>CP125976.1:247412127-250094627 GCA_030063025.1 Avena longiglumis | reverse complement strand
CTGGAGCTTTTGCCCTAGAACCCCTAAAGCCAGCTCTCTCTAGACCTATCATCTGCTAGATTGACCTTGCCAACTAAAAGAGGGATTCCCAGAGCCTTCCACTGAAGAAGAATACAACTTTAGACTCTCACATAGACTACCTCTCACCCATTCCCACCTTGGGTATCCCAATGGTGTAAGACCGTCGACTATTTTGGAAAAAGGAAGAAAATGACTCTGATCTCTGAAACCATTCCATTACTACCAACCCACAGAAATACGACCTCTCTGAGATATACGGTTTATGCCGGAAAGGTACGGTACAGAGTCAAAAAGGGATTCTACGCTAAAGCTACGGATCAATCAGTTCAAGGCCCTTCCCATTTAAGCATTGCCCATCGGCTTGAAGAGAAGTTAGTTACCCATTCGCATTCTTGCCACATTGTTCATTGGTCTATTCTAAGATGGGAATCCATTTTATGAATTTCGCCAAGCAAAGCTTTGTGTTCTGAAGGTAAAGAAAGACGGTAAAGCCCCTCTTCTGTTCTTCTTTAATATGTTCCTTGTCCGGTCGGATGGATAGCCCGAGCCTGCTTCGCATCGAGGTGCCGGCCTGTGAGAACGCTCGTCATAGCGTTGCGCCATCTTAGATGGGTCTTTCGTTCCCATGCCGCCACACCACAGGGGGGGGACATGGGGACGTCAGGGCACAGGGGATGTTGACTCACCTAACTCATTTCTCTCTGGCATCTATGTCTCTTTGAGAAGACTGACTTGTCATTCCGTTACTCAACAGTTTTCTGTTGAGGTCTATCCCGTAGAGGAGTCTGCAGAGGCTACTGCTTTCATGCAGGACAGAGCAGTCTCGCGAAGGAGTGTGCGCCGTCGATTCTTTGCTTGGTGGAGACTCAAATAGAGCTGTTGGTGCTAGGGTTTCCAAGGGAGTTGTAGCGAGATGCTGCTAATGCAGCTATTTCTGATGTCCGGACGATGCAGCGGCCAAAAAAAAGCTCTGCCCTTCCATCTATTGGATAGATGGAGAGGGAGGTCAGAGGCCTTTGGTGTCCCCTTCAGTGAAGAATTGGGGCTTAGTGAGCCCTCCTACGGTGAACAAAAAGATGAACCCTACAGCAAATAACATGGGTGTTTTGTATCATCCCCCCCTTCCCCTCCGTCTGTGATTTAATCAGCCCTAAGGGAGTTTACTCGACCCATTCTCCAGTCTCCCGGTTCAAACATCAGACCCATATGGCCTCGGGGTAGGAGAAAAGGTCTTGTTTATGTGTCCACGAAGTATGTCTCACTTCCGTAAACCACCTCCTCCCATCGGTACTGATTCCTGTCCACCACCGAGCCGAGCGAGCGTAGATTCAATATGTTTATTGTACCAAACGAAGGATTTGCCTTATCACGAAAACCACATTCGTTTGAGGAAGGTGATCATCGACAGCTTGGGCTAGGCCACGGCTCGACACATCCTCCGATAGTCCCTTTGATCGGCTTAAAACCAACGCGAGAGTTCATTAGTGGGGACAGACAGACTGGCAAAACAGCAGTAGCCACAGATACACCCAATTCGAAGTTTTTTCCTGGAAGTTTCAACCGTCGTCCAGTTGTTGTTCCCCTCCCAAGGGCAGGTTCTTACGCGTTACTCACCCGTTCGCCACTGGTTTTTTTCTCTATCTAGAAGTGGAATAGAATAACCCGGTTGAAGACCAATGTTTTCGTTACTCAAGCCGACATTCTCGCTTCCGCTTCGGCTCCGTGAAATTCTTGCTGAAAGCCTGTGCTGGCACTCAATCAAGTAGTAGCGCTGGCACGAGCAAGAAAAGGAGGTAGCCGTAGAGTTAAGTAGAGGTGGTAGGAGGCCGAAAGACTTCTCTTCGCATACCGACCTGCTAATTCCGGGATTTGCTGTTCTCAATGACTGGTGGATGCCTCTCCTAGAAACGGCGGCAGCTAGCGAGGAGTTAACGACCGGACGTGCTTCGAGAAGATTCCAGACGGCGGTTGATGCGATTTCTGTTGGATTAGCTTCAATTTCTTCAGTCTCACAAGCGGGTCCGCATGCAACAAAATAAATTGTATTTGCCTACTACTCCGACCTTTCCCTGAAAGGATAAGGAAATTGGATAAGAGCGAGAGCTAGACTGACTGTTGGTCCGCTTCCTGTTTCTACTAGGATCTTAGTCACAGGATTACCCCCAGCCATGCTACAATGACCAAAGCCCAAAGGATTTGCCCATTAACACACCCAGCTAAAACCTTCAGCTGAGTTATAATAGCGCATTTTTTTTGATACAAGTCCTCCGCTTTTATCATAAGCTGGTCAACTCGCACACACTCCCTTTCCAAAAAAAATCAAAACACCAACCACTACAGTTAGATTTATTAGATTTGTTGCTAAAATATCGGTATTTAGACTGGCAAAACAGCAGTAGCCACAGATACAATTCGAATGGAAAAGGGGTGCTTCGGATCGGGAGTAACCACTTTTGAAAGGGCGTTTAACTTCTGTATTCATCTTGTTCCTTATTTACCTGGGTGCACTGCGCCATGGTGTCTTTTCTTTTTGTTGAGGTGCTGTGGTGATAACCAAACTCAAGCTAGGAAGGAGCCTTGGCCGCCTGAAAAGCTGGAAAGCGCATTTAGTCTAGAGACCTTAGGGCTGCTACAAGTAAGCGCTTTGGGAGAGAACCCTCGGATCTTGACCGAGTCCGAGCTTCCCAAGCTCTATGCTGTTTGGTATTCCTGCTTCATGCAGGCGAGTTGCAGCCTGCAATCCGAACTGAGGACGGGTTTTTGGAGTTAGCTCACCCTCGCGAGATCGCGACCCTTTGTCCCGCCCATTGTAGCACGTGTGTCGCCCAGGGCATAAGGGGCATGATGACTTGGCCTCATCCTCTCCTTCCTCATATTGTTCATGGGTTGAGAACGGGAGTTGAACTCTAGGAGGCCGAATCCCCCCCTGTTCCTCAGTAGCTCAGTGGTAGAGCGGTCGGCTGTTAACCGACTGGTCGTAGGTTCGAATCCTACTTGGGGAGATTTGATTCATTCTTTAATGTAAGAATAAAGAATTGAATTAAAGGCGTTTGTTTTGGGTACAAAATGTCACAGGGTGGTTATAGATGCCCTAACAAAACTTCGTAAGAAGATATCGCGAGAAATAGTTGAGGATCGAACTTAGAGGGGACTCCCGCTTGTGATCTTCTTCCTTGGGTCGGAGAAAGGGGCCATTGCTATGAAAGAGCTGCAAGAGAGAAAGAATCGATAGCCTCGGAAAACTTTGTTTTGAACGAGCAGAAAATCCGGAAGATTATTTAAAACGAATGACGCGCGTCAGGCGACGATCCCAACCAAGGCTATCGTAAGCGTGACCCGCTACCACAGCATCCGTCCAACTTCACTCTGCGGTTTCAGGTCGAGCTCGACGGGTGAGTCTTGCAGTCAAGCTCCCTTCTGCCTTTGCACTCGAGGACCAATGTCCGTCTGGCCCGAGAATGTAGTGAAAATCTAGGCTAGGAGGAATGCGTCAGAGCCGAGGTCAGGCAAAAGGTTGCTGGATCTTTATGTTGGCCGCCTCCGCGAAAAGTCAGAAATTCTGCGTATTTGGACCAATTTAAGGTGAAAAAGGGGGTTGCTCCGGCTTCCGTTTCTAGCTCTACTTGAGCTGCTTCGTCTGTTTCTCTTGATGTGGATGTCGGTGAGTCAGATCTCTTCTCTCACTTTCGGAGCAACGGCGGGAGATAAGTCTTCTCTTCATTCAGCATTCAGTCTATCTTCGGAAAGCAGCAATAATTGATGCACGCAGACGATGTGAAAGACATCTATTGTGGCAAATCAATCCTTCTTTCCTCTTTTTCTTAGCCTCTACTCTAATCAAAAGACTAAAGGCCCCTACGGAAGATGAAATTGCCTACCTTACCCACTTGATGAAAGGGAACGAACTTCCTTTGCTCCTCGCGTACTTGGGAAAAAGACAACAGCGGGTGCAGGGTAGAAACGTGGCTGCATCCTCACACACACACAATAGCGCGTAGGTAGCTAGAGGGACAAGCGGATCGGCACAGCCCTTGGTGTCGAGTGTCTTGAATCTCGAATGAATTGCGTATGATGGTGTTGATTTGCTAGTTTCTCAGAAAAGATTGAGTGGCCCTTATAGGAGACAGTAGCGCCAGGTTCTAATGTTGAACGTTTCCTGGTCACTGCTCAGCCGCAGAAAGATTCTAAATATGACAAGTCCCCCATGGATTCGCCATATGTACTGAAATTGTTCGGGAGACATGGTCAAAGCCCGGAGAAAGAGCAAGGGCACTCCTCTCTTTCAAGAGGATTCGCGGCATGTCAAGCCCTGGTAAGGTTCTTCGCTTTGCATCGAAATTCCTTGTCGGGTAAGTTCCGACCCGCACGAAAGGCGGGCTTCCCAAAAAGCGAGCCCCGGCCCGGGTCAGCATAGAATGGGGGGGGGGAAGTTCACTAATGAACACAGAAAAGTGATTAACCTAATGAATATTCTTATATCCTTGGTTTGTTAGCAGTTCTTGATTTTGAAGCCCATTACCTTTGATTTACATATCCTTGGTTCTTAGTGCAAAATTTTTTAGTGTTGCTCAACATGATAGCTCAATGTGTTCATCTTAAGTTCTAGGACTATTGCACGGGTACTCAAAATGCAAACTATTTCTGCCGCCGCTGGGTGGCCGCAGGGGAAACACAGCCCAGCCGCCTCTCGGGAAAGGGGGGGGTGGGGGATGGGCCCGAGGAGAACAGGCCATTCTACAGGGTGATTCGGAAATTGCAGAAGCTTGGTTTGATCAAGCTGCTGAGTATTGGAAACAAGCTATCGCGCTTACTCCGGGAGGTGGTGACACACAACGACCAATCCTGAAAGACCACTCTTTCGTCTAAGGATGCCTAACCGCCGCACCGATCCTTCGGGGGGGGCGGGACACTGCGAGGTGGGTAGTTTATCTGGGGCGGATGCCTCCTAAAGAGAGTTGCTTAAGCCTTCTCAAGGTCACTGGAATACCATAAAGCCCTCCAACAACAGGACTGGCAAGGGTCCGTCCACAGCAGAATGGAGTCACCCGGAGATTCACATTATGCCCCGGCTCATGAGAGCTATATTTATAGGAATCGAAATTGCAATGACCACCCACAACATTGTCCCCAGCCGTTGGTTCAAAACCTTCCTCGTCTCTAGTAGCTTATTCCCAAGTAAAGGAACGAACAAGGAGGGGTGCCCGCATCAGGACGCCCTTTTTTTGCGGGTACTAAGAGTCCTCTCACTACCAACAATAATGCGATGGGCGAACGACGGGAATTGAACCCGCCGCCTTCCTCATAGAAGCCGCTGGGTTGACCCCGAAGACCGAATTCTATGGTAGAGAAGGCTTGAATAAGGGAGCAAGAGGGCCTCTCGACGGGAGTGATTCCCCGAAAAGAGATCGTTCAGATTTTCATCCCGCAAGAGGATGCGCCTAACTAAAACGCCGAAAGGCAGTGCAGCTCAATCCGTTGCTTTGCTTGTTGGGTCCACTTTTTGAAAGTTTCTTTGTTCGTAACATTAGTAGTTACTGTGATCGATCTCTCTCAAGCTAGGTTTGGTAGCCAGAACAGAAAAAAAGAAAACATTAGAACAGGTATAAATAAGAAAATATTAGTTAAGAGGGCGGCTTGTAGTCTCTGCAGTCGGCACACGCACGCGCCCGAAATTCGACCCGCAGCACCAAAACTAGAGCAGGCCCAAGACAAGAAAGAACAGTCAGTCAGCCCTACCTACACCGGGAGCCAATCCCCTAGCAGTCCTGCCACCACGCCGCAGAACAGGAGCTCGTGTGGAACCTTGGATTTCTGGCGCGAAGTCATTTCCACGGGGTGATCTGATCTGCCTCTTGCCTCTTCTACAAGGCTAATACCAGCTTAGTTAGCTTCCTTTCCTGAACAGATAAAGCGGGATGCGTGTTAGTTGGCGCGACTCAGGACTCAACGAAATGGAAGAGTTTAAGAAGCAGTTACAAGAACTTCTGGGTGAATTCGACCGAGTTGATCTCCACGCCCGTATTGTTTGTGAAAAAGAAGGACAGGCGCCTTTCCGCACTGCTGCTGAGTCGTCGGACTTATCCACCTCAGGGATTCGTGGAATTTCCGTTTTTGGTCTCCTACTACGAAATTGGAACTGAACACAGGATGGCAATAGTGAGAAAAAAATCCCCATGTTCCCCCTCGCCCAGGCCCATCGCAAGGAAAGCGAAAACCTAGTCCCGGGCTCCCCAATTGATTGACCCGCAATATTCTGAGCGAGTACATAAGAAGGGATCCACTTTTTTTCATCGGTTCCAGGGGAAGACCGAAGCGAAGTAAGTCCAATGCTATCTAGTAATTTTTCTACCTACTTACCTACTATTGGATTTGAACCACCCCATCTAGGTTAGGATCCCATGAACCAGGAGCGGTTCCTCGACCCCCCTTTTCCTTTGACCAACGGGTCCTCGAACCCATGGTATCTTGGATTTATGTTTCATAGATATCTGTTGTCATGTACCCTGAATGGCTGGCACTTCTATGTTTGGAGACACACGTTCTACCGAACTGAACTAAGAGCGCTTTCTTACGACGGGAGATAAAGCTGTAAAGAAAAGGCCCATAAAAGGAGTGGTCCCCCAACCCGGAGCTACTTTCCCATATTCCGAATTCAAGGGTTTCAATAAACTACCTGCACCAGTTCGTTGCGCCGAAGCTTCTATTTATAGGCGAGCCAGCTCATTTATTTCCCACTGAAGACTCTCCTGTTATACCTAATCAACTACCCGTTAGGAAAGCCATTACCACTGATGACTCACGTGTGACGAATATTCTATCTGAGAGAGGTTCACAGTTAGTACATAGTTTGTTAACTAGTTTAACACTAGGATCTGGACGTAAAACTGGATCCCGAGGCACTTTAAAATGACGCCGCTGTGCCCGCGGTCCAGGGGCTATTCGGCCTCACTTGTCGGAGACTGAACTACCGCTCGCTTACTTGCTGATCAAAAAAAGTATCTTCTTTCTGGGAACATGCTCCAGGCAGCTTTACGAGACCTCGAAAACCACCAAGGTCAATCCCCTTTCTTCCGTGATACCGTAGCTTACAATGCTGAGTTTCTGGACGGGCACTCCACGTCCCACAGGTTCCCCTACGGCTACCATGTTACGACCTCACCCCAGTCGAAGACCATCCTCCACCTACCTATCCCCCTTCCTGTTCAGGAACAAACTGGATCAAAGTGAGGCAAAACAGCGTCTCTTTCTAAGTTATGTTTTTTTTATTGTTGTCAATTTCCATTCGTTTAGTACGAGATCGCTTCGCACCTCGCGGGCTTTCCCCTGGTAGTCCCGCTGCGTCCTCTGACAGTCCGTCTCGTAGATCTAAGACGGACTCTTACCTCAACAAGAGCTTTTACGCAAAGGGTTGAAGGGAGATAGTGCATCAAGTTATTCGCAAGGGCCAACTTGATCCTCTTCCCCAGGGATCCCAGATGAGGGAAGCCTAGATCTACACCATATCTAAATAGAATGGAAATCAAAAGGCCTGGTTGACCCAATCATGATATTGAAGGATGGGACCTTTTATCGACGAGATAGATGACAGCACCTTTTTATCCTCTTCCTTACCGGGAAGGCGCACTTCTCTTCTTCTTCTGGCCTTCACCTCCTGCCCGGCCCGGAAATAGAACCCAGCCCCCAACTGGATACATGCTTAACACAGCCTATCACACAGATTCGATAACCCCTGGCCGTTCACTTAGAGAGCAGCACATTGTTCGACCTAGGGATCTTGATGAAAATCACTATCAATTAGAGCTAGTTGCATCTGTCCCAAGTGCGGACAGGAGAAGCCAGGTCGGATTACGACATTGAATTGAATTGAGTGGCCCCTTCCCTTCGTCAGTCTCAAACCCATGTGGGCTAGGGTTGTTAAATTGCCATTCAATCTTCTGCGCCCACCTTGAGTCAGGGCCCTTCTCACCCCCTACGAGTCGTCCGGCGGAAAACTGTTTCTGAGTGGGGTAAAAGAACTTGGAATCGCCGTTGCGCCCTGTATTCCGAGGCGACCATTTCGCGCGGTTCGATCCATTTCCCCGTCCCATCAAGAAAGAGAATTAACGAATCCTAAGACAAAGGGGCGAGAAACTCAAGGCCACTCTTCCTCCGGGCTTTCTTTCCGCACTATTATGGATAGTCAAATAATGGGAAAAATTGGACTTCGGCATCGTCATCAAGTCCGACGAGACCCATGCCGTTTTCTCCATTCTTGCTGCTAAACCAAGCTCTTTATCGCACCATAACCGAGTCTCTCCTTGCAGCTCTGACCAATCCACCCGTCATTGCAAATAACTGCTCCTTACTCTTTGATTGTATGTCCATTTTGGATGTCTGGCACGCCACAAGCCGTTCCTGCCAAGAAAAAAAGTGTAGCACCAATCCTACTTTTTTTGAAACATTTCCAGTTGTTTTGGTAGATGAAGAGGGAATTGTGAGAGCGGACGTTCCTTTTAGAAGAGCGGAATCGGCTTGCGAGGCGTCCCTCTCGCTGTAGGGCGGAGCCCCCTCGCCTCGCTCTTGTGACATGCTAGCCTCTATGGTAGAACCCGTCGGGGAGGCCTGAGAGGCGGTGGTTTACCCTGTGGCGGATGTCAGCGCGTCATGGAATCCGGATCATTAAAGAGGTAGTGTAGACAGTTGTCTAAGTGTGATCTTCTTATATCCCCACGAACTGTTCAGCTTGATAGACCCAAGGGGAAATAGAATCTCAAAAGGACCCTGGCTCTTCCACCGTCCGGGCTCCCTTTCCTCCCTATGCTCCCCTGGCGCAGGACCACCACGCTTCGCGCCTGCGGGACCAACGATCTCCTGGGGTCTGTATGCTTGCAGCTGGGAAAGAAATTTTTTGGAAGCTCCATTGTGGAATTCAGTCAAATAAGAGGTGTTAAGCTTTTTATCATTCTGGCATCGAGCTATTTTGCCGCAGGACCTCCCCTACAGTATCGTCACCGCAGTAGAGTTTAATTTCTCGGAAGGATTGCTTGATCGAAAGGCAGGATTGGTTGGCAAAACAGCTTTAGCGATGACCAGGATTCGTACTATTCCTACGAAGCGAGGGACGAGCGAGGCCTAGGAGGATTCGCGGCATGTCAAGCCCTGGTAAGGTTCTTGGCATTCGATCACAGAAGCCGTTGACAGCAGCATAAATCACTTTCCACTTCCCTCCCCTCGATAGGTCCCAGGTGGGCGGACGAGTGCGACCCGGAACAGCCTTATTTCTTTTTCAACATAATGAATTCGAACTTTCTGGAAAGAATGGGGTTCTCTCTGGGGCCTAGACGAATCAAAAGTTTATGAAGTCAAACCTAGCGGCCTTCCAATGATAAGCCTGACGAGACCATGAAGGCGCACTTCAACGGGTTTAACTTGAGTATTCTTAGTATTCAAAAAGTATTGCATGACCGAATAATTCAAGGAGGGGGTCAAATCCGCAGGGGTCATGCAAATACATAGGCCCCTTCCCTTCTGCCGAGTTGTTTAGAAGGCGCTTTCCGTTCTACGGTCCCTCCCGACTCTGAAAAGCGTTCCTTAAAGTGAAATAAGTGAGATTCGACCTCCAAGAAAGATCCTAAAAGTCTCTGCTTAGTCGATTCTCTCCATTTACCACTTTCCTCTCTCTTCACTTAAATTAGAAAAGAAGACCTCTATTGTGACAGAAGATTCCTCGCTTTTCTTTGTCTCAACGGCTTCACTCACATGATGAGAGATAAGACTGATCACTATCTACGGCTGGTGCTGCTTCTATCTCTCAAAAGACTCGGGATCCCTATGCTCTAGGGTTTGAGCTCAACACCCTGCTCTCGACGTTTGCTCGGGACGGGAGGCTATGAAATAGGAGTACTGCGCCGAACATAAAGCTTGTGACTGGTAGTAAAACTTCGATTTCTCTTTTGAGATAGAGTTCGAGAGGTGTGTCTCGCATCCGCCGGCTATGAATTCAATGAGAAACCTCGCTTTCCTCTTTTTAAGTGACGTGGTACCTTTGATGAGTAACTCCCAATATAGGAGTAAAAACAAGACGTAATAAAAAAGGATCGACGCGGAAGTGGCGCCCATTCCTAACCTGTTTTGCAAAGGTTCGCTCATGCTGGAGGTACTAACAACTTAGTGATCGGTCCGCTAGTTCACGCAAATCCGATTCAAGTGGGATTGCACATCAAGGCCAAAGGGCCCTTTCAACTTCTAACTGCAATACCATTTACCTGCAGTTCCTACACACTTGGTAGTTTGAAGTATTACATAACTAGCTATTAGTTTTTATAGACCAGATGACTTATTTATGGAAAATAGGTTGAGGAGCCAGATCCTGGAGCTTTTTTATTGCTAGAACCATCCCAAAAATAAACAACCCAGCGCAAATTAGGTTCGGGATGTAGGCACCTGAATTGGCACCTGAATCCGACTGAACCGACTATTTGTCAGGCTCTCGATTAGCTGCTGCACCAGGTGCATTTCCCCAAGGATGTCCTAAAGTTCCTCCCCTTCAAGCCTTCTACCAGCAGATGAATACTTAATAGTGAATCGGTCCCTAAGGAACCCCCGAAAGGGCCTAGAATTCGTCAATTGATTATAAACCACTTTTGCTTCATCGGATAGATTAGGACTCCGAAGGCCAGTTTTATCGAGAGCAGAGGCGAATAATAGGCCGATTTTCCCTATGGACGAATATGCAAGCATACGTTTCATGCTTGTTTGAGTAATAGCAAGGAGATTCCCCAAAATCATGCTAAGAATAGCTAGGATTTCCTAATTATGTATATACAGGATGAGTCACATCTTGACCGGAGCACAAAAAGTGAGGCAGCTTTACTCAAGTTAGCTTCGGCTATTTCAAGTGCCTGTTGAGCTCGCGTAAAAAAAAGTCTTTACGCGAGAGCAATAGAGGTTGGGATACATCTATCTCTTCTGAGCAACCTCTTTTGGATTCTTAAGACCACCCTTGCAGTAGGATACCATCTCCGGATCTATGCTTATTTTCAACTCCCCGAAGCATTTCGTCGCTTGCTACGCCCTTCCTCGTCCCATTGGTTCCACTTTGGGCGTGATTTACCTGTTATTATTCCCTTTTTCCTTGGCAGTGTGTCAAGTCCATCTGGCTACCGAACCTGGGAATCATTTCCTTGTATCTGAGAAGAACTTCCAGGTTAATAGGGAGGAAGTTTGATTTGATCGGAATAAATATAAATTCTTTTCTTATTTCTATTTTATCCGAACCCACGTATGTGGCAAAATACGGGGATGACTTGTACTCAGGCTTCTTATTTCCCTAGGGAGAAAGCAGAAACCAGAAACGAGTGAAGGTTCGATCCCTCATTCATATTTGGTTTATCTTTATCTGGCTAAATCACTGAATGAATTCGTTTTTTATTTCTATATGAGAACTAGAGAGTTCACTAGCGCAGTCAAAGGAGTGGAATTTCTCGTGAACTTCTGCCGGTTGAATCAAATGTGTTTGTTCAGCTTGCTATGGTTTTTTTCTAGCATTAATAAAATTCATTGGTGTTAAGAAAAACCTCTTGCGAAAAGGTTGGCTAGAGATTTCTTGGAAAAATACCAGCCCCTTTCGATTCATAATGAGACGAGCCCTCATTCCTATTTCATTCACCGCTTGACTGACCGCAGAGGAAAGCCCAACGAATGTCAGATGCAAAGCCCCGCACCTCATTAAGATCATATTGGCATACTCTCCTAAAAAAAGTAGTTCTTCCAAGGCCTGAGAAATAGCGTAGTTGATCTTGTCGAGCAAAGCAAAAAGAATCTTCCTCTGGACTATCGTATTCGTCCTCGGGCTCGGGGTCTTCTTCTAAGTCTTCCTCTAAAGTCCCCTCCGTTTGCTCTTTGAAAGACGAGAGCTTCGCCTTTGGAAGCGCCAGTAGCGTAGGGCGAACAGCAAACCTCGCCCTAACTCTTTGCCTTCTTGACTGCCAGCATCAAGACGAGCGGTTACCTCAGAGCAACCCTAGGAGAAGGAATCCCTGTCTGGATCAGCTCTCATAGTGGGGGAATCAGAGTACTGCAGAAAAGAAAAACAAACATTTGGTCATAGTCCACTGAAGGATCAAACTTAGCGGTGTGCCAGCGTCTCCTTGCATGCATCTGAGCACGTTGGGCTTTCTCTCCCTGTGATTCGTCTTCTATAGGTAAGGTACTTCAATCCTTTATTTAGAAATGGACTTTTTTTCGCTGCTTGAAATCTGTATTTCAAACTCCAGCTTTCACTCAAGCCATTCTTTGCCTGTCGACCCTCACTCTTCCTCTTGCTTCCTTAGTCTCGAGCATAAAGAAGGCACCAAAAAACAGGTGGGAAAGGTATACTTTTCACAGCCGACAAGCGGTGCATTTAAGCCCTAAAGAACTAGCTTCCTGGCGGACTTACTCACTCGATATTCCACTAGCGCCATAGACTAGTCTAAAAAAACCTTTTCTTTGTCTGTCAGCGGGACCACTTAGCAGGAGTAGTGCTGACAGAACATCTTAAGAATATTTCGAAACACTGATTAACTCTCTCACTTTGACCATCTGTCTGTGGATGGTAGGCAGTAGTGAGAGTCAACTTTGTGTCACATTTCTTGAAAAACATCTTGCCATTTTGTAAATGAAGTTAGTCCAAGTTAAAAACTAAGATTAGTCTTTTTTATTTTCCATATGGGTTGCCCGGGACTCGAACCGGGATGAACAGTTGAGCCGGCCGGTAGTAGCACTCGATAGGCAAGTGAATTGGTTTCGAGAGCATTCCGCCACTTTTTGGCGACTTTAACTTTCAACCCGATTCACCGCCTACGTGCCCTTTACGCCCAGTCATGTTGCCGGATCGGCAGATACAGACGCAGATGCAGATATCAGGAACATAAGACTACACTAGATTCGGGAACAAGCAAAGTGCCGGGCTTAGTGCAGCCCAGTTCCTAGCCAGTGTTCAGTTATTTTCTCAGAGCAGTCCTCCAGTGCGAGTTCCCTTTAAGCTGCTCTCTATTTGAAGCACCAACGGTAGATAGGAACCGAACTGTCTCACGACGTTCTAAACCCAACTCACGTACCACTTTCATCGGCGAACAACCGCCCCTTTCTGCCCTTTCCTCTATTTGTTCGATAGGCCTTTTTCTTTGAATCTCAGGAAGGCTTTCTCGGGGAGAAAGCTGGTTGGGGAACTGCTTTGCAGTTTGACCTTCTCTAGTTATAGTTCTTCTTGTGTCGTAGGACTTGTAGCTCGTCGGCAGTCCACCGGGTAGGTTTGTTTATCCTTCCTTTTTCGAAATGATTGAAAAATAGGACGGGGTTGAAATGCATTTTATTCTTAGTATTCAAAAAGTATTGCATGACCGAATAATTCAAGGAGGGGCGCACAGCGGGGAGGGTCCTTTTTAGTAGATGACTCGTCGGGCCGTCAGTTCATTATGGGCGTCCTTTCTAGGGCAACCACATGGCATATGGGCTCTGCCTTGACCGATTAAGATGCGAGAACTCAGCCAGACGGACGGAGGGTGGTAGTGATGATAGGAAGCAACGCGTCCGTGGTAGTCTCAGGGATTTCTTCTGAAAAGTATCATCTCGATGCATGTCAAGTCTTGTGGGGAAATTGCACCACCTCTCGAGAGGGTAAACCTAAGTACTTAGACGTTCCCCCGATTATGGACAATTTATGAGCGTCAAGACATTGAAACAGTTAAAGAATCTCCTCATCCCAATTTATCTAAGTTAAAATTGTGGGTGAACAAGGGTATAGGTTCACCAATGTCTATTGGTGGTACCTTAGTGTTTTATACAAACAAAACTTTTCATACTAATAGGATAAAACTTGCTTTTAGCAAAGCCAGACAGATCTACACTAAGCCATATTCATGTAGTTGTCAGATTCTAATATACAACTATGATATCACTTACCAATACAATTCCAACTATATTGAACCTTTGTGGCTGTAACTTATCATGTTGCAGGTTACTCTGATGGTGAGTAGGGTTATTGGTCTACACTCGACATGTTTGCATGTGGCGCATAAAGATGAAGACTCTATTATTATGCTATGTATTGAGAACTCTAAATAAGTTAGCCTTGGGCTAAGTGAGTTGTAAGAACTATTGTACTCCTGGATTTGCGATGTAATAATGACCTTTGTTTCTATGTACTTCATCTTAAATTGTGGGTGCTAGAAAAACGATCCAGGGACTAGTACTGCAATCATAGGGATCTCTACCTTATTGGGTGAGATCTTAAAGATGGCATCAGAGCATTGTGTTGCCGGTAGGTTTGTGACCCTAAGATGGATTAGATTAAGAAAGCCACTAGGAAAATACAACACCACTATGGATTTTTACACTTTGTTTCATTTCATCTCGTAAAACCTCTCCTAATCTTCTTTATCATCTCTATTTGTAGATGGCCACCATCAACGAATCCGTCAGGAAGGGACCATTGTTGACTATGACACTAGAGTGTGAGACGGAATTTCCCAAGGCACTCAAGAACCTCATGACCAGCTCAGGGATAAATGGTGAACCCATGTACACGGGATTTCCGGTGATGGATGAAGGAGAAGAGTATTGGTGGGTGAAAATCCACTTATATAAAAAAGGAGGATGACCACAATAAAACGGGGTTCTGCATGGAATGCCATTCAAGAGCTTGGAGAATCACTTAAATGTAGAATGCTCAACACTCAGAAGGATCCTAGAGAGGAGAGACAACACACCCAAGACCTAGAGACCACCATAAAACAAGTAAAGAGGGATATTATAGACTTGGCCTGTGAGTCTTGTGATCAAGACAAACAAATTGCCACCAAGGATGCCCAGATAGCTACCTTGACTAGTGAGTGAAGGACATGACGTATCCTAATAATTGGACCACCACACTTGGCGTTTTCTCACGTTAGTAATTTGATCATACTCACATATGTGGTATGACAAAAAATGTCTAAGTTGTGGTTGAATCTTGCTGCTTGAGTTGAATAATGTATGCCGCTACTTGTGTGGATTAATGTTTTGTTAGAAGTTATTATCTTTTGTTTTTAATTTTTGAATCTATTGCTACTTCATGTTTTCTCTAGACTTGTGTTATGTCTATTTTTTTCTCCATCCTATGCAAAAGATGTCGAACTTCATTTACAGCACTGCCGAGGAATTCAAGGGAACTCGCTTTGGGGCTCGCATTTTGGAGCTCGTCAATGTGATCTCTCTTCCAATCCCTACCATCAAGGGACTTCAGCTCAGGAAGTTTCAAAGGAAGGACTTGTGGGGATTCAGGGTTACTTAGCCAGGACGCTAGACAGAGCCTCCAAATGAGGAAATTGCCTTCAAGATACTCCACGATGACTTAGAGAGAGGCCTCGACGCTGCCATGAAGGAGCTGATAGGACGCCTATGTGGACGTCACTCTGCCGAGATCAAGAACCACTACTTCCATTTCTTTGGGAGACGCGACGAGGACGGAGAGCCTATTGTGTTGGACGAGGCCGCTAAGGAGACCATAAAGCCTGTGCGACACTACCACCAGGACTTAGAGAGCCTCATTATGCACCTTGATACTGATAGGACTAATGTGATGCTTAGTAATGATGCACTACGTTTCCAACTTAAGGAGAAGGACAAGGCCTTCGAGGAGCAAGAGAAGTGCATCAAGGAGATGGAGAAGTAGTTTGAAGAGCAAGAGCAGAAATTCAAGAGCCAAGATAAGAGGATCCAAGAGAGCAACAGGAAGATTAAGGATATGGAGACTAAGTTGGAGCTTGAGGACCTTGAGCTATATGTGGATCACGAGGTGATAGAGAGGCTGCGCTCACATAAGAGAGAGTTACAGGCGAAGGTCGATGCTTTGTCTATAAGCTTGGAGGAATACAATGCAGGATTCGGCGCTACAGGACTTGTGCTAGTGGAGGAAGAAGTTGACATGGAGGATTAGTGATGTCTATCTATTTTATCGTTTTATTATCGAGTCGCATTAAGCATGCCAACTTGTGGATGACTATGCTAGTATGTTATTTATCTTTGCAAACTTGTTGATTGTGATGTTTCGAACCCTAAAGTTTATCTTGTGCTTGCTTGATTGTTGATTGTTGTTATATGTTGTATTGTGCATATTAGGATCTATGGGGTTATTTATCTTTACTTATCCTTATTAAAACCATAGATACCTCCTCGTCATGCCAATCCCAACAGTAACAACAATGGCAATGAGATGCAACAGTTGATGACTGCATAGACACAGTTGATGCAGCTGATGACTTAGTTTATGGCAAAACAGAACCAGAATAAAAACAACAACAACAATAATAATAACAATAACAACAACCAGAACAACCCACCATCTCTTGATATGCTCACAAGGTTTCTAAGGTTGAGACCTGCTAAGTTTTCTGGTACAACTGATCCCATGGTAGAAAATGATTGGCTACGCTCCATGGACAAGGACTTGGTCACAGTTGGTTGCAATGATGGCGAGAGAGTCAGATTTGTAGCACACTTACTGGAAGGACCAACAGCTACTTGGTGGGATAACTTTCAAGTCACTCACCCTATTGAAGAAGTTACTTGGGCAATGTTTGAGGATGGATTCCTCACTACTCATATCTCTTCTGGAGTAATGGGGTTGAAGAAAAGGGAATTTCACAACCTTAAACAATGCCATCGCAGTATTTCCGAGTATATTGAAGAGTTCAACAATCTTCCACACTATGCACCGGATGATGTTGACACTAATACAAAGAGGAAAGATAAGTTCCTTGAAGGGTTGAATGATGAAATTTCCATGCAACTATCTATTGCTTATGTTCCAACTTATCAATCTCTATTTGACAAAGATACCATCTTATAAAGCAAGATGAAGAAAGCCGAGAATAGGAAGAGGAAACATCATTTTGTGAGCATGGATCAGGATCATCTCAAAAGCGTTCTTATGGTGAAGGTAGTGGAAGTTCTGGATCCCACAAGCACGGGAATCATAACCACCACAACAATAACCGCCACCATGATGGCAATAAACATGGTGGACACAACAATGGGGATTACCGAAACAACAAAAGTGGATACAAAAATCACCATAATGGACATGGCAATGGGAATCAACCAACCAAGAGAGACATCAGTCAGGTTGAATGTTTCAAGTGCAAGAAAACAGAGCACTATGCTAATGAATGCCCAGAAAAGAAGACTGATGGGTCTAACAAGCCAAATCCTTTTCAAAAAGGTCATGTGAATCACATAAATGTGGAGGAAATCCAAGAAGAGTCTGATGTTGTGATTGGTAATTACAAAATTAATTCCTTTCCAGCACTTATCCTTTTTGATACCGGCGCATCGCATTAATTCATTTCAAGAGCATTTGTAGACAAAAATAGACTCCCAACTGAAACTATCGGATGTCCTATTAAAGTATGCTCCCCAGGTGGAGAGATGATAGTAAATTTTGGATGTCGTCAACTAGTCCTAGAGTTTGGAAAGAACAAGTTTCCAGTTAGTATAATAATCCTAGAGTCCCAAGGATTGGATGTAATATTAGGCATGGACTGGATGACTCATTATGAGGGAGTGATAGACTGTGCCAGACGAATTTTTACACTCATAACCCTAGAAAAGAAATGGATTAGGTTCAAGTCTAACCTTTAACCCAAAGAGAGTAATCTAAATTCTCTTAAGGGGGTTAGCATAGATAGTGTACCAGTAGTGAAAGAGTACCTTGATGTCTTTATAGAAGAATTACCTGGCATGCCACCAGATAGGGATGTGGAGTTTTTGATAGACTTACTGCTAGGAACTGGACCCATAGCAAAGAGACATTACAAATGTCAGTGGATGAGTTAAAAGAGCTCAAGAAACATCTTGGAGAACATTTGAAGAAGGGATTTATCCAACCGAGTTCTTCATCTTGGGGTGCACCAGTTTTGTTCGTTGAGAAGAAAGACAGAAGCCAGAGGCTATGCATAGATTATCGATCACTTAACGAAGTGACCATAAAGAACAAATATCCCCTACCCAGAATTAATGATCTCTTTGATCATCTAGAAGGAGATCGTGTGTTCTCAAAAATTGATCTTCGATCAGGTTACTTTCAACTAAAGATTAGAGAACAAGATATACCAAAGACTGCTTTTACCACTAGATATGGATTGTATGAGTATATAGTGATGCCATTTGGACTAACCAATGCACCAGCTTATTTCATGAATATGATGAACAAAGTGTTCATGGAGTTTCTTGACATGTTTGTGGTGGTATTCATCGATGACATATTTATTTATTCCAAGAGCAATGAGGAACATGAAGAACATTTGCGTTTGATTCTTGAGAAACTCAGGGAACACAAGTTGTATGCCAAGTTCAGTAAATGTGGATTTTGGCTGAATGAAGTTGGATTTCTTGGATATGTTGTGTCTGGGAATGGTATAGCTGACGATCCCACAAAGGTATCAGCTGTAACAGAGTGTGAACCTCCCAAAACAATTAAAGTGGTCCGTAGTTTCGTAGGCCTGGCATGATACTATAGAAGGTTCATCGAGAATTTCTCGAAATTAGCAAAGACGATGACTGATTTTCTAAAGAAAGAGAAGAAGTTTGACTGGACTGAAGCATGTGAGACCAGTTTTCAAGAGTTGAAGAAGAGATTAGTGACAGCACCAGTGTTATGCTTGCTAGATGTAGAGAAAGATTTTAAGTTTATTGTGATGCATCTCACCAAGGACTGGGTGGTGTGTTAATGCAAGAAGGTAAAGTGGTAGCATATGCCTCGAGACAACTCAAGAATCATGAAGTAAACTATCCTACGCATGACTTGGAGTTGGCCTCTGTTGTACATGCACTAAAGACATGGAGACATTATCTTATGGGAAAGAGTTGTGAAATGTTCACCGATCATAAGAGTCTGAAATACATTTTCACCCAGAAGGAACTCAACATGAGACAAACAAGATGGCTAGAACTTATCAAGGATTATGACTTAAGTTTGCAATACCATCCCGAGAAAGCAAATGTCGTAGCTGATGCATTAAGCCGCAAGGTTTATGTGAATGGCCTCACCAAAGGAGAATTGCCAGGAGATTTGAGTTCTCAGTTTAAGGAGCTAAGATTAGAGATAGTGCCTGAAGGATATCTTATGTCCTTGGAAGTACAACCAACGCTATTGGATAAAATCAAAGAAGCTCAAAAGTTGGACAAGGAAATAGAGGAAATTAAGAGTAAAATTGGGAAAGGAAAGGCAAGGGGATTCTATGAAGATGATCAAGGAACCTTATGGTATGGGAAGCGTATCTGCATTCCACAAGATCCTGAAATTCGAAAATTGATCCTGCAGGAAGCACATATATAATTCACCATATTCCATTCATCCTGGCAACACCAAGATGTACATGTATGTGAACGTAAGATTTTGGTGGAACAACCTAAAGAAAGATGAGAACATTGCCTTGTGTGACGTGTGTAGTCGAGTAAAGGCGGAGCATTAGAAACCAGCAGGGATATTATAACCACTGCCAATACCTGAATGGAAGTGGGATAAAATCGGTATGGATTTTATCATAGGACTGCCAAGGACTAGATCTGGATATGATTCTATATGGGTTGTTGTGTATCGCTTAACAAAAGTGGCTCATTTCATACCTGTAAAGATCACCTATACAAGTGCTAAATTAGACAAGATCTATATAAACAGAATTGTGTGTTTGCATGGAGTACCTAAGAGTATTGTGTCGGATAGAGGAAGTCAATTCACTTTGCCTTTTTGGCGACAACAACATGAGTCATTGGGAACTAGACTAGAGTTCAGCACTGCGTTTCATTCTCAGACTGATGGACAGACAGAAAGGACCAATCTGATTTTGGAAGATATGTTGAGAGCTTGTGCGCTAGACTATGGATCTAGTTGGGAAGAAAGTCTACCATACATGAAGTTTTCTTACAATAATAGCTATCAATCGAGCATAGAGATGGCTCCATTTGAATTCCTTTATGGAAGGAAGTGTACTACACCATTGTTATGGAATGGAGTAGGAGAAAGAAAGTTGTTCGGACCGGACCTGATCAAGGAAGCCGAAGAAAAAGTCAGGATGGTAAAGGATAGACTAAAGATAGCCCAATCCCGACAAAAGAGCTATGTAGATCCAAAACGTAGAGAGGTCACCTATGAGGTAGGTGATATAGCTTATCTCAGAGTCTCACCACTTCGTGGTGTGAAGAGATTTGGAGTCAAAGGGAAATTGGCACCTCGTTATGTAGTACCATTCAATATTTTGAGCTGTAAATAAGAAGTGGCCTATGAGCTAGAATTACCAGAATCTCTGTCAGCGGTTAATAATGTGTTCCATGTTAGCCAGCTGAAAAAGTGTCATCTAGAGATGGAAGAAACTTCGTTAAAAGACACTATACCACTAGAAGAAGTTCAGTAAGAGAATGATATCAGTTATGAAGAGAAACCTATCAAGTTTCTGGAGACAGCAGAAAGATTCACTCGTACTAAGACAATCAAGTTCTGCAAAGTACAGTGGAACTATCACACTGAGGAGGAAGCAACTTGGGAAAGATAAGATGAACTTCGGAAAGATCACCCTCACCTATTTGATAGCCAACCCAAATCTCGAGGGCGAGATTCACCTTAAGGGGTTTAGATTTGTAACATCCCAAATTTTTATTAAACGCAAACTTCATCATTGCATTCATATCATCATGGCATGTGTGCATTGCACAAAAATTTTCAAAAATTTAAACCTAGTAAAACCCTATTAAAAACCCCTCCTTTATATGCAAGTGTGGGGCTTGTGCTTTATTTTTATTTTTGCCGAAATGTTTTTGTTAGAGATTGGTTGTTTTAAAACATTTTTGAACACTAGGTTCACCCCTCAAAATATTGGTGAAAGTTTGATTTGATTTGGAGTTGATTTGATTTATCAAATGTTTTATAGAAAATAGAAACAGAAAAAGAAAAAGAAAAAGACTAGAGGAAAGAAAAACTTACCTGCCAGCCAACCAACTCGACCCAGCACCACGGCCCAGCAGCCTACCTGGTGCCCCCTCTCCCCCTCTATTCCTTTTCTCACCGCTTCGACCCCGCACCCTCTCGCTGACAAGATGGCCCCACCTCCAGGTCAGCATCGTCGTTCTCAATCACGCGCCACCGAGCCCGCTCCTCTCTGCCGTTTCTACTGCGATTGATTTCAGGTAAATACGCTTGATTCGTGGCTTGATTTCTCCCCCTACCCCTGATATTTAATCCCCACTAGCCCTCTCCATTCCCCCCACACCGCACCACCACAGAGCCTCCAGGCTCCGCGAATTCCAGCTCGAAGCCACCACCGTCCCGACGCACTCCGGCGACGAATATGGTGAGGTCTGGCCACCCCCTCGCCTCTGCTTTGATATATTGAGTTCGTTGTCTTTGGGCGCACTCACTCATCACTTCCCTTTGCTTGCTTGTTCCCCAGAAACTCGACTCTGTGTTCGTTTGCAACCCACTGATGCCGAGCACGACTCCGGCGAGGAATCGCAGGCGAGCCCATGCACCCTTCATCGACCACGACCTCCACTACAACCCCCTTGACCTCGATAATACCCAGAGCCCCTCCCTTTACCCCCTAGCACCACCGGAGCGCCGTCACCTGACGCGCCGCCGCCGCACACTGCGATCAACGCCACCAAGTCTTGGTCAAGCGCTCAGGACCGCTAGATCTAGATCCTAGGGTTAGGATAGATCCCGTTACCGAAGAGGTACCGACCGGTTTGAGCGGTACGATCTGATTTAGATCTAACGGAGCATGCTCCTTATCCACGCGAAGCGGTACCAGCCAGTGGGATTGCGCCGCGTGGCTAGGTGTTCTGTTTAAAATCCAGAAAATATTTATTAGATGTTTAAACTAAGAAAATTCATAACTTTTGGTCCACATTTCAGAAAAATGCAAATTTGGTGTCTATGGATTCAGAAAAATGTGAAATTTATTACTATGGACTTATTTTGTTCAGTATCTTCTGTAAAATTTTAGTTTCAGGCAGAGACCTTTTTAGGGCTATTTTGACTATAAAAATTATTGTATAAATTATTTTTAGGTGAATCTTGTGATCTTTACCCTTTAGACAGTGTGATTTATCTTCTATACTGTAGGATTTGGTTTTAAAAGTGTGTCATTCATATTATTGCATAATTTCATGCATCCATATTATTTTTGAGTGCCATATTGAGTTGTATATTTTGTTGTTTAATTTGATGTGTAGATTGTGTGGATTTTGAAGTTTGTTGCTGTGAGGATTTACTCTCGTAGCTACAAAGGCAAGTGATATTTTCATAATATGTCCTATTATTTTACCTATTGCATTAGTGTTATTTTAGTAGGACTTGCATGATAGTTTTAATTATATTGTTATGCTATAGAAATCCTATAAATTATATGTTGGTAGTATTTTCCTAAGTAAGGAGACATTGTATGCTAGAATGATTAGTATCGCTATTAGAATTCGTTGGTGGAAATTCATATTATGATGGTATGGAAAGTTATACTTGTATATTTTTTACTAAGAAAACAACAATGTTAATGAAACACCTGGGTGGATTGGGACTTGTATGGATTATGTTGAGTGGTTACTCAAGGCCCATTTCTATGGTTTACCCTGGTATATCACACTTGTGGATGGACACCCAGGAACAAAGAGATTTGAGATGTTTGTGTCGCGAAGCTTTCAGTGCAAGCACATGGCATATGGGCTCTGCCTTGACCGATTAAGTTGTGAGAACTCAGGCAGACAGACAGAGGGTGGTAGTGACAATAGGAAGGAACACGTCCATGGTGGTATGAGGGATTGCTTCTGAAAAGTCTCAGCTCGATGCATGTCGAGTCTTGTGGGGAAAGTGCACCACCTCTCGAGAGGGTAAACCTAAGTACTTAGCCGTGTCCCCGGTTATGGACAATTTAGGAGCGTCAAAACATTGGAACGATTGAAGAATCTCCTCATCCCAATTTCTATAAGTTAAAATTGTGGGTGAACAAGGGTAGAGGTTCACCAATGTATATTGGTGGTACCTTAGTGTTTTGTAAAAACAAAACTTAGTATTTTCATACTAATAGGATAAAACTTGCTTTTAGCAAAGCCAGCCAGATCTACACTTAGCCATATTCATGTAGTTGTTAGATTCAACTATACAACTATGGTATCACTTGCCAATACATGTCAACACCCGGATTTTTAATCCCAGATGCCTGTTATTACATACATCGCAATCCCAGGATTACCATTTTTGCGAGACATAACAGATTTGGATTTCATAGTACATCATCTATTACAAACCATACATACAGTCTTACACAAATAAGGGTCTCATGATCCAGTTTTTAATACAACTCAAGCAGTGGAATAACATAATAATAAAGATAGCGTAGGTGAAGCTCCATCTTCGGGGTCACAGGCAATGCTGATGATGGGAGATGATCCTAGTTATCGTAACCTTCCTGCTGTCCGTCATCCTGGTACTCCTCTTCATAGTCTGGCCACGGGAATAGCCAGGGACAAAGCCATGAGTACTCTTTAAGTACTCGCAAACTAATACTGACAAGTGAAGGGGTTTTTGTAGTAGGACACTAAGCTCTAGGGTTGTTTTGCAAAAAGCCATATTTACCTCTACTAAGTTCAGAAGCAAAGAAAGCTAGTTGAAATTTTATAACACCTAAGTGGGAACTTGAATTTCATGTCACAACTCTGTTGTGGTCAAGTCAAAGTCTCAATTCATTTCACAAGTCATTTTGAAAATACCTTATGCGCATAATCAATCCTAACCTTTCCATTACACGCCCTAGTATAGCCACCTCTCCTGTGAGTTTGGCCTCCCAACCATGACCAACTGTCATCTTGGGTATTGCACAGGTGGACAATCTTCACAAGGTATCCTCAACTCAGACCTTGGCCGTGAGGGAACCCATACTAAGGTATATAAGTTTCCAGTCAAGCCCTACCCAAATTTCGGGTATTATGGTTGTACGGTAAAATTGGAATGGTATCGCATCCAGACAACCATCTGTTTTATAAAGGGCTAAGGTTCATGCCTCAACATTTTTATCATCAAAATCATCGGGTGTTCGAGAACATATGTAAAAACATTTCAGTAGAATGACTCATCATTCTAAAGTTTTCATAACCATTTCCACCAAGTATTCCCCTCTAAAGTTGATCAAGTTTTATGCTTAGCACTAGCATCTACAAGTGGGGGTAAGTACTAATGAGGGGTGGTAAACAAGTGGAGGTTAACTAAGTTCAATCTCATGCCTTAGGATGACATCAAGATTATCTAGCTTAGGCCCATTTTAATGCTCTTTATGCAACTTTCCATTATCTTTATAGTATCTACAATTCACTAAAGTAAACTCTAAGAAAAATCTTTGATAAAGAAATAAAGTAGAAAGCTTCCTTTTATAGGCTACTCCTCGTGCTCCGGCTAGAGGTGGAATGATCAGTGAGGTGAGGGGAGTGGAATGGTGTGCTTCAAACGGCTGGGGGTGGCTTCCTTTTATAGTCTCGACGGCGAGTCCGAGAGGGATGGGCAGGCGACGGTGGCGACATGGCTACGGGCAGCTAGCGGCATGGCTGAGGGTTGCAATCGACGCGTTGTCTCCTGGCGATGCTCTAGAACTTGAATGCGTGCTTAGGGGCGGTGGCAATCGGTCGGGAACATGCGGTGCTCTACGCGGTAACGACGATGAACTCCACGGCGTGCGGTGGCTACGGGTACAGGCGAGGAAACGATCATGTCAAGTGGTCTCCTGGGACGGTGGGGTTCATGCTGGCGGGTGTCAAGGGCTCGAGGTGGTCGGGTTGAGTGGGAACGGCGCGTGCACGGTGATGCGCGTCGGCATGGTCGACAGCGGCGCGGGCACGGCATTCCTGGCGGTTCTTGTCTCTGTCTTTGAGCTAGGGCTAGTAAAGAGGGGGCGGTGAGGCATGGGCAGCATGCTAGACAAGGTGGGCGCAACTAGTTCTTCCCCTAGCTTGCTGTCCACACTGGGGTGGCATGGTGAGGCTCGGCCTGCTCACCATTGATGGCAAGGCAGGCTCACAGTGGTGCTAGAGGTTTGCAAATAAGCTAGATGATCTACTAGATGTTTGCTGTGAGCTAGAGAGGGGACAAGGTTGGCCAAATCACTAATCAAAATAGGGTTTGTTGTTTGTTTGATTTGAATCTGCAAGGTGTTTGATGAAATGGCCGTAAGAACTTGAGTTTTGAATCTTAAAATTATTTTTGGTGGGTGTGCTAGGCATGTGCTTGAGGTTCTGCAGGTGCTTGGGTTTTGAAAATTGAGCTTCTTTGAGTGGTTTTTGAAATAGTGGGATCTTCCCATATGAGATAGATTCAAATTTAAACTGTAATTTAAACGTAGCATTTGAATGTTTTTGGAAGATCACAAAGTGGTCCTTGGTACCTCATTATGTTTACTAACAAGGGGTGCAAAGATCCACAAATGTTTCTGTTAAGTTTTGAGTACTTGGAATAGCCAAAGTATGCATGAGAGTTAATTTGGCCAAAGTGACCATTCACTTCATTTGTTCATTTTGAGTTATTTGTCTTTGGGAAAAGTTTGGGAATGATTTAGATGATGTTTATTTCACCTAAGAATCATTTTACAAGCAAAGAAACACAGAACCATGGCAATTCAAAAGAATCCTAATTTTAAATACACATACATATGAATGCTCTCATATTTTTAGATGGAAAAGTTTTTGTTAACCCTAATTTTGATGATTAGCATTTGATGATCCATGTTTAATATTTTTGGGATGTTACAATACAATTCCAACTGTATTGACCCATTGTGGTTGTAACTTATCATGTTGTAGGTTACTCTAATGGTGAGGAGGGTTATAGGTCTACACTCGACATGTTTGCTTGTGGCACATGAAGATGAAGACTCTATTATTATGCTATGTATTGAGAACTCTAAATAAGTTAGCCTTGGGCTAAGTGAGTTGTAAGAACTATTGTACTCCTGGATTTTTGATGTAATAATGACCTTTGTTTTCATGTACTTCATCTTAAACTGTGGGTGCTAGAAAAACAATCCAGGGACTAGCACTACAATCACAGGGATCTCTACCTTATTGGGTGAGATCTTACAATGAATGGTAACTTCTGAATCAACAATATAAGGTCTAAACTTATCACAAGCCAATATTACAGCTAAGAACTCTTTTTCAGTAGTAGCATAATTCTTTTGAGCAGCATTAAGAGTCTTACTAGCATAATGGATAACATTCAATTTTTTATCTATTTGTTGCCCAAGAACAACACCTACAGCAAAATCACTAGCATCACACATAATTTCAATGGGTAGATTCCAATCAGGTGGTTGGACAATAGGAGCAGTAGTTAAAGTCTTCCATTCCAAGCACTAGAAAACAGCAGGATATCTAATCTTACAATCTATAATAGCTCCACAAGTGTTCAAGAAAGGTATACCAAAAATGATAGGACAAGTTTTACTAGCTTGCATTCCAAGCACTAGAAAACAGCAGGATATCTAATCTTACCACATAGAACTTCCACATCTCTTACAATACCGATTGGACAGACGGTCTCTCTATTAGCAAGGTGAATAACCACATCAATGTCCTCAAGTTCACAAGGACCAATTTCATGCATAATTTCTTTGCAAAGCTCATAAGAAATAGCACTTGAACTTGCACCAATATCACATAAACCATAATAGCAATGATCACCAATTCTAACAGAAAGCACAGGGACACTAGCTCTCCTAGTTTTACTAGGATGTAAAACAATATTAGAAGCATCTTCACAAAAGATAATGTGCCCATCTTCTACATTTTTAGTGACAAGGTCTTTCACAATGGCTACTACAGGTTCAATACTTATTTGTTCATTAGGTTCTACAACTTTCTTTGTACTTTTGTTAACCACATTAGCTATAATAGAATGCTCCTTTACCTTAGCAGGGAAAGGTATTTTCTCAATATAAGGTTCAGGAAAAATATGATCAGTAGTATAAACTTTAGTATTTCTAGTAGGAACATGATTATCAATATCTTTATAAGGTGCATGGTACTTGTTCCACTCCTTTTTGGGAATTTCAATATAAGAGGAAAAGGCCTTAAAACAATTTGCAAGAACTTGAGAATCAAGATCATATTCAGTACTAATTTTATGAAAGTCATCAATTCCCATAAAATATTTAATGCATTCATAATCATAATTTATACCTGACTTTCTTCCTTTTTCATTCTCTCATGCTTCAGTATTTTCTTGAATATGGTCGAGAAGATCCCATTTAGCTTCTTCTTTCATACATGTGAATGATCCAGCACAAGAAGCATCTAATAAATCTTTATCATGAAGAGAAAGCCTTGCATAAAATTTATTAATAATAATATTATTAGGGAGCTCATGAATAGGGCATTTTAGCATTAGTAACTTCAATATCCCCCAATCTTGGGCTGTACTCTCTCCATCATGAGGCCAAATGTTATATATTTGATTCCGGTCTTTATGGATCTCACTAGGAGGATAGAGTTTAGAATAAAGGAGAGGTATAATTTCCTCCCATTCCATAGATTGTCCATTCTTCAGTAGCTTATACCATTCTTCAGCTCTTCCTTTCAATGATATAGAGAGTAACTTTTTCTTAACTTGTTGCATTGTGATACCTGCACACTTGAACAACCCGCATAATTCATGGATAAAAAGTAAGTGATCACCAGGATGGATAGTTCCATCCCCAAAATAATAGTTATCTTAGCTTGCTGGAATATTTGGAGACAAAGAAACAATAAGATTTTTAAAGGGATGAGGCCAACTTTCAAAGCATGGAAGGCTGGATTTGTCCAAGATGTCTCCTTGATCAAACATAGAATTAAAAGTTCTAAAGTTGCAGTACTGTCAAATTGGATTGACAATCGGTTGTATTAGCTTTTTAGCTTTCTTTTTTCTTTCACAGTTTGTACATATTTTTGAAAATCTAGTTAATTTTGAATAAAGGGCTGTGGGGGTCTCCCCTGCAGTAGATAAGCTTCAAAAAAATAGTTATCCATAACACGATCAACAATTTTTGTAGGTATCTTAAAAGGATCTATTGCAGCAGGTGGTAGTTCATCTACTACCCTAGAAGTGGTAGTGGCTTTCACAAATAGGAAACCAAGTGGGTTATCCATATTGGAAACAAAGTAAAAAACAGAAGTAAAATTAATACGCATAGTAGAAATTTCCTTTACTATTTCCACTCTTCAATAGTGCTTCACTCCCCGGCAACGGCGTCAGAAAATAGTCTCGATGACCCACAAGTATAGGGGGTGTATCGTAGTACGTTCGATAAATAGGAATGTCGATCCCAAGGAGGAGAAGAAGGTGTTTACTAGTGGTTTGGATCAGGAATTTTCTGTAAATACTTAGCAAACGGATTTTTAGTTTTTTTTTTTGATAATGCAGAGAAATAAAGTGCAAGTAAATAAAAGACAATAATGATAATTGCAGCAAGTGGCCCAATCCTTTCTTCAGCAAAGGAAAAGTTGGTTGTATTACTTATGAGGACCAAACGTTCTCGAGGACACATGGGAATACTGTCAAGTGCTTTCACTTCATATAGTTGATTAATGTAGCGGACCCAAACCCGACTTGGTTAGAAATCCCTGTGATTATAGTGCTAGTCTCTGGATCGAATAGCTAGAACCCAAAGTTTAAGATTTAATATCGAGATACAAAGGTCATATTACATCGCATGATCCAGAATATAAATACTTATTACAATCTCATAGCCATAGGCTATCTTATTACAAAGTAGCGGAATAAAATTAAAGCATGGAGTCCTTCATCTTCATGTGCCACAGGCAAGCATGTTGGGTGCAAACTCGTAAGCCCTACTCATCAAACATCACTATCACCAAGTAATCCTGCAACATGATAAGTTACAGCCACAAGGGTCAATATATTTGAATTGTATTGGCAAGTTTCACTACTATGTGGAAATAAGTTGGAACCTATCAATACATGCATATTTGGTTAAGTAGATTTTAGGCTCATTTGCAGAAAGCAATATGGTTTATCCTATCTTTTCAAAATAGTTTTGATATTTCAATAACTCTCTGAACTCCTTGGCAAACTCCAAGTGCTTCTAATCCCTTGTTGACACCATCAAGTTTTACTTTGAGAAATTGGAATGTTGAGATCTTTCATAGCTTCAGGCATTAGTTGCTCAGAGTTGTCCGTAACCGAGGACACGACTAAGTACTTAGAATTTGATCTTCTGCAGAACTTGTACACTTTACCCACATGACACAATCTCTTCTTGACGCCGCCAGTGGCCGCTGGATAAGTACACACCAAATGGAGTACCGGCAGATCGAGAATGTGACAAAGTCTTTCCATAGAAATCCTCCCAATACATTATGCTAGCACATCTACCAGGCACCAATGTAAGGATATACTTTCAATACATAATTCTAGTTAACCTGAATAAGTACCAATGCAAGGGTCTTCCACTATGTAATTGACTAAGCCAGAGCCCATTTAGCATGTGGCTGTACACGGAAGCCACTGTACGAAAAACATGTTCAATTTCTAAGTCCTTGGGTGGTTTTCTTCTAGTGCACACACGAAAAAGATAGCCATATATATATGGTTCCCTTTTCGTTGCCACCTTATCCACAACTAAGTATCCACATTCCACCCAGGTGATTCATTGAGTAATTGTTTTATTATATAAAACATATATTTTTTCAACACTTCATATAATCATAACATGGTATTCCACCCTGAATCTATAGCAGGGCTAAGCATACTACAACTACGATGTTTCCACTAAGAAAGATATAAAGGATATCCTAATAGGATATAGCATATCATAGTAACATAGTAGCCCTATCATGCGTACTACAAAAATTCCACTAAGTGTATTGAAAATAGTAGGACATGGATGATAGTGCCACTTTCCTTAGTAGTTGGTAGTGTTGGTACACTCTTTGCAATAACACACTTGACAATCAACACAATCTATCAAGCAAAACAACCAAGACAAAACAGTCACAAGATCAATACTAATGACAACACAAAAATCATGCAAAGTATGCAAACATGCAAGACAACAATGTTTATTGTACAAATTGTTATAACAAGGTTCTGAACATTACTAAATGATTTATGAACATTTTATATTTTCAAGATTAAAAATGCAACCATTTGTGCAATTGTAGCAATTAGCAACATTTTCTAACAGTTAGAAATGCCATTCTCACTAAATAATTGACACAGTCTTATTTATACTATAATAAAATTATATTTTTGTCTTACTGTACAGAGGGTTAAATTTACAACCATTTGCAAAAGGATTCACTTAAAAATAATTTACACAACAATTTTTATACTCAAAATACTCCACAAATGGTTTTGTATAAAACGTGATTTTAACAGACTCAAAAGTACCGAATTATGGCTCCACTGTGTTCTAATCGTTTTTGTTAATCCATAGACATATTATTTGTTAAATTTGGATATACAGAACTAAAGATATAATTTTTACAAGTTTCTATGTTCTTATGTCTAAAAATCCGAAAATAGGAATAGATATGACACTTGGCAGATTCTAATTGGAGGATACCCCTTTGTTTAAGTGATCTATGATGAACTTTAGATAAAGATCTAATGGTCTATAATGGCTCACCAGAAAAGCTCGCTAGAGAAGTTCGCCAGATTTGCGGGCACGGGCTTGGTGTTGCTGTTCCCGTCGCTAGGGACGTATCCGGAGTAGAAGAAGATGTGGACGGCGTAGAGGACGTCGAGGCAGTTCTACTGGACGTGATTTAGAGGTCGTTCGTCCTCAATGATGACGACAATCCACAGCTGGAGCGACATGTGACGTCGGATGGCGCGGCCAACTACAACAAGAAGATGCACAATCATGTCCTGGAGGTAGGCAATTTCAAGGAGACTCTGCTGGTAGAAGGAATTGACGAGATTCTTATCAAGGATGACACAATCTAGCAATAAACTCCAATTTTAGGCTGATCTTGGCATGGTTGGTATGGGCTCTATGTAGCTCCTCTCAAGAAAGCTTAGGAACGAAAGTGATGGAGGAGGAGGAGAGGAATATGGTGCTCGCTTCGGTTTTCTCTGAGGTGGTCTGTGGAGGGAGATCGGAAATTCAATGCCGACGATTGAAATTCGGGGCACCGGTTCTATTGGATATATTTACTCACCTAAATGCGAAATTTCTTCCCTGAATGAATTCTCCATTGAATTTCCAATAACGTTCGTGTTTAACTCAACAAGAAACGGTCAATATAATTGATAGAGGGAGGAGAGGAAGATCTACATCCAGGTAGTGAGCTTCTGTACGCGTGAAGGAAGAAGGAAGAAGATTGGATTGATCGGTCTTGATGGGCCAGCAACTGCGGCCCAAAAGAAACAAAGAGGACAGAAAAAAATAGAGGGGAGAGGGAGGCCAGGGTGGGCTAGATTGCTGTGGGATTTGTTTTTTTCCTTAACCGATTTCTTTTTTTCCTTTTCTATTTTGTTTATATCAATTGATTCAACTTTTAAATTGCCTCAAATTTGTATCATACCTTTTTAAAAAAATTATATAAAATATAAGTTGATAGTTTACTCCAATTATATTATTTTTAATATTTTTTTAATAAAGTATAATTCATTTAGAAATTGAGTATGGTACGTAGGTCTATATAGTATATTTTTTTAATTCTTGTTTATTTAATATCTTTTGATTTAGACCTCCAAAAAGGTTCAAACCAATTTCTATAGTTTTACTTAATAATAATGTATTATTATATATTATTTAAGTGTAATTTTATTCCATGTAAATATGGATTTTATCTATGGGCTTAAATTGACTTTGTAGTATTTCTTATTTCTTTATCTATCTTAGGTAAATCATATGTTTTGATTTATAGTTCCAAAAAGGGCGATTCCAATTTGTATAGTTCTACTTAATAATTATTTATATTTATATATCCTTTAGAATTAATTTGTTCGCAATTAAGTATTAATTTTAGCTATGAGCTTTATTGACCTTGGAATACTTTCTTTTATCTTATATAAATGATAAGTTTTTATCCATGGCTCCAAATATAGTGAAAACAATTCCCATGGTTTTGTAATATTGTTGTTTACCATTATAGATTATATAGAAATGATTTTGCTAAATTTTTATATGGAACATATCCATAGTCCTGTATTGAACTTGATGGTGATTTCTCTTATTAGTGTTTAGGTTTTAGATTTATCAATTTTTTCCATAGGTAAAATTCAAGTTCTTAAAGATGATGATGCATGACATGCATTTGAATTTTTGAAATCTTGTTTGTCACTTTCTCATTCAAAATTGTTTTAAGTAAAGTTTTGATGTTTCCAATTAGAAGCAAAAAGTTTCTTTTTCCCCTAAATTTCATCCTTTATTTCTTTTGTTTGTTTATTTTTCACATTTCAAAATTTGGAAAATTTTGGGATGTGACAGGCTACCACCCTTAAAAGGAATCTCGTCCCGAGATTCGGGAAGGCTAGAAAGAATAGGTTGGGTTTTAGAATAACTTGGGTGCTACCACCCTTAAAGGGAAATTTTGTAGGGTTGCATTGATGGTTCACCTAACTATGGGTTCAATAATTGACATCCAACATGGGATCCTTATATGACTCAACTGAGTTAGCTAAATCTTACCATCCACATCATCTAATTCTTCAAGGGTTCCATACATGTTTATGTGGTTCACATGTCCTTTCCGGGCCACATTGGAATCGCTTCCATTAGAGCTTCTAACATCCTTATTCTTTTTCTTCTCAGGACAGTCTGATGCATAGTGTCCAAGTTGCTTACAATTATAGCACTGCAACTGGCTAATGTCCTTCTAAATGGAATTGCCATGTTGGTTCTGACCAAGGTTATCTCCATTGTCAGTACCACTCCCATTATTATTACCACTTCCATTGTTGTTGTGATGATTCTTGTGATGATGATGAGGGTGTCCATTTCCTTCATGTTGACGTGGTCCAAAATCTCCATTTCTATTTTTGAATGAACGCATCTTTTGTGATGATCCCGAGTGATACTTGTAAAATCTATGCTTCCTCTTTCTGTTCTCAACTTGCTTCATCTTTGTCTCTAAAATTGTAGCTTTGTCACACAGTGATTGATAAGTTGGAACATAAGCAACTGATAACTGCATGAACATTTCATCATTTAGTCCATCTAGGAACATATCCTTCCTCTTAGAATTTGTGTCAGTATCATCTGGAGGAAGACGTGAAAGATTGTTGAATTCCTCAATGTATTCAGCGACACAGGGGTGACGCTGTTTAAGGTTGTGAAACTCCTTCTTCTTTAAACTCATCACGCCTGAAGAGATATGGTTAGTGCGAAAACCTTCTTCAAATATTTCCCAAGTCACTTCTTCAATGGGTTAAGTGACTTGAAAGTTGTCCCACCATATAGCTGCAGGGCCTTCGAGCAAGTGTGCTGCAAATATCACTTTCTCGGCACCAGAGCATCCAACAGTCACTAAATCTCTATTCATTGAACGTAACCAGTCATCGGCTACCATTGTATCAGAAGTACCAGAGAACTTTGCAGGTCTCAACCTTAGAAATCTAGTAAGCATATCTAGAGGTGGTGGATTGTTGTTGTTCTGGTTGTTATTGTTGTAGTTGTTCAAATTCTGATTCTGATTGTTGACGGTTGCCATGAATTGTGTCATCATATGCATTAGCTGAGCCTGTGCATCCATCATCTGTTGTATCTCATTTCCATTGTTGTTGTTTCCATTGTTGACACGGTTATTGGCACGTCTCAGAGGCATCTGTTGGTTTAATAGGGATAAGTAATGATAGATAGATCTAAAGAAGTTCTAACACACAACCCAAAACAAACAAGTTCAATCAAACAATCAACAAGCAACTAATCACTTAACAACTTATGAGTTTAACTCATGATTCGAAGAAAACAACAAGTTTTCTTGAAACAATCAACCTAGTATAGTCATACCACATAGGTCGGTATGATCCATACATTAAAATGATATCGATGTCTTAAATAGTTAGTAGGCAATCTAATGTCTCTTGGGTCTCACTATAATAATATCACTGGTGTAAGATCCCTCCTTTGTAAAGGAAAGGATCCATGTGATTGCAATGCTAGTCCCTGGATCAATGCTAGCATCCACAGTTTAAGATGAAGTACACAGAAACAAAGGTCATTATTACAAGTCATTCCAGAGACAAACATAGTCTTTACAACTCCATGGACACAGGCAAGCATGTTGAGTGTAGATGCATGACTCCTAATCATCATCAGAATAACCTACAACATCACAAGTTACAGCCACAGTGGATCAATACATTGGAATAGTATTGGCAAGTGATACCTTAGTAGAATACTGGTGAACTAAATACTATATGCATTTTGGCTAAGTGTAGCTTAGGCTTGCTTTGCTCAAAATAGGTTTTGCCTATCAGTTGAAAACACTAAGTTTTCTTTGATAAAATCTTTCCCAAGGAACCACCAATAGACATTGGGGTCCTTCACCCTTGTTCAACCACAAGTTTTTACTTAGAAATTGGGGTGAGGAGATTCTTGATAGCTTCCATGTCTTGATGCTCAAGTTCTCCAATACCAGGGACATGGCTAAGTACTTAGATTCTTCCATCTGCAGAGGTTGTGCACTTTCCCCACAAGACTTGATTTTCACCAAGACAGGACCTTTCAGAAGCCTTCCCTTAGACCAAATGGACGCGCTCCAACCTATCATCCCACTACCACCAACTATCCAAATGGCTAAGTTATTGCAACTATATGATCCAGGCAGAGCCCATATTGCCAAGTGGCTGCACTAGAAGCTTCTTAACATTTGGCCTCTCAATTCCCTTTGTTCCTGGGTGGCTTTCCACAAGTGAGATACACAAGGTAAACTATAGAAATGGGCCTTGTGTAACCACTCAACATAAACCATTCCTTCCATTCCACCCAGGTGTTTCATTCAGTTAGTTGTTTTATTAAGAAAAACATAGTCCTAAGACTTAGAAATATTTATTCATAGCATGAATATAACCACCCATGGTTGCTACTAGCTAGGCTAAGCATGGATATTTCTAGCAATTCTACAACTACTAGGATTTCCCAAGCATAGCATATAGTTCAATAATATCCATGCAAGACTAGCAAAATATTTCTAATGCATATTTGAAAACATAGGAATAAAATCATGAAGCACCACTTGCCTTGGTAGTTTGGAGAGTAGCTACAATCCTCACAATCACTATTTGCACCAAAATCTACACATAAAATGATAGCACCAAATCACATACAAAATAAATACAAGCAAAAATATATGGATGCATGCAATATGATATGTGATGATTTTCTATACTCAACAAGACAAGTGCACATTACTGATTCATAAACAAGTTCAAAACTTGCCAAACAACCTTTATTTGAATATTAAGACATTTCCCAAATAATTGTTATATCCAAATTATGCCTACAAATGTTTCTGAAAAAACACCCATTTTAACAGAAGCAAAACATTAAACACATTGCATAAATGGAAAGGGCTGTCTCTCCTGATTCCATTGATATAAAAATTGTCAAATTTGGATGTGGGAATCAAAAGTTATGAATTAAACAAGTTTAAACATCTAATAGATTTAAATCAGAATTTTAAAACGAAGAACATGCCACGCGGCGCTTTCTTACTGGCTGGTACCGCTTCGCGCTGGATCGCGCTTCTGAGCCGTTGGATCTAACTAAAACGTGCGGCTCAGATCTATACTTACCCCTTCGGCTATGTTCTATCGCATCCACTGGATCTAAATCGAACGGCGCTAAGCAACTGACCAACAAGTGGTGGCGCGCTCTGTCAGCGGCGGAGCCGGTGAACTAGGTCCCGCGGGGAGGTGGGAGGATGCTCACCAGAATCGCCGTGACGAGGGGATGCTCAACGTGTGCTCGGTTGGCGAAGGGGCGCTCGGAGTCGTCGTAGATTGCTCGTCGGAGTAGTCCCTGGCGACGGTGCTCTCGGTTGACGACGAAGGCGACACTCTGGGCCACACTAAGACGAGATAAGGATGCAGTTAGATGCGTAGAAGGCTGGGGATCACACGCGTATCAACCAGAGGAAGAGAGGAAGCTGGAACTTACGGGGAACGATCGCCGGAGTTCGAGCAGAGGGTGACGGAGCTCAGTCGTTGACGCTGTCGAGGCTACAGATCATGCGCGAGGAAACGGAGAGTGTCAGTAGGTGCACAGGGAGATGTAGAACAAGCTAGTAGAACCATAGGCAGAGGGGAGTGCGGTGCTCACCGGAATTCGACGACAAACTCGTTGGAGCAGAGGGCGTCCAGAGAGAAATTCATGCAGCCTGGTGGCTCTGGTGAGGTGTGGTTTGGGGGAAAAGGGGGAGGGGAGCATGGTGTTTAAGTAGGCGAGACAGGGGCGTGAATCACTCAGGCATTGAACGAGAATTGAAGCCGTGAATTAAACAGGAAACGCCTGGCGACATTTGGGGATGAACCAGTCGCTGGGGGTGGAGACGACGACTGTCATGTGGGCCGCGGTTGTCAGCGAGAGAAAGGAAGAGGGGATGGGTCCAGGTCAAGGACTCGTGGTGCGGGCCATGAGTGAAATAAAACGTTTGGGAGGTGCTGTCATTGGTTGGGCCAGATTGGCCGTTTGCTTATTTTTTTCCTCTTTACATATTTTCTTTTTCTGTTTGATTTTCTAGAAATGGTTTTCAAACTCTATTTCAAATCAGTTTGAATTCAAATCTTCTCTAGGTTTTTATAAAGTAACTTTGCACTCAAATGTGTGTCAAAACTCCTCTATTTACTCAAACACACTTGGGTCATTTGAAAAATAAAATAAAACCAAGCCTTCATGAGATATACAAATAGGTATAGATTTGGTTTTATTTCATACTTTGTTTTGAAACTTTGCTCAAGCTTTTGGAAACACTTAAGTTTGATTTCAAGACATTAATGAATACAATAAGTACTCTTCTCATTAGAAAGTAGCACTAAGGCTAGAGCATACTCACATAAAATAATGAGCAACAATGCTCCTGTTTTTGAAATGGTTTTGAAAATGAAACCCTAAATGATCATGGATGCATGGATGATATGCATGGATTTTGAAACATGTTTTTAGGGATGTTACAAATCTAAACCCCTTAAGGTGAATCTCGCCCTCGAGATTCGGGTTGGCTAGCAAACAGGTGAGGGTGGTCTTTCCGAAGATCATCTTCTCTTTCCCATGTTGCTTCTTCTACGGAATGATGGTTCCATTGAACTTTGCAGAATTTGATAGTCTTAGTCCGAGTAACTCTTTCTGCAGTCTCAAGAATCTTGATATGTTTCTCTTCATAGGTGAGATCAGTCTCCAATTGAACCTCTTCCAAAGGTATAGTATCCTTCAAAGAAGTCTCTTCCATTTCTGGATGACATTTCTTAAGCTGACTCACATGAAACACATTATGAACAGCTGATATAGACTCTGGCAATTCAATCTCATAAGCTACTTCTCCTTTGCGACTCAGAATCTTGAATGGTCCAACATATCTTGGTGCCAATTTTCCTTTGACTACAAATCTCTTCACTCCACGAAGTGGTGACACTCTAAGATAAGCTCTATCGCCTACTTCATAGGTGACTTCTCTACGCTTAGGATCTGCGTAGCTCTTTTTTCGGGACTGTGCTATCTTTAATCTGTCCTTAACTAGCTTGACTTTCTCTTCAACCTATTTGATTAGTTCTGGTCCGAACAAACTTCTTTCTCCCACACCATTCAATAGCAATGGGGTGGTACACTTTCTCCCATAGAGAAACTCAAATGGTGCCATATCAATACTGGCTTGATAGCTGTTATTATAAGAGAATTCTGCGTAAGGCAGACTTTCATCCCAACTGGCTCCATAGTCTAGAGCACATGCTCTCGACATATCTTCAAGAATCTGATTAGTTCTTTCTGTCTGTCCATCAGTTTGAGGATGAAATGCAGTGCTGAATTCTAACCTTGTTCCTAATGACTCATGTGATTGCCTCCAAAAATGAGAAGTGAATTGAGTTCCCCTATCAGACACAATACTCTTGGGTACTCCATGTAGACATATAATTCTACTCATATAGATCTTGGCTAACTTATCACTTGTATAGGTTGTCTTCACGGGTATGAAATGAGCCACTTTAGTTAGGCGATCCACTACTACCCAAATGGAATCATATCCTGACTGGGTCCTTGGTAATCCGGTAATGAAATCCATACCAATCTTGTCCCACTTCCAATCAGGAATAGGTAGTGGTTGTAGCAATCCCGCTGGTTTCTGGTGTTCCGCTTTCACTCTACTACATACATCACACAAAGCAATATGTTCGGCGATGTCCTTCTTGAGGTTATTCCACCAAAACCTTTCCTTGATATCCATGTACATTTTGGTGTTACCCGGATGAATAGAATATGGTGAGTTGTGTGCTTCTTGTAAAATTAGTTTCCGAAGCTCCGAATCCTGTGGAACACAGATACGTTTTCCATGCCATAAAGTACCCTGTTCGTCTTCATGGAATCCTTTGGCTTTTCCCTTGCCAATCTTTTCCTTAATATCTTCAATTTCCTTATCTTCCTTTTGGGCTTCTTTGATCTTGTCCAACAAGGTGGGTTGAACATCCAAAGACATGAGATGTCCCTCAGGCACAATCTCCAATCTAAGATCTCTAAATTGGGCACACAGATCATCTGGAAATTCTCCCTTAGTAAGGCCATTCACAAAAACCTTACGTCTTAGAGCATCCTCTACAACATTTGCTTTACCGGGGTGGTATTGCAAACTCAAGTCATAGTCCTTGATGAGTTCTAGCCATCTTCTTTGTCTCATGTTAATTTCCTTCTGGGTGAAAATATACTTCAAACTCTTGTGATCTGTGAACACTTCACAACGCTTTCCCAAAAGATAACGTCTCCATGTTTTGAGTGCACGGACGACAGAGGCAAACTCTAAATCATGAGTAGGGTAGTTTACTTCATGAGTTCTGAGTTGTCTTGAGGCATAAGCCACAACTTTTCCTTCTTGCATAAGTATTGCACCTAATCCATGATGAGATGCATCACAATACACTTGGAAATCTTTCTCCAAATCTGGCAAACATAAGACTAGTGCTGTCACTAGTCTCTTCTTCAATTCTTGAAAGATGAGTTCACAACCTTCAGACCAAGCAAATTTCTTGTCTTTCTTTAGCAATTCTGTCATAGGCTTATCTACCTTGGAGAAATTTTCAATGAACCTTCGGTATTATCCTGCCAAGCCCAGGAAACTACGAACCTCTTTTACTGACTTAGGAGATTCCCATTCAGTTACAGCTTGTGGCGCCCCGCAAAAACCACTACTAAAAAATCGCATTATTTTTGTGCATTGCATCATCATAACCGCATGCTCATGTCATCATGCCACATTGCATTTGAGCATCGTCATCATCATGCATATTATTTTTGCCTAAAACTATTTGCGAAAGACAATGTTGTTTTCTAAACTAGCCCTCCTTAAATTTCAAATCAAAATCTCGGTCTATTTGAATCTTGTATTTGTCTTAAACTACATATAAAATATATTTTAAGAGAATAAATAAATAAAGAAACTATTTTAAAACCTAGGGAGGCAGCCCGGCCCGTAAACCAGGCCACCTACCACCCCGGCAGTTTTGGCCTGGCCCAATCTGACCAAACCCCCTCCCTAGAAACCCTAACCCTAATCCTCCTACACGCCCTCACCCCACCAGCTACTCCCTCCACCCCGCCGCCACAGTCCCTCCCGGTCAAACCCCCCGGCCCCACCTCCTCTGCACGCACGCAACCCACCCCCTCCCTGGCCCCAGCAACACACCCACACCGCACACACACAGAGCACGCACACCACGCACGCGGTACACGCCTTGGCCCCACCCGCGTGGCCCTCTCTCCCTCGTGACCCCGCTCCTACCTGCCGCGATCCCCACCCCTTCCCCGTCGTCGCCATCTTCCCCTTCCCCGATTCTCCCCCACCTCGTGCCGCCTTCCCCTTGACCACGAATCAACCGCCCGCCGGCGCCCCTCTCCGGCCGCCCGTCGAACTCCCCGCGGCCCAGGCGCCTCCTCCGCCGCTTGACCTCCCCGTCCTCGTTGAGCCGTCGCCCACAGCACCCTCCGGCCGCCGGGCTCCTCTCTGCCCTCCGTCCCGCCTCTACGTCCTTGCTCCTCCTCCGTCGTCCTGTTCCCCAGGTCAAGCTCCGGTCCCCACCGCGCGTCCTCGTCGCCTCATCTGCTCGTCGACGCCCTCCTCCGCCTCCGCCTAAACCCTCCGCCGAGCTCGCCTGCGCGCTGCCACGCCTTCCGGTTGCGTCCCCGGTCGCGACTTCCCTCGCTGCCGTCGCCAGGGGCGTTTAGCTCGTCCTCCTCGCGCCGCTCAAGCTGTCCTGACCCTGCTCGCCGGAGGCCGCCCCTGCAACCTCCCCGACGCTCGCTTCGCGGGCCACCTTCTCATGAGCCCCAGCTCGCCGCCCAGCCGCCTCGCTCGCCTCGATGTTTCGGTTCTTCCCCTGTTGTTTTCGGTTCTGCCTCAAGGATGTGGTGAGTTGGTGACGAGGTGGATGACACCGCGTTGTGGTATGCCTATAATGGTGTGTGGGACTGGTTGTGTGGTGCTAGTTGATTCAGACGACCGATCCAATGTCGAGTCCAGGGGTTCGACAAGTACTCCTGAGGCTTGTAAATCCAAGATTGTCTCCTATTTCGAAGAACGACACGTGAAGATGAATCCAAGTGATTCCGAGAAGCCCGGTAGGAACTACATCACGGAACTAGAAGAATTACGATATTCGTTAAGTTCTCCATTGTCCACCACGATGTCAAGGTCGCCTACACGGAACGACAAGATGGCCCACACGGACTCGAGTACCCCGATGCCCCGATCCGAAGACCGAACCCGGCACGCCTAGTTCTTCCTCTCGGGTCCGAGGACGCCGAGACCCCGGTGCGACAAGTACTTCTTCCCCGGATCTGATGCCCGAGAACCCGGACGCCCAGGTCGTCGACACGGATACGCCAAGTACTTCCTCGAGGACGCCAAGTTCTTCACCCCGAATGCCAAGACCAACTCGATGGCGCGGACCCGACGAGATCTTTGCGACGACAAGATCGGCACCGGCCAGGGCGAGTCCGATGCGCCCCCGACGCCACACCAAGCCCTTCTTCCCGGAACACCAAGCTCTTCATCTTGCAACCGACCTTCGAAGACCGATCCCGTCGAACCCTGAACCCTGTCGAACCCCGAACACCCCCGGAACCAAGTTCTTCCGAACCCTAATGTGTGACCCCTTTCTCGAACCCTATTTTATAAATGTAATATAAAACTTGTTGCATATTAATTGTTCATCTCGCATGCATATCATGTGGGTTGGGGGCATTATGCCGATTCACCTCATAATTAAATATGGAGTCGATATGCGGGATATCTTTGTCTTATTCCGGACTACATTTAAATTGGCTTAGCGAACCGAAGCCATGTTTTGTCTTGCTAATCCAACATTTAATTGCGGGGTAGTTAAACAACTCGAACCTATTAATTAATTGTCGGGACCCCGGTTCCGTTTAATATTGCCTAATTGCATCGCACCTTGCCATGTCATACATCATACATGCATCATGCTCGATCTTCTGTCGTAGTATTAAATAGTGCATCCGGTGTTTCTTCTAGTGCTTTGCTTCTTCACGGATTAGGCCGATGAGTTGATGCGAGTGTCGACCCGATCTTCGGATGGACCTTCGTCAATGTTTTCAGGCGAGCACCTACCCCCTTTCTACCTATCTTACTTTTATAGTATTTATTCCCTCCTGTTGATCTATTGCTATCTGTGTTGCGTTGCTCTAGTTTTCGTACCCGTGATATCCCTTGCAGCCTTATATTGCCTTGGACACATCCTATTACCTGTTGTTTGGTAGATAGTTGGACCTGCGCGTCGTAGTCGCTTGCTCTAGTGCTGTTGCGTGTCGTCAAGTACCACAGTTGTTGGAGTATTGCCGTATGTTTAAGGTTGGAGATGCTCATGGCTTTAATTATCGTTTACTTTAATTACTGTTTAATAACTAAAATTGTAGTAGGTAAATGCAGAGGCACCGGTGGGTGATAGATAATATTTGGTTTCCGACCGCTCACTGGTGTCCCGTAGGACCCCGAGTTCTTGACACCTGTTCCGAGATCGAGCGCGCTAACCACATGTGGGATGTATGGGCAACCCCATCGATTTAGTACCTGATTCCAAGTACTGTACTGGGGGCCACAAGTAGTTTGGGGCTTTATTACTATTCTGTACTTATGCCATGCTTTACTGCTTTGTTTACGATTGTGCGAGGAGCACTGTCGCTTAGGATCGTGACCGTTTGCTGTAGACGACAAGCCCGAGAGTTTCGGGTTCCCAGTCGTTTACAGCCGGCTCCACAAACCCTGAGTCCGTCTCGGAGCCCGACCGACTTTTTTGCGGGTATACTTAGTGGGGTGGCCCCCCGTGCTTGCTTTGGGTCTGGGAAACGTCGTGTCCGAAACCCCGTAGACATACCGTTGGGTGTATGTTTTGTGATCTTGTACCTACCTGATCCCACAACAAGGGTGTAGGTGCGTGTGGAAACTTTGGTGCACCCCTGCAGGGTTAGATCTTTTCGAGAAGCCGTGTCCGCGGTTATGGACGAGTTGGAGCACAGGTCTCGATCATAGACAACTATAACTAAAGTTTACTGTTATAAATTAACTTGTATCCGATATGACTAGTAATCAGCTTCACTGCAACGGAATGGCTAAATAAAAGTGGCAAAAATTGCTGGTTTTTGGGGTTTTCTCATGCTAATTGTATCTGACTAGTAAGTGTTGCAACTACAACCGAATGGTTAACTAAAAGTGCCCACTGCTTATTACATCAGGATGACTATCTATACCTGACTAGTAATTACTGCAACGATAACTGAATAAATAAAACTGCCATCTGTGTGAGTTCCTCGGTTGACTTCCTCGTTTGGTCTCGAGGGGAAAATACCAGGATGGGTTTGTTTGGTGTTAGATTCAGGTTGGATCCGAATAGATCTTTCTTATCCCTCTCTGATAGCCGACAGTTATATCGAGTCTCTATAGGTTGTTTAGTGCATGCACGCCGCTTCATCCACCATACCTATGTAGGCGAGGACCGCCAATTCTAGCCTCGCCGTGCATCGGCCTCGATCGACCGCTCTCTTTTTCCTTTGCCCTTTGTCGGCACCCCTTTTGTTTAAGCAGGTTTGAGATCGACGTCGTTAGCAGGGTTACCCTTCCGGCTTGGCCTGGGCAGGGTTATGGATGCCATTGGTTATTCTTCAGGGCTCTTAGCTCAATTTGCATCTTGTCCATACTCGGACGCTATGTCGTTTTAAAGGTGATTTGGATCTTTGTACATTATATCTGTATTCTTGACACATTGAGTCGCTGTTGTATATATATCTGTTCTGTGGGTTCCATCGTGGACTATTGTGTAATGGTATTACTTCGTTTTCCACCCGCACGAAAGTGCCTGGTGGCACCTTCGAATTGTTTCTATGCGGGTTTGGCGGGAATCGCTGAAACTTGCATAGGGCCGATTCTGAGGGTGTTACACAGCTGAAACTTTGGCAGGATCAACTGCTACACCATCTCCTGACACAACGTGTCCAAGAAATCCAACTTCATTTAACCAAAATTCACACTTGCTGAACTTGGCATATAGCTTATGCTCTCTAATCTTCTCAAGTATCAAACGTAAATGTCCTTCATGCTCTTCCTTGCTCTTGGAGTAGATTAGAATGTCATCGATGAAAACGACAACAAACTAATCAAGGAATTCCATGAACACCTTGTTCATCATATTCATGAAGTATGCTGGTGCATTAGTCAAACCAAATGGCATCACGGTATACTCATACAATCCATACCTTATCTTGAGCTGGAAATAACCTGACCGGAGATCAATCTTTCAGAACACATAAGCTCCTTCTAGCTAATCAAACAAGTCATTGATTCTAGGCAAAGGGTATTTGTTCTTGATAGTCACCTCATTGAGTGAACGTTAATCTATGCATAACCTTTGACTTCTATCTTTCTTTTCCACAAACAGAACTGGTGCTCCCCAAGATGAAGAACTTGGTTGAATAAATCCTTTCTGCAACTGCTCTCCAAGTTGCTTCTTGAGTTCTTTCAACTCATCGACTGACATCTTGTACGCTCTCTTTGCTATTGGTCCAGATCCTGGTAGCAAATCAATAAGAAATTCCACATCTCTATCTGGTGGCATTCCTGGCAATTCTTCCGGAAACACATCCGGATATTCACACACAATAGGCACACTGTCCATGCTAACCCCCTTAAGAGAATTTAGCTTACTCCCTTTTGATTCAAACTTAGACTTGAATCTAATCCGCTTCTTTTCCAGGGTTGTGAGTGCAACAGTATGATTAGCACAATCTAATACTCCTTCATACTTGGTCATCCAATCCATTCCCAAAATTACATCCAGTCCTTGGGAATCTAGGATTATCAGACTCACTGGAAACTTATGCTTTCCAAATTCTATCACTAGATCACGGCATCCAAGACTTACTATCATGTCTCCACCAGGAGAACTTACTTTTATTGGATACCCAATGTTTTCAGTTGGAAACCCATTTCTATCAACAAATGCTTTTGATATGAATGAATGCAATGCTCCAGTATCAAAAAGAACAAGTGCTGGAATAGAATTGAGCTTGAACTTACCAGCAACAGCATCAGGTTCCTCATAAATTTCCTCCACATTGATGTGGTTCACTTGTCCCTTTTGAAAAGGGTTGGGCTTGTTGGGTCCTTCAACTTTTTTTTCTGGGCATTCATTTGCATAATGCCCCATCTTCTTGCACTTGAAACATTCAACCTGACTAAGATCCTTCTTGACAGGCTGGCTTCCACTGCCACTTCCATTTCCACTGTGGTGGCTCTTATATCCACTCTTGTGATTCTTGTACTTATCGTTGTCATGACTACGGTGGTGCTTGTTGTCATGATAACGGTTGTGGTTGTGGTTCTTGTTGAACTTCCCATGCTTGTGGGATCCAGAACTCCCACTGTCATCATAATGGGAACGCTTGTGAGACGATCCCGAGCTGTGCTTGTCAGAGTGCTTTCTCTTCCTGCTTTCCACTTGTTTCATTTTGCTCTCCAAAATAGCAGCCTTGTCACAAAGAGACTGGTATGTGGGAACATAGGACACAGCTAACTGCAGGTTCAATTCATCATTCAACCCTTCAAGAAACTTTTCCTTCCTCTTTGCATCAGTGTCAACTTCATCCGGTGCATGTCGCGCCAGATTGTCGAACTCCTCAATATATTCAGCCACGCTGCGGTGGCCTGCTTCAAGTTATGGAACTCTTTCTTCTTCAGACTCATTACTCCGGATGAGATGTGAGCAGTACGGACACCATCTTCGAAGATAGCCCGTGTCACATCCTCAATGGGAGTGGTGATCTGGAAGTTATCCCACCAAGTGGCTGCTGGTCCTTCCAACAAATGTGCTGCAAATCTGACTTTCTCTTCATCAGTACAGCCAACCGTTACCAAGTCCTTGTTCACAGATCGTAGACAATCATTGGCCAACATAGGATCAGTAGTTCCTGAGAACATTGCTGGCCTCAGTCTCAAGAACCTGGTAAGCATGTCAAAACCCGGTGGGTTGTTCTGATTGTTGTTGTTGTTATTGTTGTTATTGTTGTTGTTGTTGTTGTTCTGATTCTGGATGAACGTAGTCATCATTTTCATCAGCTGAGTCTGAGCTATCATCATTTGCTGCATCCCAGGGGTGATGTTGTTGTTGTTGGGGTTGGGATTGGCACGTCCGGGAGGCATCTGTTGTTTGTTCAATAGAGATAAGAATGAGATACCCATAGATGCTAACATGCACAATACATCACATAACAAATCACAATCATGCATCATAGTAACAAAAGTTCAACAACATAGACAACAAGTTTGCAAAGTAAACACACCAATAGCAAGCCATCCACATGTTGGATGGTCATTGCGACTCAATAATCAAAGACATGATAAATAAAGGTAAATGAGTAGTCATCACTACTCCTCGGCATCAACCTCCTCATCAACAAATGTAAGACCTGTATTCTCCATAGCGGTCTTGTATTCCTCGACATTGGTGGTCAAGGTCTCTACTTTGGCTTTGAGAGCCCTCTTCTGTGAACGAAGCCTCTCAATCACAGTCTGCTGATGCTCGAGCTCGAAGTCCTTGGCCTCTAGTTCTTCAGTCATGTCTCGAATCATCTTGTTCCTATCTTGGACTCGCTTATCTTGACTCTTGAACTTTCTGTCCTGACTCTCAAACTTGGCCTCCATCTCCTTGACTATCTCATCTTGCTCCGCGAAGATCTTGTCCTTCTCACGAAGATGCACCTGGAGTTCGTCATTGCTGAGCATGACGTTGGTCCAATCAGTGTCTATGTGCCTAAGAAGAACCTCTAAGTCCTGAAGGTATAGACGAATCGGCTCTGCTATCTCCCTCGAAGTATCCTCGAAGTCAATGGCCTCACCATCCTCATCACTTCTACCGAAGGTGTGGAAGTGAGTACCTCTAACCTGTCGAGAGTGTCTCCCTAACAGACGTCCAATCAAGTCATGCATGACTACCTCTAGGCCTCTATCCTTGTCCTCATGCATGAGCTTGAAGATGATTGCCTCTGTGGTAGGCTCAGTCTGGCATCCGGGCTGATTAACCTTGAAGCCCCAAAGGTCTTTCCTCTCAAACTTGGTGAGGGGAAGCTCCATGATGGTAGGAAGAGGGAGGTTGAGAAAACTAGTGAGCTCAATAATACGAGGGCCAAAACGAGTTCCCTTGAACTCTTCAGCCGTGCTGATGGTAACATTAGGCATCTATTTATAAGATAGAAAAAGTTAGAGTCAACACAATAAATAATTTACAAGACAAAGCATCACAGCCATAACATTGAAAAACACACAAGTCATAGCATACATAAAATCCATTACAAGCATCCAAGGTTCAACTTATTTTAGACAACATTTTTGGAAAATAAAATGATAGGTGTGGTTGTCCAACTAATGGAGTACGTTTAAAATCCTATCTCACTTGCCAAGTTGGCTAACAAGGCATCCCTAGAGGCAATCTGTTTATCTTGATCACATGACTCCATTGCTAAGTCTATGATGTCTTTCCTTAAACTTTGGTTGGTAGCCTCTAACTCTTGGGTATGCTTCTTTTCTTCCCTAAGGTCATTCTGGGTGTTAAGCATTCTACACTTGATTATATCACCAAGTTCTTTGATAGCCCTCCAAGCTGCATCCCTTGCTGAATCAAAGAATGTAGTGTGCATCACTGTGTTGGTGACCATGCAGAATCCTGAGTCCTTGTGGTTGTCTTCCTTGTTTTTATACAAGTGAAGTTTCACCCACCAGTACTCAACTCCTTCATCCATCACAGGAAAGCCTTTGTACACAGCTGCACCATGTATTCCCATGGCAACCATGAGATCCTTGAGAGCCTTGGGGAATTCTGTCCCACACTCCAAAGTCATAGTCATGAGTGGTCCCTTCCTCACGGCTTCGTTGATGGAGTTCATCTACAAATAGAGATGAGAAAGAAGATTAGAAAAGTTTACGAGAAGAAAAGACAAGTGTGGAAGTTGTTGAAAATTTTTCCTTAGTGGTTTCCAATCCTAGGGTCATAATCCTACAGCCAACACAGTGCTCTGATACCATCTTTAATATCCCTCCTTTGTAAAGGAAAGCATCCCTGTGATTGCAATGCTAGTCCCTGGATCAATGCTAGCATCCACAGTTTAAGATGAAGTACACAGAAACAAAGGTCATTATTACAAGTCATTCCAGAGACAAACATAGTCTTTACAACTCCATGGCCACAGGCAAGCATGTTGAGTGTAGACGCATGACTCCTAATCATCATCAGAATAACCTACAACATCACAAGTTACATCCACAGTGGGTCAATACATTGGAATAGTATTGGCAAGTGATACCTTAGTAGAATACTTGTGGACTAAATACTATATGCATTTTGGCTAAGTGTAGCTTAGGTTTGCTTTGCTCAAAATAGGTTTTGCCTATCAGTTGAAAACACTAAGTTTTCTTTGATAAAAATGTTTCCCAAGGAACCACCAATATACATTGGGGTCCTTCACCCTTGTTCAACCACAAGTTTTTACTTAGAAATTGGGATGAGGAGATTCTTGATAGCTTCCATGTCTTGATGCTCAAGTTGTCCAATACCAGGGACATGGCTAAGTACTTAGATTCTTCCATCTGCAGAGGTTGTGCACTTTCCCCACAAGACTTGATTTTCACCAAGACAGGACCTTTCAGAAGCCTTCCCTTAGACCAAATGGACGCGCTCCAACCTATCATCCCACTACCACCAACTGTCCAAATGGCTAAGTTATTGCAACCTATATGATCCAGGCATAGCCCATATTGCCAACTGGCTGCACTAGAAGCTTCTTAACATTTGGCCTCTCAAATCCCTTTGTTCCTGGGTGGCTTTCCACAAGTGAGATACACAAGGTAAACCATAGAAATGGGCCTTGTGTAACCACTCAACATAAACCATCCCTTCCATTCCACCCAGGTGTTCATTCACTTAGTTGTTTTATTAAGCAAAACATAGTCCAAAGACTTAGAAATATTTATTCATAGAATTAATATAACCACCCTTGGTTGCTACTAGCTAGGCTAAGCATGGCATTGATAAGACTTAGAAATATTTCTAGCAATTCTACAACTACTAGGATTTCCCAAGCATAGCATATAGTTCAAAAATATCCATGCAAGACTAGCAAAATATTTCTAATGCATATTTGAAAACATAGGAATAAAATCATGAAGCACCAATTTCCTTGGTAGTTTGGAGAGTAGCTACAATCCTCACAATCACAATCACTATTTGCACCAAAATCTACACATAAAATGATAGCACCAAATCACATACAAAATAAATACAAGCAAAATTATATGGATGCATGCAATATGATATGCGATGATTTTCTATACTCAACAAGACAAGTGCACAGTACTGATTCATAAACAAGTTCAAAACTTGCCAAATAACCTTTATTTGAACATTAAGACATTTCCCAAATAATTGTTATATCCAAATTATGCCTACAAATGTTTCTGCAAAAACACCCATTTTAACAGAAGCAAAACATTAAACACATTGCATAAATGCAAAGGGCTTTCTCTCCTGATTCCATTGATATAAAATTTGTCAAATTTGGACGTGGGAATCAAAAGTTATGAATTAAACAAGTTAAAACATCTAATAGATTTAAATCAGAATTTTAAAACGAAGAACATGCCACGCGGCGCTTTCTTACTGGCTGGTACCGCTTCGCGCTGGATCGCGCTTCCAAGCCGTTGGATCTAACTAAAACGCGCGGCTCAGATCTAAACTTACGCCTTCGGCTATGTTCTATCGCATCCACTGGATCTAAATCGAACGGCCCTAAGCAACTGACCAACAAGTGGCGGCGCTAGCGGCGGCGACAGGCGGCGGCGCGCTCTGTCAGCGGCGGAGCCGGCGAACTAGGTCGTGCGGGGAGGTGGGAGGATGCTCACCAGAATCGCTCTGAGGAGGGGATGCTCAACGTGTGCTCGGTTGGCGAAGGGGCGCTCAGAGTCGTCGTAGATTTCTCGTCGGAGTAGTCCCTGGCGACGGTGCTCTCGGTTGACGACGAAGGCGACGCTCTGGGCCACGCTAAGACGAGATAAGGATGCAGTTAGATGCGTACAAGGCTGGGGATCACACGCGTATCAACCAGAGGAAGAGAGGAAGCTGGAACTTACGGGGAACGATCGCCGGAGATCGAGCAGAGGGTGGCGGAGCTCAGTCGTTGACGCTGCCGAGGCTACAGATCATGCGCGAGCAAACAAAGAGTGTCAGTAGGTGCGCACGGAGATGTAGAACAAGCCAGTATGAACCATAGGCAGAGGGGAGTGCGGTGCTCATCGGAATTCGACGACGAACTCATCGGAGTAGAGGGCGTCCAGAGAGAAATTCGTGCAGCCTGGTGGCTCCAGTGAGGTGTGGTTTGGGGAAAAGGGGGAGGGGAGCATGGTGTTTAAGTAGGCAAGACGGGGGCGTGAATCACTCAGGCATTGAACGGGAATTGAAGCTGCGAATTAAACAGGAAACGCCTTGCGTGATTTGGGGATGAACGAGTCGCTGCGGGTGGAGACGACGACTGTCATGTAGGTCGCGGTTGTCAGCGAGAGAAAGGAAGAGGGGATGGGTCCAGGCGGTCAGTGACTCTGTGGGTGCGGCTGCGAATGAAAGAAAACGTTTCGCGGGAAGGTGCTGCTGGGCTAGCTAGGCTGGGTTGGGCCAGATTGGCCGTTTGCATATTTTTTTCCTCTTTACATCTTTTCTTTTTCTGTTTGATTTTCTAGAAATGGTTTTCAAACTCTATTTCAAATCAGTTTGAATTCAAATCTTCTCTAGGTTTTTATACAGTAACTTTTCACTCAAATGTGTGTCAAAACTCCTCTGTTTACTCAAACACACTTGGGTCATTTGAAAAATAAAATAAAACCAAGCCTTCATGAGATATACAAATAGGTATAGATTTGGTTTTATTTCATACTTTGTTTTGAAACTTTGCTCAAGCTTTTGGAAACACTTAAGTTTGATTTCAAAACATTACTGAATACAATAAGTACTATTCTCATTAGAAAGTAGCACTAAGGCTAGAGAATACTCACATAAAATAATGAGCAACAATGCTCCTGTTTTTTATATGGTTTTGAAAATGAAACCCTAAATGATCATGGATGCATGGATGATATGCATGGATTTTGAAACATGTTTTTAGGGATGTTACAACTGGGAGCTCTCTTTTGAGTTGGGAAATCATCGGTGAAGTGTCATGTCTTCCTGCAGCGATGGAAAAACACTTTTGTATTGTCCCGGGTCCTTTTCCTTAAAGTGTTGGTGTGGTTGTCTTGAAGTTCCTTCTCTATACATTCGTTGATATTGTGTCCTTCCTTATTGCATTTGGAGAAGGTGATATGGATAAGGTTTTCTTCTATATTCCTTAGAGCTTGATACATTCCATCCTTGATTTGTTCTTTCACTTGTTGCACTATGAAGTCGAGATGGCACTTGGCAGGAATGTGGTTGGTTCCTTCACATAGGAAACAAGTAACTTGAGATGTGGGGCATTATTTGGTTGGATGTTTCTCTTCACAATTAAGGCATTGGTCCACATGCTCTTTTTAAGTGTGTTTTATGTCTCCACAAATATTGCAAGCTTGAGTTCCTTCTATAATATCATCCTTGATATCATTGTTGTCACAAGCACTTTGGGAAAGGTTGTTTCTCATGTTGAGCATTTGATTGGTCATCATTTGCAACAATTGGAATTGGGTTTCCAAGAATTTTTGCATGGTTGGGTCTAACTCATTCTTGTTAGCTAAAAACTGATTTGTCACTTGATTCAACTGTGCTTGGGTGTGTGGGCCCCCTGTGGCCCATCTCTGCCTATCCTCCTAGCTTCCTTCGTCTTTTGGAAAAATAGGATTTTCCATATATTTTTCGAAATTTTCTGATCTTCGCGAATATGGCATCTGGATACCGCTTTTTCCATCAGAATCCTGACTCCGGCAGTTCATCCTCCAAAAGTCATCCAACATGCAAAAATATATGAAAAAACATAAGTACTCATAATATGAAATATATCAATGAATAACATTAAATTATGATATAAAATAGTGATGCAAAATGGATGTATCATTTTTCCGGAGTGTTCTTTCAAAAACGTAATCAATAATATTTTGTTGGTGGTCTGGTTTATTTCAAGATAGGGCAAAATCTTCAATGATCTGGTGGAAACAAATGCAAAATCTTCTTCGTCCTCTCCTTCTATCAGTGCTCGATATCGTTAAATAAGATGGATGGAAGTTATATCTAACTTCTTTTCTACAATTCTTTTCTTTGGTAAATCCAATTTTGATGATGCGTTCCATCATAAAATCTATGGCAATAATCTCATGGTTAAGAAAAGCAATAAGGATCCCTGCAATAACTCTAGATATTGAACTTCTTCCTCAAGTTTTCCACCATAAACTAGTGTCACTCTTTCTCGAGGAGATAAATCTACACACCTCCTATGCTTGATTTTTTGGTCCTTACCGGTGCAAGAAAAATCTAATTCCAGAATTCAGGAACCCGATTCTTTCCGTTACTATCAAGGAATTCTACTGTTTGAAGGCAATATTGTTATCCGGACATCATTTCTTAAATCTAAGGGAGGAAACAATGTTATTTTCATAGTGGTTTATAAATTCTCAAAAAATTGTTCTTTTCTTCGGCGAAAGAAAGAATCATCTTCACATGCATCTATTGATCTTTAATCCTAATGATGTGTGTTTTGTTTCACGTCGATACATCGTCTTTCCAAACCTTTCTAGAAGTGGTTCCATTTCTTTATCATGTTTCTCTAGAGCACGTGAGATATGTTCACCACTAATATTTCAATTCTTCAAGTTATTATTTCAAGAAGCAAAACACAAGACTCGCAGCAAGTCTAGCAATTTTCCAAGGTGTATTGGTCGCACAATTCCGTTGTTCATCATCTTGGGAACGTGAGGATCACCTTCATTCTGAGCACCCGCCTCTCGTCGTGTTCTTTTCTTTTCCTAGGAATCTCGGGGCGAGATTCTTGTTTAGTGGGGGAGAGTTGTAGAGGGAGTGTCCCAACCTTACAACAATGTAAGGTAGAGTCCCCTGTGTTTACAATGCTAGTCCCTGGATCAATAGCTAGCATCCACAGTTTAGATGTAATATCAAGAAACAAAGGTCATAATATAACTTTATAACCAGGAAGAACATAATTTTATTACATCATACATAGCTCATTTGGCTATTACATTACATTGCAGCAGAATATATATAAGCATGGGGTCCTTCATCTTCAAAGTGCCACAGGCAGACATGTTGGTTGTAGACTTTGTAATCCTAATCAATCAATCTTATCTAAAACAATCAAACCGGCAACATTACAAGTTACAGCCACAAGGGTCAATACATTTGAATTGTATTGGCAAGTGATGGGGATATGCCTACCGGGGTATACCCAGCAGGACGTTTTCCGACTGGCCCAAGACCCGGCGAGTGGGCCTGCAGAAAGGCGAGTGGATCAAAGCCCACCCGAGGAGCGATCGAAGTCAAGGCCCAAAGTAGTAGATAGGCCCAGTCGGGTAAGGTTAAACGGCTATTGAAGCTTTAACCGAATCGGTTGAGATATGTAAACCCTAGGGGAGGTGAGCCTATATAAACCTCCCTATAGGGTGAGTAGAGACACGTTCCCTCATACACCCAAGCGACTCGCCGCCGCCGAGCTCGCCCATTGTAACACCTCCATAATACAATCTAGCAGAGTAGGTCTTTACCCTCCGGGGCCGAACCTGGGTAAAACCTGTGTCTTTGCCCTCATCTCGCACGCAGATGGCTGGCCGCCTTGCCCTCGTTCTACTACTGCCGATTGCGGCATCTGCGTGACCATTCCCACGGTGGTGCCCACCGTGGGGCCTGGCGGTCTGGCGGTTTCTGCGGCGAGATCCAATCTGCCCATCAACGAGGCGGTCGCCACCGCCGCATGATAGCGATCGCGAGATGCTCCAGATCTTGCCGAGCAGCTACGGCCGGCGCGACCGTCACGCACAGCGTGATCCTGCCTATCGGCACGATCAGCCTCTTCGTCGGCCTCACCGACGTCATCGTCTCGGAGGACTCGGCTCGCATCCGCAAGTCGCCGCCACGCGATCAGCTCTCCGAGAGCCAGATCCGCACGATCCACCGCCTCGCCTCCGAGTACAACTCGGCCCGCAGCAACGTGGCCGGGAATTCAGCGGCCGCAGAGGATGCGGCCCTCACCGACGACGCCGAATCGGCGACCCCGGCGTCACTCGCCGGATCCATCACCGCGGCCTCATCCGCGGGCTCCATCGCCCAGGTCTCCAATGCGGGAGATTTCGAGGACCCCTCCATCCTCGGGATCTTCGAATTCGACTCCGGGTCGGAGAACTCCGCCGATCTCCTCGACGGAACCGGTCGCTATGCCGCGACCTACATGGCAACCGGCACCGACCCGCCAGAGGATCCATTCTCCACCCCGATCCCTCGTAACGCCACGGCCACGGAGGTCGAGGAACTCCGCCTGAAACTGACGGAGGCGGTACGCAAGGAGCAAGCTGAGCGCGAAAAATTTCGCCTCGAGCAGGTGACGACGCAGGAATTATCGCGCTACCACCAGCAGCGGATCAGGAAGCGCCTGAACCCCACCGTTCAGGGGCGCGCCCTGAACTTCGACGAAGAAAACGACCCGGCCCGCGTGGCTGAGCGCGCGATCTGCGAGAACGCGCCGCCAGGAGGGAGCGCCCGGCCCCCACCAGGATCAATGGCAATGGGTGCCCCACCTCCAACCAACCGCACCCCCCCAGGGACCAGCCGCGGATAGTAGTCTCCTCACGAGAGCGAGACGCAAATGGCCTTCCACTATTCTCCACCCCGATGGACAACCTCGTGGCAGGCCGAGCAGCAGTCGACAGCATCACGGCGACCGGCAACGGTGCCCTGCAGATCGAATACGTCAAGGCCCTGCTTGCGAAGGCCGTCGAGCAGCAGAGAGCGGGCGCCGACTCGCAAGGACGGGTATACTCGCGTTCCTCGGGAAGAAGAGCGGCCTCCAGCGGCCGCCCAGCGGCGGCAAACACCCTCAACTGCCCGCCACCAGAGCCACCGCAGCTCCAATACCGACCTGCTAACGCGGCACTCTCGACCAACGACCCCAGGCCGACAACCAACCTTGTCGCCTCCAACGGGCAACCCATCGACGCCCGCACCCACATCATCAACAACCAAAGCTGGCGCGCACGCCAGCCCGACGACCTGCGACATACCCTAACCAATTGCCGCGACGGCGAGCCCATGGGGTCGCTCAGCCGACTCGGGCCAAAGTGCTTCGGACCAATGATCCGAGGCGAGAAGTATCCGCCAAACTTCAAGGCGCCAAAAGAAATAGAAAAGTACGACTCCTCGTACGACCCCGCCGTATGGCTCGACACATACCTCATGGCGATGGGGATCGCGGGTCACACTGACCTTCTCGCCGCTCGTTACCTCCCCCTGATGATGGAGGGACATGTAGGCAGTGGATCAACACTCTTCCCCAGGACAGTATCGACTCCTGGGAGGAAATGCGCGACGCCTTCGTCAGGCACTTCGAGTGCTCCTACACCCGCGCCACCACTATTGAGGACCTGGAACGGTGCCTCTAGGGACCCCGCGAGTCGACCCGCAACTGGGTCCAACGGTGGCAAGAGCTTTGGTACAACGCGGTCGGCATCCACCCGGACACCGCGATCCATTGCTTCAAGACCTCGTGCCGCTACGAGCCCCTAGTCACCAAGCTCAAGCGACACTCCCGCACACTCGACAACATCCCCGACCTCCTCGAGATCTCCAAACGATACGCCGAGGAAGATCCAAAACAGGAAACTGACGATGAGTCAGGAGGTCAACGCCGCACGGGCGGCAACGACGACGGACGCCGAACCGACCTACGCTACAGCGGCACTCGCCTCACTGGCAAACGCCGCAGTGACGGGCGAGTCAACTTCGTCACCAACGCCGGGCATGCACAGCGTGAGACCAAAAGCTTCCGCCGCGAAGGAGGGCAATGCCGCGATGGCGGCAACTACAAGAACAATCCAAGGTTCGACCCCGCGGCCCTCCTTAACCAACCATGTGCGTTCCATAGAAGGGAAGGAAAGCCCGCAACGCACACCAGGGAAATCGAGAAGGCACGGCGAGCGCAGGAGGACCCCGACAACGACCCGCCAAACGGCGGAAAATTCGGCAAAGTAGCCGGCTCGCTCCACACCTTCACAGGCTTCAACACGAAGCGCGAGAAGAAGGTCATCGCCCGCGCCATCGCTGTCAACGCGGTGGCCCAAATAGACGTCCACCAGTTCCTGAACTGGTCGGAGCAGCCCATCACCTCGAGCCGCCAAGACCACTCGCCGCGCATCGAGTATCCAGGACGAGTCGCCTTGGTGGTCAAGCCCAAGGTTGGTGACTACTGGCTCCCCAAGACACTGATGGACGGTGGCAGCTCCATCAACATTCTCTACCTCGACACCTTCAGGCGGCTGCGGCTCCCGCAGTCGATGATCGAGATGACCCACACCACATTCCACGGCATCGTCCCCGGTCGGAAGGCGTACCCGATCGGCAAGGTCACGCTTCCAGTCACCTTCGGCACACCGGCAAACTTCCGCACCGAGCGGATCGTCTTCGAGCTGGTGCCCTTCGACAGCCCCTACCATCAAGGCCCCGGGCGCCAGCGTTCGCTAAATTCATGGCAGCGCCACCACGCTGCATAACGCGATGAAGCTCCCCGTCCGCGGCGTCATCACCATCAACGGCGAGAACGACATGGCCGCCGAAAGTGCGAGGCCAAAGGAGCCGAGCTCGCCGACGCCATCGCGCAGACCAACCACGCCGATGAGCTCGCCAGCACGCGAGCGGGTCAACAACGACGACCCCACCATACTCAAGAAGCCCAACTCGAGAGCGCAGCACCTCCACCTTTGAGGCCACGACGACACGCCGCACCGCCGAGCTGGTACCAGCGACTCAGACGGTGATGATCGGACGGCATGAGCCCAGAGGAAGGCGCCATCGAGTTCCTCCGTGAGAACAGGGACATCTTCGCATGGAAACCCTCTGACATGCCCGGTGTCCCTAGGGAGCTCGCTGAGCACAAGATAAACGCCGACCCCAAAGTGCGACCTGTCAAGCAGTCGCGGCCCTTCAATGAAGAACGCCCGCCACGAGCAATCGCCGAGGAAGTGCAAGATGTCCACTGCCGGCTTCATCCGGCCAATCAAGTACTCCAAGTGGCTGGCAAACCCAGTCCTAGTCGAGAAGAAAAACGGGACCTGGAGAATGTGTATCGACTACACAAACCTGAACAGCGCCTGCCCAAAGGAGCAGTTCGTCCTCCGGCGGATCGACCAGATAATCGATTCAACCGCGGGCTCGGAGTCGCTATGTTTCCTCGACGCCTACTCTGGGTACAACCAGATCAAAATGGTTGTCGAAGACGAGGAGAAGACGGCGTTCATCACGCCATTCAGAGCCTTTTTCTACACCGCCATGACCTTCGGCCTCAAGAACGCCGGGGCGACCTACCAGCGATGCATGCAAGAATGCCTCGCGAGCCAAATTGGCCGCAACATCCACGTCTACATCGATGACGTGGTCGTGAAGTCCTCTCGCCAAGGCGACCTACTCACCGACCTGGCGGAAACTTTCGCCAACCTGCGAAGATACAAGATAAAGCTCAACCCAGGCAAGTGCACCTTTGGTGTACCCGCCGGACAACTACTGGTGTACGTCGTCTCCAAACGAGGGATCGAGGCGAACCCCACAAAGACCGACACGATCGCCCGGCTCGGCAAACCCGAGTGCCTGCGCGACGTCCAGAAGCTGGCCGGGCGAGTAGAGGCTCTCAGTCGCTTCATCCCCCGCCTGGGCGAAAAGGCGATGCCCCTATACCGCTTGATGCGCAAGAACCCCACCTTCCAGTGGGACAAGGAGGCGGACGACGCACTCCGCGACCTCAAAAAGGTGCTACTCGCCGCACCACTACTCGCCGCCCCCGCCGACAAAGAACCCATGCTGGTTTACGTTGCGGCGTCCGAGCGCGTCGTCAGCGCCGTGATGGTCGCCGAGCGACCAAAGGAAGGAAAGGAGCGCCCGGTTCAGCGGCCGGTGTACTACATCAGTGAGGTCCTCACCGAGTCGCGCCAGCGGTACCCGCAGTACCAAAAGCTAGTATACGCGGTTCGTGGCTCAGCCGCCAAGACTACTTCCAGAGCACCCGATCACGGCCGCTCTCAAAGACCACTACAAGACATCATGCGCAATCGCGAGGCGACTGGGAGAGTCGCCAAGTGGGCCGTCGAGATCGGCGTCCACAACATCAAATACGAGCCACGAAAGGCGATCAAGTCACAGGCACTGGTAGACTTCATCGCCGATTGGGAGGAGGCCCAGCAGCCAGAGAAGCTGCCGTACCTCCACTACTGGAGCCTTCACTTCGCCGGCTCCAAGAACGCAGACGGTGCAGGCGCAGGGATAGTGTTGACTTCACCAAAGGGCAACAAGCTCCGCTACATCCTCTGCCTCGACTTCACGCCCTGCACCAACAACATGGCTGAATACGAGGCCCTACTCCACGGCATGCGAGCCGCCAAGGAGATGAACGTCAATCGCCTCCGCTGCTACGGAGATTCCGACCTTGTCGCGGGGAAAGTCGCCGGCACCTGCGACGCCGTCTCCCCTACCATGGCGGCGTACCGCCAAGCGGTGGACCAGTTGGGTGGCCACTTCACTGGCTACTCTGTCGAGTGGATCGACAAGCGAAAGAATGAGGAAGCCGACGCACTCTCCCGCATCTGGTCGGCTCGACTCGCGCCTCCCGCCGGCGTTTTCCTCGACACGATTACCAAGCCTCCCGAGGGAGATCGACATTGGGGTCCCACAACCAGAGGCAGCCTTGGTCGCACTCGTCAACGAGCCGACGATCGACCAAGCCCTACATCGCCACCGAAGCCGCACCGCCACAGACGAGACAGACGCCGAATGATCGCCGTCGTTGCAAGTCCTACACTATCATCGACGGTGAGCTCCACAAGCGCAGCGTCACCGAAACGTGTTCCAACGCTGCGTCCAACCACCTGAAGGACGCAAAATCCTCCACGACATTCACTCAGTGATCGCGCCACCACGCCGCCGCCGCCTCGGTCGCCAAGGCTATGCGACACGGCTTCATCTTGCCCATCGACACGCCGACGCCGTCGACATCGTCAGCGATGCGCCGTGCCGAGTACGCCAATCAGACGCACGTACCGAGCTCGGCGCTCAAAACAATCCCCATCACCTGGCCATTCGCTGTGTGGGGCATGGACATGATAGGCCCCTTCAAGAAGGCCTCTCTAGCTACACCCACCTGCTAGTCGTTGTCGACAAATTCACGAAGTGGGTGGAGGCCAAGCCAGTCCGAAAATGCGACGGGAAGACCGCCACTAAATTCTTACGCGAGCTCATATATCGCTACGGGTTCCCCAACAGCATCATCACGGACAACGGCACCAACTTCTCCAAGGGATCCATGGCCGAATTCTGCGAAGAGCACCATATCCGGCTCGACCTCGCGTCAGTCGCCCACCCGGAGTCCAACGGCCAGGCGGAACGGGCCAACCAAAGCATCCTACATGGCCTGAAGACGCGACTACAAGTACCACTCGAGCGCACCGCCGGGTGCTGGGTCGAGGAGTTGCCCTCCGTCATATGGGGGATCCGCACCTCAGTCAACAGATCGACGGGATTCACTCCCTTCTTCATGGTCTACGGCGCCGAGGCAGTCATGCCCACCGACCTCGAACACGACTCGCCGCGGGTCGTCCACTACACGGAGGCTGCAAACGAGCTTGCCCTCCAAGACGGGATCGACCAACTCGACGAAGCACGCGACCTCTCTCGGTCACGCACCGCCATCTACCAGCAAGGACTCCGCCGCTACCACAGTCGGCGGGTGAAAGCTCGCACATTCCAGGAAGGCGACCTGGTGTTACGCCTCATCCAGGACAAGAAGGGCATGCACAAGCTCTCCTCCGTGGAAGGCCCATTCGCTATCGGGCAGACTCGAAACGACGCTTACTACCTCATCGACGTCCGCGGGACGGCGAACTCGACGTCAGCGACCATGGAATGTAAACCTCCGGAAGTTCTACTCATAGAACCCCACACATGTACTCTCCAAAGCTATGAAATAAAAAGAAATGGTTACCGCAAATTGCGCCTACTCTCCATGACTTGTGCCACTCGACTGAAAACAGCATTATGCTAAAAGCGTAAGTCAACCTTGGTACAGCGATCGGCACGGCTAAGTAGTGCGATGTAAGAGCACGAATCACTTCAGTCTTGCATCATCCACAAAACGCCAACCCGAGCTCCCACCGAGTCGCCTTGCTCGACTGGTTCTACGAGCCAAGACAACGCCTCGCTTCACAGCGACCTTGGTCCTCCGCATCCTCGGCATAGCGACTCGAACGGCTAAGTACCACGCTGGGATCAAGACCGTTCGTCGCGAGCGCCAGGAAAACGCCAAGTAAGAGAGCATGCCCAGACTCGCACGCGATCGACCCAACGGGCCAGGCAGAGCGACGCCACACCAACGCGCTAAATCCTCAACCACCCTTGAGTCACGCCTAGAACAACCAAGTACCACGCCGGGACTCGCCACCCGACCTCGTTCGCAAGGGAAAACGGTAAAGTATAGAGCACTCAAGGAGTCGCCTTGCGATCGGCTCTCCGAGCTCAGCGAGTCGACCAAATCAACAAACCACATGATAACAACACACATCATATACGAGGTAAACCCCACAAAAGGGCGGACGCGCCGGGACTCGCCCAAAATCGATCAAAAGCACAAACAAATATCAAAATAGACACGACATCTCATTCAATCGCATGTTGCATTGTTTCATGTTACAAAATATGCCCGCGTGGCAGAACTGCCGCTAACGCCACAAGGCAAACTACCCTACTCTGCAGGCTTCGATGACGACTCGCCAGCATCCCGGCGATTGCGGATGAACGCCGTGTACGGGTTTGATGGATACGCCGCTTCACCCGCCATCGCCGCCGAAAAGGCTGCTCGACCTTGAAGTCATGATGCGCGCTCGGGTCGTTTACGCGACAACCGCCTCTGGTACGGCAGGAGGTCGCCATTGCCCGCACACGCCCGAGTACGTGGAGGCACGTTCTGCAACTTGAGGACCTCGGACAGCTCCACCGCCCAATGACGATGGATACCCACTCGCCATCATCAATGTCGAAATCTTCGGGAAGTGGGCGAGTCCAAGGCTCGGTCCGCCGACGCTCCACGCCGAAACGCCGACCGCGTCATGAACTCAACGACCGTGGGCACCTTCTCCAAATACTTCCACACCTCAACGAGGTCGCTGGGAATCACCTCCGTGGGCGATATTTCTTGGAGGTAGGCACGGATGCACGTTGCCGACAACGTCGCCGAATCGACGAGCATGCTTACGCACTGCCTCGCGTCGAGCGAGCTCGCCTCTTCTTCGCTATCAATGATGCGACCTGCGAGTAGAAGACAATGATAAGCACGATGGACACCACAAAAACCACAACTATTAGAAAGGGAAGATGCACTCACCAAGCAACGGGCGGGCGAGTCCCGTGATGAAGCACTGAAGCGACGTGTGGTCGTCCTGAAGCCCAACAATAAGGACTTCCGACACCTTGCGATCCTCCTCAGCGGCCGCAATGGCGGCCTTAGCTCGCCCGTCCGCCGAGCTCGCTTCTTCTCTCGCCTCCCGCAGTTCGCGCTCGAGGTCGGCGATCCGCTGTTCAGCGGCACCCAGAGCAGATCGCGCCGCCACCAACTCACCAGCGGGGACAAGCCCCTGGCGAGCTTCCTCTGCCTTCGCAGCAACAGCCTGAAGCCCTTTGTTCGCCTCCTGGACGATGGCCAGCTCCCTCTCCGCGCGCTGTTTCGCGGCCAATCGGTCCGCTGACTCAAGCTGCAGACCCTGCACATCACCAAAAAAGGTTAGTCAAATCAAAATTCCTAAGTGCCCACCCGCTGAAATTCAGCGAGTGCGCACTCGGGGACTGGCGATCAAAAAATTCCTACCCACCCGTTGAAATTCAGCGAGTGCGCACTCGGAGACTGGCGATCAAAAAATTCCTAAGTGCCCACGCGCTGAAATTCAGCGAGTGCGCACTTGGGGACTGGCGATTAAAAAATTCCTAAGTGCCCACCCGCTAAAATTTAGCGCGCGCGCACTCGGGGACTGAATGCGACAAACAAAAAGATGCGAAATTATAAGAATCAGGCCGCTGCAACCCAAGCTGCGTCCACGGGGACTGGATGTACCTGATGGCCGCGCCAAGCATGCCGTGGAGTTGTACCGCGTCCACGGACGCGAGAAGTTCCGGCGTGTGCCCACGACGTTGGTCGACTTCAGCGTCGGCGGTCCCGCCAGGAGTGTGGCTCGAGGGCGCAGGCCCACTCGCCCTGGTCGCCTTGGTCACGAAGCGCGGAAAGGTAGCGATAGAGGCACCTGCTCCGAGAGAGGTCGCCTCCGCCGTTCCAGGCAAGGAAGCACCCTCCTTCATAGACGCGGCTGCCTCCATCACGGGCCCGGCTGGTGCGACCGCTGTATCGTCAGAGATAATGATGGTGTCGTCGCCCTTGGCCTTCTTACTGCCATCCGCCGAGGCGACGACCTCGTCCGCCTTCCTCTTGCGGGAAGGATCTTCCTCGCTAGCGACGGAGGGCACCTTGGCCACGGTCGGGTGGCCCATCCTCTTCACCCCGGTCCTGCGCATCAATCGAATCAACAAAACAATCGAAATAGTTATGAAAAATAAGGAAAGGTGAGCGAACTCACTTGGCGACTGGGATGAAACGCAGTCCCGTACGGAGGCCGGCCGGTTTTTCCAGCTCAGGGCCCAGACGGCGAGTGAGCCCCAACTCCAGGACGTCGCGTGCCCAAGACACGGACGGCTTCTTCGTTGTTGAGGCCGCAGCTGGCGCCTCTGGGACATCCTCAGCCGGAGCCTCCTTGCGAGGCGAAGCCGCCGCAGCCGGAGCCTCCTTGCGAGGCGAAGCCGCCGCAGCCGGAGCCTCCCCCAGCCCAGAGACTGGGGCGAATGGCGGAGGCATTGAAGCCAGCGGCACTTCCACGGTCGCCGCGTCCAGCACGGTTGTCGCTGGTGGCGCGCCGGCTGAGCTGAGCGAGCTGAGGCGGACGGCGAGGCCGCCTCGACGGCCTCGTCTTCCTTTTAGGGGGCCTCCCTTTCCTTCCTCTTCTTCTTTGACGGGGTGGCTTGACGGCGCGAGGTGGTCTCTGGGAGCTCGTCGTCATCGTCATGACGTTCGAGGCTTATGCTTGCCTCGATTTCGAGCTGTCGCTGCCCGCGGGTCTTTCGGACCAGCGGGGCGACCTCCTCTTCGGACTCATCCTCGTTGCCCTTCGTAGGCGGCGATTCGCCTATGTCCTGGGCGGATGGGCCCGAGCTCTCATCATCCGAAGGTGGGAGCCACCCTTCCACTACTTGGAATAGCTGCAACGAATACAAAACAGAATCAGAATTACCGCGACTGCATTTACTGCGACTGCGAGCAAGGTAAATAAATTACCGTTGGATCCGGACGCTTCGCGGTGTAGGGGGCGACCCCAGCCTGCGCGTCCAGGTACACCGCCTGGGTAATCTTCTTTAACGCTAGGAGATAATCCTCCAGCTTCCACTCGTCGAGGCAGGCCTTCGTCGAGTCCCCCCGGCCCGTGTACTGGTACATGTAGTGGTCGCGCTGGGCGAGTGGAACGAGCCGCCGCCCGAGCCAGCAATTGTACAAGTTTATTGTTTGAAGGCCCTTCTTTTTCAGACCACGGATGGTCTGGAGCATCTCGTCGATGACCATCCGCTGGTCGTCGGGGAGTTTGCCGACTTGGAGATTGCGCGGCTCGGAACGACTAGCGGAGTACTGCGGGATCGCCACCTCCGGGTCGCCGCCACGAGAACCACGACTTCTTCCGATCGCCGCTGCCTTGGCGGGTAGCATCGATCAAAGAAAGAAGCTTTGGACTTGAGCTGAACGCTGCAAGCCATTGCTAGCATTGCCGCCGCTCCTCGCGGCTGATCCGTCTGTGGAACAGATCTTGCCACAAGGGGAAGTAGGGCCGGCAGCCCAAGTAGCATTCGCAGAACGCCACGAAGATGGCGAGCTGCTCGATGTTGTAGGGACCCAGATCCGAAGGCTGGATCCCGTAGTAGGCGCAGAAGCGCCAGAAGCATAGGGACGTGGGGAACCCTAGCCCCGCCGAGATGACCGTGAACAGATTCCCTCTCTCGCGGTTTGGGGTCGTTTCTCAAGCTGGGATACGCCAACAACCGGCTCAAGAGGATCCCGGCCTTGAAGGAGGCCACCGCCTTGTGCACTTGGACCTACCCACGGTGGAAAGGGCCATGGCCGAGAGATTGGTTGGAGATCGGAGGATTGGTCGACCGGATCGCGGAGCGAGGAAGGAAAATGCACGACTCTTCAAGAAGTGGTGAGGAGTTGGCTCTACGATTGCGCCATTCCCTTATATAGCGGAGTTACCCGCCAAATCGTGGAGCCGTTACCACGCGGTGATTACGCCGAAAGTTACCGCTGATTACCCCAACGGCTAGTTTGACCACGCCTGACGGTCCAACTACGGCCACTCGGCTCGCCGACCCAATCACTAAGACAGTGTTTTCACCGACTCGACTCGCCAAAGCTGCGACCTGGATCATTGGTTGTCTCCTTTATACAGGAGCCCGCCGACGATTCGACTGGGTGCCTACTCTGAAGCCGTATACTCCGACTGCCAGCAGCCACCTACGCCTAATCGACGACGGCCTCGGGGACTACTGATGGGGATATGCCTACCGGGGTATACCCAGCAGGACGTTTCCGACTGGCCCAAGACCCGGCGAGTGGGCCTGCAGAACGGCGAGTGGATCGAAGCCCAGCCAGGAGCTGAGCGACTGGAAGCTGAAGGCCCAGGCGAGTAGATAGGCCCAGTCGGGTAAGGTTAAACGGCTATTGAAGCTTTAACCGAATCGGTTGAGATATGTAAACCCTAGGGGAGGTGAGCCTATAAACCTCCCTATAGGGTGAGTAGAGACACGCCTCATACACCCAAGCGACTGCCACTAGCCGCCGAGCTCGCCCATTGTAACACCTCCATAATACAATCTAGCAGGAGTAGGTCTTTACCCTCTGGGGGGCCAAACCTGGGTAAATCCCTGTGTCTTTGCCCTCATCTCGCACCGCAGATGGCTGGCCGCCCTTGCCCCTCGTTCTACTACTCGCTGCCGATTGCAGCATCTGCCGTGACTATTCCCACGACAGCAAGTGATACTATCGTAGTATAGTGGAGTCTATCATCTATATGCATTTGGCTAAGTGGAGTTGATGCTTGCATTGCTCAAAATAGATTTTTCTTATCATTTTGAAAACACTAAGTTTTTGCTTTGACAAAATCATTTTTCACAATCAAAGATTGAAGATCCTTTAACCCTTGTTCAAACCACAAGCTTTTACTTAGAAATTTGAATGATGAGATTCTTGATTGCTTCCATGTCTTGATGCTCAAATTGTCCTTTACCAAGGACATGGCTAAGTACTTAGATTTTACACTCTGCAGAGGTGGTGCACTTTCCCCACAAGACTTGGTTTCCCAAGACAAGATCTTTCAGAAGCCTTCCCTTAGACCAAAATGGACGCGCTCCAACCTATCAAAAACTACCACCCACTGTCCATATGGCTAAGTTCTTGCAACCTATATGATCATGGCAGAGCCCATATTGCCAGGTGGTTGCACTTGAAGCTTCTCAAAATTTGACATCTCAAATATCTTTGTTCCTGGGTGGCAATCCACAAGTGAGATACACAAGGTTCACCAGTCCCCTGGCCTTGTGTAACCACTCAACCAAAAACCACCAAGCAAGTACCATTCCACCCAGGTGATTCATTAACTTAGTTGTTTTATTAAACAAAACACAAGTCCTCAGACTTAGAAATTTTTCCATAGTGTGAATATATATTCCACCCATGTTTTCTATTAGCTAGGCTAAGCTTGATAGTAATAGGAATCTTAACTTAGGAAGATTTCCACTAAGGTTTCATCTACTAGGATTTTCTATAGCAAGGTTTATACTTAGCAAAATTTCCATGCAAGTTTTACTTAGAGAAAATCACTAATGCATAGTGATAGTAATGGGACAAAAAGTATGAAGCATCACTTGCCTTTTTGGTAGAGGGTATAGGTTCACTCCTTGTCCTTGCAACAATCACACTCTTCAAGTCACTACAATTCAATCAAGCAAGGCACAAACTCAAACTACTAATCAAGTAAAACAACACATAAAATCATAGAACCAAGATAATGCATGCAAGCATGACAAGCTTTGTTTTGTTTGAAAAAGTGGTTACTAATGGGTCATAACATTTGAAAGGCACCTAATGGTCATTTTGTAAAGTGGCAAAGTCATTTGCAAAAGGTTTCACTTTCTAAACCATTTTCAAAACAAAGTATCATTTTATGTGGTGTAAAAATATTTTTACTAAGGCATTAATCTATAGGGTTCACCAAATATGTTTTCAAACCATAAAACTTGGTGTTTGGGGTCAGAGAGTTTAAAACAAAACATTTCCCAAAGGTTTTCTTCCAAAACCATTTTTAGTAAATAAACCACATTTCTATTTCACTAGAAATGGTTTTAAATCAAAGAATCATTATTTTGTTTCACCAAATTAATTTTTTAATCCACCAAGTGTTTCCTAATGTTAGTAGGTTCAAATCACACCATTTTCCAAAGTTTTTATCCCCAAATTCACTTTTAAACGATTTTCACAACCTTAACAAGAAATCAAAAGTTTCTGCAAAAACCAACAAGCTAACAGATACTATTTGCTAAACAAATTCCATGGTTGTATAGGGTTTGTTCCACTGATTCCAACGATATAAAGTTTGCAATTTTTGGACGTGTGGATCAAAAGTTACAATGGTTTGAAAATCACAAACAAATCTGTTTTCAAATTTCTGTTTTAAACTAGAGCTGGCCACGCGTTGCTCTCTAATTGGACGGTACCGGTTCGGCCGGATCGCGTAGTTGCAGCCATTGGATATAATCAGATCGTGCGGCATAGAACGTGTACCTCTTCGTGGTTAAGTGATCTAATCTTGCTCGCCCGATCTAGATCCTACGGCTATCATCGCATCGACCAAACTCGGGCGGCGCAACGATGGTCGCTGGCGGCGACGAGGTCAGACGGCGGCAGTGCTGGTGAAATAGGAAGCGAGGGAGGATGGGAAAGTGCTCACCACGTTCGCAAAGGCCTGAGGAAGCTTGACGTGGTCTCCTTGGGTCAAGGGGCGCTCTGTCGTGGCGGTAATCGTTCGCCGGAGTTGCTCCTGGCGTCAGGCGGCTCTGGTTATGCTCGAGGACGGTGTTGTGGTTCACCCTGAGACAAAACGAAGACGTGGTTAGACGCGCAGGATCAAGACAAAGCTGTGTGCGTGAACGAGGTGTGAAGGGGCGATCTGTTCTTACCAGTAGGCTTCGTCGGAGAAGAAGGCAAACGCGGCGGCGTTCGGGAGCTTGTCGTAGTCGACGCTCTGGGCGCCCACAGTCGAATGAAGGGCACAGGAGGATGCGTCAGGAGGTGGGGAAGGTGCGAGCTAGGTCGAGGAGGCACGGGGTGACGCTAGGTCACCGGAATTTGCACCGGAGCATCGTCGGAGTCAGTGATGGTTTGGGGATGATTCGAGCAGCCTGGGGACGTGTCGAGGTGGGGCGACAGAGGGGAAGTGGAGAGGAGAGGGAGACGATTTATCCTGCGTGGTCAAGGGGCTGATTCAACGCGTGATTAAGACATATTACGCCGGAGTTATTCCGTCTGCAATGGCCGGCGAGGGGTGGGCGTAGTCTGCGGGTGGGGAAGAAGAGGGACGTGGCGGTGGGGTCTTCTGGTCAGTGAGAAAGGGAGAGGGAACGGGGTCCACTTGTCATCGTCTACGTGGGTCAGTTATTTGGTGCCAACCGTTTTCCTCGGGAGGGAGTGAAACTGGGCTGCAAGTGGGCTTATTGGGCTGGCTCAGTTGGGTCAGGTCCAATTCACATTTTTTTTCTGTCTGAAATATTTTTCTTTTTCCAATACTATTTTCTGTTTTGAAATTCCAAACAACATTCAAACATTCAAACAATCACCACACTTGTAATGAGTTTTTGGTTCTGTTTATCAACATAAACCAAATCCCAAAATAAAATAATATTTTTATTCTTTTTAGGATCTATTTAATAATTAAATAAAATAGACCATAGTTATTTAATCAAATAGGGTTTGATTTATTTAATAAAACTCCATTTGAAATACCAATATTTTCAAACCAAATCAGTAGGTTTTATTTGGAAATGGAAAACTTGTTTTAAAATAAAATAACATTTTTATTTTTAGGTCCCATTAATAATTAAATAGAATGGACCTTAGTTATTAAATCAAATAGGGTTTGTTTTATTTAAAATCTTTATTTTGAAATCTAAAATAAAACCAAAACACTTCAGTAGGTTTTATTTGAGAATAAAAATACTTAGAAAACTTATTTAAGATAAATAAATAAGTTTTTGTGTTTATTTAAAATGGGAAAAGCCTTTACTTAAATAAAATTGGATATTAAATCCTTATTATTTCATTTAAATAAACCTTTACTATTTTTAATAAAAAAACATTTTATTTCAAAATATTGGCCAAGGTTTAATTTGGCTATATAAAATAATCCTTATTTATAAATCCTGCTTTTCTTTTGAAAACCAAATCCTTTTATTAAAAGATCCAAAATAGTAATTTTAAATATTTTGAAGTTTATTGTTTATTTAACTTTTTAAATCCCTTTGGGATTTTATTTGATCCTAAATTGGTTTGAAGTTCCAATTGAATTCAAAAAGTTTCTTCTGGCCCTGAAAATCAACAAAGTGTTATTTTATTCATTTATTTTTCACATAACAAGATTTGGAAAATCTTGGGATGTGACAAGAGTTGTAGCATCCCAATTGTCTAACAATTGCAATGCTACTTGCCTAGTCTATATTGCTACTTCCTACATGTCATTCATTGTATCATCATTATATCATGCTCATGTCATCATTATACCTTGCATTGGAGCATCATATAAAACCCCTTTCATTTGGTTATTCTCCTCATATTGCATTTGCCTTATTAGTTGTATTTTGTTTCTTGACATATTAAATTTGGCTTTTGATATAATGTTATATGACCAATATGAGTAGAGGGAAACTCTCTTGCAAATCCTTCCATCTCCATAACTTGATAATGCCAACTTCCTTGGTGATACCATCTATCTAGAACTCCAACCATACATATGTATGTGGCCATGTTGTTTTGTGGTATTTAGTTCTTGTCACATACATCTACATGGATCCTTTCTTCTATTTATCAACACCTTGGATCATATCCAAACCAATTCTCTTATGCCATGTGTTTATGGTCACTTCAAAGATCTTGTTTTACTTTGCAATCTTTTAAATTGGCTCAATTGCTTGGATCACATGCATGTGGTATAGTTGTCTTCACCAAATATTCTCATATGCAAGAAACATTAGTCACATGCAATAATAAACCTCATGTGTTGAGGCCTCTTATTTGAATTAGCTTTGTTTAGCACACTATCATCGCAGCACAAGCGCGCGCACATAACACACACACCACCCCCACCAAATTGACCCGGCCGCCCCACCCCGCACTCTTCTCTCCCTCTCGATCATGTACCACACCAAACACCACCGACACGTCTCCAACATCGGTGGCGGCGGTAGTGTAGGGAGGTGGGGATCACGGATGAAGGAAGCAGAAGAAGGGAGGATCGCGAGGTGGATATGGGGTCATGGTGGTATAGGCTGGGTTCGGGCAATGAGAGAGGGAGCATGTGGGAGACAACAAGGGAGTGGAGATGGGGTGTACGTGGTGCTGGTGCACGGTTGGAGACCTGTCGGTGCTGGTTGGTGTGGTACAAGATCAAGAGGGAGAGAAGAGTGAGGGGTCGGGCGATCGGGTCGGGTTGGTGGGGTGGTGTGTGTGTTTTGTGTGCGCACGCGTGTACTGCGGCGGTGGTGTGTGGGTGGGTGAGGGATTAGGTAGGGTTTGGGGGGAATTAGGGTTAGGGTTTACTAGGTTTTATTTTGAGTAGTAGGTGGTCTGGCCGGTTGGGCCTTTGGGCCGGCCAGCTGGACTGCCTCCTGATAAAAAATATTTTATTATTTTTATAAAACAAAACGGTTTGAAACATAGTTTTAGATAAATACAAGATCTAGAAAAGACCGAGGTTTCGCATTTGAATAAAGAGAGGGACATTTGTAGAAAAGGAAATAGTGCTTTTAGTAAAATAGTTTTAGGATGATAGATGCAAGCTGATATCATGATGATGCATGAAGATAAACACATGTGATTTACTAGTTGTGGTTTTACCGGTGTGCTACAATTCAACACCACTAACAATGGATCTCGCCCTCGAGATCCTCCTCATGGTACGAGAAAGAAGGCCAACGATCTGAATATTCTGGTTTCATGTAGATCCTCGCGACACCACTATAAAGGATTCCTTCTCCATCTTGAAATCGGCGACAACACCAACAAGAGGACGTTGATCATGTTCGTCGAGAGAATGCTCCGGATAAACAACGAACGAAGTAAAAGGTAAGTCCACCTCTAACTTCTATGGAAGGATTAAGAAATGCATCGATCCACTATTCAATGTACAAAAGCGAATGATAAGAGTAGTGGTATGGTCGTGACTCCATCCTACACTCAAAGAATTATTCTGTACACAAACATACGGATTATGCAACCAACCCTCAGAAGTCAGACTAAGTATCTCGAAAAATGAGGTTCGGAAGCAAAGAAGTGGTTCAGAGTCTTTATCGGATCTGATGGAGATGAGGTCGTCTCATTGAAAAACACCAGAAGATACAAAGAAAATTTTTAGTGAATTTTTGGCCCACTGAAGGTACACAGACGAATATTCCTCAGATAGCATGTCGAAGCACCATTACAAGAGGAAGCAAAACCCTAAAGGAATGATGGAAACTAATGTCTACACACTTCTATTCTTGTAGACAGTTGTTTGCCCTCCAAGTGCATAGGTTTGTAGAACAGCAGCAAGTTTCCCTTAAGTGGATTACCCAAGGTTTATCGAACTCAGGGAGGAAGTGGTCAAAGGTATTCCCTCTCAAGAAACCCTGCAATCAAGATACAAGGAGTCTCTTGTGTACCCAACACACCCAATACACTTGTCAGGTGTATAGGCGCACTACTTCAGCAAAGAGATAGTGAAATACAAGTGGTAACGGTGCCAGAAAATAGCTTCTGACTTCTTGTTGCCGTGGGGTAACGTGTGTGAGTGAGGTAAAGACTAAAGCAAGCAAACATGCAACAGATCTAGATGCAAACAGTGTTTCAATGTTTAGAAAAAAGGCCTAGGGATCATACTTTCACTAGTGAACAATCTCTCATATAAATATCCTCTCTTCATGATACTACTCTTAACAACTCTCCGGTTGGACACTCAAATCCATGGCAGGCCTACAAAAGCACACCTCAAAGTCCGCCTTTCCCAATCTAGATAACCCCACACTATCACCTTGAGCGCTAGATGGTTCCAACAAAAACCACAATTTCATAGAGACATCCAAATCAAAATATAACTCATAACAAATTTATATGTAGTCTAGCTTAAGTGCCACACACGGCGTGCACGTTGTCACTGTGACACACATGGGGAAAAGCATAGATCTATTAAAGCACGATGAGTATTTATGTAGACTCAAGACTAAGTGCCACCATGGTATGCACGCTGTCACTTACACACACGTGGGGAGAGCTAGAGATCTATTAAAGCACTTGATTAGCAAGGTAGATCTACTTGATTACAAAGCTCATGACCACAATAAGATCATGCATAGAGAGAGAGATGAACACATAGCTACCGGTAGAGCCCTTAGCCTCGAGGAACAACTACTCCCTCCTCATCATGGGAATCAGCAATGGTGATGAAGATGGCGCTGGAGATCGATTGAGATGGCTCCGGGGGCACTTCCCCGTCCCGATAGGGTGCCAGAACAGAGACTTTCTGTCCCCCAAATCTCCCCTTCGGTGGCGGCGGCGCTACGGAGGTTTTCGTGGATTTCTTCAGGATGATTTAGGGTTTTCTGCCCGAGGGCTTCTTATAGGCGCAAGAGGCAAGGTCGGTGGAGGGCCAGGGGGCCCACACCCTTCCCCCAGAGCACTTATACTGCATCGGCATATTATCAGCATTTGCATGAGCACATTGTGGTGATGGGACTGAATAATTGGATATGGAAATCTTGCTGTATCATGCAACACAAGTTCTTTGCCTGGTTATTGCTTAATGACAGGTTGAACACAAGGGATCTGTTGAAGAGGAGACACTGGGAAGTCACTAATGATAGTCATTGTGTTTTATGCCCTACTAGAGCCTATGAAGACAAAATCCATGTGTTCTTCGAATGCAACTTTAGTCGGAGAGTTTTGGCTTACTTGCAGATTGGTTGGCCGCCTGGTCAGGATATTCAAGTTGCTGCGAATGCCTCGCAGCAAGGAGAGAGTTTGCTAAACCTTTTTTATGGAGGTTGTGATTATGGCATGTTGGAATACATGGAAGCAACGAAATGGCAAAATCTTCCAAGATGAGAGACCAACTTTTGCTGGCTGGAAGAGGAACTTTGTGCATGATATGTCCTTACTTGGGTATAGGATTAAAAAGAAGCTTCACCGCTCTCTTATGGCCTAGATAGGCAGTTTACAGTAGTCCTGTGAGTATTTTTAGTGGGGGTTTAGGTAGGGGTGTACAGGTAGTTTTTTTACCTTTTTTCTCTGACTTGTAATTATTCTATTTGTAAACTTTTTGGATCAGTTTGAGCAATAAATTGTTGTGGGGCTTTTGCCTCACAGTATTTAGGTTAAAAAAAAGATCATGAATAACATGCATTGAAAAAAGTTTGTTTGTTTCACATATAGAAAACATAGCATAGTGGCATTCAGCTTATCCCTCATGGAGTAGCAAATAGATGCATAGGACACCTTCAAAGTTCATAAGAGTGACTAGATACAAGTAGCACATGAACAAGCAATATCATAATATGCATCAATCAATAAGTTTTGGGACACTGCACACAGAATGACAACTATGCTCTCTTAATGGTGCCTCAAGGTTGAAGGTGGAGACTCAATATAATAGTGGAAGAAAGGCCCTTCATAAAGGGAAGCAGGGATCTCAAGTTTCAAAAAGAGCTTCCAAAAATTATGGTACTTGTTAGCTTTCAGCCCTCATTGCCCCTACCATAAGCATCTTGAACTGATTAAGGTTAAAGTGAACAAACTATGGAGTATATGCTTGACAAAGTATAAGTTGGCAATCTCAAGTCCCTTGAATACGAGGGACACACCTCATGCTACTCAACTTCAGTCACCTATAAGTTCTTGTCATAGTAAGTACATGTGTATCATAGAGAACGGCCAACGGGGTACCCCTTGCACATGGTACAGGAGCTATCCCATAACCAAAATGACAAGGCAAGCAGACAATGAGCATCTCAGCGATCTTTTTATTTACTATGTGCATAGATTTTTATTGAGGATGCTTCACAGATAGCTCATTATGGTGATGCTGCAAGTTTATACCATGATTAGGCATGGCTTAGGCTAGCGGCCCAGGCATTTCTCTAACATAAAATACATAACTCCATGGACTTACAAGCTCCCTCTTTATTTCACACTGGTGACATCCATAGACAAAAGAGCATGATATCGACTGTGTACAAAGTACAAGTGCAATATTGAAAATGTTCCCCATGACAGCATGGTTCTGCTAATTCCAATGTATAAGTGCAAGCATATACAACATATATGACACAATGGTTCAAGTTTATTAGGGGCAAGGAATATAAAGTGTGCCATAAAGTTTGTGAGGGCTTTAATCACTAAGTTTTCACATAACAAAATACTTTTTTTTAATTGGAAGATAGCTGAAAACAAGAATATACTTGGAATGGTGTAACACACCATGCATAGGAGTTTATAGTGGACACTTTGGAATAACTTGGTTTCTTGGGAGTTGGAAGCATGAGTAGAGCTTGATCATACAAGTGGAGGCTAGCAAAAGACTAGGAGAAACCAACTAAGAGAGCAATAATGGCCATAATCATGCAGAGCAACAAAACATTACTAATAAAAGCATAGAGTGGTAGTACAAGTCAAGGACTAAATGATCATATAGGCTATGGTGACTTGTTCACAGTCATAACATGGTGTGAGCATGTGCCAAGTCAACCCAAACAAAGCATCAAAGGAGAATACCACAATACTATGCTTTTGCATGCTAAAACAACGCATAATTCTTTCAAGGCACACTAAGCAATCCTAATTGTTTGGAACAATTCATGATACAACAATAATCACTAAGCATAAATTCAAAACAATATCTAGCATGACATGATAAAGTCTAAGCCACAGTCAAAACAAGCTCCCTTTTGTACCACTTAAGCATGAAGCTTCCTACTCATTTCCAACACCAATCGACTTATTTGAAACAACTCACAAAAATAATAATCAATAAATATCAGTGAGCTTGTCTCATAAATCCAGAAAGAAGAACTAAAAAGTTCTAAGATGAAAGCATAAGAAAACTAAGGCTAAACAAAGTGCTAGCAAAAGCGAACACTGACAGAACAATAAGAGTGAAAACTAGAGTGTTCTAGGCAATGAAAACAGAGTGTGTGTCTCTCCAAAATAAGTGTGCTGTGATCAACCAACTTACTCAAGCAAACCAAACAAAACAAAACTAAAAACAAAAACAAAGCCGCTCCAAGAACAACACAACAGTGCATGAAGCAATAAAAACGAAGTGTCTAGAAAGACCTAAGATTTTTATTGATGAAGAAGGGGATGCCTTGGGCATCCCCAAGCTTTGATGCTTGTACCTCTTGAATATTTCTTGGGGTGACTCCGGGGTGGAATCCCTAAGCTTGAGCTTTTGTCCATTCTTCATCTCATTACATCATTCTCTCTCTACACCTGAAATTTTTCCTTCATACAAAACTTCACACAATCTTCATTAGCAACATTAGTGTATTCAAAAGATAATACAACCTTGGGTTTAGCTTTATAACAGAAAAAATTTCACTAAAACCACAAGCTACTGTAGAAACTCCTTCAAAATGCTCAATTTCCCAAAAAGAACCCAAAAAGGAATCAATAAGAAGCAAATGCAAATAATGTCAGAAATCTGTCAAAACAGACCAGCAGGTAGAAACCTATTTTTTCGAAGATTTTATGTTGATCAAATCAAAATGTGTTGAAATAACGAAAGTTAGCTAACATGCTGGGGGATTTATTCGTAAATATTTACCTCAATCCGACTTACCGAGACTCCTCACGAATGTTTATGGTGGAGGACAGAAATCTGTTTCGGGACAGCAACTCCCCAAATCTTACTTCCCTCTCATTAGAAGTTATTCTTGGCACAAAAAGAAAATAAAAAGGATAAGGAGAGGTTATTACAGAAGTAATAACATCCAAGACTCAAGAAAACTATTGGGTTATCTCTCAAGAGGTACTTTTCTTTAACGCCTTTAAGTTAGGCATGATAGTTTGAGAAGATGCTCACATAAGAAATATGAATTAAAGTAAAAGACAACATCAAGAAGCAAATTCAAAACACATTTAAGTCTAATCCACTTCCTAGGCATAGGAATCTTGTAAAGAAACAAGTAATGAAAGCATAAAGCAACAAGCATAGGAAAGCAAAACAAATGCAACTTCAAGACTTTCAACATAAAGAGGGGAAACTTAATATTGTTGAAATACTTAAAACCATGTTTCCCTCTCTCATAATAACTTTCAGTAGCATCATGAATAAAATTAACAATATAACTATCACATAAAACATTCTTATCATGAGCCACATGCATAAAATAATTATTCCTCTACACATAAGCATAGTCATTCTTATTAATTATAGTGGGAGAAAATTCAACAAAATAGCTATCATTATTATTCTCATCACCATAGTCATAAAATATAGGAGGCATATTGTAATCATAATTAATTTTCTCCTCAATAGTAGGTGGACTGAAAATATCATATTCATCATTGTAATCATCATATATTGGAGGTTTGGTATCATCATAAGCAATAGAATAGCTATCTTCCAAAGCTGGGGACTAAAAACGTCATTTTCATAAAAACTAGCTTCCCCAAGCTTAGACGTTTCCATATCATTAGAAATAATGGTGTTCAAAGAATTCATACTAATAACATTGCTATTAGCATGCAAATAAAGTTCCATAGGTTTTTTAATCTTCTCTTCAAACACTTCATGTCCTAACTCAAGATAGATACCATAAAGCTCTCTAATTTTGTTGTTGTTTTCCATTAAGCCTAACTAGTGAAAACAAGAAACAAAAATAAAAAATTGCAGAATCTAAAGGAAATAACTTCGAGCACTCACACACCAGGATGTGAGTACCTTTTACCTTACCCCCCCGACAACGACGCCAGAAAAGAGCTTGATGTCTACACACTTCTATTCTTGTAGACAGTTGTTGGGCCTCCAAGTGCAGAGGTTTGTAGAACAGCAACAAGTTTCCCTTTAGTGGATTACCCAAGGTTTATCATACTCAGGAAGGAAGTGGTCAAAGGTAGTCCCTCTCAAGCAACCCTGCAATCAAGATACAAGAAGTCTCTTGTGTCCCCAACACACCCAATACACTTGTCAGGTGTATAGGTGCACTAGTTCGGCGAAGAGATAGTGAAATACAAGTGGTAACGGTGCCAGAAAATAGTTTATGACTTGTTGTTGACATGGGGTAACATGTGTGAGTGAGGTAAAGACTAAAGCAAGCAAACATGCAATAGATCTAGATGCAAACGGTGTTTCAATGTTTAGAAACAAGGCCTAGGGATCATACTTTCACTAGTGAACACTCTCTCATATAAATATCCTCTCTTCATGATACCACTCTTAACTACTCTCCGGTTGGACTCTCAAATCCATGGTAGGCCTACAAAAGCACACCTCAAAGTCCGCCTTTCCCAATCTAGATAACCCCACATTGTCACCTTGAGCGCTAGATGGTTCCAACAAACACCACAATTTCATAGAGACATCCAACTCCAAATATAACCGATAACAAATATATATGTAGTCTAGCTTAAGTGACACACACGGCGTGCATGATGTCACTGTCACACACATGGGGAAAAAGCATATATCTATTAAAGCACGATGAGTATTTATGTAGACTCAAGCCTAAGTGCCACCACGGTATGCACGCTGTCACTTACACAAACGTGGGGAGATCTAGAGATCTATTAAAGCACTTGAGTGTCAAGGTAGATCTACTTGATTACAAAGCTCATGACCACAACAAGATCATGCATAGAGAGAGAGAGATGAACACATAGCTACCGGTAGAGCCCTTAGCCTCGAGGAAGAACTACTCCCTCCTCATCATGGGAATCAGCAATGGTGATGAAGATGACGATGGATATTGATGGAGATGGCTATAGGGGTACTTCCCTGTCCCGGCAGGGTGCCAGAACAGAGACTTTCTGTCCCCCGAATCTCCCCTTCGGTGGCGGTGGAGCTACGGAGGTTTTCGTCGATTTCTTCTAGATGATTTAGGGTTTTCTCCCTGGGGGCTTCTTATAGGAGCAGGAGGCAAGGTCGATGGAGGTCCAGGGGGCCCACACCCTAACTAGGCGCTGGCCCACCCTAGGCCGCGCCTGTGAGGGGGGGGGGTGGCCACCCTGTGGCGCCCCTCCGACTCTGCTTCGTGGTTCCGTGTTGCTCCAGGAAAATAATGACTTTGACTTTGGCTTTTGTCCCGTACAATACCTCAACGTGTAGACTAAGCTAATCAAACTGGATATAAAACAAGCATGGAGCATCAAAAATTATAGATACGTTTCCGACATATCAGAAACCCAACCACGAGAATTCCTGGAGTCGAAGGAAATGTAAGATAGTAGATTCAAACACATAGAGGTAAGAGGAGAATTGCAGAGGGGTAAGGAGTAAAAACAGACCTAATCAGATCTATCCAACCGAATTTTCCAAAATAGTTTTGACACTCTACAATGTCCGTTATCCAGGTTATCCTACAGACTAGACCGGTGGGGTATCGTAACTGCTGAGCTCTGATACCTCTCTATAATGTCCTCAGATCGGCCCTATGCAAGTTTTAGCGATTCCTGCCAAACCCACATAGAAACGATTCAAAGGTGCCCACCAAGCACTTTCGTGCAGGTGGAAAACGAAGTAATATCATTACACATTAGTCCATGATGGAACCCACAGAATAGATATATACAACAATGACTCCATGAGTCAAGAATACAGATATACGGGACAAAGATCCAAATCACCTTGAAAATGATACATCATTCGACTACAGACAAGCTGAAAAAATTGAGCTAAGAGCCCTGAAGAACAACCAATGGTGTCCATAACCCTGCCCAGGACAAGACGGAAGGGTAACCCTACTTACAACGTTGATCTCAAAACCTGCTTAAACAAAGGGGGTGCCGGCAAAGGGAAACGGAAAAAAGAGAGCGGTCAGTACTGAGGCCAGTACACGGCGAGTATTAGAATTCGACGGTCCTCTCCTACATAGGTGTGGTGGACTACAGCGGCAGCGCAACATGCACTAAACAACCTATAGAGACTCGATACAACTGGTGTCTATCAGAGAGAGATAAGAAAGAGCTATTCAGATCCAACCTGATACTAACACCAAACATACCCATCCTGGCGTTTCCCCCTCGAGACCAAACGAGGAAGTCAGACCGAGAAACTCACACAGTTGGCAGTTTTATTCATTCCATTATAGTTGAGCACGACTAGGGAGAGCGCGCACTCTAGGACACGTGCGAGAGGACGCGTGAAAATCCTGGCACCTCAGTTGAACGCCACGTGGCCGCTTGGTAGCTGATAGCCGTGCGCGTGATGCAGTACCCGACAGAGTCTCTCCAGCACATGCTCCTCGCTAGCTGCACTGCTACATGTTGTGGCCTGCTGTAGCTATGTGCATTGCCCCGCTTAGCTAGCTCTGCTATTTGCCTGCTGCCACATGTGTGGTGTCGTCTATTTTTGCCCGGTGGAAAAGAGATGCAGTGTACCGTGAAAAATATGTAGCCTACCAAAAGCGCAAAAAGAGAAAAAGGCAATGCTATGTCACCGCCGTCCACTATGCCATAAAGAAGTACGTCATAGTATAACAAGGGAGTGCACTGCAGGGACACCATGCCATGCACTGCAATCGAAGGCAGTGCAACCTAGTACAAAAAGGCAGTGCACGTCCGCTCCACTGCCGGGACACCATGTTGTGCACTGCAATTGAAGGCTATGCAACCCACTATAATAGGGCAGTGCCCGGGCGGTGCACTGTCGGGACACCACGTTGTGCACTGCAACTAAGGCAGTGCAACCCCGTACAACAAGGAAGTGCATAGGCATTGCAATGCAAAAACACCACGCCGCGTACTGCAACCGAAGGTAGTGCAACGCAGTATAACAAGGTAGTGCGCCGGGGCAGTGCACTTCCAGAACACCACGGTGTGCACGAGCAGTGCACTACCAGTACATCGCCCATACACTAAGAATGAAGGCAGTGTGCCATGGAACAGTAAGTCAGTGCATGAGCAGTAGTGCATTGCTACTACACCATCCCGTGCACTGCAGAACATAAGGCGGTGCAAACTAGGGACCCAAGGCAGTGCAAAAAAAGTTTGTAAAAATCTATCAATATGGGATCTAGTTTTGTAGCTCTTGACGTGATTAGCATAGTCGTGAAAACGGATCTTGATTTGGACGCTCAGTTCAAAAGATATTTCATTTTTTATACTTAAAATGGCAAAAAGGGAAACAGTAACGTACTCTGCAGTTTACACGTGGCATGCAAGGAAGGTGTGGGAATTCGCGGAATAAACCAGATTACGCCACTTGTCAGTGCAAGGCGTGACGCGGGCACCCGTTTTCTAGTGTTTCGGATTATAATTGCAACAATTACTAATCATATATAGATAGCATGGGTCATCCTGATATAATAAGCATTGGGCAGTTTTAATTAACCATTCTATTGTAGTTGCAATACTTACTAGTCAGATACATATAGCATGAGACATCCCAAATCCAGCAGTTTTTGGTACTTTTACTTAGCCATTCCAATGTAGTGAAGCTAATTACTAGTCATCAAAGCCAAATTTATAGCACTACTTTAGTTATAGTTGTCTATGATCGAGATACTGTGCTCCAAGTCGTCCATAACCGCGGACATGGGTTTCAGAAAGTTTTACCCTACAGGGGGCACAAATAGCAACACGCGCACGATCAACCTCGGAAAAACCAAATAAAAACCCAAAAAGGCATCACGACAAAGTGATGACCCACAAGTATAGGGGATCGCAACAGTCTTCGCGGGTAGTATTACCCAATTTATTGATTCGACACAAGGGGAGCCAAAGAATACTTGCAAGCCTTAACAACTGATTTGTCAGTTCAGCTGCACCTAGAAATAGTTCTTGCTCACATAAGTTTATCAGTAGCAATAGTTTGGTAGTAGCAACAGCAACAGTGAAATAGGAGCAATAGTAACAGTAATGGTAACAGTAGGATTCGAGTGTGGTAGCCATAGGGATGGATAGGATGGGCGTTGCATGGACGAGTCTAAACATGTAACTTCAAGATCTAGGGCATTACAGATAAATAATAACAAGCATCCAAGTACTAAACAATCCTAGGCATGTGCTCCAAATATAGTCATACGTTCTCGCAATTAGAACTTGTACAACATCTTCTGTCTAGCCAGCCCATGGCAGCGAGGCCTCTAGGGAACTACTGTCAATTAAGGTGCTCCTTTTAATAGAGCACCGGAGCAAAGCATTAACACTCCGTGAACACATGTGATCCTCACACCACATCCATACCCTCCGGTTGTGTCAATTATTGTCACTTTGGGGCCTTTGGATCCGGACAATGATATGTGTACACAACTTGCAGATAAGAGCACAAACAATACTATCATAATGATTTAATAATAAGTTGAGATCTGAGATCATGGCACTCGGGCCCTAGTGACAAGCATTAAGCACAATGAGTTGCAACAAAGTCAAAAAGCACTAATAGAGATACTAGGCACTATGCCCTAACAGATCTTATTTGATTACATGATAGAACTCATCAATTCCCTACCATCCCCAAGCCTACAGCGGGGGATTACTTACTCATGGATGACGGAAACATCGGTGGTTGATGGAGATGCGTTGGTGATGACGATGGCGATGATTCTCTCCAAATTCCCTGTCCCGGCAGGGTGCCAAAACGGAGTTTCTGGATCCGAATCTTGTTTTCTTGTGGCGGAGGCGGAGAGGAACTCTTTCGGGAAAAACTATCGAACCCCACTCGGTTTTTAGGTCGAAAGGCAACTTATAGGCACAGAGGGAGGCCGAGGGGTGCACAGGGTGGTGCACCGCCTCGGTGCGCTGGGCCGCGCCTAGGGTGGGTGTGGGTCCCCTAGGCCTCCTCTCCGTCTCTCCTTCTGGCTCCGTGGATCATCTGGTGAAATATAATTTTTGGCATATTTTTCGGGATTTTTCCTGATAGTTCATTCTCTGCACAAAAACAAGACACCAAGGTAATTCTGCTGAAAACAACGTCAGTTCGTGTTAGTTGTATCCAAATCACACAAGTTTAGGGAAGAAACAATAGCAAAGTTTTTGAGAAAGTAGATACATTTTGGACGTATCAACTCCCCCTAGCTTAGCTTATTGCTTGTCCTCAAGCAATTCAGTTGAAAACTGAGTGCGATGAAAGAACTTTCACGAACACTTTGCTTCATATGATGTAAATATCCTCAACACAAGAGTAGATGCTTAGACAATTCATAATAAGGAGTATGCAACTAAGTCTACTCAATAGTCATTGCAAGATATGAAGAGAAACCAACTCAATAATAATAAGTAGCATCAAAAATAAACATAAGCAACATTGCAATGCTAATAATTGAAGGGAATATGCCCTGAGAGGCAATAATAAAGTGTTTATTATGTGTATTCCGAGTATATGATAGATGTTTATTTTGCATGCTATAATTGTATTAATACGGAAACATTAATACATGTGTGTTTAAAAAACAAACAGAAAGTTCCTAGTTATGCCTCTCTCATGAACTAGCTCGTTGATTAACAAGATGATCAAAGTTTCCTGATCATAGACATTGGATGTTGTTAATAACAAGATCACAACATTAGTGTAATGGTGTGATGAACATTCATCCGAAGTATAGCATTACGATCAAAGTCATTGAGTTTCTATTGCTATAACAACTTACGAAGTGATCCTAATCCTTAGACCATGAGATCATGTCAATCACTAACACCGGAAGAGTTTCTTAATAACATCAAACGTCACATCATAACTGGGTGATTATAAAGATGGATTCAGAACTACTAAAGTGTTATGTTGATGTCCATGGATCGACAGTGGAATTTGTTCATCCCGATGACGGATAGATATACTCTGGGCTCTCTCGGTGATATCACATTGGTTAGCTTGCAAGCAAGTGATTTGATCACTAGAATGTTATATCACGGGAACGAGAAAAGAGTGCATGTCAGTAACGAGATCAAACTAGGTATGGAGATACTGATGATCGAATCTCGGACATGTAATATATCGTGAAACAAAGGGATTAAGATACTAGCGTAAAAGGTCCCAACGATCATAGGAAAGTCATCATTGAATGTGTGGGAGTCAGTATGGGTCTCTAGATCCCGCATCTGATTATTGATCGGAGAAGGGTCTCGATCATGTACGCATTATTCGCGAACCATAGGGTGGGACACTTAAGAGACCCTGACATCCAAATGGAGCAAAGTTTCATGCCGGAAAGAATAACAAGCGCAAGAATTTATTTCACTAGATACCGAAACAGGTTTTCGGGTGAAATTGCAGAAAGTGTTTTTGCATGTGAAATGAAATACTAGCAAGGGGTTATATTGAATGTTTGTCATTAAATTAATTGACAAAATTCTGAATAAATAAAAGGAGTTTTATTTAATGAGAGTTTGCATTAAATTTGGTGGAAATTTAATCGGAATTTGAGTGGGATTTTGAGTGGAGGGAATTGAAATAATTTTTGTGAGTGGAGTGTCCACCCACATGAATGAGGGGAGGGCAAGGGGGAATCCCCCATGCGCCGGACACCCCTTGGGGTTCACCCCTCTCCTATAAAAGGCACCCCTTCCTCACTTATCACTCACACCTCCTCGTGAAGGATCTCTCTCCCCCTCTAGAATTTATCCCCCATGGTCTCGGACTAGCGAGATACATGTTCCTGGTGGCTATTCAGCAATAAAGAGTTGTGCTTCCACTGCATATCTGGAGCGAGGAGGCGAAGGTTGCTCGGTATCTTATACGTGTGTGCGAGCATGGATGCGGCGCTAGGACTTCCTCTCGATCTTGAGATCGGCAAGAGATCGTCTACATCAACCACGAGTTTAACTCGTTAAGCTTTGTCGGTCTTCAAGGGTATGTTCTGTATGGATATCCATCCGCCCGTTGTTTGTATCTAGTATATAGGTCTTGGTACATAGTTCCCATCGTAGGAAATTTTTGTTTTCTATGCTGCGAACCCTACAGCGGTATCAGAGCCAGATCTATGTGTAGATGCTTTACACTGGTAGTACACATATGAGTATGTGGGCGATGATGATAATGTTGTTGCTTCTTAGTTGTATTTTGGATATTGGTGGCATAGTGGAATGAAGCGGCCCGGACAAACTTTACATGTCCTCGCACATGAGACTTGTTCCACGCTTGACATGCAACTAGTTTGCATAAGTCTCTAGCGGGTGTCTGTATCTCCTACTATAGTCAATATCTAATTTGCAACGAGTTGTCAACACTTTGGTTATCCTCGTTGTGGTTCATGTTCGTAGGTATGAACGGTTCTATCTTCGAAAGCCCTAAGCCACGTAAAACTTGCAATGGATAAATTAGAGGCGTCTATTTTAGATTGTTGCTGGACTAGTGTTATGATATGGTAATGTTGTAAGTAGAAGTATGAGATGATACTCTTACAACACACATAACGTGTAAGTTCGATAGACCTTGGACTTACACATAGAGGTATGATAGTGATCATACCACGGTGCACATGATGGAGATCATATGCGGGAACCATATCATTCCACTTACAAACATGAGATGATTGATTGCATCTTATATTGCTTGTTTGGCGTTTTATTAGCATAATAAGATGATCCCTTATTTAAATATCAAGATAATAATGTGTTCTTCCTTAATTATGCACCAATTATGTTTCGTCGCTCCAAGACATCATGTGATGATCGGGTGTTCTTGGATCCACGACCATATTATGGGTGTAAGACAGTTACACACGTGAATACTAAGGTTCTCACTTGGAAAGCCTAGCATGTAAATACATGGCTACACGGACTGAAAGGTTAAGCATGAGTCATATAATAAATATGATGCCCATTTGATGCTCGCCTTTGAAGCTACACGGACTCACGTGATGATCGGACTTGGTGTAGTGGATTTGGTTCATGTAATCACCAAAAAGGCACGAGGGATGTCATTTTGAGTGGGAGTTCATTCATAATGTGGATTAGTTGAACTCAATCTATCATATACTTAGTCTAAACTTTACAAATTCTGTTGTAGATGGCACCACCTGCTTTTAATTTCAATGTGTTCATGGAGAAAGAGAAACTTGCAACGAACGGTAGAAACTTTACTGAATGGGCCATGAATTTGAGGATTCTTCTCTCTGATGCACAAAAGAAATATGTGCTAGAAGCACCGCTAGACCCCCCACCTTTCGATGATGCCCCTGACAAGGAGAAGAATGTCACTCGTCAGGAGGACCATGACTTAGTTCATTGAGGCATATTGTATGGGCTAGATCCAGAACTTCGAAAGCGTTTCGAAAAAGGCAATGCTTTTGATACAATGGGTGTTTCGACACACATGCTGCTGTAGAGAGCTACAATGCTTCAGAGAAGTTCTTTAGCTGCATGATGGAAGAGCACAGCTCCGTAAGTGAGCATGTACTCAAGATGTTGGGTTACGCCGATAAGCTTGTGTCCTTGGGAATATCGATTCCCATTGACTTAGGCATCCATCGTGTTCTCCAGTCTCTGCCACCTAGCTATAAGAGCTTCATGATGAACTATAATATGCAAGGCATGAAAAAGTCTCTCCTCGAGCTTCTGTCAATGCTTAAAACTATAGAAGTGGAAATTAAGAAGGAACATCAAGTGTTGATGATCAATAATAACATTGGTTTTAAGAAAGACAAGAAGGTAAAACGGAAGGGAAGTAAGGGCGGCATGTCGGGTGCCATGCCTAAAAAGAAACCCCGAGTTGGACCTAAGTCTGATACCGAGTGCTATTATTGTAAGGGGACTGGACACTAGAAGCGCAACTGCCCCAAGTATTTGGCAGACAAGAAGGACGGCAAGGCAAAAAAAGGTATATATGATATACATGTTATTGATGTGTACTTAACTAGTACTCGCAGTAGCACCTGGGTATTTGATACCAGTTCAGTTGCTAATATTTGTAACTCGAATCAAGGGCTGCAGAACAAGCGACGGCTAGCAAGGGGTAAGGTCAAGATGCGTGTCGGCAATGGATCAAGCATTGATGTGATTGCCGTTGGAACTCTACCTCTCTACTTACCATAGGGATTAGTAATAAACTTGAATAATTGTTATTTGGTGCCTACACTGAGCATGAAAATTGTATCTAGATCGTGTTTGATGCGAAGTGGTTATTCATTTAAATCCGAGAACAATGGTTGTTCTATTTTTATGAATAAAATCTTTTATGGTCATGCACCGATGATGAATTGTAGAGGTCCCAAACTTTAATAAGGTAGAGTTCCCTGTGTTTACAATGATAGTCCCTGGATCAATAGCTAGCATCCACAGTTAAGATGTAATATCAAGAAACAAAGGTCATATTACAACTTTATAACCAGGAATAAAATAATTCATTACATCTTACATAGCTCATTTGGATATCTCATTACAATGCAGCAGAAATAACTATAGCATGGGGACCTTCATCTTCAAAGTGCCACAGGCAAACATGTTGGTTGTAGACTTGTAATCCTAATCAACCACTTCACTAACATCAAACAAACGTGCAACATAATAAGTTACAGCCACAAGGGTCAATACATTTGAATTGTATTGGCAAGTGATACTATGGTAGTATAGTGGAGTCTAACATCTATATGCATTTGGCTAAGTGGAGCTTAGGCTTGCTTTGCTCAAAATAGATTTTTCCTTATCATCTGAAAATACTAAGTTTTTTCTTGGCAAAATCACCCAAGGCATCTCCCAATAGAAATTGGTGATCCTTCAACCCTTGTTCAACCACAAGTTTTTAACTTAGAAATTGGGATGAGGAGATTCTTGATAGCTTCCATGTCTTGATGCTCAAATTGTCCTTTACCAGGGACATGGATAAGTACTTAGATTTTACACTCTATAGAGGTGGTGCACTTTCCCCACAAGACTTGGTTTCACCAAGACAAGATCTTTCAGAAGCCTTCCCTTAGACCAGAATGGACGCGTTCCAACCTATCATCCCCTACCACTAACTGCCCATTTGGCTAAGTTATTGCAACCTATATGATCCAGGCAGAGCCCATAATGCCAAGTGGCTGCACTTGAAACTTCTCAACATTTGACATCTCAAATCTCTTTGTTCCTAGGTGGCCATCCACAAGTGTGATACACCAAGGTAGTCCATTGAAATTGTCCCTAAGTAACCAATCAACACAAACCAATCCTTCCATTCCACCCAGGTGTTTCATTCACTAAGTTGTTTTATTAAACAAAACACAAGTCCTTGACTTAGAAATATCCCATAGCATGAAGTATAATCCACCCTTGTTTTCTACTAGCTAAGCTAAGAATGATAGTAGTAGGAATCTTAACTTAGGAAATTTCTACTAAGGTTTGATCTACTAGGTTTTCCCATGGCATAGTTTACCCTTAGCAAAAATTCCATGCAAGTGTTACTTAGAAATATCACTAATGCATAGTGAAAATAATGGGACAAAAGTATGAAGCATCACTTGCCTTTTGGTAGAGAATATAAGTTCACTCCTTGATCTTGCAATGTTCACACTCTTCAAATTCCACTACAATTCAATCATGCAAGGCACAATTTCAATCTACCATTCAAGCAACCATCACATAAAATAATAGAACCAAAGCAATGCATGCAAGCATGCCAAAGATTGTTTTATTTGGAAAAGTGGTTTCTAATAGGTTATAAACATTCTAAAACACTTATTGGTCATTTTATAGAAGTGGAAAAACCATTTGCCAAAGTTTTTACCTATAAACCATTTTTGAATCAAATCAATATTTTATGTGGTTGAAAATGCCTTTAGCAAAGTAATAATTTATAGGGTTCACCTAATACATAGGGTCAGAGGGTTTAAATCAAAACATTTCCCAAAGGGTTTCTTCCAAAAACACTTAGACATTATTTTTATTTGACTAGAAATGTTCTAAATCAAAGATTTACTCTTTTGTTTCACAAAATATTTTTTTGAAACCACAGGTTGGTTTATATGGTCAGTAGGTTCAAAACAAACCATTTTCCAAAGGTTTAATCACAAAAATAATTTTAGATTGAATTTTATATTCAAATATGCCTACACAAGTTTCTGCAAAAACAACCATTTTACCAGAAGCAATTCATTAAACAAAGTGCGTGGTTGGGTAGGGTTTGTCTTGCTGATTCTATTGATATAAAGTTTGAAAAATTTGGACGTGTGGTTTGAAAGTTATGAATTTTACAAAATTGAACATCTAATAGATCAATTTATGTTTTTATAACAAACTCTGGGTCACGTGGCTGCTTCTTATTGGACAAAAACGGTTCCCGTGGATCAATAGATACATGCCACAGGATATAACTTAATCGCACGGCACAGATTGCTCATACCCATTCGTTTAAGTCATCTATTCCTATCCACGCGATTTAGATCTAACGGTGTACAGGGGCCTGGCCATATCTGAGCGGCGCTAGCGGTGGCGGACGGCGGCGCGCGCTCTGGCGGTGTCATTGCCGATGATGCAGGATGCGAGAAGGGGAGAGAGGGGGCTCACCGAGTTCGCAGCATGCTACTGATGCTCAACGTGTTCGCGAGGAGGCAGGAGGCGCACGAGGACGATCGTAATTGCTCGCCGGAGTTGTGCTCACCGTCGGGTACACTCAGATGTCATCGAAGGCAAAGCTAGAGGTCGAGTTAGGACAAGTAGAATGCAAAGTTAGGTTCACAATAGGAAGGCGAGTATGAGAGTGTCAACGAGGGTGAGAGGGGCGGTCGGGTTTACCGGGGAGAGGTCGTCGGAGACGAGGCAGACGGTGGCGGAGTTCGGGTGTGGTCGTTGTCGACGATACTGTGCTCACGCAGATGAACGAAAGGCACAGGGAGATGCGCCAGATACTGGGGATCACGCTCGCGTGAACTAGGAGGCGAGAGAGGGTCAGACGGCGCCGGAATTGGCCGGACAGCTCATCGTAGCAGAGAGCGTTGTCGCAAGCAATACAGGCAGCCTAGGGGCAGTGGGGAGGCGATGTCTGGGGGGAATGAAAGAGGAGGAGTAGGCTTTTAAGTATGCGAGGTCAGGGGGGATTAATGGAGGCAGTAACACGTATTGAAGCCATCTTCAACGGCCAGAAACAATGAGGAGGGGTTGGGGGCGTGGTCACCGCGGGGAGGACGAAGCTGACGGGACAGTGGATCCTGGTGTCAGCGAGAGATGGAGAGGGGAGATGGGGGCCAGCGGTCATCGACTGTGCGTGTGAGAAACTGGGTGGAAAACGTTTCGCTACAGGGGTGAGTAGGTGGGCTGCGAGTGGGCTGGACTGGCTTAGTGGGCCAGGTCTGGTTGGGCTGCTCTGTTTATTTTTTTCTTCTCCTGTTTGTTTTTTTTCAATTCTTTTATTCTATTTTGATTTTGTTTAATCAATTCAAACATTCATTTGATTTCAAACTTCAACCAATCTTTGTGTGTATTCAAATTCTGTTTATTAACGTATTCTGAAGTCAATTTAGAATAATAATTTTATTCTTTTTAGGGTCTTTTAATTATTTAAAACAAAGACCTTGCTTTAAATTAAACTAATAACAAATATATTTTTAACTCTTATTTAATTTCAAATTTTCACAAAACCTTTTCAGTAGGTTTTATTTATTTGTTAGGGTGTCAAATACTTCACTTTGAATTATTTGGAATATTTTTAATATGATTTATTAATCATTTTAATTTGGGTACTTGTCTTTATTCTAATGAAAATAATTATGGGTTTAATTCCATAAATTTATTTAGTTGATTTTCTTTGATCCCATTTAAGTTAATTAAACAAATTTTATTCTTCTTGGGTAAATTCAAATTATTTTCCCTGATTTAATTAATCAATTCTAATAGGCATTTGTCTTTATTCAAATAGAAATAGAATTTGGTTAATGCCACTTTATTTTATTTGGAAAATTCTTTTTCCATTTATTTTATTTGGATTTGGATTATATTCATTCCATTTGCTTATGGATTAGGCCAAGATTTAATTTGGTCTTTAAATATTCCTCATTTAATATTTCTTTTTCTATCTTATAAAATCCATATCTTTTTATTTATAGATCCAAACTTGGTGATTCCAATTTGTATATTTTTATTTAATATTTATTTATCCTTTTAAATATCTTTAGGATTATTTTCTAACCATTTGGTATGAATTTCTAGATGGGTGCTTTATTAGCTTTGGAAATTCAATTCCCTTATCTTATTAAATTCATAAGATTTTATCTATGGCTCCAAATTGAATGAAATCAATTTCTATGGTTTTATAATATTTCTATTTGTCATTCTTGATCATTTGTAAATGTTTGTTGACAAAATTTTTATATCGATCAAATACATAGTCTTAGAGATAACTTGGAAATGATTTTATTCCATTCGGGTTTTAGGGTTTTGGTTTATTTCTCAAGTGTTTAAATTTCCAGGCATTTATGAAGAATGCATTTCACTTGATTTGAATTTAGTTGGATTCAAACATTATTCAAAGTTTGTTCAAGATGGGATTTTAAGTTTCCATTTAGAAACAAAAGTTTCTTTTCACCCTAAATTTCAACAATTAATTATTTTGTTTATTTATTTTTCACATTACAAGATTTGGAAAATCTTGGGATGTGACAGGCTACCACCCTTAAAAGAAATCTCGTCCCGAGATTTGGGAAGGCTAGGGGTTACAAGTTGGCTCAAAGCAACTAGGGTACTACCACCCTTAAAAAATTTCCAACTAGATTACTTTTTGGCTTGCTTGGAATCTTGTTGAAACCTCTCTGGGCAAACATCTGCATAGTGTCCTTTGTTTCCACACTTGAAACATGTGACAAGGCTGAGATTCTTCATAGGATTTATCTTGTGTTTTATCTTTTCTGGACAATTGCTTGCATAATGTCCTTGATCACCACAATTGTAACATGTTACAAGATTGAGTTCTTTCACGTATCTTCTATGGACAAGTTGACACATAATGGCCTAGCTCTTTGCAGTTGTTGCACCACACTTGGTTGATTTCCTTATACTTTTTCTTCTTCTCTAGACATTCATTGGCATAGTGTCCCATCTCTTTGCAATGGCAACATTGCACTTGACTTTTGTCCTTGTTCTTCTTGGGTTTCTCCAAAGCTAAGAGTGCTTATAGTTCATGCTCTTCATATCTTATCTCAAAGGTGGGAAAGTTTCCTGGTCTCCTTGATCTTTTCCTAATTCCTACTTGGGATTTTTGGGTATGCAAACTTAAGTTAAAACTGATAAGAATATAAATTGTTCTCTTGGTATATTCACCTATTGTTTTTAAAGTTGATGCTTCTCTATTACTTGTGTTCTTGTGGCTGTTCTTGATCAGCTATGGTGATATCCTTTGATCTGATTACTTTCCCTTGATGATCTTGATCTTGATCAGCTGGGATGCTATTCCACCTCCTTACTTGGCCTGCTGATGAACTAGTTCAGTTCTTGATATCACATATTCCTCCTAGTACTATTAGCTGTTTCTTACTTAATCTGATCTTGGATGGCTTTATTAAGCAACCAGGTTTAGATATATGGTGCTGATCTAGATGGGTGATATTATGGTGATGAGCAAGAATAGGTGTTGTTCCTAGTGATGAGAGATGTGCTCTAGAGTGTGGAGATGGAATGGTAACTTTGCTTCTACGGCTGGTTCACTCCCCTTGTGTACAGAAATTGATTCCTTCTTGTCTACTTCCTGGGTTGCTGATGTGTTGATAGCACAACATTTGCATGCTGATGTGTCAGCTGCTTACAACTGGCCCCCACTGGGTGCAAGTTTCCACCCCTAGATATTTTGCTATGGATGAGATCAAGGAATGATGGATATTATCTGGTTGTAACATTTTCTTTTCTACTTAACATGCGAGGTGTAAATGTTGATTTAGCTTCTGCTGATGTGGATATTCCTGGTTGGCTGTCATTCTTTATATTTGCTAAACTTGTCACTGTAAGAATTAGCCAGTCTAGCTAATTATTGCTAAACTTGACTAGTATGTATATTTGACTTCTTTTTTCTTTTAAGTTTAAACTTAGCTAGAGCTAGAGGGTATGATAGATTTCCTAAGATTGGAAAATTTGGGTACTTTGACCCACAGATACCTCTCTCTATTTCAAGTGTATAGAAGCATTTGATCCATGTCCTAGATGTTGCCTAGATTTGGTAATGCCCTCTAGTTCTAGGTTGTGGAATTTAGGAGTACTTCCTAAATTCCCTAACTAAGTTTAATAAATTAAATTTCCTCACCTATGGTGGGGCAAACATTAACATTACAGAATGTTTCCTTTCTTTTGTTGTTTATTCTGCAGGAATGATGATAAGGAGAAGAAAAGAAGATACAAGATTTAGCTTAGGTCCAATAGTTAAGGTTTTAGTATAGGTTCTTATATTTGTAGTAAATTTTATTTATTCTTTTATTGCAACAACAATGTAACATTGTCTTATGTAATAAAGTGTTCCATTATTGTTTTATTTGTAACTTGTATCTATTAAATGTTTATATCTTACTTATAAATAAGAATTCAATTCTTATTTATTATTAAAATTCATTTCTTAATTGTAATTTACTCTTATTCTTTTATCGTAAAAGAACAATGCAATACTTAATGTATTCTTATAATAAAGGATTCTTTTATATCAACATTATAATCATTTCCCTTTACTTAATTATTGCATTATTATTTCTGAATTTACTAAGTAAAAATCAAATCTTACCCCTCCAAAAACACATATAATATCTAAAGGTCATGCAAAAATCTTTCGCACATGTTCTGATGTTCCTATCAGAACAAGAGAGATATTGACCCCTCTATTATTTCTTTAGTTTTGGGCGAAAATTCCGCGGATTTTCTGATGCATGGATGCAATGCACAAACATGTGGCTTGTCTATTTTGAGGTGCTAATTGTGGGATGTTACAGAGTCTCCCTCTTAAACTAAACTTTGTCCTCGAAGTTCATACTCTCTTGCGTTTCGGAATAATGAACTGACTTGTATTGTTTACGACAATTCTCAATTCCATGGTAATTTTAAATGGGACAATTGTAGTATCCCATATCCAAATATTTTCCTTAAATGCTCATCATACATGACAATCTCCAACTTGTTGTCTCTAACACCTCAATGTTCCTCTTACTATAATCCCTTAGGGATATGTCCTTATTATAAAATCCTTACATCGGGGTCCCTTCTTTAGTTCATTACCCTGATTAGGTATCCTAATCCAATCCCTTTACTTGATCATCGGTCTTCCTTACTATATTATATGTAAGGTTTAGGAAGTCTCACTAAAATAGGTTTTAAATTTCTATTAGCCAATAGTTATTGTCAAAAGACTAATCTTTGATTTATCATTGCATGAGTTGTACTGGTAGTCCTTCCGAAGATTGGATTTGAACTCATTTAGTCCATACCCATAGGAATTTCTTGTTCCTTTACACATATCTAATTGGTTGTGCTATATTCTCTCTTAAGGATCACTTAAGAGTTGTTTCTTTTAGCATTAGTCTGTTAGGCCTATTTTTTTGTTACTTCAAGCTTTTACCTTAACAAGCTTTTAGAAATTATCTTGTTATTTCCTAAAGTACTTCTTCAACTTCCACTTATTAGCTACCTCAAGGTTTGAGTACTACTACTTTTAATTAAACTTCGATCTTTCATCCAGACATACTTCAGAGAGTACTTTTCAGATGATTTTATTTAACCTTATGAAAATAAGGCTTGCTGTAGTTGTAGGTTCGTACTTATTCTCCAACCTTTTCCCATCAAATTGGGTAACAATACTTCCATTTTCTGTTTACTCTCCCCCTTAGGGTTTACGAATGGTCTCTAAACCGCGTATAAAGTAGCCATTGGCTTTATAATTAGAATGTTGGTCTTGTCTAGCTTATTTTATACCTAGTTGGGTTCTCATGAAATATTGTACGGTGTATCCACACAATTGTGGATCTCCGAAGTGAATCTTTCATCATATTTGTCTTACTTACTATTCAGACATTTTCGCTTTGATGGACCTGACTTCGCGAAGCGTCTCGAAAGACGATCTCCTTAAATTTTTATACTCCATTATGTCTTACTTAACTTAGGCCAAGTTTTATGCTCTTTATGCAATACTAAGATGATCTGATTAACTAAGTCAACAAATTACCAGCTGCAGACAAATACCAGCTGCGCACCATCCTAGGGTGTATGTACCCTACGGTTTCCGACATACTACCGGCATTCTCTCTGAATTGTCAGAGCTTGAATACCAATTTTGTTCCGAAGCTTCTTCTTTGCACTTATTCATGATACTTCCATGGTATTGGTACAACTACTTCATTAACTTCTTAATAGCATTTCCTATTTTGGGTGAGATTAATTTCATCATTTCTTGTTGCTCCATACATCTTCTACACTAATCTTCCTTCTTATTGATGATTAACAATGATCTGAACTTGATTCATCCTTCAAATTGTGTTGATACTCCTTATACTATGCTTCATTCTTTATGTATGTCTTCATCTTGATCTTTGGAACTCGTCACTCCCTTACACGAATTCCCATTCCTATCTAGGTCTATAACATCAAGTAGTAACTGGATGTTGCAACATGCATCTGCACACCAAGTCAAACTTCATGTATAGATCTAGTCAATCAAGAAGATCCAAGAAAAAACAATAAATCCAAATGTGGTACATATAACACACAATATTCTAAGCCCAAAATATAATAGTTGAGTATATTATCTCTAGAATTCAGGCTTAGTTGTGTAGTATATGACACCTCCTCATATAGGTTTACGTTGTGATACTTAGCACTTAGGGTCAAAATATACTTTATCTCAATATTTACCCAAATTGTTCAAATGCAACAAGATAATCTTAAGAAAAGTGGTCTCAATTTGGTTATGACTAACCTTTTATCTCACTTTTGGAAGGGCTAATATAATCAACCTATCATTATTTAGTAAACTAACCTCGCATGATTACTCCAAAAGAATAATCAGATTCTGTTTGCTAACTTAAACCAAAGATCTAGCACCTATGACTTCTATCATAGTTATACCATGTTATTTTATTACTTCTACCTCAAGATAATTTTCTAATTACTTGTCATATTTCCACTTATATCATGGTTTCGGAGCTAATCTCACATGATCTTGTTATGTTTTATCTGTACATCATGATTCAAGAGCTAATCTAACCATAATGACTTTGTTTTACATTACTCTATTATTATATACTAACAATATTTCACTTCATTACGTGGACTTCTCAAGTAAATCCCACATGATTACTCCTCATTACATCAACACTTATCCTAATGATATTCATCATGTTGTCTTTGGTTAGCAACAAACCATAAGAGTCCACTGTCTTACATGAATTATAAGGTTAGGATACACCATTAAGACTACTTCAATTGATGTCTTACACTTTCCTACAGTATCATGGTGGTTTATGTCTCCCTTGGAAGACACTAAAGAGAACTATACTTGAGAAAAGATAAAATAATTACTCCTAAGAAAGAATGACTTAAGCATCTGACTTAGGTGTGACAAGGTTATCCTCAAGTGGATACTCATCACAAGTCATATGAATATTTGGTTTAGATAAGATGGCTCCTACAGTCACTATCCAACCTACAGATCTTCCTAAAAGGGTTTTAATCCTAAGGTCAAAGCATATGCTCTGATACCAGCTGCGGTGACCCACCATACCACTGCATGATGTAGTACACTATAGTCGTTGATATAACACCAATGAAACACCGTTCACTAGTATTACATCCCTCAGAGTGGTACAACAGAAACACAGCAGGTCCAAGACATGACTATAGGTTATAACTCAACTCTTTACACAAGATCCAGAGAACACTCTAGGTTAAATAGAGAGAAAGAAACTTCTTACAAAGAAGAATCAGAAATAAATAACTCAAAAACTATCATACTATTAAGACTAGTATCTTAACTAATGGTATGGCATTGCTGCTATCGTAATACACTACAGAAATAGGTTCTATGGTTAGATATTATATTCCTATCTAATCAGTAACTTCGTCTTCACTTGAGTTGGTGTATATGTTGACTTTCTTGACTTCATTGAAGAGCTTTAGATTTTGATGATGATTCCTGGAGCATGACTTGATGTAGACATCGTCTGTACTGGCTTTAGAACCTAGCAAGGGTTAAGAAGATACTTTGAGTATGAGCGTACTCAGCAAGTTCACTAGAAAAGGAGTGTTTGATGCACTATATCTACAGCCACAGACCATAGGTCGTAGGAAATGCAAGTTTTCGTAAACATTTATTCAAAGATTGCTTTTATTCTAAAAAGCTATGTCCGTCGGCCTTCACGGGTTTACCAGAACTTTCATGGAGTTCATTTCCGTGGCTCAGAGCTCCTTCCCTAACAGGAGTAACAAGTTAGCCTTACACTCTCTGAGAGGTGCGTTACTTTACCCATGAGAGACCTTAGCCTTGTTGCACAACCAAGACATGACCTTGTCCATACTTCCTTGGTATGGGGCCCAGTCTAAGATCCAAGCCAATCACTGCCCCCTTCGTGACCCCGCATGCCTCCTTGGTGTACACCATGCCCACCCATTGAATTACGACAATGGTTTGTACAGACTGTTAGATGCCAGAACTATCATGGGACATTGAGGGTTCCCACCCATATGTTGCATATCCTCTATGAATTACTAATTAATATGCATGCTACGAGTAATAACAGCCACGACCTGCACATCCGGCTACATGCGAGAGGAAGAAGATACAACTGACTTCTCTGTCCCATTCCAAATCTCATGGTTAACGCGTGATATACGGCGCAAGAATCACTGACGACATTGGTTGTTAAGTCCTATATAATATGTTCCTTTACCACCAGAACTGTTATAGTAGGTTATTACCTCATGGTAAATAACCTATAATCACATTATTATGAAAATAGTGTTTTCTTAAATTTTTCAAATGCAGGTGATGACAACACTGGATTTGCAAAATACTTTACAGAAAAATAATGAAAGGACATGAGCAAGTGTGAACTTGTCTTTGTGATTTCAAGATTATGCAATCACGGTCTTTGAGATGATATAAGATCCAATATCTAAAATTAGCATCATTGGTCCGGTAAGGACTAATGTTTAAAGAAGCAATATGCAGTTATGCATAAGTAATGCTATACATTTTGTAAAACTTCCAAAGTGGATCCCCAATACTTTGAGTGAAGTATGTTTAGGTAATTATTTTAAGAGTTGATTTATTTTTCAAGTTTTACTTTAGAAATAATGGTATTTATAAGGAATTTAAGTGTTAACAATCCAAAATTTACAAGTAAAGGATAAATTAATGTGATTATGATTAATTGTTATCTGGTGACTATGTTAAAAGTCCTTGGTTTGAGTTGTTAAGAGTTGTAGGAACTATTATAGAGTTGTTGTTTCAAGTGAAAAAAATAATAACCTTCGAAGAAAAGGTTTCTCTGATAAGATTTAAACAATATTTAGGGTTGATAGAATGTGATTGATGTTGTTTGCGCTTGCTTGAATAGTTTGGACTTGAGATGCTTTAGGTCTTAATTAAAACATACCAAAGTTATCTATAAAAACAGAAGTAATTTATTAGACCTAATGTTTATAAGCTTTTGAGACTAAAGTTAACTTTAAAAGGGTAATTAAACTTAAGGTCTACTTTTTTTAATTATTCTTAAGTTTTGGATTTATGATAAGTATGACTAAAGTGTGGGATTATTCACTTTACATTCAAGTGAATGATTAGATTTAATTTTTTTTGCTCTCATTAAAATAACATGCAACTATTCAATGAATGTATAATTTGGATGATGCTGTTAATGTGTTAGATTTAAAGTCATGTTAACTATTATTTAGATGTGAAGGTCATTCCCTCTTAATATTAGGGAATGAGGTACAAAATTATCTTAAAGATTGTGGTTTTGAATTTGGATTTAGGGTTTAAAAGAGTATTATAAAGTTAATAATTTATGCTTAAGTTTATTATAAATTTTAGTTATGGTTTAGAACTTTAGTAATTAAATTTTAAGGTTTTAATATTTCTAGAGAATACAATTATTTTTTATTTAAGAAATGTTTTAAAAGAATTTTCAAAATAGGTAATAGACAAGGATTTATTAGTTTAAAATAATAAAAACCTTTCTAATAGTATATTTAATATTTTTCTAGTGTAATATATTTATTCAAGACCTTAAAAATGATTATATACTTATTTTTAAGTTTATTCTTATTTTTATAAAATTACATAAAGGATCAATTTGTCTTTTAATATTAACTTAAAATTTTATTTATAAAAGAATTAAGTTAGTATTTTTATAAAATAGTAGATTTATTATTATACACAAAAATGATTTTTATTAAATTTTTTATTTTTTTAGGATATTTTCTTATATTGTTACAATTTATTGAGAATTCTAGTGACTTTATTATTTAATGGTATTTTATTTAACCCCAACAAGTAGTCTTATATTTTTATTAGAAGCATTTCATTTTTTTGTGGTTATTTGGATATTATATATATATATTTTATGATTTATATATATTTTTCTAGATGTTTAAATATCACAAGGGTATGTTGGTATCTTGATAATTGTTTTGTAAGTTTAACTTAACTAATATGTCTGAAAATGAGCCTGGCCCATGGATTGTCCAATCTCTGGCTCATCCCAGCCCAACAGGTTGGGCTCAACCACCCCTTGCGGTCTACTAGGTCGGTCAATCCGACCCTGTTACCTTCGTGCTTTCTCTCGCCCCTCTGCTCCCGTGTGAAAGGATCGTATGGGAACCTAGAGGGGGGGTGAATAGGTGCTACTTCAAATTTTCTTGTTTTTCTAATTAAGGTTTGACAATAAGTTAAATTCTCTAGATAATGCAACTAAGGTGAATTTACCTATATGACAATTATGCACGAGCTACCACAACACAAGTAAGAACTAGTAAGTAAAGTGCGGTAAAGGATAGAAGTAACCAAAGTGGTGGACGCGGACACACAAGGATTTGTTTCCCGTAGTTACTTCCTTTTGAGGGGAAGTACGTCTATGTTTGGAGAGGGGGTGGTTTCAAACCACCAACGCCACGAGAGGCCTCCCTTGTTCTCCGATGAATCTCACCCCAACGGGATCGATTCACCTTCCACTATATCGGCAACCTTCAAGGTGGAAGCCGGCACCTTTACAAGTTTGGGGCACACATCCACAACTTAATCGGAGGCTACCAAATACAAGCAAGCTGTCAAAACAATCAAAGACAAGCTTGTAAGAACCAAAACTAGAACTAGGGTTTCCAAGAAAACACTAGAGCAAAGGGGCCCTTAATTGAATGAGGGGGAAATGAAGATCTCTTTTGGTGAAGCAGTAGATCAAGGCCTGCTCCTTCGATTCCCCAAAGATCAAGGACTTTGGGTGTTGGATTGAAGACATCTTGCGAATTTGGTGGCTCCAATGGTGGTCTTGACTTTAATGCAAATGAGCACCTTGTCCCAAGGTAGGTGAGAGGATATTTATAGTTCCAGCTCCAATGTGGCCGTTGCTGCATTTAATGAAGAGGTAGTACCGGACTTTTCATGCGGTAGTACCGAAAACAACCGGAACTACCGGACCGGTACCGGAGATGTAGTGCTGGGTTGCATAGCCCAAGGTTTCCACCGTATCAAAGTGTGGGGCTACCGCATGGAGGTAGTACCGGACTTTCAGAGCGGTACTACCAGCCACATGCGGTAGTGCCGCATTTTGATACAGGGGGAACAATCAGTGTGAGTCAAGTAGCCAATCTCCTCAGAACTGAATGGTACTAAAATGCGGTACTACCGCATTTTGGTACCGGTCAGTTCTGAGAAGATTGGCAAGCTTGCCAATCGCTTCAATCTTGACCGGTATCAAAATGCGGTACTACCGCTTTTTGATACCGCTCAGTTCTGAGGAGTTTCGCGAGCTTGCCAAGCGCTTTAGTCATCAGCGGTACCAAAATGTGGTACTAGCACTTTTTGATACCGCTCAGTACTGAGGCCATTGTCCAGTGTACTCATCACACGACCAGGCCCGGAGGAGAAACCCACTGGTACCGGACCCGAGCGGTAGTACATGATGAATTATCCGGTACTACCGGACATCACTGAGGCAGAAAATGGAGCTGCAGGCAAACCCTTTTTGTGTGTAATTGTACAGGGAGTTCTATGTATGCAACCTGTAGAATACTTGTCAGATAATTAATCCGTTGTGTGTGTTGTAATAAAGACCAAAATCTCTAGGGATAAGAAATGTTCTTTCATTCTCCCCCTTTTTGGTGTTAGATGACAACACACATTTTGCATGATAGAATTGATGACAAGTAAGATTTTGTAAAACAGAGATGGGGCTCCCCCTAGATAAGTAGAGACAATCCCCATACTATTTTTACAAGGTACATGAGAGTGCATAGTCACACATAGTACACATACCTTCGCACATAAGTGTGTGATGAGAACCACAATGATGAGGAATAAATAATGTCATCACACACCACATAAGATGGATCCAAAATGATAATAACCAAACCATACAAATGATGGATCCATATGATAACCACATAGTCTTCGCATACATAGCACAAATAGTTAGTTCATAAGTTTCACACATAATAAGAGGCAAGTAGCAAATAAAGTTCACAAGTGATTAAAAATCAAAGGCAAGAGCGAGCTTGTGACTTTCCCATGAAAATCCCGCATGCCTAATGTGACTCTTTGGCATAAAGACACCAAAAAGGGACAAGAGCAACTCTAACGCCCGGAGATCACTGGTAGTCATCATCAGAGTCTTCCCCATACGGAGGTGGAGCATGGAAAGTGGAAGAGGCATCATCGTCCCAGTGGCTGTGCTTGGAGATCCATTGCTCTTCCGGAGTGATGTTGTCCTCGGATCCCTCGGAGGTGATCAACCCTTGAGCTTGCATTACTTCTTTCTGACGTGCATTGGATTTCTTGTCATAGACATGGGCCTCATACATACGCTTCTGATTGTCAACCTGGAAGCAGAAAACCTTCTTAAGCTTAGCCTCAATCCTCTTGGCCCATGATGGTTGGGGATTCTTGCGGCATGAGGCCAGAAAATCAGCATCTTGGGCATCATCATCATCACCGGAGCCATCCTCAAGCGGGTTCCCATCCTCATCAACAAGTTGACCATCCGCGTTGCATGGTTTAAGATGGGTCTTGATCAATAGATTCTTGTTCCGGTGAGTAACAAGACATTGAGAAGAAATGTTCGGAGCAAGAGATGGGCACTTGTGAAGAATAAGTGCCATGATGTACGGGGCAAAAGGAGTAACCCGCCGAGTGTGAGTAGCATGAATCATCTCGTTCCAAATCACGTCCATCACATCAATTGGTTGTCCTGAATCACGTTGGCGGTGAGTTGTGATCATGATGTCCACCATTAAACCATGCATCTCATCAACATTGCCAGAACGGGGAGCGATGGTCTCACGAAAAATGCGATGCAAGATATCATATGTTGGGAGAAGCCCCTTGATCTTTCCAGCAATACCACGCCCACAAATGTAGAGTGGAAGAAGAACATCCTTCTTCATGGGACGCTCCTTGTTGTAACAATGAAAGCCAACCGGAGTATCTCTCCCACGGTCCTCGTATCCAAGGATAGACCCAAACTCAGCCAATTTTTTGGTCTTGACAACTCCCTCTGTCATCCAGGTGATAGTACGAGTTTGGTTCTTGGCAAAGTGAACAGTGGCATAGAACTGTGCAATGAGCAACGGGTCATGATCGCACTTCAACTGCATAATGGGAAGCAATCCAATGTTTGTGCAAATCTCAAGTGCTTCACCAAAGTAGTTCAAGTTCTTGTTCACATGGTTCATCTCAATCCACTTCTGAGGAACCACAATCTTCTCACCCGTCATGAGAACCTCAAAGTAGACCCGCTCTTGGAAGTCGGTGTAAAATAGACTCTTGTCCCTAGACTCATGGCGAGCAGTAACATAGGGATTGTCAGATCGGAGGGCAAGAAACTCAGCCTTGGGAATGTCAGACAACTTCTTTGACCCAGATGGCCCTGAACTGTGACTCTTGCGGCGACCCGTGCGAGGAGGAGAAGGAGGAGCACTACCTCGACCAACACTTATCTTAACTCCCCCTCCACGTCGGCCCCGAGTGGATTTTAGCTTCACACGGCTGCTAGGTTGCGACATGATCTCTTCTTCTGATTGTGTCTCTGACTCTGACTCAAAGTCCTCTATCTCATGACGAGCTTTGGACCTTTTTTGTGATCCCTGGGTGCCCCCGGCACCTGTGAAAGAATAAGGGAGGTAGCAGAGGGATAAGGGCACAAGAACCCGAAACAAGTAGAAGAAGAATTTCAAGTTTTAGAAAAAATTTGCTGTCACTACTGAGCGGTAGTACCGGTCCCTCTACGGTAGTATCGCATAGCGGTAGTACCGTAGAATCGTCCGGTACTACCGGTCGTGCGATTACAGCACAGATCTGGTGACATCGATCTAGGCTAGCAGCAAAACTTAATGTAAAACGAGAATCCATCGGAGATATGTATGTGCAAACAATACAACCTCAAAATCACAAGTTTTAACCAAGAATCAAAGTGTCCCTAGATTAAATGGGGGAAATAAGTGAGGATAAAGGAAGGACGGTAGTACCAGTGTCCATGGCGGTGGAAAACAAGGAGGAGCCCGCGAGGAAGCAAGATCCGGTGAGGATCCATGGAAAGGAGGGAGGGGCGAAGCTCCAGCGGATGCGGTGGTTAGGAGTGGAGACGGGAGAAAATGAGGCACTGAGGGGTGCCTATCCCAGCGTCTCCACCCTTAACCGAGACACGCAGCGGTAGTACCGGGACGAAAAAGCGGTAGTAACGCAAGGCGGTAGTACCGTAGGAAACGGCCGGTAGTACCGCACCTGGGAAGTTTCCAGAAAAGCAGATTGGAAAAAGGTCCCTGTGCGGTGGTACCGTTCATTTCTTGCGGTAGTACCATTTTTTGAACTGGTAGTACCGTAACCACCAGAACAGACAGCCAAGTTTGAAAACAGGAGGGTTCTTGTGCGGAGAAGATGAGTTTTGTCATAGGATAAGGAAGGCTTGAGTTAAGGGAGTTATACTGATCTGGACCTATGCACTCTAAAAAATAAAACATCAACCACAAATATGGAGAACCAAACAAGAGTGCATTGACCGAAGAAGGAAAAACAACTCAAAAGTGACAAACGCGAGTAAGCACATCAACCTATCGATTGAGAGGGGCGGTGGCCTAGGCCACCATATTTGAGTATACTCGGCTTGGCACCACGAAGATATATCTTGGGTCCATTACCGAAAGTCATCATTAAGCTCACATATCACAAAATGATATTAAGAGGAATGATTTTGTTTACTTTGCGCATAATGGGGGGAGGGATGGTCTAATCAATTAGGACCGCACTCCCCCTATGTCCATGTCTACACCTAAACCAAATATGGGACGAATATTAGGTGAGAATGTAAGATAATCAAGTTAAGCTCCTTGAATCTACGATATTTAGTTCATTCCTCAAATAGCAAAACCTTGCTTCATCAAGTGGCTTCGTGAAGATATCGGCAAGTTGATCTTTGGTTGACACATAGGATAGATCAATATCACCTCGAGCAACATGGTCTCTAATGAAGTGATGGCGAATCTCGATATGCTTTGTCCTTGTGTGATCCACCAGGTTGTAGGCAATCTTGATGCACTTTCATTGTCACATAGAAGAGGAACTTTGTCACAATGGACACCGTATTCCTTTAAAGTTTGCCTCATCCATAGCAATTGAGTGCAAGCACTAGCGGCTTCCACATACTCGGCTTCAGCGGTGGAGAGATATATACAATTTTGCTTCTTAGAAGACCAAAATACCAAGGACCTACCAAGGAATTGGCAAGCCCCGGATGTTGATTTTCTATCATCCTTATCACCCGCCCAATCCGAATCCGTGTATCCACAAAGAGCAAATGTTGAGCCTCGAGGATACCAAAGACCATAAAATGGGGTATGAACTAAATATCAAAAGATTCTCTTGACCGCCATCAAATGTCTTTCTTTAGGAGCCGCTTGATATCTTGCACATACACCTACACTCAACACAATATCGGGTCTAGATGCACAAAGGTAAAGCAAAGAACCAATCATGGACCGGTATACCTTTTGATCCACATCTTTACCATTTGGATTTTGTTCTAGATGAGTCTTTGTAGCCATGGGAGTAGGAGCTCCATTTAAATCTTGCATTTTCAATCTCTTGAGCATATCTTGAGTATACTTGGCTTGATTGAAGAATGTCCCTCCTCTAACTAGCTTGATCTCAAAGCCAAGAAATACTCTCAACTCCCCCATCAAAGACATCCGGAACCTACTAGTCATAAGCTTTGAGAATTCATCATTAAAGGCTTTGTTAGATGAGCCAAAGATAATATCATCAACATATATTTGGCATACAAAAAGCTCCCCATTGACTCTCTTAGTAAAAAGAGTGGGATCGATTTTCCCAACCTCAAATCCACGGTCAAACAATAATTCTCTAAGGTGCTCAAACCACGTGCATGGGGCTTGCTTGAGCCCATAGAGCGCCTTATCAAGTTTGTAGACATGGTTTGGGAAGTTGGGGTCCTCAAATCCTAGGGGTTGCTTAACATATACCAACTCATTTAGTCGACCATAAAGAAATGCACTTTCTACATCCATTTGTTGCAACTTGAAGTTATGCTATGCCGCATAAGCAAGAAGGATACGGATGGACTCAAGGCGAGCCACGGGTGCATAAGTCTCTCCATAGTCAATGCCTTCAATTTGAGAGTACCCTTGTGCAACCAATCTACCCTTGTTCCTTACTATAATTCCATGCTCATCTTGCTTGTTCTTGAATATCCACTTTGTTCCAATAACATTGCGGCAATCCTTTGGCTTCTCAACTAACTTCCATACTTTGTTTCTCTCAAAGTTGTTGAGTTCTTTGTGCATAGCTTCTAACCAATCCGAATCTTCAAGAGGTTCCCACACTTTCTTTGGTTCAATCATGGAGATGTGTGCTTGGTGTTCACTGAACCTCTTCAATTGTGCTCTTGTGGAAATGCCTGCCTCGCCTCTTTGCCTATAAAGTCCCAACGCTAAGAACCTGATTAGATCTGCACGAAACAGTCTATAGCCGCTGCCACCATCATCCCTAGATCGGGAGGATTTTAAGTTCTTCCCGGCACCTTGTCGGAGGGGAGAGATCGTCCTAGAGGCCTTCTTCATCACCATGCCAGCCTTCGGTATGATGCATGGTATTTCACCCTTGAACTACGGGTCCGTACAGTAGCTATATGGTTGTTTCTCCTTCTTTGTGATATCATGTTTAGATCATGTGAGCTCCGTTCATGATCAAGATCATCTATTTGTAATCATACATGTTGTGTTTACAGGTATCTGATGGTTATTGAGATACTATGTCAGATTGATTATTGATTCTATCATGTCAGATTGATATTGATTCTATCATGTTTGTGTTATTTGTGATTGTCAACACCCGAATTTTTAATCCCATGTCTATTATGCCGTACATCACAATCCTAGGATTACCATTTTTTCGAGACATAACAGATTGGTACCATAGTTCATCATCCATTACAAACAATAATAGTCTTACAAATAGTTGTTCTCATGATCAAGTCTGATTACAATCGAAGCAGCGGAATAATGATAATAGTAGCATGGTCGGGTCTCCATCTTCAGGGTCATAGGCAATGCTGATGATGGTAAATGATCCTAGTTATCGTAAGCATCCTGTTTCCCATCCTCCTTGTAGTCTCCTTCATAGTCTGGCCATGGGAATACCAGGGACAAAGCCATGAGTACTTTGAAGTACTAGCAAACTTTCACTAAACCGTAAGGCCATTCTAATAGGAACCTTAAGCTCTAGGTTTGTTTTCCACAAGCCAATTTTATTTCAACCAATATCTTGTAGTAAAAAACCAAACTTTAGTTGTCTAAGTTACTTAGGTGGGAACCTAGCTTCATCTCCACAACTTGTGGGGTCAAGTCAAAGTCATCATTCAAGTCACCGGTCATTTTGGAAAACATCTGACAACGGAATGGTATGGCCATCCAACTGTCCATAACCATGGACACAGCTATTCGAATAGTTTGACACTCTGTAGAGGTGGTACACTTTCACCACAACATTCGATACATCCGTCAGAAACAATCCTGAATCATCATACGTGGTATGCGGATAATCAATCCTAATATTTCAATTACACACCCTAGTATAGGAACCTCCCCTATGAGTTTGTCCTCCCAACCATGACCATAGGTCATCTTGGGAACTGCATAGGTGGACAATCACATTCACAAGGTAGCCTCAGCTCACCTCCTTCCGAGAGGGAACCCATACTAAGACACATAAACTTCCAGTCAAGCCCTACACAAATTCGGGTATTTTGGTTGTACGGTAAAAGTTTGAATGGTATCGCATCCGAACTCAATCATCAGTTTTTATCAAAGTCAAGTCACATACTTCCTTCAGCATCATCTTCAAGTCACTGTGTCCATAACACATGTCAAAACATTTCAATAGAATGACTCATCATTCCAAGGTTTTCATGATCATTTGTTCCCATCTAGTGATCAAGTTTATTTTAGCACTAGCATCTATCAAAAAGGGGTGTCACTATTTGAGGGGTATCAACTAGTATTTCTACCTACATCCAGCTCTAAGCTCTTGATGGCACTTTCCTAATTCTCCACTAATAATAAATTAATTAACTACGGAACAACTTTGCGAAAAGTAAAGCTTGCAAGTAAAACTGGGATTTGGTATAATAAAAAGGGTTATCACAAAGGCGTTCAAGTGGGGATTGCATAGAATAGCATGCATAATGTAGCTTTCCTTGATTGGTAAGGTGGTCGAAGTTCTTGTCCTCGTGTTTGTAGAATTCCTCCTCGTAGTAGCCCGGATTGATACTAGCGTTCATAAATAAATACGAGGTACGCAATCACCAAAAAATACTTAACTACTTCTATTTATCGCACAAGGGTCACACTAGATGATCTAGCATCATCTCTATCGTTACAAGAAAGTGTGATAAAATTTATTTATCTTATTATTATTATTTTTTAGAAAAGTAGTTTCTACTCATTGGAAAGTTACTAAAGATTTAATATTCTCCAATTCAAATATGGGATCATATTGACACATTTCATCACCACATATTCTAGTTCTTGAGAATGTGGTTTAAAGTGGTTGGTCTAACTTATAAAGCTTAACACTATTATTTAATAATATTTAAGTGGCTAAAATGGCTAGAAAGTCATTCTTTAATTTTGGTCTAGGACTACTTTATGTAGGTATGTAGATTTTTACATATTCAGAAAGTTCTTGTCCAATGTGATTTTTGAGAGTTGGAATCAACTCAAAATCACATATGGTTGATTTTAAAAAAATGTTTGAAGTTGCAAAAGCTACTGACTTGTTATTTTTACTAAGGATGATCCATCGATTCAAACTGTTTGAATCCAATGGGAGTTCTTAGAAATTTTCATCTACTTTCAAACAAAATTGGATTCATTCAATTTGTTGTAGTAAATATCTTTGAATTGATTTTTAATGTTCACTACAACATGGGATTTTCAAATAAAAGATAAAACTAAGTTTAAATCGACGGGCTGTGCACGGGAACACTAATGGGCTGGCCCAACTACGCAACGCGCTTGCAGTGGCTGCTCCGGGGCTGGTCCTACCTGTCAGCGACTAACAACACGCGAAGCGGTATCGGTGATTCTAGGCCTTACGATTAGAGCGTGATCAACGACTGAGCGTCATCGTCTCCGTCGCAGGGCACGTGCGAGTCCGAACCCTATAGTTGTGGCGGGGGTCGTCGAGGGCTTACCATGGCTCCATCTAGGTGCGGCAATGGGGGTGAACGAACGAGTCGACGACGGCGGTTCAAACGATAATCTCGGCAGCTCCTGGGATGTATCCTAGCTTCGACTCCTTCCTTCCTCTGCAACGGCGGACTCCGGTGAAATTCTGGCTAAGTGGTGCTCGCCTTGCTCCAGGGTTGGGTCAGAGAGGTTCCTGGGTGAGAGAGGAGTGGAATGGTTTGTATTTTGGGTTCGGGGAAGGGCTCTATTTATACTACAGCGAAGGGGGCACGGTGGCATGGCTCGGGCTCGCGGCGACACAGTTACAGTGAGCTATAGGCATGGACACGGGTATAGGTCGACGCAGTGCTTTAGGGAGAATGTCATACGCACAGTGGCACTGCAAGGCGCGGTCTAAATCGTTGTGGAACATCCGTGCTCTGTAACTGTACCAGCGGCATTCGTCACGGTGTATGATCGTCACGACGATCACGCGGTCAAACCATCATGTCTGGGAGCTTGCTGGAGTCATGGCGGACGTAGTGGCACAAGGTGAGGGCGAGGCGCGGCGTGTGCGTGCAGGATTGCTCGGCGCTCTGGCGCGGCGACCGACATGGTTCGGTGTTAAAAGGGCACGGCTTTGCTGGCGTCTCCTTGAGCTGTCTTTGGTCAGGGTGTGCACAGGAAAAGGCGGTAAGGTCAGGGCTACCTCCTAGACATCGTGGGAGAGGGCAGCGCGGTCTGTGGCATAGTGTCCATGTCGGGGTGGCAAGGTGAGCTCAGGTACCATTTTGCACGGGTCAAACGTCTGGTGATAGGAGCTCCATTGCACATGCTAGTACTGGGTGAGTTAAGGGCACGACGTGTGAGCTCGGTGAGGTCACAATGGTGAACAAAGGATTGATCAAAACAGTGAATAGTTGTTGAGTTTGTACTGTGATCACCAAGTGTTCGATCATATTTTCCAGTGATTTTTGGTGGCTATTCTGGTACTAATCTTGGTAGTCTCTGGTTGCAATTGTTTGCTAAGTGGTGAAGGTTTGAGTGGTTTTCCGAAAATGGCTATCTTGATACATAAGATAGATTCAAAATTAAATTACCTCTCAAAAGAGTTTGAAATTGTTCCTGCAAAGTTGGAAAGCTCCATTGGGTTTAGTGTCACTAGGTCTAGCAAGGGGTGAAAAGACATGGAAAAAGTTTATGTTTGAGATTAGTTGCTAGAGATGCTCAAAGTGAGCTAATGGTTAACTTGGGAAGAAATGACCATTAGGTCTTAGGCTTCATATTTTAATTTTCTTTTGTTTTGATCTGGTTTGACAGTGACCTAGATGATATGGTTTTGATCTTTAAACCATTTGTCATCATATACAACAATCAAACATGGCATTGCAAACATTCATACACACAAGCATTAAGATTTAAATTTAATTAATAAAAACTTTTGTTAACCCTAATCTTGATTAATTAGGGAATGATCCTCATTAATATTTTTGGGGTGTTACAATGATCTTGCATGCTCTCTGCTGCTAGTAGCTATCTTGGCCAAGTAGATGCTTGTGACTCCAAGAGGGAGTATTTATGCTCGATAGTAGGTTCATGCCTCTAGTAATCCGGGGAAGTTACAGGAATCTCTAAGGTTATAGATGTGTTGTTGCTACTAGGGAGAAAACAACAATATTTTGTTCATGAAACAATTGTATTGTTTACTTTACACACATTTCTTAATGCAATCATCCGTTGCTTGCAACTTAATACTAGAAGGGGTTCGGATGATAACCTGAAGGTGGATTGTTAGTCATAGATGCAGCTGGATTACGGTCTATGTATATTGTTGTAATGCCCAATCAAGTCTCATAGGAATCATGATGTCTAGTATATGCAATTGTATGCTTTCTCAACCTGTCAATTGCCCTGCTGTAATTTGTTCTCCCAGCATGTTATCTATCTTAAGGAGAACACCTCTAGTGAACCGTGGACCCTAGTCCAATCTTTATCATTGATACATCATCTACTATTACCGTTTACTTTCTACAAGCAACTATTACCTTCCACACTATACGTTTAATCCGTTGTTTTCAGCAAACTAGTGAGATTGACAACCTCACTGTAAGTTGGGGCAAAGTCTTGAATTTGTGTTGTGTAGGATTCCAAGTTGTTAGCAACACATTCGAGTTGTTTCCTTACTCCTACTAGTTCGATAACCTTGGTTTCATAACTGAGGGAAGACTTGCAGCTGTGCTCATCACACCTTGCTCTGGGGTATCCCAATGAAGCTCTGCAATTGACTGAACCAACGTCAGACAGCTTGTTGTTACGGGAGCCTCCAATTCGGTTGTGGATGTGTGCCCTGCTAGAGTTGTAAAGGCACCAGTTCTCGCCTCGAAGGGTACCAATAGTGGAGAATAGGGTGAGGCCTATTGTGGCGTGGTGGTCTTAGAACCGCCCACCCCTCCAATGCAGATGTACTTCCCTTACTAAAAATTAAGTAGCGCCTATTCACCCCCCTCTAGGTGCCCATACAATCCATTTCAATTGGTATCAGAGACCCGGCCCTTATTCGGGCTTAACCGCCTAAGAGAAGTATGGGTTCCAAGGTAGATGGGAGTGATGCTGCATAAATAGTTACCATGAACGATATCAAGATGTTGGAAACAACCTTGATTAGTTCTATGGAGGCTAAGATGGAAGAGATGCATCAAATGATAATGTGTCTCTCCACACTGCAGCATCAGCTCCATCTGCCTCTAAGGCCACCACTCCGCAATCAAAGGAAAAGGGTAACACCGATTCCAAAGAGAACGAGGTGGTTGGTGATGGCACTAGTAAGAGATCCTCCTTGAAAAAGGATAGTGGTAAGGAATTATATAATGAGGTTCCTCATGTATATTCACCTGATCCACCTATTCCACACCCACACATACATAATAGGGGTGATCCACCCAAACTTTCAGCATCTACTTGTAATCAATGGCAATTTTTGATGAAGTCTCATGTGTGCAGCTCCTCCATTGAGTTATGGAAAATCATAGAGAATGGTCTTCATGTTGGAGATCCAAACAACCTAACAAGAAGATAGGTTGTAGACAGTCAACTCAATGCAATGGCTCTACACATGATTCATCTTGGTGTGGGTACCAAAGACATGCCACACATAGAGCATCTCAACACAGCGAAGGAAGCTTGGGATGCCCTCACCGAGCTCTTCATTGGAAATAAAAGCATGCGAAGAAATAGGGATGATGCTTTGAGTAACCAAGACGAAGGGTTCTATATGTTGGATGGAGAAGATCACTAGGAAATGTATAGAAGTCTCAAGTTAATGGCCACCACTTTCATAAATCATGGTGCTTCTCATGTTGATGATGCTTGGATCAAGCGAAAGTATGTTAGTGATCTTATGCCTTTTGAGCCCACAGATTTGAAGAGTCTCCAAGGAAGGCATAACTACCACCTAATGACACCCAATGAGGTAATGCAAGAAATGGCAGCTTTCAAAGTGGCTGCCAAGAATGCCAAGATGCACGTGCACGAGCCATTGTGATGGAAAAGGGGTTCAACATGTCCTTGAAGACAAGTGTGGATGATCAAGATGAAGATGACATAGAATATATGGACTGTCCCGAGAAGGTGAAGAGAACTCATGGAAAATACATGGCCTTCTATTCTAGAAATTTTTGGAAGGATCCAGCCAAAGCCAAATATGAACTAGAACGCAAGAGTGGAGGAAATGGGAGAAGGGAAAACTGTCCTAAGCTAAAAACATGTTTCAATTGTGGAGACTGGCTGCACTTTGTAGCTAAGTGTCCTTATGAAAGTAGAGAATATAATGGAGGAAGACTCATTCTCAAAGAGAAATCAAAGGCTCCACGAAAGAATCAATTTGTGAAGAAGAGTGCTCCATTCAAGAAGCAACCAAAGATAGTCTTAATGGCTCAAGAAGAGTATACACCGGGAAGTGAAGATGAAGATGAGGATGATAGCTCTCGAGAGGTGGCTGCTATAGTCACCACATCTACACCAACATCTCTCTTCGACTCTCCGAACGAAAACATCGTCAACAAGAACGCCACTCTCGTCATGGCAAGAGGTTCCGAGGTATCATCTTCCAACACTTCTTTTCCTAAGGCTATGATTGATATGGATGATCCTACTAGACTTAAGGTTAAAGAAGAAATTATTGCTTTGGACTATTTTATCACTAACTTGCAAGGTGAGCACAAAATACATTTTGAGGCTCTCATGGACCAGCTGGCCCAAAATGAAGTTCTTCTTGAAGAAAAGGGCAGGATTTAAAGGGAGGATGCAATGGAGATTGCATCCCTAAAAAATGCTCTAGAAGAAGAGGAAGAGGCTCGTGTTTCTCTTGAAGAGATACTTGATTATATTGAGGAGTCACATGAAGAAGTGATAACCAAGCTTGTTAAGGAACGTGACAATGCAGTAGCCAAAGCAAAGAAACAAAAGAAATAAAATGTTGACTTTGGGGCTGCTCATGCTAGACTCTCCGAGGAATTGGAGAAACTTGACATTGCTCACAAGGCTTTGAAAAGTGAATTCTCTACTCTCAATGAGTCTCACGATCAACTCCAAATTCGATTGACTAAATATGATATTCCTAGCACATCTAAGTCAACATATATTTATGAAGAAAATGCTAGGGTGGAAGATGAGCTTGGCAAAGCCTCCTCTTCCAAAGGTAAGGGAGTTCTTGATGATATTCTTGGCAAGCAAATATCAAAACTTGGAAAAGAGGGACCTGATTATGCTTCCAAGTACAAGAAAAGGAAGAAAAAGAAAAAGAAGACCAAGAGTGAACAACAAAATACAATCACCATTGAGAAGAACATCACAAAGGACAAAACTGATGATGGCGCCTAAGAGCGCTACATCGGGAAACCCCAAGAGCAAGGTGTGAAGCAGCACAGCAGCAAGTCTTACCTCAGTAAGAAACCAAGGTTATCGAACCAGTAGGAGGAAGGAAATGTCTCAAAGGTGTTGCAAGCAACATGGAAACCTGCACAACACAAACTCAAGACTTCGCCCCAACGAACAGTGAGGTTGTTAATCTCACCGGTTGCTATTAGAAAGGATTAACTATATGGTGTGAAAGGTGATGATGGTTTGCAGCAAGTAAACAGTAACAGTGGAAGATGTATCAATGGTAATGATTGGACCGGTGTCCATAGTTCACTAGAGGTGTTCTCCTTAGGTAAACAAACATGGCATGCTGGGTAAACAAATTACATCAGGGCAATTGACAGGAACTGAGCAAGGCATAACATCGCAATACTAGACAAAATATCCAATGAGATTCGATTGGGCAATACAACAAGATACATAGACCGCCATCCAACTGCATCTATGACTAGAAGTCCACCTTTAGGTTATCATCCGAACCCCCTCCAGTATTAAGTTGCAAGCAACATACAACTTCTTTAAGCAAAGTGTGTAAGGTAAGCAATCCACTTGTTCCATGAACAAGAGACCGTTGTTTTCTCCCTAGTGGAAACAACACTTCTACAACCGAAGAGATTTATGTCACTTCCCTTGTAAACTAGAGGCATGAACCCACTATCGAGCATAAATACCCCTCTTGGAGTCACTAGCAACTACTTGGCCAAGATAGCTAGTAACAATGGAGAGCATGCAAGATCACAAACAACACATACATGATAGAATCAATAAGACAAAACCATTAATCAATCTGACATAGTAATCTCAATATCTATTGGATCCCCGCAAACACAACATGCATGATTACAAATACATTAGATCTTGATCATGAACGGAGCTCACAAGATCTATGCATGAAAGCACAAGTAGGAGATACAACCATCTAGCTACTACATGGACCCGTAGTCCAAGGTGGAACTACTCACGTTTCATACCAGAGGCTGGCATGATGAAGAAGAAGGCCTCCGGGATGATCTCCCCTCCGGTAGGGTCCCGGGAAGATCTTCAGATCCCCCCGATCTAGGGACGATGGTGGTGGCGGCTAGAGACGGTTTTGTGGAATTTTGATCGGGTGCTTAGGGTTTTGGCATCGGGGGCTTCTTATTGTCGTGGTATTTCCGACATGGGGGAAGGCGGACGGTTGACGGGTACGAGGTTACACAGCTTACCCAGGTTCAGATCCCACGACGGTGGCGAAATCCTACTCCTACTATAAATCACTATAAGGGCAATACGCCGAGCTACAGGGATTGGTTCGCTGTGCGAGGTGCGTCGTAGTCGACACCAGATTGTCTGAGATTGTTCCCTAAAGGCTCCCATAGGCCTGACTTATATAGTCGTCAGGTCCTAGGGTTACAGGGAGAACTCCTAGTCGGACAGGTTACAAAGTCCTACACTGCTTACAACTAGTCTAGCGTGTCTTGCACTCCAAGGTTCCGGATATGTCGGTGACTCCTCCGTAGCCTTCCTTTATCCAGCATGGGCCTCCCTTCTAGATCCATCTAACTGGGCCACCCAGCAGGCCATGGGCCATGCTACCAACTGTGGGCCACCCGGGTTATCCAGATAGGAGACATGCTATGAAGATACCCATATAGCATATCCCCAACAGTATCCCCCGGAGAACTCCGAGATCTTGCGCCGTCTTGCCTCTTCACGTTGAATGCTCCGTCAAGATGGATGTCGGCAAATCGTCAAGCAATATCTTGTATTTCTCCCAAAGAACCATGTAAGGTTTTCTCCATCTTCAACTTGTAAGTCGGAGAAATGCTGAATCTTCTATCGTACTCTTCCGTAGCAGGATTGGATCCGTCCATGCCGGAATCTTTCGATGTGATGGTTCATCTGCCAGTGACAGCTATGGCGACGTAGACGTAGGTCAGCAACGCCTCGTAACTCACACATGCAGACAACACAATCATGTCCGTTTTTCCTGCGGAAGCGATATGGACCATTCGCGGAGACAGTTGGCAACGTGGCGAAATTTCTACGCACGCTTCCACACACGTCAACCATTCGATCGTCTTGCACGAATCTTGACGCTGGAGGTTATAAATTGTAACAGTGGTGGAAATTTTACTTTTCATCTCATTCTCCTCTCCGTCGTCTTCTTCCTCCAGCGAGCGCCTCCTTGAGATCTCCGCGCCATAGCGAAAAACCCTAGCCCTTCAATCTTTCTCAGTCACCACCTCAACCTCTCCAATGGCCAGCAGCAGTTCCGCCCCTTCCATGGCGGCGTCAGGCGATGCCGCAGCGAAGCCAGCGAGCATCGTCATCGTGCCCTAGAGGGCCTGGTAATCCCCAAATGCGCGGAGGTCGAAACCACCGGCGGCGACCATAACCCAGCGGCGCTGGAGCTGCTAGAGGAGGAATATGAGTCCCACAATGGCGACTGGCGCGGTTCAGATATTACGGACTGCGACATCAAGGAGCTAATCATCGAGGGCTACCTTCCTGCGACGGAGGGGCTCGCCTGGCGGGCGGCGCCGGCCGGCGAGGTCACTCCTTCTCCCCAAGCCGGAGAGAAAGTGTACCTCAAAGCCCAACTGGTACGCGGCGTCTCCCTGCCCATCTCCAATTTCTTCCTAGCTGTCCTCAACCATTACCGAGTACAGCCTCAGAACCTCTCCCCGAATAGCATCCTCACGCTTAGGAACTACACGGAGCTTTGCGAGGGTTACTTAGGGATTAGGCCTAGGCTAGATCTCTTTATATACTTTTTCACCGTCAAGTGGGAAGACGGAGCCGGCAAGGACGAGCTCAGGAACTGTGGCACTATTAGTTTTAAGATCCGGCCTGGCCGGCGGTTCCCCGACATCGTCGGCCATGAGTCCTGTAAGAACTGGCAACAAACGTACTTCTATGGCCCAGATATCCCTATGACTGGCCAAGAAGCGACGTACCCGGACTTCGTTGATGGAGCCGCCGCCGAAGCTTCAACATGGAGATCCCAGGCCTCCCTTCCCTCCGACATCGACGCTTCCCGTGCTATAAGGCGGATAGAGTGGTTCGTAGAGATGGGTCTGACCGGATTGGACCTGGCCATGTGCTGGTTTGTCAGGTGGATCCAGCCTCTGCAGCATCGCTCGAAGCTGATGCATGATTACACCAAGGATAGGAATGATAGCCTCCGAATCTCCGAGGACAATTTCTCGAGTGACTCCATCAAGCTTTGACTCAAGGACATCGTCAAGGTGAAGGATAGGAAGCGAGGCTTCACCATCACCTATGACATGTTCGTTGACGACACGTGCCCAAAGTTATGATGTTTATTTTCCGTGTATGACATATACTCCAGTTCTTCCGTCTAGCCATATCCATCTCGTCTAAAACTTGTGGGATTTCACTTAACAACTTAGTAGTGTAGAGGAGGATAGTATGGCTGTCCAAATATATGACCCAAAGATGAAGGAAGTCACCGTCGTGTCCGACGACAATGTCCCGTTGGTGCGAAAGTGGAAGAGCTCCACCTCTTACGCTGCCGACAGAGGCAAGAACAAGAAGACGGAGGGTGGAGCCTCCAAGAAGACTACCACCGCCCTGGAGGCGAAGAAAAGAAAGGTTACCGGGATCCCCTTTGCCAAAGCACCCCCTCTTGTGTAAGCTTCTTTCTCTCCGACATTGTCCATTGCTTGTTTTATTCCTGTACTTATACTTTTCGCACGTTTCAGGAAGAAGGCCACTACCAGTTTGAAGAAGACCTCCAAAATTTCGGGGGCTTCTGGAAATATTAAGGATATGTTGCATCGTGACGTTTCTCCCCACACATCTCCCGCCATCGCCCCTGTCACTCCCAGCGTCTAGCCTACGCTTGTTCCGACAAGATCATAGGCCAAAGATGCAGCTGGCCCTTCCGCCATGGAAGTGGACTCAGTTGCCTCCGTGGAGCTTGCCATTGTTGGCGAACAGGCAACGCAAGAAAGCGCCGCAACCCAAATGGCTGAAGCTCCGGCTAAGGATGCCATCGGTAGCGGTAAGGCGGTGGTGAAGAGTGGTACGTCTGCCGAAGGTGGCGCCTGCGCACCCAAGAAAACCATAGAGTTCCCAAAGGTACTCTACCCGGTACTTACGCCGGGTAGCTCCGTTGTGGCTCCTTGTGCGACACCGACATCTCCAACATGCGGTCTTGAGGAGCTTCTCCGGAAAGCAGAAATCTGGCAGGGAAACAGTTTATCCTTCGGCAAGTTGCTTGCTGAGAGTGCTACAAACCTCAAGATCATCGCCCTTGTAAGTTTTATTTGCCTTTTTCATTTCATATCAGTATCCCACTGTAACCCCTGAGGATTTAGACGGAAAACCATAGGTCTTTGCATCTGAATGCTCTAAGAGTGACTAAGCTAGAAAACTTCTCACTGTAGCCCCCAAGCATATAGTTTGACTGAATTATTCCGACTAGATGCTTTTAGAGTAGCATACGCAGTGTTTATAAATTTCAATACTGTAGCCCCCAAACTTCTAGTTGTAACTGAATTAGTTCTGACTAGATTCTTAAAGAAAGACTATGCATATGACTGAGTTTAAAAACTTTATACTGTATCCCCCAAGCTTCTAGGTGAAAACTGAATTAGTTCCGACTAGATGCTCCAAGTAGACTAAACAGCGTTAAACTTTTCCTTTCCACAGAATGAGAATTCTCGGAGGGGCGTGGCCAACGAGAAATACCAAAATATGCGCTCGGACTTGGAAGCTGAAGAGGGTAAAACTACCTTCTTGAAGGAACAAATCACCAAGAGAAAGCGTATGTTTTCCTTTCTTTTTTGTATTCCGACTTGGTCTTGTGCCAACATTCTCCGAGTACTCAGTGTGCACTGTTCTTTCTCCGACTTGCAGAAGCCATTTCAAGGGCTAAGGATATTTTTGAGCTATCCAATAATATTCAATAGATGGATAGCAAAAATAACATCCTCAAGCAGGAGAGGAAGAATATGCTGAACATGCACGAGGACTCCATGAAAGTCCTGCAGGACTCCGCCAACAAGGAGATGAACCACTTGAAGGAGGAAATCGTGATCCTAAAAGATCAGAAGAAAGCTTCCGATGAGCAAAATCAACGCCATCTTGAAGCGTACAGGATCCTCCGACAAGAACGGGACTCCCTGGCGGAAACTCTCCAGCAGGATGATATTAGCATATTCAGTAGGTGATTCTCCGCCTTGTACTTCTGCAAGTTAGATACTCTGAACTTTTGTGTTATTGAACTCATACGCTCCCTTGTCGGAAATTTGCAGCTCCTATTGGGTTGACCCAGTTGCCTCCTCCGCCAAAGGAATGCATGGTCCTTGCCGGCAACTTTATCAACACCGCCATCACGCAAGCCAAGGAGATAGCCAAGCACCTACAGATCAATATCAAAGTGGTGGATTCCGTGGCAAAGTTCTCGGAGATCTTGCGTCGAGCCCCTGAGCGTATTGCAAGATGGAAAGCTTCATGTACACGGGCTAGCGCGAGGATGGCACTATCAATGCTCAAGGCACACTACGAAGATGCCGACATCGACACGGTGACCTCCGGTACCCCTGACATAGACGATGAAGGCCAAAAGATAGATCACGAGGCTATCTTGGCGTCGCTCGCGGGTTTTGACACCAGAGTCACCGAGTTGGTCGACCCTAACGTCTTTGTGCCCATGAAAACCATTGACGGTGGAAACCAAAGCTCCTCCGAGTCCCTCAACACTGTCGACTTCGAGGAAGGTGACTCTCCTACTGCTGATAATGCTTCGTCCAAGTCGCTTGCGCCAGTGGAATGAAAAACAATATGTAATATTTGTTTCCTCTGAAATGTGTATGCGGAAAAAAACTACTTGTTAACTTAAGGCGGAAAACAATGGTTGTTATTTCCTGCTACTCAAGAACTGGTTCCAGCATGTATATATTTTTTAAGCAAGTGCTGGCTTATCCATTACTTTGGTTTTTCTGCTTGACTTCTCGTGAGTCGGAAGACTTGTTGTCAGAACTACGCGCTCAGGCGATGATGCCCAATGGTACCGTCAAGAACCTAAGAACAAAATCACCAACAATAAGTGCCAAAAGGCACTACTCCAGAATCCACATAAAAACAACAAAGAACGCGTAGACCAGAAAACTTAAGCTAACACCCGTAGGCGGAATTTTCAAAAGTGCAATCGCAAAGCTTGTGCATAAAGGTTTTATACGATCCAAAAATGAACACTAAAGGAGGTAAAAGACTCAGAAATATGAGTGAACCAGAGAGCTTTATTTCATTGATCATATAAGGGGTACACAATAGATAAAAAATGCTAAGTGTAGAAAGGACGTAGTTGTGCTATGTTACATGGACGATCAAGCTCCGGGTAGTCATCATTCGGGTCATGTTGCTTAAGCTTATGATCCTTGTTGGGTCTGTCCTTCAGTTCATGATTGTCAACGAGGTAGTAAGACCCATTGAGTAGCGCCTTGCTTATGATGAACGGTCCTTCCCATGGCAGGGATAATTTGTGTGACTTCTTCTGCTTAAGTCGGAGCACCAAATCCCCCTCTTTAAACGAGCGATGCCAGACGCGGCGACTATGGTAGCTGCTTAGCTTCTGTTGGTAGATGGCGGATCTTTGGCATGCCAAAACGCGCTCCCCCTCGAAAAAATGTGCTACTCCTCTAGAAGGTCCACATCTAGGCGTCTGGATTCTTCCGCGTCATCTTCGTCATAGGCGGCAAATCTTGGTGAATTGTGAACGATGTCGGAAGGCAGGATGGCTTCTGCTCCATATACCATGAAGTAAGGGGTGTAGCCGGTGGATCTGTTGGGTGTATTTCGTAAACTCCACAACACATATGGCAATTCTTCCGCCCAGGCTCCAGCTGCTCTATGTAGCGGTGCCTCAAGACGTGGCTTGATTCCCTGCAGAATTAATCCATTGTCTCACTCAACCTGACCATTAGATTGTGGATGTGCCACAGATGCAAGGTCGAGTCAGATGCCCTTCTCCCAACAATAAGCTTCCACCTCTCCGAGTGACAAGTTGCTGCCATTGTTGGTGATAATGCTATGTGGGAGACCAAATCTCACCACTAGATCCCGGACAAACCTAAGGGCAGTTGCCCCATCGAGCTTTCTAATGGGTTTAGCTTCTATCCATTTGGTGAATTTATCAACTGCTACTAGCAGATGCATAAACCCACATGGTACAGTCTGCAATGGACCAACCATGTCCAGCCCCCAGACTGTGAATGGCCAAGTTATTGGTATTGTTCGCAATTCTTCAGCAGGAACATGTGGTTGTCGGGCATAGTACTGGCATCCCATGCATGTCTCAACCAGCTTGTCGGCGTACGCCTTCGCGGTCAGCCAGTAGAATCCTTGCCGGAAGGCTTTAGAGACCAATGATCGAGGAGCGGCGTGATGCCCACAATCTCCGAGATGGATTTCGCGTAGGATTTCAATACCTTCTTGTTGGGAAACACACTTAAGGTATACACCAGTAGTGTTTCTTTTGTAGAGATATCCATTGATTATGGTATAGCCCTTTGCTCGACGTACTATTTATCGTCTTTCAACCTCGTCATCGGGAAAAGTTCCGTGTTCGAGATACTCCATGAACGGTTTTGTCCAAGCCGGAGGGACCTTTGTCACCATGTGAACGAAAGAGTAAACTATGTCTGGGTTGTCGATGTCTGCTCCCTTCACGGATGGTGTCCGTAGATTCTCCAGGAGAACTCCAGGCGGAATTCGTTTGCGCCCTGATCCAAGCTTAGACAGCAGATCAGCTTCCTCGTTTTGCTCCCTAGGTACATACTTGACCACGTAGCCCGAAAAGCTCTTGGCTATCTCGTCCACTTCGTCTCTATATGCCGCCATCATAGGTTTCCTCGCGTTCCAGGTGCCAGCCACCTGCTGGGCAACCAAGTCGGAATCTCCACAACAAACTATGCGCTTGATGCCAATATCCTTGGCTACGCGTAATCCGTGAATGAGTGCTTCATACTCCGCCATGTTGTTCGTAGCCTCGAAGTGGATCTGCAGAACGTAGTGTAGCTTGTCCCCAGTTGGTGACTGTAGCAGTACACCAGCCCCCGAGCCATTGAGCAGCTTTGATCCGTCAAATTGCACTACCCAGTATTATGGCTCCGGCATTGGGGTAGCATCTGGCATATCCGTCCAATATGCGATAAAATCCGCCAAGGCTTGTGACTTGATAGCGTCGCGTCTCTTGTAGGTGATCTCGAAGGCGGCAAGTTCAATTCCCCACTTCGCGACCCTTCCTGTAGCGTCGCTGTTGTTGAGAATGTCGGACAGTGGAGTCTTGCTCACCACTGTGATGGGGTGCTCCTGGAAATAGTGCCTTAGCTTCCGAGAAGCAAGGAATACTCCATAAGCTATCTTTTGGTAGTGCGGGTAACACTGCTTGGACTCCGTCAAGACCTCGCTTACATATAAACTGGTCGTTGAACTCCGTACTCATGCCCTGGTTCCTTCCGCTCTACCACGACGACGATGCTGATTACCCGATTGGGGGCCGCCATGTAAATTAACATGGGTTCTCTAGGCTCGGGCGCTGCAAGGATAGGCACTGAGGAAAGAATCTCCTTGAGCTGCTTCAATGTTGCGTCTGCTTCGTCCATCCACGTGAATTTTCCGCCTTCTTCAGCAACTTGTACAGCAGCAGAGCCTTCACTCCAAGTCGGCTGATGAACCGACTAACTACTGCAACACAACCTGTTAGTCGTTGTATGTCCTTTAGGCATGTCAGACGGTTTATGTTTAACATGGCCTTGATTTTCTCCGGGTTGACCTCGATTCCATGCTGGGAAACGATGAAGCCCAACAATTTGCCGGCTGGAACCCCGAAGACGCACTTCTTAGGGTTAAGCATCGTGTTGTATTTCTAGATATTATCAAAGGTTTATTTTAAGTCGGAGATTAAGTCGTTTGATTTTTTATACATCACCGCTATATCGTCCACATAGGCTTGAATGTTCCGACCAATTTAGTCGTGTTGGCAATGTTGCATTGACCACTGATACGTAGTACCTGCGTTTTTTATCCAAAAGGGCATCGTGACATAGCAAAATGTGTCGTATGGTGTAGTGAACAAAGTGGCCAATTGGTCCAACTTCCTCATCTTGATCTAGTGGTATCCTGAGTATGCATCGAGAAAACACAAAAGCTCCGAGCCAGCCGTCGAGTCAATGACTTGGTCAATGCGAGGCAAAGAAAACAGATCTTTGGGACAAGCCTTGTTCAAGCCACTGTAATCAACGCACATTCTTAATTCTTTGGTCCCTTTCTGGGGACAAGTATAGGATTGGCCACCCATTGGGTGTGAAGGACTTCTCGGATAAAACTAGCCTTAAGTAACCTAGCTATCTCTTTGCCTATGGCGCGTCTCTTCTCATCTCCAAAGCGTCGTAGAGGTTGTTTCACTGGTTTACATTTTGGATCAATATTCAAGCTGTGATTGGCAAGTTCCCTAGGTACACCTTTCATGTCGGTAGGCTGCCAGGAAAAGATGTCCCTATTCTCATAGAGGAACTCGACAAGCGCGCTTTCCTATTTAGGGTCCAGGTTCGTCCCAATGGCGGTGGTCTTGGAGGCATCGCCTACCACAAGTTCCACCGGCTTTGTCTTGATGGCGGCCTTGAATGCTGGGGAAGAGTCAAAAATCTGTTTCTTCGACGCGGGAATCTCTGAGGCATCGACCTTGCTCTGGATCTCCTTGAATTCTTCGCTGTAAAAGACAGCTTCTGCGTAGGCTGCTTCTCCAATCTCGCGGTCCCTTGCTTTGGTAAAGCTTCCGGATACGGTGATGACACCATTTGGTCCGGGTATCTTGAGTTTGTTGTAGACAAAGCATGTCTTGGCCATGAAGGTGTGGAATATGTCGCGGCCGAATATGACGTGGTACACACTCTTGGAGGGAACCACCTCAAAGGTCATGCGTTCTTGGCGGTAATTATTAACATCACCAAAAGCGACCTGAAGTGTGATGCACCCAAGGGACCGAGCCTCCCGACCAGGAACTACGCCGTGGAAGATGGTGTTGGTCCACCTTAGGTTTGCCTCCGTCAAGTTCATCTTCTGCAGTGTATCCAGGTACATGATGTTGATGCTGCTTCCACTATCCACCATATATTTGGTGAACTCGTTGTCGTCAATCAGGGGGTTGATGACCATGGCGTATTGGTTCTCCATATGAGGTCTGGGTGATCCTTCCTGTCCCAAATAATTGGAATCTCCGACCAGTGCAGGAACTGGGGAACTGGGGGTAGAGTGGCCATCAGTATCCTCATGGAGGTCTTCTGTTGTCGGACGTTGCGGGTGCCAAGGAAAGTGTGGAAAACTACCGCCTTCTTATCGAAGGGGTTCTTGCCCTTGCCGTCGTTCTTGGCGGCGTTCTTGGGTTCAACATCCTCATCCATGTCACTTGAATCCTTGGACTCCTCCTCCTTCTTCTTCCCCTTGCCCTTTCCTCGCAGTCTGTTCTTCCGACTTCGCTTGTAGCCGGACTCAGGGTCCTCCTTGAGGTTGTTGACTAACTTTCAGTGGAAATTGGTGTGGGTGGCCTTGCCGTTGGCATCGAGGTGTATGAGACACGGCATATCACGGTACTCCTCGTAGGTTTGGGGAACGCGGAGCGCTGCCGAGGTAGTTTCACTGCTTCGCTGCTGCCCATGACCAGCTCCCCGTCCTCGGCCACGCTATGCGCCATCACCTCGTCCTGCAAAAGTCATAGCGACCATGTAGGAGTTTTGCTTTTATTCAGGCGGGGTCTTTCACTTTGTGATGTTGTTCCTCCGAACTTGAGTTGGAACGGTTATTGCCGGCAAAGAGCCGCGAGCATCGTCGTCGGCAGCCGCGAACTCACTGGCCAACTAAATCATCTGGTTCAAGTCTAGTTGGTGATTGTCCTTCAGGCGCTTCAGCTTATGTCGGAGCAACGTGCCCCTTTCCAACCCATCGATGAAGGCGGCCATGGCGGTCTGGGCATGCACTCCTGCGCAGGAATTCTTCATATCTAGCCAGCGGGAGAGGTAGGCACGAGATGTATCGTCTTTCTCTTGTACACACCGCTGTAGATCGCCAACAGTGCAGGGACGCTTGTACATTCCCTCGAAGTTCTTTGTGACCGCTTCTTGCATATCCAACCAATTGCAGATGGATATTTTTGGAAAGTCATCAATCCATTGATGGGCCGTGCCCGCCAACATCAATGGGAGGTACTTGACGGTGACGTTGGGGTTACCCCCGGCGATCTCCACCGTGTTGCCGTAGTCCTGTAAACATGTAGCTGGCTTGGCGGTGCCATCATAGGGCTTGATGGTCTTGTCAATCTGGAAGCCCTTGGGGTAAGTTGCGGACCGTACTACACGTTCAAAGCAACGTGGTCCCAGGTATGGTCCTTCCCGGGCCTCGTGGATCTTCTCCAGACGCGAACGTGCATCGTATGGCTCCGGGCTTCTTTTCTACTTCTTGCCATTAGGGGATGGGCTGCGTGAACGACGTTGGCCTCCTTCGCCATGGTGGCTGCTAGGTGGCGACGGATGCGGAGGTGGGGGTGGGTTAGCTTTCTTGCTGTTACCCTCCTGCGACACCTCACGCTTGTCGTGGTTGCTTGTCGGACGCAGAGGGTCATGGCGGGACCTACTCTTGTGTCCTTGGTTGCGCTCTCCATCATGACGGGTCTACTCCGCGTTGTCACAGATGACGATGCCGCTCTGCCTTGGTGTCTTCGCGATGTCGGGGCCAGCGGCGCGGTGGCGAAGGGCGAGGAGGTTGGGCCTTACCTCCGTGGTCGGAGGATATGGGGATAGCATCCTTCCTGTTGTGCGCATCCCTCCGTCTTCGTTCTGATGAACTAGTCTGAGACCCGACATCAAGAGGAGATCTGTCCCTTGGCAGCTTATGCTGGCTAGACTAGCAAAACGCTAGGTCAGACTCAAGCCTCTGAGAGGTGGCCTTTTCCTGCTGTTTCACCGCCTTGGGCACTAGGTCATAGACCTGGTCCACCGCTTCAAGTGATCTATCCTGCTCCAGAAGGGTCTTGGCGACAACGAGGTTGAGGAGAGGAGTGGGCATCACATGTCTGCCTTCACTGTCAATGTATGGCTTGGCCTGTGCCGGCTTCGGGGGAGCCCATCCTAGGTTTCGCCGCACACCAGGATCATTGATGACGCGAGCCAGAGATTTTTTGGCCTGTTCGTCGTGCGTGTACTCCTCCTCCATCTCCTGCATGGCAGAGTCTAGCTCCGGGATGAAATATATCTCCTCTGAATCTGCACTGAAGTCGGCGTAGAGCACGTCAATCACGGAGTCGGAGGGTGCCGGGGCTTCCTCGATGACGGGGGGGTGGAGGTGCAGAAGCAACGATGACTAGAGGCGGTGGTGCAGCTGCGGCGATGGCGGCGGGAGGCGGTGGTGGCGGTGGCTGAATCGGAGGGGCTCCGTCAATGAGCGCAAGGGTTGTCTGAGATGCTTCCTCGGCCTCCGCGTAGTTGTTGACAGTGTTCACCATGCTTTCGAAGGTGAGGCGATCCGAAGAGTACTGCCGCCTTAGAGAATGCCAGAGAAGCGTACCTTGGTCCAGTCCTTCCACAAAGTGATACATGGCATCATCATTGGCGTAATGCGCCATATCAGCCCGTATACGGAGCCACCTGGCAAGGTAATCGTGGGGGTTTTCGCCCTCTCTCTGAACGCAATGCGCCAGATCGAAGATGGTACGAACTTGGATCTCTGCTGTCCAGACACGCGGACGAAGCCGACGGACTTGCAGTGATCTTCCATTGTTATATCCTGCACAGGGGCGGTTTGGGTGGGCCTTGAATTTTTTCGATCTTTGCTAGTGAACTCCGAAGAGAGATCCGACATCGATCCTTCCGCGAACGTATCCTGCCCGTAGGCGGTCCGTGTGGGTCTTGATGCTCCTCCGACTCCCAGGGAACTAGTGCCCGAGTCGGTTTCGTCGATGAAGAGGTGGATATCTCCGATGGGGAATGATCGAGCAACGCGTAGGGTTTTATCTTCGCCGGGATCCAGAACTCGTCAGGAGGGACGATCAGAATGTTGCCGGAGAAGAGAACACGACTGATGTCTACGATTTTGCCGATTCCCCCGAAGATCTTGGTCCTCACCCGCTGAAGAGCCTAAAGCGCCTCTTGCCCCATGGTGGGCGCCAACTGTCGTGGTATTACCGACGAGTACGCCATAGAGGGTTCCTCACAGTGTGTGTTTAGAGACATGGGGGAAGGCAGACGGTTGAAGGGTATGAGGTTACACAGCTTACCCAGGTTCAGATCCCACGACGATGGCGGAATCCTACTCCTGCTATAAATCACTATAAGGGCAATACGCCGAGTTACATGGATTGGTTCACTATGCGAGGTGCGTCGTAATGGACACCAGATTGTCTGAGATTGTGCCCTAAAGGCTCCCATAGGACCTACTTATATAGTCGTCATGTCCTAGGGTTACAGGGAAAAGTCCTATCCAGACATGGTATAGAGTCCTACACTGCTTACAACTAGTCTATCGTGTCTTGCACTCCAAGGCTCCGGGTACGTCGGTGACTCCTCCGTAGCGTTCCTTTATCCGGCATGGGCCTCCCTTCTGGATCCATCTAACTGGGCCGCCCAGCAGGCCATGGGCCATGCTACCAACTGTGGGCCACCCAGGTTATCCGGATAGGAGACATGCTATGAGGATACCCATATAGCATATCCCCAACACTTATAAGCGAAGAGGCAAGGCTGGGAGGCGGCCAGGGTGCCCACACCCTGCCCAGGCGCGGGCCTACCCTAGGTCGCGCCTGGGGGGTGTGGCGCCCCTCCGTCTCTCCTCTGGACTCCGTGTTGTCCTCAGTGAAATATTGACTCTGGCTTTTGTCCCGTCCAATTCCGAGAATATTTCCTTACTAGATTTTCTGTAACCAAAAACAACAGAAAACATGCAACTAGCACTGTGGCAACTTGTTAAAAGGTTAGTACCCGAAAATATATAAAAACACCTCAAAGTGTGGACAAAGCAAAGCAAAGTAGATACTAAATAAGCATGGAACATAAAAAAATATATATACGTTTCCGACGTATCAAAGCATCCCCAAGCTTAACTCCTGCTCGTGCTCGAGTAGGTAAGTGATAAAAGAATAATTTTTGAGGTGACATGCACCATCAAAACCAAGATCAAACCATTTGCAAGCATTGAAAGTTGTGATAAAAGAACTCTAAACATGTGCATGAAAGATGGAGTTCTAACAGTAAGACAAAGTAACTATGCATGTAGCATGAAAGGCTAGAAACAAAGATCATGAATAACATGCATTGAAAAACGTTTGTTTGTTTCACATATAGAAAACATGGCATAGTGGCATTCACCTTGTCCCTCATGGAGTAGAAAGTAGATGCATAGGACACCTTCAAATTTTATAAGAGTGACTAGATACAAGTAGCACAAGAACAAGCAATATCATCAATATGCATCAATCAATAAGTTTTGGGACACTGCACATAGAACTAAGAATGAAAACTATGCTCTCTTAATGGTGCCTAAAGGTAGAAGGTGGAGACTCAATATAATAGTGGAAGAAAGGCCCTTCATAAAGGGAAACAGAGATTTCAAGTTTCAAAAAGAGCTTCAAAAAATTATGGTACTTGTTAGCTTTCAGCCTCATTGCCCCTATCATAAGCATCTTGAAGTGATTAAGGTTAAAGTGAACAAACTATGGAGTATATGCTTGACAAAGTATAAGTTGGCAATCTCATGTCCCTTGAATACGAGGGCCGCACCGCATGCTACTCAACTTTGGTCACCTGCAAGTTCTTATCATAGTAAGTACATGTTTATCATAGAGAACCGCCAACGGGGTACCCCTTGCACATGGTACAGGAGCTATCCCATAACCAAAATGACAAGGCAAGCAGACAATGAGAATCTCAGTGATCTTTTTATTTACTATGTGCATAGATTTTTATTGAGGATGCTTCACAGAATGCTCATTATGGTGATGCTGCAAGTTTCCATCATGATTAGGCATGGCTTAGGCTAGCAGCACAGGCATTTCTCTAACACAAAATACATAACTCCATGGACTTACAATTTCCCTCTTTATTTCACACTGGTGACATCCATAGACAAAAGAGCATGATATCAACTGTGTACTGAGTACAAGTGCAATGTTGAAAATGTTCCCCGTGACAACACGGTTCTGCTAATTCCAACGTATAAGTGCAAGCATATACACCATAGATGACACAATGGTTCAAGTTTATTAGGGGCAAGGAATATAAGGTGTGGCATCAAGTTTGTGAGGGCTTTAATCACTAAGTTTTCACATAATAAAATACTTTTTAATTGGAAGATAGACGAAAACAATAATATACTTGGAATGGTGTAACACACCATGCATAGGAGTTTATAGTGGACACTTTGGAATAACTTGGTTTCTTGGGAGTTGGAAGCATGAGTAGAACTTACTCATACAAGTGGAGGCTAGCAAAAGACTGGGAGCAACCAACTAAGAGAGCAATAATGGCCATAATCATGCAGAGCGACAAAACATTACTAATCAAAGCATAGAGTGGTACTACAAGTCAAGTACTACATGATTATATAAGCTACGGTGACTTGTTCATAGTTATAACATGGTGTGAACATGTGCCAAGTCAACCCAAACAAAACATAAAAGTATAATACTAAAATACTATGCTTTTGCATGCTAAAACAACGCATGATTTTTTCAAGGCACACTAAGCAATCCCAATTGTTTGGAACAAGTCATGCTACAGCAATAATGACTAAGCATAAGTTCAAAACAACACCTAGCATGTCATGCTAAAGTCTAAGTCACAGTCAATGCAAGCTCCTCTTGCACTTTCAAGCAAGAACTTTCTACTCCTTTCCAACGCCAATCGACTTATTTGAAACAACAAAAAGAGAACGGGGTCCAAACTACTTTATTTAAGCACACTAAACAAACTAAGCAAACCAAATGAAAACTAAGACGCTCCAAGAACAACACAACAGTGCATGAAACAATAAAAACGAAGTATCTAGAAAGACCTGAGCTTTTTTTGATGAAGAAGGGGATGCCTTGGGCATCCCCAAGCTTTGAAGCTTGTGCCTCTTGGATATTTCTTGGGGTGACAGCGGGGTGGCATCCCCAAGCTTGAGCTTTTGTCCATTCTTCATCTCATTACATCATTCTCTCTCTTCACCTAAATTTTTTCCTTCATGCAAAACTTCACAGAATGTTTATTAGCAACATTAGTTTATTCAAAATATAATAGACCCTTGGTTTTAGCTTTGGAACAGGAAAAAATTTCACTAAAAACACAAGCTACTGTAGCAACTCCCTTAAAAAGCTCAATTCCCCAAAAGAGAACTAAAAAAGGAATCAATAAGAAGCAAATGCAAATAATGGCAGAAATCTGTCAAAACATACCAGAAGGTAGAAACCTATTTTTTTGAAAATCTTCTGTTGCTCAAATCAAAAAATGTTGAACTAACGAAAGTAATTTAACATACTGGGAGATTTATTCGTAAAGTTTCAGCTCAATCCAACTTACAGGGACTCGTCACGAATTTTTATGGTGGAGGACAAAAATCTGTTTCGGGACAGCAACTCCCCAAATCTTACTTCCCTCTCATTAGAGGTCATTCTTGGCACAAAAGGAAAACAAAAAAGGATAAGGATAGGTCATTACTGAATTATTGACTTCCAAGATTCAAGGAAACTCTTGGGTTATCTCTAAAGAAGTACTTTTATTTAACGCCTTTAAGTTAGGCACAAGAAGCAAGAAATTAAGTATTTTGAAATGAGGAAGCATTAACATCAAACCTTGCTTTCAAAGGAGGAGAAAAAAGCAACTTCTCTCTCCTCATAGGGAAGTGTTCAATACCTTTCTTGAATGGAAATTGAAATTTAATGGTGCCTTCTTTCATATCAATGATGGCACCAATAGTTATAAGAAAAGGTCTTCCCAAAGTAATAGGACAAGACGCATTGTATTCAACATCCAAAACATAGAAATCAACAGGGACATAAGCATTGTTAACCATAATGAGAACATCATTAATACTCCCCATGAGTTTCATAGTAGAATTATCATCAAGTGGTACATCCAAATAACAATCTTATAAAGGTGGCAAATCAAGCATTTCATAAATTTTCCTAGGCATAATAGAAACACTAAAACCAAGATCACATGAACCTTTGAGATCAAAGTCATTCACTTGCATATTAATAATGGGTTCCCAACTATCTTCTACTTTCCTAGGAATAGAAGGTTTGTGTTTTAACTTCTCTTCCTTAATCTTAACAAGAGCATCTGTAATGTGTTTGGTGAGAGCAACATGCATATCACTAGCATCAGGACTTCTAGCAAGTTTTTGCAGGAACTAAATCACTTCAGAAATATTGCAACCATCTATATAAAAATCAAACTTAGCATCACTAGTAGTATACTCATTAGGCTTAGGCATTGTAGGAGGAGGAATAGGGACTTCTTGTGGTTTAGTGGTATCCATTCTAGTGATGGTGCACACACTATTGTTTCTATCAATTTCAGATTCCCTTTCCCACTTATCATGAAGTTGAGCTAACAGCCTAATGTTTTCATCAATAGTAACTTGTATGGCATGAGTAGCAGCAAAGGAACTTTCCATGGTTTTAGGTTTAGCATCCATTTTATTAATCAAGGAGGACTGTGCTTTAGACAAAGAGGAAATATTTTTCTCAGCACTCAAAATTTTTGACTGTAAACTTGGAATTTCTCTATTCAGATTCTCAAGCTGATGACTAATGTTTTTCAAGATAACAGAATGTTATTCCGTAGTTTTAGTGAATATCTTTTTTTGCTCATATTGCATCTGCATAAAGTTTTAGTGGATCTTTCAACTTCTAGAATCCTATCTTCATTAGGCATTCCAGATCTACCATGATAAACATTTCCAATATTAGGTGGATAAGTCCTATAGTTATTACCATAAGTGGTATTGCCAAAATTGTTGTTTCTAATGAAGTTCACATCAACTTGCTCTTCTTGAGCAACTAAAGAGGCTAAGGGAACATTATTTGGATCTAGAGGAGTTTTCCCATTAACAATCATAGCCATAATAACATCAATCTTATCACTCAAAGAGTAGGTTTCTTCAACAGAATTTACCTTCTTACCATGTGGAGCTCTCTCAGTGTGCCATTCAGAGTAATTAACCATCATATTATCAAGGAGTTTTGTTGCAGCACCCAAAGTGATGCCCATAAAGGTACCTCCAGCAGCTGAATCCAATAGGTTTCTTGAAGAGAAGTTCAAACCTGTATAAAAAGTCTGGATAATCATCCAAGCAGTAAGTCCATGAATGGGACAATTCTTAACCAAAGATTTAGTTCTTTCCCAATCTCGAGCAACATGTTCATTATCAAGTTATTTAAATTTCATAATGTCACTTCTCATAGATATAATCTTAGCAGGAGGGTAGTACTTTCCAATAAAAGCATCTTTGCACTTAATCCAAGAATCATTACTATTTCTAGGCAAAGATAGCAACCATTCTTTAGCTTTTCCTCTCAAGGAGAAAGGAAATAGCTTGAGATTAATAATATCTCCATCTACATCCTTATACTTTTTGCATCTCACAAAGTTCAACAAATCTATTGAGATGGGCAACAACATCACCAGAACTAGCACCAGAAAATTGCTCTCTCATCACAAGATTCAACAAATCAGGATTTATTTCATAAAAGGTAGCATCAGGAGCAGGTGGAGAAATAGGTTGCTAAGGAAGTCATTGTTGTTTGTGCTAGTGAAGTAACACAACTTGGTGTTCTCAGTATAGTTCATTTTGGAAAAAGTGGAGCAAGACAAAAACAGCAGCAGTAGAGCATGAACTAATTTTTTTGTGTTTTTTAATAAAGAAAGCAAACCAAACTAAACTAATTTTTTTTGGAGTTTTTGACAAAACTAGGAAAACAAAACCAAGAAAAAGAAACTAAGCAAACTAAAAACAAAGTAAAGAGAAAGGTTGAGGAGGACTCCCCTTGTGAAGACGTCCTTAGCCTCCCCGGCAATGGCGCCAGATAACTTGATGGTGGAACTTGACGGGGAGGAAGACGTTGAAGCTTCCCTGTAGATCCTCGGCAACGGCGCCAGAAAAATTGTTGATGGTGACTGAGAGCGTTATGTCGGGAAACCCCAAGAGCAAGGTGTGAAGCAGCACAGCAGAAAGTCTTCCCTCAGTAAGAAACCAAGGTTATCGAACCAGTAGGAGGAAGGAAACGTCTCAAAGGTGCTGCAAGCAACGTGGAAACCTGCACAATACAAACTGAAGATTTTGTCCCAACGAACAGTGAGGTTGTCAATCTCACCGGTTGCTGTAACAAAGGATTAACTGTATGGTGTGGAAGGTGATGATGGTTTGCAGGAAGTAAAAAGTAACCGTGGAAGATGTATCAATGGTAAAGATTGGACCAGGGTCCATAGTTCACTAGAGGTGTTCTCCTTAGATAAACAAACATGGCATGCTTGGTAAACAAATTACAGCAGGGCAATCGACATGAACTGAGCAAGTCATAACAATGCAATACTAGACAAAAAGATCCTATGAGATTCGATTGGGCAATACAACAAGATACATAGACCGCCATCCAACTGCATTTATGACTAGAAGTCCACCTTTAGGTTATAATCTGAACCCCCTCCAGTATTAAGTTGCAAGCAACAGACAACTGCTTTAAGCAAAGTGTGTAAGGTAAACAATCCACTTGTTCCATGAACAAGAGAACGTTGTTTTCTCCCTAGTGGAAACAACACATCTACAACCGAAGATATTTCTGTCACTGCCCTTGGAAACTAGAGGCATGAACCCACTATTGAGCATAAATACCCCCTCTTGGAGTCACTAGAAACTTTTGGCCAAGATAGCTACTAATAACGGAGATCATGTAAAATCACAAAAAACACATACATGATAGAATCAATAAGACAAAACCATTACTCAATCTGACATAGTATTATCAATATCCATCGGATCCCCGCAAACACAAAATGCATGATTACAAATAGATTAGATCTTGATCATGAACGGAGCTCACAAGATCTATACATGAAAGCAGAGGTAGGAGATACAACCATATAGCTACTACATGGACCCGTAGTCCTAGGTGGAACTACTCACGCTTCATACCGGAGGCTGGCATGATGAAGAAGAAGGCCTCCAGGATGATCTCCCCTCCAACAGGGTGCCGGGAAGAGCTTCAGATCCCCCCGATCTAGGGACGATGGTGGTGGCCGCTATAGATGGTTTCATGGAATTTTGATCGGGTGCTTAGGGTTTCGGCATCGAGGGCTTCTTATAGGCGAATAGGCGAGGCTGGGAGGCGTCCAGGGGGCCCACACCCTACTCAGGCGTGGGCCCACCCTAGGACGCCCCTGGGGGGTGTGGCCACCCTGTGGCGCTCCTCCGTCACTCCTCTGGACTTCGTGTTCTCCTCGGTGAAATATTGACTTTGGCTTTTGTCCCATCCAATTCTGAGAATATTTCCTGACTAGCTTTTCTGGAACCAAAAACAATAGAAAATAGGCAAGTGGCACTGTGGCAACTTGTTAATAGGTTAGTACCAGAAAAAATATAAAAACACCTCAAAGTGTGGACAAAGCAAAGCAAAGTAGATACCAAACAAGAATGTAACATCAAAAATTATAGATACGTTTCTGATGTATCAACTGACCATATTGGTTTTGCAGGGTTTAAAAATCCTAATTATGAACTATATTGTGATTACTATGGTGATGCCTATGCTAATTATGTTGGTCCTTTTGATGAGTATGTTGCTTGGTCTATTTGGGTTCCTAAGACCCTTGTTACTAACATGAGAGGACCCATTGAAAAATGGGTACCTAAAACCAAGAAGTAATTCTCTTGCAGGAGAGTGGGTGCACTAGTCATATGACCGGAAGCAAAGAGATCATCACGGAGATTAGACCTAATCATGATCATATTACAGTCTCCTATGGTTATAAGTCTAAATCTGAGGTATTCGTTCTTGGCAAGGTAGTGGTTGCCCATGATGTCTCTCTCGTGGATGTCATGCTTGTTGAGACCCTCAGTTACAACTTACTCTTTGTTCGTGCCCTTGGTAAGATGGGCTTTGCTATTTTCATTGATGGTGATTTAGTGGTACTCTTGTGGAGCAAGTCTCTAAAGGTCCCTTTTTTGGGTATGTCGAAAATGACCTGTACGTGGTGGAATTTTCGGGGAAAACCACTACGGGTCCGATGTGCTTATTCGGAAAGGCTGACATGGGCTGGTTATGACATCATCGTCTAGCCCATGTCAACATGAGAACTTTCAAAAGTATTCACAAGGGTGGCCACATCCTTGGACTAAAAGACAATGTTTCCTTTGCCAAAGATCATGTTTGCAGGGCATGTGTTGAAGGCAAGATGCATGACTCTCCCCACAAGAGCAAAACTATTGTTTCCTCAAAGAGGATATTGGAATTACTTCATGTGGACTTGTTTGGTCCTCCATCTCATGATAGCCTCGGTGGGAAGAAATATTGCTTGGCGATAGTCGATGATTACTCAAGATACACATGGGTCTATTTCTTCAAGCTAAAGAGTGAGACTCAACAAACTGTCGTTGATTTCGCCAATGAGGTCCAGCGTCAACACAATGTCCCCATGTTGGCAATAAGAAGTGACAATGGCTCCGAGTTCAAGAACTACACTTCAAAAGAATTTCTAAGTGAAGAGGGGATAAGACATCAATATTCCGTTGGGTACACCCAACAACAAAATGGTGTAGCCGAGAGGAAGAACCGCACTTTGATGGATATGGCTAGATCAATGTTGGCTGAACTCAAGTCACCATACAACTTCTAGGCTGAAGCCATATCTACCGCATGTCACTCATCAAACCGGCTCTACCTCTACAAGATTTTGGATAAAACGCCATATGAGATACTTACCGGTTTCAGATGTCTATGATGGAAGAATTAAGGTTCTTTCTTGGATTCGAGATCAAGCAACTTAGAGAGTAAACCTTTATTAATCAAGGAAAATACATTCAAGACATGCTCAAAAGGTTCAAGATGACGGATCTCAATGGCGTTGCTACTCCAATGCAAACTAAATGTCATCTCGAGCTTAATCCAAAGGGTAAATATGTGGACCAAAAGGTATACCGATCCATGATCGGCTCTCTCCTTTACCTTTGCGCATCTACACCTGATATCGTGTTAAGTGTAGGAGTGTGTGCAAGGTACCAAGACGCTCCTAAAGAAAGACACTTAGTGGCGGTCAATAGGATCTTCAGATATTTGGTTCATTCCCCAAATTTTGGTCTATGGTATCCCAAATGCTATAATTTCTCTCTATGTGGATATATTGATTCAGATTGGGCTTGTGACAAGGATGATAGAAAATCAACTTCTGGTGCATGTCAATTCTTGGGCAGGTCTCTAGTGTGTTGGTCTTCGAAGAAACAAAATTGTATCTCTCTCAACCGCCGAAGTTGAATATGTTGCTGCTGCAAGTGCTTATACGCAATTATTATGGATGAGGAAAACTTTAAAGGAATATGGTGTCAATTGTGACAAAGTGCCTCTTTTATGCGATAATGAAAGTGCTATTAAAATTTCTTACAATCCGGTGCAGCATACAAGGACAAAACATATTGAGATTCGCAATCATTTTATTCGAGATCATGTTTCTTGTGGAGATATTGCGCTATATTTTGTGAGCACGAAGAACCAACTTGCTGATATTTTCACGAAGCCACTTGATGAAGCAAGGTTTTATTATTTGAGGAATGAGCTAAATATCATAGATTCAAGGATCTTGGCTTGACTACCCTTGCATACTCACTTGCACTTCCTCATGTATTTGGTTTAGTTGCAGGCATATAAATAGGGGAGTGTTGTCCTAATTGATTGGGCTAACCCTCCCCCCATAATGCCTAAAGCAAGAAAAATCATTTCCCTTAATATCATTTTGTGATATGTGGGTCATTGATGAGCATTGGTTTTCAAATCAAGATATATCTTCGCGGTATCATGCCATGAGCTCCAACATGGTGTCTTCGGCCACCGCCCTCTTCCCTGAGAAGAGTTTCTTCATATTGGATCTTTTTGGATTTTATTGCATATCTTGTCTTCTTATGGAAAACACACCCAATCTTGGCTTTTAGACCATTTGTTCTTGAAATTTTGGGTTTGTAGTACCATCTCAGTTTGGTGCTCTAAACCCAAGCCTTTCCCCCATCTCAAGTTATATATTCATACACATAAGTCCCTTGTACACATTCGATGGGTTTGCTTGGGGTGCTCCAGCCTAATTCTGTGCTAACGAATTTTCAGAGGGGGGCGGATTATCCGCCTCAAGTGAGGGCTGGATAATCCGCCCCGAGCGAATCTGTCCTTTAAGGACTGGGCTCAGTGAGGGAGGGCTCAAACAGAGCAGCCCATCCTCCCCAACCCGTGTCCTGCCCCAAGCCACCGCCGGAGCCTCCGCCCCTCCCCGGAGTTGTTTCGACCGCCAGATTCTCCGGGCTCCCCCTGGATCTTCTCCCCAGCGCCTCCGGATATCTTCTCCTCCGAGATTTTCCTCCAATGAGTGAGGATAACTCCCTCATCCATCTAGTGTGCATGGATATCGTTGTTCTTGGTGGAAACTCATTGTAGAAGATACTATGTGTTTCCCTTGCATGTTAGATTCCGTAGTATTGCAACCCTTGTGCCCGATATGCGTTTCCATGGTGAATCTGGGCCGAAACCAAAAAATCGTAGGGGGCAGATTATCCGCGATGGGTATGCCCGGATAATCCGGCCTAGAGGTTCACTGCCTGTTTTGGTTTTGTCTCAGATTCTCCTAGTGTACATCTTTAGACCATGGATTGTTTTCTTACAATATCTACCATTCCTCTTGGAATTGTGTGTATGCATATATGCGGTGACCCAACATACCACTGCATGTGTAGTACACTATAGCTGTTGACATGACATCCACAAAACACGGTTCCGTAAATATCACATCCCTCAGACTGGTACAACAGAAACATCGCGGGTCCATATTACAAACATACACACGTTATTATTATTACAATACCGGAAGCTCAAGACTTCCAAAAGATTCAGCTTACAAACCAAAATATAAGTGTTTCAGTGGAAGTTTCAAATTTAAAACTTAAACTCCAAATTGAGCTCAGCAACTTATTGCTATATATTGTTCATGATGCTCGGCTCAAGTGGTTACTAGAACTATAGTAATTATTCGGACTCCTGGAACTCTCCTCCGTAGACGATGTCGTAATCCTCCCCTTCTACGGCTCCGTACAAGTTGGGTTCTTCATAGAAGACCTCCTCTTGATTCTCAGATGCGTACGTTGGAGTATCTTCGGGATTCTCATAGTCTAAGCAAGGACTCAAAGGAAATGATGAGTAATAGCGTTACCCAACAAGTTCATTATATGCAAGGTGGGAAGTTTGATGCTCTATCTACCACCTCGTACTATCAGTCTTTGGCATTATGCAATTTTCGTAAATCTTTCTTCAAAGATTTTTTTTATTATAAAAATCTATGACCATCATCCTTCACAGGTTGACCAGAACTTTCATGGAGTTCCTTTCCTGCCGCGTTCGTAGCTCCTTCCCGGAACAGGGAGTAACAAGTTACAGTTCTTACACTCTACAGAGGTGCGTTACTTTTCCCATGAGAGATCAACTCCTTGTTGCACAAACGGGCGTACTTTCCCGTCCACAATTCCATTATGTGGGGCCCAGTTGTTGGTCCAAGCCAATCACTGCCCTCTCCGCGACCTCATATGTCTGCACGATCCTTTGGCTAGCTCACCTTCGTTAAGCCCCCTTTCGGGCAGGCTAAAACCCTGATGAGTTTCCGAAGACTCTATGACCTAGTGATGCCCGGATTAGTACCATTTACATGGACTATCTCCCTAAACACCATTCATAGATAATCTAGACACCAAAAGTGTGGGGCGTAAGGGTGCCCACCCATATGTTGGATCCACACAAGGAATCACAACGTCACGTTATGGTCGTCTTGCCTCCATACAAGAGGAAAAGGATACAACTGACTTCTCCATCCCATTCCAAATCTCATGGTTAACGCGTAATATACGGTGCTAGAATCACTGATATCATGGGTTATTAATTCCTAATTGTTTATCATTAGTGCAAGTAGAACTCTAAGTTCTATTGCTTCATTATATCATCACTTAGGATGATATCTTAGATTTAGTATCTTGATAAAATAATGTTTTCCCTTTTCTAGAATATTGATGTTAACACACAATTCACAAATACTTTGATAAAGACTCTTCAAAGGACATGATCAAGAGATGAACTTGCCTTGTGATGGAAAGGTAGTGAAGTCTGATGCTTGCACTGGACCTTGAGCTTCTATGTCTACAAAAACATCATTATTGCCCGGTAAGGACAATATTTAAAGAAGCAAAAATGATTATGCAAAATAATGTAATGCATGCTTTAACTTGATATGCATTTTCCCCATTATTATAAAAACTCTTTTTAATAATAAAGGATTTATAAATATTAATTCTTAATATTTATAATAGAATATTGTATTCTTTTATTTTATTTCCCTTTTTATTTGATTTTTATTGCTTTAATAATTCTTTTAAGAATTATCATTTAAATATAAAAAAAATTACTAAATATTTGTTTATTATTTTTTAAAATACTACAATATTAATATATGATGAAAGTGATTTTTATTTATTTTTATCATCTTTCAATAATTTTGTAAAATTCCATAAGGAATATATAAATTACAAAATTCTTAATAAAATTTATATCTCTAAAATTTTATATCTCAATTTATTTGGATAGTTTAGATTTTTGTGAATAAAAAAATATTTTATTTATAATTTTTGGACTTTTATTTTATTTTCTAGAATTTTATTGATTTCAGGGGCATTTTGGTCTTGTCCTATTTATTAAAACAGATTCTAAACGACTTGGGTTGGCCATTTGGGCTTATTGGGCCCATGTCTCCCCATAGGGCAGGGTCAAAATCATCACCCTGAAGGGTCGTCGGCCTACCAAGCCCACTCGTTCACTCTGTATCTTCTTCGTTCTCATCTCCCCTATCCCTCGACCCCGTGGGGTTCTGGCGCAGCCGCTGGAGATGCCCGCCGTCGTGGCCCTTCCTGGCCATACCCGTGGTGCAGGGCAAGGTTGGCGACTACGCTCGTCCATCTGGTCCGATTCGATTCCGGAGCTCCCCTGTGGCCAGGTTCACCCCGTTCCCGAACCCAAGGTTTTGGGTTGGGTGCTTCCACCGCCGCCATGGACCCTCCTGTGGTGGTGTGCGGTGTTCGTGTGCTGCGGTGGCCGTTGTCGTGGCTGGTGCAGGTTGCAGCGCCCTCTAGGTGCTCCCCGTGTCGTAGCGAGCACGTCGGCCCTTCTACTTCCTCTTCAATTCGTCAGCGAGGACCCCAGGTAAGTTGCCTCTGTCGATCTTAGTTCATCCTATCATCATGAATCTCTCTATGTGCACCTAGTGGATACCCTTGCCTAGTGCATGTGTTCTGATTAAGGTTCAGATCCTAATTAGGGTTCTTATTCTGATTAGGGTTCATATCCCTCTGTTGATCATATCTATGATGATTTGGATCTAGTGGTGATAGTCCTTGACAATGATGAATGACTGTTTGCTGTGGATTATTATTTGTAGTTGGCTTTGGTGATGCTAGTGGCTTGTAAGACTTATTTCAGTGGTAATTTATTATGATCCAATGTTAGTGTTTCTACGAAATCCCTACTTGGAAATGTTGTTGATATGAGAACTTTCCACTATCAAGATGTATGAGAATATACATCTTGAATATAATCATTATATGTTAATGATTTTCTGTAGATGTATAAATTAGTTTGATAATGATTCCTGACATTTGGTTTCAGGAATATGATATTTAGTGGCTTGCCCCTTTTTATTTGTGAAATCTAAGTAAAGATTGGGATTAGATTATTAGAACTTGTCCTTGTGATACCATTATAAACTGGCACAGAAGTGATTGAGTCCTATTCCTGAGCTTAGCTCTGACAGTGCTTGTGATTAATACTGGAAAGATAAAATGAAAGCTTCTTTTAAATTCTCCTGCCTATGAGAAGGAAAAAGAGAAGGAGGAGAAGAGAAGGAAATGAGAAGGGAGGAAAAGGAAAAGGAGAGAAGGGGAGGGACAAGAAAAGGGGTAGCTGGGCGGGGTGGGGATACAAATGTTGAATCCCGCCCAACTTACTCGTACCGCACTAGGTGGTGGTGCGCTACGGGTAAGTTGCCCTCTAATTTTTTTTTCTGCAGGAAAAAACAGTCTTTTGACCGTAACTTTTTACTCTTTTCGAATTTTTAAAATCTAAATATCGCTAAACGACCAGAGGTGGTTGAGAGCGGATGCGAAATCTCGTTCTCGTCATTTTGGTATATTATACGATTTTTTTCGACATCGTATGCAAAAGTTACAGCCATTTTACCGTGGCATGACTTTTTTTGCATAAAAATTCGAAATGCATGTTTGTTAATTTTCCTACAAACTAGACCACATTACCTACCTAAATATGAAAGGATTTTATTTTTTGACGTGTTTATTATTTTATTTTATTTTTGCAAAACCCAAAAAGGCGATCCAGGGGGGTGTGGAGTTGGTGCAGTCCACTTAGCCGTAGGGCACTAGGGCAGAGTGCCCTACGGCTAAGTTGACCTTTGCAACACAGCCCCAGAGACTAGGCCGGAGTGCCCTACGGCTAAGTTGCACATCCGTAGCGCACCTTGACCTAGTGCGCTATGGGTATGTGTGATGTGGCCACATGTGCCCTGGACCACACATAGCCGTGGCGCACCACCCACATGTGCGCCACGCTTACGACAGTTAGCCATATGGCACCTGCGGGCAGTGCACCACGCCTATTTTACCCGTGGGGCACCACTAGCAAGTGCGCCACAGAAGTGTGGATTACCTATAGCCGTTTTCCTAGTAGTGTCAACTCCTTGTTGCACAACCGGGAGTACTTTCCCGTCCACAATTCCATGATGTGGGGCCCAGTAATTGGTCCAAGCCAATCACTACCCTCTCCGCGACCTCATATGTCTGCATGATCCTTCGGCTAGCTCACCATTGTTAAGCCCCCTTTCGGGGAGGCTAAAACCCTGATGAGTTCCGAAGACTCTATGACCTAGTGATGCCCGGATTAGTACCATATACATGGACTATCTCCCTAAACACCATTCATAGATAATCTAGACACCAAGAGTGTGGGGCGTAAGGGTGCCCACCCATATGTTGGATCCACACAAGGAATCACAACATCACGTTAAGGTCGTCTTGCCTCCATACAAGAGGAAAAGGATACATCTGACTTCTCCATCCCATTCCAAATCTCATGGTTAACGCGTAATATACGGCGCTAGAATCACTGATGTCATGGGTTATTAATTCCTATTTGTTTATAATTAGTGCAAGTAGAACTCTGAGTTCTATTGCTTCATTATATCATCACTTAGGATGATATCTTAGATTTAGTATCTTGAGAAAATAATGTTTTCCCTTTTCTAGAATATTGATGTTAACACACAATTTGCAAATACTTTGATAAAAACTCTTCAAAGGACATGAGCAAGAGATGAACTTGCCTTGTGATGGCAAGGTAGTGAAGTCTGATGCTTGCACTGGACCTTGAGCTTCTATGTCTACAAAAACATCATTATTGCCTGGTAAGGACAATATTTAAAGAAGCAAAAATGATTATGCAAAGTAATGTAATGCATCTTTTAACTTGATATGCATTTTCCCCATTATTATAAAAACTATTTTTAATAATAACAGATTTATAAATATTAATTTTTAATATTTATAATAGAATATTGTATTCTTTTATTTTATTTCCTTTTTTTTATTTTTATTGCTTTAATAATTCTTTTAAGAATTATCACTTAAATATAAAAATTGTTATTAAATATTTTTCTAAAATACTACAATATTAATATATGATGAAAGTGATTTTTATTTATTTTTATCATCTTTCAATAATTTTGTAAAATTCCATAAGGAATATATAAATTACAAAATTCTTAATAAAATTTATATGTCTAAAATTTTATATCTCAATTTATTTGGATAGTTTGGATTTTTGTGAATCCAAAAATATTTTATTTATAATTTTTGGACTTTTATTTTATTTTCTAGAATTTTATTAAATTCAGGGGCATTTTGGTCTTTCCTATTTATTAAAACAGATTCTAAATGACTTGGGTTGGCCATTTGGGCTTATTGGGCCCCTGTGGCGCAATAGGGCAGGGTCAAAATCATCACCCCGAAGGGTCTTCGGCCCACCCAGCCCACTTGTTCACTTTGTCTCTTCTTCGTTCTCATCTCCCCTCTCCCTCGACAACGTGGGGTTCTGGCGCCGCCGCTGGCGATGCCCGCTGCCGTGGCCTTTCCTGGCCAACCCCGTGGTGCAGGGCAAGGTTGGCGACTACGCTCGTCCATCTAGTCCGATTCGATTCGATTCTGGAGCTCCCATATGGCAGGTTCACCCCGTTCCAAACCCTAGGTTTTGGGTTGGGTGCTGCCACCGCCGCCATGGACCCTCCTGTGGTGGTGTGCGGTGTTCATGTGCTGCGGTGGCCGCTGCCGTGGCTGGTGCGGGTTGCAGCGCCCTCTGGGTGCTCCCTGTGCCGCCGCGAGCACGTCGGCCCATCTGCTTCCTCTTCAATTCTTCAGCGAGGACCCCGGGTAGGTTGCCTCTATGGATCTTAGTTCATCCTATCATCATGAATCTCTCTATGCGCACCTAGTGGCTACCCTTGCCTAGTGCCCGTGTTCTGATTAGGGTTCAGATCCTAATTAGGGTTCTTATTCTGACTAGGGTTCATATCCCTCTATTGATCATATCTATGATGATTTGGATCTAGTGGTGATAGTCCTTGAGCATGATGAATGACTGTTTGCTGTGGATTATTATTTGTAGATGGCTTTGGTGATGCTAGTGGCTTGTTAGACTTATTTCAGTGGTAATTTACTATGATCCAATGTTAGTGTTTCTACGAAATCCATACTTGGAAATGTTGTTGATGTGAGAACTTTCCACTATCAAGATGTTTATACTGACAATAGTTCTCTCAGTAATTGGTTACTGCATTTATAAGGTTTGGCTTGTATGAGAATATACATACTGAATATAATCATTATATTTTAATGATTTTCTATAGATGTATAAATGAGTTTGATAATGATTCCTGGCATTTGGTTTCAGGAAGATGATATTTAGTGTCTTGCCCCTTTTTATTTGTGAAATCTAAGTAAAGATTGGGATTAGCTTATTAGAACTTGTCCTTGTGATACCATTATAAACTGGCACACAAGTGATTGAGTCTGATTCCTGAGCTTAGCTCTGAAAGTGCTTGTGATTAATAATGGAAAGATAAAATGAAAGCTTCTTTTAAATTCTCCTGCCTATGATGTTGGTGTGAGTCATAGGAACTAGTTTCCTAATGGCTGTCCCTGATAGGAATATTCTGGTAGAATTACCAGCTGCTAATTCTTGAAGCAATTGGAAAACAATGGGTGTGCTAATGGTTTTGCATGGATCCATAGGATTTATGAATACTGAGGTGCTACTCTTTTAAGAGGTGTGCCCAAATTTCATAATCCTTCCTTTGGGCTATATTGAAATATAGGATTTGGCTTTTGTAACCAGGATCAATGATGCTGCTCTGAGATCCTTGTTATACTGGTATGTTGATCTTGTGATTATGACTTTAATTTTTAAAACCTTCTAGGATGGATTCATCCCACTTGGATGAATACTAAGAGGTTAAATATAAAACAACACATGATTCATTGATATGATAAACAGATCATGTGATGGTTTTATATAACTCACCACAACTGTTGTTGTTGTTGTGGTTGCAACTTGTTGATCTGCTAGCCTGATCTTGCTGGCTTGATGTGGTCCTTTTCTTGTTGCTGTCCCTACTGCTTACAGCTTCTGGAACTTTTCCTTGATCTTGGTATCCACCTTCTTGTTCCTGGGAGCTTGGAATTGACCTTGTTGTCCACCTGATCCACTCCCTCCTTATGTCACCATCATGGTGAGTTTTGAGAGGATCTGGTTTGTGTTTTAGTTTGGCAGGTTTGGCTGTGGCTAGGCTGCTGATGTTTGATGTGTATGAACAAGAAGATGAGGTTGTGGTGCTTGCCCACGGCTGTGCTAATGGTTTTGTGTGATTGAGCTATTGTTGTTATGCCGACAACACACACCATGCAATCTAGTGTGTGTCCTTCCTGTGTGCTTGTTGTGCAACTTGTGGATATTGTCTGAATTTGAGATTGACTGTTATCTGGTTACTTTTACCTGGCTGGTAAAATTTGCCCCTCCTTGTTGTCATTTGACTTCTGGCTTAAAATTATGAAAGATAAATTCTTTCATATTGGTGAAACTTGCCCCTTTTTATAAAATTACTGAATGATGAATCTTGATCAGTGCACTTCACTAACAAGTCTGATAGTAAAACATTACTAACCCTAACCTTCTTTATTTTTTATTTATGTTTGTTTTGCAGGTACCAGACTTGGGAATTCAAGATTTTAGCTTAGGTTTATTTGTAGAATAGTCATATGTAATCTTCTTAATTCATTTGTAATTTTAGTTCCATTCTTTTGTAATATTTATTTTAGTATTTTGTAATAAAGATTATACTATGATCAATAAATAAATATTATTCTTTATTTATTTACTATTGTAAAAATTGTGGATGATTTCCATAAGTTACATTTTTGTAACTTATTTATTGAATAAAATTATGGAATGAATATTCATATTCTTTATTACTTTATTTGTACAATGTTTGAGTTATTATTGGTTAACTCTTAATTGAATCAAATATTCAAACATTATTCAAAATTCTTTTGAATTATAAATTCAAACATTCATGTTTTAAATTCAAATTTTATTTCCCAAAACACATAAATCCACAAAGATCATATCAAAGTCTATAGCAAACATCCTTCAAGTCTAAACCAATTCTCAAAGTATGAAAGAAACCTAGATCACTTTAGGTTTTAATTATTTGGCGAAAAATTTACCCACATTTTCACAGATGAATGCATGCAGTATTTCAAATTCCTTAATATACCCTTCGTTGGTTCCTAAATGCTGGGATGTTACAACATCCCCATGGTACCTATCTATTGCTTCTCACAGGTTGTTCCAGTGCTCCCAAGACCTACAAGCATCGCCCCCGTGCCCATTATCTCAAGCAGACCGAAGACGGTAGGTTGGTTGATGAGACAGAAGTCCGGAGGTTGTAGAGAGAGGCTGAACGTCTGGCTTAGGCGGCTCGAAAAGCCAAGAAGACCACCACTCGCTAGGGCAAGGGCAAGGGAAAGTAGGCCCGTGCCAACTACAAGTCTATGAACAGTGTTGAGTTCTCCTGCATTTGCCACCATATTTTCTATGCCGAGGCATGTTTTGCTTCTCGCATTTCCGGTCCATTCATGATGATATTTATGATTCTCTCAAGATCCTCCCCATGCATCCTCTATATTTGACTGAGGCTCAATCCAAGCCAAGACTTACTAAGGCTTTGGACGTGACTACTAAAATGGGGCTGCACCATCTCATGACATTTCAATGGGACTATGACTCGTTGGTTGTGAAGCAATTCTTCTCCACTCTTGTAATTTGCGGAGATGAGCTTCACACCATGGATTCGATGACCGGGACCACTATGCTTCAGTCTGATTCCCGCATCTTTGGTCAGGTCCTTGGCTACTCGTTTCATGGTCGTGACACTGCTTCTGGCCGTCGCGTCATTTCCCCTCTCAAGCCCAGCAAGGATACTCCTCTTGCTCTGTGCATGTCCTCTGATGGTGCTGCCGGTACTTTTGTTAGACTATCTCCCTTATATGCAGCTCTTGTTGGTTTGTTTCGGGACAACATTTCTCCAAGTGGGGGCAACAATGATAAGATTCGTGGTCACCAGGTTCCCCTACTTGCTTTCTCCCATGAGTGTGCCACCAATACCAGGTTTGCGGTCTGTTACAAGTTGGATGTCATGGATTTCATCTTCCATGAGATGACAAATTCAATGATCAACGGGCTCTCTATTCCTTATGCCCCATATATTATGATGCTCATCAAGCACATGCTTCCACATGAGGATTTTGGTCACGATTTGGATGGAGTGCACAAGCCTAAGAAGATCTACAACAAGGCACAAAAGACCTCTCACCCTTCCACTGCTCCTGAGTCTTTCATGCGTGATGCTCAGGCTAGTTATTGTAGGCTCGTCGTGTCTCCAATGGCCCATGAGGTCAAGCAACTCAAATGGTTTCAAAGGAACATTCTTTGCATGGGGTCGACACGCACAAGGGCCAGTACAAGGCCTACAGACAACGCCATGAGATGGCCCAGACCCAGCAGCTGATTCTCCACCATGTGTTTGGGGCGTCCGGCCATCCTCCTCCACCGAATGCTCTGGAACCATATGCTCAGTAGAATACCTCGGGGATTAACTATGGCGAGCTCGAGAGTCACCTATTTCCTGCATCGCGTAGGGATCCTACTCCTCCAACTAATGATGATGATGAGTATGATGAAGAGGAAGGGGACGGGGACGACTACAACGAGGAGTGATCTTTTGGGGCGTTAGAATCGCTCTTCTTCCTTTTTGGCGTTTCTATGCCAAAGGGAGAGAAGTGGTTCTGTTTAGGTCTCCGCGTGGATTTGCATGGGTCGGGAGCAAGCAATTGCCTTTCTTTTATCATTCATTCTCTTTATTGGTTGCTTGTTCCCCTTTAGTGTTGAACTTCTATTTGTGCTTGGTTTTGTAATGATACTATGTCGTGTGTGGCACCATTCTATTTGTGGAACTATGGATGTGTGGAATTCTAGAATTATCTATGGACATACCTATGGAGTTTGGAATTATCTATGGTCATATGGATTTCTGGATTTTTATCTATTGATGCATCAATATGGTGGGATGTTCTCGAGGATAAATACTCTTGCTTATCATATTTCCTATTTCACATCCCGTTGGTATGAAATATTTTTCCAAACTCATTCTTGTTCTTGTCGTTAATGTTATGAAATTGGGTTGTTCCTTAGTGTGTGCATTTGTATTCAAATGCAAATTATTGATGTGCATACATTTAGGGGGAGCCTCTTTCATTTATTGAAGATGATGTTAGTAGGTTTTAATTGCAAATCCTAGTATTGTCATCTAACACCAAAAAGGGGGAGATTGAAAGAACATTTCCTGATCCCTAGTGTTTTGTGTGTTAGATAACAATCCCAATGATTATTTAATGTGTGTTGAAGTGCTGCAGATCTTAAGATTATGAAAAGGAGATTCAAAGTGGTTTGGGCGGGGGGGGATAATCCACCCCTTCCAGGGGCCAGATAATCCGCCCAAAGGGCGCACGGGCGCGACTCTCTATGTGGGGGCGGATTTTGCCCCGAACTGTCCGTCCCTAGGGAGGATCTTTCCCCACGGTGGTAGTCTGCCCCTTGAGGGGGCGGATAATCCACCCCTCAAGAAACTTCACCAAGCCAATATTGGTGCGACGTACTGTGTGTGGGGGGGAGGGGGATTGTGCCTTGGACTTTTCGATGCTGGGGCGGATCTTTCCCCCAGGGAAGATAGCCCGCCCCTCGAGGAATTTCACCAAGTCAAGCTCGGTGCGACGCACTATGTGGGGGCGGATTTTCCCCCGGACTTTCTGTCCTAGGGGAGGATCTTTTCCCCAGGGAGGATAGTCCACCCCTAGTGGGGGCGGATAATCCTCCCCCAAACTTCTCCAACGGCCAGTTCTGGGCAGGGGGTATTTAAACCCTTCATCCTTCTCCTGCCAGAACTCTTGGTTCATTCGAAAAAGACAAGATCTGCTCCTCAAGTTCCATCCAAGATATCTCCACCTTAATCCACCCAAAGGCCCTATTTTTTGGGGAATCAAAGGAGGAGGGCTCAATCTTCATCAATAGCAATCAAGCACTTCATCTCCTCTCCATTCATTTGGAGAAACCTCTATCTAGTATTTCTTGCAAATATATAGATCCTCGTTTTGATTATTTTGATAATCCTTGTTCTTGTGACAGCTTGTTGTCATTACGGGAGCCTCCAATTTGGTTGTGGATGTGTGCCCTGATAGAGTTGTATAGGCACCGGTTACCGCCTCGAAGGGTACCAATAGTGGAGAAGGTGGATCATGCCTTCCGTGGCGAGATACATCAGAGAATAGGGTGAGGCCTATTGTGGTGTGGTGGTCTTAGAACCGCCCACCCGTACAACGTAGATGTACTTCCCTTAACAAGGAAGGAACTGCGGTAAAACAAATCCATGTGTCTCCGCGTGCTCCACTATGGTTTCCTTACTCCTCCCTTTACATGTTTAGTAGATAGGTTTGCATATACGGAAATTCTCATAGTTGCATATCTAGAGAATTTACTTTGTGTCAAGGCTAAAAATAAAAAAGAACTAAAAATTGAGTAGCACCTATTCACCCCCCCCCCCTCTAGGTGCCATACGATCCATTTCAACTGGGTGCATCTTGTTGTACTAATCTGTTTTGCTAGGAGGAGTTCCCAAATATCCGGAAAAAAATTATGAACATGTTTCGTGCGACATGAGTGTTTTGTCTATAAAGAATGTACGAAGTCTATGACTCGAAATGCTACACTCTAGTTTAGACAGAGTGGATGACCATGCTCTTACTCGCGATTCCCAAGTTCCTTGAGTTTTCAAGCTTCTTATTATTAGTAACACTCCACCCATTTAAATTACTCAATTTATTAAGATTACGAATTTTAAAAGTGACAAGAATGTTTTCAATTTATAGGATTAGGAAAAAATCAATTTTGTAAGTGACAAAGTTAGGCTTTGAAAAAATCCAATGTAAAAAATCAATTTGCATCTAGAAAAATTTGACCTTGATTCAAAATCAATAAAATAAACAAATGAAAAAACATCGCACAACATCCTCTTACTTGTACTACTTGCCGTCAAAGATGATAATCATGAGAATTCACAACTTTCAAAAAAACAAACTCCTTCAAAATATTTCTTTCCATACATGAATTTTATCGGGCTTCAGGCCTAAAATGTAGGGTTAATGTACATACTCTATGGTAATGTTCGATCCCATACTTTGTAGGTTGGTGCATCTTGGCATGGTGAACAAAAATGCTATTAAATAGTGGGAGTTTCCAAGTTATATGAACAAAAAAACATTTTCGAATTTAGAAATGAAGTTAATTAGTGTTTTCCTTTAAATTAAAGAAAGTCATATCTACATCATATACTTTATGCTGATGATCTCATATCCAAGAATTTGCATGCCGCCAAATTTTACCATATGTTGAAAACAAATGAAAAGGAAGTAGTATGAAGAGTATGGCATGATCAGTTGCGTACTCTCTCGAGAAGGAGCCGAACCTGACTGTTTGCCCTTCTTATTTTAGGGTGCTTTGTTCTAAATGTACGAACCTCGATGTGATTTTCCCCTTTTTAGGTCCCTGATGTAAAACGTACTCCCATCGTCCGTGTAAAATTGAAACCTAAAAGCAACTGGTAAATTTTAAACGAATGTAAGCTTAGTTGTCAGAATTAGTATGAATATTCCTGGATTTCAAGCCAAACGACGAAGGTCATGGCGTTATCTACATCATACTTTATGTTAATGATCACATATCCAAGAATTTGCATGCTGCCAAATTTGGCCATATTTTGAAAACTATCAAAGAGGAAGTAGTATGAAGAGTATGGCATGGTCAGTTGTGTACTCTCTCGAGAAGGAGCCAAACACGACTGTTTTTTTTTCAATTTATGGGTTCTTCGTGCTAAAAGTATGGACCTCGATGTGATTTTCCATTTTTAGGTGTTTGATGTAAAATGTACTCCCACCATCCGTATAACATTTGAAAGAAAAAGTAAGTTGTTAAATTTCAACGAAATTAAGCTTAGTTGTCAATCAGTATGAACATTCTTGGGTTTCAAGAAGAACGACCAAGTACATGGCCATATCTACATCATACTTTATGTTGATGATCTCATATCCAAGAATATGCATGCCGCTAATTTTGGAAATATTTTGAAAACAATCGAAGAGAAAGTAGTATGAAGAGTATGAATCGATTAAATGATATCTCGGGAAGGAGTCGATCCAACTATTTTCCTTGATTAATTTTAGGGTGCTTCGTGTGAAGTGTATGGACCCTGATGTAATTTTCCTTTTTAGGAACTTGATGTAAAATGTACTCACATCGTCTAGTAAGTGGTAAAATTTAAACGAATTTAAGAATAATTGTCAATAAGTATGATCATTCTTGGATTTCCAACCGAACGACCTAGGTCATGGCCATATCTACATCATAGTTTATGTTGATGATCCCATTTCCATGAATTTGCATGCTGCCATTATCCATATTCTGGAATAATTGAAGAGGAAGTAGTATGAAGAGTATGGCTCGATCAGCTCCTCTCTAGAGAAGGAGTTAAACCCGTTTCCTTGCTTAATTATAGGGTCCTTTGTGCTAAATGTATGGACCTCGATGTGATTTTCCCTTGTTTATGTCCTGAATGTAAAATGTACTCCACCGTCAGTGTAAATTTTTAACTAGAGGAGTACAAGTAAATGTGATAGATTGATCTTAAAATTTTCCAAAAATCTTTTTAAGCTAAGTAGGAATTTGGTACATCAAAACCACTGAATGTTTCTGAAAAATTCAAGTTCTTAGCTATGCAAGAACTTGGCGTGGTGGAGTTACCATACTTGGTAGAAGTACATGGGTGCCTCTTGTCATGGTGAACAATATTTCCACTATTTTCCTCAAGAAAAAAACAATATTGTCACAAGGAGTTTCCTCCTGTTGAAAAAAAATCTGGGAGCGAGAAGAGATGGAGAGCACACAGGAGGCAGTGCGAGAGCAGCGAGGAGGAGGATTTTGAATTCTGTGTGATGTTAGAGAAAAGCTTCGATTGGTTCCTGTAGACACGAGGTACACAAGTAGTAAATTTCAATACCTTTACTATACATGCACGCATAACAAATTGTGTTTTCTCGTGTCAGTCACTTTTAACTATTTTCCGGCATGATGTCATTTGCCTTAAGATTATGCCCTAGCTACCAAAAGGAAAAAAATTAGCCCCTTAGACAAGGGGCTAGCATTGCGGGCCAGAGCGTTTAAGAAATATATCTAATTTTCTGTTATTATTATTCCTTTTTGCATAAGCGTCTAGGTTAACTTCCGCGTTTGGACATGCCTTGTCACGAGGACGGAGGAGTCGATCTGACAACCGCACGAGAACCGCCGGCCGTCCCCAACCCATATTTTATTTTGGTGAGAAACCGCCCACCCCTCATCGTCATCCTCTTACGCTATGGCCGCTTGTGTAGGATCGTAGCCCTTCTCCACCCTTGCAAAAAGGTAGAAACCACCAACCATCCCCACAAATATTCTGTGGTTCTCTTCCCCGGAACGACATCCGATAGTGTTCGTGTGTTTGGAGCTGTGAAGCATAAGATATCAGAGCGCTACAGCCAGGCAATGGGATTTGGCAACCTCCACTACAAACCGCTGAACAACTTCACAAGTCGCACCGCTTCTGAGCACTGCTCACCTGGATCGCGGCATGGTTGGCATGCGTCGAGGGATTGCAGAAGATCCCGCTCTTCCATTTGGTTTGTCCACCCTTCTTCACTCTGACCCACAGACATGGCCAGTCGACCGTGACGAGGAGGTAAAAAGCAGTTGTGCAGGATTTTTGTAGGATTCGAATCCTTCCTCTTCCTAAATCCCATAATAATTGGAACATCTACTTGAGCACCAACTCTCATCATGTGCGTAGCATCGAGACATGCCATTCATGTAGGTAGTTTTCCTAGGTTTTACAACCGCCTGTTTTTTCCGGCAAACCTGCACATGTTACATTCTTGTGTTCTCAATCCTCTGTCATGCAAACTGAAAAGATAAGAACGACCAAGATTGTCGATACAGGTGTATTGGCCAATTAAGTCTGTCCTTATATTCCATATTTCATGTGTTTGACAAATACAAGTATTCTGTAAAAAAGGTGGTCGTTTGGTTTACATGAAAACAAAACATAGGATTCCTTATAAACATGGTCAAATCAAAGTTAAACCTCACGCAAGAGTATATTTATGATCTTATCGTTTTCATGGTATTGCCGACGAGTACGCCATGGAGGGGTCCTCACAGTGCGTGTTTAGAGACGTGGGGGAAGGCAGACGGTTGACGGGTACGAGGTAACACAGCTTACCCAGGTTCAGATCCCACAACGGTGGCGGAATCCCACTCCTTCTATAAATCACTATAATGGCAATAGGCCGAGTTACAGAGATAGGTTCGCTATGCGAGGTTGTCTCAGATTGTCTGAAGTTGTCTATGATTGTGCCCTAAAGGCTCCCATAGGCCTGACTTATATATTCGCCAGGTCCTAGGGTTACAGGGAAAAGTCCTAGCCGGACAGGTTATAGAGTCCTACACCGTCTATTACTAGTCTTGCATGTCCTGTACTCCAAGGCTCCGGGTACGCTGGTGATTCCACTGTAGCCTTCGTTTATCTGGCATGGGCCTCCCTTCTAGATCCATCTAAATGGGCCGTCCAGCAGGCCATGGGCCATGCTACCAACTGTGGGCCACCCGGGTTATCCGGATAGGGGATATGCTATGAGGATACCCATATAGCATATCCCAAACAGTAGCCCCGGGAGAACTCCGATATCTTGCGTCGTCTTGCCTCTTTAAGTGGAATGCTCCATCTAGATGGATGTCGGCAAATCGTCAAGCAACATCTTGTAGTCCTCCCAAAGAACCCTGCAAGGTTTTCTCCGTCTTTAATTAGTAAGCCGGAGAATTGCAGAATCTTCCATCGTACTCTTCCATAGTCGGACTGGATCCGTCCATGCTAGAATCTTCTGATGTGATGGCTCATCTGCCTATGACAGCTAGGGTGATGCAGACATAGGTCAGCGATGCCTTGTAACTCACACATGCAGAGAACGTAATCATGTCCACTTTTCCCGCACAGGCGATACGAACCGTTGGCGGCGACGGTTGGGACGTGGCGAAATTTCCGCGCCCGTTCGCGCACACGTCGTCTACGCGGCAACTGTCCGATCAGGCTGCACGAATCTTGATGCTGAAGATCATAGATAGTAACTACGGTGGAGTTTTTACTTTTCACCTCATTCTCTCCTCGCATCATATTCTTCCTCCAGCGAGCGCCCTCTCGAGCTCTCCGCGCAACTTGGCAAAAACCCTAATTCCAATCTCGCCAGTCACCTCCAAACACTCGCAATGGCCAGCAGCAGTTCTACTCCCTCGATGGCGGCGTCGGGCGAAGCCGCAGCGAAGCCGGCGAGCTCCGTCGTCGTGCCCCCAGAGGGCCTGGTCATCCCCTTCTCTACGATGGTCGAGACCACCGGCGGCGACCACAATCCAGCGGCGCTGGAGCTGCTGGAGGAGGACAACGTCTCCCACAAAGGCGATTGGCATGGTTCGGACATCACGGACCGTGACATCAAGGAGCTGATCGTCGAGGGCTACCTCCCTGCGATGGAAGGGATCGCCTAGCAGGCGGCGCCGGCCGGCGAGGTCACACCTTCTCCCCAAGCCGGAGAAAAGGTGTACCTCAAATCAAAATTGGTACGCGGCATCTCCCTGCCCATCTCTAACTTCTTCCTTGTCATCTTGAACAACTACCGAGTACATCCCCAAAACCTTTCTCCCAACAGCATCCTAGCACTTAGCAATTACGCGGCGCTTTGCGAGGGTTACCTAGGGATTAGTCCTAGACTAGATCTCTTTGTGTATTTCTTCACCGTCAAGCGTGAAGCCGGGGCCAGCAAGGATGAACTTATAAATTGTGGCACCATTAGCTTCAAGATCCGTCCTGGCCGGCGGTTCCCCGACATCGTCAGCCACGAGTCCTGCAAGAACTGGTAGCGTACTTACTTCTACAGCCCAGATATCCCTCTGGCCGGCCGAGAAGTAACATACCCGGACTTCGTCGATGGAGCCGCCACCGAAACTTCGACATGGAGATCCCAGGCCTCCCTTCCCTCCGACATCGACGCTTCCCGCGCCATAAGGCGGATAGAGTGGTTCATAGAGACGGGTTTGACCGGCTTGGACCTAGCCATGTGCTATTTTATCAGGCGAATCCAGCCTATGCAGCACCGCTCGAAGCTGGTGCACGAGTATACCAGTGATAGAACGGATAGCCTCCGCATCTCCATGGATAATTTCTTGAGCGACTCCGTCAAGCTCCGTCTCAAGGACATCGTCAAGGTGAAGGACAAGAGGCGTGGCTTCACCATCACCTACGACATGTTTATTTTCCGTGTATGACATATACTCCAGTTCTTCCGTCTAGCAATTTCCATCTCATCTAACACGGTGGTTCTTCACCTTACAGCTTAGCGACATAGATGAGGACAGCATGGCTCCTCAAATCTATGACCCAAAGATGAAGGAAGTCACCGTCATGTCCGGCGACGATGCTCCGTTGGCGCGAAAGCGGAAGAGCTTCACCTCTGACGCTGCTAAGGGAGGCGGCAAGAAGAAGACAGAAGGGTGGAGCCTCCAAAAAGACTACCGCCGCCCTGGAGGCGGAGAAAAGAAAGATTACCGGGATCCCCTTTGCCAAAGCACCCCCTCTTGAGTAAGCTTCTTTCTCTCCGACATTGTGTATTTGTCTGTCTTATTCCCATACTTATGAATTTTGCACGTTTCAGGAAGAAAGCCACGACCAGCTTGAAGAAGAACTCCAAAACATTGGGGGCTTCTAGAACCATCAAGGACATGCTGCATCGCGACGCATCTCCCGCCATCGCCCCTGTCACTCCTACCGTCAAGCCTTCCTCTGCTCCGACAAGCTCACAAGCTAAGGAAGCATCTGGCCCTTCTTCCATGGAAGTGGACTCAGGTGCCTCTACCGATCTTGCTATTGTCGGCAAGGAAGCAACGCAGGAGAGTGCCGCACACCAAATGGCTGAAGCTCTGGCTAAGGATGCCATCTGTAGCGGTAAGGCGGTGGTGGAAGCTGGTACTTCTGCCGTAGGCGGCTCCCCTGCACCCAAGAAAAATATAGAATATCCGAAGATAGTCTATCTGGTACTTACACCGGGTAGCACTTCTCTGGTTCCTGGTGCGGCACCAACATCTCCAACGTGCGGTCTGGAGGAGCTTCTCCGGCAAGTAGAGATCTTGCAAGGAAACAGTGTATCCTTCGGCAAGCTGCTGGCTGAGAGTTATACTAACCTCAAGATCAAGTTTTATTTGCCTTATGCTTTTCATATGAATATCCCACTGTAGCCCCGAGGATGTAGACAGAAAACCATAGGTCTTTGCGTCTAGATGCTCTAAGAGTGATTAAGCTAGAAAACTTCTCACTTTAGCCCCCAAGCATATAGGTGGAATGAATTATTCCGACTAGATGCTTTAAGAGTAGCATACGCAGTGTTTATAAATTTCAATAATGTAGCCCCCAAGCCTCTAGTTGTAACTGAATTAGTTCCGACTAGATGCTTAAAGAAAAGCTAAGCATACATCCGAGTTAAAAACTTTATACTGTAGCCCCCAAGCTTCTAATCGAAAACTGAATTAGTTCCGACTAGTGCTTAAAGAAAGCCTAAGCATATTGCTAAGTCAAAAACTCTCGCTATAGCCCCCGAGCGTCTAGGTAGAAAATTTCCGGCTAGATTCTCCAAGTAGACCAAACAACGTTTAATTCTTCTTTTTTCTACAGAACGAGAATGCTCGGAGGGGCATGGCCTATGACAAGTACCAGAAGATGTGCGCAGAACTGGAAGCCGAAAAGGGTAAAACTGCCTTCTTGAAGGAACAGATCATCAAGAGCAAGCATCTATTTTTTCCTTTCTTTTTCGTATTCCGACTTAAACTTGTGTATTCTCCGAATACTCACTGTGTACTTTGCTTTCTCCGACTTGCAGAAACTAACAAGGTTTAATCTCGTCAATGCCCATTGTTATGAGCTTGGGTTTTGGAGAAGATGGGGATCCTGGAGATCGCGGAACGGTTAGCAAACAAGCAACATGGGGACATGAGGTTTACCCAGGTTCAGGCCCCTGGAGGGAAAACCCTACTCCTGCTTGTCTGCTCTTGATTACGGCGGAACCGAAAAGTACAGGGGTGCGTAGATGCAATCTGGCATGGAGGTGTGTATACGGTGGTATGAAGTGCCCTCCTCGTCGTGCCCTCCTAGCCTTTATGTAGAGATAGGCAGGTCCCGGGAACAGATCGAGTCGGTTACAGGTTTTAGGGTTTGCCCCTTTGAATATTCTATCTACTCTAGTCTTGTTCTCCAAAAATCCGAAGGCGTCATGGGCCTTGGCCATCCGAAAGTCTTCATGGGCTGGCGCATATTATCGTGGGTCTTCTTGGGCTGGACTAGTTATGCTAAGATCGTGTACCCGTAGGGTATAACCATGTCAGTAGCCCCCTGAGTGTTCAGTCGAATCGTAGATTCGGTTGAGGAATCCTCAATCTTTCGGGTGCAGCTATCTCTGTTCATTTAGAGAATGATTTGAGTGTGTAGGGATTGTTGATGCGTGTGCCTGACTCTCCCAATGGATCAGTGTCAGTTAACTGTCTTAGGACAAAACAACACGATCTTCTTCAGATTCGAGTCCCTCGACTCGAACCCGGAACATATGCTGGCGTAATTCGACTCAGGCCGCGGAGGACTTACAGGAGTGGAATTCTAGTAAATTTTTAAATGATGTACCCAACGCGTCCGTCGGGATTTTTCACCGCGCCTGCTAACACGGATTCTCACTAGCACAGCGCAGTCGTGTGTGTCGCCAGGCCATCAGATGATATATGTAGGTCTTATCTTTGTGTCGCAGACACGATATCTGAATATTTATCACCGTGGAGGTGCTTAGGGTGGCCAAGGAGGATGTTACTCACTTAGCGTTTAATTGGTGCAGAGTAGCCAAAAAGTTTTTGCATGCTGATCTGAAGGATCGCAGTCAAAGAATTCATAGGGTGCGCGACCAGCGCTCCCTATGGGAGTAGCCCCCGAGTGTCTGTTCGAGTCGTAGACTCGAGCAGAGACTTTAATTCAGTCTTTGTTGACTTTTAGGTCCGTAGGACACAAATTTTTCGGATGCTTGAATCCATCCTCCCTATGGGAGTAGCCCCCGAGTCCGTAGTGGAGTCGTAGACTCGACGTAGGAATCGAAGAATAGTAATTATGTAGTACTTTGATCGCTTTTTCGGGTGCGCGGCCAGCGCTCCTGATAGGGGTAGCCCCTCGAGTAGTTACTCGAATCGTAGATTCGGGTGAATACTTTAACTGTATAGCCGAAGATTTGTAGCCGTTGCTAGTATAGCTTTGGTGAGATCAGTGCTGACGATCGATGATCTCAAGCGTCTGTGGAGCCAGAGATGATGTGACTGGACGAACATGGGTTCGACCTTCTGACTTTGAGTTGACTGGTCACGCGCGGCGTGGAGATAATTACGGCGTCGCCTCGATTTCCGTGTGTAGTGGACAGCGTGTGAGCGATGGTTCGCTGCTATGCCGACACGTGGACGGTTGGATTTGGATGTTGTCTTTAGGTCTTCCTGATGGACGGTCGTCGTGCATCATCCTCGTCCTTATAATCACTGGGGAGAAGTTAGTTTGTTTTTCACCGCAGCCATTCTCGTTTCACTGCTCCCATCTTCTTTGAGCTTTTCTCGCTGTGCGCTGGAATTTCTTCGAACCTTTCCATCTTTGTTTCTGCGTTCACGTCGTCGTCATCGCTGCACTGCGATGGGGATGTCCAAGAAGGCCTCCACCGCAGTTGGTACTAGTGCTGCCGCCGGCGACAACAAGGGTTCCTGTAACATCCCAGCATTTAGGAACCTAAAAAAGGGTAGATTTAGAATTATTTATTGTTGCATGCATCTTTTTGTGAAAAAGTGGGTAAATTTTTCGCCAAATAAAACCTTAAGTGATCAATGTTTCTTTCTTACTTTAAGATTAGGTTTAGACTTAAAGGAGGATTGTATAAAAACTTTGATGTGATCTTAAAAGAATTATGTGTGTTTTGATATGGGTTTGAATTTAAAAACGTAAGTGTTTGAATACTAAGTTAAAAGATTTAAATAGAAGGTTTCAGTCTTAAATTAATTAACACATAGGCAGTATAACTTAAATCTCAAAACAATAGAACTTATGAAAATTATTTTCATATTATAAAGACATAAACAAGATACAAAATAAATAAAGAATAAGAATATTCTTTATTAATAATGACATAATCTTTATTACAATTGAATAAAATAAACATTACAAGAACTATAAAAGAAAAATTACAAAGGATTAAGAAAATTACATCTACTAACTACCCTATATTAGTGTTAGTATATATTCCTCTCAGATATGTTAGTGAGGTGCACTTGACAATCTCATCATTGAGAAATGTTAAAGAGGGGCAAGTTTCACCAATATGAAAGATTTCATCTGTCATAAATTCACAGCCAGAATGCAAATGACAGCCAAAAGAGATCAGTTCACCAGCCAAGGTAAAAGTAGATTGGTAACAGTAAGATCAAATTTTCTGAACCTATCCATATGTGCATAGCAGGCACACAGGCTACAGACACACAAGCATGCAAGGGTGTGCTGTTGACTGCACAAGCACAGCCAGATCAAACAAAACCAGAGCACAGCCGTGGGGAAGCACCTCAGTGCAACACTACACCACACCACACCACATCACAGCACAGCCAGGGTGAACAACAAAGAAACCAAGAACAGCAGCCAAACCAAACCACCCAGACTAACCAAACATCACCAAAATGGTGACATAAGGAGGGGATGAATCAGGTGGATAGCAAGGCCAAGCCCAGGAGCTAGGAGGAGGAGGCTAGCTCCAGATCACTCACATGAGTCCAGCAAAACCAGATCAAGATCATCACCAACTTACTCCATAAATATCAGCTTTTGTGGTGAGTTTCATAAAACCTTCACATAATGTATTCATCTTATTCATAAAAAGCATGTGTTGTTTTATAAAACAAACCCTCAGAAAGAACCCAATGGGGTAAATCCATCATAGGGATTTCTTTTAAGCTCTAAAGGCAAATCACAACATACCAAGATTCAACCAGAGCTCAGAGCAACATCCTTGCTCTGGTTGTGAAACCATATTCTAAAATTCAATCATACATATATCTATGATCTATTTCTAGACACATCCCTAAAGGAAGGGTAGCACCTTAGAAACAAATCTTTGGGATCCATAGATTGATCAAGCTCACTACCATTTTTTCCAAGCTTTGATTCAATAAAGAATAGCCGGTACCACTACCAAGACTATCTAGATGAACCAACTAGATAAGATTTGAATCCCTAAGCCTCAGACCAACATCATTGGTCATAGGGAATCCAGATAAGAGCATCTCTATTTTTCAAAGCCAAGATTGTATCAAGCATAAACTAACCAAATCCATGGTTTAGAATTAAACTTGTGTGCCATACATGATGTTGTCACAAGAACAATTCAATATGAATCAGGAAAAGTAGTAAATGATCATAGATTCAGAAAATCAATTAACTAATCATTTTCCTGTTAAAAACAGGAATCATAACTAGAATATTCCTATAATACACTTCACTGTTTGAGATCATGATGATCTCAACCCAAATATTAATTTCCAAGCTAAAAGCACTAGGCCAGTAGATGTATCTTATCATAATCATGACCATGAATCAAATAAACAGTGGAGAGCTATCAAATCATTGGCTTTACCAGGCATGTTTGCCATACAATCACATCATCTGAATCAGATGCAATCCAAGCATCAAATCATCTAGTAAGCCACCAGAAACATCATATATCAGTTCAACCAACAAGCCTCAGGCCAATAAACATTCAGTATGTGTACAGACCAACTAAACATGAATTAATTCCTCCGGTACATCAAAAAGCACATCACAGGAACCCTAAAGGGATAATCATCCTAATCTGAATCAGACAATAGCCAAAGAGGACACTGCTAACATCTTGCATCGAATCAGCAAGCACAGAGAGCACCAGGAGAGGGGAATCAAACTCACCATAGGTCCTCCCTGAAGGATAGAAGAGGAAGCAGAGGGGCCGACGGACATGGCGGCACGGGGAGCACCCCAGAAGGGGCGCTGCAACCCGCACGGCGCCACGACAACGACCCTGATCACGCCTGGAGGTGCAGAGCATCACCTCAACGCACGACGACCACGACCGCACTTGAATCCATGCCAATCCCCAAACCCTAGGGTTCGGGACGACATTGATCCATCGTAGGAGAGCCCTAGGATCGAATCCAATTGGATAGAACGAACGGGCATCATCGACAACCCCCTAATGCACCACGGCAGCGGGAATCGTCTGTGGCGGCATCGCCGGCCACAGGGTCAAGGTCAGAGGAGGAGGAGAAGATGAACTCGCGAGAGAGAGAGGCAGTGAGGAATGGGCCGAGCTGGGCCAGACCCTTCGGGATGGCTCTTTTGTCTAGTACTACTGGGCCAACAAGGCCCACTAAAAATAACCAGCCCAGAAACAATTTCAGGCTTGTTTTAATAAAAAGAAAAAGACCAAAATACCCCTGGACTTAATAAAATTCTACAAAATAATAGTCCAAAAATTATAAATTAAATATTTTTGGATTCACAATAATCCATTATGTCCAAATAAAATAACATATCAAATTTTGGACATTCAAATTTTTATAATAATTTTGTAATTTAAATATTCCTTATGGAATTTTACAAAATTATTGAAAGGTGATAAAAATAAATAAAAATCACTTTCATTATTTATTAATAGTATAGTATTTTTGAAAAATACTAAATAAATATTTAGTAATAAAATAAAGGTATAATTAAGAATTCCTAAAGGAATTATAAAATCAATAAAAGTCAAATAAAAGGGAAATATAGGTTACAAAATATTAAAAAGTAATATTTATAAATATTTTATTACTAAAAAGGAACCTTTTGGGGTAAATGCATATAAGTTTAAATAATGCATTATATTACTTGTATAATCATTTTGCTTCTTTAAATATTGTCCTTACCGGGCAATAATGATGTTTTTTGTAGAACTAGAAGCTCAAGGTCAAGTGCAAGCATCAGACTTCACTACCTTGCCATCACAAGGCAAGTTCATCACTTGCTCATGTACTTTGAAGAGTATTTATCCAAGTATTTGCAAATTGTGTGTTATCATATATTCTATAAAAGAAAGAAAATAATATTTTCATAAACAAAGAAATCATAGATATCATCCTAAGTGGTGTTATATTGGAGCAGTAGAACTTAGAGTTCTATTTGCAACAATGATGATCAAGTAGGGACTTAATAACCCCTGACATCAGTGATTCTAGCGCCATATATTACGCGTTAGCCATGATATTTGTAATGGGACAGAGAAGTCAGATGTATCTTCTTCCTCTCGCATGAAGCCGGATGTGCAGGTCATGGCTGTTATCCTCGTAGCGTGCATATTAATTGGTAATTCGTAGAGGATATGCAGCATATGGGTGGGAACCCTCAACGTCTCATGCTAGTTCTGGCATCTAACGGTTTGTACAAACCATTGTCGTAATTCATTATGTGGGCATGGTGTACACCAAAGAGGCATGCAGGGTCGCGAAGGGGGCAGTGATTGGCTTGGACCAACTACTGGGCCCCACATCATGGAATTGTGGATGGGAAAGTACGCCCGGTTATGCAACAAGGAGTTGATCTCTCATGGGTAAAGTAACGCACCTCTGCAGAGTGTAAGAACTGTAACTTGTTACTCTCTGTTCCGGGAAGGAGCTATGAACGCAGCAGGAAAGGAACTCCATGAAAGTTCTAATCAACCTGTGAAGGCTGCTTGTCATAGTTTTTCAGAATAAAATCAATCTTTGAAGAAAGATTTACAAAAACTGCATAATGCCAAGGATTTATAATCCGAGGTGGTAGTTAGAGCATCAAACTTCCCACCTTGCATATAATGAACTTGTTGGGTAATGCTGTTACTCATTCTTTCCTTTGATCCCTTGCTTAGACTCTGAGGATTCCGAAGACGTGCCAATGTATGCAGCTGAATGCCAAGAAGACGTGTTCTACGAGGAACCTGATCTATCGGGAGGAGTTGAAGGCGTGAACTACGAGATCCGTTACGGTGTCGATGAGAACGAGACCACTTAGGAGTCTAGTTAATAGTGACCAACGGAGCCGAGCAGCATGAAATCTATAAAATAAGCTGTTGACCCCACTCCTAGTCGGAGTTGTTACTTTTAAATTTCCGCTGAACATCTTATATTTTGGTTTATAAGTTGGATCTTTTGGAAGTTTTGAACTTCCGGTATTGTAATAATAATAATGTGTGTACCTTTGTAATATGGACCCGCAATGTTTCTGTTGTACCACTCTGAGGGATGTGATATTAACAAAACGGTGTTCTGTGGATGTCATGTCAAGGACTATAGTGTACTACACATGTAGTGGTATGCTGGGTCACCGCAGTTGGTATCAGAGCAAGTTGCTTTGACCTTAGGTTGGAAACCTAGTTAAGGGTATTACATGTAGGAGATTTGGCAATGATAAAGAATTCTCTAAAAGTAATATAATGGGTTTTCAAATGAGAATATTCTGTTATATATTTTTTAGTGTGATAATTCTTTGCTACGATGCAATATATTATTGGATACTAATTAAAATTACTTTTCCGATATACAGAGATATGGCACCAAAGATTCCAAAACAGACTTTGGTAAGGAAAGAGGAGACTCTTGAAGATTATCAAGGATCATTTACAGACCAACTTCGTCAACTTTTAAAGCTTTTTAATTGTCCAACTAGAATCCCAGTGAACACTATCACTTATCTTGATGGCCGGATGTTATCCAAGTATCGTGTGTGTATCCAACTTCCAGAGAAGCTTGTACTGTACCACGATCTACCCATAGGTGAAGGTAGGAGTCATTTAGCAGCCTATCATGTTGTTGTTGTAGAGGCAATAGCTAATATCCGGTAGCAGAAAACCAAGGAGCTTGAAGGTAGCACATTTTCTGTGATACCTCATGATTCTATAGACTCGGAGCCTATACCGGATCATCTTAATTTGGTTAAGAAGCATCCTAAGTTAGCTTCCAAGTTTATGGAAAGATACAGGACACTCGTTGCGTCTTTTTATAAGACTCATCAAGTGATTGTTGAAGAAAAAAATGACATGTTAGAGGATCTAACTGATCCGGAAAGGAGGAAGCAGTTAGCATCCCAGTTAGAGAAATAAGCAAGTAGTAGTGCAACACCTATCTTTAAGGATATACCTATAGATCCGGAATCTTTTACACCATATCCTTACTCACCAAGACCTGAACCTACATATGGTCCTACTATAGATATGCGGTATGCAGTACCAAAGGGCTCAGAGGATGGTTCTGACTCAAAACTTCCTATTGAGAACTCGGATGGATGGAGAATGGGATCATATAATGGATCTCATGAACACAAGATGTCCACAGATGGTTCTGATAGAAATGTTGGACAATCTAGTTGGATGGGTGCAAGAATGAATCCTAATAACAGAAGTAGAAATACCATGTCAATAGATGATCAGGATGAAGAAGAAGATCCTGAGGAAAGAGTGTTTGAATCATCAACATCTTCTCAAAGCCCTGGGAATATACATTATCCAGTATTCAATTATCTTGTCCACGAGAGCACCTGGGGAGTAGCAGGATCTGCGTATCCTGGTGACAACTCTAGAGATGAAGCTCAGGTGATGCAGGCTGGAGATAATGTTGAATATTTTTCTGAAGAATTTTCAGCTGAGGTGGAGGGAGTCAATGCGCTCAGATTGAGTAATGACTAAAGTCCCGACACTTCAAATACAAAGTATGTTTCTTCTAGAAGGCCATTTGTTCCACAAACTGTGCAACGAACAACACGTCATCACTATTGGGCATCAGGCATGCACGATGAGTGTAGTTACTATTAGAAAGAGACGACTAGACAGTAGTAACAAGTATGGTGTATTGTACTCTAGAAATAAGGTAGTTTTGTAAAATACCAATATGGTATATGTTGTAATGACTTAGTATCATTAGGATATTATGTAAATATGTAAAATACATATTTGGATTTTCTTTGGATCTTCATTGTGTGACTATTTCTGTGTGTAAAGTCGAGCTCAGAACACATGTGCATGATGTAATTATGAGCATTCGCTTTATGTTGCAGGACTAGAGGGTCATGGATACGGGTATAGGAATGGAAACTGAGCAGCAGCGGATGGAGCAAGAGGCCAAGGAAAAGGCCGATGCAGATGCAGCAAACCAAGAAGCATTACCACCACCAATGAGGCCGTTAATGGAACAGAATTTTATGCAATGTATGCAAATGATGCAAGAGACCCAGAACAAGTTCATGTAAGAGCTGCTGGGACGATCAAATCAGAGGGCACCTGAAGGTGGAGGAGTGAGTTTATCTTATTTCTAGAATGAAAGACCATTAACTTTTGCATCAGCTCCTGAACCAATGGATGCAGAAGACTGGTTAGCAGATACTGAAAGGAAGCTGGAAACTGTAGGTTGCAGTGATGAGGAGAAATTGAGGTATGCAACTCATATTTTGACTGGACCTACGGCATCATGGTGGGAAAATCATTTAGCCATGCAACAACCAGGAAGAGAGTTTACCTGGGAAGAGTTCAAGCAGAGATTCCGTGAATATCATGTCCCGGAAAGTGTTATGGAGTTGAAGCGGAGATAATTTGAGGAGCTTCAGCAAGGATATACTAGTGTCATGAAGTACATCCGGGAGTTTAGCCAACTGTCTCGTTGTGCTGAGGAGGATGTTAACACTGAAGAGAAGAGGAAGAAACTTTTCTTGCGTGGATTAAATCCATTTGTAAGGATGCAGCTAAGGTTAGCCAACAAGCAAACTTATTAGCAGTTGTTGGATGCAGCCATTACTTCTGAAGATGATTACAAGAATGTCCAAGAGGACCGGAGGAAGAGAGCCAAGAAGGAAACCAAAAGAATTCAGGCAAGCAAACCTAAAACTAACCTGGAGTTCAAACCCCAGAATAGGAATTATGGCAACAACAACAATAACAATAACAAAGGCAGTGGTGGAAATCAATCTAATCCGAGAAGGAATGTTATCTGTAACAACTGTGGAATTCTTGGGCATTTCCAGAGGGAGTGCAAAAAGCCTATAGTGATCTATTATGGTTGTGGTCAGAAGGGGCATATCAAGCCGGATTGTCCGAGCAAACCACTAGGTGGATGGCCTACCAAGGGAGGAGGACAAGCCAGTGGAGGAAATGGACAGCCCAATAAAGGAGGAAACAATGGCAAGAACAATAATGGCAAGAGAAACCGACCTACCGAAAAACTGAGCTCTGCAACCCTCGAGGTGGTGGATAATTCAGAGCATGCAGTAATTGTTACACTCAATATCCTTACCAATCCCGACAAAGTTCTATTTGATACTGGTGCAACTACTTCATTCATTTCAGAAGAATTCTGTGATAAGTTCGGGATTATAAGGGCAACGTTAGAACATCCTATGACCGTAGTTACGACAGGAAGGAATGTGATTTTAAGCCACATAAAACAAGATCAGGTTATCTCGATCTTGGTTGTACATATTTCACAGACCTTTATGTGATTCCTTTGAAGGGAATTGCAGCAGTGCTGGGGATGGATTGGATGATGGAACACGGAGCCTAGATTAATTGTGAGGAGAAAACTGTCTCAATCAAAACTTCAAGTGGAGCAAGGATAGTTTACCAGGCAGATAAACACAGTCATATCATGGTGGATCTGCAGTTGAATTCAATGAAGGAAGTTAAATTAGAAGAAATTCTTGTAGTTAATGAATTCCAAGATGTTTTCCCAACAGAATTACCAGGAATGCCTGGTACATCACCAATAGGTTAGGCACCATATAAAATGGGACCCAAGGAGTTGAAAGAACTCAAGGAGCAAATTGATGAGTTAGCAAGAAAAGGATTTATTCAGGAAAGTGTATCTCCATGGGGAACACTAGTAATTTTTTGGATAAGAGAGATGGTGGAAGACGGATGTGTGGTTATTATAGAAATCTGAACAACGTGACGATCAAGAACAAGTATCCTTTACCAAGAATTCAATATTTTTTTGATCAAGTGAAAGGAGCTAGAGTATTTTCAAAGATCGGTTTAAGATCAGGATACCATCAAATAAAAATCAAGCCGGAAGATGTCCAAAAACAGCATTTGTCTAAAGATATGGACACCATGAGTATCTGGTGGTACCATTTGGTTTGACCAATGCACCGGAAATATTCATGAATCTGATGAACAAGATCTTGATGCCATATTTGGATAAATTTGTCATCGGCTTTATTGATGATATTCTGATATATTCCAAGGATAAGGAAGAGCATGCTGACCATTTGAGAATAGCATTGCAGACTTTAAGAGAACATAAGCTTTAAGATAAGTTTAGTAATTGTGAGTTATGGTTAGATGAGGTAGAATTCCTCGGTCATGTGATCAGTAAAGATGGGATTGCTGTGAATCCATCTAAAGTTCAGTCAGTACTAGAGTGGACTGCACCAACCAATGTGAAACAAATTCGAGGTTTCCTAGGAATGGCTGGTTATTATCGGAGATTCATTGAAGGTTTCTCCAAAATATCCGGACCAATGACCAAATTATTAAGGAAGAATACACCATTTAAGTGGGATGAGAAGTGTGAAGCAAGTTTCCAAGAGTTGAAAACGAGATTAACCACAGCTCCAATCTTAGCAGTTCCTGAAACAGGGAAATATTTCACCGTATACTGTGATGCATCTAAAGAAGGTTTGGGTTGTGTATTAATGCAAGATCGGAAAGTGATTGCTTATGGTTCAAGACAATTGAAACCACATGAAGTCAACTATCCAACTCATGATTTAGAGTTAGCAGCAGTAGTTTTTGCACTGAAAGGATGGAGGCATTTTCTTTATGGAGCCATATGTGAGTTATACACTGACCATAAAAGTCTCAAATATTTCTTCACTCAAAAGGAATTGAACATGAGACAGAAGCGTTGGTTGGAATTAATCAAGGATTATGATCTAACAATCAATTACACCCCACGAAAAGCAAATGTTGTAGCAAATGCTTTAAGAAGAAAGAGTGCAGATATTCAACCTAGCAACAGAGAGTTACCAAAAGAGTTACAAATGGAGTTGGAAAGATTAGAACTCCAATTCGTCAGGACAGAGGTTCTTGGAGGATTAGCGACTATGCAGGTAGTGGCAGAACATGACAGTGATCTTAAGCAAGAAATTTTTAGACGTCAAGAAGAAGACCCTTTTATTGCTGAGGAAATTTGGAGGATATCTCAAGGGAAAAATCAGTTTTTTGCCTTGGAGATTATGGATATTTATGGTTCCAAGATCGTTTATGTGTTCCAGATGTGACTGAGATCAAAAATGTCATACTCAAAGAAGCACATACTACCCCATATTCTATACATCCAGGGAGTACTAAGATGTATATGGATTTGAAGGAACTATTCTGGTGGAATAACATGCAAAGAGATATTGCTAAATATGTATCTGATTGCCATACTTGCCAAAGGGTGAAAGCTGAACATCAAAATCCAGCAGGACCATTACAACCCTTAGAAATTCCTAAATGTAAATGCGAGGAAATAGGCATGGATTTCATCACAGGATTACCTATGACACCAAAAAAGAAGGACATGATATGGGTAATAGTGGAAAGACTCACTAAGAGTGCACATTTTATTCCAGTGAATCAAAAAGATAATGCCGAGAAGTTAGTTGAAGTATATGTCAAAGAGATAGTAAGTAAGCATGGAGTACCCAAGAAGATCATAACTGATAGTTGATCAGTGTTTACTTCAGCATTTTAGAAGCAATTGCATGAGGCACTTGGTTCAAAGTTAGATTTTAGCACGACATATCATCCTGAGTCAGGAGGTCAAACTGAAAGAACAAATCAAATACTAGAAGACATGTTGAGAGCTTGTGCACTAGATTTTGGAGGAACATGGGAGGAACACCTACCATTGGCAGAATTTTCTTATAACAATAGCTATTAGAGTAGTCTGGAGGCAGCTCCATATGAGGTTCTATATGGAAGGAAGTGTAGATCACCAATATGTTGGTATGAACCTGGAAACAGCAAAGAATTTGCGCCAGATTATATCAAGGAGAGACAAGACATCATCGATAAGATCAGGGATAGACTGAAAATAGCTCAGAGCAGGCAGAAAGTTATGCGGATCAAAGCCGAAGATCATGGCATCCAGAAGTAGGAGATATGGTATATTTGAAAGTAAGTCCAATGAAAGGAGTAAAAAGGTTTGGAGTTAAAGAGAAATTATGTCCAAGATATATCAGACCATTCAAGATACTGAGCCAAAACAGAACTATAGCTAATGCTTTAGAGTTACCATCAAGACTGGCTCAAGTGCATAATGTTTTTCATGTGTCACAACTTCGTAAATGTTTGAAAGTTCCAGAGGATGCAATAACACATCAAGAAATAGAACTACAAGCAGACTTGACTTATATTGAAAAGCCCTGCAAGATTCTGTAAGAAAATTGGAAAAGATTGAGGAATAGGGCAATCAAATATTGCAAGGTACAATGTGAGCATCACCCTGAAAGGGAAGGCACATGGGAGAAGGAAGAGTATTTAAGAAAAACTTATCCAGAACTATTCAGGTACATCTCCAACAAACTTCGGGACGAAGATTAATTTAAGGGGGGAAGTCTGTAACATCCCAGCATTTAGGAACCTAACGAAGGGTAGATTTATAATTATGTATTATTGCATGCATATTTTTGTGAAAAAGTGGGTAAAATTTTCGCCAAATAAAACCTTAAGTGATCAATGTTTCTTTCTTACTTTAAGATTAGGTGTAGACTTAAAGGAGGATTGTATAAAATCTTTGATGTGATCTTAAAAGAATTATGTGTGTTTTGAAATGGGTTTGAATTTAAAAACTTAAGTGTTTGAATAATAATTTAAAAGATTTAGATAGAAGGTTTGAGTCTTAAATTAATTAAGACATAGGCAGTATAACTTAAATCTCAAAACAATAGAACTTATGAAAATTATTTTCATATTATAAAGACATAAACAAGTTACAACAGAATAAAGAATAAGAATTATCTTTATTAATAATGATATAATCTTTATTACAATTGAATAAAATAAAGATTACAAGAACTATAAAAGAAAAATTACAAAGGATTAAAAAATTACATCTACTAACTATCCTATATCTAAAACCTAAACTAAATCTTCATCTTTATCTTTGAACCTGCAAAACAAAGATTAAAAAGAAATAAAACAAGATTAGTGTTACTATATATTCCTCTCAGATATGTAAGTGAGGTGCACTTGACAATCTCATCACTGAGAAATGTTAAAGAGGGGCAAGTTTCACAAATATGAAATATTTCATCTTTCATAAATTCACAGCCAGAATGCAAATGACAGCCAAAAGGGATTAGTTTACCAGCCAAGGTAAAAGTAGATTGGTAACAGTAAGATCAAATTTTATGAACCTATCCATATGTGCATAGCAGGCACACAGGCTGCACACACAAAAGCATGCAAGGGTGTGCTGTCGACTGCACAAGCACAGCCAGATTAAACAAAACTAGAGCACAGCCATGGGGAAGCACCTCAGTGCAACAATACACAACACCACACTACACCACAGCACAACACAACCAGGGTGAACAACAAGTAAACCAAGAACAGAAGACAAACCAAACCACCCAGATTAACCAAACATCACCAGAATGGTGACATCAGGAGGGGGATGAATCAGGTGGACAGCAAGGCCAAGCCCAGGAGCTAGGAGGAGCAGGCTAGCTCCAGATCAAGCACAGGAGTCCATCAAAACCAGATCAAGATCATCACCAACTTACTCCACAAATATCAGCTTTTGTGGTGAGTTTCATAAAACCTTCACATAATCTATTCATCTTATTCAGAGAAACCATGTGTTTTTTTATAAAACAAACCCTCAGAAAGCACCCAATTGGGGTGAATCTATCATAGGGATTTCTTTTAAGCTCTAAAGGCAAATCACAACATACCAAGATTCAACCAGAGCTCAGAGCAACACCCTTGCTTTGGTTGTCAAACCATATTCTACAATTCAATCATACATATATCTATGATCTATTTCTAGACACATCCCTAAAGGAAGGGTAGCACCTTAGAAACAAATCTTTGGGATCCATAGATTGATCAAGCTCACTACCATTTTTTTCCAAGCTTTGATTCAATAAAGAATAGCTGGTACCACTACCAAGACTATCTAGATGAACCAACTAGATAAGATTTGAATCCCTAAGCCTCAGACCAACATCATTGGTCATAGGGAATCCAGATAAGAGCATCTCTATTTTTCAAAGCCAAGATTGTCTCAAGCATAAACTAACCAAATCCATGGTTTAGAATTAAACTTGTGTGCCATACATGATGGTGTCACAAGAACAATTCAATATGAATGAGGAAAAGCAGTAAATCATCATAGATTCAGAAAATCAATTAACTAATCATTTTCCTGTTAAAAACAGGAATCATAACTAGAATATTCCTATAATACACTTCACTATTTGAGATCATGATGATCTCAACCCAAATATTAATTTCCAAGCTAACAGCACTAGGCCAGCAGATGTATCTTATCATAATCATGACCATGAATCAAATAAACAGTGGAGAGCTATCAAATCATTGGCTTTACCAGGCATGTTTCCCATACAATCACATCATCTGAATCAGATGCAATCCAAGCATCAAATCATCTAGTAAGCCACCAGAAACATCATATATCAGTTCAACCAACAAGCCACAGGCCAATAAACATTCAGTATGTGTACAAACCATCTAAACATGAATCAATTCCTCTAGTACATGAACAAGCACATCAGAGGAACCCTAAAAGGGATAATCATCCTAATCTGACTCAGACAATAGCCAGAGAGGACACTGCTAACATCTAGCATCGAATCAGCAAGCATAGAGAGCATCAGGAGAGAGGAATCAAACTCACCATAGGTCCTCGCTGAAGGATATAAGAGGAAGGAGAGGGGCCGACGGCCAAGGTGGCTCGGGGAGCACCCCAGAGGGGGCGCTGCAACCCGCACGGCGCCACGGCAACGACCCTGATCACGCCTGGAGGTGCAGAGCATCACCTCAGCGCACGACAACCACAGCAGCACTTGAATCCATGCCAATCCCCAAACCCTAGGGTTCGGGACGACATTGATCCATCGCAGGAGAGCCCTAGGCTCGAATCCAATTGGATAGAACGAACGGGCGTCGTTGACAACCCCCTAATGCACCACGGCGGCGACCAAAATGGTCGGCGGCGGCGGGAATCGTCGGTGGCGGCATCGCCGGCCACAGGGTCGAGGTCAGAGGAGGAGGAGAAGATGAACTCGTGAAAGAGAGAGAGGAAGTGAGGAATGGGCCGAGCTGGGCCAGACCCTTCGGGATGGCTTATTTGTCTAGTACTACTGGGCCAACTGTGCCCAATAAAAATAACCAGCCCAGAAACAATTTCAGGCCTGTTTTAATAAAAAGAAAAAGACCAAAATACCCCTGGACTTAATAAAATTCTAGAAAATAATAGTCCAAAAATTATAAATAAAATATTTTTGGATTCACAATAATCCATTCTGTCTAAATAAAATAACATATCAAATTTTGGACATTCAAATTTTTATAAGAATTTTGTAATTTAAATATTCCTTATGGAATTTTACAAAATTATTGAAAGGTGATAAAAATAAATAAAAATCACTTTCATTATTTATTAATAGTATAGTATTTTTGAAAATACTAAATAAATATTTAGTAATAAAATAAAGGTATAATTAAGAATTCCTAAAGGAATTATTAAATCAATAAAAGTCAAATAAAAGGAAATAAAATAATTCAATATAGGTTACAAAATATTAAAAAGTAATATTTATAAATCTTTTATTACTAAAAGGGAATATTTCGGGGTAAATGCATATAAGTTTAAATAATGCATTACATTACTTGCATAATCATTTTGATTCTTTAAATATTGTCCTTACCTGGCAATACTGATATTTTTGTAGAACTAGAAGCTCAAGGTCCAGTGCAAGCATCAGAATTCACTACCTTGCCATCACAAGGCAAGTTCATCACTTGCTCATGTCCTTTGAAGAGTCTTTATCCAAGTATTTGCAAATTGTGTGGTATCATATATGTTATAAAATAAAGAAAATAATATTTTCATAAACAAAGAAATCATAGATATCATCCTAAGTGGTGATATAATGGAGCAATAGAACTTAGAGTTCTATTTGCAACAATGATGATCAAGTAGGGACTTAATAACCCCTGACATCAGTGATTCTAGCGCCGTATATTACGCGTTAGCCATGAGATTTGGAATGGGACAGAGAAGTCAGCTGTATCTTCTTCCTCTCGCATGAAGCCGGATGTGCAGGTCATGGCTGTTATTCTTGTAGCCTGCATATTAATTGGTAATTCGTAGAGGATATGCAACATATGGGTGGGAACACTCAACATCCCACGATAGTTCTGGCATCTAACGGTTTGTACAAACCATTGCCGTAATTCATTATGTGGGCATGGTGTACACCAAGGAGGCATCTTGGTCGCAAAGGCGATGATTTGCTTGGACCAACTTCGGGCCCCACATCATGGAATTGTGGACGGAAAATGCCTGGGTTGTGCAACAAGGAGTTGATCTCTCATGGGTAAAACGCACCTCTGCAGAGCGTAAGAATCGTAACTTGTTACTCCTGTTAGGGAAGGAGCTACGAACGCAGCAGGAAAGGAACTCCATGAAAGTTCTAATCAACCTGTGAAGGCTGCTTGTCATAGTTTTTCAGAATAAAATCAATCTTTGAAGAAAGATTTACAAAAACTGCATAGTGCCAAGGATTTATAATCCGAGGTGGTAGTTAGAGCATCAAACTTCCCACCTTGCATATAATGAACTTGTTGGGTAACGCTGTTACTCATTCTTTCCTTTGATCCCTTGCTTAGACTCTGGGGATTCTGAAGAAGTGCCAATGTATGCAGTTGAATGCCAAGAAGACGTGTTCTACGAGGAACCTGATCTATCAGGAGGAGTTGAAGGCGTGGACTACGAGATCCGTTACGGTGTCGATGAGAACGAGTCCACTTAAGAGTCTAGTTAATAGTGACCAATGGAGCCGAGAAACATGAACTCTATAAAATAAGTTGTTGAGCCCCACTCCTAGTCAGAGTTGTTACTTTTAAATTTCTGCCGAACATCTTATATTTTGGTTTGTAAGTTGGATCTTTTGGAAGTCTTGAACTTCCGGTATTGTAATAATAATAATGTGTGTACCTTTGTAATATGGACCCGTAATGTTTCTGTTGTACCACTCTGAGGGATGTGATATTTACAGAACGGTGTTCTGTGGATGTCATGTCAACGACTATAGTGTACTACACATGCAGTGGTATGCTGGGTCACCGCAGTTCCGCCGCTACTCGCGTCACCGATGATGGCTTACGACGATCGGAGACGCGCGAGGGCGATCTCCGCAAGCTCCGTGAGCAGGGTATGATCCCGCAGGATAGGGAGGCCGTTAGGGTGCCCGGTGATGAGGTAATTCCCCGTCCTCCTGCTGGGTTTCGGCTCATGTTTGTCTCTTTTGTCCTTCAGGGCCTTTCTTTCCCGATCCACGATTTTCTCCATGCATTGCTTTTCTTTTATGGCATCCAGCTTCATCATCTTTCGCCGAACTCTCTTCTTCATATCGCCTGCTTCATCACCTTCTGCGAGTGTTGGCTCGGTGTCGAGCCGCACTTTGGCCTCTTCCGGAAGCTCTATTCAGTGAAGAGGCAATCTGGCTCCAATGGCGTTTATCCCATCGGCGGCTGCATCATTTCCCTTAAATCCAACTTTCTTTTCTTCTCTTTTTCTATGTCTGAATCTGTCCAGTACAGGCGGAGGCGATGGTTTTACATCCGCGACTCCTTTTGACCCCTCCCAGAAAATCCAGCCGAAGAGGTCTTGGAAGAACCACATCTTGGATGGTGAGGTGGCGAATATAGAGGGGCTATATCGTCGGGTGAAGGATCTCCAGTTGATTCCGGATAAAGAGGTGAACGGTGTGGATATCATCCGCACATTCCTCAAACGTTGGGTGCAGCCGCTCCAGGCTAGGGCGCACCCGATGTTTCTTTATTCTGGTCGCCACGATCCGACTAGGGTTTCGACTGAGGAGATCTATAGGGGGACCTCGACAGGATGCTTCGGCCGCTGCTGAAGCACAAAGCTGAAGAAGATCTCCCAGGGAAGTCGTTGACTCCTCCGTTCGCCGCTCTCGTCTGGTTCCGTAGGTGTAGATCTAGGGCATGCGTGTAGCGCTTTTTTTGACTGTGTTTTTCTTGCACTTGCTTGTGTTCTGAAAGTTTGTTTCTTTTGCGCAAGAGTTCAAGGTACGGGCATGTCGCCTCCACTACCCGAACTGTTTCCGGATGCATCGGACAATGAGGTAGTGGATTCCATGTCTGAGCTTCCCTCGGCGCAATCACTAGAGGAAGAAACTTTTGAGTCTAGCGAGGAGCAAACTCGAAAGCGAACACGGAGCTCGACCAAAGCATTGGATGCTTCGACTCTGCCGACCCCTAGGAACCCGTCATGCCTTGAGCGTCACAGTGGGGGTCATGGTGGATCTTCCTCTCCTATTACGGCCATGCCCGTGCGGGCTATGGCACCGTAGCCGCCGGCGAAGCGGAAGAAGGAAGAGAAGAAAGGAAGGAGGGCCCCGCCTATCTTCGACTTGAGCGATTTCGACTCGTAAGTATCTGCCATTGCTTTTGCTCTCTCTCGTCTTCTTGCTTGTATTTGACTGAAGTTTTCTTTTGTAGCCACTCCTCTGATGGCTCATTCAGCAATGGCGCTCGGGAGATGGTGGGGGGAGTCGAAGGTTGCTCCTCCTCCTCCTCAGACGGTGGACACATCTGAGGGCGCTGCTCCTAACCCTTCTCCACAAGAGGCTCGGGTGGTTGTCCCCAAGAATACTACAACCGGACATTCGGAGTCACCGTCTGACCACGTAAGTGCTTTCGTTCTTGCCGCGGGGGGAGACCCCGAGCATTTTTCGGATGATCTGCTAATCATTTTTGTTTTGTGTCTCGGGAGGGAGCCCTGAGCATCTGTCGGATGATCTGCTGATCATTTTTGTTTTTGTTTCTCGGGGGGATCCTCCGAGCATCGGTCGGATGATCTGTTGATCATGCCCTTTTTTGTACGTATCTCGGGGGGAGCCCCCGAGCGTTTTCGTATGCGTGATTTGCTTTGCTCGTTTTCTTGGGCGCAACCTCCAAGCCTTTTTCCTGACAAGTTGCATCTTCTCGTAGCCTTTTGTTCAAGGTGCCAACCAGCTGGTGAAGCAGCATCTGGCATTGGACGCCAGCCTTCAGAGGCTCCAAGGTCCGTGTGTTTTTATCAATCTTCTCCTTCTTTGGCTGCTTGCTTACACACGAATCTCATGCCTGTTCTTTGTTTCAGACGAGAATAACATTGCCCTCCGCAAGATTGATGCTCTCAAAAAGAGCCTCGGGCAAGCGGAAAAGAAAGCTGAAGATGCCGCTGGCGCTAAGGAGCGCCTTGAGCAGGAGTTAGCCGACGCGGCTTCGGCCAAGGAGCGCTTACAACAGGAGGCCACGGATTGCGAGGATCAACTCACCACCACTGCGGCCTCGCACGAGAAGGAGGTTGCCGGCAAGCTGATGGCCACCGCGAAGGCTATTTTGGGTGAGTAGTTTCATCTATTCCTTTTCATCTTCCTTGTCTTTCTAGCTTCGTTTTGGTTTTCACTTTGCTTCTTCCGTATATCTAGATGTCGCGGGAATCGAGTTTGACCGTGGTGCCCTAGAGCATGGAAGTGCTCTGGATGACGCCACTGCGACAGTCGAAGACCGCTGCAGTACTGTGATCGTCTTGCTTGCCAAGGCCAAGGTGGTTCTCGGGCTTTTCTACAAGGAGCTCGTCCCCAAGGGCGTTGCCCTCGAGGATGTCGAATTGTTGGCGGACGCACTATCAGCCGAGGATCCCGCGGCATACAAGCGCAAGCAGAAGGGTATCGGGGCGTCCATGGGGCTGGCAGACATCCATCCCTACGCTCGCCCGCCCTATCTATCTGCGCGCTTGCAGGTAGGGGAAACTCTATGTGATTCGCTACGCTTGCTTGTGTGATGGACATGGCGTCTGGAGCGGAGCTGGATCTTCATCAGTTCACCTCCCAGATGCTGACAGCTGCCGACGGATCCGAGGTAGCCTTCGCCCTCTACGTTGCCCGTTGTAAACGCTATGGGCCGAAGCTGATTGACTTGCTGGCGGAGTACGCGGTGAGGCAGCAGGGAGAGGCCAAGAGGAGGCAATCCGTCTCCGAGGCTACTCAGGATGCAGCTTCTTAGGCCTTGTAGTTGTAGGATAGCTTTTGTTTCTTTTGTTGTAATGTATCTATGAACACTCCTTGTGCCACGCAGTGGCTTTTGCTGTATATAATGAATCTCCGAGCTATTTGCTTATTCGTACGTTTGTTCATATCCTAGCCTTCTTTTCCTCTAGGGACCTTCGAGTGATTATCCCGTTGATACTTCGCATGCGCTGCAGCTGCGACCATCGTTGGATGATGCGTCATAGCTTGTGTTTCTTCGTGACCGCATCCGTAGTCTTGAGAAAGAGTTGCTTGGCGTTCGAGGCCACGCGGATGTTTGGAAGTCGAAGGCGGAGCGGGGCGTCGCCAGGGAGGAGTATCTTATGGGGGAGTTGCGGCGTTTGGCCGAACAACTTCAATGTGAGTTTCCTCGAGCTGCTGCTCATTTTTCGGATGCGCCTGTTGGCTTGTCATCTTACTTTGTAGTTTGTTGCAGGTGCTAACCTTGTTCCCAGGGAGGAAAAAGAGCGTGTTGCTATTCGGATCAATTGCCTGACCCAGCAGGACATGGAGGCCGGCGGCTTTTTCTGGATGGACCGTGATCGTGTTATGGTTCTTGCGACTGTGTAGGATCGTGTTCACCAGGTGTCACGGGTGCTGCGGCAAGAGAAGACTTCCTTGGCGTCAATTCTACACGTGATGTTTCCCCTGGATGAGGCACCATCAACTCTATGGGGCCGGCTGGCGAAGTTTCACGATGTGCATCATGTCAGGGAGCTGGTGCGGCATCAGCTGGTTGCAGGGGTGAAGGCTGCGCTTTCCCTCGTGCGGTTGCATCGTCCTTATGTAGAGCTTGTTGCTGTGGCGGCTGGGCCTCCTCTTCGGCCGGATGGTGGCATGTGGGACATGCGTCCACATTATGCGGCTGTAAGGCAGTATGCCGAACAAATTGTAGATCTCTCTGAGCAGCGTGCGTAGGTGATTCTTCAGAATAGGTAGGACCTGTAAAAAGATAGATGTAAAATTTGTATGTATTCGACTAGGCGTGTTATGCCCTTTGCTTTAAAGGTTGATTGTTGTTAGCACGTGGTGCTTTGTTTGCATGCATGTCCTTTTCGTTAGCCTGACGTGGTCAGCTACTCAGGTGTACATGCGTTATCCTCAGTCGACGAAGTCGTGAGGTGAGGGGAGCCCCCGAGTGTACATGCGTTATCCTCAGTCGACGAAGTCGTGAGGTGAGGGGATCCCCCGAGTGTACATGCGTTATCCTCAGTCGACAAAGTCGTGAGGTGAGGGGATCCCCCACCTGGGATGACTTCAGTGACGACGTAGGGTCCTTCCCAGGGCGACTCGAGCTTCTTCGGTCGCTCTTGCTTGAGTCGTAAGACTAGGTCTCCTTCAACAAAGGACCTTGGGTGAGGAGGCTGTGGTAGTTGCGGAGGCTCTGTTGATAGACCGCTGATCAAGCTGCGGCGATGTCGCGTTCCTCGTCGAGTGTGTCGATGGCGTCTTCGAGTGCGGCCGTCGATTTGGCTTTGCTGTAGGTGACGACCCGTGGGGCCTTGTGTCGTACCTCTGTAGGCAACACGGCTTCGGCTCCATGCACCATGAAGAAGGGCGTGTAGCCAGTTGAGCTGTTTGGCGTCGTGTGTAAGCTCCAGAGGATGGAGGGTAGCTCTTGTGTCCAGGCTCCTGCGAGTCGCTGGAGTGGGCTCATTAGGCGCTTCTTTATGCCGCCACCGACGAGGCCGTTGGCCTTTTCGACCTGCCCGTTTGTTTGCGGGTGCGCCACAGAGGCGTATGTGATGTTGATTCCGAGGTCTTCGCAGAAGTCCTAGAATTCCTTGGAGATGAAGTTCGACCCATTGTCGGTGATGATGCTGTGCGGCACGCCGAACCTGTAAACAATGGATTCAAAGAACTTGACGTCCGTTTTGCCCTTTTGGTTAGTAACAGGCATGGCCTCGATCCACTTGGCGAATTTATCGATTGCGACCAGGAGGTAGACGTGGACTCCTCTCGAGGACTTGGGCAGTTTGCCGATCATGTCGAGGCCCCATTGGGCGAAGGGCCAGGCCAAGGGTACGGGCCTGAGCTCCGATCCTGGTGCATGTGGTTTATCTGCGAACCTCTGGCACCCGTTGCACCTTCGAACGATGTCCTTGGCGTCATTCATGGCCGTTGGCCAGTAGAACCCAGCTCGTAGAGCTTTGCCGACAAGGGCACGGCTCCCCACGTGATGGTCGCAGATACCCTCATGGATGTCTTGGAGGATGGTTTTGCCGTCACCGATGGTGACGCACCTTTGGAGTACACCCGAAATGCTGCGCTTGTACAGCTCGCCATTGATGATGGTGAAGGCCTTGGACCGGTGAGATATGCGCCGGGCATCTGTCGGGCTGTCAGGCAGCTCCTCGTCTATCAGATATCGGAGGTATGGCTGTGTCCATGTTTCTTCGACTGCCATGACCTGCATCATGTTGACAACTGCAACCTCTGTGTCGAGTTTTTCTGGTCCTTCCTGTCCTTCGGGTAGCGCAACACCTGAGTGCTCTTCTTCTTCGGGTGATCCCTTTGGGAATTTCCTTTTGATGGATGGCACGCAGATCTGTTCGAGGAACACACCTGGTGGCACCCGTGTGTAGGTGGAGCCGATGTTGGCGAGTCTGTCGGCCTCTTCGTTGCTTTCTCTCCCAAACTGCCTAAGTTCGCAGCAGTCGAAGTCTCCTTCGAGTGCGTTGTAGAGTGCGTGGTACGCAATCATGTTGGCCGCATGTGCGTCACACTCGTTCATTGTCTGCTGGACGACGAGGTTCGAGTCGCCGTAGATGACCAGGCGCGTCACGCGCAGATCTTGTCCATCCTCATGTCGTGGATGAGGGACTCATACTCGGCCTCGTTGTTGGAAGCTCGAAGTTTCATCCAGAGGACGTACTTCATCTTATCGCCCTGTGGGGAGGTCAGTATGACCCCGGCTGCTACTCCGGCCACACGCTTGGAGCCATCGAAGTGCATCGTCCATGACTGTGTCATTTCAGGGGTGTCTGGCAGCTGCAGTTCCATCCAGTGGACGAGGAAATCCGGAAGGACCCGAGACTTGATCGCGTGGCGCTTCTCATAGACGATGTCTAGAGGTAACAGCTCGATGCCCCACAGGGCCACACGCCCTGTGGCCTCCGGGTTGTTCAGGATGCTGTTCAAAGGTGCTTCGTTGACGACCATCACCTGATGCTCCTGTAAGTAGTGGCTCAGCCGACGAACCGTCATGAATACGCCGTAGGAGAGTTTCTGGTAGTGAGCATACCTCTGCTTTGTTGGCGTCAATAACTCGCTAAGGTAGTAGATTGGGCGTTGGACCCCATGGGTCTTGCCATCTTCGGGTCTTTTGACCACAAGCATGGTGCTTACCACCTGGTGTGTAAGCTGCTATGTATAGCAGTAGAGGCTCGCGCTCCTTTGGCGTGACCAGGACAGGCGAGGTGGAGAGAAGCCGCTTTAGATCTTCGAATGCGTCGTCCGCTTCGGGCGTCCACTCGAATTTGTCTCCCTTGCGTAGCAGCTGATAGAAAGGCAGGGCTTTTTTGCCCATGCAGCTGATGAACCTGCTCAACGCCGCGATTCGCCCAACAAGCTGCAGGACGCCCTTGAGGTTCTTCGGCTTCTCCATGGCCATTATGGCCCGGATTTTCTTCGGGTTTGCCTCGATCCCTCGCTGGGAGATGAAGTATCCTAGTAGTTGACCAGATGGGACGCCAAAGGCGCACTTTTCCGGGTTTAGCTTGATCTTGTATCGATCAAGGTTGTCGAACGTCTCGCGGAGATTGTCGATTAGTGTCTTGGCCTCCCTTGATTTGATTACTATGTCGTCCACATAGACTTGGATGTTGCGGCCGATCTGGTCCTTCAGGTATGCCTGCATGCATCGTTGGTACGTGGCGCCTGCGTTCTTGAGCCCGAAAGGCATTGTGTTGTAGCAGAATACACCGAACAGCGTGATGAACACCGTTTTCTCCTGATCTTCGACCTTTAGTCAAATCTAATTGTATCCTCAGTAGGCGTCGAGGAAGGAGAGCTTCTTGCATCCTGCAGTCGAATCGATTATATGATCGATCCGATGGAGAGGGAATTGATCCTTCGGGTAGTGCCTGTTCAGCGATGTGAAGTCCACGCACATCCGCAGGATGTCCGTGTCCTTTTTGGGGACCATCACGGTGTTGGCGAGCCACTCGCTTTCCTTGATCTCCCTGATGAAGTTTGCGTCGAGTAGTCTGTTGACTTCGACTCCAATGGCTTCAGCCCGTGGTTTGGACAGTCGTCGGATGGACTGTTTGACGGGCTTGGTGTCTGAAAATACATTGAGTGCGTGCTCGGCGAATTCCCTGGGAACTCTTGGCATGTCCGCAGGACACCAGGCAAGGATTTCCCAGTGCTCACAGAGGAATTCGACGAGCGCGCTTTCCTATGCGGGGCTGAGGTCGTTGGCGATCAGCGCCGTCTTGGAGGCGTCCGTCGGGTGGACTTGCACCTTCTTTGTGTTGACGGTGGAGTCGAAAGACATGTAGGGTGTGTTATGTCTTGCAACTGGGGGTGCCCCGTTGTCTGTCACCTCGCGGAGCCTTATGAGCTCTTCCTGCATGCCGAATGACTAGGAGATTCTGTTGAAGTCCCTGTCGCAGTGGTCCGATCGGGTGAAGCTCTAGTGGACCGTGATTACGCCCTTAGGTCCTGGCATCTTGAGTAGCAGGTACGCGTAGTGCGGTACTGCCAGGAACCGTGCGAATTCCACACGCCCGACGATGGCGTGGTATTATGATGGCCCGTCCACCACTTCAAACTCGAGTCACTCACACCGAAAGTTGTCGGGCTTGCCGAAGATGACGTCGAGCCATATCTTTCCCAGGGGGAATATGCCTTTCCCTGGGACGATGCCGTGGAACGTTGTATCAGATTGTTCCATGCTGCACAGCGGGATCCGCATTGCTGCTAAGGTACTGGCGAACATCAGATTGATGTTGCTGCCGCCGTCCATGAAGACGCGGCTCATATCGAATCCTCCGATCTACGCCTCAAGCACCAGGGCACCATGACCTAGGCGAGGGACCTGTCAAGGGTGATCCGAATGGCTGAACGTGATGCAGGACTCCAATCCACTGAGGTACTCAGGGATGGCGGGTGGAGCAGTCATAGCCAGATTGATCTGATAGGTAATTTTCTTTTGCACCCTGTTCATTGGGCGTCCTTGTTGGATCATCAGTGATCCTTTTGGCACGGGGTACCCGTTTCCTCCGTTGTTCTGCGCGGGTGCGATTGGATGATTCAAAGGTCCCACGGGTGGTGGTGGAGGAGCTCCGTGGGCGATGTCACCTGGTGCGGGCGCGTTCCCGTATCCAAGGTTCGAGGCTTGTTGCCTCATCTGGGACATGCTCTCGCTGAGTTTCTGGAACTCGCGGCAATCCTTGAGCATGTGGCTTGCCTTCTTTTTACCATCCTGCTTGTCGATGTAGAAGTGGATGGTGCATGGACCCGACAGTTTGTCGTATGGTGAGGGTCCATCGTCGCGGCCGGGACGTTGCCATGACTGCGCTAGGAGTCCTCCGTCGCGGAAGTTGTTTCCGCGGTATCCGCCGCTGCAGCGGTCGACGTAGCCAGCCGCGACCATGTCGGGTCCGTCGCGATCATCTTAGACGCGCGATCTTCTCTTGCTAGGGCGTTCACGTCGATGTGCATAGTCATCTTCCTCCTCCGAGTGCGCTCGGTGGATGGAGTCCTCGCCGTCTGCCCACCTGTTGGCGATGTCCATGAGGTGGTAAAGTGTCTTGGGCTTGACGCACCCAAGTTCTTCCTTGATGTCCTGGCGCTTGACGCCATCTTTGAAGGCGTCGATCGCTCTCTCCTCAGAGATGTGCGCTGCGGAGTTTTTGGTGTTGGACCAGCATAATATGTATGAGCGAATGGATTCGCCCGTTCTTTGGGTGCAGGCCCATAGCTCTTAGATCGAGGATGGCCTCTTGCTAGTGCCTTTGAAGTTTCGTATGGAACTATACGCCAGTTCCTCCTAGCTTCGGATGGATCCCGAGGATAGGCTGCTGAGCCAGATCCAAGCTACGCCTGTCAGCTGCAGCTGAAGGCATTGCATGGCGGTGTCTTTCTTTCCACCGTGTAGCTTGACGGACGACAAGTGGTCGCTAAGCCACACCTTGGGGTCCTGTGTACCGTCAAACTTCGGAGTGTCCGAAGGAAGCTTGAAGTTCCGCGGCATCCGTGTCCACCGGACGGATCTGCTAAAGCATCGGGCTCTGTAGAGTTCTCCTTCGTCGTCGTCCTCATCGGATTCGGACGAGTATATGCTCTTGGCGCGCTCTTTGTAGATCTTGCATTGGGTGAGATCGCTTCGAGCATCGTAATCGCGGTTGCGATGGCGCGAGCTCTTGTGCCTTCAAAGTAGGTCGTGCTCTTCATCGTCGGATGAAAGCGTGGGGCTGTGGTTGAACCTGACCGCAACCTTCTTCTTTGGCTCCGCAGGAGCTTCTCTGTGGAGCGCATGTCAACACCCGGATTTTTAATCCCAGATGCATGTTATGCCATACATCGCAATCCCAGGATTACCATTTTTGCGAGACATAACAGATTTGGATATCACAGTACATCATCCATTACAAACCATACATAAGGTCTTACACAAATAAGGATCTCATGATCTAGTTCTTAATACAACTCAAGCAGCGGAATAACATAATAATAAAGGTAGCGTAGGTGAAGCTCCATCTTGGGGTCACAGGCAATGCTGACGATGGGAGATGATCCTAGTTGTCGTAACCTTCCTATAGTCCATCATCCTGGTACTCCTCTTCATAGTCTGGCCACGGGAATAGCCAGGGACAAAGCCATGAGTACTCTTTAAGTACTCACAAACTAATACTAACAAGTTAAGGGGTTTTTGTAGTAGGAAACTAAGCTCTAGGGTTGTTTTGCAAAAAGCCAGATTTACCTCTACTAAGTTCAGAAGCAAAGAAAGATAGTTGAAATTTTATAACACCTAAGTGGGAACTTGAATTTCATGTCACAACTCTGTTGTGGTCAAGTCAAAATCTCAATTCATTTCACAAGTCATTTTGAAAACATCTGATGGGGGAACAGTATGGCCACTCCAACTGTCCATAACCGCGAACGCGGCTATTCGAATAGTTTGACACTCTTCAGAGATTATACACTTTCACCACAACATTCGATACATCCGTTAGGAACAAATCCTGAATTCACCATTCTCAGTATGCAGATAATCAATCCTAACCTTTCAATTACATGCCCTAGTATAGGCACCTCTCCTATGAGTTTGGCCCCCCAACCATGACCAACTGTCATCTTGGGTACTGCACAGGTGGACAATCTTCACAAGGTAGCCTCAGCTCAGACCTTGGCCGTGAGGGAACCCATACTAAGGTATATAAGTTTATAGTCAAGCCCTACCCAATCTTCGGGTATTGTGGTTGTACGGTAAAATTGGAATGGTGTCGCATCTAGACAACCACCAGTTTTATAAAGGGCTAAGGCTCATGATTCAACATTTTCATCGTCAAAATCATCTGGTGTTCGAAAACACATGTAAAAAAATTTCAGTAGAATTACTCATCATTCCAAGGTTTTCATAACCATTTTCACCAAGTATTCCCATCTAAAGTTGATCAAGTTTTATGCTTAGCACTAGCATCTACAAGTGTGGTAATTACTAATGAGGGGTGGTAAACACAGCTTACCCAGGTTCAGATCCCACAACGGTGGCAGAATCCTACTCCTGCTATAAATCACTATAAGGGAAATACGATGAGTTACAGGGATTGGTTCGCTGTGCGAGGTTGTATGAATCGATGCCCTAAAGGATCCCATAGGCCCGACTTATATAGCCATCAGGTCCTAGGGTTACAAGGAAAAGTCCTAGCCAGACAGGTTATAGAGTCCTACACCGTCTATTACTAGTCTTGTGTATCTTGCACTCCAAGGCTCTGGGTACGTCGGTGACGTAGCCTTCCTTTATACGGCATGGGCCTCCCTTCTGGATCCATCTAACTGGGCCACCCGGGTTATCCGGATAGGAGACATGCTATGAGGATACCCATATACCATATCCCCAACATATGATCCTCGTTGGGTTTATCCTTCAGTTCAGTATTGTCAACGAGGTAATAAGACCCATTGAGTAGAGCCTTGCTTATGATGAATGATCCTTCCCATGGCGGTAATAATTTGTGTGACTTCTTCTGCTTAAGTCAGAGCGCTAAATCCCCCTCTTTAAACGAGCGATGTCGAACGCGGCGACTATGGTAGCTGTGTAGCTTCTGCTGGTAGATGGTGGATCTTTGGCATGCCAAAACACGCTCCTCCTTGAGAAGGTCCACATCTAGGCGTTTGGATTATTAGCGTCATCTTCATCGTAGGCGGCGACTCTTGGTGCATTGTGAAGTATGTCGGAAGGTAGGATGGCTTATGCTCCATATACCATGAAATAAGGGGTGTAGCCGGTGGATCTGTTAGGTGTAGTTCGTAAACTCCACAACACTGATGGCAATTATTCCGCCCAGGCTCCAGCTGCTCCATGTAGCGGTTCCTCAAGACGTTCTTGATTCCCTGCAGAATTAATCCATTGGCTCGCTGATAAAGGGGTTAACCTCTTGGGTGGCCCGATCTTCACGGATCTCGTGGTGAAATCAATGGGAAAGAGAGGGGAAAGGGAGAAGGTAGCGGAAGCGAACACACCTCCCAAAGAACAAGATGAACACACACAAAACTCACACGATACAAGGCCGATTGCTCGCGAATGGAGGCTACCGGTCCGATAGAATCCTCGCAAGGAAAGATCAGTCAACATGCTCCCTCAAATCCACATCAGAGAGGGAAGAACACCTTGGGGAGGGTCTTGAAAAGTTGGAGACGAGACACCGAACTCCAAGGCCTTATTCAACGATGGATGCGTGATGCAAAGTCCAATCGAGGTTGGTGACGATAGTCGGTCCCCTTGTAAGGGGATGAGGCAAAACTAGAGATTCCACACATGGGGGTTGTCTTTAGTCTATGATCTATGCCTCAGGGATACATGAGGGGTGGGGGCTCTATTTATAGGCCAGCCGATAAACAAGGGTAGTTTGGGGATAAACTAGGCGAATAGGTAAGTAAAGGGGAATACATGGGTTGTGGCCCAACTAGTGCACGCAGGCACAGACATGACCGGAAGTACCGGACTTAGAACCGATAGTACCAGTCATCACCGGTAGTACCGCTCTTGGACCGGTAGTACCTTTTGCGGTCCTGGAGCGATGGTTGGAGCCGTCAGTAGCGAGTGGTAGTAGGGGCGGTAGTACCGCTGACCGGTAGTACCTGTTCCGATGACCGGTAGTACCGCATGGACCTGGCAGCTGCCGATCTATCTTCTTCCGTCTCCTCTTCCAAGCCTCTGTCTTGTCAGGCTTGATGTTCCGGGCTTCCTCCCTTGCCTCTGTACTGGTCGGTGTGAACCTATCATGCACATGTGACGGAGTATGAAGTAGCATACCATTCAATAGGGTAGGAAGTGGGCTCGCATAGAGGAACAGATTCACCTTTGGAGTCCATGACAACTTGGCGTAAGTTGGAGACCTTGATGTAGTAACGACCGTAGGGCAGGCTGCATCATCCCCCCCCCTTCAAAAAGAGTCGTCCTCGACTCTCCATGTTCATCACGAAGTAGAAGAGGTCGAAGGACATCCTTGATCCTGGGGTTCACCATATAGTCGTCCTCGAGAAGATTGACTTCACAACACTTTAATGTTCTTTCCCCTTCCATGAAGCCTACAAAGCTCACGTCAAAAGTGAAGCAACACTCAAAGCATAGCCAATTCATGAACATTATAGCATGAGTCCTCAAGTAGAAGGAAGTCACCTTAGCGTGTAGAGATGTCTCGGTGAAGGGTAGCCATAGGTAACTCTCTTCGGTTCTTCTTGTCAACACGTGGTTGGTAGATGTTGACGTGTATGCACTTGTATCTTCACACAACAAAGACCAAGCAAAATATTTTCGTGCGTGATAGAGGAGAATGTGAAATGTGGCATGTCCATTCTTGTTCACAACACTATTAGCATAATGCATGTATAGAAAATGGAATGCATATGCAAGGTCAAAGTGCATGGAAAACGTTTGAAAATCCTCAAATTGTGGGAACTCAAAAACTCCATCTAACATAGTAGGGTGGCACTCAAAGCAATTCACTAACATATATATCAACATCTTTGATTCAAGAATAGGAGAATTTGGCAAAAACACAGGTGGAAGCATATCCAAAACAAAAGAATTACGTGTGCAAACCAACCATTGGAAAGAGAAATTGGTCAACATGTTGGATGTCACACACAAATCATCAAAAGAAAATCTCATGGGAATATGAGTATCCCAAACGGAAGCAAAAACAACATGTTTAGAAACAAACCAAAAGAAAGAGCTAGTGGTCCTTTTGTTTGTTACAACAACAAGACGAGATAATTGAAAGCTCTCATGATAATGCATGCTCTTAATGGCATCATGGTTGCACACAAAACATCGAAAATAGAAATTGTTCAACATTTATGTTGCAACACACAAAGCATCAATATCCAATAGCAAAGATACATGAATGTCACAAGGTGAGATAATACCATCAACATGCTTGCAATTAAACCATAGGAAATAGCAATTTTCCAACATGAAAGATGCAAATCATGCAAAAGGTATCAGAGATGGGTTTGATCTTGAACTCACTTGTGGGATGCTCTCAAGAGCTCTTTTTGTCAACTCGTGCTCAACCGAGGTTGACATTATAGTGCGGGTACCTAAACACATCATACACAAAAGGAATAATGTGTGTGCATGGTAGAGATACACATCATCCATCATGACGTATCTCTTTTTGTGCACATCACCATTAATGTCAATCAAGTATGAAATAGATGAATGGTGAGTATGCAAGTGGGGAACATGCTTATCATGGCAATCATCAAAATCTCCAAAAATTGAGAAAACTATGGGGGCCATCTCATTATAACGCATGTGATCAATATTGTTGCAAGCAAAACAAGTGAAATAGCAAGCATTCATCTTATTGCTAGCAACGAGATAAATTGAATGACTAGCATGACAACGCATGTCCAGAGCAATTGGAGGATACACACAAGATGCATAGCATGGAATGTTTATGGCAATGTTATCGCAATCAAACAATTCCACATGATCAATATTATGCAAAGGCAAAGCATCACATGGTAATATGATTGAAGCATATTTAATGTCACAAGTATCATCCATAGCATGCATATCCTCACAATTCATCATGTCCACTAGTGGGATCATGGCATCATCAACACCCTTATTGTTACCTTGTTCATACCTCTCATATGAAGTGGGTGTTGTGGAAGTACTGGCCTCCTTGTGGACGACTTTATCTTCTTGAGGTATCCATGGCGTAACATCATCTTCATCCACCATGTACATCTTCTCCATTCGAGGCATCATTGATTCATGGCTTAGCGCGTCTTCATCCATGGAACCTAGAACAACATAAGATAACACACTAGAGGTAGAGGGTAAGTCGTTAGAAATCGAAATGGCCTCACTTGACCTATCAACTACCACTCTCAACTCACTCGGTGTATCACTCATACCCTCCAAGTGGAAGCACTCAATCTCACATAAGGTGGAGTCACTCATCTCACTCTTGTGCTCACTCAAGTGGTCTAAGTGTCTCTCATACTCACATGGGATTGGTACCACATCATCACTCAAGCATATAGGGGGTAGGATCGGTTTCCTCAACTCCATGCGCCTCCTTTGGTGAAGGGAAAATCCCATGCTCACCATTCTTGACCTTGAAGCCTCCTAGGTTGGATGCCATATGATGGGCATCATCGTTCACCTCCATGGTCGAATGGAAAATCCCATGCTCGACCGTCTTGTGGCCATCTTGTAGTAGTGGTGGAGGTAGGCTCATGCTATCCAACTTGGCGAAGTAGAGGTCTTCATTTTCCTCGTTCATGAGGTCTTCGAATGCAAATGTAGTCGTTGAACCTTGATGGCGTGGACGAAGGCTTGCTCTTGGTGCCATTTTGGTGGTGGCACTAGTAGTTGAAGGTGCCTTGTGACGGTGTCGACGGAGGTCATTGGCGTGCCTTGCCGATGGTTGGTGTAGGTGGCGCACTTGCTCATCCACATGACGCTCGCGACGATGACCCTTGTCCTTGGCACTCTTCTTGGTGAGTTGTTGTAATGAGTGCAAAGCATCATTAATCTTGGCGACCCTGCTCATGGTTTTGTCGAAGTCGTTGTCCATGTACTTCTTGAAGTTGTGGAGGTCGCTCTCGAACTTTTCCATTTCATGGTGGACCTTGGCGCACTCGAGGTGTAGTCTCCGTCTTGGCCGGTGCGACTTGAGGAGCTTGTCGTTGTCGTTCTTGAAGTCGCCCATGCTTGGGGAGCCATTGTTGGTGTAGTTCTCCATCATGTTATCCATGCTTGTGGAGACATAGGCATGGTGACTCATCGTGGATTCTTCATAGAAATCATCCTCAGTTCCGAAGTCCTTAGACATGATTCACAAGACCAAGCGGTGTATATGGAAGTGGTAGTGGGAGTTAGGGATACACCGTCAAACCTTACTTTACCTTGGAAGATCGTATCGTGCAAGTGGCCACACTTGAGAGCAATAAACCAAGCAAAGTGACGTTCACGCGGAACACCAAAACCAACTACTAACCAAAAAAACACACACACACAAGGCCTATGGTGGATAGGTGTGAAAAGTGGAATGAAAAAATACAAAATCAAGATGTTGTAATGGCAAGTAAAGAACCACAATGATCACAAAGCAAAACAAGTCAATCCACAAGATAGGAAATATGTACAAGGAAACACACACGGTGGGATAAATGTGACTTGTGCGATGGAGAAAGTGAGCTAAGAACCAAATGTTTACCTAGTGAATACTATAAGCTCATGTCACACAAGTACAAGGAGAGACGCTAGTTCGATTGCACAAAATTGGTGGGCTACAAGATATGCACAATAAGTACCACCTATATAATGTTTATCGAGCTTGCGCTTCCTATTCTATGAGGCACATGTATATTTCTTTCTTTTTCTCTTTTCCTTTTTCTATATTTTTTTCTTTTTCTTTCTATTTTTCTCTTGCCTCTTCCTTGTGCCAACAACTATACAAGATAACTATATGAGATCGTTCTCACAACGTTTGCTCAGAATTCTACAAGGTATCAAATGTGCATAGCCCAATCAATCATAAGAGGAACTAGTATCAATAGGTGTTTGTTGCTCACAAAGATACTGGGGTTCACAAAGGAATGCAAGTGGGGAGAAGTCGCGGAATATTTATACCTTTCGTCGATGATCTTCACCCTTTATTGTTGGATTCCGCCTTGCTCACAGAATTTGTATGGAGTATATAGCATGAACAACGTGGATGATGATGTAGAGCTCCTTCTCCTCTTCGAAACAAGCTAAAGAACACCATAATCCGAGTTCGAATGCAAAAGTTATGCTCAAAACTGTGAGAGGCTGAAATCTGGGAACCTGCTATTTTTGTTCAGTACTGGGAGGTAGTACCGGTTTTCTGAGGGGTAGTACCGGTGACGAGCGGTAGTACCGGATTTTGGGACCAGTAGTACCGCTTGGTCCTGGGACGCCATATTTGACGCGTTTTCGAGATTCTGGGGCGATTTGGGCGGGAAATCTTCAAGAAAAACACCAAATCCAAGGGTGAAATCAAGGAATTAGGCTATGTGAACGCAAAGGAAAGTAGATAAAAAAGTTTAGCAAGTAATCCACGGATAAAACCTACCAAAACACACTCAAATGACAGATCGATCCAAAACACGAATTGGGGCTATTTTTGGTGGAATTTTTGAATTTATGGGGAAAAGACCAAATCGATGAGAAATCCGTGGCAACCAAAAGCTGCTGATACCAAATGATAAAGGGGTTAACCTCTTGGGTGGCCCAATCTTCACAGATCTTGTGGTCAAATCGATGGGAAAGCGAGGGGAAAGGTAGAAGGTAGCAGAAGCGAACACACACCTCGCGAAGAACACGATGAACACATGCAAAACTCACACGATACAAGGCCGATTGCTCCCGAACGGCGGCCACCGGTCCGATAGAATCCTTGCAAGGAAAGATCGGTCAACGTGCTCCCTCAAATCCACATCGTAGAGGCAAGAACACCTTGGGGAGGGTCTTGACAACTTGGAGACGAGACACCGAACTCTAAGGCCTTGTTCAACGATGGATGCGTGATGCAAAGTCCAATCGAGGTTGGTGACGATAGTCGGTCCCCTTTTAAGGGGATGAGGCAAAACTAGTGATTCCCCACAAGGGGGTTGTCTTTATTCTATCATCTATGCCTCATGGATACATGAGGGGTGGGGGCTCTATCTATAGGCCAGCCACTAAACAAGGGTAGTTTGTGGATAAACTAGGCGAATAGGTAAGTAAAGGGGAATACATGGGTTGTGTCCCAATTGGTGTACGCAGGCACAGACATGACGGAAGTACTGGACTCAGAACCGGTACTACCGGTCATCACCGGTACGCTCTAGTACCGGTGGTACCGTTTGAGGTCCTGGAGCGACGGTTTGAGCCATCAGTAGCGAGCGGTAGTAGGGGCGGTAGTACCGGTTCCAACGACCGGTAGTACCGCTTGGACCTGGCAGCTACCGATCTATCTTCTTCCGTCTCCTCTTCCAAGCCTCTATCTTGTCGGGATTGATGTTCCGGGCTTCCTCCCTTGCCTCCGTACTGGTCGGTTTGAACCTATCATGCATATGTGACGGAATATGAAGTAGCATACCATTCAATAGGGTAGGAAGTGGGCTCGCATAGAGGAACAGATTCACCTTTGGAGTCCATGACGACTTGGCGTAAGTTGGAGACCTTGATGTAGTAACGAACGTAGGTCCGGCTGCATCACTCACTCAACCTGACCATTGGATTGTGGATGTGCCACAGATGCAAGGTCAAGTCGGATGCCCTTCTCCCAACAATAAGCCTCCATTTCTCCGAGTGACAAGTTGCTGCCGTTGTCGGTGATAATGCTATGTGGGAGACCAAATCTCACCACTAGATCCCAGACAAACCTGAGGGCAGTTTCCCCATCAAGCTTTATAATGGGTTTAGCTTCTATCCATTTATTGAATTTATCAACTGCCACTAGCAGATGCGTAAACTCACATGGTGCCGTTTGTAACGGTCCCACCATGTCTAGCCCCCAGACTGCGAATGGCCAAGTTATTGGTATTGTTCGCAATTCTTCAGCAGGAACATGTGGTTGTCGGGCATAATACTGGCATCCCATGCATGTCTCAACCAGCTTGTCAGTGTCCGCCTTTGCGGTCATCCAGTAGAATCCATGCCGGAAGGCTTTCATGACCAACGATCGAGGAGCAGCGTGATGCCCGCAATCTCCGAGATGGATTTCGCGTAGTATTTCAATACCTTCTAGCTGGGAAACACACTTAAGGTATACACCAGTAGTGCTCCTTTTGTAGAGTTGTCTATTGATTATGGTATAACCCTTCGCTCGTCGTACTATTTGTCGTCTTTCGACCTTGTCGTTGGGCAAAGTTTCGTGTTCGAGATATTCCATGAACGGTTTTGTCCAAGCCGGAGGGACCTTTGCCACCATGTGGATAAAAGAGTCAACTCTATCCGGGTTGTCGATGTCGGCTCCCTTCATGGATGGTGTTCGCAGATGCTCTAGGAAAACTCCTGGCGGAATTCGTTTGCGCCCTGATCCAAGCTTAGATAGCAGATCATCCGCCTCGTTTTTCTCCCTAGGTACATACTTGACTTCATAGCCCAAGAAGCTCTTGGATATCTCGTCCACTTCGTCTCGATATGCCGCCATCATAGGGTTTCGCGCATTCCAGGTGCCAGCCACCTGCTAGGCAACCAAGTCGGAATCTCCATAGCAAACTATGCGCTTGATGTCAATATCCTTGGCTACACGTAATCCTTGAATGAGTGCTTCATACTCTGCCATGTTGTTCGTAGCCTCGAAGTGGATCTGCAGAACGTAGTGTAGCTTGTATCCTGTTTGTGACTGTAGCAATAAACCAGCCCTCGAGCCGTTGAGCAGCTTTGATCCGTCAAAGTGCATCACCCAATACTCTGGTTTCGGCAACGGAGTAGCATCCGGAATCTCCGTCCAATCTGCGATAAAATCCGCCAAGGCTTGTGACTTGATAGCGTCACGTCTCTTGTAGGTCATCTCGAAGGCGGCGAGTTCAATGCCCCACTTCGCGACCCTTCCCGTAGCGACGCTGTTGTTGATAATGTCGGACAGTGGAGTCTTGCTCACCACTGTGATTGGGTGCTCCTGAAAGTATTGCCTCAACTTCCGAGAAGCAAGAAATACTCCATAAGCTATCTTCTGGTATTGTGGGTAACGCTGCTTGGACTCCGTCAAGACCTCGCTCACATAGTAAATTGGTCGTTGAACTCCGTGCTCATATCCTAGTTCCTTCCGCTCTACCACGACGACAATGCTGATTACCCGGTTGGTTGCCGCCATGTATAGTAACATGGGTTCTCCAGTCTCGGGTGCTGCAAGGATGGGCGCTGAGGAAAGAGTCTCCTTGAGCTGCTTCAATGCTGCATCTGCTTCATCCATCCATGTTAATTTGTCCGCCTTTTTCAGCAACTTGTACATCAGCAGAGCCTTCTCTCCAAGTCGGCTGACGAACCGGCTAACTGCTGCAACACAACCTGTTAGTCGTTGAATATCCTTTAGGCATGTCAGACGGTTTATGTTTAAGATGGCCTTGATTTTCTCCGGGTTGACCTCAATTCCACGCTGTTATCAAAGGTTTCTTTTAAGTCAGAGATTAAGTCATTTGACTTTTTAGACATCACCACTATATCGTCTACGTAGGCATGAACGTTCCGACCAATTTGATCGTGCAGGCAATGTTGCATTTTCCATTGGTACGTAGCACCTGCTTTTTTTTAGCCCAAAGGGCATTGTAACATAGTAAAACGTGTCGTATGGGGTAGTGAACGAAGTGGCCAATTGGTCCGACTTCCTCATCTTGATCTGGTGGTATCCTGAGTATGCATCGAGAAAACACAAAAGTTCCGAGTCAGCCGTCGATTCAATGACTTGGTCAATGTGAGGCAAAGCAAACGGATCTTTGGGGTAAGCTTTGTTCAAGACGGTGTAATCAACGCACATTCTTAATTCTTTGGTTCCCTTTCTGGGGACAAGTACAGGATTGGCCACCCATCGGGTGTGAAGGACTTCTCGGATAAATATAGCCTTAAGTAACCTATCTATATCTTTGCCAATGGTGCGTCTCTTCTCGTCTCCGAAGCGTCGTAGAGGTTGTTGCACTGGTTTTCATTTTGGATCAATATTTAAGTTGTGCTTGGCAAGTTCCCTAGGTACACCTTTCATGTCGGCACATTGCCAGGCAAAGATGTCCATGTTCTCATGGAGGAACTCGACGAGCGCGCTTTCCTATTTGGGATCTAGGTTCGTCCCAATGGCGGCGGTCTTGGAGGCATCGCCTACCACAAGTTCCACCGGCTTGGTATCGATGGCGGCCTTGAATGCAGGAGCGGAGTCGGAGATCTGCTTCTTCGACGTGGGCATCTCTGAGTCATCGACCTTTCTCTGGATCTCTTTGAATTCTTCGCTGTAGAGGACAGCTTCCGCAAAGGCTGCTTCATTAATCTTGCAGTCCCTTACCTTGGTAAAGCTTCCAGATACGGTGATGACATCGTTTGGTCCGGGTATCTTGAGTTTGTTGTGGACGAAGCATGGCTTGGCCATAAAGGTTTGGAATATGTCACGGCCGACTATGACATGGTACACGCTCTTGAAGGGGACCACCTCAAAGGTCATGCGCTCTTGGCGGTAATTATTAACATAACCAAAGGCAACCTGAAGTGTGATGCACCCGAGGGACCGAGCCTACTGACCAGGAACTACGCCGTGGAAGATGGTGTTGGTCCGCCTTAGGTTTGCCTCCGTCAAGTTCATATTCTGCAGTGTATCTAGGTACATGATGTTGATGCTGCTTCCACTATCCACCATACATTTAGTGAACTCCACGCCGTCAATCAAGGGGTTGATGACCATGGCATATTGGTTCTCCGTAGGGATGAGGTATGGGTGATCCTTCCTATCCCAAGTAATTGGAACTTCCGACCAGCGCAGGTACTAGGGAACTGGGGGTAGAGTGGCCAGGAGTATCCTCAAAGAGGTCACCTGTTGTCGGACGGTGGGGGTGCCAAGGAAAGTGTGGTAGACTGGTGCCTTATTCACGAAGGGGTTCTTTCTCTTGTCGTCGCTCTTGGCGGCGTGCTTGGGGTCAACATCCTCGTCCATGTCACTTGAATCCTTGTACTCCTCCTCCTTCTTCTTCCCCTTCCCTTGCCTCGTGGTCTGTTGTTTCGACTTTTCTTGTAGCCGGACTCCGGGTCCTCCTTGAGGTTGTTGACGAACTAGCAGTGTCGATTGGTATGGGTGGCTTTTCCGTTGGCATCGAGGTGTACGAGGAACGGCATATTGCGGTACTCTTCGTAGGTTTGGGGAACGCGGAGCGGTGCCGAGGTAGTTTCACTTCCTCGTTGCTGCCCATGACCAGCTCCCCGTCCTTGAATTTTTCTGATCTTTGTCAGAAAACTCCGAAGAGAGATCCAACATCGATCCTTCCACGAACGTATCCTGCTCGTAGGCAGTCCGTGTAGGCCTTGATGCTCCTCCGACTCCTACGGAACTAGTGCCCGAGTCGGTTTCTCCAATGAAGAGGTGGATGTCTCCGATAGGAACGATCGAACACCTCGTAGGGTTCGTCTTCGCCGGGATCCAGAACTCGTCTGGAGGGACGATCAGAACGATGCCGGAGAAGAGAACGCGACTGATGGCTACGGTTTCACCGATTCCCGCGAAGATCTTGGTCCTCGCCCGCTGAAGAGCCTGAAGCGCCTCTGGCCCCACGGTGGGCGCCAACTGTCGTGGTATTGCCGACGAGTACGCCATGGAGGGTTCCTCACAATGCGTGTTTAGAGACGTGGGGGAAGGCGGACAGTTGACGGGTACGAGGTAACACAGCTTACCTAGGTTCAGATCCCCCAACGGTGACGGAATCCTACTCCTGCTATAAATCACTATAATGGCAATACGCCGAGTTACAGAGATAGGTTCACTATGCGAGGTTGTCTCAGATTGTCTGAAGTTATCTATGATCGTGCCCTAAAGACTCCCATAGGCCCGACTTATATACTCGCCAGGTCCTAGGGTTACAGGGAAAAGTCCTAGCCGGACAGGTTACAGAGTCCTATACCGTCTATTACTAGTATTGCGTGTCCTGTACTCCAGATTGGAGATGCATGCACGTCAGTGGGGGGCCTGCCATATGTTCATCACTTAACTACACGGAATGTGACCATAGGGAGAAAATGATCGAGGCGCCAATGTGGTTCGTGCCAACAACCTGCCTCGAGCTTTCTGAAGTTTGACCAAGATGTAGAAAAGCATTTTAATATAACTCGCAACATCATTTCTATAGCTAGTAGTAGTTACCATGTAATTTACAATACTACATACTTAATACTTTCATAATGTATTGTAGTATCAGCACTTGCAACATCATATCCAGTATTGCTTATAGGCACCATGTAGTATACTTTCGTATTTATGTGTTTGATGTTTCCCTATGCAAGCACTCAAGATGCCGTGCCCAATTTTCTACAGTAGGTATAGTAGTACTGTATTGGCGGATGTTCGATTTTATTTGTCCACAACATATATCTTCCCTTGCTGCATTTATTCCCTCACTAGCCCCAGCCCCAGCCCCAGCTCCACATATCTCTCACACATACTCCTTGTCCCTCTACTTTTATCGCCATTGCGCTTCGCTCCAATGATGACCACCATCGCCGCAACTTACTCGTCTTAGGCGGTTCGGCGGCGGGCGGCGGCCCCTGCAACCTCATCTATAGAGCCGTCCCATCCCTCAGACATCCTAGTGGCAGTGTGGTATGTACATAATCCCTGAAACGCTTGATCTTGATGATGAGATGCGGTCATGCTTTTATTGGCGGTAGGATAAAATTGGTTTGGTGTTGAGTACTAGTATTTCTCATATAGTAGTACATGTTGGTTAATATTGGTTTGGTGTTGAGTAATAGTATTTTCTCATCTAGTAGTACAGTTTTACACATGAAAGCAAGTTCTAGGACTAGATCTACAGTGAATTGTAATACTAATAAGTTCAAATTTTGTAGTATTGATCGATCCACGGCTGATGCTGGTTTTGGAGGCCACTCAACATGTTTTGGTTGGTTGGTCACAGGGGCGTAGGTCCCTTTAACCTAGGAAATTTACGGTAGCTGCTGCCCTACCCTGATTTTTGCCAAAATTTCAAGTATATGTATGCATCTCTAGCATCAGCAGCACAAAGAGCTCATCATGTTCGTCTGTTCTTATGTTCATGGGTGTTTCGTATCTGTACTGATCAATTAAGGATTGCTAGCTAGAGATAAGACTTTGTGTAGTACTTGGATAAGAAAATTACTCGACTTTAGTACTTTCTTAGATGATCTTTATATTGTACTCTACTCCCTCCATCCCCCGGAATAAGGCCTCCTCAATTTGCATGTTTTTTCTTCGACCAAAAAATACTCTAAATACATAAATAATGTTGGTCCAAAACTAGTATTGTTTAAAAGTTTTTTTAATAAAAATCCAACAGTACTAATTAAGAACAATATAATTAAAATATCATTGCATATTTTTTCAGTCAACGAATAATGTATTTCACAATCATTGACAGTTAGTAGAGAAATTATCTGACCATGTTCGGGCAAGAAGCTCAAGCTTTGAGAGACTCATTATCGAAGAAGAAAAGAGAGCCCTGTGCAATCTGGATGGAGGGGTGAGCCCGGAACACCAGCGTGGAGAACACCTGTGATGAGTTCTGCAAGATGTTGTTAATACCGGTTGGGTTAGACGTTCAGAGCATACCCAACGCCTTTTTGCCAACGTTTGGCGGTGAGTATCCGGACGCCATCAAGCTGAAGATCTGCAAAGCCTGTAGCTGGGATGTCGACCTGAGGAAGCAAGATGGCAAGTTTATCCTTGACGAAGGATGGCTAGATTTTGTCAATGCACATGACTTGATGGTAGGATACTTTCTGGTATTCAAGAAGCTTTCCACCATATACTTTAAGGTGATGGTATTTGATCATGATAACTGTGAGAAGGTGATCATATGTGCAGGTTATCACCTATCATGTGATCAACAATTTACTAGTATTAATTGAACACCAATGGTACTAAAAGAGATTTTTAATTAAATTTGGCTTCTCCAGGAAGTAGAGAAGCCGGCCCGCCAAAGCCCAGATAGCGCCCGAGGGGCCTATATCTTGAATGGGAAGGCCACTCTGACGCTCAACACCGAACCGCTCCACCCCGCCATAGAGCAGGCGCCACGCCACCGTCGTCCAGCTGGCAACGCGTTGGACTGTCAACTTCCATAGAGCATCGCCTTTGGTGAGGAGAGAACACCACGACGCTGTCCAAGATCTACAGCGTGAGCTCGACCCCAATCTCCACCGCGGTGACAGCAGCTGCGCTTGTTGCCGTCTCGAGATGCAGAAGGCTACCCCTGGTCTCGCTCGCTATCCGCCGCCACGCTGGGCCTCGCCAACCTATGTTGATCCGCATCGCGCACCAAGACCCCATCTTTGTGCCTAGAAAGTTTGCGCCGGGGAAAGGAGGACCCACCGTCGCAGGGCCTCGCCAACCTCTATCGAGCCTCACCATGCGCCAAGACACCATCTTCTTGCCTAGCAAGTTTGCGCCGGGGAAAGGAGGACCCACCGTCGCCGGGCCTCGCCAACCTCTGTCGAGCCTCACCGTGCGCCAAGACCCCTTCGTCTTGCCTAGGAAGCTTGCGCCGTGGAAAGGAGGACCCGTCGTCGTCTTCATCGCGCGGGCTTTGCCCGATGACCAACACCGACAACAGCTAGAGGGGAAGGGTGGGAAAGGGGCAGCGGGGAGCTAGGATTTGGTCTGCGCTTCGGTTGCCTGCGAGGAGAGCGACACGAAGCGTTTCGGGGTACCCTTCTTGCCGTCCCTAAAATAAATATTTTTGCAAAAAATATTCAAGATTTGCAACACAAAAACAATTTATACCCAAATTAATTAGTGGAGCAAAGTTACAAAGGTACAAGCACGTATTATATACATGCATTCCGACATGCTCATGTCTTGTTCACCAACAAAAAACCGAGAGTACCCAGATCGCTTTTCTCCATGTTCAGGAGGCCCAGCAAGACCAACCGGCCCACCCAACCAGCTCAACACATGTAGACCCCAACCCTAACGCCTACCCACATGAATCCCTGGTCGCTCACGTCGCTCCCAGCCACCGCTTGGGATCACGCCGACCACCATTGGGGCATAGGGGCACCGTAGAGGAACTCGTGCTCGACGAAAGACGCTGGCGCACTGGCAGTGAGGCACACCCATTGTCGGCCTTGGACACAGGACATAGCGGTCGTGGCCGTGGGGCACGGAAGGCGATAGAGGAAAGAGATTAATAACCATTCAGTTTTCTCCGATTAACTTTGCGGTGGCACTATGGGTAAATATCTTAGAACAGCCAGGGGCAAAATCGTCATTTTATGGCAGACGGAAATTTCCCGGTCCCAATTTTCTAATAGTATAGACTAGCTGAATGACCATGTGTTGCTACGTCATACAAAAATTATAAATACATCACGGTACTCCCTCTCCATCCTCCACCCATTTCTCGTTGCCTTCCCTTTTCTTCCTCGTGTCTATCTCTGTTCCATTGTATTCCTCATTGATCGTTGGTCGATATTCCGAATGTTTGTTATCCATATGGTGCTTAGATATCGCAGGTGTATTAATGCGGAGATAGTTCGCTTTTAATTATAACTATTATGTAAAGAGTTGGTCTATAACTATACCCCTCTAGTGATACATTGTGTTGGAACAACGTGGTACTTGATCGTGCTAGGCTCTAATGTGCAAGTATTTACTGTGCTATGTTTTCAGCAAAGCAAACTTCTAGTATACTACTACTAGCAGTGGCGGAGCCACGGCCCGGTATGTCCACGCTCAGCTGGTTAACTCCACTAAAATACTATAAGAAAACTAATATAGAAAGAGGAGACTTACCGAGCAAACACTTAACTAATCAACTGTATCTATACTCTTTACCCAGGCTTAAATTATGAGCTAGCTCTACTACTGACTGGTAGTATGGTACCACCTCTGGTCCACATTATGATCCTTTTGAGCAAACTAATACTGCTAGTAGTAGTAGTTCTTGTACAAGTGTACTACTACTAGGTACCGTATGCACTAGTGATTTTTAGGAACATAGGAGCTGTAAATAAACATCATTTAGTCAAACAAGATAATATTAACTCTAGTCGGCATGCACGGCAGCGTGCCAGCCTCACTAGCTGTAATGCCCCAGGATGTGACATGGTTAATTTAGAGCACGACAACATGCCAACCAAGCTTATAATTTAGTGAAGTGTAGCATGCCAGGAAAGCTATATTCGTCGTCCTGGATACAGCTCTAGAGGGATTGCAAAGACAAAACAAAACCTCGTTCAAAGACTAGAGCCATCCCATCTTCCCTAACATCCACAAGTTTCAAGAGTGAGATAGCAGAACTAAATCTTCTTGTGATGATACCAATGTTAAGATAGGAAACATAATACTAATTAATTACTTTATATTGGTGACGGACTGAATTTGTTTGGGGAGAGATGGAACGAACTTGCGGTAATGTTTACCTATTTCCAATATACGCTGCTGACATAGTGGGCCTACTGACACGGAAAGCTTAACAGGCAGGAAAAAAGCACTGTGTATTTTGTATGAACCGGCCAGCACTTGGACAAGCCGATGCGTAATGATGTGTATTTTATATGGAGGTTAGGTACTTCTAATCTATTTTGTAGTAATACATATGTACTGGTATTTGTTCAGATCGACCGATCGAGTGCAGAATATGCTCTCTCTTTCCTTTTAAGTCATGGACTTTCTACAACTATTGAAAAAACTATTGAGTTTCATCGTCTACATTGCCAAATATGTCATTTCTTTTGGCAATTGTTTGTACTGCTGAATCGATCACTTTGAAACACTACCAAATCTATCAAGTATTGTTGAATATGAACTAGGTATCTGCCGATGTTTTTTCGGTGTTATTATGTACTACCAAATCTGATAAATCCTACTTACTAAAGTGTTTTCTATAACTAATACTAATATACTGGTACTTGTTTAGATCAAGTGCAGTAATTAGTCTTGCTTTTGTTTTGAAACATGGTCTTGTCTCAATCTAGATGAGACCTTGGCATTTTTTGCATCGGGGTCACACAGGTATTGATGTGAGAAAAAGGTACTCAAAGCAGATTTGATCGTCAATTTTGTCTGCTCCAATGGTCGAGTGTGTTTGGAGAAAAGGGCAAACTGATCGATCGGGCGACAAGGTTTTAAGAGCTGAAACAAGAACTGTTTCTGTTTGTACTGCTATTTTATTTTAGTGTTTGTATTGCTGAATCGCTCACTTTGAAATGCTGTTGAATTGGTCAAGTGCTACTGAATGTGAACTATGAAATATTGATAATTTTTCTATCTTATTCTGTACTACAGAGTATATATAAATATCTGCCAAAAAGAATTATCGATTTATTTCCCTCCCTCTCCGAGATTTTTGTTTCGAATCCGGCCGAGCCACAGCAAAATCCAATTTTTATATATTAGGATAAGAAATCTAGCTTATTCGGTCCCTCTTTAGCCTAGAACATTTTTATTCAGTCTTATCAGGGGACCGCTGACCACGGCCAAGGGAAATTTGAGAAACGAGCCCATGGAGAATAGCCTATGGAGTATAGCCCATGTAGAGCAGCACATATAGAATAGCCAAACTCTTTTTAGTTCGGCCTTTTGGACATTGCCCCCCACCTCTTAATATTTTTTGAAAACTCTGCAATGCAGATTTTTTTACACCACCTGTAGTTTTTTAGTTTGGTTGCTAGAAGGGCCGCCTTATTATTTGATGGGATATAAAAATATTCAAAAAAATTATTTTTAAGGAGACAAGTTAAGTTATAATAGCAAAGCTTAACGATTCTATTCAATTAGCTGTTTTGGTTGGTTGGTCTTAGGGGCGTAGGTCCCTTTAACCTAGGAAAATTAGGGTAGCTACTACCCTACCCTGATTTCTGCCAAAATTTCAAGTATATGTATGCATCTCTAGCATCAGCATCACAAAGAGCTCATCATGTTCGTCTGTTCTTATGTTCATGGGTGTTTCGTATCTGTACTGATCGATTAAGGATTGCTAGCTAGAGTTAAGACTTTGTGTAGTACTTGGATAAGAAAATTACTCGACTTTAGTACTTTCTTAGCTGATCTTTATATCATACTCTACTCCCTCCATCCCCCGGAATAAGGCCTCCTCATTTTGCATGTTTTTTCTTCGACCAAAAATTAATCTAAATATATAAATAATGTTGGTCCCAAACTAGTATTGTTTAAAAGTTTTTTTAATACAAATCCAACAGTACTAATTAAGAACAATATAATTAAAATATCATTGCACATTTTTTCGGTCAACGAATAATGCATTTCACAATCATTGACAATTAGTAGAGACATTATCTGACCACGAGCATTTTTTTGCAGTGTTCGGGCAAGAAGCTCAAGATTTGAGAGACTCATTATCGAAGAAGAAAGGAGAGCCCTGTGCAATCTGGATGGAGGGGCGAGCCCGGAACACCCGCGTGGAGAACACCTGTGACGAGTTCTACAAGATGTTGTTAATACCGGGTGGGTTAGATGTGCAGAGCATACCCAACGCCTTTTTGCCAACGTTTGGCGGTGAGTATCCGGACGCCATCAAGATGAAGATCTGCAAAGCCTGTAGCTGGGATGTCGACCTGAGGAAGCAAGATGGCAAGTTTATCCTTGACGAAGGATGGCTAGATTTTGTCAATGCACATGACTTGATGGTAGGATACTTTCTGGTATTCAAGAAGCTTTCCACCATATCCTTTAAAGTGATGGTATTTGATCATGATAACTGTGAGAAGGTGATCATATGTGCAGGTTATCACCTATCATTTGATCAACAATTTACTAGTATTAATTGAACACCAATGGTACTAAAAGAGATTTTTAATTAAATTTGGCTTCTCCAGGAAGTAGAGAAGCCGGCCCGCCAAAGCCCAGATAGGGCCCGAGGGGCCTATATCTTGAATGGGAAGGCCACTCTGACGCTCAACACCGAACCGCTCCACCCCGCCATAGAGTAGGCGCCACGCCACCGTCGTCCACCTGGCAACGCGTCGGACCGTCAACTTCCATAGAGCATCGCCGTTGGTGAGGAGAGAACACCACGACGCTGTCCGAGATCTACAGCGTGAGCTCGACCCCAATCTCCATCGCGGTGACAGCAGCTGCGCCTGTTGTCGTCTCGAGATGCAGAAGGCTACCCCTGGTCTCGCTCGCTATCCGCTGCCACGCTGGGCCTCGCCAACCTATGTTGATGCGCATCGCGCACGAAGACCCCATCTTCGTGCCTAGAAAGATTGCGTCGGGGAAAGGAGGACCCACCATCGCAGGGCCTCGCCAACCTCTATCGAGCCTCACCATGCGCCAAGACACCATCGTCTTGCCTAGCAAGTTTGCGCCGGGGAAAGGAGGACCCACCGTCTCCGGGCCTCGCCAACCTCTGGCGAGCCTCACCGTGCGCCAAGACCCCTTCGTCTTGCCTAGGAAGCTTGCGCCGTGGAAAGGAGGACCCGTCGTCGTCTTCATCGCGCGGGCTTTGCCCGATGACCAACGCCGACAACAGCTAGAGGGGAGGGGTGGGAAAGGGGCAGCGGGGAGCTAGGATTTGGTCTGCGCTTCGGTTGCCTGCGAGGAGAGCGACACGAAGCATTTCGGGGTACCCTTCTTGCCGTCCCTAAAATAAATATTTTTGCAAAAAATATTCAAGATTTGCATCACAAAAACAATTTATACCCAGATTAATTAGTGGAGCAAAGTTACAAAGGTACAAGCACGTATTATATACATGCATTCCGACATGCTCATGTCTTGTTCACCAGCAAAAAACCGAGAGTACCCAGATCGCTTTTCTCCATGTTCAGGAGGCCCAGCAAGACCAACCGGCCCACCCAACCAGCTCAACACATGTAGACCCCAACCCTAACGCCTACCCACATGAATCCCTGGTCGCTCACGTCGCTCCCAGCCACCGCTTGGGATCACGCCGACCACCATTGGGGCATAGGGGCACCGTAGAGGAACTCGTGCTCGACGAAAGACGCTGGCGCACTGGCGGTGAGGCGCACCCATTGTCGTCCTTGGACACAGGACATAGCGGTCGTGGCCACGGGGCATGGAAGGCGATAGAGGAAAGAGATTAATAGCCATTCAGTTTTCTCCGATTAACTTTGCGGTGGCACTATGGGTAAATATCTTAGAACAGCCAGGGGCAAAATTGTCATTTTATGGCAGACGGAAATTTCCCGGTCCCAATATTTTTAATAGTATAGACTAACTGAATGACCATGTGTTGCTACGTCATAGAAAAATTATAAATACATCACGGTACTACCTCTCCATCCTCCACCCATTTCTCTTTGCCTTCCCTTTTCTTCCTCAAGTCTATCTCTGTTCCATTGTATTCCTCATTGATCGTTGGTCGATATTCCGAATGTTTGTTATCCATATGGTGCTTAGATATCGCAGGTGTATTAATGCGGTGATAGTTCGCTTTTAATTATAACTATTCTGTAAAGAGGTGGTCTATAACTATACCCCTCTAGTGATACATTGTGTTGGAACAACGTGGTACTTGATCGTGCTAGGATCTAATGTGCAAGTATTTACTGTGCTATGTTTTCAGCAAAGCAAACTTCTAGTATACTACTGCTAGCAGTGGCGGAGCCACAGCCCGGTATGTCCACGCTCAGCTGGTTAACTCCACTAAAATACTATAAGAAAACTAAGATAGAAAGAGGAGACTTGCCGAGCAAACGCTTAATGTATCTATACTCTTTGCCCAGGCTTAAATTATGAGCTAGCTCTACCACTGACTGGTAGTATGGTACCACCTCTGGTCCACATTATGATCCTTTTGAGCAAACTAATACTGCTAGTAGTAGTAGTTCTTGTACAAGTATACTACTACTAGGTACCGTATGCACTAGTGATTTTTAGGAACATAGGAGTTGTAAATAAACATCATTTAGTCAAACAAGATAATATTAACTCTAGTCGGCATGCACGGCAGCGTGCCAGCCTCACTAGCTGTAATGGCCCAGGATGTGACATGGTTAATTTAGTGCACGACAGCATACCAACCTTGCTTATAATTTAGTGAAGTGTAGCATGCCAGGAAGCTATATTCGTCGTCCTGGATACAGCTCTAGAGGGATTGCAAAGACAAAACAAAACCTCGTTCAAAGACTAGAGCCATTCCATCTTCCCTAACATCCACAAGTTTCAAGAGTGAGATAGCACAACTAAATCTTCTTGTGATTATACCAATGTTAAGATAGGAAACATAATACTAATTAATTACTTTATATTGGTGACGGACTGAATTTGTTTGGGGAGAGATGGAACGAACTTGCGGTAATGTTTACCTATTTCCAATATACGCTGCTGACATAGTGGGCCTACTGACACGGAAAGCTTAACAGGCAGGAAACAAAGCACTGTGTATTTTGTATGAACCGGCCAGCACTTGGACAAGCCGATGCGTAATGATGTGTATTTTATATGAAGGTTAGATACTTCTAATCTATTTTGTAGTAATACATATGTACTGGTATTTGTTCAGATCGACCGATCGAGTGCAGAATATGCTCTCTCTTTCCTTTTGAGTCATGGACTTTCTACAACTATTGAGTTTCATCGTCTACATTTCTAAATATGTCATTTCTTTTGGCAATTGTTTGTACTGCTGAATCGGTCACTTTTAAACGCTGCCAAATCTATCAAGTATTGTTGAATATGAACTAGGTATCTGCCGATGTTTTTTCGGTGTTATTATGTACTACCGAATCTGAGAAATCCTACTTACTAAAGTGTTTTCTATAACTAATACTAATATACTGGTACTTGTTTAGATCAAGTGCAGTAATTAGTCTTGCTTTTGTTTTGAAACATGGTCTTGTCTCAATCTAGATGAGACCTTGGCATTTTTTGCATCGGGGTCACACAGGTATTGATGTGAGAAAAAGGTACCCAAAGCAGATTCGATCGTCAGTTTTGTCTGCTCCAATGGTCGAGTGTGTTTGGAGAAAAGGGCAAACTGATCGATCGGGCGACAAGGTTTTAAGAGCTGAAACAAGAATTGTTTCTGTTTGTACTGCTATTGTATTTTAGTGTTTGTATTGCTGAATCGCTCACTTTGAAATGCTGTTGAATTGGTCAAGTGCTACTGAATGTGAACTGTGAATCTATCGATAATTTTTCTATCTTATTCTGTACTGCAGAGTTTATATAAATATCTGCCAAAAAGAATTATCGATTTATTTCCCTCCCTGTCCGAGATTTTTGTTTCGAATCCGGCCGAGCCATAGCAAAATCCAATTTTTATATATTAGGATAAGAAATCTAGCTTATTTGGTCCCTCTTTAGCCTAGAACATTTTTATTCAGCCTTTTAGGGGTATAAGGGGACCGCTGACCACGACCAAGGGAAATTTGAGAAATGAGCCCATGGAGAATATCCTATGGAGTATAGCCCATGTAGGGCAGCCCATATAGAATAGCCAAACTCTTTTTAGTTCGGCCTTTTGGACATTGCCCCCCACCTCTTAATATTTTTTAAAAACTCTGCATGCAGATTTTTTTACACCACCTGTAGTTTTTTAGTTTGGTTGCTAGAAGGGCCAACTTATTATTTGATGGGATATAAAAATATTCAAAAAAAATATTTTTAAGGAGACAAGTTAAGTTATAATAGCAAAGCTTAACGATTCTATTCAATTAGCTGTTTTGGTTTGTTGGTCTTAGGGGCGTAGGTCCCTTTAACCTAGGCAAATTAGGGTAGCTGCTGCCCTACCCTGATTTTTGCCAAAATTTCAAGTATATGTATGCATCTCTAGCATCAGCAGCACAAAGCGCTCATCATGTTCGTCTGTTCTTATGTTCATGGGTGTTTCGTATCTGTACTGATCGATTAAGGATTGCTAGCTAGAGTTAAGACTTTGTGTAGTACTTGGATTAGAAAATTACTCGACTTTAGTACTTTCTTAGCTGATCTTTATATCGTACTCTAATCCCTCCATCCCCCGGAATAAGGCCTCCTCATTTTTCATGTTTTTTCTTCGACCAAAAATTACTCTAAATATATAAATAATGTTGGTCCCAAACTAGTATTGTTTACAAGTTTTTTTAATACAAATCCAACAGTACTAATTAAGAACAATATAATTAAAATATCATTGCACATTTTTTCGGTCAAGGAATAATGCATTTCACAATCATTGACAGTTAGTAGAGACATTATCTGACCACGAGCTTTTTTTTGCAGTGTTCAGGCAAGAAGCTCAAGCTTTGAGAGACTCATTATCGAAGAAGAAAGGAGAGCCCTGTGCAATCTGGATGGAGGGGCGAGCCCGGAACACCCGTGTGGAGAACACCTGTGACGAGTTCTGCAAGATGTTGTTACTACCGGGTGGGTTAGATGTGCAGAGCATACCCAACGCCTTTTTGCCAACGTTTGGCGGTGAGTATCCGGACGCCATCAAGCTGAAGATCTGCAAAGCCTGTAGCTGGGATGTCGACCTGAGGAAGCAAGATGGCAAGTTTATCCTTGACGAAGGATGGCTAGATTTTATCAATGCACATGACTTGATGGTAGGATACTTTCTGGTATTCAAGAAGCTTTCCACCATATCCTTTAAGGTGATGGTATTTGATCATGATAACTGTGAGAAGGTGATCATATGTGCAGGTTATCACCTATCATTTGATCAACAATTTACTAGTATTAATTGAACATCAATGGTACTAAAACAGATTTTTAATTAAATTTGGCTTCTCCAGGAAGTAGAGAAGACGGCCCGCCAAATCCCAGATAGGTCCCGAGGGGCCTATATCTTGAATGGGAAGGCCACTCTAATGCTCACCACCGAACCGCTCCACCCTGCCATAGAGCAGGCGCCACGCCACCGTCGTCCACCTGGCAACGCATCGGACCGTCAACTTCCACGGAGCATCACCGTCGGTGAGGAGTGAACACCACGACGCCGTCCGAGATCTACAGGGTGAGCTCGACCCCAATATCCACCGCGGTGACAGCAGCTGCGCATGTTGCCGTCTCGAGATGCAGAAGGCTACCCCTGGTCTCACTCGCTATCCGTCGGCACGCTGGGCCTCGCCAACCTATGTTCATCCGCATCGCGCACCAAGACCCCATCTTCGTGCGTAGAAAGTTTGCGCCGGGGAAAGGAGGACCCACCGTCGCAGGGCCTCGCCAACCTCTATCGAGCCTCACCATGCGCCAAGACACCATCGTCTTGCCTAGCAAGTTTGCGCCGGGGAAAGGAGGACCCACCGTCGCCGGGCCTCGCCAACCTCTGTCGAGCCTTACCGTGCGCCAAGACTCCTTCGTCTTGCCTAGGAAGCTTGCGCCGTGGAAAGGAGGACCCGTCGTCGTCTTCATCGCGCGGGCTTTGCCCGATGACCAACGCCGACAATAGCTAGAGGGGAGGGGTAGGAAAGGGGCAGCGGGGAGCTAGGATTTGTTCTCCGCTTCGGTTGCCTGTGAGGAGAGCGACACGAAGCGTTTCGGGGTGCCCTTCTTGCCGTACCTAAAATAAATATTTTTGCAAAAAATATTCAAGATTTGCAACACAAAAACAATTTATACCCAGATTAATTAGTGGAGCAAAGTTACAAAGGTACAAGCACGTATTATATACATGCATTCCGACATGCTCATGTCTTGTTCACCAACAAAAAACCGAGAGTACCCAGATCGCTTTTCTCCATGTTCAGGAGGCCCAGCAAGACCAACCGGCCCACCCAACCAGCTCAACACATGTAGACCCCAACCCTAACGCCTACCCACACGAATCCCTGGTCGCTCACGTCGCTCCCAGCCCCGCCGCCACACCCTGCCTAGCTAGCACTCGACCTCCTGGATCCTCCCGTAGGCTATCTCTCTTCGCTTGCATCTCACCACACGCAGGCAGCCTCGCTCGCCTTCCACTTCTCCCAGCGCACAAGCTTGTGGGCCTGGCCATCCTCTCCTCTCGCAGCACCCTAGCAGCCCCAGTCGCACTGATGTCTCCCTCCCTGAGCTTTGCCTCTCACTTCTCACCCCATGATATGCCTCTGCTCTCTGCTTGCTACTCATCACCGCTCCGCCCCCATGCTTTCTCGAATGCCCCAGTACCGGCCACATCCAAACCATTGTGGATGCCATCGACCGCTTGGGATCACGCCGACCACCATTGGGGCATAGGGGCACCACAGAGGAACTCGTGCTCGACGAAAGACGCGGGCGCACTAGCGGGGAGGCGCACCCATTGTCGGCGTTGGACACAGGACATAGCGGTCGTGGCCGCGGGGCACAGAAGGCAAGAGAGGAAAGAGATTAATAACCATTCAGTTTTCTCCGATTAACTTTGCGGTGGCACTATGGGTAAATATCTTAGAATAGCCAGGGGAAAATCGTCATTTTATGGCAGGCGGAAATTTCCCGATCCCAATCTTTTTAATAGTATAGACTAGCTGAATGACCATGTGTTGCTACGTCATACAAGAATTATAAATACATCACGGTACTCCCTCTCCATCCTCCACCCATTTCTCTTTGCCTTCCCTTTTCTTCCTCGTGTCTATCTCTGTTCCATCGTATTCCTCATTGATCGTTGGTCGATATTCCGAATGTTTGTTATCCATATGGTTCTTAGATATCGCAGGTGTATTAATATGGTGATAGTTCGCTTTTAATTATAACTATTTTGTAAAGAGGTGGTCTATAACTATACGCCTCTAATGATACATTGTGTTGGAACAACATGGTACTTGATCGCGCTAGGCTCTAATGTGCAAGTATTTACTGTGCTATGTTTTCAGCAAAGCAAACTTCTAGTATACTACTGCTAGCAGTGGCGGAGCCACAGCCCGGCATGTCCACGCTCAGCTGGTTAACTCCACTAAAATACTATAAGAAAACTAAGATAGAAAGAGGAGACTTGCCGAGCAAACGCTTAGCTAATCAACTGTATCTACACTCTTTGCCCAGGCTTAAATTATGAGCTAGCTCTACCACTGACTGGTAGTATGGTACCACCTCTGGTCCACATTATGATACTTTTGAGCAAACTAATACTACTAGTAGTAGTAGTTCTTTTACAAGTGTACTACTATTAGGTACCGTATGAACTAGTGATTTTTAGGAACATAGGAGCTGTAAATAAACATCATCTGGTCAAATAAGACAATATTAACTCTAGTCGGTATGCACGGCAGCGTGCCAGCCTCGCTAGCTGTAATGCCCTAGGATGTGACATGGTTAATTTAGTGCACGACAGTAATGCCAACCTAGCTTATAATTTAGTGAAGTGTAGCATGCAAGGAAAGCTATATTCGTCGTTCTGGATACAGCTCTAGAGGGATTGCAAAGACAAAACAAAACCTCGTTCAAAGACTAGAGCCATCCCATCTTCCCTAACATCCACAAGTTTCAAGAGTGAGATAGCACAACTAAATCTTCTTGTGATGAGACCAATGTTAAGATAGGAAACATAATACTAATTAATTACTTTATATTGGTGACAGACCGAATTTGTTTGGGGAGAGATGGAACGAACTTGCGGTAATGTTTACCTATTTCCAATATACGCTGCTGACATAGTGGGCCTACTGACACGGAAAACTTAACAAGTAGGAAACAGAGCACTGTGTATTTTGTATGAACCGGCCAGCACTTCGACAAGCCGATGCGTAATGATGTGTATTTTATATGGAGGTTTGGTACTGCTAATCTATTTTGTCGTAATACATATGTACTGGTATTTGTTCAGATCGACCGATCGAGTGCAGAATATGCTCTCTCTTTCCTTTTGAGTCATGGCCTTTCTACAACTATTGAAAAAAAAACTATTGAGTTTCATCGTCTACATTGCTAAATATGTCATTTCTTTTGGCAATTGTTTGTACTGCTGAATCGGTCACTTTGAAACGCTGCCAAATCTATCAAGTATTGCTGAATATGAACTAGGAATCTGCCGATGTTTTTTTGGTGTTATTATGTACTACCGAATCTGAGAAATCCTACTTACTAAAGTGTTTTCTATAACTAATACTGATATACTGGTACTTGTTTAGATCAAGTGCAGTAATTAGTCTTTCTTTTGTTTTGAAACATGGTCTTGTCTCAATCTAGATGAGACCTTGGCATTTTTTGCATCGGGGTCACACAGGTATTGATGTGAGAAAAAGGTACTCAAAGCAGATTCGATCGTCAGTTTTTTCTGCTTCAATGGTCGAGTGTGTTTGGAGAAAAGGGAAAACTGATCGATCGGGCGACAAGGTTTTAAGAGCTGAAACAAGAACTAGTTATGTCTGTACTGCTATTGTATTTTAGTGTTTGTATTGCTGAATCGCTCATTTTGAAATGCCGTTGAATTGGTCAAGTGCTGCTGAATGTGAACTGTGAATCTATCGATAATTTTTCTATCTTATTCTGTATTGCAGAGTTTATATAAATATCTGCCAAAAATAATTATTGATTTATTTCCCTCCCTCTCCGAGATTTTTGTTTCGAATCCGGCCGAGCCACAGCAAAATCCAATTTTTATATATTAGGATAAGAAATCTAGATTATTCGGTCCCTCTTTAGCCTTGAATATTTTTATTCAGCCTTTTAGGGGTATAAGGGGACCGCTGACCACGGCCAAGGGAAATTTGAGAAACGAGCCCTTGGAGAATAGCCTATGGAGTATAGCCCATGTAGAGCAGCCCATATAGAATAGCCAAACTCTTTTTAGTTCGGCCTTTTGGACATTTCCCCCCACCTCTCAATATTTTTTCAAAACTCGGCATGCAGATTTTTTTACACCACCTGTAGTTTTTTAGTTTGGTTGCTAGAAGGGCCGCCTTATTATTTGATGGGATATAAAAATATTCAAAAAAAGTATTTTTAAGGAAACAAGTTAAGTTATAATAGCAGAGCTTAACGATTCTATTCAATTAGCTGTTCTGGTTGGTTGGTCTTAGGGGCGTAGGTCCCTTTAACCTAGGCAAATTAGGGTAGCTGCTGCCCTATCCTGATTTTTGCCAAAATTTCAAGTATATGTATGCATCTCTAGCATCAGCAGCACAAAGAGCTCATCATGTTCGTTTGTTCTTATGTTCATGGGTGTTTCGTATCTGTACTGATCGATTAAGGATTGCTAGCTAGAGTTAAGACTTTGTGTAGTACTTGGATAAGAAAATTACTCTACTTTAGTACTTTCTTAGCTGATCTTTATATCGTACTCTACTCCCTCCATCCCCCGGAATAAGGCCTCCTCATTTTGCATGTTTTTTCTTCGACCAAAAATTACTCTAAATATATAAATAATGTTGGTCCCAAACTAGTATCGTTTAAAAGTGTTTTTAATACAAATCCAACAACACTAATTAAGAACAATATAATCAAAATATCATTGCACATTTTTCGGTCAACAAATAATGTATTTCACAATCATTGACAGTTAGTAGAGACATTATCTGACCACGAGCATTTTTTTGCAGTGTTCGGGCAAGAAGCTCAAGCTTTGAGAGACTCATCATCGAAGAAGAAAGGAGATCCCTGTGCAATATGGATGGAGGGGCGAGCCCGGAACACCCGCGTGGAGAACACATGTGACGAGTTCTGCAAGATGTTGTTAATACTGGGTGGGTTAGACGTGCAGAGCATACCCAACATCTTTTTGCCAATGTTTGGCGGTGAGTATCCGGACGCCATCAAGCTGAAGATCTGCAAAGCCTGTAGCTGTGATGTCGACCTGAGGAAGCAAGATGGCAAGTTTATCCTTGACGAAGGATGGATAGATTTTGTCAATGCACATGACTTGATGGTAGGATACTTTCTGGTATTCAAGAATCTTTCCACCACATCCTTTAAGGTGATGGTATTTGATCATGATAACTGCGAGAATGTGATCATATGTGCAGGTTATCACCTATCATTTGATCAACAATTTACTAGTATTAATTGAACACCAATAGTACTAAAAGAGATTTTTAATTAAATTTGGCTTCTCCAGGAAGTAGAAAAGCCTCTAGCATGCGACCCGCCCAAGCCCAGATGGGGCCCGAGGGACCTAGATCATAATGGGAAGGCCACTCCGACGCTCACCACCGAACCGCTCCACCCTGCCATAGAGCAAGCACCACGCCACCGTCGTCCACCTGGCAACGCGTCGGACCGTCAACTTCCACGGAGCATCGCCGTCGGTGAGGAGTGAACACCACGACACCGTCCGAGATCTACAGGGTGAGCTCGACCCCAATATCCACCGCGGTGACAGTAGCTGCGCCTGTTGCCGTCTCGAGATGCAGAAGGCTACCCCTGGTCTCGCTCGCTATCCGCCGCCACGCTGGGCCTCGCCAACCTATGTTCATCTGCATCGCGCACCAAGACCCCATCTTCGTGCGTAGAAAGTTTGCGCCGGGGAAAGGAGGACCCACCGTCGCAGGGCCTCGCCAACCTCTATCGAGCCTCACCATGCGCCAAGACACATCGTCTTGCCTAGCAAGTTTGCGCCAGGGAAAGGAGGACCCACCGTCACCGGGCCTCGCCAACCTCTGTCGAGCCTTACCTAGCGCCAAGACTCCTTCGTCTTGCCTAGGAAGCTTGCGCCGTGGAAAGGAGGACCCATCGTCGTCTTCATCGCGCGGGCTTTGCCCGATGACCAACGCCGACAATAGCTAGAGGGGAGGGGTGGGAAAGGGGCAGCGGGGAGCTAGGATTTGGTCTGCGCTTCGGTTGCCTGCGAGGAGAGCGGCACGAAGCGTTTCGGGGTGCCCTTCTTGCCGTACCTAAAATAAATATTTTTGCAAAAAATATTCAAGATTTGCAACACAAAAACAATTTATACCCAGATTAATTAGAGGAGCAAAGTTACAAAGGTACAAGCACGTATTATATACATGCATTCCGACATGCTCATGTCTTGTTCACCAACAAAAAACCGAGAGTACCCAGATCGCTTTTCTCCATGTTCAGGAGGCCCAGCAAGACCAACCGGCCCACCCAACCAGCTCAACACATGTAGGCCCCAACCCTAACGCCTACCCACACGAATCCCTGGTCGCTCACGTCGCTCCCAGCCCCGCCGCCACACCCTGCCTAGCTAGCACTCGACCTCCTGGCTCCTCCCGTAGGCTATCTCTCTTCGCTTGCAGCTCACCACACGCAGGATGCCTCGCTCGCCTTCCACTTCTCCCAGCGCACAAGCTTGTGGGCCTGGCCATCCTCTCCTCTCGCAGCACCCTAGCAGCCCCAGTCGCACTGATGTCTCCCTCCCTGAGCTTCGCCTCTCACTTCTCACCCCATGATATGCCTCTGCTCTCTGCTTGCTACTCATCACCGCTCCGCCCCCATGCTTTCTCGAATGCCCCGGCACCGGCCACATCCAAACCATCCTGGATGCCATCGACCGCTTGGGATCACGCCGACCACCATTGGGGCATAGGGGCACCGCAGAGGAACTCGTGCTCGACGAAAGACGCGGGCGCACTAGCGGGGAGGCGCACCCATTGTCGGCGTTGGACACAGGACATAGCGGTCGTCAAGCATGTAAGGCAAGAGAGGAAAGAGATTAATAACCATTCAGTTTTCTCCGATTAACTTTGCGGTGGCACTATGGGTAAATATCTTAGAATAGCCAGGGGAAAATCGTCATTTTATGGCAGGCGGAAATTTCCCGATCCCAATCTTTTTAATAGTATAGACTAGCTGAATGACCATGTGTTGCTATGTCATACAAGAATTATAAATGCATCACGGTACTCCCTCTCCATCCTCCACCCATTTATCTTTGCCTTCCCTTTTCTTCCTCGTGTCTATCTCTGTTCCATCGTATTCCTCATTGATCGTTGGTCGATATTCCGAATGTTTGTTATCCATATGGTTATTAGATATCGCAGGTGTATTAATACGGTGATAGTTAGCTTTTAATTATAACTATTTTGTAAAGAGGTGGTCTATAACTATACGCCTCTAATGATACATTGTGTTGGAACAACATGGTACTTGATCGCGCTAGGCTCTAATGTGCAAGTATTTACTGTGCTATGTTTTCAGCAAAGCAAACTTCTAGTATACTACTTCTAGCAGTGGCGGAGCCACAGCCCGGCATGTCCACGCTCAGCTGGTTAACTCCACTAAAATACTATAAGAAAACTAAGATAGAAAGAGGAGACTTGCCGAGCAAACGCTTAGCTAATCAACTGTATCTACACTCTTTGCCCAGGCTTAAATTATGAGCTAGCTCTACCACTGACTGGTAGTATGGTACCACCTCTGGTCCACATTATGATACTTTTGAGCAAACTAATACTACTAGTAGTAGTAGTTCTTTTACAAGTGTACTACTATTAGGTACCGTATGAACTAGTGATTTTTAGGAACATAGGAGCTGTAAATAAACATCATCTGGTCAAATAAGACAATATTAACTCTAGTCGGTATGCACGGCAGCGTGCCAGCCTCGCTAGCTGTAATGCCCTAGGATGTGACATGGTTAATTTAGTGCACGACAGTAATGCCAACCTAGCTTATAATTTAGTGAAGTGTAGCATGCAAGGAAAGCTATATTCGTCATCCTGGATACAGCTCTAGAGGGATTGCAAAGACAAAACAAAACCTCGTTCAAAGACTAGAGCCATCCCATCTTCCCTAACATCCACAAGTTTCAAGATTGAGATAGCACAACTAAATCTTCTTGTGATGATACCAATGTTAAGATAGGAAACATAATACTAATTAATTACTTTATATTGGTGACGGACTGAATTTGTTTGGGAAGAGATGCAACGAACTTGCGGTAATGTTTACCTATTTCCAATATACGCTGCTGACATAGTGGGCCTACTGACAGAGAAATCTTAACAGGTAGGAAACAAAGCACTGTGTATTTTGTATGAACCGGCCAGCACTTCGACAAGCCGATGCGTAATGATGTGTATTTTATATGGAGGTTTGGTACTGCTAATCTATTTTGTCGTAATACATATATACTGGTATTTGTTCAGATCGACCGATCGAGTGTAGAATATGCTCTCTCTTTCCTTTTGAGTCATGGCCTTTCTACAACTATTGAAAAAAAAACTATTGAGTTTCATCGTCTACATTGCTAAATATGTCATTTCTTTTGTCAATTGTTTGTACTGCTGAATCGGTCACTTTGAAACGCTGCCAAATCTATCAAGTATTGCTGAATATGAACTAGGAATCTGCCGATGTTTTTTTGGTGTTATTATGTACTACCGAATCTGAGAAATCCTACTTACTAAAGTGTTTTCTATAACTAATACTGATATACTGGTACTTGTTTAGATCAAGTGCAGTAATTAGTCTTGCTTTTGTTTTGAAACATGGTCTTGTCTCAATCTAGATGAGACCTTGGCATTTTTTGCATCGGGGTCACACAGGTATTGATGTGAGAAAAAGGTACTCAAAGCAGATTCGATCGTCAGTTTTGTCTGCTCCAATGGTCGAGTGTGTTTGGAGAAAAGGGCAAACTGATCGATCGGGCGACAAGGTTTAAGAGCTGAAACAAGAACTGGTTTTTTCTGTACTGCTATCTATTGTATTTTAGTGTTTGTGTTGCTGAATCGCTCATTCTGAAATGCCGTTGAATTGGTCAAGTGCTGCTGAATGTGAACTGTGAATCTATCGATAATTTTTCTATCTTATTCTGTATTGCAGAGTTTATATAAATATCTGCCAAAAAGAATTATCGATTTATTTCCCTCCCTCTCCGAGATTTTTGTTTCGAATCCGGCCGAGCCACAGCAAAATCCAATTTTTATATATTAGGATAAAAAATCTAGCTTATTCGGTCCCTCTTTATCCTAGAACATTTTTATTCAGCCTTTTAGGGGTATAAGGGGACCGCTGACCACGGCCAAGGGAAATTTGAGAAACGATCCCTTGGAGAATAGCCTATGGAGTATAGCCCATGTAGAGCAGCCCATATAGAATAGCCAAACTCTTTTTAGTTAGGCCTTTTGGACATTGCCCCCCACCTCTCAATATTTTTTAAAAACTCTGCATGCAGATTTTTTTACACCACCTGTAGTTTTTTAGTTTGGTTGCTAGAAGGGCCGCCTTATTATTTGATGGGATATAAAAATATTCAAAAAAAGTATTTTTAAGGAGACAAGTTAAGTTATAATAGCAGAGCTTAACGATTCTATTCAATTAGTTGTTTTGGTTGGTTGGTCTTAGGGGCGTAGGTCCCTTTAACCTAGGAAAATTAGGGTAGCTGCTGCCCTACCCTGATTTTTGCCAAAATTTCAAGTATATGTATGCATCTCTAGCATCAGCAGCACAAAGAGCTCATCATGTTCGTCTGTTCTTATGTTCATGGGTGTTTTGTATCTGTACTGATCGATTAAGGATTGCTAGCTAGAGTTAAGACTTTGTGTAGTACTTGGATAAGAAAAGTACTCGACTTTAGTACTTTCTTAGCTGATCTTTATATCGTACTCTACTCCCTCCATCCCCCGGAATAAGGCCTCCTCATTTTGCATGTTTTTTCTTCGACCAAAAATTACTCTAAATATATAAATAATGTTGGTCCCAAACTAGTATCATATAAAAGTGTTTTTAATACAAATCCAACAGCACTAATTAAGAACAATATAATAAAAATATCATTGCACATTTTTTCGGTCAACAAATAATGTATTTCACAATCATTGACAGTTAGTAGAGACATTATCTGACCACGAGCATTTTTTTGCAGTGTTCGTGCAAGAAGCTCAAGCTTTGAGAGACTCATCATCGAAGAAGAAAGGAGAGCCCTGTGCAATCTGGATGGAGGGGCGAGCCCGGAACACCCGCGTGGAGAACACATGTGACGAGTTCTGCAAGATGTTGTTAATACTGGGTGGGTTAGACGTGCAGAGCATACCCAACATCTTTTTGCAAATGTTTGGCGGTGAGTATCTGGACGTCATCAAGCTGAAGATCTGCAAAGCCTGTAGCTGGGATGTCGACCTGAGGAAGCAAGATGGCAAGTTTATCCTTGACGAAGGATGGATAGATTTTGTCAATGCACATGACTTGATGGTAGGATACTTTCTGGTATTCAAGAATCTTTCCACCACATCCTTTAAGGTGATGGTATTTGATCATGATAACTGCGAGAATGTGATCATATGTGCAGGTTATCACCTATCATTTGATCAACAATTTACTAGTATTAATTGAACACCAATAGTACTAAAAGAGATTTTTAATTAAATTTGGCTTCTCTTCTCGAGAAGTAGAAAAGCCTCTAGCATGCGACCATGGGGCAGCGGGATGGGGCCCGAGGGACCTAGATCATAATGGGAAGGCCACTCCGACGCTCACCACCGAACCGCTCGACCCTTCCATAGAGCAGGCACCATGCGCCGTCGTCCACCTGGCAACGCGTCGTACCATCAACTTCCATAGAGCATCGCCGTTTGTGAGGAGAGAACACCACGACGCTGTCCGAGATCTACAGCGTGAGATCGACCCCAATCTCCACCGCGGTGACAGCAGCTGCGCCTGTTGCCGTCTCGAGATGCAGAAGGCTACCCCTGGTCTCGCTCGCTATCCTCCGCCACGCTGGGCCTCGCCAACCTATGTTGATTCATCGCAGCACTGCTTCAAAGACCCATCTTGTGCAAAGAAAGTTTGCCGGAAAGGAGGACCCACCCCACGCAGGCCCTCGCCCGCCAACCTCTCATGCGCCAAGACACCATCATCTTGCCTAGCAAGTTTGCGCCGGGGAAAGGAGGACCCACCGTCGCCGGGCCTCGCCAACCTCTGTCGAGCCTCACCGTGCGCCAAGACCCCTTCGTCTTGCCTAGGAAGCTTGCGCCGTGGAAAGGAGGACCCGTCGTCGTCTTCATCGCGCGGGCTTTGCCCGATGACCAACGCCGACAACTGCTAGAGGGGAGGGGTGGGAAAGGGGCAGCGGGGAGCTAGGATTTGGTATGCGCTTCGGTTGCCTGCGAGGAGAGCGACACGAAGCGTTTCGGGGTGCCCTTCTTGCCGTCCCTAAAATAAATATTTTTGCAAAAAATATTCAAGATTTGCAACACAAAAATAATTTATACCCAGATTAATTAGTTGAGCAAATTTACAAAGGTACTAGCACGTATTATATACATGCATTCCGACATGCTCATGTCTTGTTCACCAACAAAAATCCGAGAGTACCCAGATCGCTTTTCTCCATGTTCAGGAGGCCCAGCAAGACCAACCGGCCCACCCAACCAGCTCAACATCTGTAGACCCCAACCCTAATGCCTACCCACATGAATCCCTGGTCGCTCACGTTGCTCCCAGCCCCGCCGCCACACCCTGCCTAGCTAGCACTCGACCTCCTGGATCCTCCTGCAGGCTATCTCTCTCCGCTTGCAGCTCACCACAAGCAGGCAGCCTCGCTCGCCTTCCACTTCTCCCAGCACACAAGGTTGTCGGCCTGGCCATCCTCTCCTCTCGCAGCACCCTAGCAGCCCCAGTCGCACCGATGTCTCCCTCCCTGAGCTCCGCCTCTCACTGCTCACCCCATGATCTGCCTCCGCTCTTTGCTTGCTACTCATCACCACTCCGCCCCCATGCTTTCTCGATGCCCCGGCACCGGCCACATCCAAACCATCCTGGATGCCATCGACCGCCTGGGATCACGACGACCACCATTGGGGAATAGAAGCACCGAAGATGAACTCATGCTCGACGAAAGACGCGGGCGCACTGGCGGGGAGGCGCACCCATTGTCGGCCTTGGACACATGACAAAACGGTCGTGGCCGCGGGGCACAGAGGGCGAGAGAGGAAAGAGATTAATAACCGTTCAGTTTTCTCCGATTAACTTTGCGGTGGCACTGTGGGTAAATTTCTTAGAATAGCCAGGGGAAAAATCGTCATTTTATGGAAGACGGAAATTTCCCGGTCCCAATATTTTTAATAGTATAGACTAGATGAATGCCCGTGCGTTTGCTGCGGCATACAAAAATTATAAATACATTACGGTATTCCCTCTCCATCCTCCACCCATTTGCCTTTCCTTTTCTTCCTCGTGTGTATCTCTGTTCCATCGTATTCCTCATTGATCGTCGGTCGATATTCCAAACGTTTGTTATCCATATGGTGCTTAGATATCGCAGGTGTATTAATGCGGTGATAGTCCGCTTTTAATTATAACTATTCTGTAAGGAGGTGGTCTATAACTATACCCATCTAGTGATACATTGTGTTGGAACAACGTGGTACTTGATCGCGCTAGGCTCTAATGTGCAAGTATTTACTGTGCTATATTTTCAGCAAAGCAAACTTCTAGTATGCTACTACTAGCAGTGGTGGAGCCACAACCCGGCATGTCCATGCTTAGCTGGTTAACTCCACTAAAATACTATAACAAAACTAAGATAGAAAGAGGAGATTTGCCGAGCAAACGCTTAACTAATCAACTGTTTCCATACTCTTTGCCCAGGCTTAAATTATGAGCTAGCTCTACCACTGACTGGTAGTATGGTACCACCTCTGGTCCACATTATAATCCTTTTGGGCAAACTAATACTGCTAGTAGTAGTAGTTCTTGTACAAGTGTACTACTACTAGGTACTGTATGCACTAGTGATTTTTAGGAATATAGGAGCTGTAAAGCCATGATCATCTCCAACATAAAGCATAAGGCATTTATCCAACAACTGAGGTACTTGACAACATGCAACAACACTTGAGAAAGCGACTACGACACGCAGTTCCAACTATATACCAAACAACAGGTAATAGGATGTGTCCAAGGCAATATAAGGCTGCAAGGGATATCCCCGGTATGAAAACTAGAGCTTCGCAACACAGATAGCAATAGATCAACAGGAGGAAATAAAGACTATAAGATTAAAATAGGTAGAAAGGGGGAGGATGCTCGCCTGGAAAACATTGCCGAAGGTTCATCCGAAGATCGGGTCGATACTCGCATCAACTCATCGGCCTAGTCCGTGAATAAGCAAAACACTAACACAAACACCGGATGCACTATTTAATTCTATGACATAAGAACGGGCATGATGCATGTATGATGTATGACATGGCAAGAACACGATGCAATTCGGTAATATTAAGTGGAACCTGGGTTCCAACAATTAATTATACGTTCTTGTTGTTTAGCCACTCGCAATTTAAATGTTATATTAACAAGACAAAACATGGCATCGGTTTGCTACACAAATTTAAATTGGGCCAATATGAGACTAGATAAGCTCGCATATGGTCTTCATATTTAATTATGAGGTGACTCGGCATAAGAACCCAAACCACACAATATGTATGCAAGCATGACAATTTAATATGCAACAAGTGATAAATGTCATATATTATAAAAATATGGGTCTCGGAATAGGGACACACTTTGGGGTTCGGCGAACTTGGGGTTCGATGAGAACGGGTTCGGCCTTCGGACACCGAAAAGGAGAACTTGACGCGGCACCGGGTATGAGAGTTGGTCTTGAGGTTGACCGGGTGACTGGTCTTCAATGGGATCGGTCTTCGGGTCGGGGCTTCGGGGTGGCGATCTTGGGTGCGCACCGAGGGTTCATTGGATCTGCCTGGTCGATGTCGTTCTTGGCGGTTACTTGGCCACGTTGTCGTTCTTGTCGAGGGGGTGGTCTGGTCGGCACAACTTGGGGAGAAGATCAACCAACCATCTATTGGCTCTAGAATGCCCACAACACTCAAACACACAGGTGCATAGACACGCAGTGCAATAGCAGACTGGGTAAAGGCCACACCGATGAGCACAGGGGCAACGACACCTCGAACGCGCGGAGGAGGAGGTCCCGTGGCCACGCACGGGCGACGACGCAGGACGGCCGGTGTAGCACCCCGGGTAAAATAACTATTAGAAAATCGTCTGTTATTTCTAATTTGTGCATCATCATGTCATCATGTAGCATTTTATTATTTTGTCCTAAAATTATTTTATCAAACCCTTATTTTGTTTTACTAAAATATTCACGTGGTTTTATTAGACCCGTCTCTCAATTTTATTCTTTTAAATTAAAGCAAATAATATTTTCATTCCTTATAAGATCGCAAAAGGTTGGCCAAAAACGCTTCAAAGTTTTCTACCAAAAATCCCATCTACCACTCTAGACTATATAAATACTCTATTCCCCTTCTTCTTCCTCTCCTAACCCTAGGTCCCAAATCAGAACCAAATTCCCTAACATCCAGATCTAAATTCCTCTTTTCCCCCTCACGTTGACCATGCTTATTTTCTTCCTAATCCTTGTTTCCTTGTCAAGTACATGCGCCTTGGTCCTCGGTCGATCTAGCTAGAACTTGATTTTAGATTCTTTTCTCTGCCAGGAGAGGCTCCTGTCTCCATCGCTGCAAGCTAGCTAGGCTGCTTCTCTTGTTCCTGTCGCACACCTGCCTGCTTGCTCACCGTGCGGCGGCAGATCGGCACCCGCGCGTGTGTGCATGCACACCCGACCAACACAGCCACCTTGCCCCTTCGTTCTACCTAGAGCCACCCAGCATCAGAGCAGCTCCACGCGCCACTCGCTAATTAGCCGACCGTCCTGGATTTGTGCAGCTGGCCATCACATCACTCCAGTGCAAGCGCCAACACGCGCATGGCGGCTCTACTGCTGACCAGGTTTCTTAGGTAAGGGACCCGCATCACCTGGCTCTCCTTGTTCCGCCCGCAGGACATCTGCATCTGCGACTGTCTTCTCGACTCCCTTCTGCGCGGTCGCTGCCTCTATTTTATATCATGCCTAATCGACGATCGTCGGTTTGCTTGCAGGTTCTTGCGTCAGCAGAGACAATCTGTTGGTTACTTGATTGCTTTCATTTCTTCCTGGTCATCGGGCTATCCTAGCCCAATTTGCTGCCTCCGTATATGGATGCTGCCTGCCAAGTGTTTCACAAATTGTCCATAAGAGTTATGGCCTCAAATTTCTTTTATCCGATGTGAATAGATACGCCACCGTCTTATGGGTCTTCTTTTCACCAAGACGATCTTCCCGATGTCCGCTACTTCTATAACTTCGGCTACTTCAACCACAGGATGGTAGCGCTGGGATTATTTCCACGATGGTATATACTTTTGCTATTTTAACTATTATTCGAAGACCATTAATTTGCCTCTCCGATCTGAATCGTAAGACCCCAAACTCCTATTTTGTATAAATGACATACAACTTGTGCATATTAAATTGTTCATCCTTGCATACATATTTTGTCATTCGGGAATATATTGTCGATTCACCTAAATTAAATATGGAGGCCATATGCGGGCGAATCTAGCCTTATATTGGCCTCATTTAAATTTGTGTAGCGAACCAGTAACTCATCTTGCCATGTTATTACAACATTTAAAATGCGGGGTATCTAAATAACTTGGACCGTTTAATTAAATGTCGGGACCCCGGTTCCGCTTAATCTTGCCTAATTGCATCGCATCTTTGCCATGTCATGCATCATACATGAATCATGACCGATCTTTTGCCATAGTATTAAATAGTGCATCCGGTGTTTCCTTTAGTGTTTTGCTTCTTCGCGGATAAGGCCGTTGAGTTGATGCGAGTGTCGACCCGATCTTTGGTTGAACCTTCGGCAATGTTTTCAGGCGAGCATCTCCCCCTTTCTACCCATCTTACTTTTATAGTATTTATTCCCTCCTGTTGATCTATTGCTATCTGTGTTGCGATGCTCTAGTTTTCGTACCCGTGATATCCCTTGCAGCCTCATATTGCCTTGGACACATCCTATTACCTGTTGTTTGGAAGATAGTTGGACTTGCGCGTCGTAGTCGCTTGCTCAAGTGCTGTTGCGTGTCGTCAAGAGCCACAGTTGTTGGTGTATTGCCGCATGTTTGATGTTGGAGATGATCATGGCTTTACTTATCGTTCACTTTAATTCCTGTTTAACAACTAAAATTGAAGTAAGTAAGCAGAGGCATCGGTGGGTGATAGATAATATTTGGTTTCCAACCGCCCACTTGTGTCCCGTAGGATCCCGAGTACTTGATACCTGTTCCTTGATTTATCGCGCTATCCACATCCGGGAGGATTATGGGACCCCCCTGAGCCAAAGCATGATTCATTCTTATTTCTTGGGGCCACAAACTAGTTTGAGGTTTTATTACTATCCTGTACTTATGCCATGCTACTGCTTTATTTACGATTGTGCGAGGAGCACACTGTACTGTTTAGGAATTGTGACCCGTTTACGCTGTATCGACAAGCCCAGTTTTGGGTTCCTCCGCTTCATACCGCCCCACAAACCTCGGGTCCGTCTCAAGTCACTAACTTCGCTATGGTGTACTCAAGGGGCCCCTGAAATATTTCTGAATCCTGTGATTGCTTTATCGTGAAAGCCTCGTTGGGTTTTGATTTGGTTTTTCCGAGGTTGATCGAGCGTGTGTTGCTATTGGTGCACCCCGGCCGGGTAAAACTTTCTGAAAGCCGTGTCCGCGGTTATGGACGACTTGGAGCATGATCTCGATCATAGACAACTATAACTAAAGTAGTGTTATAAATTTGACTTTATAATGACTAGTAATCAGCTTCACTATAATGGAATGGCTAAATAAAACTGCCAACAATTGCTTGCTTGGGTTGTCGCTTGCGACCATTGTATCTGACTAGTAAGTACTACAACTACAACGGAATGGCTAAATAAAAGTATCAACAACTGCTGGGTTTTGGGTTATCTCATGCCAATTGTATCTGACTAGTAAAGTGTTGCAACTATCACGGAATGGTTAACTAAAACGGCCCACTGCTTATTTTATCAGGACGACTATCTTTACCTGACTAGTAATTGCTGCAACGATAACTGAATAAATAAAACTGCCCACAGTGTGAGTTTCCTCGGTTGACTTCCTCGTTTGGTTTCGAGGGGGAAACACCAGGATGGGTTTGTTTGATGGTAGCATCAGGTTGGATCCGAATAGGTCTTTCTTACCCCTCTCTGATAGCCGCCAGTTGTATCGAGTCTCTATAGGTTGTTCGGTATGCTGCCGCCGCTTGATCCACCATACCTATGTAGGCGAGGACCGCGAATTCTAGCCTCGCTGCTTGGCCTCAAGATCGACGCTCCTCTTTTTCCTTTGCCCTTTGTCGGCACCCCTTTTTGTTTGAGCAGGTTTTGAGATCGACGTCGTTAGCAGGGTTACCCTTCCGGCTTGGCCTGGGCAGGGTTATGGACGCCATTGGTTATTCTCCAGGGCTCTTAGCCCCATTTGCATCTTGTCCGTAGTCGGACGCTCTATCGTTTTACAGGTGATTTGGATCTTTGTACCGTATATCTGTATTCTTGACTCGTGGAGTCGTGTTGTATATATATATCTGTTCTGTGGGTCCCATCGAGGACTGTTGTGTAATGTTATTACTTCGTTTTCCACCCGCACGAAAGTGCCTGGTGGGCACCTTTGAATCGTTTCTATGCGGGTTTGGCGGGTTTCGCTAAAACTTGCATAGGTCCGATTCTGAGGGTGTTACAGCCGGCTTCAGCGAGACAGGGCACAGGCGGCGGGTCGACGAGGTGGCCAAGGAAGGCGACCTCCTAGGAGAAAGGGGTAGACGGCAGGGTGGCCGGTCGACGCGGAACCACTCGCGGGAGGAGGAGGCGGTGGAGGGGCCCGCAGGTGGCGGTGGTTGACAGGGGCGCGGGGTAGCGACAGGGACCGAAGCAGAGGGTCGGGGACGGGGCGGCCTGCAGCGTTCGCTAGCGGCGGAGGCGAGGAAGGCTGGAGGCGGTGGAGACAGGCTCTAGAGGCTGCGCTCGGTCTTGCTGAGGAGGATACACCGAAGGGCCGCAGCGTTCATCGGGGACCAAGGAGATCGAAAGCAGGTGGCGGCCTGATAGGCGTGAGGCGGAGCGGGCACGCAGGGGTCGCGGGAGGACGCCGAGTCAAAGGTCCATGAGCGAGGATGCGGGTTCGACGCGGTGACGGGCGTCGAGCGGGCTATACATGGAAGAGAAGGGATTGAGTCGGGGACGTGGCATGGTCGGGTTTTTCCTGTGGGTCGCATGATGGGGTGGGTTGCATGTGGGCACGTCTACTGGTCAGGCAAAGAGTCAAGGCAGGGAGGGAAAAGATGGGGTGAGGTCTAGGGTTTTGGAAAGGTAGGGATTAGGGTTTGATCTGTCAGCTGGGCCTTTTGGGCCTGGCCGGTGGTGGCCTCCCCCACTAAAATAATTTAGATATTTATTTAGTTTTTAAATATTCTTTTATAAATAGTTTTAGACAAATAAAGGATCTGGACGGACCGAGGATTTATGTTTGAAGGCGAGAGGGGAGTATTTAGGAAACAAAGATAGGCTTTATAAAATAGTTTTTAAGCAAATAGATGCATGGTGATGACATGATAGTGCACAGAGGTAAATGCAGACGATTATCTAGTAGTGGTTTTACCCGGGGTGCTACAATTCGACACCACTAACAATGGATCTCGCCCCCGAGATCCGCCTCCTGGTATGGGGAAGAAGGCCGACGCTCTGAATCTTCTCGCTTAATGTAGATCTTCGCGACACCACTAACAAAGATTATTTCTCCATCTTGAAATCGGCGACACCACCAACAAGCGATCGTTGATCATGTGCGTCGAGGGAGTACTCCGGATAAACAAAAGATGAAAATAGAGGCATCAAAATATAAGGCCACCTCTAACTTCGACAGAAGTAGAGAAAAGGTGCACTCTAATCCACTTCAATGTACAAGAGCGAATAGATTGAGTAGTCGGCATGGGGGCCAATCCATCACGCACCCAAACTATTACTTCGCACATGCAGTAGAAAATCACGCAACCCATTCTCGGAATTAGATTGAAGATCTCGACAAGCGAGGTTCGAAATCAAAGGAAGAATGGAGATTCTCATCAGATCTGATGTAGATGACTTCGTCGTATCGGAGAACATCGGAGGATAGAAAGAAAAATTTCAGTGAATTTTCGATCCACTAAAGGTACAACAGACGAAAGATTCCTCAGATAGCATGAAGGTCGGATGTCGAAGCACCGTTAGAAGAGGATGGATGCGAAACCCTGAAGGTACGACGGAAACCCAACCACGAGAATTCCTAGACTCGAAGAAAAGATAAGAGAGCAGATTCAAACACGTCGAGGTAAGAGAAGAATAGCAAAGAGATAAGGAGTAAAAGCAGACCTAATCAGATCTATCCAACCGATTTTTCCAAAATAGTTTTGACACTCTACAACGTCCGTTAGCTAGGTTATCCTACAGGCTGGACCAGTGGGTATCGCAACTGCTGAGCTCTGATACCACTCTGTAACACCCTCAGAATCGGCCCTATGCAAGTTTTAGCGCTTCCCGCCAAACCCGCATAGAAACGATTCAAAGGTGCCCACCAGGCACTTTCGTGCGGGTGGAAAACGAAGTAATATCTTTACACAATAGTCCTCGATGGAACCCACAAAACATATATACAGCAGCGACTCAACGAGTCAAGAATACAGATATACGGTACAAAGATCCAAATCACCTTGAAAACGATACAACGTCCGACTACGGACAAGATGCAAATGGGCTAAGAGCCCTGAAGAATAACCAATGGCGTCCATAACCCTGCCCAGGCCAAGCCGGAAGGGTAACCCTGCTAACGACCTCGATCTCAAAACCTGCTTAAACAAAAGGGGTGCCGACAAAGGGCAAAGGAAAAAGAGAGCGGTCACCGAGGCCAAGACACGAGACTAGAATTCGCCCTCGCCACATAGGTATGGTGGACTAAAGACAAAGATGCACTTAACAACCTATAGAGACTCGATATAACCGCCGGCTATCGAGAGGGATAAGAAAGACCTATTCGAACCAACTGGTACTACCACCAAACATACCCATCGATATTTCCCGAGACCAAACGAGGAAGTCAACCGAGGAACTCGCACCATTGGCGCTTTATTTATTCGATTATCGTTGCAGCAATTACTAGTCGGTATAGATAGTCATCCGATATAATAAGCAATGGTAAGCACTTTTAGTTAACCATTCCGTTGTAGTTGCAACACTTACTAGTCGATACAATTAGCATGAGATATCCCAAACCCAAAGAGCTTGTTGGTACTTTTATTTATCCATGTCGTTGCAAAGAAGCTGATTACTAGTCATATCGGATACAAGTCAAATTATAACAAGAAACTTTAGTTATAGTTGTCTATGATCGAGAACTGTGCTCCAAGTTGTCCATAACGCGCATACACGCTTCGAAAAGATTTAACCTACAGGGTGCACCAAAGTTCCCACACGCACCTACACCCTTGTTGTCGATCGGTAGGTACAAGATCAAAAACATAAACCCAACGGTATGTCAACGGGTTTCGGACACGACGCTTCCTGCACCCAAAGCAAGCACGGGCCACCCCACTAAGCTACCCGTGAAGTCGGCCGGTCTCCGAGACGGACCTGTGGTTTGTGTCGAGGTCAGAAACGATCGGGAACCCGAAGTGTGACTAGGCTTGTCGATACACAAATAAACGTATCACGGGTTCCTAAAGTACAGGCCCACGCCAGAATCGTAAATAAAGCAAAAGCATGGCATAAGTACAAGATAGTAATAAAGCCCCAAACTACTTTGTGGCCCCCAAGACAAGATTTTGAAATCAGTACTAAATCGATGGGGTGCCCACACCCCACCCGTGGTTAGCGCTCGATCTCTAGCAGTGTCAATAACTCGGGGTCCTACGGGACACCAGTGAGCGGTTAAAATCCAAATATTGTCAATTACCCACCGGTGCCTCTGCATTTACCTACTTCAATTTTAGTGATTAAACAGTAATTAAAGCCATGATCATCTCCAACATAAAGCATAAGGCATTTCTCCAACAACTGAGGTACTTGACAACACACAACAACACTTGACCAAGCGACTACGACACGCAAGTCCAACTATCTACCAAACAACAGGTAATAGGATGTGTCCAAGGCAATATAAGGCTGCAAGGGATATCCCGGGTACGAAAACTAGAGCTTCGCAACACAGATAGCAATAGATCAACAGGAGGAAATAAAGACTATAAGATTAAAATAGGTAGAAAGGGGGAGGATGCTCGCCTAGAAAACACTGCCTAAGGTTCATCCGAAGATCGGGTCGATACTCGCATCAACTCATCGGCCTAGTCTGTGAAGAAGCAAAACACTAACACAAACACCGGATGCACTATTTAATTCTATGACATAAGAACGGGCATGATGCATGTATGATGTATGACATGGCAAGAACATGATGCAATTCGGTAATATTAAGTGGAACCGGGGTCCCAACAATTAATTATAGGTTCTTGTTGTTTAGCCACCCGCAATTTAAATGTTATATTAACAAGACAAAACATGGCATCGGTTTGCTACACAAATTTAAATGGGGCCAATATGAGACTAGAAAAGCTCGCATATGGTCTTCATATTTAATTATGAGGTGAATCGGCATAAGAACCCAAACCACACAATATGTATGCAAGCATGACAATTTAATATGCAACAAGTGATAAATGTCATATATTATAAAAATATGGGTCTCGGAAAAGGGACACACTTTAGGGTTCGGCGACCTTGGGGTTCGACGAGAACGGGTTCGGCCTTCGGACACCGAAAAGGAGAACTTGACGCGGCACCGGGTATGAGAGTTGGTCTTGAGGTTGACCGGGTGACCGGTCTTCAATGGGATCGGTCTTCGGGTCGGGGCTTCGGGGTGGCGATCTTGGGTGGGCACCGAGGGTTCATTGGATCTGCCTGGTCGATGTCGATCTTGGCGGTTACTTGGCCACGTTGTCGTTCTTGTCGAGGGGGTGGTCTGGTCGGCACAACTTGGGGAGAAGATCAACCAACCATTTATTGGCTCTAGAATGCCCACAACACTCAAGCACACAGGTGCATAGACACGCAGTGCAACAGCAGACTGGGTAAAGGCCACACCGATGAGCACAGGGGCAACGACACCTCGAACGCGCGGAGGAGGAGGTCCCGCGGCCACGCACGGGCGACGGCGCAAGACGGCCGGCTTCGACGAGACAGGGCACAGGCGGCGGGTCGACGAGGTGGCCGAGGAAGGCAGCCTCCTAGGAGAAAGGGGTAGACGGCAGGGCGGCGGCCGGTCGACGCGGAACCACTCGCGGGAGGAGGAGGCGGTGGAGGGGCCCGCTGGCGGCGGTGGTTGACAGGGGCGCGGCCCAGGCGGGGTAGCGGCAGGGACCGAAGCAGAGGGTCGGGGACGGGGCGGCCTGCAGCGTTCGCTGGCGGCGGAGGCGAGGAAGGCCGGAGGCGGTGGAGACGGGCTCTAGAGGCGGCGCTCGGTGCTGGCGCGAGGGGAGGAGACGCCGACAGCGGGCTGCAGCGGTTACTGGGGGACCAAGGGAGATCGAGCAGAGGCGGCGGCCTCGATAGGAAGGAGCGGAGCGGGGGCACGCAGGGGGGGTCGCGTGGGGAGGACGCTGAGTCGGGGTGGGTCCCGCGGGGAGCGAGGATGCGTGGGTTCGACGCGGGGTGACGGGCGTGTCGAGAGCGGGCTATACACGGAAGAGAAGGGATTGAGTCGGCGACGTGGCATGGTCAGTGGTTTTTCCCAGGGGTGGTCGCATGATGGGTTGGGCCGCATGTGGGCGCACTTCTGCTGGCTGTGCAAAGAGCTGGCGGCGGCAGGGAGGGAAAAGATGGGGTGAGGTCTAGGGTTTTGGAAAGGTAGGGATTAGGGCTTGATCTGTCAGCTGGGCCTTTTGGGCCTGGCCGGTGGCGGCCTCCCCCACTAAAATAATTTAGATATTTATTTAGTTTTTAAATATTCTTTTATAAATAATTTTAGACAAATAAAGGATCCGGATGGACCAAGGATTTATGTTTGAAGGCGAGAGGGGAGTATTAGGAAACAAAGATAGGCTTTATAAAATAGTTTTTAAGCAAATAGATGCATGCTGATGACATGATGGTCCACAGAGGTAAATGCAGACGATTTTCTAGTAGTGGTTTTACCCGGGGTGCTACATCGTACCACCACTCTCATATGTGGTGATTATAGGGAGAAGTCCAAGAAGGGACCGTTCGGGAAGTATCTCCCCAAACCCGGCACGCACCTTTCCAACCTACCAAAATTCTACATCTCTGGATACGTGGGTTCGAGTTACCACAACCTACTGACTCCAAGAAACCGACCATTCCATTATTGGCACATGGTTGCACACGTAAGCTATAAAATAAAGAAGCCAATCATTTTCTCTTGACACCTGGGTGTCTTTCAGCAATGATACCACCAAAATTTTCAATCCCATCACAGCCAGGATATTCATTGATTAAGTTGTTTTTAGTTTTCGCAAACCAACACATTTAGAAACAACCTTCAGTGATGTAACCCAGCCCTCGTTCATGATAGCATGGCTAAACACATCTAACAATGGTGGCTCATTTATAGGAAAGCCCTACCACATAATAGGACATAGCATAGCGATAGTAATTTCCTACACATGCATCTACAAAATACACGACAATGCATTAAAAATAGTAGGACAACATCATGAACAAAGTAGCATCTACTTGCCTTGATAGTTGGTGAAGTCGTTCAAACACTCGTTGCAATCACACACGTTGCACTCCTCGCAATCTATCGGGCAAACAATTGCATACAACATAAACAATGGCACATAGAGATCAAATAAATGCAACAAATGCATGCATGACAATTTAAAAGTCACAATGGTTGTTACTTTAGTTCTCTAAACAATACTGAAGTATATGATTCATGCAAGAGGCCAATTAATGCAATGGAGTACTTGTTATTAATAATTACTTGCCAATATAGGGTTTTTAATATTTCCGTTGTAACGCCTGCTCTAACTGTCGAATTAAATTTGTTTCTTGGGTTCACTGGATAGAGGACGTCAATACTAACCAGTAGGCATTGGATTCACCTTAATCGGAGTTATAAATTTTTTCTTATGATTTAAATAGTGTTTAATGGGTTTTAAATCATTTATATAGTTTCTTTTGCCTAAAAATCAAACCAAAATTATATCTGTAATCTCCACGGAATTGTGATTCCAGGAACATATTATTTATAACTTTCTGAGTAGTACTTGAATTACTATGATTTTAATACTCTAAATAATCCATTAATATATTTATTTAATTGCTGCGAAACCTTCTAGTATTTTTCTGAACCATTTGCATATTGATGATCTACATGGAACCAACTTTTCATCGGTATATTATTTATATTTTTGTGAGTTACAAATAATTTACTATGAATTTAATGATTTCTAAATCCATTAAAACTAATTAAATCACTACGGGGTAAATAATCGGTAAAGGCTGGATCCAACCAGATATTATTAATCTACATTATAGTAGCTTCAATTTGATATATTGTTCATATTTTTCGGAGTTATAGATAATTTCTTATAAATTTATTAACCTAAAAGACCATTAAAACTAATTAAATTACTATAGTAAACTCATACATTAAAGGTTAGATCTAATGTCATATTAATATTCTACACATTTTTGTGAATCCATTGATATATAATTTGCTATTTTTGGATCTACGAATCTTTTTATATGATTTTTGCAAGTTTACACAATTTTCTGCAAATTAAATTCAATTTCAAATCTACTGTGAATATTCTATGCTGACTGGGACACGGGGCTGGCCTGGCGTTGACAGGTGGCGAGATCCGGTTGGCTCGTACCCCTTCACGGAATCGGTCTAATCCTGGCCGTTGGGATGAGATCTAGTGGTTAGGAGAGGAGATTGACCCGATTTTGGCTTAGAATAGAAAAGAAATAGATCTATGTTAGAGAGAAAAATCCATAGGTAAAATTGAAAAACTTACAGCAAGAAAGTTGTGGGGAATCATTAGTCCTACCTTCCCACCAAAGGAATTTGGATTTTAAGAAACGAGCGCGAGTACATCTTGGATTTACACATATTTCGGTGTGAAATTCTCCGACTATGGTGGATGAAAAGAGGTGAGGTCTGTCGGGATTGAAAGATTTCGACGAGATCTACAACTTTCATGTTTTGGCCGAAGGAAAACGACGAAGTGTAGATGGGTGAATAAACGAAATAAGATTTGGGCATGTGTAGATTCGGTATTTCGAGAAGGAAAACTCGTACAGCTGTGGCTCCACGGGTATATATGCAGTTTTAGGATGGTGTAGAGATAGTTCTCGGAGTAGGGAACAAATAGAAACAAACAGAAGTCAATTCGGAGTTATAGATAAAAAGATATAAGAGTTTGAATAGAGATGTTTAAAAAAACTGATTTGCACAGAAATTAAAGCAAACAAGGCATCGGTGCCTTCTCCCGTATGCGTATGGGCAGTCCGGTCAGCTGCTAACTGGGCCGCCGGCTGGCCCATTAGTTTTTTTATTTTTTTTATTTATGTGTTTCCCTCATAAATTTTGCATACGAACTCCAAATGACATGATTCTTGTTTCTAAATTTTTCTAAAATTTAGTAGATTATTATAGGATTATATTTGTAATATTTTTACTAGTTTGCAAGTTGTGGATTTATAAATCCCTTTATATTTATTTTATTTATATCTTTATTTGTTTGTATTTATTCCATAACTTTTTCATAATAACTCCAAATGAGCACAATTTTGTTTCTAATTTTTTTTAATATTCATTGGATCTTTTTAGGCTATAATTTAGCAATAATCGCTGCCTTAGCAATAGTGGGTTTTTATAAAACCAATTTAATTCCCTTTAGGAACAAAGTGTCATATACTATTTAGGGATTTAGTCCTTTATTTCTATTTGGGAATTTTCTTGATGCAAATATGCAATGCAATGCTCATGAATGACATGCAAATGTAAATTTTTTTATACTCCCAATTTCCTAAAATCTTAGGATGTGACAGACTAACCCCCTTAAGATGAATCTCGTCCCGAGATTCGGAATGGCTAGCAAGGGTATGGGTATTGTTGTTGAGGCTAACCCCCTTAAGATAACTGAACTTGGCATCTCGAACATCTAATTCTTAATTGCAGAATTTTGTGCTAGCTATCAATCCTTTACAGTGGGTTCTCTTCAACAGATCCTCTAGGTAACTTCATATGTAACTATTCTTATCCATGAGTGCCTCAATATGAATGAACACTATGTACCTGTATTTAAAACATTACGACTGTGATGTATGGATTAACCAGGGACTTACTAGTCGCGAGGTCTGGCTTGAAGCTCATTCTTTGGGCATTTATAGGCATAATGTCCCGACTCATTGCACTTGTAGCAGGTGACAAGGATGGGATCCCTTACTAGCTTCATTTTTTCATCATAGCCGCTTTTTCTATTTCCTTTGTGATTCTTCTTTTCTGGACATTGTGACGCATAATGCCCTGGCTCTTTACAATTGTAGCACAACAGCTGGCTAATATCCCTCGCATGGGAGTTGTAGCAGTTCTTCCTCTTCATGGGTCTCTCCAAGGCTAGGAGTTCTCCTAGTTCTTCTTCTTCATATTTCACCACAAATCCAGGAAACCTTTCTCGCTTCTTGGGACAATCACTAGAGATATGACCTTCTTATCCACATGAGTAACAACACTTTGTGGTCACATTGGGTGCGACCTTATGAGGAACGACTCTGACTTTAGCCTCCGCCATAGGGCTTGATTCTGTGTGGGTCTTCTTGTGAGCTTGATACACTCCATCCTTGACTCCTTTATTCACTTGTTGTACCATGGGGTAAAGGTGACAATGAACAGGGACATGATTGTTCCCTTCACATAGAAAGCAAGTGACTTGGGATGTGGGGCACTCTCCAACTAGATGGTTTCCACAGACTTTGCAAGCTTGAAACTCCTTAAGAACATCCTCTGTAGTCGTTGATACTTGGGTGATGGGACAAGGTTGTAGTATAACTTCATTGAACTCCTCCCAAGTTAGTTTTCTGTCGTAGATGGCTCCATGCATCTTCCACCAAGTTGTATGGTCCAAATTCACATCATACATCGCGCGACGGGATGCCTTGCTAAAAGCTTCAATGTACTCCGCGATAGTATGCTTTCCTTGGTGCAAATCGTTGAATCCTCTCTGATGTGAATTCATGACTTCAGATGAAATACGTGCATCACGGAATGTTTTCTGAAACATGTCCCATGTTACTTGTACTACGGGGTGACTGGCTTGATACTTGTACCACCATTTTGCTACAGGTCCTTCCAATAAGTGAGTGGCAAACATCACCTTCTCTTCATCTGGGCAGCCAACAGTCACTAGGATCTTGTTCACCTTTTGCAACCAATTATCTGCCATTGTAGGCTTAGAAAAGCTTGAGTAGGTTGGTGGTTCGAGCATCAGAAAATTGTTGAGTAGGTTCTGTTGAGGTGGTGGCTTGTTATTGGCCATGTATTCCGTCATCACTTGCGCTAGCTCTGCTTGTGTTGCCATGAGCTTCTCCATTTCAGTGGATTGACGAGAGGGTGCATCTTTTGGTATAGCATAGACACGTTATAGATAGAAAGACTAGAGAAGTAATACTACCCATAATATATGAAGCAAAAAATGGGCACACAAGAAAACAATTATTTCAAACAACACTCAAGCCAAAAATAGTTTTATTTATGTTCCAGAAGTTTTATTTTAGTGGCATACCATCCACAAAATAGTTTTTCATTGACTAATATCCAATTGGGGGTGAACCTACAATCATAAAAGCAATGGACATAATCTGTCCTGAAACTATAGCAGTGTTCACGATTTTTTCTGGGTACCTTAAACTCATCAGGAATTTTAGCCAATTTTTGTTTATATACTAAAGGAAGTTTCGCACCAAACTCTATTTTATCAGATTTTTCCTAGGTACCAAAACGACATAAAAAAGCGTACAGTACAGCTGGTTCAGCAGAAAACTGCAGCGAAACTATCATGAATTTCTAATCAAAACCTTCATTAATATATTATGTAATCTCACAAAAATATTCTGGAACTTTAAGGTATCAAATAGCACAACCTAAACATAATAAATCAACTATCAAACAAGTTCTTACAACAATCGATTGCTATATCTAAACGAGATCATATCAAACTATATGGTGGTCATCATCTAACTATTCTTTAATCTTGCACAAGTGTTCATCTACAAGTTTGAAAAAGATGAGATTAGAAAAGATAGATAAAGGATTGCAAGAATCTAATAAGTATAAAATTATGAGTTCATTGCTAGGGAGAGACTTTCTTCTATATCATAAAAGAGAAGAGTATGAGAATTGAAATGATAAGAGATACTAGAAAGAAGTGTAAGAAGAGAATAGATAGAATCAAATAGGGTTTATAATTTCATATGGCTTTCATATTCCAAACCTAGATCATGATCCTACAGTCAACGCACTGCTCTGATACCATACACTAACACCCTCACCTGATAAGGCTGAGTTCATGTGTATAGTGCCACTCCCTGGATCGGTTCACTCGCACACACAGTACATATGAATACCAAAGAATTTAACAGTGCATCATAAATAACGAATTGATCCAGAATTTTCAATTATTACAATAATGCTTAGCTCAAGGCTAGCTCAATATCAAGTAGCATACGGAAGCATAAACAATTTATAGGCTCCATCTTCAATTGTGCCACAGGAGAACAACTGTTGAGTGGAGTATCGCGACCTATTCGATCACTCAGAATTGGAATACTTACCTGCAACATAAAACGTAGCAGCCCCGAAGGGTCAATACATGGAATGTATGGCGAGTAGAGCTAAGTAAGGAGACAATAATCCTAGCATCTACATGCATATTTGACAAGTGGAGATGTGGCTAGCTTGCATTTGCAAACACCTTTGTCCTACTTTCATAAACAGTTTTTGATTTTCTTTGAAAAGATCCCAATTAAGGTAACCCATCAACATTAAAGCCATCAGGAAATTAGAATGAGCGAGAAACATGTCATGAACTCAATATCAAGCAGCTCAGATATCCATAACCGGGGACACGGCTAATCGATTAGATTATACACCCTGCAGGAGTTAGTACACTTTACCCATGTGACTTGGCCAGCCCAGCTCGTACCACCACTCTCATATTGGGTGATGATAGGGAGAAGTACAAGAAGGCACCGTTCGGGAGAGTAGCTCCCCAAACCCGACACGCACCGGTCCAACCTACCAAAATTCTACATCTCTGGATACATGGGTTCGAGTTACCACAACCTTCTGAGTCCAACCAACCGCCCATTCCATTATTGGCACATGGTTGTACACGTAAGCTACAAAATAAAGAAGCCAATCATTTTCTCTTGATACCTGGGTGTCTTTCCGCAATGATACCACCAAAATTTTCAATCCCATCACACCGAGGAGATTCATTGATTAAGTTGTTTTTAGTTTTTGCAAACCAAAACATTTAGAAACAACCTTCAGTGATGTAACCCAGCCCTTGTTCATTATAGCATGTCTAAGCAGATCTACCAACGGTGGCTCATCTGCAGGAAAGCCCTACCACATAATAGGACATAGCATAGCGATAGTAATTTACTACACATGCATCTAGAAAATACACGACAATGCATTAAAAATAGTAGGACAACATCATGAACAAAGTAGCATCTACTTGCCTTGATAGTTGGTGAAGTCGTTCAAACACTCGTTGCAATCACACACGTTGCACTCCTCGCAATCTATCGAGCAAACAATTGCATACAACATAAACAATAGCACATAAAGATCAAACAAATACAACAAATGCATGCATGAAAATTTAATAAGTCACAATGGTTGTTACTTTAGTTCTCTAAACAATACTGAAGTATATGATGCATGCAAGAGGCCAATTAATGCAATGGAGTACTTGATATTAATAATTAATTGCCAATATAGGGTTTTTAATAGTTCTATTGTAACGCCTGTTCTTACTATCTAATTAAATTTGTTTCTTGGGTTCAATGGATAGAGGACGTCAATACTAACCAGTAGGCGTTGGATTTACCTTAATCGGAGTTATAAATCTTTTCTTATGATTTAAATAGTATTTAATGGGTTTTAAATCATATATATAGTTTCTGTTGCCTAAAAATCAAACTAAAATTATATCTATAATCTCCACGGTATTGTGATTCCAGGGACATATTATTTGTAATTTTCTGAGTAGTACTTGAACTACTATGAATTTAATACTCTAAATAAGCCATTAATCTATTTATTTAATTGCTGCCAAACATTATAGTATTTTATTGAATGGAACCAGCTTTCCATCGGTATATTATTTATATTTTTATGAGTTACAAATAATTTACTATGAATTTAATGATTTCTAAATCCATTAAACCTAATTAAATCACTGCGGGGTAAATAATCCGCAAAGGCTGGATCCAACCAGATATTATTAATCTACATTATAGTAGCTTCAATTTGATATATTGTTCATAATTTTCGGAGTTACAGATAATTTCCTATGAATTTATTAACCTAAAAGACCATTAAAACTAATTAAATTACTACAGTAGAACCATACTGTATAGGTTAGATCTAATGTCATATTAATATTCTACACATTTTTGTGAATCCATTGATATATAATTTGCTATCTTTGGATCTACGAATCTTTTTATATGATTTTTGCAAGTTTACACAATTTTCTACAAATTAAATTCAATTTCAAATCTACTGGGATTATTCTATGCTGATGGGACACGGGGCTGTTCTGCCATTGACATGTGGCAAGATCTGGTTGGCTTGTACCCCTTCGTGGAATCGATCTAATCCTGGCCGTTGGGATGAGATCCAGTGGTTAGGAGAGGAGATTGACCCGATTTTCGCTCAAATAGACAAGAAATAGACCTGTGATAGAGAGACAAATCCATAAGTCAAATTGAAAAACTTACAACATGAAATTTGTGGAGAATCATTAGTCCTACCTTCCCACCAAAGGACTTTGGATTTGAAGAAACGAGCGCGAGTACATCTTGGATTTACACCGTCATATCTGAAATATTGCGGTGCGAAATTCTCCGGCTGTGGTGGATGAAAAGAGGTGAGGTTTGTCTGGATCAAATTATTTCGACAAGATCTACAACTTTCGTGTTTTGGCCGAAGGCAAACGACGAAGTGTAGATGGATGAATAAACGAAATAAAATTCGGGCATGTGTAGATTCAGGATTTCGAGAAGGAAAACTCGTACAGCTGTGGCTCCACGGGTATATATGGAGTTTTAGGATGGTGTAGAGATAGGCCTTGGAGTAGGGAACAAGTAGAAATAAATAGAAGTTGATTCGGAGTTATAGATAAAAATATATAAGTGTTTGAATAGATATAGGTTTGAGAAAAACTGATTTGGACAGAAATTGAAGCAAAGAAGGCATCGGTGCCTTCTCCCGTATGCGCGTGGGCAGTCCGGTCGGCTGCTAGCTGGGCCGCCGGCTAGCCCATTAGTTTTTTTTCTTTTTTTTCTTTTTTTGTTTATGTGTTTCCCTTATAACTTTTGCATACGAACTCCAAATGACACGATTCTTGTGTCTAATTTTTTTCTAAAATTCAGTAGATTACTATAGGATTATATTTGTAATATTTTTACTAGTTTGCAAGTTGTGGATTTATAAATCCGTGTATATTTATTTTATTTATATCTTTTATTTGTTTGTATTTATTCTATAACTTTTTCATAATAACTCCAAATGAGCTCAATTTTGTTTCTAAAATTTTGTAATATTCATAGGATCTTTTAGGCTATAACTTAGCAACAATAGCTGCCTTAGCAATAATGGGTTTTTATAAAACCAATTTAATTCCTTTTAGGAACAAAGTGGCATATACTATTTAGGGTTTTAGTCCTTTATTTCTATTTGGGAATTTTCTTGATGCAAATATGCAATGCAATGCTCATGAATGACATGCAAATGTAATTTTTTTCTAATCCCAATTTCCTAAAATCTTGGGATGTGACAGACTAACCCCCTTAAGATTTGGAATGGCTAGCAAGGGTATGGGTATTGTTGTCGAGGCTAACCCCCTTAAGATAACTGAACTTGGCATCTCCAACATCTAATACTTAATTACGGAATCTTGTGCTAGCTATCAATCCTTTCTAGTGGGTTCTCATCAACAGATCCTCTAGGTAACTTCATATGTAACTATTCTTATCCATGAGTGCCTCAATATGAATGAACACGATGTACCAGTATTTAAAACATTACGACTGTGATGTATGGATTAACCAGGGACTTACTAGTCGCGAGGTCTGGCTTGAAGCTCCTTATCTGGGCATTTATAGGCATAATGTCCCGACTCATTGCACTTGTAGCAGGTGACAAGGCTGGGATCCCTTACTGGCTTCATTTTTTCATCATAGCCGCTTTTCCTGTTTCCTTTGCGATTCTTCTTTTCTGGACATTGTGACGCATAATGCCCTGGCTCTTTACAATTGTAGCACAACAACTGGCTAATATCCCTCGCATGGGACTTGTAGCAGTTCTTCCTCTTCATGGGTCTCTCCAAGGCTAGGAGTTATCTTAGTTCTTCTTCTTCATATTTTACCACAAATCCAGGAAACCTTTCTCGCTTCTTCGGACAATCACTAGAGATGTGACCTTCTTCTCCACATGAGTAACAACACTTTGTGTTCACATTGGGTGCGACCTTATGAGGCACGACTCTGACTTCAGCCTCCGCCATAGGGCTTGATTCTGTGTTGGTCTTCTTGAGAGCTTGATACACTCCATCCTTGACTCCTTTATTCACTTGTTGTACCATGGGGTAATGGTGACAATGAACAGGGACATGATCGTTCCCTTCACATAGAAATCAAGTGACTTGGGATGTGGGGCACTCTCCAACTAGATGGTTTCCATCACAATAGGGGCACTGATCCTGATGCTCCTTGTATGTATGTCCTAAGTCTCCAAAGACTTTGCAAGCATGAAACTCCTTCAGAACATCCTCTCCAGTCGTTGATACTTGGGTGATGGGACAAGGTTGTAGTATAACTTCATTGAACTCCTCCCAAGTTAGTTTCTGCTGTAGATGGATCCATGCATCCTCCACCAAGTTGTATGGTCCAAATTCACATCATCCATCGCACGACGGGATGCCTTGCTAAAATCTTCAATGTACTCCGCAATAGTATTCTTTCCTTGGTGCAAATTGTTGAATCCTCTCTGACGTGAATTCATGACTTCATATGAAATATCTGCATCACAGAATGCTTTCTGAAACATGTCCCATGTTACTTGTACTACGGGGTGAGTAGCTTGATACTTGTACCACCATTTTGCTATAGGTCCTTCCAATAAATGAGTGGCAAACATCACCTTCTCTTCATCTGGGCATCCAACAGTCACTAGGATCTTGTTCACCTTTTGCAACCAATTATCCGCTATTATAGTCTTAGAAAATCTTGAGTATGTTGGTGGTTCGAGCATCAGAAAATTGCTGAGTAGGTTCTGCTGAGGCGGTGGCTTGTTATTGGCCATGTATTCCATCATCACTTGCGCTAGCTATGCTTGTGCTGCTGCATCTAGCAATGTTACCAGGGTCAGGACTGCGGACTCTACTGAAAAACAGTCCAACATATATACACACGTTTAATATAAATAGAGGTTGACATGTCGGACCTACCATGGATACGTTTAATTCAAATAGTGGCTGACATGTGGGACCTAGATAATTTTTTCTGAATATAGCAATGTTGCCAAGGCCAGGACAGTGGACGTGACCCAAAAATAGTCCAACATATATACAACGTTTAATTCAAATAGAGGTTGACATGTGGGACCCAGCATGGGCATTTTTAATTCAAATAGTAGCTGACATGTGGGACCCAGCATAGACACGTTTCCTGCACAGACAGGGCTGCAATGTGCGATGCAGCATAGACATGTTTCTTGTACATAGAAGGCTGACATGTGGGACCCAGAATCGGAGTGTAGGTTAACATTTTTTGTACTCTATAAGGCTGACATCTGGGGCCTAGGTAAACTGCTGCTGCATCATAGACACGTTTTCCCTCAAAAATCCACCAATGTTGCCAAGGTCATATCGGTGGTCTCAACCCGAAAAAACAGTCCAACATACACACATTTCTTTAAATAGAGGCTGACATATATGACCCAGCGTAGACACGTTTCCTGCATAGAGGTTGCTGACATCTGAGATCTAGCTACAGACCAAAGTCAGAACAATAGAGACGGCCGAAAAAAATTCCATCATAGCATGTTTCATTTATGGAGAGGCTGATATGTGGGACCCATCAGAGAGAACTTATATAGGTGCTGCATCGAGAAGCATTGCCAAGTTCGAATAAGGTAGGCGCGAGCGAGAAAAAAAGTCTAACATGCACATGTTCTTCTAATGAGATGCTGATATGTGGGACCCATCAGCGTGACCAAACGACAGATTAGTCGAGCAATGCTATCTAGTTTGGAATTGGATAGCGCTAGATAAGAAAAAAATTACATCATATACACACTATTCTTCTAATGTGAGGCTGACATATGGGACCCACCCGCATGTTTAAACGGCTGATGCAGTGAGCAACGCTATCAAATTAACACGTAGGAGTGACCAAGGGCAACAATTCCATCATACACACATTTTTTCTAATGAGAGTATGAAAAGTGGGGCCCATCTGCATGATTATGCAGATGGCAGCGCTATCAAGTTTGAAACAGGGTAGCACAACCGAGGGGAAAAAATCTATCATACACATGTTTCTTCTGATGAGAGGATGCCATGTGGGTCCAGATGCGTGATTAAATGGCAGCGCAATCAAGTTCGGAACAGGGTAGCGGGAGCGAAGGAAAATTTTGATCATACACACTATTCTTCTAATGAGAGGCTGGCATGTGGGACCTAGCATCGTGATTAACGACAGATAGTTTGAGCAACGTTATTGAGTTCAGATAAAGGAGGCACGAGCCAAGGAAAAAATATTCATGCACAAGTTTTTTCTGATGGGAGGATTACATGTGGGGCCCAGCTGCTTGATTAAACTGTAGATGCATCTAGCAGCACTATCAAGTTTGGAACATGGTAGGGAGCGAAGGAAAAAATTCCATCATACACATGATTCTTGTAATGATAGGCTGGCATGTGGGACCCAGCATCATGATTAATGGCAGGTAGATCGAGCAACATTATCGAGTTCAGATCAGGGAGGCACGAGCCAAGGGAAAAAATCATCATGCACATGTTTCTTCTAGTGTGAGGATGATATGTGGGACCCAGCAGCCTGATTAAATGGTGGATGCATCGAGCGACGCTATTAAGTTTAGAACAGGGAATGAAAAAAAATTCCATCATACACATGATTCCTCTAATGTGAGGCAGACATGCGGGACCCAGCATCCTAAATAAACGGAAGAGGCATCGAACAACGTTATCAAGTTTAAATCAGGGAGGCACGACCGAAAATTTTGGTCCTCTATAGTCACTCGGGTCAGGGAACTACATGCAAAAAAATACTTCGGTGGGTCAACATATCGCGAGGAAGCGGAAATCTTACTTCTCCCACGCGCCCGTCGAGCTTCCTCCATATTTTTAGCGATTTCATCATAGTTGAGGGGCGCAAAACAGGAATTTTTTTTGCATCAGCCACGGTCGAGCTGAGATTTTCGTCGCGGAACGCGCGCCTTCTACAACGACAGACATGCCCAGTCGTTGCGGAAGGAAACATTTCTTATAGTGGACCCCTTCACCAAAGCAGTCAAGCAGAGGGTGGATTCATGGAAGAGGTATCTGATGAGGAAACCGAGGTACTACTCTGCTTCACTATTCTTAGATTTTACTTTTCATACGTAGGGTTTTCTCGATCTGTAGATTATTTTGATCTACCGCCTTCTTGTTATAGACATATCAGATTCTCCGGTTCGAAGGGTCGATTCTTTTGTAGATTTGATTAGATCTGCTCATCTGCCATTTAGAAATTTAACATTTGTTTGTTGTTGTTTATGCGGTCTTCTTGTGTTGTAGATTTGATTGATCTGTCACATAATTGTTGTAAGCATATTTGATTTTAGGTTTTTGTGGGATTGCTGTTACTAGATAGTTGATTGATCTATCACATAAATTTTTTTCATTAAAATGTACATGAATATTATTTGATTCTATAGTCAAAAAAATTGTTCCATTCTTGTTATTGTTGTTAGGACAAAAATTAGGAAACACATGATTACAGTGTATAATCTAGCGATGATACATGAAATAAAATTATCAACTCTGAATACTATATGTTGTCATTCATTTTATAAATGGAAATGCTTGAGTTCTATTTTAATTACATTTTTAGGGCATGTTTGATTCAAAGGATCTGTATAGGATTTTGTAAGATTAAATACCATAAGAAAATTTCCTATGATGGTTGTTTGATTTGCAAGATATATAGAATCCTTTCTTTTTCTTATCCTATGAATCAAACATGCCCTTATATGAGTTCTTATGTACTTAAAAATCCGCATGAAGATTCAGACGACATGGGCGAAGACAAGGACTCTAGGGACAACAAGAGCCGCTACTTACTTAGGCGGTTACGAAGTGGCCAAAATCCTTTCCACTATAATGGGAAGCTGTTTTTCTCATTCTGTGGAAAAGTCATCAACAAGGACATTGACAGCATGATGCAGCACTCGGTGGGTGTCGACCATGGCCATGGCTGTAAGCACAAGGCGAAGTCTTTGGCGAAGCACACAACATATGGAAAATTCCTCCTGGAATATGTCAAGACTGGTCTATTTCCCCTCTAGTAGGTTTTGTCAAGACTGGCCTCTTTCCTCGCTAGTAGCCACAACCATACGCTGCACATTCTCTAAGATGTTATCATGCGCCTGAGAACTTTCAAATCTGTTATTAAACTGAACTGAGTTATCTATCTGGAAAAAAATAACTGAATTTACCCTTTATTGTTCTTCATTGGAACCTGCTTCCTTGTGTGAGCTCCATCGTGCTCCCACCCAAACAGGTGCCACTTGTACTGAAAATATGGTTAAAAGTTGATGGTGACATGATGTGGGACCTACCTTTCTAGACACCGATGCACGCCATTAAAATAATTGCGCAGAAGCTTACAAGGAAGAGAGAAGATGCATACAAAAGAGCCGAATGGGTGTCTTTGAGGAGAGATCATCCATGATGCCAGCGAGGATATTTTTCATGCCCCGCATGTCATAAGTCACGTTTTTTGAGAGTGTGAGAAGTCAAGGACCCACATGTAAGAGCTACCCTATCATATTTTTGTGGTTAAAATTTGTTTTCTATTGCTATGTGTACTAGTATATATCAATATTTTAATGGTTATGGACTACCCATAAGCTTAAGGGTGACCCTTAATAAGGTTTTTAGCTTGTTGATAGCTTCCACTATGTATATGGGAGTCCATAAGGGCTACTTTTCCCCCTTAATGGACAAGCGTGTGAACAACATAGTGGATTCCCTTATCCATGAGTTTCAGATTATTTCGTGATCTTTAAATATGTCCATGCTTTAGAAAAATTTATGCGTACTCATACGGACTGATTTGAATTTTAACTAAGTTGATTTTGTACTCATACAAGTCTCCCGCTCTCCTGCATTGTTGAAAGAACATGTGGGCCCCCATGTGTGGTTTTCGTAATTAATCACAATCTCTATGGACTAATGCTTGTAGTGAGTTACACTTGTAGGGATAGTCCATTGTCATCGCATGGATCATGTGTTGGCTTCAAGGTAGAAGAAATGAAGAATATGAAGAAGAAGATCAAGTGTTGACCAAGTGTTTACAAAGGCTTCAAGAGTGACCCGGAGATTGGTCAAGTGAGAGTTGGGCCTATAGCAAGTGTGTCTTGAATAATAAGATGGAGTGATACCTCGTGTGTATCTTCAAGACACCAACATAATAAAGAAAGAATAAATGAAGAAGAAGAATAAAGAAAATAAGATCAAGGGTGTCTTGAAGAAGAAGATAAAGTTCATCATATGTATCTTCAAGACATCATCCAAATGGTGTTGGAAGAAATGGTGTGCAAGAGATATGATATATCTAGAAGATCTCATGCTTGAAGCTTGCCATCCTTGGTGATCATGGATCGATGAAGACAAGGTCAAAGTAAAGGTTTCCTCATGTTGTATGGGGAGCAACTTGCAAGTATTCATCAAGAGAGTGCGTGGAAGAGCAATCAAAAAAAGGTGTTCCATCTTGAGAAGGACAAGATCGTCTACATCAAGATCAAGTGGAATATGCGCAAGGAAAATGTATGATCTTGATAGGGTTTCCTTCTTACCGGTCTCGTGGTGTTTGTTGGGGAGACCGGTTAATAGGATAGATAACCGTTCTATCAAGAGAGGCTCTCAAATGAGTAACTCGGTCATATCTTTCAGAGAGAGCTCAAACCTTTGCATACTTAGCATCATCCTTTCTTGGTTTTTATTTGGATCTTATCCATCTGAGGTACTAGAGCTTGTGGTAATATTCATAACAAGCTCTAGTTAATCAAAAACGGATTTCCCTTCTATATCTTGTTGCGTTTTTTATCTTGGAGGTTTTCCAATTTCTCTCCAAGGGAGGTATCTCACATTATAATACATGAAATATTCTCACTTGGTGGATCCAATATTTTCAACAAAATTGGTTTCAGGTCAATCGGAGTTTCCAAACTCTAGATATCGCCATTTGAAGTTTGCCTCTTATTTGGTTCAGACTGGATATTGAGCCAGAATCTCCGGTGTATACTGGTAGACCGGAATCTCTGGACTGAAAAGTCTGGAGTCTCCAGTGTGCTTAGGTCCGGAGTTCCCGCCAAGTCTCCGGGGGAGCATCAAAACCTTGCTCGGGACATTCTGTATAGGGGTCCGGAGATGGACTGAATCTCTAGTGTGACATATGTGTAGACCAGTGTCTCCGGTCTCCAGACCGGAGTCTCTGGTATGGAAACCCCCCAACAGTCAGAAATCAGTGGGCCTATAAAAAGGGGACCTTCTGCCCCCAATGAGCTCGCACGAGTTCTACAAGCCTTCCCCTCCGTTCTTGACCTTTTGAGCTTACTTCCCTTCAATCCATCCTATGATTCTTGCATATACTTTAGGGATTTTAAAGAGGAGATCTAGATCTACAACTCCACCAATCAATCTCTCCTCTAAGTGAGGGGAACATCTTGGGATCTATATCTTGGAGACTTTTGTGGATTTGCTCCATTGTTCTTCCTCTCTTATTCTCCCATAAGATTCTGTAGCTTTGGTGGAATTTGGGAGAGAAGGATTTGAGGACTTCTTGTGTTATTTCCATTGAATTTGGTGCATCAGTTTGAGTTCTCGGTGAGGATTCGATTGGTTGAAAGTTGAGAAGCTTTTTATTCTTAGGTTCTTGGAACCCTAGACGGTTTGGTTGTGTTGCATGTTTGTGGATTACTTGGGGACTCCAATTAAGTTGTGGAGCTTTCCCCAAGCTTGTTTATAGGGAGCCTCCAATTGAGTTGTGGAGAAGTGCCCAAACCTTGTGAGAGGTTCCAGATTGCCACCGATAACTGCACCGGTAGTGGAAGTGGATTGATCCTGTTGGGGGGAGATTCATAGGAGAATAAGGGAGGCCTTTTCTGGCGTGGTGGTTTGATACCACCCCCCAAACGAGACATACTCCATGTTGGGAGGAACTCGGTAAAACATTGTCGTCTCTGCGTGCCTCGGTTATCTCTATATCTGAGCTCTTACTTACGCACCTTACTTTGTGATAGCCTTCGTGCTTGAAGTCTATATCTTTCTATCACATAGTTTCTTGTCTTTCTTAGCATAAATTGTTGTTGCACATAGGTGAACCCTAGGTGTTCTAGGTTTTGTTCTTGACGAAGTAAACGCTAGTTTAATTTCGCCTTTCGTAAGCCACTCTCAAAAAAGTTTTGAACTGCCTATTCATCCCCCTCTAGGCGTCTGTATCCTTTCAATTGCCCTTATTGATTTTCTAAGAGCGTGTGAACACGCCCTAAGGTATAGTCTCTCATATATAATGTGAATCTCCATGGACATTTAATATCACAATACAGTACAGAGCCTGACTTTATTCAATGAGTATTGCACTAGTTCCCATATCCCTCTCCTCCTCTCCACTTTCCTCTATCCCCACTCTGACTCGCCCTCTGCGCCGCCCAGTTTCCAGAGTTTTTTTTTCTTCATCTCGTCCCTCTTTTTCAGAGCCCAAACCAACGAATCCCAACCACCATCGCCATAGCAGGTGCATTGAGATGGCTGGATCTAGCAAGGACAGTGACGATTATTCTTGAATGTTTTAGGAGGTATTTACAAAAGGCCCCCTTGAAGAAATAACAGCTAGATGCGACATCATCACCGCTGCGAGCCTCGTCAGTTCGTCCAAACTTCATCTTGACTCATCAAAATATAGTGCAACTCTACTGGTTTATCAGCCGTTTGGCCTCCCATGTGTTCTTCATTATCACCCTACTAAGATACTGGAGGATTACAAGTTAGATGGGGAGAGCCTCCTCTGGAAGCTGTCGCTGCTGGATAGGTTCTCCTTAGATGTTGTCATCCCAAACGGCACGAATAAACAGTGGGCAGCCGTTGGAATTATGCCATAGAGGCAATAATAAAGATGTTATTATTATAGTTCTTGTTCATGATAAAGTTTATATTCCATGCTAGAATTGTATTAAGCGGAAACTTTAATACTTGTGTGGTTTGTGAACAACACCGTGTCCCTAGTACGCCTCTATGGACTAGCTCATTGATTAATGATGGTTAAGGTTTCCTAACCATAGACATGAGTTGTCGATTAATAATGAGATCATATCATTGGGAGAATGATATGACGGACAGACCCAAACTAAGCGGAGAAATTAGATCGTGTCATCGTGTTCATCTTTGCGAAGCTTTTCCTATGTCAAATATTGTATTCCTTAGACCATGAGATAATGCAACTCACTGGTATCGGATGAAAGCTTTGAGGCCATCAAACGTCATCCTATGAGAGGGTGATCATAAAGGTGTCTCTCAGGTGATCGGAAAATACCTGTTGGGTTGTATGTATCGATATGGGATTTGTCCCTCCCAAGTCGGAGAGATATACTTAGGGCCCACTCGGTAATCGATATCAACACCGCTTGCAAGAACATCGTTAAAGAGTTAATCAAAAAGTGATATCGGATTACGGAACGAGTAAAGTACTTGCTGTGAACGAGATTGAACTAGGTATGCCGGTACCGACGATCGAATCTCGGGCAAGTAAAATATCGCGAGACGAAGGGAATATATATATGGGATTGATTGAATCCTGGCATCGTGGTTCATCTGATATGATCATCGATGAATGTGTAGGAGTCAATATGGGTTTCCAGACCCCGCTGTTGATTATTGATAGAAGATCATGTCTGCATACTCTCGAACCCGAAGGGTCACACACTTAACGTGTCTTGGCGCTAGGATAGATTGGATAATTGGTTTATGAGTTTTTGTTCGGAGTCTCGGATGGGATCCGGGACATCACAAGAGGTTCCGGAATGGTCCGGAGAATAAGATTCATATAAGGCAATGCAGTTTTTGGAGTTCGGAATTGTTTCGGGTTATTCGGTATTGTACCGGAAGCTTCTAGAACCTTCTGGAGTTGGAGCAACATGGCCCCACTTGTCGGGAGGGGACATGGGCCTATGAGGGAGTGCCGTGGCCGCATTGGGTCAGGGGCACAAGCCCCATAGGGCCCAGCCGGCCAAGCCTAGGGCAAAACCCTAGGGGAGCTTCTAGAAGGGGGGAAACTTGCCCCCCCAATCCTCTCTCCTTTGGCCGCCGGCCTAGGGCTTGGGGGAGGGGCAAGGGCCAGCCGCCCACCCCTCTATATAAAGAGGGCTGGGGGCGAACCCCTCCCATACCTCCACCACAACCCTAGCCGCCCTGCTGCCCCTCATCTCTCTCTCCCTCCCGACTGCGCATAGGCGAAGCCCTGCCGCAGAAACTCTCCACCGCTTGCACCACGCCGTCGCGTTGTAGATCCAATCCATCTCTCCATCCCACTTGGTGGAACAAGGAAGGAGGAGACGTCGAGGTGCCGCACGTGTGCATCTCTCGGAGGCATCGCCACTTGCGGTGTTAGATCGGATCGGATTGCGAGGAGGAGAAGCGAGTACGACTACATCACCCACGTTCTGTCGAACGTTCCGCTGTGCGAATCTTCAAAGGTATGAAGATCTCATCTATTCCCCCTCATTGTTTGCACCTTCTAGATTAGATCTTGGCTTTCCCCGTTCGCATCCGTATAAAATTTTGATTTACTATGCTGCGAAACCCTTCAGTGGTATCAGAGCTAGATGTATGCGTATATGTGTTTCACGAGTAGAACGCAACATGGTTGTTGCGGGCGTTGATGTTTTCTGTTGCAAGCCTCTTGTTTGTGTACTTCTTATGACGCGGGATAGTGAGATCGAAGCGGTCCAGGCCAACCTTACGCGACATCGTTCGCGAGACTGGCTCCGCACTTGATGTGTGGTTTGTTCCACACATGCGGCTGGTGGATGCCAGTTTCTCTCACTATAGTTGTCATGGGATTTACGCCGGAGTTTGGCAACCATAATATCACCGTTGTGGCTTTCCGTAGGTGAGAATCGTTCTTAGCTTGCTACTCCCATAAGCCACGTAAAACATGCAACAACAAAGTAGAGGCGTCTAACTTGTTTTTGCAAGGAGTGTTTTCTGTGATATGGTATGGCCCAAGATGTGATGTGTATGTTGTATGCGATGATCATGTTTTGTAATGTTTCACGACTTGCATGTCGATGAGTACACAACCGGCAGGAGCCATATGGTTATCTTTATAATTGTGTATGACCTGTGTGTCAACTTCTTATACGCCATGTAATAGCTTTACTTTATCGCTAAGTAGTTAGCAATCGTTGTAGTTGCTATTCGTGGTGGAGGCAACGCACAAGATGGAGATCACTGCGCGAAGATTGGTTGTACCATGTCACATAAAGTTATATGCATGTGATGTTTATACTTTTATGTATCTTATTATGCTTAGATCGCGACGGTAGCATTATAAGATGATTCCTCACTTAAAGATCAAGATAAAAACTGTGTTCTCCCCATGTATGCAGCGTTGCGAAAGTTCGTCGTGTTCAAGCATCACGTGATGATCGGGTGCTATAAACTCTACGTTCACATACAACGGGTGCAAGCCAGTTTTGCACACGCGGAAATACTTCGGTTTGACTTGACGAGCCTAGCCTGTACAGACATGGCCTCGGAACACATGAACCGAAAGGTTAAGCATGAGTCATATGAATGATATGATCGACACTTTGTTGTCCACCATTGAAACCACATCTCTTCTTGTGAAGATCGGATTAGGTGTGGTGAATTTGGATCATGTTCACTAAACAACATGAGGGATGTTGAATTTAGTGGGAGTTCATCTAGTAATTTGATTAAGTTGAACTAGTTATCATGAACATAGTCTAATTTGTACTTGCAAATATTGTAGAGCAAATGGCTAAGTCCAACTTCAACTTCAACGTTTTTGCTGAGAAAGAAAAGCTTAGAAACAATGGGTCTAACTTCACCAACTGGTTCCGCAATCTGAGAATCATTCTCGCTGGCGGACAAAAGGACTATGTCCTTGAGAATGCGCTAGGTGACGCCCCTGCTGTAGATGCGCCGGCTGATGAAAAAGTTGTTTATCAGTCGTGCAAAGATGATTATGGTGTGATTTAGAGCACCATGTTGTTTGCTATGGAATCGGACCTTCAAAATCGTTTTGAAGATTATCCCGGGCCCTTTGAGATTCTTGAGGAGCTGAAAACTATGTTTCAGACTCAGGCCCGTTCTGAGAGATATGATATCTCTGAGAAATTCTTTAACTGCAAGATGGAGGGAGGGAGTTCCGTTAGTGAGCACGCCATAAAGATGTCGGGCTACACTCAATGCCTTGAGCAACTGGACTGCAAGATTCCAGAGGAGCTCAAGATTGACAGGGTTCTGCAATCACTCCCTCCCAGCTACAAAAGTTTTGTAGTGACTCATAATCAGATTGTTTCCACTGATACGATCACCGAGCTCTTCGCTAAGCTGAAAGCTGCGGAGGTGGACATCAAAAAGGATAATCATGTGTTGATGGTCAACAAGCCCCCTAGCTTTAAGAAAGGTAAGGGGTGCAAAGAAGCCCTTCAAGAAAGGTAGCGGCAAGCGCGTTGCCCCTACTGAGAAGAAGTTCAAGTCTGGACCTAAGCCGGACACTGAGTGCTTCTATTGCAAGGACAAGGGTCACTTTGGGCATATGTCCGAAGTACTTAGCGGACAAGAAGGCTGGCACCATCAAAGGTATATTTGATATACATGTTATTGATGTTTTCCTTACTATCCCTCGGTGTAGTGCCTGGGAATTTGATACTGGTTCAATTGCTAATATTTGTAACTCGAAACAGGAGCTATGGAATAGACGGCATCTTGCGAGGGATGAAGTGACGACGCGCGTTGGCAACGGATCAAGAGTTGATGTGATGGCCATCGGCACGCTCTCCTTAGTTTTACCTTCGGGATTAGTTTTAAACCTTAATAAATGTTATTATGTGCCTGCGTTGAGCATGAACATCATATCTGGATCGTGTTTATTGCAAGACGGTTATTCATTTAAATCTGAGAATAATGGTTGTTCTATTTATATGAGTAACATCTTTTATGGTCATGCACCTGCTGTGAATGGTTTATTTCTTCTGAATCTCGAAAGGGATGAAACACACATCCATAACATTGAGGCTAAGAGATGCAAGGTAGATAGTGATAATACTACTTATTTGTGGCACTGTCGTCTAGGTCATATTGGTGTAAAACGCATGAAGAAACTCCATTCTGATGGACTTTTGGAGTCTCTTGATTTTGAATCATTTGACACATGCGAACTAGGCCTCAAGGGCAATATGATCAAATCCCCGTTCTCCGGAATGATGGAGCGAGCAACGGACTTGTTGGAAATCATACATACCGATGTATGCGGACCGATGAGTGTTTCGACGCGCGGTGGATATCGCTACTTTCTCACTTTTACTGATGACTTAAGTAGATATGGGTATATCTATTTAATGAAACATTTGAAAAGTTCAAAGAATTTCAGAATGAAGTGGAGAACCATCGTAACAGAAAAATTAAATCTCTACGATCCGATCGTGGAGGTGAATATTTGAGTTATGATTTTCTCACGCATCTTAAAGCAAGCGGAATCTTTTCGCAACTCATGCCACCCGGAACACCACAGCGCAATGGTGTGTCTGAACGCCGGAATCAAACTCTATTAGATATGGTCCGATCAATGATGTCTCTTACTGATTTGCCGTTATCATTTTGGGTTTATGCATTAGAAACCGCTGCATTCACTTTAAATAGGGAACCATCTAAATCCGTTGAGACGACACCATATGAACTGTGGTTTGGTGCTAAACCTAAGTTGTCGTTTCTTAAAGTTTGGGGATGCGATGCTTACATCAAGAAGTTGATGCCGGACAAGCTCGAACCCAAAGCGGAGAAATGCGTCTTCATAGGATACCCTAAGGAAACTATTGGGTATACCTTCTATCACAGAACCGAAGGCAAAGTGTTTGTCGCAAAGAACGGATCCTTTCTTGATAAGGAGTTTCTCTCGAAAGAAGTGAGTGGGAGGAAAGTAGAGCTAGACGAGGTTGTTGAACCTTCTCTTGAATTGGAGAGTAGCGCGACTGAAATTTTCAAAGATCACCGCACCAACAATATAGGAAGCTAATGACAAGGATCATGAAGCTTCGGACGATGCTACTACTGAACGTCGCAGGTCGACAAGGTCGCGTGCCCCTCCTGAGTGGTACAGCAACCCTGTCTTAACTGTTTTGTTAGTAGATGACAGTGAACCTGCGAACTATGAGGAAGCGATGATGAGCCCAGACTCTGAGAAATGGCTAGAGGCCATGAAATCCGAATTGGGATCCATGAGCGAAAACCAAGTATGGACTTTGGTGGACCCTCCTAGCAACCGAAAGGTCATTAAGTGCAAATGGATTTTCAAGAAGAAAACGAACGCGGATGGTAATGTTACCGTCTATAAAGCACGACTTGTCGCGAAAGGTTTTCGACAAGTTCAAGGTGTTGACTACGATGAGACCTTCTCTCCCGTAGCGATGTTTAAGTCCATTCGGATTTTATTAGCAATTGCTGCGTTTCATGATTATGAAATATGGCAGATGGATGTCAAGACTTCGTTCCTCAATGGCAACATTGATGAAGAGTTGTATATGATGCAATCCGAAGGTTTTGTCGATCCTAAGGATGCTGATAAAGTATGCAAACTTCAACGTTCCATTTATGGACTGAAGCAAGCATCTCGGAGTTGGAACCTTCGTTTTGATCAAGTGATCACGAGCTTTGGATTTTTTCCAAATTGCTACGAAGCTTGTATCTACAAGAAAGTGAGTGGGAGCTCAGTGATATTTCTGGTACTATATGTGGATGACATATTGATTATTGGAAATGACATTGACATGCTTAACGATGTGAAGAGTTATTTGAAGAAATGTTTTTCAATGAAAGACCTAGGGGAAGCTGCTTATATATTGGGCATAAAAATCTTTAGAGATAGACAAAGACGCCTGATAGCTTTAAGCCAAAGTACATACCTAGACAAATTTCTGAAAAGGTTCAGAATGGATAAGGCAAAGAAAGGTTCAGTGCCTATGTTGTCAGCTAAGATATTGAGCAAGGCTCGATGTCCGAATCTGATAAATGATAGAGAAGCTATGAGCAAAGTGCCTTATGCCTCGGCCATAGGTTCTATCATGTATGCCATGCTGTGTACTAGACCGGATGTGTCCAATGCTCTTAGTTTGACGAGAAGATACCAAAGTGATCTAGGAGTGGAACACTGGACAGCCGTGAAGAACATCCTAAAGTACTTAAATACGACTAAAGAAATGTTCTTAGTTTATGGAGGTGATGAACAGCTCGTCGTAAAGGGTTACATCGATGCTAGTTTCGACACCGACAAGGATGATTCTAAATCTCAGACAGGATATGTTTATATTTTGAATGGAGGAGCTGTGAGATGGAGAAGCTGCAAGCAAAGCGTGATCACGGGATCTACAGTAGAAGCGGAATACATGGCTGTTGCAGAAGCGTCAAGTGAAGGAGTTTGGATCAGGAACTTCATCACTGAGCTTGGCATGGTTCCAAGTGCCTTGGACCCACTGGAGATATTGTGTGACAACACTGGCGCCATAGCACTAGCTAAGGAACCAAGATATCATCAAAAGACCAAGCATATCAACCGCAAGTTTCATATAATCCGAGATTATATAGCACATGGAGATCTGAAGATTAGCAAAGTACATACGGATCTGAATGTCGCAGATCCATTGACTAAACCTCTTCCACGTGCAAAACATGATCAGCACCTTAGTGCCATGTGTGTTAGATTGTTGCCAGATGTAAACTAGATTATTGACTCTAGTGCAAGTGTGAGACTGTTGGAATTATGCCCTAGAGGCAATAATAAAGATGTTATTATTATAATTCTTGTTCATGATAAAGTTTATATTCCATGCTAGAATTGTATTAGGCGGAAACTTTAATACTTGTGTGGTTTGTGAACAACACCGTGTCCCTAGTACGCCTCTATGGACTAGCTCATTGATTAATGATGGTTAAGGTTTCCTAACCATAGACATGATTTGTCGATTAATAATGAGATCATATCATTGGGAGAATGATATGATGGACAGACCCAAACTAAGCGGAGCAATTAGATCGTGTCATCGTGTACATCTTTGCGAAGCTTTTCCTATGTCAAATATTGTATTCCTTAGACCATGAGATAATGCAACTCCCTGGTATCGGATGAAAGCTTTGAGGCCATCAAAAGTCATCCTATGAGAGGGTGATCATAAAGGTCTCTCTCAGGTGATCGGAAAGTACCTGTTGGGTTGTATGTATCGAGATGGGATTTGTCCCTCCCAAGTCGGAGAGATATACTTCGGGCCCACTCGGTAATCGATATCAACACCGCTTGCAAGCACGTGGTTAAGGAGTTAATCACGAAGTGATATCGGATTACGGAACGAGTAAAGTACTTGCTGTGAATGAGATTGAACTAGGTATGCCGGTACCGACAATCGAATCTCGGGCAAGTAAAATATCGCGAGATGAAGGGAATATATATATGGGATTGATTGAATCTTGGCATCGTGGTTCATCCGATATGATCATCGATGAATGTGTAGGAGTCAATATGGGTTTCCAGACCCCGCTGTTGATTATTGATAGAAGATCATGTCTGCATATTCTCGAACCCGAAGGGTCACACACTTAACGTGTCTCAACGCTAGGATAGATTGTATAATTGGTTTATGAGTTTTTTTTCGGAGTCTCGGATGGGATCCGGGACATCAGGAGAGGTTCCGGAATGGTCCGGAGAATAAGATTCATATAAGGCAATGTAGTTTTTGGAGTTCGAAATTGTTTGGGTTATTCGATGTTGTACCGGAAGCTTCTAGAACCTTCCGGAGTGGGACCAACGTGGCCCCACTTGTCGGGAGGGGGCATGGGCCTATGAGGGAGTGCCCTGGCCGCATTGGGCCAGGGGAACAAGCCGCATAGGGCCCAGCCGGCCAAGCCTAGGGCAAAACCCTAGGGGCGCTTCTAGAAGGGGGGGGAACTTACCCCCCACTTCCCCCTCCTTTGGCCGCCGGCCTAGGGCTTGGGGGAGGGGAAAGGGCCAGATGCCCACCCCTTTATATAAAGAGGGCTGGGGGTGCACTCCTCCCACACCTCCTCGACAACTCTAGCTGCACTGCTGCCCATCCTCTCTCTCTTTCCCTCCCGACTGCGCATAGGTGAAGCCCTGCCGCAGAAACTCTCCACCGCTTGCACCGCGCCGTCGCGTTGTAGATCCAATCCATCTCTCCACCCCACTTGCTGGACTGAGGAAGGAGGAGACGTCGAGGTGCCGCACGTGTGCATCTCTCGGAGGCATCACCACTTGCGGTGTTAGATCGGATCAGATTGCGAGGAGGAGAAGCGAGTACGACTACATCACCCACGTTCCGTCGAACATTCCGCTATGAGAATCTTCAAGGGTATGAATATCTCATCTATTCCCCCTCGTTGTTTGCATCTTCTAGATTAGATCTTGGCTTTCCCCGTTCGCATCCGTAGAAAATTTTGATTTACTATGCTGCGAAACCCTTCAGCAGCTGCCATTGGTGATTGGATCGCCACGGTTGTCCTCCAATACACCTGGGAACTTGTCAACGTGTACACTCGTCGCAAGATTCTTCTCCCACTGCTTCCGTTTGAATCAAAAAATCGCCCAGATCCCGTCTTAGATCATGTCATCATATGACACCAAAGAAAATAGCTATTTTCCAAGTTCCCACATTTTTTGGGAGATAATAAGATTACACTCTTGTTTCCCTTTTTGACGGCTCAGTTCTCGTTTATCACGGCCATCAAGATGTATGGACAATTCATTCGAATGAGCCCCTGACCTATTTCAGTTACACCAATGTAATTATCCAAAAAAGAGTTGTGTTCATCATAACTGAGATTGAGAGCGTTTATGCATGGAGTCTTTATTATCCTTGTAATTACACCTTCATATATAGCGCTCTAACTTCATATTCATGTATGTATGCTTATTTTACAAAGCTGTCATATGACATTGTTTCATATTCTATGTTTTACCCTCTTTGTCTGAAAGGATTTCACTCTGAGTTTAGAGCATTTATATCTATAGGATTTTTGTAAGTATTTCTATGGATATTAGTAGTATTACATTCGGTAGGGTTGATTCATGAACGAATCCATAAAATCCACATATTTATTCACACATATTTATGCCTTCTTTCTCATTTTTCAACCCGATTTCTTATATTACATATTCCGGCAATTATGATTCAAATACAATTTATTATATGATGCAATCTGATTATTGTATTTTAGTATTCCTTCATTTTTTAAAATCTTGCGAAGCAAACATGTTCTTAATTAATTGCATTTTTAATTTTCAGCTCCTGTGCTGCCCCTGATCCCACCAGCCATGGGTAACTGTGTGGATGAACTCGAATGCGCTCTTGGCCAAAAGCACGAGTATGATTATGGTATGTGGTGGTTAGCAAGTTCTCCAAATGTTTCCAGCCTTCTACTCGTCTTTACCCGGGGCATTGCCCGTGAGCAAGATGGTCAATATCTGATTTGTGCTAATACGGCTCGTCCTAATGTTGTTAGTGGTGGCCACGTCGTTCGCACGTATTCTTTTGGATTTGGCTGCCTAGTGTTCTCGAAAGACCCTGATGTGTTACTACATCGAGGTAAGCCATGGGTAACTGTGTGGATGAACTCGAAGGCGCTCTAGGCCAAAAGCACGAGTATGATTATGGTATGTGGTGGTTATCAAGTTCTCCAAATGGTTCCAGCCTTCTACTCGTCTTTACCCGGGGCATTGCCCGTGAGCAAGATGGTCAATATCTGATTTTTGCTAATACGACTCGTCCTAATGTTGTTAGTGGTGGCCACGTCGTTCGCACGTATTCTTTTGGATTTGGCTGCCTAGTGTTCTCGAAAGACCCTGATGTGTTACTACATCGAGGTAATCCATGGACAAGGGTTACTAACCTTGGAACATATTCTATTTTCCTTGGAATGAAGTATCCGATCAGCATGCCGGTAGTCAGTGTCGATGTTGACCAAGGATATCTGACGAGAAGCAACTTTGTCTACACGTCGTACTATGCAATATGCCTTTACGAGCCGCCACATCCTGAAATATGTTGCTTCAGTATGAATGGTACAAACGCCTGTGTTGGTTTCTCATCAAAGACTACCTTCTCATCAGATAATATGCTAAATGAACGTATTGACCTTTCATTCATGAAGACTCTGCTTTGGTTCATCCCAAGATTCACTAAAGCCCTGGATTGGAACCAGTCTTGCAACGCATTTAAAAAATAAAAAAGGCCATGTGGCCACTGTATTTGCTACTGAAATGTTGTACAGTACTAGAGTAGTAATCCATATGTAATGGGAGTAGCTCCTAGTTGGTCGTTGAACTATTTCTTCTATAGTATTCCATATGGAGTAGCATGATTTGTAAAGCTAGTTTCATGCCCTTGTATATTTACTTGATTAAACATAATTTTGTACACAATCTCCGATTAATACAGTATATGTAGTACAGAGTACTCCATAAGTTGACCTACACGTCTGACTAGCATACTGCATGCAGCGAACAATATGATGAGTATCCCCAATCTCCATGTCACAGCACAAGTTGTACTGTATATAGTCCTCTCCGTCCCATATACGTATACGAGTATAGAGTGGAGTACTTACTAGAGTACTAGTACTAGCGAATAGAAACTGGTCAAACTAATGCGACCAAACACTAATAAATGTAGCAGCCGCCCACAAGTTCCCAAGCATCGCTAGAGTAAATGCGCCCCTCCCCCCCCCCCCCAACCACCCCACCCTTGAATCGCTCTCTCTTTCTCCACCGCCATTGCTATGAAGCAACCTTCTTCTTTAAGCTACATATTAGGAATTGAGGTAGAATGGATCTTCTAGAGATTCAGCAGGAAAGCCGACTAGTTCTTCCAAATACTGGATAATCTTAACGAGCCCAAGGTCCACCGTATTATAGAGACTGCCACATCGTCTGCCAGCATGGAGAACACGGTGACCACAAATTCTGCATCTGTTTCTAACCCTTCGGCGTCGCCAACTTCTCCGATGGCTCGGGCACCATCCTTCGTTGCATTTTCTATTCTTATGGATCCTCTGTCTTTGCCGGCGAACCTAGAAGCATCTCTCTCAGCACTGTATTCTCCCATGTCGGCAGAAATATCTCCGGCAGCGGCACCAACCGCTTCTGCGGCCAAAGACCCATCACCCTGATGGCGCCCAGCACTTGTCATGGGACACTTTGTTGGAAACCCCAAGAGCAAGGTATGAAGCAGCACAGCAGCAAGTTTCCCTCAGTAAGCAACCGAGGTTATCGAACCAGTAGGAGGAAGGAAATGTCACACAGGTGTTTCTAGCAATATGGAGACCTGCACAACACAAACTCAAGACTTTGCCCCAACGAATCAGTGAGGTTGTCAAGCTCACCAGTTTGCTTTAACAAAGGATTAAACGTATGGTGTGGAAGGTAATGGTTTGCAGTAAGTAAGCAAGTAACATTGGAAGATATATCAATGGTAAAGATTGGACCGGGGTCCATAGTTCACTAGAGGTGCTCTCCTTAGATAACAACATGGCATGAAGGGTAAACAAATTACAGTAGGGCAATTGACAGGAACTGAGCAAGGCATAACAATTCAATTACTAGTTAGAAATATCCTATGAGATTCGATTGGGCAATACAAAAATATACATAGACTTCCATCCAACTGCATCTATGACTAGAATTCCACCTTCAGTTTATCATCCTAACCCCCTCCAGTATTAAGTTGCAAGCAACAGACAACTGCTTTAAGCAAAGTGTGTAAGGTAAATAGTCCACATGTTCCATGAACAAGAGACCGTTGTTTTCTCCCTAGTGGCAACAACACATCTACAACTGAAAATATTTCTGTCACTTCCCTTGGAAACTAGAGGCATGAACCCACTATCGAGCATAAATACCCCCTCTTGAAGTCACTAGAAACTACTTGGCCAAGAGACTACTAACAACGGAGAGCATGCAAGATCACAAACAACATAGACATGATAAAATCATTAAGATAAAACCATTAATCAAACCAACATAATAATCTCAATATCCATCGGATCCCCGCAAACACAACATGCATGATTACAAATAGATTAGATCTTGATCATGAACGGAGCTCACAAGATCTATACATGAAAGCACAAAGGAGGAGATACAACCATCTAGCTACTACATGGACCGATAGTCCAAGGTGGAACTACACACACATCATACCGGAGAGAAGGCCTCCTGGATGATCTCCCCTCTGGCAGGGTGCCGGGAAGAACTTCAGATCCCCCGATCTATGGACGATAGTGGCAGCGGCTACTGACGGTTTCGTGGAGATTTGATCGGGTACTTAGGGTTTCTGCATTGGGGGCTTCTTATAGGCGAAGGGGGAGGCCGAGGCGGCGACCAGGGTAGCCAAACCCTAGCTAGGTGCATGCGGTGACCCAGCATACCACTGCATGATGTAGTACACTATAGTCGTTGACATAACACCAATGAAACACCGTGCACTAGTATTACATCCCTCAGAGTGGTACAACAAAACACAGCAGGTCCAAGACATTACTATAGGTTATAACTCAACTCTTTACAAAAGTCCAGAGAACACTCTAGGTTAAAGAGAGAGAAAGAAACTTCTTACAAAGATGAATCAGAAATAAACAACTAAAAAACTAACATACTATTAAGACTAGTATCTTAACTAATGGTCTGGCATTGCTGCTATCGCAATACACCAAAGAAATAGGTTCTATGGCTAGAGATTATATTCCTATATAACCAGTAACTTCCTCTTCACTTGAGTTGATGTATATGTTGACTTTCTTGACTTCATTGAAGAACTTTAGCTTCTGGTGATGATTCCTGGAGCATAACTGGATGTAGACATCGTTTGTACTGTCTTTAGAACCTAGCAGCGGTTAAGAAGATACATTGAGTACGAGTGTACTCAGCAAGTCCACTAGAAAAGGAGTGTTTGATGCACCATATCTATAGACACAGACCGTAGGTCGTAGGCAATGCAAGTTTTCGTAAACATTTCTTCAAAGGTTTCTTTTATTCTAAAAAACTATGTCCATCAGCCTTCACAGGTTTACCAGAACTTTCATGGAGTTCCTTCCCTACCACGTTCACAGATCCTTCCCGGAACAGGGAGTAACAAGTTATAATTCTTCCACTTTGCAGAGGTGCGTTACTTTACACATGATATATCTTAGCTTTGTTGCACATCCGAGTAGCATTCTCGTCCACACTTCCTTGGTGTGGGGCCCAGACTAAGATCCAAGCCAACCACTGCCCCCTTCGCGACCTCGGAAGCCTCCTTGATGTACACCATGCCCACCCATTGAATTATGGCAATGGTTTGTATAGACTGTTAGATGCCAGAACTGTCGTGGGACGTTGAGGGTTCCCACCCATATGCTGCATATCCTCTACGAATTACCAATTAATATGCACGTTATGAGTGATAACAGCCACGACCTGCACATCCAACTACATGCGAGAGGAAGAAGATACAGCTGACTTCTCCGTCCCATTCCAAATCTCATGGTTAACGCATGATATACGACGCAAGAATCACTGGCGACATTGGTTATTAAGTCCTATATAATATGTTCCTTTTCCACTGGAACTATAGTAGGTTATAGTTTGTATAATCATATTACTATGAAAATAGTGTTTTCTGACCTTCTTCAAATGCAGGTGTTGACAACACTGGATTTGCAAAATACTTTACAGAAAATAATCAAAGGACATGAGCAAGTGTGAACTTGCCTTTTGTGATTACAAGATTATGCACTCACAGTCTGGTAAGGACTATTGTTTAAAGAAGCAATATGCAGTTATGCATAAGTAATGCTATGCATTTTGTAAAACTCCCAAAGTGGATCGCCAATACTTTTTAATGAAGTGAGTTTAGGTGATTATTTTAAGAGTTGGTTTATCTTCAAGTTTTACTTTACATGTAATGACATTTATGAGGAACTTAAGTTTTAACAATCCTAAGTGTATAAGTAAAGAATAAAGTAATGTGATTATAAGTAATTCTCATCTGTTGACTAAAGTGGAAAAACGAATAACTTTTGAAGAAAATCTAACTTAACTAAGAATAAGTATTTAAACTTTAAGTTAACCTTATTAGGTGTTCTTTCTAGTTATAGTCTTTAAGTAAGAAAGAAGTACTCCATTTGAATAATGATATTAGTTGTATTTGAGACTTATCTACCTTTGTTTTTAACTTCGTTAGTTTGGTATTGAGATGCTTTAGGTCTTAATTAAAAATAGACCAAAGTTAACTATAAAACACATAATAAAGTCTTTATTATAATATTTAAAGTCTTGTAGACTAAAATTTACTTTAAGAACATAAATGTACTTAGGGTGTAATGCTTATGATATTTGTATCTTGTTTAGGTTATATTTTTTCCTTAAAGTTACTTAAGGATGGCATTACTTCTATTTGACTAGTCGTTTCTTAGCTGGATAATGGAATAGAATGATTTATATTTTTATAAAGGTGTGGTTATAATTTGTAATCAAAGGAGTAACATTACTTAACTATTTATGGATTCACAATAGTGTTTCGATTTGTTTATAAACTTGTGGTTGAAGGATAATTTAATAAAATTGTATTTAAACTGTGTTGGACCAATTTGAATTTATATTATAAATATTTAGGACTAATACTATTTATTGGACTTAATTTACTAATTTTAGAAATATTAGCACTTTTTATTTATCCTTATATGAATTATTAACTAAGCAAATAGGTTTAAATTCAAGTTGTTAAAGTGTTTTAATTTTTTTATTTACCTCAAAAGTGGAATATTGTATTTTTAACATGTATGTATTATTTTTGTGATTATTTTGGTATGTTATATGTATTTTTATGATTTTTAAATAATAAGTTATAAGTTTTATTATTTTATAAACATTTAATATATATTGAATTAAGTGAAGTAATAATACATGATTATAGTTTTAAATTATAGTTCTTATTTTTCTAAGATTTTGTTTAATATGACTTTTATTTATTTTTAAGTATTTTTCTTATGTTTATAAAATTTCATCAAGAATTAAATGTCTTTTAGTATTTATTTCATATTTTATTTAAAAAAATAGGCTAGTATTTTTATAAAATAGTGTATTTATTTATAAACACAAAAATGATTTTTATTCATTTTTTGGATTTTTCCTTATTTTATGAAATTTCACTTAGGATTTAATGGTGTTAATATTTATTTGCTTTATATTTTTATTTAACAGTAAATTTTTATTTAAGTAACTCTTACTTTGGTGATGATTTTAATATTTTATATATATTCTTATGAGGTAGCCCTGTTTGTTTTAGAAAATTCCTTAAAGTGTTTCTTACATTAAACTATTTAATTTAAGTTTTATTATATTTTTTTATTTTTACATTAAATTCTATTTAGTTATTATTTTGGAACTAGGCTCAGCCCGTGATCCAGCCCAACCCAATAACACATTCGGCCCACTGGACTTGGGTCAATCCTGACCCAAGTACATCTTCCTCACACACACACACGCCCCACTCGATGCTCACACCCCCTCCCCTCTTGTTCCTCTCTGGCCGCCGTCGCCATTGTTTACCCGACGATTCCGGCGGTGTAGATCGTCCCGGTTACCACCACCGGTCGCCGGAGCTCCGCCTCCTTCTATACGAGTTGGCCCTCCAGTTCGATTTACTTCTAAGGCTATAACGTGGTCGCCCCTATCTTCTTTCTGGTGCTAGGTTTCGATTTTGAGCTTGCGGTGGTGCTCTTCGTCGGCCTAGACTTCCTCTTCCTCCACTTGGCGCCAGTGGGAAGGTGCGCAGGCGCAACCCTAGCGTCCCCTTGCGGGAGGGCGCTGCCAGCGCAATTCTGGCATCCAGTGCATCCTCTGATTCGATGGTGGTGTTGAACGGGATATATTCCATGGCTTCATCAAGCCAACGCTCCAGGTGCTCGGCAGCCCTGGTGAGCACTAATTTCATGTGACCAGCCTTCGTGCTGATGGCCCTGATCCATGATTCTAGTATGTTTGTTTGGGACTGATATATTGGTAGCCAAAAATCCCTGAACTTGGATTCTCGTTGGGATTTCATGGTAGAAAGTGGATACTATCTTTATCAGCTGCTAGTGAATATAATAAGATTGACACATGTGATAGGCAAATTATATACTTGTGTCAACACCCGGATTTTTAATCCTAGATGCCTGTCATGCCATTCATCGCAATCCCAGGATTACCATTTTTGCGAGACATAACAGATTTGGATACCACAATACATCATCGATTACAAACCATACATAAGGTCTTACACAAATAGGGATCTCATGATCCAGTTCTTAATACAACTCAAGCAGCGGAAATACGTAATAATAACGGTAGCGTAGGCGAAGCTCCATCTTCGGGGTCATAGGCAATGCTGACGATGGGAGATGATCCTAGTTGCCGTAACCTTCCTGGGGTCCATCCTCCTGGTACTCCTCTTCATAGTCTGTCCATGGGAATAGCCAGGGACAAAGCCATGAGTACTCTTTAAGTACTCGCAAACTAATACTAACAAGTGAAGGGGTTTTGTAGTAGGACACTAAGCTCTAGGGTTGTTTTGCAAAAAGCCAGATTTACCTCTACTAAGTTTAGAAACTAAGAGAACTAGCTGAAGTCTTATAACACCTAAGTGGGAACTTGTATTTCATATCACAACTCTGTTGTTGTCAAGTCAAAGTCTCAATTCATTTCACAAGTCATTTTGAAAACATCTGACGGGGGAACAGTATGGACACTCCAACTGTCCATAACCGCGGACGCGGCTATTCGAATAGTTTGACACTCTGCAGAGATTATACACTTTCCCCACAACATTCGATACATCCGTCAGGAACAAATCCTGAATTCACCATACTCAGTATGCGGATAATCAATCCTAACCTTTCAATTACAAGCCCTAGTATAAGCACCTCTCCTGTGAGTTTGGCCTCCCAACCATGACCAACTTTCATCTTGGGTACTACGTACTACATAGGTGGACAATCTTCACAAGGTAGCCTCAGCTCAGACCTTGGTTGTGAGGGAATCAATACTAAGGTATATAAGTTTCTAGGCAAGCCCTACCCAATTTTCGGGTATTGTGGTTGTACGGTAAAATTGGAATGGTATCGCATCCAGACAACCATCAGTTTTATAAAGGGCTAAGGCTCATGCCTCAACATTTTCATCATCCAAATCATCTGGTGTTTGGAAACAAATGTCAAAACATCTCAATAGAATGATCCATCATTCCAATGTTTTCATAACCATTTTCACAAAGTATTCCCATCTAAAGTTGATCAAGTTTTATGCTTAGCACTAGCATATACAAGTGGAGGTAAGTACTAATGAGGGGTGGTAAACTTGTGGAGTTTAACTAAGTTCAATCTCATGCCTTAGGATGACATAAGGATTTTCTAGCTTAGGCCCAGTTTTATGCTCTTTATGCAACCTTCAATTATCTTTCTAATATATACAATTTACTCAAGTAAACTCTAAGTAAGAGCTTTGATAAAGAAATAAAGTATAAAGCTTGTAAGTAAAACTAGGATTTGTTTATCAATTGGGTATGATCATATATGCTTAAGGCATATAGTTGGCATGGTAACAAGCAAGTACTTGCTTGAATAGGTATAGTATCTTGCAAGTGTTAACTTGCACAATCAACTAGTAGTATTAGGCTTGCACAAGTATCAGTACAAGATTGCTAAATTGTAAGTGTTAGCTTGCCTTGTGCAGAGCAGTGGTTAAAGTTCTCCTCGGCTTCTTCTTTGTAGTATCCTCCTTCCTCCTCGTATCCTTGGTCGGTACTACGTCAATGAATAAATACGAGGTACACAATCACCAAACAATACTTAACTACTTTCAATCATCACACAAAGGTGTTCTAGAGATGATCTAGCATCCTCACTAATATTACAAGATTATTTCTTTTATTTTTTTAGAAAAGTAATTTCTACTCATTGAAAAACTACTTAAGATTTAATATTCTCCAAACCAAACATGGTATCATGTTTACACATGTCATCACCACATATTTCAGTACATGGGAATGTGATTTAAAGTGGTGTCACAATTTAATAAGATTTAACCTTTTATTTTAAATTAAATAAAGTGACTAGCAATGCCTATGTGGCATTCTTTTATTACTTGAACATTATTTCTGTAAGTAAACCCATATATTTTTATATATTCTGAAAGGTATGATCAAATGTGATTTTTGAGAGTTGGAATCAACTCAAAAGCTATTATGTTTTAATTTTGAAAAATCTTTGAATGCAGAAAAGCTTCTGCCTTGTTATTTTTACCAAGGTTGATTTATAGATTCAAATGATTTGAATCCAACGGGCTTGGATTAAGCATTTCAAAACCTTTCTAACAAAATAGGTTTCATTCAATTTGGTTCACTGAATCGAGCTGGGTTGATTTTTGAAACTGGGTACAGAACTATGTTTGAATTAAAATGGAAAAAGTTAAATTCAAATGACTGGGCTGCGCGTGAACTGCTAATGGGCCGGCCCAGTGTCACTCCGCGGCGCGGGGCGCGACTGATAGGGGGTCTACTGGTCAGTGACTCTTTAAACGCGAAGCGGTATGGGGCAATCTCATCCGCACGATGTAAGTCTAATCGAAGGGCTATTACTCAACGTCCACGTCGGGCGACGCCGGCGAGACAGAAACCTAACATTGCAGGTGGGGGTCGTCGGGGGCTCACCGGGGCTCAGGCGAAGGTCAGCGATGCGGGCGACCGACAAAGTCGACTACGGCGAACCTCCTAGTACCGGCAGCTCCTCCTGGGGTGGACGAAATCAACATGCCCTTCTTCTCTAGAGGCGGCATGGTCCGGTGCAATTCCGGCGATGCGCTGCTCGCCTTTCTCCGGGAATGGGGTGGAACAATTAGTGAAGTGAGGGGATTGAGATGGTGTGCTCAATTCGGTTGGGGGTGGCCTCCTTTTATAGGCTCGATGGTGAGACCGAACGGGATGGGAAGGCGACGGTGGCAACACGGCTACGGGCAGCTAGAGGCATGACCGAGGGTGGCGATCGATTGGTGGTCTCCTGGAGATGCTCTAGGGCTTTAATGCGCATGTAGCGGCGGTGGCAAACGGTCGCGAACGCATGATGCTCTGCGAGGCAGAGGCGGCGAACTCCGTGGCGAGCGGTGGCTACGGGGCACGAGCGGTGAAATGGGCATGTCTGGCGGTCTCCTGGGATGGTGGGGAGCATGCTGGCGGGCGGCAAGGGCTCGAGGTGGTCGGGTTGCGTGGGAACGGAGCGTGCTCTGCGGTGCGTGTCGGCATGGTCGACAGCGGCGCGGGCACGACGTTCCTGGCGGTTCTGGTTGCTATTTGCGAGGCAGGGCTGGTCGATATGGGGCGGTGAGGCATGGGCTACCTCCTAGACAAGGTTGACACGACTAGTTCTTCCTCTAGCCTGATGTCCACACTGGGGTGACATGGGTGCTCTCGGCCTGTTCACCATTGATGATATTGGCAAGCTTACAGTGGGGCTAGTGATTAGTTAAGGTTTTTAGATGATCTACTAAGGCTAGTGGTGTCCACAGAGGGAACAAGTTAGGCCAGAATCACTGCACACTATAGTGTTTTGATTTTGTTTGATTTGTATCTGCAAGGTGTTTGATGAAATGGCTGCATGAATTCAAGTTTTGAATTTTGAAAAGATTTTTTGTGGGTCTACTAGGCATGTGCTGGTGAGTCTGTAGATGCTTGGGTTTTGAAAGTTGAGTTGGTTTGAGTGGTTTTTGAAAAAGTGGGATCTTCCCATATGATATAGATTCAATTTTAAACTGTAATTTAAACTATGCATTTGAATGTTTCTGGATGATCACAAGGTGGTCCTTGATACCTTGTTATGAGTACTATCAACGGGTGCAAAGATACATACATGTTTCTGTTAAGTTCTGAAAGTTAGAGATAGCCAAAGTAGGCATGGGAGTTAAATTGGCAAAAGTGACCATTCACATAAGTTGTTTGTTTTGATTTATTTGTCTTTGGGAAAAGTGTGGGGATTGTTTAGATGATGTTTATTTCACCTAAGAATCATTTTACAAGCAAAGAAACACATAATCATGGCCATTCAAAAGAATCCAAATTTTAATGCACACTCATATGAATGCTTTCATATTTTAATTTGGAAAAGTTTTTGTTAACCCTAAATTTGGTGATATTTTTGGGATGTTACAAACCTTCCCCCCTTAAACAAAATCTCGTCCCGAGATTTGAAAAAGGACGAAAAAGATTACCTAGGATTTGAAGAGATCAGGAAACTCCATCCTGATGTGATCTTCGTGCTCCTAGGTAGCTTCCTCTTCTTTGTGGTTGCTCCACTGAATCTTGAGAAACTTGATGCTTCGGGTTCTGGTAGTTCTGAAAGCTTCTTCCAAAATACGGATGGGTACTTCGGGAGAGGTCAGGTCATCGTTGATCTCGATGGTCCGGTGATAAATATTCTTGGACACTTCAGTCTTCTCCGGGACTTCGAGACACTTGCGAAGTAATGAGATATGAAACACATTGTGCACGGCTGACATCTCTTCGGGTAGTTCCAATTGATACGACACTTCTCCTTGACGGTTCAGAATTTTGAAGGGTCCGATATATCTGGGGGCTAACTTTCCTTTCATCTGGAAACGCTGCATTCCCTTAAAGGGCGACACTTTCAGATACACAAAATTTCTTGTGTTGAAGGCGAGGTCTCGACGTCTCTTGTCGGTGTAACTCTTTTGTCTGGACTGGGCGGTCTTGAGGTGCTCACGAATCTTGTGAACCTTCTCTTCTGCTTCTCGTAGGATATCGGGTCCGAAAATCTGACTCTCTCCTACTTCCGACCAGTTCAAAGGGGTGCGACACTTTCTTCCGTACATAAATTCTAATGGGGCCATTTGCAAACTAGCTTGGTAACTGTTGTTGTATGAAAATTCTGCGAACGGCAGACAGTCTTCCCACTTAGATCCATATTCTAACACACATTCTCTCAGCATATCTTCGAGTATTTGATTTACTCGCTCCGTTCGTCCATCGGTCTGAGGGTGATAAGCGGTGCTGAAATCTAGGCGGGTGCCTAAACCTTCATAGACTTTCTTCCAGAATCTCGAGGTAAACTGAGTTCCTCGATCCGATACGATGTTCTTGGGGACTCCATGCAAACTGACGATTCTAGCGATGTATAACTCTGCTAGCTTCGAACTCTGATATGTGGTCTTGACGGGTAAGAAATGGGCGACTTTGGACAATCTGTCCACTATGACCCAAATAGAGTCATTTCCCCTACTAGAAGTAGGCAATCCGATGATAAAGTCCATTCCAACGGAATCCCATTTCCATTCCGGAATCTGCAATGGTTGCAACAATCCAGCGGGTCTTTGATGTCCCGCCTTGACTCTCTGACATATATCACACTTGGCGATATAGCTTCCGATTTCTCTCTTCATCTTATGCCAAAAAAATTGCTCTTTCAAATCTTGATACATCTTCGTTCCTCCGGGGTGGATAGAATAAAGAGTACCATGATCTTATTTCAAAATAACTCCTTTCAACTCAGAATCTGCTGGTACACAAAGGCGTCCTTTGTACCACAGAACTCCTTCTTCGTCTTCGGTGAATCTGGGTACTTTGCCTGTACCAATACGACACTTGATTCCGTTGATACTAGCATTTCCTTTCTGCGCCTCTTTGATCTGGCTGATCAAAGTGGGTTGAAGTTTTATGCTAGCCAAAAATCCTTCACTTACTAATTCCATTCGAAAATCTTCCATCTCTTTGTGCAAGCTTGGTTGCTCCTTCAAAATCATGGAGTTCAAGCGGCACGGCAATCTGCTAAGGGCATTTGCTACCATGTTGGCTTTACCGGGGTGATAGTGAATGTCCAGGTCATAATCCTTGATTAGCTTAATCCATCTTCTCTGTCTCATATTCAGCTCCTTCTGAGTGAATATATACTTCACACTCTTGTGATCCAAATAAATCTCACAACGATTTCCCATCAGGTAATGCCTCCATGTCTTCAGGGCTAGAACTACTGCTGTGAGTTCGAGATCATGGGTTGGGTAATTCTGCTCATGTTGTTTCAGTTGTCGAGATAGATAAGCGATAACTTTTTCTTCTTGCATTAGCACACATCCGAGACCGATCTTGGATGCGTCACAATACACGTCGAAGGTCTTCGTGATATCCGGCACAATTAAGATTGGGGATGAAATCAATCTCCTCTTGAGTTCTTGAAAACTCGCTTCACATTTGTCGGTCCATTCAAACTTCTTGTCCTTCTTCAGCAATTGGGTCATGGGTCTGGCAATACTCGAGAATCCTTCTATGAACTTGCGATAGTATCCCGCCAATCCGAGAAATGCATGAACTTGGGTTTGAGTGGTTGGGGCTTGCCAATCTTCGACATCTTTCACCTTTGCTGGGTCAACGGCAATTCCTCCGACTAATACAATGTGGCCGAGGAATCCTACCTCCTGTAACCAGAATTCACATTTGCTAAACTTGGCATACAACTGATGCTCTCTAAGGGTTCCAAGAATGGTCCTTAGGTGTAGCTCATGTTCTTCTTCTGATTTGCAATAAATCAGAATGTCATCGATGAAAACAACGACAAACTTATCCAGGAAGTCCATAAAAATCTTATTCATGAGATTCATGAAATAAGCGGGGGCATTGGTTAATCCAAAAGACATGACAGTATACTCGTATAATCCATATATGGTGGTAAAGGCAGTCTTGGGAATATCCTCCGCGTGAATATTGAGTTGATGATAGCCTGTTCTAAGAATAATCTTAGAAAACACTTTGGCACTGGCCAACTGATCAAACAAATCTTCTAACTTGGGCAATGGGTACTTGTTCTTGATGGTGACATCATTCAACTTCCGATAATCCGTACACAAACGTTTACCTCCATCCTTCTTGTCCACAAATAAGACAGGTGATCTCCATGGCGACGCACTTGGTTGAATTAATCTAATTTCCAGCATGGAATCCAGTTGCTTCTTCATCTCTGCTAATTCCGACGGGTTCATACTATAGGGTCTCTGGGCTATGGGTCCTGTTCCGGGGATTAGTTCAATGATAAACTCGATATCCCGATCTGGGGGCATACCGGGCAAAACATCTCGAAATACATCGGGGTATTCACAGACTATCCGGACTTGGTCAATGGTAGGTTGGGATAGACTCTTGTTGCACTTGAATTGACGAGGTAAGGTTTCAGATATATGCTCGATATTCCGAGTCTTGGTCATGGTTATGGCTTTCTTGGCACAGTCAATCAATCCTTTATGTTTGGACATCCAATCCATTCCTAGTACTACTTCCAAACCTTTAGTTCCGAGTACTATCAGATTAGCATAAAAATCTATGCCATGGATTCGGATAGGGACGGCTTTACAAATTTGCCTAGCTTTGGTGGTTAAACCGGGGATTTGAACAATCATAACATGCTTCAGTTTTGTTGGTTGAATCTTACTCGTGCAGGCAAATTCTCCGATGACAAATGAATGAGATGCACCAGAATCAAACAATACTCTAGCGAGTAATGAATTAACAGAAACATACCTAGCACGACGTCTGGCGCTTCTTGAGCTTCTTCCGCATGCATGAGAAAAAGACAGCCGTTTCGGTTGAGCGAGTTCCCTGGGGAAAACCTTCTTCCAAGCCGAACACGATGCTGCTGCTGAGCTGGGGTGTTGGTATTGGGGGTTGTGGTATTCTTCTTGTTGGGGCACTCGTTGGAGTAGTGACCCTTATTTCCACAGCCATAACAAGTCACTTGCGACTTGTCCTTTGCTGCAACAGGCACAACATTGCTTCCAGTCCTCGGGGCAGTGTTGGTGTTGGCGGAAGCATTGTTGTTTTTGAACTTGGGTGGGGCACAGTTGAAATTTTTAGAGTTGCCGGGGTTGTTGTGATTTCCTCCAGGCCTTGGGTTTCCACGGTTGGGATAGGTTGAACGGTTCATCGAGGGTCTGTTGGTTCTCGGGGCAAATCCTGAGGATGGGTTAGGGCGATACTTTGGGGTCTGATGGGTTCCTGGTTGATGCATCATGCGACGCTTGCGGTTCTCATTGGCTTGGTTGATCTTTCCTTCCATCTGGATGGAAGACTCGACAAGGGCTTCAATATTATCAAAGGGGATATTGACTAACACCGTCTGCGTCTCATCGTGCAGACCATTCAAGAATCTCTCCTTCTTCTTGGCTTCGGTGTCGATCTCATCTGGGGCATACCTAGCTAATGACAAGAATTTGTCACGGTATTCCACTACGGTCATCCTTCCTTGCTTCAGTTATCTGAACTCATCTCTCATTCTCTTGATCAAACCCGGTGGCACATGGGTTCTGCTGAACTTGACCTTGAATTCCTCCCAGGTCACCATCTGTCCTCCGGTCATTGCACGAACGCTGTTCCACCATGCTCTGGCATCTCCTGCTAGATAATGGGTGGCGAACAGAACTTTCTCGTTGGCTTCCACTCCGGCGACTTCTAGGTTATTTTCCATGGTTTGCAGTCAATCATCGGCATCTAAGGGCTCTTCTGACTTAGTGAAAACAGGTGGGTTGGTGTTCTGGAAATTCTTGAGCTTAGATCCATGGTTGTCCTGATTTCCGTGGCCTTGGTTGTTGTTGGCCATCTGAGCTATGTGCTGAAGGGTGGCTAAGTTGGATTGACGTTCGGATCTTTCAGCTTCGCGGTCAGAAACCAACATTTGCAGTATCTACAACATTGGGTCTATGGATGAACCACTTCCTCCGCGTGGCATCTGAAGATTGAGATATATCATGAGAAAAGAGGGAAATTTCTATGGTTCCGGGTCTTTAAAAAGTTTTTAAAGTTTGACTCAGATTTTTCTAGCATTCATTCATTCATTCCTAGCACACGATACAAACACACACCACAAAACAAGAAAAAAAGATGGTTTTAAGAACCATTCTGGAAAGTACGATACAGTGGGACCGAATACTACTCACTACGCTAGTGCTCAAGTGCTACTACTCCTCGAAGTCGGTGTAATCGTCATCCTCATCATCCTCATCGTCATCGATGAAGGCAAAATCATCCTCATCGGTGAAGAAATCCATAGCCTGATCCTTCAGAAAATCATCATCATCGCTGAGATAGGAGTAGGGGTCTCCACGAAGATCTTCTCCGGCATTCTCCCTATCCTCTAACTGCATATCTCTCTCGTGGATGGTCTCCTCCAAATCCGAGATACGGTGGCGAAGATGGGCAATGATGCGCTCCTTCTTGTCGAGCTGACGGCGGCGAGACTTGTGATCCTTCGCTAGCATGGCGATGGTCTGATCCTTCGTCTTGATGATGGCAGACTTGTGGATGGAGTAGTCACAGAAATTATCCAATTCCTGCTGACGATCATACATCATGAAGCTGAGGTGTTCCAATTGGGTCTTTAGCTCGGGGTGGTATGGGTCTTCCAGTGGCTGTCCATTAGCATCACCCCTTGGACAAAACTTGAAGCGGGTTCCCTTGATCTGGTTGATACTCTGCCCACACAGATGGGCAAGAGCTTCCTGCATGGCCCTGGCAAGTCCATCGAGCCAGTTGTTCTCTCTTAAGGTGAACTGAATTCCATCGGCAGTGGGAGGTTCAATATTTCCTCGAGACTTGCAATAATTAGAGATTGCAGATCTTCTCCTCCTTGATCATTAAGCTGAGCTCCGAAGAACTCGGGGTGTGGATGCTCCAGCAGTTCCGAAAGTTGTTCAAATCCCGCTCAAAGATAAGGTCTCCTCCATTCCCCAACTGATAAAACTTGATGTACTTTACGTCCATATATTAGAATATAGGATGAGTAAGTTAGTAGAGTGCTCAAGTGTGTCAAATTTTATGTATTTTGCAAGAGTTTTTGAGGAACATGATTTTTTATGAAAGAATCAAGGTGATAAGAATGGGAATAAGTTTTGGTAAATATTTGCTTCCTTTGGTTTTGAAACTAAGTTTTGATTCATACGTCCAGTCTAACTAGGGTCCCCTATGGTCAGGATGGCTCTGATACCAACTTGTCAACACCCAGATTTTTAATCCCAGATGCCTATTATGCCATTCATCGCAATCCCAGGATTACCATTTTTGCCAGACATAACAGATTTGGATACCATAGTACATCATCCATTACATACCATACATAAGGTCTTACACAAATAGGGATCTCATGATCCAGTTCTTAATACAACTCAAGCAGCGGAAATACGTAATAATAATGGTAGCGTAGGCGAAGCTCCATCTTCGGGGTCACAGGCAATGCTGATGATGGGAGATGACCCTAGTTGTCGTAACCTTCCTGGGGTCCATCCTCCTGGTACTCCTCTTCATAGTCTGGCCATGGGAATTGCCAGGGACAAAGCCATGAGTACTCTTTAAGTACTCGCAAACTAATACTAACAAGTGAAGGGGTTTTGTAGTAGGACACTAAGCTCTAGGGTTGTTTTGCAAAAAGCCAGATTTACCTCTACTAAGTTTAGAAACTAAGAAAACTATTTGAAGTCTTATAACACCTAAATGGGAACTTGTTTTTCATATCACAACTCTGTTGTGGTCAAGTCAATGTCTCAATTCATTTCACAAGTCATTTTGAAAACATCCGGACGGGGAACAAGATGGCCACTCAATCGTCCATAATCATGACGCTGACTATTCAAAAAGTTTGACACTCTGTAGAGATTGTACACTTTCACCACAACATTCGATACATCCGTCAGGAACAAATCCTGAATTCACCATACTCAGTATGCGTATAATCAATCCTAACCTTTCAATTACACACCCTAGTATAAGCACCTCTCCTGTGAGTTTGGCCTCCCAACCATGATCAACTATCATCTTGGGTACTGCACAGGTGGACAATCTTCACAAGGTAGCCTCACCTCAGACCTTGGCCGTGAGGGAACCAATACTAAGGTATAAAAATTTCCAGTCAAGCCCTGCCCAATTCTCGGGTATTGTGGTTGTACGGTAAAATTGGAATGGTATCGCATCCAGACAACCATCAGTTTTATAAAGGGCTAAGGCTCATGCCTCAACATTTTCATCATCCAAATCATCTGGTGTTTCGAAACACATGTCAAAACATCTCAATAGAATGATCCATCATTCAAGGTTTTCATAACCATTTTCACCAAGTATTCCCATCTAAAGTTGATCAAGTTTTATGCTTAGCACTAGCATCTACAAGTGGGGGTAAGTACTAATGAGAGGTGGTAAACTAGTGGAGGTTAACTAAGTTCAATCTCATGCCTTAGGATGACATAAGGATTTTCTAGCTTAGGCCCAGTTTTATGCTCTTTATGCAACCTTCAATTATCTTTCTAATATCTACAATTTACTCAAGTAAACTCTAAGTAAGAGCTTTGATAAATAAATAAATTATAAAGCTTGTAAGTAAAACTAGGATTGGTTTATCAAGTGGGTATGATCATATATGCTTAAGGCATATAGTTGGCATGGTAACAAGAAAGTATTTGCTTGCATAGGTATAGTATCTTGCAAGTGTTAACTTGCACAATCAACTAGTAGTATTAGGCTTGCACAAGTATCAGTATAAGCTTGCTAAATTGCAAGTGTTAGCTTTCCTTGTGCAGAGCAGTGGTTGAAGTTCTCCTCGGCTTCTTCTTCGTAGTATCCTCCTTCCTCCTCGTATCCTTGGTCCTTACTAGCGTTTATGAATAAATACGAGGTACACAATCACCAAACAATACTTAACTACTTTCAATCATCACACAAAGGTGTTATAGAGATGATCTAGCATCCTCACTAATATTACAAGATTATTTCTTTTATTTTTTTAGAAAAGTAATTTCTACTCATTGAAAAACTACTTAAGATTTAATATTCTCCAAACCAAACATGGGATCATGTTGACACATGTCATCACCACATATTTCAGTACATGGGAATGTGATTTAAAGTGGTGTCACAATTTAATAAGATTTAACCTTTTATTTTGAATTAAATAAAGTGACTAGCAATGCCTATGTGGCATTGTTTTATTACTTGAACATTATTTCTGTCAGTAACCCATATATTTTTATATATTCTGAAAGGTATGATCAAATGTGATTTTTGAGAGTTGGAATCAACTCAAAACCTATTATGGTTTAATTTTGAAAAATGTTTGAATGCAGAAAAGCTTTTGCCTTGTTATTTTTACCAAGGTTGATCTATATATTCAAATGATTTGAATCCAACGGGCTTGGATTAAGCATTTCAAAACCTTTCTAAAAAATTGGTTTCATTCAATTTGGTTCACTGAATCGAGCTAGGTTGATTTTTGAAACTGGGTACAGAACTATATTTGAATTAAAATGGAAAAGGTTAAATTCAAACGACTGGGCTGCGCGGGAACTGCTAATGGGTCGGCCCAGTGTCACTCCGTGGTGCGGGGCGCGACTGACAGGGGGTGTCTACTGGTCAGTGACTCTTTAAATGGGAAGAGGTACGGGGCAATCTCATCCGCACGATCTAAGTCTAATCAAACGGCTGCTACTCATCGTCCACGTCGGGCGGCGCCGGCGAGACAAAAACCTAACGTGGCAGGTGGGGGTCGTCGGGGGCTCACCGGGGCTCAGGCGAAGGTCGGCGATGCGGGCGAACGACGAAGTCGACGACGGCGAACCTCCTGGTACCGGCATCTCCTCCTGGGGTGGACGAAATCGACGGCGCCCTTCTTCTCCAGAGGCGGCCTGCTCCGGTGCAATTCCGGCGATGCGCTGCTCGCCTTGCTCCGGGAATGGGGTGGAACGATCAGTGAAGTGAGGGGAGTGAGATGGTATGCTCAATTCGGCTGGGGGTGGCCTCCTTTTATAGGCTCGACGGTTAGACCGAACGGGAAGGGCAGGCGATGGTGGCGACACGGCTACGGGCAGCTAGCGTCATGGCCGAGGGTGGCGATCGATCGGTGGTCTCCTGGCGATGTTCTAGGGCTTTAATGCGCGTGTAGGCGCGGTGGCAAACGGTCGGGAACGCACGATCCTCTGCGAGGCAGATGCGGCGAACTCTGCGGCGAGCGGTGGCTACGGGGCACGGGCGGTGAAATGGGCATGTCTGGCGGTCTCCTGGGACGGTGGGGAGCATCTTTGGCGGCGGCGGGCTCGAGGTGGTGGTCGGGTTGCGTGGGAACAGAGCGAGCTCATGCGCGTCGGCATGGTCGGCAATGGCCTTGTAGGGCGTTCTGGGTTCTGGTTGCTATCTACGAGGCAGGGCTGGTCGAGAGGGGGCGGTGAGGCATGGGCTACCTCCCAGACAAGGTTGGCACGGCTAGTTCTTCCTCTAGCCTGCTGTCCACACTGGGGTGACAAGGGTGCTCTCGGGCTGTTCACCATTGATGATATTGGCAAGCTGACAGTAGGGCTAGTGATTAGTTAAGGTTGTTAGATGATCTACTAAGGCTAGTGGTGTCCAGAGAGGGAACAAGTTAGGCCAGAATCACTGCACACTATAGTGTTTTGATTTTGTTTGATTTGTATCTGCAAGGTGTTTGATGAAATGGCCGCATGAATTCAAGTTTTGAATTTTGAAAAGATTTTTGGTGGGTGTGTTAGGAAGTGCTGGTGAGTCTGTAGATGCTTGGGTTTTGAAAGTTGAGTTGGTTTGAGTGGTTTTTGAAAAAGTGGGATCTTCCCATATGATATAGATTCATTTTTAAACTGTCATTTAAACTATGCATTTGAATGTTTCTGGATGATCACAAGGTGGGCCTTGATACCTTGTTATGAGTATTATCAAGGGGTGCAAAGATACATACATGTTTCTATTAAGTTCTGAAAGTTAGAGATAGCCAAAGTAGGCATGGGAGTTAAATTGGCAAAAGTGACCATTCACATAAGTTGTTTGTTTTGATTTATTTGTCTTTGGGAAAAGTGTGGGGATTGTTTAGATGATGTTTATTTCACCTAAGAATCATTTTACAAGCAAAGAAACACATAATCGTGGCCATTCAAAAGAATCCAAATTTTAATGCACACTCATATGAATGCTTTCATATTTTAATTTGGAAAAGTTTTTGTTAACCCTAAATTTGGTGATTAGAGTTTGATGATCCTAGTTTAATATTTTTGGGATGTTACAACTTTATCCTTGGTTTTTCTTTTCTTATCCAAGAAAACTACTTTCAAACAGATATGTCTTGCCATGGACTTGTTATAAGAAGCTTGTGATATGTTGATAACCTTCTAAAAATGATTCCTAGTATTTATACTTAGGAAAATGATTTGATTAGAATCCTTTGCCTTCAATTATTGGTGGTTGCTAAGCAGTACCTTGGCTTGGTAACTCTAGGCCTGGTAGCACTTGTGGCTTGGTTGCCATTGAGAACATGTTATCTTTTTAGGCTTATCCTTCTAATTTAAGTAATGGTTAAAGAATGAAACTGCTACAGAGGTGCTACCATTCTATGGAATGTGCCCTATAGTAGTTCATTAATGAATCTGCTGTCACCTAGTTCTAAACTAGTGAACAGTAGTTAAGGTCAATGGTGTATGATTTGAGACCTTCTCTAAAGATGGAAAAAATGCTATCACACTCTTCTTGAGTTATCCATGTTGATAAACACTTCATCTGAGGGTATCTCTGAAGATATATTCTATCCAACAGATCCTACTCTCATGATGGATGCAAATCAATAGATAACTTGTAAAAGTGATTCCTAAAATATTAGGAAGATGATTTAATTCAATTTTCTGGTGGTAGATGATAAATGATGTATTTGGATTACTGTTGAATTTATATATGAAATGTGCATGATGAACTGAACCTATGGTTCAGTAATGATATTAGTCACATATACCAAAATGATTCCTAGCTTGATGAGCTGGGAAAATGATTTATCTCATGTAAATGTGCTGTATAGTTTGCTTGTGCTTGTGGTACTGCTAATAGGATAGTTACTTTCCAGTGATTCCTAGATGCTCAATCTAAGGAACATGATTTGAGTTTAGTCTTGATTAATTGTAAGTAAGTTGGTGGTTTATATTATTTGGGATATGCTACTATGGTGCCTCACTAGAGTGTGCACAGTAGACATTCCATGATGGTATAAACTGCTACTGGATTAGCTGGCTATGGATTAGGATTTGGCTACCAATGATGCAAAGGCTGAGGTATAACTTTATATAAGAACAGATTTTTGTACTTGATTTATTGACCTGGCCTATGAAGCAAAGGCTGAGGAATATTTTGGACAAGGACAGATATTTCTGTTGGCTTTAAACCTCTATGATGAACCTTGCATGGCATTTCCATGCAAGCCTGAGAGCATCTTCCCCTCCAATCCTCCTAGATATATATCTAGTTGAAGGTTAGAGGGATTTGGGTTGATTATATCCCTTGTAATCCCAAATTTGTATTCAATATTTAAGGATAGATGTTGCATTCTCCTCCTCTTGAGCTAGCTTATGATCCTGCGCTGCTTTTCTTGGTACTTCCTATGCTAAATCATGATCTAGAAAACCATGTGATATTGGTTGGTGATTTGTGTGGATAGATCAGTGATAAACTCATGGTTCTTGGATGTGTGGTGGGATAAATTTGTGATGTACTGAGAAGGAGATAGGGATGGTCGTGTGGATGTAGATGTACTGGTGTTCTGTAATGGAAATGGAGAGTTAGTAGATCTGCTATGGCTGTGCTCTCCCTTTTGAACTCCCTGTGATGCTTCTGGTGTTGACAGCACAACACCATGCATATATGTGAGCTGCTTGGGTGCTTGAATCACCCCCAATGGATCAGATCAAGTGAAACTTGACATTTTCTGATTGCTTATCTTTTTACTATTTCTGTTTTGGTGAAATTTTCCCCTTGACTTATGATGGTTAGTCTGAAGCTTTCTTTGATGATAAAAACTGATCCTCCACTTGGCTCCCTCTTTAGATTACTCAATGATGAGTTTAAGCATATCATTTGTATGTTGAATCTGAGAGTAAAACTAACACTCTAACCCTTCCTTTTAATCTTTATTTTAGTTTGTCTTTTGTTTTTTTCCAGGAATTAAGATCAGGGAAGGAATCTTCAGGACATGAAAATTTATATGAGACTTCTTTATTATTTTTGTAATTTTTCTTCTTTTGTAAAGTGTAGTATATATTTATTTATTTTTGTAATATTTTCTTATTGTTGTAATTTCTTCTTTTTACTTGAATATTGTAAAGACAATGTAATATTTATATTTCCTTGCAATTAAGAATTCCTTTATTTAATTCATTTATGTAATTCATTTTTATATTTATTTGTTTTATAGTAGTTTCTTTTAATCTTTTCTTGTAACAACAATGAAACATTATATTCTATAATGAAGTGTTCCATTATTCTTGGAACTAATTAAATATTTATTATAATTCATTTCATTTAATTTGTTTGATTAATTGAAACTTGTAATTATTGTATCTTTTCATAAATAAGAGTTCACCTCTTATTTCTTATTCCAATTAATTTTCCAATTATTAATCTATTTCAAATTATTTTAGTATTCAAATCCATTAGTTAAATATTCAAATTCGAATTGGCTTCCCCTAAAACACCAAAGCGCAATAGAGGTCATGTCGAAATACATTGCACATGTCCTAATGTTTCCATCAGAACAAGAGAGATCTCGATTCCTCTATAGCTTCTTTAGTTTTGCGCGAAAATTCCCCGGATTTTCTGATGCATGAATGCAATGCACACACATGTGTCCTCTATAATTCTAGGTGCTAATCCTGGGATGTTACAGACTCTCCCCCTTAAAATAAACTCCATCCCCGAAGTTTGTATACTCTCACGTTTCAGAATGAGGAATTGTCTTGTATTGGTGATGACATTTCTCAACTTCATGGTAACCTCAAATGGAAATAATTGTAATATTCCATATCCAGATCCTTAAATTGGGTTTCTTATTTAGTTCATTACCCTGATTAGGTATCCTAATACAACTCCTTTACTTGATTATAGATCTTCCTTTCTATATTGTGTAAGGTCTAGGAAGTCTCACTAAAACAGGGTTTTAAATTCTAAGTCAATGATTTAGGCCAAAAGACTAAATTTTTGGTTTGTCATTGTATGGTTTATACTGATAGTCCTTCTAAAGATTGGATTTGAACACATTTAGTCCATACCCTCGACATTTCTTGTTTCCCTACACATGTCCAATTGGATGTTCTTTATTCCCTCTTAAGGATCACTTAAGAGTTTTTTCTTTTAGAATTAGTTTGTTAGGACTATTCTATTTTATCACCTTTAAGCTTTTACCTTATCACGCCTTAGATAATCTTTTATTATTACCTTAAGTAATTTTCCTACTTCCACTTATTAGTTACCTCAAGGTTTGAGTACTACTACCTTGAAATAAACTTCTATCTTTCATCCAGACATACTTCAGAGAGTACTTTACTAATGATTTTCTTTTAACATTATGAAAATAAGGCTTGCTTTTGTTGCAGGTTAGTCCTTCTTCTCCAACTTTTTTCCAGCAAATAGGATAACAATACTTCCATCATTTGTTTACTCTCCCCCTTAGGTTTTACTAATGGTCTCTAAACCGCATATAAAGTAACCATTGGCTTTATAATTAGAATGTTGGTCTTTGTTCAGCTTATGCTTTACCTAGTTAGGGTCTTATGAAAGATTGCACGGTGTATCCACACAATTGTGGATCTCCGAAGTGAATCTTTCAACATTATTTGTCTTACTTACTATTTGGACAATTTTGCTTTGATAGGTCTGACTTTGCGAAGAGTCTCGAAAGACAGTCGCTTTAATGTTTATACTCCTTCATGTCTTTCTTAACTTAGGCGAAGTTTTATGCTCTTTATGAAATTTTTAAGAAGATCTAGTTAACTAAGTTAACCAAATACCAGCTGCGGACAAGATACCAGCTGTGAACCATCCTAGGGTGTATGAATTTCCCTACGGTTCCCGACATACTATTGGCATTCTCTCTGAATTGTCAGAGCTTGAATACCCTTTTGGTTACAAAACTTCTTATTTGCACATATTCGTGATACTTCCATGAACTTGGTACAACTACTTTATTAACTTCTTAGCAACATTACCTACTTTGAATGAACTTTAAGTTTATTACTTCTTGTTGCCCCATACATCTTGTACACTAATCTTCCTTCTTATTGTTGTTTAGTAATTATCTGAACTTGATCCATCCTTCAAATTGCATTGATACTCCTTATACTTTGCTTCATTCTTCATGTAAGTCTTCATCTTGGTCTTTGAAGGCGTCACTCCCTTATATGAATTCCCATTCCTATATAGGTCTATAACATCAAGTAGTAACTGGATGTTGCAACATGCATTTGCACATCAAGTCAAACTTCATGTACAAGTCTAGTGAATCAAGAAGATCCAAGAAAAAAAAATCCAAATGTGGTACATATAAAACACAATACTCTAAGCCCGAAATATAATAGTTGAGTATAGTATCTCTAGAATTCAGGCTTCGTTGTGTAGTATATGACACCTCCTCGTATAGGTTTTACATCGTGATACTTAGCACATAGGGTCAAACTATTCTTTGCCTCATAATTTACCCAAATTTCTCAATTACAACAGGAAATTTTTTAAGCAAAGTGGTCTCAATTTGGTTTTGACTAAGCTTTGGTCTCACTTTTGGAATAACTAGCTATAACCATCCTTTCTTTATTAGTAAATTAACCTCACATGATCACTCCAAATGACTAGTCAAATTCTATTTGCTAACTTAAACCAAAGCTTATCTAAATTTTCTAGTACCTATGACTTCTATCATAGTTCTACCATGCTATTTTCTTACTTCTACCTCAAGATAATTTATTAATTACTTGTCATTTTTACACCTACATCATGGTTTCGGAGCTAATCTCACCATGATCTTGTTATGTCTTACCTATACATCATGATTTAAGAGCTAATATAACCATGATGACTTTGTTTCACATTAATCTATCATTAAATCTTAACATAATTTTACTTCATAGAAGCCTCAAGTAAATCCCAAATGATTACTACTCATTACAACAACATTTATCCTAATGATATTCATCATATTGTCTGTAGTTATAAATTAATAATAATATTTTATTGCTCTTCTTGAATTCTATGGTTAGGCTATACCATTTAAGCTACTCCAATTGATATCTTAAACTTGATCCTAATCTACTGTGAACAATTGGCTTTCCTACAGTATCTTGGTGGTTTATGTATCCCTCGGAACACACTAAAGAGCACTATACTTGAGAAAAGATAAAATAATTACTCCTAAGAAAGAATGACTTAAGCATCTGACTTAGGTGTGACAAGCTTATCCTCAAGGGGATACTCATCACAAGTCATAAGAATATTTGGTTTAGATAAGATGGCTCCTATAGTCACTATCCAACCTATAGATGTTCATAAAAAGGGTTTCAATCCTAAGGTCAAAGCATATGCTCTGATACCAACTGTGGTGACCCAGCATACCACTGCATGATGCAGTACACTATAGTCGTTGACATAACACCAATGAAATACCATGCACTAGTATTACATCCCTCAGAGTGGTACAACAAAAACACAGGAGGTCCAAGACATGACTATAGGTTACAACTCAACTCTTTACAAAATATCCAGAGAACACTCTAGGTTAAAGAGAGATAAAGAAACTTCTTACAAAGAAGAATCAGAAATAAACAACTCAAAAACTATCATACTATTAATACTAGTATCTTAACTAATGGTCTGGCATTGCTACTATCGTAATACACTAAAGAAATAGGTTCTATGGCTAGAAATTATATTCCTTTATAATCAGTAACTTCGTCTTCACTTGAGTTGATGTATATGTTGACTTTCTTGACTTCATTGAAAAACTTTAGCTTCTGGTGATGATTCTTGGAGCATAACTTGATGTAGACATTGTCTGTACTGGATTTAGAACCTAGCAAGGGGTAAGAAGATACGTTGAGTATGAGCGTACTCAGCAAGTCCACTAGAAAAGGAGTGTTTGATGCACTATATCTACAGCCACATACCGTAGGTCGTAGGAAATGCAAGTTTTCGTAAACATTTCTTCAAAGGTTGCTTTTATTCTAAAAAACTATGTCCATCAGCCTTCACAGGTTTGCCAGAACTTTCATGGAGTTCCTTCCCCGCAGCGTTCCTAGCTCCTTCCCGAAACAGGGAGTAACAAGTTACAGTTCTTACACTTTGCAGAGGTGCGTTACTTTACCCATGAGAGATCTTAGCTTTGTTGTACATCCGAGTTGCATTATCGTACACACATCCTTGGTGTGGTTCCCAGACGAAGATCCAAGCCAACCAATGCCCCCTTCGCGACCTCGCATGTCTCCTTGGTGTACACCATGCCCACCCATTGAATTACGACAATGGTTTGTATAGACTGTTAGATGTCAGAACTATCGTGGGACGTTGAGGGTTCCCACCCATATGCTGCATATCCTCTACGAGTTACCAATTAATATGCATGCTACGAGTGATAACAGCAATGACCTGCACATATGGCTACATGTGTGAGGAAGAAGATACAGCTGACTTCTCCGACCCATTCCAAATCTCATGGTTAACGCGTGATATACGGTGCAAGAATCACTGGCGACATTGGTTATTAAGTCCTAGATAATATGTTCCTTTACCACCGGAACTTTTATAGTAGGTTATTACCTCATGGTAAATAACCTATAATCATATTACTATGAAAATAGTGTTTTCTGAACTTTTTCAAATGCAGGTGATGACAACACTGGATTTGCAAAATACTTTACAGAAAATAATCAAAGGACATGCGAAAGTGTGAACTTGCCTTTTGTGATTGCAAGATTATGCACTCATAGTCTTCGAGACAATATAAGATCCAATATCTAAAATCAGCATCATTGGTCCGGTAAGGACTAATTTTTAAAGAAGCAGTATGAAGTTATGCATAACTAATGCTATGAATTTTGTAAAACTCCCAAAGTGGATCCCCAATACTTTTTAATGAAGTGATTTTAGGTGATTATTTTAAGAGTTGGTTTATCTTCAAGTTTTACTTTACAAGTAATGACAATTATAAGGAACTTAAGTGTTAACAATCCTAAGTGTATAAGTAAAGTATAAAGTAATGTGATTATGAGTAATTCTCATTTGTTGACTAAAGTGGAAAAAACGAATAACTTTTGAAGAAAATTTTACTTAACTAACCAGAAGTATTTAAACTTTAAGTTAACCTTATTAGGTGTTCTTTCTAGTTATAGTCTTTAAGTAAGAAAGAAGTACTCCATTTGAATAATGATATTTGTAGTATTTGAGACTTATCTACCTTGGTTTTTAACTTGGTTAGTTTGGTATTGAGATGCTTTAGGTCTTAAGTAAAAATAGACCAAAGTTAACTATAAAACACATAATAAAGTCTTTATTATAATATTTAAAGTCTTGTAGACTAAAATTAACTTTAAGAACATAAATGGACTTAGGGTGTAATGCTTATGATATTTGTATGTTGTTCACTTTATATTGTTTCCTTAAGGTTACTTAAGAATGGAATTACTTCTATTTGAGTAGTGGTTTCTTAATTGGATAATGGAATAGAATCATTTATCTTTTTATAAAGGTGTGGTTATAATTTGTAATCAAAGGAGTAACATTACTTAACTATTTATGGATTCACAATAGTGTTTTGATTTGTTTATAAACTTGTGGTTGAAGGATAATTTAATAAAATTCTATTTAAAATGTGTTGGACCAATTTGAATTTATATTATAAATATTTAGGACTAATACTATTTATTGGACTCAATTTACTAATTTTAGAAATATTAGCACTTTTTATTTATCCTTATATGAATTATTAACTAAGCAAATAGGTTTAAATTCAAGTTGTTAAAGTGTTTTAATTTTTTTATTTACCTCAAAAGTGGAATATGATATTTTAAACATGTAGGTATTATTTTTGTGATTATTTTGGTATGCTATATGTATTTTTATGAATTTTAAATAATAAGTTATCATTTTTATATGTTTTATTATTTTATAAACATTTAATATATATTGAATTAAGTGAAGTAATAATACATGATTATAGTTTTAAATTATAGTTCTTATTTTTCTAAGATGTTTTTAAAATGATTTTATTTATTTTTAAGTATTTTTATTATGTTTATAAAATTTCATCAAGGATTAAATGTCTTTGAATATTTATTTCATACTTTATTTAAAAAAATACGCTAGTATTTTTATAAAATAGTGTATTTATTTTTATACACAAAATGATTTTTAATCATTTTTTTGGATTTTTCCTTATTTTATGAAATTTCACTTAGGATTTTAAGGGTGTTAATATTTATTTGCTTTATATTTTAATTAACTGTCAACTTTTATTTTTATTAAGTAACTCTTACTTTGGTGATGATTTTAATATTTTATATATATTCTTATGAGGTGGCCCTGTTTTTTTAGAAAATTCCTTAAAGTGTTTCTTACATTAAACTATTTAATTTAAGTTTTATTATATTTTGTTTCTTTTTACATTAAATTCTATTTAGTTGTTCTTTTGGAACTGGGCTCAGCCCGTGAGCTAGCCCAGCCCAATAACGCATTCCGCCCACTAGACTTGGGTCAATCCTGACCCAAGTACATATCCCTCACACACACACCTCACACTCGACGCTCACACCCCTCCCCTCTTGTTCCTCTCTGGTCACCGTCGCCATTGTTTACCCGACGATTCTAGCGGTGTAGACCGTCCCGGTTACCACCACCGGTCGCCAGAGCTCCTCCTCCTTCTATACTAGTTGGCCCTCCTGTTTGATTTACCTCTAAGGCTATAACATGCTCGCCCCTATCTTCTTTCTGGTGCTAGTTTCGATTTTGAGCTTGCGGTGGTGCTCTTCGTCGGCCTGGACTTACTCTTCCTCCACTTGGCACCAGTGGGAAGGTGCACAGGCGCAACCATGGCGTCCCCTTCTCCTGATGCTTGCGGGAGGGCGCTGCCAGCGCAACCCTGGCATCCAGTACATCCTCTGATTCGATGGTGGTGTTGAACAGGATCTATTCCATGGCTTCATCAAGCCAACGCTCCGGGTGCTCGGCACCCCTAGTGAGCTCTGATTTCATGTGACCAGCCTTCGTGCTGATGGACCTGATCCATGATTCTACTATGTTTGTTTGGGATTGATCTATTGCTAGCCAAAAAACCCTGAACTTGGATTCTGGTTGGGATTTCATGGTAGAAAGTGGATACTATCTTTATCAGTTGCTAGTGAATATAATAAGATTGTCACATGTGATAGTGAAGTTATATCCTTGATCCTTGGTTTTTCATTTCTTATCCAAGAAACCTGCTTTCAAACAGATATGTCTTACCATGGACTTGTTACAAGAAGCTTGTGATATGTTGATAACCTTCTACAAATGATTCCTAGTATTTATACTTAGGAAAATGATTTGATTATAATCCTTTGCCTTCAATTGTTGGTGGTTGCTAAGCAGTACCTTGGCTTGGTCACTCCAGGCCTGGTAGCACTTGTGGCTTGGTTGCCATTGAGAACATGTTATCTTTTTAGGCTTGTTCTTCTGATTTAACTAATGGTTAAAGAATGAAACTACTACAGAGGTGCTACCATTATATGGAATGTGCCCTATAGTAGTTCATTAATGAATCTGCTGTCACCTAGTTCTAAACTAGTGAACAGTAGTTTAGGTCAATGGTGTATGATCTGAGACCTTCTCTAAAGATGGCAAAATGCTATCAGACTCTTCTTGAGTTACCTATGTTGATAAACACTTCATCTGAGGGTATCTCTGAAGATATATTCTATCCAACAGATCCTACTCTCATGATGGATGCAAATCAATAGATAACTTGTAAAAGTGATTCCTAAAATATTAGGAAGATGATTTAATTCAATTTTTTGATGGTAGATGATAAATGATGTATTTGGACCACTATTGAATTTATATATGAAATGTGCATGATGAACTGAACCTATGGTTCAGTAATGATATTACCTCACATATCCCAAAATGATTCCTAGCTTGATGAGCTGGGAAAATGATTTATCTCATGTAAATGTGTTGTATACTTTCCTTCTACTTGTGGTACTGCTAATAGGAAAGTTACTTTCCAATGATTCCTAGATCCTCAATCTAAGGAACATGATTTGAGTTTAGTCTTGATTACTTGTAAGTAAGTTGGTGGTTTATATTATTTGGGATATGCTACTGTGGTGCCTCACTAGAGTGTGCACAGTAGATATTCCATGATGGTATAAACTGCTACTGGATTAGCTGGCTATGGATTAGGATTTGGCTACCAATGATGCAAAGGCTAAGGTGTAACTTTATATAAGAACAGATTTTTGTACTTGATTTCTTGACCTGGCCTATGATGCAAAGGCTGAGGCATATTTTGGACAAGGACATATATTTTTGTTGGCTTTAAATCTCTATGATGAACCTTGCATGGCATTTCCATGCAAGTCTGAGAGCATCTTCCCCTCCAATCCTCCTAGATGTATATCTAGTTGAAGGTTAGAGGGATTTGGGTTGATTATATCCCTTGTAATCCCAAATCTGTATGCAATATTTAAGGATAGATGTTGCATGATCTAATGGGTAGTCCTGATGATTTTTACCTGCTGGTTGTGATTGGCTTATGGCATGTTGTAGATCTTGGCTTCCTTCTTCTTAGCTACTGGCCTGCTCCTCCTCTTAAGCTAGCTTATGATCCTGTCCTGCTTTTCTCGGTACTTCCTGTGCTAAATCATGATCTAGAAAACCATGTGATATCGGTTGGTGATTTGTGTGGATAGATCAGTGATAAACTCATGGTTCTTGGCTGTGTGGTGGGATAAATTTGTGATGAACTGAGAAGGAGATAGGGATGGTCGTGTGGATGTGGATATACTGGTGTTCTGTAGTGGAAATGGAGAGTTAGTAGCTCTGCTACGGCTATGCTCTCCCTTTTGAACTCCCTGTGATACTTCCGGTGTTGACAGCACAACACCATGCAGATGTGTGAGCTGCTTGGGTGCTTGAATCACCCTCAATGGATCAGATCAAGTGAAACTTGACAGTTTCTGATTTTCTATTTTGTTACTATTTCTGATTTGGTGAAATTTTCCCCTTGGCTTATGATGCTTAGTCTGAAGCTTTCTTTGATGATCAGAACTGATCCTCCACTTGGCTCCCTCTTTAGATTACTCAATGATGAGTTTAAGCATATCATTTGTATGTTGAATCTGAGAGTAAAACTAACACTCTAACCCTTCCTTTTAATCTTTATTTTAGTTTGTCTTTTGTTTTATTTTCCAGGAATTAAGATCAGGGAAGGAATCTTCACGACATGAAGATTTATATGAGACTTCTTTATTATTTTTTGTAATTTTTGTTTTTTTGTAAAGTGTAGTATATATATATATATTTTGTAATAATATTTGTAATATTTTCTTATTGTTGTAATTTCTTATTTTTACTTGAATATTGTAAAGACAATGTAATATGTATATTTTCTTGCAATTAAGAATTCCTTTTTATTTCATTTATGTAATTCATTTTTATATTTATTTGTTTCATAGTAGTTTACTTTTATTCTTTTCTTGTAACAACAATGAAACATTGTATTCTATAATGAAGTTATCCATTATTCTTGGAACTAATTAAATATTTATTATAATTCATTTCATTTAATTTTGTTTGATTAATTGAAACTTGTAGTTATTGTATCTTTTCATAAATAAGAGTTCACCTCTTATTTCTTATTCCAATTATTAATCTATTTCAAATTATTTTAGTATTCAAATCCATCATTTAAATATTCAAATTCGAATTCGCTTCCCCTAAAACAACAAAGCACAATAGAGGTCATGTCGAAATCCATCGCACCTGTCCTAATGTTTCCATCAGAACAAGAGAGATCTCGATTCCTCTATAGCTTCTTTAGTTTTGCGCGAAAATTCCCCGAATTTTCTGATGCATGAATGCAATGCACACACATGTGTCCTATATAATTCTAGGTGCTAATCCTGAGATCTTACACCGCGGGACAGGGCCACCCACGCCTGGGGTGGGTCTGGCCTCCCTGGCTGGCCCCTCCGGCTCCCCTCTGGACTTCGTGTTCCCCACGAAAAGTAATTGACTTTAACGTTTGTCCCGTCCAATTCCGAGAATATTTCTTCACTAACTTTCTAAAGCCAAAAACAGCAGGAAACATGCATCTGGAACTATTGCAACTTGTTAGTAGGTTAGTACCAGAAAACATGTAAAAAACACCTCAAAGTGTGGACAAGTAAAGCAAAGTAGACACTAAACAAGCATGGAGCATAAAAATTATAGATACATTTCCAACGTATCAACATCCCCAAGCTTAACTCCTGCTCGTCCTTGAGTAGGTAAGTGATAAAAAAATAATTTTTGAGATGACATGCACCCTCACAATAAAGATCCAACCATTTGCAAGCATTAAACGCTGGGATCGAATAACTCTAAACATGTGCATGAAATATGGAGTTCTAACAATAGGACATAGTGACTATGCATGCAACATGACAAGCTACAAACAAAGATCATGAATAACATGCATTGAAAAATGTTTGTTTGTTTCACATGCAGAAAACAAAGCATAGTGGCAATCAGCTTGTCCCTCATAGAGTAGCAAATATATGCATAGGACACCTACAAAGTTCACAAGGGTGACTAGAAACAAATAGTACAAGAACAAGTAATATCACAATATGCAACAATTAATAAGCTTTGGAACACTGCACACAGAATAACAACTATGCTCTCTTAATGGTGCCTAAAGGTAAAAGGTGGAGAGTCAATGATGGTGGAAGAAAGGCCTTTTTGTAAAAGAAGCAGAGATTACAAGTTTCAAAAAGAGCTTCCAAAAATTGTGGTACTTGTTAGGTTTCAGCCCTCATTGCCCCTATCATAAGCATCTTGAAGTGGTTAAGGTTAAAGTGGCAAAGCTGGAGTATATGCTTGACGAAGTATAAGTTGGCAATCTCAAGTCCCTTGAATACGAGGGCCACACCTCATGCATACTCAACTTTGGGTCCAGGTAAGTTCTTGTCACTGTAAGTATTTGCATACCATTGAGAACCGCCAACGGGGTACCCCTTGCACATGGTACAAGAGCTTTCCCATAACCAAAATGACAAGGCAAGCAGACAATGAGCATCTCAGCAATCTATTTATTTACCATATGCATAGCTTTTTATTAAGGATTCTTCATAGATAGCTCATTATGGTGATGCTGCAAGTTTCCACCATGATTAGGCATGGCTTCCGCCTCCGCCGCCAAGACCTCGCTCCCGGCTCCTTCCGCCTCCGCGCTCTGGCGTCCTTCCGCCGCGCCTTCCCGTTCTCCCACCGCCTCGACCTGCCGTAGCGCCGCCGCTGCCAGCCGCCCGCCGCTGACCCTCGCCATGGCCCCTCGAGTTCCGGCCTACCGCCTTCCTCGGCCCCTCCTCACGGCGAAGTCCCGCCCGCCGCGCCTCCGCCTCCCGCTCGCTGCCGGCCGCGTCGCTCGCCACCCAGCGCCCTCCTTCCGCTGCCTTCGCCGGCAAGCCGTCCGCCCCGTGTCGCCTCCACGGCCTCGGCTCTGCCGGCCTCTGCCTCCGGCGAGCCCCTGCTCCAAGCCGGCCCCGCAGCATCGACCTGTCTCCAGCAGCGGCCCCTGCCTCGGCCCCACGGACGCGGCCCCCTCCCAGCACCGCGTCAACCTCGGTTCCATCTGCGTGCCTCGGCCCGTGTTACCGCTGCTACACGTTTAGGTGCAGAATGAGTTGGAATGTGTCTCTGCTGTCAGTGTAAGCTTGATTAAGTTCTCTAACAATCTTCGACATGGATATGCCGAGGTTGCGATGGTACTGAACAAGATCGATCCCGTAATGGGGTTGCCCCAAAACCAGGTCAAGGAGCCATGTGCCGATGCACAAGTCCAAGATCTGCATCACATGTGTCGCGGCCAAGACCATCCGAGGATAGATCTCACCAGGACCGACCCCGGCGCCCGAAGCTGAGAACCCCGACAAGAACCACGACACGGATACGCCGAGTTCTTCATCTTGGACGTCAAGCACGTCGACAGGAAACCGCAGGACCTCGAACGCCAAGACCGACTTGTTGGCGCGAACCCGACAAGATCTTCGCGACTACAAGACCGGCACCGACCCGGAAGCATCCGATGCGCCCCGACACCGACCCAAGTCCTGCTTCCCGGAGGCGACAAGAACTACCCCCGATATCCGAGAACGATCCCGGAGTCCGAGAACGTTTTCGTCGAACCCTGGACCCTGAGACCAACCCCGAACCCCGACACCCCAAGTCCGTCGAGACCCCTCAATGTGTGACCCTTACCCGAGAACCCTATTTTATAATTTGCCAACTATATAAATTGTTGCATATTAATTGTTCATGCATGCTTCCTTGTCTGTGGTTTGGGGGCCTTATGCCAATTCACCTTATAATTAAATATGGGGCCCATATGCGGGCAAATCTTGTCTCATATTGGCCTCATTCAAATTTGTGCATCGAACCATTGTCATATCTTGCCTTGTTAAACAACATTTAAATTGCGGGGTAGTTAAATAACTTGAACCATCTAATTAATTGTCGGGACCCCGGTTCCGCTTAATCCGACCTAATTGCATCGCACCTTTTCCATGTCATGCACCATACATGCATCATGCCCGTTCTTCTTCCATTGAATTAAATATTGCATCCGGTGTTTATTCTAGTGTTTTGCTTCTTCGCGGATAAGGCCGTTGAGTTGATGTGAGCTTCGCCCCGATCTTCGGTTGAACCTTCGGCAATGTTTTCAAAGAGCATCTCCCTTTCTACCTATCTTACTTTATAGTATTTATTCCCTCCTGTTGATCTATTGCTATCTGTGTTGCGATGCTCTAGCTTCGTTCCCTGGATATTCCCTGCAGCCTCATATTGCCTTGGACACATCCTATTACCTGTTGTTTGGTAGATAGTTGGACTTGCGTGTCGTAGTCGCTTGCTCAAGTGCTGTTGTGTGTCGTCATATTGCCACAGTTGTTGGAGCCTTGCCGCATGTTTGATGTTGGAGATGATCATAGCTTTACTTATCGTTCACTTTAATTCCTGTTTAATAACTAAAAATTGAAGTAAGCAGAGGCATCGGTGGGTGATAGATAATATTTGATTTCCGAACGCCCACTTGTGTCCCGTAGGACCCCGAGTACTTGATACCTGTTCCTTGATTTATCGCGCTATCCACATCCGGGAGGTATATTGTAACACCCTCGGAATCGGACCTATGCAAGTTTGAGCAAAATTCGCCAAACCCGCATAGAAACGATTCAAAGGTGCCCACCAGGCACTTTCGTGCGGGTGGAAAACGAAGTAATAACATTACACAACAGTCCTCGATGGGACCCACAGAACAGATACATATAACAGCGACTCAAAGAGTCAAGAATACATATATAATGTACAAAGATCCAAATCACCTTGAAAACGATAGAGCGTCCAGCTACAGAAAAGATGCAAATGGGGCTAACAGCCCTGATTAATAACCAATGGCGTCGATAACCCTGCCCAGGCCAAGCCGGAAGGGTAACCCTGCTAACGACGTCGATCTCAAACCTGCTTAAACAAAAGGGGTGCCGACAAAGGGCAAAGGAAAAAGAAGGAGCGTCGATCGAGGCCAAGACACGGTGAGGCTAGAATTGGCGGTCCTCGCCATAGGTATGGTGGATCGAAGCGGCAAAGCATGCACTAAACAACCTATAGAGACTCAAACAATGGCGGTGATCGAGAGGGATAAGATAGACCTATTCGGATCCAACTGAAGCTAACACCAAACAAACCCATCACGTGTTTCCCCTCGAGACCAAACGAGGAAGTCAACCGAGGAACTCACAGTTGGCGTTTATTTATTCGATTATCGTTGCAGCAATTACTAGTCGGGTTTAGATAATCATCGATAAAGTAACAGTGGGCACTTTTAGTTGACCATTCCGTTATAGTTGCGGCAATTACTAATCAAATCTGATAGCATGATATAATCCCAAAACCCAAAGCTTGTTGGTACTTTTATTCAGCCAATTCCGTTGTAGTTGCCATACTTACTAGTCAGTACAATGGTATGGCGACAATCCAAACAAGCAATTGTGGGCGTATTATTAGCCATTCCGTTATAGTGAAGCTGATTACTAGTCATTATAAGTCCAATTTATAACAATAAACTTTAGTTATGCTTGTCTATGATCGAGATATCAGGCTCCAAGTCGTCCATATCCGCGGACGGCTTTCGAAGTTTTACCGGCGGGTGCACCAATAGCAACACGCCGATCAACCTCGGAAAAACCAAATCAAAACCAACGAGGCTTTCACGATCGAACAATCACAGGATTCAGAAATATTTCAGGGGCCACCCTTAAGTAGAATCATAGCGAGTAAGCAAGCTCGAGGCAGCCTCAAGGTTTGGCTAGGCAAGCGTGAACGATCGGGAACCCAAAGCGGGCTTGTCGACACCCGGAATCGTGGTCCGATCCTAACAAGATTAAGCAAGTTACCTCGCACAATTTAAATATAGAAAAGTAGCATGGCATAAGTACAGATCATAAATAAAACCTCAAACTAGTTTGTGGCCCCAAGAAATAAGAATGAATCAAGCTCGATCGGGGGTCCCATATACCTCCGGATGTGGATAGCGATAAATCAAGGAACAGTATCAAGTACTCGGGGTCTTACGGGACACAAGTGGGCGTTCGGAAACCAAATATTTTCTATCACCCACCGATGCCTCTGCTTATTTCAATTTTAGTTGTTAAACAGAAATGAAAGTGAGCAATAAGTAAAACTAGAATCATCTCCAACCTCAACATGCGGCAATACATCAGCAACTGTGGCATATGACGACACACATCAGCACTTGAGCAAGCAACTACGACGCGCAAGTCCAACTATCTACCAAACAACAGGTAATAGGATGTGTCCAAGGCAATATAGGGCTGCACGGTATATTCCAGGTACGGTACTAAAGCATCGCAACACAGATAGCAAAAGATCAACAGGAGGGAAGTAAATACTATAAAAGTAAGATAGGTAGAAAGGGGGAGATGCTCGCCTGAAAACATTGTCGAGGGGTTCATCCGAAGATCGGGGCGAAGCTCACATCAACTCAACGGCCTTATCCGCGAAGGAGCAAAACACTAGAAGAAACACCGGATGCAATATTTAATACTAAGGCAGAAGATCGGCATGATGCATGTATGATGGATGGCATGACAGAAGGTCGATGCAATTAGGTCAAATTAAGCGGAACCGGGGTCCCGACAATTAATTAAATGGTTCAAGTTATTTAGAACCCCCGCAAATTAAATGTTCTTAAAACAAGGCAAGATAAGATACCGGTTCGCTACACAAGTTTAAATGAGGCCGATATGAGACTAGGTTTGCCCGCATATGGGCCCCATATTTAATCATTAGGTGAATCGGCATAAGGCCCCCAAACCACATGAATGTATGCATGTATGACCAATTAATATGCGACAAGTTGATATCATGTTATAAAATAGGGTTTCGGGAAGGGGTTCACACATTAGGGTTCGGCAGATCTTGGGTTCCGGGGTTCGGGGTCGGGGTTCGGGGTTCGACAGGGTCCAGGGTTCGACGGTTCGGGCTCGGCGGGATCGTTCTCTCGCTCTCGGTAACGGGGCAGACCTTGCGTTCCGGGAAGAAGTACTTGGCGTTCTGCGTCGGGACCGTTCTTGTCGCATTCGCGGTCTTCGGGTCAAGTCGACGATCATGGCGTCCTGAAAGAAGTACTCGGCGTTTCGTGATGATCTTGTTGATACCATGGCGGAGGCCTTGGCGCTTCGGATCGGCCTTTGGATCGGTCTTCGGAATCCAGGACGGAGATCTTGTCGGTGGTCTTCGGGTCCAGTTCCGCGCACCGGCATCAGGAGATCTTGGCGTCGGTAGATCTTGAGAGCGAATCAACTCGTCACGTCCGTCCTTGGCACAAGGTACATGCTGAGGCTGATCTTGCCGAAGGGGGAAAAACACGTCCGCTGCTGGTCAAGCACGCACACACACACGGAGGTACAGCGGTGAGGCTACCAGTCGGGCAGGGCGGCGTCGGACTGGCGGCGTCGCCCGAGACGGGCGGCCATGGCGAGAGCAGGCCGGCGGCGCCAGCCTGCGGCGGCTCGAGAACAGGCGAGGCGGAGCACGCGGCCGGGCGCGCAGGGAGGAGGCCGAGCTGCTGCACTGGGAGATGGTCGGGCGGCGGCGGAGAAGAGGCGCCAGCGCGCGGGCGGCGCAGGCGCGTCGAGCCGGTCGGGAGCGGTCGGCAGCGGGCGAGGCGGGCGGAGCGAGGAGGAGAAGGCGGCGTCAGCCCAGCGCTCATGGCGGGCGGCGTGGGGCGGGCGGGGCAGACGGCGGGCGGAGCTGAGATGGTCGGGAGGAGGTGGTCTTGGCTGGGCAGGCGTCTGGCGGCGCGGACGCCTGAGGAGAGGAGGCGGCGGGCGGGCGCTGCGGAGAGACAGCCGAGGCAGCGCGCAGAGGGTCCGGCGGAGGCTAGGGGGTCTGCGGTCCGTGGCTTCGGTGGGCGCGGAGGGTCTTGGGCGGCGGGCGTGGTCTGGCGGTGCTCGCCGGTGAGCAGAGGCGAGCGAGGCTGGCGGGAGGCAGCGAGGCAGCGAGGTGGAGGCGGCGGGGCGAGAGGTGAGGGAGGGACGGTCACGGGCAGGGGCGGGGAGGCACGCGGGGCTGGTGGGGAGAGAGGTTGGGGAAGAGGAGCAGTGACAGGGAAGGTACGTGGTGGGGCCAGGGGCCAGGGGGACAGGGTGCGCGCGTGCTCTGCGTGTGTGGTGTGCGTGGGGCTGGGGAGGGTGTGTGCTGAGAGAGAGAGGTGAGGGAAGGCCACGTGGCGGTGTGGGATAGGTAGAGGGAGTTAGCAGGGTGACGTGGCGGGCTCTGAATGGTGGGAGTGAGGTGGAGGGTGTGTGTGGGTAGGGAACTGGTAGCTTTAGGATTTATAGCGGTGTAGTTGGACCGTTTTGAAAATCTGGGGCGGTCGTTCGGGTCAATCGGCCCGTTCGACTGCCCCGCCAAAAAATAATTTAACTTTTTATTTAATTTGCGATAACTTTTGCAAGTGGTTTTTAGACAAATAAAATATCCGGCAGCACCCGGGGTTTGGCGTTTGAATAAAGATGGGGCGTTTTTAGAAAACAAAACGGGCTTTGCGGGATAGTTTTGTCAAACAATGCATGATGATGACGATGCAATGCACAAATTCAACGCGATTTTCTAGTAGTGGTTTTGCGGGATGCCACATATATGGGACCCCCCTGAGCCAGAGCTTGATTCAGTCTTATTTCTTGGGGCCACAAACTAGTTTGAGGATTTATTTACTATCCTGTACTTATGCCATGCTACTTCTATATTTAAATTGTGCGAGGAGCACACTGTACTGTTTAGGATTGGGACACGTTTACGCGGTGTCGACAAGACCAGCCACACTTTCGGGTCGCTGGTCCCAAATTCACCCAAACCTTGAGACCGTCTCGAGCTAGCTTACTGCTAGGTTCTACTTAACTTAAGGGTGGCCCCCTGAAATATTTCTGAATCCTGTGATTGTTCAGTCGTGAAGGCCTCGTTGGGTTTTGATTTGGTTTTTCCGAGGTTGATCGAGCGTGTGTTGCTATTGGTGCACCCCGGCCGGGTAAAACTTTCTGAAAGCCGTGTCCGCGGTTATGGACGACTTGGAGCACAGTATCTCGACCATAGACAAGCATAACTAAAGTTTATTAATTTGACTTTATAATGACTAGTAATCAGCTTCACTATAATGGAATGGCTAAATAATACTGCCCACAATTGCTTGTTTGGAGTGTCGCTTGCGACCATTGTACCTGACTAGTAACTATTGCAACTACAACGGAATGGTTAAATAAAAGTACCAACAACTGCTGGGTTTCGGGTTATCTCATGCTAATTGTACCTGACTAGTAAGTGTTGCAACTACAATGGAATGGTTAACTAAAATTGCCCACTGCTTACTTTATCAGGATAATTATCTACACCTGACTAGTAATTGTTGCAACGATAACTGATTAAGTAAAACTGCCAACTGTGTGAGTTACTCGGTTGACTTCCTCGTTTGGTCTCGAGGGGGAAACACCAGGATGGGTTTGTTTGATGGTAGCATCAGGTTGGTCCCGGATAGGTCCTTCTTACCCCTCTCTGATTGACGCCAGTTGTATCGAGTCTCTATAGGTTGTTTAGTGCATGCTGTCGCTACCGCTTCAGTCCACCATACCTATGTAGGCGAGGACCGCCGAATTCTAGTCTCGCCGTGTATCGCCTCGATCGACGCCTCTTTTCCTTTGCCCTTTGTCGGCACCCCTTTTGTTTAAGCAGGTTTTGAGATCGACGCCGTTAGCAGGGTTACCCTTCCGGCTTGGCCTGGGCAGGGTTATGGACGCCATTGGTTATTCTTCAGGGCTCTTAGCCCCATTTGCTTCTTGTCCGTAGTCGGACGCTCCAACGGTCTCAAGGTGATTTGGATCTTTGTACCGTATATCTGTATTCTTGACTCTTTGAGTCGCTGATGTATATATCTCTGTTCTGTGGGTCCCATCGAGGGCTGTTGTGTAATGTTATTACTTCGTTTTCCACCCGCACGCAAGTGCCTGGTGGGCACCTTTGAATCGTTTCTATGCGGGTTTGGCGGGTTTCGCTAAGAATTGCATAGGTCCGATTCTGAGGGTGTTACAAGTACATTGAGGAGTTCAACAATTTGGCGCGCTATGCAACGGATGAGGTTGATACTGATGCCAAGAGGAAGGAGAAGTTCCTCGAAGGATTGAATGATGAATTGAACCTGCAGCTATCTGTTGCCTATGTCCCAACATATCAATCACTATGTTATAAGGCCACCATCTTGGAGAACAATATGAAATAGGTTGAGGGCAGGAAGAGGAAGCATAACTTTGATAAGCACAGCTCAGGATCATCTCACAAGCGCTCCCATAATGATGATACTAGAAGTTCTGATTCCACAAGCATGGGAAGTATAACAACCACCACAACCACAATCGTCATCATGACAACAAGCATCATCGCAGTCATGATAATGACAAGTATAAGAACGACAAGATTGGACACAAGAGCCACCACAGTGGAAGTGGTAATGGGAGTCAGCCTGCAAAGAAAGACCTCAGTCAAGTTAAGTGTTTCAAATGTAAGAAGATGGGGCACTATCCAAATGAATGACCAGAAAAGAAAGTTGAAGGAGCCAACAAGCCCAACCCTTTCTAGAAGGGACAAGTGAACCACATCAATGTGGAAGAAATATATGAAGAATCTAATGCTGTGGCTGGTAAATTCAAGCTTAATTTTTATCCAGCACTTGTACTTTTTGATACCGGCGCATCGCATTCATTCATATCAAGAGCATTCGTTGATAAAAATGGACTTCCAACTGAAACTATTGGGTGTCCTATAAAAGTAAGATCTCCCGATGGAGAGATGATAGTGAACTTTGGATGTCATGATCTAGTAATAGAGTTTGGAAAGTATAGGTTTCCAGTTAGTTTGATAATCCTAGATTCTCAAGGATTGGACATAATTTTGGGAATGGATTGGATGACTAAGTATGAAAGAGTACTAGATTGTGCCAATCATACTGTCACACTCACAACCCCGGATAAGAAAAGAATTAGGTTCAAGTCTAACTATGAATCTAAAGAGAGTAAGCTAAATTCTCTTAAGGGGGTTAGCATAGACAGTGTGCTAATTGTGAGGGAGTATCCGGATGTATTTCCGGAGGAATTGCCTGGAATGCCACCAGATAGAGATGTAGAGTTTCTCATTGACTTACTGCCAGGATCAGGACCAATAGCAAAGATACCCTACAAGATGTCAGTGGATGAGTTGAAAGAACTCAAGAAACAGCTTGGAGAACAGTTGCAGAAAGGATTTATTCAACCAAGTTCTTAATCTTGGGGTGCGCTAGTTCTGTTTGTTGAAAAGAAGGATAGAATCCAAAGGTTTCATAGATTACCGTTCACTCAATGAAGTGACTATCAAGAACAAATATCCTTTGCCTAGAATCAACAATCTGTTTGATCAGCTAGAAGGGGCCCGTGTGTTCTCATATATTGATCTCTGACTAGGCTACTTTCAGCTTAAGATTAGAGAGCAAGATATACCTAAGACTGCTTTCACCACTAGGTATGGGTTGTATGAGTACACCGTGATGCCATTTGGTTTGACAAATGCACCAGCCTATTTCATGAATATGATGAACAAGGTGTTCATGGATTTCTTGACAAGTTTGTTGTCGTATTCATCAATGACATTTTGATCTATTCCAAGAGCAAAGAAGAACATGAAGAGCATTTGCGTTTGATACTTGAGAAACTTAGGGAGCACAAGTTGTATGCCAAATTCAGTAAGTGTGAATTCTGGCTGAATGAAGTTGGATTTCTCGGACATATTGTGTTAGGAGATGGTATAGTTGTCGATCCCGCTAAGGTGTCAGCTATAACAGAGTGGGAACCTCCCAAGTCAGTGAAACAAGTTCGTGGTTTCCTTGGCTTGGCGGGATACTATAGAAGATTCATTGAGAATTTCTCAAAGGTAGCTAAGCCAATGACGGAGTTACTCAAGAAAGAAAAGAAGTTTGATTGGACTGAAGGATGTGAACTCAGTTTTCAAGAATTAGGGAAGAGACTAGTGACAGCACCAATCTTATGTATGCCAGATTTGGAGAACGATTTCCAAGTATATTGTGATGCATCTCACCAAGGATTGGGTGAAGTTTTGATAAGAAGGGAAAGTTGTGGCTTATGCCTCGAGACAGCTCAAAACTCATGAAGTGAATTATCCTACTCATGATTTAGAGTTAGCCTCTATTGTCCATGCACTCAAAACATGGAGACATTATCTTTTGGGCAAACATTGTGAAGTGTTCACGGATCACAAAAGTTTGAAGTATATCTTCACTTAGAAAGAAATTAATATGAGCCAAAGAAGATGGCTTGAGCTCATCAAAGACTATGACTTGATTTTGCAATACCATCCCGGTAAAGAAAATGTTGTAGAAGATTCTTTGAGCCGTAAAGTCTATGTGAACGACCTTACTAAGGGATAATTGCCAGATGATCTGTGTGCCCAATTCAAAGATCTCAGATTGGAAATAGTACCTGAAGGACATCTCATGTCTTTGGATTATCAACCCACATTGTTGGACAAGATCAAAGAATCCCAAAAGTTGGAAAAGTAAATTGAAGAGATTAAAGGAAAAAATAACAAAGGAAAGCTAAAGGATTCCATGAAGACGAACAAGAAACTTTGTGGTATGGAAAACGTATTTGCATTCCACAAGATCCGGAGCTTCGAAAACTGATTCTACAAGAAGCACACAACTCACCATATTCCATTCATCCAGGTAACACCAAAATGTACATGGATGTGAAGGAAAGATTTTGGTGGAACAACCTCTAGAAAGATATTGCGGAGCATATTGCCTTGTGTGATGTATGTAGTCGAGTGAAGGCGGAACATCAGAAACCGGCAGGGTTATTACAACCACTACCCATTCCTGATTGGAAGTGGGATAAGATTGGTATGGACTTCATCACCGGATTTCCAAGGACCAGATCTGTATATGATTCCATATGGGTCGTTTTGGATGGCCTAACTAAAGTGGCTCATTTTATACCCATAAAGACAACCTATACAAGTGCCAAGTTAGCCAAAATATTTATGAATAGAATTGTATGTCTGCATGCAGTACCTAAGAGTATTGTGTCTGATAGAGGGACTCAGTTCACCCCACATTTTTGGAGACAACTACATGAGTCACTGGGAACCAGACTAGAGTTCAGCACAACTTTTCACCCCCAGACTGATGGACAGACAGCAAGGACCAATCATATTTTGGAGGATATGCTGAGAGCATGTGTAACATCCCAAAAATATTAAACTCTAATCATCAAAATTAGGGTTAACAAAAACTTTTCTAAATAAAAATATGAAAGCATGCATGTGGGTATGCATTCTAATTTGAATTATTTTGAATTACCTTGCTTGTGTGTTTCTTTGCTTGTAAAATGATTCTTAGGTGAAATAAACATCATATAAACATTTCCCAAACTTTTCCCAAAGACAAATAAATCAAAACAAACAAATTAAGTGAATGGTCACTTTTGCCAAATTAACTTCGATGCCTACTTTGGCTAGCTCTAACTTTCATAACTTAACAAAAAATTGTTTGGATCTTTGCACCCCTTGATAGTACTCATAAAAAGGTATCAAGGCCCACCTTGTGATCATCCAGAAACATTCAAATGCATAGTTTAAATGACAGTTTAAAATTGAATATATATCATATGGGAAGATCCCACTTTTTGAAAAAACCACTCAAACAAGCTCAACTTTCAAAACCCAAGAATCTACAGACTCACCAGCACATGCCTAGCACACCCACCAAAAATCTTTTCAAAATTCAAAACTTGAATTCATGTGGCCATTTCATCAAACACCTTGCAGATTCAAATCAACAAAATCACAAACACTATTTTGAGCAGTGTTTTGAGCCTAACTTGTTCCCTCTCTGGGCACCACTAGCCTTAGTAGATCATCTAACAACCTTAACTAATCTCTAGCACCACTGTAGGATGGCCATTGTCATTAATGGTGAGAAGGACAAGTGCACCCTTGCCACCCACATGTCGACAGCGAGCTAGGAGAAGCACCAAGCCTAGCCAACATGTCTGGGAGCAGCCACCGCCACTCGTCCCGGCCCATGAGCGATGCCCTGGACCACACAAACAGACCATGCCAACCTTCTCTGCAACCATGCCGACAGCGCGCCCCGTGCGCCACGCTCGACAGACACCCACAGACCGCCGCCCTCGCATACGTGCATCGTATCACCACCGTCCCAAGAACCCCACAACACGCTCGTTCGCGCCCGCCACGCCACGCGCTGTGCGCCATAAAAACTTCCGTCGGGCATGCGCAGAGCACCGCAACACTCCGACCGATCAGCACCTCCTCATGCCTCGCCACCACGTCGTTGAGCTTTGCCAGGGAGCACAGCACCACCCCCTACCGTCGCCCACGCCGATATCCCTCTGTGTCGTAGACCATGACGAGCTCAGCTTGCGCCCGTCGGTCCCCTCTCGCTAATATAAATAGAGGCCACCCCCAGCCGAATTGAGCACACCATCTCACTCCTCTATCCTCACTGATCGTTCCACCCCGATCCTGGAGCAAGGCGAGCAGCGCATCGCCAAAATTTGGCCGGAGCCCGCCGCTGTTGGAGAAGAAGGGAGCCAGCGATTGGAGCCGCCCCAGGAGAAGCTACCGGTACCAGGAGGTTCGCCGTCGTTGACTTTGTCGTTCGCCCGCATCGCCGACCTTCTCCTGAGCCCCGGTGATCCCCCAACGACCCCCACCTACCGCATTAGGTTTCTATCTCGCCGGCGCCGCCCGACGTGGACGATGAGTAGCAGTCGTTCGATTAGACTTAGATAGTGCGGATGAGATTGCCCCGTACCTCTTCGCGTTTAAAGAGCCACTGATAGGTGGAACCCACTGTCATTTGAGCCCCGCGCCATGGAGTGACACTGGGCCGGCCCATTAGCAGTTCCCGCATAGCCCAGTCGTTTGAATTTAACTTTTTCCATTTTAATTCAAACACAGTTCTGTACCAAGTTTTAAAAATCAACCCAGCTCGATTCAGTGAACCAAATTGAATGAAACCAATTTTGTTAGAAAGGTTTTGAAATGCTTAATCCAAGCCCGTTGGATTCAAATCATTTGAATCTATAGATCAACCTTGGTAAAAATAACAGGGCAGAACCTTTTCTGCATTCAAATATTTTTCAAATTTAAACCATAATAGCTTTTGAGTTGATTCCAACTCTCAAAAATCACATTTGATCATACTTTTCAGAATATATAAAAATATATGGGTTTACTTACAGAAATAAAGTTCAAGTAATAAAAGTATGCCACATAGGCGTTTCTAGTCACTTTATTTAATTAAAATAAAAGGTAAAACCTTATTAAATTGTGACACCACTTTAAATCACATTCCCATGTACTGAAATGTGTGGTGATGACATGTGTCAACATGATCCCATGTTTGGTTTGGAGAATATTAAATCTTAAGTAGTTTTTTCAATGAGGAGAAATTACTTTTCTAAAAATAGAAGAAATTAAACCAAGCTTTAATCTTATAATATTAGTGATGATGATAGATCATCTATAGGACCCTTTTGTGTGATGATTGAAAATAGTTAAGTATTGTTTGGTGATTGTGTACCTCGTATTTATTTATAGATGCTAGTACCGACCAAGGATACGAGGAGGAAGGAGGATACTACGAAGAAGAAGCCGAGGAGAACTTCAACCACTGCTCTGCTCAAGGCAAGCTAACACTTGCAAGATACTCTACTTTAGAAAGCCTTACTAATCAAGTTGACCTATGCAAGCAAATACTTGCTTGTTACCATGCCAACTATATGCCTTAAGCATATGTGATCATACCCATTTCATAACCCCATTCCTAGTTTTACTTAAAAGCTTTATACTTTATTTCTTTATCAAAGCTAGCACTTAGAGCTTACTTAAGTGAAATGTAGATTCTAGAGAGATAATTGAAGGTTGCATAAAGAGCATAAAACTTGGCCTAAGCTAGATAATCTTTATGTCATCATAAGGCATGAGATTGAACTTAGTTAAACTCCACTAGTTTATCACCCCTCTTTAGTACTTACCCCCACTTGTAGATGCTAGTGCTAAGCATAAAACTTGATCAACTCAGATGGGAATACTTGGTGGAAAAATGGTTATGAAAACCTTGGAATGATGGATCATTCTATTGAGATGTTTTGAAATGTGTTTCTGAACACCAGATGATTTTGGTGATGAAAATGTTGAGGCATGAGCCTTACCCCTTTATAAAACTGATGGTTATCTAGATGCGATACCATTCCAATTTTACCGTATAACAACAATAACCGAGAATTGGGTAGGGCTTGAATGGAAACTTATATACCTTAGTATTAGTTCCGTCACAGCCAAGGTCTGAGCTGAGGCTACCTTGTGAAGATTGTCCACCTGTGCAGTACCCAAGATGACAGTTGGTCATGGTTGGGAGGCCAAACTCACAGGAGAGGTGCTTATACTAGGGAGTATAATTGAAAGGTTAGGATTGATTATCCGCATACTGAGTATGGTGAATTCAGTATTTGTTCCTGACGGATGTGTCGAATGTTGTGGTGAAAGTGTACAATCTCTGCAGAGTGTCAAACTATTCGAATAGCGCGTCATGATTATGGACGATTAGTGTATCTGTTCCCCGTCAGATGTTTTCAAAATGACTTGTGAAATGAATTGAGATTTTGACTTGACCACAACAGAGTTGTGATATGAAATACAAGTTCCCACTTAGGTGTTATAAAACTTCAACTAGCTTTCTGGCTTCTAAACTAAGTAGAGGTAAATCTGGCTATTTGCAAAACAACCCTAGAGCTTAGTGTCCTACTACAAACACCCCCTTCACTTGTTAGTATTAGTTTGCGAGTACTTAAAGAGTAATCATGGCTTTGTCCCTGGCTATTCCCGTGGCCAGACTATGAAGAGGAATATCAGGAGGATGGACCCCAGGAAGGTTACGACAACTAGGATCATCTCCCATCGTCAGCATTGCCTGTGACCCCAAAGATGGAGCTTCGACTACGCTACTGTTATTATTACATATTTCCGCTTCTTGAGTTGTATTAAGAACTGGATCATGAGATCCTTATTTATGTAAGACCTTATGTATGGTTTGTAATGGATGATGTACTATGGTATCCAATTCTATTATGTCTCGCAAAAATGGTAATCCTGGGATTGCGATGTATGGCATAACAGGCATCTGGGATTAAAAACCCGGGTGTTGACAAGTTGGTATCAGAGCCATCCTGAACATAGGAGACCCTAGTTAGACTGGCCGTTTGAATAAAAAAAACTTAGTTTCAAAACCAAAGAAAAAAAATATTTGCAAAAACTTATTCCCGTTCTTATCACCTTGTTTCTTTCATAAAGATTCATGTTCCTCAAAAACTCTTGCAAAATACATAAAAATTGACACCCTTGATCACTCTACTAAATTACTCATCCTATATTCTTACAGATGGACATGAAGTACAACAAGTTTTACCAGTTGGGAAATGGCGGAGACCTTATCTTTGAGAGGGATTTGGACCAGCTTTCGGAACTTCTGGAGAGTCCGCACCCCGAGTCCTTCGGAGCTCAGCTCAATGATCAAGGAGGAGAAGATCTCCAGTGGCTAATTGTTGCAAGTATTCGAGGAAAGATTGAACCTCCCACTGCGGAGGGAATTCAATTCACCTTAAGAGAGAACAACTGGCTCGATGGACTTGCCAGGGCCATGAAGGAAGCTCTTGCCCATCTGTGTGGGCAGAGTATCAACCAGATCAAGGGTACCCTCTTTGAGTTTTGTCCAAGGCGTGATGCTAATGGACAGCCACTGGAATCCCCATACCACCATGAGCTAAAGACCCTATTGGATCACCTTAGCTTCATGATGTACGATCGTCAGCAGGAGTTGGATAATTGTCGTGACTACTCCAACCACAAGTCCGCCATCATCAAGACAAAGGACCAGACCATTGCCATGTTAGCGAAGGATCGCAAGTCTCGCCGCCATCAGCTCGATTAGAAGGAGCGCATCATTTCCCGTCTTCGCCACCGTATCTCGTCTTTGGAGGAGACCATCCACGAGAGAGACATGTAGTTGGAGGACAGGGAGAAAGCCGGAGAGGATCTTCGTGGAGACCCCTACTCCTATCTTAGCGATGATGATGATTTTTTGGAGGATCAGGCTATGGACTTCTTCACCGATGAGGAGGATTTCGCCTTCATCAATGACAATGAGGATGACGAGGATGACGACTACACCGACTTCGAGGAGTAGTAGCACTTGAGCAATAGCGTAGTGCGTAGTATTCGGTCCCACTGTATCGTAGTTTCTAGAATGGTTCTTAAAACCATCTGTTTTTCTTGTTTTGTGGTGTGTGTTTGTATCGTGTGCTAAGAATGAATGAATGAATAGCAAGTTTCTAGAAAAATCTGAGTCAAACTTTAAAAACTTCTCAAAGTCCTAGAACCTAGAAATTTCCCTCTTTTCTCATGATCTATCTCAATCTTCAGATGCCAGGCGGAGGAAGTGGTTCATCCCCGGACCCGATGTGGCAGATCCTACAAATGTTGGTTTCTGACCGCGAAGCTGAAAGAGCGGAACGTCAAGCCAACCTAGCCACCCTGCAACATATAGCTCAGCTATCCCACAACAATCAAGGCCACGGAAATCAGGACAACCATGGATCTAAGCTCAAGAATTTCCAGAACACCAACCCACCTGTTTTCACTAAATCGGAAGAGCCCCTAGATGCCGATGATTGGCTTCAGACCATGGAAAACAACCTAGAAGTCGCCAGAGTGGAAGCTAACGATAAAGTTCTGTTCGTCACCCACTATCTAGCAGGAGACGCCAGAGCATGGTGGAACAGCGTTCGTGCAATGACTGAAGGACAGATGATGACCTGGGAGGAATTCAAGGTCAAGTTCAGCAGAACCCATGTGCCACCAAGTTTGATCAAGAGAATGAGAGATGAGTTCAGAGAATTGAAGCAAGGACGGATAACCGTAGTGGAATACTGTGACAAATTCTTGTCATTAGCTAGGTATGCCCCGGATGAGATCGACACCGAAGCCAAGACAAAAAAAGATTCCTGAATGGTCTGCACGATGAGATGCAGACGGTGTTAGTCAATATCCCCTTTGCTGATATTGAAGCCCTAGTTGACTCTGCCATCTAGATGGAAGGAAAGATCAACCAAGGCAATGAGAACCGCAAGCGTCGCATGATGCATCAACCAGGAACCCATCAGACCCCAAAGTATCACCCCAACCCATCTCCAGGATTTGCCCCGAGAACCAACAGAACCCCAATGAACCGTTCGACCTATCCCAACCGTGGATACCCTAGGCCCGGAGGAAATCACAACAACCCCGGCAACTCTAGCAATTTGAACCGTGCCCCACCCAAGTTCAACAACAACAATGCTACCACCAACACTGCCCCAAGGACTGGAAGCAATGCTGTGCCTGTTGCAGCAAAGGACAAGTCGCAAGTGACTTGTTATGACTATGCAAATAAGGGTCACTACTACAACAAGTGCCCCAACAAAAAGAATGCTGCAGCCCCAAATGAAAATGCCCCAGCTCAGCAGCAGCGTCGTGTTCATCCTGGAAGAAGATTTTCCTCAGGGAATTCTCTCAACCGCAACGGCCGTCTTTTTCTCATGCATGCTGAAGAAGCTCAGGAAGAACCAGACGTCGTACTGGGTATGTTTTCTGTTAATTCAATACTTGCTCGAGTGTTGTTTGATTCTGGTGCATCACACTCATTTGTCATCGAAGAATTTGCATGCACTAGTAAAATTCAACCAACCAAACTGAAGCATGTTATGATCGTCCATATTCCCGGTTCAACAACCAAGGCTAGGCAAATTTGCAAAGCCGTCCCTATCCGAATCCATGGCATAGATTTTTATGCTAACCTGATAGTACTCAGAACTAAAGGTTTGGAAGTAGTACTAGGAATGGATTGGATGTCCAAACATAAAGGATTGATTGACTGTGCCAAGAAAGCCATCACCATGACCAGTACAACCGGAATATTAGTCGAGCATATATCTGAAACCTTACCTCGTCAATTCAAGTGCAACAAGAGTATAGTCCAACCTACCATTGAACAAGTCCAGATAGTCTGTGAATACCCCGATGTATTTCCATATGTTTTGCCCGGTATGCCCCCAGATCGGGATATCGAGTTTATCATTGAACTAATCCCCGGAACAGGACCCATAGCCCAGAGACCCTATAGTATGAACCCGTCTGAACTAGCAGAACTGAAAAAGCAACTAGATTCCATGTTGGAAATTGGATTAATTTAACCAAGTGCGTCACCATGGAGATCACCTGTCTTATTTGTGGACAAGAAGGATGGAGGTAACCGTCTGTGTACGGATTATCGGAAATTGAAAGATGTCACCATCAAGAACAAGTACCCCTTGCCCAAGATAGAAGATTTGTTTGATCAGTTGACCGATGCCAAAGTGTTTTCTAAGATTGATCTTAGAACTGGCTATCATCAACTCAAGATTCGCGCAGAGGATATTCCAAAGACTGCCTTTACCACCAGATATGGATTATACGAGTATACAGTCATGTCTTTTGGATTAACCAATGCCCCCTCTTATTTCATGAATCTCATGAATAAGATTTTTGTGGACTTCCTAGATAAGTTTGTCGTTGTCTTCATCGATGACATTCTGATTTATTCCAAATCATAAGAAGAACATCAGCTACACCTAAGGACCATTCTTGGAACCCTTAGAGAGCATCAGTTGTATGCCAAGTTTAGCAAATGTGAATTCTGGTTACAGGGGGTAGGATTCCTCGGTCACATTGTATCAGCCGGAGGAATTGCCGTTGACCCTGCAAAGGTGAAATATGTCGAAGATTGGCAAGCCCCAACCACTCAAACCCAAGTTCTTGCATTTCTCAGATTGGCGGGATATTACCGCAAGTTCGTAGAACGATTCTCGAGTATCGCCAGACCCATGACCCAATTGCTGAAGAAGGACAAGAAGTTTGAATGGACCGAAAAATTTGAAGCTAGTTTTCAAGAACTCAAGAGGAGATTGATTTCAGCCCCAATCTTAATCATGTCGTATATCACAAAGCCGTTCGACATGTATTGTGACGCATCCAACATCGATCTCAGATGTGTGCTAATGCAAGAAGGCAAAGTTATCTCTTATCTATCTCGACAATTGAAACAACATGAGCAAAATTAGCCAACCCATGACCTTGAACTCGCAGCCGTAGTTCTAGCCCTGAACACATGGAGGCACTACCTGATGGCAAATCGTTGTGAGATTTATTCTGATCACAAGAGCCTGAAGTATATATTCACTCAGAAGGAGCTAAATATGAGACAGAGAAGATGGATTGAGCTAATCAAGGATTATGATCTGGACATTCACTATCACCTCGGTAAAGCCAATGTGGTAGCAGATGCCCTTAGAAGATTTCCGTGATGCTTGAACTCCATGATTTTGAAGGAGCAACCAAGTTTGCATAAAGAGATGGAACATTTCCGAATGTAATTAGTGAGTGAAGGATTTTTGGCTAGCATAGAACTTCAACCCACTTTGATCAGCCAGATCAAAGAGGCGCAGAAAGGAAATGCTAGTATCGACGGAATCAAGCTTCGTATCGGTACAGGCAAAGTACCTGGATTCACTGAAGATGAAGAAGGATTTCTGTGGTACAAAGTCGCCTTTGTGTACCAGCAGATTCTGAATTGAAAGAAGTTATTTTAAAGGAAGCTCATGATACTCTTTATTCTATCCACCCCGGAGGAACTAAGATGTATCAAGATTTGAAAGAGCAATTTTGGTGGCATAAGATGAAGAGATAACTCGGAAGCTATATCGCCAAGTGTGATATATGTCAGCGAGTCAAGGCCGGACATCAAAGACCCGCGGGATTGTTGCAACCATTGTAGATTCTGGAATGGAAATGGGATTCAGTTGGAATGGACTTTATCACCGGATTGCCTACTTATAGTAGGGGAAATGACTCTATCTGGGTCATAATGGACAGGTTGTCCAAAGTCGCCCATTTCTTACCCGTCAAGACCACATATCAGAGTTGGAAGCTAGCAGAGTTATACATCGCTAGAATTGTCAGTTTGCATGGAGTCCCCAAGAACATCGTATCTGATCGAGGAACTCAATTTACCTCGAGATTCTAGAAGAAAGTCCAAGAAGGTTTAGGAACCCGACTAGATTTCAGTACCGCTTATCACCCTCAGACCGATGGACAAACAGAGAGAGTAAATCAAATACTCGAAGATATGCTGAGAGCATGAGTGTTAGAATATGGATCTAAGTGAGAAGACTGTCTGCCGTTCGCAGAATTTTCGTACAACAATAGTTATCAAGCTAGTTTGCAAATGGCCCCATTTGAATTCATGTAAGGAAGGAAGTGTCGCACCCCTTTGAACTGGTCTGAAGTAGGAGAGAGTCAGATTTTTGGACCTGACATCCTACGAGAAGTAGAAGAGAAGGTTCACAAGATTCGTGAGCACCTCAAGACAACCCAGTCCCGACAGAAGAGTTACGTCGACAAGAGACGTCGAGACCTCGCCTTCAACATAGGAGATTTGTATATCTGAAAGTGTCACCATTGAAGGGAATGCAGCGTTTCCAGCTGAAAGGAAAGTTAGCCCCCAGATATATCGTACCCTTCAAGATTCTGAACTGTCGAGGAGAAGTGTCGTATCAATTGGAACTACCCGAAGAAATGTCAGCCGGGCACAATGTGTTCCATATCTCATTACTTCGCAAGTGTCTCGAAGTCCCGGAGAAGACTGAAGTATTCAAGAATATTGATCACCAGACTATAGATATCAATGATGACCTGACCTATCCCGAAGTACCCATCCGTATTTTGGAAGAAGCTTTTAGAACTACCAGAACCCGAAGCATCAAGTTTCTCAAGATTCAGTGGAGCAACCACACAGAAGAGGAAGCTACCTGGGAGCGCGAATATCACATCAGGACGGAGTTTCCCGATCTCTTCAAATCCTAGGCAATCTTTTCTTCCTTTTTCAAATCTCGGGAAGAGATTTTGTTTAAGGGGGGAAGGTTTGTAACATCGCAAGAATATTAAACTAGAATCATCAAACTCTAATAATCAAAATTAGGGTTAACAAAAACTTTTCTAAATAAAAATATGAAAGCATGCATGTGGGTATGCATTCTAATTTGAATTCTTTTGAATTACCTTGCTTGTGTGTTTCTTTGCTTGTAAAATGATTCTTAGGTGAAATAAACATCATCTAAACATTTCCCAAACTTTTACCAAAGACAAATAAATCAAAACAAACAAATTAAGTGAATGGTCACTTTTGCCAAATTAACTCCCATGCCTACTTTGGCTAGCTCTAACTTTCAGAACTTAACAGAAACTTGTTTGGATCTTTGCACCCCTTGATAGTACTCATAACAAGGTATCAAGGCCCACCTTGTGATCATCCAGAAACATTCAAATGCATAGTTTAAATGATAGTTTAAAATTGAATCTATATCATATGGGAAGATCCCACTTTTTAAAAAACCACTCAAACAAGCTCAACTTTTAAAACCCAAGCATCTACAGACTCACCAGCACATGCCTAGCACATGCACCAAAAATCTTTTCAAAATTCAAAACTTGAATTCATGCGGCCATTTCATCAAACACCTTGCAGATTCAAATCAACAAAATCACAAACACTATTTTGAGCAGTGTTTTGAGCCTAACTTGTTCCCTCTCTGGGCACCACTAGCCTTAGTAGATCATCTAACAACCTTAACTAATCTCTAGCACCACTGTAGGCTGGCCATTGTCATCAATGGTGAGCAGGCCGAGTGCACCCTTGCCACCCACATGTCGACAACGAGCTAGGAGAAGCACCAAGCCTAGCCAACATGTCTGGGAGCAAGCCAGCACCCCACCGCCACTCCATGTCCCATCCGCGAGTGATGCTAGCCCCTGGACCACACGCACAGACCATGCCTACCTTCTCTGCAACCATTCCGAGAGCGCGCCCCGTGCGCCACGCTCGACAGACGCCCACAGACCGCGCGCCGCCCTCGCCGCGTGCATACATGATCACCATCGTCCTAGCAACCCTGCAGACATGCTCGTTTGCCGCCGCGCGGACCACGCACGCTGTGCGCCATAAAAACTTCCTTCGGGCACACGCAGAGCACCATAGCATTCCGACCGATCAGCACCGCCCCACGACTCACCACCACTTCGTTGAGCTTCGCCAGGGAGCACAGCACCGCCCCTACTGTCGCCCACGCCGATAGCCCTCTGTGCCATCGACCACAACGAGCTCAGCTTGCGCCCGTCAGTCCCCTCTCGCCAATATAAATAGAGGCCACCCCCAGCCGAATTGAGAACACCATCTCACTCCCCTCTCCTCACTGATCGTTTCACCCCGTTCCCAGAGCAAGGCGAGCAGCGCATCGTTGGAATTTGGCCGGAGCCTGCTGCTGCTGGAGAAGAAGGGAGCTAGCGATTGGAGCCTCCCAAGGAGAAGCTGCCAGTACCAGGAGGTTCTCCGTCGTCGACTTCTTCGTTCACCCGCATCGCCGACCTTCGACTGAGCCCCAGTGAGCCCCCAACGACCCCCACCTGTCGCGTTAGGTTTCTGTCTCGCCGGCGCCACCCGACGTGGACGATGAGTAGCAGTCGTTCGAGTAGACTTAGATCGTGGGGCTGAGATTGCCCCATACCTCTTCGCGTTTAAAGAGCCACTGACTGGTGGAACCCCCCTGTCAGTTGAGCCCCACGCCATGGAGTGACACTGGGCCGGCCCATTGGCAGTTCCCGCGCAGCCCAGTCATTTGAATTTAACTTTTTCCATTTTAATTCAAACACAGTTCTGTACCTAGTTTCCAAAATCAACCCAGCTCGATTCAGTGAACCAAATTGAATTAAACAAATTTTGTTAGAAAGGTTTGAAATTCTTAATCCAAGCCCGTTGGATTCAAATCATTTGAATCTATAGATCAACCTTGGTAAAAATAACAGGGCAGAACCTTTTCTGCATTCAAACATTTTTCAAATTTAAACCATAAGAGCTTTTGAGTTGATTCCAACTCTCAAAAATCACATTTGATCATACCTTTTAGAATATATAAAAATATATGGGTTTACTTACAGAAATAATGTTCAAGTAATAAAAGGATGCCACATAGGCATTTCTAGTCACTTTATTTAATTAAAATAAAAGGTTAAACCTTATTAAATTGTGACACCACTTTAAATCACATTCCCATGTACTGAAATGTGTGGTGATGACATGTGTCAACATGATCCCATGTTTGGTTTGGAGAATATTAAATCTTAAGTAGTTTTTTCAATGAGTAGAAATTACTTTTCTAAAAATAAAAGAAATTAAACCAAGCTTTAATCTTGTAATGTTAGTGATGATGCTAGATCATCTATAGGACCCTTTTGTGTGATGATTGAAAATAGTTAAGTATTGTTTGGTGATTGTGTACCTCGTATTTATTTATAGACGCTAGTACCGACCAAGGATACGAGGAGGAAGGAGAATACTATGAAGAAGAAGCTGAGGAGCACTTCAACCACTGCTCTGCTCAAGGCAAGCTAAAACTTGCAAGATAATCTACTTTAGCAAGCCTTACTAATCAAGTTGACCTATGCAAGAAAATACTTGCTGGTTACCATGCCAACTATATGCCTTAAGCATATGTGATCATACCCATTTGATAACCCCATTCCTAGTTTTACTTACAAGCTTTATACTTTATTTATTTATCAAAGCTAGCACTTAGAGCTTACTTAAGTGAATTTTAGATTCTAGAGAGATAATTGAAGGTTGCATAAAGAGCATAAAACTTGGCCTAAGCTAGATAATCTTTATGTCATCATAAGGCATGAGATTGAACTTAGTTAAACTCCACTAGTTTACCACCCCTCATTAGTACTTACCCCCACTTGTAGATGCTAGTGCTAAGCATAAAACTTGATCAACTCAGATGGGAATACTTGGTGGAAAAATGGTTATGAAAACTTTGGAATGATGGATCATTCTATTGAGATGTTTTGACATGAGTTTCTGAACACCAGATGATTTTGGTGATGAAAATGTTGAGGCATGAGCCTTACCCCTTTATAAAACTGATGGTTGTCTGGATGCGATACCATTCCAATTTTACCGTACAACCACAATACCCGAGAATTGGGTAGGGCTTGACTGGAAACTTATATACCTTAGTATTAGTTCCCTCACGGCCAAGGTCTGAGCTAAGGCTACCTTGTGAAGATTGTCCACCTGTGCAGTACCCAAGATGACAGTTAGTCATGGTTGGGAGGCCAAACTCACAGGAGAGGTTCTTATACTAGGAAGTGTAATTGAAAGGTTAGGATTGATTATCCGCATACTGAGTATGGTGAATTCAGGATTTGTTCCTGACGGATGTATCGAATGTTGTGGTGAAAGTGTACAATATCTGCAGAGTGTCAAACTATTCGAATAGCCGCGTCCGCGGTTATGGACAGTTGGAGTGGCCATACTGTTCCCCCATCAGATGTTTTCAAAATGACCTGTGAAATGAATTGAGATTTTGACTTGACCACAACAGAGTTGTGATATGAAAAACAAGTTCCCACTTAGGTGTTATAAAAATTCAACTAGCTTTCTGGCTTCTGAACTTAGTAGAGGTAAATCTGGCTTTTTGCAAAACAACCCTAGAGCTTAGTGTCCTACTACAAACACCCCCTTCACTTGTTAGTATTAGTTTGCGAGTACTTAAAGAGTACTCATGGCTTTGTCCCTGGGTATTCCCGTGGCCAGACTATGAAGAGGAATATCAGGAGGATGGACCCAGGAAGGTTACGACATCTAGGATCATCTCCCATCGTCAGCATTGCCTGTGACCCCGAAGATGGAGCTTCGACTACGCTACCGTTATTATTACGTATTTCCGCTGCTTGAGTTGTATTAAGAACTAGATCATGAGATACTTATTTATGTAAGACCTTATGTATAGTTTGTAATGGATTATGTACTATGGTATCCAAATCTGTTATGTCTCGCAAAAATGGTAATCCTGGGATTGCGATGTATGGCATAACAGGCATCTGAGATTAAAAATCCGGGTGTTGACAGCATGTGCCCTAGACTATGAAAGTCTGCCTTACGCAGAATTATTTTACAATAACAGCTATCAAGCCAGTATTGAGATGGCACCGTTTGAATTTCTCTATGGAAGAAAGTGTACTACACCATTTCTATGGAGTGGTGTTGGAGAAAGAAATTTGTTTGGGCCAGAATTAATCAAGGAAGCTGAAGAGAAAGTCAAATTGGTAAAGGACAGATTGAAGATAGCACAGTCTAGATAGAAGAGCTACGCAGATCCAAAGTGTAGAGAAGTCACCTATGAGGTAGGTGATAGAGCTTATCTTAGAGTCTCACCACTTCGTGGTGTGAAGAGATTTGGAGTCAAAGGAAAATTGGCACCAAGATACATTGGACCATTCAAGATCTTGAGCCGAAAAGGAGAAGTGGCTTATGAGATTGAATTACCCGAATCACTATTTGTAGTTCACAATGTGTTTCATGTGAGTAAGTTGAAGAAATGCCATCCGGAAATGGAAGAAACTTATTTGAAGGATATTATACCCTTGGAAGAGGTTCAGTTGGAGAGTGATCTCACCTATGAGGAGAAACCTATCAAGATTCTCTAGACTGAAGAAAGAGTTAATCATACCAAAACTATTAAGTTCTGCAATGTTCAGTGGAACCACCATTCCGAAGAAGAAGCAACTTGGGAAAGAGAAGATGACCTTCAGAAAGATCACCCTCACCTATTTGCTAGCCAATCCAAATCTCGAGGGAGAGATTCATCTTAAGGGGGTTATATTTGTAACATCCCAAAATTCATGATTTACAATATCTTGCATTTCATTTATGCATTCATAGCATTCTTGGCTTGCACAAAAAATTTCAAATCAAAACTTCAAATAAAACGATTTTATGCCTATTATCTATATATCAAAAGGCATGGTTTTATTTTATTTTTCAAAAGGATCAAGGTGTAGTGGACCAACCAGTAGTGTTTTATACACAAATAAGTGCAAGGTTCACACTACAAAAATCCAGAGGAGTTTTTAAATCAAAATAATTTGATTTTGGTTTGAATTTGGTTCCTGAAAATCAAATAGAAAAAGAAAAAGAAAAAGGAAAAAAATAAAATCAGTCGCTGCCCATTTGGCCCAACACCATAACAGGCCCAGCAAGCCCACCCGGGGTATTTCCCTCCCCCTCTCTCTCACACGCGCTAACCTACCCCGCTGACACTGCCCAGTGGCCCCGTCCATCTCAGCACCTTCTTCCCCACCCCGCGCGCGTAGACGCAATCGTCGGCCGTTTTCTCCCCCATCAACGTCGCGTTGAATACGGGCTTAATAGCCATTGATCCTCTGCGTGATTTCCTCGCCCCCGTTGGCTACTTAACCCCCTTGCCTCCGCGGTCATTTCCCCTCAATCTCGAGCACCAGAGCGCCCCCAGGCTGCATGTATTTGCACTTGCAAAGCCGCTGCCCGGGAACCTCCGGCGAAGCATTCCAATGAGCTCCGTGGTCCCCTTCACCTCTCATTTTTACGAGCTTGTTTGTCAGACTCTTGCGCGTATTCTCACACCTTTAGCTTGATCTGAATCGCCCCAGGTCGTCGTCTCCGTGAATGACCAAAGCGCCGCTCGACTACGACGAGAAATCACAGTAAGTACTGAGCGCCCCTTGACCTCTGCTTCATACGATTAGGTTCGCCGTGTCTTTGCACAGCTGCTAATGTATTTTGTTTGCTCCACGGTGACCTAGGTCGTCGCCTTTGTCGTACAAACTCCGACGAGGTTTTCCAGCCGTGCCCGTGCGCCCCTATCCAAGCAAAGACTACGTTGAGCTTCACCATCCTCTCGCGAGCTCGGTAAGAACTTGCACGCCCCTCCTAATCGCCTAGCCTCGCTGGAACGTCACCGCCAGTAGAGCCGCCGCCGATGTAGCCACGTGCACCGCCAGTTCCTGGTCAAAGCGTCATGAGCCGTTAGATCTAGATCTAGTGGATCTAAATAGATCACTTAACGAAAGGATACGATTAGATCTAAGCCGCAGGATCTAACTTAAATCCTACGTCCCACATTGGCCGATCCGCACGAAGCGGTATCGACCAATCAGACACAGCCATGTGTGTGGGATTTGGATTTAAAATCTGTTTTGAATCACTTAGAGTTTTAAACTTGCAAAATTCATAACTTTTGTTCTGTTTGGCCAAAATTTGCAAATAATATATCATTGGAATCAGAAAAATAAATTTTTATTTTGCTTCTGTAAAAATGGGATTTTATACATAATCAATTATAGGCTTATTTTGGCTATATAAATTATTTAGAAAAAAATTAAAAGCAAATTTAAGTTTATTTAGACTATAAATAGTTAGATTTGTGTTCAGTACTATTGGGTTTGAATAGTTTTGTAGAAGACCCAACCTGATAAGGTGGAGATCCTTGTGTTTACAATGCTAGTCCCTTGATCAATAGCTAGCATCCACAGTTTAAGATCTAATATCAAGGAACAAATGTCATATTACAACTTAAAACCAGGAATAAAATAATACATTACATCTTACATAGCTTATTTGGCTATCTCATTACAATGCAGCAGAATTATCTATATAGCATGGAGTCCTTCATCTTCAAAGTGCCACAGGCAATCATGTTGGTTGTAGACTTATAATCCTATTCAACACACTTCACTAACATCAAACAAACCTGCAACATAATAAGTTACAACCACAAGGGTCAATACATCTGAATAGTATTGGCAAGTGATACTATGGTAGAACAATGGTATCTATCATCTATATGCATTTGGCTAGGTGGAGCTTAGGCTTGATTTTCTCAAAATAAGGTTTTCCTTATAAGTTGAAAAAATTAAGTTTTTATTTGTCAAATCACCCAAGGAACAACCAATAGAATTGGTTAACCTTTAACCAATGTTCAACCACAAGCTTTTAACTTAGAAATTGGGATGAGGAGATCCTTGATAGCTTCCATGTCTTGATGCTCAAATTGTCCATTGCCGGGGACACGGCTAAGTACTCGAGAGGTGGTGCACATTCCCCACAAGACTCGACATGCATCGAGACAATATCTTTTAGAAGATTTCCCTTAGACCAAATGGACGCGCTCCATCCTATCACCCCTACCACCTACTGTCCATCTGGCTAAGTTATTGCAACCTATATGATCCAGGCAGAGCCCATATTGCTATGTGGCTGCACTAGAAGCTTCTCAACATTTGACATCTCAAATCTCTTTGTTCCTGGGTGGCGTTCCACAAGTGAGATACATAGGGTAGGCCATGAAAATGGGGCCCTGGTAACCACTCAACAAAAATCCATCCAAGCAATTACCATTCCACCCAGGTGTTTCATTTATTAGTTGTTTTATTAAGCAAAAACATAAGTCAAAAGACTTAGCAAAATTTCCATAGCATGTATACAAACCACCCTTGTTTTATACTAGCTAGGCTAAGCATAATAGTATCAATAATCTTGACTTAGGGAAAATTCTACTAAGGCATCATCTACTAGGATTTCCCAAGGCATAGCATACTTAGTAAAAATTCCATGCAAGTCCAACTCAAAATATCACTAATGCATGGTAAAAATAATAGGACAAAATGTATGAAGCACCACTTGCCTTTTTGGTAGAGAAACTAATTTCAATCCTTGATATTGCAATTGTCACACTCTTCAAAGTTCACTACAAGTCAATCAAGGCACATATTCAAACTAGCATTCAAACAATTCACCACATAAAATAAAGAAAACAAAACAATGCATGCAAGCATTCAAAAGATTGTTTTATTTGGAAAGGTGGTTTCTCATAGGCTATAAACATTTTAAAACACCTATTGGTCATTTATAAAAGTGGCAAAACCATTTAAAAACAAGTTATTGAAAATAGGCCATTTAAATCACTTTGGTTTTGCTAGGAAAGGATTTTAATTAAAGGAATAATTTCTAATGTTTTCCAAACATATTTTTAAACACAAATTTTAGTGTTTATGGTCAAAGTGTTTAAAACTAATCCATTTACAAAAGGTTTCACCCAAAAATCATTTTTAAATAATAGCAACATTTTTGTTTTACCTAAAATGCCTTTATTCAAAGGAATAATTTTCTAGGGTTAATCAAATACATTTTTAAATCCAAAACTTAGTGTTTAGGGTTAGAGAGTTTAAATCAAACCATTTGCAAAAGGTTTTACTCAAAAATCAATTTTTAGAATACATTTTATACACAAAATAGGCCTAGAAATGTTTCTCTAAAAACATCTACTTTTCTAGAAGAAAAACACTAAACTAACGACATGTTTGCAAATTTCACATTTTTGTGAATCCATTGATATAAAATTTTCAAAATTTTGCCAAGCAGAACAAAAGTTGTGGATTTTACAAGTTTAAACGATCAAAAATCATTTCTGGAATTTTAAACGCACGAGACATCCACGTGTCTTAATCTTATTGGACGATACCGCGTCGCTCGGATCGAGCAACACAGACCGTCAGATCTAAATAACAATGCACGGCTCTGATCAAGTCATACCCTTTCGATTAGTCATCTATTCCTTACCGCTGGATCTGGATCTAACGGGCTACATCGCAACGACCATGTTCTGGCGGCGCTCGCTCGACGGTGAGCGGCGGCACTCTCGGTCCATGGTGTTCTGCTGAATTTAGGAAGCGAGAGACAGAACGGAGAGGCTCAACATGCTCGTAGGGTCGTCGTGGTTCTCAAGGTGGACGTGAGAGGGATATGGGATCACGGTGTAGTCGTCAATTGCTCATCGGAGTTGGTCCAGGCGACGGGCGAGCTCAACGTCATCGTTGGCGAGGCTGCACGGCACGAGAAAGCAAAACAATGAGTGTGTCAGACGCGCGCGAGAGAGGAGAGTATATGTGCATCAAAGAGAGGGGGAGGCGCGATCAGAGACTATCAGTAGGGGTCGCCAGAGTTGTAGCAGACCGTGGAGGCGGTCTGTCGTTGTCGTTGCCGACGCTATGGGGTGCACGCGAGCAAGCTGGGGGTACTGGCGGATGCGTACGGGGCTGTTGGTCAGTCTAGTGTGCACCGGGGCAACGGGCGCGGCCTAGGATCGCCGGAATTTACTCCGAAGCTTGTCGGAGCAGAGGTCGTTGCAGAGGGAAATTGGGGCAGCCTTGTGGCGTAGAGGGAGCGACGAGTGAGGGGAAAGAGAGAGGGAACATGGGCGCTTCAGAGGGCTCGGTCGCTGGCAAGAATTATTCCTGCATTGATGTGTATTAACGAGGATTGATCATCAGCCGAAACGGCTCAGAGGGAATAGGGGCGGGGTCAGCGGGTGGAGAAGATGATGACATGGCGATGGTGGGTTCACGGAGTCAGTGGCTAAGCGGGTGCGATGCATGGTGATAAACTGATTCGCGCGGGGAGAAAGAGAGGGGTGCCGGGTGGGCTTGCTGGGCCAAGTTGCTGGCCTGGTTTTCTTTCATTTTTTCCTTCTCTGTTTTCTTTTCCCTTTTTCTTTTTTGATTTCTGTTTTGAATTTATTCAAATGATTCAAAAACCTATTTGAATTCAAATATTTATCAAATCTTTTCAGTTACTACTATTTATTAATGTGTTTTAAAGTCCATTTTAGAATAATTTCTTTTATTCTTTTATGGTTTATTATTTATTTAAATTAGACACTTGTCTTTATTTAGATAAGATTTTAATAATGGTTCCAATCAATATATTTCATTATTCTTTTATTATTTTTAAGTTAATTAGATAACTTTTAATACATTTTGGAAAATTCAAATTTATTATTTTCTCATGATTTAATTACTCATTTACATTAGGGATTTTGTCTCCATTTAAATATAATTTGAATATGGTTTAATCCCATATACTTTTATTTGAATATTCTTTATCCCTTTATTTTATTTGGATTTGGGTTATCTTTATTCCATTTGCTTATGGATTTAATTCAAGATTTTAAATTGACTTCCAAATAATTTTCTTGGGATTTATTATTTAGTTTACGTAATTTGTCTTTATTTAAATAAAGTGAATATGGTTTAATCCATATGATTTATTTAAAAAACCTTTTATTCCTATTTATTATTATTTAGCAACTTTTCATTCCATTTGTTTATGGATTTGGCCAAGATTTAATTTTGTCTTTTAAATATTCCTTATTTATTTATTTATTTATTTATTTATCTTATAAAATCCATATCTTTTTATTTATAGATCCAAAATTGGTGATTCCAATTGTATAATTTTATTTAATATTTTTTTATATTTTTAAATCCTTTTAGTATAATTTTGTTCACAATTTGGCATGGATTTTAGCTAGGAGCTTTATTAGCTTTGGAAATTATTTCTTTTTATCTTATTAAATTCATAAGTTTTTATCCATGGTTCCAAATTGAGTGAAACCAATTTGTATGGTTTTATAATATTTTTGTTTATCATTTTTGATCATTTAGAAATGTTTGTTGACAAATTTTTATATGGCTCAAATCCATAGTCTTTGAGAGATCTTGGACATGATTTTCTTCCATTAGGGTTTTGGGGTTTTGGTTTATTTTCCCAAGTATTTATATTTAAGATTCTTTCCATGCATAAAATGCATTTGATATTTGGAATTGATTTCTTTAATTAAGATTTGGGGGTTTTGGTTTAACTTTTCCAAGTGTTTAAATTTTGTTGGATACCCTTTTCATTCAAATTCGTTCAAGAAGGATTTTGATGTTTCCATTTAGAAGCAAAAAGTTTCTTTTCACCCTAAATTTCAACAATTGTTTCTTTTGTTTATTTATTTTTTCAAATTTCAAAATTTGGAAATTTTTGGGATGTGACAAGTTTAGTGTAGAAAATTCATTTCACTGCATTTGCATGCATTCATATAATTTTGCTTGATTATTTGGATTGTGAATTTGGTGCCATTATTTTATGTGTAGATTTTTGTGCTAGTGGTGAGTGTGATTGCGAAGATTGTTGCTACTCCCCCAACTACCAATGCAAGTGGTGCTTCATGTATTGGTCCTATTATTTTTGACTATGCACTAGTGATATTTTCTATAGGGCTTGCATGAAATTTTTGCTAAGTATCTATATGCTATGCCATGGGAAATCCTAATAGTTGTAGTCTTGGTAGAATTTTATCTAAGTTAAGATACTTGTTATGTTATCATGCTTAGCCTAGCTAGTAGCAAACAAGGGTGGATTATATACATGCTATGGAAATTTTGCTAAGTCTTTGACTTATGTTTTTACTTAATAAAAAAACTAAGTGAATGAATCACCTGGGTGGAATGGTATGATTGGGTTATGTTGAGTGGTTACACAAGGCCCATCTCTATGGTCTACCTTGTGTATCACACTTGTGGAAAGCCACCCAGGAACAAAGCGTTTTGAGATACTTAGTGTTTAGAATCTTCTAGTGCAACCACTTGGCATATGGGCTCTACCTTGATCATATAGGTTGCAATAACTTAGCCAGATGGGCATATGGTGGTAGGGTGATGGGATGTAACGCATCCATTTGGTCTAAGGGAAGGCTTCTAAAAGATCTAGTCTCGATGCATGTCGAGTCTTGTGGGGAAAGTGCACCACCTCTCGAGAAGGAAAAACCTAAGTACTTAGCTATGTCCCTGGCAACGGACAATTTGAGCATCAAGACATTGAAGCTATCAAGGATATCCTAATACCAATTTCTAAGTTAAAAACTTGTGGTCAAACACGGGTTAAAGGTTCACCAATGTCTATTGGTGGTTCCTTGGGAGTTTTTGATAAACAAAAACTTAGTGTTTTTCAACTGATAGGAAAAACCTATTTTGAGCAAAACAAGCCTAATCTACACTTAGCCAAAATTCATATAGATGTTAGACACTACTATTCTACTATGGTATCACTTGCCAATACAATTCCAAATGTATTGACCCACTGTGGCTGTAACTTATGATGTTGCAGGTTACTCTGATGAGGATTAGGGTTATGAGTCTACACTCAACATGCTTGCCTGTGGCACATGAAGATGAAGAGTTTACTTTATTTACTTATGTTATGAACTCTTGTACTAGCCTTTGGCTATGCAGTTGTAAAAGACTATGTTTATCTCTGGAATGACGATGTAATAAAGACCTTTGTATCTGTGTACTTCATCTTAAACTGTGGATGCTAGCATTTGATCGACGGACTAGCATTGCAATCACAAGGACCTTTACCTTATAAAGGAGGGGTCTTATAGATGGTATCAGAGCACTGTGTTGCATGTAGGATTATGACCCTAGGATGTATTAGACTAAGAAAACCACTAAGGAAAAAATGCAACTCTTTGCAAATTTCACACTTGTCTTTTTCTTCTCGTAAACCTTTCTAATCTTCTTTCTCATCTCAATTTGTAGATGGCCACCATCAACAGAGCCGTAAAGAAGGGACCACTCATGACCATGACTTTAGAATGTTAGACGCAGTTTACCAAAGCACTCAAAACCCTTATGGTTAGCTTGGGGATACATGGTGAAGCCATGTACAAAGGATTCCCAGTAATGGATGAAGGAGAAGAATATTGGTGGGTGCAACTTCATTTGTACAAAAACAAGGGAGACAACCACAAAGAGTCGAGATTCTACATGGGAACCAACTCAGAAATGTATACAACATTCTTTGACTCTGCAAGAAATGGAGCTTGGAATGCTATCAAGGAGCTTGGTGAAAGACTCAAGTGTAGAATTCTCAAAACTAAAAAATGACCTTGAAGAGGAGAAGAAGTATACCCAAGACTTAGAGGGCGCCATAAAACGTCTAAGAGAAGATATCATAGAATTATCATATAAGTGAAAATTGTAACATACTCCGCTAGTTGGACCACCACACTTGTCGCATTTTCACAAAAAATTGTCTAAGTTATGTTGAACCTTAGTGTTTGTGGTAGATTGTGTATGCCATGACTTGTATGTTTTATGGATGATGTATGCTTTTGATTTCATTCTACTGTCTTGTTTTTCTCTTACTTGTGTTGTTCTAATATTTCTCTATCTTATATTAGATGCCTAGCTTTGTGATCAGCACTTCTGAGGATTTAAATGGAACTCGTTTTGGTTCACGCATCATGCAGTTTACTAGTGTGCTCAACCTCCCACTTCCTAGTATCAAGGCACTTATTCTCACCAAGTTTGAGAGGAACGACCTTTGGGGCTTTAGAGTCTCGCAGCCGGGACAAAAAACGAAGAAACTCACGGAGGAGATTTCCTTCAAGATGATGCACGCTGACAAGGATAAGGGTCTAGATGTAGTCATGAAGGAGCTACTTGGACGCCTCTGCGGACGCCACTCCACTAAGCTTAGAGGCCTCTACTTCCACCCGTTCGGGAGACGTAACGAGGAGGGAGGGGCATTGGTGTATGAGGGTGCTACTAGAGAGACGATTGAGCCAGTTCGTCTGTACCTCCAGGACCTAGAGGTCCTTATTAGACACCTCGACATAGATAGGACCAACGTCATGCTTAGCAATGATGAGCTCCAAGTTTAGTTGAGGGAGAAGGACAAGATCTTCGTGGAGCAAGATGAGATCGTCAAGGATATGGAGGCCAGATTCGAGAGCCAGGACAAGAAGTTCAAGAATCAGGAGAAAAGAGCCCAAGACAGAAACAATAAGATCAAGGACATGAAGTCCAAGATAGAGGCCAAGGACTTCGAGATCGAGACCCAGCAGGGAGTTATTAAGAGGTTGCGCTCACAGAAGAGAGCTCTCCGTGCGAAGGTCAAGGCCTTGACCACTAGTGTCGAGGAGTACAAGGCAGCCATGGAGACCACCGAACTTACCCTTGTTGACGTGGAGGTCGACATGGAGTAGTGTAGACTACTCGACTATCTTTTATCTATCATACCTTGATTATTGAGTCGTAATGACCATCTAACATGTGGATGTCTTTCTATTGTGTGTCTACTTTTTCCAAAACTTTTTGTTTACATTGTTCAAACTCTATGTTTTATCTCATGATGGTTTATTGTGTTTGTTGCTATATGGTGTATTGTGCATTGCATCTATGAGTTATATCTCATTACTTATCCTCATTGAAACCATAGATGCCTCCCTATCGTGCCAACCCCAACCCAAACAACAACAATAATGTCACCCTTGAGATGCAGCAGTTGATGACAGCTCAAGCTCAACTGATGCAGATGATGACTCAGTTCATTCAAAATCAGAATCAGAATAACAACAACAACAATAATAATAATAATAATAATCCCAATAATCCACCAGCATTTGACATGCTTACCAGATTTTTGAGGTTGAGGCCAGCCAAGTTCTCAGGAATAACTGATCCAATGGTAGCCAATGACTGGTTACGTTCCGTGAACAAGGACTTAGTCACTGTTGGCTGCACCGACGAGGAAAAAGTCAGGTTCGCAGCACATCTCCTTGAAGGACCAAGAGCTACCTGGTGGGATAACTTTTAGATCACCACTCCCCTTGAGGATGTGACATGGGCTATCTTTGAGGATGGTTTCCGCACTGCCCACATCTCATCAGGAGTGATGAACCTAAAGAAGAAAGAGTTCCACAATCGGAAACAATGTCACCACAGTGTGGCTGAGTACATTGAGGAGTTCAACAATCTGGCGCGCTACGCAACGGATGAGGTTGATACTGATGCCAAGAGGAAGGAGAAGTTCCTGGAAGGATTGAATGTTGAATTGAACCTGCAGCTATCTGTTGCATATGTCCCAACATATCAATCACTATGTGACAAGGCCACCATCTTGGAGAACAAGATGAAACAGGTTGAGGGTAGGAAGAGGAAGCATAACTTTGATAAGCACAGCTCGGGATCGTCTCACAAGCACTCCCATAATGATGATAGTGGAAGTTCTGGATTCCACAATCATGGGAAGTATAATAGCCACCACAACCACAACCGTCATCATGACAACAAGGACCATCGCAGTCATGATAATGAGAAGTATAAGAACGACAAGAGTGGAAGTGGTAATGGGAGTCAGCCTGCAAAGAAAGACCTCATTCAAGTTGAGTGTTTCAAGTGTAAGAAGATTGGGCACTATACAAATGAATGCCCAGAAAAGAAAGTTGAAGGAGCCAACAAGCCCAAACCTTTCTAGAAGGGACAAGTGAACCACATCAATTGTGGAAGAAATATACGAAGAGTCCGATGCTGTGGCTGGTAAGTTCAAGCTTAATTATTTTCCAGCACTTGTTCTTTTTGATACCGGCGCATCACATTCATTCATATCAAGAGAATTCGTTGATAAAAATGAACTTCCAACTAAAACTATTGGGTGTCCTATAAAAGTAAGCTCTCCCGGTGGAGAGATGATATTGAACTTTGGATGTCATGATCTAGTAATAGAGTTTGGAAAGTATAGGTTTCTAGTTAGTTTGATAATCCTAGATTCTCAAGGATTTGACGTAATTTTGGGAATGGATTGGATGACTAAGTATGAATGAGTACTAGATTGTGCCAATCATACTGTCACACTCACAACCACAGATAAGAAAAGAATTAGGTTCAAGTCTAACTTTGAATCTAAAGGGAGTAAGCTAAATTCTCTTAAGGGGGTTAGCATAGATAGTTTGCTAATTGTAAGGGAGTATCCGGATGTATTTCCGGAGGAATTGCCTGGAATGCCACCAGATAGAGATGTAGAGTTTCTCATTGACTTACTGCCAAGATCAGGACCAATAGCAAAGATGCCCAACAAGATGTCAGTGGATGAGTTGAAAGAACTCAAGAAACAGCTTGGAGAACAGTTGCAGAAAGGATTTATTTAACGAAGTTCTTCATCTTGGGGTGAGCCAGTTCTGTTTGTTGAAAAGAAGGATAGAAGCCAAAGGTTATGCATAGATTACCGTTCACTCAATTAAGTGACTATCAAGAACAAATATCCTTAGCCTAGAATCAACAACCTGTTTGATCGGCTAGAAGGGGCCCGTGTGTTCTCAAAGATTGATCTCCGATCAGGCTACTTTTAGCTTAATATTAGAGAGCAAGATATACCTAAGACTGCTTTCACCACTAGGTATGGGTTGTATGAGTACACCGTGATGCCATTTGGTTTGACAAATGCACCGGCCTATTTCATGAATATGATGAACAAGGTGTTCATGGAATTTCTTGACAAGTTTGTTGTCATATTCATCAACGACATTTTGATCTATTCCAAGAGCAAAGAAGAACATGAAGAGCATTTGCGTTTGATACTTGAGAAACTCAGGGAGCACAACATATATGCCAAATTCAGTAAGTGTGAATTCTAGATGAATGAAGTTGGATTTCTCGGACATATTGTGTCAGGAGATGGTATAGATGTCGATCCCGTAAAGGTGTCAGCTGTAACAGAGTGGGAATCTCCCAAGTCAGTGAAATAAGTTTGTAGTTTCCTTGGATTGGCAGATACTATAGAAGATTCATTGAGAATTTCTCAAAGGTAGCTAAGCCAATGAAAGATTTACTCAAGAAAGAAAATAAGTTTGATTGGACTGAAGGATGTGAACTCAGTTTTCAAGAATTAAAGAAGAGACTAGTGATAGCACCAGTCTTATGTCTGCCAGATTTGGAGAAGGATTTCCAAGTATATTGTGATGCATCTCACCAAGGATTGGGTGGAGTTTTGATGCAAGAAGGGAAAGTTGTGGCTTATGCCTCGAGACAGCTCAAAACTCGTGAATTATCCTACTCATTATTTAGAGTTAGCCTCTGTTGTCCATGCACTCAAAACATGGAGACATTATCTTTTGGGCAAACATTGTGAAGTGTTCACGGATCACAAAAGTTTGAAGTATATCTTCACTCAGAAAGAAATTAATATGAGACAAATAAGATGGCTTGAGCTCATCAAAGACTATGATTTGAGTTTGCAATACCATCCCAGTAAAGCAAATGTTGTAGCCGATGCTTTGAGCCGTAAATTTTATGTGAACGGCCTTACTAAGGGAGAATTGTCAGATGATCTGTGTGCCCAATTCAAAGATCTCAGATTGGAAATAGTACCTAAAGGACATATCATGTCATTGGATGTTCAACCCACATTGTTGGACAAGATCAAAGATGCCCAAAAGTTGGACAAGGAAATTGAAGAGATTAAAGGAAAAATTAGCAAAGGGAAAGCTAAAGGATTCCATGAAGACGATCAGGGAACTTTATGGTATAGAAAACGTATTTGCATTCCGCAAGATCCGGAGCTTCGGAAACTGATTCTGCAAGAAGCACACAACTCACCATATTCCATTCATCCAGGTAACACCAAAATGTACATGGATGTGATGGAAAGATTTTGGTGGAACAACCTCAAGAAAGATATTGCGGAGCATATTGCCTTGTGTGATGTATGTAGTCGAGTGAAGGCGGAACATCAGATCTGGATATGATTCCATATGGGTCGTTGTGGATCGCCTAACTAAAGTGACTCATTTTATACCTGTAAATACAACCTATACAAGTGTCAGTTAGCCAAAATCTATATGTATAGAATTGTATGTCTGCATGGAGTACCTAAGAGTATTATGTATGATAGAGGGACTCATTTCACCTCGCATTTTTGGTGAAAATTGCATGAGTCATTGGGAACCAGACTAGAGTTCAACACAGCTTTTCACCCCTAGACTGATGGACAGACAGAAAGGACCAATCAGATTTTGGAGGATATGTTGAGAGCATGTGCCCAAGACTATGGTGCTAGTTGGGATGAAAGTCTGCCTTACGCAAAATTCTCTTACAATAACAGTTATCAAGCCAGTATTGAGATGGCACCGTTTGAATTTCTCTATGGAAGAAAGTGTACTACACCATTGCTATGGAGTGGTGTTGGAGAAAGAAATTTGTTCGAGCCAAAATTAATCAAGGAAGCTAGATAGAAAGTCAAAGTGGTAAAGGACAGATTGAAGATAGCATAGTCCCGACAGAAGAGCTACACAGATCCAAAGCATATAGAAGTCCGATACGCCCAATTTGCATCACCATTCTATATCATAATTTACCTCTATTCATTGATATTTGTCTTATTATGAGGTATTAATTATGGCTTTTTCATATGTTTATGCATGTTGGATGATTATTGGAGCATGGACTGCGAGAGTCTTGATTCTGATGGAAAAGAAGGAGTATCGGTGCAATATCTCAAAGATCAGAATAATATGGAAACATATTATTTCTGCAGAAGAATGAGGGAGCCATAAGGAGGGACGAAGAAGGGCCTCAGGGGGCCCACACCCCCCCTAGGCGTGGGCCCACCTGACCCCGCGCCTAGGGAAGGTGTGAACCACCTGCCCGGTTTCCGACTATGCCCCTTTGCCTATATCTTCCCTACGTAACCCTAAGCCTCGGGGGGGGGGACCATAGATAGATTTCTGCCGCCTCTAGGGGGCGGAAAACACCGAGAGAGAAAGATCTCTCCGACAGACATATTTCTGTCGAGGGAATTCCTTCCTGGAGAGGGGAGACCGTCGCCATCAACACCGTCATCAATCTAGGCTTCATCGGGATCATCATCATCCACATCATCATCTCCACTAGCACCATCATCACCACTCCGTCCCGCTGTAACAATTGTGTTGGATATTGCTTTATTTCTTAGGGGAAACTTTCCCGGTGTTGATTACTATTGTAGTTGACGCTTGTGAGTGGAACCATTGGATTATTGTTTATGTTCAGATTGTTATCCATTACCATATCATCTTTGATCTTGATCCATATGATGTATTATGAGTAGTTCGTTTAGTTCTTGAGGACATGGGAGAAGTAATGTTGTTAGTAGTGAATCTGTGATGAGTTATTATTCAATAGTTTAGTATTTAATTTGTGGTGCTATTATTCTAGTTGTGTCATGTGAACGTCGACTACATGACACTTCACCATTTATGGGCCTAGAAGGATGCATTGTGTATTTGGATACTAATTGTGGGGTTGCCGGAGTGATAGAAACCTGAACCCCGGTTAGGACACCTTTGCACAAGGGAGTGTAGGATCTCAGAGTTTAAGGTTGTGGTTAGATTTATATCTTAATTACTTTCTTTTAGTTACGGATGTTTGCAGGGGTTTTAATCACAAGTATGTATTAGTCCAAGTAAGGTTAGTACATTAGCACAGGTTCACCCACACAACACTTACAACACTAGATAAGAGTACTCAGCTATTTGAAGCGAAAGCACTTGACAAAATTCCCATGTGTCCTCGAGAACGTTTGGTTCTTATAAGTATTTCCACCGGCTTGTCCTTTGCTAAGAATGGATTGGGCCACTTTCTCCGTTTGTTCTTTACCTTTGTTACTTGCTCCTTGTTTTGTACTTTGTCAGAAAACCACTAAAAATCTGTTTGCTAAGTATTCACAGGGATTTCCTGGTCCATACCACTGTTCAACACCTTCTGCTCCTCGTTGGGATCGACACTCCTATTTATCAGAAGTACTACGATACACCGCCTATACTTGTGGGTCATCAAGACTATTTTCTAGCGTCGTTGCCGGGTAGTGAAGCGCTGTTGAAGAGTGGAACTGGTAAGGGAAACTTTTACTATGAGTATTGCTTTTGTTACTTCTTGTTACTTTGTTTCCAATATGGATATCCCACTTGGTTTTCTATTTGGGAAAACTACTACCACTGCTAGGGTAGTAGATGAACCACCTCCTCTTGAGATAGATCCTTTTAAGATACCTACAAGTATTGTTACTCGTGTTATGGATAATTATTATTTTGGGGATGGAACCGTCCATCCCGGTGATCACTTGTTTTTTATCCATAAATTATGCGGGTTGTTTAAGTGTGCAGGTATCACAACTGAATAGGTGAAGAAAAATTTACTCTCCATATCCTTGAAAGGGAGAGCTGAAGAATGGTATAAGCTGCTGAAGAATGGACAATCCATGGAATGGGAGGAGATGGCATCTCTCTTTTACTCTAAAATTTTATCATCCTAGTGAGATTCTGTAACATCCCTAAAATCATGTTTTCAAAGATTGCATATCATTCATGCATGCATATCATTTAGGGATCAAATTTCAAACTCATTTCAAGAAAACAGAAGCACTTGGTGCTATTATTTTTTGTGGGAATGAATTGATCTAATGCCACTCTCAAGTGAGAGTTGATCTCATGTTGTTTTTGTTGACTGTTAGAGTTTGGATAAAAATTTACAAAACAAATATGGTTTTAAAACCATCTCCAAAACATATTCAAATCAAGTGCTATGGCACTGTTTATTTTGATTTTTCCAATAAGACCAAGCAAGTCCAATGAGACAACAAGGTTTTATGTCTAATTTTATGAAGTATATACTTTACAAAAATCCAGAAAAGGATTTGATTTCAAATGCTTTTGAATTGTTTGAAATTGAATCGTGAATTTCATTTTGGAAAAAGAAAAAGAATTGGAAAACCCAACTGGGCCTGGCGCCACCATTCCAGCCCAGCAAGCGAATCAACCCAGCCGGGTTCCCTCCTTCTCCTCTGTTTCTCACCGCGCTCGCGCACACCCCCTCGCTGAAAACCGGGCGCCGCAGCCACGTCACCCCGTCATCCCCAAATCTCGCCTCCGACCAGCGCCGCCGCGACCGTTTCCTCCTGAGCAAATGCTCTTCAATCCCATTGATGCCGCGTGTTAATCTCGCCCCTGCTCTGGTTATTTAACCTCCACCCCTCTGCGACCATTTCCCCTCACCTAGCGCCCCCACTCCACCACCAGGCTGCCCACAATATCGCTTGCACCGCCGCAGTATCGAGCCGCTCCAACGTGCGATTCCGGTGAGCTCTCGTTGCCCCTTGCCTTCTAATCTTTCCAGCATGATCGCAGCAATCTTGAGCATCTTCTAACCTCATTGGTGTGTGCTAGGACTATTTGGAGCCTCGCCAACGACGATGACCGCAAGTGCCCGACGCAGCCGCAAACTACGACGAGCTCCCCTGGTTTGTACTGACTGCGCATTCCTTTCTCATTCATACTCACACGATCGCCTCGTATGAACGCATCTAACGCCACCTCTCCCATGCCTTAGCGTGAACCGTAGCATCGTCACTGTCTCCAGCAGCACACGCCCGACGACAGCAACGACTCCGGCGAGCAATACCTGTCGACCTCGAGCGCCCCTTCACCAACGGAGCCTACCTTGAGCATCAGCAGCACAAGGCAAACTCGGTAAGCCAATTCACCTCCCATGACCTAAATCATCGCAACGCGTCTCGACAGCCAGCCGCCACTCGCCGCCGCTAGCGCCGCCAGTCTTTGGTCGCAAGCTTCGCAGCCATTAGATCTGTATTAGAGGCTCAGGATTAGATCACTTACTCGAACCGAAGATCTGACTGTGCGCTGCCACTTAAATCTAACGGCCCTCGTTGATCGATCCACACGAAGCGGTATCGACGAATCAGAACACGCCGCGTGTCTGTAGGTTTAATTTAAAATCAGAATTTAGATCTATTAGATGTTTAAACTTGAAAAATTCAGAACTTTTGATTCCCACGTACAAATTTGACAAATTTTATATCATTGGAATCAGGAGAGAAAATCATTTCCATTTATGCAATGTGTTTAATGTTTTGCCTCTGTTAAAATGATTGTTTTTACAGAAACATTTGTAGGCATAATTTGTGGATAGTAATTATTTGAAAAATGTTATGTTATTCAAATAAAGTTTATTTGGCATGTTTTGAACTTGTTTATGATTCAGTACTGTGCACTTGTCTTGTTTGGTGTAGGAAATCATCACATGGCATTTTGCATGCATTCATATATTTTTGCTTGTTTATATTTTGTATGTGATTTGGTGCCATTATGTTGTGTGTATATTTTGGTGCAAATAGTGATTGTGGTTGTGAAGATTGTTCCTACTCCCCAAACTACCAAGGCAAGTGGTGCTTCATGATTTTATTCCTATGTTTTTAAACTATGCAATAGAAATATTTTGCTAGACTTGCATGAATATTTTGATCTATATGCTATGCTTGGGAAATCCTACTAGTTGTAGAATTGGTAGAAATTTCTAAGTTAAGATGCTTATCAATGCCATGCTTAGCCTAGCTAGTAGCAACCAACGGTGGTTATATATTCATGCTACGAGAAAATATTTCTAAGTCTTTTGACTTGTGTTTTTGCTTAATAAAACAACTAAGTGAATGAAACACCTGGGTGGAATGGAAAGAATGGTTTGTGTTGAGTGGTTACACAAGGCCCATGTCTATGGTTTACCTTGTGTATATCACTTGTGGAAAACCACCCATGAACAAAGGGATTTGAGATGACATATGTTAAGAAGCTTCTAGTGCAGCCACATGGCAATATGGGCTCTGCCTGGATCACATAGGTTGCAATAACTTAGCCATTTGGACAGTTGGTGGTAGTGGGATGATAGGTTGGAGCGCGTCCATTTGGTCTAAGGGAAGGCTTCTGAAAGGTCCTGTCTTGGTGAAAATCAAGTCTTGTGGGGAAAGTGCACAACCTCTGCAGATGGAAGAATCTAAGTACTTAGCGATGTCCCTGGTATTGGACAACTTGAGCATCAAGACATGGAAGCTATCAAGAATCTCCTCATCCCAATTTCTAAGTAAAAAACTTGTGGTTGAACAAGGGTGAAGGTTCACCAATTTCTATTGGTGGTTCCTTGGGAAAGATTTTGTCAAAGAAAAACTTAGTGTTTTCAACTGATAGGTAAAACCTATTTTGAGCAAAGCAAGCCTAAGCTACACTTAGCCAAAATGCATATAGTATCTAGACTACTAATATTCTACTAAGGTATCACTTTCCAATACTATTCCAATGTATTGACCCACGTGGTCAGAACTTGTGATGTTGCAGGTTATTCTGATGATGATTAGGGGTTATGAGTCTACACTCAACATGCTTGCCTGTGGCACATGAAGATGAAGACTTATTTATCTTATTATATATTTGGACTCTTGTATTAGGCCTATGGCCATGGAGTTTGTAAAAGACTATGTTTGTCTCTGGAATGATATGTAATAATGACCTTTGTTTCTGTGTACTTCATCTTAAACTATGGATGCTAGAATTGATCCAGGGACTAGCATTGCAATCACAGGGATCCTTACCTTTATAAAGGGAGGGATCTTACAGATTCATAAGGATAGAAATCTTATATATAACTTTTGGCCTCTTGATGGAGAGAGTACGGTTCAAGCTTGGGGAGATTGAAGTTACTAATGCTTAAGTGTCCTATTCATGAACTCCCTAACAATATTATTCTCAATTATTTTTATGCCAGGCCTCCTCTTCATGATAAAGATTTACTAGATGCTTCTTGTGCTGGATCATTCACACGTATGAAGGAAGAAGCTAAATGGGATCTCCTAGACCATATTCAAGAGAATACTGAAGCTTGGGAGAATGACAAAGGAAGAAAGTCAGTATAAACTATGATTATGAATGCATTAAATCTTTTATGGGAACTGATGACTTTCAAGATATTAGTAATGAGTTGGTCTTGATTCCCAAAGTATTACCAACTGTTTTAAGGCCTTTGCCTCTTACATCGAAATTCCCAAGAAGAAGTGGAATAAGTACCATGCTCCGTATAAAGATGTTGTTAATCATGCTCCCGTTAGAAGTACTCAAGTTTGTACTACTAATCATACTGTGCCTGAACCTCATGTTGAGAAAATGCCTTTCCCATCTAATATAAAAGAGTATTCTATGATTATTAGTGCAAATAACAAAGGTACAATGAAAATTGTGGAGCCTGGTAAGCAATTGAATGTTCAACCTATGGTAGCTATTATGAAAGAACCTGTCACTAAAGATAGAGAGGATGAGCACATTGTCTTCTGTGAAGACGCTTCTAATATTATCTCTCATCCTAGTAAGGCTAGAAAAGCTAGTGTTCCTATGCTTTCTGTTAAAATTGGTGATCATTGCTACTATGGTTTATGTGATATTGGTGCTAGTTCTAGTGCTATTCCTTATGAGCTTTACAGGGAAATTATGCATGAGATTGGTCCTTGTGAGATTGAGGACATTGATGTGGTTATTCACCTTGCTAATAAGGAAACCATTTTCCCCATTGGCATTGTAAGAGATGTGGAGGTTCTCTGTGGTAAGATTCAGTATCCTGCTGATTTTCTAGTGCTTAATTCAGCAGCTAGCAAAACTTGTCCTATCATTTTTGGTAGACCTTTCTTGAACACTCATGGAGCTATTATTGATTGTAAGAAGGAAAAAGTTTTAACTAAGTTTTATGGATATTCTTATGAGTTAACTTTTCCAAATTTGCTAAAGATCCTTGTGAAAATATCTTGCCTAATAAAGATTTCAGGATGGAACAACTTGCTTCTATTGATCCGGTTTATGACCTTGGACCTCTTTTTGATGACTGTAAGTACGCTTATTCCGATGATAAAGTTGTTTCCAGTGACAGTTATATTCTCAACTTTATTCAAAGTGCTACTGAAAGTTATTTTGAGAGATGGAAACATGGTTTTATGCATCTCCATGATGTTAAGTTTCCCCGTTTTATGTTGAAATCTTTAATGTTGCATCTGTTTTGTCTTCTTATGCTTGTGGCTTTTTGTTTCAACAATTCATTTTCTCATGATACCCCATGCATAGGAAGTGGGTTATACTCAAGTGTGTTGGTTATTTTCTTCTTGATGCTCTCTTTCACTTCAAATATATATCTCCTTTGTGAGCATCTTTGGAAGTTTCAAGCCTAACTTAAATGCATTAAAGAAAAGTACTTGTTGGGAGATAACCCAAGAATTTCGTCGAGTCTTGGAAGTTATTAATTCAGTAATAACCGATCCTTATCCTTTTTGTTTTGGTTTTTGTGTCAAGTTCAACTACTTTTGTGAAGCAGAGGAGTTGTGAAAAGTGGCTATCCTGGGATAGATTTTTTGTGCTGCATTGTAAAAATTAGTGAGGGAGCTCAGTACTTCGGTTGAAGCTGTATTTTTCTGAGCTTGTTCTCCAAGTTTTTACCCAACTTTCATCAGTTCTGCACTTTTTTATTTGAGCAACAGAAGATCTTCGCAAAAATCAATCTTTTACCTGCTGGTCTGTTTTGACAGATTTCTGCCATCATTTGCATTTGCCTCTTACAGAAGCTTTTGTTTTGATGTGTTTTCAGTTGAAGTATTTACAAAAGGTTTATTGTTTTTGATTACACTAATGTTGTCATTAAGTTTGTGCAAGGGTTTTGTATCAGGGATATTTTTAGGAGAAAGATAAAAGGAAACTGCAGAGTTCGTCTTTGAATAGGTAAAAGTGGTGAAAACAGAAGGTTCGTGAAACCCCAATCTTTTGATGTTTTTAATACATAAGGGAAGTTATGAGATGAAACTGAAGAGGAAACGGAGCCCGGGGTGGACAAACCCACCTAGGCGCGGGCCCAGCCTGGCCGCGCCTGAGGGGGGGGGTGTTCCCCCCTCGAACTCTGTCTCTTCCTTGTTTCCGTGCCAAAACCTTCCTTATGCATTGAAACTTCATAATATATAACCCCCTGGGTTCCCCGAGGTTCGTGCATCATGTTCTCATAGTGTTTTCGTTTCAATCTGTTTCTGTTAGGAAATCTTCTCATGTTTATAGCACCATGGCCACCGCCAACGACAAAGTCAAGAAGCCCGAGGAAGTAGAACCTCACGTCCCCAAGGAGGAGGAGATTTTGGTAGGGTATGACGGTGATATGGAGAAGGACAAGCAACCGGACACTCGCGCTACCTTCGCAAGAATTGGTTTGGTGGCACGACCTACCAAGCTTAAGAGGACAACACAAATGTCTATATGAGGGAGAACTCCACGTCATATCCTCGCTCCACGCACACTTCCTCCTAGTACCCCTTGTTCTAACCGTGCAGGGAAGAAACACTCTAATTTGGAAGAATGGAGAAAGAATAACAAGGACTAGGATCCTCGGTCCGAGTTGATCATGGGATGCATTGAGCATAATTCGGAGTTAATTCGTACTCTGATCATTGATATGGAGGATTTGAAGAAACTTATTGAGGAGCTTATCAAGACAACACCACCACCACCAAAGGAGTAATTCATCATCAGGTGTGGCATCCCCTTAGCTTGTTCCAAGCTTGGGGGAGTGCCGCGGTATCACCACCATTATCTTTTATGTTCTACCTTTTTAGTGGATTCATATCTGTGGTAGAGGGGTTATCTTATAGTTTGGTTTGCATGTGGAAGTATCTCTCCTTTAGTTGATTATCTATGTATCCCTTGGTGTGAGTGCCTTTATTGAATATTAATGAGAAGTCTCATCTTTTACTTTTTGCACTTCTTATTTTAGTTTGCAATCTCTATTATATGATGGATCTTGTTGATCAGTATTGGTACCACTTTGGGATCATCAAGTGGAACTAAATTGGTTTTGGCAAACCGAGTTCTGGTTAGTAGCATTACTTTGAAAGAGAAAAGGAAAGAAAAAAGCTTACAGGTATTTTGTATCATTTGTTTTCTTTCTTGTTGGCTCATAAGCTTAGTATTCTTTATTTAAGATATTTTGTGTCTTCAAGGAAGATTGCATGTTTGGCTTTATTACTTGTATGTTTGCTTGTTTCTTTCAACTCTCTTGATTGCTACCCAGCCTTGCTAGCCAAAAAACCTGTTTTGACAAGGCATACTTATCATTTTTCCAAATTCCTTTCAACCAAAACTTTTGCCATTTGTGTCCACCATATCTACCTAGTATCTTTTTCTATTCCAAGGAAATTCTCAAGCTTCATCTACCTTTCGAATTAAAAAGTATTTTGTTATGCAAAACTAGTTAGTAAAGCTCTCACGAACTTGATGGCACACCTCATTTACTTACCCCTAATAGACTTGAACCATTGTGAACATCGAAGTTGTATAAGCTTGCATCTATACAGTGGAATTAGCAGAACCGTTTTTTCACAGGGAACGTTTTCAATATTGCACTTGTACTCTGTACACAGTTGATATCGTGCTCTTTTGTCTATGGATGTCAATGGTGTGAAATAAAGAGGGAACTTGTAAATCCATGGAGTTTCTATCCCGTGTTAGAGAAATGCCTGGGCCGCTAACCTAAGACATGCTTAATCATGGTGGAAACTTGCAGCATCACCATGCTCAATAATATGCAAATACTTACAATGACAAGAACTTACCTGTGACCAAAGTTTAGTAGCATGAGGAGTGACCCTCATATTCAAGGGACATGAGATTGCCAACTTATATTTCGTCAAGCATATACTCCATCTTTGTTCACTTTAACCTTAATCATCTCAAGATTCTTATGATAGGGGCAATGAGGGCTCAAAGGTAGTAAGTACCATAATCTTTTGGAAGCTCTTTATGACTTGTAATCCCTTCTACCCTCTAAGAAGGGACCTTTATCCTAGTTACCAGTTTGAGTCAGTAAACCTACTTCCTCTCTATCTCCAGCAAGCATTTGAGTTGTTGTGTTTCAAGCATTCATATGGTGATTTATTCAATCATGTTCTTTATCTTCCTTGTTTGAACAAAACTCTTATCTATTGAGTATTACTTTGAAAGCCTTCACTTGTGAAAAACCTCTTTGAGAAAAGAGTGCTCCTATTTTGGAACTTCTACAAAAAGCTTTTGTGAAACTTTTTTCCAGTTGTTCTCTGACCAAGAATAAGTTTGACAATTCCAATTACGATTTATCTTTATGCATCTCTATGTGACTGTTGTACTTGGTTCCAATCTAAGTTATATAATGGTGAGTTGCTTTCTTATATGAGTTGTGCAATGGTAAGTGTGATGCTTCTTGTTCGTATTATTTTATCGACACTTCACTCCATAAACCTGTGGACATGTTTACTGAGCTCAGTTTTCGCTTGGGGACAAGTGAAGTCTAAGCTTGGCGGAGTTGGTACGCCCAATTTGCATCACCATTCTATATCATAATTTACCTCTATTCATTGATATTTGTCTTATTATGAGGTATTACTTATCGCTTTTTCATCTGTTTATGCATGTTGGATGATTCTTGGAGGATGGACTACCGGAGTCTGGATTCTAATGGAAAAGAAGGCGTATTGGTGCAATTTCGCAAAGATCCGAAAATACCAGAAAAATATGGAAACATATTATTTCTCTAGAAGAATGAGGGAGCCAAAAGGAGGGACGAAGAAGGGCCTCAGGGGGCCCACACTCCCCTAGGCACGGGCCCACCTGAACCCGCGCCTAGGGCAGGTGTGGCCCACCTGCCCGGCCTCCTACTATGTCCCTTCGCCTATATCTTCCCTACGGAACCCTAAGCCTCGGGGGGACCATAGATAGATTTCCGCCGCCTCTAGGGGCGGAAAACACCGAGAGAAAAAGATCTCTCCGGTAGACAGATTTCTGCCGAGGGAATTCCTTCCCAGAGAGGGGAGACCATCTCCATCAACACCGTCATCAAGCTAGGCTTCATCGGGATCATCATCATCATCCACACCATCATCCACACCAACACCATCATCACCACTCCGTCCCGCTGTAACAATTGTGTTGGATATTGCTTTAGTTCTTAGGGGAAACTTTCGCGGTGTTGATTACTATTGTAGTTGATGCTTTTGAGTGGAACCATTGGATTATTGTTTATGTTCAAATTGTTATCCATTACCATATCATCTTTGATCTTGCTCCATATTATGTCTTCTGATTAGTTCGTTTAGTTCTTGAGGACATGGGAGAAGTAATGTTGTTAGTAGTGAATCTGTGATGAGTTATTATTCAATGGTTTAGTATTTAAGTTGTTGTGCTATTCTTCTAGTGGTGTCATGTGAACGTCGACTACATGACACTTCACCATTTATGGGCCTAGGGGGATGCATTGTGTATTTGGCTACTAATTGTGGGGTTGCTAGAGTGACAAAAACCTGAACCCTCATTAGGACACCTTTGCACAAGGGAGCGTAGGATCTCAGAGTTTAAGGTTGTGGTTAGACTTATAACTTAATTACTTTCCTATAGTTACGGATGTTTGTAGGGGGTTTAATAAAAAGTTTGTATTAGTCCAAGTAAGGTCGGTAAATTAGCACAGGTTCACCCACACAACACTTACAACACCAGAGAAGAGTACTCAGCTATTTGAAGCGAAAGCACTTGACAAAATTCACATGTGTCCTCGAGAACGTTTGGTCCTTATAAGTATTTCCACCGTCTTGTCCTTTGCTAAGAAAGGATTGGGCCACTTGCTCCATTTGTTCGTTACCTTTGTTACTTGCTCCTTGTTTTGTTGATTTGTCAAAACACCACTAAAAATCCATTTGCTAAGTATTCACACGAATTTCCTACTCCATACCACTGTTCAGCACCTTCTAATCCTCGTTGGGATCGACACTCCTATTTATCGAAAGTACCACGATACCCCCTATACTTGTGGGTATACAAAGTCACCTATGAGGTAGGTGATAGAGCTTATCTTAGAGTCTTACCACTTCGTGGTGTGAAGATATTTGGAGTCAAAGGAAAATTGGCACCAAGATACGTTGGACCATTCAAGATCTTGTGCCAAAAGGAGAAGTGGCTTATGAGATTGAATTACCCTAATCACTACCTGCAGTTCACAATGTGTTTCTTGTGAGTCATTTGAAGAAATACCATCTGTAAATGGAAGAAACTTCTTTGAAGGATACTGTACCCTTAGAAGAGGTTCAGTTGGAGAGTGATCTCACCTATGAGGGGAAACCTATCAAGATTCTTGAGACTGTAGAAAGAGTTACTCGTACCAAAACTATTAAGTTCTGCAAAGTTCAGTGGAACCACCATTTCAAAGAAGAAGCAACTTGGGAAAGAGAAGATGACCTTCGGAAAGATCACCCACACCTATTTGCTAGCCAATCCGAATCTCGAGGGCGAGATTCATCTTAAGGGGGTTAGATTTGTAACATCCCAAAATTCATGATTTACAAAAGCTTGCATTTCATTCATGCATTCATAGCATTCTTGGCTTGCACAAAAAAATGTCAATTCAAAACTTCAAATAAAACCATTTTATGCCTATTATCTATATATCAAAAGGCATGGTTTTATTTTAGTTTTCAAAGGATCAAGTTGTAGTGGACCAACCAGTAGTGTTTTATACACAAATAAGTGCAAGGTTCACACTACAAAAATCCGGAGGAGTTTTGATATCAAACTCATTTGATTTTGGTTCCTGAAAATCAAATAGAAAAATAAAAGCAAAAGGAAAAAATAAAATCAGTCGCTGCCCATTTGGCCCAACACCAGAACATGCCCAGCAAGCACACCCAGGGCATTCCCCCCTCTATCTCTCACGCGTGCTAACCTACCCCGCTGACACTGCCCAGTGGCTCCGTCTAACTCAGCACCTTCTTCCCCTCCCCGCGCGCGCAGATGCAGTCGCCGGCCGTTTTCTCCCCCATCACCGCCACGTTGAATACGAGCTTAATAGAAATTGATCCTCTGCATGTAATTGCACTTGCAACGCCGCTGCCCGAGCACCTCTGGCGATGCATTCCATTGAGCTCTGTGCTCCCCTTCACCTCTCGTTCATAAGAGCTTGCTTGTCAGTCTCTTGCGCATCTTCTCACACCTTTGGCTTGCTCTGAATCGCCCCAGGTCATCGTCTCCGTCAAACCCCGCGAACGACCGAAGCGTCGCTCGACTCTGACGATAAATCATGATAATTACTGAGCGCCCCTCGACCTCTGCTTTAGAGGATTAGGTTCGCCGTGTCTCTGCGCAACTGCTGATGTCTTTCATTTGCTCTATAGTGACCTAGGTCGTCGCCTTTGTCTCTGGTAGTTAACACCCGACGCTCGTACGAACTCCGACGAGGTTTTCCGGCCGTGCCCATGCGCCCCTGTCCAAGCAAAGACTACGTTGAGCTTCACCATCCTCTTGCGAGCTCGGTAAGAACCTGCACGCCCCTCCTAACCCACTAGCCTCGCTGGAACGCCACCTCCAGTAGCGCCACCGCCGTTGTAGCCACGCGCGCCGCCAGTTCCTGGTCAAAGCATCGTGAGCCGTTAGATCTAGATCTAGTGGATCTAAACAGATCACTTAACGAAAGGGTACGATTAGATCTGACCCGCGGGATCTAACTTAAATCCTACAGCCCACGTTGGCTGATCCGCGTGAAGCGGTATCGACCAATCAGACATAGCCACGTGTCTGGGATTTGGATTTAAAATCTGTTTTTGACTCAATTAGAGTTTTAAACTTGCAAAATTCATAACTTTTGTTCTGTTTGGCCAAATTTTGCAAATAATATATCATTGGAATCATAAAAATAAATACTACACTATTGTGGGATTAAATTTGTATTTTGATTTTGTAAAAATGGAATTTTATACAGAATCAATTATAGGCTTATTTTGGCTATATAAATTATTTAGAAAATGTTTTTAAAGAAAATTTAAGTTTACTTAGACTATAAATAGTTAGATTTGTGTTCGGTACTTTTGGGTTTGAATATTTTAGTGTAGAAAATTCATTTCATTGCATTTGCATGCATTCATATATTTTTGCTTGATTATTTGGAATGTGAATTTGGTGCCATTATTTTATGTGTAGATTTTGGTGCTAGTGGTGAGTGTGATTGTGAAGATTGTTTGTAATCCCCCAAATACCAAGGAAAGTGGTGCTTCATGTACTGGTCCTATTATTTTTTACTATGCACTAGTGATATTTTATATAAGGCTTGCATGAAATTTTTGCTAAGTATCTATATGCTATGCCATGGGAAATCCTAGTAGTTGTATTATTGTTAGAATTTTATCTAAGTTAAGATACTTGTTATGTTATCATGCTTAGCCTAGCTAGTAGCAAACAAGGGTGGATTATATACATGCTATGGTAATTTTGCTAAGTCTTTGACTTATGTTTTTACTTAATAAAACAACTAAGTGAATGCATCACCTGGGTGGAATGGTATGATTGGGTTATATTGAGTGTTACATAAGGCCCATGTCTATGGTATACCTTGTGTATCACACTTGTGGAAAGCCAACCAGGAACAAAGGGATTTGAGATACTTAGTGTTTAGAAGCTTTTAGTGCAACCACTTGGCATATGGGCTCTGTCTTGATCATATAGGTTGCAATAACTTAGCCAGATGGACAGATGGTGGTAGGGTGATAGGATGTAACGCGTCCATTTGGTCTAAGGGAAGGCTTCTGAAAGATCTTGTCTCGATGCATGTCATGTCTTGTGGGGAAATTGCACCACCTCTCGAGAAGGAAAAACCTAAGTACTTAGTTGTGTCCTCGGCAACGAACAATTTGAGCATGAAGACATTGAAGCTGACAAGGATCTCCTCATCCCAATTTATAAGTTAAAAACTTGTGGTCAAACAAGGGTTAAAGGTTCACCAATGACTATTGGTGGTTCCTTGGGAGTTTTTGATAAACAAAAACTTAGTATTTTTCAACTGATAGAAAAAACCTATTTTGAGCAAAGCAAGCCTAAGCTACACTTAGCCAAAATTCATATAGATGTTAGACACTACTATTCTACTATGGTATCACTTGCCAATACAATTCCAAATGTATTGACCCACTGTGGCTATAACTTTTGATGTTGCAGGTTACTCTGATGAGGATTAGGGTTATGAGTCTACACTCAACATGCTTTCTTGTGGCACATGAAGATGAAGACTTTACTTTATTTACTTATGTTATGAACTCTTGTACTAGCCTTTGGCTATGGAGTTGTAAAAGACTATGTTTATCTCCGGAATGACGATGTAATAAAGACCTTTGTATCTATGTACTTCATCTTAAACTATGGATGCTAGTATTTGATCCAGGGACTAGCATTGCAATCAAAGAGACATTTACCTTATAAAGGAGGGGTCTTACACTTTTAAGGGTCACTGCTGAGAACAGCCCAGTGAAATTCGAGAAAGTGGCCCATGGAGTATAGCGCATGTAGAATATCCACACTATTTTTAGTTTAAATTTAGAATAAAAACACTCTACCTACCCATATTTTTAAGAAACTACTCCATTATGTGGCATTTTATAAATTGAGATGCCAAGAGCGATGCCCTTTTATATTTTAAAATAGATAAACATGGACACAAAATAATTTCAAGATGACTAATACATAAGGTGTAGTACTAATAAACGTTTAATATTATATTTTCTACAATTATCTTTGGTGTAGTGGTAACACAATCAGTTTATGTCAATTTAACTTTAAGAAAGTCTTTATTTCGAATCCCCGGTGCGTATATATATATATTGTTGGTTTACACTTTTTTCTTCTATCAATTCGCATTACTAAGAGGATGACATCACGGACCCACAAGCCTTCAACGTCCCTCGAATTTAATGGGCGGGTTTAAAAAAAAGGTAAATACTTCTACAGAGAGTCTAGCAATGGGGCCCCAACAGCAAGACTGCCGCATCGAGCAATGTTGCTAAGGTCAAAACAGCGGAGGCGACCGGAAAAAAATTCCATTGTACCCACGTTTCATTTATAGATAAACTGACACGTGGGACCCACCAGAGAGACCTTATACATGTGATCCATCGAGCAATGTTGACTAGTTCGAAACGGGAAGGCGCGAGCGAGAAAAAAGTCCAATATGCACACACTTCTTCTAATGAGAGGCTGTCATGTGGGACTCAGCAGCGAGACCAAATGACAAATTCATCGAGCAACGTAATCTAGTTTGTTAACATCCTCCAAGTTCAAATCCTAAGAAATTTGTGTTATTACAGATTCAACATTTTTGTACTCTGAGGCTTACATCTAGGACCCAGATAAACTGCTGCTGCATCTACCACGGACTCGACCCAAAAAATCAGTCCAACTATACACATGTTTCTTACAAATAGAGGATGACATGTTAGACTCAGCATAGACACGTTTCCTACATAGAGGAAGCTAACTTATGAGACCCAGCAACGTATCAAGGTCAAAATAGTGGTCATGGCAATTTATATTATTATATACTAACACTGACATGTGGGACCCAACAACGAATATAGATTAACACTTTTTTAAGGGATGATACCTGGGACCAAGATAAACTGCCGCTGCATCTAGCAATGTTGACAAGGTCAGAACGGCAAACTTGACCCAAAAAATAGTTCAACATACATACATTTCTTTCAAATGGAGGCTGACATCTGGGACCCAGCCTAGACACGTGTCCTCCATAGAGGAGGCTGACATCTAGGACCCAGCAATGGACCAATGTTAGAACAACGGAGGCGGACGAAAAAAAATTCATCATAGCATGTTCCATTACAGAGGTGCTGCATCAAGCAACGTTACCAAGTTCAAAACAGGGAGGCGTGAGCGAGAAAAAATCCAACATGCCGACGTTTCTTGTAACGAGATGCTGACATAAGGGACCAACCAGCCTGAATAAATGGCTTATTTGCCGAGAAACGCTATCAAGTTAACACAGAGGCATGACCGAGGGCAAAAATTCCATCATACACACGTTTCTTATAATATTAGGATAACATATGGGGCCCATCTTCATGATTAAACGGTTGATGCATCTAGTAGAGCTATCAATTTTGGAATAGGGTTGCGGGAGCGAAGGAAAAAATTTCATCATACACACGATTCTTCTAATAAGAGGCTGACATGTGGGACCCAACAACGTGATTAACGACAGATAGATCGAGCAACATTATCGAGTTAAAATCAGGGAGGCACGAGCCAAGGGAAAAATCCATCATGCACACGTTTCTTCTAATGTTAGGATGACATGTGAGACCGTGCTGCATGATTAAACTGTAGATGCATCTAGCAATTCTATCAAATTCTGAATAGGGCATCAGGAGCAAAGAAAAAAAATTCCATCATACACACGATTCTTCTAATGAGAGATTGACATGTGGGACCCAGCAGTGTGATTAACGATAGATAGATCGAGCAATGTTATCGAGTTCAAATTAGGCAGGCATGAGCCAAGGAAAAAATCCATCATAGAAACGTTTCTTAAAATGTGAGGATGACATGTGGGACCTAGTAGCCTGATTAAACGGCAGATGCATCGAGCAACGCTATTAAGTTCGGAACAGGAAAGTAAAAAATTCCATCACACACAGTATTCCTCTAATGATAGGTAGACATGTGGGACCCAGTAGCCTGACTAAACGGAAGAGGCATCGAACAACATTATCGAGTTCAAATGAAGGAGGCACGACCGAAAAGTATGGTCTGCTAGAGTCACTTACGACCAGGACCCACACGCCAAAAAATACTTCGGCGAGTCAACATCTCGCGAGGAACCGGAAATATTACTTCTGCCACGCGCCCGTCGAGCTTCGTCCATGCTTTTAGCGGTTTCATCATAGTAGAGGGGCGCAAAACCAAAAAAAAAATTTCCAATTGCCACGGTCGAGCCAAGAATTTTCTCACGGAAGACGTGCCTTCTATGATGACCGACGTGCCAAGTCATTGCGGAAGGAAACATTTCTTGTAGTGTATAAACCTGGAATAGCATAATAACCACTTTATTATTGCCTCTTGGGCATATTCCTTTCAACTGCCAAGATCAAATCCAGGTGATACTTTGTAACAGTTTAAGGACTCACCCTTGAAGACCATAAGAGGGATAATGTTCCCGTAAACAAACATGGTTGGTAGAGATGTACATGACCTTCTTGAAGGACATGTAGACGATCAACGCCACAAGAGGGTAGCGCCTTCGTAATCCGTCACACGTACGTTGTGCCGACGACTTTCGTCCCTCGCTCCAGCCAGGCAGTAGAAGTAGAGGATCCCCGAGAACTCCAACGGCACTCTGGAATGGTAGAGGTGGTGGAGGGGGAGATCTCGAGCAGGGCTTATCCTAAGCACATTTCTATTGGAAATGGACAATGGCTAGCAAGAGGGGGAAAATGCCATCCAAAGGGCATATGAGAGGAGAGGGAGGGTGTGTGAGAGGGAGGAGGTCTCCATCTCCTTTTATAGAGGGAGGGGCTTGACAAGCCCCTCCCTTGGCCGACATCCAAGAGGGTCCCCCCTTCCTTCCTCTCGTTCATGTCGGTGGACACTCCACTCACAAATCATTAACCTCCACTTTCTCCCATTGATTATCCACTTAAAAACTAAAGGTCTTTCCATTAAAGCACTTTAATTCTCTTGGTTTAATGCAACTCAATTTAATTAAGACTTCATTTAATGAACACATTGAAATTTTATTCTCTTTCTTTGTTTTGATGCACCAAAACTATTTGGCAGATATGACAGAACAATTCCTGCGTTGTCCAGTATCTTCTCCTGCATTCCCTATCCACTCAAATGCATCAACTACCCTTAAGTGTGTCTCCCTACGGGTTCGAGAACTATGTGTACATGATTGAGACTTTCTCTGATCAATAATCATTAGTGAGACATGGATATCGATAATGACTCCCACTAGCTCTACGAAAATCCAATGATCGTCTAAACCTTTTTCGCGGTAATCAAATTCCTTTTGTCTCACGATATTTTACTTGTCCAAGATCCGATCATTTGGTATCATCCATACCTTGTTCAATCTCGTTATCGTCAAGTACTCTTTTTCTTGTTCCCATGATATAACATTATAGTGATCAAATCACTTGCTTGCAAGCTATGTTAATGTGATATCACCGAGAGGCCCTGAGTATATTTCTCTGTCATTTGGATGGACAAATCCCACTCTTGATCCACGAGCCTCAAAAAATACTTTCCAAGAACCTGACAACACCTTTATATTCACCTAGATATGGTGTGATGTTTGATGGAATCAAAGTACTTTTCTGGTGGAAGTGATTGACGTGATTTCATGGTCTAAGGACATTGAGTTACTTTGAATGAGATAGCAATATAAACTTGAGGACTTGATCGTATTGCTAAATTGTAATACCCTGGACCCAATGCTCTAAACACAAGTCGGTATAACTCAAAACTAGATAAGGTGTACTACCGTGGAGGCCGGAGGCCACCCAATGGGTAGGCCCGTCTAGCGTAGCAGGGCACGGTACCGTCCAACCACCCTACCCACTTACCATGGTTATAGTTGTTGGGTTCACAGCATAGAAAAAAATCCTATGATATGAACAACTAAGCACCAAGATCTATCCAGATACAAACAATGAGTGGATATACATCCATAGAGAACTTACCCTTGAAGATCAAGAAATCGTTACGAGATTATTCGCATGGATGATGTAGTCGTTCACTTGACGATCTCAAGATCGTGATGAAGTCCAACAAGTCCAGTAGGTCCAACACCAACAAGTCTTGCACTACAAACCAGCAGCGCATCCATGATCGCACACATGTCCAGCACCAAAACAACCTCTGTCCCTCGCTCCAACAAAGCAGTGGAAGCAGCAGATCCTTCCTGATGGGGAGAGAGATCCTCCGCGAGGAGGTTTGAGAGTGGAGGAGGAGGTTCTCCTTATATAGGGGAGGGGGCTTCCCAAGGTGCATGGCCACCGTCCATGGTCGGTGCCCCCACCTCTCCCTCCATAATGGTGTGTGGAGCTTCCACTCACATAAAAACACCTCCACTCACATGCATAAATTTTCCACCAAAATTAATGCATAAATCAATTAATAAAAAAATTTTATTGATTTTATTCATAATTTTTTTAATTACTTTAATTAACAAACATTCACATAAAACCCCTTGCAACATTTCGATATCACATGCAGAACCAATTTCAGCAATTACACCCGAAACAATTCATGTGTCCATTGAAATAATTGCAATGATTTCAAAACCTTTCTCTGGTATTATATCTGCCAAAATTGGTGTCGGTATACCTTAAGTGTGTCACCCTACGGTTCGCGAATAATGCAGACATGATCGAGACCCCTCTCTGATCAATAATTAGTTGCAGGACATGGATATCCATACTGACTTCCACACATTCAACAATAACTTAGTGATCATGAGAACCTTTGAAATTTTAACTAAATACCTTTGTCTCGCGATATATTACATATCCAAGATTCGACCATAGGTATCCCATACCTAGTTTAATATCGTTACCGACAAGTACTCTTTTCTTGTTCCTGTGATATAACACTCCAGTGACTTATCAATTGCTTGTGACCTATGTCAATGTGATATCACCGGGAGGGCCCAGAGTATATCTCTCCATAATCGATATGGAAAATTCCCAATCTTGATCCATGAGCCTATACATATGTCGTGGTGGTGGCACGGCAGATTCCATGGGTAGGCTTAAGTTGGGGGCCGAATGGGTGCTTGTGGTCACTTGGGAGGGAGTGCATGGTCGAGCCATGCACGAAGAACAAGAAGAATCTCTAGACTTAGAAATTTGATTGATACCCCAAAGATTACAAGTGCTCCTTGAGCTGCATAAGCTAGAGTTCTCAGCACTAGTTCACTACTTGGTCCAACCTCCTTCGACTACTGATATGCCCTCCCTTATATAGGCAGTGCTAGCTAGCTAATACCCCTTTGGGTTCTAGGGTTAACTATTTGGATCAAGGTCCCTACAATGTGGGTAGGTTCATGGGCTTGCCCTAAGCCTAGAGGCCCGGTCCATCAAGCTTGACTGCTAACATTCTTCTGGTACACTGCTTCTTATTCCTTTTGGCGTCATGTTGTTACTTTGTACGTCAGTGTATGCTTTGGGCGTCACCTGACTCCTTTTGTGTCACCCGGCGTCACCCTTCTCTTTTGACCATGCTTTACCATGGTCCCTCCTGAACCTTACTCGGAAAGGTGCCACGCGTCCTTCTTGACTCGGCCCTTCCTCGGTCGACTCGGCTCGTCGGTTCCTACAAGGGTTACAAATTTGTCCTATGCGGGCCGACATAGTTTGTATGTCGGCTTTCATGCTTATCTTACCTGGCCGTTCTTACCTGGCCTGGTTCTTTCTTTACTCGGAGCCAACCCACCTGCGCTATGTTTCCCCTCTTGTGATCCAACCGGGGGTTATCCCCCCGACATTAGTCCCCGAAGCTGGTGAGGTATAGCAGTTCAAGCTGTTAGGCGTCTCCAGGTTCCTTTTGTGTGAGTGGAACTTAGTTTTTGTCTTTATCTATCGCAATTTCGCACCTTGCCGGGTCAGTCTGACAATTTCAGGGTCGACCCTTTGACTTCTTGTCTCATTCTTGTCACGAGCCGAGTTATTTTAGTCAATTCTGAGTCATTTTTGGCGTGCTTCAGTCACTGACAGCTGGTAATCATTGATTACTTGCCTCAATTTTTGTTCCAAGCTCTGGCGGTACAGTGACGGCTGCGCAGTTATTCCCCGTCACTGTGGTAGTCCCATCGACCTGCGCCTCCTGTCCTTCTATTCATGACGTGGAACGGGATTTTTCGTGTATCCTTGGCTACGTGGCGCTTGCTGATTGGCTTTCCCGGCCTGGTACACGGCCACACGGCACAGATAGATCCCACGACCGGGGTTTTTACTGTCCTTAAGTAGGGGTTGGGTGTTTCCACTTCCGCACACCCATTCAGTTTTCCCTTGCCCTTTCTTCTTCCTTGCGCCCGCAAAATCAAACTGCGCCCTTTGCAGTTTCCTCTTCCTCCTGTCCTTGTGTTGCAATCGCCCCTTTCTTCTTTCCATTCCACTACGGGTCCACGCTGTTCCAAGCCTCTTCCAACCGCGGAGGAGACTGAATTTGCTGATCTCATAGATGCTCGCGACGGCACCGATGGTGCTGAGGAGCAGGAGATTCCCGCCAGCGAGCGCAGCGGCTGGGAAGGCTCGGAGGTCTCCACCGAAGAAGTGGAGTGGCTCCGCTCCACCAGACGCATTCCACTACAAGTGGATTGCCGTCTCCCCACCGGTGAGATTTCTCCCAAACCCCAAGCTAACGAGCGGGTGGTTTTCCTTTCTCATTTTGAACGTGGTTTCTCTCTTCCTATGAGCACCTTCTTCTCCTCGTTCCTTTCCACCTTCCATCTGCATACCCACCATCTTCCTACCAATGCGATTGGCTCTCTTTCTTGCTTCATCTCTGCTTGCGAGGCCTACCTTGGAATTTGGCCCATAGTTCCTTTGTGGGCCAAATATTTTGGCTTTAAGGTTCAGGTTGTTCCCCAGCCTGGTGCTCCTCGATCCGAGAAGAGGCCGACTCGGTGTGGTGCTGCTAGTATCACGCCCAAGAGAGATTCCATCTTTCCTCGGGTTACTGGTATTGACTCCTGCAAGAAATGGCATAGGACTTTCTTCTATGTCAAAAACAGCGGGTCTACCCATAACATCCGGCTTCCCCCTTTCTCGGATGAGGTTCCCAACAAGAAGCACTGGCAGCTTGACCCGCGTGACCCATACGCTGCGGTAAACAAGGCTAACACGATCTTGGAAAGGTTGCTGTCGCTGGATGAAAACTTTCATCTTGCCAACTCTGACCTCATGTGCACCTTCGTCTCTCGCCGAGTAAGCCCCATCCAAGCGAGGAGCCACAAGATGTGCTTCATGAGTGGCTCTCACGATCCCACTCGACACTCCACTAAGGAGATCACCCATGACTCCATCGCCCGCCGAGTAAGCTCAATCTTCAAATTGAACTTGGCGGATGACTGGGCTTGGAGTTGCCCACCGTTTAGCCCGGTCAGGCCTGTCCCCTGGGTAAGTTTTCTGAATCACTTTCTCGCCAAGTAGACTTTAGCTATTTTGCCACTCTTAGTTTAGTTTTTTAGTTTCTCATTCTATTTGTCCTCCGTAGAATCTCCTTCACCAGGTTGATGACAGTATTGTCCCTCCTGCTGGTTATAACGGGGATCGCTCCGACTCGGATGAGGTCGAGTATGACCTGGAGTGCTTCATGCCTATCCCGCATGCTGCAGCTGCTTCAGCTTCGGGTAAGAGTCAATCTCGCAATCCCTTACAAGATTGGTCTGACGATGATGAGGATGATGATTGTACACTTTTGGAGGTATATGCCTTGTGACCTTAATATCCCAGCTTATCCGAGTAATGTGGCATCCCGCAAAACCACTACTAGAAAATCGCGTTGATTTTGTGCATTGCATCATCATGACCGCATGCTCATGTCATCATGCCACATTGCATCTGAGCATAGTCATCGTCTTGCATTTGCTTGCATCAAACTATTTTCGGAAAAACCTAATTAGTTTTCTAAACGCCCCGTCTTTATTCAAACGCAAACCCGAGTCTCCGGATTATTTTGTTTTGTCTGCTATCGGTTTGCAGAAACTTTGTTTTAAACAAATAAAATATTAAATTATTTTAGTGGGGGCAGTCGGACGTGCCGATTCGACCCGAACGACCACCCCCAGAATAAAACGGTTCGCCGAAATACCTAAGCTACCCAACCTAATCTACCCACCCCACCTCCACCTCACCCCCTCCAATCCCTGGCTGCCACATCACCTCTCCCCTCCCTCTCACCAATCCCACGTAGCCACCTGTCCTTCTCTCCCTCTCTCTCTCCCCTCTCCCTCAACCCTGCCCTCACACACACCACACACGCACACAGGGCCACACACACCCACCCACTCCTGCCGACCCCACGCCTGGGTCCCACCCGTCAGTCCCTGCCCCGCCCCGTCTCTCTCCATCCTGCGCGGCACCTTCCTCCCAACCCGACGCGACCGCCCGCCACTGCTCCTTCCCCCTCCCTCTTCGAGCTCGCCTCCGACCAGGGCCACCGCCGCCGCTCGGCCCTCCCCGACAATCGCCGCCGCGTGCTCCCGCGCCGGGCCCCGCCAGACCCTCCTCCCTCGGCCCGCCTCGTCCGCCCCCTCCGCAGCACCCTCCGCCCTCCTCGTCTGCTGCGGCCGCCCCGCCAAGCTCGCCACCTCCCGAGCCCGGCCCGCCTGAGCTCACGCCCACCGCTAGCCTCGGCCGAAGCTCGCCTGAGCCCGCGCCCGCCAAGCTCCACCCGGTCGCTGCCCCTCCCGCTCCGTGAGCACCGCGTCAACCGCCCGCAGCCCTCTCCCTCTGCAACCGGCCGCCCGACGCCGCCCTGCGGGCCCCCGCCTCCTCGCCGCGCCCTCCACCTCGCCTCCCCGAGCCGCCTGCCGACCCTCTGCCCTGCGAGGTTCCGCCGGCGTCGCGCCACCAGCGGCATGCGCCCCTCTCCCAGCTCTCCTGCTTGGTTGCCGACGCCCGCCTCCCCGTTCCGAGCAGCACCGCCGCGGCCGAGCCCTGCTCCGGCGCCCCACGCCGCCGCTGGGACCCATGCCACCCCGGCGCCTTGGCCCCATCCACCAGCCGTGCCAGCGCTCCCTTGCCCTGCTGCTAAGGGACATCCCCCTGAGCAGAGCCCAGAAGCCACCCTACCTGTCGTCAAGGCCAACAAAGAGGATTCCATCCCCACCTCGCCAAGATTGTCGCGAAGCCGCCATCCTTTGGCCGATATGTTAACCAAGATCGACGATGTGACAAGTCCGTCCTCGACACTGCAGTCAGAACGCCAAGATCTACCGTTGCCGAGACCCCGACCCAAGATCTCCTGAAGGCCCTGGCATCCAACAAGTTCTCCATCGATAACAAGATCGCCACACGAACCCTGTACATGGAACGCCATGAACTCCTTCCCGGACCCGAACCCCGGTACCGGACAAGTTCGCCATCGACCTCGAGAACGCCTACACGGAACAACAAGACCGCCACACAGACGCGAACCCCAAGACCCTGAGGCCCCGAACTGAAGACCGATCCGAAGCGCCAAGACCTCCGACAGGGAACCGACCAGTTCGCCGAGAACCGCACCCGAACCTGAAGCACGACAAGACCTACCTCCGATATCCGAGAACGTTTCCGTCGAACCCCGAACCCCGGAACCCCAAGATCTGCCGAACCCTAATGTGTGAACCTTTTCCCGAGCCCCTATTTTTATAAATGCTAAATATAAAACCTGTTGCATTATAATCATTCATCTCGCATGCATATTTGTGTGGTTTGGGGGCCTTATGCTGATTCACCTCATAATTAAATATGGGGCCCATATGCGGGCAAATCTAGTCTCATATTGGCCTCATTTAAATTTGTGTAGCGAATCGGTGCTATCTTTTGCCATGCTAAAACAACATTTAATTTGCGGGGTAGATAAATAACTTGAACCGTTGAATTAAATGTCGGGACCTCGGTTCCGCTTAATATTGCCTAATTGCATCGCATTCTTGCCATGCCATACATCATACATGCATCATGCCCGGTCTTCTGCCTTAATCTTAAATAGTTCATCCGGTGTTTCTTCTAGTGCTTTGCTTCTTCACGGACTAGGCCGATGAGTTGATGCGAGTACCGACCCGATCTTCGGGTGAACCCTTCGGCAATGTTTTCAGGCGAGCACCTCCCTCCCTTTCTACCTATCTTACTTTTATAGTGTTTATTTCCCTCCTGTTGATCTATTGCTATCTGTGTTGCGTTGCTCTAGTTTTCGTACCCGTGATATCCCTTGCAGCCTCATATTGCCTTGGACACATCCTATTACCTGTTGTTTGGTAGATAGTTGGACTTGCGCGTCGTAGTCGCTTGCTCAAGTGTTGTTGCGTGTCGTCAAGTACCACAGTGGTTGGAGTATTTGCCGCATGTTTAATGTTGGAGATGATCATAACTTTAATTATTGTTTAATAACTAAAATTGAAGTAGGTAAATGCAGAGGCACAAGTGGGCAATAGATGTTATTTGGTTTTTAACCGTCCACTTGTGTCCCGTAGGACCCCGAGTACTTGATACCTGTTCCTTGAATATTCGTGCTATCCACATCCGGGAGGATTATGGGACCCCCCTGACCCAGAGCTTGATTCATTCTTATTTCTTGGGGCCACAAACTAGTTTGAGGTTTTATTTACTATCCTGTACTTATGCCATGCTTTACTGCTTTATTTACGATTGTGCGAGGAGCACACTGTACTATTTAGGATCGGGACACGTTTTCGTGGTGTCGACAAGCCCAGTTTTGGGTTCCCAGTCGTTCACAGTCGTCCACCCAAACCTCGGGTCCGTCTCGGAGTCAGCTAACTTCGTTGCGGGTGTACTCCAAGGGGTGGCCCCCTAAAATATTTCTGAATCCTGTGATTGCTTTGTCGTGAAGGCCTCGTTGGGTTTTGATTTGGTTTTTCCGAGGTTGATCGAGTGTGTGTTGATATTGGTGCACCCCGGCCGGGTAAAACTTTCTGAAAGCCGTGTCCGCAGTTATGGACGACTTGGAGCACAGTATCTCGATCATAGAAAACTATAACTAAATTAGTGTTATAAATTTGACTTTATAATGACTAGTAATCAGCTTCACTATAATGGAATGTCTAAATAAAACTGCCAACAATTGCTTGTTTGGGTTGTCGCTTGCGACCATTGTATGACTAGTAAGTATTGCAACTACAACGGAATGGCTAAATAAAAGTACCAACAACTGCTGGGTTTTGGGTTATCTCATGCTAATTGTATTTGACTAGTAAGTGTTGCAACTACAATGGAATGGTTAAATAAAAGTGCCCACTGCTTATTTTATCAGAATGACTATCTATATTTGACTAGTAATTGCTGCAACGATAACTGAATAAATAAAACTGCCAACTGTGTGAGTTCCTCGGTTGACTTCCTCGTTGGTCTCGAGTGGGAAACACCAGGATGGGTTTGATTGATGGTAGCATCAGGTTGGTTCCGAATAGGTCTTTCTTATCCCTCTCTGATGGCCGACAGCTGAATCGAGTCTCTATAGGTTGTTTAGTGCATGCCTTTGCCGCCCGATCCACCATACCTATGTAGGCGAGACCGCCGAATTCTAGCCTCGCCGTGTCTTGGCCTCGATGACCGCTCTCTCTTTTTCCTTTGCCCTTCGTCGGCACCCCTTTTGTTTAAGCAGGTTTTGAGATCGACGTCGTTAGCAGGGTTACCCTTCCGGCTTGGCCTGGGCAGGGTTATGGACGCCATTGGTTATTCTTCAGGGCTCTTAGCCCCATTTGCATCTTGTCCGTAGTCGTACGCCCTATCGTTTCAAGGTGATTTGGATATTTGTACTGTATATCTGTATTCTTGACTCTTTGAGTCGCTGTTATATATATCTGTTCTGTGGGTCCCATCGAGGACTGTTGTGCAATGTTATTACTTCGTTTTCCACCCGCACGAAAGTGCCTGGTGGGCACCTTTGAATCGTTTCTATGCGGGTTTGGCGGGTTTCGCTAAAACTTGCATAGGTCCGATTCTGAGGGTGTTACAAGTAAGCCCGTTATTTACTTATGCAGCTGGCCAGGTACATGACACTCCCCTCACCGTGGGTGGAGTCGGCAAGGTCCCTGTCGCCAAGACGAAGCGACACGGAGCTTCCTCCAGCACCCAGCCGTCCAAGAAGAGTAAACTCACTCCAGCAGCTCCTGCTGCTGCCAGCCTGGCTGAGACTCGTCAAGCTGCCGGGCGCCGAGTCACACGCCGAGTCGTCCGTGACCCGGTTGTCATCGGATAAGATTTTATACTCTGCCTTCTCTGTTCTTTTATTTTTCGTCACTGACGTTTTCTTATATATGTCTCGTTGTTTTCAGCGCCGCACCTTTGTTGGCAAGCCAGGCTGCGTCTAGCATTGCCTCGATGCTAAGGCCTGCGCCTCCTCCAACTGACTTGGCGGTGCCGAGTCCCATCTGGGTCAAAGCTCCCACTGTTGAGGATCACGCCTCTCAGTGTCAGTCAGACCTGGTGGGTCATACGGCTGACGCCCCTGGCGCTGGCCAGGAGAAACTTCCTGATCTTGGTGCCCGTGACTCTGGCACCGAGAAACCTTCCACCACCAGTTCCTCTGGCACCGGCCCTCAGGCTGGTGTGAATGAACAACTTCCTGGTCTTGGAGCCAGCAAAACCGCTGACCCTAGTTAGCCGGCTCCACGATCTTCTCCAAATCCCCCTGCTCGCTCTCCAATTCTGTCAAAGGGCCAGACCCAGCCCAAGGCTTCTGGATCTTCTCGCCCTACATCCGGAAAGTCCACCTCCTCTAAGCAGACAACGCTGGACTGCGCTCCAGGTTCTTCTCCCCAGATCCGGCCTCCGACGTTGGCGACCATGATCGCTTCAACGGGTAAGGGGGCGAATCCGCGGCTGCCGGGTTAGGTGATGGCTCTAAGGCTGTTACCCTCCATGCTAGTATCGCAGTAACTCATGCCAATGTGGGAACCACCCTGAAAACGGGTCAGGTTCTCACTCGGACGCTCAGTGGCAAGAGCCTAGGTTTGGCTGAGCCTTACGCCGTGGCATGGAATGCAGCTGGCGAGCAGGAGGTCAGCACCCGTGCCGGCAAGAAACTGAAGTTGGGCCCCAAGGCCGTCTCTGACATGACACAGCAGGCCATTTATTTGATAGCCCGTGCCGACGAAGTGAACGAGGTAAAATAACTTATTCTCTTTTGTACTGTTAAGTATTTACTTTATGCATATCACCTAGTCCCCAAGGCTATGATTGATTAAGACACTTACTCGGCCGTAAGCTCTCACTAATCACTTTAATCTTTGAATTCCAAGCTTGCATGTTAGAGCTTGGATCCCTAGCCCTCGAGGTTACTGTCGAGTAAGGAACTTACTCAGCTATAAGCTCTTAAGATCTTTTAATTTATTTATGCCAAACTCATGTTAGAGCTTCAATCCTTAGCCCTCGAGGTTATTGTCGAGTGAGGAACTTACTCGGCTATAAGCTCTTAAGCTCTTTGATTCAACAGACTGCTTGACTTGACCTTTCTTTATTGTATATCCTCTTTGTTCACCTCACGCATAACAAGCGCACCAAGGTGCACCAAGCCCTCGTCCTGGCGCATCGCAAGCTCGAACTTGCGTATGAGAAGCTGCAGACTGACACCCACGGCCAAGGTAATATCCTTACCCGTCCTTTTTCTTTTCGGCGTTATTTTCTTTGGTTCATTATCTCAATCCTTTCTCGTTCTTTTTTCGCAGCCTCCACTCTGTCCACAATAAATGCTCTTCACTCGCAGACCAGCGAGGCCGAGAGTAAGTTTCTTGCTTCATTGATGTGATAGCTAAAATTTTCTGCTGGTGCTGACAAGTAATATTTTCGAATAAGCAGAGAAGCACCAAACTGAGCTCCAGAAGGAGCGAGACGAGGTGACTCGGATGAAGAAGCTGATTGCCGAGTCGGAGAAGAAGCACTTGGCCTAGGTGAAAGGGTTGGGGGAGGAACTTGCTGAGAAGAATGAGCAGCAGGCCGCCAGCGCCGAGAAGACCAAGAGGCTGCTCGACGAGGCCGAATCATCGGTCGAGTCGGCAAATCTAAACTTTGACGCCCTTCAAGCCAAGGCCAAGACTTGGCATATCAAACTCGCCGCCATCAACTTCTTTCTCGGTAGTGAGTTCTTACTCTTTGCGCACTGTATGAGTCCTTCTAGACTTCTTCCATCTGCCATTGTTATTTGCTAACTTCCTCTTTTTGCTTGTAGAGAATTTTCCTGAGGCCGATATGTTTGCCATCCGAGCCATGAAGAAAGTGAGAGCCGAAGCTGGTGCTACTGCTGATGGCGAGGTGTCGATGGAGGAGCTTCTCGAAGCAGTGTATGAACGGGTCAAGACCCTCAGGTCTTGCGGTGTGGATCTTCTTAAGTAGGCTATCCACGCCTTTTGCATGCTCTGGCCGGATGAAGATGCACCCAATCTCATTGAGCCCCTTTCCGATAGATTGCTCCTTACTGAAGATCGGCTGGATCAATGGCGCGAGTCAGCCGGCCGAGCTGCAGCGGACAAGGCTCTCTCCTTCGTGCTTTCATGGTACGAGGACATCAACCTTGATGTTGTCGCTCGCATAAGGGGGGATGGCAAATGGCTGAACGATCTGGTGCTAATCAAGAAGCGCCAGGAGTGAGCTTATGCCATGATCGAGTACACCATGGTGCACGCTTGGTGCGATGGGCCCAGCTTCCTTGATCTTGGCGACCCGCCTGTCGAAGTTGCTGATGAAGAGGGTGGCGATAGCGAGGAAACCGAGTCAGATGATCCGGATGACCCGGCCACAGATGCTCCTCACCCGGCTGATGCTCCAAGCACTACTCCTGGCTCCGAGAGTGCTCCTCCGAGTTCTTCTGCTCCTTAGGCTAACAAACACTCGAACTTTGATCAGATCCCCGGTATGCCGGGTACATATGTAACATACATTGCACTTTTAAGTTTGATTTTGCACCTGTTAATGGGCTTTATATATTTGCGTTATCTTCTAAGTGTGAATTATTCAAGGGCAAGTCCCCGAGTTTCTTTTTGTCGTGTCACCTTTCCTTGACTTTGGCCCCTGTCTACCTTTTTTGGTGTTCGACATTAGAGTCTCAAAGTACTAAGGATATAGTTAACGGGTATGAAACTTGGATCACTTGGCCGAGATTACTCGACAAGTAGTATAACGCGACCTGCAGAGAGTTAGGCAAAAAACTAAAGCCGACTTGTGTTTCGCCTTTGTACTTATCCGGCGTTCGTGTTTACCCGTCTTACACCTTTTTCTCTTGCTTGCCATGAAGCCGTGTTTTTGGACAACAGCATAGTCGATGAGTTGATTTCTTCCGAGTAAACAGTACTTGTTCCGAGATAAATTTCGGGTATCACGCCAGCCGACATAAAATAATTGAGATGGAAAATTTAAGGGGTAGTCCCCGAGTCAGTTTTTCGAACCATACCATTTTATTACCAGCACATAGCCGGCACACACGTCTGACATATGAGGGTTCGAGTGATACATGCATTGATTCTCCTAAGTATAGAAGGGACGAAGTAGTGCCACATTCCATGGCCTTTTGGTCTCATCTCCTGACATGTCCGCCTTGTTCTTTTGTGCTTCACGAGCATCTATGAGATAATAAGAATCATTGTGAAATGTTTTGCTTACAATGAACGGACCTTCCCATGGGGGTGATAACTTATGCAGTCCTATTGTGCGCTGCAGCAGCCTGAGCACCAAATCCCCTTCTCGAAAAACACGAGGTTGCACTTTCCGGCTATGGGAGCGTCGGAGATTTTGTTGATATATAGAAGATCTGGATAATGCCAGTTCCCTTGCTTCTTAGAGTAAGTCTACTCCATCTTCTCGATCCTCTTTTACCTCGTCTTCCGAGTATTGCCTTATCCTTGGCGAGTCATATTCTATGTCGGCAGGCAAAACTGCTTCAGCCCCATATACGAGGAAAAATGGCGTATAACCAGTTGACCAATTCGGAGTTGTTCTTAGGCTCCACAGTACTGAGGGTAGTTCCTCTATCCAACAACCAGGTGATCTCTGGAATGGTTCCATTAAGCGAGGTTTTATCCCTGACAGAACTAAGCTATTAGCATGTTCAACTTGTCCATTTGATTCTGGATGGGCGACTGATGCTACATCGAGTCTTATTCGGTGTTTCCCACAGACACGAGCAAACGCTCCTTCGGCAAAGTTCGTGTCATTGTCAGTGATCACACTATGTGGGTAACCGTGTGTGACGATTATATCCCTTAAGAATGTGACAGCTGTTTTACCGTCCAATTTCTTGATTGGTTTCACTTCTATCCACTTGGTGAACTTATCAATCTTGACCAAGATATGAGTCATGCCTCCCCTTGCTGGTTTGAATGGTCCTACCATATCTAGGCACCACACTGCAAAAGGCCAAGTGATTGGTATGGTCTTCAATTCAGACGCTGGTAAATGCGACTTGGATGCATAGTGTTGACAACCACTGCATCTTCCGACTAACTCTTGCGCTTGTGCCAATGCGCTTGGCCAGTAGAATCCATGTCGGAATGCCTTGGCTACCAACGCTCTTGATGACGCATGGTGCCCGCACTCTCCTTGAAGGATTTCCAATAAGATCTCCTGGCCTTTATCTGGGATGATACAACGCTGTAGTACACTTTTCACACTTCGCTTGTATAGTTCTTTGTTGATTATGGTGTATGCTTTTGCTCTTTGTGTTGTTTGCCTTGCCAATGTTCCATCACTCGGAAAAAGTTCCCATCTTTCAAATAGCTGAATATTGGCTGTGCCCACGTTGGTATTAGTGGTTTTGGGGTCTGCTTCAACATCAATATCCATTGGTTCCGCCGACATATGCTCTGCCGACATGACCTGAGGAGTCCCCGAGTGTGATTCGGCGATCCCTAAATTGAACGGATCAGTTCCCGAGTGACTCGAACCTACCCCTGAGTCAATGTCCATTGGCACTGCATCTGATTCCTGACTCGCCGGGATGACCCTGAATGATTCGGACTCTGGTGACGGCTTGATCGATGGCTTCCTGAGATGATCCAGCGCTACCCCTGGTGGTATTGCTTGCCTAGATGATCCTAGTTTGGATAGTACATCTGCTGCCTCATTTTCTGCTCTAGGAATGTGATGAAATTCACAACCGTCAAAATATCCCAAAACTTGTTGCACGTGGAAACGATATAATTCCATGTTTGCGTCCAGAGCATTCCAATGTCCAGACACTTGCTGAATCACCAAATCCGAATTGCCAAAACACATGATCCTTTTGATACCAATTTCCTTGGCTACTTTAATGCCATGTACAAGTGCTTCATACTCAACAACGTTGTTAGAAGCAGCAAAATGAATCTGTAACACGTACCTCAGTTGATCCCTCTTTGGAGATGTGAGCACTATCCCGACGCCCAGACCCATTTTCGTCTTGGAACCGTCAAAATGCATTTTCCAGTAATTCGGATCTGGCAGTGGTGGTCCGTACTGCATTTCCATCCATTCTACAAAGAAATCAACAACAGCTTGAGATTTTATTGCATCTCGCCTATCATATTGTAGAGTGTATGGTGCCAGTTCGATGGCCCATTTGGCGACTCGACCGCTGGCATCTTTGCTGCCCAATATATCCGAGATAGGTGCCTCGCATATTACCCGGATTGGGTGTTCTTGAAAATAATGTTTCAGCTTCTTTGCTGCCATATATACCCCATATGTCATCTTTTGATAATGCGGGTAATTCTGTTTTGAGACAGAGAGCACTTCACTTAAGTAATACAACGGTCTTTGGACTGATTTGCCCCCTTCTTCACGTTCAACCACTATTACTACACTTACAACTCTGTTGGTTGCGGCGACATAGAGCAACATTGGCTCCTTGGATAATGGTGATGCTAATATTGGTGTTGTTGCCAGCATTTTCTTTAATTCATGGAAAGTGCTATCAGTTTGCTGTGTCCATGTGAATTTGTCTGATTTCTTCATCAGCTGATATAGTGGTAGGGCTTTTTCACCTAGCCGACTAACAAATCTGCTCAAAGAAGCCAGGCATCCAGTAAACTTATGGACATCATTGAGGGTTTTTGGCAATTCCATTCTTTCAATGGCACTGATATTTGTCGGGTTGGCTTCGATTCCTCGGCTGGATATAAGGAATCCGAGTAATTTGCCAGCCGGGACACCAAATGTACATTTTTTCGGGTTAAGCTTCATTCGGAATCTTCTCAAGTTTGCGAATTTTTGACGCAAGTCCTCAATTAGCGTATGACTTTGTTTGATTTTTATTACCACGTCATCAACGTATACTTGAACATTTTTGTCCAATTGATCTTGCAAGCATTTTTGCATGCATCTTTGACATGTTGTGCTTGCATTTCTCAATGATGATGGCATGGTGCATTACAAATAAGCCCATACGGGGTGATAAAAGCTGTCTTTATTTGATCATTTGGATTCAGGGGTATCTGATGGAATCCTGAATACGCATCCACAAACGACAAGAACTCACACCCAGGAGTAGAATCTATGACATGATCGATCTGAGGCAGGGGAAATGGATCTTTTGGACACGCCTTATTGAGGTTCATGTAATCAATACACATGCGCCGTACCACTTCTCGGTTCGGTTCATCTTTTTTCTTCTCGACCAAGACTGGATTTGACAACCAGTCTGGGTGTAGTACTTCCATGATGAATCCAGCAGCTAAAAGTCTTGCAATATTAGTAGCTATTACTTTCCTCCTATCTTCGGCGAAGCGGCAGAGGGGTTGCTTCACTGGCTTGGAATCTGGTCTTACATGAAGAGAGTGCTCAGCCAGCTCCCTCGGAACTCCTTGCAGATCTTGAGTGGACCATGAAAAGATATCCCGATTCTCACGAAGGAAGTTGGTGAGCTCGCTTTCCTATTTGTCTGTAAGGCCAGCCCCAATGGTAACTGTGTGCTCTGGGAAAGTTTCATCCACTTACACCTTCTTGGTTTCCTTGGTAGCTTGAAATGACACACTGCCATGCGGGTTGGTGAGTGCCGGCATGGACATTTGTGCTGCTTTGGCCAATGCTGCCACTTCCAACATCTGACTTTTCTCTTGCGCTATGACGAGTGACTCAACCAGTGAAGATCCGGCTAAGGCACAAGCAATAGATCTTTTGGAGTCCCCTTCAACTATGATCACCCCACATGGTCCTGGCAACTTCATCTTTAAGTAAGCCATATGGGTAGTAGCCATGAATCTTGCCATAGCCGGCCTGCCGAGTAAGGCGTGATATGAGCTGACCAAATCCACTACCTCAAACTCTATGGCCTCAGTGTGACAGTTCTCTCTATTTCCGAATAAGACGTCGACCCAGATCTTGCCAATTGGCTCACAGGACAATCCCGGCACAATACCATGGAAAGTGGTCTTAGTCGGCTCTAGCATGTTCATTGTAATGCCTAACTTGAGCATTGTATCCTTATACATGATGTTGATGCTACTGCCACCGTCAATCAACACTTTGGAAAACTTGACATTGATATCTAGGCCCATGATTGTTGGATCCAAAAACAGAGCATATCCTCCTGGGGTTGGCATGATCTTGGGGTGATCTTTTATACTCCAAGTTATCTCTTGCTCAGACCAATGCATGTACTTGGGGATTGCAGGCATCGTGGTATTCACCTCCATCATTCGTCGCTGCTGGCTCTTTTTGTCATTTGGCTCTATGACAAAGACAACATAACTCTAGTGATGTTCTCTATACACATTTCTAGTTCCATGACCGACAAGAGCGTCGTCACCTCTTGGATTGTGCACCTGGTGCACAGCTTCTCTTCTTTCTTGATTCTGATACCTCGGTTGCCTGTTTTCATATTTGTTGTCTGCTCCCCCTATATGAGAATTTCCTCATGTAAGTGGTGAAGGGGGAGGTGGTGGAAGCTTCTTATTCAGCGAGTCCACTCTATCTCCTTTCTGAAACCAAGTGCATTGCCTCGTCGTGTGATTGGCTAGTTTACTCGGACTAGGCGTGTGAAATTTACACGGATGATCCAGCATCATCTCATAGGTGTATTTTTGTCGGTCCTGATACTGCTTCCTCTGATCATATGGCCTTTTGCCGTCATTCTTTGGCACCCATTGTTGTTGTCCATTTGTCCTTTGATGCTGAATGCTTCTAGCATCTGGATGATCCTGACTCACAGCCGCAACCTGAGTCAAACCATACCTGTAATATGGTCTTTCGTCTCTTCTCTTCCTTTTGTATTCGGATCTTTCCTGGCGCCTTTGCGACCCGATAGCGTCATATATCTGAGTCTCAGTCATCCCATCTGCCGACATGAGAAGCGGCTGAGTCGGATCTCCTAACGCATACGAGTCAGCGATTCTTATCGTCTCTGCCAGGCTTGCCAGCATATCTCTTTGTAACCTTTGCCACAACACACTTCCATGTCTACATCCTTGTGAAAACCATGCGATTTCTTGTGACTTGATTACCCCTTCACAAGAGTTACGCATCGTACACCACCTTGTGAGGAATTCCCTATCTGTTTCATTCGGTCTTTGCTTGCACATTGCCAGTTGTTGTGAGAGATTCGGCCTCTTGTAAGTGCTCGTGAAATTTCTCACGAATGCGTCGTGAAAATCGATCCAACTGTTGATGCTTCCGGGTGGCAAATTGTTCAACCATACCTGAGCTGGTCCTTCCAGCATCTGCGGCACATAACATACTGCCCATCTCAAGTTTCCCTGCGCGATCATCACAGCGGTTCCATAATCTATGAGCCAGTCCTCTGGCTTTGTTCTTCCATCATACGTTTTTGTCCCTCTGGCCAGCTGGAAATTTGGCACCGGTGGCTCCTTCATGATCCTTGGGCCGAAGCACGGTAGACCCTGCGGACCTTGCGATTGAATTATCTCTTCCATTTTTATTTGGTCAAGCTTCGGCCTTGCATCATCCGGCTGAAGGTTCCTGCCTCCGAATCTTGCTCCCATTGCTTGATATGCATGATCTAGTAGTTCATACCCGTCATTTACCATAGCCGCATAACCATCATTATACTTATTCGCGTTCGGGTCAGCAGGCTGTTGAACTTCTTTTCCCGCGCTTTGCTCTCTTCTTTCTGGCTAGGCTGGTGCGTTATTCGGAGATGGATTTCCTCCTCCTTCCGAGTGAGTTCTGCGCCTAGCATGAGGCGCAAAATTTTTCCCTCTGTTGTCATTTCTTTGCCCTGCTTTTTCCTGGTTTTCTTTTCCTTGGGGATTATATCTTTTTTCCCCTTGCGCATGCGCCGGGTTTCCTTGAACCACTGCCGGATCATAGGCGACCATCTGCTTGTTTCTTCCAGAATCCACACTTTTTTCTTTTCTCGGCCTAGGCGCCGCTCTGGGTGAGGATGTTGTGTGCCCAACCGATCTCGTCGGGACAGGAGTCGCCGAGTGAACCAGTTGTGACCTCCCTGCTATACCCGGATTTGCTCTGTAATACGACTCATTCAGCATGCTGGCTGCTTTTACTAGTTCATTGACTCGTTCTTGTTGCCTTTTCTTTGCTTCCCCCTCCAAGTGGGGTAATTCTGCCATTGCTGCTTCTGCTGCTCGGCAGATTAGCTGCTGATGTGTTATATGTTGGACGCATGGCTGTCTCGTTGCTGTTCTCCGGTGTTATCTTCGATGTCGCATCTACCAGCTCTTCGTTGAGGTTCCTTCCTCTCAATCTCGTTGCATCAAGCCGGGTCTTTGTGCCCTTGACTCGATTTGCGGAGTTAAGCTCTCGGATGGTGATATCCACGTCCTGCTGTAACTCTGCTAGCTCCTTGGCTTTCTCCAGGACTTTTATCCTAGCTTCCTCCAACTCGGCTTGCACACATGCCGGGTCAGTTGCATGTGCCACTAGCTCTGCCAACTTGTCTATCCCTTCCTACAACTCCTTATCCCTCTTGCTCCTAGCTATGTTCTCTGGTTTTTCTAGCGGCGCCTTTGCTGTTCTTGCAGCCCTTGGCGTTTCCTCATGATTTCCTCCCTCTGCGTTCTCATTCAATACTGGAACTACTGGGGGAGCTGTGGGGTTTGGGGCTGTCATCATTACCTCCATGGATACGAGTTGGTGTGGTCTTCCAGCGACAGGAGCTGTTGGAGGATCCGGCGCCAGGACGACGCGGTCAGGATATGCGTGCTCCACGCGCACCGCGACGTAGACCTGGTGCTCGCCGAACTTGACGAAGCGACCACCTCTAGGGAACAACTTGGTTCCGAAGCATCCCGCGTTGTCGCTAACGAAGTTGAGCGCTCCAAACCTCTGGATCAGGCCGGAGTAGACGCGCTCGCCGATCTTGGCGATGATGTTGCCCGTCTGGATGAAGACTCCATCAAGCACCTGCTTCTGCCCCATGGTGGGCGCCAACTGTCGTGGGGCTGGCAAGGCAGATGCCATGGGTAGGCTTAAGTTGGGGTCCGAATGGGTGCTTGTGGTCACCGGGGAGGGAGTGCACGGTCGAGCCATGCACGAAGAACAAGAAGAACTCTCTAGACTTAGCAATTCGATTGATACCCCAAAGATTACAAGTGCTCCTTGAGCTGCATAAGCTAGAGTTCTCAGCACTAGTTCACTACTTGGTCCAACCTCCTTCGACTACTACTATGCCCTCCCTTATATAGGCAGTTCTAGCTAGCTAATACCTCTTTGGGTTCTAGGGTTTACTATTTGGATCAAGATCCCTACAATGTGGGCCGGGTCATGGGCTTGCCCTAAGCCCAGAGGCCCAGTCCATAAAGCTTGACTCCTAACGGTCTTCTGGTACACTGCTTCTTGTTCCTTTTGGCGTCATGCTGTTACTTTATACGTCACCGTATGCTTTCGGCGTCACTCGGCTCCTTTTGTGTCACCCAGCGTCGCCCTTATCTTTTGACCACGCTTTACCATGTTCCCTCCTGAACCTTACTCAGAAAGGTGACACGCGTCCTTCTTGACTCGGCCCTTCCTCGGTCGACTCGGCTCGTCGGTTCCTGCAAGGGTAACAACTTTGTCCTATGCGGGCCGACATAGTTTGTATGTCGGCTTTCATGCTTATCTTACCTGACCGTTCTTACCCGGCCTGGTTCTTTCTTTAGTCGGAGACAACCCAGCTGCGCTATGTTTCCCCTCTCGTGACCCTACCGGGGGTTATCCCCCGACAACATAACACTTTTGGAGTACCTGAACCCACCTTTATAGTCACCCTGTTACGGTTTGATGTTTGATGTTATCAAAGTACTCTTCTAGTGTTAGTGATTGACATGATCTCATGGTCTAAGGATTAGGGTTACTTTGTATGACTTATTATACCAATGTAAACATAATGACTTTGATCATATTACTACACTTAGGGTGAGTGTTCATCACATCATTCCACCAATGTTGTGACCCTGTTATTAACAACATCCAATGTCCATGATCAGGAAACCTTTGATCCTCTTATAAATAACGAGGTAGTTTAACTAAGAGGCATAACTAGGAACTCTTATTTGTTTATTAACCACACATGTATTTACATTTCCAATTAAAACAACTATAGCATGAGAAATAAACATTTATCATAAGTGTGGAATAAGATAATAACCACTTTATTATTGCCTCTCGGACATATTCCCTTCGGTATCCCACTTGCACTAGATTCAATAATCTGGTTTGTAAACTTGTGCATTCAACACATATGGCTTTCTTGTGCAGTATATATGCATTTGTTAGCGGTAAACATAGTCTCCAGATATGACACTTTCAGGTCCGTGTGTATTTGCATGTCTTTGCATCTCTACACATCACTCATTCTCTAATGGGATGGCATTGTATAAATTTATTCCTTTGGTGAGACCTTTAGTTCCTTGCGGTTAAATCATGTTGATACTATTGTTGTACAATATAACTTCATAGTGTTATCCCACTATGAAACACACGTAGTTTGATAACAGAGTACTTGACACAAATTCCCACTTTTTCTGCTACTATAGCAATCATATATTCAGCCTTTTTTGTTGTAGTATCCATTACAGTGTCTTAACTTTTGAACTCATCCAAATCCTTCATGAAATCTCCTTTCCATTACATTGTGCCACCCATAGATTAAATTGAGATAAACTTAACTTTTATTTTGTGACAAAACTAGTAGGAATGTAACACTTTACATTTAACTATTTGTAACTGTTTGTCACCTCTACATAAAAATATTCTTAGTTCTCCCATAGATCATAAGAATATCCTTACTATCGTCCAATTATCATCTTATGAGTCATTCCGGTATATGCTCATAACATTGAGAGCATAGGACATATATAGATGTATACATATCATGGTATGATTGATCAAAACATTCATGTGATTTCACTCACCAAGTGTCAATACACTTGAATCTTGATTCAACCTTTTCCATGAGACAATAACCTTTCTTGTCGTTTCCATATGAACTCTTTCAATATCTCATCTATGTACTTCTGGCACAACCATATTAGCGCCTAAATCTATCCATATATACATTGATGCCTAATATTCATGTGTTTCCTAAGTGTTTCATCGAGATCAAATTTTAATGAAAATTCTTAACATGTGTCAATAAAAGATACATCATTTCCAATCAACAATATGTTTTTACATAATGTATTAGAAATATTTCTTAGTGCTCCCACTTAATTTCTTGCAAATGCAAGCATCTTCATCATCTCCGATGAATTTAAACTCTTTTAACAGTTTCATCACGGTGAAGATTACAACTCTGGTATGCTGCCTTCAACCATTGAAGGTTGCATGCCATTTTAGAATCCTTTGAATTAACATAACCCTTTGGACCGTGTCATGCACATTTCCTTGGTAACCATTCTATTAGAAGAACTTTGTTTTGTTTGTTCAACTACCATCTACCAATATTATAGGTAGTGGTTGCTACAATTAAACATTCATACTAAACATTGCTATGAAAGATCAAATCTTGTCATAGTCAACTCCATGAACATTGTCGTAAACTATTTTCTAATATGTCGACTATTTCATAGATGTGAAACATCCATGTCTATTTTTTTATAGATCGAAATACGACCGATAGGATTTACACCTTTCCAGAGGGTCTTCCAAGTTCAAAAACTTGATTTCTTGTGTATGGAAACTATTACAGATTCGTTATGACTTATAGTCATTTGATGGAGTCAGGGCCCGTCATCGCTCCTTTGCATGTAGTCAATTCATCATTATCTAAAAAGTAATGACTTGCTCTTCAAATCTTACTATTTGATTGTCAGCTGACCTACATGGTTCAATAGAAAGTCAAATCTCTGAGATCACAACCGTTGTAATCACGCAAGCCATGATCATTGTGGCCGCCTCTGGGACACTTTCCGGTGCTGTGCTACTTAGCACATGTTTCTTAGGTTCATCAACCTAATCAAATTTGTAGTGTCCTCCCACTTAACTTTTCATGAAAAATTCCTTCTCAAGAAACTTGTCGTTCCAAGCGACAAACTCTATTATCCCGAGTGTTATGGACGAATACCCAACAAATTCTTTGGGATAACCTACAAATACATGTTTATCCTACTTTGTTTGTAACATTTTACTTATGCCTAGCATACCAAATTTTAAGAAAACTCGGGTTTTATCCCAAACCATAACTCATATGGTGTCATTTCAACCGATCATGATGGCGCTCTTTTCAGTGTAAAAGCGGTAGTCTCTAAACCTTTAATCTTTAAAATATAATGGTAGTTTTATAAATTACACCTTTGATCTTACCATGTCATACAAGGTTTCATTACATATCTTGAACACTCCATACTCCTATGGTGTTTCAAGAAATGCAAATCCATGGAACGATTCCTCAAATCTTAGGTGTTTTTCTATACCTATAACTCAAATATCTTCCTATATGATCCAATCATAAATTCTTTATTTTCTTGTTATAATGATTTTCTACTTCATCTTGAAAGTCTTTAAAAAATTTCCAAATGTTTCCTACTTCTTCCTTATTAAGTAAATATACACATATATTCACTCACATTTCCAGAGAAATCATATGAAGCTGAAAGATCCACCACAAATGGCTACACATAATGGACTATATACATCAACATGCACCGTCGTGGTATTTCCGAAGAGTACGCCATGGAGGGTTCCTCACAGTGCGTGTTTAGAGACGTGGGCGAAGGCGGATGGTTGATGGGTACGAGGTAACACAGCTTACCCAGGTTCAGATCCCACAACGGTGCCGGAATCCTACTCCTGCTATAAATCACTATAAGGGCAATACGCCGAGTTATAGGGATAGGTTCGCTGTGTGAGGTGTGTGCTAATCGCTACTTGATCGTCTGAGATTGTAAGTTATCGTGCCCTAAAGGCTCCCATAGGCCCGACTTATATAGTCGCCAGGTCCTAGGGTTACAGGGAAAATTCCTAGCCGGACAGGTTACAGAGTCCTACACTGACTATGACTAGTCTAGCTTGTCTTGTACTCCAAGGCTCCGGTACGTCGGTGACTCGAACCGTAGCCTTCCTTTATTCGGCATGGGCCTCCCTTCTGGATCCATCTAACTGGGCCACCGAGCAGGCCATGGGCCATGCTACCAACTGTGGGCCATCCGGGTTATCCGGATAAGAGACATGCTATGAGGATACCCATATAGCATATCCCCAACAGTAGCCCCCGGAGAACTCCGAGATCTTGCGCCGTCTTGCCTCTTTGTGTGGAATGCTCCATCTAGATGGATGTCGGCAAATCGTCAAGCAATATCTTGTAGTCCTCCCAAACAACCCTGCAAGGTTTTCTCTGTCTTCAACTTGTTAGTCGGAGAAACGCCAAATCATCCATCGTACTCTTCCGTAGCCGGACTGGATCCGTCCATGCCGGAATCTTCCAATGTGACGGCTCATCTTCCTGTGTCAGCTAGGGCGACGTAGACGTAAGTCAGCGACGCCTGGTAACTCACACATGCAGAGAACGCAATCATGTTCGATTTTCCCGCACGTGCGATACAAACCGTTGGCGGCGGCGGTTGGCGACGTGGCGAAATTTCCGCGCATGTTCACGAACACGTCATCTACGCGGCAACCGTCCAATCAAGCTGCACGAATCATGATGTTGGAGATGATAAATAGTAACTGCGGTGAACTTTTTTACCTTTCACCTCATTCTCTCCCCGCATCGTCTTCTTCCTCCGGTGTGTGCCTCCTCGAGCTCTCTGTGCAAACTCGCGAAAAACCCTATCCCCAATTCGCACCAGTCACCTTCAAACTCACTCCATGGCTAGCAGCATCACTTCCCCTTCCATGACGACGCCGAGCGAAGCCGCGACGAAGCCAGCGAGCTCTGTCGTCGTGCCCCTAAAGGTCTTGGTCATCCCCGTCTCGGCGGTGGTTGAGTCCACCGGCGGCGACCATAACCAAGTGGCGCTGGAGACGTTGGAGGAGGAGCTCGATTCTCACAAGGGTGATTGGCGTGGTTCAGACATCAGGAACCGCGAAATACAGGAGCTAATCGCCGAGGGATACCTCCCTGCGACGGAGGGGCTCGCCTGGCGGGCGGCGCCAGCCGGCGAGGTGACACCTTCTCCCCAAGCCGGAGAAAAAGTGTACCTCAAAGCCCAACTGGTACGCGGCGTCTCCCTGCCCATCTCCAACTTCTTCCTCTCCGTCTTAAACCTCTATAGAGTCCAGCCCCAAAATCTTTCTCCCAACAGCATCTTAGCGCTTAGCAACTACGCGGTGCTCTGTGAGGGTTACTTAGGGATAAAGCCTAGGCTAGATCTCTTCGTGTACTTCTTCACTGTCAAACGTGAAGCCGGAGCCAGTAAGGAAGAACTTAGGAATTGCGGCACCATAAGCTTCAAGATCCGTCCTAGCCGGCGGTTCCCCGACATCGTTGGTCACGAGTCCTGCAAAAACTGGCAGCGTACTTACTTCTACGGCCCAGATATCCCTCTGGCTGGCCGACAAATGCGCCGGACTTAGACTTGTGACTGAAGCGCCCTCATGGAGATCCCAGGCATCCCTTCCCTCCGACCTCGATGCTTCCCGCGCCATAAGGTGGATAGAATGGTCCGTAGAGACGGTTTTGACCGGCTTGGACCTAGCCATGTGCGGGTTCATCAGGCGAATCCAACCTCTGCAGCACCGCGCGAAGATCATGCACGAGTATAGCAGCGATAGAAGGGATAGCCTCCGAATCTCCGTGGACAACTTCTCAAGTGACTCCGTCAAGCTCCGCCTTAAGGACATCGTCAAGGTGAAGGACAAGAAACGTGGCTTCACCATCACCTAAGACATGTTTGTAGACGGCAAGTGCCCAAAGGTAATTATTTACTTTCCGTGTATGACATATACTCCAGTTCTTCCGTCTAGAAAATGTCATCTCATCTAACACGGTGGTTCTTCACCTTATAGCTTAGCGACATAGATGAGGACAGCATGGATCCTCAAATCTATGATCCAAAGATGAAGGAATTCACCATCGTATCCGACGACGATGCTCCGTTGGCGCGAAAGCGGAAGAGATCCATCTCTGACGCTGCCGACGGAGGCAAGAAGAAGAAGACGGAGGGTGGGGCCTCCAAGAAGACTACCGCCGCCCTGGAGGTGGAGAAAAGAAATATTACCGGGATCCCCTTTGCCAAAGCACCCCCACTTGTGTAATCTTCTTTTCCTCCGACATTGTCTATTTATCTATCTTGCTCCTGTACTTATGCTTTTTGCACGTTTCAGGAAGAAAGACACGACGGCCTAAAGAAGACCTCCAAATTGGGGGCTTCTAGAACCATTAAGGATATGCTGCATCGCGATGCATCTCCCGCCATCGCCCCTGCCACTCCCTCCGTTAAGCCTTCGTCTGCCCCGACAAGATGACAAGCTAAGGAGGCATCTGGCCCTTCCGCAATGGAAGTGGACTCCGGTGCCTCTACCGAGATCGCTATTGTCGGCGAGCAGGCGACGCAGGAGAGTGCCGCCCACCAAATGGCTGAAGCTCCGGCTTAGGATGCCATCATTGGCGGTAAAGCGGTGGTGGAAGCAGGTACTTCTGCCGTTGGTGGCGCCCCCGCACCCAAGAAAGCCACAGCGTAGCCAAAGATAGTCTATCCGGTACTTACACCGGGTAGCACTGCTCTTGTCCCTGGTACGGCACCGACATCTCCGACGTGTGGTCTAAAGGAGCTCCTCCGACAAGCAGAGATCTTGCAAGGAAACAGCGAATCCTTTGGCAAGCTGTTGGCCGAGAGTGCTACATACCTCAAGATCATTGCACTTGTAAGTTTTATTTTCCTTTTGCATTTCATATGAGTATCCCACTTTAGCCCCCGAGGATGTAGACGGAAAACCATAGGTTTTTTCGTCTAGATGCTCTGAGAGTGACTAAGCTAGAAAACCTCTCGCTGTAGCCCCCAAGCATATAGGTGGAATGAAATATTTTGACTAGATGCTTTAAAAGTAGCATACGCAGTGTTTATAAATTTCAATACTGTAGCCCCCAAGCCTCTAGTTGTAACTGAATTAGTTCCGAATAGATGCTTAAAGAAAAGCTAAGCATATTTCTAAGGTAAAAAGTCTCGTTGTAGCCCCCAAGCGTCTAGGTGGAAAATTTCCGGCTAGATGCTCCAAGCAGACCAAACAATGTTTAACTTTTTTCCTTTTTTCCATAGAGCGAGAATGCTCCGAGGGGCATGGCCAACGACAAGTATCAGAAGATGCGCGCAGACTTGGAAGATGAAAAGGGTAAAACTGACTTCTTGAAGGAACAGATCACCAAGAGCAAGCGTCTATTTTCTTTTTTACATTCCGACTTGGTTTTGTGCCCATATTCTCCGAGTACTCACTGTGTACTTTGCTTTATCCGACTTGCAGAAACCATTGCCAAGGCCAAGAATATTGTCGAGCAATCCAAGCACATTCAAGAGCTGGATAGCGAGAACAAAATTCTTAAGCAGGAGAGGAAGGACATGCTAAAAATGCATGAGGAGTCAATGAAGGTCCTGCAGGACTCCGCCATTGAGGAAATCAATCGCTTGAAGGAGGAGATCTCGATCTTAAGATATCAGAAGCAAGCTGCCGACGAGCAGAATCAACACCATCATGAGGCGTATAAGCTCCTCCAACAAGAGAAAGAATCCTTGGCGGACACCCTCTGTCAATCTGTGTCCAGCATTTTCAGTAAGTTTTCTCGATCTTGGATTTCTGTCATCTGGGTATTCTGAATTTTTGAACTCATGTTCTCCTTGTCGGAATTTGTAGCTCCTATGGGTTTCATCAAGGCATCGGACTCCATGGAGAAGTACTCGGAGATTTTGTGTCGAGCCCCAGAGCGTATCACAAGCTGGAAAGTCTCATGTGCATGGGCTAGAGCAAGGATGGCGCTGTCCATGGTGAAGGCACACTACCAAGATGCCGACATCAACACGGTGACCTCTGGCATTCCCGATGTAGACGATGATGGCAAAGAGATTAATCATGAATCCATCTTGTCGTCGCTCGCGGGTTATGACACTAGAGTTGCTGACTTGGTCGATATCAATGTATTTGTGCTGATGAACACCATCGATGGCAACAACCAAAGTTCCTCCGAGTCTCTTCATACTGCCGACTTCGAGGGTGGATCTCATGCTGCTGATGACGCTGCTTCCAAGTCGCCTGCGCCAAAGGAATGAAAAACAATCTTGTAATATTTGTTTCACCTTTGATGCATATGCGGAAAAAACTTATTTATGTAACTTAAGGCGGAAAACAATGTTGTATGTCCTGCTACTTAAGAACTAATTTCCAACATGTATATATTATTTAAGCAAGTGCTGGCTTATCCATTACTTTGGTTCTTATGCTTGGCTTTTCATGAGTCGGAAGACTCGTTGTCGGAACCATGCGCTCAGGTGATGATGCCCAATGGCACCGTCAATAACCTAAGCACAAAATCGCCGACAATGAGTGCCGAAAGTCACTACTCCAGAATCCACATAAAAACGACAAAGAATGTGTAGACCAGAAAACTTAAGCTAACGCCCGTAGGTGGATTTTTCACAAGCGCAATCGCAAAACTTGTGCATAAAGGTTTTATATGATCCAAAAATGAACACTAAGGGAGATAAAAGACTCAGAAATATGAGTTAACCAGAGAGATTTATTTCATTGATCATATAAGAGGTACACAATTAGATAAAAGATGCTAAGTGTAAAAAGGAGGTAGCTGTGCTATGTTCCATGGCCGATCAAGCTCCGGGTAGTCATCATCCGGGTCACGTCGCTTACGCTTATGATCCTCGTTGGGTCTATCCTTCAGTTCACGATTGTCAATGAGGTAGTAAGACCCATTGAGCAGCGCCTTGCTTATGATGAACGGTCCTTCCCATGGCGTGGATAATTTGTGTGACTTCTTCTGCTTAATTCGGAGCACCAAATCCCCCTCTTTAAACGAGCGATGCTGAACGCGGCGACTATGGTAGCTGTGTAGCTTCTGATGGTAGATGGCGGATCTTTTGCATGCCAAAACGCGCTCCTCCTCGAGAAGGTCCACATCTAGGCGTCTGGATTCTTCAGCGTCATCTTCATCGTAAGTGGCAACTCTTGGTGCACCGTGAAGTATGTCGGAAGGCAGGATGGCTTCTGCTCCATATACCATGAAGTAAGGGGTGTAGCCGGTGGATCTGTTGGGTGTAGTTCGTAAACTCCACAGCACAGATGGCAATTCCTCCGCCCAGGCTCCAGCTGCTCTATGTAGTGATGCCTCAAGACGTGGCTTGATTCCATGCAGAATTAATCCATTGGCTCTCTCAACCTGACCATTGGATTGTGGGTGTGCCACAGATGCAAGGTCAAGTCAGATGCCCTTCTCCCAACAATAATCTTCCACTTCTCCGAGTGACAAGTTACTGCCGTTGTCGGTGATAACGCTATGTGGGAGACCAAATCTCACCACTAAATCCCAGACAAACCTGAGGGCTGTTGCCCCATCAAGCTTTCTAATGGGTTTAGCTTCTATCCATTTAGTGAATTTATCAACTGCTACTAGAAGATGTGTAAACCCACATGGTTTCGTCTGTAACGGTCCCACCATGTCTAGCCCCCAGACTGCAAACGACCAAGTTATTGGTATTGTTCACAATTCTTTAGCAGGAATATGTGGTTATTGGGCATAATACTGGCATCCCATGCATGTTTCAACCAGCCTGTCGGTGTCCGCCTTCGCGGTCAGCCAGTAGAATCCTTGCCGAAAGGATTTCGCGACCAACGATCGAGGAGCGGCGTGATGCCCGCAATCTCCGAGATGGATTTCCATACCTTCTAGCTGGGAAACACACTTTAGGTATAAACCATTAGTGCTCCTTCTGTAGTGTTGTCCATTGATTATGGTATAACCCTTTGCTCGTCATACTATTTTCCGTATTTCGACTTCGTCGTCGGGCAAAGTTCCGTGTTCGAGATATTCCATGAACGCTTTTGTCCAAGCCAGAGGAATCTTTGTCACCGTATTGACGAAAGAGTTAGCTCTATCCGGGTTGTCGATGTCGGCTCCCTTCACGGATGGTGTGCGTAGATGCTCTAGGAAAACTCCTGGCAGAATTCGTTTGCGCCCTGATCCAAGCTTAGACAGCAGATCAGCCACCTCGTTTTGCTCCCCAGGTACATACTTGACTTTGTAGCCCAAGAAGCTCTTGGCTATCTCGCCCACTTCGTCTCGATATGCCGCCATCATAGGGTTCCGCACATTCCAGGTGCCAGCCACCTGCTGGGCAACCAAGTCGGAATCTCCATAGCAAACTTTGTGCTTGATGCCAATATTCTTGGCTACATGAAGTCTGTGAATGAGTGCTTCATACTCCTCCATGTTGTTTGTAGCCTCGAAGTGGATCTGCAGAACATAGTGTAGCTTGTCTCCTATTGGTGACTGTAGCAATACACCAGCCCCCGAGCCATTGAGCAGCTTTGATCCGTCAAAGTGTATCACCCAGTACTCTAGTTCCGGCAACGGAGTAGCATCTGGCATCTCCGTCCAATCTGCAACAAAATCCGCCAAGGCTTGTAACTTAATAGCGCCGCGTCTCTTGTAAGTGATCTCGAAGGCGGCAAGTTCAATGCCCCACTTCGCGAACCTTCCTGAAGCGTCACTGTTGTTGATTATGTCGGACAGTGGAGTCTTGCTCACCACTGTGATTGGGCGCTCCTGAAAGTAGTGCCTCAGCTTCCGAGAAACAAGGAATACTCCATAAGCTATCTTCTGGTAGTGCGGGTAACGCTGCTTGGACTCTGTCAAGACCTCGCTCACATAGTAAACTAGTAGTTGAACTCCATGCTCATAGCCTGGTTCCTTCCGCTCTACCACGACGACGATGCTGATTACCCGGTTGGTTGCCAACATGTAGATTAATAGGGGCTCGCTAGGCTCGGGCGCTGCAAGGATGGGAGCTGAGGAAAGAATCTCCTTGAGCTGCTTCAATGCTACATCTGCTTCGTCCGTCCATGTGAATTTTTCCTCCTTCTTCAGCAACGTGTACAGCGGCGGAGCCTTCTCTCCAAGTCGGCTGACGAACCGACTAACTGCTGCAACACAACCTGTTAGTCGTTGAATGTCCTTTAGGCATGTCGGACGGTTTATGTTTAAGATGGCCTTGATTTTCTCCGGGTTGACCTCGATTCCACGCTGGGAAATGATGAAACCCAACAATTTGCCGGCTGGAACCCCGAAAACGCACTTCTTAGGGTTAATCATCATGTTGTATTTCCGTAGATTATCAAAGGTTTCATTTAAGTCGGAGATTAAGTCATTTGACTTTTTATACATCATCGCGATATCGTCCACATAGGCATGAACGTTCCGACCAATTTGGTCGTGCAGGCAACGTTGCATTGTCCGCTGGTAGGTAACACAAAGTTCCATCAGCCATCGAGTCAATGACTTGGTCAATGCGAGGCAAAGCAAACGGATCTTTGGGACATGCTTTGTTCAAGCCGGTGTAATCAACGCACATTCTTAATTCATTGGTTCCCTTTTTGGGGACAAGTACAGGATTGGCCACCCATTGGGTGTGAAGGACTTCTTGGATAAATCTATCCTTAAGTAACCTAGCTATCTCTTTGCCAATGGCGCGTCTCTTCTCATCTCCAAAGCATCGTAGAGGTTGTTTCACTGGTTTGGATTTTGGATCAATGTTTAAGCTGTGCTCGGCAAGTTCCCTAGGTACATCTTTCATGTTAGCAGGTTGTCAGGCAAAGATGTCCCTGTTCTCACGAAGGAACTCGACGAGCGCGCTTTCCTATTTGGGGTCCAGTTTCGTCCCAATGGCGATGACCTTGGAGGCATCACCTATCACAAGTTCCACCGGCTTGGTTTCGATGGCGGCCTTGAACGCAGGAGCGGAGTCGAAGATCTGCTTCTTCGATGCGGGCATCTCCGGACAGCTTCCGCAACGTCTGCTTCATTGATCTCACAGTCCCTTGCCTTGGTAAAGCTTCCGGATATGGTGATGACACCATTTGGTCCGGGTATCTTGAGTTTGTTGTAGACGAAGCATGGCTTGGCCATGAATGTGTCGAATATGTCGCGGCCGAATATGACGTGGTACACGCTCTTGAAGGGGACCACCTCAAAGGTCATGCGCTCTTGGCGGTAATTATTAACATCGCCAAAGGAAACCTGAAGTGTAATGCACCCAAGGGACTGATCCTCCCGACCAGGAACAACACCGTGGAAGATGGTGTTGGTCCGCCTTAGGTTTGACTCCATCAAGTTCATCTTCTGCAGTGTATCCAGGTACATGATGTTGATGCTGCTTCCACTATCCACCATACACTTGGTGAACTCCACGCCGTCGATCAAAGGGTTGATGACCATGGCGTACTGGTTCTCCGTAGGGATAAGGTCTGGGTGGTCCTTCATGTCCCAAGTAATTGGAACCTCCGACCAGCGTAGGTACTGGGAACTGGGGGAGAGTAGCCATCAGAATCCTCAAGGAGGTCTTCTGTTGTCGGACGGTGGGGGTTCCAAGGAAAGTGTGGTAGACTGGCGCCTTCTTCACGAAGGGGTTCTTGCCCTTGTCGTCGCTCTTGGCGGCGTACTTGGGGTCAACGTCCTCATCCATGTCACTTGAATCCTTGGACTCCTCCTCCTTCATTTTCCCCTTGCCCTTGCCTCGCGGTCTGTTCTTCTAACTTCGCTTGTAGCCGGACTCCGGGTCTTCCTTGAGGTCGTTGACGAACTTGCAGTGTCGATTGGTATGGGTGGCCTTTCCGTTGACGTCGAGGTGTACGAGGCACGACATATCGTGGTACTCCTCGTAGGTTTGGGGAACGCGGAGCGGCGCCGAGGTAGTTTCGCTTCCTCGTTGCTGCCCACGACCAGCTCCCCTTCCTCGGCCATGTTGTCTGCCATCACCTCGTCCTGTAAAAGTCATAGCGAACATGTCGGTAGATTGCTTTTCTTCTGGAGCGGTTTTCCGCTTTGTACTGCTGTTCCTCCAAGCTTGAGTTGGAACGGCCGATGCCGGCAAGGAGCCGCGAGCATCCTCATCGGCAGCTACGAACTCACTAGCCAACTAAATCATCTGGTTCAAGTCAAGCTGGTGATTGTCTTGCAAGCGCTTCAGCTTATGTCGGAGCAACGTGCCCCTTTTCAACCCATCGATGAAGGCAGCCATGGCGATCTGAGCGTGCACTCCTGCGCAGGAATTCTTCATGTCCAGCCAGCGGGAGAGGTAGGCGCGAGATGTCTCGTATTTCTCTTGCACGCACCGCTGTAGATCGCCAACAGTGCAGGGATGCTTGTATGTACCCTCAAAGTTCTTGGTGAACGCTTCTTGCATATCTAACCAATTGCAGATGGATTTCTCCGGCAAGTCGTCGATCCATTGACGGGCCGTGCCTGCCACCATTAACGGGAGGTACTTGACGGCGACGTTGGGGTTGCCTCCGGCAATCTCCACCGCGTTGCTGTAGTCCTGTAACCATGTGGCTGGCTTGGCAGTGCCGTCATAGGGCTTGATGGTCTTGTCAATCCGGAAACCCTTGGGGTAAGTTGCGGACCGTATTGCATGTCCAAAGAAACGTGGTCCCAGGAATGGTCCTTCACGGGCCTCGTGGATCTTATCGATCCGCGGACGTGCATCGTATGGCTCCGGGTTCTTCTCCTTGCCAATAGGGGTTGGGCTCCGTGAACGACGTGGTCCTCCTCCGCCATGGTGACTGCTTGGTGGTGACGGAGGCGGAGGTGGCGGTGGGTTAGCCTTCTTGATGTTACCCTCCTGCGACACCTCACGCCTGTCACGTTGCTTGTAGGACGCGGAGGGTCGTGGCGCGACCTGCTCTTGTGTCCTTGGTTGCGCTCTCCGTCATGACGGGTCTGCTCCGCGCTGTCGCAGATGATGATGCCGCACTGCTTTGGCGGCGGCATATCCGTACGATGGTGAGCCTTGTGATCTTCGCGATGTCGGGGTGGTTGGGGCGGTGGCGATGGGAGACAAGGTCGGGCGTTTTCTCCGTGATTGGAGGATATGGGGATAGCATCCTTCCTGTTGCGCGCATCCCTCCGTCTTTGTTCTGATGAACACGTATGGGACCCGACATCAAGAGGATATCTGTCCCTTGGCGTCTTATGCTGGCTAGACTGGCAAAGCGCTAGGTCAGACTCAAGCCTCTAAGAGGTGGCCTTTTCATGCTGCTTCACCACCTTGGCCACTAGGTCATAGACCTATTCCACTGCCTCGGGCGATCTATCCTGCTCCAGAAGGGTCTTGGCGACGGCAAGGTTTAGGAGTGGGGTGGGCATCACCTGCTTGCCTTCACTGTCAATGTATGGCTTGGCTGTACACCAGGATCATTGATGACGCGAGTCGGAGCTTTCTTGTCCTTATGCTTCTACAGCAGAGTCTTGTACTCGGCCTCCATTCCACTAGCTTTCTCTATTGACTTCTGCGCGTTGACCATATCTCGATCTAGCTTAGCCTTTCGGGCGATGGCTCTCCGCTTTCCTCCAGCAGGGCGCTCGGCGGAGGAGCATGCGGATATGGCGATCATCATCAGCAGTAATAAGTGGCCCCTTCCCCTTTTCCAGCGCTATAGGCGGAGCTTGTCCAGGTTGATCTTCATCCATCGCCGTCCCAATGGTGACGAACACCTCTCGAGACGTGACGGCATTGTTGTCTTGCTCGTCGCGCGTGTACTCCTCCTCCATCTCCTGCATGGCGGAGTCTAGTTCCTCTGGATTGAAATCTATCTCCTCTGAATCTGCACTGAAGTCAGCGTAAAGCGTGTTAATAACATAGTCGGAGGGTGCCAGGACTTCCTCGACGATGGGCGGTGGAGGTGCAACAGCAGCGACGATGACTAGAGGTGGCGGCGCAGCTGCGACGATGGCGGCCGGAGGCGGTGGTGGCGGTGGCTGAATCGGAGGGGCTCCATCAATGAGCGCAAGCGCTATCTGAGCTGCCGCTTCGGCCTCCGCGTAGTTGTTGACGGTGTTCACCATGCCTTCGAAGGTAAGGCGTCCTGACGCCTGTTGCCGTCTTAGATAATGTCGGAGAAGCGTTCCATGGTCCAGTCCTTCCATAAAGTGATACATAGCATCATCATTGGGGTAGTGGGCCAGATCGGCTCGTATACAGATCACGAGGGTTTTCGCCCTCTCTCTGAACGCAGCGCACCAGATCGAAGATGGTAACCACGCCGACGAACTTGGATCTCTGTTCTCCAGACGCACGGGCGAAGCCGGCGGACTCGCAGCGATCTTCCACCTTTATATCCTTCACATGGGCGGTTTGGGTGGGCCTTGAACTTTTCTGATCTTTGCCGGCAAACTCCAAAGAGAGATCCAACATCGATCCTTCCACGAACGTATCCTGCCCGTAGGCGGTCTGTGCGGGTCTTGGTGCTCCTCCGACTTCGAGGGAACTAGTGCCCGAGTCGGTTTCGCCAATGAAGAGGTGGATGTCTCCGATAGGAACGGTCGAACACCGCGTAGGGTTTGTCTTCGCCGGGATCCAAAACTCGTCGGGAGGGACGATTGGAATGTTGTCGGAGAAGAGAACACGACCGATGGCCACGATTTCGCCGATTCCCGTGAAGATCTTGGTCCTCGCCCTCTGAAGAGCCTGAAGCGCCTCTTGCCCCACGGTGGGCGCCAACTGTCGTGGTATTACCGACGAGTATGCCATGGAGGGGTCCTCACAGTGCGTGTTTAGACACGTGGGGGAAGGCGGACGGTTGACGGGGTACGAGGTAACACAGCTTACCCAGGTTCAGATCCCACAACGGTGGAGGAATCCTACTCCTGCTATAAATCACTATAAGGGTAATACGCCGAGTTACAGGCATAGGTTCGCTGTGCGAGGTGTGAGCTAATCGCTACTTGATCGTCTGAGATTGTAAGTTATCGTGCCCTAAAGGCTCCCATAGGACCAACTTATATAGTTGCCGGTTCCTAGGGTTATAGGGAAAAGTCCTAGCCAGACAGGTTACAGAGTCCTACATTGACTATGACTAGTCTAGCTTGTCTTGTACTCCAAGGCTCCGGGTACGTCGGTGACTCAAACCATATCCTTCCTTTATCCGGCACGGGCCTCCCTTCTGGATCCATCTAACTGGGCCGCCCAGCAGGCCATGGGCCATGCTACCAACTGTGGTCCACCCGGGTTATCCGGATAAGAGACATGCTATGAGGATATGAGGATACCCATATAGCATATCCCCAACATGCACAATTTCCATTAAGTTAGTCATATGTTCCTCCTTGGCCTATGAACAGAGTTTCAATTATCTCCAGGAAAGTCTCAGAAGCGTCAATTGATCAAAATCAAACACTCCAAAATTCCATCAACATGGAGTTTCTACATGTTTTATTTCCAATATAATTTAAACTGCGGTGTTAATTTGTAAGTGATCTTTCAATCATTTTTCTTGCGACATTTTTAGAATTAGTTTTTATGGACGTGATTTCTCCAACTAGACTTGTAAATTATCCATCTTCTATGGAATAAGGTAATTATTTGAACAACCTTTGTTCTCATAATACTTGAACAAAATAACAATTATTAAAACAAATATTGAAGGCAAGCTTTGATGTCAATGAGAAACACAACAACACTTTATTTGTTTTTGATGAACATCATCACATATTCTCTTGCTGGTTAATTAGGACATTGCAGTTCATGAATTGTGTTGTCCTGTATGACACTTCACACAAACCATTTCGGTATCCAATACCAAATAACCACATTGTTTAACAAGCAAAGAATACAACCATAACATGTATATCATGTATATACCTAAGACGGACATTTCCAGCCTTTTGTTTTTTGCCAAATATTTTATAGATTCTCTTTCAGCATTTCCTTTTCTTTTAAAATAATATATCAACATCAATAGTGTTGTCATACACCTGGCACATATTCCAAAGCATGTATATTCAAATACTAATACCTTTGGACCTACACTTTGAAATGGATCACCATCATAAAATGTTTTGCATTCTTTAGAAAACCATTCTTTAGTAATATTTTAATGTAGTAAACATTTTACCTACATCTTCTATTCATCCTTATCATGAAAACTTTCACGATCAAATTAATGTAGCTTATAAAGGAGAATCGAGAGTATAATGTTACTTCCCAAAACCTTTTTGGAGGATTAGGACGCCTAGCGACTCCAACCATCGCAAATTCTCATACAATATGAGAACATGCATTTTGCTAACCTATACACTAACATGTTGAAACCAAAACATCGATTCAGATATCACAATGTCTTCCACACATGATGGTTTCTGACACAATCCTTTCAGCTCCTAGATAACATTGATACTAAATCAACTTTTGAATATCAAGTATCAAGGAGGCAAACATGATATTTAGATACTAACACTAGAACTGTTACTCTTGATGTAATACTACTTATTAAACTTCATGGAGTAAATGGAGTTTGCTGAAAGTTTGCAATAGGAATTTTGAACTTTAGATTGACACTTACAACAATACGATACCAATTCGTAAAGTAAATATCCAAAATTTTATAGTTCTATTATCTCAATTATAATAGGAAAAAGTTTGAATTCAAAAGCCTTTGAAAATCATTTGAAAATCAATCCAGAAAATCAAATCAGAAATAGAAAAGGAATAAAGAAAAATAAAAGGGTCGGCGCCAGACTTTGGGCCCAACAGTGAAACCAGCCCAGCTAGCCCACCCGGGTCCTCTCTCTCTCTCTCTCTCTCTCTCTCGGACGCGCAGACACACCCACGGAGACACTGATGCTCGGACCCCACTCCCTCTCTGCTCTATTCGCTGACAAGCGGGCCCCGTCCACGTCGTCATCGTCTTGCCCAAATTTCCGCTCACGAACACCGCCGCTGGCCGTTGCTGCGTTGATTCCGCGGTGTAATTGGCATTGAATCACTGAGCGTTTCTTGTCGAGCCTCTGCCTACTTAAGCACCTCCCTCTTGCGGCCATTTCCCCTCACCCAATTTCCTCGCCACGCCACCAGGCTGCTCGCAACTCGCTCGACGCCGCCGCTGTCCCGACGATCTCCGGCAGCAAATTCCGGTGAGTCCCGACCACCCCAGAGCCTCTGATTCAAACGAATGTGTCCAGCATGATCTCGTGCATCTTCTGATGCCCCTTGCTTGCCTGCTTGTGACCAAGGATGCCGTCCCCGTTCGTGCCCACAACCGACCGAGCCGCCACTCAACTCCGGCGAGTGATTAAGGTAAAATCCGACCGCCCCGTGCCTCCTCTTTGACGCTGACTTGTTCGCCTGACCTATGCGCACACACTGATGCCCTCCGTTTGTGTTAGGGCGAAGCATAATGTCGCCAACGTCGCCGTCCACCGGAACCCGACCCTGTCATCCACTCCGACGAGATCCCACGGCCACTACAGCACGCCCCTTGCCAAGCCACCGCCACGTTGTAACACCCTCAGAATCGGCCCTATGCAAGTTTTAGCGCTTCCCGCCAAACCCGCATAGAAACGATTCAAAGGTGCCCACCAGGCACTTTCGTGCGGGTGGAAAACGAAGTAATAACATTACACAACAGTCCTCGATGGGACCCACAGAACGGATATATATATACAGCAGCGACTCAATGAGTCAAGAATACAGATATAATATACAAAGATCCAAATTACCTTGAAAACGATAGAGCGTCCAGCTACGGACAAGATGCAAATGGGGCTAAGAGCCCTGAAGAATAACCAATGGCGTCCATAACCCTGCCCTGGCCAAGCCGGAAGGGTAACCCTGCTAACGACGTCGATCTCAAGACCTGCTTAAACAAAAGGGGTGCCGACAAAGGGCAAAGGAAAAAGAGAGAGCGGTCAAGATCGAGGCCAAGACACTACGAGGCTAGAATTCGGCGGTCCTCGCCTACATAGGTATGGTGGACTGAGGCGGCAGCAGCAGCATGCACTAAACAACCTATAGAGACTCGATACAACTGGCGGCTATCAGAGAGGGATAAGAAAGACCTATTCGGAACCAACCTGATTCTACCATCAGACACACCCATCCTGGTGTTTCCCCCTCGAGACCAACCGAGGAACTCATACCATTGGCAGTTTTATTTATTCAGTTATCGTTGCAGCAATTACTAGTCAAGTATAGATAAACATCCTGATAAAATAAGCAGTGGGCACTTTTAGTTAACCATTCCGTTGTAGTTGCGACACTTACTAGTCAAATACAATTAGCATGAGATAACCCAAAACCCAGCAGTTGTTGGTACTTTTATTTAGCCATTCCGTTGTAGTTGCAATACTTACTAGTCAGATACAATGGTCGCAAGCGACAACCCAAACAAGCAATTGTTGGCAGTTTTATTAGCCATTCCATTATAGTGAAGCTGATTACTAGTCATATCGGGTACAAGTCAAATTATAACAGTAAACTTTAGTTATAGTTGTCTATGATCGAGACCTGTGCTCCAAGTCGTCCATAACCGCGGACACGGCTTCTCGATAAGATTAAACCCTGCAGGGGTGCACCAAAGTATCCACACGCACTTCGACCCTTTTTGCCAGATCAATTAACATACACCCATCGGTATGTCGGCGGGGCCTAAGTCATGACGTTTCCCAGACCCAAAGCAAGCACGGGGGGCCACCCCACTAAGTACACCCGCAACAAAGTCGGACGGTCTCCGAGACGGACTCAGGGTTTGCGACAGTGGCTGTAAACGACAGGGGATCCCAAAACTGGGCCTGTTGATACCGCGAAAACACTCCGCTTCCAAAACAGTACAGTGTGCTATCCATCGCATAATTTAAATAAAGCAGTAAAGCATGGCATAAGTACATGATAGTAATAAAGCCCCAAACTACTTGTGGCCCCTAGTACAGTACTTTGAAATCAGGTACTAAATCGATGGGGGGCCCATATCTCCCCACATGTGGTTAGCGCGCTCGATCTCGGAACAGGTGTCAAGAACTCGGGGTCCTACGGGACACAACTGGACGGTTAACAACCAAATAACATCTATTGCCCACTTGTGCCTCTGCTTACCTACTTCAATTTTAGTTGTTAAACAATAATTAAAGTAAACGATTATTAAAGCCATGATCATCTCCGACCTTAAACATACGGCAATACTCCAACAACTGTGGTACTTGACGACACGCAACAGCACTTGAGCAAGCGACTATGACGCGCAAGTCCAACTATCTACCCAACAACAGGTAATAGGTTGTGTCCAAGGCAATATAAGGCTGCAAGGGATATCACGGGTACGAAAACTAGAGCAACGCAACACAGATAGCAATAGATCAATAGGAGGGAATAAATACTATAAAAGTAAGATAGGTAGAAAGGGGGAGATGCTCATGAAAACATTGCCAAGGTTCATCCAAGATCGGTCGACTCACATCAACTCATCGGCCTAGTCCGTGAAGAAGCAAAACACTAGCAGAAAACACCGGATGCAATATTTAATACTACGTCAAAGATCGGGCATGATGCATGTATGATGTATGGCATGGCAAAGGTGCGATGCAATTAGGCAAGATTAGGCGGAACCGGGGTCCCGACAATAATTAAACGGTTCAAGTTATTTATCTACCCCGCAATTAAAAGTTGGATTAGCAAGACCAAACATGGCTTCGGTTCGTTACACAAAATTAAATGAGGCCAATATGAGACTAGATTTGCCCGCATATGGGCCCCATATTTAATTAGAGGTGAATCGGCATAAGGCCCCCAAACCACATGATATGAATGCGAGATGAACAATTAATATGCGACAAGTTGTATGATAAAATAGGGTTTCGGGAAGGGTTCACACATTAGAGGGTCTCGACGAACTTGGGGTTCCGAGGTTCGGGGTTCGACGGAAACAGTCTCGGGCAACAGAAGCAGATCTTGTCGCATCCGCGGTAGTCGGGTCATGTTGTCGGTCTTGTCGTCTCACGTGAAGGTCTTGGCGTCCGGGTCACGGCGTCTTCGGGTCCGTGTAGATGGTCATGGCATCCCGAGGAGAAGATCTCGTCGCTCCAGGAGAAGATCTTGGGGTTCCGCGTTGACGGCCTTCGGGTACGGGGGTCTCGGCGGTGTTCAGGTTCGGATCCGGGTCTTGATGTCCATGTAGAAGTACTTGGTGCTACGTGACGGAGATCTTGAGGGTCCATGTTCTCGGCGATCCCTGGCGCATTCGTTCGTCGGGTCCGCAGCGAGAGAGAGTACTTGATGGATGGAGGAGGTCCATGTTCTCGGCGGGCGCTTCGGATCGGTCTTCAGGGCACGCCATATTTGTCGCGAAGATCTTGACACGGCCAGCAGCTACAGGGAACACGCGGGAGCATCTCAACCGGCTCTTGAGCATCATCACAGGAGCATGCGGTCGAGGCAGCGCCGATGCGGGCTTGGGTCAGATGAGGCCCAGAGGAAAAAGGCCGATCGAGCGCTGGCGGCCGGAGCAGGGCGGTTCAGGGTCGACGAGCAGCGCCAAAAGAGAAGAGGGCGACAGCAGAGGGGGTCGCGCGTCCCTGGCGGCGGCGGCGCCGGAGAGACGGGGCGAGGCCGCGGCAGCAGGGGCTCGCCGGAAGGAGCCTGGGCGGGGCGGACGGCGAGGGGAGGAGGCAGAGGTGGCGCCGGACGGCGAGGGGGCGCAACAGGGGAAGGCGGAGGTCGCGTGGAGGCGGACGGTGGAGAGGAAGGAGGCGGTGGCGGAGGTCACCAGGGCGCCGGCGAGAGCGGAAGGGTCCCGCGGCGGCGGGCGCGGCTCAGGGAGAGGAGGGCCAGGGCGGCGGCTAGGAGCACCGAGCGGAGGGCAGAGACGGGCGGTGGCGCGGTCGGAACGGAGGAGGGGCCCGGCGGTGGGCGCCGCGGAGGAGGAAGGGCGAGGGAGGAGGCGCGAGCGCGCGGCCGGCTGGGGTCGGGCGGAGGCCGGAGAGGAGGTAGGAGGGGGTGGGGCGCGTCGGTGGGGAAGGTGGGGAGCGGGGGCTGGGGGCGAGCGGAGGCGAGGGAGATGGTGGGGGACGGCTCACGGAGGGCGGCACTGGCGGCGAGCAGAGGCGAGGTGGGAGGCGAGCAGAGGTGAGGGAGGGTTGCGGAAGCGGGGAGCGCGGGGGAGGGCGAGGAGGGAGACGGGTTCAGGGGACGCGGGGCCAGGGGGCGGGGCCAGGTGGGGTCCAGGCGGGGTGAGTGGAGAGAGTGGGGCATGTGTGTGCCGCGCATGTGAGAGCATGTGGGAGAGGGAGGTGAGGTGGCGGTGGCTCTGTGGGATTTGGGAGGGGTGAGGTGGCGACATAGGATGGGTTGGGGTGAGGTGGCTGGAGGGGTGGGTAGACTAGGTTGGGTAGTTTTAGGATTTTGGTGGACCGATTGGTTTTTTACGGGGGGTGGTCGACTGGGTCGAATCGGCCCGTTCGACTGCCCCCTAAAAAATAATATCGGGTTTTATTTAATTTAAAAATAACTTATGTATTTAGTTTTAGACAAACAAAATATCCGGAAACATCCGGGGGTTTAATTTGAAATAGAAGGAGGGCTAATTTTAGAAAACCATAGTCTTTCGCAACATAGTTTTTAGGCAAAATAATATGCATGATGATGAAGATGCTCAAATGCAATGTGGCATGATGACATGAGCATGCGGTCATGATGATGCAATGCACAAAAACAACGCGATTTTCTAGTAGTGGTTTTATGGATGCCACACCGACACCACTAACAATGGATCTCGCCCTCGAGATCCGCCTCATGGTACCGGAAGGAAGGTCGGCGATCTTCGTCTTCTCGCTTCGTGTAGATCCTCGCGACACCACTAACAAGAGGTCGTTGTCCGTGATCGTCGAGGGAACACTCCGGGAACAAAAAGGTCGAAGGTAGAGGCATCAACAAATAAAGCCACCTCTAGCTTCCGTGGACGGAGTAAAATTGCTGGATCCACTGATTCGATGTACAAGAGCGAATGATAAGAGTAGTCGGATGGTGATCAGTCCATCGCGCACCCAAACCATTACTCTGCACACGAATAGGCGGATTATGCAACCAACTCTCGGAATTCAGACTGAAGATCTCGACAAGCGAGGTTTGAAAACAAAGGAGTGATGCAGACTCTGCATCGGATCTGGCGTAGATGATGTCGTCGCGTTGGAAAACACCGGAAGGCTCAGACAAGGAACAAAGGGAAGTCCACCAGACGAAGGGTTCCTCGGATAGCATGAAGTCTAGATGTAGACACACCATTACCAAAGGAGGAAGCGAAACCCTGAAGGTACGATGGAACCCAACCACGAGAAATCCTGGACTCGAAGAAAAGATAAGAGGTGGATTCAAAACACGCAGAGGTGAGAGGAGAGCAGCAGAGGGGTAAGGAGTAAAATCAGACCTAATCAGATCTATCCAACCGATTTTGCAAAACTAGTTTTGACACTCTACTTCGGCCGTTAGCTAGGTCATCCTACAGGCTGGACTTGTGGGGTTTCGCAACTGCTGAGCTCTGATACCACTCTGTAACACCCTCAGAATCGGCCCTATGCAAGTTTTAGCGCTTCCCGCCAAACCCGCATAGAAACGATTCAAAGGTGCCCACCAGGCACTTTCGTGCGGGTGGAAAACGAAGTAATAACATTACACAACAGTCCTCGATGGGACCCACAGAACGGATATATATACAGCAGCGACTCAATGAGTCAAGAATACAGATATAATATACAAAGATCCAAATCACCTTGAAAACGATAGAGCGTCTAGCTACGGACAAGATGCAAATGGGGCTAAGAGCCCTGAAGAATAACCAATGGCGTCCATAACCTTTCCCAGGCCAAGCCGGAAGGGTAACCCTGCTAACGACGTCGATCTCAAGACCTGCTTAAACAAAAGGAGTGCCGACAAAGGGCAAAGGAAAAAAGAGAGAGCGGTCAGTACTGAGGCCAGTACACGGCGAGGCTAGAATTCGGCGGTCCTCGCCTACATAGGTATGGTGGACTGAGGCGGCAGCAGCAGCATGCACTAAACAACCTATAGAGACTCGATAAAACTGGCGGCTATCAGAGAGGGATAAGAAAAACCTATTCGGAACCAACCTGATTCTACCATCAGACACACCCATCCTGGTGTTTCCCCCTCGAGACCAAACGAGGAAGTCAACCGAGGAACTCATACCGTTGGCAGTTTTATTTATTCAGTTATCGTTGCAGCAATTACTAGTCAAGTATAGATAAACATCCTGATAAAATAAGCAGTGGGCACTTTTAGTTAACCATTCCGTTGTAGTTGCGACACTTACTAGTCAAATACAATTAGCATGAGATAACCCAAAACCCAGCAGTTGTTGGTACTTTTATTTAGCCATTCCGTTGTAGTTGCAATACTTACTAGTCAGATACAATGGTCGCAAGCGACAACCCAAACAAGCAATTGTTGGCAGTTTTATTAGCCATTCCATTATAGTGAAGCTGATTACTAGTCATATCGGGTAGAAGTCAAATTATAACAGTAAACTTTAGTTATATTTGTGTATGATCGAGACCTGTGCTCCAAGTCGTCCATAACCGCGGACACGGCTTCTCGAAAAGATTAAACCCTACAGGGGTGCACCAAAGTATCCACACGCACTTCGACCCTTTTTGCCAGATCAATTAACATACACTCATCGGTATGTCGGCAGGGCCTAAGTCATGACGTTTCCCAGACCCAAAGCAAGCACGGGGGGCCACCCCACTAAGTACAACCGCAACAAAGTCGGCCGGTCTCCGAGACGGACTCAGGGTTTGTGACAGTGGCTGTAAACGACAGGGGATCCCAAAACTGGGCCTGTCGATACCGCGAAAACACTCCGCTTCCAAAACAGTACAGTGTGTTATCCATCGCACAATTTAAATAAAGCAGTAAAGCATGGCATAAGTACATGATAGTAATAAAGCCCCAAACTACTTGTGGCCCCCAGTACAGTACTTTGAAATCAGGTACTAAATCGATGGGGGGCCCATATCTCCCCACATGTGGTTAGCGCGCTCGATCTCGGAACAGGTGTCAAGAACTCGGGGTCCTACGGGACACAAGTGGACGTTTAACAACCAAATACCATCTATTGCCCAGATGTGCCTCTGCTTACCTACTTCAATTTTAGTTGTTAAACAATAATTAAAGTAAACGATTATTAAAGCCATGATCATCTCCGACCTTAAACATACGGCAATACTCCAACAACTGTGGTACTTGACGACACGCAACAACACTTGAGCAAGCGACTACGACGCGCAAGTCCAACTATCTACCCAACAACAGGTAATAGGTTGTGTCCAAGGGAATATAAGGCTGCAAGGGATGTCACGGGTACGAAAACTAGAGCAACGCAACACAGATAGCAATAGATCAACAGGACGGAATAAATACTATAAAAGTAAGATAGGTAGAAAGGGGGAGATGCTCGCCTGAAAACATTGCCGAAGGTTCATCCGAAGATCGGGTCGACACTCACATCAACTCATCGGCCTAGTCCGTGAAGAAGCAAAACACTAGCAGAAAACACCGGATGCAATATTTAATACTACGTCAAAGATCGGGCATGATGCATGTATGATGTATGGCATGGCAAAGGTGCGATGCAATTAGGCAAGATTAAGCGGAACCGGGGTCCCGATAATAATTAAACGGTTCAAGTTATTTATCTACCCCGCAATTAAAAGTTGGATTAGCAAGACCAAACATGGCTTCGGTTCGTTACACAAAATTAAATGAGGCCAATATGAGACTAGATTTGCCCGCATATGGGCCCCATATTTAATTAGAGGTGAATCGGCATAAGGCCCCCAAACCACATGATATGAATGCGAGATGAACAATTAATATGCGACAAGTTGTATGATAAAATAGGGTTTTGGGAAGGGGTTCACACATTAGAGGGTCTCGACGAACTTGGGGTTCCGAGGTTCGGGGTTCGGTCTCAGGGTTCGGGGTTCGACGGAAACGGTCTCGGGAAACAGAAGCAGATCTTGTCGCATCCGCGGTAGTCAGGTCATGTTGTCGGTCTTGTCGTCTCACGTGAAGGTCTTGGCGTCCGGGTCACGGCGTCTTCGGGTCCGTGTAGATGGTCATGGCGTCCCGAGGAGAAGATCTCGTCGCTCCAGGAGAAGATCTTGGGGTTCCGCGTCGACGGCCTTCGGGTACGGGGGTCTCGGCGGTGTTCAGGTTCGGATCCGGGTCTTGATGTCCATGTAGAAGTACTTGGTGCTACGTGACGGAGATCTTGAGGGTCCATGTTCTCGGCGAACTTGGCGTACTCCAGGTTCGGGTCCAGGCGCCCGAGAGGAAGTACTTGATGGTTCTGATAGGGAGGTCCTGGCGCTTCGGATCGGTCTTCAGGGCACGCCATATTTGTCGCGAAGATCTTGACACGGCCAGCAGCTACAGGGAACACGCGGGAGCATCTCAACCGGATCTTGAGCATCATCACATGAGCATGCGGTCGAGGCAGCGCCGATGCGGGCTTGGGTCAGATGAGGCCTAGAGGAAAAAGGCCGATCGAGCGCTGGCGGCCGGAGCAGGGCGGTTCAGGGTCGACGAGCAGCGCCAAAAGAGAAGAGGGCGACAACACAGGGGGTCGCGCGTCTCAAGGGCGGCGGCCGGAGAGACGGGCAGGCGCGGCAGCAGGGCTCGCGGAAGGAGCTCAAGGGCGGACGGCGAGGGGAGGAGGCAGAGGTGGCGCCGGACAGCGAGGGGGCGCAACAAGGGAAGGCGGAGGTCGCGTGGAGGCGGACAGTGGAGAGGAAGGAGGCGGTGGCGGAGGTCACCAGGGCGCCGGCGAGAGCGGAAGGGTCCCGCGGCGGCGGGTGCGGCTCAGGGAGTGGAGGGCCAGGGCGGCGGCTAGGAGCACCGAGCGGAGGGCAGAGACGGGCGGTGGCACGGTCGGAACGGAGGAGGGGCCCGGCGGTGGGCGCCACGGAGGAGGAAGGGCGAGGGAGGAGGCGCGATCGCGCGGCCGGCTGGGGTCGGGCGGAGGCCGGAGAGGAGGTAGGAGGGGTGGGGCGCGTCGGTGGGGAAGGTGGGGAGCGGGGGCTGGGGGCGAGCGGAGGCGAGGGAGATGGTGGGGGACGGCGGCTCGCCGGAGGGCGGGTACGCCTGGGCGGCGGAAGGAGAGCAGAGGCAGGGATGGCGGCGAGCAGAGGTGAGGGAGGGTTGCGGGAGCGGGGAACGCGGGGAGAGCGAGGAGGGAGACGGGGTCAGGGGACGCGGGGCCCGGGGGTGGGGCCAGGTGGGGTCCAGGCGGGGTGAGTGGAGAGAGTGGGGCTGTGGGGTCAGGGTGGGGCATGTGTGTGTGCTGCGCATGTGTGAGAGCATGTGGGGAGAGGGAGGGAGGTGAGGTGGCGGGTGGCTACTGGTGGGGATTTGGGGAGGGGTGAGGTGGCGACATAGGATAGGTTGGGGTGAGGTGGCTGGAGGGGTGGGTAGACTAGGTTGGGTAGTTTTAGGATTTTGGTGGACCGATTGGTTTTGTACGGGGGGTGGTCGACTGGGTCGAATCGGCCCGTTCGACTGCCCCCTAAAAAATAATATCGGGTTTTATTTAATTTAAAAATAACTTATGTATTTAGTTTTAGACAAACAAAATATCCGGAAACATCCGGGGGTTTAATTTGAAATAGAAGGAGGGCTAATTTTAGAAAACCATAGTCTTTCGCAACATAGTTTTTAGGCAAAATAATATGCATGATGATGACGATGCTCAAATTCAATGTGGCATGATGACATGAGCATGCGGTCATGATGATGCAATGCACAAAAACAACGCGACACGTTGAGCTTCGCCTCGTCACTGCGATTCTGGTGAGCACACTCTCCCCTCCTCGGGCGACCTAGAACGCCGGCACCGCCACTGGCAGAGCGCTCCGCCGCTCGCCGTCGCCGCGCGCCGCCAGAACTTGGTCGTTTGATCAAGCGCCATTGGATCTAGATCCAACGCGTGTAATAGAATCACTTAAACAAAGCGGTACATTAGATCTGAGCCGTGCACGTTCACTTAAATCCAATGATCTGCGTCGATCGATCCGCCCGAACCGGTACGGGCCAATAGGAAACAAACGCGTGGCTAGGGTTTGTTTAAAAACAGAATTTGAAATCAGATTCATATCCAAAATTGATTTTGCTATAACTTTTGATCCACACGTTAGAATTTGACAAATTTTATACCGTTGGAATCAGGAGAACAAGCCCTTTCTGTTTATGCAATGTGTTTAATGTTTATCTTCTGTTAAAATGGTTTATTTTGCAAAAACATGTGTAGGGCTTATTTAGTTATATGATTTGTTTAGGAATTGTTTTGGTGTTAAATAAAATTTGGTTTGGCAAAGTTTTGACTTGTCTAGAATTCAGTACTATGCACTTGCTTGGTTGAGTTTCAAAAATCATCACTTAGCATCTTGCGAAGAGTGGTTGAGTTTCAAAAAACTATTCTTTGTGTAGACTTTGGTGCTAGTGATTGTGATTGTGAAGAGTGCTACTCTCCCAACTACCAAGGCAAGTGGTACTTCATGAATATTTCTTTCCCTATATTTTATACAAGCATTAGGAATATTTTGCTAAGACTTGCATGTTACTATTTTTGCCAAATGCCATGTTGGGAAATCCTAAGTAGTTGTAGAATTGCTAGGAAATTTCTAAGTTAAGTTACTATCTATGCCATGCTTAGCCTAGCTAGTAGCAAACAAGGGTTGGTAAAATATACATGCTAAGCTGAAAATATTTCTAAGTCTTTGGACTTATGTTTTCTTAGTAAAACAACTAAGTCAATGAATCACCTGGGTTGTATGGGACTTGATTGGTGGTTTTTGGTTGAGTGGTTACACAAGGCCCATGGCTATGGTTTACCTTGTGTATCTCACTTTTGGAAAGCCACCCAGGAACAAAGGGATTTTAGAGGCCAAGTGTTGAGAAGCTTCTAGTGCAGCCACTTGGCAATATGGGCTCTTCCTGGATCACACAGGTTGCTAGAACTTAGTCATTTGGACAGTTTGTGGTAGTGGGATGATAGGTTGGAACGCGTCCATTTGGCTAAGGGAAGGCTTCTGAATGGTCCTGTCTTGGTGAAACCAAGTCTGGTGGGGAAAGTGCACAACCTCTGCAGATGGAAAAATCTAAGTACTTAGCCAAGTCCATGGAAATGGACAACTTGAGCATCAAGACATGGAAGCTATCAAGAATCTCATCACTCCAACTTCTAAGTAAAAACTTGTGGGTGAACAAGGGTGAAGGTCCCCAATGTCTATTGGTGGTTCCTTGGGAAAAGTTTTTGACAAAGAAAAACTTAGTGATTTCAACTAATAGGAAAAACCTATTTTGAGCAAAGCAAGCCAAGCTACACTTAGCCAAAATGCATATAGTAATATAGTCCACCTAAATTTTACTAAGGTATCACTTGCCAATACTATTCCAAAGTATTGACCCACTGTGGCTGTAACTTGTGATGTTGCAGGTTACTCTGATGAGGATTAGGTGTCATGAGTCTACACTCAACATGTTTGCCTGTGGCACATGAAGATGAAGACTTATATTTATTTACTTATTCAAACTCTTGTATTAGGCCTGTGGCCATGAGTTGTAAAGACTATGTTTATCTCTAGAATGGATGTAATAAATGACCTTTGTATCTGTGTACTTCATCTTAAACTGTGGATGCTAGCAATGATCCAGGGACTAGCATTGCAATCACAGGGATCCTTTTCCTTTACAAAGGAGGGATCTTATAGCAAGTCCAGCACCGCAAACCAGCAACGCATCCATGATCACACACACATCTAGCACCCTGACAACCTCCGTCCCTGACTGTAGAAAAGCAGTGGAAATAGCATATCCTTCTAAAGAAACTACTGATAACATGTACTTTGCTAATCCGAAGCCATGGGGAATATACTAGAGGGCGAGAGAGATACTTAGCGAGGAGGTGTGAGAGGGGAGGAGGAGGTGCACCTTATATAGGGGAGGGGGCTACCAAAAGGGCATGGTCTCCGTCCATGGTGGGTTCCCGCACCTCTCCCTCCATAATGGTGAGTGGAGCTTCCACTCATATAAACACACCTTCACTCACATGTACACTCACATGCATTAATTTTCCACTAAAATTAATGTATCTCTCAATTAATAAAACTATTTTATTTATTTTATTAAGAATTTTTTAATTAATTTAATTAACAAACATTCGTATACCTTGAAACATTTCGAAATCACATGCAGAACCAATTTCAGCAATTTCACCCGAAACAATTCCGGTGTCCATCGAAATAATTCCAGCGCTTTCAAAACCTTTCTCTGGTATTATATCTGCCCCAATTGGTGTCAATATACCTTAATTGTGTCACCTTACGGTTCATGATAACCTAGACATGATCGAGACCCCTCTCTAATCAATAATCACTAGTGTGACCTGGAGATCCATACCTAGTCCCACACATTCAACGATGATTTAGTGATCGTGAGAACCTTTGATGTCGTAAACTAACCCCTTTGTCTCGTGATATCTTACATGTATGATAATTGAACATCAGTATCCCCATAACTAGTTTAATCTCGTTACCGATAAGTACTCTTTTCTTGTTCCCGTGATATAACATTCTAGTGATCTTATCACTTGCTTGCAAGCTATGTCAATGTGATATCACCGAGAGGGCCTAGAGTATATCTCTCCGTCATCGGGATGGATAAATCCCACTCTTGATCCATGAGCCTCTACATAACACTTTCGGAGTACCTGGACCCACCTTTATAATCACCCTGTTATGGTGTGACGTTTGATTTTATCAAAGTACTCTTCCGGTGTTAGTGATTGACATGATCTCATGGCCTAAGGATTAGGGTTACTTTGTATGACTTATTATACTAATGTAAACATAATGACTTTGATCGTATTATTATACTTCGTGTGAGTGTTCATCACATCATTCCACCAATGTTGTGACCCCGTTATTAACAACAACTAATATCCATGATCAGGAAACCTTTGATCATCTTGTTAATCAATGAGCTAGATTAACCAAGAGGCATAACCAGGAACTCTTATTTTTTTATTAACCACACATATTTTAATGTTTCCAATTAACACAATTATAGCATGAGAAATAAAAATTTTATCATAACATGGAATAAGATAATAACCACTTTATTATTGCCTCTTGGGCATATTCCCTTCAATAGATTTATGTGCGAGATACGTAGTCGGCTGGACTACGAGCCAAGCAGACACAAATGAGTATGTATGCCAACGACATACAAGAGTACATCGGAGCCACACCATCTAAAAGAAATAGAAATATTGCAATGCCATACGGCAAGATTCAAATATCCTAGATAGACATAATAGTTTAGGATACATCCTAAGACATCAATCAACATTGTATCAAGCAGAAGCGGAAGACAAGATCCGAGTACGGATACGAAGCAAACTGACATAAGATGCCCATAAATAAGCACATTAACACCCACAGATCTCAAAATCTCCATCCCTGGAATCTCTATGCATGAGGGTTGTTGCCACCATCATCAGTCTCCTTGACCCAGTAACCTTTATGTGGATATACCTGTCCATCTAAACAATATTTATCGTGTGAGACCGTAAGGGGATCAACAAGTATTTATGCATCTAAAGGGAGCAACCTGAGGGTGACAGAATTGCAGCAAAATATAAAGCCTAACAGTTCTACAGAGACACGCTACAATGACCGCCTAAACCAGAGATAGATGGACGCTCTTTAAATAAACAACAATTAATTACCCATCAGATATAACAACATAAATAAACATCGCATGCCCTCCTTATCCCTTACCGAACGAGAAGGTGGAAGAACATCCCACCCGTTGGCAGTTTTATTAATCATTCCATGAATATTGCACTAATTACTAATCAGGTTTAGTCAAGTTAAAGACGGTACTTTAGTTATAGTTGTCTATTATCGAGAAACGGTGCTCCAAGTAGTACATAACCGCGGAAACTGCTTTTAGAAAGATTTACCCTGCAGGTGTGCACAAATAGTAACCGCAAGCACGATCTACCTCTGGAAGAACCAAATAAAAGCAATGAGGCATCCCGACAAAGCATTCACAAGATTCCAAAATGATTTCAGGGGGCCACCCCACCAAACTACATGCTGATACGAAGTCGTTTGGCTCCACGATGGACCCGGGGTGTGTGGCAACAGCTGTAAACGACTGGGAACCCCAAAGTGTGTCTGGGCTTGTCGATATAATGAAAGTGTGTCACGGAGTTCCTAAATAGTACAGTAGTAAACGCTCTCCATGAGCAATAGTAGTAAATGAAGCAGTAGCATGGCATAAGTAAGGATAGTAATAAAGCCCCAAACTAATTGTGGCCCCAAGAAATAAGATGTGAATCAAGCTCGGACTAAGGAGATTCATGGATCCACATATGGATAGTGCGATATTTAAGGAACAAGAATAAAGTACTCGGGTCCTACGAGACACAAGTGAGCGGGTAAAAACCAAATAACAGCTATTGCCCACCGATGCCTCTTTCTTTAGTTATCCCATTACTATTCAATTCAGTTGTTGTAACACCCTCGGATTGTCCATATGCATGTTTTAGCGATTCCCACCAAACCCATATATAAATGGTTCAAAGGTGCCCACCAGGCACTTGCGTGCGGGTGGAAAACGAAGTAATATCATTACACAATAGTACACGATGGAATCCACAGAACATATATATACAACAATGACTCCATGAGTCAAGAATACAGATATACAACACAAAGATCCAAATCACCTTCCAAACGATACAACATCTTAGTATGGATAAGAAGCAACTTGGGCTAAGAGCCCTGAAGAATAACCAATGGCGTCCATAACGCTGCCCAGGACAAGCCGGAAGGGTAACCCTGCTAACAACGTCGATCTGAAACCTGCTTAAACAAAAGGGATGCTGACAAAGGGCAAAGGGAAAAGAGAACGGTTAGTACTGAGGCCAGTACATGGCGAGACTTAGAATTCGGCGACTCTTGCCTACATAGGTATGGTGAGCTGAATCTAAAGCGCAGCATGCACTAAAAAACCTATAGAGACTCAGATTCAACTGACGGCTATTAGAGAGTGATAAGAAACACATATTCGGATCCAACCTGATACTAACAACATACATACCCATCCTGGTGCTTCCACCTCGAGACCAAACCAGGAAGTCGTACCAAGGAAACTCACATAGTTGGCAATTTTAAAATTACTTTATAGTTGTAACACTTACTAGTCAGATATAAATAGCATGAGTCGTCCTAATATCATAAGCAGTGGGCAATTTTAGTTAACCATTCTGTTGTAGTTGCAATACTTACTAGTCAGTTTAAAATAGCATGAGACATCCCAAATTTAGTAGTTATTAGTACTTTTACTTAGCCACTCCGTTGTATTGAAGCTGATTACTAGTTAATCCAGAGTCAAATTTATAGCACTACTTTAGTTATAGTTGTGTGTGATCAAGATACTGTGTTCCAAGTCGTCCATAATCGCGGACATGACTTTCAGAAAGATTTACCCTGCAAGGGGCACAAATAGCAACACACGCATGATCAACCTCGGAAAAACCAAATGAAAACCCAACAAGGCATCATGTCAAAGCAATCACAAGATTCATAAAATATTTAAGGGGGGCACCCCACTAAGCTACCCGCGACGAAGTTGGGCAGCTCCAAAATGGACCCTGAGGTTTGCGTCAATGGTTGTAAATGACTGGGAACCCGAAAGTGTGATTGGGATTGATGATACCGCTAAAACACTCAGCTTACCTAAACAATAAAGTAGTAAAAGCTCTCCACGAGCAACAGTAGTAAATAATGCAGTAAACATGGTATAAAAATAGGATAGTAATAAAACCCTAAACTAGTTTGTGGCCCCATGAAATTAGTAATGACTCATGGTCTCGCTGAGGGGATTCATGGTCCCACATGTGGATAGTGTGATAGTTAAGGAACATGTATCAAGTACTCGGGGTCCTACAGGACACCAATGAAAGGTTAAAAACCAAATGACATCTATTACCAACCGGTGCCTCTGCATTTGTTATATCTATTCCCAACATTTTAGTATCAAGTTGTAATTAAAGTCATGATCGTCTCCAACAATAAGCATGAGACATTCCTCCAACAACTGTGGAACATCGACCGCACGAAGAAACACCTGCGCAAACAACTATGACTCGCAAGGCCGACTATCTACCAAACAACAGGTAATAGAAGGTGTCCATGGCAATATAGGCTGCAAGGGATATAAAGTGGTACAAATTCTAGAGAATCACAACACAAATAGCAATAGATCAACATGAGGAAGTAAAGACAAGCAATGTAAAATAGGAAGAAAGGGGGAGAATGCTTGCTTGGGAAACACTGCCGAAGGTTCATCCGAAAATCGGGTCGACACTCGCATCAACTCATTTTCCTAATCCGTGAAGAACCAAAGAACTAAAAGAAACACCAGATGCACTATTTAATACTATGGAAAAAGATCAGACATGATGCATGACATGGAAAATGTGTGATGAAATTAGGGAATATTAGGCAGAACCGGGGTCCTACCAATTAATTAGATAGTTCGTTTTATTTAGATACCCCGCAATGTAAGTGTTGTATTAATAAAGCAAAATATGGCATTGGTGCGCTACATAAATTTAAATGGATCCAATAAAAGACTAGAAAAGCCTGCATATGATCTTTATATTTAATATTAGATGAATCGGCTAAAAGCCCGAAACCACATGGGTACATAGATGACAATTTCTAAAACATGGGGCTCAGATAGGGGTCATATGTGGGTTTTGATGATCTTGGGGCTCTGAGGTTGTTCAGGTTCGGCTGGGTTCGGTCATGCCGGGATCGGTCTTTGCATCCATGGACCGGTGGGCCTTGGCGTTCCGGGCATCTTCAGTATGGGGGTCTCGGCGTTATTCATGTCTGTTTTTACATGCTTGAAGGTCCATGAGGGAGTCCTTGGACTTATGCGAATGTGGCTAGCATTTTCAGTCGGTACAGTCTTCGGAAGATCTTGACGAGACAAAACTTGGCATCAAAATCACATAGATCAAAGACACGATAGAAGTAGTGTGCAGATGCAGACTGGCAGCTGAGTAGTCAAGCACACGTGTAGTTCTTGAGGCACTAGGAGTGCACCATGAGCTATACTTCAAGATGCTGAACCAAAGAGAATGCACACACGCGGGTGTTGACAGAAACAACCGTGGACAGAAACAACGATATATTAGACAGACTTGGGTTAGAAGACCAGCCCGGGGATGCTCACGGTTGGAGGTGTGTGCTGAAAACGCGGAGATGGCACGGGGCAAGCATGTTGGCCATCGGATTGAGGGCGGCATCGAGAGACAACAACAAGGTCGAGGAAGGGCCACAACCAGCAGCAAGACCGGGCAGCGCTCGTTGCCGGCGGGGCCGCGTGCCAGAGGCCAGGCCGATCGAAGGGAGAAGGGGGCAGCCAGAGTCGGCGATCTCGAGAGTCGGAGGAGGATACGACAGAGAGGCGACGATGGGCTCAGCCATGCTCGGCGAGCAGAGCGAGGAGAGGGGAACATGCGGATGGTGGTAGGGCCTCGCACTGATGGCGGGGTGCTGCGCGGTTCGGGGAGAGGGTCGGCCGAGGTTCGGCGGGGCGAGGGAGGAGCGGGACCGGCGACGGGTATCGCGTGGTGACGGGACTCAAAGGGAGAGGCGCGGGGTAGAGGCGGCGTACGCGGGGAGAAGAGGAGGAATCGAGAGAGGAACGGGGTGCGGGATTAGGGAGGTGAAGCCACGATCGAGGGGGCAGGCTCAATCAACGGACGGCCCGCAGACGGTTTAAGCCCGACACACGCTAAACGTGTGTCCCGGCAGGGCTCGCCGCGCCCGCCACAACGTACATACCGGCCGCACGGGCCTTGCCTCAAGGCCCGACATGCCCCGTGATCTGCCAGCCGACGCTGGGCCCGTTAGGCACGCGGGGCACACCGGTCCACCAACTAGGGTTGCTTATTTTTTCAGCAGGTCTTTGAGAAAACCCTTAAGTTGGTTCTGAATTTCTAATACATCACATAAGGATCTGTGGCCTAGTGGTAAAGAGTAGCATGAGTCAAGAGAAGTTCGCTGGTCAGAATGCCTCCTTTTGGTCTGAATGCCTCCTTTTTTTGACTAATGTTACGTTGCACTCTCCGTTCAAAGGCTAAACGGGCCATGCCGGGCCGGCTCGTGTGCCTGAAGCCGTGGCACAGGCACAGCCCCATTGTTTCACGGACCGGCACGGGGCCGGGCTTGTGCCGGGCTTTTTTTGTGGGCCCACGGGCTGGCCCGTGAAACACCGGCCCGTTGGCCAGGTTTGGTCGTGCTGGGTTCTGGCGGGCTAGCCCGTGGCCCGCGAAGGAAGCACGGCACGGGCCTGGCACATCCCATGATGTTCCGTTCATGTGCCAGCCCGTGAGACGCTGGCGCCATGCCCGGGCCGCGGACTCAAGCACGCGGGCCTGCCCGGCAAGGTCCGACAAGCTTGCATACAGTGAGAATATAGGGATAAATAGGAAAAAGATGTTTCCCTGGGGTTCGAACCCGCGATGTCACCCCCTTGATCCGTTCCTTCTACCACTAGGCCACAGAAACTTTGATGTCATATGGTAGACTCGGCCTGTTTTGTATGGTAATTTTATGGGCCAGCAAAAAAGGCCAACAAGCCCACGTGCCTCATGTGCCACGGGCCGACCCGTTTGGCCTCCGTGTCATGCCTGGGCCTGGGATCGAGGCCCCCGTGCTGGCATGGCCCGACACGCGAGCTACACGGGCCGCTACGTGCCGTGTCGGGCCTGGACCGTTTAGGGCGTGTCGTGCCTGGGCCGTGCCGGGCTGGCCCATTGGCCAGGTTTGGGTGGGGTGCCATGTCACAGCGTGAGTCGTGTGGGTGCGCGGGGCCAAGGTGGTGTGCATGTTGTGTATGCACACGGGGGTACAGGGGTCACGTGGATCGGGTCAGCGTGAGTGCGCGCATGGTCGGGACAGCGAGGCGGGTTGGCAGCTTACGCGCGGGGAGAGAGAGAGACCAGGCGGCTCACGAGTAGTCGACCGTAGCGGCCAGGGGTGGGGTCATGCGGGGAATCAGGGGTGGTGGGTTGGGGTTTGGGGTGTTGGTGTGGTTAGGTAGGGTGGACAAGGGGGTGTTAGGGTTAGGGTTTTGTGGTAGGGTTAGGGTTTCGTGTTAGGTGGACATGGGTTTCAGCCGGCTGGGCCTTTGGGTATGGCCAGTTTAGCTCTAGGGTTTGGGCGTATCAGGGTGGTAGGTGGCGTGGCTTTCGGGTTGGGATGCCTCCCCCAGTACAACTATTTATTTAAAACATTTGGTTTGTTTTATTAAAATATTTATAAATATTTTTAGACAAATAGAGATATTTGAAGGGAATATGCCCGAGACACAATAATAAAGTGGTTATTATCGTATTCCTTGTTTATGATAAATGTTTATTTTGCATGCTATAATTGTATTAATACGGAAACGTTAATACATGTGTGTTTAATAAACAAAAAGGAAGTTCCTAGTTATGCCTCTCTTATAAACTAGCTCGTTGATTAACAAGATGATCAAGGTTTCCTGATCATGGATATTGGATGTTGTTAATAACGAGGTCACAACATTAGTGTAATGGTGTGATGAACATTCATCCGAAGTATAGCATTACGATCAAAGTCATTGAGTTTATATTGCTATAACAACTTACGAAGTGATCCTAATCCTTAGACCATGATATCATGTCAATCACTAACACCGGAAGTTTTTCTTGATAACATCAAACGTCACATCGTAACAGGGTGATTATAAAGATGTATTCAGAACTAATAAAGTGTTATGTTGAGGCCCATGGATTGAGAGTGGAATTTGTTCATCCCGATGACGGATAGATATACTCTGGGCCCTCTCGGTGATATCACATTGATTGGCTTGCAAGCAAGTGATTTGATCACTAGAATGTTATATCACGGGAACGAGAAAAGAGTGCATGTCAGTAACGAGATAAAACTAGGTATGGAGATACTGATGATCGAATCTCGGACATGTAATATATCGCGAAACAAAGGGATTAAGATACTAGCGTAAAAGGTTCCGACGATCACAAGAAAGTCATCGTTGAATGTGTGGGAGTCAGTATGGGTCTCCAGATCCCGCTTCTGATTATTGATTCGAGAGGGGTCTCGATCATGTCCGCATTATTCACGAACTGTAGGGTGACACACTTAATAGACACCGACATCCAATTGGAGCAAAAGTTTCATGCCAAAAGAATGAACAAGCGCAGGAATTTATTTCACTAGATACCGAAACAGTTTTTCGGGTGAAATTGCATAAAGTGGTTATGCATGTGAAATAGAATTCTAGCAAGGGGTTATTTGTGAATGTTTGTCATTAAATTAATTGACAAATTCTGAATAAAATAAAAGAGTTTTATTTAATGAGAGTTTGCATTAAATTTGGTGGAAATTAAATGGGAATTTGAGTGGGTTTTTGAGTGGAGGGAATTGAAAGGATTTTGTGTGAGTGGAGTGTCCACCCACATGAATGAGGGAGAGGTGGGGGCACCCTCCATGGCCGGCGGCCATGCCCCCTTGGGCTGCCCCCCTCCCCTATATAAGGAGGCCCTCCTCTCACTTCTCACTCACACCTCCTCGTGAAGGATCTCTCTCCCCCTCTAGAATTTATCCCCCATGGTCTCGGACTAGCGAGATACATGTTCCCGGTGGCTATTAGGCAAGAAAGAGTTGTGCTTCCGCTGCATCGCTGGAGCGAGGAGGCGGAGGTTGCTCGGTGCCTCGAACGTGTGTGCGAGCACGGATGCGGTGCTGTTTTGCGGCGCTAGGACTTCCTCTCGATCTTGAGATCGACAAGAGATCGTCTACATCAACCACGAGTTTGGATTCGTTAAGCTTTGTCGGTCTTCAAGGGTATGTTCTCTACGGATATACATCCGCCCGTTGTTTGTATCTAGTAGATAGATCTTGGTACATAGTAGTTCCCATCGTAGGAAATTTTTTGTTTTCTATGCTGCGAACCCTATAGTGGTATCAGAGCCGGATCTATGCGTAGATACTTTGCACGGGTAGTACACATATGAGTATGTGGGCGATGATGACATTTTATTGCTTCTTAGTTGTACCTTGGATATTGGTGGCATAGTGGGATGAAGCGGCCCGGACAAACTTTACATGTCCTCGCACATGAGACCTGTTCCACGCTTGACATGCAACTAGTTTTGCATAAGTGGCTAGCGGGTGTCTTTCTCTCCTACTATAGTCAATATCTAATTTGCAAAGAGTTGTCAACAATTTGGTTATCCTCGTTGTGGTTCATGTTCGTAGGTAAGAACGGTTCTATCTTCGAAAGCCCTAAGCCACGTAAAATTTGCAATGGATAAATTAGAGGCGTGTAGTTTAGATTGTTGCTGGGCTAGTGGTATGATATGGTGATGTTGTAAGTATAAGTATGAGATGATACTCTTACAACATACATAACGTGTAAACTCCATAGACCTTGGATTTACACATAAATATATGATAGTGATCATACCACGGTGCACATGATAGAGATCATATGCGGGAACCATATCATTCCACTAATAAACATGTGATGTTTGATAGCATCTTATATTGCTTGTTTGGCGTTTTATTAGCATAATAAGATGATACCTCATTTAGATATCAAGATAAAAATGTGTTCTTCCTTAAGTATGCACCGACAATGTTTCGTCGCTTCAAGACATCACGTGATGATCGGGTGTACTTGAATCCACGAGCATATAAGACAGTTACACACGCGAATACTAAGGTTCTTACTTGGCGAGCCTAGCATGTACAGACATGGCCTCGGAACACGGACCAAAAGGTTAAGCATGAGTCATATATTTTGATATGATGACCATATGGATGCTCGCCTTTGAAGCTACACCGACTCACGTGATGATCGGACTTGGTGTAGTGGATTTGGTTCATGTAATCACCAAAAAGACACGAGGGATGTCATTTTTGAGTGGGAGTTCATTTCTAATTTGGATTAGTAGAACTCAATTTATCATAAATTAAATCAAAGTTAATTTGCATAATTTGTTGTAGTCATTGGCATTCGTTCACCACCTTATGCATAGTTGTAATTGAGATAATAGAACTATATAATTCTGGATATATACTTTACGAACTGGTATCGTATTGTGTTGAGTGTCAATCTAAAGTTTAAAGTCCTATTGCAAACTTTCAACAAAGTCTGTTTACTCCGTGAAATTTAATAATTGGTATTAAATCGATAGTAACAATTCCAGTGTTAGTATCTTAAGTATCATGTTTGCCTCCATGATTCTTGATTGTTTTAATATCAAGTTTATCTAGGAGCTGAAAGAATTGTTTCAGAAACCATCATGTGTGGCAGATATAACGATATCTAAAACAATGTTTTGGTTGCAATATGATAGAGTATAATATATGTTCTCATATTGGATGAGAATTTACGAAGGTTGGAGATGCTAGACATCCTAATCATCCAAAAGGGTTTTGGAAAGTAATGTTATACTCACAATTAGCCTTTATAAGCTACAGTAGCTTGATCATGAAAGTTTTCATGATAAGGGTGAATAGAATATGTATGTAAAGTGTTTACTACACTAAAAGATTACTAAAGAATGGATTTTGAAAGAATACCGATCATTTTGATGATGGTGATCTACTTCAAAGTGCAAATCCAAAGGTATTATTATTTGAATATACACGCTTTGGACTATGTGTCATGTATATGGCGCCACTTTTGATGTTGATAGATTCTTTTAAAAAGGAAAAGGAATGCTGGAAGAGAATCTATAAAATATATTTGGCAGAAAAGGAAAGATTGGAAATATCCAATTTAGGTATATATATGATATACATGTTATGGTTGTATTCTTTGCTTGTTAAACAATGTGGTTCTTGGGTATTGGATACCGAATTGGTTGGTATGAAATTTCATACGTAATCAGCGCAATTCATGAACCACAATGGCCTAAGTAACTAGCAAGAGAATATGTGATGATGTTCATCGAAAACAAACAAACCGTTGTTTGTATTTCTCGTTGACATCAAAGCTTGACTTCAAGATTTGTTTTAATAATTGTTATTTGAATCAGGTATTATGAGAACAAAGGTTGTTCAAATAATTATCGTATTCCATATAAGATGGATGATTTACAAATCTAGTTGGAAATCACATTCATAAAGCCTAATGCTAAAATGTCGCAAGACAAATGATTGAAAGATCACTTATGAAGTGACATCGCCGTTTAAATTATATTGGAAAGAAAACATGAAGAAACTCCATTTTATGGATTTTTGGAGTCTTTGATTTGATCAAGTGACGCTTGTGAGACTTTCCTCGGGATAATTAAAACTTCGTTCAAAGGCCAAAGAAGAACGATCGACTAAAAATATTGGAATTTATACATATCGATGTATGTAGTCCATTATGTATAGTCGTAAGCGATGGATTTCATCTTCATATGCTTTCTCCGGAAATTTGAGTGAATGTTCACTTAATGAGAAAGAAGTATGATATTTGAAAACGTTTCAAAGACTTTCAAGATGAAGTGCAAAATCATTGTAACAAGAAAATAAATGGTTTATGATTTTATCATAAGGGATTTGTTTGAGTTACAAGTGTAACAAGAAAATAAATGAATTATGATTTTATCATAAAGGGATTTATTTGAGTTGCAAGTTTAGCAAAACACCTAGATTTACATATCCCGAAACACCATAGGAATATGGAGTGTTTGAGATTTGTAATGAAACCTTGTTTGACATGGTTGAATCAAAGGTGTTATTTATAAAACTGCCATTATGTTTTAAAAGATTAAAGCTTTAGAGACTACCGCTTTTACACCGAAAAGAGCTCCATATTGATCCGTTGAAATGACACCATGGAAGTTATGGTTTGGGGTAAAACCCAAGTTGTCATTTCTTAAATTTTGGTATGCTAAACATAAGTAAGATGTTTACAACCGAAGTCGGATGAACATGTCTTTGTAGGTTATTTCGAATAACAATTGGTTATTCTTCCATAACACCAAGGACAAAGGGGTTTGTCGCTTGAAATATGAAGTTTCTTGAAGAAGGAATTTTTCATAAATGTTAAGTGGGAGGACAATAGAACTTTGATAAGGTTAACGAACCTTAGCTAAATGTGCTGAGTTGGGCAGCGCCGGAAATGGTTCCGGAGGCTGCCATAATGCTCATAGCTTATGTGCCTCAAAGGTTGTGGTCACGTAGATCTAAGTTCCTATTGAACCAAGTCGGTCGGATAAACAATCAAATACTATGATTTGAGAGTAAATCATTATTTGTTTGACAATGATGAACCGACTATATGCAAAGAAGCGATGATGGGTCCTGACTCCGTCAAATGGCTTGAAGCCATAAAATCCGTGATAGTTCCATACATGAGAAATCAAGTTTTGAACTTGGAAGACCCTCCGGAAAGGTGTAAAAACCTATCGGTCGTATTTGGATCTATAAATAAACAGACATGGATGTTTCACATCTATGAAATAGTCGACATGTCATAAAGTATTTTACGACAATGTTCAAGGGGTTGACGATGACAAGATTTGATCTTTCATAGCGATATTTAGTCTGGACGGATTAAAGTAGAAAACACTACATATAATTGGTATATGGAAGATGAATAAACAAAACAAAGTTCTTTTAATAGAATGGTTACCTAGGATGTGTATATGACACGATCCAAAGGGTTTTGTTAATTCAAAGGATGCTAAAAAGGGGCATGCAAACTTCAATTGTTGAAGTAAGCATCGCGGAGTTGGAATCTTCACCGTGATGAAAAAGAGTTTTCATCAGGAGACGATGAAGATGCTTGCATTTGCAAGAAATTAAGTGGGAGCGCTAAGACATATTTCTAATACATTATGTGGAGGACATCTTGTTGATTAGAAATAATGTATATTTTATTGACAAAAGTTAAGAATTTCATTTCGATGAAATACTTAGGCAAAACCCGAATATTTAGCGTGAATGTCTATAGTGGATAGACTGTGACGCCAATATGGTTGTGCCAAACGTACATATATGAGATATTGAAGGAGTTCAATATAGAAACGACAAGAAATAGTTCTTGTTGCATGGAAAGGAATTGAATCAAGATTCAAGTGTATCGACACTTGATAAGTGAAACAAGATTCAAGTGCTTTGACACTTGATGAGTGAAATCACGAGAATGTTTTGATCAATCATACCATGATATGTACACATCCAGATATGTCCTATGCTCTAAGTGTCATGAGCATATACCAGAATGAATCATAAAATGATCATTGGACGATAGTGAGGATATTCTTATGATCTTTTTGAAAGAACTAAGAATATATTTGTGTAGAGGTGACAAACAATTACAAATAGTTCATTGTAAAGAGTTACATTGATACTAGTTTTGTCAGAACATACAAATTAAGTTTATCACAATTTAAACTATGGGTGGCACAATGTAATGGAAAGGAGTTTACATGATGGATTTGGAAGAGTTCCAAAGTTAAGACATTATGACAAATACTACAACAAAAAGGCTAAGTATATGACTGCTATAGTAGCATCAAAGGAGGGAATTTGTGTCAAGAAGTTTGTTATCAAACTAAGGTGTAGTTCGCAACGGGCTAACACTAAAGATATATTGTATGACAATAGTATCGACATGATTTAACCCCAAGGAACTAAAGGTCTCACCAAAAGACCAAATTTATACAATGCCATCTCATTGGAGAATGAGTGATGCGTGAAGACGCAAAGACATGCAAATACACACGGACCTGAAAGTGTCAGATCCGTAGATTATGTTAACCACTTGCAGTAGCATATTTGGAACACCAGAAAGCAATATGTGTTCAATACGCAAAGTTTTGAAACTAGATTATTGTCTCTAGTGCAAGTGGGAGACTGAAGGGAATATGCCCGAGTGGCAATAATAAAGTGGTTATTATCGTATTCCTTGTTTATGATAAATTTTTATTTTGCATGCTATAATTGTATTAATACGGAAACGTTAATACATGTGTGTTTAATAAACAAAAAGGAAGTTCCTAGTTATGCCTCTCTTATAAACTAGCTCGTTGATTAACAAGATGATAAAGGTTTCCTGATCATGGACATTGGATGTTGTTAATAACTAGGTCACAACATTAGTGTAATGGTGTGATAAACATCCATCCGAAGTATAGCATTACAATCAAAGTCATTGAGTTTATATTGATATAACAACTTACGAAGTGATCCTAATCCTTAGACCATGAGATCATGTCAATCACTAATACCGGCAGAGTTTCTCGATAACATCAAACGTCACACTCTAACAGGGTGATTATAAAGATGGATTCAGAACTAATAAAGTGTTATGTTGAGGCCCATGGATCGAGAGTGGAATTTGTTCATCCCGATGACGGATAGATATACTCCGGGCCCTCTCGGTGATATCACATTGATTAGCTTGCAAGCAAGTGATTTGATCACTAGAATGTTATATCACGGGAACGAGAAACGAGTGCATGTCAGTAACGAGATCAAAATAGGTATGGCGATACCGATGATCGAATCTCGGACATGTAATATATCGCGAAACAAAGGGATTAAGATACTAGCGTAAAAGGTTCTGACGATCACAAGAAAGTCATCGTTGAATGTGTGGGAGTCAGTATGGGTCTCTAGATCCCGCTTCTGATTATTGATTCGAGAGGGGTCTCGATCATGTCCGCATTATTCATGAACCGTAGGGTGACACACTTAAGAGACACCGACATCCAATTGGAGCAAAAGTTTCATGCCGAAAGAATGAACAAGCGTAGGAATTTATTTCACTAGATACCGAAACAGGTTTTCGTGTGAAATTGCATAAAGTGGTTATGCATGTGAAATAGAATTCTAGCAAGGGGTTATTTGTGAATGTTTGTCATTAAAGTAATTGACAAAATTCTGAATAAAATAAAAGAGTTTTATTTAATGAGAGTTTTCATTAAATTTGGTGGAAATTTAATGGGAATTTGAGTGGGTTTTTGAGTGGAGGGAATTGAAAGGCTTTTGTGTGAGTGGAGTGTCCACCCACATGAATGAGGGAGAGGTGGGGGCACCCTCCATGGCCGGCGGCCATGCCCCCTTGGGCTGCCCCCCTCCCCTATATAAGGAGCCCCTCCTCTCACTTCTCACTCACACCTCCTCGTGAAGGATCTCTCTCCCCCTCTAGAATTTATCCCCCATGGTCTCGGACTAGCAAGATACATGTTCTCGGTGGCTATTCGGCAAGAAAGAGTTGTGCTTCCGCTGCATCGCTGGAGCGAGGAGGCGGAGGTTGCTCGGTGCCTCGAACGTGTGTGCGAGCACGGATGCGGTGCTATTTTGTGGCGTTAGGACTTTCTCTCGATCTTGAGATCGGCAAGAGATCGTCTACATCAACCACGAGTTTGGACTCGTTAAGCTATGTCGGTCTTCAAGGGTATGTTCTCTACGGATATACATCCGCCCGTTGTTTGTATCTAGTAGATAGATCTTGGTACATAGTTGTTCCCATCGTAGGAAAAAAATGTTTTCTATGCTGCAAACCCTACAATATTCGAAAATGCCGGAGTTTTATTATTTGGAATGAAGGAGGGGGATATTTAGAAAACAAAGGGGGCTTTTATAGGAAAATTATATGCATGTGACACGTGAAGGATTTCGCGGCATAGTAAATCAAAATTTTCTACGGATGCGAACAGAGGGAAAGCCAAGGTCTAATCTAGGAGATGCAAACAACGGGAGAGATTGGATTAGATCTTCATACCCTTGAAGATTCAAGACAATGAACGTTCGTCGGAACGTGGGTGATGTAGTCGCATTCGCCTCCTCCTCGCGATCCGATCCGATCTAGCACCACAAGTGGCGGTGCCTCCGTGAGATGCACACGTGCAGCACCTCGACGTATCCTCCTTCCTTGGTCCAGCAAGTATGGTGGAGATATGGGTTGGATCTACAACGCGACGGCGCGGTGCAATTGGTGGAGAATTTCTGCAGCAGGGCTTCGCCTACAAGCAGTCGGGAGGGAGAGATGAGGGCAGCAGGGCGGATAGGGTTGGAGGGGAAGGTGTAGGGGGTTGGTGCGCCCCCACCCCTCTTTATATAGAGGGGGGCGCAGCCCTAACCCCTCCCCCAAGCCCAAACCGGCGGCCCCAAAGGATAAGGAGTGGGGGGCAAGGAAACCTCCCCTTCTAAAAGGTCTATCTCGAGTTTAAAACTCTCTTAGCCGGCTGGGGCCTTGTGCCCCTGGCCCAATGCGGCCAGGGCACTCCCTCATAGGCCCATGCCCCCTCCCGGAAGGTGGGGCCACGTTGGTCCCCTTCCGGAAGGTTCTAGAAGCTTCCGCACAATACCGATTAACCCAACAATTCAACTCCAAAACTGCACTACCTTATATGAATGTTATTCTCCCACCACCCGAACCTCTCGTGATGTCTCGGATCCCATCCGAGACTCCAACAAAAACTCATAAACCAATTATCCAATCTATCCTAGCGTCGAGACACGTTATGTGTGACCTCGGTTCGAGAATATGCAGACATGATCTTCTATCAATAATCAACAGCGGGGTCTGGAAACCCATATTGACTCCCACACATTCATCGATGATCATATCGGATGAACTACGATGCCAGGATTCAATCAATTCCATATATATATTCCCTTTGTCTCGCGATATTTTACTTGCCCGAGATTCGATCGTCGGTACCGTCATACCTAGTTCAATCTCGTTCACAGCAAGTACTTTACGCGTTCCGTAATCCGATATCACTTTGTGATTAACTCCTTAACGACATGCTTGCAAGCGGTGTTGATATCGATTACCGAGTGGGCCCGAAGTATATCTCTCCGACTTGGGAGGGACAAATCCCATCTCGGTACATACAACCCAACAGATACTTTCTGATCACCTGAGAGACACCTTTATGATCACCCTCTCATAGGATGATGTTTGATGACCTCAAAGCTTTCTTCCGATACCAGGGAGTTGCATTATCTCATGGTCTAAGGAATACAATATTTGACATAAGAAAAGCTTCACAAAGACGAACACGATGACACGATCTAATTGCTTCGCTTAGTTTGGGTATGTCCATCATATCATTCTCCCAATTATATGATTTCATTATCAATTGACAACTCATGTCTATGGTTAGGAAACCTTAACCATCATTGATCAATGAGCTAGTCCATAGAGGCGTACTAGAGACACGGTGTTGTTCACAAACCACACAAGTATTAAAGTTTCCGCTTAATACAATTCTAGCATGGAATATAAACATTATCATGAACAAGAATTATAATAATAACAGCTTTATTATTGCCTCTAGGGCATAATTCCAACAGTCTCCCACTTGCACTAGAGTCAATAATCTAGTTTACATCTGGCAACAATCTCACACCCATGGCACTGAGGTGCTGATCATGTTTTACACGTGGAAGAGGTTTAGTCAATGGATCTGCGACATTCGGATATGTATGTACTTTGCTAATCTTCGATCTCCATCTGCTATATAATCTCGGATTATATGAAACTTGCGTTTGATATGCTTGGTCTTTGGATGATATCTTGGTTCCTTAGCGAGTGCTATGGCGCCAGTGTTGTCACACAATATCTCCAGTGGGTCCAATGCACTTGGAACCACACCAAGCTCAGTGATGAAGTTTCTGATCCAAACTCCTTCACTTGACGCTTCTGCAGCAGCCATGTATTCCGCTTCCACTGTAGATCCCGCGATCACACTTTGCTTGCAGCTTCTCCAGCTCACAGCTCCTCCATTCAAAATATACACGTATCCTGTCTGAGATTTAGAATCATCCTTGTCGGTGTCGAAACTAGCGTCGACGTAACCTTTTACGACAAGATGTTCATCACCCCCATAGACTAAGAACATTTCTTTAGTTCTATTTAGGTACTTTAGGATGTTCTTCACGGCTGTCCAGTGTTCCACTCCTGGATCACTTTGATATCTTCTCGTCAAACTAAGAGCATTGGACACATCCGGTCTAGTACATAGCATGGCATACATGATAGAACCTACGGCCGAGGCATAAGGCACTTTGCTCATAGCTTCCCTATCATTTACCGTAGCTGGACATTGAGCCTTGCTCAATATCTTACCTAACAACATAGGCACTGAACCTTTCTTTGCCTTATCCATTTTGAACCTTTGTAGAACTTTGTCTAGGTATGTACTCTGGCTTAAAGCTATCAGGCGTCTTTGTATATCTCTATAGATTTTGATGCCCAATATATAAGCAGCTTCACCTAGGTCTTTCATTGAAAAACACTTGTTCAAATAACTCTTCACATCGTTAAGCATGTTGATGTCATTTCCAATAATCAATATGTCATCCACATATAGTACCAGAAACGTTACCGAGCTCCCACTCACTTTCTTGTAGATGAAATCTTCATAGCAATTTGGAACAAATCAAAAGCTCTTGATCACTTGATCAAAACGAAGGTTCCAACTCCGAGATGCTTGCTTCAGTCCATAAATGGAACGCTGAAGTTTGCATACTTTATCAGCATCCTTAGGATCGACAAAACCTTCGGGTTGCATCATATATAGCTCTTCATCAATGTTGCCATTGAGGAACGCGGTCTTGACATCCATCTGCCATATATCATAATCATGAAACGCAGCAATTGCTAATAAAATCCGAATGGACTTAAACATCGCTACGGGAGAGAAAGTCTCATCGTAGTCAACACCTTGAACTTGTCGAAAACCTTTCGCGACAAGTCGTGCTTTATAGACGGTAACATTACCATCCGCGTCCGTTTTCTACTTGAAGATCCATTTGCACTCAACGGCCTTTCGATCGCTAGGAGGGTCCACCAAAGTCCATACTTGGTTTTCGCTCATGGATCCCAATTCGGATTTCATGGCTTCCAGCCATTTCTCAGAGTCTGGGCTCATCATCGCTTCCTCATAGTTCGTAGGTTCACTGTCTTCTACCAACAAGACAACAAGACAGGTTGCCGTACCACTCGGGAGGGGCACGCGACCTTGTCGACCGCGACGCTCAAGAGCAAGATCGTCCGAAGCTTCATGATCCTTGTCATTAGCTTCCTCTATCGTTGGTGCAGGCAGCACTGGAACAATTTCAGGTGCTGCGCTACTCTCCAATTCAAGAGAAGGTTCAATAACCTCGTCTAGCTCTACTTTCCTCCCACTCACTTCTTTCGAGAGAAACTCCTTCCCAAGAAAGGAACCGTTCTTTACGACAAACACTTTTCCTTCGGTTCTGTGATAGAAGGTATACCCAATAGTTTCCTTAGGGTATCCTATGAAGACGCATTTCTCCGCTTTGGGTTCGAGCTTGTCCGGCATCAACTTCTTGACGTAATCTTCGCATCCCCAAACTTTAAGAAACGACAACTTAGGTTTAGCACCAAACCACAGTTCATACGGTGTCGTCTCAACGGATTTTGATGGTGCCCTATTTAAAGTGAATGCAGCGGTTTCTAATGCATAACCCCAAAATGATAATGGCAAATCAGTAAGAGACATCATTGATCGGACCATATCTAATAGGGTTCGATTCCGCTGCTCGAACACACCATTGCACCGTGGTGTTACGGTGGCGTGAGTTGCGAAACAATTCCGCTTGCTTTAAGATGCGTGAGAAAATCATAACTCAAATATTCGCCCCACGATCGGATCGTAGAAACTTAATCTTTACATTACGATGGTTCTCCACTTCATTCAAATTCCTTGAACTTTTCAAATGTTTCAGATTTATGTTTCATTAAATAGATATACCCATATCTACTTAAGTCATCGGTAAAAGTGAGAAAATAGCGATATCCACCGCGCGTCGAAACACTCATCGGTCCGCATACATCGGTATGTATGATTTCCAACAAGTCCGTTGCTCGCTCCATCATACCAGAGAACGGGGTTTTGATCATCTTGCCCATGAGGCATGGTTCGCATGTGTCAAATGATTCAAAATCAAGAGACTCCAAAAGTCCATCAGAATGGAGTTTCTTCATGCGCTTTACACCAATATGACCTAGACGACAGTGCCACAAATAAGTAGTATTATCACTATCTACTTTGCATCTCTTAGCCTCAATGTTATGGATGTGTGTTTCATCCCTTTCGAGATTTAGAAGAAATAAACCATTCACAATAGGTGCATGACCATAAAAGATGTTACTCATATAAATAGAACAACCATTATTCTCCGATTTAAATGAATAACCGTCTTGCAATAAACACGATCCAGAAATAATGTTCATGCTCAACGCAGGCACATAATAACATTTATTAAGGTTTAAAACTAATCCCGAAGGTAAAACTAAGGAGAGCGTGCCTACGGCCATCACATCAACTCTTGATCCGTTGCAAACGCGCATCGTCACCTCATCCCTCGCAAGCCGCTGTCTATTACGTAGCTCCTGTTTCGAGTTAAAAATATTAGCAACTGAACCAGTATCAAATACCCAGGCACTATAACGAGGGCTAGTAAGGAAAACATCAATAACATGTATATCAAATATACCTTTGATGGTGCCAGCCTTCTTGTCCGCTAAGTACTTCGGACAGTTGCGCTTCCAGTGACCTTTGTCCTTGCAATAGAAGCACTCAGTGTCCGGCTTGGGACCATACCTGAGCTTCTTCTCAGCAGGGGCATTGCGCTTGCCGCCGCCCTTCTGAAGGGCTTCTTTGCTCCCTTACCTTTCTTAAAGGTGGGCTTATTGACCATCAACACATGATTATCCTTTTTGATGTCCACTTCCGCGGCCTTCAGCTTTGCGAAGAGCTCGGTGATCGTATCAGTGGAACCAATCTGATTGTGAGTCACGACAAAACTTTTGTAGCTGGGAGGGAGTGATTGCAGAACTCACAATCTTGAGCTCCTCCGAATCGCATTCCAGCTTGCTCAAAGCGTTGAGTGTAGCCCGTCATCTTAATGGCGTGCTCACTAACGGAACTCCCTTCCTCCATCTTGCGCTTAAAGAACTTCTCGAGATCTCATATCTCTCGAGCGGCCTGAGTCTGAAACATGGTTTTCAGATCTTCGAGAATCTCAAAGGGCCCGGGATAGTCTTCAAAAAGATTATGAAGTTCTGGTTCCATAGCAAACAACATGGTGCTCTTAATCACACCATAATCATCTTTGCGCGACTGATAGGCAGCTTTCTCATCACCGTAGCTTGCAAGACGGGTCACCTAACGCTTTCCCAAGGACATAGTCCTTTTGACCTCCAGAGAGAATGATTCTTAGATTGCGGAACCAATTGGTGAAGTTGGACCCATTGTTTCTAAGCTTTTCCTTCTCAGCAAAAACGTTGAAGTTGAAGTTGGACTTGGCCATGTGATCTACAGTATTTGCAAGTACAACTTTAGACTATGTTCATGATAAATAGTTCAACTTAATCAAATTACTAGATGAACTCCCACTAAATTCAACATCCCTCAAGTTGTTTAGTGAACACGATCCAAATTCACCACACCTAATCCGATCATCACGAGAAGAGATGTGGTTTCAATGGTGGACAACGAAGTGTCGATCATATCATTCATATGACTCATGCTTAACCTTTCGGTTCTTGTGTTCCGAGGCCATGTCTGTACATGCTAGGCTCGTCAAGTTAGACCCAAGTATTTCTGCGTGTGCAAAACTGGCTTGCACCCGTTGTATGTGAGCGTAGAGTCTATAGCACCCGATCATCACGTGATTCTTGGACACGACGAACTTTCGCAACGGTGCATACTCGGGGAGAACACAGTTTTTATCTTGATCTTTAAGTGAGGAATCATCTTATAATGCTACCGTCGCGATCTAAGCATAATAAGATACATAAAAGGATAAACATCACATGCAAAAACCATGTTGCGTTCTACTCGTGAAACACATCTACGCATAGATCTAGCTCTGATACCACTGAAGGATTTCGCGGCATAGTAAATCAAAATTTTCTACGGATGCGAATAGAGGGAAAGCCAAGATCTAATCTAGGAGATGCAAACAATGAGAGAGATTGGATTAGATCTTCATACCCTTGAAGATTCGCACAGCGGAACGCGTTAAACGCGTGGGTGATGTAGTCGTGCTCGCTTCTCCTCCTCGCGATCCGATCCGATCTAGCACCACAAGTCGCGGTGCCTCCGTGAGATGCACACGTGCAACACCTCGACGTCTCCTCCTTCCTTGGTCCAACAAGTATGGTGGAGAGATGGGTTGGATCTACAACGCGGCGGCACGGTGCAATTGGTGGAGAATTTCTTCAGCAGGGCTTCGCCTACAAGCAGTCGGGAGGGAGAGAGGAGGGCAGCAGGGCGGCTAGGGTTGGAGGGGAAGGTGTAGGGGGTTGGTGCACCCCCACCCCTCTTTATATAGAGGGGGGCGCAGCCCTAGACCCTCCCCCAAGCCCAAACCGGCGGCCCCAAAGGATAAGGAGTGGGGGGCAAGGAAACCCCCCCTTCTAGAAGGTCTATCTCGAGTTTAAAACTCTCTTGGCCGGCTGGGCCCTATGGGGCCTTGTGCCCCTGGCCCAATGCGGCCAAGGAACTCCCTCATAGGCCCATTCCCCCTCCCGGAAGGTGGGGCCACTTTGGTCCCCTTCCGGAAGGTTCTAGAAGCTTCTGGTACAATACCGATTAACCCGGAACAATTCCGAACTCCAAAAACTGCACTGCCTTATATGAATATTATTCTCCGGACCACTCCGGAACCTCTAGTGATGTCCCGGATCCCATCCGAGACTCCGAACAAAAACTCATAAACCAATTATCCAATCTATCCTAGCGTCGAGACACGTTAAGTGTGTGACCCTGCGGGTTCGAGAATATGCGGACATGATGTTCTATCAATAATCAACAGCGGGGTCTGGAAACCCATATTGACTCCCACACATTCGTCGATGATCATATCGGATGAACCACGATGCCAGGATTCAATCAATCCCATATATATTCCCTTCGTCTCGCGATATTTTACTTGCCCGAGATTCGATCGTCGGTACCGTCATACCTAGTTCAATCTCGTTCACAGCAAGTACTTTACTCGTTCTGTAATCCGATATCACTTTGTGATTAACTCCTTAACCACATGCTTGCAAGCGGTGTTGATATCGATTACCGAGTGGGCCCAAAGTATATCTCTCCGAATTGGGAGGGACAAATCCCATCTCGATACATACAACCCAACAGATACTTTCCGATCACCTGAGAGACACCTTTATGATCACCCTCTCATAGGATGACGTTTGATGACCTCGAAGATTTATTCCGATACCAGGGAGTTGCATTATCTCATGGTCTAAGGAATACAATATTTGACATAAGAAAAGCTTCGCAAAGACGAACACGATGACACGATCTAATTGCTTCGCTTAGTTTGGGTCTGTCCATCATATCATTCTCCCAATGATATGATCTCATTATCAATTGACAACTCATGTCTATGGTTAGGAAACCTTAACCATCATTGATCAATGAGCTAGTCCACAGAGGCGTACTAGAGACACGGTGTTGTTCACAAACCACACAAGTATTAAAATTTCCGCTTAATACAATTCTAGCATGGAATATAAACATTATCATGAACAAGAATTATAATAATAACAACTTTATTATTGCCTCTAGGGAATAATTCCAACAACACGAAGATGCTCACATGCAATGTGGCATGATGACATGAGCATGGAGTCATGAAGATGCACAACATCGAGCGATTTTCTGGTAGTGGTTTTACTGGAGTGTGATGGCGCCCACCACTTGTCGTGGGATTCTTCCTTGCAAACCCCAAGAGAAAGGTATGAAGCAGCACAACAGCAAGTTTCCCGTTTTGTAGCATGGAAAACAAAAAATTTCTATCGCATACAAACAAACAAGCCAAGATCTATCTACTAGATTGTAGCAACGAGTCGATGGAATAACTTACCCTCGAAGATTCCAAAGTGTTTAACGAGAGCGGATTCTCGTGGGTGATGTAGTCGTACTCTTTCCGATCTCAAGATCGCGTAGACGATCCTTCCGGCCAAGGCTCCTTAGAAGGCTCCCAATCGGTCAACGTTCGGTACTCGACGAAGACCTTCCTCTCCTTGTTCCAAAGAAAAGAGAGGTTGTAGCACTCTCGCGATTCCTAAAGACAATGTTGTGGTGGTACCTAAGTAGAGGGGAGATCTCGCAGGGCTTCGCCTTAAGCCGGAGCGAGTATGGTGGAGTATGAGAGAGTTCCTCGACGATCTAGGGTTTAGACATGCCGAGGAGAGGGCAAGCCGGCGGCTAGGGTTAGCTAGGCGGAGGCGGCGGTTTTCCCTAGGGCGGCGGCGGTAGTGGAGGTCGCGGCGCCGGCGGCTAGGGTTTAGAGGTGGAGGAGTTGTGTATCTAGGAGGGGAGCCCTGCCCCTCCTCTTATAGGTGGAGGGAGGCGCGCCAGGGGAGGGGAGTCCCTCCCCAACTCGGACCCAAGGTGGTCTGGCGGTGGAGGTGGAGGGACTCCTCCCCAACTCGGATTCCACCTCCCCTCCACTTCCCAAAACTAGCCGTTTGACTTTCAAATTGGCGTTTGACTTTTCAAACAAGGATTTGATTAAATCCTCTATTTTGTTCAGTGATGACACTTAGTACATGATGCAATCATACCAACTTGATATAACACATTCATGTACCCTTCCCCTCCGGAGTGCCGGACATTCCGGAACCTTCTAGAACATTCCCGATGAAAACACCGGAACCATTCCCCAACTCCGAAACAGGACTTTCCTTATATGAATCTTATTCTCCGGACCATTCCGGATCTCCTCGTGATATCCCGGATCCCATCCGAGACTCCGAACAACATTCGGTCTCTTTCTCATCATTCCATAACTACTCAAACAACGTTGAATCCTTAAGTGTGTCTCCCTACGGTTCGTGAATTATGCGGACATGATCGAGACACTTCTCCGAACAATAACCAATAGAGGAATCTGGAAATTCATATGGCTCCCACATATTTCTACGATTAATTTGCGATCGAATGAACCACTTACATATGATACCAATTTCCCTTTGTCTCACGATAGTCAACTTATCCGAGGTTATGATCGTCGGTATCTCTGCATACCTAGTTCTACCTCGTTAGTGATAAGTACTCTTTTCTCGTTCCCAAGATATGTGATCCCTTGTGAGCCAGTCACATGCTTGCAAGCTAATTGGATGACATTTCATCGAGAGGGCCCAGAGTATATCTATTCGTCATATGGATGGACAAATCCCACTCTTGATCCATGTGTTTCAACCAATACTTTCCGAACACTCAATGCCACCTTTATAGCCACCCAGTTACGGTGTGGTGTTTGATGTCATCAAAGCATCCATCCGGTAAAGGTGATATGCATGATCTCATGGTCTAAGGAATTAGGTTACTATGTATCAGAAAGCATATAGCAATTGAACTATTAAAATGACTTGATCTTTAGCTACGCTTATCTATAGGAGTATGTCCATCATATCATTCTCCTAACGATATGATCTCATTGTTAATAACATCTCAATGTTCATGATTGGGAAACCACAATCATTTATTAACCAACAAGCTAGTATTATGAAGAGTCTTTACTAGGGACTTCAATTTAAGTTTACAAATCACACAAGTATTAATGTTTCCTTGTTAATACTATTATAGCATGAATGTAAACATTTATCATAAACACAAAGATATAATAATAACTATATTCATTATTGCCTCTAGGGAATATCTCCAACAGTCTCCCACTTGCACTAGAGTCATCTAATCTAGATTACATGGTAATATACCGAACACCCATGGCAGTTTGGTGTTGGTCATGTTTTTCCCTCGGGAGAGGTTTAGTCAACGGATCCGCCACATTCAGATCTGTGTGTACTTTGCAAATCTTTATGTCCCCATCTTGGACATGTTCTCGAATAGCATGGAAACGTAGCTTGATGTGCTTCAGCTTCTTGTGTGACCTTGGTTCTTGCGCATTGGCTATGGTGCCCATGTTATCACAATAGATAGACATTGGGTCCAGCGCACTAGGAACCACACCCAGTTTTGTAATGAAATATTTCATCCATATCGCTTCTTGTGAAACCTCCGAAGCAGCCATGTATTCCGATTCAGTTGAAGATCTCGCCACAATGCTTTGCTTTGCACTCCTCCAGCTAACTGCTGCACCATTCAAAATAAATACGTATCCAGATTGTGATTTAGAATCATCCGGATCGGTGTTCCAACTAGCATCGGTGTAACCATTAACAACGAGTTGTTCATCACCTCCATAAGAAAGAACCATATCCTTAGTTCTTCTCAAGTACTTAAGGATGTTTTTGACCGCTGTCCAATGATCCACTCTTGGATCACTTTGATATCTGCTAGTTAAACTAACAGCATATGCAATGTCGGGTCTAGTACATAGCATGGAATACATTAGAGATCCTATGGCTGAGGCATAGGGAGTCTTACTCATCCTTTCTCTATCTTACGCGATGTCGGACTTTGAGTTTTACTCAAGGTCGATAAGCAACATGGGAAAGAACCCTTTCTTGCTATCTTCCATTCCAAACCTCTTTAGAACCTTGTCCAAATATGTACTTTGTGACAACGATATTAGGCATCTCGATCTATCTCTATAAATCTTTATGCCTAATATGTAAGCTGCTTCGCCAAGATCCTTCATTGAAAAACTATTATTCAAATATTCCTTGACACTATTAAGAAGGTCTACATCATTCCCAATCAACAATATGTCATCTACATATAGTATTAAGAATGCTACAGAGCTCCCACTCACTTTCTTGTAAATACAAGCTTCTCCATAAGTTTGTATAAAACCAAAACTTTTGATTACCTTATCAAAACGTTGATTCCAACTTCGGGATGCTTGCTTCAAACCATAGATGGACCGTTGAAGTTTGCATAACTTGTTAGCATCTTTAGGATCGACAAAACCTTTGGGTTGCATCATATACAACTCTTCATCAATGTCTCCATTGAGGAATGTTGTTTTGACATCCATCTGCCATATCTCATAATCATAATATGCAGCGATTGCTAACATAATCCTTACAGACTTTAGCTTCGCTACAGGTGAGAAAGTCTCATCGTAGTCAACTCCTTGAATTTGTCGAAACCCTTTTGCGACAAGTTGAGCTTTATAGACAGTAACATTACCATCAGCATCTGTTTTCTTCTTGAAAATCCATTTGTTCTCGACAGCCTTCCGGCCATCCAGTAAGTCCACCAAAGTCCATACTTGGTTTTCGTACATGGATACAATCTCGGATTTCATGGATTCTTGCCATTTATTGGAATATGGGCTCATCATCGCTTCCTCATATGTCTCAGGGTCATCGGTGTTGTCCACCAACATGACACTCATAACGGGATCATACCAATCTGGAGTGGTACGAGTTCTCGTTGACTCATGAGGCTCAGAGCAACTACAACCGAAGATTCATGATCATCATCATTAGCTTCCTCTCTTATTGGTGCAGGCACCACAGGAACTTCTTTCGGTGCTGCGCTACTCGCAATTTCGAGAGAAGGTTCGACAACCTCGTCGAGTTCTACTTTCCTTCCAGTCACTTCTTTCGAGAGAAATTCCTTCTCTAGAAAGGATCCATTCTTGGAAACGAAGATTTTGCCTTCGGATCTATGATAGAAGGTATACCCAATAGTTTCCTTCGGGTATCCTATGAAGACGCATTTTTCCGCTTTGGGTTCAAGCTTGTCCGGCTGTAACTTCTTTACATAGCCTTCGCAACCCCACACTTTAAGGAACGACAATTTAGGTTTCTTCCCAAACCATAATTCATACGGTGTCATTTCAACGGATTTAGATGGTGCCCTATTTAAAGTGAATGCGGCTGTTTCTAATGCGTAACCCCAAAATGATACCGGTAAATCTATAAGTGACATCATAGAACGAACCATATCTAAGAGAGTTCGATTACGACGTTCGGATACACCATTACGCTGTGGTGTTCCCGGCGGTGTCAATTGTGAAAGTATTCCGCATTTCTTCAAATGCTCGCCAAACTCGTAACTTATATATTCACCTCCACGATCAGAACGTAAAAATTTAATCTTCTTGTTACGTTGATTCTCTACCTCACTTTGAAATTCCTTAAACTTCTCGAAAGTTTCGGACTTATGTTTCATGAAATAGATATACCCATATCTACTCAAGTCATCCGTGAAGGTAAGAACATAACGATAACCACCGCGCGATGCTACACTCATTGGACCACACACATCGGTATGTATGATTTTCAATAAGTCTGTAGCTCGCTCCATCATACCAGAAAATGGATTCTTAGTCATTTTACCCATCAGACATGCTTTACATCTTTCAAGTGATTTGAAATCAAGTGATTCAATAAGTCCATCGGAATGGAGTTTCTTCATACGCTTCACTCCAATGTGACCAAGACGACAGTGCCACATATAGGTCGAGTTATCGCTCGATTTCAAACGTTTAGTCTCAATGTTATTAATATGTGTATTTCCATTATCGAGATTCAATAAGAATAGACCATCTATCAAGGTGCATGTGCATAAAACATATTACTCATATAAATCGAACAACCATTATTCTCAGACTTAAACAAGTAACCGTCTCGCAATAAACAAGATCCCGATATAATGTTCATGCTTAACGCAGGTAACAATTAGTTAAGTATAAAACTAATCCCGATGGTAGATGAAGGGGTAGCGTGCCGACCGCGATCACATCAACCTTTGATCCGTTTCCCACACGCATCGTCACCTCGTTCTTCGCTAGCTTCCGTTTTTTCTGCAAAGACTTTGTTTGAGTTACAAATATGAGCAACAAAACGATTATCAAATACCCAGGCACTACTACGAGTACTAGTGAGATACACATCAATAACATGTATATCGGATATACCTTTCTTCTTGATGTTGCCGTTCTTCAAATCCGCCAAGTACTTTGGGCAATTCCACTTCCACTGACCTTCTCCCTTGCAGTAAAAGCACTCAGTATCAGGCTTAGGTCCAGCCTTGGTCTTCTTCGTCGGTGCGGTAACTTTCTTACCACCCTTTGTTGAAGTGTCCCTTTTTCTTAGACTTGACATTCTTGAATTTGGTGGTCTTATTGACCATCAACACTTGGTGCTCTTTCTTGATCTCCACTTCTGCAGATTTCAACATAGCAAACAGTTCTGGCAATTGCTTGTTCATGTTTTGCATGTTGTAGTTCATCACAAAGTTCTTGTAACTTGGTGGTAGTGATTGGAGGACACGGTAAATCCCCAAAGCATTAGGAATCACTATACCCAAGCTTTGAAGTTTGCTTGCGTGCCCAGACATCTTAAGCACATGCTCACTGATGGAGCTGCCCTCTTCCATCTTGCAGTTAAAGAACTTTTCAGAAGCCTCATAGCTCTCAATTGCCGCGTGAGTCTCAAAGATCAATTTGAGTTCACAGACAATATCATGTGGGTCTGAATTCTCAAACTTTTTCTGAAGCTCCGATTCTAAACCATACAAGATAGCACACTGAACTGTGGAGTACTAAGTCTTCCGAGCGAGGTAAACGTTCTTTACGTCGTCGGTAGCATCAGCTGCAGGTGGGACACCCAGCGGTGCATCCAGCACATAGGTCAAATTACCAGCTGTGTGGACAATCCTCAAATTGCGGAACCAATCCGCGAAGTTGCTTCCATTGTTTTTCAACTTTTCTTTCTCTAGGAACGCATTAAAATTGATGGGGCCGCCATTGATCTACAACATATTTGCAATAGTTTAGACTAAGTTTATTACAAATTGAGTTCTAATTAATAGTTAAATTAATCTAGGTGAACTCCCACTCAAAACAATATCCCTCACATTGTTTTAGTGATCACACGAACCAAATCCACCACATCAACACCGATCATCACGAGAGTTGATATAGTTTCGATGGCGAACAATCGTCATGTTCATCATATCTACTATATGATTCATGCTTTACCTTTCGATGATCCGTGTTCCGAGACCATGTCTGTACATGCTAGGCTCGTCAAGATCAAACCTTAGTTTCCGCATGAGCAAATCTGGCTTGCTCACGTTATATACACTTGCGGAATCTAACACACCCGATCATCACGTGGTGCTTCGAAACAACAAGATTTAGCAACGGTGCTAACTAAGGGTGAACACTTTATGACTTGAAATTCATGTGCATGAGGGATCATCTTATAATGCTACCGTCGTCTACTAAGCAATAAAAGATGCATAAAGGATTAACATCACATGCAATTCATAATATGTGATATGATATGGCCTTTCTTCTTTGTGCTTCCGATCTCCATCTTCAAGCACGAACATGATCTCCATCATCACCGGCATTGCATCAAGGTCAATGACGCTTCTCCATGGTTGTCGTCCACCGGCTTCAACTATTACAACTACTTTGAATAGACACGCGGGTCTTAACATAAATTAAAGACAACCATATGGCTCCTGCCGGTTTCCAACTTACAATAAGGAACATTGCATACATCAAATATAATCACAATCATGGCCATATCACATCACTGCACACCCCTGCAAAACAAAGTTAGACGCCTCTACTTTCTTTGCATGTTTTACATGGTTTGGGGCTTTGAATAAGTGTCGCTCTAACTTACGAACAAGAACCACAACATTGATACTAGTATTGTTAATCACCCGTTGTAAATTGGATCTTAACTATGCTAGGAGAAACAGGCACCCGCAAAGCCACTTATGCAATACAAGTTGCATGTCAAGCGTGGAGCAAGTCTCATGAACGATGTCATGTAAGGTTAGCCCGGGCCGCTTCATCCCAACATCCCGCAAGATGCAAAGTACACAAGAAGCAATCGACAATAAAAACATCAACGCCCACAATGACCATTGTGTTCTACTCGTCTGTGAGATCTACATATAGACACGGCTCTGATACCACTGTAGGGTTTCGTAGCATGGAAAACAAAAAATTTCTATCGCATACAAACAAACAAGCCAAGATCTATCTACTAGATTGTAGCAACGAGTCGATGGAATAACTTACCCTCGAAGATTCCAATGTGTTAACGAGAGCGGATTCTCGTGGGTGATGTAGTCGTACTCTTTCCGATCTCAAGATCGCGTAGATGATCCTTCCGGCGTTAAAGCTCCTTGCAATCGGTCACACGTTAAATTTCGTGAAGACCTTCCTCTCCCTTGTTCCAGCAGGCAGCAGAGGTTGTAGCACTCTCCTCGCGATTCCGGCAGCACAATGGTGTGGTACCGGAAGTAGAGGGGAGATCTCGCAGGGCTTCGCCTTAAGCCGGAGCGAGTATGGTGGAGTATGAGAGAGTTCCTCGACGATCTACTGTTTAGACACGCCGAGGAGGGGGCAAGCCGGTGTCTAGGGTTAGCTAGGCGGCGATGGCGGTTTGCCCTAGGGCGGCGGCGGCAGTGGAGGTGGCGGCGTCGGCGGCTAGGGTTTAGAGGTGGAGGAGTTGTGTATCTAGGAGGGGAGCCCTGCCCCTCCTCTTATAGGTGGAGGGAGGCGCGCCAGGGGAGGGGAGTCCCTCCCCAACTCGGACCCAAGGTGGGCTGGCGGTGGAGGTGGAGGGACTCCTCCCCAACTCGGATTCCACCTCCCCTCCACTTCCCAAAACTAGCCGTTTGACTTTCAAATTGGCGTTTGACTTTTCAAACAAGGATTTGGTTAAATCCTCTATTTTGTTCAGCGATGACGCTTAGTACATGATGCAATCATACCAACTTGATATAACACATTCATGTACCCTTCCCCTCCGGAGTGCCGGACATTCCGGAACCTTCTAGAACATTCCCGATGAAAACACCGGAACCATTCCCCAACTCCGAAACAGGACTTTCCTTATATGAATCTTATTCTCCGGACCATTCCGGATCTCCTCGTGATATCCCGGATCCCATCCAAGACTCCGAACAACATTCGGTCTCTTTCTCATCATTCCATAACTACTCAAACAACGTCGAATCCTTAAGTGTGTCTCCCTACGGTTCGTGAATTATGCGGACATGATCGAGACACTTCTCCGAACAATAACCAATAGAGGAATCTGGAAATTCATATGGCTCCCACATATTTCTATGATTACTTTGTGATTGAATGAACCACTTACATATTGATACGAATTTCCCTTTGTCTCACAATAGTCAACTTATCCGAGGTTATGATCGTCGGTATCTCTGCATACCTAGTTCTACCTCGTTACTGATAAGTACTCTTTTCTCGTTCCCATGATATGTGATCCCTTGTGAGCCAGTCACATGCTTGCAAGCTAATTGGATGATATTTCATCGAGAGGGCCCAAAGTATATCTATCCGTTATTTGGATGGACAAATCCCACTCTTGATCCATGTGTTTCAACCAATACTTTCCGAACACTCAATGCCACCTTTATAGCCACCCAGTTACGATGTGGGTTTGATGTCATCAAAGCATCCATCCGGTAAAGGTGATATGCATGATCTCATGGTCTAAGGAATTAGGTTACTATGTATCAGAAAGCATATAGCAATTGAACTATTAAAATGACTTGATCTTTATGCTACGCTTATCTATAGGAGTATGTCCATCATATCATTCTCCTAACGATATGATCTCATTGTTAATAACATCTCAATGTTCATGATTGGGAAACCACAATCATTTATTAACCAACAAGCTAGTATTATGAAGAGGCTTTACTAGGGACTTCAATTTAAGTTTACAAATCACACAAGTATTAATGTTTCCTTGTTAATACTATTATAGCATGAATGTAAACATTTATCATAAACACAAAGATATAATAATAACTATATTTATTATTGCCTCTAGGGCATATCTGCAACAAAACCTAGGTTATCGAACCAGTAGGAGGAAGGAAACATCACACAGGTGTTGCTAGCAACGCGAAGACCTACACAACACAAACTCAATACTTTGCCCCAACGAATTAGTGAGGTTGTCAAGCTCACTGGTTTACTGTAACAAAGGATTAAACGTATGTTGTGGAAGGTACTGGTTTGCAGCAAGTAAACAGGTAACAGTGGAAGATGTATCAATGGTAAAGATTGGACCGGGGTCCATAGTTCACTAGAGGTGCTCTCCTTAGATAAACAACATGGCATGAAGAGTAAACAAATTACAGTGGGGCAATTGACAGGAACTGAGCAAGGCATAACAATTCAATTACTAGCCAGAAAAATCCTATGAGGTTGATTGGGCAATACAACAATATACATAGACCGTCATCCAACTGCATCTATGACTAGAACTCCACCTTTAGGTTATCATCTGAACCCCCTCCAATATTAAGTTGCAAGCAACAGACAACTGCTTTAAGCAAAGTATGTAAGGTAAACAGTCCACATGTTCCATGAACAAGAGACCGTTGTTTTCTCCCTAGTAGCAACAACACATCTACAACCGAAGATATTTCTGTCACTTCCCTTGGAAACTAGAGGCATGAACCCACTATCGAGCATTAATACCCCCTCTTGGAGTCACTAGCAACTACTTGGCCAAGATAACCACTAGCAACAGAGAGCATGCAAGATGACAAACAACACAGACATGATAGAATCATAAAGATAAAACCATTAATCAAACCAACATAATAATCTCAATATCCATCGGATCCCCGCAAACACAACATGCATGATTACAAATAGATTAGATCTTCATCATGAATGGAGCTCACAAGAGCTATACATGAAAGCACAAAGGAGGAGATACAACCATCTAGCTACTACATGGACCCATAGTCCAAGGTGGAACTACTCACGAATCATACCGGAGAGAAGGCCTCCGGGATGATCTCCCCTCTGGCAGGGTGCCAGGAAGAACTTCAGATCCTGTAACACCCTCAGAATCGGACCTATGCAAGTTTCGGCGATTCCCGCCAAACCCGCATAGAAACGATTCAAAGGTGCCCACCAGGCACTTTCGTGCGGGTGGAAAACGAAGTAATAACATTACACAACAGTCCTCGATGGGACCCACAGAACAGATATATATAAAACACGACTCCATGAGTCAAGAACACAGATATAATATACAAAGATCCAAATCACCTTGAAAACGATGGAGCGTCCGACTACGGACAAGATGCAAATGGGGCTAAGAGCCCTGAAGAATAACCAATGGCGTCCATAACCCTGCCCAGGCCAAGTCGGAAGGGTAACCCTGCTAACGGCGTCGATCTCAAAACCTGCTTAAACAAAAGGGGTGCCGACAAAGGGAAAAGGGAAAAGAGGAGCGTCAGTACTGAGGCCAGTACACGGCGAGGCTAGAATTCGGCGGTCCTCGCCTACATAGGTATGGTGGACTGAAGCATCAGCGCAACATGCACTAAACAACCTATAGAGACTCGATACAACTGGCGGCTATCAGAGAGGGATAAGAAAGACCTATTCGGTTCCAACCTGATACTACCATCAAACAATCCCATCCTGGTGTTTCCCCCTCGAGACCATTCGAGGAAGTCAACCGAGGAACTCACACCGTTGGCAGTTTTATTTATTCAGTTATCGTTGCAGCAATTACTAGTCAAGTATAGATAATCATCCTGATGAAATAAGCAGTGGGCACTTTTATTTAACCATTCCGTTATAGTGGCAACACTTACTAGTCAGATTCGATTAGCATGAGATAACCCAAAACCCAGCAGTTGTTGGTAATTTTATTCAGCCATTCCGTTGTAGTTGTAATACTTACTAGTCAGGTACAATGGTCGCAAGCGACACTCCAAACAAGCAATTGTGGGCAGTATTATTTAGCCATTCCATTATAGTGAAGCTGATTACTAGTCATTATAAGGTCAAATTTATAGCACTAATTTAGTTATGCTTGTCTATGATCGAGATACTGTGCTCCAAGTCGTCCATAACCGCGGACACGGCTTTCAGAAAGTTTTACCCAGCCGGGGTGCACCAATAGCAACACACGCTCGATCAACCTCGGAAAAACCAAATCAAAACCCAACGAGGCTTTCACGACAAAGCAATCACAGGATTCAGAAATATTTCAGGGGGCCACCCCTTAAAGTAGACCCCCAACAAAGCCGGCCGGCTCCGAGACGGACTTAAGGTTGTGGGGATGGCTGTGAACGACTGGGAATCCGAAAGTGTGGCTGGGCTTGTCGACACCGCGGAATCGTGCCACGATCCTAACATGATCTGTGCTCCTCGCAATTTAAATAAAGCGATAAAGCATGGCATAAGTACAGATAGTAAATAAAACCTCAAACTAGTTTGTGGCCCCAAGAAATAAGACTGAATCAAGCTCGCTCGGGGTCCCATATACCTCCGGATGTGGATAGCGCGATAAATCAAGGAACAGTATCAAGTACTCGGGGTCCTCAGGACACAAGTGGCTGCTCGAAACCAAATATTAGCTATCACCCACCGATGCCTCTGCTTACTTCAATTTTAGTTGTTAAACAGGAATTAAAGTGAACGATAAGTAAAGCCATGATCATCTCCAACATCAAACATGCGGCATTACTCCAACAGCTGTGGCACTTGATAACACGCAGCAGCACTTGAGCAAGCGACTACGACGCGCAAGTCCAACTATCTACCAAACAACAGGTAATAGGATGTGTCCAAGGCAATATAGGGCTGCAAGGGATATCACGGGTACGAAAACTAGAGCAACGCAACATAGATAGCAATAGATCAACAGGAGGGAATAAATACTATAAAAGTAAGATAGGTAGAAAGGGGAGATGCTCGCCTGAAAACATTGTCGAAGGTTCATCCGAAGATCGGGTCGACACTCGCATCAACTCAACGGCCTTATCCGCGAAGAAGCAAAACACTAGAATAAACACCGGATGCAATATTTAATACTACGGCAAAAGATCGGGCATGATGCATGCATGATGTAAGGCATGGCAAAGATGCGATGCAATTAGGTCATATCAAGCGGAACCGGGGTCCCGACAATTAATTAAATAGTTCAAGTTATTTATCTACCCTGCAAATTAAATGTTGTTTTATAATGGCAACAGATAGCACCGGGTTCGATACACAAATTTAAATGAGGCCAATATAAGGCTAGATTTGCCCGCATATAGGCCCCGTATTTAATTATGAGGTGAATCGGCATAAGGCCCCCAAACCAATGATATGCATGCGAGATGACAATTTAATGTGCAACAGGTTTTATGTTTAGCATTTATAAAATAGGGCTCGGAAAAGGGGTCACACATTAGGGTTTGACGATCTTGGTTTCGGGGGGTTCGGGGTTCGGCCTCAGGGTCCAGGGTTCGACAGAAACGAGGTTCGGACTCCGGGATCGTTTTCGGTTGACGGGGTAGAGCTTGGTGCATTCGCGGTGGTCGGGCCATGTTGTTGGTCTTGTCGTCTCACGCGGGGATCTTGGCATTACGGGAGGGAGTACTTGGTCTGGCGTCGGGGCATCGGACTCGCCCTGGTTGCTGTCGTTCTTGTCGTTGCGAGGCTCTTGCCGGGTCCGCGCCATCGAGTCGGTCTTGGCATTCAAGGTGTCGAACTTGGCGTTCCGCGACGAAGTGCTTGTCGTATCCGTGAAGGAGATCATGTCGGTCCACGGGGTCGGGCTTCGAAGCCAGGAAGGAGTACTTGGCATTGCCGAGCGGAAGTCTTGATGATACCCGGGTCCGAGAAGATCTAGTCGCACGGTGTCCGGGTAGGCGAACTTGTCGGTTCCGCGGTTTCGACCGTCGGTGTCGGACTCGGGTCTCGGCACTGGGAGATCTTGGTGTTCCGTGACGGAGAACTTGGTTTTCGGGATAGGCGATTTTGTCGGCAAAGGCGAACTTATATCCGCCTCGATGGTTCTCAGGTCGGGTCGAAGGTGAACTTGGGGATTCACGCCGAAGTCGTCGAGGGACCGGGCGGAGATTACAATCATCACTTCAGAACAGAGAAACCATCTACCATCTTCATGTGCTGGAACCAAGGCAGTGCCCAAAACGCACATACACAGCAGCATGAGGTCGCTCAAAGGAACTAGGACACGCGCGCAGGGGTCGGGGTCCAGGCGAGGAAGCTCAGCGGAGGGCCGGCCCAGGGATGTGGGGCGCGGCCGCGCGGACGGGGTGGGCACTAGAGGGCCTGCGAGAGCACGGCGAGGTCGAGCCCGCGTGGCCGTCGGGACAGGGCCGGCGACGGAGACAGGGGCGCCGATGGGGCGAGGAAGGTCGAGGATGGTGGTGAGGTTCTGGCCGGAGAGGGGCACGAGGGAGGCGGGGCGGCTGAGGAGACCGGCGTCGGGGAGGGCGCCCGCTGGCGGCGGAGCTTGGCCGGGGAACAGGGGCGGAGGAGGCGGCGTGCCGGTGAGGGGGATGGCCGGAGGCGGCGCACGCCTGAGAGGAAGGAGAGGAGGGTGGGGGCACGCTGGGTGCGAGGGGGTGGGGAGCGGGGTGAGTGGGCGACAGGCGGGGAGCGGGCGGTGGGCGGTCTGGGGAGGAGAGAAGCTGGGGGGGCGCGGTGAGGGAGAAGGGCGGAGGGCGCGGCTCGCCGGCGCCGGTGGGGACGAGGGCGGGAGGTTGGGGAAGGGGGTGCGCGGGAGGAGGTCCGGCGAAGGGAGAGGGGAGGAGGGGAGCGGCGTCGGGGCGATGGGGAGGAAGGAAGAGAGAGGGGAGAGCCGGTGCAGGTGGGTCCGTGGTGGGGCCGGGGCAGGTGGGCCAGGGCGCGTGGGTGAGTGGGTTAGGGGTGACTGACAGGTGGGTCCAGGCGCGGGGTCGGCTGGGTGGCTAGGGAGAGAGGCAGGTGAGGCTAGTGGGTCGGTGTGGGGTGGGGCCCGGGTGCTAGATAGAGGGGTGAGGAAGAGCTGGGTGAGAAAAGGGAGAGGGAAAAAGGTATGGATCGATGAGGTGGCAGGTGGGAAGAAGTTGGGTGAGAGGGTGAGGTGGCGGCCTATGGTTGGAGGGTAGATTAGGATTGGGTGGGGATAGGTTTTAGAGGGGGCTAGTTTAGAATTTGTGTTTGTTTGGTTCTGTTTAATTTAAAACAAAGCCACTTTGCAAGTAGTTTTTAGGGAAAATAAAATATCCGATACACTCGGGGTTTTGCCTTTAAAATAAAAAGGGGTGTTTGTACAAACAGAACTAGGCTTTTCGAAATTAATGCAGACAAACAATGCAAGATGATGGCGATGCAATGCACAAAAACAACGCGATTTTCTAGTAGTGGTTTTGCGGGATGCCACAATTCGACACCACTAACAATGGATCTCGCCCTCGAGATCCGCCTCATGGTACCGGAAAGAAGGTCGGTAATCTGCGTCTTCTCGCTTCTTGTAGATCCTCGCGACACCACTAACGAGGGTTCCTTCTTCATCTGGAAATCGGCGACACCACCAACAATGGGTCGTTGTTCCTGATCGTCGAGAGAACACTCCGGAGAAACAAAGGACGAAGGTAGAGGTATCAAACGATAAGGCCACCTCTAACTTCCATTAGAAGAGGAAAAGTTACATTGATCCACCAGTTCGATGTACAGAGCGAACAGTAAGAGTCGGGTAGGGTGATCAATCCATCCCGTACCCACACTATCAACTCTATACATGAATCGGAAAATCAGGCAACTCAACTCTCGAGATTTAGAGTGAAGATCTTCACAGGCGGTATTCGGAACAAACGAATGATGCCAGCTCTGCATTGGATCTGATGCAGATGAGGTCATCACATCGGGAAACACCGGAAGATACAACAGGAATCGTATGAAAGACACAATGATTAGGTTCCGCGATGGTTCCATTGGCATGAACAACACATGCTCAAGGTATACTCCAACTTCACCAATGCTCGTCCTTCTCATATGTTTTTCAACGACATGGATTTCCAGCAAGGAACACATATAGATAAAGAGCTCAAGAACAAAATATTTGATGAAGGGTACAACAGACAAGTTGCAGATTGATGATCGTAGCACCTCCGTTACAAAAGGGAGAAAACGAAACCCTGAAGGTACGACGGAAACCCAACCACGAGAATTCCTGGACTCGAAGAAATAGAAGAGAGCGGATTCAAAACACGTCGAGGTAAGAGGAGAATAGCAGAGGGGTAAGGAGTAAAATCAGACCTAACCAGATCTAGCCAACCGTTTTTCCAAAATAGTTTTGACACTCTACTTCGGCCGTTAGATAGGTTATCCTACAGGCTGGACTTGTGGGGTATCGCAACTGCTGAGCTCTGATACCACTCTGTAACACCCTCTGAATCGGACCTATGCAAGTTTTAGCGAAACTCGCCAAACCCGCATATAAACGATTCGAAGGTGCCCACCAGGCACTTTCGTGCGGTTGGAAAACGAAGTAATAACATTACACAACAGTCCGCGATGGGACCCACAGAACAGATATATATATACAACACGACTCCATGAGTCAAGAACTCAGATATAATATACAAAGATCCAAATCACCTTGAAAACGATAGAGCGTCCAGCTACGGACAAGATGCAAATGGGGCTAAGAGCCCTGAAGAATAACCAATGGCGTCCATAACCCTGCCCAGGCCAAGCCGGAAGGGTAACCCTGCTAACGGCGTCGATCTCAAAACCTGCTTAAACAAAGGGGTGCCGACAAAGGGCAAAGGAAAAAGAGGAGCGTCGATCGAGGCCAAGACACGGCGAGGCTAGAATTCGCGGTCCTCGCCTACATAGGTATGGTGGATCAGCCAGTCGAAGATGCACTAAACAACCTATAGAGACTCGATACAACTGGCGGCTATCAGAGAGGGATAATAAAGACCTATTCGGTTCCAACCTGATACTACCATCAAACAAACCCATCCTGGTGTTTCCCCCTCGAGACCAATCGAGGAAGTCAACCAAGGAACTCACACCGTTGGCAGTTTTATTTATTCAGTTATCGTTGCAGCAATTACTAGTCAAGTATAGATAATCATCCTGATGAAATAAGCAGTGGGCACTTTTATTTAACCATTCCGTTATAGTGGCAACACTTACTAGTCAGATTCGATTAGCATGAGATAACCCAAAACCCAGCAGTTGTTGGTAATTTTATTCAGCCATTCCGTTGTAGTTGTAATACTTACTAGTCAGGTACAATGGTCGCAAGCGACACTCCAAACAAGCAATTGTGGGCAGTATTATTTAGCCATTCCATTATAGTGAAGCTGATTACTAGTCATTATAAGGTCAAATTTATAGCACTACTTTAGTTATGCTTGTCTATGATCGAGATACTGTGCTCCAAGTCGTCCATAACCACGGACACGGCTTTCAGAAAGTTTTACCCGGCCGGGGTGCACCAATAGCAACACACGCTCGATCAACCTCGGAAAAACCAAATCAAAACCCAACGAGGCTTTCACGACAAAGCAATCACAGGATTCAGAAATATTTCAGGGGCCACCCTTAATGTAGACCAAGAAGCCGGCCGCCTCGAGACGGACTTAAGGTTGTGGGGACGTCAGAACGATGGAACCCGAAAGTGTGGCTGGGCTTGTCGACACCGTGGAATCGTGCCACGATCCTAAACAGTACAGTGTGCTCCTCGCACAATTTAAATAAAGCAGTAAAGCATGGCATAAGTACATGATAGTAAATAAAACCTCAAACTAGTTTGTGGCCCCAAGAAATAAGATCAATCAAGCTCGCCTGGGGTCCCATATACCTCCCGGATGTGGATAGCGCGATAAATCAAGGAACAGGTATCAAGTACTCGGGGTCCTATGGGACACAAGTGGGCGTTCGGAAACCAAATATTATCTATCACCCACCGATGCCTCTGCTTACTTCAATTTTAGTTGTTAAACAGGAATTAAAGTGAACGATAAGTAAAGCCATGATCATCTCCAACATCAAACATGCGGCATTAATCCAACAGCTGTGGCACTTGACAACACGCATCAGCACTTGAGCAAGCGACTACGACGCGCAAGTCCAACTATCTACCAAACAACAGGTAATAGGATGTGTCCAAGGCAATATAGGGCTGCAAGGGATATCACGGGTACGAAAACTAGAGCAACGCAACACAGATAGCAATAGATCAACAGGAGGGAATAAATACTATAAAAGTAAGATAGGTAGAAAGGGGAGATGCTCGCCTGAAAACATTGTCGAAGGTTCATCCGAAGATCGGGTCGACACTCGCATCAACTCAACGGCCTTATCCGCGAAGAAGCAAAACACTAGAATAAACACCGGATGCAATATTTAATACTACGGCAAAAGATCGGGCATGATGCATGCATGATGTATGGCATGGCAAAGATGCGATGCAATTAGGTCATATCAAGCGGAACCGGGGTCCCGACAATTAATTAAATAGTTCAAGTTATTTATCTACCCCGCAAATTAAATGTTGTTTTAGCATGGCAACAGATAGCACCGGGTTCGATACACAAATTTAAATGAGGCCAATATAAGGCTAGATTTGCCCGCATATAGGCCCCATATTTAATTATGAGGTGAATCGGCATAAGGCCCCCAAACAAATGATATGCATGCGAGATGACAATTTAATGTGCAACAGTTTTTATGTTTAGCATTTATAAAATAGGGCTCGGAAAAGGGGTCACACATTAGGGTTCGACGATCTTGGTTCCGGGGGGTTCGGGGTTCGGCCTCAGGGTCCAGGGTTCGACGGAAACGAGGTTCGGACTCCGGGATCGTTCTCGGTTGACGGGGTAGAGCTTGGCGCATTCGCGGTGGTCGGGCCATGTTGTTGGTCTTGTCGTCTCACACGGGGATCTTGGCATTACGGGAGGGAGTACTTGGTCCGGCGTCGGGGTATCGGACTCGCCCTGGTTGCTGTCGTTCTTGTCATTGCGAGGCTCTTGCCGGGTCCGCGCCATCGAGTCGGTCTTGGCATTCAGGGTGTCGAACTTGGCGTTCCGCGATGAAGTGCTTGTCGTATCCGTGAAGGAGATCATGTCGGTCCACGGGGTCGGGCTTCGAAGCCAGGAAGGAGTACTTGGCATTGCCGAGCGGAAGTCTTGATGATCCCCGGGTCCGAGAAGATCTAGTCGCACGGTGTCCGGGTAGGCGAACTTGACGGTTCCGCTGTTTCGACCGTCGGTGTCGGACTCGGGTCTTGGCATTGGGAGATCTTGGTGTTCCGTGACGGAGAACTTGGTTTTCGGGATAGGCGATTTTGTCGGCAAAGGCGAACTTATATCCGCCTCGATGGTTCTCGGGTCGGGTCGAAGGTGAACTTGGGGATTAACGCCGAAGCCGTCGAGGGACCGGGCGGAGATTACAGTCATCACTTCAAAACAGAGAAACCATCTACCATCTTCATGTGCTGGAACCAAGGCAATGCCCAAAACGCACATACACAGCAGCATGAGGTCGCTCAAAGGAACTAGGACACGCGCGCAGGGGTCGGGGTCCAGGCGAGGAAGCTCACGGGGCCGCCTGTGGATGTGGGCGCTGCTGGACGGGGTGGGCACTAGAGGGCCTGCGAGAGCACGGCGAGGTCGAGCCCGCGTGGCCGTCGGAACAGGGCCGGCGACGGAGACAGGGGCGCCGATGGGGCGAGGAAGGTCGAGGATGGTGGTGAGGTTCTGGCCGGAGAGGGGCACGAGGGAGGCGGGGCGGCTGAGGAGACCGGCGTCGGGGAGGGCGCCCGCTGGCGGCGGAGCTTGGCCGGGGAACAGGGCGAGGCGGCAAGGCGAGGGGATGGCGGGAGGCGCCCGAGAGGAAGCAGAGGAGGTGGGGCGCGCCAAAGTAGGGGTGGGAGCGGGTGAGTGGGCGACAAAGGGGAGGCGGTGGCGGTCTGGGAGGAGAGAAGGGGGTCCGCGGTGAGGAGAAGAGGCGGGCGGCTCAGGCCGGTGGGGACGAGGGTGGGAGGTTGGGGAAGGGGGTGCGCGGGAGGAGGTCCAGCGAAGGGAGAGGGGAGGAGGGGAGCGGCATCGGGGCGATGGGGAGGAAGGAGGAGAGAGGGGAGAGCCGGGGCAGGTGGGTCCGTGGTGGGGCCGGGGCAGGTGGGCCAGGGCGCGTGGGTGAGTGGGTTGGGGGTGACTGACAGGTGGGTCCAGGCGCGGGGTCGGCTGGGTGGCTAGGGAGAGAGGCAGGTGAGGCTAGTGGGTTGGTGTGGGGTGGGGCCCGGGTGCTAGAGAGAGGGGTGAGGAAGAGCTGGGTGAGGAAAGGGAGAGGGAAAAAGGTATGGATCGATGAGGTGGCAGGTGGGTAGAAGTTGGGTGAGAGGGTGAGGTGGCGTCCTGTGGTTGGAGGGTAGATTAGGATTGGGTGGGGATAGGTTTTAGAGGGGGCTGGTTTAGAATTTGTGTTTGTTTGGTTCTGTTTAATTTAAAACAAAGCCACTTTGCAAGTAGTTTTTAGGGAAAATAAAATATCCGATACACTCGGGGTTTTGCCTTTAAAATAAAAAGGGGTGTTTGTACAAACAGAACTAGGCTTTTCGAAATTAATGCAGACAAACAATGCAAGATGATGGCGATGCAATGCACAAAAACAACGCGATTTTCTAGTAGTGGTTTTACGGGATGCCACAGATCCCCCCGATCCAGGGACGATGGTGGCGGCGGCTACAAACTGTTTCGTCGATTTCTGATCGGGTACCCAGGGTTTTTGCATCGGGGGCTTCTTATAGGCGAAGGGGCGAGACCGGGAGGCGGCCAGGGCCACCAAATCCTAGCCAGACATGGGCCCACCTTGCTGGGTGGGTCTGGCCCCCCCCTCCTCGGCCTCCTCCGACTTCTTGTTCCCCATGGAAAGTAATTGACTTTGACGTTTGTCACGTCCAATTCCGAGAATATTTCTTTAGTAATTTTTCTAAAACCAAAAACAGCAGAAAAAAGGCATCTGGCACTGTTGCAACATGTTAATAGGTTAGTACCAGAAAACATATAAAAATCACCTCAAAGTGTGCACAAGTAAAGAAAAGTAGATACTAAACAAGCATGGAGCATCAAAAATTAGAGATACGTTTCCAACGTATCAGAGTGCTACGGTTGTTTAGGTATCTCATTAATCAAAGACTCTCACAAACCCTACACATGCAGTTCTACGACTCGCATGGTTCAAAGAACTTCCGTAGTAATGGCCGATAGGATTGAGGGTACAAGCTTCGGTGGGGTTTATAAGTAAAGGCTATGCCGTACTTTGGATTACAATTTAATTTGTAACACGGTTTATAATGCAAGAATAAGATAGATGCAATAAGTGTTTGATATAGTGTAAGCATGGGGAATTTCTTGCCTGGTATCTTAGTTGAAGAATAAGTGGGATCCGGGTAATACTCCTTAGCCTCCTGATAAGTCCCTTAATCAGCGTCTACTCGGAATAATAACCAAACACACAAGGTACATAGTAAATAAAGTGTGTAATCATATGAAGCATATTCAACAAGCTATACAAAGCATGCCAGGATGGAATGATGCACAATTTCATGGTATAATGTAGCATGGCATGGGTGAGGTGTGGGGTACAAGAATAAAGCATTTATTAGTTATTTAGTCATGTTTTGCTTGCATAAATCTTGATGTTCTATTAATATTTATATTACGCGTGCTTCAAATGTTATCATGGAATGCATAATTATAATGGGCTTGTCGCGTTGATCGATTTAGGCATATCATTTGCCGAAATCGGAGTTACGGAATTAAAGTTATGACTTAAACAAAAAAGGCATATTATGGTATTTATTAATTCGAAAATTTTAAATGCCCAGAATTTATTTTAAATAGCATATTCATATGACTGACATTTTTCTGATTCAAAAACATATATCATTTGTATTATTTGAATAAAAAATATAAAAAAATATTAAATGCAAATTAATTAAAATTTGGGTCAAAGTCAAAGGTTTTACTAGATAGAGTCCACAAAGTTTGAATTTGATAACATATTTGAATTCCTATTCAAAGTAATTTATATGTCATATAAAGTTTATATTCAAATTCAATTCATTTAAAAGATATGTTGTGGGAATGTCCACGACAGATGCTGCGAGTAGGGGTGCAGCGAGTAGCACTTCTTTGAGTGCATTGAGCGCGTCGTCTGCCTCCTTGTCCCATTGGAACGTGGGATTCTTATGCATCAGGTGATAGAGAGGCATTGCCTTCTCGCCTAGCCGGCTGATGAAGTGACTGAGAGCCGCGACTCGCCTGCCAGCTTCTGGACATCGCGGAGGCACTCGGGTTTCCGAGCCGTGCGATTGTGTCGATCTTGGTGGGGTTCGCTTAGATGCCTCTCTTAGAGACTACGGACCACAGGAGATGTCTAGTGGGTATGCCAAAGGTGCACTTCCCTGGGTTGAGCTTAATATTGTACCTCCATAGATTGGACTTGCCCACCACGTCGTTGATGTAGAAGTGGATGTTGCGGCCAATTTGGCTCGCGAGGCACTCATGCATGCATCGCTGGTAGGTTCCACCGGCGTTCTTGAGGACGAACTTCATGGTGGTGTAGCAGTAGGCGCCGAATGGCGTGATGAATGTCGTCTTCTCCTCATCCTCGACCGCCATCTTGATCTGGTTGTAACCAGAGTACGCGTCGAGGAAGCACAGTGACTCCAAGCCCCGGTCGAATCGATGATCTGATCGATGCGCGGGAGGATGAACTGCTCCTTTGGGCAGGCGTTGTTGAGGTTGGTGTACTCGATACACATCCTCCAGGTCTTGTTCTTCTTCATGACCAGGACTGGTTTTGCCAGCCACTTGGAAGACTTGATTGGCCGAATGAAGCCTGCAGCGAGTAGATGCTGCACTTCTTCGGCGATTGCTCAGCGGCGCTCTTCATTGAAGGTCCGCAATGACTGCTTGACAGGTCGCGCTTTGGGGTCAGCGTTAATTTTGTGCTTAGCGAGTTCCCTCGGGACACCCGACATGTCAGATGTATTCCATACGGAGATGTCGCGATTCTCACGGAGAAACTCGATGAGCGCGCTTTCCTATGCGGGGCTCATGCCCACCCCGATGCTGACCGTTGGCTGGAGTCGCCGGGGACCAGCTCGACGGTGCGGGTATGCGTGGTGGCTTCGAACATTGTCGACCTGGCGTTCTCCATGTGGGCTTCTTCAGGATTGTGGGGTCGTCTTTGTCGACCCCGCTCGCGTATCTGGCAAGCTCCTCGGCATGGTTGGTCTCCGCGGTGATGACGGCGTCTGCGAGTTTCGCGCCTTTTTCCTCGCACTCCACGACCATGTCAGGGTCGTCATGGATGGTGATGATGCCGCATGGTCCTGGGAGCTTCATCATGTTGTACGCATAGTGCGGTGCTTCCATGAATTTGGCGAATGCTTGTCACCCCAGGACGCAGTGGTACGGGCTGTGGAAGTTCACCATCTCGAAGACGATCCGCTCAGTGCGGAAGTTGGCTGGTGTGCCGAAGTTGACTGGCAGCGTCACCTTGCCGATCTGGTACGCCTTCCGACCGGGGACGATGCCGTGGAAGGTGGTGAGAGTCTTCTTGATCATCGACTGCGGGAGCTGCAGTCGCCTGAATGTGTTCAGGTAGAGGATGTTAATGGATCTCCCGCCGTCCATCAGTGTCTTGGGGAGCCAGTAGTCTCCCACTTTGGGCTTGACTACCAGGGTGACTCGCCCGGGGTACTCGATCCGCGGCGAATGGTCCTCGCGGCTCCATGTGATGCGCTGCTCGGACCAGTTGAGGAAGCGAGGGACACCGATCTGGGACGCCGCCTTGACGGTGATGGTGCAGGCGAGGACCTTCTTCTCACGCTTGGTGTCGAGCCCGGTGAAGGTGTGTAGCGAGACGACGTCGTTTCCCAATGCCCCGCCATTTGGCGGGTTGTTGGTGGGGTCCTCCCTTGCTCGCAGTGCCTTCTCGATCTCATTTAGAGAGTGGCAGTCGGCGGTTGTGTGTGTCGCGGGTTTCCCCTCCCTGCTGTGGAACACACAGGGTTGTTTGAGGAGATCCATGGGGTCGAATTTCGGCCTTTCCCTATAGTTTCCATTGTCGCGGTGTTGTCCTCCGTCGCGGCGGAAGCTCTTGGGGTCGCGCGACACGTAGCCTGTGTTGGTGACGAAGTCGACTCGCCCTTCACCGCGGCGTTTGCCGGTGAGGCGAATGTTGCGGTAGCGTAGCTCGCGCTTCCTACCATTGTCGTGGCCGCTCATGCGGCGGTTTCCACCCGACTCGTCATCAGTTTCTTGGTTCGGGTCCTCCTCAGCGCAGCGCTTGGCGATTTCAAGGAGGTCGGGGATGTTGTTGAGTGTTTTATACACCCTCTTGATCTTGACGACTAGTGGATCGTACCGGCACGAGTTCTTGAAGCAATGGATCGCCATGTCTGGGTGGATGCCGACGACGTTGGTCCACAGGTCCTGCCACCATTGGACCCAGTGGCGGGTCGACTCGCGGGGTCCCTGGACGCATCGTTCCAGCTCCTCGATGGTCGTGTCACGGGTGTAAGATTCCTCGAAATGCCTGACGAAGGCCTCGCGCATCTCTTCCCACGAGTCGATGCTATCTGGTGGGAGGGTGTTGATCCGTTGCCGCGTCGCTCCCTCCATTATCAGGGGGAGGTAGCGAGCGGATAGTAGGTCGGTGTGGCCGGCAATTCTCATCGCCATGATATATGTGTCCAGCCATAGGACTGGGTCATTCATGGGTCATACTTCTCAATCTCCTTCGGCGCTTTGAAGTTGGTCGGGTATTTTTTGCCTCGGATCATGGGTCCGAAGCATTGTAGAACGACTCGAATAAGGGAGCCTCTTGGCTTGCCGTCGCCATGGTTGGTGAGGATGTGCCTCAAGTCGTTGGGCTGGCGTGCACGCCAGGTTTGGTTGTTCGTGATGTGTGTCCACGCGTCGATCGGCTGCCCGTTGGCGGTGAACGTGTTGTTTAGCGGTCGCAGGTTATTGGTGGAGAGCGCTGGGTGCGCAACCCATGGTTGGTGCTGCAGGGGCTCGAGTGGCGGGTAATTGAGGGTGTTGGCCATCGTTGGGCGGCCGCTCGAGGCCGCCCTACTTCCGGAGGAGCGAGAGTACATCCGTCCTCGCGAGTCGGCTCCCGCAACTTGCTGCTCGACAGCCTTAGCGAGTAGAGCTTGGGCATACTTGATTTGCAGCGCGCCTTCCCCGTGACGTTTTGTTTGGCGACTGCTGCCTGCCTCGCGATGACGTTGTCCATCGGGGTGGAGTATAGCAGGAGGCCGTTTGCGTCCCGCTATTGCAGAGAGATAAGGACTCTTGGCTGGTTGGGAGGGGGCGTGCGGCCAGGTGGTGGTGGGGGAGCTCCGCTTGTTGGCTCTCCTGGTGGCGGACGGGCGCTGAAGCCTGGTGGTGCATTCTCGCAGATCACGCGCTCGGCCTCGCGAGTAGGATCATTGTCTTCATCGAAGTTCATGGCGCGGCCCTCAACCCTAGGGTTCAGGCATGTCCTGATGCGGCGCTGGTGGTAGAGCGATAGATCCTGCACCGTTGCATGCTCGAGGCAAAAAAAAATCGCGCTCGGCTTGCTCCTTGCGGACTGCTTCCTCTAGGCGCAGGCGAGCTTCCTCGACCTCCGTCGCCGTCGCGATCAGAGGGATCTGTGTGGAGAAGGGGTCTGGCGGGGCCCTCGTGCCGCTCGCCATGTAGGTCGCGATGAAGCGACCGGATTCGTCGTGGAGGTCACCGGAATTCTCCGACCCGGAGTTGAAGTCAAAGAGATCGAGGATGGAGGAGTCCTCGAACTACCCCGCATTGGAGACTCACTTGATGGAGCCTTCTAGCGATGCGGCAGTGATGGACTCGGCGAAGGCAGGGGTCGACGAGTCGACGTCTTCATGGTGGGCTGCTTCATCCGCGGGCACGTCGTCCGCGGCTACGTCAGTTTCGACCACGTCGTTGTTGGCCGAGTTGTACTCGGAGGCAAGGCGGTGGATGGTGCGGACCTGGCTCTCGGAGAGCCGGTCGCGTGGCAGCGACTCGCCGATGAGCGCTGAGTCTTCAGAGACGATGACCTCCATGAAGCTGGCAAAGAGGTTGATGTTGCCGACTGGCATGATGACACTGTGTGTGACCAGGCGTGACGACGGGATGTAGCTGCTGGGCAAGATCTGAAGGATCTCGCCGCAGGAGATCATCCGGCCGGTGGCGATCGACCGGTTGATTGGAAAGCAGGGTATCGCCGCAGAACTCAGGTCGAACCGGCCATGCCCCATGGTGGGCGCCACTGTCATGGGAATGGCCACGACAGATGCTGTGACAGACAGCGAGTAGTAGAACGAGGGGCAAGGGCGGCCAGCCATCTGCGGTGCGAGATGAGGGTGGAGACACAAGATTTTTCCTAGGTTTTCCCCCGGAGGGTAAAGACCTACTCGTGCTAGATTGTATTAGTAAGAGATTATAGTGGTGGAAAGCTCGGCGGCTAGGCGGCGAGTCGATGGCGTGTATGATGGAACGTGAGTACAAAGAGCACCATAGGGAGGTTTATATGGGGGTACCTCTCTAGGGTTTACAGATCTACAACCAAGTTGGTTGAGGACTCGGAGGGTTTGACCTAATCTGACTGGGCCTAGCTACACTTCTGGGCCTTCAGCTTCCAGTCGCCTGGCTCCTCCTTGGATCGCGATCCAGTCGCCGTCCTGCAGGCCCACTCGCTAGGAGTTGGATCCACTAGGGAACATCCTGCTAGGTATACCCCCTTCGGCATATCCCCATAAAGATATGAATTAATTTGTTTATATTCATATTCTTTTTTATTTTTGAATGTAGAAAATATAGAGAACTTTTTTTACTAAGGCCGAGCTTACCCTCTACCACTGACGCATGGGGCTAGCGGACAACGGGGCCACTACGCGTGCACATCCAGCTGGCGTGTGACACGTGCACGATGCTAGGGAGTGATAGTTTTTTCCAGAAAGTCTAGGTACCTTTTTATAAAAGTACTAGATGGGTCTGGACTGTGTCACTACTAGGAAAGCAACTATAGATAGATAATACTTCTGTGGCGCATATGATGGACCATGCGCCATAGAAAAAATACACTGGCACATACCACCAAATGCACCACATAACCCTTCATTGTTTTGTGGTGCATGCACAGGGACGGTGCGCCATAGAAGTATAGCGGGACTTGCCACCGAGGTTGAGCTACCCGGGCTTTCTGTGGCACATATAGTCATATGCGCCATAGGAGTTGAAACTTTTGTGGCGCATATGACCATATGCACCACAGAAATCCTGGGTGCGCCCTACACTAAATCTCGTTGACCGCACTCTGATCAACATTATGTGGTGCATATGGTCATATGCGCCACAGAAGTGATGATTTTGTGGCGCATATAGAGGTATGCACCATAGAATTCGAGTAGGAAAAACAGATCCCACCCGCTGGATTGCCTTTTAACTACTGTAAAAAATAAAAGAAAATGATAAAACTTCAAAAAAATAATTCCTTTGATATGTAGTCATATTTTCTGGTATAGTTTTAGGGAAAATTGAAAAACGTGAATTTCGATGTATTTTGCAAAAAAAGGTCATGGCACGGTAAAACGGCCATAACTTTTGCATACGATGTCGAAAAAAGTTTTACCCATCATAATGATCGTCTCGAAATTTCCTACTCGAATTAAACTGCCAAAGGCCGTTTTGGAATTTACATATTCCTCAAATTCGAAAAGAGTAAAAAGTTATGGCAGAAAGAAGAATTTTTTTCCCTGCAAAAATAAAAAAGAGGGAGAAACTTCTGTGGCGCATTTCTCCCATATGCGCCACAGAAGTCTTTGGATTTGAAATTTGAATTCCTGCGGCGCCCTTTCCCTCTCTTTTATCCTTCTCCCCTTTACTCCTCTCCTCCACTTCTTCTCTCCTCCCCTTCTTCTCTTCCTCCCCTTCTCCTCCTCCTCCTTCTCCACTATACGGCCAACTCCTCCTTCTACTCTGGCCATGGCCTCCACCACCTTCGGCGACACCTCCTCCACCGCATCCTCCTACTCCGACGACCCCTCCTCCACCGATGACCTCCTTCTCCTCCTCCTTCTCCTTCTCCTACTTTGGCGACCCCTCCTCCTACTCCTCCTCCTTCTCCTACTCCGCTGACGACCCCTCCTCCTACTCCTCCTACTCCAGCGACCCTCCTCCTCCACCCACCTCCCACTCCGGCCAGATCTAGGCCGATTTTTTTTAAATTCAAAAAAAATCCGTGGTGCATATCGTAATATGTGCCACAGAAGTTTGCGATTTGAAATTTTGATTGGGATCTAGCCCGCCTTTTTTTGAAATTCGAAAAGTGAGTTTTGTGGAGCATATTTCCAATATACGCCACAAAAGTTTGAGGACTTCTGTGGCGCATTCCGAAATGCACCACAGAAGTTCCGTTTAGTGGCGATGTATCAGTGGCGCATCTGATATGTGCCACAGAAGAGCAATACCCATGCGCCAGAGATGAGGGTTTTCCTAGTAGTCTGTGGCTGACAAGTGGGCCTTAGGGTGGACCATGGCTTGTGGTTTGAAAACCATGGGGGGTATTTTGAAAAAACAACCAGTGGTGACGACTGACGAACATGAAGAAGATCTACAACGACACACGATATGGCTCAGGATTTGAGGACGATGGCGACGAATCCGCTATGAATTTCGCAAAACCATAAAAACAAAAAACATAGATGGGACATCAAGCTACAACTTCTTTTTAGGAATTCTCGACTATGGGGGGCTACAGCGGCAAGTAAACAGCAAGGAACATAGAATAAAAACCTGTTGTGCACTGTCACTACTTCTGTGGCCGTTGTCATGCACGGCGCACACACAGGGCGGTGACTACGGCGTGGCAAGCCAGGGAAAGATGGAGGGGAGGTGAGCCTCACGTAAGTCAGACGCTTGACCTGCTAGACACAGGCCAGGTGCCAATCCAGAAAGGATATGGGGATGAGGTGGCGACTGGCGTGGTAGTGCCTTGGTTACCACGGTAGAGAGCGCAACATGCACTGGTTCATGTCGGTGTTGGTGTAATGGGCGCGCTCGTTCGTCTCCTCCTAGTGCTTCACAACAACACCGGGGTTGTGTCCTTCTTGTCCTCCTACCGTAGCTCCAGTGGTGGAGGTGATCGGTGGTGAGAGAAAGCTAGGGGCGAGCTAGGGCTTCAAGATGCCAAGTGTAACACCCTCAGATCGGCCATATGCAAGTTTTAGCAATTCCTGCCAAACCCGCATAGAAAAGATTCAAAGGTGCCCACCAGGCACTTTCGTGCGGGTGGAAAACGAAGTAATACCATTACACAAATAGTTCACGATGGAACCCATAGAACAATGACTCCATGAGTCAAGAATACAGATATACAGTACAAAGATCCAAAGCACCTTGAAAATGATACAGTGTACGAGTATGGACAAGATGCAAATGGGGCTAAGAGACCTGAAGAATAACCAATGGCGTCCATAACCCTACCCAGGCCAACCCGGAAGGGTAAACCTGCTAACGACGTCGATCTCAAAACCTGCTCAAAAAAAAGGGGTGCCGACAAAGGGAAAAGGGAAAAAGAGAGCGGTCAGTAATGAGGCCAGTACACGGCGAGTCTTAGAATTCGATGGTCATCGCCTACATAGGTATGGGGGACTTAAGAGGCAGTGAAGCAGGCACTAAACAACCTATAAATACGAAACAACTGTCGGCTATCAGAGAGAGATAAGAAAGACCTATTCGGATCCAACCTGATACTAACACCAAACATACACATCCTGGCATTTCCCACTCGTTACCAAACGAGAAAGTCAGACCGCGGAACTCACAAAGTTGGCAGTTTTATTCCTTCCATTATAGTTGCATCGATTACTAGTCAGATATAGATAGCATGAGTCATCCTGATATAATAAGTAGTGGGCAGATACATATAGCATGAGACATTCCAAATCCAGCAGTTGTTGGTACTTTTATTTAGCCATTCCGTTGTAGTGAAGATGATTACTAGTCATTCCAAAGTCATATTTATAGCACTACTTTAGTTATAGTTGTCTATGATCGAGATACTATGCGTCAAGTCATCCATAACCGTAGACACGGCTTTCAAAAAGTTTTACCCTGCAGGGGCACAAACAACAACACACGCACGATCGACCTTGGAAAAACCAAATGAAAACCCAACAAGGCAACACGACAAAGCAATCACAAGATTCATATAATATTTCAGGGGGGCACCCCACCAAGCTACCCGCGACGAAGTTGGTCGGATTCAAAAGGGACCCAGAGGTTTGTGCCAATGGCTGTAAACGACTGGGAACCCGAAAGTGGGACTGGGCTTGTCGATACTGCGAAAACATTCCACATTCCTAAACAGTACAGTAGTAAATACTCTCCACGAGCAGCAATAGTAAATAAAGCAGTAAACATGGCATAAGTACAAGATAGTAATAAAACCCCAAACTAGTTTGTGGCCCTAAGAAATAATATACGACTCCAGCTCTCGTTAAGGGGATTCATGGTCCCACATGCGGATAGTTCGAATATTCAAGGAACAAGTATCAAGTACTCGTGGTCCTATGACTTGCAAGGTCGACTATCTACCAAACAACAGGTAATAGGAGGTGTCCAAGTCAATATAATGTCTGCAAGGGATATCACGGGTACGAAAACTAGAGCATCTCAACACATATAGCGATATATCAACATGAGGAAATAAATACTATAAAAGTAAGATAGGTAGAAATGGGGAGAATGCTCGCCTGAAAAACATTGCCGGTGGTTCATCCGAAGATCAGGTTGACACTCGCATCAACTCATCCGCCTAATCCGTGAAGAATCAAACACTATAAGAAACACCAGATGCACCATTTAATACTACGATAGAAGATCGGGCATGACGCATGTATGATGTATGGCATGGCAAAAATGCGATGCAGTTTGAAAAAATTAAACGGAACCGGGGTCCCGACAATTAATTAGATGGTTCGTGTTATTTAGATACCCCGCAATTTAAATGTTGTATTAACAAGGCAAAATATAGCATCGGTTCGCTAGACAAATTTAAATGAGTCCAATATAGGACTAGAATCGCCCGCATATTGTCTCCATATTTAATTTAGGTGAATCATCTAGATACCCCCAAACACCCACAATATATATGCAAACATGTTCAATTAATATGCAACAAGATCAATATCATATATATATATAATATGAGGGGTCTCGGATAGGGGTCACAGAATCGAGGCGAAGGTCTTAGGTCAGACGGATCTGGGGATCGGGGTTTGGTCTTCGGATCTTCGGCTACAGGGTTCTTCGATTCCTTGTGGGACATCTTGGCGGAATCAAGATCAGGCTTCGAAATACGGGGTCTTTGGACTCCATGAAGGAGGACTTGTCGTTCCATGACGACCATCTTGTTATCCGTGAAGAACTCACGTTTGGTCGGGGCCACGCTTGGATCGGTGCCAATGTCTTTCGGTGCAACTTCTCTTGTGCGTCTTGATCCGTCTCACGCCGAAATTTTGCTTTGGTGGTCTTCGAGTAGCACGCTATAGCCGTAAAGATCCTGGCATAGAGAAGTAACACCATATAGGTACAACAGACCACCCAAAACAAGGACTTAGAGTAGCAGGACAAAAACGGAACGAGGACAATACGCAGCGAGGAGGCCCACGGCAGGTGCTGCAATCGGCAGCGAGTAGTAGAACAAGGGGCAAGGGCGGCCAGCCATCTGTGGTGCGAGATGATGCCGAAGACACAAGGGTATACCCTAGTTTAGCCCCCGGAGGGTAAAGACCTACTCCTGCTAGATTGTATTGATGAGAGAGTACAATGGGCGAGCTCGACGACTAGGCGGCGAGTGGCGGGGGGTGTATGATGGAACGTGTCCTCTATGCGTACCCTAGGGAGGTTTATAGACTCACCTCGCTAGGGTTTACAGATCTACTACCGCATTAGTTAAGGATTCAGAGGGTGTTTAACCTAATCTGACTAGGCCTAGCTATGCTTCTGGGCTTTTAGCTTCCAGTCGCCTGGCTCCTTGTTGGGTCTTGATCCAGTCTCCGTCCTGCAGGCCCACTCGCTGGCAGCTTGGGCCAATAGGAAACGTCGTGCTGGGTATACCCCACTCGGCATATCCCCGTCAGTAGTCCCCGAGGCCGTCGCTGATTCGTCACAGGTGTTCGTTGGTAGTCGGAGTATACGGGTCCAATTTGGACGCCCAGTCGAATCAGAGTTGGACTCCCTGAATAAAGAGGGAACCTGTCATCTTAGTCGCAATAACGCTGACCAGTAGAATTGCAACACGACGAATGGGTAGGCGAGTAGTCAAATCACTGCTACGGTGATCAGGTCGGTGAGCAGTCAAATCGCAGCTAGGGCGATCTGGTTAGCGAGTTGTCGAGTCTCTAAAGCCGGCGAGTCGAGTAGACGAAGTTGGACCATCCGCACTGGTCAAACTAGCCATTGGGTAATCCAACGGAAATATTGACGTAATCACCGCGCGATAACGGCTCCACAAAGATGGCGGGTAGCAACCGCTATATAAAGAGAGTGACGGGTGAAGGGCGATCATTTCCCACACTTCCTCCAATCTCGCGCATCTGCAGTCTTCCATTCCCCCGTAGCGACCAGAGCGACCCGGAGCGACCCACAGTCGTATACCTTCTAACTGATGGCGCCTTCGACGGAACCATGGGGCGGATCCAAGTGCACGAAAGTGCTGCTGAAATCATTAGAGGAGGCAGGGATCCTCTATAACGAGAGATGGCACATCCCCGCGGCCGGAGAAGTGGTACCAGGTCCGTGCGACGGAGAGTTTATCTTCTTCACCAGCCACCTGGAGAGGGGGCTTGGATTCCCTACATCCCTCTTCTTTCACCGCTTCTGTGCGTACTACGGCATCCAGCCATCAGACCTAGGTCCGCACAGCATCGAGCAACTGAACCATCTTCATGGCCTTTTGCGAGTGCTACCTAGGCTGCCGGCCATACTTCCCCCTGTGGCAAGATCTGTTCCACGGGAGGATATGGCTCGAAGAAAGAGGCGCCCTGATATTGGCCGCGGGCGGCCTCACCTTTCAGTTGAAGTCGAAGGCCTCCTTCTTCAACCTAATTCTGCCAAAGAAGGCAGAGAACGAGTGGAAGAAACATTGGCTCTACGTGACCAAGTCGCTACTAGACCACGGGGTGGCGCTTCCGATTTATTCCGCCGACCGGCCCGAGCCGCGTCGGCTCCAAGTCGCCAAGCTTCCACACGACCAGCGGATGGTGGTCGAAGAAATGCTGCAGACAATCCACATCTTGAAGAAGAAGGTCCTCAAGACGATCAACTTGTATAATTTCTGGTTTGGGCAGCGGCTAGTGCCTCTGGCCAGTCGCGCCCACTACATGTACGAGTACACGGGAAAGGACGACCCGACGAAGTCTTGCACTGCTGAGTGGAGGCTCAACGATTATACCTTGGCCCTAAAGAAAATCACCGACCCAGAATACCTCGACGCGAAGGACGGGGTTCCCCCTTACAACGCGAATCACAAGGCTCCGACGGTAAGTTCGTACATTCGCAGTCGCAGATATGCAGTCGCGGTTCGTGCTAATCGCATTTTATCTTCGCAGTTGTTCCAAGTGGTGGAAGGTTGGCTTCACCCGCTGACGACGAAAACTCGACCGAGTCCGCCAAGGACGAGAGGGAGTCCTCGTCCGACAAGGGACACACCAGAGGCGACGATGCCGATGATGGTGACGATGATGACGAAGCCGTGGAGGTCGCCCCACCCACAGTCCGTAAGACCCGTGGGCAGAGGCAACACGAGCTCGAGGCCAGCAAGAGCCTCGAGGCTCACGACAGAGACGACGACGAGCTCCCCGAACACATTTCACGGCGCGTGGCCACGTTGTCGAAGAAGAAATCGCCACAGAAGAAGAAGAGGCCGGCTAAGACGGCGTCACCGCCTCGGTCCGCGAGTAGCTCCGACGCTACCAGCGTGGCCGAGAAAGCTGGGGCCGGTGCGCCAGCGCATGCGACTGCGGCGGCCGATGCGGCCGTGGTAGAGGGTGAGGTGCCATTGGCGTCGCTGCCAGCACCCTTTACCACAGTCACCGGTCTTGGTGCCGCTCCATCCTCATGGGCCTCGCCGCCGAGGGGAGCTCTTGTGGCGATCGCTGCTGATCCTCCTGCCGCGGATTCATCCTCGAAGAAGCCCTTGGTGTATTGGGCATAGAGCGTGTTCGAAATGGGCCTCAATCGGAAGCTGGGGCCGGAGTTGGAGAATCCAGCCAGCATTTGTACTGGTTTGCGTTTTATCCCAATCGCCAAGTGAGTACCCTTTAAGTTATTCGTTTGTCCAATCGATTCATATCTAGCTGGCAAGTTTGCTGTTGGCATTGTGTTGCAGGACTGGAGTGATGAAAATAGGTCACCCTTCGGTGGCCAAGGTCCCGTTGGGTGACGCGAAAGCGCGAGTCGACTCTTCGAAGAAGAGGAAGGGCGACGAGGTCGAGGCGCCAGTTGAGGGCGCGTAGAAGGCGAAGGGCGACGAAGTCATCACAATATCACACGATCCAGTTGGCGCCCCGAGTGAGGCTCCAATTGGAGCGGGTGCAGTTGCGATGGCCGCGGTGGACGCGGAGTCGCAGCAGGTCGAGCCCGTGGCACCAGTTGGTGCGACGGGCCCAACGGTGAGTGCCGCGGGGACGGCGGTGGCTACCTTCCCTCGCTTTGTGGCGAGGGCCTCCAGGGCGAGTGCTCCAGCGCAGTCAGCGGAAGTGGAGCAGCGTCATGGGCGCACACCTGTTGTGATCCTGTCGGTGGACGCGGTTGAACTCCACAACATGGTAGGTGCAGCAATCCAGGTATGTCCAGTCCCCGAGGATCTGATCGCTGGATTTCAGCGGTCGGATCCTTATTTCTTTCGTTGTCCAGTCCCCGAGCAGCTAGTCGCTGAATTTCAGTGGCTAGGCACTTAGGAATTTCATTTGCTGCCCAGTCCCCGAGTGGCTAGTCGCTGAATTTCAGTGGCTAGGCACTTAGGAATTTCTTTGATAATGCTTTCATGATTGTGCAAGGCCTGTAGCGCGAGTCAGCGGAGCGACTTGCCGCCAGGGAGCGTCTGGAGAAGGAGCTCCACGTCGTCCAAGGGACGAACGAGCAGCTTCGGGCGACTGCTGGTAAGTGTTTGTTGTGCTTGTTGTTGGAAGTATCGCTTGCTTTCTTCATACTCATGGTTTTGTTGATGCAGAGGGTCATGCGGCCGCGGTGGAGAACGCTCGTGAAGGCATGGTCCCTGCGAGTGAGCTGACTGCTGCTTAGTCGTCCTTGAGCGCCATGGAGAAGCGAATCGTCCACTTGGAGCGGGAGCTCAAGGAGGAGGCAGAGGCGACCTCGGCGGATGAGAGGGCCAAGGAAGCCATTGCTACTGCTGCTGAGGAGCGGAAGATGTCAAATGCACTCATTGCCGGGCTACAGGATGACCTCTCCAGTCTGCAAGATTTCATCACGGGGCGCTGTCGCCCGTTGATCGGTGAGCCTGTCCGATTTTCGTGTGATTGGTCTTGCGACTCCTGAACGCGCAGATCGGTTTTACACTTTTGCGCATTTCTGATTTGAGCTTCTCCTGGTTTGCAGGGAGGATTCTTGACGATGAGGCTGAAGCGCAATCGTACGACGCTCGGTAGTGTGTCACTATGTTGGTGGACACAGCCACTCTGTCGGCGACTTGCATCCGCGCATGCCTCCAGGAAATTTCACCGACGGAGGTGATCCCCAGTGACCTCGTCAAAGTATGGCGCTATCTGGAGAAGGCTCTAGCGATTGTGGAGTTCATGTTGCGGTCGGCGTTCTGACATGGTGCTGCGACTGTGCTGAGTCTTGCACTCTCGCACTTACCCGACGACTTCGACCTGGACGACGTCACCAGTGGGTACCCTTCATCGACGGGCACGGTCGAAATATCTGAGGTGCTGAAGTTGACCGAGCGGGCTGCGGTCTACTCTGACTGGGTGCTGGTGATGGGTGATCTCCTGTCGTACCAAGAGACGATCGTTGCGCCCAACGACCCCGAGCCGCGACTCCAAATTGGAGCAGCCCTTCCGTGTGGCGATGGCTGGTACTTTGACAACGTACCCATCGAACCCGTGGGTTCCCTTCATCCGTGTTCACGGGAGTAGTGGTGCGTCGTCGTCGAAGCCTGCGGAGTAAATTAAGTTGCCGAATGGCGTCAGTTGTAATAACTATGTAACTGCCCTTATGAGCGAACAAATTTTGCTGCCGTAAGGAATGCATGAATGTTTTTGTGAGTGCTTTGATTTGATTGTGGCTTGCGCGAGTCCCCGAGCGCGTCCGCCCTTTTGTGGGGTTTACCTTATTTTTATGTGTATGTATGTTGTTAAACTGTTAGTAAGTTGCGGTCGACTTGCCATGCCTTTGAAAGCCAGTCGCGTGGCGACTCCGAGGGGTGCTCTGTACTTAGCCGTTTTCCCGGGCGCAAACGGGGTCGGGTGGCCGAGTCCCCGAGCGTGGTACTTGGCTGTTCTAGTCGCATGCCCAAGGTAGGTGAGGACGGGGCGCATTGTATTAGGCGCGTCGCTCCACCTGATCCGTGGGACCAGTCGCGTGGCGAGTCCAGGACACCCTCTCATACTTGGAGTTTTCCCTAGCCGCTTAGGTTTGGACTGGCGTCAGTCCCCGAGCATGGTACTTAGCCGTTCGAGTCGCTGCGCAAAGGTTGTGGAGGACTAGATCGCTGTGGGAAGTGAATGCGGTTGTCTTGGCTCGGAAAGCCAGTCGAGCGAGGCGACTCCGATGGGGCTTCGTGTTGGCTTTTTTCGTGGACGATACAAGGCCCGAAATTTTTCGGTGCCCTCGTACCGCACTACTTGGCCATGCCGGTCGCATGACCAAGGATTAACTTCCGCGAGTTGCATAGCATTGTTATTACGAGAGAGAATGGCACAAGGTATGGAGAGTGGACACAATTTGAGCGAATCAATCTTCTTTATTTCATAGCGGGTAGGAGGTACATGTCGGGAGTTCTAGGAGTATAACTTCCGTAGGAGGTTTACGTTCCATGGCCGCTTGATGTCGAGTTTTCCGTCACCTCGGATATCGATGAGGTAGTAGGAGTCGTTGCCCAGGACTCGCCCGATGGCGAATGGTCCATCCCAAGGGGGAGAGAGCTTGTGCATGCCCTTCTTTTCCTAGATCAGACGCAGTACCAGGTCGCCTTCCTGGAAGGTGCGAGTCCAGACTCGCCGGCTGTGGTAGCGGCGAAGTCCTTGCTGATAGATGGCGGTATGGGAGCGAGCTAGGTCACGTGCTTCGTCGAGCTGGTCGACCCTGTCCTGGCGTGCAAGCTCGTTGTCGTCCTCTGCGTAGTTGACCACCCGAGGCCAGTCATGCTCAAGATCGGTCGGCATGACGGCTTCGGCACCGTACACCATGAAGAAGGGGGTGAAACCTGTCTACTTTTTGACAGAGGTGCAGATGCCCCATATGACGGAGGGGAGTTCTTCGACCCAACACCCTGGAGTTCGCTCGAGGGGTACTTGCAGTCGCGGCTTTAGGCCATGTAGGATTCTCTGGTTGGCGCGTTCCTCCTAGCCGTTGGACTCCGGGTAGGCGACTCAGGCGAGGTCGAGTGGTATGTGGTGCTCCTCGCAGAATTCGGACATGGATCCTTTAGCGAAGTTGGTGCTGTTGTCCATGATGATGATGTGCGGGAACCCGTAGCAATGGATGAGCTCACGTAGGAACTTGGTGGCGGTCTTCCCGTCGCACTTGCGGACTGCCTTGGCATTCACCCACTTTGTGAATTTGTCTATTGTGACTAGGAGGTGGGTGAAGCCAGAGGGGGCCTTCTTGAAGGGGCCTACCATGTCCATGCCCCATACGGCGAATGGCCAGGTGATGGGGATGGTATTGGGCACCGAGCTTGGGTCGTGGGTCTGGTTGGCATACTTCTGGCATCCGACGCAGCGTTGGACGATGTCGACCGCGTCGGCGTGCACGGTGAGCCAATAGAAGCCATGTCGCATGGCCTTGGTGACTAGGGACCGAGCGCCAGCGTGGTGTCCGCAGTCGCCAGCATGGATGTCTTGGAGGATCTTACAACCTTCTGCGTGTTGGACGCAGCGTTGAAACACGCCAGTCACGCTGTGTTTGTGGAGCTCGCCGTTGATGATGGTGAAGGACTTGCAACGGCGCACTATCACCCGGGCCTTCGTCTCGTCAGCGGGTAAGGTTCCTCCTTCCAGGTAGGCGATGTATGGTGCCGTCCAGTCGCTTGGCTCTGAGAGAATGGCGACCAGGGCTGCTTGTGGTTGTAGCGGGATTTCGATGTCAATCTCCCTCGGGGGAGAGACGGAAGGCTTTGTGATGGTGTCGAGGAAGACACCGGCGGGTGGCGCGAGGCGAGCCGACCCGATGCGAGAGAGAGCGTCGACCTCCTCGTTCTTGCACCAATCGATCCACTCGACGGAGTATCCGGAAAAGTGGCCTCCCAGCTGGTCCACGGCTTGGAGGTATGCCGCCATGGTGGGGAGACTGCATCGCATGTGCCAGCGACTTTCCCGGTGACGAGGTCGGAGTCGCCCTTTGCAGCGCAGACGATTGATGTTCATTTCCTTGGCTGCCCGCATGCCGTGCAGTAGCGCTTCGTACTCGGTCATATTGTTGGTGCAGGGGGTGAAGTCGAGGTATAGGAAGTAGCATAGCTTGTCGCCCTTTGGGGATGTGAGAATGATCCCTGCCCCTGCGCCATCTGCGTTTTTGGAGCCATCGAAGTGTAGCGACCAGTAGTGGAGGTACGGTAGCTTCTCTGGCTGCTGTGCCTCCTCCCAGTCGGTGAGGAAGTCTTCCAAGGCCGGCGACTTGATGGCCTTGCACGACTCATATCTGATATTGTGGACTCCGATCTCCACGGCCCACTTGGCGACTTGCCCTGTCGCCTCGCGGTTGCAGATGATGTCCTGCAACGGCGCAGAGGAGACGACCGTGATTGGGTGCTCCTGGAAGTAGTGTGGCAGTCACCGCTGGGCTCGGAAGACCGCATATACCAGCTTCTGGTACTACGGGTAGCGCTGGCGCGACTCGGTGAGGACTTCGCTGATATAATAGACATGTCACTGCACCGGGCGTTCCTTGCCCTCTTCTGGTCGTTCGACGACCATAACGGCGCTGACGACCCGCTCGGAGGCCGCGACGTAGACGAGCATGGGCTCCTTGTCGACGGGGCGACGAGTAGCACTTCCTTGAGTGTGTGGAGACCGTCGTCTGCCTCCTTGTCGCACTGGAATGTGGGATTCTTGCGCATTAGGCAGTAGAGAGGCATTGACTTCTCGCCTAGTCGGGGGATGAAGCGACTGAGAGCCGTGACTCGCCCGGCCAACTTCTGGACGTCGCGCAGGCACTCGGGTTTGCCGAGCCGGGCGATCGTGTTGATCTTGGTGGGGTTCGCCTCGATTCCCCATTTCGAGACGACGTACCCCAATAGCTATCCAGTAGGTACACTTAAGGTGCACTTTCCTGGGTTTAGTTTGATCTTGTACCTCCGTAGGTTCGAGAAAGGTTTCGGCCAGGTCGGCGAGTAGATCTCCCTGGCGAGTGGATTTCACCACCACGTCGTCGATGTAGACGTGGATGTTCCTGCCAATTTGGCTCGCAAGGAACTCCTGCATGCACCTCTGGTAGGTCGCTCCGGCGTTCTTGAGGCCGAAGGTCATGGCGTTTAGCAGAATGCTCTGAATTGCGTGATGAACGTTGTCTTCTCCTAATCTTCGACTGCGATTTTGATCTGGTTGTAACAAGAGTAGGCGTCAAGGAAGCACAGTGACTTCGAGCCCGTGGTCGAGCCAATGATTTGATCGATCCGCGGAAGGACAAACTGCTCCTTGAGGCAGGCACTGTTGAGATTTGTGTAGTTGATACACATTCTCCAGGTCCCATTTTTCTTCTCGACCAGGACTGGGTTTGCCAGCCACTTGGAGTACTTGATTGGTCATATGGAGCCTGCGGCGAGTAGACGCTGCACCTCCTCGGCGATTGCTCGGCGGCACTCTTCATTGAAGGGCCGCAGCGGCGGCATTGAGTTTGTGCTCAGCGAGTTCCCTCGGGACACCAGGCATGTCAGATGGCTTCCATGCGAAGATGTCGCGATTCTCATAGAGGAACTTGATGAGCGCGCCTTCCTATGTTAGGATCATGCCCGTTCCGATTGTCACCGTCTGGCTGGAGTCGCCTCGGACCAGCTCGATGGAGCGTGTGTGCATGGTCGCCTCGAAGGCCATTGAGCCGCCACCCTCCGATTTGGGCTTCTTGAGTATTGTGGGGTCGTCATTGTTTACCTCGCTCGTGTACTTGACGAGCTCTTACGCGTGGTTGGCTTCAGTGGCTATGATGGCGTCGGCAAGCTCGACGTCCTTGGCCTCGCACTCTGCGGCCATGTCGGGGTCGTCGTGGAAGGTGATGATGCCGCACGGCCCTAGGAGCTTCACCGCGTTGTACGCGTAGTGGGGCGCTGCCATGAACTTGGCAAACGCATGCCGCCCGAGGACGCAGTGGTAGGGGATGTTGAAGGGAACCAGCTCAAAGACGATATGCTCAGTGTGGAAGTTCGCTAGTGTGCCAAAGGTGACTGGTAGCGTCACCTTGCCGATTGGGTGCGCCTTCCGACCGGGGACGATGCCATGGAAGGTGGTGTAGGTCGTCTCAATCATCGACTACAGGAGACGCAGTCGCCTGAACGTGTCCAGGTAGAGAATGTTGATGGAGCTTCCGGCGTCCATCAGCGTCTTGGGGAGCCAGTAGTCTCCCACCTTGGGTTTGACCACCAAGGCGACACGCCCTGGATATTCGATTCGTGGCGAGGGATCTTCGCGGCTCCAGGTGATCCTCTGCTCAGACCAGTTGAGGAAGTGTGGGACGTCAACCTGGGACACCGCGTTGACGGCGACGGCATGGGCGATGACCTTCTTCTCGCGCTTGGTGCTGAACCCGGTGAAGGTGTGGAGCGATCCCATGTCGCTCCCGAATGCCCCGTCGTTTGGCGGGTGGTTGTTGGGGTCCTCCCGTGCGCGCCGTGCCTTCTCGATCTCCTTCAGGGAGTGGCAGTTGGTGTTCGTGTGTCTGGCGGGCTTCCCCTCCCTGCTGTGGAACACACAGGGCTGGTTGAGGAGAGCCGCGGGATTGAATCTTGGTTCGCCTTGTAGTTGCCGCTATCGCGGCGCTGGCCTCCGTCGCGGCGGAAGCTCTTGGGCTCGTGTGGCGCATAGCCGGCGTTGGCGACGAAGTCGACTCACCCGTCACCACGGCGCTTGCCGGTGAGGCGAGTGTTGCTGTAGCATAGCTCGGGTCGTCTCTCGTTGTTGTGGCCGCTCGTGCGGCGGTTTCCTCCCGACCCATCCTCAGTTTCTTGCTTTGGATCCTCCTCCGCGTACCGCTTTGCGATCTCGAGGAGGTCTGGTATGTTGTCGAGTGTTTTGTACACTCGCTTGAGCTTGGCGACCAAGGGCTCGTAGTGGCACGAGGTCTTGAAGCAGTGGATCACGATGTCCGGATGGATTCCGGCCGCATTGTACCAAGGGCTCGAAGGGGCATGGCCAATGACAAGTACCAGAAGATGCGCGCAGATCTTGAAGCCGAAAAGGGTAAAACTGCCATCTTGAAGGAACAGATCATCAAAAACAACAGTCTGTTTCCATTTTGCGTATTCTGTCTTGGTTTTGTGCTTATATTCTCCGAGTACTCACTGTGTACTTTGGTTTCTCCTACTTTGTAGAACATGTTGCCAAGGCCAAGGAAATTGTCGAGCAATCCAAGCACATTCAGCAGCTGGATAGCGAGAATAAGATCATTAAGGAGGAGAGGAAAGACATGCTGAAAATGCATGAGGAGTCAATGAAGGCCCTGCAGGACTCCGCCACCAAGGAAATCAATCGCTTGAAGGAGGAGATTGCGATCTTAAAAGATCAGAAGCAAGCTGCCGATGAGCAAAATCAACGCCATAGCGAGGCGTATAAGCTCCTCCAACAAGAGAAAGAATCCTTGGCGGACACCCTCTGGCAAGCTAAGGCCAGCATCTTCAGTAAGTTTTCTCCGTCTTGGATTTCTATAGTCCGGATACTTTGAATTGTTGAACTCATGCGCTCCTTGTCGGAATTTGCAGCTCCTATGTGTTTAACCCGATCGCCTCCTCCAGCCAAGGAATGCATGGTTCTTGTCGGTATCTTCATCAACACCGCCATCAGGCAAGACAAGGAGATTGCCAAGCCCCTCCAGATAAACATCAAGGCATCAGACTTCGTGGCGAAGTACTCGGAGGTTTTGCGCCGAGACCCCGAGCGTATCACAAGCTGGAAAGCTTCATGTGCACGGGCTGGCGCAAGGATGGCGCTATCAATGGTGAAGGAACACTATGAAGATGCCGACATCGACATGGTGACCTCTGGCATTATGGCAAAGAGATTAATCATGAAGCCATCTTGTCATCGATCGCGGGCTATGACACCAGTGTTGCCGAGTTGGGGGACGTCGACGTCTTCGTTCCTATGAACATCATCAACAACGGCGACCAAGGTTCCTCTGAGTCCCACCATAGCGCCGACTTTGAGGGTGGCTCTCCAGCTGGTGATGATGTTGCCTCCAAGTCACCTGCGCCAAAGGAGTGAAAGAACAACTTTGTAATATTTGTTTCACCTTTGGTGTACATGTGGAAAAAACTTTGTTTATGTAACTTAAGGCGGAAAACAATGGTTGTTATTTCCTGCTACTCAAGAACTAGTTTCCAGCATGTATATATATTTTAAGCAAGTGCTGGCTTTATCCATTACTTGTTGTCGTGAGTCGGAAGACTTGTTGTCGGAACCATGCGCTTAGGTGATGATGCCCAATGGCACCGTCAATAACCTGAGCACAAAATCGCCGACAATAAGTGCCGAAAGTCACTACTCCAGAATCCACGTAAAAACGACAAAGAACGTGTAGACTAGAAAACTTAAGATAACGCCCGTAAGCGGAATTTTCACAAGTGCAAACGCAAAGCTTGTACATAAATGTTTTACATGATCCAAAAATGAACACTAAAGGAGTTAAAAGACTCAGAAATATGAGTGAACCAAAGAGCTTTATTTCATTGTAAGAGGTACACAATTAGATAAAAAATGCTAAGTGTAAAAATGACGTAGCTGTGCTATGTTCCATGGCGGATCAAGCTTCGGGTAGTCATCATCCGGGTCACGTCGCTTACTCTTATGATCCTCGTTGGGTCTATCCTTCAGTTCACGATTGTCAACGAGGTAGTAAGACCCATTGAGTAGCGCCTTGCTTATGATGAACGGTCCTTCCCATGGCGGGGATAGTTTGTGCGACTTCTTCTGCTTCAGTCGGAGCACCAAATCCCCTTCTTTAAACGAGCGATGCCGAACGCGGTGACTATGGTAGCTGCGTAGCTTCTGCTGGTAGATGGCGGATCTTTGGCATGCAAAAACGCCCTCCACCTCGAGAAGGTCCACATCTAGGCGTCTGGATTCTTCAGCGTCATCTTCGTCATAGGCGGCAACTCTTGGTGAATCGTGAAGGATGTCGAAAGTCAGGATGGCTTCTGATCCATATACCATGAAGTAAGGGGTGTAGCCGGTGGATCTGTTGGGTGTAGTTTGTAAACTCCATAGCATAGATGGCAATTCTTCCGCCCAGGCTCCAGCTGCTCTATGTAGCGGTGCCTCCAGACGTGGCTTGATTCCCTGCAGAATTAATCCATTGGCTCTCTCAACCTGACCGTTGGATTGTGTGTGTGCCACAGATGCAAGGTCAAGTCGGATGTCTTTCTCCCAACAATAAGCATCCACTTCTCCGAGTGACAAATTGCTGCCGTTGTCGGTGATAATGCTGTGTAGGAGACCAAATCTCACCACTAGATCCCGGACAAACCTGAGGGCAGTTGCCCCATCAAGCTTTCTAATGGGTTTAGCTTCTATCCATTTAGTGAATTTATCAACTGCTACAAGCAGATGTGTAAACCCACAAGGTGCCGTTTGTAACGGTACTACCATGTCCAGCCCCCAGACTGCAAACGACCAAGTTATTGGCATTGTTCGCAATTATTCAGCAGGAACATGTGGTTGTCGGGCATAATACTGGCATCCCATGCATGTCTCAACCAGCTTGTCGGCGTCCGCCTTTGCGGTCACCCAGTAGAATCCTTGTCGGAAGGCTTTCGCGACCAACGATCGAGAAGCAGCATGATGTCCGCAGTCTCCGAGATGGATTTCGCGTAGGATTTCCATACCTTCTAGCTGGGAAACACACTTTAGGTATACACCAGTAGTGCTCATTTTGTAGAGTTGCCCATTGATTATGGTACAATCCTTTGCTCGTCGTACTATTTGCCGTCTTTTGACTTCGTTGTCGGGCAAAGTTCCGTGTTCGATATATTCCATGAACGGTTTGTCCAAGCCGGAGGGAACTTAGTCACCATGTTGACGAAAGAGTCAGCTCTATCCGGGTTGTCAATTTCGGCTCCCTTCACAGATGGTGTGCGCAGATGCTCTAGGAACTCCTGGCGGAATTTGCATGCGCCCTGATCCAAGCTTAGACAACAGATCAGCCGCCTCGTTTTGCTCCATAGGTACATACTTGACTTCATAGCCCAAGAAGCTCTTGGCTATCTCGTCCACTTTGTCTCGATATGTCGCCATCATAGGGTTCCGCGCATTCCAGGTGCCAGCCACCTGCTGGGCAACCAAGTCGAAATCTCCACAGCAAACTATGTGCTTGATGCCAATATCCTTGGCTACACGTAGTCCGTGAATGAGTGCTTCATACTCCGCCATGTTGTTTGTAGCCTCGAAGTGGATCTGCATAATGTAGTGTAGCTTGTCTCCTGTTGGTGACTATAGAAACACACCAGCCCCCGAGCCATTGAGCATCCTTGATCCGTCAAAGTGCATCACCCAAGGCTTGTGACTTGATAGCGTCTGGTTCCGGCAACGGAGTAGCATCTGGCATATCCATCCAATCTGCAACAAAATCCGCCAAGGCTTGTGACTTGATAGCGTCGCGTCTCTTGTAGGTGATCTCAAAGGCGGCAAGTTCAATGCCCCACTTCGCGACCCTTCCCGTAGCGTCGCTGTTGTTGATAATGTCGGACAGTGGAGTCTTTCTCACCACTGTTATTGGGTGCTCCTGAAAGTAGTGCCTCAGCTTCCGAGAAGCAAGGAATACTCCATAAGCTATCTTCTGGTAGTGCGGGTAACGCTGCTTGGACTCCGTCAATACCTCGCTCACATAGTAAAATGGTCGTTGAACTCCGTGCTCATAGCCTGGTTCCTTCCGATCTACCACGACAACGATGTTGATTACCAGGTTGGTTGCCGCCATGTAGATTAACAGGGGTTCTCCAGGCTCGGGTGCTGCAAGGATGGGTGCTGAGGAAAGAATCTCCTTGAGCTGCTTCAATGCTGCATCTGCTTCGTCTGTCCATGTGAATTTGTCCGCCTTCTTCAGCAACTTGTACAGCGGCAGAGCCTTCTCTCCAAGTCGGGTGACGAACCGACTAACGGCTGCAACACAACCTGTTAGTCGTTGAATGTCCTTTAGGCATGTCGGATAGTTTATGTTTAAGATGGCCTTGATTTTCTCCGGGTTGACCTCGATTCCGCGTTGCGAAATGATGAAACCCCACAATTTGCCGGCTGGAACCCGAAGACGCACTTCTTAGGGTTAAGCATCATGTTGTATTTCTGGAGATTATCAAAGGTTTCTTTTAAGTTGGAGATTAAGTCGTTTGACTTTTTAGACATCATCGCGATATCGTCCACATAGGCGTGAACGTTCCTACCAATATGGTCGTGGAGGCAGCGTTGCATTGTCCGCTTGTAGGTAGCACCTGCGTTTTTCAGCCCAAAGGGCATCGTGACATAGCAAAACATGCCATATGGGGTAGTGAACGAAGTGGCCAATTGGTCCGACTTCCTCATCTTGATCTGGTGGTATCCTGAGTATGCATCGAGAAAACACAAAAGCTCTGAGCCAGCCGTCGAGTCAATAACTTGGTCAATGCGAGGCAAAGCAAACAGATCTTTGGGACATGCTTTGTTCAAGCCGGTGTAATCAACGCACATTCTTAATTCATTGGTTCCCTTTTTGGGGACAAGTACAGGATTGGCCACCCATCGGGTGTGAAGGACTTCTCGGATAAATCTAGCTTTAAGTAACCTAGCTATCTCTTTGCCAATGGCGCGTCTCTTCTCATCTCCAAATCGTCGTAGAGGTTGTTTCACTGGTTTGCATTTTGCATCAATGTTTAAGATGTGCTCGACAAGTTCCCTAGGTACACCTTTCATGTTGGCAGGTTGCCAGGCAAAGATGTCCCTGTTCTCACGAAGGAACTCGACGAGCGCGCTTTCCTATTTGGGATCCAGGTTCGTCCCGATGGCGGTGACCTTGGAGGCATCGCCTACCACAAGTTCCACCGGCTTGATCTCGATGGCGGCCTTGAACGCCGGAGCGGAGTTGGAGATCTGCTTCTTCAACGCGGGCATTTCTGAGTCATCGACCTTTCTCTGGATCTCTTTGAATTCTTTGTTGTAGAGGACAATTTCTGCAATGGCTGCTTCATTGATCTCACAGTCCCTTGCCTTGGTAAAGCTTCCAGATACGGTGATGACGCCGTTTGGTCCGGGTATTTTGAGTTTGCTGTAGACGAAGCATGGCTTGGCCATGAACGTGTGAAATATGTCACGGCCGAATATGACGTGGTACACGCTCTTGAAGGGGACCACCTCGAAGGTCATGCGCTCTTGGCGGTAATTGTTAACATCGCCAAAGGCAACCTGAAGTGTAATGCACCCAAGGGACCGAGCCTCCCGACCAGGAACTACGCCGTGTAAGATGGTGTTGGTCCGCCTTAGGTTTGCCTCCGTCAATTTCATCTTCTGCAGTGTATCCAGGTACATGATGTTGATGCTTCTTCCACTATCCACCATACACTTGGTGAACTCCACGCCATCAATCAAGGGGTTGATGACCATGGAGTACTGGTTCTCCGTAGGTATAAGGTATGGGTGGTCCATCCTGTCCGAAGTTATTGGAACCTCCGACCAGCGCGGGTACTGGGGAACTGGGGGGAGAGTTGCCATCAGGATCCTCAGAGAGGTCTTCTGTTGTCGGATGGTGGGGATGCCAAGGAAAGTGTGGTAGACTGGTGCCTTCTTTGCGAAGGGGTTCTTTCCCTTGTTGTCGCTCTTGGCGGCGTGCTTGGGGTCAACATCTTCGTCCATGTCACTTGAATCCTTGGACTCCTCCTCCTCCTTCTTCTTCCCCTTGCCCTTGCCTCGCGGTATGTTCTTACGACTTCGCTTGTAGCCGGACTCCGGGTCTTCCTTGAGGTTGTTGACGAACTTGCAGTGTCGATTCATATGGGTGGCCTTACCATTGGCATCGAGGTGTACGAGGCACGGCGTATCGCGGTACTACTCGTAGGTTTGGGGAACGCGGAGCGACGCGGAGGTGGTTTTGTTTCCTCGTTGCTGCCCACGAATAGCTCCCCTTCCTCGGCCACGTTGTCCGCCTTCACCTCATCCTGCAAAAGTCATAGCGACCATGTTGGTAGATTGATTTTCTTCTGGAGCGGTTTTCTGCTTTGTACTGCTGTTCCTCCGAGCTTGAGTTGGGATGGCTATTGCCGGCATGGAGCCGCGAGCATCGTCGTCGGCAGCTACGAACTCACTAGCAAACTGAATCATCTGGTTCAAGTCAAGATGGTGATTATCCTGCAAGCGCTTCAGCTTATGCCGGAGCAACGTGCCCCTTTCCAACCCATCGATGAATGCGGCCATGGAGGTCTAAGCGTGCACTCCTGTGCAGGAATTCTTCATGTCCAGCCAGCGAGAGAGGTAGGCGCTGGGTCGGACTCGAGCCTCTGAGAGGTGGCCTTTTCCTGCTGCTTCACCACCTTGGCCGCTAGGTCATAGACCTGTTCCACTGCCTCGGGCGATCTATCCTTCTCTAGAAGGGTCTTGGCGACGGCGAGGTTAAGGAGTGGGGTGGGCATCACCTGCTTGCCTTCACTGTCAATGTATGGCTTGGCTTGTGCCGGCTTCGAGGGAGCCCATCCTAGGTTGCGCTGTACACCAGGATCGTTGATTACGCGAGCCGGAGCTTTCTTAGCCTTCTCCTGCTGCAGCAAAGTCTTGTACTCGACCTCCATCGCTCTAGCTTTCTCTATAGACTTCTGCGGGTTGAACAGATCTTGATCTAGCTTAGCGCCTTGCTCCGCGATGGCCTGCGCTTCCTCCCGCAGCTGCTGGCGCTTCTCGTCAAGATGGGTCACATTCCGGATATGAGCAACGGTCAGTGGCTCGACGAGGAGATTGTCGTACATCACTCTATCAGCTGGAGTAACTTGGGTTGCTGCAGACGTGGATGCTGGAGGTGGCAAGTTTGCGGTGTTGTTGTTGCTCGGGCCGGTGCCGAGTTCCTGCGGCTGCTGCACTGGGTTAGGCAGAGGAGGCATGACTTTTGCGCGATCGTCGTCAGCAGCAATAAGTGGCCCCTTCCCCTTTTCCAGCGCTGTAGGTGGAGCTCGTCTGGGTTGATCTTCATCCATCGCCGTCCCAATGGTGACGAACACCCCTCGGGACGCGATGGCGTTGTTGGCTTGCTCGTCGCGCGAGTACTCCTCCTCCATCTCCTGCATAGTAGAGTCTAGCTCTTCTGGACTGAAATCTATCTCCTCTGAATCTGCACTGAAATCAGCATAAAGCGCGTCAATGACAAAGTCGAAGGGTCCTAGGACTTCCTCGATGACGGGCGGTGGAGGTGCAATGGCAGCGACGATGACTGGATGTGGTGGTGCCATTGCGGCAATGGCGACCGGAGGCAGTGGTGGCGGTGGCTGAATCGGAGGTTCTCCGTCGATGAGTGCGAGTGCTTCCTGGGCTTCCGCGTAGTTATTGACGGTGCTCACCATCTGTTCGAGGGTAAGGCGTCCTGTTGCCTGCTTCCGTCTTAAAGAATGCCGGAGAAGCGTGCCACGGTCCAGTCCTTCCACAAAGTGATACAAAACGTTATCATCGGGGTATAGGCCAGATTGGCTCGTATACGGAGCCACCTGGCCAGGTAATCGCGTGGGTTTTCGCCTTCTCTCTGAATGCAGCGCGCCAGATCGAAGATGGTGACCACGCCGACGAACTTGGATCTCTGCTTTCCAGATGCACGGGCAAAGCCGGCGGATTTGCAGTGATCTTGCACCTTTATATCCTGCATAGAGGTGGTTTGGGTGGGCCTTGAATTTTTCCGATCTTTGCCGGCAAACTCCAAAGAGAGATCCGACATCGATCCTTCCGCGAACGTATCCTGCCCGTAGGTGGTCCGTGCGGGCCTTGATGCTCCTCCGACTCCCAGGGAACTAGTGCCCGAGTCGGTTTTTCCGATGAAGAGGTGGATGTCTCTGATAGGAACGATCGAACACCGTGTAGGGTTCGTCTTCGTCGGGATCTAGAACTCGTCAGGGGGGGACGATCGGAACGTTGCCTGAGAAGAGAACACGACCGATGGCCACGGTTTCGCCGATTCCCGCGAAGATCTTGGTCCTCGCCTGCTGAAGAGCCTAAAGTGCCTCTTGCCCCACGATGGGCGCAAACTATCGTGGTATTGTCGACGAGTACGCCATGGAGGGGTCCTCACAGTGCGTTTTTAGAGACGTGGGGGTAAGGCAGACGGTTGACGGGTACGTGGTAACACATCTTACCCAGGTTCAGATCCCACGACAGTGGCGGAATCCTACTCCTGCTATAAATCACTATAAGGGCAATACGCCGAGTTACAGGGATTGGTTCGCCGTGCGAGGTGACTAGAAAGTCTAAGTTGACGTCTGAAGTTGTGCCCTAAAGGCTCCCATAGGACCGACTTATAGAGTCGCCAGGTCCTAGGGTTATAGGGAAAATTCCTAGCCGGACAGGTTACAGAGTCCTACACCATCTACTACTATTCTTGTGTATCTTGCACTCCAAGGCTCCGGGTACGCTAGTGACTCCAACGTAGCCTTCCTTTATCCGGCATGGGCTACCCTTCTGGATCCATCTAACTGGGCCCTGTGGCATCCCACAAAAACCACTACTAGAAAATCGCGTTGTTTTTGTGCATTGCATCATCATGACCGCATGCTCATGTCATCATGCCACGTTGCATTTGAGCATCGTCATCATCATGCATATTATTTTGCCTAAAAACTAATTGCGAAAGGCTATGGTTTTCTGAAACTAGCCCTCCTTCTATTTCAAATTAAACCCCGGGTGTTGCCGGATATTTTGTTTGTCTAAAAACTATTTACAAAAAATGTATTGCAAATTAAATAAAAGTTTGAATTATTTTAGTGGGGCAGTCGAACGGGCCGAATCGACCCGAACGACCACCCCTAGAAAATTAAATCGGTCCAACTAATCAGCCCCCTCTAAATCCTAAAGCTACCAACCTATCTACCCACACTCACCGGCCACCTCACCCGGACCAGTCCCACGCCGCCACCTCATCCTCTCCCCTCCCCCTAGCCTATCAGACCCTGCCACCTCACCCCAACCCTCCGTCTCTCTCTCACCCCACTTCCTCACCACACTAGCACACAACACACGCACGCCACACTCCCCCAACACCCCTGCCCGACCTGCCCCGTGTCCTCACCCTGACCCCCACGATCCTCTCCTTCCCCGACATCCTCCTCTCCCTCTCTCCCTCGTTCCTCTTCCCCAACCTCTGCCTCCACCACATGCCCGCCATCGCCGGTCCCCCCAAGGGCCAGCGCCCTGCTTCCTCCGGCCCGGCGCTGAGCCTCCCTCCTCCGCTCCCCACCCCGGCTCCCCACCTCGGCTCCGCCCGCCTTGCCTCGCCCGACGCCCGCCACCGCCCAGCCCGCGTCCGCCCGTGCCCAACCATCGCCGTCGACCTCCGGCCCCTCCAGCGCCTTGCTGGTCGCGCCCATCCGCTCCTCCGCCACCCTCGGCCTAGGCCGTCTCCCGTCGTCGGCCCCTCCCGCTGTTCGCGCCGCCTGGCCGACGCCCGCCTGCTCCTCCCCAGGCCCGTCCCAACCTCCAGCCTCATGCCCTCCTCCATAAGACCGCCCGAGCTCTGCCACCGCCAAGCCGTCGCCATCGTCCCCGTCGCCGGCCTCGCCGCGCCCCAGACCCCGTCTTCCCCGCCGGCCGCCTGCGCCTCCCGCGGCCACCTCGGCCTCTTCCGCTCTCCCAAGCAGCCGCCGACCCCGTCTTCGGCCGCTGCATGAGCGCGGCGCTCTGCGACGGACGCCGGGCCCTCTTCTTTGTCGATCGCCCGTTCCCTCTCGGATGTATGCGTGTATGTACCTGTGAGTGCATGTGCTCTTAACGATATTCAGATGGTGTGGCGACGATGGTTGTCAAGATGGTTTGGTGGTGATGTAGTTGTGCCACTCCTCCGACACCAGACCAGAAGCTAGACCGGGCCCTTCTCAAGATCGACGGATATCAAGACCGCTACACCAAGTATAAGTGCTCAGGAAGACCGCTGGTGCCTACCCGAGCTGTCATCATACAAAAGCCCGAACCAAGAGACCTTCACAGAAACCGAACCCGTCGGCACGCCATGATCTTCGTCACGGACGCCGAGACCCCCGAACCCGAAGACCGATCCCGTACCCGGTGCCGCGCCATGAACTCCGAAAACCCCGGTACCAGACAAGTTCGCCATCGACCTCGAGTTCTCCTACACGGATACACCGAGTTCTCCAACGAGGACACCAAGGCCGTCAACATGACCCGAAGACCCCGAATGCCAAGATCTACTCTGCCATCCGAGAACGACCCGGTCAGAACGCTCTTCGTCGAACCACGAACTGAGACCAACCCGAACCCGGAACCCCAAGACCGTCGAGACCCCTCAATGTGTGAACCCCTTCCCGAAAACCCTATTTTATAATACAATACAACTTGTTGCATATTAATTGTTCATGCATGCATATTGCCTGTGGTTTGGGGGCCTTATGCCGATTCACCTAATAATTAAATATGGGGCCCATATGCAGGCAACTCTAGTCTCATATTGGCCTCATTTAAACTTGTGTAGCGAACCGGTGATATATTATGCCTTGTTAAAACAACATTTAAATTGCGGGGGTTCTAAACAACTTGAACCATTTAATTAATTGTCGGGGCCCCGGTTCCACTTAATATGACCTAATTGCATCGCACCTTTGCCATGCCATGCATCATATCATAAGCATGCCGATCTTTTGCCGTAGTATTAAATATTGCATCCGGTGTTTATTCCAGTGTTTCGGTTCTTCGCGGATAAGGCCGTTGAGTTGATGTGAGCTTAGATCTTGGTTGAACCTTCGGCAATGCTTTTCAGGCGAGCATCTCCACCTTTCTACCTATCTTACTTTTATAGTATTTATTTCCCTCCTGTTGATCTATTTCTATCTGTGTTGCGTTGCTCTAGCTTTCGTACCCGTGATATCCCTTGCAGCCTTATATTGCCTTGGACACCTCCTATTACCTGTTGTTTGGTAGATAGTTGGACTTGCGCGTCGTAGTCGCTTGCTCCAGTGCTGGTGCGTGTCGTCCAGTGCCACAGTTGTTGCTGTATTGCCGCATGTTGATGTTGGAGATGATCATAGTTTTACTTATCGTTCACTTTAATTCCTGTTTAACAACTAAAAATTGAAGTAAGCAGAGGCATCGGTGGGTGATAGAAAATATTTGGTTTCCGAACGCCCACTTGTGTCCCGTAGGACCCCGAGTACTTGATACCTGTTCCTTGATTTATCGCGCTATCCACATCCGGGAGGTATATGGGACCCCCACGAGCGAGCTTGATTCATCTTATTTCTTGGGGCCACAAACTAGTTTGAGGTTTTATTTACTATCCTGTACTTATGCCATGCTACTGCTTTATTTACGTTTGTCGAGGAGCACACCGTCTTGTTAGGTAAGCGGAATGTTTTTGTGGTATCGACAAGCCAGTCACACTTTCGTGTTCCCGATTTCTGACCATTGTCGCAAACCTTGAGTCCGTCTCGAGTCGTGGCTTAGTTCTTGGTCTACTCAATGGGGTGGCCCACAATTATTTCTGAATCCTGTGATTGCTTAGTCGTGAAAGCCTTGTTGGGTTTTGATTTGGTTTTCCGAGGTTGATCGGCGTGTGTTGCTATTGGTGCACCGGCGGGTAAAACTTTTACGAAGCCGTGTCGCGGATATGGACGACTTGGAGCACAATATCTAGACCATAGACAAGCATAACTAAAGTTTATTGCTATAAATTTGACTTTATAATGACTAGTAATCAGCTTCACTATAATGGAATGGCTAAATAATCGCCCACAATTGCTTGTTTGGAGTGTCGCTTGCGACCATTGTACCTGACTAGTAAATATTGCAACTACAACGGAATGGCTAAATAAAAGTACCAACAACTGCTGGGTTTTGGGTTATCTCATGCTAATTGTATCTGACTAGTAAGTGTTGCAACTATCACGGAATGGTTAACTAAAATGACCCACCGCTTACTTATCAAGATGACCATCTAAACCTGACTAGTAATTGTTGCAACGATAACTGAATAAGTAAAACTGCCAAAGGTGTGAGTTCCTCGGTTGACTTCCTCGTTTGGTCTCGACGGGGAACACCAGGATGGGTTTGTTTGATGGTAGCATCAGGTGGGTTCCGAATAGGTCTTTCTTACCCCTCTCTGATAGTCGCTAGTTGTATCGAGTCTCTATAGGGTGTTTAGTGCATGCTGCCGCTGCCGCTTCAGTCCACCATACCTATGTAGGCGAGGACCGCCGAATTCTAGCCTCGCCGTGTCTTGGCCTCGATCGACTCTCCTCTTTTCCTTTGCCCTTTGTCGGCACCTTTTGTTTAAGCAGGTTTTGAGATCGGCGTCGTTAGCGGGGTTACCCTCCGGCTTGGCCTGGGCAGGGTTATGGACGCCATTGGTTATTCTTGTGGCTCTTAGCCCCATTTGCATCTTGTCCGTGGACGCGCTCTATCGCTTTCAAGGTGATTTGGATCTTTGTATATTATATCCGTATTCTTGACTCATGGAGTCTGTTATATATATCTGCATGGGTCCCATCGAGGACTGTTGTGTAATGTTATTACTTCGTTTTCCACCAGCGAAAGTGCAGTGGGCACCTTTGAATCGTTTCTATGAGGGTTTGGCGGGTTTCGCTAAAACTTGCATAGGTCCGATTCGAGGGTGTTCTGAGTGGTATCGAGCCCAGCGATTGATACCCCAAAAGTCCAGCCTGTAGGATAACCTAGCTAACATCCGAAGTAGAGTGTCCAAAACTATTTTTTTCAAAAACGGTTGGATAGTTCTGATTAGGTCTGATTTTACTCCTTACCCCTCTGCTATTCTTCTCTTATCTCTACGCGTTTTGAATCCGCTCTCTTCTCTTTCTTGAGTCCAGAATTCTCGTGGTTGGGTTCCGTCGTACCTTGAGGTTTCGCTTCCTCCTCGATAACGGTGTTCTACCATCCGTGTTCGTGCTCGAGGAATCCGTTTCTGTGGTACCATTCTTTGTTCCTGTTTGTGCCTTCCGTGTTTTCCGACACGGCGACATCCTCTATGCAGATCCGATCTGATCGCATCACTCCTTTGTTTCCGAACCTCTCTTGTCGAGATCTTCAGTCTGATTCCGAGAGTTGGTTGCATAATCCGCCTATTCGAGTGCAGAGTAATGGTTTGGGTGAGCGATGGACTGATCACCATCCGACTACTCTTATCATTCACTCTTGTACATCGAATCAGTGGATCCAGCAGTTTTACTCCATCCACGGAAGTTAGAGGTGGCTTTAATTGTTGATACCTCTACCTTCGACCTTTTGTTCCCGGAGTGTTCTCCCGACGATCACGGACAACGACCTCTTGTTAGTGGTGTCGCGAGGATCTACACGAAGCGAGAAGATGCAGATCACCGCCTTCCTTCCGGTACCATGAGGCGGATCTCGAGGGCGAGATCCATTGTTAGTGGTGTCGAATTATGGCATCCCGCAAAAACCACTACTAGAAAATCGCGTTGTTTTTGTGCATTGCATCATCATGACCGCATGCTCATGTCATCATGCCACGTTGCATTTGAGCATCGTCATCATCATGCATATTATTTTGCCTAAAAACTAATTGCGAAAGGCTATGGTTTTCTGAAACTAGCCCTCCTTCTATTTCAAATTAAACCCCGGGTGTTGCCGGATATTTTGTTTGTCTAAAAACTATTTACAAAAAATGTATTGCAAATTAAATAAAAGTTTGAATTATTTTAGTGGGGCAGTCGAATGGGCCGAATCGACCCGAACGACCACCCCTAGAAAATTAAATCGGTCCAACTAATCAGCCCCCTCTAAATCCTAAAGCTACCAACCTATCTACCCACACTCACCGGCCACCTCACCAGTCACCCACGCCACCTCATCCCCTCCCTCCCCTAGCCTATCGACCACCCACCTCACCCCTCCTCCTCTCTCTCACCCCACTTCCCCACCACACCAAAGACACAACACACGCCGCCCACACTCCCCAACACCCCTGCCCTGCCTGGTGCCCCACCCCGACCCCACGATCCTCTCCTTCCCCGACATCCTCCTCTCCTCTCTCCCTCGTTCCTCTTCCCCAACCTCTGCCTCCACCACATGCCATCGCCATGCCGGTCTCTGTCCCCCCCAAGGGCCTTCGCCACCTTCCTCCGCCCCGCTGCGAGCCTCCCTCCTCCGCTCGTTCCCCCCGGCTCCCCACCTCAGCTCCGCTGCAGCCTCGCCCGGCGCCCGCCACCGCCCAGGCCGTCCGCCCGTGCCTCCACGCCGTCGACCTCGGCCCCCTCCAGCCCGCCCGTGCCGCAGTCGCCCGCGCCACCCTCCAGCCTAGGCCGTCTCCCTCGTCGCCGGCCCCTCCCCGCTGTTCGCCCGTCCGCCGCCCTGGGCCGACGCCCGCCTCGCTCCTCCAGGCCCGTCCCAACCTCCGGGCCTCACTGCGCTCCTCCGGAAGACCTGCCCGAGCTCGCCACCGCCGTCGCCATCGTCCCGTCGCCCGGCCTCGCCCGCCCAGACCCGTCTTCCCCGCGGCGCTGCGCCTCCCGCGGCCACCTCGGCCTCTTCCGCTCTCCCAAGCAGCCGCCGACCCCGTCTTCTGGCCGCCAGCAGCCGCTGCGGGCGCTCCTGCAGTACGGACGCCGGGGCCCTCTTGCTGTCAGTCGCACGTTCCCTGTCTCAGATGTATGCGTGTATGTACCTGTGAGTGCATGTGCTCTTAACGATATTCAGATGGTGTGGCGACGATGGTTGTCAAGATGGTTTGGTGGTGATGTAGTTGTGCCACTCCTCCGACACCAGACCAGAAGCTAGACCGGGCCCTTCTCAAGATCGACGGATATCAAGACCGCTACACCAAGTATAAGTGCTCAGGAAGACCGCTGGTGCCTACCCGAGCTGTCATCATACAAAAGCCCGAACCAAGAGACCTTCACAGAAACCGAACCCGTCGGCACGCCATGATCTTCGTCACGGACGCCGAGACCGAACCGAACCGATCCGTGCAGGTGCCGCGCCATGAACTCCGAAAACCCCGGTACCAGACAAGTTCGCCATCGACCTCGAGTTCTCCTACACGGATACACCGAGTTCTCCAACGAGGACACCAAGGCCGTCAACATGACCCGAAGACCCCGAATGCCAAGATCTACTCTGCCATCCGAGAACGACCCCGGAGTCCGAGAACGCTTCCGTCGAACCCTGAAACCTGAGACCAACCCCGAACCCCGGAACCCCAAGACAGTCGAGACCCCTCAATGTGTGAACCCCTTCCCAAAAACCCTATTTTATAATACAATACAACTTGTTGCATATTAATTGTTCATGCATGCATATTGCCTGTGGTTTGGGGGCCTTATGCCGATTCACCTAATAATTAAATATGGGGCCCATATGCGGGCAACTCTAGTCTCATATTGGCCTCATTTAAACTTGTGTAGCGAACCGGTGATATATTCTGCCTTGTTAAAACAACATTTAAATTGCGGGGGTTCTAAACAACTTGAACCATTTAATTAATTGTCAGGGCCCCGGTTCCACTTAATATGACCTAATTGCATCGCACCTTTGCCATGCCATGCATCATATCATAAGCATGCCGATCTTTTGCCGTAGTATTAAATATTGCATCCGGTGTTTATTCCAGTGTTTCGGTTCTTCGCGGATAAGGCCGTTGAGTTGATGTGAGCTTCGCCCGATCTTCGGTTGAACCTTCGGCAATGCTTTTCAGGCGAGCATCTCCACCTTTCTACCTATCTTACTTTTATAGTATTTATTTCCCTCCTGTTGATCTATTTCTATCTGTGTTGCGTTGCTCTAGCTTTCGTACCCGTGATATCCCTTGCAGCCTTATATTGCCTTGGACACCTCCTATTACCTGTTGTTTGGTAGATAGTTGGACTTGCGCGTCGTGATCGCTCCAGATCTTTGTGCGTGTCGTCGAAGGCCACGATTGTTGCTGTATTGCCGCATGTTGATGTTGGAGATGATCATAGTTTTACTTATCGTTCACTTTAATTCCTGTTTAACAACTAAAAATTGAAGTAAGCAGAGGCATCGGTGGGTGATAGAAAATATTTGGTTTCCGAACGCCCACTTGTGTCCCGTAGGACCCCGAGTACTTGATACCTGTTCCTTGATTTATCGCGCTATCCACATCCGGGAGGTATATGGGACCCCCCTGAGCCAGAGCTTGATTCAGTCTTATTTCTTGGGGCCACAAACTAGTTTGAGGTTTTATTTACTATCCTGTACTTATGCCATGCTACTGCTTTATTTACGTTTGTGCGAGGAGCACACCGTACTGTTTAGGTAAGCGGAATGTTTTCGCGGTATCGACAAGCCCAGTCACACTTTCGTGTTCCCAGTCGTTTACAGCCATTGTCGCAAACCTTGAGTCCGTCTCGGAGTCAGCTGGCTTAGTTGCGGGTCTACTCAATGGGGTGGCCCCCTGAAATATTTCTGAATCCTGTGATTGCTTAGTCGTGAAAGCCTCGTTGGGTTTTGATTTGGTTTTTCCGAGGTTGATCGAGCGTGTGTTGCTATTGGTGCACCCCGGCCGGGTAAAACTTTCTGAAAGCCGTGTCCGCGGATATGGACGACTTGGAGACCTGATATCTCGACCATAGACAAGCATAACTAAAGTTTATTGCTATAAATTTGACTTTATAATGACTAGTAATCAGCTTCACTATAATGGAATGGCTAAATAATACTGCCCACAATTGCTTGTTTGGAGTGTCGCTTGCGACCATTGTACCTGACTAGTAAATATTGCAACTACAACGGAATGGCTAAATAAAAGTACCAACAACTGCTGGGTTTTGGGTTATCTCATGCTAATTGTATCTGACTAGTAAGTGTTGCAACTATCACGGAATGGTTAACTAAAATGACCCACCGCTTACTTATCAAGATGACCATCTAAACCTGACTAGTAATTGTTGCAACGATAACTGAATAAGTAAAACTGCCAAAGGTGTGAGTTCCTCGGTTGACTTCCTCGTTTGGTCTCGACGGGGAACACCAGGATGGGTTTGTTTGATGGTAGCATCGTGGGTTCGAATAGGTCTTTCTTACCCTCTCGATAGTCGCTAGTTGTATCGAGTCTCTATAGGGTGTTTAGTGCATCTTGCTGCCGCTTGATCCACCATACCTATGTAGGCGAGGACCCGAATTCTAGCCTCGCTGTCTTGGCCTCGATCGACTCTCCTCTTTTCCTTTGCCCTTTGTCGGCACCCCTTTTGTTTAAGCAGGTTTTGAGATCGGCGTCGTTAGCGGGGTTACCCTTCCGGCTTGGCACAGGCGGTTATGGACGCCATTGGTTATTCTTCAGGGCTCTTAGCCCCATTTGCATCTTGTCCGTAGCTGGACGCTCTATCGTTTTCAAGGTGATTTGGATCTTTGTATATTATATCCGTATTCTTGACTCATGGAGTCTGCTGTTATATATATATCTGTTCTGTGGGTCCCATCGAGGACTGTTGTGTAATGTTATTACTTCGTTTTCCACCCGCGCGAAAGTGCCTGGTGGGCACCTTTGAATCGTTTCTATGAGGGTTTGGCGGGTTTTCGCTAAAACTTGCATAGGTCCGATTCTGAGGGTGTTACAGAGTGGTATCAGAGCCCAGCAGTTGCGATACCCCAAAAGTCCAGCCTGTAGGATAACCTAGCTAACAGCCGAAGTAGAGTGTCCAAAACTATTTTTTTCAAAAACGGTTGGATAGTTCTGATTAGGTCTGATTTTACTCCTTACCCCTCTGCTATTCTTGTCTTATCTCTACGCGTTTTGAATCCGCTCTCTTCTCTTTCTTCGAGTCCAGGAATTCTCGTGGTTGGGTTTCCGTCGTACCTTCAGGGTTTCGCTTCCTCCTCTGATAACGGTGTTCTACCATCCGGTGTTCGTGCTGCCTGAGGAATCCGTTTGCTGTGGTACCATTCTTTGTTCCCTGTTTGTGCCTTCCGGTGTTTTCCGACACGACGACATCCTCTATGCAGGATCCGATGCAGAGTCTGCATCACTCCTTTGTTTCCGAACCTCTCTTGTCGAGATCTTCAGTCTGATTCCGAGAGTTGGTTGCATAATCCGCCTATTCGAGTGCAGAGTAATGGTTTGGGTGAGCGATGGACTGATCACCATCCGACTACTCTTATCATTCACTCTTGTACATCGAATCAGTGGATCCAGCAGTTTTACTCCATCCACGGAAGTTAGAGGTGGCTTTAATTGTTGATACCTCTACCTTCGACCTTTTGTTCCCGGAGTGTTCTCCCGACGATCACGGACAACGACCTCTTGTTAGTGGTGTCGCGAGGATCTACACGAAGCGAGAAGATGCAGATCACCGCCTTCCTTCCGGTACCATGAGGCGGATCTCGAGGGAGAGATCCATTGTTAGTGGTGTCGAATTATGGCATCCGGCAAAAACCACTACTAGAAAATCGCGTTGTTTTTGTGCATTGCATCATCATGACCGCATGCTCATGTCATCATGCCACGTTGCATTTGAGCATCGTCATCATCATGCATATTATTTTGCCTAAAAACTAATTGCGAAAGGCTATGGTTTTCTGAAACTAGCCCTCCTTCTATTTCAAATTAAACCCCGGGTGTTGCCGGATATTTTGTTTGTCTAAAAACTATTTACAAAAAATGTATTGCAAATTAAATAAAAGTTTGAATTATTTTAGTGGGGCAGTCGAATGGGCCGAATCGACCCGAACGACCACCCCTAGAAAATTAAATCGGTCCAACTAATCAGCCCCCTCTAAATCCTAAAGCTACCAACCTATCTACCCACACTCACCGGCCACCTCACCCGGACCAGTCCCACGCCGCCACCTCATCCTCTCCCCTCCCCCTAGCCTATCAGACCCTGCCACCTCACCCCAACCCTCCCTCTCTCTCTCACCCCACTTCCCCACCACACCAGCACACAACACACGCACGCCACACTCCCCCAACACCCCTGCCCGACCTGCCCCGTGGCCCCACCCTGACCCCCACGATCCTCTCCTTCCCCGACATCCTCCTCTCCCTCTCTCCCTCGTTCCTCTTCCCCAACCTCTGCCTCCACCACATGCCCGCCATCGCCGCCGGTCTCCGTCCCCCCCCCCAGGGGCCGCCTGCTTCCTCCGGCCCCACGCTGCGAGCCTCCTCCTCCGCTGTTCCCCACCCGGCTCCCCACCCCTCAGCTCACTTGCCTCGCCCGGCGCCCGCCACCGCCCAGGCGTCCGCCCCCAACCACATCGTCGACCTCCGGCCCCCTCCAGCGCCCGTGCCTTGCAGGTCGCCAGCCACCCTCCGGCCTAGGCGTCTCCCTCGTCGCTGCCCCTCCCCGCTGTTCGCCGTGCCGCCTGGCCGACGCCCCGCCGCCCCTGCTCCTCCCCAGGCCCCGTCCCCAACCTCCAGGCCTCACTGCCCTCCTCCGCGGAAGACCCTGCCCGAGCTCTGCCACCGCCAAGCCGTCGCCATCGTCCCCGTCGCCGGCCTCGCCGCGCCCCAGACCCCGTCTTCCCCGCCGGCCGCCTGCGCCTCCCGCGGCCACCTCGGCCTGTTCCGCTCTCCCCAGCAGCCGCCGACCCCGTCTTCTGGCCGCCAGCAGCCGATGCGGGCGCTCCTGCAGTACGGACGCCGGGGCCCTCTTGCTGTCAGTCGCACGTTCCCTGTCTCAGATGTATGCGTGTATGTACCTGTGAGTGCATGTGCTCTTAACGATATTCAGATGGTGTGGCGACGATGGTTGTCAAGATGGTTTGGTGGTGATGTAGTTGTGCCACTCCTCCGACTCCAGACCAGAAGCTAGACCGGGCCCTTCTCAAGATCGACGGATATCAAGACCGCTACACCAAGTATAAGTGCTCAAGAAGACCGCTGGTGCCTACCCGAGCTGTCATCATACAAAAGCCCGAACCACGAGACCTTCACAGAAACCGAACCCGTCGGCACGCCATGATCTTTGTCACGGACGCCGAGACCCCCGAACCCGAAGACCGATCCCGTACCCGGTGCCGCGCCATGAACTCCGAAAACCCTGCCGGACAAGTTCGCCATCGACCTCGAAGTTCTCCTACGGATACCGAGTTCTCCAACGAGGACACCAAGGCCGTCAACATGACCCGAAGACCCCGAATGCCAAGATCTACTCTGCCATCCGAGAACGACCCCGGAGTCCGAGAACGCTTCCGTCGAACCCTGAACCCTGAGACCAACCCCGAACCCCGGAACCCCAAGACCGTCGAGACCCCTCAATGTGTGAACCCCTTCCCGAAAACCCTATTTTATAATACAATACAACTTGTTGCATATTAATTGTTCATGCATGCATATTGCCTGTGGTTTGGGGGCCTTATGCCGATTCACCTAATAATTAAATATGGGGCCCATATGCAGGCAACTCTAGTCTCATATTGGCCTCATTTAAACTTGTGCAGCGAACCGGTGATATATTATGCCTTGTTAAAACAACATTTAAATTGCGGGGGTTCTAAACAACTTGAACCATTTAATTAATTGTCGGGGCCCCGGTTCCACTTAATATGACCTAATTGCATCGCACCTTTGCCATGCCATGCATCATATCATAAGCATGCCGATCTTTTGCCGTAGTATTAAATATTGCATCCGGTGTTTATTCCAGTGTTTCGGTTCTTCGCGGATAAGGCCATTGAGTTGATGTGAGCTTCGCCCGATCTTCGGTTGAACCTTCGGCAATGCTTTTCAGGCGAGCATCTCCCCCTTTCTACCTATCTTACTTTTATAGTATTTATTTCCCTCCTGTTGATCTATTGCTATTTATGTTGCGTTGCTCTAGCTTTCGTACCCGTGATATCCCTTGCAGCCTTATATTGCCTTGGACACCTCCTATTACCTGTTGTTTGGTAGATAGTTGGACTTGCGTGTCGTAGTCGCTTGCTCCAGTGCTGGTGCATGTCGTCCAGTGCCACAGTTGTTGATGTATTGCCGCATGTTGATGTTGGAGATGATCATAGTTTTACTTATCGTTCACTTTAATTCCTGTTTAACAACTAAAAAATTGAAGTAAGCAGAGGCATCGGTGGGTGATAGAAAATATTTGGTTTCCGAACGCCCACTTGTGTCCCGTAGGACCCCGAGTACTTGATACCTGTTCCTTGATTTATCGTGCTATCCACATCCGGGAGGTATATGGGACCCCCCTGAGCCAGAGCTTGATTCAGTCTTATTTCTTGGGGCCATAAACTAGTTTGAGGTTTTATTTACTATCCTGTACTTATGCCATGCTACTGCTTTATTTACGTTTGTGCGAGGAGCACACTGTACTGTTTAGGTAAGCGGAATGTTTTCGCGGTATCGACAAGCCCAGTCACACTTTCGGGTTCCCAGTCGTTTACAGCCATTGTCGCAAACCTTGAGTCCGTCTCGTCGGTGGCACCGTTCTTGGTCTACTCAATGGGGTGGCCCCTGAAATATTTCTGAATCTGTGATTGCTTAGTCGTGAAAGCCTCGTTGGGTTTTGATTTGGTTTTCCGAGGTTGATCGAGCGTGTGTTGCTATTGGTGCACCCGGGTAAAACTTTCTGAAAGCCGTGTCCGCGGATATGGACGACTTGGAGCACAGTATCTCGACCATAGACAAGCATAACTAAAGTTTATTGCTATAAATTTGACTTTATAATGACTAGTAATCAGCTTCACTATAATGGAATGGCTAAATAATACTACCCACAATTGCTTGTTTGGAGTGTCGCTTGCGACCATTGTACCTGACTAGTAAATATTGCAACTACAACGGAATGGCTAAATAAAACTACCAACAACTGCTGGTTTTTGGGTTATCTCATGCTAATTGTATCTGACTAGTAAGTGTTGCAACTATCACGGAATGGTTAACTAAAATGACCCACCGCTTACTTATCAGGATGACCATCTAAACCTGACTAGTAATTGTTGCAACGATAACTGAATAAGTAAAACTGCCAAAGGTGTGAGTTCCTCGGTTGACTTCCTCGTTTGGTCTCGAGGGGGAACACCGGGATGGGTTTGTTTGATGGTAGCATCAGGTGGGTTCCGAATAGGTCTTTCTTACCCCTCTCTGATAGTCGCCAGTTGTATCGAGTCTCTATAGGGTGTTTAGTGCATGCTGCCGCTGCCGCTTCAGTCCACCATACCTATGTAGGCGAGGACTGCCGAATTCTAGCCTCGCCGTGTCTTGGCCTCGATCGACGCTCCTCTTTTTCCTTTGCCCTTTTGTCGGCACCCCTTTTGTTTAAGTAGGTTTTGAGATCGACGTCGTTAGCAGGGTTACCCTTCCGTCTTGGCCTGGGCAGGGTTATGGACGCCATTGGTTATTCTTCAGGGCTCTTAGCCCCATTTGCATCTTGTCCGTAGCTGGACGCTCTATCGTTTTCAAGGTGATTTGGATCTTTGTATATTATATCCGTATTCTTGACTCATGGAGTCTGCTGTTATATATATCTGTTCTGTGGGTCCCATCGAGGACTGTTGTGTAATGTTATTACTTCGTTTTCCACCCGCGCGAAAGTGCCTGGTGGGCACCTTTGAATCGTTTCTATGCGGGTTTGGCGGGTTTTCGCTAAAACTTGCATAGGTCCGATTCTGAGGGTGTTACAGGCCCCCAGCAGGCCATAGGCCATGCTACCAACTGTGGGCCACCTGGGTTATCCGGATAGGTGACATGCTATGAGGATACCCCTATAGCATATTCCCAACAGGCACCCTACCGGAGGGGAGATCATCCCGGAGGCCTTCTTCATCACCATGCCAGCCTCCTGTATGATGCGTGAGTAGTTCTACCTTGGACTACGGGTCCATGTAGTAGCTAGATGGTTGTTTCTCCTCCTTTGTGCTACCATGTTTAGATCTTGTGAGCTCCATTCATGATCAATATCATCTATTTGTAATCATGCATGTTGTGTTTGCAGGGATCCAATGGATACTGAGATTACTATGTCAGTTTGATCAATGGTTCTATCTTATTGATTCTATCATGTCTGTGTTATTTGTGATATTTCGTGCTCTCCATTTCTAGTAGCTATCTTGGCCAAGTAGATGATAGTGACTCCAAGAGGGAGTTTTTATGCTCGATAGTGGGTTCATGCCTCTATTGAATCTGGGGAAGTGATAGAAATATCTAAGGTTGTAGATGTTTTGTTGCTACTAGGGGGAAAAAGGTCTCTTGTTCATGGAACAAGTGGATTGTTTACCTTACACACTTTGCTTAAAGTAGTTATCCGTTTCTTGCAACTTAATACCGGAGGGGGATTAGATTATAACCTAAAGGTGGATTAATAGTCTATGTATGTTGTTGTATTGCCCAATCAAATCTCATATGATCATGAATGTCTAGTATTTCATTGTTATGCCTTGCTCTGTCCTGTCAATTGCCCTGCTATAATTTGTTTACCCAGCATGCCATGTTTGTTTATCTTAAGGAGAACACCTCTACTAAACTATGGACCCCGGTCCTATCTTTACGATTGATACATCTTCCACTGTTCATGTTTACTTTCTGTAAACCACTATTACCTTCCACACCATACAGTTAATCCTTTGTTTTCAGCAAACCGGTGATATTGACAACCTCACTGTTCATTGGGGCAAAGTCTTGGGTTTGTGTTGTGCAGGTTTCCAAGTTGCTAGCAACACCTTTGGCCATTTCCTTCCTCTTACTGGTATTATAAGCTTGATTTCTTTCTGAGGGAAGATTTGCTCTTGTGCTCATCATACCTTCCTCTTGGGGTCTCCCAACGAAGCTCTACATTGATCTAAGCGCATAAAGCTGTTTTCAGGTGTCGTTGCCGGGGAGGCTAAGGACGGCTTCACAAGAGGAGTCCTTCACAACCTTTCTGTTTACTTTGTTTTTGTTTTTCTTAGTTTCTTTTTCTTGGTTTTGTCTGCCTCTTTTTTATCAAAAACTCAAAAAAATTAGTTTAATTTGGTTTTCTTTTTGTTATCAAAAACACAAAAAAAATTAGCGCCTACCCTAGTTGTCACCTTGATCTAGCTCACCATTTTGATCCCCAAGTTCACCCTGAAAGACCTTTCAATAGGTAGTGGCTCCATAATTGGGAAATAAAATATTGAATAATTCTTTAATCATGTTAGCAAACATGAGGATATTGAGGATAGATCCTTAGCAGAACTTGCTACTAATTATGAAATTGCTGCAGCTTCTTTAGTTCACATGTTGGAGGCTAGGTTCGTTAACCTTAACCCCATGATGCAAATTTTGTTTTTTAAACTAAAAGAAGAAGAGGTTGCTGAAAAGAGAGATTTTATCCTGGAAACTTTGCTAAAAGAGTTCAATGATGTTGCTAAGGAAGCCAAAAAGGTCTTTGAGCGTTTTAATATGCTAGGCTCATGTGTAGATGTTATGGGTACTTTAGATAAAACCAAACCTAGAGAGGAAATTAAGATACCCATACCTTTTAAACTTGTAGGAATGCATGAAGCCTTAGAAAAGAATTTTTATTGGATTGTTCCTAAAAACCCATTTGATGAAATTAGTGAGCCTAAGAGAAATGAGAAAGGGTCCTCTAAAACTCATTTGGATGAGATACCTTTCCTAGTTGAAGAGATTTAGAGTATTTATCTTAATGCTTCTTCATTTGAAAATACTTGATTCTTGCTTCTTGTCCCTAACCTAAAGGCGTTAAAGAAAAGTACTTCTTGGGAGATAACCCAATAGTTTCCTTGAGTCTTGGAAGTTATTACCTCAATAATGTCCTCTCCTTATCCTTTTTGTTCCAAGAATAACCTCTAATGAGAGGGAAGTAAGATTTGGGGAGTTGCTGTCCCGAAACAGATTTTTGTGCTCCACCGTAAAAATTCGTGTAAAACCTCTGTAAGTCGGATTAAGATATAAGTTTCTGAATAAATCCCCCGGGTAGTTAGATAACTTCTGTTAGTGCAACACTTTTTGATTTGAGCAACAGAAGGTCTTCAAGAAAATCGGTTTCTACCTTCTGGTCTATTTTGATAGATTTCTGCCATTATTTGCAGTTGCTTCTTATTGAATCCTTTTCGGGTTCTTTTTGGGAAATGGAGCCTGTTGAGGGAATTGGTATAGTAGCTTGTGTCTTTAGTGAAAGTTTTTCTGTTTTGAAACTAAAACCCAAAGGTCTATTATCTATGAATACACTAATGTTGCTAATGAAGATTGTGTGAAGTTTTGTATGAAGAAAATATTGCAGGTGTAGAGAAAGAATGATGTAATGAGATGAAGAATGGACAAAATCTCAAGCTTGGGGATGCCATCCCGTGTCACCCAAGAAATATTCAAGAGGTACAAGCATCAAATCTTGGGTATGCCCAAGGCATCCCCTTCATCAATAAAAATCTCAGGTCTTTCTAGACACTTTGTTTTTATTGTTTCATGCACTATTGTGTTGTTCTTGGAGCGTCTTAGTTTTAGTTTTTTGGTTTTTGTTTGCTTAGTTTGCTTGAATAAAGTAGTTTGGACCCCCGTTCTCGCTATGTTGTTTCAAATAAGTTGATTGGTGTTGGAAAGGTGTAGGAAGTTCTTGCTTAGTAGTATAAGAGGAGCTTGCTTTGACCGTGACTTAGACATTAGCATGTCATGCTAGACGTTGTTTTGACCTTATGCTTAGTGATTATTGTTGTAGCATGACTTGTTCCAAAAAATTAGGATTTCTTAATGTGACTTGAAGGAATCATGCGTTGTTTTAGCATACAAAAGCATAGTATTGTGGTATTCTTATTTGATGCTTTGTTTGGTTTGACTTGGCACATGCTCAGACCATGTTATGACTATGAACAAGTCATCATATCCTATATGATCATTTAGTTTTTGACTTGTAGTACCACTTTATACTTTGATTAGTAATGTTTTGTCGCTCTTCATGATTATGGCCATTATTGCTCTCTTAGTTGGTCGCTCCCATTCTTTTGCTAGCCTCCACTTGTATGAGTAAGCTCTACTCATGCATCCAACTCCCAAGAAACCAGGTTATTCCAAAGTTTCCACTATAAATTCCTATGCATGGTGTGTTACACCATTCCAAGTATATTCTTGTTTTCGTCTACCTTCGAAAAAAGTCACTTTGTTATGTGAAAACTTAGTGATTAAAGTTCTCACAAACTTGATGGAACACTTTATTTTTATTGCCCCTAAATAAATTTGAACACTTGTGCCATCTATGTTGTATATGTTTGCACTTATACGTTGGGATTAGCAGAACCATGCTATCATGGGGAACGCTTTCAACATTGCACTTGTACATTTTACCCAGTTGATATCATGCTCTTTTGTTTATGGATGTCGTCGTCGTGAAATAAAAGGGGAGCTTGTAAGTCCATGGAGTTATGTATATGTGTTAGAGAAATGCCTGGGACACTAGCCTAAGCCATGCATAATCATGGTGGAAACTTGCAGCATCACCATAGTGAGCAATCTATGAAGCATTCTTCTTATAAAAAAGAGATAGAGATTGAGAAAAAGAAAAAAAGAGATTAGAAAATATGAAAGATAGAAAAAAGCACTATTTTCCCATGGTAAATAAGAAGATTGCTTAGATGCTCATTGTCTGCTTGCCTTGTCATTTTGTTTATGGGATAGCTCCTGTATCATGTGCAAGGGGTACCCCGTTGGCGGTTCTCTATGATAGACATGTACTTACTATGACAAGAACTTATCGGTAACGAAACTTGAGTAGCATGAGGAGCGGCCCTCGTATTCAAGGGACATGAGATTGCCAACTTATACTTTTTCAAGCATATACTCCATAGTTTGTTCACTTTAACCTTAATCACTTCAAGATGCTTATGATAAGGGCAATGAGAGATGAAAGCTAACAAGTACCATAATTTTTGGAAGCTATTTATGAGACTTGAAATCCCTGCTTCCCTTGATGAAGGGCCTTTCTTCCACCATTATATTGAGTCTTCACCTTCTATCCTTAGGCACCAATTAAGAGAGCATAGTTGCCATTCTTAGTTCTATGTGCATTGTCCCAAAACTTATAGATTGATTCATATTGTTCATATTGCTTGCTCATGAACTATTTGTATCTAGTCACTCATATGAACTTTGAAGGTGTCCTATGCATTTATGTGCTACCCCATGAGGGATAAGATGAATGCCACTATGCTATGTTTTCTATATGAAAAACAAACAAACATCTTTTAATGCATTGTTATTCATGATCTTTGTTTGTAACCTTTCATGTTGCATCCATAGTTACTTTGTCTTATTGTTAGAACTTGTTCTTTCATGCTCATGTTTAGAGTTCTTTGATCCCAGCTTTCAACACTTGCAAATGTTTTGATCTTGATTTTGATGGTGCATGTCACCTCAAAAATAATTCTTTTTATCAGTTACCTACTCGAGGAGGAGCAGGAGTTAAGCTTGGGGATGCTTGATACGTCGTAAATGTATCTATAATTTTTTATGTTCCATTCTTGTTTAGTATCTACATTGTTTTGCTTTGTCTACACTTTGAGGTATTTTTATATGTTTTCTGGGACTAACCTATTAACAAGATTCCACAGTGCCAGTTGCCTGTTTTCTTCTGTTTTTGGTTCCAGAAAAGGAAAAAAAAATCAATATTCTCGGAATTGGACGGGACAAAAGCCAAAGTCAATATTTTACCATGGGGAAAACGGAGCCAGAGTACGAGACGGAGGAGAGCCACCAGGGGGCACACCCCTGGCCACGTGGCCAGGCCTGGCCTGCGCCTGGGGGGGGTGCGGCCACACTGGGTGCCCCCTGCCTTGCCTCTTCGCTTATAAGAAGCCCCCAATACCAAAATCCTAAGTAACCGATTAATCTTCCACGAAATAGTCAGTAGCCGCCGCCACCATCGACCCTAGATCGGGGGATCTGAAGCTCTTCCCGGCACCCTGACGGAGGGGAGATCATGCCGGAGGCCTTCTTCATCACAATGCCAGCCTCCGATATGATGCATGAGTAGTTCTACCTTGGACTATGGGTCCATGTAGTAGCTAGATGGTTGTTTCTCCTCCTTTGTGCTACCATGCTTAGATCTTGTGATCTCCGTTCATGATCAAGATCATCTATTTGTAATCATGCATGTTGTGTTTGTGGGGATCCAATGGATATTGAGATTACTATGTCAGATTGATTAATGGTTCTATCATATTGATTCTATCATGTCTGTGTTGTTTGTGCTCTTGCTTGCTCTCCGTTTCTAGTAGCTATCTTGGCCAAGTATATGCCAATGACACCAAGAGGGAGTATTTATGCTTGATAGTGGGTTCATGCCTATATTTAATCTGGGGAAGTGACAGAAATATCTAACATTGTAGATGTGTTGTTTCTACTAGTGGGGAAACAACGGTCTCTTGTTCATGGAACAAGTGGATTTTTTACCTTACCCACTTTGCTTAAAGTAGTTATCCGTTGCTTGCAACTTAATACTGGAGGGGGTTCAGATGATAACCTAAAGGTGGATTACTAGTCTATGTATGTTGTTGTATTTCCCAATAAAATATCATAGGATCATGAATGTCTAGTATTGCATTGTTATGCCTTACTCTGTCCTGCCAATTGCCCTGCTGTAGTTTGTTTACCCAGCATACCATGTTTTTTTTATCTTAAGGAGAACACCTCTAGTGAACTATGGATCCCGGTCCAATCTTTACCATTGAAACATCTTCCACTGTTCCTGTTTACTTTCTGTAAACCACTATTACCTTCCACACCATACAGTTAATCCTTTGTTTTCAGCAAACCGGTGAGATTGACAACCTCACTGTTCATTGGGGAAAAGTCTTGAGTTTGTGTTGTGCAGGTTTCCAAGTTGCTAGAAACACCTTTGGGTCGTTTCCTTCCTCCTACTGTTTCAATAACCTTGGTTTCTTTCTAAGGGAAGACTTGATGTTGTGCTCCTACCCTAGTTTTTGTTTTGAGGAAGACTTTCTAAGGGGAGGCTAAGGATGGCTTCACAATGGGAGTCCTTCACAACCTTTCTCTTTACTTTGTTTTTGTTTTGCTTAGTTTAGTTTGGTTTGCTTTTTCTTATAAAAAACACACAAAAATTAGTTCCTACCCTAGTTGTCACCTTGCTCTAGATCACCATCTTGATCCCCAAGTTCACCCTGAAAGACCTTTCAATATGTAATGGCTCCATAATTGGGAAATAAAATATTGAAGAATTCTTTAATCATGTTAGCAAACATGAGGATATTGAGGATAGATCCTTAGCAGAACTTTCTCCTAATTATGAAATTGCTGTAGCTTCTTTAGTTCTTATGTTGGAGGCAAGGTTTGTTAACCTTAACCCCATGATGAAAATTTTGTTTCTTAAACTAAAAGAAGAAGAGAATGCTGAAAAGAGAGATTTTATCCTAGAAACTTTGCTAAAAGAGTTCAATGATGTTGCTAAGGAAGCCAAAAAGGTCTTTGAGCATTTTAATATGCTAGGCTCATGTGTAGATGTTATGGGTACTTTAGATAAAACCAAACCTAGAGAGGAAATTAAGATACCCATACCTTTTAAACTTGTAGGAATGCATGATGCCTTAGAAAAGAATTTTGATTAGATTGTTCCTGAAAACCCATTTGATGAAAGTAGTAAGCCTAAGAGAGATGAGAAAGGGTCCTCTAAAACTCATTTGGATGAGATACCTTTCCTAGTTGAAGAGATTTCGAGTATTGATCTTAATGCTTCTTCATTTCAAAATACTTGATTCTTGCTTCTTGTTCCTAACTTAAAGGAGTTAAAGAAAAGTACTTCTTGGGAGATAACCCAATAGTTTTCTTGAGTCTTGGGACAAAAATAGAACGAGGACAAAAACATAACGAGTACAATACGCTATGAGGAGGCCCATGTCTCGTTCGGGCATTAGCCCGAGCACCTTATGGTCGGGTTGTAGCAGAAAGGCGACCAGTAGGAGGAAGAATCAGTGTCACGCCTGCTATGTCTTGGCGGCGGGCGGACCTAGCAGCGGCTGCTAGTGCACAAGGCTCATGGACAGCGGAGGTATGCACACGACAGGGTCGCAGAACGAGGGGAGGCGGTGCGGCTCGACTCGGAAGGTGGCCGAGGATGCACGGGAGGTGTAGACGACGCGTCGGAGGGTGGCGAAGCTCGACGGGGGGATGGGCCGGAAACAACGGAGGGAAGTAGAGGCGGGCCTAGCCGTCGTGATCCCGTCGTGCGCGCTCGCGGTGGAGGCCATTTCTACTGGCGGCCGTGAGGCGAAGTGGAGGCGTCGGGGTCATAGTCGGCAGGACAGCGGCAGGCGGGAGTTGACGGGCGACGGTTCTCTGCGAGAGTGAAGAGGCGCCAGCTGCCGGTGGTGGAGCTCCTAGTGCCGGTCAACGGGATTACGACGATCTCTAGGAGGAGAGCTTCCTTGGCGCTAGTGGTTGTTGGCTTGGCCAGGAGAAGATGGGAGGACAACAACAGCTCAGACAGTGGCAGGAGGAGGAAGCCCGCGGGGAGGCGTCGGCGAGAGGAGGTCAGAGAGGAGAGCCAGGCGGAGAAGGGCGAGCCTAGCGACAGGGGATTCAGGAGGAAGGTCGCGAGGTAGGACGCGGGTTCGGCGCGCTGGGATCATGGGGTGGGGGCGGTTACGGAAGGATGAGGGGGGAGTGGATCGCGTGCGGGGGTTGCGGGATTAGGGAAAGCGGTCGAGAAGGTGGGGCCAGAAACATGATGTATACGCATTTCTATTCTTGTAGACAGTTGTTGGGCTTCCAAGTGCAGAGGTTTGTAGAACAGCAGTAAGTTTCCCTTAAGTGGATAACCCAGGGTATATCGAACTCAGGGAGGAAGTAGTCAAAGGTATCCCTCTCAAGCAACCCTGCAATCAAGATACAAGAAGTATCTTGTGTCGCCAACACACCCAATACACTTGTCAGGTGTATATGTGCACTAGTTCGGCGAAGAGATAGTGAAATACAAGTGGTATGGATGATTATAAGGCAAAGGTGCTAGAAAAGATCTTGATGGGTGGAAAGACTAAAGCAAGCAAACATGTAACAAATCTAGATGCAAACGGTGTTTCAATGTTTAGAAACAAGGCCTAGGGATCATACTTTCACTAGTGAACACTCTCTCATATAAATATCTTCTCTTAATGATACTACTCTTAACTATTCTCCGGTTGGACACTCTAATCCATGGTAGGGCTATAACAACACTCCTCAAAGTCCGCCTTTCCCAATCTAGATAACCCCACGCTGTCACCATGAGCGCTAGATGGTTCCAAGAAACACCATAATTTCATAAAGACATCCAACTCCAACTATAACTCATGAATATATATGTAATCTAGCTTAAGTGACACACACGGCGTGCACACTGTCACTATTACACACATGGGGAAAAGCATAGATCTATTAAAGCACGATGAGTATTTATGTAACCTCTAGCCTAAGTGCCACCACGGTATACATGGTGTCACTTACACACACGTGGGGAGAGCTAGAGATCTATTAAAGCACTTGAGTAGGAGAGTAGATCTACTTGATTACAAAGCTCATGACTACAAGATCATGCATAGAGAGAGAGATGAACACATAGCTACCGGTAGAGTCCTTAGCCTCGAGGAAGAACTACTCCCTCCTCATAATGGGAATCAGCTACGGTGATGGAGATGGTGCTGGAGATCGATGGAGATGGCTCTGGGGCACTTCCCCGTCCCGGCACGGTGCCAGAACAGAGACTTTCTGTCCCCCGAATCTCCCCTTCGGTGGTGACGGCGCTTTGGAACTTTTCTTGGCTTTCTGGTTGATTCCTTAGGGTTTCTGAGTAGGGGGCTTCTTATAGGCGAAAGAGGCAAGGTCAGTGGAGGGCTAGGGGGCCCACACCCCCTGTGGGCATGGCCAGGGTGGGTCCCATTCCCACCTAGGGTGTGACCACCCTGGTGTCCTCCTCCATCTCGTCTTCAATTTTCCCTATCGTTTAGGGAAAAATATGAACTTTGGCATTTGTCCCGTCCAATTCCGAGAATATTCATTTTTTAGCTTTCTGTAACCAAAAAACAGCAGGAAACAGGCAACTGGCACTGTGGCATATTGTCAATAGGTTAGTTCCAGAAAGTGTATAAAAATACCTCAAAGTGTAGACAAAACATAGAAAAGTGGATACTAAACAAGCATGGAACATCAAAAATTATAGATACGTTTCCGACGTATCAAGCATCCCCAAGCTTAACTCCTACTCGTCCTCGAGTTGGTAAGTGATAAAAAGAATAATTTTTGAGGTGACATGCACCATCAAAACCAAGATCAAACTATTTGCATGTATTGAAAGATGGGATCAAAGAACTCTAAACATGTGAAATAAAGATGGAGTTCTAACAATAAGAAAAATTAACTATGCATGCAACATGAAAGGTTACAAACAAACATCATGAATAACAATGCATTGAAAGACGTTTGTTTGTTTCATATTTAGAAAACATAACATAGTGGCATTCAGCTTGTCCCTCATGGAATAGCAATAAATGCATAGGACACCTTCAAAGTTCATAAGAGTGACTAGAGACAAATAGTTCAAGGACAAGCAATATCAATAATATGAATCAATCAATAAGTTTTGGACCAATACACATAGAACTAAGAATGATAACTATGCTCTCTTAATTGGTGCCTAAGGATAGAAGGTGGAGACTCAATATATAAGTGTAAGAAAGGCCCTTCAAAGGTAAGCAGGGATTTCAAGTTTCAAAAAGAGCTTCCAAAAATTATGGTACTTGTTAGCTTTCAGCCCTCATTGCCCCTATCATAAGCATCTTGAAGTGATTAAGGTTAAAGTGAAAAAACTATGGAGTATATGCTTGACAAAGTATAAGTTGGCAATCCCATGTCCCTTAAATATGAGGGCCACTCCTCATTCTACTCAACTTTAGTCACTTGTTAGTTCTTGTCATAGTAAGTACATGTGTATCATAGAGAACCGCCAATGGGGTACCCCTTGCACATGACACAGGAGCTATCCCATAATCAAAATGACAAGGCAAGAGACAATGAGCATCTCAGCAACCTTCTTATTTACCATGGGAAAATGGTGCTTTTTTCTCTCTTTCCTCTTTTCAATATATCTCTTTTTTATAAGAAGAAAGCTTCATAGATTGCTCACTATGGTGATGCTGCAAGTTTCCACCATGATTAGGCATGGCTTAGGCTAGCGTCCCAGGCGTTTCTCTAACACACATACATAACTTCATGGACTTACAAGCTCCCCTTTTATTTCACACCGACGACATCCATAAACAAAAGAGCATGATATCAACGGTGTACAATGTACAAGTGCAATGTTGAAAGTGTTCCCCATGACAGCATGGTTCTGCTAATTCCAACGTATAAGTGCAAGCATATACAACATAGATGACACAATGGTTTAAGTTTATTTAGGGGAAAGAAAAATAAAGTGTGCCATCAAGTTTGTGAGAGCTTTAATCACTAATTTTCACATAACAAGTTTAATTTGGAAGATAGATAAAACAAGAATATACTTGGAATGGTGTATCACACCATGCATAGGAAATTATAGTGGACACTTTGGAAAAATTTGGTTTATTGGAGTTGGATGCATGAATAGAGCTTACTTAGTACAAGTGGAGGCTAGCAAAAGACTGGGAGCGATCGACGAAGAGAGTAATAATGGCCATAATCATGCAGAGCGACAAAACATTACTAATCAAAGCATAAAGTGGTACTACAAGTCAAGGAATAAATGATCATTGAGGCTATGATGACTTGTTCAATGTCATAACATGGTGTGAGCATGTGCCAAGTCAACCCAGACAAAGCATCAAAGGAGAATACCACAATAGTATGCTTTTGTATGCTAAAACAACGCATGATTTTTTCAAGGCACACTAAGAAATCCCAATTGTTTGGAACAAGTCATGCTACGGAAATAATCACTAATCATAAGGTAAAAACAACATCTAGCATGACATGACAAAGTCTAAGCCACAGTCAAAGCAAGCTACCTTTTGTACTACTACAAGCAAGAACTTTCTACTCTTCTCCAACACCAATCAACTTATTTGGAACAACTCAGAAAGATAATAATCAATAAAGATCGGTGAGCTTGTCTCACAAATCCACAAATAGGAACTAAAAAGTTCTAAGCTGAAAGCACAAGAAAACTAAGGCTAAACACAGTGCTAGCAAAAAGAGAACACTCACAAAACAATAAGAATAAAAACTTGAGTGTTCTAGGCAATGAAAATGAAGCGTGTCTCTCTCCAAAAGAAGTGTGCTAGGATCCAACCAACTTACTCAAGCAAACTAAGCAAAAAGAAAAACAAAAACGAAAACTAAGACGCTCCAAGAACAACACAACAGTGCATGAAACAATAAAAATGAAGTGTCTAGAAAGACCTGAGATTTTTATTGGTGAAGAAGGGGATGCGCCTTGGTCATCCCCGAGCTTTGACACGTGTACCTCTTGAATATTTTTTGGGGTGACATGGGGTGGAATCCTCATGCTTGATATTTTATCCATTCTTCATCTCATTACATCATTCTTTCTCTACACCTAAAATTTTTCCTTCATACAAAACTTCACACAATCTTCATTAGCAACATTAGTGTATTCAAAAGATAATAGACCTTTGGGTTTAGCTTTAAAACAGCAAAACTTTCACTAAAAACACAAGATACTGTAGCAATTCCCTCAAAAAGCTCAATTTACCAAAAAAAACCCAAAAAGGAATCAATAAGAAGCAAATGCAATGGAAGAAATCTGTCAAAACAGACCAGAAGGTAGAAACCAATTTTTTCGATGACCTTCTGTTGCTCACATCAAAAAGTGTTGAACTAACGAAAGTTATCTAACATACTGGGGGATTTATTCACAAAATATCAGATCAATCCTACTTACAGAGATTCCTCATGAATTTTTACCGTGGAGTACAAAAATATGTTTCGGGACAACAACTCCCCAAATCTTACTTCCCTCTCATTAGAGGTTATTCTTGGCACAAAAAGAAAATAAAAAGGATAAGGAGAGGTTATTACAGAAGTAATAACTTCCAAAACTCAAGAAAACTCTTGGGTTATCTCCCAACAAGTAGTTTTCTTTAACGCCTTTAAGTTAGGCATGATAGTTTGAGAAGATGCTCTCATAAGAAATATGAATTGAAGTAAAAGAGAGCATCAAGAAGCAAATTCAAAACACATTTAAGTCTAACCCACTTACTGTGCATAGTAATCTTATAAATAGATAAGTCATGAAAGCACAAAGCAACAAGCATAGAAAAGAAAAACAAGTGCAACTTCAAAATTTTCACATAAAGAGGGGAAACTTAATATTATTGAGATACATAAGACAATGTTTCCGTCTCTCATAATAAGTTTCAGTAGAATCATGAATAAAATTAATAATATAACTATCACATAAAACATTCTTATCATTAGCCATATGCATAAAATAATTATTACTCTCCACATAAGCATAGTCATTCTTACTAATTGTAGTGGGAGAAAATTCAACAAAATAGCTATCATTGTTATTCTCATCACCATAATCATCAAATATAGGAGGCATATTATAATCACAATTAATTTTATCCTCAAATATAGGATATCATATTCCTCATTGTAGTCATCATATATTGGAGGTTTGGTATCATCATAATCAATAGAATAGCTATCTTCCAAAGCTGGGGACCTAAAAAGATAATTTTCATAAAAATTTGCTTCCCCAAGCTTAGAAGTTTCCATAGCATTAGCAATAATGGTGTCCAAAGAGTTCATATTAATAACATTGCTATTAGCATGCAAATAAAGTTCCATAGGTTTTTTAATTTTCTCTTCAAACACTCCATGTCCTAACTCAAGATAAACACTATAGAGCTCTCTAATTTTGTTGTTGTTTTCCATTAAGCCTAACTAGTGAAAACAAGAAACAAAAAGACAAAATTGCAGAATATAAAGGAAATAACTTCGATCACTCACCCACCAAGAGGATGTGAGTACCTTTTACCTTACCTCCCCGGCAACAGCGCTAGAAAATAGCTTGATGACTACGCACTTAAATTCTTGTAGACAGTTGTTGGGCCTCCAAGTGCAGAGGTTTGTAGAATAGAAGAAAGTTTCCCTTAAGTGGATCACCCAAGGTATATCAAACTTAGGGAGGAACTGGTCAAAGGTTTCCCTCTCAAGCAACCCTGCAATCAAGATACAAGAAGTCTCTTGTGTCCCCAACACACCCAATACAATTGTCAGGTGTATAGGTGCACTAGTTCGACAAAGAGATAGTGAAATACAAGTGGTATGGATGATTATAAGGCAACGGTTCCATAAAAGATCTTGACGGGTGGAAAGACTAAAGCAAGCAAACATGTAACAGATCTAGATGCAAACGGTGTTTCAATGTTTAGAAACAAGGCCTAGGGATCATACTTTTAGTAGTGAACGCTCTGCAATATAAATATCTTCTCTTAATGATACTACTCTTAACTACTCTCCGGTTGGACACTCTAATCCATGGCAGGGCTAGAAAAGCACTCCTCAAAGTCCGTCTTTCCCAATCTAGATAACCCCACACTGTCACCTTGAGCGCTAGATAGTTCCAACAAACACCACAATTTCATAAAGACATCCAACTCCAACTATAACTCATGAATATATATGTAATCTAGCTTAATTGCCTCACATGGCGTGCGCACTGTCACTATCACACAAGTGGGAAAAAACATAGATCTATTAAAGCACGATGAGTATTTATGTAACCTCTAGCCTAAGTGCCACCACGGTATGCACGCTGTCACTTACACACACATGGAGAGAGCTAGAGATCTATTAAAGCACTTGATTAGCATAGTAGATCTATTTGATTACAAAGCTCATAACCACAAGATCATGCATAGATAGAGATATGAACACATAGCTACCGGTAGAGCCCTTAACCTTGAGGAAGAACTACTCCCTCCTCATCATGGGAATTAGCATCGGTGATGGAGATGGTGGTGGAGATCGATCGAGATGGCTCTAGGGGCACTTTCCCGTCCTGACAGGGTGCCGGAACAGAGACTTTCTGTCCCTCGAATCTCCCCTTCGGTGGCGGTGGCACTGCGGAACTTTTTGTGCCTTTTTGGTCCATTCCTTAGGGTTTTTGAGTCGGGGCTTCTTATAGGTGAAATAGGCAAGGTCAGTGGAGGGCCAGGGGACCCACACCCCCTGTGGGTGCGTCCAGGGTGGGCCTCATGCCCACCTAGGGTGTGGCCACCCTGGTGTCCTCCTCCGTCTCATCTTTGATTTTTTGTATCGTTCAGGGAAAATATGAACTTTGGATTTTGTCCCGTCCAATTCCGAGAATATTCATTTTTTAGCTTTCTGAAACCCAAAACAGCAGAAAATAGGCAACTGGCACTGTGGCATCTTGTCAATAGGTTAGTTCCATAAAGTGTACAAAAATACCTCAAAGTGTAGACAAAACATAGCAAAGTGGATACTAAACAAGCATGGAACATCAAAAATTATAGATACGTTTCCGACGTATCAGAACACTGTGTGGGTCGGGGTTAGGGGAAGGATCCTTGCGTGCTAGCAAAGCAGAGTGGTGGGTGGTATGCGCGATGGGAACATCGTGGTGTGTTGTGTGCGTGGGTCGGTTATGTGCGAGACCGGGAAATGCAAGCGGGCGTGAGAGGTGGGAGTAGCGAGCGGGAGTGCGTGCGTTCTGGCGGCGGAGTAGTTGGTAGGTGGGGGTGGCGGCTGGGTAGGTATAGGGTTTAGTCTAGATAGATCTAGGGTTTGTTTTAGTCGGAGTGGTAGGTTGTTCAGTCGGTTTTGCTTTTGGGCGTGGCCGACTGGACTGCCTACCCCACAAAAATAGTTTTGCTTTATTCTTTATTTATATTATTTTATTTTTAAAATAAAACGTTCGCAATTAGGTTTTATACAAAAATATGACCCGAGCAGACCTAGGGTTTTGACTTGAAGGACAGAGGAGAATATATAGAAAACAATATACGTTTTTGAAAATTAGTTTTAAGCAAATAGATGCATGTTGTTGTCATGATGATGCACAGAGATAAGACATACATTTTTCAATAGTGGTTTTGCTAGGAGTGATACACCAAGGAGATGGTTTTCTTGGGGAGGAGGTAGGTGCCCTCCCAGATCTCGATCTGGGAGTGGATGGGGGTCAAGGATGGGGTCGCGAACTCTGCTGGTTGCTTTATGCAGAGCGGGGGAGGCATGAGTGAAACGAGGTGTCGGTATGTGAACGTTCTTGGCGCGGGTGCAGTTGGAAGAGGAACAGGGAGCGCTCGATGCGGCACTGCAAGGTTGGTTGGGTCGAACTAGGAAGAGGCAAGGAGGGACGAGGCAAGAGGGGTGCCACCTAGGGTTAGAGGAAGGGTGCGATCGGTCGGCTTGGCGAGGCTACCTTGCGGCTTCTCGAATGTACCAGGGAGATACAAGGGAGGTGTCGTCGGGTCTGAGTACTAGCTAGGTGGTGTGGTGTTGTATAGATGTATCTAGGTTTAGCTAGATTAGGAACTAGGGTTAAGCAAGAGAGAGGGAGAGAGGTAAGATTTTAGTTAGATGGATATATGGCATGCTTGCCACTAGGTTTAGGTGTAGCTTAGGTTTATAAGTAAGGGTTTTTAATTAGTTTTAGCTCTAGATTAGAGAAAAAGGTTTCTACTTTATTATTTTTTAGGCCCTCTTGGTTTGCAATTGAACCAACCAAAACCATGCAAGTAAACAAATCAAGGTGGATAGATTAATTAGGTAGTATCCTTCATTAGATTTTATTTGTCACCTTGTTTGAATTCCAAACTCATAAAACCCCTTGATAAAACCATTAGAATATAAGAGGGTAGGATAAACATTATGCATGTGTCATGCATGGAGGTATGATATAGTGGTGAAAACCACTTCACTACCCTAGCATTTGAATTATACAAAGATTTAAAACCATTCAAATTCCCTCATGACCATCTTATCATTTGGGCATATTTGAGTCAAGAAGACCAAGAATATTGTGTATTTTCCACAATAGTTTGATATGATCTTTTGAAGTCAAATAGAACCATAAATAGAATAAAATCATGGAATAGAATAGAATGGCTTGTACCTCTACTGTTGGGGGGATGACCCTAGGTAGGGTCAAGATAAGGTAAAAGGGCAAAGCCCGCCGATGTATGGCTCGGTCCAAGGCATGACCCGACTGAGTTATATAAGGGACGACCGAATGAGGGCCGAGTTACCCTAAGCTAAAGAGCGCTGGCATGACTCGGCCAACATATGTAGTATGTTGGCACGATGTCTAGTGTGCTTTATGTTTGTAGGTACGAGCTTGGCCGAGTCATATTGGACGAGGCCGAGTCATGAGATCGCATGCTCGAGAAGGAGAGAGCGATCCCCAAGGTCAACACTGTCCTCTGTCTCTCCCTTAGGAATCCACGTAGTGACAAGTTCTAAAGACAAGGGCTAGAGGGACAGAGACAGAGGGGTGGTCATGGAGGTGACAGTCCTAGAGCCCAACGATCACATGTTGTGGACTCTGGGTCTTTGTCATTGATAGAAGGGCGACAGGGGAAAGACACCCGCTCAGTTACCTCTTTGGGAAGAGCATATGCTGGGAATATGTTATCTAGCTCAGCCCTAATTGTAACCTGGCCACCACTTTATAAGGTGAGCCAGGGCCTCCTAGAGGGGGATCGATTCATTTTACACTTAGAGAAACACGAGGGTGGGAGAGGGGCAAAATATGATCTTCTTCCTCTCTCTCATATAGCTCAAGGAGCAAGTGTAAACCACCTTTGATCTCAATACAAGATCTCGAGAGCATTCTATGTGTGTAGAATCCACTATGCTATCCCTCACTGGATCCTACTAGTACACATTAGCCCCAACTTTAGCATACCCATGGCATCTGTTGTGCCACCACCACGACAGTTGGCGCCCACCATGGGGCCAGCAGCGGTGCAAGCTGGAGTCAAGATCTGGATGGGAAACTTCATCGCTACCGGCGAGCGCATCGTCTCCGGGCTCGTGTAGCACTTTGACCTGTGGGACTACGTCAGTGACAACACACACCACTTTGCTAGGTTCCCTCCTCCATGCAACAATGTCTTCATCAACCTTGGAGTGTATAAGATTTACGTCGGTGTGGACATCAACCTTGGCGCGTATAGGTTCTCGCGGGAGAGCCTCCCCTCTGTGTTGCTTGCGGCCCACGTATCACTAGCCCTACAGGCAGCATCGAGGTGATGATGACTGCTCCAGCCGTAGGAGCAGGAGCCGGCGGTAGCAAAGATCCTGCGGTAGCAAACACGAAAGATGCGGGTAAAGTGACTCCCAGAGTACCTCATACAAGGGGTCCTCCGCTGTAAGGGCCAGAGAATACCCGTAGGAAGCTATAGATATCTTAACTACTCCTGTAGCTCCCATTGTAGACTCGGCTCAGGCACATGCCAAGTTAGAGGATACCTGGAAGAAAGTGCTAGAGGGAGCTAAGAGAGTAGCAGTTGCGCGATAGTCATTGAACATTACCTTGCGTGAGTATGCTAGGGAAAACAAGATAAACACTAGCCCAAATCACGTAGATGGTGTAAGAAAAAGAGGAAAAAATCTCCTTAGTGATATAAACAAGGAACATGTGCCTAGGACAGGTGACTCGACTGACCCAGGGTTGCCGAGGTAAAGCAAAACCTCATGGCTGCAGATGCGGCAGCTGTCGAGATACCTGCTCTATCCGGCGAAGCCCGGCAGAGGCAGCAAGAAAGAGTCAATGAGTTGGTGCGTATAGCAAACCAGCAGAATGAGGAACTTCTCAAGAACAACCCGGAAAGGCTCGTAGGTTCCCGTGTCATTCATTGGGAGGGGGTGCTCCGGCATGTTCAGCTGCCACAGCATCTTCACCCGGTGGGGGCACGAGGAGAGAAGAGGTGGTAACCTCTGGTAGAAGGAACAAGCAGATGGTGCCGTACGATCCGGTAGCGGATGGGAAAGCAAATACAACACAAGCTCGTGACCAAGGAAGTGGCAGCCGAGGCAACAGAAACCCCAGACAAGGACATGGTGGGCAGTGCAACTCGGCTGGAGGAGGCCAGCATCCTCCCCACCAATAGCAGCCAAGGTATATGCCTCGGCAAGAGCGCAGTGCAGGACTAGCTCAGCAGAATGATGACCTACAAGTATAGGGGGTGTATCGTAGTACTTTCGATAAATAGGTGTGTCGATCCCAATGAGGAGCAGAAGGTGCTGAACAGTGGTATGGAGAAGGAAATCTCTGTGAATACTTAGCAAACGAAATTTTAGTGGTTTTCTGACAAGGCAACAAAACAAGGAGCAAGTAACAGATGTAACGAACAAACGGAGCAAGTGGCCCAATCCTTTCTTAGCTAAGGACAAGCCGGTGGAAATACTAATAAGGACCAAATGTTCTCGAGGACACATGGGAATTCTGTCAAGTGCTTTCGCTTGAAATAGCTGAGTACTCTTCTCTGGTGTTTGTAAGTGTTGTGTCGGTGAACCTGTGCTAACATACCACCCTTCCTAGGACTAATACATATTTGTGATTAAATCCCCTGCAAACATCCATAACTGCAGGAAAGTAATTAAGATATAAATCTAACCACACCCTTAAAATCTGGGATCCTACTCTCCCTTGTGCAAAGGTGTCCTAACGGGGGTTTAGGTTTCTGTCACTCCGGCAATCCCGCAATTAGTACCCAAATACACAATGCATTCCCCTAGGCCCATAATGGTGAAGTGTCATGTAGTCGACGTTCACATGACACCACTAGAAGAATAGCACCACAACTTAAATAATAAACCATTGAATAATAACTCATCACAGATTGACTACTAACAACATGACTTCTCCCATGTCCTCAAGAACTAAACGAACTACTCACAAGAAATCATATGGATCAAGATCAAAGATGATATGATAATGGATAACAATCTGAACATAAACAATAATCCAATGGTTCCACTCACAATCATCAACTACAATAGTAATCAACACCGGGAAAGTTTCCCCTAAGAACTAAATCAATATCCAACACAATTGTTACAGCGGGACGGAGTGGTGGTGATGGTGCTGGTGGAGATGATGGTGTGTATCATGATGATGGTGATCCCGATGAAGCCTAGCTTGATGACGGTGTTGATGGCGACGGTCTCCCCTCTCCGGTAAGGAATTCCCCCGACAGAAATCTGTCTGCCGGAGAGATCTTTCTCTCTCGGTGTTTTCCGCCCCCAGAGGCAGCAGGAATCTATCTGTGGTCGCTCTCCGAGACTTAGGGTTTCGAAGGGAAGATATAGGCAAAGGGGCGGAGTCGGAGGCCGGGCAGGTGGGCCCGCGCCTAGGGGTGTGTGGGCCCCCTGAGGCCCCACTTCGTCCCTCCTTCTGGCATCCTTCGTCTTCTGGTAAAATAATACGTTTCCATATTTTTCTGGTATATTTATGATCTTCGCGAAATTGCACCATAACGCCTTCTTTTCCCATCAGAATCCTGAGTCCGGCAGTCCATCCTCCAAGATTCATCCAACATGCATAAACAGATGAAAAGCCATAAGTAATACGTCATAATAAGACCAATATCAATGAATAGAGGTAAATTATGATATAGAATGGTGATGCAAATTGGGTGTATCAACTCCCCCAAGCTTAGACTTCGCTTGTCCCCAAGCGAATACTAAGCTCAGTAAACATGTCCACAGGTCTATGGAGGGAAGTGTCGATTAAATATTATGAACAAGAAGCATCACACTTACCATTGCACAACTCATAGAAGAAAGCAACTCACCATTATATAACTTAGCTTGCAGCCAAGTACAACAGTCACAATAGAGATGCATAAATATAAATCATAATTGGAATTGGCAAACTTGTTCTTGGTCAGAGAACACCTAGCAAACAGTTTCACAAAAGTTTTTTGTAGAAGTTTCAAAATAGGAGCACACTTTTCTCAAAAAGGTTTTTCACAAGTGAAGGCTTTCAAAGTAATACTCAATAGATAAGAGTTTTGTGCGAACAAGGAAGATAAAGAACATGATTGAATAAATCACCATATGAATGCTTGAAACACAATAACTCAAATGCTTGCTGGAGATAGAGAGGAAATAAGTTTACTGACACAAACTTGAAACTTGGAGGAAGGTCCCTTCTTAGAGGGTAGCATGGATTACAAGTCTTAAAGAGCTTCCAAAAGATTATGGTACTTACTAGCTTTGAACCCTCGTTGCCCCTATCATAAGCATCTTGAGTTGATTAAGGTTAAAGTGAACAAAGATGGAGTATATGCTTGATGAATTATAAGTTGGCAATCTCATGTCCCTTGAATATGAGGGCCACTCCTCATGCATACTCAACTTTGGGCCCAGGTAAGTTCTTGTCATTGTAAGTATTTGCATATCATTGAGAACCGCCAACGGGGTACCCCTTGCACATGGTAGATAAGCTTTCCCATAACCAAAATGACAAGGCAAGCAGACAATGAGCATCTCAGTGATCTTTTTATTTACTATGTGTATAGCTTTTTAATGAGGAAGCTTCATAGATGACTCACTATGGTGATGCTGCAAGTTTCCACCATCATTAAGCATGGATTAGGCTAGCGGCCCAGGCGTTTCTCTAACACAGAATACAAACTCCATGGACTTACAAGTTCCCTCTTTATTTCACACCGTTGACATCCATAGACAAAAGAGCACGATATCAACTGTGTATAGAGTACATGTGCAATGTTGAAAACGTTCCCCGTGACAGCACGGTTCTGCTAATTACAACGTATAGATGCAATCATATACAACTTCGATGTTCACAATAGTTAAAGTCTATTAGGGGCAAGGAAATAAGGTGTGCCATCAAGTTCGTGAGAGCTTTACTAACTAGTTTTCACATAACAAAATATTTTTTAATTTGAAAGGTAGATGAAGCTTGAGAATTTTCTTGGAATAGCAAAAGCTACTAGGTATATATGGTGGACACAAGTGGCAAAAGTTTTGGTTCAAAAGATTTTGGATACATGAGAAGTATGCCTTCTCAAAACAGGTTTTTGGCTAGCTAGGCAGGGTAGCATCAAGAGAGTTGAAAGAAACAAGCAAACACACACGTAATATAGCCAAACATGCAATCTTCCTTGAAGACACAAAAGAATCTTAAATAGAGAATACTAAGCTTATGAACCAACAAGAAAGAAAACAAATGATACAAAATACCTGTAAGCTTTTTATTTCCTTTCTTTAAAACTAAAGCCACTGACCAGAAATTGGTTTGCCAAAACCAATTTAGATCCACTTGATGATCCCAAAGTGGTTCCAATACTGAACAACAAGATCCATCATATAATAGAGATTGTAAACTAAAATAAGAAGTGCAAAAAGTAAAAGATGAGAATTATCATTAATATTCCAATAAAGGCACTCACACCAAGGGATACATAGATAATCAACTAAAGAGAGATACTTCCACATGCAAACCAAACTATAAGATAACCTCTCTACCACAGATATGAATCCACTAAAAAGGTAAAAGATAAAAGATAATGGTGGTGATACCGCGACACTCCCGCAAGCTTGGAACAAGCCAAGGGGATGCCAAACCTGATGACGAATTACTCCTTTGGTGGTGGTGTTCTCTTGTCATCATAAAACTTCCAAGGCAATGGTTCCCCATCCAAAAAGGATGTCCTTGTATCTGCAATCCTAAAACTAGCAGCAGAGCTTATGCGATCAAATCTATCCTCATACTCACAGTTTTGATTCTGTATGTCATAGAGATGTGCTTGCAATTGATTGGTGGTCTAACGGAGTGAGAATATCTCTTATCGGATCTCAGCAACTTCTCCCTCGTGCTTGGTGATGAGTTCTGGACTTATCTTGTGGATAACATCCACTTCACGTTCTGCCATCTTCTTGTACCTGAAAACTTCTTGTTCCAACGCTTCCATCTTGTCTTCCAAACTGCCTTCTCCTTTAGGGCTTTGAACTTCTTTCATTTGTACCTTCCCATCTTTGAGGGTCAAATCTTTGGGATGAATCCTCAACTCATACATGTATGGGTTGAGGGCATCCGCAGAGGAATCCTCCGTGGGTGATCTAGAGGAAGACATTGAGGCCCCAAATCTGAGAATTTCCCTGACAGAAACGTATGAAAACGAGAACACGATGAGAACACGATGCAAGAACCTCGGGGAACCCCGAGGTGTTATATATTATGAAGATTCAATGCATAAGGAAGGTTTTAACATGGAAACGAGGCGGAGTCGGAGCTCGGGGGTGGAACACCCCCCTCAGGCGTGGCTAGGCTAGGCCCGCGCCTAGGGTGGGTTTGTCCACCCCGGTCTCCGTTTCCTCCTCAGTTTTGTCTCATAACTTCCCTTATGTATTAAAAACATCAAAAATATAAAAGTATTGAGGTTTCACGAACCTTCTGTTTTCATCACTTTTACCTATTCAAGGACGAACTCTGCAGTTTCTGGTGTTTGGCTTCTGATAAATTCTTCTGGAGTTATCATTTGAATAACATCAACATCTTCATTATAAGAATCTCCAAAAATATAATGTTTTAGTCTTTGACCATTCACCACCTGTGTTGTGTCATCTTTTAGAGAAGAAATTTTGATGGCACCTGAACTGTACACTTCCTTGATAACAAAAGGTCCTTCCCATTTGGAGAGTAGTTTCCCTACAAAAAATCTAAGACGAGACCTATACAAAAGAACTTCCTCACCAACATGGAACTCCCTTTTGATAATTCTCCTATCATGCCATCTTTTTACTTTTTTCCTTAAAGAGCCTAGCATTTTCATAAGCTTCACCTCTCCACTCATCTAGATTACTTAAGTCGAGCAGTCTTTTCTCACCAGCAAGCCTAAAGTCTCTATTAAACTCTTTCACTGCCCAATAAGATTTGTGTTCTAATTCTAAAGGCAAGTGACAAGCTTTCCATAGACCATTTTGTAAGGAGACATCCCCATAGGATTTTTATAAGCAGCTCTATAATCCCACAGAGCGTCATTCAACTTTTTAGCCCATTTTTTCCTAGATCTATTGACAGTCTTCTGCAAGATAGATTTGATTTCCCTATTGTAAAGTTCTACTTGCCCACTAGTTTGGGGGTGATAAGCTGAAGTTATTCTGTGGTTTACATCATACCTAGCGAGAGTTTTTCTAAAACCACCATGAATAAAATGAAAGCCTCCATCAGTCTTGAGATATCTAGGCACACCGAACCTAGGAAAAATGACATCTTTGAGCATTTTTAAAGAGGTTTTACCATCATCACTGTTTGTAGGTATGGCTTCTACCCACTTTGTAACATAGTCAACAACAACAACAAGAATATGAGTATACCCTTTTGAAGGAGGAAAATGCCCCATAAAGTCGAATCACCAACAATTAAAAGGTTCAATAATAAGGGAATAATTCATAGGCATTTCATTGCGTCTACAGATGTTACCTAATCGTTGGCATTCATCACATGATAAGACGAACTTCCTTGCATCTTTAAAAAGGGTAGGCCATAAAATCTAGATTATAAACCTTTTGTGCAGTCTTATCCCCAACATGATGTCCTCCATAAGCACTGCCATGACATTTTCTCAATATCTCTTGTTGTTCAAATTCTGGAACACATCTTCGCATAATACCATCTACTCCCTCTTTATATAAGTGTGGGTCATCCCAAAAGTAATGCCTTAGATCATAAAAGAACTTCCTTCTTTGCTGAGCTATAGAGGTTGGAGGCAAGTACTTAGAAACAATAAAGTTAGCATAATCAGCATACCAAGGACTATCATGCGGACTTACCCTTATTGCAGCTAACTGCTCATTTGGAAAACTATCATTAACAGGAAAAGGGTCAAAAGAAATGTTTTCCAAACGAGATAAATTATCAGCAATAGGATTATTAGCACCTTTCCTATCCACAATATGCAGATCAAACTCTTGCAAAAGCAACACCCACCTTATAAGCGTAGGCTTAGCATCCTTCTTTGTCATAAGGTACTTAATAGCTGCATGATCAGTATGAATCATAACCTTAGAATCAACAATATAAGGTCTAAACTTATCACAAGCAAAGATTATAGCTAAGAACTCTTTTTTAGTAGTAGCATAATTATTTTGAGCAGCATCTAGAATCTTGCTAGCATAATTAATAACATTTAACTTCTTGTCAACACGTTGTCCCAGGACAGCACCGACAGCAAAATCACTAGCATCACACATAATTTCAAAAGGTAAACTCCAATCAGGTCGTTGGACTATAGGAGCAGTTTGTTGGGACACGCAGAGATAAAACAAAACTTTTCCACTAACATGGTGATCCCAACATCTAGCTGAGGTAGAAGGCCACGAGTTTTACCACTAGACGCGCAGTTGCGGATTACTGATGAAGCGCGTCAGTTGAAGCAGTGCAGTCCTCACGATCCGATCGTCCTGGTGCTGATCGCACAGCACCTCTGCTGGTATCCACACGTACAAGGAGGAGCGCCGGCGGCGAACTTCTAGGTTTGTATCAACGGTAGGACTGCTGTGGAGTGAAGCTGGTACAACACATGGAATGAACTAACCGAACAACGATTAACCTTTCTGGGTTACGGTGCTCCACTATATATAGGGAGTGAACGTGGGCTCTGCTCGCGCGACCCATTCACTAAAGCCCATATAACACTAGTCACCGTGTAACATCCCAAAAATATTGAACTGGATCATCAAACTCTAAGCATCAAAATTAGGGTTAACAAAAACTTTTCTAAATAAAACTATGAAGGCATGCATATGTGTATGCATTGATTTTGAAATTCTTTTGAACCACCTTGTTTGTGTGTTTCCTTGCTTGTAAAATGTTTCTTAGGTGAAATAAACATCATCTAAAACATTTCCCACACTTTTCCCAAAGACAAGTAAATCAAAACAAATAAAATAAAGGAATGGTCATTTTGACCAATTTAACTCCCATGCCTACTTTGGCTGTCTCAAACTTTCAGAACCTAATAGAAACTTTTCTGGATCTGTGCACCCCTTGATTGTACTCATAACAAAGTATCAAGGGCCACTTTGTGATCATCCAGAAACTTTCAAATGCATAGTTTAAATGGCAATTCAAAATTGAATCTTTATCATATGGGAAGATCCCACTTTTTTCAAAAACCACTCAAACAAGCTCAACTTTCAAAACCCAAGCGTCTGCAGACTCACCAGCACCAATCCAGCACACCCACCAAAAATCTTTTCAAAATTCAAAACTTGAATTCATGCGGTCATTTCATCAAACACTTGGCAGACACAAATCAAACAAAATCAAAACACTATAGTGTGCAGTGTTTTGAGCCTAACTGGTTCCCTACCTAGCTCACAACCAGCTCAGTAGATCATCTAGCAAGATTAACCAAGAACTAGCACCACTATGAGCTTGCCAAAACCATCAATGGAGAACAGCCGAAGCCATCCTTGCCACCCCAGTGTAGACAACAAGCTAGGAAGGAAACTAGCCATGCCAAACTTGTCTGGTAGATCACCCATGCCTCACCGCCCCCTCTCGACCAGCCCTGCCTCGAAGACACCGACCAGAGCACCCAGGAACGCCACGCCCGTGCCACTGCCAACCGTGCCGAGCATGCGCCAGAGAGCCACGCTCGACCGAAGCCCACAGACCGCGTGCCGCCCTCGCCGCGTGCATACACAATCTCCACCGACCCAGGAGACCGCCAGACATCCCTGTTTGCCGCCCCATGCCGCACAACCACCGCTAGCCGTTGAAGACGCTGCCTGTGCCGCGAAGAGCGTCGCGTGTTCCAGACCAACCCACATCGCCCCACGTCTCGCCACCGTAGTGTTGAGCATCGCCAGGGAACACCGTACCGGACCCTACCTTCGCCCATTCCAATAGCCATCTGTACCATCGCCCCCGACGAGCTCACCGTGCGCCCCGTCGGTCCCCTCCCTCGACTATAAATAGAGGCCACCCCCAGCCAAATTGAGGACACCATTCTACTCCCCTCTCTTCACTGATCGTGCCACCCTGTTCCCGGAGCAAGGCGAGCAACACCTCGTCGGAATTTCACCGGAGCCCGCCGCCTCTGGAGAAGAAGGGAGCCAGTGATTGGAGCCACCCCAGGAGGAGCCACCGGTACCAGGAGATTCGCCGTCGTCGACTTCGTCGTTCGCCCACCTTGCCGACCCTCGCCTGTACCCCGGTGAGCCCCTAGCAACCCCCACTGGCTGCGCTAGGGTTCTATCTCTCCGGAGTTTCCCAACGTCGACGATGACTCCCAGCCATTGGATTAGAACTAGATCGAACGACCCACATCACCCCATACCGCTTCGCACCCCCTGTCTCACTGACGAGTGGGGATAGCCACTTAAGCATCCCGGGGAAGCGCTACGCTTAGCAGGCCGGCCTGTTAAATTTTCCCGCGCAGCCCAGTTATTTGAATTAAACATTTTCCATTTAATTTCAAACACACTTATGTACCCAGTTTCAAAAATCAACCCAGATCGATTCAGTGCACCAAATTGAATGAAACTAATTTTGTTGGAAAGGTCTGGGAATGCAATCCAATCCCGTTGGATTCAAGTCATTTGGATCTATAGATCACCCATGGTAAAAATAACAAGGCAGAAGCTTTTCTGCATTCAAACATTTTTCAAATTTAAACCATAATAGCTTTTGAGTTGATTCCAACTCTAAAAAATCACATTTAACCATACCTTTCAGAATATATAAAAATATATAAGTTTACTTACAGAAATAATGGTCAAGTAATAAAAGAATGCTACATAGGCATTTCTAGTCACTTTATTTAATTAAAATAAAAGGGTAAAACCTTATTAAATTGTGACACCTCTTTAAATCATATTCCCATGGACTAAAATATGTGGTGATGACATGTGTCAACATGATCCCATGTTTGGTTTGGAGAATATTAAATCTTTAGTAGTTTTTCAATGAGTACAAATTACTTTTCTAAAAATAAAAGGAATTAAACCAAGCCTTAATCTTGTAATGTTAGAGATGATGTTAGATCATCTATAGGACCCTTGTGTGTGATGATTGCAAGTAGTTAAGTATTGTTTGGTGATTGTGTACCTCGTATTTATTTATAGACGCTAGTACCGACCAAGGATACGAGGAGGAAGGAGGATTCGACGAAGAAGAAGCCGAGGAGAACTTCAACCACTGCTCTGCACAAGGCAAGCTGATACTATACCTATGCAAGCCAATACTTGCAAGCTTATACTGATACTGATGCAAGCCTTACTAATAAAGTTGACCTATGCAAGCAAATACTTGCTTGTTACCATGCCAATTATATGCCTTAAGCATATATGATCATCTCCACTTGATAAACCAATCCTAGTTTTACTTGCAAGATTTTTACTTTATTTCTTTATCAAAACTAGTACTTAGAGCTTACTTAAGTGAATGGTAGATACTAGAAATATATGTGAAGGTTGCATAAAGAGCATAAAATTTGGCCTAAGCTAGATAATCTTGATGTCATCCTAAGGCATGAGATTGAACTTAGTTAAAACTCCACTAGTTTACCACCCCTCATCAGTGCTTACCCCCACCTATAGATGCTAGTGCTAAGCATAAAACTTGATCAACTTTAGATGGGAATACTTGGTGGAAAAATGGTTATGAAAACCTTGGAATGATGGATCATTCTATTGAAATGTTTTGGACATGTGTTTACGAACACTTGATGATTTTGGTGATGAAAATGATGAGGCATGAGCCTTAGCCCTTTATAAAACTGATGGTTGTCTGGATGCGATACCATTCCAATTTTATCGTACAACCACAATACCCGAAGATTGGGTAGGGCTTGACTGGAAACTTATATACCTTAGTATTAGTTCCCTCACGGCCAAGGTCTGAGCTGAGCCTACCTTGTGAATATTGTCCACCTGTGCAGTACCCAAGATGACAGTTGGTCATGGTTGGGAGGCCAAACTCACAGGAGAGGTGCTTATACTAGGGCGTGTAATTGAAAGGTTAGGATTGATTATCCGCATACTGAGTATGGTGAATTCAGGATTTGTTCCTGACGGATGTATCGAATGTTGTGGTGAAAATGTACAATCTCTGCAGAGTGTCAAACTATTCGAATAGCCGCGTCCGCGGTTATGGACAGTTGGAGTGGCCATACTTTTCTCCCGTCAGACTTTTCAAAATGACTTGTGAAATGAAGTGAGACTTTGACTTGACCACAACAGGGTTGTGATATGAAATACAAGTTCCCATTTAGGTGTTATAAACTTCAAATAGCATTCGTGCTCCTAAACTTAGTAGAGATAAACCTGGCTTTTGCAGAAGAACCCTCGAGCCTAGTGTCCTATTATCAAAAATCCCTTTCCCTTGTTAGTATTAGTTTGCGAGTACTTAAAGAGTACTCATGGCTTTGTCCCTGGCTATTCCCATGGCCAGACTATGAAGAGGAGTACCTAGAGGATGGACCCCAGGAAGCTCACGACAACTAGGATCATCTCCCATCGTCAGCATTGCCTGTGATCCCGAAGATGGAGCTTTGCCTACGCTACCGTTATTATTACGTAGTCCGCTGCTTGATGTTGTATTAAGAACTGGATCATGAGATCCCTATTTGTGTAAGAACTTATGTACGGTTGTAATGGATGATGTACTATGGTATCCAATTCTGTTATGTCTCGCAAAAATGGTAATCCCTTTGATTCTTTACAAAAACTTAGTTTCAAAACCAAAGAAAACAAATATTTACAAAAACTTATTCTCATTCTCATCCCTTTGATTCTTTCATGAAAATTCATGTTCCTCAAAAAATCTTGCAAGATACATAAAATTTTGACACACTTGATCACTCTACTAACTTACTCATCCTATATTCTTATAGATGGACGTGAAGTACAACAAGTTTTATCAGTTGGGGAATGGAGGAGACCTTATCTTTGAGAGGGATTTGGACTAGCTTTTGGAACTTCTGGAGCGTCCGCACCCCGAGTTCTTCGGAGCTCAGCTCAATGATATGGGAGGAGAAGATCTGCAGTGGCTAATTGTTGCATGTCTGAGAGGAAAGATTGAACCTCCCACTGCGGAAGGAATTCAGTTTACCTAAAGAGAGAACAACTGGCTTGATGGACTTGCCAGGGCCATGCAGGAAGCTCTTTCCCGTCTGTTTGGGCAGAGCATCAATCAGATCAAGGGAACTCGCTTTGAATTTTTCCCAAGGCGTGATGCAAATGGAAAACCACTGGAATCCCCATACCACCCCGAGCTGAAGACTCAATTGTACCACCTTAGCTTCATGATGTACGGTTGTCAGCAGGAGTTAGACAACTGCCGTGACTACTCCAACCACAAGTCTGCCATCATCAAGACGAAGGACCAAACCATCGCCATGCTAGCAAAGGATCGCAAGTCTCGCCGCCGTCAGCTCGACAAGAAGGAGCGCATCATTGCCCGTCTTCGCCACCACATCTCATCTTTGGAGGAGACCATCCACGAGAGAGACATGCAGTTGGAGGAAAGGGAGAATGCAGGAGAGGATCTTCGTGGATACCCCTACTCCTATCTCAACGATGACGATGATTTTCTGGAGGATCAGGCTATGGACTTCTTCACCGATGAAGACGATTTCGCCTTCATCGATGATGATGAGGATGATGAGGCCACAGATTCCGAGGAGTAGTAGCACTTGAGCACTAGCATAGTGAGAAGTATTCAGTCCCACTGTATCGTAGTTTTTAGAATGGTTCTTAAAACCATCTGCTTTCCTTTGTTGTGGTGTGTGTTGTATCGTGTGAATGAATGAATGAAAAAGCAAGTTGCTAGAAAATCTGATCAAACTTTAAAAAAATTTCAAAGACCCAAAACTTTAGAAATTTCCCTCTTTTCTCATGATCTATCTCAATCTTCATATGCCACGTGGAGGAAGTGGTTCATCCCCGGACCCTATGTTGCAGATTCTCCAAATGTTGACTTATGACCGTGAAGCTGAAAGAGCGGAACGTCAAGCCAACCTAGCCACCCTTCAGCAGATAGCCTAGCTTGCCCACAACAACCAAGGCCATGGAAACCAGGACAACCATGGATCTAAGCTCAAGAATTTCCAGAATACCAACCCACCTATTTTCACTAAGTCAGAAGAACCCCTAGACGCCGATGATTGGCTGCAAACCATGGAAAATAACTTAGAAGTTGCCGGAGTGGAAGCCAACGAGAAAGTTCTGTTCGCCACCCACTATCTAGCCGGACATGCCAGAGCATGGTGGAACAGTGTTCGCGCAATGACCGGAGGCCAGATGATGACCTGGGAGGAATTCAAGGTCAAGTTTAGCAGAACCCATGTACCACCAGGTTTGATCAAGAGAATGAGAGACGAGTTCAGAGAGCTGAAGCAAGGAAGCATGACTGTAGTGGAATACCGTGACAAATTCTTGTCATTAGCTAGGTATGCCCCGGATGAGATTGACACCGAAGCCAAGAAGAAAGAAAGATTCCTGAATGGTCTGCATGATGAGATGCAGACAGTGTTAGTCAATATCCCCTTTGCTGATATTGAAGCCCTTGTCGACTCAGCTATCCAGATGGAAGGAAAGATCAACCAAGCCAATGAGAACCGCAAGCGTCGCATGATGCATCAGCCAGGAACTCATCAGACCCCAAAGTATCGCCCCAACCCATCTCCAGGATTTTCCCCAAGAACCAACAGACCCCCGATGAACCGTCTGACCTATCCTAACCGTGGAAACCCTAGGCCCGGAGGAAATCACAACAACCCCGACAACCCTAGCAATTTCAATCGTGCCCCACCCAAATTCAACAACAACAATGCTACCACCAACACCAACACTGCCCCTAGGACTGGAAGCAATGATGTGCCTATAGAAACCAAGGACAAGTCGCAAGTGACTTGTTATGATTGTGGAAATAAAGGCCACTATTCCAACGAGTGCCCCAACAAGAAGAATGCTACAGCCCCCAATGCCAATGTCCCAGCTCAGCAGTAGCGCCGTGTTCAGCCAGGAAGAAGATTTGCCCCAGGGAATTCACTCAACCGCAACGGCCGTCTTTTTCCCATGCATGCTGAAGAAGCTCAGGAAGCACCAGACGTCGTGCTGGGTATGTTTTTTGTTAATTCAGTACTTGCACGAGTGTTGTTTGATTCTGGTGCATCGCATTCATTTGTCACCAAAGAATTTGCATGCACTAGTAAAATTCAACCAACCAAACTGAAGCATGTTATGATTGTTCAAATTCCCGGATCAACCACCAAGGCTAGGCAAATTTGCAAAGCCGTCCCTATCCAAATCCATGGCATAGATTTTTATGCAAATCTGATAGTACTCGGAACTAAAGGTTTGGAAGTAGTACTAGGAATGTATTGGATGTCCAAACATAAAGGATTGATTGACTGTGCCAAGAAAGCCATCACCATGACCAGTACCGCCGGAATATCAGTCGAGCATATATCTGAAACCTTACCTCGCCAATTCAAATGCAACAAGAGTATATCCCAACCTACCATTGACCATGTTCGGATGGTCTGTGCATACCCCGATGTATTTCCAGATGTTTTGCCCGGTATGCCCCCAGATCGGGATATCGAGTTTATCATCGAACTAATCCCCGGAACTGGACCCATAGCCTAGAGACCCTATAGTATGAACCCGTCAGAGCTAGCAGAACTGAAGAAGCAATTGGATGCCATGTTGGAAATTGGATTGATTCAACCAAGTGCGTCACCTTGGAGATCACCTGTCTTGTTTGTGGACAAGAAGGATGGAGGTAACCGTTTGTGTACGGATTATTGGAAATTGAATGATGTCACCATCAAGAACAAGTACCCCTTGCCCAAGATAGAGGATTTGTTTGATCAGTTGACTGGTGCCAAAGTGTTTTCTAAGATTGATCTTAGAACTAGCTATCATCAACTCAAAATTCGTGCAGAGGATATTCGAAAGACTGCCTTTACCACCAGATATGGATTGTATGAGTATACAGTCATGTCTTTCGGACTAACCAATGCCCCCGCTTATTTCATGAATCTCATGAATAAGATTTTTATGGACTTCCTGGATAAGTTTGTCGTTGTTTTCATTGATGAGATTCTGATTTATTCTAAATCAGAAGAAGAACATGAGCTACACCTAAGGACCATTCTTGCAACCCTTTGAGAGCATCAGCTGTATGCAAAGTTTAGCAAATGTTAATTATGGTTACAGGAGGTAGGATTCCTCGGTCACATTGTATCAGCCGGAGGAATTGCCGTTGACCCTGCCAAGGTGAAAGATGTTGTAGAGGGAGTGACCCAACCTTTACACAATATAAGGTGGTATCCCCTGTGTTTACAATGCTAGTCCCTGGATCAATAGCTAGCATCCACAGTTTAGATGTAATATCAAGAAACAAAGGTCATAATATAACTTTATAACCAGAAAGAAGATAATTTTATTACATCATACATAGCTCATTTGGCTATTACATTACATTGCAGCGGAATAACTATAGTCATGGGGTCCTTCATCTTCAAAGTGCCACAGGCAGATGTTGGTTGTAGACTTTGTAATCCTAATCAATCAATCTTCACTAAAATCAATCAAACCTGCAACATACAAGTTACAGCCACAAAGGGTCAATACATTTGAATTGTATTGGCAAGTGATACTATGATAGTATAGTGGAGTCTATCATCTATATGCATTTGGCCAAGTGGGGTTGAGGCTTGCATTGCTCAAAATATATTTCCTTATCATTTTGAAAATACTAAGTTTTTGTTTTGACAAAATCTTTTCCAAGGCTTCTCTCAATCAAAGATTGAAGATTTCAAATAACCCTTGTTCAAACCACAAGTTTTTAACTTAGAAATTTGAATATGATATTCTTGATTGCTTCCATGTCTTGATGCTCAAATTGTCCTTTACCAGGGACATGGCTAAGTACTTAGATTTTACACTCTGCAGAGGTGGTGCACTTTCCCCACAAGACTTGGTTTCCCAAGACAAGATCTTTCAGAAGCTTTCCCTTAGACCAAAATGGACGCGTTCCACCTATCAAAACTCTACCACCCTCTGTCCATATGGCTAAGTTCTTGCAACCTATATGATCATGGCAGAGCCCATATTGCCAAGTGGTTGCACTTGAAGCTTCTCAACATTTGACATCTCAAATCTCTTTGTTCCTGGGTGGCCATCCACAAGTGTGATACACAAGGTTCACCAGTCCCCTGGCCTTGTGTAACCACTCAACCAAAAACCACCAAGCAAGTCCCTTTCCACCCAGGTGATTCATTAACTTAGTTGTTTTATTAAACAAAACACAAGTCCTCAGACTTAGAAATTTTTCCATAGTGTGAATATATATTCCACCCATGTTTTCTATTAGCTAGGCTAAGCTGGATAGTAGTAGGAGTCTTAACTTAGAAAAAATCCTACTAAGGATTCATCTACTAGGTTTTCCTATAGCAAGGTTTATACTTAGCATAAATTCCATGCAAGTTTTACTTTGCAAAATCACTAATGCATAGTGAAAGTAATAGGACAAAAGTATGAAGCATCACTTGCATTTTTGGTGGAGTATGGGTTCACTCCTTGTCCTTAAAAACAATCACACTTCAAGTCACTACAAATCAATCACGGAGATGCTGTGTGCGTGAACGAGAAGAAGAGGGGCGGCCGGAAACTACCTGTGGGGCTCGTCGGAGTTGGAGCGGACGGCGGCGTCGTTCAGATCTTGTTGCAGACGTTGCTCTGGGGCACCCGCGGTCATACGAAGGGCACATGTGGATGCGCCTAGAAGTGGTGAGCATGCTCGTGTGCTCGGGGAGGCAGGAGGTGGCGAGGCTCGGCCGGATTCGAGGGAGGACGGTGGTCGGAGCGGTGGCGGTGTCAGAGAAATTCCGAGCAGCCTGGTGGCGATGTGGAGTTGGCATTTGCGGGGAATGACAGAGGGAGGAGAGGCGCTTATGTACGTGTGGTCAGGGGCGAGATTAACGCGGCCATTAAGGTGAATTGAACGCGGCTTTGAATGGCAGAAACGGCAGCGAGGTTTGGGGGGAGGAGGTCGCGGCGAAGAAGATGACCACATGGCTGTGTGGTCTATCTGGCAGTGAAGGAGGAAGTGAGGGGGAAGGGTCCACCGGTCAGCTTCTCTGCGGGTAAGCAAGTTGGTGCGAACCGTTTTGTTTGAGGAGGGAAGTCGGGCTGGTTACGGCCTTGTGGGCTCACGCTCATTGGGCTGGTCCAGATCCTATTTTTTTCTGTCTGCTGGCTTTTTCTTTTTCTATAACTATTTCCTGTTTTTAAAATCCAAACAACCACTCAAATCAAACAAACAAAACAAGTCAACAATCATCAAACTTTTCAATTGAATTTGGTTCTATTTAACACATGAACCAAAGTCCAGAATGAAATATTATTTAAATCTTTTTAGGTTCCATTCATTAATTAAATAAAATGGACCATTGTTATTAAAATAAAAATAGGATTTGTTTTATTCAAATACTCCTTTTGTAATATATTTATTTTCAAAACCAAATCAGTCGGTTTTATTTGAAAATATAAATACTTGGAAACTTATTTTAAATAAATAAAATAAGTTTTGATGATTTAGAAATAATAAAACCTTTATTATTAAAAACTTGGATATTAAATCCTTATTACTTTATTTAAATAAACCTTTACTATTTTTATCAAAACAAAATGTTTTATTTTCAAAAGCTTGGCCAATGTTTAATTTGGCTCTATAAAATAATCTTTATTTAAATATTTCTTTTCCCTTTGAAAACCAAAGCCTTTATAAAAAGATTTCAAAGTAGTAGTAAAATATTTTTATTTTTCCTTTACTAAATATTTATCTTTTTAATCTCTTTAGGATTTCTTTGTTCAAAATAGGTTTGAAGATTTCCAATTGGATTCAAAAGTTTCTTCTGGCCCTGAAAATGAACAAAGTTTTATTTTATTCATTTATTTTTCACATTACAATATTTGGAAAATCTTGGGATGTGACAGGCTACCACCCTTAAAATAAATCTCGTCCCGAAATTTCGGGAGGCTAGGGTTACAAGTAGGCTCAAAACAACTAGGGTACTACCACCCTTAAAAATTTTCTAACTAGTTTACATCTTGGATTGCTTGGGATCCTGGGAAAACTTCTCTTGGGCAACCTTTCCATAGTGTCCTTTGTTTCCACACTTGACTCATGGTCCAAGGTTGAGATCCTTCATAGACTTGTTTAACTTGTTCTTCATCTTTTCTAGACAATTGTTTACATAGTGGCCTAGTTCCTTGCATTTGAAACACATCACTTGGCTGATATCTTTCTTTTCCTTTGGTTTAATTGCCTCTTGTTTGTTTCCTTGGTTCTTCTTCTTTTCTGGGCATTCATTGGCATAGTGTTCCATCTCTTTGCAATTGTAACTTTGCACTTGAGTAATATCCTCCTTGTTAGGGTTGGGGCATTTCTTCTTCTTCTTCTTTTTGGGTCTCTCCAAAGCTAGGAGTTCTTCTAGTTCATGTTCTTCATAGGTGGAAAATCTTTCTCTCTTCTTGGGGCATTGATCTTCATGTTCCTTGGATGCATGATCCTTGTCTCTACAAATAATGCAAGCTAGGGCTCCATCTAGAATAATATTTCTGTCATCCTTGTTGTCAAAGACTCTTTTGGGATAGATTTCTTCCATTTTTATCATTTGATCAGTCACCTTAAGCATCAGTTGGCCTTGAGTTTCCAAGAATCCTTATAGCTTTGGATCTTCTCCACTGGATTTGGCTATGAACTGAGCTGTCACTTGGTTCAACTGGTTCTGGGTTGCTATGAGCTCTTTCATGCTGTCCTCTTGGTTGGTGTTGGTGTCATCAACCTTGATGTTGGAGTATTTTGGAGTAGTCATCTGTTTGGGTTGAAGGGAGATTAGAATAGGCAAGATATTTCTAAGGAGTCAATTCTAATCACACACATCACAATTCACACAAGCAATGTGCATGCAATCACAAACAACTTTTCACTCAACTACAAAGTTCAAGCACATACTTTAGGCGACAAAAATACTTTTGTTACACCACATAAGTTGGTGTGTTTGACTTAACTAAAATATGGTGGTCCATCTATATGGTTCACTTGTGATCTCTCCATTCTTCTTGGTTGATTCTTCTTGTAGGAGATCATGGTTTCTTAGGAAAACTCCTTGGTCACAAGACTTCAAATGATCTAGGTTCCTTCTAACTTTTGCATTCCCTCAGTCTCTAAATCTTGAGTAAGATTTCCTTGTTTCACTTGTAGTCCTTGGTGATATCCAAGTTGGAAGTCCTTGGTGAACATGCTGAAGATGTTGAAGTCATTAGATTTAAAGAAGTTGAAGTCATTCTTTGCACATGGTTTAGTCTTGGGCCATGGGTAGGTTTTTCCATCAAGTTGAAGTAGAAGAGATGTAGAGCTGAAACCAAAATGGTTGAGGAAAGAGTTTACAAGATTGTTTGTAAATATTTTTTTGGAACAAATAAAACTCCTATTTTTCTAAGGATTTTTGTCCAATCCTAGGTTTACAAATCCTACAGGCAACACAATGCTCTGATACCATCTGTAGAGGGAGTGACCCAACCTTTACACAATATAAGGTGGTATCCCCTGTGTTTACAATGCTAGTCCCTGGATCAATAGCTAGCATCCACAGTTTAGATGTAATATCAAGAAACAAAGGTCATAATATAACTTTATAACCAGGAAGAACATAATTTTATTACATCATACATAGCTCATTTGGCTATTACATTACATTGCAGCGGAATAACTATAGTCATGGGGTCCTTCATCTTCAAAGTGCCACAGGCAGATGTTGGTTGTAGACTTTGTAATCCTAATCAATCAATCTTCACTAAAATCAATCAAACCTGCAACATACAAGTTACAGCCACAAAGGGTCAATACATTTGAATTGTATTGGCAAGTGATACTATGATAGTATAGTGGAGTCTATCATCTATATGCATTTGGCCAAGTGGGGTTGAGGCTTGCATTGCTCAAAATAGATTTCCTTATCATTTTGAAAATACTAAGTTTTTGTTTTGACAAAATCTTTTCCAAGGCTTCTCTCAATCAAAGATTGAAGATTTCAAATAACCCTTGTTCAAACCACAAGTTTTTAACTTAGAAATTTGAATGATGATATTCTTGATTGCTTCCATGCCTTGATGCTCAAATTGTCCTTTACCAGGGACATGGCTAAGTACTTAGATTTTACACTTTGCAGAGGTGGTGCACTTTCCCCACAAGACTTGGTTTCCCAAGACAAGATCTTTCAGAAGCTTTCCCTTAGACCAAAATGGACGCGTTCCAACCTATCAAAACTCTACCACCCTCTGTCCATATGGCTAAGTTCTTGCAACCTATATGATCATGGCAGAGCCCATATTGCCAAGTGGTTGCACTTGAAGCTTCTCAACATTTGACATCTCAAATCTCTTTGTTCCTTGGTGGCCAACCACAAGTGTGATACACAAGGTTCACCAGTCCCCTGGCCTTGTGTAACCACTCAACCAAAAACCACCAAGCAAGTCCCATTCCACCCAGGTGATTCATTAACTTAGTTGTTTTATTAAACAAAACACAAGTCCTCAGACTTAGAAATTTTTCCATAGTGTGAATATATATTCCACCCATGTTTTCTATTAGCTAGGCTAAGCTGGATAGTAGTAGGAGTCTTAACTTAGAAAAAATCCTACTAAGGATTCATCTACTAGGTTTTCCTATAGCAAGGTTTATACTTAGCATAAATTCCATGCAAGTTTTACTTTGCAAAATCACTAATGCATAGTGAAAGTAATAGGACAAAAGTATGAAGCATCACTTGCCTTTTTGGTGCAGTATGGGTTCACTCCTTGTCCTTAAAAACAATCACACTTCAAGTCACTACAAATCAATCAAGCAAGGCACAAACTCAATCTACCAATCAAGCAAAACAACACATAAAAACTGACAAAGTCAAAGTAGTGCATGCAAGCATGCCAAATTTTGTTTTATTTGGAAAAGTGGTTCCTAATGGGTCATAAACATTTGAAAATACCTAATGGTCATTTTGTCAAGTGGGAAAGTCATTTGCAAAAGGATTTCTTTTCCTAAACCATTTTCAAAACAAAGTATCATTTTATGTGGTGTAGAAATATTTTTACTAAGGCTTTAATCTCCAAGGTTCACCAAATATGTTTTCAAACCATAAAACTTGGTGTTTGGGGTTAGAGAGTTTAAAACAAAACATTTCCCAAAGGTTTTCTTCCAAAACCATTTTTAATAAATAACCATATTTCTATTTGACTAGAAATGGTTTTAAATCAAAGAATCATTATTTTGTTTCACCAAATACATTTTTAATCCACAAAGTGTTTCCTATGGTCAGTAGGTTAAAAATACACCAATTGCAAAAGATTTTATCCCCAAATTCATTTTTAAACAATTTTCACAACCTTAACAAGCATTCAAATGTTTCTGCAAAAACAAACCATCTAACAGTTACTATTTACTAAACCAATGGCATGGTTGGCTAGGGCTTGTTCTACTGATTCCAATGATACCAAATTTGCAATTTTTGGACGTGTGGATCAAAAGTTACAAAGGTTTGAAAATCACAATCTAATCTGATTTCAAATTTCTGTTTTAAACCAATCTGGCCACGCGTCGCTATTTCACTGGTCGATACCGGTTCGGCCGGATCGGCTCTGCGGTGTGTTGGATCTAATTAGATCGTGTGGTCCAGAGAGCGTACCCTTTCGCGGTTAAGTGATTCTATCGTGAGCGTCAGATAAAGATCCTACGGCTATTATCACATTGACCAAATGTGAGCGGCGCCGACGGTGGCTAGCGGCGGCGACGGTCAGGTGGTGGCGGTGTCGGTGATACAGGAAGCTAGAAGAGAGGGGAGGGTGCTCACCGTGATCGCAGGATGCTGGGGAAGCTCGTCGTGTGGTCGTCGGGGCAAGGGGCGCACGAGAGAAGTAGGAATTCCTCGCCAGAGTTTGTTCTGGCGACGGTTGGCTCTGGTCGAGGTCGAAGACGATCCTACGGGTCACGAGAAGGAAAACCAGAAGCATGGTTAGACGCAGGAGATCACGGAGATGCTGTGTGCGTGAACGAGAAGAAGGGGGCGGCCGAAAACTACCTGTGGGGCTCGTCGGAGTTGGAGCGGACATCGACGTCGTTCAGAGCTTATTGCAGATGTTGCTCTGGGGCGCCCGCGGTCGTATGAAGGGCACAGGTGGATGCGCCTGGAAGTGGTGAGCGTGCTCGTGTGCTCGGGGAGGCAGGAGGTGGCGAGGCTCGGCCGGATTCGAGGGAGGACGATGGTCGGAGCGGTGGCGGTGTCAGAGAAATTCCGAGCAGCCTGGTGGCGATGTGGAGTTGGCGTTTGCGGGGAATGACAGAGGGAGGAGAGGCTCTTATGTACGTGTGGTCAGGGGTGAGATTAACGCGGCCATTAAGGTGAATTGAACGCGGCTTTGAATGGCAGAAACGGCAGCGAGGTTTGGGGGGAGGAGGTCGCGGCGAAGAAGATGACCACGTGGCTGTGGGGTCTATCTGGCAGTGAAGGAGGAAGTGAGGGGGAAGGGTCCACCGGTCAGCTTCTCTGCGGGTAAGCAAGTTGGTGCGAACCATTTTCTTTCAGGGAGGGGAAGCTGGGCTGGTTCTGGGCCTTGTGGGCTCTGTCGACTGGGCTGGTCCAGATCCTATTTTTTTCTGTCTGCTGGCTTTTTCTTTTTCTATAACTATTTCCTGTTTTTAAAATCCAAACAACCAAACAACACTCAAATCAAACAAACAAAACAAGTCAACAATCATCAAACTTTTCACTTGAATTTGGTTCTGTTTAACACATAAACCAAAGTCCAAAATGAAATATTATTTAAATCTTTTTAGGTTCCATTCATTAATTAAATAAAATGGACCATTGTTATTAAAATAAAAATAGGATTTGTTTTATTCAAATACTCCTTTTGTAATCTATTTATTTTCAAAACCAAATCAGTAGGTTTTATTTGAAAATATAAATACTTGGAAACTTATTTTAAATAAATAAAATAAGTTTTGATGATTTAGAAATAATAAAACCTTTATTATTAAAAACTTGGATATTAAATCCTTATTACTTTATTTAAATAAACCTTTACTATTTTTATCAAAACAAAATGTTTTATTTTCAAAATCTTGGCCAATGTTTAATTTGGCTCTATAAAATAATCTTTATTTAAATATTTCTTTTCCCTTTGAAAACCAAAGCCTTTATAAAAAGATTTCAAAGTAGTAGTAAAATATTTTTATTTTTCCTTTACTAAATATTTATCTTTCTAATCCCTTTAGGATTTCTTTGTTCAAAATAGGTTTGAAGATTTCCAATTGGATTCAAAAGTTTCTTCTGGCCCTGAAAATGAACAAAGTTTTATTTTATTCATTTATGTTTCACATTACTAGATTTGGAAAATCTTGGGATGTGACAGATGTAGAAGATTGGCAAGCCCCAACCACTCAAACCCAAATTCGTGCATTTCTCGGATTGGTGGGATATTACCGCAAATTCGTAGAAGGATTCTCTAGTATCGCCAGACCCATGACCCAATTTCTGAAGAAGGAGAAGAAGTTTGAATGGTCCGACAAATGTGAAGCGAGTTTTCAAGAACTCAAGAGGAGATTGATTTCAGCCCCAATCTTGATCATGCCGGATATCACGAAGCCCTTCGATGTGTATTGTGACGCATCCAAGATCGGTCTCGGATGTGTGCTAATGCAAGAAGGCAAAGTTATATCTTATCTATCTCGACAACTGAAGCAACATGAGCAGAACTACCCAACCCATGACCTCGAACTCGCAGCCGTAGTTCTAGCCCTGAAAACATGGAGACATTACCTGATGGGAAACCGTTGTGAGATCTATACGGATCACAAGAGCATAAAGTATATATTCACTCAGAAGGAGCTGAATATGAGGCAGAGAAGATGGATTGAGCTAATCAAGGATTATGACCCGGACATTCACTATCACCCTGGTAAAGCCAATGTGGTAGCCGATGCCCTTAGCATATTACCGTGCCGCTTGAACTCCATGATTTTGAAGGAGCAGCCAAGTTTTCACAAAGAGATGGAAATTTTCGAATGGAATTAGTAAGTGAAGGATTTTTGGCTAGCATAGAACTCCAACCCACTTTGATCAGTCAGATTAAAGAGGCGCAGAAGGGAAATGCTAGTATTGACGGAATTAAGCGTCGTATCGGTACAGGCAAAGTACCTGGATTCACCGAGGACGAAGAAGAAGTTTTGTGGTACAAAGGACGCCTTTGTGTACCAGCAGATTCTGAGTTAAAAGAAGTTATTCTGAAGGAGGCTCATGATACTATTTATTCTATCCATCCCGGAGGAACTAAGATGTATCAAGATTTGAAATAGCAATTTTGGTGGAATAAGATGAAGAGAGAAATCGGAAGCTATATCGCCAAGTGTGATATTTATCAGCGAGTCAAGGCAGGACATCAAAGACCCGCTGAATTGTTGCAACCATTGCAGATTCCGGAATGGAAATGGGATTCTGTAGGAATGGACTTTATCACTGGACTGCCTACTTCTAGTAGGGGAAATGACTCTATCTTGGTCATAGTGGACAGATTGTCCAAAGTCGCCCATTTCTTGCCCATCAAGACCACATATCAGAGTTCGAAACTAGCAGAGTTATACATCTCTAGAATCGTTAGTTTGCATGGAGTCCCCAAGAACATCGTATCGGATCGAGGAACTCAGTTTACCTCGAGATTCTGGAAGAAAGTTCAAGAAGGTTTAGGAACCCACTTAGATTTCAGTACCGCTTATCACCCTCAGACCGATGGACAAACGGAGCGAGTAAATCAAATACTCGAAGATATGATTAGAGCATGTGTGTTAGAATATGGATCCAAGTGGGAAGACTGTCTGCCATTTGCAGAATTTTCATACAACAACAGTTATCAAGCCAGTTTGCAAATGGACCCATTTGAATTCATGTACGGAAGGAAGTGTCGCACCCCTTTGAACTAGTCGGAAGTAGAAGAAAGTCAGATTTTCGGACCCGACATCCTACAAGAAGCAGAAGAGAAGGTTCACAAGATTCGTGAGCACCTCAAGACAACCCAATCCAGACAAAAGAGTTACGCCGACAAGAGACGTAGAGAACTCGCCTTCAACATAGGAGATTTTGTTTATCTGAAAGTGTCGCCATTGAAGGGAATGCAACGTTTGCAACTCAAAGGAAAGTTAGCCCCCAGATATATCGGACCTTTCAAGATCCTGAACCGTCGAGGAGCAGTATCGTATCAACTGGAACTGCCCGAAGAGATGTCAGCCGTGCACAATGTGTTCCATATCTCATTACTTCGCAAGTGTCTCGAAGTCCCCGAGAAGACTGAAGTGTTCAAGAATATCGACCATCAGACCATAGAGATCAACGATGACCTGACCTATCCCCAAGTACCCATCCGTATTTTGGAAGAAGCTTTTTGAACTACCCGAACCCGAAGCATCAAGTTTCTCAAGATTCAGTGGAGCAACCACACAGAAGAGGAAGCTACCTGGGAGCGCGAAGATCACATCAGGACGGAGTTTCCCGATCTCTTCAAATCCTAGGTAATCTTTTCGGCCTTTTTGAAATCTCGGGACGAGATTTTGTTGAAGGGGAGAAGGTTTGTAACATCTCAAAAATATTGAACTGGATCATCAAACTCTAAGCATCAAAATTAGGGTTAACAAAAACTTTTCTAAATAAAACTATGAAGGCATGCATATGTGTATGCGTTGATTTTGAAATTCTTTTGAACCACCTTGTTTGTGTGTTTCCTTGCTTGTAAAATGTTTCTTAGGTGAAATAAACATCATCTAAAACATTTCCCACACTTTTCCCAAAGACAAGTAAATCAAAACAAATAAAATAAAGGAATGGTCATTTTGACCAATTTAACTCCCATGCCTACTTTGGCTGTCTCAAACTTTCAGAACCTAACAGAAACTTTTCTGGATCTTTGCACCCCTTGATTGTACTCATAACAAAGTATCAAGGCCCACTTTGTGATCATCTAGAAACTTTCAAATGCATAGTTTAAATGGCAATTCAAAATTGAATCTTTATCATATGGGAAGATCCCACTTTTTCAAAAACCACTCAAACAAGCTCAACTTTCAAAACCCAAGCATCTGCAGACTCACCAGCACCAATCTAGAACACCCGCCAAAAATATTTTCAAAATTCAAAACTTGAATTCATGCGGCCATTTCATCAAACACTTGGTAGACACAAATCAAACAAAATCAAAACACTATAGTGTGCAGTGTTTTGAGCCTAACTGGTTCCCTATCTAGCTCACAACCAGCTCAGTAGATCATCTAGAAAGATTAACCAAGCACTAGCACCACTGTGAGCTTGCCAAAACCATCAATGGTGAACAGCCGAAGCCATCCTTGCCACCCCAGTGTAGACAACAAGCTAGGAAGGAAACTAGCCATGCCAACCTTGTCTGGGAGATCACCCATGCCTTACCGCCCCCTCTCGACCAGCCCTGCCTCGAAGACACCGACCAGAGCACCCAGGAACGCCGTGACCGTGCCGCTGCCAACCGTGCCGAGCATTCGCTAGAGCACCACGCTCGACTGAAGCCCACAGACCGCGTGCCGCCCTCGCCGCGTGCATACACAATCGCCACCGACCCAGGAGACCGCCAGACATCCCCGTTCGCTGCCCCATGCCGCACAGCCACCGCTCGCCGTTGAAGACGCCGCCTCTGCCGCGCAGAGTGTCGCATGTTCCAGACCAACCCACACCGCCCCACGTCTCGCCACCATAGCGTTGAGCATCGCCAGGGAACACAGCACCGTCCCCTACCTTCTCCCATGCCAATAGTCGTTTGTACCATCGCCCCCGAGGAGCTCACCATGCGCCCCGTCGGTCCCCTTGCTCGACTATAAATAGAGGCCACCCCTAGCCGAATTGAGCACACCATTATACTCCCCTCTCTTCACTGATCATGCCACCCCGTTCCCGGAGCAAGGCGAGCAACACCTCGTCGGAATTTCACCGGAGCCCGCCGCCTCTGGAGAAGAAGGGAGCCAGCGATTGGAGCAGCCCCAGGAGGAGCCACCGGTACCAGGAGATTCGCCGTCGTCGACTTTGTCGTTCGCCTCGACCCTACTGTACCGGTGAGCCCCTAGCAACCCCCACTGGCTGCGCTAGGTTTCTGTCTCGCCGGAGTTGCCCAACGTCGACGATGACTCCCAGCCGTTGGATTAGAACTAGATCGAACGCCCCACATCGCCCCATACCGCTTTGCACCCCCTGTCTCACTGACGAGTGGGGACAACCACTTAAGCAGCCCGCGGAAGCGCTACACTTAGCAGGCCGGCCCGTTAACTTTTCCCGCGCAGCCCAGTTATTTGAATTAAACCTTTTCCATTTAATTTCAAACACACTTCTGTACCCAGTTTCAAAAATCAACCCAGATCGATTCAGTGCACCAAATTGAATGAAACTAATTTTGTTGGAAAGGTCTGGGAATGCTGAATCCAAGCCCGTTGGATTCAAGTCATTTGGATCTATAGATCACCCATGGTAAAAATAATAAGGGAGAAGATTTTCTGCATTCAAACATTTTTCAGATTAAAACCATAATAGCTTTTGAGTTGATTCCAACTCTCAAAAATCACATCTAACCATACCTTTCAGAATATATTAAAATATATAAGTTTACTTACAGAAATAATGGTCATGTAATAAAAGAATGCTACATAGGCATTTCTAGTCACTTTATTTAATTAAAATAAAAGGGTAAAACCTTATTAAATTGTGACACCACTTTAAATCATATTCCCATGGACTAAAATATGTGGTGATGACATGTGTCAACATGATCCCATGTTTGGTTTGGAGAATATTAAATCTTAAGTAGTTTTTCAATGAGTAGAAATTACTTTTCTAAAAATAAAAGGAATTAAACGAAGCCTTAATCTTGTAATGTTAGAGATGATGTTAGATCATCTATAGGACCTTGTGTGTGATGATTGCAAGTAGTTAAGTATTGTTTGGTGATTGTGTACCTCGTATTTATTTATAGACGCTAGTACCAACCAAGGATACGAGGAGGAAGGAGGATTCTACGAAGAAGAAGCCGGAGAGAACTTCAACCACTGCTCTGCACAAGGCAAGCTGATACTATACCTATGCAAGCCAATACTTGCAAGCTTATACTAATACTGACGCAAGCCTTACTAATCAAGTTGACCTATGCAAGCAAATACTTTCTTGTTACCATGCCAATTATATGCCTTAAGCATATATGATCATCAACACTTGATAAACCAGTCCTAGTTTTACTTGCAAGCTTCTTACTTTATTTCTTCATCAAAACTAGTACTTAGAGCTTACTTAAGTGAATGGTAGATACTAGAAAGATATGTGAAGGTTGCATAAAGAGCATAAAATTTGGCCTAAGCTAGATAATCTTGATGTCATCCTAAGGCATGAGAATAAACTTAGTTAAAACTCCACTAGTTTACCACCCCTCATCAGTGCTTACCCCCACCTGTAGATGCTAGTGCTAAGCATAAAACTTGATCAACTTTAGATGGGAATACTTGGTGGAAAAATGGTTATGAAAACCTTGGAATGATGGATCATTCTATTGAAATGTTTTGGACATGTGTTTCTGAACACTTGATGATTTTGGTGATGAAAATGATGAGGCATGAGCCTTAGCCCTTTATAAAACTGATGGTTGTCTGGATGCGATACCATTCCAATTTTATCGTACAACCACAATACCCGAAGATTGGGTAGGGCTTGACTGGAAACTTATATACCTTAGTATTAGTTCCCTCACGGCCAAGGTCTGAGCTGAGCCTACCTTGTGAATATTGTCCACCTGTGCAGTACCCAAGATGACAGTTGGTCATGGTTGGGAGGCCAAACTCACATGAGAGGTGCTTATACTAGGGCGTGTAATTGAAAGGTTAGGATTGATTATCCGCATACTGAGTATGGTGAATTCAGGATTTGTTCCTGACGGATGTATCGAATGTTGTGGTGAAAATGTACAATCTCTGCAGAGTGTCAAACTATTCGAATAGCCGCGTCCGCGGTTATGGACAGTTGGAGTGGCCATACTGTTCCCCCGTCAGACTTTTCAAAATGACTTGTGAAATGAAGTTAGACTTTGACTTGACCACAACAGGGTTGTGATATGAAATACAAGTTCCCATTTAGGTGTTATAAACTTCAACTAGAATTCGTGCTCCTAAACTTAGTAGAGATAAACCTGGCTTTTGCAAAACAACCCTAGAGCCTAGTGTACTATTATCAAAAACCCCTTTCCCTTGTTAGTATTAGTTTGCGAGTACTTAAAGAGTACTCATGGCTTTGTCCCTGGCTATTCCCATGGCCAGACTATGAATAGGAGTACCTGGAGGATGGACCCTAGGAAGGTTATGACAACTAGGATCATCTCCCATCGTCAGCATTGCCTGTGACCCCGAAGATGGAGCTTCGCCTACGCTACCGTTATTATTACGTATTCCGCTGCTTGATGTTCTATTAAGAACTGGATCATGATATCCCTATTTGTGTAAGAACTTATGTACGGTTGTAATGGATGATGTACTATGGCATCCAATTCTATTATGTCTCACAAAAATGGTAATCCTGGGATTGCGATGTATGGCATAACAGGCATCTGGGATTAAAAATCCGGGTGTTGACACACCGTGAGTCCAACTCACTAAATCAGTCCTAATCCGGTTCAGGTCCAACCCAACCAGATTACAGGTTCAGATCCAATCCGAACATGCTCCCGCTCTTAAGTGTGTGACCCCGCAGGCTCATGGCTACTTGGACACGATTGGAGTCCGACTCTCAATCGATCAGTCGGTAGCGGCTCCTAGCAGAACATGCCGACTCCCAAGTACCAAAGAGTCATGACGACTTGCCTTTCCAATGCGACTTACGTCCGAGTCCCTTTTGCCTCACGATATACCTTGTCAGACTATAGGAGAATATTTTTCATCCCTTAAATAGTCCGACTCTCTTCTCGATCCAAGATAAGTGATTAACCGAGTCGTGCATGGCCATGCTTTCCGAATCATATCTCACGAGAGGGCCCAGAGAATATCTCTCCAAGTGAAGGGGCAAAATCCCATCTTGGTTATTCACATCACGCAGCTTGATTCTCAGTCGACCCGAACTCTGCCTTTATAACTGACCAGTTACGGATCAGCGTTTGACAGAACCTAAGTCGGTGATCCTCAACTCGGACTATGCAACAACCTCATGTCTAAGGATTACATTGATTGAGATATACAAATGAAAACTTGTTCGATGTACCTCAATATGGGTCAATCCGACTCGCTAAACTCTTTAGACGAATCTGTGTAAGTTAGAATAGCATTTCCATGCCCATGACAAGTGGAACCGAGTCATCAAGCCAACTTTCACATTGGTCTAAGTAGTGTGTCCAACACAACCTCAATGACCAAGGATATTTAGTACAAACAACATGAATGCATAGTTCCACAACCGAATCACATATTCAATGATATACATTAGATGTTTATACAAGGACTACTTAATATCTTTATGAATACAATGGGAAATATCATCATACATGATTGCCTCTAGGGCATATTCCCAACACAGTTGTCAAATCTTTCTTCAAAGTTTCAAAATCTTCCTTACAATCATCATCAAAAACAAAAGGTACATCTTTTTGAAGAAGATCAGTAAGGGGCTTTGAAATTTTGGAGAAATCTTTAATAAACCTCCTATAGAAACCAGCATGACCAAGGATACTACGAATACCTTTGATATCTCTAGGACAAGGCATCTTCTCAATTGCTTCAATTTTGGCTCTGTCAACTTCAATACCTCTTTCAGAGATCTTGTGTCCAAGAACAATCCCTTCATGAACCATGAAATGGCATTTCTCCCAGTTAAGAACAAGGTTGGTTTCCTCACATCTCTGCAGAACTTTATCAAGGTTGTGAAAACAGTTATCAAAATAAGTTCCATAGACGGAAAAATCGTCCATGAAAACCTCCACAATTTCTTCACAAAAACCATGAAAGATAGCAGACATACATCTCTGAAAGGTAGCAAGAGCATTACATAAACCAAAAGGCATACGCCTATAAGCATAAGTACCATAGGGACAAGTGAAAGTAGTTTTCTCTTGGTCCTGTGCTTTCACAGCAATTTGAGAAACCCCAGAATAACCATCAAGAAAGCAAAAGTGAGTCTTTTTGGACAACCTCTCAAGCATTTGATCAATAAAGGGCAAAGGATAATGATCTTTCTTAGTAACTTTAGTAATCTTTCTACAATCAATGCACATTCTATACCCAACTACTACTCTTTGGGGTATAAGCTCATTATCCTCATTAGGCTGTGATTATTCCCCTTTCTTGGGAACACAATGAACAGGGCTAACCCATTTACTATCAGCAATAGGATAAATAATACCAGCATCAAGGAGTTTTAATACCTCATTTCTTACTACATCCTTCATCTTAGGATTTAGACGATGTTGGTGCTCAACAACTGGTTTTGCATCAGGCTCTATATTAATAGCATGCTGACATATAGTAGGAGAAATCCCCTTTAAATCATCAAGAGTATAGCCCAAAGCTCCTCGGTGTTTCTTCAATATCTCCAATAACCTTTCTTCTTCCTTTCCTAAAAGTTTAGAACTAATAATAACAGGATATATTTTCTTGTCATCAAGATAAGCATATTTAAGATCATCGGGTAAGGGTTTTAATTCGAAAATAGGGTCCCCTTTAGGTGGTAGTGTGGTACCCAAATCTTCCACAGGTAAATTATGCTTAGATAACTTAGGCTGGCGAAGGAAATCCTCATCAATCTCATTTCTTTCCTTCATGAAGGCATCACTTTCATGATCTTCCATGAACTGTTGCAAGCCATTGTTAGGAGCAAGAGAAATAGCAGAAAGTTGTTCAACCCTGAAATCGTCATCAGGCAGTTCATTTTCATAAGGAGTTTCGGCAAATTTGGAAAAAATTAAACTCATAAGACTCTCCAGCAAACTTAGTCAAAACTTTTTCCTTCCTGCAATCTATGATAGCCCCACAAGTGTTCAGAAAGGGTCTACCAAAGATAATAGGATAGGTTTTACAGCTTCTTTACCAAGTACTAGAAAATCATCAGGATATTTAATCTTACCAAAAAGGACCTCCACATCTCTTACAATACCAATGGGGAAAACTTTCTCTCTATTAGCAAGGTGAATAACTGTCACATCCCAAAAAATTTCAAAATTTTGAAATGTGAAAAATAAATAAACAAAATAAATGATTGTTGAAATTTAGGGTGAAAAGAAACTTTTTATTTCTAAATGGAAACATCAAAACCCATCTTGAACAAACTTTGAAGAAATAGAATCCAACAAATTGCAAATCAAGTGAAATGCATTCATCAATGAATGAACATTGAAATTTAAACACTTGGAAAGTTAAATCAAAATCCCCAAAACCCTAATGGAAGAAAAATCATTTCCAAGATCTCTCTAAGACTATGGATTTGATCCATATAAAGATTTAGCAACAAGCATTTATAAATGAACAAGAATGATAGATAAAAATATTATAGAACCATAGAAATTGATTTCATTCAATTTGGAACCATGGATAAAAACTTATGAATTTAATAAGATGAAAGGAAATAATTTCCAAAGCCAATAAAAGCCCCTATCTAAAATCCATACAAAATTGTGAGAAAATAATCCTAAAGAGATTTAAAAGGATAAACAAAAATTAAATACAAATATGCAACTTGGAATCACCAATTTTGGATCTATAAATAAAAATATATGGATTTTATAAGATAAGGAAAGTAATAAATAAATAAGGAATATTTAAAAGCCAATTAAAACTTGGCCTAATCCATAAACAAATGGAACAAAGATAATTCAAATCCAAATAAAATGAAGGGATAAAGAATAAACAAATAAAATTATATGGATAAAACCATATTCAAATTATATTTAATAAAGATAAAATCCCTAATAGAAATGATGAATTAAATCATGGGAAAATAATAATTGGAATTTTCCCAAGTAGAATAAAAGTTATTTAATTAACTTAAATGGAATCAAAGTATTATTTGAATAAAAATTTATATGGGATTAAAACCATATTTGATTTTGCTTTGAATAAAGACATATACTCAATTTAAATGATTAATAAATCATAATAAAAATAGTTCAAATAATTCAAAGTGAAGTATTTAACATCCTATTGAATAAATAAAACCTACTGAAAAAGGTTTAGTGAAAATTAGAGTTCAAATAAAGAGTTTGAAAATATAATTAAATCTTGTTTGAATAAACACAATTGTCTATTTAAATAAATAATAAAGTCCAAGAAGAATACAAAGAAATATTCTAATTTTGAACTTTAAAATACTTTATTAAACAATACAAAAATATACTGAAAGTTTAGAAAAGGTTTGACAAAAACATGAATTCAAATTAAGTTTAAATCATTTGAATCAAAACAAAACAGAAAAGAAAAAGGAAAAAAGAAACAGAAAAAATGGAGAAGAATCAGACCAGGCCCAGCAAGCCCAGTCCGGCCCAGCTAGCCCATCTCTCTCTCCCTGCAGGAAAACGATTCGCACCACGCGGTTTACCCCTCAGTCGCTGACTCTGCGGACAACGACCCCATATGGAACCCCTCTCAATCGCTGACAGCGGACCCCATCGCCAGCTCATCATCGTTCTCACCACGGCCCTTTCCTCCCCCAAATTTCTGTCGTCGTATCTAACTTGATTCCAAGTCTTCAATTCGTTTGATTGCGCCTGTAATTCCTCCCCACAACCACGCACTATTAAACCCCTCCCTCTCTCCTCACTTTTACCTCAAACCTCATTCCATCGGAGGCACCAGGCTGCGAGAACCGCTGCTCACACCGTCGCTGTTCCGACGAGCTTCCCCGGCAAATTCCGGCCACCACCACCAGCCCCACTGCCCTCGAGCACACGAGCATGCCCCCAGCATCTCCTGCATCTCCCAGTACCCCGAGCTCAGCCGGGCGAGCCTCCTAGCGTCGGCAACCTCGACGCCAGCTCGCCACCGTCTTCGGCTTTGACTCCGGTGACCTCTCCCAGGTAACCCTGACCTCTCCTTTCCCTCTGAATGACGCTCGTATATCCACCTTCGCCTCACGCATCTAACACGACCCTCTGCTGGCCTTCTCCTGCTGTGTAGCCTCGTCTCCGATAACGACAGAACGTGCCCGCCGCTAGGAACGACTCCGGCGAGCAATCCTACGACCATGTTCACCATGTTGAGCAATCCTACGACCATGTTGAGCAATCCTACGACCATGTTGACCATCGTTGAACCCGTACGCCCCTGCCCTCCTACGACCATGTTGAGCATCAGCGCGACACTGCGAATCTGGTAACGCTCTCCATTCTCCCTCGCTTCCCGTAGTTGCCGCAACACCGTAGCCAGAGTGCCGCCGCCGCGCGCCACCGTCGAGCGCCGCCAGGTTATGGTTAGGATGCTAGGAACCGTAGGATGTAGATCTGTCGGCTACAATAGATTCATTAAACGAAGAGGTAAGACTGGTTCAGTACCGTGCGATGCACTTTAGATCTGACGGCTAGAATCGAGCGATCCACGCGAAACGGTATCGTCCAGTAAGAACATGACGCGTGGCACTGACTTTGTTTTAAAATTAAAAATGTTCTATTAGATGTTTGAATTTGTAAATTCTATAACTTTAAATCTACACGTCCAAATTTTACAAATTTTATATCATTGGAATCAGCAAAAAGACTGCTTTCCAACATGCACTTTGTTTAGTATTTTCCTTCTGTAAAATTGATTATTTTTGCAGAAACTTGTTTAGGCTTATTTTGAGTATAAAAATTATTCTTAAAATGATTTTAGGATAAAATCTTTTGAAAATGGTTTGTTTTGAACCTACTGACCACAGAAACCAACTTATGTATTTAAAAGTGTATTTTGTGAAGCTAAATAATAAATGTTTGAATAAAAGCACTTCTAGTTAAATAAAAATATTGTTTATGTTTTAAAAATGCTTTTTGAGTAAAACCTTTTGAAAATAGTTTGAATTAAACTCTATGACCCTAAACACCAAGTTTTTGTATTTAAAAATATATTTGGTGAACCCTAGAAAAAGTTATTACTTTGTTTAAAGGCATTTCCAACAAAATAAAATGTTGCTTTGATTTAAAAATGGATTTTGGATGAAACCCTTTGCAAATGGAATTGTTTTAAAAAATTATGACCCTAAACATTAATATTTCTTTTTAAAAAACATTTTGGCTAACACTAGAAATTATTATTTGAATAAAATCATTTCTAGCAAAACAAAATGATTTAAAGTGGCCATTTTCACTAACTTGACTTAAAATGGTTTTGCCACTTTTGTAAATGACCAATAGGTGTTTTAAAATGTTTATAACCTATTAGAAACCACTTTTACAAATAAAACAATATTTGGCATGCTTGCATGCATTTCTTTGTTTTTATTATTTTATGTGTTGAATTGCTTGAACGGTAGATTGAATTTTGTGCCTTGATTGAATTGTAGTGGAAATTGAAGAGTGTGACTATTGCATGATCAAGGAGTGAACCTATATTATTTACCAATAAGGAAAGTGGTTCTTCATATTTTTGTCCCAATATTTTGACTATGCATTAGAGATATTTTGTATAGGGCTTGCATGATAATTTTTACTAAGTATCTATATGCTATGCTTGGGAAATCCTAGTAGTTGTAGAATTGTTAGAATTTTCTGTAAGTTAAGATACTTGCTATTGCCATGCTTAGTCTAGCTAGTAGCAACCAAGTGGGATTATATACATGCTATGGAAAAATATTGCTAAGTCTTTGATTTATGTTTTTTCTTAATAAAACAACTAAGTGAATCAAATACCTGGGTGGAATGGTAATTTCTAGGTTGGATTTTTGTTGAGTGGTTACCAGGGCCCATTTTTGAATGGTCTACCCTGTTTATCTTACTTGTGGAATGCCACCCAGGAACAAAGGGATTTGAGATGCCTTATGTTAAGAAGCTTCTAGTGCAACCACATGGCATTATGGGCTCTGCCTGGATCATATTGGTTGCAATAACTTAGCCAAATGGACAGTTGTTGGTAGGGGATGATAGGTTTGGAGCGCGTCCATTTTGGTCTAAGGGAAGGCTTCTGAAAGATCTTGTCTCGATGCATGCCGAGTCTTGTGGGGAAAGTGCACCACCTTTCGAGAGAGTAAAATCTAAGTACTTAGCCGTGTCCCCGACAATGGACAATTTGAGCATCAAGACATGGAAGCTATCAAGAATCTCCTCATCCCAATTTCTAAGTTAAAAACTTGTGGTTAAACAATGGTTAAAGGATCTTCAATCATTGATTGGTAGATGCCTTGGGTGATTTTGACAAACAAAAACTTAGTATTTTCAAATGATAAGGAAAATCTATTTTGAGCAAAGCAAGCCTAAGCTCCACTTAGCCAAATGCATATAGATGATAGATACCACTATTCTACCATAGTATAACTTGCCAATACAATTCAAATGTATTGACCCTTGTGGCTGTAACTTATTATGTTGCAGGTTTTTTGATGTTAGTGAAGTGTGTTGATTAGGATTACAAGTCTACAACCAACATGATTGCCTGTGGCACTTTGAAGACGAAGGACTCCATACTATAGTTATTTCTGCTGCATTGTAATGAGATAGCCAAACGAGCTATGTAAGATGTAATGAATTATTTTATTCCTGGTTATAAAGTTGTATTATGACCTTTGTTTCTTGATATTACATCTTAACTGTGGATGCTAGCTATTGATCCAGGGACTAGCATTGTAAGCAAAGGGATCTCTACCTTATTAAAGGTTGGGACCTCTACAATAACCACATCAATGTCCTCAAGCTCACAAGGAACAATCTCATGCATAATTTCCCTATAAATCTCATAAGGAATAGCACTAGAACTAGCACCAATATCACATAAACCATAATAGTTATGACTACCAATTTGAACATGATTTCAAAGTTTGCATATCATTCATGCATGCATATAGAATTGAGGTGAATTTCAAAACTCATTTCAGGAAAACATAGCACATAGTGATATCATTTTATGTGAGCAAGCTAAAATCAAATGGCCATCCCCATTTGAGAGTTTGAATGTTTTAAACCTAGATTGCTTGTCTGCTTTGTTGAATGGATTGAGTGTGGAAATTTAAACCAAGTTTTACAAAATGGAAATGGTTCAAGAACCATATTTCAAACATTTGCAAATCTTGTGCCAAGCTCCTGATATTTTTGTTCTCCAAGAGTGACCAAGATTTTGCAAAGCAACCACATGGTTTGATGCCTATATTTGAAAATTTTGCACACTGCAAAAACCCCAGAAAGATTTGAATTCAAAAAGAGTTTGAATTCATATCAAAACCATTCCTGAAAATCAAAACAGAAAAAGAAAAGGACAAAAGAAAAGAAAAGGGCCAGGCGCCAGGATTCCAGCCCAACAATGTAATCCCCCCAACTAGCCCACCGCCTTCCCTCTCTCTCTCGCGTGCAAGCACACCCGACAGCCGACAGCAACCCCACCTCCTCTCCGCATTTCGACGTGGCGGGCCCTCTCCACGTCACCCTCGTCTTCCCCAAACCGCGCCCGCAGACCACGTTGCCGCTGCTGTCAATGCCGGTAATTAGCCTTGATGCCGCAGGCGTTTCCTGTCGCGCTTGAGCCTATATAAACCACACCCCACCGCGGTCATTTCCCCCCGCACTCTCTTCGCTCACTCCGCCACCAGGCTGCGCGCATTTGCCCTCGAAGCCCCGCAGTACCGACGACTCCGGCGACCGATTCCGGTGAGCCTCGTCCGCCTCCCTCTCTCTGGTTCAAACGATGATGCTCAGCATGATCTTGTGCACCTGTTGACACCTTTCTTTTGCCTGCTCGTGACCCAGGTCGTCGTTTCCATTCACGACTGCAACCACCTGCGCCGCCGCTTGACTCCGGCGACCAATTGAGGTAAAACCCGAGCGCCCCTTGCCCCTCCTTCATACGAGATTGTTCGCCTGCATCTTGTGCATCGCCTGACCCCTCTGGTCCGTGCTAGGGCGACGCCAAACCTCGGCAAGAACCACGACTGCAAGCAACTGACGCCGCCCGCAACTCCGACGAGCTCCAGAGACCGTGCCCGCGCGCCCCTTCGCAAACCAACGCCACGTTGAGCTTCAGCACGCCACCGCGGTTCTGGTAAGACCCTTCCCCCTCTCGCGTGTGACCTAGAACGCCAGCGCCGCCGTTGACTGAACGCTCCGCCGCTCGCTGACGCCGCGCGCCGCCAGAACATGGTCGCATGCTTGAGAGCCGTTGGATCTAGATCCAACGCGTGGGATAGATCCACTAATCGAACCGTTATGCTAGATCTGAACCGTGCATCGTTAGTTAGATCCTACGGCAAGCAAGCGTGATCCGGAGCGAATCGGTACGCGCCAATAGAAACATGACGCGTGGCTAGGGTTTGATTCAAAAACAGAATTCAAATCAGATTTAGATCCAAAATTCAAATGGCTATAACTTTTGATTCCCACGTTAGATTTTTGCAAATTTTATACCGTTGGAATCAGGGAGACAAGCCCTTTCTGAATCTGCAATGTGTTTAGTGAAATGTTCCTGTTAAAATGACTTTTTATGCAGAAACTTGTTTAGGACTATTTTGAGTATAGAATTTGTTTAGTAAATAGTTTTAGTGCTAAATAAGTTTAGTTAGCAAGTTTTTTTGACTTGGTTATGTTTTTGTATCATGCACTTTCTTGGTGGAGTTTTCAAAAATCATCACTTAGCATTCTCTTGCATGCATGCATTCATATTTTTGTTTGTATATGAATTGTGTGTAATTTTGTGCTACAAATTTTTGTGTAGATTTTGCTAGTGACTGTGATTGTGAAGAGTGCTACTTTCCCCATTACCAAGGCAAGTGGTACTTCATGACTATTTTCATCCCTATATTTTGTATAAGCATTAGAAATATTTTGCTAAGTCTTGCATGATACTTTTTGCCAAATGCTATGTTGGGAAATCCTAAGTAGTTGTAGAATTGTAGAATTGCTAGGAATTTTCCTAAGTTAAGTTACTATGCCATGCTTAGCCTAGCTAGTAGCAAACAAGGGTTGGTAAAGTATCAACATGCTATGATGAAAATATTTCTAAGTCTTTGGACTTAAGTTTTTCTTAATAAAACAACTAAGTCAATGAACCTCCTGGGTGGAATGGGACTTGAATGGTGGTTTTTGGTTGAGTGGTTACACAAGGCCCATGGACATGGTTTACCTTGTGTATCTCACTTGTGGTATGCCACCCAGGCACAAAGGGATTTTGGAGGCCAATTGTTGAGAAGCTTATAGTGCAGCCACTTGGCAATATGGGCTCTGCCTTGATCATATAGGTTGCTAGAACTTAGTCATTTGGACATTTGGTGGTAGTGGGATGATAGGTTGGAACGCGTCCATTTGGCTAAGGGAAGGCTTCTGAAAGGTCCTGTCTTGGGAAACCAAGTCTGGTGGGGAAAGTGCACAACCTCTGCAGATGGAAAATCTAAGTACTTAGCCAAGTCCATGGCAATGGACAACTTGAGCATCAAGACATGGAAGCTATCAAGAATCTCATCACTCCAACTTCTAAGTAAAACTTGTGGGTGAACAAGGGTGAAGGACCCCAATGTCTATTGGTGGTTTCTTGGGAAAGTTTTTGACAAATAAAGACTTAGTGATTTCAACTTATAGGAAAAACCTATTTTGAGCAAAGCAAGCCAAGCTACACTTAGCCAAAATGCATATAGTAATATATTCCACTTAAAATTTACTAAGGTATCACTTGCCAATACTATTCCAAAGTATTGACCCACTGTGGCTGTAACTTGTGATGTTGCAGGTTACTCCGATGATGATTAGGTGTCATGAGTCTACACTCAACATGCTTTCCTATGGCACATGACTATGAAGACTTATGTTTATTTACTTATTCGAAAACTCTTGTATTAGGCCTATGGCCCTGAGTTGTAAAAGGCTATGTTTTATCTCTGGAATGGATGTAATAAATGACCTTTGTATCTGTGTACTTCATCTTAAACTGTGGATGCTAGCAATGATCCAGGGACTAGCATTGCAATCACAGGGATCCTTTTCCTTTACAAAGGAGGGATCTTACACATAAAAGTTATTAAGAATAATATTGTTAGGGAGTTCATGAATAGGACATTTAAGCATTAGTAACTTCAATATCCCCCAAGCTTGAGATATACTCTCTCCATGAAGAGGCCAAAAGTTATATATAAGATTTCTATCCTTATGGATCTCACTGGGAGGATAAAATTTAGAGTAAAAGAGAGATGACATCTCCTCCCATTCCATGGATTAGCCATTCTTCAGCAGCTTATACCATTCTTCATCTCTCCCTTTCAACGATATGGAGAGTAACTTCTTCTTCACATGTTCAGTTGTGATAGTTGCACACTTAAACAACCTACATAATTCATGGATAAAAAGCAAGTGATCACCAGGATGGACAGTTCCATCCCCAAAATAATAATAATCCATAACACGATTAACAATATTTGTAGGTATCTTAAAAAGATCTATCTCAACAGGTGGTGCTTCATTGTAGACGTCCCAACCTTTATAAGGTAGATATCCATGTGTTTACAATGCCAGTCCCTGGATCAATGGATAGCATCCACAATTTAAGATGTAATATCAAGAAACAAAGGTCATAATGCAACTTTATAACCAGGAATAAAATAATTCATTACATCTTACATAGCTCAGTTGGCTATCTCATTACAATGCAACAGATATAACTATAGCATGGAGTCCATCATATTCAAAGTGCCATAGGCAATCATGTTGGTTGTACACTTGTAATCCTATTCAACACACTTCACTAACATCAAACAAACCTGCAACATAATAAGTTACAGCCACAAGGGTCAATACATTTGAATTGTATTGGCAAATGATACTATGGTAGAATTTTGGTATCTATCATCTATATGCATTTGGCTAAGTGGAGCTTAGGCTTGCTTTGCTCAAAATAGATTTTCCTTATCATTTGAAAACACTAAGTTTTTGTTTGTCAAAATCACCCAAGGAACACAAGTGTGATACCAAGGTTGTCCAGTCACTGGGCCTTGTGTAACCACTGGTCCTTTGCCCTTGTTCAACTACAAATTTTTAACTTAGAAATTGGGATGAGGAGATCCTTGATAGCTTCCATGTCTTGATGCTCAAATTGTCCATTGCCGGGGACACAGCTAAATATTTAGATTTACTCTCTTGAGATGTGGAGCACTTTCCCCACAAGACTCGACATGCATCGAGACAAGATCTTCCATAAGCCTTCCCTTAGACCAAATGTACGCGTTCCAAACCTATCACCCCCTACCACCTTCTGTCCATCTGGCTAAGTTATTGCAACCTATATGATCCTGGCAGAGCCCCTATACCATGTGGTTGCACTAGAAGCTTCTCACCATTTCACATCTCAAATCTCTTTGTTCCTGGGTGGCTTTCCACAAGTGTGATACACAAGGTTTCCAGTCACTGGTACTTGTGTAACCACTCAACATATCCCATTCATACCATTCAACCCAGGTGATTCATTCACATAGTTGTTTTATTAAACAAAACACAAGTCATAGACTTAGAAATATTTCATAGCATGAATATAATCCACCCTTGGTTTCTACTAGCTAAGCTAAGCATGATAGTGGTAAGGATCTTAACTTAGGTAAAATTCTACTAAGGCATCATATACTATGATTTCCCAAGGCATAGTATACTTAGTAAAAATTCCATGCAATTCCTACTCAAAATAACACTAATGCATAGTGAAAATAATAGGACAAAATGTATGAAGCACCACTTGCCCTTTTAGTAGAGAAACTAGGTTCACTCCTTGATCTTGCAATTGTCACACCCTTCAAAGTTCACTACAATTCAATCAAGGCACAAATTCAAACTAGCATTCAAAAATTCACCACATAAAATAAAGAAAACAAAGCAATGCATGCAAGCATGCAAAAGATTGTATTATTGTTAAAGTGGTTTATAATAGGCTATAAACATTTTAAAACACCTATTGGTCATTTATAAAAGTGGTAAAACCATTTAAAATCAAGTTAGTGAAAATGGCCATTTAAATCATTTTTGTTTTGCTAGAAATGATTTAAATCAAAGTAACAATTTCTAGTGTTTGCCAAATATATTTTTAAACACAAATGTTAGTGTTTATGGTCAAAGTGTTTAAATCAAATCCATTTACAAAAAAGGTTTCACTCAAAATCATTTTTTAAATAATAGCAACATTTTGTTTTACTAGAAATGTCTTTATTCAAAGGAATAATTCCTTAGTGTCACAAAATAAACTATTAAATCAAAAAGTTGGCTTTTATGGTCAGTAGGTTCAAAACAAACCATTTTCAAAAGATTTTACCCTAAAATTATTTTTAGAATAATTTTATAACCAAAATAGGCCTAGAAATGTTTCTGCATAAACAAATAATTTTTCCAGAAGCAAAATACTAAAGTAAGGGCATGGTTGCAAAGGTTTCTTTTTCCTGATTCTAATGATATAAATTTTTCAAATTTTGGACGTGTGGATCAAAAGTTATGGATTTTGCAAAATCATTCATCTAAAAGAAAATTTTCTGTTTTAAAATGAAAGGCTGGCCACGTGGCTTGATCTGACTGGCTAATAACGGTTCACACGGATCAACTAATACAGAGTGTTGGATCTAAAGGCATTGCATGACTCAGATCGAGCATAACGATTCGTTTAAGTGATCTGTTTCTAGCCATGCGATTAAGATCTAACGGGCAGCATTGCTTTGACCACGAACTGGTGGCGCTGGCAACGGCGAGCAGCGGCGTGGCTCTGTCAGCGACGGTCAAGCGAAACTAGGATGCACGCGAGAGGGAGGAGAGCATTACCATACTCGATGTGACGTTCTAGAGCTCGAGGTGGTTGCAGTGGATGAAGGGGTGCACGAGGCTGACAAGAATTGCTCACCGGTGTTTGTGTCTATGTCGGGTGAGCACAGGGCGAGGGTACAGGGCGTGCTAAGATGTGTGACAATTCCGTTAGAAGCGTAGGAGCTTGGTGAGCGCAGTAGAATCATTCAGAGGGGAAGGGGAGGTCAGGTATTACCGGAGAAACTCGCCAGAGTCGAGGCAGTGGACGGCGACGCTCAGAGGTTAGACTGAGGCGAGCTCCTGGGGCACACGCGGGCGAACTGAGGCTACTGGAAGGTGCAGGAGGAGATGGGAAGTGCTTTCGTGGGAATCAGGGGCAGTATGGAGGGTCGTCGTTGCCGGAATTGCCCGGAGTAGCTCGTCGGGGCAGTGGGGTTTGCAAGCGAAATTGCAGCAGCCTAGGGGCTCCGGGGAACTGAAGACTAAGGGGAAAGGGAGAGGGGACGATGGCGTTTAAGAGGGCGTGGTTGCTGGAGAGGTTTAGCACGGCATTTAAGCGAATTGAATCGAGGTTTAACGACGGCAGAAACGGCCGGGAGAGATTTGGGGGCGGGTCTTGCGCGGGGAAGAAGATGACAACACATCAGTGGGGTTGCGTTGTTAGTGAGTGTGTGGGTTTGTTCGCAAGTGAGAAAAATGGTTTGGGAGAGAAGCGAGGTGCTGCACTGGGCCTGCTGGGCTGGGGCTAGTTGGGTAGGGTTAGATGGGCTGGGTCTGTTTCATTTTTTTCTTTCTGTTTATTTTTCCGTTTTCTTTTCTGATTTTTCTGATTTGAATTCATACCTCATTCGAATCCAGATTTCTTTTCAAATCTTTTGCCCAACTTTCAGTATGTTTTAATAATGTTTAAAATGTCCCTTTTAGAATAATTACTTTTATTCTTTTATGGTTTATTATTTATTAAAATAGACACTTGTCTTTATTTAAATAAGATTTTAAATATGTTTTGAATCCACAATATTTCATTAAAATGATTTGTTTAAATCCAATTGTTTCTCAAACCTTTTCAGTAGGTTTTAATATTGTGATCAAATAGTCCACTTGAATTATTTCAAATAGTTTCTTATGAGTTAATATTTATTTTTTAACTGGGCCTTTTGCCTTATTTAAATAAATTTGAATATGGTTCCAAACCATATAATTTTTTTTAATTATTCTTTTATCCTTTTTAAGTTAATTAGATAATTTAATCCACTTTGGCAATTTCCAATATTTTTCCCATGATTTAATTAATCATTTATATTAGGAATTTTGTCTTCTTTTAAATCAAATATGGTTCAAGTCGATATAAGTTTTTTTCCAATAATCCTTATTCCTTTATTTTGTTTGGTTTATTTTTATTCCATTTTTCTATGGATTTGGCTAAGATTTAATTTGGCTTTTAAATATTCCTTATTTATTTATTTATCTTATAAAATCCATATCTTTTTATTTATAGATCCAAAATTGGTGATTCCAATTTGTATGATTTTATTTAATATTTGTTTATCCTTTTAAATCCTTTTAGGATTAATTTGCTCACAATTTTTAATGGTTTTTAACTAGGAGTTTTATTAGCTTTGAAAATTAATTCCTTTCATCTTATTAAATTCATAAGTTTTTATCCATGGATCCAACTTAAATGAAACCAATTTCTATGGTTTTATAATATTTTTATTTATCATTTTTTATCATTTATAAATGTTTGTTGCTGAATTTTTATATGGATATAATCCATAGTCTTAGAGAGATCTTGGAAATGATTTTCTTCCATTAGGGTTTGGGGTTTTGGTTTAGCTTTTCCAAATGTTAAATTTCAAGATACATTCATTGATGAATGTTTTCACTTGATTCAAATTTTGTTGGATTGATTTTTCAATCAAATTTTATTCAAGAAGGGTTTTGATGTTTCCATTTTGAAACGAAAAAGTTTCTTTTCACCCTAAATTTCAACAATTAATTCTTTCTTTATTTATTTATTTTCAAATTTCAAAATTTGGAAAAATTTGGGATGTGACATTCATCTACTACCCTAGAAGTGGTAGTAGTTTTTCCAAACAGAAAACCAAGTGGGTTATCCATATTGGAAACAAAGTAACAAGCAGTAACAAAAGCAATACTCATAGTGAAAGTTTCCCTTACCAGTTTCACTCTTCAATAGCGCTTCGCTCTCCAGCAACGGCGCCAGAAAATATTCTTGATGACCCACAAGTATAGGGGGTGTATCATAGTACTTTCGGTAAATAGGAGTGTCTACCCTAACGAGGAGCATAAGGTGCTGAACAATGGTATGGAGCAGGAAATCCCTGTGAATACTTAGCAAACGAAATTTTAGTGGTTTTATGACAAGGCAACAAAACAAGGAGCAAGTAACAGAAGTAACGAACAAACGGAGCAAGTGGCCCAATCCTTTCTTAGCAAAGGACAAGCCGGTGGAAATGCTTATAAGGACCAAACATTCTCGAGGACACATGGGAATTCTGTCAAGTGCTTTCGCTTCAAATAGCTGAGTACTCTTCTCTGGTGTTTGTAAGTGTTGTGTGGGTGAACCTGTGCTAACATACCGCCCTTCCTAGGACTAATACATACTTGTGATTAAACCTCCTGCAAACATCCGTAACTACAGGAAAGTAATTAAGATATAAATCTAACCACAGCCTTAAACTGTGGGATCCTACGCTCCCTTATGCAAAGGTGTCCTAACGAGGGTTCAGGTTTCTGTCACTCCGGCAACCCCGCGATTAGTAGCCAAATACATAATGCATTCCCCTAGTCCCATAAATGGTGAAGTGTCATGTAGTCGACGTTCACATGACACCACTAGAAGAATAGAACCACAACATAAATACTAAACCATTGAATAATAACTCATTACAGATTCACTACTAACAACATGATTTCTCCCATGTCCCCAAGAACTAAACGAAATACTTACAAGACATCATATGGATCAATATCAAAGATGATATGATAATGGATAACAATCTGAACATAAACAATAATCTAATGGTTCCACTCACAAGCATCAACTACAATAGTAATCAACACCGGGAAAGTTTCTCCTAAGAACTAAAGCAATATCCAACACAATTTTTATAGCGGGACAGAGTGGTGGTGATGGTGCTGGTGGAGATGATGGTGTGGATGATGATGATCCCGATGAATCCTAGCTTGATAACGGTGTTGATGGCGACGGTCTCTCCTCTCCGGGAAGGAATTCCCCCGGCAGAAATCTGTCTATCGGAGAGATCTTTCTCTCTCGGTGTTTTGCGCCCCCAGAGGCGGCGGAAATCTATCTATGGTCGCTCTCCGAGCCTTAGGGTTTCGAAAGGAAGATATAGGAGAAAGGGAGGAGTCGAAGGACGGGCAGGTGGGCCACACCTGCCCTAGGCGCAGGGTCAGGTGGGCCAACGCCTAGGGGGTGTGGGCCCCCTGAGGCCTCACTTCGTACCTCCTTGTGGAATCCTTCGTCTTCTATAAAATAATGTGTTTCCATATTTTTCTGGTATATTTCTGATCTTCATGAAATTGCACCGAAACGCCTTCTTTTCCCATCAGAATCCATACTCTGGTAGTCCATCCTCCAAGAATCATCCAACATGCATAAACAGATGAAAAGCCATAAGTAATACCTCATAATAAGACAAATATCAATGAATAGAGGTAAATTATGATATAGAATAGTGATGCAAATTGGGCGTATCACAGAACCCAGAGCAAAACAGATATAGTGATTGTTACTCGGTAATGGAAAACGCCAGGTTCCCTAGGACGAATCACCCTATGATGGGAGTGAGGCTAGGGAACATAAATTTGCAGCCAGAAGATCCAAGATTGAAACTAGACATAATATGTAGGTCCAGAATGTTGGAAGAGCAAGTTCCACCAGGCCCGACATGCTTTGGACCTCGGATCGTGAGGGAAACACCTGTGGCACATTTTTAGTTAGCCAGGTGGGACAAAACATAAGAAGGTACAAGAAGACCACAAGATTGGCTTATATATTATGCAACTGCTATGAACATCGCAGGGGGAAACCTTAGTTGGGTAGTAAGATATGTACCGCAAATGTTAGAGGAGCCAGCAACAGTCTGGAAAAATAATCTCCCATTAGGAAGTATCAACTGTTGGTTAGATTTTGAGGAAATGTTTGTGAGAAACTTCACAAGTACATACAAGGGGCCAAACAGACCTCAGCATCTAGCAATGTGCAAGCAGAAGCTGAGTGAAACCGACCAATAGTTTCTAACTTGATGGTGTAACATGAGAAACTCGTGTGAAGGAGTGATCGAATCACAAGCAATTGCATGGTTTGCACAGGGGTGCAGATACGGAAGTGTGTTATGGAAAAGGTTGCATAGATATATGCCAACTATGTTGGCCGAGACAATCAAGATTGCCGACTTGTATGCATTGGGTGACCCGACTAAGCCAGAACTTGTGTCGGTAGAGCAACACGAAGAGCATTACGCCCGTGATGGTTCCGGGCCATCCCAGAGAAACAATTTCCGAGGTAAGAGAAGGTATGACAAGCCGGATTATCGGTATAACTCGAGCCATGTTGCAGTTGTAACCCAAGATCAGCCAGGAGCTGTGGGTAATCAGCGACAGAAAAATAGTGCGCAATAATGGATCCCAAAAAATGACGGGCAGTAAGCAATGGAGTACGAAGCAGAAGAAGCAATGGTAGGAAAGGCTGAAGTACATGTATGAGTCTATATTGGATCAGCCCTGCAAGTTCCACACGCTGAATCCGGCTAAGTTGGAAAATCACACAACTCGACAGTGTGCTTGGATGAAACTAGCAATGGGTGAAGTAGGACCAAACCAGCCGAATCACCAGCCACAACTCACAGGAGGGAATGCTCAGCAGCCTCTAGCTTTACCCCCAACACCGCCAAGGTATGAGAACCATGATAGAAGAGAATTAGTGCACCAGGTGGCAAATCAGAACCAAGAAAACCGTGGAGACCCCGTCCATGGTGACAGAAATGACTACAGGGAACATCATCAAACATACTATGTGGTCACCATAGAAGAAACAGATAGACGAAGTATGCAGAGGTGACATATGGAAGTCAATGGGGTTATGCCAGCCATGCCGAAGTATATGCACTGGTCGGATCAGGAAATTACTTGGAGTACCAAGGATCATCCCAAGATCATGCCAAACCTAGGATCGTATGCTTTGGTTCTCGATCTGACATTCATTGGGCCGAATATCAACGTAAAGTTCTCCAAGGTGATCATTGACAATGGAAACAACATAAATATATTGTACAAGGACACCATGCACAAACTGGGTATCATAGAGAACATGGCATTGCGTCAGGTTTGTCTTGTGAGCCAATTGGCAAGGTCATGATAGATGTGTTATTCGGCACAAGGGAGGACTGCAGATCTGAGAATTTAGAGTTTGAGGTTGTGGACTTGGAAAGTTTCTACCATGCATTGCTGGGCAGGCCAACAATATCAAAATTCATGTCTTGTACTCACATCAGTTACTTGAAAATGAAGATGTCAGGACCCCATGGGATTATCACCATTGCTGGAGATTATAGGAGATCGATGGAGTGTGCCTCGGTCGGGTCAAACCTAGCCGAGTCATTGGTGATTGCAAGGGAAAAGAGGAGAATCCAAGAGGTGGCAACTTTGGCTCAGCTGGCCCAGTTGAATATGCCGGCACTCAGTAACCCACATGGGAGTGTATCATTCCAGCTGACTAAGGACACCAAGAAGATTCAAATTGATGACCAGTTCCCAGAGTGCATCATAACCATTGGTGCTGGCCTGAATGACAAATAGGACCTCCTTCATAATTGGGACATTTTTGCTTGGTCCACTCAGGATCTGCAAGGTGTGCCGAGGGAGCTGGCTGTGCACTCTTTGCATATCAGGCCTGATGCAAGGCCGGTGAAGCAACCTCTCCGCCGCTTCGCTGAGGACAGGAGAAAAATCATTGGGGATGTGATAGCTCAGATTCTTGCAGCCGGGTTTATAATGGAAGTGCTTCATCTAGATTGGCTCTGTAATCCGATGCTGGTGGAGAAAAAGCAAGATGACCCGAATGTGGCAGTGGTGTGGCGTATGTGCATCGACTACACCAACCTGAACAAAGAATGTCCAAATGATCCATTTCCTTTGCCGAGAATAGATCAGGTTATTAATTCGACATCTCGTTGTGAGCTACTGTCATTTGTAGACGTGTACTCTGGTTTCCACCAGATACTGTTAAATTTGGCGGATCAAATAAAGACTGGCTTTATTACCCCGTGCAGGGCTTATTGCTATCGTACCATGCCATTAGGATTATGTAATGTAGGATCAACATACCAGAGGTGCATGCAGAAACGCTTGCACAACCAAATTGGCAAAATTTCCAAGTATATGTGGATGATGTGGTAATAAAAACCAAGGAGAGTCATACCCTCCTAGATGATATCCGGCAAACATTCGCGAAACTAAGGAGATTCCGAATGAAGCTTAACCCGAAAAAATGCACCTTTGGTGTCCCGCCAGAAAATTACTTGGTTTCCTTGTATCAATAGGAGGTATAGAAGCCAATCCAACTAAGATCAGATCTGTTTATCGCATGGAACTACCGAAGTGTCTTAACAATGTCTAGTAGTTCACTGGTTGCCTGGCATCACTAAGTCAGTTCGTTAGTCGGCTTGGAGAAAAAGCTCTACCATTGTACCAACTGATGAAAAGGTCAGATAAATTCATCTGGACACCACAAGATGACAATGTGTTTCACGAATAAAAGAGATGCCAGACGATGCACCAGTGTTAGCCTCATCACTATCCAAAGATTTGATGTTGCTCTACATAGCAGCAACCAAACGAGTCTTAAGTGCCGTGGTAGTGGTGGAGCGTGACAAGGAAGGTAAGGCGGTGTAGAGGCCAGTATAGTACCTAAGCGAGGTACTCTCTACTTCAAAGTAGAGCTACCCACATTATCAAAAAATGGCATATGGTGCCTATATGTCGGCAACGAAGCTAAAACATTACTTTGAGAAACACCCTATAAAGGGGATATGCGAAGCACCAATTGCCGTGATAATGGACAATAAATATGCAAGTGTCCGAATAGCCAAATAGTCAATTGAGCTATCCCCTTATGATCCACAATTTCATAGACGAGATGCAATCAAATCTCAGGCACTGACCGACTTTTTTTTAGATTGGGCTGAAATGCAGTATGAGCCTCCTTTGCCTGATTCAAACTATTGGAGAATGCATTTTGATGGATCAAAATTGAAAACTAGGTTAGGAGCCAGGATAGTGCTTACCTCGCCTAAGAAAGACCATCTAAAATATGTGTTGCAGATACATTTTTTGCATCAAACAATGTAGCCGAGTATGTGGAACTTTTCCATGGTTTAAAGGTGGCAAAGGACATTGGAATACGTCGGATCCAATGCTTTGGTGATTCGGACTTAATGGTACAACAAGTGTCAGGTCATTGGGATGCACTTGATGCGAATATGGCATTATACAGATTTTATGTGCAAAAGACTAGTGGATACTTTGAGGATGTGAATTCCATCATATACCTCATGCAGAGAATGATGCAACCGACACATTATGACATACAGGTTGCATGCCAGCTAGGCAGAACTTGACATATGGACATGACACGTAGGCGAAATCCTGATTTGTGCGTCCGATCATCATGCTATTTTAAATTAAAAATATTATAGTATACCATGACGATATTAAATCATCGTAATCGAGTAAAAATAACATCGTTGGCTGGATTAGCCACATTATGACGATTTCAACTAACAATATTACGACGATTCTAAGCTAATCGTTATAATTTTGATGGGGTTTGGTCCTTCTAGAGTGGCTAGCGACGATCTGTTGCAAATCGTCATAAAATTTATGACGATTATTGCCATCGTCAAAATGAGAACATCACAGGTTGACACATTTCTTATAGTGATACAAAACTTCACACAATCTTCATTAGCAACATGAGTGCATTGAAAAGATAATAGACCTTTGGGGTTTAGTTTCAAAACAACAAAAATTTCACTAAATACACAAGATATTGTAACAATTCCTTCAAAAATCTCAATTTACCAAAAAGAACCCAGAAAGAAATCAATAAATAATCAAATGCAAATAATGGCAGAAATCTGTCAAAACAGACCAGCAGGTAGAAACCGATTTTTTTTAAGACCTTCTGCTACTCAAATCAAGAAGTTTTGAACTAACGAAATTTAGCTAACAACCTGGGCGATTTATTCAGAAAAGTACAGCTCAATCCAAAATACAGAGATGTTTCAAGAATTTTTACAGTGGAGCACAAAAATCTGTTTCAGAACAGCACTTCCCCAAATCTTACTTCCCTCTTATTAGAGGTTATTCTTGGCACAAAAATAAAAAAAAAGTATAAGGAGAGGTTATTATAGAAGTAATAACTTCCAATACTCAAGAAAACTATTGGGTTATCTCCCAAGAAGTGCTTTACTTTAACGCCTTTAAGTTAGGCACAAGAAGCAAGAATCAAGTATTTTCAAATCAAGAAACATTAAGATCAATACTCGAGATATGTTCAACTAGGAAAGGTATCTCATCCAAATGAGTTTTAGAGGATCATTTCTCATCTCTCTTGATTTCACTACTTTCATCAAATGGGTTTTCAGGAACAATACAATCAAAATTCTTTTCTAAGGCTTCATACATTTCTACAAGTTTCAAAGGTATGGGTATCTTAATTTCCTCTCCATTGGGTTTGGTTTTATCCAACTTTTATAAGGTACCCATAACTTCTACACATGATCCTAGCAGATTAAAATGATCAAAAACCTTTTTTGCTTCCTTAGTAACATCATTGAACTCTTTTAGTAAAGTTTCTAGGATAAAATCTCTCTTTTCAGCATCCTCAATTTCTTTTAGTTTAAGAAACATTATTTGCATCATGGGGTTAAGGTTAACAAACCTAGCCTCCAACATGTGAACTAAAGAAGCTGCAGCAATTTCATAATTAGGAGCAAGTTCTTCTAAGTATATATCCTCAATAGCCTCATGTTTACTAATGTGATTAAAGAATTCTTCAATATTTTCTTTCCCAATTATAGAGCCACTACCTATTGAAAGGTCTTTTAGGGTGAACTTAGGGATCAACATGGTGAGCTAGATTAGGGTGACAACTATAGGAAGAACTAAATTTTTTGTGTTTTTATAAGAAAAGGAAAACCAAACGAAACTATTTTTTTTGGAATTTTTGATAAAAAGAGGCAAACAAAACAAGGCAAAAGAAACTAATCAAAACAAACAAAGTAAAGAGAAAGTTTGTGAAGGACTCCCCTTGTGAATCCGTCCTTAGCCTCCCCAGCAACAGTGCCAGAAAACTCGTTGATGACGGATCATATCACTGTAGAGCTTCGTTGGGAAACCCCAAGAGGAAGGTATGATGAGCACAGTAGTAAGTCTTCCCTCAGTATGAAACCAAGGTTATCGAACCAGTAGGAGGAAGGAAACGACTCAAAGGTGTTGCTAGCAACTTGGAAACCTACACAACACAAACTCGAGACTTCACCCCAACGAACAGTGAGGTTGTCAATCTCATCGGTTTGCTGAAAACAAAGCATTAAACGTATGTTGTGGAAGGTAATGGTGGCTTGAAGAAAGTAAAGAAGTAACAGTGGAAGATGTATCAATGGTAAAGATTGGACCGGGGTCCACAGTTCACTAGAGGTGTTCTCCTTAAGATAAACAACATAACATACTAGGTAAAAAAATTACAGCGGGGCAATTGATAGGACTAAGCAAGGCATAACAATGCAATACTAGACATTCATGATCCTATGAGATTCGATTGGGCATTACAACAATATATATATATACCGCCATCCAACTGCATCTATGACTAGTAATCCACCTTCAGGTTATCATCCGAATCCCCTCCAGTATTAAGTTGCAAGCAACATATAACTGATTTAAGAAAAGTGTGTAAAGTAAACAATACAATTGTTCCATGAACAAAAGATCATTGTTTTCTCCCTATTAGCAATAGCACATCTACAACCTTAGAGATTTCTGTCACCTCCACAGATTCAATAGAGGCATGAACCCACTATCGAGCATAAATACTCCCTCTTGGAGTCACTAGCATCTACTTAGCCAAGATAGCTACTAGAAACGGAGATCATGCAATATCTCAAACAATACAGACATGATAGAATCAATAAGATAAAACCATTAACCAATCTGACATAGTAATCTCAATATCCATTGGATCCCCACAAACACAACATGCATGATTACAAATAGACGATATTGATCATGAACGGAGCTCACAAGATCTAAACATGGTAGCACAAAGGAGGAGAAACAACCATCTAGATACTGTATGGACCCATAGTCCAAGGTGGAACTACTCACGCATCATACTGGAGGCTGGCATGGTGATGAAGAAGGCCTACGGGATGATCTCTCCCCTCCGGCAGGGTGCCGGAAATAGCTTCAGATCCCCCCGATCTAGGGACGATGGTGGCGGTGGCTACAGACTTTTCCGTGGAGATCTGATCGGGTACTTAGGGTTTAGGTATCAGGGGCTTCTTATAGGTGAAAGGGGAGACCGAGGGGGTGCCCGAGGCGGCCGCTCCCCCCAGGCGTGGGCCAAGCCTGGACGCGCGGCCAGGGGTGTGGGACACTCGTGGCCCTCCTCCGTCTCCTCTTCAGGCTCTGTGTTCCCCTCGGTGAAATATTGACTTTGATTTTTGTCCCGTCCAATTCCAAGAATATTCATTTTCTGGATTTTCTAGAACCAAAAACAACAGAAAAGAGGCAACTGGCACTGTGGCATCTTGTTAATAGGTTAGTCCTAGAAAACGTATAAAAATACCTCAAAGTGTAGACAAAGAAAATCAAAGTGGATACTAAACAAGCATGGAACATAAAAAATTATAGATACTTTTACAACGTATCAATGGTCACAGCGATGAATATAATAATAAACTTTATCTTATTCCAATCTCATACTAGGGTTTCTCCATCTCCCCAAGAACTAATGATCTACTCAGACATGGAGGCAAACAACATCATGGTAATGGTAATGGAAACGATTATCCATGAATAGTACTTGTACAAATCCGAACTAGTGCAAGAATTACAACAAGATCTAGATGGGATGGAGATGATGGTGGTGATGAAGATGCAGTGGTTGATGAAGACGGAGATCGATGCGTTGGCCTCCCAGATTTGCGTAGGGCAACGATGGATCCCTAGGGCGAGTTCCCCCTCCAGATGCCTTCCGGAGGTTAGGTTTCAGCGATTTTTGGGTGTTCTATATGTAACATCCCAAAAATCATGAATAATAAAGTTTGCATATCATTCATGCATCTTCATGCATTTGGTTTATTTTCAAACAAAGTTTCAAATCAGGAACCATTTGTTTTGCCTATTATTTCATGTAAGCAAGACAATGGCTTTATTTCTACTCTCACGAATGAGAATACTTTGTTTCAACCAGAAGTGGTTTGAATGTTGATTTCAAAACTTACTCAAGTTTTCAAAAAAAAGAATCTAAATTAAAACCATTTTAATGCCTTATATAAATAAATAGGGAAAGCATGGTTTTATTTTATTTTCAATGGGCCAAGACATTTGTGAGCAAACAGCAATGTTTTATACACAAAAATGAGCATGGTTCACTTTACAAAAATCCAGAAGTATTTTGAATTCAAACTCATTTGGAATTCATTTGAATTTGGTTTCTGAAAATCAAAATAGAAATAGAAAAGGAGAAAAGAAAATAGAAAAGGAGAAAAGAAAATAGAAAAGGCCAGCGCTGCCAAATTGGCCCAACACAGGATCCAGCCCACTAAGCCCACCCGGGCCAATTTCCCTCTGCTTCTCTCTCACACGCACAAACTCCACCCACGGTCTCTGACCCGCGGACCCCACTTCCACCTCAGCTCTTCTTCCCCAAATCGCGCCCGCGGACCACCTCGTCGCTGCCGTTGTTGCCGATAATGGCTCGGCGTAATTAGCCTTGATTCTACAAGCGTTTCCTGTCGCGTTGCTGCCTACTTAAGCCCCTACTCCCCACGGTCATCCCCCCCCCCACACAGCATACTCGCTCCGCCATCAGGATGCCAGTATTTCGAATCGCACTGCCGCTGCCTGACAAACTCCGGTGTGTGATTACAGTGAGCTCCGACCGTCCCTTTGCCTCTGGTTCAAACTAGCATGACCCTTGTGTCCATGTGCACCTTCTGATGCTTTTAGTTTTCTTGCTCGTGACCCAGGTCGCCGCCCCCATCCACCTCTGCAAACGACCGAGCTGTCGCTCAACTCCGTCGAGCAATCACAGTAAAAACCGAGCACCCCTTGACCCCTCTTGCATACGACTAGGTTCGCCATTTCCTTGTGCAGCTACTGATGCCCCTGGTTCTGTGCTAGGGCGATCCAGAACATCGGCAACACCTTCTTTTGCAAGAACCCGACATCGCCCGCAACTCCAACGAGCTCTAGCCACCGCTACAGCATGCCCCCGCCCCAACCGCGACCACGTTGAGCTTCCTCGCAACCGTGCGATGCTGGTAAGGCCAACCAAAACCCCTAGCCCCTTCTGGAATCGCTGGAGCACCATCGCCAGTAGCGCCGCCGCCGCCAGCATCCAATTGCGCCACCCATCCATGGTCTCGTGCTCAACAGCCGTTGGATCTAGATCTAGCGTGTAGGATTAGATCACTTAGCGAAGAGGTACGAGTAGATCTAGCCTGTGCAATTTCATTTAGATCGTGCGGCTCTCGTTGATCGATCCGGCCTAACCAGTACGGGCCAATCAGACACGCCCACATGTCTGGGATTTTGATTTAAATCTGTTTTTGAATCTATTAGTTATTCAAACTTATAAATTCAATAACTTTTGTTCTGTTTATTCAAAAAATACAAATCATATGCCATTGGAATCACAAAAATAAATCCTACACATATATGGGCTTAGTTTTGTATTTTTCTCTATTAAAATATAATTTTATGCAGAGACATGTGTAGGCCTATTTTGTGTATAAAAATTAATTGGAAAATGTTTTAAAGGCCAAATAAAGTTTATTTGGTGTATAAATGTTTAGTTTATTGATTAGTACTGTTTTACTTGTCTTGGTTGGTTTAGAAAAATCATCACATGGCATTTTCATGCATTCATATATTTTTGTTTGATTATTTGAAATATGAATTGTTGCTAGTGGTGATTGTGACTGTGAGGATTGTTGTTACTCCCCCAACTACCAAGGAAAGTGGTGCTTCATATTTTTATCCCATTATTTTTACTATGCATTAGTGATATTTTGTATAGGGCTTGCATGATAATTTTTGCTAAGTATCTATATGCTATGCTTGGGAAATCCTAGTAGTTGTAGAATTGTTAGTATTTTCTCTATGATAAGATACTTGCTATTGCCATGCTTAGCCTAGCTAGTATAATCCAAGGGTGGATTATATATATGTTCTATGGAAAAATATTGCTAAGTCTTTGACTTGTGTTTTTGCTTAATAAAACAACTAAGTGAATGAAACACCTGGGTGGAATGGTTGTTTGGGTTATGTTGAGTGGTTACACAAGGCCCACATCTATGGTCTACCTTGTGTATCACACTTGTGGAAAGCCACCCAAGAATAAAGGGATTTGAGATGCCATATGTTAAGAAGCTTCTAGTGTAGCCACATGGCATTATGGGCTCTGCCTGGATCATATAGGTTGCAATAACTTAGCCAAATGGACAGTTGGTGTTAGGGGTGATAGGTTTGGAACGCGTCCATTTTGGTCTAAGGGAAGGCTTCTGAAAGGTCCTATCTTGATGAAAGTCAAATCTTGTGGGGAAAGTGCACCACCTCTGTAGAAGGAAGAATCTAAGTACTTAGTCGTGTCCCCGGAAATGGACAATCTGAGCATAAGGACATGGAAGCTATCAAGAATCTCCACATCCCAATTTCTAAGTTAAAAACTTGTGGTTGAACAAGGGTAAAGGTTCACCAATGTCTATTGGTGGTTCCTTGGGATATTTTGCCAAACCAAAAACATAGTGTTTTCAACTGATAGGTAAAACCTATTTTGAGCAAAGCAAGCCTAAGCTACACTTAGCCAAATTCATGTACAAGCTAGATACTATTATTCTACTAAGGTATCACTTGCTAATACTATTCCAATGTATTGACCCACTGTGGCTGTAACTTGTGATGTTGCAGGTTACTCAGCTGAGGATTAGGGTTATGAGTCTACACTCAACATGCTTGCCTGTGGCACATGAAGATGAAGACTTCTATTTATATTGTTAAGTTAAACTCTTGTACTAGCCTATGGCTATGGAGTTGTCAAAGACTATATTATCTCTGGAATGACGATGTAATAATGACCTTTGTTTCTGTGTACTTCATCTTAAACTGTGGATGCTAGCAATTGATCCAGGGAGTAGCATTGCAATCACACGGACCTTTACCTTTATAAAGGTGGGGTCTTACAGATGGTATCAGAGCAATGTGTTGCCTGTAGGATTATGACCCTAGGTTGCATTTGACTAAGAAACCACTAAGGAAAAATTTTCAACACTTTGAAAAATTTCCACACTCGTCTTTTCTTCTCGTAAACTTTTCTAATCTTCTTTCTCATCTCTATTTGTAGATGAACTCCATCAACGAAGCCGTGAGGAAGGGACCACTCATGACCATGACTTTGGAGTGTGAGACTGAATTTCCCAAGGCACTCAAGAACCTTATGGTTACCATGGGGATACATGGTGCATCTGTAAACAAGGGATTCCCTGTGATGGATGAAGGAGAAGAGTATTGGTGGGTACAACTTCACTTGTACAAAAACAAGGAAGACAACCACAAGGATTCAGGATTCTGCATGGTCACCAACTCTAAAATGCACACACCATTCTTTGACTCTGCAAGAAATGCAGCTTGGAATGCCATCAAGGAGCTTGGAGATAGACTCAAGTGCAGAATGCTCAACACCCAAAATGACCTTAGAGAAGAAAAGAATCATACCCAAGAATTGGAGACTACCAACCAACAACTAAGGGGAGACATCATAGACCTAATATGGGAGTCTTGTGAACAAGATAGACAGATGGCCACTAAGGATGCCCTGATAGCTATTTTATCTAGTGAGTGAGATTTGTAACGTACTTTGTTAGTTGGACCACCACACTTATTGTTTTACTTCCAAAAAAATTTCTAAGTTATGTTGAACCTTTGATGTTTGTAATGGATTTGTGTATGCCATGACTTGTGTGTTTGTTGCAAAAATATGTGCTTGTCATATTTTGTCTTGTGAGATTTCTCTACTTGTGTTGATTTTAACTTTCTCTATCTTATAAAAATAGATGCCTAATGTTGTTATCAGCACGGCCGAGGAGTTCAAGGGAACTCGTTTTGGTACTCATCTCATTGAGCTCACTAGTGTGCTCAACCTTCCACTTCCTAGCATCATGACACTCCAGCTCACTAAGTTTGAGAGGAAGGACCTATGGGGATTCAGAGTCACACAGCCGGGACGTCAGACAGAGCCACCTACGGAGGTTATCACCTTCAAGCTGATGCATGACGACAAGGAGAAAGTCTTAGATGTAGTCATGCAGGAGTTACTTGGGCTCCTGGTAGGGAGACACTCCACCGAGCTTAGAGGTATTTACTTTCACCCCTTCGGGAGACGCAACGAGGAGGGTGAGGCTATAGAGTACGAGGATTCTGCTAGAGAGACGATGGAGCCGATTCGCCTGTACCTTCAGGACCTAGAGGGTTTTATTAGACACCTTGATACTGATAGGACCAACGCCATGCTTAGCAATGACGACCTCCAGGTTCAGCTCCGAGAGAAGGACAAGCTCTTCGCGGAGCAAGACGAGATTGTCAAGGAAATGGAGGACAAGTTTGAAAGCCAGGACAAGAAGTTCAAGAGCCAGGAGAAAAGAGTCCAAGACAGGAACAAGAAGACCCGGGAGATGAAGGAAGAGTTAGAGGCCAAGGACTTCGAACTTGAACACCAGCAGGGAGTGCTCGAGAGGCTTCGCTCACAGAAGAGGGCTCTTAGGGCCAAGATTAAGGCCTTGACTGCTAGTGTTGATGAGTACAAGACCTCCATGGAGAATGCAGGTCTTACCCTCATTATTGTGGAGATTGATGCGGAGGAGTAGTGTAGATTACTCGATTATCTTTCATCTACCGTACTTTGATTATTGAGTCGCAATGACCATCCAACATGTGGGTGGCTTGCTATGGTGTGTTTGCATTTCCAAAACTTGTTGTTTATGTCGTTCAAACTCTATGTTATTTTGATGCTTGGTTATTGTGATTGTCTATGTGATGTATTGTGCATGTTAAGCATCTATGGGTATCTCATTCTTATCCTTATTAAAACCACAGATGCCTCCTCTATGTGCCAACCCCAACCAAAACAAACAACAACAACAATGTCACTCCCTAGATGCAACAGTTGATGATAGCACAAGCTCAACTGATGCAGATGATGAAAACCTTCATGCAGAACCAGAACCAGAATAACAACAACAATAACAACAACAACCAGAATAATTTGCCACGATTTGACATGCTCACCAGATTTCTAAGACTGAGGCCTGCAAAGTTCTCAGGAACCACTGATCCAATGGTGGCCAATGACTGGTTACGTTCAGTGAACAAAGACTTGGTGACTGCTGGCTGCAGCGACGAAGAGAAGGTCAGGTTTGCAACACATCTCCTAGAGTGGCCAGCAGCAACCTGGTGGGACAACTTTCACATCACCACTCCCATTGAGGATGTGGCTTGGGATATCTTTTAGGATGGATTCCGTACAGCTCACATCTCATCCGGAGTGATGAATTTGAAGAAGAAGGAGTTCCACAACCTGAAACAGCATCACCGCAGTATGTATGAGTATATTGAGGAATTCAACAATCTGGCGCGTTATGCACCGGATGAAGTGGATACAGATGCCAAGAGGAAGGAGAAATTCCTCGAAGGACTGAATGATGAGTTGAACCTTCAGTTGTACGTGGCTTATGTCCCAACCTACCAATCACTTTGTGACAAGGCTACCATCTTGTAAAACAAGATGAAACAGGTTGAGAGCAGGAAGAGAAAGCATAGCTTTGATAAGCACAGCTCGGGATCGTCTCACAAGCGTTCCCACCATGATAATAGTGGGAGTTCTAGATCCCACAAACATGGAAAGTACAACAAACACCACAGCCACAACCGTCATCATGACAACAAGCATCACCGCAGTCATGATAATGACAAGTATAAGAACCACAAGAGTGGACACAAGAGCCACTACAGTGGAGGTGGAAGTGGTAGTGGAAGTCAACCTGTCAAGAAAGATCTCAGTCAGGTTGAATGCTTCAAGTGTAAGAAGATGGGGCACTATGCTAATGCGTGCCCAGAAAAGAAAGTCGAAGGTGCCAACAAGCCCAATCCCTTCCAAAAGGGACAAGTGAACCACATCAATGTGGAAGACATATATGAGTAACCTGATGTTGTGGTTGGTAAGTTCAAACTCAAGTCTATTCCAGCACTTGTTCTTTTTGATACTAGCGCATCGCATTAATTCATATCAAGAGCATTTGTTGATAGAAATGGAGTTCCAGTTGAAACTATTGGGTGTCCTATAAAAGTAAGTTCTCCTGGTGAAGAAATGATAGTGAACTCGGGATGTCATGACCTAGTGATATAATTTGGGAAGTATACGTTTCCCGTTAATTTGATAATCCTAAATTCCCAAGGATTGGATGTCATTTGGGGAATGGATTGGATGACTAAGTACAAGGGAGTGCTAGACTGTGCCAACCATATTTTCACACTCACAACCCCGGATAACAAAAGGATTAGATTCAGGTCTAACTTTGAATCAAAGGGGAGTAAGTTAAATTCTCTTAAGGGGGTTATCATAGATAGTGTGCTAGTTGTGAGAGAATATCCGGATGTATTTCTGGAGGAATTTCCTGGAATGCCACCAGATAGAGATGTTGAGTTTCTGATTGACTTGCTGCCAGGATCAGGACCAATAGCAAAGAGACCTTACAAGATGTCAGTTGATGATTTGAAGGAACTCAAGAAACAACTTGGGGAACAGTTACAGAAAGGATTTATTCAACCAAGTTCTTGATCTTGGGGAGCACTAGTCTTGTTTGTTGAAAAGAAAGATAGAAGTCAAATGTTATGCATAGATTATCATTCACTCAATGAGGTGACTATCAAGAACAAATATCTTTTGCCTAGAAATCAATGACTTGTTTGATCAGTTAGAAGGAGCCCATGTGTTTTCAAAGATTGATCTTCGATCAGGCTATTTTCAGCTAAAGATAAGGGAACAAGACATACCTAATACTGCTTTCACCACTAGGTATGGATTGTATGAGTACACCGTGATGCCATTTGGTTTGACAAATGCACAAGCCTACTTCATGAATATGATGAACAAGGTATTCATGGAATTTCTTGACAAGTCGTTGTCATTTTCATCAATGACATTTTGATCTATTCCAAGAGAAATGAAGAGCATGAAGAACATTTGCGATTGATATTTGAGAAGATTAGAGAGCATAAACTGTATGCCAAATTCAGCAAGTGTGAATTCTGGTTGAATGAAGTCGGATTTCTTGGACACATTGTGTTAGGAGATGGTGTAGCAGTTGATCCCGCAAAAGTGTCAGCTGTAACTGAGTGGGAATCTCCTAAGTCAGTGAAGGAAGTTCGTAGTTTCCTTGGCTTGGCAGGATACTATAGAAAATTCATTGAGAATTTCTCAAAGGTAGCTAAGGCCCAGTTCTTTTTGGGGCTTCTCCGAGAAGCCGCCCTACCCCCAGCTTCCTGGGGAAGCTGGTTCAAAAAATTTAGAAGGCTTTCAAAGTGGTTAAGACTAAACTAATTTGGAAGCCTCATAAAATTTTGGAACCGGCTTCCCCAGAAAGCTGGGGGTAGGGCAGCTTCTCGGAGAAGCCGCCAAAAGAACTGGGCCTAAGACAATGACGGAATTTGAGGAAGATAAGAAATTTGATTGGACTGAAGGATGTGAACTCAGTTTCCAAGAATTGAAGAAGAGACTAGTGACAGCACCAGTCTTATGTCTGCCAGACTTTGATTGGAAGAATTTCTCAAAGTTCATAGAAGATTTATTAAGGAAGACAAGAAATTTGATTGGACTGAAGGATGTGAACTCAGTTTCGAAGAATTGAAGAAGAGACTAGTGACAACACCAGTCTTATGTCTGCCAGACTTAGAGAAAGATTTTCAAGTGTATTGTGATGCATCTCTCCAAGGATTAGGTGCAGTATTGAAGCAAGAAGGGAAACTTGTGGCTTATGCCTCGAGACAACTCAAAACTCACGAAGTGAATTATCCTACTCATGATTTGGAGTTAGCCTCTGTTGTCCATGCACTCAAAACATGGAGACATTATCTTTTGGGAAAGCGCTGTGAAGTGTTCACAGATCACAAAAGTTTGAAGTATATCTTCACTCAGAAAGAAATCAACATGAGAAAAAGAAGATGGCTAGAAATCATCAAGGACTATTGTAACACCCTCAGAATCGGCCCTATGCAAGTTTCAACGCTTCCCGCCAAACCCGCATAGAAACGATTCAAAGGTGCCCACCAGGCACTTGCGTGCGGGTGGAAAACGAAGTAATAACATTACACAACAGTCCTCGATGGGACCCACAGAACAGATATATATACAACACGACTCCATGAGTCAAGAATACAGATATACAGAACAAAGATCCAAATCACCTTGAAAACAATAGAGCGTCTAGCTACGGACAAGATGCAAATGGGGCTAAGAGCCCTGAAGAATAACCAATGGCGTCCATAACCCTGCCCAGGCCAAGCCGGAAGGGTGACCCTGCTAACGACGTCGATCTCAAAACCTGCTTAAACAAAAGGGGTGCCGGCAAAGGGAAAAGGAAAAAGAGAGATCAAGATCGAGGCCAAGACACAGCGAGGCTAGAATTCCGGTCCTCGCCTACATAGGTATGGTGGATCAAGCGGCCAGTAGCATGCACTAATCAACCTATAGAGACTCGATATAACTGTCGGCTACCAGAGAGGGATAAGAAAGACCTATCCGAATCCAACCCGATACTACCACCAAACATACCCATCCTGGTATTTCCCCCTCGAGACCAAACGAGGAAGTCAACTGAGGAACTCACACAGTTGGCAGTTTTATTTATTCAGTTATCATTGCAGTAATTACTAGTCAGGTATAGATAGTCATCCTGATGTAATAAGCAGTGGGCACTTTTAGTTAACCATTCCGTTGTAGTTGCAACACTTACTAGTCAGATACAATTAGCATGAGATATCCCCAAACCCAGCAGTTTTTGGTACTTTTATTTAGCCATTCCGTTGTAGTGAAACTGATTACTAATCATATCGGATACAAGTCAAATTATGGCGGTAAACTTTAGTTATAGTTGTCTATGATCGAGACCTGTGCTCCAAGTCGTCCATAACCGCGGACACGGCTTCTCGAAAAGATTTAACCCTGCAGGGGTGCACCAAAGTATCCACACGCACCTACACCCTTGTTGTCGGATCAGGTAGGTACAAGATCACAAAACATACACCCAACAGTATGTCGACGGGGTTTCGGACACGACGTTTCCCAGACCCAAAGCAAGCACGGGGGCCACCCCACTAAGTACACCAAGAACGAAGTCGGCTCGAGCGAGACGGACTCGAGTTTGTGGAGCCAGTAACGATCGGGAACCCGAAACTCTCGGGCTTGTCGACACTGAAAACGGGTCACGATCCTAAGCAAAGACAGTGCTCCTCGCACAATCGTAAATAAAGCAAGAAACATGGCATAAGTAGAATAGTAATAAAGCCCCAAACTACTTGTGGCCCCTCAAAGACAAGATTGGAATCGGTACTAAATCGATGGGGTGCCCATACATCCCACATGTGGTTAGCGCTCGATCTCAAACAGGTTTCAAGAACTCGGGGTCCCACGGACACCAAAGGAGCGGTCGGAAACCAAATATTATCTATCACCCACCGGTGCCTCTGCATTTACCTACTTCAATTTTAGTTATTAAACAATAATTGAATTAAACGATAATTAAAGCCATGATCATCTCCAACATTAAACATGCGGCAATACTCCAACAACTGTGGTACTGGTCGACACGCAACAACACTTGAGCAAGCGACTACGACGCGCAAGTCCGACTATCTACCAAGCAACAGGTAATAGGATGTGTCCAAGGCAATATAAGGCTGCAAGGGATATCACGGGTACGAAAACTAGAGCATCGCAACACAGATATCAATAGATCAACAGGAGGGAATACATACTATAAAAGTAAGATAGGTAGAAAGGGGGAGATGCTCGGCTGAAAAGCATTGCCGAAGGTTCAACCGACGATCGGGTCGACACTCGCATCAACTCAACGGCCTTATCCGCGAAGAACCAAAACACTAGAATAAACACCGGATGCACTATTTAATACAACGGCAGAAGATCGGGCGTGATGCATGTATGATGCATGACATGGCAAAGATGCGATGCAATGGGGCAATATTAAGTGGAACCGGGGTCCCGACAATTAATTATTAGGTTCATGTTGTTTAGATACCCCGCATTTTAAATGTTGTCTTAACATGGCAAAACATAGTATCAGTTCGCTAGGCAATTTTAATTGGGACCAATATACGACTAGATTTGCCCGCATATGGGTCCCATATTTAATTTAGGTGAATCGGCATAATGCCCCCAACCCACAAGAGATGCATGCGCGATGAACAATTAATGCAACAAGTTTTATATATTATTATAAAAATAGGGCTCGGGAGGGGAATCACACATTAGGGGGTCGGAGATCTTGGGGTTCGATATGGTTCGGGGTCCGGTCTCAGGGTTCAGGGTTCGACGGGATCGGTTTTCGAAGGTCGGATACAAGATGAAGAGCTTAGCGTTCCGGGAAGAAGGACTTGGTGTCCGAGAGACGATCTTGTCGCATCCGCGGTCGTCGGGTCGTGTCGTCGGTCTTGTCATTTCACGGCGGAGATCTTGGTGTCCCGGGTTCTCGGCGAGCTCGGCGTCCGGGAAGGAGTACTTGTCGCACCGGGGTCTTGGTGTCCTCGGATCCGATTGAAGATCTTGGCGTTCGGCGGGATCGGTCTTCGGTATCGGGGCTTCGAGGGTCCAGAAGAACTTGGTTTGGCATCGGTTCTCGTCAGTAGTCCTTGTCGAACCGATAGTCTGCTATTGAACTTGAGCCAGGCCAACACCACATGCACCAACAAGCCAGCATCAAGGCCGCACACAACAGGAAGGATCAAGAGCCTCCCACGGACGTGCACGGAACAAGCAGCAAAATTAACAGGGGCGACAACAACCAACGAACAAAGTGCGCATGCGGGCTGGGCGGAGATGTTGCACAGGAGAGAACTCGTGCGGGAGGAGCCAGGCTCACGCACGCTTCTGGAGTGCTCGACGGCAGTCCTGACAGGCAGGGTCGAGCCGGGCCCAGGCGCTGGAACCAGAGGCGAGGCCCAAGCAGGAGGGGTCACCGGGGAAAGGGGCACGCGGACGCGCATGCGGAGGAGAGCCTGCGGACGTGGCGGTCAGGGCGATGGCAGGAGGCCCAACGCGGGGTAGTGAAGGCGGTGGCAGGTCGGGGGGAAGGAGAGGCCGGCAACACGGAATAGAGGGTGGCGGGCGAGGTTGAACGAGAGGGTGATGGACTGCAGCGGTGGTGGCGGTTGCAAGGGAGCCTGGTGGCGGCAGCTTGCTGCAGAGGGAGAGGCAGGGCGTGCTCGGGCCGGGAGGCCTGACGCGGTCCAAGGAGGTGAGGACGAGGCCGGGCGACACCGCGGAGGCCGACGGCGCTCGCGACGAGTATGGAGGCGAGGGTGCAAGGTGAGGGAGAGGGCTCGAGGCGGGGAGGCGCGGCCAGCTCTGGGGAGGTCGAGGATGCGGCCGGCAAGGATCCTGCGGAGGCGTGTGGCACCGGCGGAGGGCGCGGACACCGGCGCTGCAGAGGAGACTCGACGGCGACGGAGGAGGTCGGGTGGAGGGCAGCGGGGTCGTGGCTCGCAGGGCGGCGATTTGTGGCCAAGGCGAGGAGGTCGAGGGGGCACAAGGGAGGCGGGGAGCGGAGGGCGGCGGCTGGGAAGGGAGCTCGGGCCGGCGAGCTCGCTGCGGCGGCGGGTCAGGGATGGAGCAGGGGATGGAGGTCGGGTGGTTGGCGACGCATGGGGGGAAAAACGAGGTGGGAGGTGGGGACAGGCGAGAGCAGAGGAGGGCGGTGGGGCCGGGTCCGCTAGGTGGGGCCAGGTCCAGGGGTTTCCAGGGGGTGTCGGCGGCAGAGGGTTGGTGGGTGCGTTGTGTGTATGTGTGGCGGGTTGGGTGGAGAAGGTGGCAGATGGTGATTGGGTGGGGGCTTGGTCAGGGGTGATGTGGCGCGCTGCGAGTGGAGGAGGTGATGTGGCTGGAGGGGTGGGTAGATAGGATTGGGTAGAAAAAGGGTCTAGGTTTTAGGTTTATTATTTTGTAAGATATTTATTTGTTTTGTTTTGTTTGAAAACTTTTTAGCAAATAATTTTTAGTTAAATAGTTTAGCAGATAAATATGAGACTTTGTTTCGAAATAAAAGAAGGGTAATTTTAGAAAACAAAAATAGGCTTTTTTGAAAATAGTTCCAGGCAAACAAATGCATGATGACGACGATGCAATGCACAAAAACAACGCGATTTTCTAGTAATGGTTTTGCGGGATGCCACAACTATGGCTTGAGTTTGCAATACCACCCCGATAAAGCAAATATTGTAGCAGATGCATTAAGCCGTAAGTTTTATGTGAATGGCCTTACTAAGGGAGAATTGCCAGATGATTTGCGTGCCCAGTTCAAAGATCTCAGATTGGAGATAGTGCCTAAAGGACATCTCATGTCATTGGATGTTCAACCCACCTTGTTGGAAAAAATCAATGAATCTAAAAAGCCGGACAAGGAAATTGAAGAGATTAAGGAAAAGATTGGTAAGGGAAAAGCCAAAGGATTCCATGAAGACGAATATGGTACTTTATGGTATGGAAAACGTATCCGCATTCCGCAAGATCCGGAGCTTCGGAAACTGATTTTACAAGAAGCACACAACTCACCATATTCCATTCATCCGGGTAACACCAAAATGTACATGGATGTGAAGGAAATATTTTGGTGGAATAATCTCAAGAAGGACATCGCTGAACATATTGCTTTGTGTGATGTATGTACTAGAGTGAAAGCGGAACATCAGAAACCAGCAGGATTGTTACAACCACTACCTATTGCGGATTGGAAGTGGGACAAGATTGGCATGGATTTCATCACTGGACTGCCAAGGACTAGATCGGGATATGATTCCATTTGGGTCGTGGTAGATCGCCCAACTAAAGTGGCTCATTTCATACTCGTGAAGACAACCTATACAAGTGCTAAGTTAGCCAAGATCTATATGAATATGATCGTGTGTCTGCATGGAGTACCCAAGAGTATTGTGTCTGATAGGGGAACTCAATTCACTTCCCATTTTTGGAGGCAACTGCATGAATCATTGGGAACGAGATTGGAATTCAGCACTTCTTTTCATCCCCAGACTGATGGACACACAGAAAGAACCAACCAGATTCTAGAGGATATGTTGAGGGCATGTGCCCTAGATTATGGTGCTAGTTGGGATGAAAGTCTGCCTTACACATAATTCTCTTACAACAACAGCTATCAAGCCAGCATTGAGATGGCACCGTTTGAATTTCTCTATGGGAGAAAGTGTACTACACCATTGCTATGGAATGGTGTTGGAGGAAGAAACTTGTTCGGGCCAGAACTAATCAAGGAAGCTGAAGAGAAAGTCAAGTTGGTAAAGGACAGATTGAAGATAGCACAGTCCCGACAAAAGAGCTACGCAGACCCAAGCGTAGGGAAGTCACCTATGACGTGGGTGATAGAGCTTATCTTAAAGTATCACCACTTCGTGGAGTGAAGAGATTTGGAGTCAAAGGAAAATTGGCCCCAAGATATGTTGGACCATTCAAGATTCTGAGCCGTAAAGGAGAAGTGGCATATGATATTGAACTGCCTGAGTCATTGTCTGCTGTTCACAATGTATTTCACGTAAGTCAGCTAAAGAAATGCCATCTAGAGATGGAAGAGACTTCTTTGAAGGATACTATACCTTTGGAAGAGGTCCAATTGGAAAGTGATATCACTTATGAGGAAAAACCTATCAAGATTCTTGAGACTGCAGAAAGAGTTACTCGGACAAAGACTATAAAATTCTACAAAGTTCAGTGGAACCATCATTCCGAGGAAGAAGCAACATAGGAAAGAGAAGATGATCTTCGGAAATACCACCCTCACCTATTTTTTAGCCAATCCGAATCTCGAGGGGGAGATTCACCTTAAAGGGGGTTAGATTTGTAACATCCCAAAAATCATGAATTATAGAGTTTGCATATCATTCATGCATCCTCATGCATTTGGTTTATTTTTAAACAAAGTTTCAAATCAGGAACCATTTTTTTGGCTATTATTTCATGTAATCAAGACAATGGCTTTATTTCTACTCTCAAGAATGAGAATACTTTGTTTCAACCAGAAGTGGTTTGAATGTTGATTTCAAAACTTACTCAAGTTTTCAAAACAAAGAATCTAAATTAAAACCATTTTAATGCCTTATATAAATAAATAGGCAAAGCATGGTTTTATTTTATTTTTAATGGGCCAAGACATTTGTGAGCAAACAACAATGTTTTATACACAAAAATGAGCATGCTTCACTTGACGAAAATACAGAAGTAGTTTGAATTCAAACTCATTTGGAATTCATTTGAATTTGGTTTCTGAAAATCAAAATAGAAATAGAAAAGGATAAAAGAAAATATAAAAGGCCAGCGCTACCAAATTGTCCCAACACAGGATCCAGCCCACTAAGCCCACCCAGGCCAATTTCCCTCTGCTTCTCTCTCACGCGCACAAACTCCACCCACAGTCGCTGACCCGCGGACCCCACTGCCACCTCAGCTCTTCTTCCCCAAATCTCGCCCGCGGACCACATCGCCGCTGTTGTTGCTGTAGATAATGGCGCGACGTAATTATCCTTGATTCTGCAAGAGTTTCCTGTCGCGCTGCTGCCTACTTAAGCCCCTACTCCCCACGGTCATTTCCCCCCACACAGCACACTCGCTCCGCCACCAGGCTGCCAGTATGTCGAATCGCACTGCCGCTGCCCGACGAACTCCGGCGTGTGATTACGGTGAGCTCCGACCGCCCCTTTGCCTCTGGTTCAATCGAGCGTGACCCTCGTGTCCATGTGCACCTTCTGATGCTTTTAGTTTGCTTGCTCGTGACCCAGGTCGCCGCCCCCATCCACGTCTGCAAATGACCGAGCCGCCGGTCAACTCCGTCGAGCAATCACAGTAAAATCCGAGCGCCCCTTGACTCCTCTTGCATACGACTAGGTTCGCCATGTCCTTGCGCAGCTGCTAACGCCCCTGGTTTCTGCTAGGGAGATCCATAACGTCGGCAACATATTCGTCTGCAAGAACCCGACACCGCCCGCAACTCCGACGAGCTCTAGCCACCACTATAGCACACCCCCGCCCCAATCGCGGCCACGTTGAGCTTCCTCGCAACCGTGCGATGCTGGTAAGGCTAACCACAACCCCTATCCCCCTCTAGAATCGTCGAAGCACCATCGCCAGTAGCGCCACCGCCGCCAGCATCCAATTGCGCCGCCCATCGATGGTCGCGTGCTCAGCAGCCGTTGGATCTAGATCTAGCGCGTAGGATTAGATCACTTAGCGAAGGGGTACGAGTAGATCTGGCCCGTGCGATTTTATTTAGATCGTGCGGCTCTTGTTGATCGATCCGGCCGAACCAGTACGGGCCAATAAGACACGCCCACGTGTCTGGGATTTTGATTTAAATCTTTTTTTGAATCTATTAGTTATTCAAACTTGTAAATTCAATAACTTTTGTTCTGTTTATCCAAAAAATAAATAATATACCATTAGAATCACAAAAGTAAATCCTACACATCTATTGTCTTAGTTTTGTATTTTGTTTCTGTTAAAATAGAATTTTATGCAGATACATTTGTAGGCCTATTTTTTGTATAAAAATTAATTGGAAAATGGTTTAAAGGCCAAATAAAGTTTATTTGGTGTATAAATTTTTAGTCTATTGATCAGTACCGTTTTACTTGTCTTGGTTTGTTTAGAAAAATCATCACATGGCATTTGCATGCATTCATATATTTTTGTTTGATTATTTGAAGTATGAATTTGGTGCTATCATTTTATGTGTAGATTTTGGTGTTAGTGGTGATTGTGACTGTGAGGATCGTTGTTACTCCCCCAACTACCAAGGAATGTGGTGCTTCATATTTTTATCCCATTATTTTGACTATGCATTAGTGATATTTTGTATAGGGCTTGCATGATAATTTTTGCTAAGTATCTATATGCCATGCTTGGGAAATATATATGCTTGATAGTAGTTGTGGAATTGTTAGTATTTTCTCTAAGATAAGATACTTGCTATTTCCATTCTTAGCCTAGCTAGTATCAACCAAGGGTGTATTATATATATATGCTATGGAAAAATATTGCTAAGTCTTTGACTTGTGTTTTTGCTTAATAAAACAACTAAGTGAATGAAACACCTTGGTGGAATGGTTGTTTGGGTTATGTTGAGTGGTTACACAAGGCCCACATCTATGGTCTACCTTGTGTATCACACTTGTGGAAAGCCACCCAGGAACAAAGGGATTTTAGATGCCATATGTTAAGAAGCTTCTAGTGCAGCCACATGGCATTATGGGCTCTGCCTGGATCATATAGGTTGCAATAACTTAGCCAAATGGACAGTTGGTGATAGGGGGTGATAGGTTTGGAACGCGTCCATTTTGGTCTAAGGGAAGGCTTCTTAAAGGTCCTGTCTTGATGAAATTCAAGTCTTGTGGGGAAAGTGCACCACCTCTGCAGAAGGAAGAATATAATTACTTAGCTGTTTTTTCCGGAAATGGACAATTTGAGCATCAAGACATGGAAGCTATCAAGAATCTCCTCATACCAATTTCTAAGTTAAAAACTTGTGGTTGAACAAGGGTAAAGGTTCACCAATGTCTATTGGTGGTTCCTTGGGATTTTTTGCCAAACCAAATGTAGGGTTTCGTAGCATGGAAAACAAAAATTTTATATCGCATACAAACAAACAAGCCAAGATCTATCTACTAGATTGTAGCAATGAGTCGATGGAATAACTCAACCTCGAAGATTCCAAAGTGTTTAACGAGAGCGGATTCTCGTGGGTGATGTAGTCGTACTCTTCCTGATCTCAAGATCGCGTAGACGATCCTTCTGCCATGCTCCGGAAGACTCCGCCCGTCGGTCACATCGTTCGATCGACGAAGACCTTCCTCTCCCTTGTTCCAGAAAATGGAGGTTGTAGCACTCTCTCGCGATTCCTAAAGACAACGGCGTGGTACCAAGTAGAGGGAGATCTCAGGCTTCGCCTTAAGCCGAAGCGAGTATGGTGGACTATGAGAGAGCTCCTCGGCGATCTAGGGTTTAGACACACCAAGGAGGAGGTGCTAGGGCCGGCGGCTAGGGCTTGGGGCTTGCCCAAGTCGGCGGCTAGGGGAGCCCTAGGCGACGGCAACAGGAGGTGGCGGCGCCGGGCTAGGGTTTTGGGGTAGGGAACTTGTATACTAGGAGGGGCAGCCCTGCCCCTCCTTATATAGGTGGAGGGGCGCGCCAGGGGAGGGGAGTCCCTCCCCAACTCGGTTTCCCAAGGGGGCCGGCGGTGGAGGGGAGGAACTCCTACCCAACTCGGTTTCCACCTTCCCCTGCACTTCCCAAAATAGTTGTTTGACTTTTCAAATTGGCGTTTGACTTTTCAAACTAGGATTTGATTAAACCCTCTATTTTGTTCAGCGATGATACATAGTACATGATGCAATCATTCCAACTTGGTATGACACATTCATGTACCCTTCCCCTCCGGAGTGTCGGACATTCCAGAACCTTCTAGAACATTCCCGATGAAAACACCGGAACCATTCTCCAACTCTGAAACAGGACTTTCCTTATATGAATCTTATTCTCTGGACCATTCCGGATGTCCTCGTGATATCCTGAATCCCATCCGAGACTCCGAACAACATTCGGTCTCTTTCTCATCATTCCATAACTACTCAAACAACGTCGAATCCTTAAGTGTGTCTCCCTATGGTTCGTGAATTATGCGGACATGATCGAGACACTTCTCCGAACAATAACCAATAGAGGAATCTGGAAATTCATATGGTTCCCACATATTTCTAGGATTACTTTGCGATCGAATGAACCACTTACACACGATATCAATTTCCCTTTGTCTCATGATAGTTTACTTATCCGAGGTTATGTTCGTCGGTATCTCTGCATACCAAGTTCAACCTCGTTACCGATAAGTACTCTTTTCTCGTTCCCGTGATATGTGATCCCTTTGTGAGCCAGTCACATGCTTGCAAGCTAATTGGATGACATTTCACCGACAGGGCCCAGAGTATATCTATCCGTCATATGGATGGACAAATCCCACTCTTGATCCATGTGTCTCAACCAATACTTTCCGAACACTCAATGCCACATTTATAGCCACCCGATTCACGGTGGTGTTTGATGTCATCAAAGCATCCATCCGGTAAAGGTGATATGCATGATCTCATGGTCGAAGGAATTAGGTTACTATGTATCAGAAAGCATATAGCAATTGAACTATTAAAATGACTTGATCTTTATGCTACGCTTATCTATAGGAGTATGTCCATCATATCATTCTCGTAACGATATGATCTTGTTGTTAATAACATCTCAATGTTCATGATAGGGAAACCACAATAATTTATTAACCAACAAGCTAGTATTATGAAGAGGCTTTACTAGGGACTTCAATTTAAGTTTACAAACCACACAAGCATTAATGTTTCCTTGTTAATACTATTATAGCATGCATGTAAACATTTATCATAAACACAAAGATATAATAATAACTATATTTATTATTGCCTCTAGGGCATATCTCCAACACCAAAAACTTAGTGTTGTCAACTGATCGGTAAAATGTATTTTGAGCAAAGCAAGCCTAAGCTAAACTTAGACAAATTCATGTAGAAGCTAGATACTATTATTCTACTAAGGTATCACTTGCCAATACTATTCCAATGTATTGACCCACTGTGGCTGTAACTTGTGATGTTGCAGGTTATTCTGATGAGGATTACGGTTATGAGTCTACACTCAACATGCTTGCCTGTGGAACATGAATATGAAGACTTTTATTTATATTGTTAAGTTAAACTCTTGTACTAGCCTATGGCTATGGAGTTGTAAAAGACTATGTTATCTATGGAATGATGATGTAATAATGACCTTTGTTTCTGTGTACTTCATCTTAAACTGTGGATGCTAGCAATTGATCCAGGGACTAGCATTGCAATCACAGGGACCTTTACCTTTATAAAGGTGGGGTATTACACTATATGTCGTCTCCTCGAATGTGAGAACCTGGCACATGGCTTAATAGGATTGATAGTATACCCATACCAACAAGTTGCAATTTCTTTTCCAGAATCTCATCTGAAAAGAACTCTAAAGTTAAGTGTGCTTGGCCTAGAGAAATTGGAGGATGGGTGACCGACCGGGAAGTGGGTACCGGGTGTGCATGAGTGAGGACAAAGTGCGCAGAAAAGACTAGTGTTGGTATGTGGGGTTAGTCTAGAGATCCTATTGAGCTGCCAGGATTGACAGCCACTGGTCCGAAGAGGCCGGGGTGTTACAAGTGGTATCAGAGCCGACCCTCACGGTTACACGGGCGTGTGCGGGTCAGTGACAGACATGTGGCGCATGGCGCGTGTATCCTAGAGTGGACATGGCATGGAACATGTGCCGGCACTGGACGCACAGACATGTGCCAAGAGGGGATGTTCCTGGCTTGTGGTTGATCGACGAGGGCGTCGATCTTCTAAGGGTGGGTCTATGTGAGAACCTGGCGCATGGCTTAATAGGATTGATATTATAACCATACCAACAAGTTGCAACTTCTTTTGTGGAAGCTCATCTGAAAAGAACTCTAAGGTTAAGCATGCTTGGCCTAGAGCAATTGGAGGCTGGGTGACCAACCGGGAGGTAGGGGCTGGGTGCGCATGAATGCAAAAAAAAGTGCGCAGAAAAGACTAGTGTTGGTCTGTGGGGTTAGTCTAGAGATCCTATTGAGATGCCAGGAGTGACAGCCGCCGGTCCGGAGAGGTCAGGGTGTTACACCGAACCAGTTGCACAGGGTGAAACTATTTGAGGAGGCGGAGGAGGCGCCAACTATACGGCAGCAACTATTTGGCGGCCGCCTGTATAGTTGGTCGTCAACTCCTCTTCCTCTGTTTCTCGCTTTGGTTTTTCTTCTGGTATTATTAATATTTCCCAAATAGGCGATTTAGGTAGTTTTTGGCTCCTTTTCTCTCCAGTATAACTTCTCCAAGAATTATGTCCATTGGATCCATCATCTCATCTGATACTGGTGAAAATAAACATAAAAAGTGCATGCGAACGCCATAAAATACCAAAATCCTACATCTACAATGCAAAATAATAATCTAAAACATGATGCAAATACGCACTCATTAGTATCCTTCCTGACCTACAAGGCTCGGTAGTACTCTCTATAGGAGTTTCATGAGGAGGAGGTTCCTTATCATCATTTCCTTCTTCCATTGGTGGAGTCAACACTAAAATAGATTTTGGCGATGCGCTGCTCGCCAATTCAGGAAGATAAGGTTAAATAACCTCGTCGATTTCTACCTTCCTACTACTCACACATTTCGAGAGAAACTCTTTTTCTAGAAAGGATCTATTCTTGGCAACAAAAACTTTTCCTTCGGATCGGTAATAGAAGGTGTACCCAACTATTTTTAGGTGTCCTATGAAGACGCATTTTTCCATTTTGGGTTCGAGCTTATTAGACTGAAATTTCTTCACATGAGCTATAGGGTCCGCAACATAGAAAACAAAAAAAATCCTATGATGGGAACAACTATGTACCAATATCTATCTACTAGATACAAGAAACGGGCGGATATACATCTGTAGAGAACATACCCTTGAAGACCGACAAAGTTTAGAGGTTGTACTCGTGGATATGATGTAGACGAACTCTTGCCAATCTCAAGATCGACATGAAGTTCTAGCGCCGCAAATCAGCGGCGCATCCGTGCTCGCACACACGTCCGAGCCACCGAACAACCTCCACCTCCTCGCTCCAGCGATGCAGCAGAAGCAACAACTCTTTATTGCCGAAAAGCCACCGGGAACATGTATCTCGCTAGTCCAAGACCATGGGGGATCAACTAGAGGGGGAGAGAGATCCTTCACGAGGAGGTGTGTGTGAGAGAGAGGGAGAGGGGGGCTTTATATGGGGGGAGGGGGAACCCCAAGGGGGTGGCCAGCACATGGGGCTGCCCCTTGCCCTCCCTCCATTCATGTGGGTGGAGCATCCACTCACTTTTAGCCCCTTCATTTCTCCACTCAAAATCCCACTCAAAAAATCCCATTAAATTTCCACCAAATTTAATGCAATATCTCTTTAAATAAAAATCCTTTTATTTGTTCATAATTTTTTCAATTACTTTAATGGAAAAACATTCACATATAACCCCTTGCTAGTATTTCATTTCACATGCAGAAACACTTTAGCAATTTCACACAAAACAGTTTCGGTGTCTAATGAAATAAATTCCTGCGCTTTGTAAATCTTTTCAGCATGAAACTATTTGTTCCAAATGGTGTCGGTGTCTCTTAAGTGTGTCACCCTATGGTTCACAAGTAATGAGGACATGATTGAGACCCTTCTCGGATCAATAATCAGAAGCGGGACCTGGAGATCCATACTGACTCCCACACATTCAACAATGATTTTCTTGTGATCGTGAGAACCTTTTACGCTAGAATCTCAATCCCATTGTCTCGCGATATATTACATGTCTGAGATTCGATTATCGGTATCTTCATACCTATTTTTTTCTCGTTACTGACATGTACTCTTTTCTCGTTCCCGTGATATAACATTCTAGTGATCAAATCACTTGCTTGCAAGCTAACCAATGTGATATCACCGAGAGGGCCTAGAGTATATCTATCCGTCATCGGTATGAAAAAATTCCACTCTTGATCCATGGTCATCAACATAAAACTTTAGTAGCATTGAACCCATCTTTATAATCACCATGTTACGGTGTGACGTTTGATGTTATCAAGATACTCTTCCAATGTTAGTGATTGACATGATCTCATGGTCTAAGGATTAGGATTACTTCGTATGATGTTATAGCAATATAAACTCAATGACTTTGATCGCAATGCTATACTTCAGATGAATATTCATCACATCATTCGAATAATGTTGTGATCTTGTTATTAACAAGATCCAATGTCCATGATCAGGAAACCTTGATCATCTTGTTAATCAACGAGCTAGTTTATAAGAGAGGCATAACTAGGAGCTTTCTGTTTGTTTATTAAACACACATGTATTAACGTTTCCTTATTAATACAATTATGGCATGCAAAATAAACATCTATCATATACTTGGAATATACATAATAACAACTTTATTATTGTCTCTCAGGTCATATTCCCTTTAGTATCCCAGTTGCACTAGAGACAATAATCTAGTTACATAGTGATAAATCTAACACCCATGGAATTCTGTTGTTGATCATGTTTTGCTCTAGGAAGAGTTTTAGTCAATGGATCCGCTACATTGAGATCCATGTACTTTACAAATCTTTATATCTCCATCCTTGACATGCTCGCGGATGGAGTGAAACCGGCGCTTAATATGCTTGGAATTCTTGTGAGACCTTGGTTCTTTGGCATTGGCTATGGCTCCATTGTTGTCACAACAGATCACCAATGGGTCCAACACGCTCGCAACCACACCTAGTTCAGTTATGAATTCCTTCATCCAAACTGCTTCCTGAGCTGCTTCCGAAGCAGCAACATATTCGGCCTCCATTGTTGATCCCGCCACCACGGGTTGTTTGGAACTCCTCCAACTAACCGCTCCACCATTCATGAGAAATACGTATCCGGATTGAGACTTAGAGTCATCCGGAACGGTATCGAAGCTATCGTCGACATAACACTTAGCGACGAGCTCTTCTTCACCTCCGTACACGAGAAACATATCCTTAGTTCTTCTTAAGTACTTAAGGATATTCTTGACCTCTATCCAGTGTTATGATTATGGATCAGATTGGTATCTACTAGTTAAACTAATAGAATGTGGCACATCCGGTCTTGTACATAGCATGGCGTACATTATACAGCCTATGGCTGAAGCATAGGGGACTTTGTCCATTATTGTTGGGGAGGTGACCCCGGATAGGGTCAAGACAGGGGAAAGACGAAAGGAGTCTCCCTTGTCATGAGCCGAGTTACTATTTATATCGGCCGAGTCATGTAAGAGTCGGCCGAGATAAGCAAGGCCATGATAGCTATAGAAGGACTAACACCTTATCCGGCCGACATATGAAATAAGTCGGCCGAGCGAGTCTGATTAACTTGAATGCAGGTGAAGCCCGAGCCGAGTTATGCGACACAAGGCCGAGTAACACGAAGCTTGCAGGAGAAGGAGGTGCCTATAGTCAAACCCTACTCACTAGCTAGGGGGAATCTGAACAGAGCCAGGCATAAAGGACAAGGAGCAGCGCAGCAGAAGGGCAGAAGAAGGTCACGGAGGTGACAGTCAGGGAGCCCGAGGCGCACATGTGGGGCTCTCTGGAACATTGCCGTCGATAGAAGGGGGACACGGAAAGGAGGTCGCCGAGTTACCATATTGGGACAAGCATATTCCTCGAATATGCTTACCACGTTAGCCCTAGGAGGAACCAAGGCGCCCATTTATAAGGGGAGACGCGGGTTCCTGAGAGGGGATCGATTCATTCTACGCCGTAAGGCCCGGGTACTAGCTCTCTTCTTCCTACAAACAGCTCAAGGAGCACTTGTAGTCCTTAAGAGGAGAAATAAAGATCTGCATGTTAGTCATTTGAGTGTAGAAATCACTACATATTTCCTCCCCAGATCCCTCTAGCATCCATTGGCCCCATACTTTAGCCTACCCATGGCATCTGTCGTGCCACCACCACGACAGTTGGCGCCCACCGTGGGGCCAGCAGCGGTGCTAGCTGGAGTCAAGATCCGGACGGGAAACTTCATCCACACCGGCGAGCGCGTTGTCTGTAGCTTAGTCCAGAGATTCGATATCTGGGACTATGTCAGTGATAACGCAGGCATCTTCAGGAGGAAAGCGCCTCCACGTAACGGCGTCTTCATCAACTTGGGCACGCACAAGGTCTACGTCGGCGTCGACACCTCCTGCGTTTATCCTCACCAAGTTGTTGATGCAGGAGAACTTCCCCTCAGTGCCATTAACGGTCCGCGTGGAGCACGCCCCGTCGACAGCGTCCAGGTGATGGTCACAGCCACGATACAGACGGCAGGAGCAGGCGCCGGATCAAGCAAGGACCCGGCGGCAGGGGGACAGGTGACCACAAAGCAAGCAGCTCCACAGCCCATCGAGGTAGATCCGTCGGCAGCCAAGTCAGCCGAGGTGCAGGAGACAACCCCAAAGGCAGCAAGGGTAAGATGGCCACCTCTGGAAAGACCAGAGAATATTATCCAGGCAACTATAGATAATCTAACCACGCCTGTGGCGCTGATACTTGATCCGGCTAATGCTCAGGCAGAGTTAGAAGAGACTAGGCAGAAAGTACTGATAGAAGCAAAAAAGGTGTCGGCCTTGCGGGAGTCCTTGAACAGGACTCTGCGAGAGTATGCTAAGGCAAATAAACTAGATATTTCCCCCGAGCGGGTAGATGAATTAAGATTGAGAGGAAAAAACCTCATGAATGATATCAACAAAGAGCATGAGACTCATAAAGCAGATTCAGTTGATCTAGGCTTGCCGAGGTATAGCACCCCGGCAAAGAACCTAAGGGCGGCAAATGCCGCTGCATTGGAGTTAGAAGGATTAACCGGCGAAACCCGGCAAAAATAGCAAGAAAGAGTGAATGAGCTGGTATGCATTGCGAACCAGCAAAATGAAGAAATGCTTAGGGCTGACCCGGCAAGACCGGGAGCCTCGCTTATGGTTCATTCGGCTGGAGCAGCGCCTGCACTATCCGTAGCAGCGGCATCGTCACCCGGAAACAATGCATGAAAAGATAGAGCGGTAACCTCAGGAAAAATAAATAAGCAAATCGTTCCATATGATCCGGCAGTAGCCGGAAAGGTCAATGAAAATAGAGGCAACGGAAGCCGAGGTAACAGTGGCGAAAGAAACCCCGGCCGTGCCAACAAAGGAAATGGAAGCCGAGGTAATGGAGACCTCGGAAGAGGAAATCACGAGAACAATAACCCGACAGAGGGAAGGAGAGACCCACCGCCCGATCCTCAGTCGAGGTATGAGCCTCGGCAAGAGCGAGAATTGAGACCAGCTCACCATAATCAGGCAGACGAGAGGTACAATGATGGTTACTCAGATATGGAGTATGCAGGACATGGTGGGAACAACCATTATGGACCGCAGGAGATAATCATTTACAGAAACTTGCCATCAAATGATGCAAGATTAAAACTAGACAGGTTGTATCGATCCGAGTTGTTAGAGGAACAGGGTCCGCCTGGTCCGGCGTGTTTCGGACCTCGGATCATGGGCGAGCCACCAGTGCCAAACTTTCAACTGGCAAGGGGCACGAAAACATAAAATGGGAGCACAAAACCACATGATTGGTTGATTGACTATGCCACTGCAGTAAAAATAGCTAGTGGAAACTTGCGATGGGCGGTAAGATATGTCCCGCAAATGCTGGAAGGACCAGCCAGAGTATGGCTGAACAATCTTCCAGCAGGCAGTATCAACTGTTGGCTAGATTTTGAAGAGATATTTGTCAGCAACTTCACCAGTACCTACAAAAGGCCAAATAGGCCACAACAGCTCGCTATGTGCAAGCAGAGGCCGAATGAGACAGATAGAGAATTCTTGACTCGGTGGTGTAACCTTAGAAACTCATGTGAAGGGGTTATAGAATCTCAAGCGATAGCTTGGTTTGATCAAGGCTGCCGATACGCCAGTGTATTGTGGCAGAGGCTGCAAATAGATATGCCGACCACCTTGGCAGAAACCATCAGGATAGCAGATTCGTATGCATTGGGGGATCCGACACAACCAGAACTAATGCCGGCAGAGCATCAAGATCAATATGCAAGAGATGCAGCCGGATCATCGAGGCGCAACGAGTTCAGAGGTATAAGAAGAGAGGAAAGACCAGATTACAGATATGCATCCAATCAGGTGGACACTAAGGAACGACGGGAAGAGACAGTGGACACCAGAACAGAAGAAGCAGTGGCAGGAAAGGCCGAAATAAACGTTTGATTCCATGTTGGATCAACCGTGTAAGTTCCATACTCCAAATCCGGCCAAGCCGGCTAATCATACGACTCAACAATGTGCTTGGATGAAAAACGCAATGGGGAACCCGGCGAGAATGCAAGAGCCTCCTCATCAAGCGCATCAACAGCAGCAGCCACAGTTAACTGGAGCAAATGCGCAGCAGTTAATGTTACCCCCACCTCCTCCGAGGTATGATAACTCGGACCGAAGAGATGCAGTACATCAAGTGATAAATCAAGGTCAGGATGGAAGGGCATACCTCGGAAATAATGGACGTAATGATTACAGGGAGCATCATCAATCATATTGTGTGTTCACAATAGAACAGCAAGACAGGCAAAGTGGACAACGCCGGCATATGGAGGTAAATACGGTTATGCCTGCGGTACCAAGATATGTGCCTTGGTCAGATAAGGAAATAACCTGGAGCATAAAGGATCACCCGAAAATAATGCTGAATCCAGGGTCGTACGCACTCGTACTAGATCTGACATTTGTTGGGCCCAGCATTAATGTGAAATTTTCAAAATTACTCATTGACAATGGGAGCAGTATCAATATCATGTACAAAGATATGATGCATAAACTCAAAATAGCGCAGAATATGCTGCAATCCACAAGAACCACATTCCATGGAATAGTGCTGGGACTTTCGTGCGAACCCATTGGGAAAGTCCGAGTAGATGTATTATTCGGCACAAGGGAGAATTGCAGAGCGAAAAATTTGGAGTTTAAAGTGGTGGACCTAGAAAGTTGCTATCATGCTTTACTCAGACGGCCAGCATTGGCCAAATTCATGAGCAGATGCCACATTACTTACTTGAAAATGAAGTTACCCGGACCACAAGGGGTGATAACAGTAGCCGGAGATTACAGGAAGTCGATGGAATGTGCTTCGGCTGGATCAAACCTGGCCGAGTCATTGGTGATTGCAAAAGAAAAAAGAAGGATTCAGGAGGTAGCGGTTCTCGCTCAGTCGGCACAGCTAAATATGCCGGCATTAGCCAACCCACATGGAAGTGTTTATTTCCAGCCGACTAAAGAGACAAAAAAGGTCCAGATAGATGAGCAGTTCCCAGAGCTCACCATCACGATTGGTGCCGGCCTAGATGCCAAATAGGGAGGCGAGCTCACCAACTTCCTCCGTGAGAATCTGGATATCTTTGCATGGTCAACTCAAGACCTGCAAGGTGTGCCGAGGGAGTTGGCTGAGCACTCTTTGCATGTAAGGCCAGGAGCAAGGCCGGTGAAACAACCTCTCCGCCGCTTCGCCGAAGATAGGAGAAAAATAATAGGGGATGAGATAGCTCGGCTCCTTGCAGCCGGGTTCATCATGGAAGTACTTCATCCGGATTGGCTATCAAATCCGGTGTTAGTAGAAAAGAAAAAGATGACCCAAATGTAGCCGTCGTATGGCGAATGTGTATCGATTAGACCAATCTAAACAAGGCATGTCCCAAAGATCCTTTTTCTTTACCTAGGATAGACCAAGTCATTGATTCGACCGCTGGTTGTGAGCTGTTGTCATTTGTAGATGCGTATTATGGTTTCCACCAGATACCGTTAAATCCGGCTGATCAAATAAAGACTGCGTTTATTACCCCGTATGGGGCTTATTGCTATCGCACCATGCCATTCGGCCTGCGTAATGCAGGAGCAACATACCAGAGATGCATGCAAAAGTGTCTACATGACCAGATAGGAAAAAATTTACAAGTCTATGTAGACGATGTGGTCATAAAAACCAAAGAGAGCAAACGCTCCTGGATGATATTCGGCAGACATTCACAAACCTGAGAAGGTTCCGAATGAATCTTAACCCGGAAAAATGTACCTTCGGTGTGCCGGATGGGAAATTACTCGGTTTTATCGTATCCAGCCGAGGTATAGAGGCAAATCCAACTAAAATCCGAGCAGTTGAAAAAATGGAATTGCCGAGGTGTCTAAATGATGTACAAATATTCACGGGCAGCCTGGCCTCGCTGAGTCGATTTGTATGTCGGCTGGGGGAAAAGGCATTACCTCTGTATCAACTAATGAAAAAGTCTAATAAGTTCATTTGGACACCGCAAGCAGATAATGCATTTCATGAATTAAAAAGATGTTGGTCACAGCACCAATCCTGGCCTCTCCACTGTCAAAAGAACCTATGTTACTTTATGTAGCTGCCACTAACAGAGTGGTAAGTGCGGTGGTTGTCATGGAACGGAATGAAGATGATAAGTCAATACAAAGGCCGGTATATTACCTAAGTGGGGTACTATCGGCCTCAAAACAGAACTGCCCGCGCTACCAAAAGATGGCCTATGGAGTATACATGTCGGCGAAAAAACTTAAACATTACTTCGAAGGACATCCGATAAAAGTGATTTGTGAAGCGCCCATAGCCGATATATTGAGCAACAAAGATGCAAGTGTCCGAATAGCAAAATGGGCAATCGAGTTATCACCTTATGCTCCGCAATTCGATAGGCGAGATGCAATCAAATCTCAGGCAGTGGCCGACTTCTTTGTGGATTGGGTCGAGGTATGAACCACCATTACCAGATCCGAATTATTGGATAATGCATTTCGACGGATCCAAGCTGAGAAATGGCTTGGGGGTAGGGATAGTGTTGACTTCACTGAAAAAAGATCAGCTGAAATATGTGCTGCAAATACATTTAGCCGCATCAAACAATGTAGCCGAGTATGAAGCACTCGTCCATGGTTAAAGGTGGCAAAGGAAATTGGTATACGTCGGATCCTATGCTACGGGGATTCTGATCTAGTAGTACAGCAAGTATAAGGCAATTGGGACGCACTAGATGCAAATATGGCCCTATATAGATTCCATGTGCAAAAAATCAGTGGATACTTAGATGGATTCGAGTTTCATCATATACCTCGGGCGAAAAATGACGCTGCGGACACATTGTTAAAACTCGGATCAACTAGGCAGTCAATTCCCCCAGGTATCGCCCTAGAGCACCTGAGAAAACCATCGATTATACCATCACCAGAGTCCGAGTCAATTCATATCTTGGTAGAATTGAAAGAAGGAAGGGTGCCAATGGAAATCGACAAAGAATGCAACCCAGGCTTTCTGAAAGTGAACCCGGCCATCGCACGAATGAATACAGAAAAATCCGAAGCTATTATGTCGGCAGAAAACATGGAAATCGACAGTGAGATTATCCCAGAGAAAATCACGCCGACATGGGCGCAAGCCATATTATCCTTCCTTAAGGATGCAACCTTGCCGAGTAATGATGTAATGGCTAGACAGACAATAAGAAGAGCAAAAGATTATACAATCATAAACAATGAGCTATATAAGAGAAGTGTCACAAGCGTGCTGCAAAGATGTGTTGACTCGGCAGAAGGCCAGGAAATACTCCTGGATATACATCAGGGAGAATGCGGGCATCACGTATCGTCCAGAGATTTAGTAGCCAAAGCATTCAGGCATGGATTTTATTGGCCGACGGCGTTGAAGGAGGCAAGAGAATTGGTAGAAAAATGTAACGGTTGCCAGAGATACGCCAGCAAGATACATACCATCGTCCGAATTAAAGACAATACCAATTACTTGGCCATTTTCGGTATGGTGCTTGGATATGGTAGGCCCGTTCAAGTCAGCCCAGGGCAGAATGACTCACATTCTAGTCATGGTGGATAAATTCACAAAGTGGATCGAGGTAAAACCTATAAAAAAATGCGATGGACAAACAACAGTAAAATTCCTCAAAGATATTATCTTGAGATATGGTTATCCACACAGTGTTATTACAGACAATGGCACAAATTTTGCTGAAGGAGCCTTTCCTAGGTTCTGCCAAGAGAAGCACGTAAGACTAGATATTGCCTCAGTGGCTCACCCAGCATCAAACAGGCAGGTAGAGAGATCAAATGGGTTGGTATTGTCCGAAATAAAACCCCGTCTTGTCAAACCTCTGCAAAGGTCGGAAGGATGCTGGATCGAGGAACTACCAGCAGTACTGTGGAGCCTCAGAACTACACCAAACAGGTCAACAGGATATACCCCATTTTTCTAGTATATGGGGCAGAAGTCGTGCTTCCAGCCGACATAATGCATGATTCGCCAAGAGTGACCCAGTACACAACTGCTGAGGTAAATGAGGTAGCTCGGCAAGACGATGTCGATTTGCTAGAAGAGGCTAGGGAATTGGCATTATCATGGTCAGCTATTTATCAGCAAGACCTCCGACGATATCACAGCAAGAAGGTCAATCCAAGATTTTTTAAAGAAGGAGATATGGTTCTTTGGCTAGTGCAGCGCACGACCGGCATGCACAAACTATCACCCCCATGGGAAGGACCATTCATCGTGAGTAAAGCATTGCACAATGATGCATATTACCTAATCGATGCTTAATCACCAGAAAAGAACAAGGCAAACAAAGCCAGCGATGAATCAAAAAGACCATGGAACATAGCTTTACTTTGCCCTTTCTACACTTAGGAGCCATATGATGTACGTCGTAATGTGACGCATCAAGTTGGAGTATCAAGCGTGTATTGAACCTCGGCACCTCGAGAAGCGACTCGAGGACTGCACAATGTTGTTTCTATTTTTTAAGACTATGTAGTAAACCTCGGCATCTCGAGCTGTGACTCGGGGACTGCACTGTGTTATTTCTTATTTTAAATTATGTGTTAAACCTCGGCACCTCGAGCAGTGACTCGGGGACTGCACCGTGTTATTTCTTATTTCTAAATTATGTGTTAAGTTTCAGCACCTAGAGCAGCGACTCGGGGACTGCACCGTATTATCCTTTATTTTGGATTATGCATTAAAACCTCGATACCTCGAGCATTGACTCGGGGACTTCCCCATGATTATTTCTTGTTCTAAAACTACGTATTAAACTTCGGCACCTTGAATGATGACTCGAGGACTGCCCCGTAGTATTCTCTGCATTGACCCATGAATTATATTTCAGCAACCCAGTTCATAACTCAGGGACTGCCGCATGATCCAAGATAGTTCTTTGAGAACACGCAAGAACTCGATAACCCGAGTAATAACTCGGGGACTAATTTGTATTACCCACTGTTTGTCGCTAGACACATGAAAGCTCCATAGCTCAGCTACAGGCTCGAGGACTCCCCAAAATTGATGATCATAACTTGCAAGATATGATATAAACTTGTCTCAGTAATCAGAGGAACAGCAAAGCGAAAACAAACAAAGATTTCTAAGGATAATGCAAAAAGAATAACAAACCCAGCAAATCGAAGTATGATAAGGGATGCAACTTATTGTATCACTTTACCAGATATGGGCTTCGGGCTTTGTACTTCAAATAGAAGTTGAAAACACAACAGCTACGCTGTCGAGTTTATAAGGGGCAGGCAAGATAAATACCGAACTAAGGTTAGCCACATGGAAAAATACAATCCGAACCTACGAAATCAAAGTTCGCCAAAGCAAAGATATAAAGCAATAAGACTTGTTTAAACAGAGTAATAATAATTACCATCACCCATGCCTCAGCGGCGAAAGGCAAAAAGGTTCACACCACACCAAAAGTCAGACAATTGTTCCACAGACATCATACACCCGGCATCCCGGGGACAGAAAATAATTTAAGAGTTTTTGAACCTAAACAGCGAAAAGGGCCAGAGCACCCTTAAGGGACAGCAACACGATCAGGAGCATCGGAAATGGCTATCTCAGATGATGCCGGGGCGACCTCGGTCTCCTACACAGGGGTATTTTCAGGAACTGGGTGCTCCAAGGTAGACGGCACCTCAGCCGAACTTACTTATCCTTCAACGGAAGCAATAGTAGCCTCGGGGGAAAGCCTCGGGGGAAAGCCTCGGCTGCTGAGAAACATTAGCTTGAGCTCGAGAATGCTCAGTCCCTTTAGAAGACGATCGCGCGTCGCCAGCCTCATCCGAGCTTGCATTGGAGTCACAGGAATTATCCGAGTCACCCTCTGCCTCATCCAGATCGTCCGAATCATCATCAGAGGCATTTTTAACTTCGACATCATCCGCTGGATTAGGAAGGAAACTCGGACCTTCAATCCAATTATGCACGTCAGCGTACTCAACAAGCTGGAAGGCACGAGCTTGGCGGCGAGCGAAGAACTCTAGATCCTCAGAGCCAGTGCGCAAATTCATCAAAGTGTCGAGCGAGATGTCCTCGTACCAAGACAGAACGGCTGTAAGTGCCATATCAGCACGAACCCTCCCAGCAGATTCCCTCCAGAGATTTCAATGGGTCTGAGATGCCATTAATCTCTCCACAAGTATTTTGACTTCGTCAATATCAGGAGTCCCAGAGATATTTGGCCAAAGAACATGGTAAGCCCGAATGGCTGCTTGCAGCAGATCTCTTCCCATAATCTTCATTGGTCCAATAGCAGCGCTGACGGCAATCAGGAAGTCTTCCATCGACTATTCTGGACTCGATTCTGCGGGGACACCTCGGCGCTGACGAGCAGAAATCACTGCCTTAGAGCTCACTGGTCTAGCTTCCGGAAAATGATCTACGCGAAAGGAAAACATATCAGTTAAAAATAAGAAAGGGAAAAAATAACTCAGCCACGGTCGGAAACTTACGATGAATATAACCCAACATTTTCTGGAGGTCCTGGGTCCAGTCGGCCTTATTCTTCTCAAAATGAGTGATTTCCTCACTCATCATCCGGTTCTTCAGCTCGGCAGCATCAAGGAGTTCCTTGTCTTTCTGCAATTATAGGCTCAACCGATTCTTTTCTTCAGAGAACTCCTGATCAACTTTTTCCAATTCGGATTTCTGCGAAAGCTTGAGAGACTCAACCTCGGCGTGTAATCGGGTTATCTCATCATCCTTTTCTTTAAGCTGCGTCAAATGAGTGGCGGCTTGTTCTAAAAAATGCAGCATCATATCAGGCATGGATATGCATTCTTGATGCGATGCTGCGAATGTTTGTAAATCGGCTATACCAAATCCAGAAGGTTATAAGAAACCAAGGATTTGTATCGAACGAAAATCAATAGACGAGAAGAATAACTAACCTTCCAGAGCTTTAACTTTATTGGTAAGGCGGATATTAAGATTATTTATATTAGCTACATAGCAGCAAAGAATGAATTAGCACATCAAGCCGAAAATGTTAAGAACTTAAGGAACAATACAAAGATTTATTAAATTACCAGTTTTCTTCACCACAGGGAGAACTTTCTCATATTTCTCTTCCAATTTCTTATGTGCAAAGAGCAACCTCTGAAATTCGGCTTTCCGCCGATCATTGGCAACCTAAGTACCAAAAGTGAATTACACAACTGGATATTCAAAGCTAAAACCGATCCGAATCAAGCAAAACTTAACTCGGATCTAAGTGGCTGGATATTCAAAACTAAGACAGATCCGAATCAAGCAAAAATTAACTCGGATCTAAGTGGCTGGATATTCAAAGCTAAAACAGATCCGAATCAAGTAAAACTTAACTCGGATCTAGGTGGCTAGATATTCAAAGCCGAAATAGATCCGGATTAAGCAAAAATTAATTCAGAATATAAATGGACCACGGTCAATCCAAGTCATGCAGGAAATTGATTTAGCAAATAAGACATTTGAAGCCTAACAAAGCTTCCAAACAAACAACAAGTTATTCGGTTGCAAGCTTCGGGGACTAGTGTATATATACTATCATTTGAATAACAGAAAAAATATCAATAGAAGCGCTTACCTCGTTCATCTTATCACTGTCAGGAAAAATCTTAGCAGCCATATGCAAACGACTGCTGATGTCGGAAAGCTAAAATGGCTGGCTACTCGGATTGCCCTCAAGCTGATCGGCGGCATTCCAATTGTTGGCGTATTCCACCAAAGAGCCGAGGCTGTTCCCACTCTCAGTACAGGTCAGCACTTTACCTCGGACCCGTTGGGTAACTACCGCTGCCGGGGGACTCTTATGAAGAGTAAGCTGAGTATCAGCGACCGGGTGACAACAGGCTTAGCAGAGGAAGCCCCCTTGCAGAGTGCATCAGCGATGTTGGGTTGAGAAGAGCTATCCGGCCCCTTCTGAGATGCTGAAGGTTTGGTGACAACAACCTTCCTAGTCTTAGAAGAGGTTTCCGCAGGGGCAGAAACCTCGGCACTAGGAGTGGCATCCTTGGATGCAGGAGGAACTATGGTTTCCAAGGGGGCCGAGATGGTGATATCCTCGGCTGGAGTTGGAGTAGCAGCTGGAATTGGGGTGGTCAAAGGAATGTCGGGGGAAACCTCAGTGGTCATAGCAGGGGCAACAGGCTCAACAGGATGATCTACTGGCGGAGTTATGTCGGCGTTAACGGTGGGGGCTGTGGGTACATCTTGCCGAGGTGATGTCTGAGTCGGCGCAGGAGGAGAGTCAACACGGAAGGGACTAGGAGCCCGAGTATCTTCAGGGGGTGGAGGAGAAGGCTGCCGAGTTGTATGGCTTGTCATACTTGGACCACTTGTCTTGGCAGAGAGTGGAGCTCTACAAAGGACAAAAGGTCGAATCAAAAGACAGAAAGAGAGAAACAAGAAATACGAATGAAAATAAACTCACCCAGTAACCCCAGGAATGGTCTTACGCCTCAAAATATGCTGGGAAGACTTCTTCACTCGCTTCTTGGGAGCGGCGTCAGAGGGACCTGCCGGAGCAGTACGCTTCTTCGAGGCAGCAGGAGCTCGAGAAGCAAGAGGCTCGGTGTCATGCACCTTACCGGCTGGATTAGCTGGGAATGTAGGAGCCGGAAATGCATAAGAGATAGGCATCACGGCAATTACCTCAAGAATTTGGATGTCGTCCGAGTCACCTTCATCCCCGTGGGCCGAGGTCTTTCCGCGGGCGCGAGCCGGAGCAACATCCGACTTAGGGACAAACTCTTCCGAGTCAGGTTCCCCGCTGTCCGGGGTATTCCTATCTGTAGTCCACGAAAGAGCCAGTACCTCGGCATCCTCGATCTTTTGCTACGCAAACCTCTGCGAGAAAGGAAACAAAGTAGAGTTAGCAAAAGAATGGTCACAAACGCCACTCGAAGACAAACACCAATGCGTAAATTTACCTCAGGAGGGGGATTCCCACGAGTGAACGGATTTAGTCCCCATGTCCAGTCCTCCGGCATATCAGTCTTGAAGATAGCTCGAACACGCTTATAAATAAGATATTCTTCGAGCTCAACCGTCGAAACTCGGCTGGGATCAAGAGGACCACTCATGTAACAAAGTTTGTGAGAGCGAAGCTGGAAAGCGCAGATTTGGCTGCTGACAAATGTGGTCATCAAATCCTCACCGCGGAGCCCGGCGTGGATCAACTCCTTGAGCCAAATCTCGAATGCCTCGGCTAAAGCATGGCTCTTCCTGGGATTGTAATTCGAATTCTTCTTGGAAGGGGTGCCAATAGAAAAGGCAGGGAGACGAATCTTGTCTTCTTTTCCAGTGTTCTTGACATAGAAAAATGATTTATGCCATTTCTTGCAAGACTCGAGGCCGGAGACACGAGGGAACTCGGAGTTTCTCCGAGGTGTAATGGACGCGACTCCACACTGGGTAAGGGATTTCTCGGAGGGGTGAAGAGATTTGTACGGAACGACATTAGATCGGATCTGGAAGAATTTAGACCAGACAGACACGGAAGGCCAGAGGCCGAAGTAACCCTCTGAGGCCGATATGTAAGCAGACAAGGAGGCGATAGCATTAGCCGGAAGGTGATGCGGATGGAGGCCGAAGTAATCAAGGAATTCCCTAGCAAAATCGCTAAGGGGGAGGCCGAACCCACGAGCAAAGTGGGACATGAAAACAACATACTCGCCTTCATTAAGTACAAGAGATGATTCATTGCCGGGCAAGCGATAGCTTACCTCGGCAGGAATCCGACGTGTCCTAATCAGCCACTCAATCTCACGACGAGTGACAGAGGAGCCCTGCCAAGAGCCTCGTTCTGGACCGGACGCAAGGTCATCATCTTCGACGAGCGCTCCACTGGCAGAACTAGACATGAGCTCGCCGGAGGAATCAACGGAGGAGAAACTAACGGCGGAGGGAGGCCTAGAAGCACAGGGTCCCATCGTGATTCTAACGAACACGGCGGCGCAACAAAAGAGAACCACCGCGAGGAATCTGAGAAACCAAAGGATAGCCTAGGGCGGAAATCTAGCAGCAGCATTGTAGAATAACTCACCCGCGGAGGCGGCGAAGGAGCGCACGGCGGTGAGGTCGTCGGAGCAGAAGAACTGCAACGTCGCCGTCGAGGAGATCGACAATGGCATAGCCACCAGCACATGAACAGAGGCACGGGCACGAGAAGGAAGAAGAAGAAAAGTGAGCGAAGGGGAAATTAAATCCTCTAGCCCCGCACCCCTCCTTATAACCGTGCAGTCCTGGCGGTAGTGGGATCGTGTGTGCGCATGCTAACCGTGTAAATCACGTGTGCAATGGTACCGCTCGCATCAGAGTGGAGCCACACCGAAGACCACACGGTGCAGGAGAGGATCGGGCCTCCTGACCGATGCGGTACTCGAGGCGTCACTGTGCTGACGCGACGGGCGCAGTAATCACTGTAGCTTATCAGTAGTCACTATAGAGGAACAAAAAACTAGAAGAATAATGATGAGTGGTACATGTAGGACGAGGCGTGCTCAGGAAGCTGCGCGGATACCTCAAACAGAAAAAAGTAACTCGGAAATAAGGAGAGACGTATGTTTTGGAAACTGATGTGGCCCGGCCGAGGTTACAGGCAGGACCACACCAGCTTCGGGGACTAATGTTGGGGAGGTGACCCCGGATAGGGTAAAGACAGGGGAAAGACGAAAGTAGTCTCCCTTTTCATGAGCCGAGTTACTTTTTATATCGGCCGAGTCATGTAAGAGTCGGCCGAGATAAGCAAGGCCATGACAGCTACAGAAGGACTAACACCTTATCCGGCCGACATATGAGTTAAGTCGGCCGAGCGAGTCCGACTAACTTGAATGCAGGTGAAGGCCGAGCCGAGTTATGCGAGACAAGGCCGAGTAACACGAAGCTTGCAGGAGAAGGATGTGCGTATAGCCAAACCCTAGTCACTAGCTAGGGGGAATCTGAACAGAGCCAAGCATAAAAAACAAGGAGCAGAGTAGAGGGCAGAATAAGGTCACGGAGGTGACAGTCAGGGAGCCCGAGGCGCACATGTGGGGCTCTCTGGAACATTGCCATCGATAGAAGGGGGACACGGAAAGGAGGTCACCGAGTTACCATATTGGGACAAGCATATTCCTCGAATATGCTTACCACGTCAGCCCTAGGAGGAACCAAGGAACCCCTTTATAAGGGGAGACGCGGGTTCCTGAGAGGGGATCGATTCATTCTACGCCGTCAGGCTCGAGTAGTAGCTCTCTTATTCCTGCAAACAGCTCAAGGAGAACTTTTAGTCCTTAAGAGGAGAAATAAAGATCAGCATGTTAGTCATTTGTGTGTAGAAATCACTACATATTCCCTCCCCAGATCCCTCTAGCATCCATTGTACCCATACTTTAGCCTACCCATGGCATCTGTCGTGCCACCACCACGACAATTATCTCTCTTTCTTCCGCCATAGCCGGACTTTGAGTCTTACTCAATGTCTTACCTTGCAACATAGGTAAGAACCCTTTCTTACTTCCGTCCATTTTAAATTTATTTAAAATCTTATCAAGGTATGTACTTTGTGATAGCCCTATTACGTTCCTAGATCTATCTCTATAGATCTTTATGCCTAATATGTATGACGCTTCACCTAGGTCCTTCATTTAAAATTTGCTGTTTAGATAACTTTTAACACTGTTTAAAAGATCTATATCATTTTTGATCAGCAATATGTATCCACATATAATATCAGAAATGCCACATCGCTCCCACTCACTTTATTCTAAATACAAGCCTCTCCAAACTCTTTGATCACCTCATCAAAGCGGAGATTCCAACTCCGGGATTCTTGTTTCAGTCCATAGATGGATCGCTGAAGCTTGCATACCTTGTCAGCATCCTTAGGATCGACAAAACCCTTTGGTTGTACCATGTACAACTCTTCTTCAATGTTACCATTGAGGAATGCAGTTTTGACATCCATCTACCATATCTCATTGTCGAAATATGCATCAATTGCTAACATAATCCTAACTAACTTTAGCATCTCTACGGGAGAGAATGTCTCATCGTAGTTAACTCCTTGAATTTGTCAAAACCCTTTTGTGACAAGTCGAGCTTTATAGACGGTTATATTACCATCAGCATCAGTTTTCCTTTTGAAAATCCATTTATTCTCCATGGCCTTTCGGTCATGAGGTAAGTCCACCAAGGTCCAAACCTAGTTTTCGTACATGGATTCCATCTCGTATTTCATGGCTTCTAGCCATTTGTTTGAATCTGGGCTCATCATTGCTTCTTCATATGTCGCAGGGTCATCAATTTCATCAACCATGAAATTCATAACAGGATTTCTGTATAGATCGGGAGTTTCACGCGTCCTTCTAGACCTGCGAGGTTTGGTAGTATTATCTTTCGGAGCTTCATGATCGTTATCATTAGTTCCCTCTTTATTTGGTGAAGTCAAATCCGGAACGTCTTCCGGTGCTGCACTACTCTCCATGTTATGAAGAGAAGGTTCTACAACCTCTTCGAGTTCTACCTTCCGACTACACACACCTTTCGCGAGAAACTCTTTCTCTAGAAAGGATCCATTCTTGGCAACGAAAACCTTTCCCTTGGATCTGTGATAGAAGGAATACCCAATAGTTTCCTTAGGGTATCCTATGAAGACACATTTTTCCGCTTTGGGTTCGAGTTTATCCGGTTGAAGTTTCTTCACATAAACATCGCATCCCCAAACTTTAAAAATGATAGCTTAGGTTTATTTCCAAACCATAATTTATATTGTGTCTTTTCAACGGATTTAGATGGTGCCTGATTTAAAGTGAATGCAGCAGTTTCCAGTGCATAACCCCAAAATGACACTGGCAAGTCCGTCAGACACATAATAGATTGAACCATATCTAGTAAAGTACGATTACGACATTCCGACACACCATTTCGCTGTGGTGTTCCGGCAGGTGTGAGTTGTGAAACTATTCCACACTCTTTCATATGTGTGCTAAACTCGTAACTTAGATACTCACCTCTATGGTCAAACTGTAAAAAATGTATCTTTCTATCATGATGATTTTCCACTTCATTCTGAAATTCCTTGAATTTCTCAAAGGTTTCAGACTTGTGTTTCATCAAGTAGATATAACTCCATCTACTCAAATCATCCGTGAAAGTAACAAAATAACGATATCCACCTCGCGCCGACACACTCATTGGACCACACACATTAGAGTGTATGATTTCCAATAAATCTGTCGCCCATTCCATTGAACCGGAAAACGACATTCTAGTCATCTTTCCCATAAGTCATGGCTCACATGTATCAAATGATTCGAAATCAAGTGATTCCAAAAGTCCATCTAAATGGAGCTTCTTCATGCGTTTAACGCCAATATGACCTAGACGGCAGTGCCACATATATGCGGATATATCATCATTAAGTTTAATCCTTTTAGCATCAACATTATGAATATGTGTAACACTATTATGAATCAATAACGTGATCATCATCGCCCACATACTCATATGTGTACTATCCGTGGAAAGCATCTATGCAAAGATCCGACTCTGATACCACTGTAGGTTGTGCAGCATAGAAAACAAAAAATTTCCTACGATGGAAACAACTATGTACCAAGATCTATAAACTATATACAAGAAACGGGCGGATATACATCCGTAGAGAACATACCCTTGAAGACTGACAAAGTTTAACAAGATTGTACTCGTGGATGGTGTAGACGAACGCTTGCCAATCTCAAGATCGAGAGGAAGTCCTAGCACCACAAATCAGCGGCGCATCCGTGCTCGCACACATGTCCGAGCCACCAAGCAACCTCCGCCTCCTCACTCCAGCGATGCAGTGGAAGCAACAACTCTTTCTTGCCGAAAAGCTACCGGGAACATGTATCTCTCTAGTCTGAGACCATGGGGGATAAACTAGAGGGGCAGAGAGATCCTTCACGAGGAGGTGTGTGAGAGAGAGGGAGAGGAGAGCTTTATATAGGAGGAGGGGGAACCCCTAGGGGGTGTCCGATGCATGGGGCTTCCCCCTTTCCCTCCCTCCATTCATGTGGGTGGAGCATCCACTCACTTTTAGCCCCTTCATTTCTCCACTCAATATCCCACTCAAAAAATCCCATTCAATTTCCACCAAATTTAATGCAATATCTCTTTAAATAAAACTCGTTTTATTTATTTAGAATTTTTTCAATTGCTTTAATGGACAAACATTAACATATAACCCCTTGCTAGTATTTCATTTCACATGCATAAACACTTTCAACAATTTCACCCAAAACAGTTTTGATGTCTAGTGAAATAAATTCCTGCGCTTTTTAAATATTTTCAGCATGAAACTAGTTGTTTCAAATGGTGTCGGTGTCTCTTAAGTGTGTCACCCTACGGTTCGCGAATAATGCGTACATGATCGAGACCCTTCTCGGATCAATAATCAGAAGCGGGACCTGGAGATCCATACTGACTCCCACACATTCAACAATGACTTTCTTGTGATCGTGAGAACCTTTTATGCTAGAATCTTAATCCCTTTGTCTCGCGATATATTACATGTCCGAGATTCGATCATCGGTATCTTCATACCTATTTTGATCTCGTTACTGACATGTACTCTTTTCTTGTTCCCGTGATATAACATTCTAGTGATCAAATCACTTGCTTGCAAGCTAACCAATGTGATATCACCGAGAGGGCCAAGGGTATATCTATCTGTCATTGTGATGAACAAATTCCACTCTTGATCCATGGGCCTCAACATAACACTTTAGTAGCACTGAACCCATCTTTATAATCATCCTGTTATGATGCGATGTTTGATGTTATCAAGATACTCTTCTAGTGTTAGTGATTGACATGATCTCATGGTCTAAGGATTAGGATTACTTCGTATGATGTTATAGCAATATAAACTCAATGACCTTGATCGTAATTCTATACTTCAGATGAATGTTAATCAGATCATTCCAATAGTGGTGTGACCTCGTTATTAACAACATCCAATGTCCATGATCAGGAAACCTTGATCATCTTGTTAATCAACGAGCTAGTTTATAAGAGAGGCATAACTAGGAACTTTCTATTTGTTTATTAAACACACATGTATTAACGTTTCCGTATTAATAAAATTATAGCATGCAAAATAAACATCTATGACATACTTGGAATATACATAAAAACAAATTTATTATTGCCTCTTAGGGCATATTCCCTTCATAAGCACCACAGCCCCAAATTTTAGAAATGACAGCTTAGGTTTGTTGCCAAACCATAATTTATACGGTGTCGTTTTAAAGGATTTTGATGGAGACCTATTTAAAGTGAATGTAGATGTCTCTAATGCATGACCCCAAAATAATAGTGGCAAATCGGTAAGGGACATCATAGACCGTACCATATCTAATAAAGTTCAATTATGACGTTCAGATACACCGTTACGTTGTGGTGTTCTGGCGGGAGTGAGATGTGAAAAAATTCCACATTGTATCATGTGTGTGCCAAACTGGTAACTAAGATATTATCCTCCATGATCAGATCATAGATATTTTCTACTTCACTCTGAAATTCCTTGAACTTTTCAAATGTTTCAGATTTGTGTTTCATTAAGTAAATATACACATATCTACTTAAATCATCTGTGAAGGTCACAAACTAACGATATCCGCTACGTGCCGACACACTCATTAGACCGCATACATCGGTATGTATTATTTCTAACAAGTCGGTCTCACGCTCCATTGTTCCAGAGAACAGAGTTCTAGTCATCTTGCCCATAAGGCATGGTTCACATGTTTCAAATGATTCATAATCAAGTGATTCCATGAGTCCAACAGAATGGAGCTTATTCATGCTTTTAACACCAATATGACTCAAACGGCAATGCCACATATATGCACAATATCATCATTCAACTTGATTCTTTTGGCATTCACATTCTGAATATGTGTACTACTAATATCAAGATTTAAAACAAATAAACCATTCAACATAGGTGCATGAACATAAAAGATACTATTCATATAAAATTAACAACCATTGTTCTCGGATACAAATGAATAACCGTCTTTCATTAAACAAGATCTAGATATGATGTTCATGCTCAACGTTGGCACAAAATAAAAATTATTTAGGTTTATTATCAATCCCGATGGTAGATGAAGTGGCAACGTCTCGACAGCTATCACATCAACCTTTGATCCATTTCCTACGTGCATCGTCACTTCATCCTTGGCTAGTTGTTGACTATTCCTTAGTCCCTATTTCGAGTTACATATATTAGCAACTGAACTGGTATCAAATACCCACGTGCTACTTAAACTACTAGTAAGGTACACAACAATAACATGTATATCACATATACCTTTATTCACTTTCTCGGCCTTCTCATCTGCCATGTACTTTGGGAATTTCCACTTATAGTGACCAGTCCCTTTGCACTAAAAGCACTCAGTATCAGGCTTAGGGCATTCCTTGGTATTCTCCTCAGGTGCGGCAATAGATTTGTCATCCTTCTTGAAGTCACTTTTGGGATTTCCCTTTTCTTTAGAAGTGGTGATCTTATCATCCATCAACTCCTGGTGCCTCTTCTTTATGTCTACTTAGGCAACCATCAGCATGGCAGCGAGTTCAGTGCACGACTTAATCGCACCACTCATCTTGTAATTCAGAACAGACTCCTTGTAACTGGGTGGGAGCGACTGCAAAACTCTATTCGTCATAAAATCAGCTAGAATATCACATCATAGTGCCTTAAGACGTTGAACATAGACTGTCATCATTATGATGTTCTTGTTCACAGAGTTGTGTTCCTTCATCTTTGCACTAAATAACTTGCCAGAGATCATATATTTCTCAGCACGGATTTGTCTCTCAAACATGGCTTTGAGTTTATTCACCATAACATCAACATTAGCAAGGTTAAAGCACTTTTGGAGTTAGGCTCCAGCGATTGGAGGATCTCACACCACACAAGAGTGTAGTCAACATGCTTTGTGTCATAGACATTGCATTCATCCTGAGATGCAGTATTTGCAGGAACGTCACCTAGCGAACCGTCCAGCCCATAGGACTTCTTTATTCCCATGAGGAAAATCCTCAAGTTGTGATATCGGTTGGTGATGTTAGACCCATTGTCTTGTAGTTATTATTTCTCAAGGAATGCATTAATATTGAACGCATGGGGTGCCATGATCTACAATGTATTTGCAAAGACTATTTAGACCAGGTTTATAATAGAAAGAGTTTAAGTTAATTCAAAATTCACTACGAGAACTCCCACTCAAAAACAACATCCCTCTAGTCATTTTTAGTGATTACATGAACCAAATCCACTATGCCATGACCGATCATCGCGAGTGATGATGCATCTCCAATGGCGAGCATCATATGGGCATAATATCATTCATATGACTTGTGCTTTACCTTTCGGTTCATGTTCCTAAGCCATGTCCGTATATGCTAGGCTCACTAAGTAAGGACCTTATAATTCGCGTGTATAACACTGTCTTACACCCATTGTATGCAAATGTATAATCTATCACACCCGATCATCATGTGGTGCTTCAAGACGACAAACTTTCTTAACGGTGCATACTAAGGAAGAAAATATTATTATCTTGATATATAGTGGGAGGGATCATCTTATAATGCTACCAAGGCAATCAAATACTACTGAGGTGATCAAATAAACGCAATATAAGATGCATCAAAGGATAAACATCACATGCATATATAATGTGATATGATATGGTCCTTCTCGCATTCGATCTCCATCTTGTGCATCATGGTATGATCTCCATCATTCCATCGGCATGCAACCAAGGTCCATGGTGCCACCATCATGGTTGTTCTCCAGTAATCTAATTACATGGATTTCCATTTTCCAGCATGCAGACCATAAAATAAAATAACAACATATGGCTCCTACCAGTTGTAACTTACAATAAAACACAATGCATACAACAATATTTGTATCATAGACCATATCACATTATATGCCCTACAAAAACAAGTTAGACGCCTCTAATTTACTTTTGCATATTTTACGCGGTTGTGGGATTTCTAGGAGAAAATTGTTCTACCTACAAACTTCAGCCACAACGGTGATAACCAAGTTATTAGCAGACCATTGTAAATTAGATATTAACTATAGTGGGAGAGACGGACACCCGCTAGCCACTTATGCAAAACTAGTTGCATGCCAAGCGTGGAATAGGTCTCATGTGCGAGGACATGTAAAGTTTGTCTGGGCTGCTTCATCCCACTAGCCACTGATATCCGAATTACACAAAATTTTGCAATAACATGATCATCAACGCCCACATCTCCATGTGTTCTAACCATACAAAGCATATACGCATAGACATAGCTCTGATACCACTAATGGGGTTCGTTGCATAGAAAACAAAATTTTCCTATGGTTGCAACCGCCAAGATCGAATCCAAGTGATACTTTGTACTGATTTTTTAAGGACTCGCCCTTGAAGACCACAAACATGGTTGGTGTAGATGTACACAACCGTCCTCAAGAATATGCAGACGATCAGCGCAACAAGAGGGTAGTGCTTCCGTAATCGGTCACACATACAATGTGCCAACGAATTCCGTCCCTCGCTCCATCTAGGCAGGAAAAGTAGAGGATCCCTAGGAACTCCATCATCACTACGGCATGGTAGAGGTGTTGGAGGGGAAGATCTCGAGCAGGGCTTCGCCTAAGCACCTTTCTCTTGGCAATGGACAATGGCTAGCAAGAGGGGGAAGATACCATCCAAAGGGCATATGAGAGGAGAGGGAGAGTGTGAGAGGGAGGAGGTCTCCAACTCCTTTTATAGGGGAGGGGAGACAAGCCCCTCCCTTGGCTGGCGTCCAAGAGGGTGCCCTCTCCGCTCCTCTCATTCATGTGGGTGGACACTCCACTCACAAATCATTAACCTCTACTTTCTCCCATTGATTTTCCACTCAAAAACCAAAGGTCTTTCCATTAAAGAACTTTAATTATCTTGGTTTAATGAAACTCAATTTAATGAAAAAATCATTTAATGTGTACTTCATTTAATGAACACATTGACATTTTATTCCCTTTCTTTGTTTTGATGCACCGAAACTATTCCGACAGATATGATAGAACAATTCCTGCGATGTCTAGTATCTTCTCCCGTGTTTCCTATCCACTCAAATGTGTTGACTACCCTTAAGTGTGTCTCCCTATAGGTTCGAGAACTATGAATACATGATCAAGACTTTCTCCGATCAATAATCATTAGCGGGACCTGGAGATCCATAATAACTCCCACTAGCTCTACGAATATCCAATGATCGTCTGAACCTTTTTGTAACTTCTCCCGTATTTCCTATCCACTAAAATGTGTTGACTACCCTTAAGTGTGTCTCCATATATGTTCGAGAACTATGTAGACATGATCGAGACTTTCTCCGATCAATAATCATTAGCAGGACCTGGAGATCCATAATAACTCCCACTAGCTCTACAAATATCCAATTATCGTCTGAACCTTTTTCGCACTAATCAAATTCCTTTTGTCTCGCAATATTTTACTTATCCGAGATCCAATAATTTGGTATCATCCATACCTTGTTAAATCTCGTTATCAACAAGTACTCCTTTCTCGTTCCCATAATATAATATTCTAGTGATCAAATCACTTGCTTGCAAGCTATGTTAATGTGATATCACCGGGAGGGCTCTGAGTATATCTCTCCGTCATCTGGATGGACAAATTCCACTCTTGATCCACGAGCCTCAACTAACACTTTCTAAGTACTTGACGACACCTTTATAATCACCCAGTTATGGTGTGATGTTTGATGGAATCAAAGTACTTTTCTGGTGAAAGTGATTGACGTTATCTCATGGTCTAAGGACATTAAGTTACTTTGAATGAGATAGCAATATAAACTTGATGACTTGATCGTATTGCTAAACCTACTACGGGTGACTGTTCATCATATTATTCTCCATGATATGACTCTGTTATTAACAACATCCAATGTTCATGATCAGGAAACCTTGATCATCAGTTAATCAATAAGCTAGTATTAAGAGAGGCATTACTAGGAACCTTTTTCTGTTTATAAATCACACATGTATAAATGTTTCCTATTAACACAATTATATATTAAAATAAACATCTATGATAAACCTGGAATAGCATAATAACCATTTATTATTGCCTCTTGGGCATATTCATTTCACGCAAAGACTGAAATAACCATCGCTGCCCTCATGTTACTTATTTTCTGATATTCTCCGCATATGATTTCACCATGGATCGTCGAAGACATGACACATGGTGGTAACAAATACAAGAGCTTCCCAACGGTCCTGCTGAAACCAAACGGCCAGAAAAAACATGGATACGCACGACCAAATACCTTCCGATCCAGCAATCTCCAGGCATATGCGCCCATAGGAGTTTGCCGGCGTAGCCTTCCGAAACTCGACACTCCGACTAGATCAACGAGGGTAGACATCAGCAGATCTTTGTCTTGGTGCGGGAGGAACCCTTGGACCACCGCCATTATCCGCCAATCTCCTCCAACACGAAGGCAGCACAAGGAAGCAGCAAAATGCTGGGATGCCGAAGGGATCAAGGAATCCCGCAACCACGGCCCAACATGAGTCCTTCATCCTCCAAAAGGAACAAAAGGACCAGATCGCACACGCCGGAGGCCTCAGGCCCCGACCCCGCCTAGGACGATCCCAAGTCCTCAGGCCCCGACCCCGCCCAAGACGCTCCGCCCCTGGCCTCAGTCAACGCCACGCCGTCTCCCACGCGACGCGGCCGAGCGCCCATCTCCGCCCACCGTCGTTCTGACATGGTGGGCGCCGCCACCACCGCCTGCAACGGTGGCAGCGCGATCTCTTCTTCTAGATCGGCCGGGCCATGAAGATGGGATGGCGGCGCCTCCGAAGCCACCTAGGAGGGAGGCAACCCAGGAGGGTTTCTTTGTACAGATGCCGATTTTTGCATAATCATAGTTTTTCTTTCTCAACAAAATTACTGTCTCTTTTTTCTCTCAAAAAAATTACGTGTCTCTTTCTCAACAAGACCAATGCAATCAGCACGTTGCAAAACATAGTTTTTCTTTCTTATTAATATCAGCGGACAGCATATCGAGCTGTCGAACGTCCAAAAATTGAAAAAAATACACAAATATCAAAGACAAGAAAAAAGAGGAAAACACCAAAAAAAAATAGAAAGGACGATGCTGTGAGGATAAGAAGCGTGGTGTTATCCTGGCCAAGCAAAGTAGTACAGTTGATTAACCAAACACGCACGTCGATTAAGTTTGCCAATATATTTTATTGTGCAAAGTTTTAGGCCATTTTTCCATGTGCCTAAAAATATATGCTAAAATCAATCAGTATCTATATTAATGTCATGTGATTTTCACTATATTTGATGGAACATGTGACTTTCGCTACACATGTAAAACTGATTTTTTTTATTATTTTTACTATTCCAATTCAAACAACTCGTTGATTTTGTGTGGTGTCGTGGCAACGCACGGATTTTATGCTAATATAGTGCTTAAAACTGCAAATCAAAATTAAAGAAAACTATAAATCATGTCTTCGATAGTTTTTTCAAGGAACGTTTCCATTAGCAATGGCAATCCGACAAAAATATTCATAGAAAAATCAATATATTCACCACATATGGAAATATGGATCAGGTTGGCTATATATTAAAACTTAAAATAATTATTGAAAATATATCTTTATAGTGGAGATTTTTATTGAACTAATTGATCCGCCATCGGGTCTCTCCAGACGACCCCGAGGCGCCAGCACCGCCACCACCACCAGAAGCCGCATGCGCCGCCCCCTCTACCCCCCACCCCCCACACTGCTCTTAGAGGAGGCCGCCCTATGACAGACATCGGCGATGGGAGGTCTCGTTCAACATTATAGTTACACCCTTCCTTAGATTGATCTCTCCGCTTGATCCGGTCAATCGATTTTACACCGCACGATCCGCCAACCTAGCGCGCGATGCTCCGGCAAGCACCCTCGGGTACACATTGTCGACACGGGGCGGGTGGATGGGGCTGCCAGGAGGACCCTTGAAGATCTTTCTAATCTGCATCCCCGGGTCCCTTTCATCGCAAGATCAAGTACCTGGTCTAGATTGTCATTGTTCCATGGCGGACCGCATCCTCTCCGCCAATCGTCCAAGTGCCTACGTGGCTAGTACGGAACGGGCAGGTAGTCTGGCACTCACTTAATTAGCCCTGGGATTGGGCCCCGGTTTTGTTCCGTTGGCTGCTGGCGAGCTACATCCAGAGGGGCTCAGAGGGCTGACAATAGAGGACCTGGCAACTACAAGGTCTACTTTGCCAACACTGTCCATGGGACGGGTCAGAGGTGGGCTTGTAAAGGCAAACCAAAACTACAGGGCCTACATGCTCGTTGAGTGAGGTCTATGACATATGGTCTTGACAAGGATCAAGAAGGATGGGGTAAATATGATGTGTGCTTGGCAATCAACTTTTTGTAGCTTTAGCAGTTGTCCCTATCGATGAGTCCAAAATTAAAGCATATTTACCTTTTATTTTTGCATAAATAGAGTAGGGGTTTTGTACTTTACTGCGTTTTCATGTACTTTTTTGTCCTTGTTTCAACAGGATCCTGAATCATTAAGTCTTATATGAACATATCAATTGGAACTATCATTTTATGCTATAATATGATATTTTTAAGTGATAAAAGTTATTTTATGGATTTACCTTCGCACCCGAGAAAACATGAAACAAGGGGAAGTCATCAGCACCGATAACGACCAGTGGTACAGGCAGAGCCCGCCCGCACTACGTGGCAGTGCGTCCGCCTTGTCAAATACTTTCTCCTCGCGAAGACTACAGGGGGATCCGACATTCACAACCACCATAAACCATGAAAAAACGCATCTGAAAGGGATCTGAAGGAGGAACTTGGCTAGGGGCAAATCCATGTTTCTTCATGGATCATTGGAAAACATCGCATCATCCCCTTCACCATCAACCATTGCATCTCCATCACCATCTCTACCTCCATCTCTTATCTATTAGATCTTGTTGTAATTTCAGATTCAATTATGGTTTGCATTAGATCTATCTCCATACTTTTATCCATCCATTTGATTATGATGATATTGTTGATTGCTTCCATGTGTGAGTAGTTACTTTGTTCTTGGGGATATGGAGAAATCCTAGCACTATTATGAACTTATAATAGAGATGATATATTCTTGTATACGTATGACTTGCCGGTCTATGATAGATTTATGATTTGTGTTTGATCTCTCTCTATAGATGGTATGTGTAGTCGGCCACATATCATTTGCCCTCGGAACTAAAGGGAGGGAGAAATACTTTGGATGTGTTTGGGATCGTTCCCGAAATAGCTACGTAACAATTGGCACCGGCTCGTAACCTACACGATCAAAGGAGGATAAAGAGAGACTCCTTAAGCTAATTACGATATCCAAGGGGAAACCCTTAATTGTGATGGTTTATATGGGTAATTGCTCTCAGACATAGCAGTGGTTATTTAGAGATGACCTCGATCTTGTCTCAACAAACTGGCTTCCTACAAGCCTTGTAGTTATCTTATTATGGAGCTCTCTCCACACATCTCATGACACAAGAAGTATATCATCTTAATTAATAATAGTAATATCATCCTCAAGGGTTATAAAAGAGGTCAAAGTTGTTACACCAAAGGAAAAAGAGTTAGAAATCGAGGATGGATTCAAACTGATGGAGACAATAAAAGATGGGCATAAGGTGTTCGGTGTGGGTAAAGAAGGTGACTTCAAAGAGGTTCAACTTGATTTAGAAGAAGATGGAGAATCTTACTTTAAGAGGGTGAAGAATCAAGGGGAGGGCATCCAAGCCTCACTGGACAAACTTGACTGCCACATTAAGAAAATTTAGGTAAAATCTCCAGGGTCTTCTAAACATATTGAACTACTACGTCGTTATCTGGACCAGATGGATCTGATGATAATGAAAGAGCTAGAAGCGAAACTCAACATCAGCCTTCGGTCCATCAAAACACAAAAGCAGACGATAGAGATGTACAAAGATCTTGTAAAGCAATTGGAGAAAATTAGCAAAAAGTGTTAAATCCGCATCTTGATCTTGGAAACCTCAAAAAATATGCTTTGTGAAAGCCTTCGTAATTCCATGGCTTCTTCCATGGCTTCTCCTCCTACAAACTGAAGGGGCACCATAGTACCTAATAATCGCAAGGGATTATTTGATCCACCTAGTTTGATTCCAAGCTTGAGAGGATCTATGAGAACCTTGTAATCTATCTTATAGTTTTAGCATGTTTACTTTCCTACACACATGTTAGATTTTAATTCCATAATTTGCATTAGTTGCATCAAGTTCGAGCCCCTTTTATTCAAGAGAAGATTTATATCAGTTGATTTGCGAGACTTTATGATATTTGAAGTTGTCTTTTCATTCATGAATTATATTAGATGATTGAACTAGGTTGAGTGTTATAATACTTGTACAACTGTCTAGATTTTAGGGACTTCCACACCAATAAAAGTATTGATTAGGCTATGAAAAGAAGAATTTTGGTAGCATATTATAGTCACGAGTTTTGAAATCCATAAAAGTAGCGAGCATGATCAAATAGTTGTACTTTAAAAAAATAGGATAAAGAAAGAAGTAATATATATATATATATATAGAGAGAGAGAGAGAAAGAGAAGAAAAAAAGAAATAAGAAGATCAGCTATCAAAAGAATCAAAAGGTAGAAAGACAATATGAAAGGAAAATAATGATCATGAATCTTCATTACTAAATCACGTGCTCAATGATTTTAAACTTTATGATTATATGATATGTTAAATCACTAGAAGCTTCTTATCAATTCATTAATATTAAAAGGGTGTGAAAGCCTCTAAGTCATATGATGTGTAAGGGTATGATAATACCCCTGAAGTATCTTTGCAGCCGATGTTGTATTGCTATTTCAATTACTACCTCATTTATTGTAACGACTCGTGCCTCATGAACATGATGATATTGTACATAAGCCACCATCTTGCTCGGGGAAGAGCAAGAGCCTTGCTTCAGGGAGTTGATAAGTACAAAATTGAAGCATATTTACCTTTTGTTTTTTGCATAAATAGTGTAGGGATCTTTGTATTTCACTATGTTTGCACACACCTTTTTGTCCTTGTTTCAACATGATCCCGAATCATTAAGTCTTATATGAATATTTCAATTAGAACTGTCATATTATTCTATAATATGATATTTTTAAGTGATAAAAGTCATTTTATGAATTTACCTTCGCACCCAGGAGAACACCAAACGAGGGGAAGTCATCAGCACCGAGAATGACCAGTGGCATGGGCGGAGCCCGCCTGTACCGTCTGCCCATACTACGTGGCAGCGTGTTTGCCACGTCAAATACTTTCTCCTGGGGAAGACTATAGGGGGATCCGACATTAACAGCCACCAGAAACCATGAAAAAGTGCATCTGAAAGGGATCTGAAGGAGGAACTTGGCTAGGGGCAAATCCCTGCTGCTTCACGGATCATTGGAGGACATTGCAGCATCCCCTTCACCATCAACCAATGCATCTCCATCACCATCGCTACCCCCATCTCTCATCTATTAGATCTTGTTGTAATTCCAGATTCAATTGTGGTTTGCATTATATCTACCTCCGTACTTTTATCCATCCATTTAATTATGATGATGTTGTTAATTGATTCCATGTGTGAGTAGTTCCTTTGTTCTTGGCGAGATGGAGAAACCCTAGCACTATTATGAACTTGCAATAAAGATGATCTATTCTTGTGTCCGTATGACTGGCCGTTCTATGATAGATTTATGATCTGTGTTTGATCTCTCTCTATAGATGGTATGTGTAGTCCGCCACATATCATTTTCCCTCTGGACTAAAGGGAGGGATAAATCCTTTGGACGTGTTTGGGATCGTGCTCAGAATAGCTTCAGGACATTGGCGTCGGCTCGTAACCTACACAGTCAAAGGAGGACAAAGAGAGATTCCCTAAGCTAATTACGATATCCACCGGGAAACCCTTAATTGCGGTGATTTGTATGGGTGATTGCTCTCAGACATAGCAGTCATTATTTAGAGGTGACTTTGCTCTTGGATCAACAAAGTGGCTTCCTACGAGCCTCGTAGTGAACATATTATGATGGAGCTCTCTCCACACATCTCATGACACAAGAAGTATATCATCTTAATTAATAATAGTAATTTCATGCTTGATGGGGATATGCCAATCGGGGTATCCACAAAGGCAGGAAGCGACTGGCCTAGGACAAAGTCAATTGGGAGAGCAATGATGGCGACTGCAAAGGAGGATTGAAAGAAAACCGGCGACTGGACGCAGAGTCCAAGTCCGTATCTAGGCCCAGCCAGATTAGGTCAAAACCACTGAACTCGTTGTTGATTCAGTTGGGATCCTGTAAAACCCTAGCAAGGCACCCCTATATAATCCCCCCTCGGGTTCCCTTTGTACTTACGTTCCATTAGCTACCCTGTCCGAGCAACTTGCTGCCCTAACGCCGAGTGCGCTTCCCCTATAATATCATTCTCCATCAATACAAACAAGCAGGAAGTAGGTCTTTACCCTCTGGGGGCCGAACCTAGGTAAACCTCATGTCTGCCCAATCTCAATCCGCAGATGGCTACTCGCTCTTGCCCTACTTCAAATCAATCGCTACCCCTGGTAGCTGATACGTCGGAAACATATCTATAATTTTTGATGCTCCATGCTTTTTTTGTGTCTACTTTGTTTTGCTTTGTCTACACTTTGAGGTGTTTTTATATCTTTTCTGAAACTAACCTATTAATAAGTTACCACGGTGCCAGTTCCCTGCTTTCTTCTGTTTTTTGGTTCCAGAAAGGCAGAAAATCAATATTCTTGGAATTGGACGGGACAAAAGCCAAAGTTATTATTTTTCCCGGAGCAACTTAGAACCACGAAACAGAGCCGGAGGGGGGCCACAGGGTGGCCAAACCCCCCTAGGCGCGGGCAAGCCCTGGGGGCCCCTCGGGTGGCTGTGATCTCCCTGGACCCCCAACGGCCTTGATTCCTGCGCCTATCAGAGCCTCCCAATGACAAAACCCTAGAGAATCTAAAAGAAATCCAAGAAAACCTCCGTAGTGCCGCCACCACCGAAGGGGAGATTTGGGGGACAGAAAGTCTCTGTTCCGGCACCCTGCCAGTACAGGGAAGTGCCCCCGGAGCCATCTCCATCAATATCCATCGCCATCTTCATCACCGTTGTTGATTCCCATGATGAGGAGGGAGTAGTTCTTCCTCGAGACTAAGGGCTCTACCGGTAGCTATGTGTTCATCTCTCTCTATGCATGATCTTTTGGTCATGAGCTTTGTAATCAAGTAGATCTACCTTGCTACTCAAGTGCTTCATTAGATCTCTCCTCTCCCCATGTGTGTGAAAGTGACAGTGTGCATGCCATGGTAGCACTTAGGTTTGAGTCTACATAAATACTCTTGTGCTTTAATAGATCTATGCTTTCCCCACGTGTGTGAAAGTGACAACATGCATACCGTGTGTGGCACTTTGGCTAGATTGAATATTTGTTATGATTTATATTTGGAGTTGGATGTCTCCATGATATTGTGGTGTTTGTTGGAACCATGTAGCGCTCAAGGTGTCAGTGTGGGGTTATCTCGATTGGGGAAGGCCCTACCGTGGATTAGAGTGTCCAACCGGAGAGTAGTTAAGAGTAGTATCATGAAGAGAGGATATTTATATGAGAGAGTGTTCACTAGTGAAAGTATGATCCCTAGGCCTTGTTTCTAAACATTGAAACACCGTTTGCATCTAGATCTGTTGCATGTTTTCTTGCTTTAGTCTTTACCTCACCGTCAAGCTCTTTTCTGGCACTCACACACGTTACCCCCACGTCAACAACAAGTCAGAAGCTATTTTCTGGCACCGTTACCACTTGAATTTCACTATGTCTTCGCCGAACTAGTGCACCTATACACCTGAAAAGTGTATTGGGTGTGTTGGGGACACAAGAGACTTCTTGTATCTTGATTTCAGGGTTGCTTGAGAGGGAATGCCTTTGACCACTTCCTCCCTGAGTTCGATAAACCTTGGGTAATCCACTTAAGGGAAACTTGCTGCTGTTCTACAAACCTCTGCACTTGGAGGCCCAACAACTGTCTACAAGAATAGAAGTGCATAGACATCAAGCTCCTTTCTGGCGCCTTTGCCGGGGAGGTAAGGTAAAAGGTACTCACATCCTCCAGTGTGAGTGCTCAAAGTTATTTCCTTTAGATTCTGCAGTTTTGTCTTTTTGTTTCTTGTTTTCACTAGTTAGGCTTAATGGAAAAAAACAACAAAATTAGAGAGCTTTTTAGTATTTTTCCTAAGTTAGAATTTGAGTGGCTTGAAAAGAAAATTAAAAACCTATGGAACTTTCTTTGCATGCTAGTAGAATGTTATTAGTATGAATTTTTTGAACACCATTGTTACTAATGGTATGGAAACGTCTAAGCTTGGGGAAGCTAGTTTTTATGAGAAAAATCTTTTTAGTTCCCCAGCTTTAGGGAAGAAAATTTGCTCTAATGATACTTTATCTCCCATATGTGGTAATTCTAATGATACTTGTGATATTTTAAATCCACATACTGAAAGTGTCCCTTTTAAAATACCTATTGAAATTGTTGAACGTGTTATGAATAACCGCTATTTTGGAGGTGGAACTGTCTATCCTAATGACCATTTAGTCTTTATACATGAATTATGCGAGTTGTTCTAGTGTGCAGGTATTTCAGTGGACCAAGCTAAGAGGAAGCTCTTCCCTTTCTCACTTAGGGGCAAAGCAAGGGAGTGGTATGAGCTACTAGATGATCCTCATCATTTGGAGTGGAAGGAACTTGAATCTCTCTTTTATTTTAAATTTTATCCTCCTCATGAAATTCATAAAGATAGGAATTATATTTATAATTTTCATCCTCATGAGGGAGAAAGTATTGCCCAAGATTGGGGGAGATTGAAGTCACTAATGCTCAAATGTCCCATGCATGAGCTCCCTAGTAATGTTGTTATCAATAATTTTTATGCAATGCTTTCAGGACATTACAAGGACTACCTAGATACCTGTTCAGAGGGATCCTTCACAAGTAAGAAGGTCAAAGCTAAGTGGGATCTTCTTGAAACAATTCAAAGCAATACTGAAGATTGGGATAACGACAAAGGTAAAGAACCAGGTATAAACTATGAGTATGATTGCATTAAGTCTTTCGATGAAACTGCTAATTTTCAAGATCTTAGTGCTAAATATGGTCTTGATCCTAAAATTCTTGTTAGATTCTATAGAGCCTTTGCTTCCCATATTAATGCTGCTAAAGAAAAATGGGACATGTATCATGAACCTTTTAAAGACACTTGCATGGAAAATGAGAATGTTATTAATGATTGCAATAAACATGATCAAACTTCTGAAAGTACTATTTCTTATAAGCATGTTAATTTTTGTGGTATGCATAGACCTTGTGAGAAGAATCAAACAGAATAAGAATATTGTATCACCCACTGTAATGAAAAAACTAGAAAGTGGTATAAGGCTCTAGACGATCTTGGTAAAAAAGTCCGTGCCCTCTATCCTTTTATTTGTGAACTTTGCTTTGAAGTGGGTCATTTAAATTTTCAATGCTCTGGCCATAATAATCCTTCAAGTTTGTATTGTGATAACATGATCACTAATAATCAACATGATGAACTTACATTGTTTTTGGGGTGTGAAGAGTTATCAAGAAAAACTTATTTGGTAGACATGAGTGCTTTTGGTATGAATTGCGTCCTGCATGGGTGTCATCTTTATTGTGTTGATAATTGCCACGCGAATACTTACATACAAAATCTTATAAAATATGATATTTTACCGAAATATGACAGGACTGATATGAGTTTTGATCTTACTAATGAAAAGGAGGAATCCTCCAAAGTTTCTTCTATTGTCTCTAACAATAAGCCATGGTATGTGGAGAAGCTTCCTTTCAAGACTCTCCCTCCTAAAGAGGAGAAGAAGAGGGGTAAAAGGAGAGAGGAAATAGTATCTTCCTCTAATCATGTTGCTCCTATCATAGTTTTTGCTGATGAGTCTGAACTGGATGATGTTCCTATGCCTGTTACCTATAGTAGTGATCATGATTGGGAAAAGCACACTCCTTTTGATATGGAAAATCTCTTTGGTACCAATTCTAAAAATGATGATATTAATAATTGTTGTGCTATTAGTGCTATCCATGTTCCTTCCAATGATGATATGTTTACAAATGAACACACTTGGGAAGATAGCTATTATATTGCTTATGATGATACTATACCTCCAATATATAATGATTACAATGATGAATGTGATATTTTTAGTCCACCTACTATTGAGGAGAAAATTTATTGTGATTACAATATGCCCCCTATATTTGATGACTATGGTGATGAGAATAACAATGATAGCTATTTTGTTGAATTTTCTCCCACTACAATTAATAAGAATGACTATGCTTATGTGGAGAGTAATAATCATTTTATGCATGTGGCTCATGATAAGAATGTTTTATGTGATAGTTATATTGTTAATTTTACGCATGATGCTACTGAAAGTTATTATGAGAGAGGGAAACATGGTTTTTAGGCACCTCAAAAATATTAAGTTTCCCCTCTTTATGTTGAAAATTTTGAAGTTGCACTTCTTTTGCTTTCCTATGCTTGTTTCTTTGTGCTTTCAAGACTTGTTTCTTTACAAGATTCCTATGCATAGGAAGTGGGTTAGACTTAAAGGTGTTTTGAATTTGCTTCTTGATGCTCTCTTTGACTTCAATTCATAATTCTTATGAGAGCATCTTCTCAAACTTTCTGTCCCTAACTTAAAGTCGTTAAAGAAAAGTACTTGTTGGGAGATAACCCAAGAGTTTTATTGAGTCTTGGAAGTTATTACTTCAGTAGTGACCTCTCTTTATTCTTTTTGTTTGCTTTTTGTACCAAGAATGACCTCTAATGAGAGGGAAGTAAGATTTGGGAAGTTGGTGTCCCAAAACAGATTTCTGTCCTCCACCATAAAATTTGTGAGGAGTCTCTGTAACTCGGATTGAGCTGAAAATTTCCGAATAAATCCTTCAGTATGTTATATAACTTTCATTAGTTCAACACTTTTTGATTTCAGCAACAGAAGGTCTTCCAAAAAATCGGTTTCTACCTGTTGGTCTGTTTTGACATATTTCTGCCATTATTTGCATTTGCTTCTTATTGATTCCTTTTTGGGAAATTGATATTTTTGAAGGAGTTGCTACAGTTGCTTGTGTATTTAGTGAAAAGTATTGCTGTTTCAAATCTTTACCTAAAGGTATAATATCTTTTGAATAAACTAATGTTGCTAATGAAGATTGTGTGAAGTTTTGTATGAAGGAAAATTTTCACGTGTAGAGAAAGAATGATGTAATGAGATGAAGAATGGACAATAGCTCAAGTTTGGGGATGCCACCATGGTTTCACCCCAAGAAATATTGAAGAGGTAAAAGCGTCAAATCTTGGGGATGCCCAAGGCATCCCCTTTTTCATCAATAAAAATCTTAGGTTTTTCTAGACACTTCGTTTTTATTGTTTCATGCATTGTTGTGTTGTTATTGGAGTGTCTTAGTTTTAGTTTTTGGTTTTCGTTTGCTTAGTTTTCTTGAGTAAGTTGGTTGGTCAAAACGCACTTCTTTTGGAGAGAGACACACTCTGTTTTCATTGCCTAGAACACTCTAGTTTTCATTCTTATTATTTTGTGAGTGTTCTCTTTTGCTAGCATTGTGTTTAGCCTTAGTTTTCTTGTGCTTTTAGCTTAGAACTTTTTAGTTCTTCTTTTTGGATTTGTGAGACAAGCTCTTTGGTCTTTATTGATTATTATCTTTGTGGGTTGTTTCAAATAAGTTTGCTTGGTGTTGGAAACGAGTAGTAAGTTCTTGCTTGAAGTGCAAGAGGAGCTTGCATTGACTATGACTTAGACTTTAGCATGACATGCTAGGTGTTGTTTTAGCATTATGCTTAGTGATTATTGTTGTAGCTTGTATTGTTCCAAACAATTAGGATTGCTTAGTGTGGCTTGAATAAATTAAGCGTTGTTTTAGAATGCAAAAGCATAGTATTGTGGTATTGTCCTTTGATGCTTTGCTTGGGTTGACTTGGCACATGCTTACACCATGTTATGACTATGACAAGTCACCATTAGCCTCTATGATCATTTATTCCTTGACTTGTACTACCACTCTTTGCTTTGATTAGTATGGTTTGTTGCTCACTTGCTCTACATGGTTATGGTCATTATGCTCTCTTAGTTGGTTGCTCCCAGTATTTTGCTAGCCTCCACTTGTATGAGTAAACTCTACTCATGCTTCCAACTCCCAAGAAACCAAGTTATTCCAAAGTGTCCACTATAAACCCCTAGGCATGGTGTGTTACACCATTCCAAGTATATTCTTGTTTTCAGCTATCTTCGAATTAAAAGTATTTTGTTGTGTGAAAACTTAGTGATTAAAGCCCTCCGAAACTTGATGGCCCATTTTATTCTTTGCCCCTAATAAAATTGAACCATTGAGACAACTTTGTTGTATATGCTTGCACTTATAAGTTGGAATTAGCAGAACCGTGCTGTCACGAGGAAAGTTTTCGACATTGCACTTGTACTCTTTGTACTCCGTTGATATCATGCTCTTTTGTCTATGGATGTTACCGGTGTGAAATGAAGTGGGAACTTGTAAGTCCATGGAGTTTGTATTTTGTGTTAGAGAAATGCCTGGGCCGCTAGCCTAAGCCATGTCTAATCATGGTGGAAACTTGCAGCATCACCATAGTGAGCTATCTATGAAGCATCCTCAATAAAAAGATATGCATATGGTAAATAAAAAGATTGCTGAGATGCTCATTGTCTGCTTGCCTTGTCATTTTGGTTATGGGAAAGCTCTTGTACCATGTGCAAGGGGTACCCCGTTGGCGGTTCTCAATGATATGCAGATACTTACAATGACAAGAACTTGCCTGGGCCCTAAGTTGAGTATCCATGAGGTGTAGCCCTTATATTCAAGGGACTTGAGATTTCCAACTTATAGTTCGTCAAGAATATACTCCAGCTTTGCCACTTTAACCTTAACCACTTCAAGATGCTTATGGTAGGGGCAATGAGGGCTGAAAGCTAAAAAGTACAATACTCCCTCCGTTCCATTCTATAGTGCCTATAGTTTCTGGCACGGAAATTAAGAAACACATGCGGAGAGAAAACTAAAATATTTTTGGGTGGGATTTCTCATGGCTAATTGACATGATAAAATAGAGGAGTTTGCAGGAGACATGAAACGCTATATACTTTATGTAAACTCCTTAAAAAAGTTGTCCAAAAAAGTTGTGTAATGCACTATATCTTATATTTTGGAATTTTTCTTAAAAAATTATAGGCACTATAGAATGGAATGGAGGGAGTAATTTTTTGGAATCTCTTTTTGAAACTTGAAATCCCTGCTTCCTTTACAAAGGGACATTCTTCCACTATATTGGGTCTCCACCTTCTACCTTTAGGCACCATTAAGAGAGCATAGTTTTCATTCTGTGTGTAGTGTTCCAAAGCTTATTGATTGATGCATATTGTGATATTACTTGTTCTTGTGCTATTTTTTTCTAGTCACCCTTGTGAACTTTGAAGGTGTCATATTCATCTATTTGCTACTCTATGAGGGACAAGATGATTGCCACTATGCTATGTTTTCTGTATGAGAAACAAACAAACGTTTTTCAATGCATGTTATTCATGATCTTTGTTTGTAGCCTTTCATGTTGTATGCATAGTTACTATGTCCTATTGTCAGAACTCCATCTTTCATGCACATGTTTAGAGTTATTTGATCCCATCTTTCAATGCTTGCAAATGGTTTGATCTTGGTTTTGATGATGCATGTCACCTCAAAAATTATTCTTTTTATCACTTACCTACTCGAGGACGAGCAGGAGTTAAGCTTGGGGATGCTTGATACGTCAGAAACGTATCTATAATTTTTGATGCTCCATGCTTGTTTTGTATCTACTTTGCTTTGCTTTGTCTACACTTTGAGGTGTTTTTATATCTTTTCTGTAACTAACCTATTAACAAGTTGCCACGATTGCGGTTATGCATTTTCTTCATTTTTGGCTCGAAGGAAGAAAATCAATATTATTGGAATTGGACGGGACAAAAGCCAAAGTTATTATTTTTCCCGGAGCAACACGGAACCACGAAGCATAGCCGGAGGGGGGCCACAGGGTGGCCAAACCCACCTAGGCGCGGGCAAGCCCTAGGGGCACCTAGGGAGGGTGTGGGCCCCTTGGACCCCCACCGACCTTGATTCCTACGCCTATAAGAGCCCCCCGATGAGAAAACCCTAGAGAATCCAAAAGAAATCCACGAAAACCTCAGTAGTGCCGCCGCCACCAAAGGGGAGATTCGGGGGGACAGAAAGTCTCTATTCTGGCACCCTGCCGAGACGAGGAAGTTCCCCCGGAGCCATCTCTGTCGATCTCCATCGCCATCTTCATCACCGTTGCTGATTCCCATGATGAGGAGGGAGTAGTTATTCTTCGAGGCTAAGGGCTGTGTTCATCTCTCTCTCTCTCTCCATGCATGATATTGTGGTCATGAGCTTTGTAATCAAGTAGATCTACCTTGCTACTCAAGTGCTTCATAAGATCTCTGCTCTCCCCATGTGTGTGAAAGTGACAGTGTGCACGCCATGGTGGCACTTAGGTTTGAGTCTACATAAATACTCTTTGTGCTTTAATAGATCTATGCTTTTCCCCACGTGCGTGAAAGTGACAGCTTGCATAACGTGTGTGGCACTTTGCCTAGATTGAATATTTGTTATGAGTTATATTTTTGGTTGGATGTCTCTATGAAATTGTGGTGTTTGTTGGAACCATCTAGCGTTCAAGGTGACAGTGTGGGGTTATCTAGATTGGGAAGGCCCTACCGTGGATTAGAGTGTCCAACTAGAGAGTAGTTAAGAGTAGTATCATGAAGAGAGGATATTTAGATGAGAGAGTGTTCACTAGTGAAAGTATGATCCCTAGGCCTTGTTTCTAAACATTGAAACACCGTTTGCATCTATATCTATTGCATGTTTGCTTGCTTTAGTCTTTACCTCACCGTCAAGCTCTTTTCTGGCACTCACACACGTTACCCCATGTTAGCAACAAGTCAGAAGCTATTCTGGCACCGTTACCACTTGTATTTCACTATCTTTTCGCTGAACTAGTGCACCTATACACCTGACAAGTGTATTGGGTTTGTTGGCAACACAAGAGACTTCTTGTATCTTGATAGCAGGGTTGCTTGAGAGGGAATACCTTTGACTACTTCCTCCCTGAGTTCGATAAACCTTGGGTAATCCACTTAAGGGAAACTTGTTGTTGTTCTATAAACCTCGGCACTTGGAAGCCCAACAATTGTCTACAAGAATAGAAGTGCGTAGACATCAGTAGCGACTGTCGTGGACATTCCCACGATAGTTGCGCCTACCGAGAACGACGATCGGAAGTGCTTCTCACATCACCATGTCCCCCTCATCCTTGATCGTGGAGCCTCGAACAGTTAAGTACAACACTCGGGGACTCTTCAAACACGAGCCCAGCGTGTCCCGGGAAAACACCAAGTAAGAGTACCCGGCTTGGACTCGCCATGCGACTGGCTCACCGATCTAGGAGAGCGGACGTGTTACACACAAACAGTGCAACCCGTCCTTCCCTACCTTCGGAGATGTATCCCGCACGGTTAAGTACCACGTTCTGGGACTCATTAAACACGAGATCCACGCGTCCTGAGAAAACACTAAGTACAGGACGCCCGTTGGGGTCGCCTAGCGACTGGCTCCGCGAGCCACGGGAAGTAGACCTAGGCCAAACAATGACGAACACAAAACACTAACAATTCAGCCTACACCCTTAAGCTCTCGGGGACTAGCTACCCGGCGCACCCAAACACACCAATTGCAATAAACGCATATAGAAAATAGTCAGACACAACTATTAAAATACGTTTCTAGTTATTTTTACATTTATTTTACAAGTGGCAACTCGGCTTTGCTAATTCACTACAGAAATTAAGGTCATTCAACAGGTCCCGACGACGACGATTCACCCGATCTTTTGACCCAAATGAAAGGTTTCCACGGGTTCACTGGGTAGGTCGTCAACGACTTTGCAACCGCCGATTGAAATGGTCGCTCCGATGGAAGATCATGGTACGTAGGCTCAGGGTCGCCAAGAGACACTCGTGATTCTTAGTACGGCAGGAGATCGCTGGTCGCTAGCACACATTCCACATACAGAGCGGCCTTCACACTCAGCACCAAGACCTCCACGATCTCCACCTTACCAGTGGACGAGGGGTACTCGCTGGTAATGTCATCAAGCTCGAAATCCTCCAAGAAATGGGAGATCCCGAGCCCCAACATCATAGTCACCCCGTGATGAAATGCCAAACAAGCCATCCATTCAACAACTGTAGGAGTTTCTTCAAGGTACTTCCACACCTCCGCAAACCCACAAGGCACCACCTCGGTGGGAGTGACACCCTCAAGGACAGCGCGCACACACAGTGCAAAAGCGGTGGCCGCGTTTAACACGGCGGCCACACACTCCTCGGCTCCAATTTCTTGGATTGTTGGGTCATGGCACCCAATGATCCCTGCAAAATAGAAACCTGGTGTAAATTTGGTGATGCTTGGGGACTCACACTCCCTAGCGCAAACTCCATTGGGCCAAAAAAACTCACCTAGAAGCTTGCGGCAGTCGGTGATGACGGCATTTTCTAGCGAAGCGTGTCGAGCTCGTAAATCGGCAATCTCCAGCGACGAGGCTTTGAGGTTAGCATCGGCTACAGAAGAAGCGCTCTTTGCATTTTCCTCCTATTGATCCAGAGCAACCTTGGTCGCCTTAAGCTCGGCTGCCAACCCTTTAAGCTTCCCCTCTGCCGTAGTCACCAACACTATCACAGATTCTAGCTCAGTCGCTGGAATAAAACCTTCACGTGCCTTGGCAATCGCCGATGCATGGTTGGATACAAAATGGCGACCAATCGTCGGAATCAGAATCAGATCCTAATTTAAGCTCAAGACAACAAACTCACCAGAAGTGTCCTGCAGTTGGCACAATGCCTGGCGAGAGAGACTTAAATCTCTTTCCAACCATTCCAACTTCGCTCGCCGGTCAATTCAATTGCGCTACAAAAAAAATGAAGCACTCAGTATAAGCCTCTAGTCGCTGCAACCTAGCGACTAGATCCTCGGGGACTGGAGGCCAAAGCTATAAAAGCCTCTAGTTGCTACAACTAGCGACTAGATCCTTGGGGACTGGACGGCTAAGTTTTGAAGAGTCTAGTCGCTAAAATTCAGTGACTAAACTCACGGGGAATGGACAGACCTGGAGGGCTTCGCACAGTAGATGATGTGTCTTGGTTGATCCCATTGACACCGTAGGCAGGGGCGTGTCACCAGCACAGTGATCCACCATGTTGAATCTCCCGTCAATTACTTCTTCTACTACTGGTGATTACATAGCTGCACCCGCTGACGGCCTGGTGGCTCCTACCAATGGCGCTCATGTCACCACAGTACAAACTTCGGCCAATCCCTCTTTCGTCAGGTTGCCTTCCCTTATAGCACAACGTTGCCCTCAAAGGGACTAGTGGTCCGAGCCTCCTTGTTGATTTGTGTGACTTCCTCAACGATGTCGCACTTCTTCTGTTTCTTCGTTTCACCAAAAAGGTCTTCCGACCTTGTCACCTCCAGCTCTCTGACGTCTTCGCTCTAGGTGTCTACACGACTTGTGGGAGCCTTTGTCGTGGTACTTCGCCTGGCTTTCTTCACGCCTCCCCTGAAAGAAACTCCAACAAGAAGGTGAAATTATATCCCAATGATGCGTAGCTCAGAATAGTTACACTCTTAACAAGGAAATCACCTGGCGACTGGGAGAGTCCGCAGCCCGGCACCGACACGGAATGGCTCAGCAGGCCCTATCGCAAACGATTGAGACACTTTAACGAGGCTATGCTAAGTAAGAACCTTGGAAGGAGTGGGAATCCACCGCGAGTTCTCGTCTCCGACGACGTCCAAATCATCGTCGTACTCCTCCAAACTTCAACTGGCCTCTACTTCGCGATGAAGTTGACCATGCGTCTTTCGACTCATCGACACAGGTTCAATCTTTTCTTCAACCTCTTCGGCTTCTCCCTCTTCTTCATAAGGATCATCGTCTTCATCGCTAAGGAGTTCTTCTGGCATGTCATCTTCGAGCGGAGGCCGCCAGTCGTCCAGCGACTGAAATATCTCCCAAAGCAAAGATAGCATCTGAGCTCCGCAATGGCAGTTCAGAATTGAAACAAGGCCAAGGGATAACAAATTACCTTGGGGTCGGCCTCTTGTTTGGCCTAAATGGAGTAATCACTTCGTGAAGATCGGTGAAGGGCGCGTCCGTGATCTTTTCAGAGCCACGGCGTAATCCACGGGGGCCCATTGATCTTGACTCGTCCGAGTGGAGTCAGACGGACCGGTATACTCGTACATACAATGGGCTCGGGTTGCCAGCGGCACCAGTCGCCACCCAAGCCAACAGTTAAACAGGTTGATCGTCTTCAAGCCTTCTTCCTCCAGTTCCGTCATCTGGGAAGACATGCTCGTCGTGGTTGATCTTTGCACATGTGGAAGCTTCTTCACCGAAAAGTGACATGGGACGCTCCTCTCCGAGGAATACTCAGGAATCGCCACTTCTTCGGTTGGAGTAACCTCCTTGGCATAGAACCAAACCGCTTCCACTCGCTTGTTGCTTTCTTCGGCAGCATCAATTTGAAGAACTTGGCGCTAGACTTCACTTGGAAGGTGAGGTTGCCCGCTGCAAGTAGAGGACCTCCCTTGCCCTCGCGACTGGCTCGGCCATGAAAAAGTTCGAGCCATAGCAGGAAGTATGGGCGGCATCCAAGGTAACACTCGTAGAAGGCAATGAAGACCGCTAGTTGCTGGACATTGTGCGGACCTAGATAGAAGAGTTTGATCCAATAGAAGTGAAGAAATCACCTAAATAAGATAGAAGTCGGGAACCCTAAGCCATGTTCTAGGTGGCTGCGAAGGTGATGAATTCTCTGGGTTGGGGTCGTGGATCAATCTCGTTAGTAGATGAAGATCGCTAGCATCCCTTATTCATAATGCCTGCGTCCTGGAAGGATTGCATTAGCGCACTATTGCATTTGGATTTGGCTCACGTAGACGCCATGGAAGCAAGCTTGCAAGAAGGGGAGATGTGAGCTAGGAGTATGCGTAGGTGGAAGAGATGAAGGAGCGGGTAAAATTTGAGTACCTCTACACACCATGCTTTATACAAAGGCATCACTGCCAACGATGGAGCTAGTCATTGCTTCGTGGATATTACCGTTAAGAACCAACTAACAGCTAGTTTGACAACGTAGACGGTCTAAATTTCAGTCAAATCGACCACTCGCCTGCGACATTTGCCTACTTCAGTCGACTGAAGGGAAAATGATTTGCCGAAGCTTCAAATGAATATTAAAAACTTATCCCTTTATTGGAGGAGTTCGTCACCGATTCGGCTGAGCGTCCACCCGGACTTGCCTACTCCGATCGCCAAGTTGACTCCTACGCCGAACCACTAACGCAGGAAGCGACAGGCTCAGGACAAAGTCGATTGGGCCAGCAATGACAGCGATTGGAAATGAGGCTTCAAAGAAGACCGACGAATAGACGCGGATGTCCAAGACCGTAGATAGGCCCAGTCGGATTATTCAAAACCCATGAACCCGTTGCTGATTCGGTTAGGATCCTATAAAACCTAGCGAGGCACCCCCTATATAATCCTCCCTAGGGTTCCATTTGTACTTACGTTCCATTAGCTACCCCTTCCGAGCGACTTGCTGCCCTAACACCGAGTGCGCTTCCCCTGTAATATCATTCTCCATCAATACAAACAAGCATGAAGTAGGTCTTTACCCTCCGGGGGCAAACCTGGGTAAACCTCGTGTCTGCTCAATCTCGATCCGCAAATGGCTACTCGTTCTTGCCCTACTTCCAATCAATCGCTACCCCTAGTAGCCACTGTCGTGCCCATTCCCACGATAATGCTAGTGGTGTATCCTACATCCTCGAGAACATTTTATCCCTACTGAATTCAACCACTCTTTCACACGATCTTGTTACTTACTTTATTTTACTTGTTTTAATTACTTTTCTGCAAATAATCAAAAACCTTTTAAACACCCTTACTTGAGATCAAAGGAAGCTTATAAGTATCCTTTGGTAGATATTAACAAGGGGCATAAAGACCTTTACCAATAGATTTTTGTGGGTTCGATACTTTTCCTTTGAAACTAGCTACAATTGATCTATGCACTTGCAGTCATCACCAACCATGTTGGTTATTATCTGAATTTATTTTTGGCGATGCTCTTGGAGTTTCGTATCTCAATATCCGGGGGTGAAAACCCTAGTTATGACCTTCGGTGGTTATATCTAGCAATGGTGGATCTTGAGTCGTATCCTTGTTGAAGACATTGTCTGGAGTTTGGAACTACTCCAGAGTGAAAACCCAGGATCCGACCATGTTAATCAACCCGGATGATGACATAGTGTTTGTGCACTTTTTCCTTATTTTAAGGAATACTTTTTGGAGAAGATTTCTCGGAGTCGATGTGACATCCACATTGGTGGTGGTGTTGTAGTTGCGAGTCTGGTTTGCTTCTGCATGGTCTTTGTATTTTTTATTTATCTTTTTCTTTGATTTTCGACCGTGTGCATCCTACCTATGCATAGAGCTCGTGTGGACTCTATATATTGTATTATCTTCATATAAGTTGTTTGAGTTTAACAAAAACGCCCTTATCGGAAAAACATAGAGTGTATATATGAGACTTTGGTAGGACATTCACTTATACGTCATAAACATATCTATAATTTTTGATATTCCATGCTTGACTAGTATCTACTTTTCTATGATTTGTCTACACTTTGAGGTATTTTTATACATTTTTTGGGACTAACCTATTAACAAGATGTCGCAGTGTTAGTTACCTGTTTTTTGCTATTTTTAGTTTCACAAAAGCTAGTAAGGAAATATTTTCGGAATTGCACGGGACAAAAGCCGAAGTCAATATTACACCAAGACGACACAGATACCAAAGGGCGACCGGAGGGGAGCCACAGGGTGGCCGCACCCACCCACGCGTGGGCCCACCTTGGTCCGCCCCTGGGCAGGGTGTGGGCCCACTGGCCGCCCTCTTGCCTCGCCTCTTGATAGATCGGAAACGTATCTATAATTTTTATGCTCCATGCTTGTGTACTATCTACTTTGCTTTGCTTTGTCCACACTTTGAGGTGTATTTATATGTTTTTATTACTAACCTATTAACAAGTTGCCACAGTGCCAATTTCCTGTTTTCATCTGTTTTTGGTTCCAGAAAGGCAGAAAATCAATATTATCAGAATTGGACGGGACACAAGCCAAAGTCAATATTTTATCGTGGGAAACATGAAGCCGGGGTATGTGACGGAGGGGCGCCACAGGGTGGCCACACCCCCCAGGCGCGGCCTAGGTGGGCCCACGCCTGGGCAAGGTATGGGCCCCCTGGCGGCCCCCCTACCTCGCCTCTTCGCCTATAAGAAGCCCCCGATGCCAAAACCCTAAGGACACGATCAATATTCCACGAAACCGTCTATAGACGCTGCCACCATCGTCCCTAGATCGGGGGGATCTGAAGCTCTTCCCAGCACCCTGTCGGAGGGGAGATCATCTCGAAGGCCTTCTTCATCATGCCAGCCTCCGGTATGAAGCCTGAGTAGTTCCACCTTGGACTACGGGTCCATGTAGTAGCTAGATGGTTGTATCTCCTCCTAGTGCTTTCAGGTATAGATCTTGTGAGCTCCGTTCATGATTAAGATGTAATCTATTTGTAATCATGCATGTTGTGTTTGTGAGGATCCGATGGATATTGAGATTACTATGTCAGATTGATTGATGGTTTGGTCTATTTGATTCTATCATGTCTGTGTTGTTTTTTATCTTGCATGCTCTCCTTTGTTAGTATCTATCTTGGCCAAGTAGTTGCTAGTGACTCCAAGAGGGGGTATTTATGCTCAATAGTGGGTTCATGCCTCTAGTTTCCAAGAGAAGTGACAGAAATCTCTTCGGTTGTAAATGTGTTGTTGCCACTAGGGAGAAAATAACGGTCTCTTGTTCATGAAACAAGTGGATTATTTACCTTACACACTTTGCTTAAAACGGTTGTCTATTGCTTGCAACTTAATACTGGAGGGGGTTCAGATGATAACCTGAAGGTGGACTTCTAGTCATAGATGCACACTACTAGAGAAAACCTTATGCGAGGCGCACCTAAAAGCATATGCGAGATGCATATCGTATGTGCCTCTAGCTTCAAGCCTCGCCTATTTTTTATGCGAGGCGTATATCATATGCGCCTCCTATATTTCACATGTGCGAGGCGCATATCGATATGCGCCTCCTATATATATAGGTAAAACCCTATATATGATATGCGCCTCGCATATGTGAAATATAGGAGGCGCATATCATATGCGCCTCGTATATTTATTGTATATGCGCCTCCTATAGTGTCCTATATGCGTCTCCTATAATATTTTTGAAATTCAAGTTTTACGGATCACTATAAATAACAGTATATGGATATTCAAATTTACAATATAGTCCATAATACAGTGTAAATAGCACAAAATTTTCCAGAAACTTGCAATTGGCCAAAGCATAATAGAACCAACATGAATACAAGTACATTACACATCAACCGCGACATACTAGTTCGTACATAAACTAAAATCAACAAGTGCCAAGTTTTCACACAACACCAAGTGTTTGTGCCACAAGTTCACACCTCCGAGTACAAGTTCACACCAATATAGACAATACAAATTCTTCTAAGACAAAAATTCTTCAAGATCCAACACACTAAGAACCTTTGCTCTAGCGCCATCGCCGGGAGCCTAGCGAGGGTCACCTGGTGCAGCTGCTACTCCCTCTCCATAATCTTATCATGATTGATCACAATCTGCTACAAAAAATATAAAACATTATTTAGCAACGAAGAGAGGTTTTCTATTTCATATCAAAGAAAAATTAACCTTTAGTAAGCCATAAACGTTGAAGACAGGTAGACACGAACAATGAAGATAAGAACCTGAAGGAAATTCAAAACTTGGATCTTCCTTGTGAAGGATGCTATAGAAAAACTACTTAACAAGTTAAATAAACATTGTCCTACAATTTTTATATATCAGGAATTTCAAAGTCTAGTGAGCTTGGTGATCAAGTCCTATAACTAAGACATAATTAAAAAATCAGGAAGACTCATATGCCAAATGACATAGTGACAGTAGGCACCTTGATAGTGGCATTTATCATCTAGCCATGTACCCATAAAACGTTATGTTTGATGTATAGGTAATTTCTTAGCAGTGCCATAAATTAAGTCGCAATGTTAAGGTTGCGGGACACAATAAGTAGTAGTAGATGTCTACAATAGGACAAGTAACAGGTCCTTCTATTTTGTAGTTCAATGGATTAACGTCACATAACATACCTCCAAATTATTATAAGAGCAACCAACTTCAAAGTCTGGGAACTGCCCATTTCATCACTGACCTACTCCGTCGTTCTGATTTGATCCTTAGTCTGACCAATCATATCATAATCACCTTGTTTTTTTAGGAAGAAAGAACTTCATTTGTTATTTTCAAAGTTCATTGAGCAAGATAGCCATCAGATCCTCATTTATAACCCAAAAAACATAGAATGAGTATGTCAGACATGTTGCTAAATATGTTCTGCAGGTTCAGTGGTGAAGTGAGTGCACTAACAGTAAACACAAAAAAATTCTAGAGAGGTCAAACTGTCGCCAATGTCTCAAATCACCTTCAGCATGCCAAAGATCACAATTTATTCACACACATGTACACCTGGGAAGAAAACTAAGAGGTGGTAATGGATGGGTGCTGGTTGCACTTGTACCTCTGAAAAATCTCAAACTATATATGACCAGCATGATAGTATGAGCAATCAGGGATGCCAAATGAGAAACTGCAATCCAAAGAAAAGAATTGCACTAACCGCTCACATTATCCTTCAGTAAGTCCATGGAGCACGTTATTACTCCTTGCTCATCTTCTCTACTGCTGTAGCTACTTCATTTTCTGAGGAAAACTTGACGAAACTGTATCCTTCAGATTCCCCCGTCATCGGATGGCATACAACTTTCACTGACTCACATAACCATCAATTAAGAGGACAATCTCCGATCGACCCAAAACATAGATCAACCACCAAAAGTATCCAAGACAGATGATTTACTACCTTTAGTAACATCGCCGTTCTTAGAGAATCCATCCTTGAGAACAATTCCGTTGCTGTCATAGGACAAACCTGCAATTCAAGTAAATGGACCAAACAACAGGGCATCAAAAAATATTTAACCATTCGTACATATTCAGTCGGTGTTAGGCTTGTTCCATTTCAGTAGGACATAAAAAAACCTTGCATTTAAATGCACTTCAAATTGAAGTCAGCATTTGCTAATTACAATACTGCACAGCGCCTGCAATCAGCAAGCAGGGTGATTCACAATCTAGCAAGAAACCTATATTCCGAAGTAGGTTCAAAGATTACCATATGTAAACAGGAAGACCAGTTTTGAATAGAGAAGAGATTCAGTTCCGAGCATCATCAAAAAAATTGACCATTAACTGAACACAAGACGAGAAAGCAATCCACAAAATAAAATAGTACATCCTACAAATAATTTGGAGTCAGAAGCGGCACTGCGATTCAGAGTCTACCCGGATGTAACGGCATGGGGCGCCATTTTTTGCTTCATAAATTAAACAACGCCTAGATACCCTAGAAATAATCTTTGAATCCTCTGTTACATCTAATCTACCTACCCCGAATCAGATCCTCCTTGGGCACCGAGCATGCCGAGCTTGAGCGCCTCCTTGGGCACTTTGGCGGTCGGATTCGACGAGGACAGATGGAGAAAAGAAAGGAGGTGCGAGTCCTCGCTGACGGTGAGGAGGAACAGAAGGGGCGGCCTGACGAGGATGTGGGGCCGCGGGGTAGAGACACGGGCCTTGCACGGAGCACCGGAAGGCGAGGAGGGCGGCCGGTGGCTGCGGCGCCAGGCGAGGATCGAGGGAAGGCGAGGGAGCCTGGCGGCGGCGGGGATTAGCGAGCGAGGGAGGTGTTGCGAACGCGGTTGGTGAGGGACGAGGTGGACACGCGAGGTGGGGTCGTGTGGCTGTGGTAGGATATGGGTTGGGGCCGGCAGCGTATAGGAGGCGCATATGACAATACGTGCCTCGCATATTGTCAAGTATAGGAGGCGTAGATGACTATATGTATATTGTTGAATGGCGGTCATAGATGCAGTTGGATGGTGGTCTATGTATATTGTTGTATTGCCCAATCGAATCTCATAGGATCTTTTTGTCTAGTATTGCATTGTTATGCCTTGCTCAGTTCCTGTCAATTGTCCTGCTGTAATTTGTTTACCCTTCATGCCATGTTGTTTATCTAAGGAGAACACCTCTAGTGAACTATGAACCCCGGTCCAAATCTTTAAGATTGATACATCTTCCACTGTTACTTGTTTACTTGCTGCAAACCATCATCACCTTCTACACCATACAGTTAATCCTTTGTTACAGCAACAAGTGAGATTGACAACCTCACTGTTCGTTGGGTAAAGTCTTGACTTTGTGTTGTGTAGGTTTCCACGTTGTTTGCAACACCTTTGAGACGTTTCCTTCCTCCTACTGGTTCGATAACCTTGGTTTCTTACTGAGGGAAGACTTGTTGCTGTGCTGCTTCACACCTTGCTCTTGGGGTTTCTCGGCAAAGTGCTCCACGTCAACAAGGAGTCATCAACAAGTTTTCTGGCGCCGTTGCCGGGGAGTCTAAGGACGTCTTCACAAGGGGAGTCCTCCTCAACCTTTATCTTTACTTTGTTTGTAGTTTGCTTAGTTTCTTTTTTGCTTGATTTTGTTTGCCTCTTTTTATCAAAAACTCCAAAAAAATTAGTTTAGTTTGGTTTGCTTTCTTTATTCAAACACACACAAAAAATTAGTTCCTACTCTAGTTGCCACCTTGCTCTAGCTCACCATGTTGTTCCCCAAGTTCGCCCTGAAGGGCCTTTCGATTGGTAGTGGCTCTATAATTGGGAAAGAAAATATTGAAGAATTCTTCCATCATGTGAGCAAACATGAGGATATTGAGGACAGATCTATAGCAGAACTTGCTCCTAATTATGAAATTGCTGCAACTTCTTTAGTACATATGTTGGAGGCTAGGTTTATTATCCTTAACCCCATGATGCAAATTTTGTTCCTAAAACTAAAAGAAGAAAAAAATGCTAAAAAGAGAGATTTTATTCTTGAAACTTTACTCAAAGAATTCCATGATGTTGCTAAGGAAGCTAAAAAGGTCTTTGAGCATTTTTATATGCTAGGCTCATGTGTATATTTTTTGGGTACTTCTGATAAAACTAAGCCTAGAGAGGAATTTAAGATACCCATACCCTTTAAGCTTATTGGGATGCATGAGGCCTTTGAAAAGTATTTTGATTGGATTGTACCTGAAAATCCTTTTGATGAAAGTAGTAAACCAAAGAGATATGAGAAGGGATCCTCCAAAACTCATTTGGATGAGATACCTCTCATAGTTGAAGATTTTGCAAGTATTGATGTTAATGCTTCCTCATTTGAAAATACTTGATTTCTTGCTTCTTGTGCCTAACTTAAAGGGGTTATAGAAAAGTACTTGTTGGGAGATAACCCAAGAGTTTCCTTCAGTCTAGAAAGTTATTACTACAGTAATGACCTCTCCTTATCCTTTTTGTTTGCTTTTTTTTTTGCCAAGAATGGCCTCTAATGAGAGGGAAGTAAGATTTGGGTAGTTGCAGTCCCGAAACAGATTTCTGTCCTCCATCATAAAACTTCGTGAGGAGTCTCTGTAAGTCGGATTGAGCTGAAAATTTACTAATAAATCCCCTAGTATGTTAGCTAACTTTCGTTAGTTCAACACTTTTTGATTTGAGCAACAGAAGATTTTCGAAAAAATTGGTTTCTACATGCTGGTCTGTTTTGACAGATTTCTGCCATTATTGGCATTTGCTTCTTATTGATTCCTTTTTGAGTTCTCTTTTGGGAAATTGAGATTTTTGAAGGAGTTGCTACAGTATCTTGTGTTTTTAGTGAAAATTCTTGATGTTCTAAAGCTAAACCCAAAGGTATATTATCTTTTGAATATACTAATGTTGCTAATGAAGATTGTGTGAAGTTTTGTATGAAGGAAAATTTTTAGGTGTAGAGAAAGAACGATGTAATAAGATGAATAATGGACAAAATATCAAGCTTGGGGATGCCACCCCAGTGTCACCCCAAGAAATATCCAAGAGGTATAAGCATCAAAGCTTGGGGATGCCCAAGGCATCCCCTTCTTCATCAATAAAAAGCTCAGGTCTTCCTAGACACTTCGTTTTTATTGTTTTATGCACTATTGTGTTGTTCTTGGAGCGTCTTAGTTTTTGTTCGGTTTTCTTAGTTTGTTTAGTTTGCTTGAATAAAGTAGTTTGGACCCATGTTCTCGCTGTGTTGTTTCAAATAAGTTGCTTGGTGTTGGAAAGGAGTAGGAAGTTCCTGCTTGAAAGTGCAAGAGGAGCTTGCATTGACTGTGACTTAGACTTTAGCCTAGCATGGTAGGTGTTGTTTTGACCTTATGCTTAGTGATTATTTGTCTATCATGTCTTGTTCCAAACAATTGGGATTGTTTCGTGTGCCTTGAAAGAATTATGCGTTGTTTTAGCATACGAAAGCATAGTATTGTGGTATTCTCCTTTGATGCTTTGTTTGGGTTGACTTGGCACATGCTCACACCATGTATGACTATGAACAAGTCACCATAGCCTCTATGATCATTTAGTCCTTGACTTATAGTACCACTCTATGCTTTGATTAGTAATGTTTTGTCGCTCTGCATGATTATGGACATTATTGCTCTCTTAGTTGGTTGCTCCTAGTCTTTTGCTAGCCTCCACTTGTATGACTAAGCTCTACTCATGCTTCCAACTCCCAAGAAACCAAGTTATTCCAAAGTGTCCACTATAAACTCCTATGAATGGTGTGTTACACCATTCCAAGAATATTCTTGTTTTCAACTATCTTCCATTTAAAAAGTATTTTGTTATGTGAAAACTTAGTGATTAAAGCCCTCACGAACTTGATGGCATAATTTATATTCTTTGCCCCTAGTAAACTTGAACCATTGTGTCATCTATGTTGTATATTCTTGCACTTATACGTTGGAATTAGCAGAACCTTGCTGTCACGGGGAACATTTTCAACATTGCACTTGTACTTTACACAGTTGATATCATGCTCTTTTGTCTATGGATGTCACCGGTGTGATATAAAGAGGGAGCTTGTAAGTACAAGGAGTTATGTATTTTGTGTTAGAGAAACACCTGGGCCGCTAGCCTAAGCCATGCCTAATCATGGTGGAAACTTACAGCATCACCATAATTAGCATTCTGTGAAGCATCCTCAAAAAAAGCTATGCACATAGTAAATAAAAAGATCGCTGAGATGCTCATTGTCTGCTTGCCTTTTCATTTTGGTTATGGGATAGCTCATGTACCATGTGAAAGGGGTACCCTATTGGCGGTTCTCTATGATACACGTGTACTTACTATGACAAGAACTTACAGGTGACTGAATTTGAGTTGCATGAGGTGTGTCCCTTGTATTCATGGGACATGAGATTGCCAATTTATACATTGTCAAGCATAAACTCCATCTTTGTTCACTTTTACCTTAATCACTTCAAGATGCTTATGATAGGGGCAATGAGGGCTGATAGCTAACAAGTACCATAATTTTTGGAAGCTCTTTTTGAAACATGAAATCCCTCCTTCCCTTTATGAAGGGCCTTTCTTCCACTATTATATTGAGTCTCCACCTTCTACCTTTAGGCACCATTAAGAGAGCATAGTTTCCATTCTGTGTGCAGTGTCCCAAAACTTATTGATTTATGCATATTGTGATATTCCTTGTTCTTGTGATATTTCTAGTCACTCTTATGAACTTTGAAGGTGTCCTATGCATCTATTTGCTACTCTATGAGGGACAAGCTGAATGCCACTATGCCATGTTTTCTGTATGTGAAACAAACAAACGTTTTTCAATGCATGTTATTCATTATCTTTGTTTATAGCCTTTCATGTTGCATGCATAGTTACTTTGTCTTACTATTAGAACTCCATCTTTCATGCACATGTTTAGAGTTCTTTGATCCCAGCTTTCAATGCTTGCAAATGGTTTGATCTTGGTTTTGATGGTGCATGTCACCTCAAAAATTATTATTTTTATCACTTACCTACTCGATGACGAGCAGGAGTTAATCTTGGGGATGCTTGATACGTCGGAAATGTACCTATAATTTTTGATGCTCCATGCTTGTTTACTATCTACTTTGCTTTGTCCACACTTTGAGGTGTTTTTATATGTTTTCTGGTACTAACCTATTAACAAGTTGCACAGTGCTAGTTGCCTGTTTTGTTCTGTTTTTGGTTCCAGAAAGGCAGAAAATCAATATTCTCTGAATTGGACGGGACAAAAGCCAAAGTCAATATTTTACCGTGGGCAACACGAAGCCGGGGTATGAGAAGGAGGGGCGCCACAGAGTGGCCACCTCCTAGTAGCGGCCTAGGTGGGCCTTGATACGCCCAATTTGCATCACCATTCTATATCATAATTTACCTCAATTCATTGATATTTGTCTTATTATGAGGTATTACTTATGGATTTTCATCTGTTTATGCATGTTGGATGATTCTTGGAGGATGGACTGCCGGAGTCTGGATTCTGATGGAAAAGAAGGCATTTCGGTGCAATTTCGAAAAGATCATAAAAATACTAGAAAAATATGGAAACATATTATTTTACCAGAAGATGAATTAAGCCAGAAGGAGGGACGAAGAAGGGCCTCAGGGGGCCCACACCCCCCTAGGTGTGGGCCCACCTGACCCCGTTCCTAGGGCAGGTGTGGCCCACCTGCCCGGCCTCCGACTCCACCCCTTCGCCTATATCTTGCCTTCGAAACCCTAAGGCTCGGGGAGCGACCACAGATAGATTTCCGCCGCCTCTGGGGGCAGAAAACACCGAGAGAGAAAGATCTCTCCGGCAGTCAGATTTCTGCAGGGGGAATTCCTTCCCGGAGAGGGGAGACCGTTGCCATCAACACCGTCATCAAGCTAGGCCTCATCAGGATCATCATCATCCACACCATCATCTCCATCAGCACCATCATCACCACTCCGTCCCGCTGTAACAATTGTGTTGGATATTTCTTTAGTTCTTAGGGGAAACTTTCCCGGTGTTGATTACTATTGTAGTTGATGCTTGTGAGTGGAACCATTGGATGATCGTTTATGTTCAGATTTTTATCCATTATCATATCATCTTTGATCTTGATCCATATGATGTCTTGTGAGTAGTTCGTTTAGTTCTTGAGGACATGGGAGAAGTCATGTTGTTTGTAGTGAATCTGTTATGAGTTATTATTCAATGGTTTAGTATTTAAGTTGTGGTGTTATTCTTCTAGTGGTGTCATGTGAACGTCGACTACATGACACTTCACCATTTATGGGCCTAGGGGAATGCATTGTGTATTTGGCTACTAATTGTGGGGTTGCCGGAGATACAAAAACCTGAACCCCCATTAGGACACCTTTGCACAAGGGAGCGTAGGATCTTAGAGTTTAAGGCTGTGGTTAGATTTATATCTTAATTACTTTCCTGTAGTTATGGATGTTTGCAGGGGGTTTAATCACAAGTATGTATTAGTCCTAGGAAGGGCGGTATGTTAGCACAGGTTCACCCAACAACACTTACAAACACCAGAGAAGAGTAATTAACTATTTGAAGCGAAAGCACTTGACAGAATTCCCATGTGTCCTCGAGAACGTTTGGTCCTTATAAGTATTTCCACCGGCTTGTCCTTTGCTAAGAAAGGATTGGGCCACTTGCTCCGTTTTCTCGTTACTTTTGTTACTTGTTCCATACCACTATTCAGCACCTTCTGCTCCTTGTTGGGATCGACACTCCTATTTATCGATAGTACTACGATACACCCACTATACTTGTGGGTCATAAAGACTATTTTCTGGTGCCGTTGCCAGGGAGTGAAGCGCTATTGAAGAGTGGAACTTGTAACGGAAACTTTTACTATGAGTATTGCTTTTATCACTGCTTGTTACTTTGTTTCCAATATGGATAACCCACTTGGTTTTTTGTTTGGGAAAACTACTACCACTGCTAGGGTAGTAGATGAACCACCTCCTGTTGATATAGATCCTTTAAAGATACCTACAAGTATTGTTAATCGTGTTATGGATAATTATTATTTTGGGGATGGAACTGTCCATCCTGGTGATCACTTGCTTTTTATCCATGAATTACGCGGGTTGTTTAAGTGTGCAGGTATCACAACTGAACAGGTGAAGAAGAAGTTACTCTCCATATCCTTGAAAGGGAGGGCTGAAGAATCGTATAAGCTACTGAAGAATGGACAATCCATGGAATGGGAGGAGATGACATCTCTCTTTTACTCTAAATTTTATTCTCCCAGTGAGATTCATATGGATACAAACCTTATATATAACTTTTGGCCTCTTGATGGCAAGAGTACAACTCAATCTTGGGGGAGATTGGAGTTACTAATGCTTAAATGTCCTATTCATGAACTCCCTAACAATATTATTCTCAATAACATTTATGCTAGGCTTTCTCTTCATGATAAAGATTTACTAGATGCTTCTTGTGTTGGATCATTCACATGTATGAAGGAAGAAGCTAAATGGGAGCTCTTAGACCGTATTCAAGAGAACACTGAAGCTTGGGAGAATGACAAAGGAAGGAAGTCAGGTATAAACTATGATTATGAATGCGTTAAATCTTTTATGGGAACTGATGACTTCTGTGATATTAGTAATGAGTTTGGTCTTGATTCCCAAAGTATTTCCTACTGTTTTAAAGATTTTTCCTCTTACATTGAAATTCCCAAGAAGAAGTGGAACAAGTACCATGCTCCGTATAAAGATGTTGTTAGTCATGTTCCTGTTAGAAGTACTCAAGTTTGTACTACTAATCATATTGTGCTTGAACCTCGTGTTGAGAAAATACCTTTTCCAGCTAAGGTAAAGGAGTATTCTATGATTATTAGTGCAAACAACAAAGGTACAATGAAAACTGTGGAGTCTAGTAAGCATTTGAGTGATGAACCTGTGGTAGCTATTGTGAAAGACCCTGTTGAAAGGACTATATCTTCCCATGATGTTTTTGGTGATAAATGACAATCCCAACCTTGCTTTTAACTGTGCTCTTGAGTTTCCGGGGAAACGTCATTGTTGTCTCATTCTATTGTGATGGATGCTCTCTTGTGATCTTCTGAAGACGGTGTCCTTTTTAGTCTTCTCCTAGTTTCTTTCTGGTTGATGTTTTTAGGTCACCGTACTATTAAGAGGGGGTCCATGTTGGAGGGCTGTGGGAAATCACTTGTTTTTGCACAAACCTATATGCCCCGCCACAGCCATACCATTATTCCGTGAGAGAGAGCGTTTTCCTGTTCAGTTGGGGCCTTTTGTGTCTCACCGGAACTTCCGGTCATAGACTGGAAGTTCCGCTCAAACCTTTTTCTGCGGGTTGTTCTACAGTTTGTTCCGACGCTAGTTCCGCCCAAGTTCCGGTGGCGGTTCAGTAACCTTCTGTGTTGAAGTGTGCTATTTGCCGGAACTTGGTCGGAACTTGACCGGAACTTTCTCGGAACTTTTCCTGGCAAAAGTTCTTGAGCGGAATTTCCGCCTGAAGGCCGGAACTTCCGGTCAGACTCGCTTCGCGAGCCAAAAATTCCGCCCCAAGTTCCGGTGAAGGCTCAGAAAGTTTCTGTTTTGAAGCGTGTTATTTGCCGGAACTTGATCGGAACTTGCTCGGAGGTTCACCGGAACTTCCGGTCGACTTTGACCGGAATTTCCAGTTGCGCTTCTGGAGCGGGCGTCAACGGTCTGATGACCGTTGGAGCCAGGCTCAGGCGGAACTTCCGGCCTCTCACCAGAACTTCCGGTAAGGTCGCGGGGGCTGCAACGGTTCAGTGCGAGGGGGGCCTATTTAAGGCACCCCTCTTCTTCCTCCCATTCTCTCTCGATTTTTTCTCTCTCCTCCATTAATACTTGAGCTTCACCTCACTAGATCTCTCTCTCTAGCCACTCAAACGACCTGATCTTTTGAGAGGTGAGGGAGGAGACCTAGATCTACACTTCCACCAAAGAAGAATTGATTTCCCCCACCCATCCTTTGTGGATCTTGTTACTCTTGGGTTTCTTGGAACCCTAGACGGTGTAGGGCATCCCCGGAGCTGAGGCATGTGTTGTAAAGCTTCGAGGTGTCGTTGAGGGACTCCAATTGAGTTGTGGAGCTTCCCCCTCAACCTTGGTGTAAAGGTTTCGGTTGGCACCTTCAAGGTCACCGGTTAGTGGATTGTGAGGCCTCCTTTGTGGGGGAGCTCACCGGAGAAGAAGGTGAGGCCTTTGTGGCGCTCGGGTGACCTTGTGTGGCCCCGACACCTCTCCAACATAGACGTAGCTCCTTGGGAGTGAACCACGGGAATTACATCTCCGTGTCCCCTCGCCGGTGACTTCGTTCCCTTCCTTTATTCCTTGCTATTTACTGTTTTTGTGGTTTGTGTTCGCTTTCTTGCATTTAGGTTGCTCACTTAGTTGCATATCTAGATAACTTCCTTTCTCGTTGAGCCTAAAAGTGTGAAACAAATTAAAATTGGTAGACGCCTATTCACCCCCCTCTAGTCGTATCAAGTCGGTACTTTCAATTGGTATCAGAGCACAGGCTCTTATTTCGGGCTTTACTGCCTAAGATACTATGGCCGACGAAGGGGGTAGTTGTAACTACCTCGGTGAATTACGCTCCTAGATACAAGCCTGGATGAGCGGAAATGGTTGAAATAGTACGGTGGGGCCCAAATGCCACTCACAGGTAGACCTTTCGGCCGTCCCAACCATTTCCAATCATCGGGACAAGTACGGGCGGCGTAATCGGCAGGCGAAGGGATCAACTACATACACAAATGAGTATGTATGCAAGCCACCATACAATAGTACATCAGAGCCATTCCATCTAAAAAGAAAGGAAATATAGCAACGCCATACGTCAAGATTCAAATGACCTAGATAGATATAATAGTTTAGGATATCTCCTCATACATCACACATCAGAGTATCAGGCGGAAGCGTCAAACAAGATCCGAGTACGGATAAGAAGCAAATCGGCATAAGATGCCCCATAAATAAGCACATCCCGCCCACAGATCTCACGGATCCCCGTTCCCGGAATCTCTACACCGAACGATCGTTGCCCACATCATCAGCCTTCTCCACCCAGTATCCATCTTGCGAGTGTACCTGTTCATCTGAACCAATAATTTATCGTGTGAGACCCTAGGGGTACTTAGCAAGTATTTATGCCTCTAAAGGGGACACAACCTGGGGTGACGCAATTGCAGCAAAAGATAAACCCTAACAGTTCTATAGATACTCGCTAACCATCCGCCTAACCAAAGATAGACGGATGTCCGTGAATTAATGACAACAGTTATAACAGTAATATCCACAGATCCATCCTCCTCCTCGCTTACCAACGAGGAAGCGGACGAACAACCCCCCATCCGTTGGCAATTTTATTAACCATTCCATGACTAAGTAATTTCCAGGTTGAGCTGATTGAATTCCTCGCACAAGAGAGGCTGTTGCTCTTCCATCATGAGGTTATTGACATAAGCTTCGCGGCTGAGAGCATCGGCCATGACATTAGCTTTGCCCGGAGTGTAGTTGATGGTCAAATCAAAATCATTGATTGCTTCAATCCATCTCCTCTGCCGAAGGTTGAGATCAGGCTGAGTGAAGATATACTTCAAACTCTTGTGGTCAGAAAAGATCTCTAGCAGTTCTTAGAGCAAGTAGTGTCTCCATAGCTTCAAAGCAAAGACAACTGCTGCGAGCTCGAGGTCATGTGTAGGATAGTTGATCTCATGCGTCTTCAACTATCGAGAGGCATAAGCAACCACTTGTTTTTCTTGCATAAGGACCGCACCCAATCCTTGCAAAGAGGCGTCACAGAATATCTGGAAAGGCTTAGATGTATCCGGAGGAACCAAGACTGGCGTGGAAGTGAGCTTCTCTTTGAGTGTCTCAAAGCTTGCTTGACATGCAGGAGTCCAAAGGTATCTCTTGCCTTTCTTGAGGAGATCGGTTGTAGCATCCCAGTTGTCTAACCCCTGTAATGCTACATGTCATAATAATAAAATGGGCCACTTCCAACATATAATTGTTACATCATCATCATATCATGCTCATGTCATCATGTCCCCTTGCATTTGAGCATCATATAAAACCTTTTCCTGTTTGGTTCTTATCTCATGTGCATGATTAATTGTAGTTGCCTCTTGATATTGTATTTGGTTCTTAATAAATTGTTAAATGCCCAAGTTGAGTTGGGGGCATCTCTCTTTTTGAATCCACCACCTTATCTATCACCACCTTTTATTTCCACCATTCAATTAATATGAGCTTGGCATTTTAATTGGTTTATCTCTGGCTCATGATTAGTTGGTTGGAATCCACCCTTGATCTTTGCTTGGCCTTGCCCACCTTTTTGGGATGCATCTGAACAATGCCATAATAATATTATTGGTTTCACAAGGATAACTTGGCATTAATTATTTTGCATGGGCCATGCAAGTTACACCTTTTACACTATTTGGTTTTTGCTTGCTTTTCAAGTGGAGCACCTTCCCTCTAGTTTATTCTGGTTTGGGCTTGTAGTTTCTTCATCAAACCCTCTTCCTCCCTGTTTTCCCTTTAGCCAAACCACCCCATGCTTCATGCACACACATGTGCTATGTGGCATGCACAACCCCAAACCACCCCCTCTCTCTTGGATCATGCTTGGCCATTATTTTGGATCATGCATGAACTAAAGTAGAACCCCATCACCATAAGGCCATCTTTCTCCCCTCTCCCTATTTGCTTGTTTGATCTTGCTAGAGCTAGTTGGAGCTTGCTTGATCAACTAGTACCACTCCCCATCCTCACCCTCTCTAACCAAACCTTCATTCCTACCTTCCCTAAGCTAAACCCTAAGCTTAACACAACCACATGCTAGCTAAACTTAAACCCTCCATAGTCTAAGCAAAACCAAGTGCTTCCTCTCTCCCTTTTCTACCCTAAACCAAATCCTAAGTTACATCTATCCTAAAACTAAACCCTACTCTACACCTCCCTCTACCTAAACCCTAGTACCACCCCCTTTTCCTACCTAGCATGTTCCACATGCCATGTCCCTCTCCATCTCTCCCCTCTCTCTCTCTTCTATGCAGGTCCCACCAAAACCCTACCCCAGCTCGCCACCCCCCCTCCCTCTACTGCCCCCACGGCCACCCCTCCTATCAACCCTAAACCTAGACCGAACCCCCTCTCTTCTCCCCTCTCTTTCTCTCCCTGGACAAGGGCCCCTCTAGCCTCCCCTGGCCCACGAGCCTCCCCAGTCCCACCTGCTAGTCTCTCTCTCCCTTCCGACTGCACGCCACCTGGCCCCCATGTCGAGCACGTGAATGGGAAGGTGGCGCCAAGCCACCTCCCTCCCACGCCATCCACGCAACCCCACCTCGGCGTTCTTATCCTCTCCCTCCCCTCCTAGCTTTCCCAGATCCACCCAGTCGCCCCTGCCTCTCCCTCTCTCCCCATCACCTCTGCGCACCCTCGGCCTCCACCGCGTCGGCCGTTCCGGTAATCAGAGCGCCATCGAGGCTGGAAGACCAAGGCCAGCACCAGCATCGACCGTGCAGGAGCGGAGGAGCAGGACCGAGCCGCCCTGCCTGCGCCCGAAAACCTAGCACTTCAGCATGAGCCGCCGTTGATCGCCCTCCCGCGCCACGCCGACCACGCCAAGACGCCCGCGGTGAGCCCACGACCTCCTAGACATCCCCTCGCCGATCTCGCCTAGCGCCGCGTGCCTTCCGTCGAACGCCGTCGGGCGTCGGGTGCGTTAGCGCTGCGCTCGCGTCCAGCGTAGCAGCCTAGAGAGGCCCCGTTGCTGCCTAGCACCAAGCCCGACCAGTAGCGGCCTCCGCCTCCGGCGCCCGCAACGTCCTGAGTTCGAGCCCGCGCCTTGGCATCGCGCCTGTGACGATCGCTACGCTTCGGTTTAGGCGTTCAGAGGAAGATCCACAGGCGCCGGTCTTTTGCGAAAACCCTCCAGCTCTTGTTTTGCCAACCCGCGGTCCTCGGGGCCCTCTGTCGTGTCTATGGTACTTTTCTAAAAGGGTCCGATGTTTTGTTAATCAACCCATGTCCAGCTTTGTCCCGAGCATGGCGTGTGGGCCGAGAACCCTGGCTCCACTTGTCATCGACTCAGAGCGTAGGAGAAGTGGAAAACGTTTGAACAGTTTTAAAATTCAAACTTAGTTTAAATTCATTAAAATTAAAATCTAATTCAGATTTTAATAACTTTTCCATACTAAATCCAAATATGACAAATAATATATGTTTTGGATTCAGCAAGATGAGAGGAATTCAAATATGCCATCCAATTTGACTTTTGCACAACTAAAATTCCAAGTTTAGTTTAAATTACACAATTGCCACTAGATTTTCAATAATTCATAACTTTTGATTTAAAACTCCAAATTAAGCAAATGATATGTCTAAAATGATCAGCTCGACGAGACCTTTCTGTTTATGCTATCCATGACTTCAATTGCAGCATGCATCATATAAATATATTTGAACAACAACTGTTATGGCAATGAAATGTGACTAAAACCCACTTAAATGTTATTTTCTTGTCCACCACACCTTACCATGCCATGCTACCTTACTTGCCATGTAAATTGTGCATCATTCATCATGGAATGATTGTTTGCTTGACGCATCTTATTCATATGCTTGTGCTCTATATTCATGTTGGCCTTGTTTGTTTGGTTTTTCTCGGATAGACACTGAGCAGGGGTTGTATCAAGAGAACCAGGAGCACTACCCAGAACCGTCCTTTGCTTCAACAGAGATACCAGGCAAGCACTACCACATGCTTGCATACATACAGTACCTATTGCCTCTATATTATTCTTGCATCATAGAGTCGCGATTGCATTAAATTGAATCCCAAGTATGCATAGCCTTTACTTTTAAACCCCACCAAGCTTGTTTCCTCCATCCCATGAGCCACTACTGTAGGAGTTGTTTGAGCCATGCGAGTCGTAGAACAGCATGTGTAGGGTATGTGAGTGTCTGTTGGATAATGAGGTACCTAAACAACTTAACCTGAGTAGTTCTGGGATAACTAAAGAAAGTGGCACCGGTGAGCAACATCTGCTATTTGGTTCTTCCTGCTCACTTGTGTCCCGTAAGACCCCGAGTACTTGATTCATGTTCCTTGATTTATCGCTATCCACATCCGGAGGTATATGGGACCCCCCGGCGAGCTTGATTCCGTCTTATTTCTTGGGGCCACAAACTAGTTTGAGGTTTTATTTACTATCCTGTACTTATGCCATGCTACTTTACGTATTTAAATTGTGCGAGGAGCACCTGTCTGTTAGGATCATGGCCCGATTCCATGTGTCGACAAGCCCAGCCACACTTTGGGTTCCCGATCGTTCACAGCCGTCCCCATAACCTTGAGCCCGTCTCGGGGTCAGCTGGCTTCGTTGCGGGATCTACTTAAGGGGTGGCCCCCTGAAATATTTCTGAATCTTGTGATTGTTCAGTCGTGAAAGCCTCGTTGGGTTTTGATTTGGTTTTTCCGAGGCTGATCGAGCGTGTGTTGCTATTGGTGCACCCCGGCCGGGTAAAAACTTTCTGAAAGCCGTGTCCGCGGATATGGACGACTTGGAGCACAGTTTCTTGATCATAGACAAGCATAACTAAAGTACCGCCTTAATTTGACTAAGTAACTTGACTAGTAAATAGTGCCACACTCACGGAATGGTTAATAAAATTGCCAACGGATGGGGGGTTGTTCGTCCGCTTCCTTGTTGGTAAGCAGGGAGGAGGATGGATCGGATGAGATTACCTTTATAACTGTTGTTCTTAAATTCACGGACATCCGTCTATCATTGGTTAGGCGGATGGTTAGCGTTATCTCAGAATTGTTAGGGTTTATCTTTTTGCTGCCATTCGTCACCCAGTTGTGTCCCCTTTAGAGGCATTAAGACTTCTTGAGTACCCTTAGGGTCTCACACGATAAATTCTTGATTCATATGAGCAGTACCTTCTCGGGGACGGATCTTTGGGTGGAAGAAGCCAAGATGTGGGCAACGATTCGGTGTAGAGATTCCGGAACGGGATCCATGAGACCTGTAGTTGGGATGTGCTTATTTTCTCCGCATCTTATGCCGATTTGCTTCTTATCCGTACTCGGATCTTGTTTGCCGCTTCCGCATGATACTACGATGTGTGTTGTATGAGGAGTTATCCTAAAATATAGATTTATCCAGGTCATTTGAATCTTGCCGTATGGCGTTGGTATATTTCCTTTCTTTCTAGATGGTGTGGCTCGATGTACTCTTGTATGGTGGCTTGCGTACATACCCACTTGTGTCGTAGTTGATCCTTCGCCTGCGACCTCGCCGTCTGACAGTCCCGTTGAGAGGGTAGTGGTTGGGACGTCTGAAAGGACTACCGTGAGTGGCTTTTGGGGCCCCAGTACTATTTCAACCACTATCACTCATCCGGGCTTGTATCTAGGAGCGTAGTTCACCGAGGTAGTTACAATTGGTATCGAGCCATCCGACCTTCGTGGTTTCAATAAGCCAAACGGTCGTTGTCAGTCTAGCAAATATTTTGGTAGTTATGTATATTAGGGAAAAACAAAACGCGAGAGTAGGACTGCTTCCACTTTTCTTCTTACCCTTCCACCCACCCTTTATCTGGTAAGGAAGTGCAACGTTTTCAATCCTCTTCCCAAAGTTCAAACTAGGATTCACGTGTTCTGGGTTTCCGTAGTACCATAGGTTGTGTGGGTGTGTGTGTGTGTGTGTGTAATCCCTTGTCTATCTGTTGCATCCAAGTTGTTATCTTATCTGCCTTTGGTTATCAACTGTTGGTACATTCCATACCGACAGGCTTTTGTAAACCGACGCAATCTATCTTCCTCTTTGTATCCGACGCTATCTTGTTTGGGTTGTTCATTTCCGTAGTGACCAATCTTTAGGTTTCGTCGTGAGAAGAAGGGGTTAGGATATGTGTTCCACTTGTTCATGTGCGGAGTAATGATTTGAGTGCGGGATGGAGTCGCGACCATACCACTACTTGTATCATTCGCTTTTGTATATTGGATCGGTAGAGTCACTAATCTTGATTCGTTAAGTAATTTTGCGCATCTATTGGTATTTTAATGCCGAAATTTGTGGAAAAATTTTCTTTGATATGTTTGTGTACCACACTCCCTTTCAGTCGTGTGCGATATGCTTAATATCTTTTAGGTGCTATGAACTTTGTTGATATTTTAATATCATCTCAGTAAATTGTATCCTTTAATCTTGGTTAATTCCATCTTGGTACTATTTTGGATTATTGTCATCTTCCATTATAGTACTGACTTGAGTTTTATATCAATGACAGGATGGCTCCCCACCGGATCAAGAGGACATCCTCCTGAATCGGCTCGTCATTGTCAAGCATAGCTAATGCTTGGCGGCAATGCAAGAGAACCAGCAGTGCTTCGAGGAGAGCGTCAGAAGGAACGAGTTTGCTCCACTTCCTCCACCTCCCAAGCGTGGTGACATCAAGAGCTTCCTCAAGTTCAACCCCCGTCAGTTTGATGTTTCTGACCGACCTCTTGACGCGGATGATTGGCTGCGCGAGATCTCAAGGTTGCTCGAGACTGCTGATGTTCCAGAACAGGAGTGGGTAAAGTGTGCTACTCACCTTCTCAAGGGAGACGCAGCTCTATGGTGGGAAAACTACTTGAAGGCAAGCTGCACTGGGTTCCAGCCAACTTGGGAGAGGTTCACTGCAGCTTTCAAAGAACAGTTTCTCTCAGAGATTGTGATGGAAAGGATGAAGGAGGCTTTCCTCAACTCAAGCGGGGAAATGATAACGCCAACACCTATATCAGAATTTCATGAACTGTCTCGCTATGGTGGTGATGAGGTATCCGATGACAAGAAAAAGCGAAAAGATTCAGCAAGGGCTCAATGCGTCGATCAAGTATGCAATCACGCATGCAAGACCGCAACCTTCCTGAACTACAAAGACAAGACTACAAGAGGAGGCAAGTAGGCAGATGTTCGAGGAGTCCAAGAAACATAACAGGGATGCATCAAGCTCTGCAGTTATGGCAGCTCCTTCTAAGCGGCGTGTCTGGGTTCCTAACACCCCACCGTCGCTCCCGGCTCCACCAAGACCGGCAAGTTACGCGCCAAGGCCACCAAACTTCACCACTGCGGCTCCCAGGGGCTACAACAACCCTTACCCGGGAGCGCCTGGCGGAGTCCCTGGATACTCTGCTCCACGTCCTCACGGTGCTTGTTACACATGTGGAGATCATGGACATCCCAGCTGGAACTGCCCATTGAAGAACAAAGCTCTCCCTCAACCCCCGCCAAGATCTGCATCAAGCTCTCCTTCGGTTCGTGCACCACCGCCTCGGGCTATCAACATCAACACTAAGCCCGGGTCTGCGGTTGTGCGTGCCAACTGCGTCAACGCCTCAAGCCGATCGCACTGAGTTGTCATGGGTATGCTTTCAGTTAACTCAGTTCCTGCACGAGTTCTCTTTGATTCTGGTGCATCGCATTCATTTGTGTCACACAAGTTTGCATATGAGAACGTGTTAAATCTGGATCCTCTCCTTAAGAAGTTGAGGGTCTTATCTCCTGGTTCCAACCTGAGGGCTGAGTATATCAGTCATGACAATAAAGTTGAGATTGGTGGCTCTTCATTCTTGGCTTCTTTGATTCTTCTGGGCAACTCTGACATTGATGTCATCCTGGGCATGGATTGGTTGACAAATGCAAATGCTGTGATTGATTGTCTTGAACGCCGGTGTCTCTCAAGATCCTCAAGGCCACATAGTCTTTCCTCCAAGTCTCGACTCGCTATCCAAACTCTATTCCTTGGCTGCTCTTAATGATGATGCTATGGAAGCTATTCGGAGGGTACCAGTGGTCCGTGAGTTTCGGATGTCTTTCCCAAGAGTTGCGTGTATGCCTCCGGATCGCGAGGTTGAGTTCGTGATTGAGCTTGAACACGGACGGCTCCTATCTCCAAGAGGCCATATAAAATGGGTCCTTCCGAGTTGGTGAACTCAAACGACAACTTGATGAACAAGAGAAATTGGGTTTCATTCAACACAAGACTTCTTCTTGGGGTAGCCCAACAATCTTTGTGAAGAAGCGTGTAACCGATAGGCTATGTGTTGACTACCGGGCTCTAAATGCTAAAACCATCAAGAACAAATATCCTCTCCCTCGGATAAATGATCTGTTTGATCAGCTGGCAGGAGCTGTGGTGTTCTCTAAGCTGGACTTGAGAAGTGGTTATCACCAAATCAAAATTCGCAAAGAGGATGTGCCCAAGACAGCTTTCACCACCCTCTATGGCCTGTATGAGTACACGGTCATGTCTTTCGGTCTCACCAACGCACCTGCTACCTTCTCGAGGCTGATGAACTCCGTTTTCATGGAGTATCTGGACAAGTTTGTGGTGGTATATCTGGATGACATTCTCGTCTATTCCAAGTCCAAGGAGGAGCATGAAGAGCACCTGCGGTGTGTCCTAAGCAAGCTTCGTGAGAACCGCTTGTATGCAAAGTTCTCAAAGTGTGAGTTCTGGCTGCCTGAAGTAACATATCTGGGTCATGTCATCTCTGCCAAGGGCATTGCAGTCAACCCGGAAACCGTGAAGACAATAGTTGAATGGCTTCCTCCTGCTAATGTCAAGGAAGTGCGGAGTTTTCTCGGCTTGGCTAGCTATTGCCGTCGCTTTGTGCAGAACTTCTCGAAGATAGCAAAGCCTCTTACCGACCTCCTCAAGAAAGGCAAGAAGTACCTGTGGACTCCTGCTTGTCAAGAAAGTTTTGAGACACTCAAAGAGAAGCTCACTTCCACGCCAGTGTTGGTTCCTCCGGATACATCTAAGCCTTTCCAGATATTCTGCGATGCCTCTTTGCAAGGATTGGGTGCGGTCCTTATGCAAGAGAGACAGGTGGTTGCTTATGCCTCGTCGATTGAAGACGCATGAGATCAACTATCCCACACATGACCTTGAGCTAGCAAAGGTGGTCTTTGCCTTGAAGCTATGGAGGCACTACTTGCTTGGTAACCGTTGTGAGCTCTTCTCGGACCACAAGAGTTTGAAGTATATCTTCACTCAACCGGAGCTCAACCTTCTGCAGAGGAGAGGGATCGAATCAATCAATGACTTTGATGTGACCATCAACTACACCTGTGCAAAGCAAATGTCATGGCGGATGCGCTTAGTCGTAAAGCTTATGTCAACAACCTCATGGTAGAAGAGCAAAGCCTCTCTTGTGCGAGGAATTCCGTCACCGAACCTCGAAATTGTGGAACAAGGGCATCTCTGAACCTTCGGCTACTCCTCTCTTGGAAGAACAGATTCGCTCACCTTGGTGATCCGCACACCGTAAAGCTCATCTCTAAGCTTGGCACAAGTATGAATCCTTCCATGTTGATGATCAAGGCCGCTCTTCTTTGATCACCGGATGTTTGTTCCAAACTACCCGGTCCGAGAGACCAAGTTCTCAAGGAGGCACATGATTCGGTTCTTTCTATCCATCCCGGCAGCACAAAGATGTACATGGACTTGAAAACACAATCTTGGTGGCCTGGGTTGAAAAGGTATTGTGCCAAGTATGTCTCGAATGTGATGTCTGGCAGAGTCAAGGCTGTCCATCGAAACCATTTGGTCTTCTACAGCCATTGAAACCTCCGAATGGAAATGGGAGAAAGTTGAGATGGACTTCATCACCGGCTTTCCAAGGTCGCAGAAGGGCAACAATGCAATCTTTGTTGTCATCGACGGTGCTTTCTAAAGTGGCTCATTTCTTCCCCAAAGAAACAATTTCTGGACTTCTATCGAGCTCTATATCAACAGGATTGTCTCTTTGTATGGGGTTCCACTTGAAATCAGTTCAGACCGTGGGAGCATCTTCACCTCAAAGTTCTGGGAGAGTTTCCAAAAGCTTTGGGAACAAAGTTGAACTTCAGCACTGCTTACCACCCTCAGTCTCAAGGACAAGTGGAGAGGATCAACCAGATCCTGGAGGATATGCTTAGAGCTTGTGTTATCTCTTTTGGCATGAAGTGGGAGGAATGCCTTCCTTATGCTGAATTCTCCTACAACAACAGCTTCCAGAAGAGCCTGAAGATGGCACCATTCGAGGCTCTCTATGGTCGCAAGTGCAGAACACCGATTGGTTGGTCAGGTGCAGGAGAAAGAATCTGGTTTGGCCCTGACATTGTAACCCAAGCGGAGGAGAAGGTGCATATCATTCTGGAGAACCTGAAGATTGCTCAAAGCCGTCAGAAGAGCAACTATGACAGGAAGCACACATATATGGTATATGCCCCTGGTGATCTCGTCTACCTTCGTGTCACTCCCATGAGAGGAACACACCGCCTTGATCAAAGGAAAGTTGGCTCCTAGATACATCGGTCCTTTCAAGATACGTGGTAGAAGAGGAGAGGTTGCTTATGCACTAGAGCTTCCGGAAAACTCAAAGTCCATGATGTTTTCCACATCTCTCACTCAAGAAGTGCTTCAAAGATCCCGCAAGACCGTGGATCATGAGCTAATCGACCTCCAAGAAGATCTCTCTTATCGTGAACACCCCACCAAAATCCTTGAGACCGCAGAGCGAAGGACGCGCAACAAGTCCATCAAGTTTTGCAAGGTGCAAGGTCACACCATTCATTGATGAAGCAACATGGGAGCGTGAAGATGAACTCCGTGTCAACCATCCTTCTCTCTTGTGTCTTCTTCTTCTTCCTAGAATCTCAAGAGATTCCTGTTTAGTGGGGGAGAGTTGTAGCATTCCAGTTGTCTAACCCCTGTAATGCTACATGTCATAATAATAAAATGGGCCACTTCCAACATATAATTGTTGCATCATCATCATATCATGCTCATGTCATCATGTCCCCTTGCATTTGAGCATCATATAAAACCTTTTCCTGTTTGGTTCTTATCTCATGTGCATGATTAATTGTAGTTGCCTCTTGATATTGTATTTGGTTCTTAATAAATTGTTAAATGCCCAAGTTGAGTTGGGGGCATCTCTCTTTTTGAATCCACCACCTTATATATCACCACCTTTTATTTCCACCATTCAATTAATATGAGCTTGGCATTTTAATTGGTTTATCTCTGGCTCATGATTAGTTGGTTGGAATCCACCCTTGATCTTTGCTTGGCCTTGCCCACCTTTTTGGGATGCATCTGAACAATGCCATAATAATATTATTGTTTTCACAAGGATAACTTGGCATTAATTATTTTGCATGGGCCATGCAAGTTACACCTTTTACACTATTTGGTTTTTGCTTGCTTTTCAAGTGGAGCACCTTCCCTCTTGTTTATTCTGGTTTGGGCTTGTAGTTTCTTCATCAAACCCTCTTCCTCCCTGTTTTCCCTTTAGCCAAACCACCCCATGCTTCATGCACACACATGTGCTATGTGGCATGCACAACCCCAAACCACCCCCTCTCTCTTGGATCATGCTTGGCCATTATTTTGGATCATGCATGAACTAAAGTAGAACCCCATCACCATAAGGCCATCTTTCTCCCCTCTCCCTCTTTGCTTGTTTGATCTTGCTAGAGCTAGTTGGAGCTTGCTTGATCAACTAGTACCACTCCCCATCCTCACCCTCTCTAACCAAACCTTCATTCCTACCTTCCCTAAGCTAAACCCTAAGCTTAACACAACCACATGCTAGCTAAACTTAAACCCTCCATAGTCTAAGCAAAACCAAGTGCTTCCTCTCTCCCTTTTCTACCCTAAACCAAATCCTAAGTTACATCTATCCTAAAACTAAACCCTACTCTACACCTCCCTCTACCTAAACCCTAGTACCACCCCCTTTTCCTACCTAGCATGTTCCCCATGCCATGTCCCTCTCCATCTCTCCCCTCTCTCTCTTCTATGCAGGTCCCACCAAAACCCTACCCCAGCTCGCCACTCCCCCTCCCTCTACCTGCCCCCACACGACCAGGACCCCTCCTATCAACCCTAAACCTAGACCGAACCCCCTCTCTTCTCCCCTCTCTTTCTCTCCCTGGACAAGGGCCCCTCTAGCCTCCCCTGGCCCACGAGCCTCCCCAGTCCCACCTGCTAGTCTCTCTCCTTCCCAAAGACTGCCGTGTAGGAATGACCACGCAGATGTGCAATCGGCAGCGTAGTAGAACGAGGGGCAGGCGGCCAGCCATCCGCCGTGGTCATTCCTCGGCAGTGGCCCACCACTGGCCGCCCGGTGTTCTCGGCGAGATCCAATCTGCCCATCAACGAGATTTCGCCACCGGCCGCATGATAGCGATCGGCGAGATGCTCCGATCTTGCCGAGCAGCTACGGCGACCACACGACAAGCGTGATCCCGCCACGACGATCAGCTCTTCGCCGGCTTCACCGACGCCATCACCTCGGAGGACTCGGCCGCATCCGCGAAGTCGCCACCACGCGATCGGCTCTCCGAGAGCCAGATCCGCACGATCCACCGCCTCGCCTCAGTACGACTCGCCTGGCGGACGAGAACCCAGCGGCGCAGGAGACGCCCTCACCGACGACGCCGATTCGGCGACCCGGCTTCGCCGGATCTATCACCGCGCGCTCGTCTGGGCTCCATCACCAGGTCTCCAACGGGAGACTTGAGACCTTCCATCCTCGGATCTTGACCGACTCGGTCGGAAAACTCCGCCGACCTCCACGACGGGACCGGCCACCTACATGGCCACCGCCGATCCGCCGGAGGACCTTTCTCCACCCGATCCTCCCAACGCCACGAACGGAGGTCGAGGAACTCCGCTGGCGAGGCAAGACGCAAGAGCACGCCGAGCGCGAAAATTTCGCCGGCGGGTGACGCAAGAACCGCCACGCTACCACCAGCGGATCGGGACGCCCCCACCGCGCCTGAATTTCGACGATGAGAACGATCCGGCCAAGATAGCCGAACGCGCGACTGCGAGAACGCGCCACCGTGAAGCGCCGACCCCGCCAGATCTACGGCGATGGGTGCCCGCCACCACCTAACCGCACCTCCTGTGGACCAGCCGCGGATAGTCGTCTCCTCACGGAGCGACGCGAACGGCCTTCCATCGTTCTCCACCCCGATGGACAACCTCGTGGCAGGCCGAGCCGCCGACAGATCACGGCGACCGCGGCGCCTTACAATCCAATACGCCGGCCCTACTCGCAAGGCCGTGGAATGCAGAGCGCCGACCGCAGGGCGAGTGTACTCGCGCTCCTCCGGGCGGCGAAGCCGCCCAGCGGCGGCAAACACCTCAATTGCCCGCCGAGCCACTGCAGCTCCAACGACGACCGCGAATGCGGCACTTCTACCAACGATCCTGCGGCGACCAACTTCGCCGCCAACGGAGAACCCGTGGACGCCCGCTCACATCATCAACAATCAAAACTGGCGCGCGCCAGCCGGCGATTCGGCACACCTAAATACTACGCGACGGCGAGCCCATGGGGTCGCCATCGATTGGGGCCAAGTGCTTCGGACCAATGATCCGAAAAGTACCCGCCAAACTTCAAGGCGCCAAAGGAGATCGAAAATACGACCTCGTATGACCCCGCAGCTCGACACATACCTCATGGCAATGGGGATCGCGGCCACATCGACCTACTCGCCGCTACCTCCCATCGATGATGGAGGGACGTGCGGCAATGGATCAACACGCCCCCGTGATGTCGACTCACGGGAGGAAATGCGAGACGCCCGTGCACTTCGAGTGCTACACTCGCGCCACCACCATCGAGGACCTGAACGCTGCGTCAGGGACCCCGCGAGTCGACCATCGGGTCCAACGGTGGCAGGAGCTCTGCAACGCGTCGGCATCCACCCGACACCGCGATCCATTGCTTCAAGACATCGTGCCGCCACGAGCCTTTAGTCGCCAAGCTCAAGCGACACGCCAAAACACTCGACAACATCCCGACCTCCTCGAGATCGCCAAGCGACGCCGAGGAAGACCCCAACCAAGACATCGACGATGAGTCGAGGGCAACGCCGACGGGCGGTAACGACGGCGGTCGCCGAGTCGACCACGCTAGCGGCACCGCCTCACGTGCAAGCGTCGAACGACGGGCGAAGTCGACTTCGTCGCCAACGCCGGGCACGCATAACGCGAGCCCAAGAGCTACCGCGACGGAGGACAACGACGCGACGGCGGCAACTACAAGAACAAGCCAAGGTTCGATCCGCGCCCTCCTTAACCAACCGTAGCGTTTCACAGGGAAGGAAAGCCCACGCACACCACCGCCGACCGCCACACTCTCGTGGAGATCGAGAAGGCACGCACGCGCGGGAGGACACCGACAACGACCCGCAAAATGGCGGAAAATTCGCAAAGTGGCCGGCTCGCCCACACCTTCACCGGCTTCAACACGGCGCGAAGAAGGTCATCGCCCGCGCCGCCGTCAACGCGTGGCTCGAGACGCCCCCGCCTCGAACTGGTCGGAACAGCCCATCACCGAGGCAAGACCACTCGCCACGCATCAGTACCGGGACGAGTCGCCTGGTGGTCAAGCCCAAGGTCGGCGATCATCGGCTCCCAAGACACGATGGACGGCGGTAGCTCCATCAACATCCTCTGCCTCGACACCTTCAGCATCGCTCGGCGATGATCGAGACAACCCACACCACGCTCCACGGCATCGCCCCCGGTCGGAAGGCGTACCCGATCGGCAAGGTCACGCTACCCGTCACCTTCGCACCGCGAACTTCCGCACCGAGCGGATCGTCTTCGAGCCGGTGCCTTCGACCCTACCATTGCGTCCTGGGCGCCAGCGTTCGCCAAATTCATGGCGGCACTACGCTGCATAACGCGATGAAGCTCGGCCGGCGGCGTCATCACCATCAACGGCGACTGACATGGCCGCAATGCGAGGCCAAAGGAGCCGCACCGACGCCGTGATCGCGGCGGAAGCTAGTCACGCCGATGAGCTCGCCAACACGCGAGCGGTCAACAACGACCCCACAATACTCAAGAAGCCCATTCGAGGGCGCAAACACCTCAACCTTTGAGGCCACGACGCACACCCGCACCGTCGAGCTGGTCCCAGCGACCCCAGACGGTGACGATCGGGACAGCATGAGCCCAGCATAGGAAGGCGCGCCATCGAAGTTCCTTCGTGAGAATAGGGACATCTTCGCATGGAAACCCTCCGACATGCCCGGTGTCCCTAGGGAGCTCAGAGCACAAACTAAACGCCGACCCCAAAGTGCGACCAGTCAGCCACGGCCCTTCAATGAAGAGCCGTCGAGCAATTGCCGAAGAAGTGCTACCGCCGGCTTCATTCGCCAATCAAATACTCCAAGTGGCAAACCCAGTCCTGGTAAAAGAAAACGGACCGGAGAATGTGTATCGACTACAAACCTGAACAGCGCTTGCCCAAAGGAGCAGTCGTCCTCCCGGATCGATCAAATCATCGACTCCACCGCGGGCTCGAGTCGCTGTGTTTCCTCGACGCCTACGGGTATAACCAGATCAAAATGGCTGTCGAGGAAAGAGAAGACGGCGTTCATCACGCCATTCGAGCCTTCGCTACACCGCCATGACCTTCGGCCTCAAGAACGCCGGGCGACCTACCAGGTGCATGCAAGAATGCCTCGCGAGCCAAATTGGCGCAACATCCACGCTACATCGACGACGTGGTTGTAAAATCCGCCGCCAAGGCGATCTACTCGCCGATCTAGCGGAGACCTTCGCCAACCGCGGAGGTACAAGATAAAGCTCAACCCAAGTGCACCTTCGGTGTACCCGGCAATTGCTAGGGTACGTCTCCAAACGAGGAATCGAGGCAAACCCAACAAAGATCGACACGATCGCCCGCTCGGCAAACCCGAGTGCTCGCGCGACGCCCGAAGCTGGCGGCGTGTAGCGGCTCTCGATCGCTTCATCCCCGCTGGGCGGCGATGCCCTATACCGCTGATGCGCAAGAATCCCACCTTCGGGGACAAGGAAGCGGACGACGCTCGCGACCTCAAAGTGCTACTGCCGCACCTCTACTCGCCGCACCACAACAAGGAGCCCATGCTGGTTTACGTCGCGCGCATGTCGTCGGTTGTAATGGTCGTCGAGCGACCGAGGAAGGAAAGAGCGCCGATCCAGGCCGTGTACTACATCGGTGGTCAATTTTGCGAACCGTTTTTATTCATAGCGACCGAGTACATATGGGGTTCTACGATAGAACTTCCGGAGGAGGTTTACATTCCAGGGCCGCTGACGTCGAGTTCACCGTCCCGGACGTCGACGAGGTAGTAGGCGTCGTTGCGTCTGCCGATAGCGAACGGCCTTCCACGGAGGGGAGAGCTTGTGCATGCCCTTCTTGTCCTGGATGAGGCGTAACACCAAGTCGCCTTGGAAGGTGCGGTTTTCACCCGTCGCTGTGGTAGCGGCGAGCCCTTGCCGATAGATAGCGCGATCGGGCGAGGTCGCGTGCCGTCGAGTTGGTCGAGCCCATCTTGGCGGGCCAGTTCTTCGACCTCCGTGTAGTGGACGACCCGTGGCGAGTCGTGTTCGAGGTCGGTGGGCATGACCGCTTCAGCCGTAGACCATGAAGAAGGGGTGAATCGACTGTTGACCGAGGTGCGGATTCCCCGATGACGGAGGAAGCTCTTGACCCAACAACCAGCGGTGCGCTGAGTGGTACTTTGAGTCGCGGCCGTGGAGGATGCTTTGTTGGCTCGTTCCGCTGGCCGTTGGATTCCGGTGTGCGATCGACGCGGTCGAGCGGATGTGGTGCCTCGCGAACTCGCCATTGCTCCCTTGGCGAAGTTTGTGCCGTTGTCCGTGATGATGTTAGGGAAACCGTAGCGGTATATGAGCTCGTGAACTTGGCGATCTTCCGTCGCACTTCCTGGCTTGGCTTCTACCCACTTGGTGAATTTGTCCAGCGACCAGCAGGGTGTGTAGCGGAGGGGCCTTCTTGAAGGCCCACCATGTCCATGCCCCACACGGCGAATGGCCGTGATGGGGATGGTTTTGAGCGCCGAACTTGGAACGCGTGCGGTTGGCGTGCCGGCACCCGGCGATCGCTGGGCGATGTCGACGGCGTCGGCGGTGGGCCAGTAAAGCCGTGTCGCATAGCCTTGGCGACTAGGGGCGCGCGGCAGCGTGGTGGCCGCCGAGTGGATGTCGTAAGATTTTGCGCCCTTGGTTGGACGCAGCGTTGAACACGCCGGTGACGCGCTTGTGTAGTTCGCCGTCGATGATGGTGTAGGACTTGCATCGCGAACAATCATTCGGCGCTTGTCTCGTCTGGCGGGCAGGTTGCCCCGTGTAGGCGATGTAGGGCTTGGTCCAGCTTTTCGCTCGGTGACGAAGTGCGACCAAGGTTGCCTCTGGTTGAGCGGGACTCAATGTCGATCCTTCGGAGGAGACCGGACGGCGTGAAGATGGTGTCTAGGAACACGCCAAGTGGTGTGGATCGAGCTGACCCGATGCGAGAGAGGGCGCCTCCTCGCTTTTTCCGCTGTCGATCCACTCGACGGAATAGCCGTGAAGTGGCCGCCAGCTTGTCCACCTCTTGGCGATGCGCCACATGGTAGGCGTCAGTGCCGGGCGACTTGTCCCGCGACGAGGTCGGAATCGCCAGCATCGGCGATTGACACTCATCTCCTTGCAGCTCGCATGCGTGAGTAGGGCCTCGATTCGCCATGTTGTTGGTGCAGGCGTGAAATCGAGGCGGAGGATGAAGGGCTTGTCGCCTTTGGGGTCAAGACTATCCCGCTCTGCGCCGTCTTTTGGACCGTCGAAGTGTAGGCTCCAGAGTGAAGGTACGGCGGCTTCGCTCTTGGGCCTCCTCCCGGCGAGGAAATCGCCACTCGCGACTTGATCGCCCTTCGTGGCTCGTGATTAACGCCAGGACGCCGATCTCGGCCCACTTGGCGACCCGCCCGGTCGCCTCGCGATTCGGATGATGTCTTGTAGTGGAGCGAGGAGACGATCGTGATGGGATGCTCCGGAAGTACGCGGCAGCGTCGAGCTCGGAAGACCGCGTATACCAGCTTTTTGGTATGGGTATCGGGCGCGACTCGTTAGGACCTCGCTGATGTAGTACACCGCCGCTGGTGGCGCTTTTTCCTTCCTCGTTTCGACGACCATTACAGTGACGACGTTTCGGACGCGACGTAAACCAGCATGGGCTCCTTGTTGACGGGTGCGAGTAGAGGTGCGGCAGTAGCACCTTTGAGGTCGCGAGCGCCGTCGCTTCCTTGTCCCATCGAAGGTGGGATTCTGCATCAGGCGGTATAGGGCATCGCTTTTCGCCAGCGGGATGAAGCGATCGAGAGCCGCCACACGCCCGCCAGCTTCGACGCCGCGCGAGCACTCGGTTTGCCGAGCCGCGATCGTCGATCTTTGTTGGGTTTGCCTCGATTCCTCGTTTGGACGACGTACCCTAGCAATTGCCGCGGTACACAAGGTGCACTTGCCGGTTGAGCTTTATCTTGTACCTCGCAGAAGGTCTCCGCTAGATCGGCGGTAGATCGCCTTGGCGAGGATTTACAACCACGCCGATGTAGACGTGGATGTTGCGCCAATTTGGCTCGCGAGGCATTCTTGCATGCACCGCTGGTAGGTCGCCCGGCGTTCTTGAGGCCAAGGTCATGGCGGTGTAGCGAAGGTTCTCGAATGGCGTGATGAACGCCGCTCTTCGCCTCGACAGCCATTTTGATCTGGTTATACCCAGGTAGGCGTCGAAACACAACGACTCCGAGCCCGCGGTGGAGTCGATTTGATCGATCCAGGAGGACGAATCTCCTTTGGGCAGGCTGTTTGTGTAGTCGATACACATTCTCGTGTCCGTTTTCTTTTCGACCAGGACTGGGTTTGCCACCACTTGAGTATTTGATTGGCCGAATGAAGCCGGCAGCAGCGCTACTTCTTCGGCAATTGCTCGACCAGCTCTTCATTGAAGGGCCGTCGCTTGACTGGTCGCACTTTGGGGTCGGCGTTTAGTTTGTGCTCAGCGAGCTCCCTAGGGACACCAGGCATGTCGGAGGGTTTCCATGCGAAGATGTCCCTATTCTCACGAAGGAACTCGATGAGCGCGCCTTCCTATGCCGCGCCACCCTGGCCCCCCCATGCTGAGCACGTGAACAGGAAGGTGGCGCCGAAGCCACCTCCCCTCCCATGCCATCCACGCAACCCCACCTCGCCCTGGCGTTCTTATCCTCTTCCTCCCCCTCCTAGCTTTCCCCAGATCCACCCAGCGTCGCCTCCCTCTCTCTCGCCCCATCACCCGTTCGCACCTCGGCCTCCACCGGCCCAGCTGCTCCACCGCCAAGAGCCATCGAGGAGGCCCGAAGACCAAGGCCAGCCCCGACGACAGACACGCAGGAGCGGAGGAGCAGGACCGAGCCGCCTGCACGCGCCCGAGGAAACCCTAGCACTTCAGTCCATGAGCTGCCGTTGATCGCTCTGCCTCGCGCCACGACCACGCCAAAGACGCGCGGTGAGCCCACGACCCTCCTAGACATCCCCTCCGCCGATCTCGCCTAGCGCCGCTGCCTTCCGTCAACGCCGTCGGGCGGGGTGCGTTGGCGCTACGCTGCGTCCGCGTAGTAGCCTAGAGAGGCCCGTCTGCCCTAGCACTAAGCCCGACCAGCTGCGCCTCCCGAGCGCCAAGAACGCCCCAGTTCGAGCCCCACTGCGCGCTGCGCCAAGACGCGACAACAGACACGCCGGTTCAGACGGGTTCAGAGGAAGATCCACGATGGCGCCACGTCTTTTCGAAACCCCCTCCACTTGTTTTGCTAACCCGGTCCTCGGCCCTCTGTCGCTGTCTCCGGTACTTTTCTAAAAGGGTCCGATGTTTTGTTAATCAACCATGTCCGATTTGTCCCAGCATTGGCGTGTGGGCGAGAACCCCTGCCCCACTTGTCATCGACTTCAGAGCGAGTAGGAGAAGTGGAAAACGTTTGAACACGCTTTAAAATTCAAACTTAGTTTAAATTAATTCAAATTCAAATCTAATTCAGATTTTAATAACTTTTCCATACTAAATCCAAATATGACAAATAATATATGTTTTGGATTCAGCAAGATGAGAGGAATTCAAATATGCCATCCAATTTGACTTTTGCACAACTAAAATTCCAAGTTTAGTTTAAATTACACAATTGCCACTAGATTTTCAATAATTCATAACTTTTGATTTAAAACTCCAAATTAAGCAAATGATATGTCTAAAATGATCACCGACGAGACCTTTCTGTTTATGCTATCCATGACTTCAATTGCAGCATGCATCATATAAATATATTTGAACAACAACTGTTATGGCAATGAAATGTGACTAAAACCCACTTAAATGTTATTTTCTTGTCCACCACACCTTACCATGCCATGCTACCTTACTTGCCATGTAAATTGTGCATCATTCATCATGGCATGATTGTTTGCTTGACGCATCTTATTCATATGCTTGTGCTCTATATTCATGTTGGCCTTGTTTGTTTGGTTTTTCTTGATAGACACCTTAAGGGGTTGTATCAAGAGAACCAGAGCACTACCCGTAACCGTCCTTTGCTTCAACAGAGATACCGTGCAAGCACTACCACATGCTTGCATACATACCTATTGCCTCTATCTTATTCTTGCATCATAGAGTCGCGATTGCATTAAATTGAATCCCAAGTATGCATAGCCTTTACTTTTAAACCCCACCAAGCTTGTTTCCTCCATCCCATGAGCCACTCTTTAGGAGTTGTTTGAGCCATGCGAGTCGAGAACAAAGATGTGTAGGGTATGTGAGTGTCTGTTGGATAACGAGGTACCTAAACAACTTAACGAGTAGTTCTGGGATAACTAAAGAAAGTGGCACCGTGAGCAACATCTGCTATTTGGTTCTTCCTGCTCACTTGTGTCCCGTAAGACCGAGTACTTGATTCCTGTTTGATTTATCGCGCTATCCACATCCGGAGGTATATGGGACCCCCCAGGCCGTAGCTTGATTCCGTCTTATTTCTTGGGGCCACAAACTAGTTTGAGGTTTTATTTACTATCCTGCACTAATGCCATGCTACTTTCGTATTTAAATTGTGCGGAGCACACCATCGCTTTAGGATCATGGCGATTCCGATTCAGGTGTCGACAAGCCCAGCCACACTTTCGGTTCCCAATGTTCACAACGTCCCCATAACCTTGAGCCCGTCTCGGGGTCACCGCTTCGCTATGGATCTACTTAAGGGTGGCCCCTGAAATATTTCTGAATCTTGTGATTGTTCACCGTGAAAGCCTCGTTGGGTTTTGATTTGGTTTTTCCGAGGCTGATCGAGCGTGTGTTGCTATTGGTGCACCCCGGACGGGTAAAAACTTTCTGAAAGCCGTGTCCGCGGATATGGACGACTTGGAGCACAGTTTCTTGATCATAGACAAGCATAACTAAAGTACCGCCTTAATTTGACTAAGTAACTTGACTAGTAAATAGTGCCACACTCACAGAATGGTTAATAAAATTGCCAACGGATGGGGGGTTGTTCGTCCGCTTCCTTGTTGGTAAGCAGGGAGGAGGATGGATCGGATGAGATTACCTTTATAACTGTTGTTCTTAAATTCACGGACATCCGTCTATCATTGGTTAGGCGGATGGTTAGCGTTTATCTGTAGAATTGTTAGGGTTTATCTTTTGCTGCCATTGCGTCACCCCAGGTTGTGTCCCCTTTAGAGGCATTAAGACTTGCTGAGTACCCTTAGGGTCTCACACGATAAATTCTTGATTCATATGAACAGGTACCTTCTCAGGACATCGGGTGGAAGAAGCCGATGATGTGGGCAACGATCGCTCGGTGTAGAGATTCCGGAACGGGATCCATGAGACCGTAGTTGGGATGTGCTTATTTTCTCCGCATCTTATGCCGATTTGCTTCTTATCCGTACTCGGATCTTGTTTGCCGCCGCATGATACTACGATGTGTGTTGTATGAGGAGTTATCCTAAAATATAGATTTATCTAGGTCATTTGAATCTTGCCGTATGGCGTTGGTATATTTCCTTTCTTTCTAGATGGTGTGGCTCTGATGTACTCTTGTATGGTGGCTTGCGTACATATCCACTTGTGTACGTAGTTGATCCCTTCGCCTGCCGACTACGCCGCCCGTACAGGTCCCGTTGAGAGGGTAGTGGTTGGGACGTCTGAAAGGACTACCAGTGAGTGGCTTTTGGGGCCCCACCGTACTATTTCAACCACTATCACTCATCCAGGCTTGTATCTAGGAGCGGAGTTCACCGAGGTAGTTACATCGGTAAGAGGCTTCGCTATCTTCGAAAATTTCTGAACGAAGCGACGGCAATAACTAGCCAAACCGAGGAAACTCCGCACTTCTTTGACATTAACAGGAGGAAGCCATTCAACAATTGTCTTCATAGTTTCCAGGTTGACTGCAATGCCCTTGGCAGAGATAACGTGACCAAGATAGGTTACTTGAGGCAGCCAAAACTCACACTTGGAGAACTTTGCGTACAAGCGGTTCTCACGAAGCTTGTTTAGGACACACCGAAGGTGTTCTTCATGTTCTTCCTTTGACTTAGAATAGACTAGGATGTCATCCAGATAGACCACAATGAATTTATCAAGGTACTCCATGAAAACCGAGTTCATAAGCCTCGAGAAGGTAGCAGGTGCGTTGGTGAGACCGAAAGACATGACCGTGTACTCATACAAGCCATAGCGGGTGGTGAAAGCTGTTTTAGGAACATCTTCCTTGCGAATCTTGATTTGGTGATAACCACTTCTCAAGTCAAGCTTAGAGAACACGACAGCTCCAGCTAGCTGATCGAAGAGATCATTAATCCGCAGAAGGGGATATTTGTTCTTGATGGTTTTAGCATTGAGAGCCCGATAATCCACACAAAGCCTATCAGTCCTGTCTCGCTTCTTCACAAATATTGTTGGGCTACCCCAAGAAGAAGTACTGTGTTGAATGAAACCCAATTTCTCTTGTTCATCAAGTTGACGTTTGAGTTCAGCCAACTCAGCAGGACCCATTTTATAAGGCCGCTTGGAGATAGGAGTTGTTCCAGGTTCAAGCTCAATTACAAACTCAACCTCACGATCCGGAGGCATACCCGGCAACTCTTCAGGAAAGACATCTGGGAACTCACAGACCACCGGAACACTCTGAATAGCTTCCATAGCATCATCATTCAGAGCCACCAAATAGAAAAGCTGGATAGCAGGAGTCATACTTGGAGAATAGACTATATGGCCTTCAGGAATCTTCAGAGAAACCGAGCGTTCAGCACAATCAATCATAGCTGCATTTGCTGTCAACCAATCCATGCCCAAGATGACATCAATGTCAGAACTGCCCAGAACAATTAAGGATGCCGAGAACGAAGAGCCACCAATCTCAATTTGATTGCCATGGCTGATTTTAGAAGCTGCCATTGTTGCTCCAGGAGAAAGAACCATTAACCGCTTAAGAAGAGGATCCGACGCTAACCCATTCTCACTTGCAAACTTGATAGAAACAAAAGAATGTGATGCACCAGAATCAAACAAAACTCGTGCAGGGACTGAGTTAACGGGAAGCATACCCATCACAACTCCAGGTGCATGCTCAGCTTGAGCGGCGTTGACACAGTTGGCACGAGCAACAGTAGACCCGGGCTTGGTGTTGATGTTGAGAGCCCGAGGTGGTGGTGCACGAACCAAAGGAGAGCTTGCCGCAGATCTTGGAGGGGGTGGAGGAAGAGCTTTGTTTTTCAACGGACAGTTCCAGTTTAGATGTCCAGAGTCTCCACACATGAAACAAGCACCAGGTGGACGTGGAGCAACGTAGCCAGGGATTCCGCCAGGCGCTCCAGGGTAGTGGTGGTTGTAGCCCTGGAGCAGTGATGAAGTTTGGTGGCCTTGTCGCGTAGCTTGCAGGTCTTGGTGGAGCCGGGAGCGACGGTGGGGTGTTAGGAACCCAGACACGCCGCTTAGAAGGAGCTGACATAGCTGAAGAGCTTGGTGCATCACGGTTGTGTTTCTTTGACTCCTCAAACACTTGCCTACTTGCTTCCTCTCAGAGTCAGATCTTGAAGTTCCAGAAAAGATGCCGGCCTTGCATGTGTGATTGCATATTTGATCGATGCATTGAGCCCTTGCCGGAACCTCTTTTGCTTCTTCTTGTCATAAGATATCTCATCTCCACCATAACGAGAAAGATTCATGAAATTCCTGATGTAGGTGTTGACATTATCATTTCCCTGCTTGAGGTTGAGAAACACTTCAGTGAACTGTTTCATCCTCTCCATGACAATTTCTGACAGATACTGCTCTTTGAACGCTCCAGTGAACTGTTCCCAAGTAGGCTGAAAACCAGTGCAGTTTGCCTTCAGGTAATTCTCCCACAAGAGAGCTGCATCTCCCTTCATAAGGTGTTGCTCAGGAACATCAGCAGTCTCCAGTAGCCTTGACATCTCAAGCAACCAATCATCAGCATCAAGTGGTCGATCAGAAACATCAAATTGGCGAGGGTTGAACTTCAGGAAGCTTTTGATGTCTCCTCGCTTGGGAGGTGGAGGTAGTGGAGCAAACTCATTCCTCCTGACACTTTCCTCAAAGTGCTGCTGGTTCTTTGCATTCGCCAAGGCATTGGCGATGTTTGACAACGCGGAACCCAGTTCAGGTGGTATGTCCTCATCAGAACGGCGTGGTGGAGCCATCCTGTGATTGATATAAAACACAAGTCAGTAATATAATAGAGAATAATAATAATCCAAAATGGTACCAAGATGGAATTAACCAAGACTAAAGGATACAATTTACTAAGATGATATTAAAATATCAACAAAGTTCAAAGCACCCAGAAGATATTAAGCATATCGCACACGACTGAAAAGGAGTGTGGTACACAGATATATCAAAGAAAAATTTTCCACAAATTTCGGCATTAAAATACCAATAGATGCGCAAAATCACTTAACAAATCAAGATTAGTGACTCTACCAATTCAATATACAAAAGCGAATGATAAGAGTAGTGGTATGGTCGCGATTCCATCCCGCACTCAAATCATTACTCCGCACATGAATAAGTGGAACACATATCCTAACTCCTTCTTCTCACGTTGAACCTAAAGATTGGTAACTACGGAAACGAACACCCCAAACAAGATAACGTCGGATAACAAAGAGTAAGACAGATCGCGGCGGTATACAATGAATCAGATAGATCGCGTCGGTTTGCAAAAGCCTGTCGGTATGGAAAGTACCAACAGTTGATAACCAAAGACTGATTGTGATAACAACTTGGATGCAACAGATAGACAAGGAATTACACACACACACACACAACCTATGGTACTACGGAAACCCAGAACACGTGAATCCTAGTTTGAACTTTTAAGAAGAGGATTGAAAATGTTACACTTCCTTACCAGAAAAGGGTGGGTGGGTGGTTAAGAAGAAAAGTGGAAGCAGTCCTACTCTCGCGTTTTGTTTTTCCCTAGTATACATAACTACCAAAGATATTTGCTAGACTGACAACGACCATTTGGCTGAGACCCTGAAGGGCGGGATGGCTCTGATACCAATTGTAACTACCTCGGTGAATTACGCTCCTAGATACAAGCCTGGATGAGCGGAAATGGTTGAAATAGTACGGTGGGGCCCAAATGCCTCTCACAGTAGACCTTTCGCCGTCCCAACCATTTCCAATCATCGGGACAAATGCAGGCGGCGTGTCAAGAAGCGAAGGATCAACTACATACACAAATGAGTATGTATGCAAGCCACCATACAATAGTACATCAGAGCCATTCCATCTAAAAAGAAAGGAAATATAGCAACGCCATATGGCAAGATTCAAATGACCTAGATAGATATAATAGTTTAGGATATCTCCTCATACATCACATCGTAGTATCGGTGAAGCGGCAAACAAGATCCGAGTACGGATAAGAAGCAAATCGGCATAAGATGCCCCATAAATAAGCACATCTCGCCCACAGATCTCACGGATCCCCGTTCCCGGAATCTCTACACCGAACGATCGTTGCCCACATCATCAGCCTCCTCCACCCAGTATCCATCTTGCGAGTGTACCTGTTCATCTGAACCAATAATTTATCGTGTGAGACCCTAGGGGTACTCAGCAAGTCTTTATGCCTCTAAAGGGGACACAACTGGGGTGACGCAATTGCAGCAAAACATAAACCCTAACAGTTCTATAGATACTCGCTAACCATCCGCCTAACCAAAGATAGACGGATGTCCGTGAATTAATGACAACAGTTATAACAGTAATATCCACAGATCCATCCACCTCCTCGCTTACCAACGAGGAAGCGGACGAACAACCCCCCATCCGTTGGCAATTTTATTAACCATTCCATGAGTGTTGCACTATTTACTAGTCAGTTACTTAGTAAAATTAAAAGCGGTACTTTAGTTATGCTTGTCTATGATCAAGAAACTGTGCTCCAAGTCGTCCATAACCGCGGACACGGCTTTCAGAAAGTTTTACCCTGCAGGGGTGCACAAATAGAAACACACACTCGATCATCCTCGGAAAAACCAAATCAAAATCCAACGAGGATTTCACGACAAAGCAATCACAGGATTCAGAAATATTTCAGGGGGCCACCCTATTGAGTAGACCCGCAACGAAGTTAGCTGACTCCGAGACGGACTCAAGGTTTGCGACAATGGTCAGAAACGCACGGAACCGAAAGTGGTGGGCTTGTCGATACCGCGAAAACACTCCGCTTACCTAAACAGTACAGTGTAAAGCATGGCATAAGTACAGGAATCTTAATAACACTCCGCTTACCTACTCCTCGCACAATCTTAATAAAGCAGTAAAGCATGGCATAAGTACAGGATAGTAACAAAACCTCAAACTAGTTTGTGGCCCCAAGAAATAAGACGGAATGAAGCTCTGGCTCAGGGGGGTCCCATAAGCCTCCCGGATGTGGATAGCGCGAATAATCAAGGAACAGGAATCAAGTACTCGGGGTCCTACGGGACACAAGTGAGCAGGAAAAACCAAATAGCAGATATTGCTCACCGGTGCCACTTTCATTAGTTATCCCATTACTACTCAAGTTAAGTTGTTTAGGTACCTCGTTATCCATCAGACACTCACATACCCTACACATGTTGTTCTACGACTCGCATGGCTCAAACAACTCCTGTAGTAATGGCTCATGGGATGGAGGAACAAGCTTGGTGGGGTTGAAAAGTAAAGGCTATGCAATACTTGGGATTCAGTTTAATGCAATCGCGACTCAATGATGCAAGAATAAGATAGAGGCAATAGGTACTGTATGTATGCAAGCATGTGGTAGTGCTTGCCTGGCAGCTCAGTCGAAGCGAGAGAAGGATCTGGGTAGTGCTCCTGGTTCTCTTGATATATCCCCTGCTCAATGTCTATTCGAAGAAGAACCAAACAAACAAGGGCCAACATAAATAAAGTGTGCAAGCATATGAATAAAATGCGACAAGCAAACAATCATTCCATGATGAATGATGCACAAGTTGCATGGCAATAATGTAGCATGGCATGGGTAAGGTGTAGAATACAAGAAATAAACATTTTATTGAGTGTTGGTCACATTTTATCCTCATATTAGTTGTTGTTTACATTATATTTATATGATGCATGCTGCAACTAAGAACATGGAAAGCATAAAAAGAAAGGTCTCGTCGAGCTGATCATATTAGACATATCATTTGTCAAATTCGGAGTTATAAAACAAAAGTTATTAATTTAGTGAGGTCCAGGGGCATTTTATTGTAATTTAAATCAACTTGAAATTTTAAGTGTGCAAAACATATTTTGGATGGCATATTTGAAATCCTCACATTTTTTCTGATCCAAAAACATATATTATTTGTATTAATTGGGTTTGTATTTTAGAAGTTACTTTAAAACAGATTTAGAATTTGAATTTGAATTATATTTGAAAAGGTTTGAATTAAACAGATATTCAGAAAAAGTTTTGTTACTCACACAGAACCCAGCCACAGCCAATGACCAGCGGGCCCATGCTGACTGGGTGTCCACGCGCGCTGAAAAACGCCATACACCGCGGCTCTACCTAGCCCGCGAGGATGACAAGCGGGCCGAGAGGCCATGCGGGTCCATATGACAAGGCGATTATGGGTTGCACGCTGAGCAGCGGGGGGACATGGTTGAGAAAACAAAGCTAGGAGCCTTTTTGCAAAAACGCAACAGCCGCAGACATGTGGGGCCGGAGGGGTCGCGGGTTGAGGAAGACAAAAGGAGGGTTTTTCGAAAAGTGGCGTCAGCAGATCGTGGATCTCCCTCATGACAGGTCGGTGCTCGAGCGCGGTGCAGAGCGGGGTGGGGGATCGAACGCGGGACCTAGGGGTCGCGCGCGGAGGCGGAGCCACTGCGCTGGCCTGGGCTTGGTGTCAGGGAGGGTCGGCGCGGCCTAGATAGGGTGATATGCGAGGCGGAAGCGAGCAGACCCTCTGGCGCTTCGCCCGGTGCCTGCTCGACGGAACGAACGTCGCCGACAGGAAACGAAGAAGGACAGGGGCATGTCTAGGGGGTTCGGGGACTCACCGCGGGGCCGTTGGTGTGGTTGGATCGGGTGGGGGCGCAGCAGATCGGTTACGTAGCTGGCAACCGGCGAGAGCTAGGGTTTCGTCGGGCGGCGCTGGTACCGGCGGTCCTGGGGCTTCTCCTCCTCGCTGGCGTGTACGGGGCAAAGCAGGGGAGCAACGTGACCCTCCTCGACAACCTTGCTCGCCACGCCACCGGCTGGTAGTGTATGGGGAGGAGGAGGCCGACGGTGGCCGTCGTAGGGGGGTAGACGGTGGTGGGGAGGAAGGAGAGAAGAGGGCGATGCCCTGGGCGGATCTGGGGAAGGCAGAGGGGGCCGTGGGGTGTAGATAAGGATGGGGAGAGGCGTGGATGGCGTGGGGGAGGGGAAGGTGGCGTTGGCCATCTTTTGCCACCTCCTCACGTGCTCGGGCTGGGGCTCGGCATGGGCAGGGGGAGGGGGTGCTGGGGCTGCCAGGTGGGCCAGGCGAGGCCAAGGAGGCAGGGGCAGGCTCGGGCTAGGGGCCACAAGACAGGGAGAGAAGAGAGGGAGAGAGGGTAGGCTCGGGTTTAGGGTTTGGGGAGCCTCGGTTAGGTTGGAACCAGGGTTGGGGTAGCTAGGTGGGGCAGCATGGTAGAGAGAGGAGAGAGGCCGAGAGAGAGAGAGGGAGAGGGTAGCGTGGATCTAGGGTTTGTAGAGAGAGGGGGGGTTTAGATTAGGAGAGTGGTTTAGAGAAGGTGAGAGGGGATGGATCATGGTGGTGGTAGGGTTTAGAGGTAGAAAAAGAGAGAGGGGGGGTTAGGGTCTAGCTTAGTTGAGAGAAAACTCATGGAGAGGATTAGAGAGAGAGAGAGAGAGGTTTATGGGTTTTGGCAAGATCCACATGACCAAGCATGGGTGAAGGTGAGAGGAGAGAAAAGGTGAGGAAAAAGAGAGATGATCCACTCAAATGGACAACTAAAAACAAGGAGGATCAAAGGTGGCAAAGGTTGCATGGCCCATGCAAGATACTTAATACCATGTTTTATTTCTTGTGGAAACAAAATTAAGAACATGGCATTATTCTCATGCATTCACAAATGTGGAGTAAAGGCCAAGCAAAAGGAATGAGAATTAGATCCATCCCAACCCACATGAGCTAGAGTAAATGCCAAAATAAAATGAAAGCCCATGGTAATTAGGGTGGTAGAATTATAAGGTGGTGAAAGACAAGGTGGTAGAGTGGAATAAAAGATATGCCCCCAACTCAACTTGGGCATTTAAACAATATATCAAAAACCAAATACAATATCAAGAGGCAAATACAAATGACAATGCATATGAGAGAAGAACCAACACCAAAGGGTTTTTGTATGATGCTAAAATGCAAGGTGGCATGATGACATGAGCATGATATAATGATGATGCAACAATTATATGTAGGAAGTAGCCCTTTTATTACTAAACCAAGTAGCATTACAGATGTTAGACAAATGGGATGCTATAGTAGTGAAACTGAAAAAGCCAAGAACTTGGCCACTATGGATGACCTCAAGCAATTGGAGTCATCCATGATGTCCAAGTTCGAGGAAATGATGACTCTCTTGCAGTCTCTCAAGCCAAACCCCATGGTTGCTATTGACACACCCCAATCCAACGAGGTTCCTCCCACCGTTACGGTGTCCGCCCCCGGGGTAACTCCCGCGGCTGCCACCACTCACTTGGGACTTGGTTTTGTTGCTCAAACCTCTACCAAGGTTCCAAGTGAGAACATCGAGGAGCCCGAGAACCCAACTTCAAAAGGGGAGAATGTAGGAAAGGACTACTCGGCGGTACCCCCACCGCCGAAGTACACTCCGGATCCACCCATTCCCATGCCACACATTATCCCTCAAGGAGCACCACCTATGCTAGATACGTCTAATTTCGCCAATTGGCAATATCTAATGCGCTCACATATTTCCAGCTCATCCATTGAGTTAATGATGATTGTGGAGGATGGATTCTCTCCATTTGACCCAAAGAAGTTGACACGAGGTGAAGTGGTGGACAAGCAACTCAATGCTACAGCTTTGGGAATGATTCAAAAGGCCTTGACTCCAACGGATTTTGCTCACATTCGCCAATTTGACACTGCCAAGGAAGCTTGGGATCAACTCACCGAGCTCTTCGTTGGGAATTCTAGCATCCAAAGCTCCAAGTTTGACGAGATCAACAACGAGTGTGATGGTTTCGCAATGCAAGATGATGAGACCCCTGAAGACATGTATAGGCGCCTTAAGGTCCTTTGTTCCACTATGAGGGACCTTGGGGATCACTATGTTGATGACAAGTTTATGAAGAGAAAGTTCATTCAAGCTCTTCTCCCATTTGAAGAACAAAAGCTCAACTCTATCAAGGGAAGAACCAACTTTCACTTAATGACCTCCCAAGAAGTCTTGAGTGAAGTCATTGACATGACTATTGCTAAGAAGAATGCGGAGTCCGCTCGAGCTAGAGCCATTGGATCAACAAAAGTGAACCTTGCTTTGAAGGCCAAGGCTATTGAAGTTGATGATGATGATACATCAAGTGAGTGGTCTCAAGAAGATCTCAAATGTGCCTTCAACGAACATCTTGCTCTCGCTTCAAGGGCCTTTTGGAACAAGTCCGGTTTCAAGTCAAGATCAAGGGACAACTCAAGATTCAACTCACCCAACAAGTCTCCCAAAGCAAGGTCATGCTACAATTGCAACGACAAGAGTCACTTTGTGGCCAAGTGTCCCTTCGAGAACCGTGAAGACAATGGTGGTCGTCTCATTCGCAAGGTCAAGTCAAGATCTCCTCATCCTATAAACAAGAACTACACCGTCAAGAACGCCACGAATAAGGAACGAGCAATTGTGGTCCATGAAGAATATCTTTGCACGCGGATGATGATGATGATGAAGTTCATGGTGGAGAGATTGTGGGGGTTGCTGCTATTGCCACTACCTCAACTCCACGTCTATCCCTCTTCGACTCGCCAAATGAAAATGTCATCTCCTCCAACCAAAATTGCTTCATGCCCAAGGCCACCGAGGTATCACCGAAACCCACTCCTCAACCCATCTCTAGTGAGCCTTCCTCTCTTGATCTTGTTGGTCTAGAGGTGAAGAAAGAGATGATTGACATGTGTGAATTTGTTGCTACCTTAGATGAAGAAATTAAAAACTGCTTTGAGTCCTTACTTGCTCAACTTGAAAATGCTAGAGATGCCTTAGATGAAAAGGAAGAACTTCTTGACTTGCTAAGTAAAAATGAAAGAGATGCCGCCGATGAAATTGCCTCTCTCACTCAAAGTCTTGAGGATGAACAAAATATGAGAATTAATCTTGAAGAAAATGTGTCTAAGCTTGTAGATGATCATAACAACACTTTGACCTCTACAATTAAAGAACGTGACCATGCTCTTGCTTTGATTAAGGTTCTCAAGAAAGAAAATGCTGAGTTTGTGGGTGGTCATGATAAGACTCAAAAGGATCTTGAGAAACTCAAATAGGAACACAAAGCCTTGGAGAGTAAATTCACAAGTCTTTTTGAGGCTCATGAACAGCTTCAAACTCAATTAACTTGTGATCTTTCTAAGTCTTCCGCTGTGCAAATTATAGACTTGTCTAGCTCTCCTAACCCTTGTTGCAAGCATGAGCATCTCATAGAGGAGGTCAAAGTTTTGAAGGATCAACTTGCCAAGACTAAGAATAAGAAGAAGAAGAAGAAGAAGAAGAAGAAGAACAAGAAGAAGAAAAAGGACCATGGCATGGCCCAAGGAGTACCAAATGGCCTAACTCTCTTGCAAAGTGACAACTTTGCCGGAAAGAACAATCCCTCTTATATTCTTTGCAAATCTTATGATGGTCATGTATATGCTAGATATGTGGGGACATCTTACACGCATGATTATCATTGGGCCATTTGGGTGCCAAAGGTTCTTGTCACTAACAAAAGGGGACCCATTGCAAAATGGGTACCTAAAACCAAGGCTTGATTTTCTTGTAGGACTATGCTTCCGGCGGTTCAAAATGGGTGCTCGATAGTGGTGCCACAAGTCATATGACCGGAAGCAAGTCTATCATGACCGAGTTGAGACCCAATATTGCCAATACCATGGTCTCCTACGGTGACAAAACAAGCTCTCAGGTTTTGGGTTTTGGCAAAGTGGTGGTAACCCCGGATGTATCCTTGGTTGACGTGCTTGTCAAAACTCTTGGTTACAACTTACTCTCAGTTCGTGCTCTTGCTCTTATGGTTCTTTCTTCTTTCTTTAATTCTCATTCCGTGGTCCTCATGTGGAGCAAGTCTCTCAAGGTGGCTTGTGTAGGATATGTAGAACATGACTTGTACGTGGTGGACTTTTCAGGGACCACTACTCCTCATGCTCTATGTCTCTATGCTAAAGCCGACAAGGGCTGGTTGTGGCATCACCGCCTAGCCCATGTTAACATGAGAACTTTGCAAAGACTTCACTCCGAGGGCCACATCCTTGGAATTAACGATGTTTCCTTTGCCAAAGATCGTGTTTGCAGGGCTTGTATTGAAGGGAAGATGCATGAAACTCCTCACAAAGCGCTCAATTAAATCACTACCGAGAGATGTTTGGAGCTCTTGCATATGGATCTCTTTGGTCCTCCCTCTCATGATAGCCTTGGAGGCAAGAAGTATTGCTTGGTTATTGTGGATGATTTCTCAAGATACACTTGGGTGTTCGTTTTCAAGTACAAAAGTGAGACTCAACAAACCGTCATTGACTTTGCAAATAAGGTTCAACGGAAGCACAATGCAACTATTCTCTCTATTCGAAGTGACAATGGCACCGAGTTCAAAAACTATACCTTGGATGAGTTTCTCAGTGATGAAGGAATCAAGCATCAATACTCCACTCCCTACACCCCTCAACAAAACGGTGTTGCTGAAAGGAAGAATCGCACTTTGATGGATGCGGCTCGGTCTATGCTAGCTGAGTTCAAGTCTCCATACAACTTTTGGGCCGAGGCCATCTCCACTGTTTGCCATGCAACCAACCGGCTTTATCTCCGCAAGAACAAGAACAAGACCCCCTATGAACTTCTTACAGGAAAAAGCCTAATGTTAGCTACTTTCGGGTGTTTGGGTGCAAGTGCTACATACTCAAGAAAGGAGTTCGGTTGTCAAAGTTTGAATCCAAGGCTCAAGAAGGAATTTTCGTTGGTTACTCAAATCAGTCCCATGCTTATAGAGTCTACAACAAAGCCAATGGAAGAGTTGAAGAGACGAGCAATGTAAAGTTTGATGAAAATAATGAGTCTCTTGTTAGGCAAGATGGTGTTTGTGATCCAAGTGATGAAATTCCTCCCAAGGCCATAGGAAGAATGGGTATGGGTTTCCACCTCCCCATTGAGGATCCCCTTATGGACGAAGGAGAAGGACCAAGCTCTACTCAAGTGGAGCCCTCACTCTCACAAGATCATCTTGCACCTCAAGGACCTACTTTCTTGGCACAAGTTCCCTCAAGCTCTTCCGAAGCTTCCCATGCTCATGACTCTCCAACCTCAAAAGAACAAGCTCTTCATCAACAACATCAACCTCCTCACGATGGGGCTCCTCCTCAAGGCACTTCTCACGGACAAGCTCTTCATCAACCTCATCAACCTCCCCAAGATGGGGATCCTCCTCAAGGTCCAGCTCGTCGAGAACAAGATCAACTTAATGATCCTCAAGGATCCTCTCCAAGTGACGACTCCCCCAAAGTGGAAATTAATGAAGATGACCCTCGTGTTCGTGCTTATAGTCAAGGGGGCGGCTCAAATGGTGGGAATGACCAAGTGGTAGCGCAAGAATCTCGAACTGAAGCACAAGCCCGTCGTCAAGCCTTTCGTCTCGCCAAGCTTGTTCGAGATGGCCATATCCTTGATAATGTATATGGAGACTTCAATAAAGGTTCAACTATTAGGAGGCAACTAGCTTCCTTTTGCTCTCACCATGCGTTTATCTCTCTTGTGGAACCACAGAAAGTCTTCGAAGCTCTTGAAGATGATGATTGGCTTGATGCTATGAACGAGGAACTTCACAACTTCAAGAGGAACAATGTTTGGACATTGGTTGAGCGGCCTAAAGACTGTCAGAACGTCATTGGAACCAAGTGGGTCTTCAAGAACAAGTGCGATGCGAATGGAATTGTCGTGCGCAACAAGGCAAGGTTAGTTGCCCAAGGATACTCACAAGTTGAGGGCATCGACTACGGTGAGACTTATGCCCCCGTTGCTCGCCTTGAATCCATTCGTATGCTTCTTGCCTTTGCTACCCATCATGACTTTAAATTGTATCAAATGGATGTTAAGAGTGCTTTTCTTAATGGTCCTTTGAAAGAGTTGGTATACGTCAAGCAACCTCCGGGCTTTGAGGATCCACTTTTTCCGAACCATGTCTACAAGCTCAATAAGGCACTCTATGGACTCAAGCAAGCCCCACGTGCGTGGTATGATTGCCTTAGGGAGCTCTTGTTAGACCATGGATTCGAAGTGGGTCTCATTGATACCACTCTTTTTACTAATAAAGTTGGAGGCCACTTGTTCATATGCCAAATCTATGTTGATGACATTATCTTTGGGTCTATTAACAAAACTTTTAATGAGGATTTTGCCAAGCTCATGACCGACCGCTTCGAGATGTCCATGATGGGGGAGTTGAAGTTTTTCCTTGGATTTGAAGTCAAACAATTGAGGAAAGGGACTTTCATCAACCAAGCCAAGTACATCCAAGACATGCTCAAGAAGTTCAAGTTTGATCAAGTTAAAGGTGCCAAGACTCCCATGCCAACTAAGGTTAATCTTGATCTCGGTCCCAAGGGTAAGGAGGTGGATCAAAAACTCTATCGTTCGATGATTGGTTCTTTGCTCTATCTTTGTGCATCCCGGCCGGATATTATGTTGAGTGTGGGTATGTGTGCAAGATTTCAAGCCGCACCAAAGGAAAGTCACATGGTGAATGTCAAGAGCATCTTTCGATATTTAGTTCATACCCCAAACTTTGGGTTGTGGTACCCCAAGGGAGCTAGCTTTGATCTCATTGGTTACACGGACTCGGACTGGGCTGGTGACAAAGTGGAAAGAAAGTCAACCTCCGGAGCTTGTCAGTTTCTCGGAAGATCTTTGGTGTGTTGGTCCTCGAAGAAGGAAAACTATGTGTCTATTTCTACTGCTGAAGCTGAGTACATCTCTGCCGCAAGCTGCTGTGCTCAATTGCTATGGATGAAGCAAACCTTGAAGGATCTTGGACTATCTTTTGACAAGGTGCCTCTTCTTTGCGACAATGAGAGTGCAATTGCTATTGCTCACAATCCTGTGCAACACAACCGGACCAAGCACATTGAGATTCGTCATCATTTTCATTCGGGACCATGTGTCTAGAGGAGACATTTCTTTGGAGTATGTTCCCACCAAGGCAAATCTTGCGGATCTTTTCACGAAGCCTCTTGATGAAGCAAGGTTCCGAGAGTTAAGGCATGAGCTAAATATCATTGATTCGAGCAATGTTGCTTGAGCCCTTGCACACCTACCCGTGTCTCAATGTGTATCTTGTTTGGATGTAGGCATGGATTTAGGGGGAGTGTAGTTCTTCTTATGAACAAACACTATCCCTATTATGCGCACATTAAAGTTTTCATACTCTATTGTCTCTAAAGGAGACCATTTGAGCTTCATGATGAGTGTTGGTAATGAACCCAAGATATATCTTCGCGGTGTCAAGCCATTTACTCTTATATAAGGTGGCTTCGGCCACCGACTCGTTTTTATTTGGTTCGTTTTTATTTCGTGTTTATTTGTGGTTTCTTGTTTTGGTGTTTTTGGTTCTTCACAGTTTGAGCTATCTATCCTAAGCCTTTCCTTACCTCGAGCCCTCTCTATTCCCTGCACAAGTTCTTCCTTGTTATCCTATCCTGAGATGTTCCTACCGGTGTCAGCGGAACTTCCGGTCGATCGACCGGAAGTTCGTCCACCGGAACTTCAGTCCTCGGAACTTCCGGTGGTGCTCCTGTCCTATATAAGGTGGGCCACTGGGAAACGGATCTTCTTCCTTTTCCCAGAAGACCCATCTTCTATCGTGAGCACCCGCCAGACGTCTCCAAGAGGGCGCTCCGGCCCCCTCTTCTCCAACCGCTCCTCTCCAGATCTGCTCCGTGGGATCCTTCCCCACCTCGATCTCCCGCCATGGACTCCGGTATTTTCCCTTAACTCCCTCCATTAATGGAGATCTTTCTCTCACCATGGCTTGAGTTAGGGCACACCTTGTCTAGGCTAGTTCTTTGGCTAGAACTTGTTGGAAGATCTTGGTAGGCCTAGGGTATCATGCTAGAGTAGATTGGTCCAATACATCCTTAGAAAAATTTGTGCATTGGTGGTTTTTAGATCTACATCTAGGGAACTCCTGTTGAAACTGTCAGTTCGTGGCCTCACCGGAACTTCCGGTGAGCCACGACCGGAACTTCCGGTCTAGACCGGAAGTTCCGACGTTTCAGCGGAAGTTCCGGCTACACTGCAATTTTTTTCCTGTTTGTATTTTTCCAATCTAACTCTTTTTGTTTCCACTTCCAAACTTGTGCACTTATCCCAACTTCCCTCCATATTCTTGTTCTTTCTTCTCAGGGGAAGGAGAGACTCGCCACGGCAAGCGTGCCCGCCGACCATCCGCCGACATTCCTCCTGAGATTGATGAGGAAGATGCTGAAGTTGTGCGTCCAACCACTCAGACTTCTCGTCAGAAGGCTGCTGCTGCTCGCCGTGCTGCTGCTGCAGGGAAGAGGCCTGCTCTTTCTCAGAAGGCCACTGCTGCAGGGCCAGATATGACCAAAGCCAAGATTTCCAAGTGGACTCAGAAGGCTTATGCTGCATTCAGGGCTACAGATCCCTACCTGGTGCCTCGTGATCGTCTCTGCTTGGACCCTCATTTTCACACCTGCCGTCAGGAACATATTTATGAAGAAATCTATGCATCAAAGAAGAAGTTCGTGGTTGCTCCTCAGAAGAACATCAATGTGCCTCACATGGAAGAGAAGCAAGTCTACTTTGGGGAGGCTCTTGATATCTGCAAGAAGTTTGGACTGATTCCCCTCATGGAGCACTGTCAGAACTTTGATGTAACTGCTATTGCTCAGTTCTACTCCACCCTGTTTCTTCACATGCATTCCTCTACTGAAGGTGAGATGAAGTGGATGACCAGGGATGTGTACCTTAATGCTACTTGGGATGAGTTTGCTGAGCTTCTGGGCTATCCCATTCAGCCTGGACGTGGGACGAATGGTTGGCGTGTTCATGTTCCTACTGCTTCTGATCCTGAGGTTCTGGAGCCTCTCTACATTGAAGGATGGGGAAGTGTTGGGTTTGTGAATCATCTGCTGCCAGCTTATGACATTCTGCGCAGGGTGTACTTGAACACCATCTCTCCCAATGCTGGCAACTTTGATCAGTTTCATGGATATCAGGTTGACCTCATGCATCAGACCCATCTTCGCCGAGACACTGACAGGTCAATGGATGTTATGCACTTCATCTACTCAGAGATGTGGGGGGCTCTCATCAAAAAGCGCTCCTGCATCTATGCTCCCTACATTCAAACTCTCATCCATCACAAGTGGCCCGAGAAGACTGGCACTCACTTCCCTCAAGACAACATCACCATTCATGAAGAGAAAAGGCTCCGTGTGAGTAAGCACCAGAAGCCTCGTACTCAGGAAGAAAAGGAAGCTGCTCTCAAGAAGAATCAAGGTGGTGCTAGTGGTACCTCCTCTGCTCCGGGTGGCCCTAGTGCTGGTGGCCCTTCTCTTCAGAGGCAGCCATCTTGGGCAAAGAAGCTGCTTGGGACAGTGAAGAAGACTTTCTGCAGGACCCATGAGTATCAGCTTATGTTGATCAGCGTCTGGCGTTCAGCCTTGAAGGCCATCATGACAGCCCTCAATATTCCTTCCTCACGGTCTCTAGCTCATCCTTTGCTCCCAAGGAGGATTGGGTTCGCACCAAGCTGGCCAGTGCGAAGATGAGTCTGAGGAGGAGGTCACGGGTCCGCATGTGTCTTCTCCTCCTTCCCCTTCTCATGGCTAGGACGAGTAGTTTGATCTCTTCTTCCTTTTTGGTGTCTCGATGCCAAAGGGGGAGAAAGATGTCTATTAGGTTGTCTACGGGATTTGCATGGGTGGAGTCGCGAGCCTGTTCTTGCCTTTGATCTTTTCTTACTCGCGAACTCTCTAGTTTATTTGTGTGCTTGTGGTTTTATGTCCGTGAACTTATGTGTGCTTGTGGACCTTGTGGTATGTTATGTTTGAGACTATGTGGTATCTCTTTGTGATATCTTTGTGGTATCTTATACTTTGCCGTGAGTGTGGTATCTTATTGTCATCTCTTGGGCTGTTGCTATGGTGGTGGAGCCTCATTGCTCTTGTTATTATTATTACTCCGTTTGTCTCCACCACTTTTAGTTGGTTCTGGTATGATCTCTATCCCTTTTTGTACTTGTGCTATCTTTACAATTGTTAGGGGGAGCCTCCATGTATGTGTGCTAGTTCAGTCCTTAGGGGTCTTCTCTCTACCTTGCACACATACTCTGAGTCTGCCGTCCGTTGCAAAGATTGCTTTGTTTCTATGCAAATCTGTGTGATTGTCATCTAACACCAAAAAGGGGGAGATTGAAAGGACTATATCTTCCCATGATGTTTTTGGTGATAAATGACAATCCCAACCTTGCTTTTAATTGTGCTCTTGAGTTTCAGGGGAAACGTCGTTGTTGTCTCATTCTATTGTGATGGATGATCTCTTGTGATCTTCTGAAGACGGTGGCCTTTTTAGTCTTCTCCTAGTTTCTTTCTGGTTGATGTTTTTAGGTCACCGTACTATTAAGAGGGGGTCCATGTTGGAGGGCTGTGGGAAATCACTTGTTTTTGCACAAACCTATATGCACCGCCATAGCCATACCATTATTCCGTGAGAGAGAGCGTTTTCCTGTTCAGTTGGGGCCTTTTGTGTCTCACCGGAACTTCCGGTCATAGACCGGAAGTTCCGCTCAAACCTTTTTCTCTGATTTGTTCGGCTAGTTCCGCCCAAGTTCGGTGGCGGTTCAGAACCTTCGTGTTGAAGTGTGCTATTTGCGGAACTTGGCGAACTTGACCGAACTTGCTCGAACTTTCTGGAAAAAGTTCTTGGCGAACTTCCTGAAGGCGGAACTTCGGTCGAACTTCCATGACCCAAAAGTTCCGCCCCTGTTCCGCCCCAAGTTCCGGTGAAGGCTCAGAAAGTTTCTGTTTTGAAGCGTGCTATTTGCCGGAACTTGATCGGAACTTGCTCAGAAGTTTACCGGAACTTCCTGTCGGCTTTGACCGGAATTTCCGGTTGCGCTTCTGGAGCGGGCGTCAACGGTCTGATGACCGTTGGAGCCAGGCTCAGGCGGAACTTCCGGCCTCTCACTGGAACTTCCGGTGAGGTCGCGGGGGCTGTAACGGTTCAGTGCGAGGGGGCCTATTTAAGGCACCCCTCTTCTTCCTCCCATTCTCTCTCGAATTTTTCTCTCTCCTCCATTAATACTTGAGCTTCACCTCACTAGATCTCTCTCTCTAGCCACTCAAACGACCTGATCTTTTTTAATGATACGGCGACCACCGAGATCTACACTTCCACCAAAGAAGAATTGATTTCCCCCACCCATCCTTTGTGGATCTTGTTACTCTTGGGTTTCTTGGAACCCTAGACGGTGTAGGGCATCCCCGGAGCTGAGGCATGTGTTGTAAAGCTTCGAGGTGTCGTTGAGGGCCTCCAATTGAGTTGTGGAGCTTCCCCCTCAACCTTGGTGTAAAGGTTTCGGTTGGCACCTTCAAGGTCACCGGTTAGTGGATTGTGAGGCCTCCTTTGTGGGGGAGCTCACCGGAGAATAAGGTGAGGCCTTTGTGGCGCTCGGGTGACCTTGTGTGGCCTCGACACCTCTCCAACGTAGACGTAGCTCCTTGGGATTGAACTACGGGAATTACATCTCCGTGTACCCTCGCCGGTTACTTCGTTCCCTTCCTTTATTCCTTGCTATTTACTGTTTTTGTGGTTTGTGTTTTCTTTCTTGCATTTAGGTTGCTCACTTAGTTGCATCTCTAGATAAAAGTGTGAAACAAATTAAAATTGGTAGACGCCTATTCACCCCCCTCTAGTCGTATCAAGTCGGTACTTTCACCTGTCACTAGAAATATAGAGGATGAGCACATTGTCTTTTGTGAAGACGCTTCTAATATTATTTCTCATCCTGGTAAGGCTAGAAAAGCTAGTGTTCTTGTGCTTTCTGTTAAAATTGGTGATCGTTGCTACTATGGTTTATGTGATATTGGTGCTAGTTCTAGTGCTATTCCTTATGAGCTTTACAGGGAAATTATGCATGAGATTGGTCCTTGTGAGCTTGAGGACATTGATGTGGTTATTCACCTTGCTAATAAGGAAACCATTTTCAACATTCGCATTGTAAGAGATGTGGAGGTTCTCTGTGGTAAGATTAAATACCCTGCTGATTTTCTAGTGCTTAATTCAGCAGCTAGCAAAACTTGTCCTATCATTTTTGGTAGACCTTTCTTGAACACTTGTGGAGCTATTATTGATTGTAAGAAGGAAAAAGTTTTAACTAAGTTTGATGGATATTATTATGAGTTTAACTCTTCCAAATTTCCTAAAGCTCCTTGTAAAAATAGCTTGCCTAATAAAGGTTTCAGGATGGAACAACTTGCTTCTGTTGATCCAGTCTATGACCTTGGACCACTTTTTGATGACTATAAGTATGCTTACTCTAATGATAAAGTTGTTTCCAGTGACAGTTATATTGTCAAATTTATTCAAAGTGCTACTGAATGTTATTTTGAGAGAGGGAAACATGGTTTTATGCATCTCAATGATGTTAAGTTTCCCGGTTTTATGTTGAAAGCTTTTAAGTTGCATCTGTTTTGTCTTCCTATGCTAGTGGATTTTTGTTTCAACAATTAATTTTCTCATGATACCCCATGCATACGAAGTGGGTTAGACTCAAGTGTGTTGGTTATTTGCTTCTTGATGCTCTCTTTCACTCCAAATATTTATATCCTATGTGAGCATCTTTGAAACTTTCAAGCCTAACTTCAAGGCATTATAGAAATGTACTTGTTGGGAGATAACCCAAGAGTTTTGTCGAGTCTTGGAAGTTATTACTTCAGTAATAACCGCTCCTTATCCTTTTTGTTTTGGTTTTTGTGTCAAGTTCAACTACTTTTGTGAAGTAGAGGAGTTGTGAAAAGTGACTGTCGTGGGACAGATTTTTGTGCTGCATTGTAAAAATTCGTGAGGAAGCTCAGAACTTCGGATGGAGCTGCATTTTTCTGAGATTGTTCTCCAGGTTGTTACACAACTTTCATCAGTTCTGCACTTTTTGATTTGAGAAACATAAGGTCATCGAAAAAATCAATCTTTACCTGCTGGTATGTTTTGGCAGATTTCTGCCATCATTTTCATTTGCCTCTTACATAAGCTTTTGTTTTGATGGGTTTTCAGTTGAGGTGTGCACCAAAGGTTTATTGTTTTTGCTTACACTAATTTTTTCATCGAGTTTGTGCAAAACTTTTTATGAAGGAAATTCTCAGGAGAAAGAGAGAAAGAACCTGCAGAGTTCGTTTGAATAGGTAAAAGTGGTGAAAACAGAAGGTTCGTGAAACCCTAATATTTTTTATTTTTTTGATGTTTTTAATACATAAGGGAAGTTACGAGACGAAACTGAAGAGGAAACGGATCCCGGGGTGGACAAACCCACCCCAGGCGCGAGCCCAGCCTGGCTGCGCCTGGAGGGGTGTTCCACCGTCGAACTCCGTCTCCGCCTCGTTTCCGTGTCAAAACCTTCCTTATGCATTGAAACTTCGTAATATATAAACCCCTGGATCCCCCGAGGTTCTTGTATCATTTTCTCATCGTGTTTTCTTTTCAATCTATTTCTATTAGGAAATCTTCTCAAGTTTAGAGCATTATGGCCTCCGCCAACGACAAAGGCAAGAAGCCCGAGGAAGAAGATCCTCAAGTCCCCAAGGAGGAGGAGATTTTGGTAGGTTATGAAGGAGACATGGAGGAGGACGAGCATCCGGACACTCGCGTTACTGTCGCAAGCATTGTTTTGGTGGCACAACCTACCCAGCTTAGGAGGACAACACGGATGTCTACAGGAGGGAGAACTCCGCGTCATATCCTCGCTCCGCGCACACTTCCTCCTAGTACCCCTTGTTATAACCGTGCAGGAAAGAAACACTCTAATTTGGAAGAATGGAGAAAGAATAACAAGGACTAGGATCCTTGGTCCAAGTTGATCATGGGCAGCATTGAGCATAATTCGGAGTTAATTCGTACTCTGGCCTTCGATATGGAGGATTTGAAGAAACTTATTGAAGAGCTTATCAAGAGAACACCACCACCACCACCGAAGGAGTAATTCGTAATCATGTTTGGCAAACCCTTGGATTGTTCCAAGCTTGGGGGAGTGCCACGGTATCACCACCATTATCTTTTATATTTTACCTTTTTAGTGGATTCATATGTGTGGTAGAGAGGTTATCTTATAGTTTGGTTTGCATGTGGAAGTATCTCTCATTTAGTTGATTATCTATGTATCCCTTGGTGTGAGTGCCTTTATTTGAATATTAATGAGAAGTCTCATCTTTTACTTTTTGCACTTCTTATTTTAGTTTGCAATCTCTGTTATATGATGGATATTGTTGTTCAGTATTGGCACCACTTTGGGATCATCAAGTGGATCTAAATTGGTTTTGGCAAACCAAGTTCTGGTCAGTAGCATTACTATGAAAAAGAAAAAGAAAGATAAAGCTTACAGGTATTTTGTATCATTTGTTTTGTTTCCTGTTGGCTCATAAGCTTAGTATTCTTTATTTAAGATTCTTTTGTGTCTTCAAGGAAGATTTCATGTTTGGCTTTATTACTTGTATGTTTCCTTGTTTCTTTCAACTCTCTTGCTTGCTACCCAGCCTTGCTAGCCAAAAACCTGTTTTGAGAAGGCATACTTCTCATGTTTCCAAGATCCTTTGAACCCAAAACTTTTGCCACTTGTGTCCACCATATCTACCTAGTAGATTTTGCTATTCCAAGCAAATTCTCAAGATTCATCTACCTTTCGACTTAAAAAGTATTTTGTTATGTGAAAACTAGTTAGTAAACCTCTCATGAACTTGACGGCACACCATATTTACTTGCCCCTAATAGACTGTGAACATCGAAGTTGTATATGCTTTCATCTATATGTTGGAATTAGCAGAATCGTGCTGACACGGGGAACATTTTCAACATTGCACTTGTACTCTGTACAAAGTTGATATCGTGCTCTCTTATCTATGGATGTCACCGCTGTGAAATAAAGAGGGAACTTGTAAGACCATGGAGTTTGTATCCTGTGTTAGAGAAACGCCTGGGCCGCTAGCCTAATCCATGCCTAATCATGGTGGAAACTTGCAGCATCACCATAGTGAGCTATCTATGAAGCATCCTCAATAAAAAGCTATGTATATGGTAAATAAAAATATTGCTGAGATGCTCATTGTCTGCTTGACTTGTCAGTTTGGTTATGGGAAAGCTCATGTACCATGTGCAAGGGGTACCCCGTTGGCGGTTCTCAATGATATGCAAATACTTACAATGACAAGAACTTACCTGAGCCCAAAGTTGAGTATGTATGAGGAGTGGCCCTCATATTCAAGGGGCATGAGATTGCCAACTTATATTTCGTCAAGCATATACTCCATCTTTATTCACTTTAACATTAATCATCTCAAGATGCTTATGATAGGGGCAATGAGGGCTCAAAGCTAGTAAGTACCATAATATTTTGGAAGCTCTTTATGACTTGTAATCCCTGCTACCCTCTAAGAAGGGACCTTTATCCCACTTCCAAGTTGAGTCACAATCCTACTTCCTCTCTTTCTCCAGCAAACTTTTGAGTTGTTCTGTTTTAAGCATTCATATGGTGATTTATTAAATCATGTTCTTCATCTTCCTTGTTTGCAGAAAACTCTTATCTATTGAGTATTACTTTGAAATCCTTCACTTGTGAAAAACCTTTTTAAACAAAGAGTGTTCCTGTTTTGAAACTTCTACAAAAAGCTTTTGTGAAACTATTTACCAGGTGTTCTCTGACCAAGAACAAGTTTTACAATTCCAATTATGATTTATCTTTATGAATATCTATTGTGACTGCTGTACTTGGTTGCAAGCTAAGTTATATAATGGTGAGTTGCTCTCTTCTACGAGTTGTGCAATGGTAAGTGTGATGCTTGTTGTTCGTATTCTTTTATTGACACTTCACTCCATAAACCTGTGGACATGTTTACTGAGCTCACTTTTCGCTTGGGGACAAGCAAAGTCTAAGCTTGGGGGAGTTGATACGACCAATTTGATCACCATGCTATATCATAATTTACCTCTATTCACTAATATTTGTCTTATTATGAGGTATTACTTATGGCTTTTCATCTATTTATGCATGTTGGATGATTCTTGGAGGATGGACTGCCAGAGTCTGGATTCGAATGGAAAAGAAGGCGTTTCAGTGCAATTTCGCAAAGATCAGAAAAATACCAGAAAAATATGGAAACATATTATTTTACTAGAAGACGAAGGAAGCCAGAAGGAGGGATGAAGAAGGGCCTCAGGGGGCCCACACCCCTAGGCGCGGGCCCACCTGACCCCGCGCCTAGGGCAGGTGTGGCCCACCTGCCCGGCCTCCAACTCCGCCCCTTCTCCTATATCTTCCCTTCGAAACCCTAAGGCTCGGGGACAGACCACAGATAGATTTTCGCCACCTCTGCGGGCGGAAAACACCGAGAGAGAAAGATCTCTCCAGCTGATAGATTTCTGCCGAGGGAATTCCTTCCTAGAGAGGGGAGACCGTCGCCATCAACACCGTCATCAAGCTAGGCCTCATCGGGATCATCATCATCATCCACACCATCATCTCCACCAGTACCATCATCAAAACTCCGTCCCGCTGTAACAATTGTGTTGGATATTGCTTTAGTTCTTAGGGGTAACTTTCCCGGTGTTGATTACTATTGTAGTTGATGCTTGTGAGTGGAACCATTGGATTATCATTTATGTTGATTGTTATCCATTATCATATCATCTTTGATCTTGATCCATATGATGTCTTGTGAGTAGTTCGTTTAGTTTTTTAGGACATGGGAGAAGTCATGTTGTTAGTAGTGAATCTGTTATGAGTTATTATTCAATGGTTTAGTATTTAAGTTGTGGTGTTATTCTTCTAGTGGTGTCATGTGAACGTCGACTACATGACACTTCACCATTTATGGGCCTAGGTGAATGCATTGTGTATTTGGCTACTAATTGTGGGGTTGCTGGAGTGACAGAAACCTGAACCCCCGTTAGGAAACCTTTGCACATGGGAGCGTAGGATCTCAGAGTTTAAGGCCGTGGTTAGATTTATATCTTAATTACTTTCCTGTTGTTATGGATGTTTGCAGGGGGTTTAATCACAAGTATGTATTAGTCCTAGGAAGGGCGGTATGTTAGCACAGGTTCACCCAACATCACTTACAAACACCAGAGAAGAGTACTCAGCTATTTGAAGCGAAAGCACTTGACAGAATTCCCATGTGTCCTCGAGAACGTTTGGTCCTTGTAAGTATTTCCACCGGCTTGTCCTTTGCTAAGAAAGGATTGGGCCACTTGCTCTGTTTGCCTGTTACTTTTGTTACTTGTTCTTTATTTTGTTGCCTTATCAGAAAACCACTAAAAATCCGTTTGCTAAGTATTCATAGGGATTTCCTGCTCCATACCACTGTTCAGCACCTTCTGCTCCTCGTTGGGATCGACACTCCTATTTATCGAAAGTACTAAGATACACCCCCTATACTTGTGGGTCATCAGGCCCGAGCCTGGGCAGGGTGTGGGCCCCCTGGCGGCCCCCTGCCTCCCCTCTTCGGCTATGAGAAGCGCCCGATGCCGAATCCCTAAGGACCCGATCAATATTCCACGAAACCGTCTATAGCCACCGCCACCATCGTCCATAGATCGGGGGGATATAAAGCTCTTCCCAGCACCCTGCCAGAGGGGAGATCATCCCGGAGGCCTTATTCTTCATCATGCCAGCCTCCGGTATGAAGCATGAGTAGTTCCACCTTGGACTACGGGTCCATGTAGTAGCTAGATGGTTGTATGTCCTCCTTGTTCTTTCATGTATAGTTCTCGTGAGCTCTGTTCATGATCAAGATCTAATCTATTTGTAGTCATATTGAGATACTATTTGCGGGGATCCGATGGATATTGAGATTATTATGTCAGATTGATTATTGATTCTATCATGTCTGTGTTGTTTGAGATCTTGCATTATCTCTGTTTATAGTAGCTATCTTGGCCAAGTATATGCTAGTGGCTCCAAGAGGGAGTATTTATGCTCGATAGTGGGTTCATGCCTCTATTGAATCTGGGGAAGTGACAGTAATCTCAAAGGTTGTAGATGTGTTGTTACCACTAGGGAGAAAACAACAATCTCTTGTTCATGGAACAATTGTATTGTTTACTTTACATGTCATGGTATTGCCGACGAGGGGTCCTCATAGTGCGTGTTTAGACACATGGGGGAAGGCGGACGGTTGATGGGTACAAGGTAACACATCTTACCCAGGTTCAGATCCCACAACAGTGGCGGAATCCTATTCCTGCTATAAATCACTATAAGTGCAAATACGCCGAGTTACAGGGATTGGTTCGCTGTGCGAGGTGACTAGAAAGTCTAAGTTATCGTGACCTAAAGTATCCCATAGGCCTGACTTATATAGTCGTCAGGTCCTAGGATTACAGGGAAAATTTCTAGCCAGACAGGTTACAGAGTCCTACACTGCTTACAACTAGTCTAGCGTGTCTTGCACTCCAAGGCTCCGGGTACATCGGTGACTCCTCTTTAGCCTTCCTTTATCCGGCATGGGACTCCCTTCTGGATCCATCTAACTGGGTCGCCCAGTAGGCCATGGGCCATGCTACCAACTGTGGGCCACCCGGGTTATCCGGATAGGAGAAATGCTATGAGGATACCCATATAGCCTATCCCCAACAGTAGCCCCCGGAGAAATCCGAGATCTTGCGCCGTCTTGCCTCTTCACGTTGAATGCTCTGTCTAGATGGATGTCGGAAAATTGGCAAGCAATATCTTGTAGTCCTCCCAAAGAACCCTGCAAGGTTTTATCCGTCTTCAACTTGTAAGTTGGAGAATTGCTGAATTTTCCATCGTTCTCTTCCGTAGCCGGACTGGATCCGTCCATGCCGGAATCTTCCGATGTGATGGTTCATCTGCCAGTGACAGCTAGGGCGACGTAGACATAGGTCATCAATGCCTTGTAACTCACACATGCAGAGAACGCAATCATGTCCATTTTTCCCACGCGAGCGATACGAACCGTTGGCAGCGACGGTTGGCAATGTGGCAAAATTTCCGCGCACGCTCCCGCACATGTCGTCCACGCGTCAACCATTCAATCATTTTGCATGAATCTTGATTCCAGAGGTTATAAATTGTAATAGCGGTGGAAATTTTACTTTTCACCTAATTATCCTCTGCATCGTCTTCTTCCTCTAGTGAGCGCCTCCTCGATCTCTCCATGCACTCCACGGAAAAACCATAGCTCCTCGACCTTTCTCAATCACCAGTGTAACCTCCCAATGGCCAGCAGCAGCTCCGCCCCCTCCATGACGGTATCAGGTGATGCCACGGTGAAGGCGGTGAGCACCATCATCGTGCCCCTAGAGGGCCTGGTGATCCCCAAATCCGCGTCTGTCGAAACCACCGGCGGCGACCATAACCCAGTGGCGCTGGAACTGCTAGAGGAGGAATACGACTCCCACAAGGGTGACTGGCGTGGTTCGGATATCACAGACCGCGACATCAAAGAACTGATCATCGAGGGCTACCTCCCCATGACGGAGGGGCTCGCCAAGCCGGAGAATAGGTGTTCCTCAAAGCCCAACTGGTATGCGGCGTCTCCATGCCCATATCCAATTTCTTCCTAGTTGTCCTCAACCATTACCGAGTACAGCCTCAGAACCTCTCCCCCAATAACATCCTCGCGCTTAGCAACTACGCGGCGCTTTGTGAGGGTTACTTAGGGATTAGGCCTAGGCTAGTTCTCTTTATCCACTTCTTCATCGTCAAGCAGGAAGCCGGAGCCGGCAAGGATGAGCTCAGGAACTGTGGCACCATTAGTTTTAAGATTCGGCCTGGCCGGTGGTTCCCCGACATCGTCGGCCATGAGTCATGTAAGAACTGGCAACGGACATACTTCTACGGCCCGGATATCCCTCTGGCTGGCCGAGAAGTGACGTACCCGGACTTCGTCGATGGAGCTGCCGCCGAAGATTCGACATGGAGATCCTAGGCCTCCCTTCCCTCCGACATCAACTCTTCCCGCTCTATAAGGCGGATAGAGTGGTTCGTAGAGATGGGTCTGACCGGATTGGACCTGGCCATGTGCTGGTTCGTCAGGCGGATCCATCCTCTACAGCACCGCTCAAAGTTGATGCATGAGTATACCAAAGAGAGGAAGGATAGCATCCGCATCTCCGAGGACAACTTTTCCAGCGACTCCGTCAAGCTCCGCCTCAAGGACATCGTCAAGGTGAAGGATAGGAAGCGAGGCTTCGCCATCACCTACGACATGTTCGAGGAGGGAAAGTGCCCAAAGTTACCTGTTTATTTTCCGTGTATGACATATACTCCAGTCCTTCCGTCTAGCCATTACCATCTCATCTAACACTGTGGGTTTGCACTTAACAACTCAGTGATCTAGAGGAGGATAGCATGGTTGTACAAATCTATGATCCAAAGATGAAGGAATTAACGGTCGTGTCTGACGACGATGTCCCATTGGCGCGAAACCGGAAGAGCTCCACCTCTAACGCTGCCGACGGAGGCAAGAAGAAGAAGACCGAGGGTGGAGCCTCCCAGAAGACTACCGCCGCCCTAGAGGCGGAGAAAAGAAAGGTTACCAGGATCCCCTTTGCCAAAGCACCGCCTCTTGTGTAAGCTTCTTTCTCTCCAACATTGTCCATTGCTTGTCTTATTCCTGTACTTATACTTTTCGCACGTTTCAGGAAGAAGGCCACTACCAGTTTAAAGAAGACCTCCAAAACTTTGGGGGCTTCTAGAAACATTAAGGATATGTTGCATCATGACGTTTCTCCCCACGCATCTCCCGCCATCGGTCCTGTCACTCCTAGCGTCCAGCCTGTGTCCGCTCCGACAAGCTCACAGGCTAAAGATGTATCTGGCCCTTCCGCCATGGAAGTGGACTTAGGTGCCTCCATGGAGCTTGCCGTTGTCGGCGAACAGGCAACGCAAGAGAGTGCCTCAAACCAAATGGCTGAAGCTCCGCCTAAGGATGCCATCGGTAGCGGAAAGGCGGTGGTGGAGAGTGGTACGTCTGCCGGCGCCTCCGCACCCAAGAAAGCCATACAGTTCCCAAAGATAGTCTACCCGGTACTTACGTTGGGTAGCTCCGCTGTGGTTCCTGGTGCGACACCGACATCTCCAACATGCGGTCTTGAGGAGATTCTCCGGCAAGTTGCTTGCTGAGAGTGCTACAAACCTCAAGATCATCGCACTTGTAAGTTATATTTGCCTTTTGTATTTCGTATGAGTATCCCACTGTAGCCCTCGAGGATTTAGACGGAAAACCATAGGTCTTTGCATCTGAATGCTCTAAGAGTGACTAAGCTAGAAAACTTCTCACTGTAGCCCCCAAGCATATAATTTGAATGAATTATTCTGACTAGATACTTTGAGAGTAGCATACGGAGTGTTTATAAATTTCAATACTATAGCCCCCAAGATTCTAGTTGTAACTGAATTAGTTCCGACTATATGCTTAAAGAAAGACTAAGCATATGACTGAGTTAAAACTTTATACTGTAGCCCCCAAGCTTCTAGTTGAAAATTGAATTAGTTCCGACGAGATGCTTATAGAAAGACCAAGCATATTGCTAAGTTAAAAACTCTCACTGTAGTCCCCAAGCCTCTAGGTGGATATTTATCCGGCTAGATGCTCCAAGTAGACTAAATAGCGTTAAACTTTTTCTTTCCACAGAATGAGAATGCTCGGAGGGGAGTGGCCAACGAGAAGTATTAGAAGATGCGCGTGGACTTGGAAGCCAAAAAGGGTAAAACTGCCTTCTTAAAGGAACAAATCACCAAGAGCAAGCATCTGTTTTTCCTTTCTTTTTCGTATTCCGACTTGGTCTTGTGCCAACATCCTCCGAGTACTCACTGCGCACTGTTCTTTCTCTGACTTGCAGAAGCCATTTCCAAGGCTAAGGATATTGTTGAGCAATCCAAGCATATTCAGAAGCTGGATAGCGAAAACAAGATCCTTAAGCAGTAGAGAAAGGACATGCTGATGATGCATGAGGACTCAATGAAAGTCTTGAAAGACTCCACCAACGAGGAGATGAACCGCTTGAAATAGGAAATCGTGATCCTGAAAGATCAGAAGAAAGTTACCGATGAGAAAAATCAGCGCCATCTGGACGCGTACAGGATCCTCCGACAAGAACGGGACTCCATGGTGGAAACTCTCCAACAGGCTGAGATTAGCATCTTCAGTAAGTGATTCTCTGTCTTGTACTTCTGTAAGCTAGATACTCTGAACTTTTGTGTTATTGAACTCATGCGTTCCTTTTTCGGAAATTTGCAGCTCCTATGGGTTTAACCTGGTCGCCTCCTCTGCCAAAGGAATGCATGGTCCTTGCTGGAAACTTTATCAACACTGCCATCAAGAAGACCAAGGAGATAGACCAGTCCCTCCAGATTAACATCAAGGCGGTGGACTCTATGGCAAAGTTCTCGGAGATCCGACGCCGAGCCCCCGAGCGTATCTCAAGATGGAAAGCTTCATGTACACGGGCTGGCGCGAGGATGGCACTGTCAATGGTCAAGGCACACTACGAAAATGATGACATCGACACGGTGACCTCTGGTACCCCGACGTCGACGACGAAGGCCAAAAGAGAGATCATGAAGCTATCCTGGCGTCGTTCGCGGGTTTTGACACCAGAGTTGCCGAGTTGGTAGACTCTAACGTCTTTGTGCCCATTAAAACCATTGATGGCGGCAGCCAAAGCTCCTCCGAGTCCCTCAACACTGTCGACTTCGAAGAAGGTGACTCTCCTACTGCTGTCGACATTGCGTCCAAGTCACCTGCACCAGAGGAATGAAAAACAATTATGTAATATTTGTTTCCTCTGTAATGTGTATGCGGAAAAAACTACATGTTAACTCAAGGCGGAAAACAATGGTTGTTATTTCCTGCTACTCAAGAACTGGTTCCAGCGTGTATATTTTTTTAAGCAAATGCTGGCTTATCCATTACTTTGGTTTTTATGCTTGACTTTTTGTGAGTCGGAAGACTCGTTGTCGGAACTATGTGATCGGGTGATGATGACCAATGGCATCGTCATGAACGTAAGCACAAAATCGCCGACAATAAGTGCCAAAAGTCACTACTCCAGAATCCACATAAAAACAACAAAGAACGTGTAGACTAGAAAACTTAAGCTAACGCCCGTAGGCGGAATTTTCACAAGTGCAATCGAAAAGCTTGTGCATAAAGGTTTTATACGATCCAAAAATGAACACTGAAGGAGGTAAAAGACTCAGAAATATGTGAGAACTAGAGAGCTTTATTTCATTGATCATATAAGAGGTACACAATAGATAAAAAATGCTAAGTGTAGAAAGGACGTAGCTGTGCTATTTTCCATGGCCGATCAAGCTCCGGGTAGTCATCATCCGGGTCATGTCGCTTACGCTTATGATCCTCGTTGGGTCTATCCTTCAGTTCATGATTGTCAAGGAGGTAGTAAGACCCATTGAGCAGCGCCTTGCTTATGATGAACGGTCCTTCCCATGGCGGGGATAATTTGTGTGACTTCTTCTTCTTAAGTCAGAGCACCAAATCCCCCTCTTTAAATGAGCGATGCCGGACGCGGCGAATATGGTAGCTACGTATCTTCTGCTGGTAGATGGCGGATCTTTGGCATGCCAAAACGCACTCCTCCTCGAGAAGGTCCACATCTAGGCATCTGGATTCTTCAGCGTCATCTTCATCGTAGGCGGCAACTCTTGGTGCATCGTGTAGGATGTCGGAAGGCAGGATGGCTTCTGCTCCATATACCATGAAGTAAGGGGTGTAGCCGGTGCATCTGTTGGGTGTAGTTCGTAAACTACACAGCACAGATGGCAATTCTTCCGCCCAGGCTCCAACTGCTCTATGTAGCGGTGCCTCAAGACGTGGATTGATTCCCTGCAGAATTAATCCATTGGCTTGCTCAACCTAAACATTGGACTGTGGGTGTGCCACAGATGGAAGGTCAAGTCGAATGCCCTTCTCCCAACAATAAGCTTCCACTTCTCTGAGTGACAAGTTGCTGCAATTTTCGGTGATAATGCTATGTGGGAGACCAAATCTCACCACTAGATCCCGGACAAACCTAAGGGCAGTTGCCCCACCAATCTTTCTAATGGGTTTTACTTCTATCCATTTGGTGAATTTATCAACTGCTACTAGCAGATGCGTAAACCAACATGGTGTCGTCTGCAACGGACCAACCATGTCCAGCCCGCAGACTGCAAACGGCGAAGTTATTGGTATTGTTCTCAATTCTTTAGCAGGAACATGTGGTTGTCGGGCATAGTACTGGCATCCCATGCATGTCTCAACCAGCTTGTCAGCGTCCGCCTTCGCGGTCAGCCAGTAGAGTCATTGCTGGAAAGCTTTAGAGACCAACGATCGGGGAGCGGCGTGATGCCCACAATCTCCGAGATGGATTTTGCGTAGGATTTCAATACCTTCTTGCTGGGACACACATTTAAGGTATACACCAGTAGTGCTTATTTTGTAGAGCTGTCCATTGATTATGGTATAGCCCTTTGCTCGACGTACTATTTGCCGTATTTCGACTTCGTCGTCGGGCAAAGTTCCGTGTTCTAGATACTCCATGAATGGTTTTGTCCAAGCCGTAGGGAACTTTGCCACCATGTGAACGAAAGAGTCCACTCTGTCTGGATTGTCGATGTCTGCTCCCTTCACGGATGGTGTCTGTAGATGCTCCAGGAAAACTCCAGGAGGAATTATTTTGCGCCCTGATCCATGCTTAGACAGCAGATCGGCCGCCTCATTTTGCTCCCTAGGTACATACTTGACCTCGTAGCCCAAGAAGCTCTTGGCTATCTCGTCCACTTCGTCTCGATATGCCGCCATCATAGGGTTTCGCGCGTTCCAGGTGCTAGCCACCTGCTGGGAAACCAAGTCGGAATCTCCACAACAAACTGTGCGCTTGATGCCAATATCCTTGGCTACGCGTAATCCGTGAATGAGTGCTTCATACTCTGCCATGTTGTTTGTAGCCTCGAAGTGGATCTACAGAACGTAGTGTAGCTTGTCCCCATTTGGTGACTATAGCAGTACACCAGCCCCCGAGCTGTTGAGCAGCTTTGATCCGTCAAAGTGCATCACCCAGTATTCTGGCTCCGGCATTGGGGTAGCATCTGGCATCTCCGTCCAACCTGCAATAAAATCCGCCAAGGCTTGTGACTTGATAGCGTCGCGTCTCTTGTATGTGATCTCAAAGGCGGCAAGTTCAATGCCCCACTTCACGACCCTTCCTGTAGCGTCGCTGTTGTTGATAATGTCGGACAATGGAGTCTTGCTCACCACTTTCATGGGGTGATCCTGTAAATAGTGCCTCAACTTCCGAGAAGCAAGGAATACTCCATAAGCTATCTTTTGGTAGTGCGGGTAATGCTGCTTGGACTCCGTCAAGACCTCGCTTACATAGTAAACTGGTCGTTGAACTCCGTACTCATGCCCTGGTTCCTTCCGCTCTACCACGACGACGATGCTGATTACTCGATTGGTGGCCACCATGTAAATTAACATGGGTTCTCCAGGCTCGGGTGCTGCAAGGATAGGTGCTGAGAAAATAATATCCTTGAGCTGCTTCAATGTTGCATCTGCTTTGTCCGTCCATGTGAATTTGTCCGCCTTCTTCAGCAACTTGTACAGTGGCAGAGCCTTCTCTCCAAGTCGGCTGACGAACCGACTAACTGCTGCAACACAACGTATTAGTCGTTGTATGTCCTTTAGGCATGTCAGACAGTTTATGTTTAAGATGGCCTTGATTTTCTCCGGGTTGACCTCGATTCCACGTTGGGAAACGATGAAGCCCAACAATTTGCCGGCTGGAAACCCGAAGACGCACTTCTTAGGGTGAAGCATCATGTTGTATTTCCGGAGATTCTCAAAGGTTTCTTTTAAGTCGGAGATTAAATCGTTTGATTTCTTAGACATCAGGGCTATATCGTCCACATAGACGTGAATGTTCCGACCAATTTGGTCGTGTAGGAAACGTTGCATTGTCCGCTGGTGCGTATCACCTGCGTTTTTTAGCCCGAAGGTCATCGTGATATAGCAAAACTTGTCGTAGGGTGTAGTGAACAAAGCGGCCAATTGGTCCGACTTCCTCATCTTGATCTGGTGGTATCCTGTGTATGCATCAAGAAAACACAAAAGCTCCGAGCCAGCTGTCGAGTCAATGACTTGGTCAATGCGAGGCAAAGCAAACGGATCTTTGGGACATGCTTTGTTTAAGCCGGTGTAATCAACGCACATTCTTAATTCTTTGGTTCCCTTTTTGGGGACAAGTACAGGATTTGCTACCCATTGGGTGTGAAGGACTTCTCGGATAAAACTAGCCTTAAGTAACCTAGATATCTCTTTGCCTATGGCGCGTCTCTTCTCATCTCCAAAGCTTCGTAGAGGTTGTTTCACTGGTTTGCATTTTGGATCAATATTTAAGCTGTGCTCGGCAAGTTCCCTAGGTACACCTTTCATGTCGGCAGGTTTCCAGGCAAAGATATCTCTATTCTCACGGAGGAACTCGACGAGCGCACTTTCCTATTTGGGATCCAGGTCCGTCCCAATGGCGGTGGTCTTGGAGGAATCGCCTACCACAAGTTCCACCAACTTGGTCTCGATGGCGGCCTTGAATGCTGGGGCGGAGTCAGAAATATGCTTCTTCGATGCGGGCATCTCTGAGGCATCGACCTTGCTCTGGATCTCCTTGAATTCTTCGCTATAGAGGACAGCTTCTGCGTAGGCTGCTTCTCCAATCTCATAGTCCCTTGCTTTGGTAAATCTTCCGGATACGGTGATGACACCTTTTTGTTCGGGTATCTTGATTTTGTTGTAGACGAAGCATGGCTTGGCCATGAAGGTGTGGAATATGTCGCGGCCGAATATGACATGGTACACTCTCTTGAAGGGGACCACCTCAAAGGTCATGCGTTCTTGGCGGTAATCATTAACATCACCGAAAGTGACCTAAAGTGTGATGCACCCAAGGGACCGAGCCTCCCGACCAGGAACTATGCAGTGGAAGATGGTGTTGGTCCGCCTTAGGTTTGCCTCCGTTAAGTTCATCTTCTGCAGTGTATCCAGGTACATGATGTTGATGCTGCTTCCACTATCCACCATACATTTGGTGAACTCATTGCCGTCAATCAGGGGGTTGATGACCAGGGCATATTGGTTCTCCGTAGGGATGAGGTCTGGGTGATCCTTCCTGTCCAAGTAATTGGAATCTCCGACCAACGCAGGAATTGGGGAACTGGGGGTAGAGTAGCCATCAGTATCCTCATGGAGTTCTTCTATTATCGGACGGTGGGGGTGCCAAGGAAAGTGTGGAAAATTGTCACCTTCTTCTCAAAGGGGTTCTTGACCTTGTCGTCGCTCTTGGAGACGTGCTTGGGGTCCACATCCTCGTCCATATCACTTGAATCCTTGGACTCCTCCTTCTTCTTCCCCTTGCCCTTTCCTCGCGGTCTGTTCTTCTGACTTTGTTTGTAGCCAGACTCGGGGTCCTCCTTGAGGTCAGTGACGAACTTGCAGTGGCGATTGGTGTGGGTGGCCCTGCCGTTGGCATCGAGGTGTACGAGGCACAGCATATCGCGGTACTCCTCGTAGGTTTGGGGAACAAAGAGCACTGCCGAGGTAGTTTCACTTCCTCGCTGCTGCCCACGGCCAGCTCCCGGCCCTCGGTCACGCTGTCCGCCATCACCTCGTCCTGCAAAAGTCATAATGACCATGTCGGGGGTTTTTTTTTCTTCTGGTGCGGATTTCCTCTTTGTGTTGCTGTTCCTCCGAGCTTGGGTTGGAACGGCCGTTGCCGGCAGGGAGCCGTGAGCATCGTCGTCGGCAACTGCGAACTCACTGGCCAACTGAATCATCTGGTTCAAGTCTAGCTGGTGATTGTCCTGCAAGAGCTTCAGCTTATGTCGGAGCAACGTGCCCCTTTACAGCCCATCGATGAAGGCGTCCATGGAGGTATGAGCGTGCACTCCTGCGCAGGAATTCTTCATATCCAGCCAGCGGGAGAGGTAGGCACGAGATGTCTCGTCTTTCTCTTGCACACACTGTTGTAGATCGCCAACAGTGCAGGGACATTTGTACGTACCCTCGAAGTTCTTGGTGAATGCTTCTTGCATGTCCAACCAATTTCAGATGGATCTTTCCGGCAAGTCATCAATCCAATGACGGGCCATGCCTGCCAACATTAATGGGAGGTACTTGACAGAGACGTTGGGGTTACCCCCGGCGATCTCCACCGCGTTGTCGTAGTCCTGCAACCATGTGGCTGACTTGGCGGTTCCGTCATAGGGCTTGATGGTCTTGCTAATCCGGAAACCTTTGGGGTATGTTGCGGACCGTATTACAGGTCCAAAGCAACGTGGTCCCAGGTATGGTACTTCCCGGGCATCGTGGATCTTTTCCAGGCGTGAACGTGCATTGTATGGCTTCGGGCTTCTTTTATTCTTCTTGCCATCAGGGGATGGGTTGCGTGAACGACGCGGACCTCCTCTGCCATGGTGGTTGCTAGGTGGCGATGGAGGTGGAGGTGGTGGTGGGTTAGCTTTCTTGTTGTTACCCTCATGTGACGCCTCACGCTTTTCGCGGTTGCTTATCGGACGCGGAGGGTCATGGCGTGACCAGCTCTTGTGTACTTGGTTGCGCTCTCCGTCATGATGGGTCTGCTCTGCGTTGTCGCGGATGACGATGCCGCTCTGCCTTGGTGGAGGCATATCCGTATGACGGTGAGCCTTGGTGTTTTCACGATGTCGGGGTGAGCGGGGGCGGTGGCGATGGGCGACGAGGTTGGGCCTTACCTCCATGGTTGGAGGATATGGGAATGGCATCCTTCATGTTGCGTGCATCCCTCCATCTTCGTTCTGATGAACCCGTCTAAGACCCGACATCAAGGGGAGATCTGTCCCTTGGCGGGTTATGTTGGCTAGACTGACAAAACGCTGGGTCAGACTCAAGCCTCTGAGAGGTAGCATTTTCCTGCTGTTTCACCGCTTTGGCCACTAGGTCATAGACCTGGTCCACCGCTTCAGGTGATCTATCCTGCTCCAGAAGGGTCTTGGCGACGGTGAGGTTGAGGAGAGGAGTGGGCATCACCTACCTTCCTTCACTGTCCATGTATGGCTTGGCTTGTGCCGGCTTCGGGGGAGCCCATCCTAGGTTTTGCCGCACACCAGGATCGTTGATGACGCGAGCTAGAGCTTTTTTGGCCTTCTGATGCAGCAGAGTCTTGTATTCGGCCTCCATTGCTCTAGCTTTCTCTATTGACTTCTGCGCGTTGGCCAGATCTCGATCTAGCTTTGCGCCTTGCTCCGCGATGGCCTACACTTCCTCCAGCAGCTGCTGGCGCTTCTCGTCAAGCTGGACTACATTGCGAATATGAGCCACGGTCATAGGCTCGACGAGGAGATTGCCATACATCACTCTATCAGCTGGAGTAACTTGGGCAGCAGCAGACGTAGATGCTGGAGGCGGCGGGTTTGCGGTGTTGCTGTTGCTCGGTACGGTGCCGAGTTCCTGCGGTTGTTGCACTGGGTTAGGCGGAGGGGGCATGTCCTTTGCGCGATCGTTGTCGGCAGCAACGGGTGGTCCCTTACCCTTGTCCAGCACTGTAGGCGGAGCTCTTCCGGGTTGATCTTCATCCATCGCCGTCCCAATGGTGACGAACACCTCTCGGGACGTGACGGTGTTGTTGGACTGTTCGTCGCGCGTGTACTCCTCCTCCATCTCCTGCATGGCAGAGTCTAGCTCCTCCGGGCTGAAATCTATCTCCTCTGAATCTGCACTGAAGTCGGCGTAGAGCGCGTCAATCATAGAGTCGGAGGGTGTCGGGGCTTCCTCGATGACGGGGGTGGCGGTGCAGCAGCAGCGATGATAACTGGAGGCGGTGGTGCAGCTATGGCGATGGCGGCGGTAGGCGGTGGTGGAGGTGGCTGAATCGGAGGGGCTCTGTCAATGAGCGCAAGCGCTGTCTGAGCTACCTCTTCGGCCTCCGCGTAGTAGTTGACGGTGTTCACCATGCTTTCGAAGGTGAGACGACCCGAAACCTGCTGCCGCCTTAGAGAATGTTTGAGAAGCATACCTTGGTCCAGTCCTTCCACAAAGTGATACATAGCATCATCATTGGGGTAATGCGTCAGATCGGCCCGTATACGGAGCCACCTGGCGAGGTAATCTCGGGGGTTTTCGCCCTCTCTCTGAATGCAACGCGCCATATCGAAGATGGTAACCACGCCGATGAACTTGGATCTCTGCTGTCCAGACGCACAGACGAAGCCGACGGACTTGCAGTGATCTTCCACCTTTATATCCTGCACATGGGCAGTTTGGGTGGGCCTTGAATTTTCCGATCTTTGCCGGAAAACTCCGAGGAGAGATCCGACATCGATCCTTCCGCGAACGTATCCTTCCCGGAGGCGGTCCGTGCGGGTCTTGATGCTCCTCCGACTCCCAGGGAACTAGTGCCCGAGTCGGTTTCGCCAATGAAGAGGTGGATATCTCTGATGGGGACGATCGAGCATCGCATAGGGTTCGTCTTCGCCGGGATAGAGAACTCGTCCGGAGGGACGATCGAAACGTTGCCGTATAAGAGAACACGACTAATGGCTATGGTTTCGCCGATTCCCATGAAGATCTTGGTCCTTGCCCGCTGAACAGCCTGAAGAGCCTCTTGCCCCACGGTGGGCGCCAACTATCGTGGTATTGCCGACGAGTATGCCATGGAGGGGTCCTCATAGTGCGTGTTTAGATACGTGGGGGAAGGCGGACGGTTGACGGGTACGAGGTAACACAGCTTACCCAGGTTCAGATCCCACAACGGTGGCGGAATCCTACTCCTTCTATAAATCACTATAAGGGCAAATACGCCGAGTTACAGGGATTGGTTCGCCATGCGAGGTGACTAGAAAGTCTAAGTTATCGTGCCCTAAGGCTCCCATAGGCCCGACTTATACAGTCTTCAGGTCCTAGTGTTACAGGGAAAAGTCCTAGCCGGACAGGTTACAGAGTCCTACACTTCTTACAACTAGTCTAGCGTGTCTTGCACTCCAAGGCTCCAGGTACGTCGGTGACTCCTCCGTAGCCTTCCTTTATCCGGCATGGGCCTCCCTTCTGGATCGATCTAACTGGGCCGCCCAACAGTCCATGGGCCATGCTACCAATTGTGGGCCACCCGGGTTATCTGGATAGGAGACATGCTATGAGGATACCCATATAGCATATCTCCAACATTACACACATTGCTTAATACAGTTATATGTTGCTTGCAACTTAATACTGGAGGGGGTTCGGATGATAACCTGAAGGTGGATTACTAGTCATAGATGCAGTTGGATGGTGGTTTGTGTATATTGTTGTAATGCCTAATCAAATCTCATAGGATCATGAATGTATAGTATTGCATTGTTGTGCCTTGCTCGATCCTGTCATTTGCCCCGTTGTAATTTGTTTACCCAGAATTTTATGTTATTTATCTTTAGGAGAACACCTCTAGTGAACTATGGACCCCGGTCCAATCTCTACCATTGTTACATCACCCACTGTTACTGTTTACTTTCTACAAGCAACCATTACCTTCCACACCATACGTTTAATCCTTTGTATTCAGCTAACCTGTGAGATTGACAACCTCACAGTAAGTTGGGGGAAAAGTCTTGAGTTTGTGTTGTGCAGGATTTCAAGTTGTTAGCAACACCTTGGAGTTGTTTCCTTGATCCTACTGGTTCGAAAACCTTGGTTTCATAACTGAGGGAAAATTTACTGATGTGCTCATCATACCTTCCTCTTGGGGTCTCCCAACGAAGCTCTACTATTGAGCCATATAAAGGATTTTTCTGGCGCCGTTGCCAGGGAGTTAAGGACAGCTTCACAAGGGGAGTCCTTCACAACCATTATCTTTACTTTGTTTTTGTTTTGCTTAGTTCCTTCTGCTTTGTTTTTATTGCTTATTTTTATGAAAATTTACAAAAAAATTAGTTTCGTTTGGTTTGCCTTTTCTTTCCAAAAACACAAAAAATTTATTTCTTCCTATAGTTGTCAACTTTCTCTATCTCACCATGTTGATCCCTAAGTTCACCCTGAAAGACCTTTCAATAGGTAGTGGCTCTATAATTGGGAAAGAAAATATTGAAAAATTCTTTAATCAAATTAGCAAACATGAGGATATTCAGGATAGATCCGAACTTGCTCCTAATTATGAAATTGCGGCAGCTTCTTTAGTTCACATGTTGGAAGCTAGGTTTGTTAACCTTAAACCCATGATGCAAATAATGTTTCTTAAACTTAAAGAAGTGGAGGATATTGTAAAGAGAGATTTTATGCTAGAAACTTTGCTAAAGGAGTTCAATGATGTTGCTAAAGAAACAAAAAGGTATTTAATCGTTTTCATATTCTTGTCTCATGTGTATATGTGATGGGTACATTAGGAAAGCTGGATAAAACCAAACCCAATGGAGAGGAAATTAAAATACCCATACCTTTTAAACTTGTAGGAATGCATGAAGCATTAGAAAAGAATTTTGATTGGATTGTTCCTGAAAACCCATTTGGTGAAAGTAGTGAACCCAAGAGAATTGAGAAAGGATCCTATAGAACACATTTGGATGAGATACCTTTCCTGGTTGAAGAAATTTTGAGTATTAATCTTAATGCTTCTTCATTTGAAAATACCTGATTCTTGCTTCTTGTGTCTAACTTAAAGGAGTTAAAGAAAAGTACTTCTTGGGAGAAAACCCAATAGTTTTATTGAGTCTTGGAAGTTACTACTTCTGTAATAACCTCTCCTTATCCTTTTTATTTGATTTTTGTTCCAAGAATAATCTCTAATGAGAGGGAAGTAAGATTTGGGGAAGTTGTTGTCCCGAAACAGATTTTTGTGCTTCATTGTAAAAATTAGTGAACAATCTATGTATGTCGGATTGAGCTATAATTTTCTGAATAAATCCCCCAAGTTGTTAGATAACTTTTGTTAGTTCAACACTTTTTTATTTGAGCAACAGAAGGTCTTCTAAAAAATCGGTTTTCGCCTGCTAGTCTGTTTTGACAGATTTCTGCCATTATTTGCATTTTCTCCTATGGATTTCGTGTTTGAGTTCTCTTTGTTAAATTGAGATTTTTAAAGGTAATTGCTACAGTAGCTTGTGTTTTAATGAAATTTTTGCTGTTTTGGAACTAAACCCAAAGGTCTATTACTTTTGAATGCACTAATGCTGCTAATGAAGATTGTGTGAAGTTTTGTATGAAGGAAATTTTCAAATGAAGGGAAAGAATGATGTAATGAGATGAAGAATGGACACAAGCTAAATCTTGGCTATCCCACCCTGTGTCACCCCAAGAAATATTCAAGAGTTACAAGCATCAAAGCTTAGGGATGCCCAAGGCATCCCCTTCTTCATCAATAAAAATCTCAGGTCTTTCTAGAAACTTCGTTTTTATTGTTTCATGCACTAGTGTGTTGTTCTTGGAGCTTCTTAGTTTTCATTTTTGGTTTTTGTTTGCTTAGTTTCCTTTAATAAAGTAGTTGGACCCCTTCTTTCACTGTGTTGTTTCAAATAAGTTAATTGCTGTTGGAAAGGAGTAGAAAGTTTTATGCTTATAGTGGTACAAGAAGGAGCTTGCTTTGACTGTGACTTAGACTTTATCATGTCATGCTAGATGTTGTTTTGACTTTATGCTTAGTGATTATTGCTGTAGAATGACTTGTTCCAAACAATTGGGATTGCTTAATGTGCCTTGAAAGAATCATGCGTTGTTTTAGCATACAAAAGCATAGTATTATGGTAATCTCCTTTGATGCTTTGTTTGGGTTGACTTGGCACATGCTCACACCATGTTATGACTATGAACCAGTCACCTTAGCCTCTATGATCATTTAGTTTTTGACTTGTGGTACCACTTTATGCTTTGATCAGTAATGTTTTGTCGCTCTGCATGATTATGGCCATTATTGCTCTCTTAGTTGGCCGCTCCCATTCTTCTGCTAGCCTCCACTTGTATTGAGTAAGCTCTACTCATGCATCCAACTCCAAAGAAACCTAGTTATTCCAAAGTGTCCACTATAAATTCCTATGCATGGTGTGTTACACCATTCCAAGTATATTCTTGTTTTATCTATCTTCCAAATTAAACTTGTTATGTGAAAATTAGTGATTAAAGCTCTCACAAACTTGATGGCATACTTTATTTTTCTTGACCCTAATAAACTTGAACCATTGTGTCATCTATGTTGTATATGCTTGCACTTATAAGTTGGGAATTAGTAGAATTGTGTTGTCACGGGAACGCTTTCAACACCTGTAAATATCTACCCAGTTGATATCATGCTCTTTTGTTTATGGATGTCGGCAGTGTGAAATAAAAGGGGAGCCTGTAAGTCCATGGAGTTATGTATATGTGTTAGAGAAACGCATGGGCCGCTAGCCTAAGCCATGCCTAATCATGGTGGAAACTTGCAGCATCACCATAGTGAGCAATCTATGAAGCATTCTTCTTATATAAAAGAGAGAGAGATAGAAAAAGAGAAAAAGAAAAAAGAGGAAAGAAGAGAAAAAAGCACCATTTTCCCATGGTAAATAAGAAGATTGTTGAGATGCTCATTGTTTGTTGCCTTGTCGTTTTGATATGGGATAGCTCATGTATCATGGGGCAAGGGGTACCCCGTTGGCGGTTCTCTATGATACACATATACTTACTATGACTAAAGTTAATAGAATGAGGAATGACCCTCGTACTCAAGGGACATTAGATTGCCAATTTATACTTTGTCAAGCATATACTCCATATTTTGTTCACTTTAACCTTAATCGCTTCAAGATGCTTATGATAGGGGCAATGAGAGCTGAAAGCTAACAAGTACCATAATTTTTGGAAGCTCTTTATGAAACATTAAATCCCTCCTTCCCTTTGAAGGGACTTTCTTCCACTTTTATATTGAGTCTCCACCTTCTATCCTTAGACACCAATTAAGAGAGCATAGTTGCCATTCTTAGTTCTATGTGCATTGTCCCAAAACTTATTGATTGATTCATAATGTTGATATTGCTTGCTTTAGAACTATTTGTATCTAGTCACCCTTATGAACTTTGAAGGTGTCCTATGCATTTATGTTTTGCTACTCCATGAGGGACAAGCTGAATGACACTATGCTATGTTTTCTATATGTGGAACAAACATACGTCTTTCAATGCATTGTTATTCATGATATTTGTTTGTATCCTTTCATGTTGCAACATAGTTACTATGTCCTATTGTTATAACTTCATCTTTCATGCTCATGTTTAGAGTACTTTGATCCTAGCTTTCAATGCTTATAAATGTTTTGATCATGATTGTGATGGTGCATGTCAACTCAAAAATTATTCTTTTTATCACTTACCTACTCGAGGACGAGCAGGAGTTAAGATTGGGGATGCTTGATACGTCGTAAACATATCTATAATTTTTGATGTTCCATGCTTGTTTAGTATCCATGTTGCTATGCTTTGTCTACACTTTGAGGTACTTTTATACATTTTCTTGGACTAACCTATTAACAAGATGTCGCAGTGCCAGTGATGTCTACGCACTTCTATTCTTGTAGACAGTTGTTGGGCCTCGAAGTGCAGAGGTTTATAGAACAGCAGCAAGTTTCCCTTAAGTGGATTATCCAAGGTTTATCGAACTCAGGGAGGAAGTGGTCAAAGGTATTTCCTCTCAAGCAATCCTGCAATCAAGATGAAGTCTCTTGTGACCCGAACACACCCAATACACTTGTCAGGTGTATAGGTGCACTAGTTCGGCAAAGAGATAGTGAAATACAAGTGGTAACGGTGCTAGAAAATAGCTTGACGGTGAGGTAAAGACTAAAGGCAACAAGAAGGAAGCAAGCAAACATGCAACAGATCTAGTAGCAAACAGTGTTTCAATGCTTAGAAACAAGGACTAGGGATCATACTTTCACTAATGAACACTCTCTCATATAAATATCCTCTCTTCATGATACTACTCTTAAATACTCTCTGGTTGGACACTATAATCATCGGTAGGGCTATAACAACACTTCTCAAAGTCCTCCTTCCCCAATTTAGATAACCCCACACTGTCACCTTGAGTACTAGATGGTTCCAACAAACACCACAATTTCATAGAGACATCCGACTCCAAATATAACTCATAAGAAATATTCAATCTAGCCAAAGTGCCACACACGGTATGCATGGTATCACTTTCACACACGTGGGGAAAAGCATAGATATATTAAAGCACAAAGAGTATTTATGTAGACTCAAGCCTAAGTGCCACCATGGCATGCGCGTTGTCACTTTCACACACATGGGGAGAGCAGAGATCTAATGAAGCACTTGAGTAGCAAGGTAGATCTACTTGATTACAAAGATCATGACCACAAGATTATGCATAGAGAGAGAGATGAACACATAGCTACCGGTAGAGCCCTTAGCCTCGAGGAATAACTACTCCCTCCTCATCATGGGAATCAGCAACGGTGATGGAGATGGTGGTGGAGATCGATGGAGATGGCTCCGGGGGCACTTCCCCGTCCTAGCAGGGTGCCGGAACAGAGACTTTCTGTCCCCCGAATCTCCCCTTCGGTGGCGGCGGCGCTACAGAGGTTTTTCTGGAAGTATGATGGATTCCCTATGGTTTTTGGGTCGGAGGCTTCTTATAGGCGAAGGGGGAGGCCTAGGAGGCGGCCAGAGGGCCCACACCCTTCCCAGGCACGGGCCAGGCTTGGCCAGGGGGGTATGGACACCCTCTGGTGCCTCTCCGTCCCTCCTTCTGGATTTGTATCCCTCACGGAAAGTTATTGACTTTGGCTTTTGTCCCGTCCAATTCCGTGAATATTGATTTTCTGCCTTTCCGGAACCAAAAAACAGAAGAAAACAGGCAACTGGCACTTTGGCAACTTGTTAATAGGTTAGTTCTAGAAAAGTTATAAAAACACCTCAAAGAAAGACAAAGCAAAGCAAAGTAGATACTAAACAAGCATGGAACATCAAAAATTATAGATATGTTTCCAACATATCAAGCATCCCCAAGCTTAACTCCTGCTCTTCCTCGAGTAGGTAAGTGATAAAAAGAATAATTTTTGAGGTGACATGCACCATCAAAATAAATATTAAACCATTTTCAAGCATTGAAAGCTGGGATCAAAGAACTCTAAACATGAGCATGAAAGATGGAGTTCTAACAATAGGGCATAGTAACTATGCATGCAACATGAAAGGCTACAAACAAAGATCATGAATAACATGCATTGAAAAACATTTGTTTGTTTCACATACAAAAAACATGGCATAGTGGCAATCATCTTGTCCCTCATAGAGTAGAAATATAGATGCATAGTACACCTTCAAAGTTCACAAGGGTGACTAGAAACAAATAGCACATGAACAAGTAATATCACAATATGCATCAATCAATAAGCTTTGGAACACTGAACACAGAATGACAACTATGATCTCTTAATGGTGCCTAAAAGGTAGAAGGTGGAGACTCAAATAATGGTGGAAGAAAGGCCCTTCATAGGGAAGCAGGGATTTCAAGTTCCAAAAATAGCTTCCAAAAATTATGGTACTTGTTAGCTTTCAGCCCTCATTGCCCCTATCATAAGCATCTTGAAGTGATTTAGGTTAAAGTGAACAAAGATGGAGTATATGCTTGACGAAGTATAACTTGGCAATCTCAAGTCCCTTGAATACGACGGCCACACCTCATGCTACTAAACTTTATTCACCTGTAAGTTCCTTGTCATTTTAAGTATTTGCATATCATTGAGAATCGCTAACGAGGTACCCCTTGCACATGGTACAGGAGCTATCCCATAACCAAAATGACAAGGCAAGCAGAAAATGAGCATCTCAGCAATCTTCTTATTTACCATGGGAATATGGTGCTTTTTTCTCTCTTTCCTCTTTTCTCAATGTGTCTCTTTTTTTTATAAGAAGAATGCTTCATAGATGTCACTATGGTGATGCTGCAAGTTTCCACCATGATTAGGCATGGCTTAGGGTAGCGGCCTAGTCGTTTCTCTAACACATAATACAAACTCCATGGACTTACAAGTTCCCTCTTTATTTCACACCGGTGACATCCATAGACAAAAGAGCGTGATATCAACTGAGTACAAAGTAGAAGTGCAATGTTGAAAACGTTCCCCGTGACAGCATATACAACATAGATGACACAATGGTTCAAGTTTATTAGGGGCAAAGGATATAAAGTGTTCCATCAAGTTTTTGAGGGCTTTAATCACTAAGTTTTCACATAACAAAATAGTTTTTAATTGGAAGATAGCTGAAAACAAGAATATACTTGGAATGGTGTAACACACCATGCATAGGAGTTTATAGTGGACACTTTGGAATAACTTGGTTTCTTGGGAGTTGGAAGCATGAGTAGAACTTACTCATACAAGTGGAGGCTAGCAAAAGAGTGGGAGCAACCAACTAAGAGAGCAATAATGGCCATAATCATGAAGTGCAACAAAACATTACTAATCAAATCATAGAGTGGTATTACAAGTCAAGGACTAGATGATCATAGAGGCTATGGTGACTTGTTCATAGTCATAACATGGTGTGAGCATGTGCCAAGTTAACCCAAACAAAGCATCAAAGGAGAATACCGCAATACTATGCTTTTGTATGCTAAAACAACGCATGATTCCTTCAAGGAACATTAAGCAATCCTAATTGTTTGTAACAAGTCATCCTACAGCAATAATCACTAAGCATAAGGTCAAAACAAGATCTACCATGACATGATAAAGTCTAAGCCACAATCAAAACAAGCTCCCTTTTGTACCACTTAAGCATGAAGCTTCCTACTCTTTTCCAACACCAAACAACTTATTTGAAACAACTCACAAAGATAATAATTAATAAAGATCAGTGAGATTGTCTCAAAAATACACAAAGAAGAACTAAAAAGTTCTAAGCTGAGAGCACAAGAAAACTAAGGCTGAACACAGTGCTAGCAAAAATGAACACTCACAAAACAATAAGAGCGAAAACTAGAGTGTTCTAGGCAATGGAAACAGAGTGTGTCTCTCTCCAAAAGAAGTGTGGTGTAACCAACCAACTTACTCAAGAAAAAGAAGAAAAGTAAAACCAAAAAAGAAAACTAAGATGCTCCAAGAACAACACAACAATGCATGAAACAATAAAAACGAAGTGTCTAGACAGACCTAAGATTTTTATTGATGAAGAAGGGGATGCCTTGGGCATCCCCAAGATTTGACGCTTGTACCTCTTGAATATTTCTTGGGGTGACACGGTTTTCCATCCCCAAGCTTGAGATTTTTTCCATTCTTCATCTCATTACATCATTCTTTCCCTACACCTGAAAATTTTCCTTCATACAAAGCTTCACACAATCTTCATTAGCAACATTAGTGTATTCAAAAGATATTAGACCTCTGGCAAATCTTTGGAACAGTAAGACTTTTCACTAAAACCACAAGATACTTTAGCAACTCCTTCAAAAATCTCAATTTCCCAAAAAGAACCCAAAAAGGAATTAATAAGAAGCAAATGCAAATAATTGCAGAAATCTGTCAAAACAGACCAGAAGGTAGAAACCGATTTTTTCTAACACCTTATGTTGCTCAAATCACAAAGTTTTGAACTAAAGAAAGCTATCTAACATGCTGGAGGATTTATTCGTAAATTTTGAGCTCAATCCGAGTTACAGAGACTCCTCACGAATTTTTTTGGTGGGGGACAGAAATCTGTTTAGGGACAGCAACTCCCCAAATCTTACTTCCCTCTCATTAGAGGTCATTCTTGGCACAAAAAAAACAAAAAAGGATATGGAGAGGTCATTACTTCAGTAATAACTTCCAAGACTCAAGAAAACTCTTGGGTTCTCTCCCAACAAGTATTTTTCTTTAATGCCTTTAAGTTAGGCTTGATAGTTTGAGAAGATGCTCACATAAGAAATATGAATTGAAGCAAAAGAGAGTATCAAGAAGCAAATTCAAAAAAAATTTAAGTCTAACCCACTTCATATGCATAGGAATCTTGTAAAGAAACAAGTCATGAAAGCACAAAGCAACAAGCATAGGAAGGCAAAACAAGTGCAACTTCAAGATTTTCAACATAAAGAGGGGAAACTTAATTTTTTTGAGATGCATAAGACCATGTTTCCCTCTCTAATAATAACTTTCAGTAGCATCATGAATAAAATTAATAATATAACTATCACATAAAACATTATTACCATGATCCACATGCATAAAATGATTATTACCCTCCACATAAGCATAGTCATTCTTATTAATTGGAGTGGGAGAAAATTCAACAAAATAGCTATCACTATTATTCTCATCACCATAATCATCAAATATAGGAGGCATATTGTAATCACAATAGGTTTTCTCCTCAATAGTAGGTGTACTGAAAATATCACAATCATCATTGTAATCATCATATATTGGATGTTTGGTATCATCAAAGTAAATTTTCTCCTCTAAAGATGGGGGACTAAAAAGATCATTTTCATCAAAACTAGCTTCCCTAAGCTTAGACTTTTCCATAGCATTAGCAATAACGGTATCCAAAGAATTCATACTAATAACATTTCTATTAGCATGCAAATAGAGTTCCATAGGTTTTTTCATTTTCTCTTCAAACACTTCATGTCGTAACTTAAGATAGATACTATAGAGCTCTATAATTTTGTTGTTGTTTTCCATTAAGCCTAACTAGTGAAAACAAGCAACAAAAAGACAAAATTGCAGAATCTAAAGGAAATAACTTCGAGCACTCACACCAGAGGATGTGATTACCTTTCACCTTACCTCCTCGGCAACGGCGCCAAAAAAGAGCTTGATGTCTACGCAATTCTATTCTTGTAGAGAGTTGTTGGGCCTCCAAGTGCAGAGGTTTGTAGAACAGCAGCAAGTCTCCCTTAAGTGGATTACCCAAGGTTTATCGAACTCGGGGAGAAAGTGGTCAAAGGTATTCCCTCTCAAGCAATACTGCAATCAAGATATAAGTCTCTTGTGTCCCCAACACACCCAATACACTTTTCAGGTGTATAGGTGCACTAGTTCGGCGAAGAGATAATGAAATACAAGTGGTAATGGTGCCATAAAATAGCTTGATGGTGAGGTGAAGACTAAAGGCAACAAGAACTAAGCAAGACAGATCTAGTAGAAAATGGTGTTTCAATGCTTAGAAACAAGGCCTAGAGATCATACTTTCACTAGTGAACACTCTCCCATATAAATATCCTCTCTTCATGATACTACTCTTAACTACTCTCTGGTTGGACACTCTAATCATATGTAGGGCTATAACAGCACTTCCCAAAGTCCGCCTTCCTCAATCTAGATAACCCCACACTGTCACCTTGAGTACTAGATGGTTCCAACAAACACCACAATTGCATAGAGACATCCAACTCCAAATATAACTCATAACAAATATTCAATCTAGCCAAAGTGCCACACACGGTATGCACACTTTCACTTTCACACACATGGGTAAAAGCATAGATCTATTACAGCACAAAGAGTATTTATGTAGACTCAAGCCTAAGTGCCACCATGGCATGCACGCTTTCACTTTCACACACATGGGGAGAGCAGAGATCTAATGAAGCAATTGAGTAGCAAGGTAGATCTACTTGATTACCGTTCCCTATTGATTACAAAGCTCATGACCACAAGATCATGCATAGAGAGAGAGAGAGATGAACACATAGCTACCGGTAGAACCCTTAGCCTCGAGGAAGAACTACTCCCTCCTCATCATGGGAAGCAGCAACAATGATGGAGATGGTGGTGGAGATCGATGGAGATGGCTCCAGGGCACTTCCCCGTCCCGACAGGATGCCGGAACAGAGACTTTCTATCCCTCGAATCTCCCCTTCGGTGTCGGCGGCGCTACAGAGGTTTTTCTGGAAGTATGATGGATGCCCTAGGGTTTTTGGGTCGGAGGATTATTATAGGCGAAGGGGGAGTCCAAGGAGGCGACCAGAGGGCCCACACCCTCCCTAGGCGCGGGCCAGGCTTGGCCGCTCCCAGGGGTTTTGGACACCCTCTGGTGCCTCTCCGTCCCTCCTTCTGGATTCGTGTCCCTCACGAAAAGTTATTGAATTTGGCTTTTGTCCCATCCAATTCTGAGAATATTGATTTTCTGCCTTTCTAGAACCAAAAACAGAAGAAAACAGACAACTAGCACTGTGGAAACTTGTTAATAGGTTAGTTCCAGAAAATATATAAAAACACCTCAAAGAAAGACAAAGGAAAGTAAAGTAGATACTAAAGAAGCATGGAACATCAAAAATTATAGATACGTTTCCAACGTATCAGCCAGTTTCCTGTTTTCTGCTGTTTTTGGTTTCAGAAGTCAATATTTCACCGAGAAGAACACACAGACCAAAGCACGACCGAAGGGGAGCCATAGGGTGGTCGTACCCCCCCCCTCTCATGCGCGGGCCCACCCTGGGCCGCGCCTGGGCAGGGTGTGGGCCCCCTGGATGCCCTAATGCCTCGCCACTTTTTCTATATAAACCCCCCGATGCCAAAACCCTGAGTACCCGATCAGATCTCCACGAAAAAGTCCTTAGCTGCCGCCACCATCGTCCCTAGATCGGGGGGATCTGAAGCTCTTCCCGGCACCCTGCCGGAGGGGAGAGATCATCTCGGAGGCCTTCTTCATCACCATGCCAGCCTCCGGTATGATTTGTGAGTAGTCCCACCTTGGACTATGGGCCCATACAATAGCTAGATGGTTGTTTCTCCTCCTTTGTGCTATCATGTTTAGATCTTGTGAGCTCCGTTCATGATAAATATCATCTATTTGTAATCATGCATGTTGTGTTTGCGGGGATCCGATGGATATTGAGATTACTATGTCAGATTGATTATTGATTCTATCATGTCTTATGATTATTGATTCTATCATGTTTGTGTTGTTTGAGATCTTGCATGCTCTCTGTTTCTAGTAACTATCTTGGCCAAGTAGATGCTAGTGACTCCAAGAGGGAGTATTTATGATCGATAGTGGGTTCATGCCTCTATTGAATCTAGGGAAGTGACAGAAATCTCTAAGGTTGTATATGTGTTGTTGCCACTAGGGAGAAAATAACACTCTCTTGTTCATGGAACAATTGTATTGTTTACTTTAGACACATTGCTTAATGTAGTTATCCGTTGCTTGCGAATTAATACTAGAGGGGGTTCGGATGATAACCTGAAGGTGGATTACTAGTCATAGATGCAGTTCGATGGCGGTCTATGTATATTGTTGTAATGCCCAATCAAATCTCATAGGATCATGAATTTCTAGTATTGCATTGGTGTTCCTTGCTTAGTCCTGTCAATTGCCCCGCTGTAATTTGTTTACCCAGCATGTTATGTTATTTATCTTAAGGAGAACACCTCTAGTGAACTATGGACCCCGGTCCAATCTTTACCATTGTTACATCATCCGTTGTTACTGTTTACTTTCTTCAAGCAACCATTACCTTCCACACCATAAGTTTAATCCTTTGTATTCACCGAACCAGTGAGATTGACAACCTCACTGTAAGTTGGGGGCAAAGTCTTGATTTTGTGTTGGCAGGATTCAAGTTGTTAGCAACACCTTGGAGTTGTTTCCTTGCTCCTACTGGTTCGATAACCTTGGTTTCATAACTGAGGGAAAACTTACTGTCGTGCTCATCATACCTTCCTCTTGGGGTCTCCCAACAAAGCTCTACTATTGAGCCACGTCATTCACGTAGTATTATTTTCAATCCGGGTTGGAGCCAGGATTTCATTATTTTTTGCGCATACAACTATAGCATCATAATACATAGAGGAGGACAAGCGACACCCCTCTGCCCGCGGCTGGCCACCCTGGCCACGCCGCCCACCAAGACGCCTCCAGCGACTAGTCCGGTAGCTGCAGCCTGCCCTCTCACTAATCCCATGTTGTCTCTACGTGGCTCCCGGTAGTGACCGGGCCTTGCTGCCGAGACACACCCAATGCTCGTTCCTCGTCTGTGATCATCGGGCAACCAGCCCAGTCCGTTGACCCAAACAGACATCGCTTCGCTTCTTCACCTCTAGCCACGCTCTCATTTCAAACTCAACAGTCCATGGCGCGCCCGTAGCTGATATCCATGGTAGTCGGCTCCATACTGCCCCTTTCTGGGACAGATTCAGAGTAAAATTTCCTTCCCTGGACGGTCATAGTCTCCCGGCAAGGCCGGAGAAGAAGCATCTTACCCCTTGCGGAAAGCCAGCCGCCCATGCCGCTTGCCCCGAGATCCGGCATCCCTGCTGACCAACGCTACTCCACCGCCCCCATCCCCGCCCGCGTGGACTTTTTAAGGCGCTTCTGTGGACGCTACTTCTGCTGCCTCAGCAAGGATCACCGTCGTGTTGCCTGCCGAAACCTGCCTCGCTACATAGAGTGCTGGTCTTGGGTCCACTTCTCCACCGAGAAATTGCTACAAGAAAGCAGTGCTCCCTCAGCAACTCGCTCATCAACGCCTGCGCTTCCCAACACCGCCACCCTCCACCGCCATGCTGGGACAGATCTCGGCCAAGTCGGCTCCATGTCAGGCTAGCTTTGGGCACACCATCATCATGGCCTCCCATGAGGTCGAGTACCGGATGTTCTCGTTGCACATCAAGGGCGTCATCGTCAAGGCCATCGACAGCCGCCACTTTGCCACACCTCTCTCCATAGGAAAGGAAGTAGATGCTTCTCTACACCTCACTTCGCACTCCCTCCATGTCACAAGCACCACCCTGAGGACTTCTTGATCCATTTCGACATGCCGGCACATAGGGACCGCGAGTGTGCAAGGGTAGCATCATCATCGACAGCCCCACCTTCCTCCTCCTAGCCAAGCGCAAATCTGATCATGGCATGTACAAGACCTATAACATGCACGTCCGCTTCTACATCGAGAGGACTCCACACCACATGTGGTCGCTCGAAGGAGCCAAGGAGGTGTTGGGACGACACGTTATCATAGACCATCTTGACAGCCACACCTACACCTAGCACAACACCAAGATCTTTAGTTGTTGGGTATGGATCTGGAGCTTGGACCACATCCCCAGCGAACACGCCTTCACCATCTTCCCCGAGGGCACTGGGCACGTCGAGGAGATGAACGAATTTTCACCTCCGTGCCGCGACATCATCCTGCCGCAGGAGGGCATCCGCTTCGGTCTGCTCATCCACATTGACCTTATGGAAGATTGACGATCCACGAGGCGCACACCCCGACCTCCATACCTAGTGGCCTCCCTTTGTCAAGCTCTGAGGAGGCGCCTCCATTCCCTGCGATGCAGCCATACACTTGGCACTTCCAGCAGCCTGATAGTGAGTAGGCCTGACCAAGCACTCGTCGCCGCCTCCCCCACACCTACTAGGGTGGCCCATCCTTGGACCGCTATGACGACCAAGACGCTGACCACTGGCAACGCTTCTGGCGTGACTCCATGCTGCATCAGATCCGCGACAGGCGCACACCGCCCCTGAACCAGTCATACCACGGTAGGAATGGCTCCGGCCAACAAAGCCGCACACATGTGAGTCGCTGCTAGCACTCCAAGGCCCTGATGGACGGGGCCGCTGGAGAGAAGCTCCCGCCCCCTCCTCTGCTGCCCTAGCACGGGCCGATGCCACATCGCATTGCACTCAATTCAGTTGGTCCATCATCATCGCCACACATGCCAGCCAGTTCCTCCAGCACCTCTGACGACCTGATGGCAGCGCACGTCTTCCCGACTGCCTCAGAGGCGTTGTCTAGGCCACAACCGGCATCAAACCAATGGCGTTTGAGTTGGAAGCCTTCTGTATTTCTAGAGTGGACAAGCCATCGTCCTTCCCGTCATCCCCTGCGTTGCAGCCATCGTCGGTGCTGAGCTTGGGCCCTAGCCTGTGCCTTGCGAGAAATGCCTCATAGATGGGTCGCTCTCCTTTGAGCCGCAGCATCTCAACAACCTAGGTGCAGCCAACAATGAATGGAAAGAAGATCTTTGTCATGAACAAGCAAGTGGCCCATCTCGAGATCGTTGACCCTGTTGCATAGGTGATACTCAGCTCCCTCTTTGCAACACTGTCGGGCTCCATCCTCGGCACCTTTCCACCAAGCTAGATCGACATGCTTAAGGGGAAGGCTGCCACCGCCACTCACCGTAGCATCATAAAGGTAGCAAGGCCAAACTCCAACCCTGTCGCCTAGCGCGCCACCATAAAGCTGGCCAAGGATCTCTAGGTGATCACCAACGACGAGCAACACCTCGATGCCGCAGCCACCTCCATCGTCAAGTGCTTCAAGGATCCATTGAAGGAGGTCGATATCGACTGGCTCGTGCTTCTCACTCGCATCGACCGCAACGCCATCGTCCATGCTTCCTCCTAGGCTAGCACCAAATCTACCTCTACGACACATTAATGTCCTCATGTTAGTCCATCTTCTCTTAGTTAGACGTCGGCCAGCCTTAATCTGGTTCAAGTTAGGTTTTTATTTGGGTATGTGGAAGTCAAATCGGAGGCGATCATTTAGGGGATGTCTAATCGGGGATCTCCTTTCCCACCTTGTATGCTTCGGTTGAATCAATGAACAATAGTAGTTTTCAGCAGCGACATCACCAGCATTCAGTTTGTTTCCCCAACGAGGCCTTGTTTGGTACCAGTGTTTTAGTGGGGATTAGAGACAATAATACTCTAGAGGATTGGGTGAAACCCCACCTACACACAAACCCCTCTAATCCCCACAAAATCACAATCCGCACCAATCCACTGGATAGGTGTAGTTTATTGGATATGGGAAAAAATACACTACAACTTGGGGGAAAGTGGAGATGAGTGGGGATTGAATGAGTCCAATACTCTAGAACCAAACTGTAGAGGTCCCAACCTTTAATAAGGTAGATATCCATCTGTTTACAATGGTAGTCCCTGGATCAATAGCTAGCATCCACAGATAAGATGCAATATCAAGAAACAAAGGTCATAATACAACTTTATAACTAGGAATAAAATAATTCATTACATCTTACATAGCTCATTTGGCTATTTCATTACAATGCAGCAGAAATATCTATATAGCATGGAGTCCTTCATCTTCAAAGTGCCACATGCAATCATGTTGGTTGTAGACTTGTAATCCTAATCAACACACTTCACTAACATCAAACAAACATGCAACATAATAAGTTACAGCCACAAGGGTCAATACTTTTGATTTGTATTGGAAAGTGATACTATGGTAGTATAGTGGTAACTATCATCTATATGCATTTGGCTAAGTGGAGCTTAGGCTTGCTTTTCTCAAAATAGATTTTCCTTATCATTTGAAAACACTAAGTTTTTGTTTGTCAAAATCACCCAAGGCATCTACCAATAGACATTGGTGATTCCTTAACCCGTGTTCAACCACAAGTTTTTAACTTAGAAATTGGGATGAGGAGATCCTTGATAGCTTCCATGTCTTGATGCTCAAACTGTCTATTGCCAGGGACACGGCTAAGTACTTAGATTTCACTCTCTCGAGAGGTGGTGCACTTTCCCCACAAGACTCGACATGCATCGAGACAAGATCTTTCAGAAGCCTTCCCTTAGACCAAAATGGACGCGTTCCAAACCTATCACCCCTACCACCAACTGTCCATTTGGCTAAGTTATTGCAACCTATATGATCCAGGCAGAGCCCATAATGCTAAGTGGCTGCACTTGAAGCTTATCAACATTTGACATCTCAAATCTCTTTGTTCCTGGGTGGCTTTCCACAAGTGAGATATACTAGGGTAGGTGGTCCATAAATATAGGCCCTCTATAACCACTCAACATAACACATTCAACCATTCCACGCAGGTGATTCATTCACATAGTTGTTTTATTAAACAAAACACAAGTCATAGACTTAAGAAATATTTCATAGTATGAATATAGTCCACCATTGTTTTCTACTAGCTGGGATAAGCATGATAGTAGTAGGAATATTAACTTAGGGAGAATTTCTACTAAGGTTTCATCTACTAGGATTTCCCATGGCATAGCATACTTAGTAAAAATTCCATGCAAGTCTTACTTTGAAATATCACTAATGCATAGTGAAAATAATGGGACAAAAGTATGAAGCACCACTTGCCTTTTTTTTATAGAATATGAGTTCACTCCTTGATATTGCAATAGTCACACTCTTCAAATTTCACTACAATTCCATCAAGCAAGGCACAAATTCAAAACTAGCATTCAAACAATTCATCACATAATAATAAAAACAAAGAAATGCATGCAAGCATGCCGAAGATTGTTTTATTTGGAAAAGTGGTTTCTATTAGGCTATAAACATTCTAGAACATCTATAGGTCATTTATAAAAGTGGCAAAACTATTTTATGTCAAGTTAGTGAAAATGTCCACTTTAAGTCATTTTTGTTTTGCTAGAAATGGTTCAAATCAAAGTAATAATTTCTAGTGTTTGACAAATATTTTTAAACACAAATGTTAGTGTTTATGTTCAAAGTGTTTAATATTAAACCTATTTGCAAAAGGTTTTACCTATAAACATTTTTATACCAAAGCAACATTTTATTTTGTTGGAAATGCATTTAAGCAAAGTAATAATTTTATAGGATTCACCAAATATATTTTTAAATCCAAAACATGGTGTTTAGGGTCAGAGAGTTTATTTCAAACAATTTTCAAAAGGTTTTACTCAATAATCATTTTTTAAAACATAAACAACATTTTTATTTAACTAGAAATGCTTTTATTCAAAGATATAATTCCTAAGTTTCACCAAACATACTTTTAAATCTACAAGTTGGTTTCTATGGTCAGTAGGTTCAAAACAAACCATTTGCCAAATATTTTACCCTAAAAATATTTCTAGAATAAATTTTATACACAAAATATGCCTATATAAGTTTCTGCAAAAACAACTAATTTTTTAGAATCAAAACACTAAACAAAGTGCATGGTTGGAAAGTATTCTTTTTTATAATTCCAATGAAATAAAGTTTGCAAAATTTGGACGTGTATATTTGAAGTTATGAATTTTTCAAATCTAACCATCTAATAGAACATTTTCTGTTTTTAAAACAAAGTCAGTGCCACGCGTCGTGTTTTCATTCGCTGGTACCGGTTCGGCTAGATCGAGCGATGTGGTGCGTTGGATTAAAAGCAGATCGTGTGGCACAGATGCAAACTTAACGGTTTGTTTAAGTAATCTATCGCGTCCACAGGATCTAAATCGAACGGCGCACAGAAGATTGACCAGAGATGGGCGGCGCTGCGACTGTGGCTAGCGGCGGCGCGCTCAGATGATGATGGTGTCGGCGATACAGGAAGCTAGAGAGCGAGGGGAGAAGCTCACCAAGTTTGCCGTGGAGTTCTGATGCTCAACGTTGCTGTGGTTGTCGAAGGGGCGCTCGAGGTCGACTGGGATTGCTCGTCGTAGTTGCTCACTGGCACGGGCACGTGCTGTCGTTGTCGGGGACAAGCTCCTGGGCCGCAAGTGATCAAGGAAATGTGTCAGGAGGGTGCACACGGTCTCAAGGGTTGTAGGGATACTCACCAGAACTCGAGGGGTGCTCGGGGTTGGCGTCAGTAGCTCGCCGGAGTTGGAGCAGGAGGCGGTGGCGTTCAGGCGATGACGTTGTCGATGATAGGGGCACGCGTGGGCGACTGGTTTGTGCTGGGAGGTGCGTAGGGAGGTGGGGAGTAGACTCGAGTGGTCGAGGGGGCATGGCGGTGGCTGGTGCTGCCGGAATTTGGGCAGAGGCTCGTCGGAGACAGTGGTGGTGCAAGTGCGATTCGAGGCATCCTGGGGGCTCCAGTGGGGTGATGTCTGGGGGAAACAGAGAGGACAGACAGGCGCTAAACTGAGCGTGGTCGCGAGCGTTAATCACTGATCCATTACCGCGAATTTACGCCAGGGAGTTAACGGCAGAAACGACCGGGAGGGGGCGTGGTCAGCGAGCGGGTGAGGGAGACGATGACCTGGCGGTGGGGCAACGTCGTCAGTGATTGAGAGAAAAAACGGTGGGGTCAGGCATTCAGTGGTTACGCAGGTGTGGTTCTGAGTGAGAAAGAAACGGTTCGCGGGAGAGGAAGTGGGCTGGCTGGGTTTAGTGGGCCAGGTTGGGCTGCTTTCAATTCATTTTTTTATTCTATTTCTTTTTCCTTTTCCCATTTTGATTTTCTGTTTTGAATTCAAACTATCATTTGAATTTAGATTTCATTTTCAAATCTTTTCCAAATATTCAGTATGTTTTAATACTGTTTTAAACATGTATTTAAAGTCCATTTTTAGAATAATTATTTCATTTACACATGGTTTGTTATTTATTTAAATATACAATTGTTTCTATTCAAACAAGATTTAATTATATTTTCAAACTCTTTATTTGAATTCTAATTTTCACCAAACCTTTTTCAGTAGGTTTTATTTATTTAATAGGGTGTTAAATAATTCAGTTTGAATTATTTGAAATATTTTAATATGGTTTATTAATCATTTAAATTGGGCATTTGACTTTATTCCAATCAAACATGGTTTTAAACACTTATAGATTTTATTCAAATAATTCTTTCATTCTATTTAACTTAATTAACTTTTATTCCACTTTGGAAATTTCCAATTTATTTTCCCATGATTTAATTATTAATTTCTATTAGGGATTTTGTCTTTATTCAAATGGAATAGAATTTGGTTAATGCCATATAATTTTATTTGAATATTCTTTATCCCTTTATTTTTAATTGGAATATCTTTATTTCATTTGCTTATGGATTTGGCCAAGATTTAATTTGGCTTTTGAATATTCCTTATTTATTTATTTCTTTCTTTGTCTTATAAATTCCATATATTTTTATTTATAGATCCAAAATTGGTGATTCCAATTTGTATATTTTTATTTAATATTTTTTTATCTTTTTAAATCCCTTTAGGATTCATTTGTTCACAATTTGGTATGGATTTTAGATAGGAGCTTTATTAGCTTTGGAAATTATTTCCTTTTATCTTATTAAATTCATAAGTTTTTATCCATGGTTCCAAATTGACTGAAATCAATTTCTATGGTTTTATAATATTTTTTTTATCATTTTGATCATTTATAAATGCTTGTTGATAAATTTTTATATGGATCAAATGCGTAGTCTTAGAGAGATATCTTGGAGATGATTTTCTTCCATTAGGGTTTTGGTTTGTTTTCGAAATTTTCAAATTTCAAGATACATTTATTGAAGAATGCATTTCTCTTGATTGAAATTTGTTTGATTCCCTTTTATTCAAAGTTTGTTCAAGATGGGTTTTGATATTTACAATTGGAATCAAAAAGTTTCTTTTCACCCTAAATTTCAACAATTATTTATTTGGTTTATTTATTTCTCACATTACAAAATTTGGAAAATTTTGGGATGTGACACAAACATACTATTTGAACTAAGTGGGGATTTGGGATTTGGTGGGTATTATCCTCTCTAATCCCCATAAATACTCTAGTACCAAAAAAGGCCTAAATCGAGCCTGGTACTAGTAGTAGAAGCTAATTCACTGCTAATCGTTGTCGATGGCAAATCATGTGGTGACCCCAATGATGAGTGCATGTTTGCATCATGTTTTATATTATTATTTTGCATTATAGTGGTAGGATCTTGGTATTTTACGGCGTACGCACGTACCTTTTATGTTTATTTCACCAGGATCAGGACAGATGATGGATACGATGGATACAACTCTTGGACCAGTTGTACTTGAGAAAAAAGGAGTCAAAAACAATGTAAATCGCTAATTTGGGAAATATGAATAATACCAGAAGAAAACCCGAAGCAAACAAAGGACACAGAAGGTTTAACGACCAACTATACGTCGGGAATAAATTCTCCGGCTGTATAGTTCCCGCCGTATAGTTGGAACCACCACCGCCTCCTCAAATAGTTTCACCCCGCGCAACTGGATCGAAGAGACGACATACAGAACACCCAGAAATTGCCAAAAACCTCACCTCCGAAAGGGATATGTAGGGGGGACACACCCAAGGGATCCATTTTTGCCCTAAGAAGATCTGGGAGGCAAAGGCATCGATCTCCATCTTCATATACCGCTGCGTCACCATCATCTCCATCCATCTCATCTAGATCTTGTTGTAATTCTAGCACTAGTTGTGGAATTATACAAGAACTATTCATCTATAATTATTTCCATTATCATTGCCATGATGTGGTTTGCCTCCATGTCTGAGTAGATCATTAGTTCTTGGAGAGATGGAGAACCCCTAGTATATGATTGAGATGAGATAGAGATTATTATGTTATACATCATTATGTGTATTTGTTAATTGTCTTCATCTTGATGTTGGGAGTTGTGCACATCTTTAATATTTGCCTCTTACGGGGACTTGATGAAGGGGATTACTTATTGGTAGACGGAGGGCTGATGGCACTTATTGTGACTATAAAGTTATTTTCATTCCTTACGTACTAACTTGGGGAAGCAAGGAGAACTCATTAAGCCATGTCCATGCCACGGGAGAAATCCCTTAATAGCGAGATAATAAGATTGATATCATTTAACTGTCATATGTGGTTATGAAGGATGATGTGAGCAGTGGTTGCTGCCTATTCGTCCGTATATGGAGCTCCTCCCACATACATACATGTGATGGGAATATTTTTTATGATAATATTGATTACTCAATCTAAATTGCTAGCGGTATAGCCGTCACTCCCCGAGAAGGCCTTTTTCCCTATTGTAATTCCAAGCTTTCTTACAAACGTGATTCCCATTTTCTGGATTAAGTTTACTTTACTTTACTTTATTGTTTTGCTCAATCAAAAACCCAAAAACAATTCTACTTTTCTTGCATCTTATAAATATTCCTAAAGTACTATGTTTAGTTTTAGTTAAAAGCATTTTAGTATTTTGCCTACTGCTCCCTATGGGATCGATATCTTTATTTCGAAACTTCCTATAAATGATCTGTGCACTTGCAGTCATCAAGCTATTTTCTGGCGCCGTTGCCAGGGAACTTAGCGCTATAAGTCACTTTACTTTTGGTTATTTACTTTCGTTGTACTAATTTTTGATTTAAGTTGCAGGACCATAACAATGGACAACACCATCTTGAGATAGTAAGGAAAATGGGTACACCCATGGATGCTTTTATAACTATCAATAAAAGCATAAATCCCGATGGTATTGAGATCCATCCTTTATTATTTGCATTACTCAACTCTAACAAATTTGCAGGAACCGATGATGAGAGTCCATATGGGCACTTACAATTCTTTGAAAATGTTTTTGGTTCCTTTATATTTGATGACTATGATCTTGATAAGATTAACGTCCAGTTGTTTAGACAAACTCTCTCTAATAATGTTTGCAACTAGTATCGATCTTTTTGTGCAGAAGAACCAAGGACTTGGATGGAATTGACAACCAATTTCCTATCAAAATATTACTCAGAAAGACAAGCTCACAGGATGAGAGGTAATATTATTAGTTTTAAAAATAGTCCTGATGAGAATTTACATGGAGGCTATCTAAAGTATAAAAGCTATCTAGATAATTGCTCCATCATCGTTTTCCCGATTGGTTAATCACTCATACTTTCTATGGAGGGCTTAATAATAAAAATAGAACAAGCCTAAATACCGCTTCTAATGGTAGTTTTGTATCTTATACTTATGATGAAGCCTGGAAATTAATAATGAAAATGAGGGAGACAATAGAAAGTCTTAAAGATGAGGGGAGAAATATGAATAGTTCGAAATATGCTTGTGTTAAAGATTTTCTTGCAGATGAAAGGACATGTGTGATGATTAAAACCCTCGGTATTGATTCTTATTTAGTAAATAAAATTATTGATTTTGTCAAAAAAATATTGAGAATTATGCAGGGCACCTACAGGTACCTATATAATGGAAACCCGATAAATCCCTCGAAGAAAAGAAGCATGCAATAGAAAGTGCATCAATAGTAGAGATTTCCTCTGAACCTATTCAAGAGAATATCAAGAAAAAGTGTAGGGAGGAAGAACACATAAGGAGAAGATTGAAGAAACCAAAAAAGAACCCCGATGCTACCAATGCAAATATTGTTATATTGAAGGATCTTATGGAAGCACGAACCATGGATAATGAAGTGGTTACGATAGACCTTGAAACTTCAGAATTCATCGAAGGTAAGGTACGAGGTAACGGAACTTCAAATACTATGACTCATATATATTATGGGGAAACTTTCTTATACGGAATTTGTGAGCCGATACCTACTATAAATAGTATGCCTTCATTCCTTTATGAGGAACTACGCAACAATTTAAATAATCCAGATGTGGAACCGGTAAACACTACTATTAAATTTTCTAATAGAACTAATATAAAACCAGAAGGTGTTATTAGAAATATCTATGTATTTATTGGATCACTCATTGTAACATCCCAAAAATATAAAACAAGGATCATTAAACTCTAATCACTAAAATTAGGGTTAACAAAAACTTTGATTAATTAAAATCATATGAATGCATGTGTGAATGAAATGATTTGACAATTGCATGAATGGACTTGTGTGATTAATCCAATTAGCAAGAAATGGTTTAAAGACAATTGTAACATCATCTAGAACATTTCCAAACAGAAACAAATAAAGATAAAAGCAAAAATAAACCAAATAAAGCAAATGGTCATTTTTGCCAATCTTGTTCACTAGGTCACTTTGAGTGTTTCTAGTCCAAGATTTCAAACAGAAACTTTCCCAATTCTTTTCACCCCTTGATAGAACTAGTAAAAGTGAATCAAGGCCCACCTTTCAAACTTGCAGAAACATTTGGCAACCCTATTTAAATCACAATTCAAAATTGAATGTTATTCATATGTGAAGATCATCCATTTTCAAAACTCAACCAAACCAGTGCCCCTTGACTAATACAACTAACCAGACACTCCCTAGTATGTGCCTAGAAAACCCACAAAGTTTGAATTCAAAATTTAAATTTAAAGTTCTTGCGGCCATTTCATCAAACACCTGGCGGATTCAAATCAAACACTATAGTGTGCAGTAAAATTGGACTAACTTGTTCCCTCTCTGGTTGCAACTAGCCCTTAGTAGATCATATAGCCCCTTTAACTATCTTTAGAACCACTGTAAGCAAGCCTAGCCATCAATGGTGAGCATGCCGAGAGCAAACTTTCCACCCCATTGTCGCCAGCGAGCTAGAGGCCGCACTAGCCTCGCCAACCTTGTCTGGGACATGCAGCACCATCCACCGCCACTCTCTGTCCTAGCCCCGAGCAATGCCAGCCCCTGGACCACATGCCATGCCCATGCCAACCCTCTCTGTGACCATGCCGAGAGCGCGCCCGTGCGCCACGCTCGACCAACACCCACAAACCGCGCGCCGCCCTCGCCAGGTGGATGATCGCCAGACCCCAAAGACCCCCCAGACATGCCGTTCAGCCGCGTGGACCACGCGCGTTGTGCGCCATCAAAACCTTCGTCGGACCCGCCCAGAGCTTCGAAGCATTCCGACTAATCAGCACCGCCCCACACCTCGCCACCGCATAGTTGAGCTTCGCTAGGGAACATAGCACCGCCCCTACTATCGCCCATGCCGATAGCTGCTTGTGCCGTTGACAACGACGAGCTCAGCATGCGCCCGTCGGTCCCCTCTTGCCACTATAAATAGAGGCCTCCACCACTCGTATTCGACACACCAGTTCAGTCCCCTCTCACCCAGAACCACCTCACCCCAGTCCCGGAGCAAGGCGAGCAGCGCATCGCCGGAATTTGGTCGGAGCCTGCCGCTGCTGGAGAAGAAGGGAGCCGTCGATTGGAGCCACCCCAGGAGGAGCTGCCAGTACCAGGAGAATCGCCGTCATCGACTTCGTCGTTCGCCCCCGTCGGCCGACCCTCGCCTGAGCTCCGGTGATCCTCCCACGACCCCCACCTACCGCGTTAAGGTTCTGTCTCGCCGGAGTTGCCCGACATGGACGATGAGCCGTAGCCGTTCGATTAGATTTAGATCGTGTGGCCTAGATCTGTAAGGTTCCCAACCGTTAATAAGGTAGTGATCCCTGTGTTTACAATGCTAGTCCCTGGATCAATAGCTAGCATCCACAGTTAAGATGTAATATCAAGAAACAAAGGTCATAATACAACTTTATAACCAGGAATAACATAATTTATTACATCTTACATAGCTCATTTGGCTATTACATTACATTGCAGCAGAATATCTAGAAGCATGGGGTCCTTTATCTTCAAAGTGCCACAGGCAGACATGTTGGTTGTAGACTTGTAATCCTAATCATTTAACTTCACTAATATCAATCAAACCTGCAACATAACAAGTTACAGCCACAAGGGTCAATACATTTGAATTGTATTAGCAAGTGATACTATGGTAGTATAGTGGAGTCTATCAACTATATGCATTTGGCTAAGTGGAGCTTAGGCTTGCTTTGCTCAAAATAGATTTTCCTTATCATTTGGAAACACTAAGTTTTTGCTTTGACAAAATCACCCAAGGAACCACCAATAGAAATTGGTGAACCTTAAACCCTTGTTCAACCACAAGCTTTTAACTTAGAAATTTGGATGATGAGATTCTTGATAGCTTCCATGTCTTGATGCTCAAATTGTCCTTTGCCAGGGACATGGCTAAGTACTTAGATTTTACACTCTGCAGAGGTGGTGCACTTTCTCCACAAGACTTGGTTTCACCAAGACAAGATCTTTTAGAAGCCTTCCCTTAGACCAGAATGGACGCGTTCCAACCTATCAAACCCCTACCACCAACTGTCCATTTGGCTAAGTTCTTGCAACCTATATGATCCAGGCAGACCCCATAATGCCAAGTGGCTGCACTTGAAGCTTCTCAACATTTGACATCTCAAATCTCTTTGTTCCTGGGTGGCCATCCACAAGTGAGACACCAAGTTTTCCCCAGCATACTGGACTTGGTGATGCCCAAGTTTTCCCCAGCATACTGGACTTGCATGACCACTCAACACAAACCATTCCTTCCATTCCACCCAGGTGATTCATTCACTTAGTTGTTTTATTAAACAAAACACAAGTCCTCAGACTTAGAAATTTTCCATAGCATGAATTTATATTCCACCCTTGTTTTCTACTAGCTAAGCTAAGCATGATAGTAGTAGGAATCTTAACTTAGGAAATTCTACTAAGGTTTCATCTACTAGGTATTCCCATGGCATAGTTTATACTTAGCAAAAATTCCATGCAAGTCCTACTTAGAAATATCACTAGTGCATAGTGAAAATAATGGGATAAAAGTATGTAGCATCACTTGCCTTTTTGGTAGAGGGTATAAGTTCACTCCTTGATCTTTGCAATGTTCACACACTTCAAGTCACTACAATTCAATCAATCAAACAACATTTCAATCTACCATTCAAGCAATTCAATCAAGCATGCTAAAGATTGTTTTATTTGTAAAAGTGGTTTCTAATGGTTCATAAACATTTGAAAACACCTAATGGTCATATTGTAAAGTGGCAAAATCATTTGTATAAGATTTTACTTCATGAACCATTTTTAGATCAAGTCATTATTTTATGTGGTGTAGAAATGCTTTTAATAAGGCAAAATTCTATAGGTTTCACAAAATATGTTTTCAAACCATATAACCTTGTGTTTAGGGTCAGAGAGTTTATTTCCAAAACATTTCTCAAAGGTTTTCTTCCAAAACCATTTTTAATAATTAAACCATATTTTCATTTGACTAGAAATGGTTTAAATCAAAGATTTATTCATTTGCTTTACCAAATACATTTTTGAAACCACAATTTGTTTCCTATGGTCAGTAGGTTCAAAACACACCATTTGCCAAATATTTTATCCTCAAAAACATTTTGGAATAAATTTTATATCCTAAACATGCATACACAAGTTTCTGTAAAAACAAACAATTTAACAGAAGCTTTTTACTAAACAAATTGTAAGGTTGGCTAGGGCTTGTTTTTCTGAATCCATTGATATAAAGTTTGCAAAATTTGGACGTGTGGTTTGAAAGTTATGGATTTTACAAAATCTAGCATCTATAGGTCAAATCTGTTCTAATTCAAACGAACTGAGCCATGCGTCTTGTTCTTATTGGTCGAAAACGTTTCGCGTGAATCAAGCGATGCAGGCCGTAGGATCTAAAGTAGATCGTGCGGCACTGAGCACTACTTACCCCTTCGGTTAGTGTTCTATCGCAGCGCTCGGATCTGGATCCTACGGTGCACAACACTCGGCCACAGATGGGCGGCGCTGGCGTGGCGGCGAGCGGCGGACCGCTCAGAGGGTGAGGTTGCCGACGAACTAAATCACGCGGGAGAGGGTGAAAATGCTTACAGGGTTCGCAGGGGTGCGTAGAAGCTCGACGTGGTCTCTGTTCGTCGAGGGGCTCTCGGGTTCCTGAGTAATTGCTCGTCTGAGTCCGTTGCAGCATCGGGTGCGCTCAGTCGATGTTGGAGGCGAGGCTACAGGGATCGGGAAAGTAGATGGAGGGCACCGTTAGTTTCGTACGCGAGCGGCAAACAAGTGAGCATCAAAAAGAGGGCGAGGGGAAGTCTGTGCTCACCAGGGAAGCTTGCCGGAGTCGAGGCCGACGGTGGCGCTGTGTTGGAATTATGCCCTAGAGGCAATAATAAAGATGTTATTATTATAATTCTTGTTCATGATAAAGTTTATATTCCATGCTAGAATTGTATTAAGTGGAAACTTTAATACTTGTGTGGTTTGTGAACAACACTGTTTCCCTAGTACGCCTCTATGGACTAGCTCATTGATTAATGATGGTTAAGGTTTCCAAAACATGGACATGAGTTGTCAATTAATAATGAGATCGTATCATTGGGAGAATGATATGATGGACAGACCTAAACTAAGCGTAGCAATTAGATCGTGTCATCGTGTTTGTCGTGGGAATTGTCACGGCAGATGCTGCAATCGGCAGCGAGTAGTAGAACGAGGGGCAAGGGCGGCCAGCCATCTGCGGTGCGAGATGAGGGCAAAGACACAGGGTTTTACCCAGGTTCGGCCCCCCGGAGGGTAAAGACCTACTCCTGCTAGATTGTATTATGGAGGTGGTACAATGGGCGAGCTCGGCGGCTAGGCGGCGAGTCGCTAGGGTGTATGATGGAATGTATCTCTACTCGCCCTACAGGGAGGTTTAAATAGGCTCACCTCCCCTAGGGTTTACATATCTCAACCGATTCGGTTAAAGCTTCAGTACTCGTTTAACCTAATCCGACTGGGCCTATCTACTCGCCTGGGCCTTCAGCTTCTAGTCGCTTGGATCCTCGCTGGGCTTCAATCCAGTCGCCGTCTCGCAGGCCCACTCGCCAGTGCTTGGGCTAGTCGGAAACGTCCTGCTGGGTATACCATAGTAGGCGCATCCCCATCAGTAGTCCCCGAGGCTGTCGTCGATTTAGCGTAGGTGGCTGCTGGCAGTCGGAGCATACGGCTGCTGAGTAGACATCCAGTTGAATCGGTGGCGGTCTCCTGTATAAAGGAAAAACTAATCATACTGCTCGCGGATTTGGCGAGTCGAGTCGTCGAAACACTGTCATAGTGGTTGGGTCGGCGAGCCGAGTGGCTGAAGTTGGACCATTTAACGTGGTAAAACTAGCCGTTGGAGTAATCCAACGGTAACTTTTGGCGTAATCATCGCGCGGTATCGGTTCTCTGATTTGGCGGGTAACAACCTCTATATAAGAGGAATGGCAGGCGATCAGAGAACCACCTTCTCACCATTTCCTCCGACTGCACGCACCTTTCGCCTCCCTCCGCATCGCGACCCAGCCAACTGGAAATCCTCCGAGCCCCCACAAATCTTTCCGCCATGGCCCTCTCCACCGAACCTTGGGGCAGATCGAAGTGCACTAGGGCACAACTGGCTTCCTTCGAGGAGGCCGGGATCCTGCAAGCCTCTTTGGCGCATCCCATGCGGAGAGGTGACTCGAACCCGTGAGAGAGGAGTTCATCTGCTTCACCAGCCATCTTGAGCGGGGCTAGGGTTCCCACGTCCTGTTCTTCCGGGCGCCTGCGCCTACTATGGGATCCAGCCATCGGATCGGGTCCCCACTGACATCGAGCAGCTCGCCATCTTCGTGGCGTTCTGCGAGTGCTATGAGCTCGGCCCTACTTCCCTCTGGCAAGATCTGTTTCATGGACGGATCAGCGCGAGGAAGCGGACCCAATGCTAACATGGGCGGCCTAACCTTCCAGCTGAAGTCGAAGGCCTCATTCTTCGACCTGATGCTGCCCGCCAAGGCGGCGAGCGACTGGAAGAAATCGTGGTTCTACGTAGCCGAGGCGACCCCAGAGGACGAGTCGGCGATTCCGCGGTACTCCACCAACCGGTCCGAGCCGTGCCGCCTTCAGATCGGCAAGCTCCAAAACGACCAGCGGATGGTCGTTGACGAAATGCTTCAGACCATCCGCGGTCTGAAGAAGAAGGGCCTCCAGACGATAAATTTGTACAACTGCTGGCTCGGGTGGCGGATCGTCCCGCTGGCCCGGCGCGAGCACTACATGTACCAGTACACCGGCCGGGACGACTCGACGAAGGCCTGCCTTGCCGAATGGAAGCTCGAGGACTACCTCCCAGCACAGAAGAAAATCACTCAGGTGGTGTACACGGGCCTTACAGTGGTCGCCCCACACCGCGTCCAGCCCCCCAGCGATGTCGCTTCACTTCGCTCGCAGTCGCGGTAATTCTGATTTCGTCTTGTGTTCATTGCAGCTTTTCCAAGTGGTGGAAGGATGGCTCCCGCCTTCAGACGACGAGAACTCGAGCTCGTCCGTCTAGGACGTGGGCGAGTCGCCTCCCGCCAAGGGCAATGTCGGGAGTGATGAGGGCGACAGCGACGATGAGTCCGAAGAATAAGTCGCCCCGCTGCTCCGCAAGACCCGTGGGCAGCGTCAACGCGAGCTTGAGGCAAGCAAAAGCCTCGAGCGCCATGACGACGACGACGAGCTTCCAGAAACCACCTCGCGCCGCCAGGCTACTCCATCGAAAAAGAAGAAGAAGAGAAAGGAGGCAAAGGCCCCTCCGAGGAAGACGAAGACGAACCGACGAGGCCGGCCTCGCCACCACATTCAGCGAGCAGTTCTGACGCCCCCAGCCCGGCCAAGGATGAGGCGCCGCCGACGACAGCCGTGCTGGACACGGCCACCATCGAGGTGCCGCTGGCTTCAATGCCTCCGCCATTCGCCCCAGTCTCTGGGCTGGGGGGTGCTCCGGCTGCAGCGGCTTCGCCTCGCGAGGAATCCCCTGCCGAAGATATCCCAGAGGCTCCGGCCGCGGCCTCAACGACGAAGAAGCCGTCCGTGTCTTAGGCACGGGACGTCCTGAAGATGGGGCTCGGTGCCAGCTGGGCCTGAGAATCGAGAAACCAGCCTCTGCATGGGGCTACGCTTTATTCCAGTCGCCAAGTGAGTACCCTCACCCTCCTTTGTCTGCCATAATCGCTTGAATTGTCTTGCTTACATGACTGATGCACAGGACCGGGGTGAAGAGGATGGGCCACCCGACCGTGGCTAAGGTGCCACCCGTCGTCAGCGAGGAGGATCCTTCCCGCAAGAGGAAGGCGGACGACATCCTCGTCCCTGCGGATGGCGGCAAGAAGGCCAAGGGTGACGACGTCGTCATGATTTCTGACAACACGACGGTCGCGCCGGCTGGAACCGTAACGGAGGCGGCCGCATCCACGAAGGAGGGCGCTCCCTTCCCTGGAACTGCCGAGCCAACCTCGTTCGGGGCGGGTGCCTCTATCGCCACTTTCCCGCGCTTCATGGCCAAGGCGGCCGCGGCGAGTGGAACTTCGCCCTCGAGCCACGCTCCTGGGATTGCCGATGCTAAAGTCGACCAATGTCGTGGGAATATGCCGGCTCTCCTCGCGTCCGTGGACGCGATACAACTCCACGGCATGCTTGGCACAGTCATCCAGGTATATCCAGTCCCCGAGGATCAGGTCGGTGCTTTGCAGCGGCCTGATTCTTTTAGTGTCTTATATTTATTTTCAGTATCCAGTCCCCGAGTGCGCACTCGCTGAATTTCAGCGGGTGGGCACTTGAGAATTTCTTGATTGCCAGTCCCCGAGTGCGCACTCGCTGAATTTCAGCGGGTGGGCACTTGAGAATTTCTTGATTGCCAGTCCCCGAGTGCACACTCGCTGAATTTCAGCGGATGGGCACTTGAGAATTTCTTGATTGCCAATCCCCGAGTGCGCACTCGCTGAATTTCAGCGGGTGGGCACTTAGGAATTTTGCTTTGGTTAACTTTTTGGGTGATGTGCAGGGTCTGCAACTTGAGTCAGCTGACCGACTGGCAGCGAAGCACCGCGCGGAGAAGGAGCTAGCCATCGTCCAGGAGGTGAACAAAGGGCTTCAGGCGGTTGCCGCGAAGGCGGAGGAAGCACGCCAGGGACTTGTCCCTGCGGGTGAATTGGCGGCGGCGCAATCGGCTTTGAGTTCAGCTGAACAGCGGATCGCCAACCTCGAGCGCGAGCTGCGGGAGGCGAAGGAAGAAGCGAGCTCGGCTGATGGGCGAGCCAAGGCCGCCATTGCAGCCGCCGAAGAGGATCGCAAAGTGTCGGACGCCCTTGTTGCTGGGCTTCAGGACGACCATACTTCGCTTCAATGCTTCATCACGGATCTCGCCCGCCCGCTGATTGGTAAGTGCATATGCCTCTGCTAGTAGCCGTTCCTTTTATGGTGTCCGTCGTATTTATTATTGTCTTCTACTCGCAGGTCGCATCATCGACAGCGCGGAAGAGGCAAGCTCGTTCGACGCGCGACAGTGTGTAGCCACTCTTGTCGACTCGGCGACGTTGTCGGCAACGTGCATCCGAGCCTATCTCCAAGAGATATCACCCACGGAAGTGATTCCCAACGACCTCGTTGAGGTGTGGAAGTATTTGGAGAAGGCGCCCGCGGTCGTTGAGTTCATGACGCGGTCGGTGTTTCGGCGCGGGGCGGTGACGCCACTTAGTCTTGGACTTGCCCACTTCCCCGAGGACTTCGACATCGACGATGTGACGAGTGGTTACCCGTCGTCGACTGGCGTGGTGGAGCTTTCCTAGGTCCTCAAGTTGCAAGACCGCGCCGCCACGTACTCGGAGCGTGTCTGGGCAATGGGCGACCCCCTTCCGTACCAGGAGACGGTCGTCGCGCCTAGCGACCCTGAGCCGCCGCATCGTGATTTCAAGGTCGAGCAGCCTTTCCGCGCGGCGATGGCGGGTGAGCTGACGACGTACCCGCCGAACCCGTACACGCCATTCATCCGCAATCGCCGGAGTGTTGGTGAGTCGTCGTCGAAGCATGCGGAATAGGATAGTTTGCCCTGGGGCGTTAGGTAGCAGGTCTGCATACGGGCATATTTTGTAATATGAGACAATGCAGCATGCTATCGAATGAGACATCGTGTCTATTTTGGTATTTGTCGTGTGTTTGTGATTGATGTTTGAACGAGTCCCCGAGCGCGTCTGCCCTTTTGTGGGGTTTACCTCGTATGTGATATGTTTGTTGTTTTTGTGTTTTATTACTGTGGTCGACTCGCCCGGACTCGGAGAGCCAGTCGCTAGGCGACTCCCTTGAGCGCTCTGTAATTTGCCGTTTTCCCTTGCGCGAACGAGGTCGGGTGGCCGAGTCCCCGAGAGTGGTACTTGGTTGTTCCAGGCGCGACTCGAGGGTGGGTGAGGACTTAGCGCGTTAGTTTGAGCGCGTCACTCATGCCTGGCCCGTGGGGTCAGTCGCGTGGCGAGTCCTGGGCATGCTCTCCTACTTGGCGTTTTCCCGGACCGCTCGCGATGAACTGGTCCTCAGTCCCCGAGCGTGGTACTTAGCCGTTCGAGTCGCTATGCCTAGGATGCGGAGGACCATGGTCGCTGTAACAAGCGAAGGCAGTTGTCTTGGCTCGTAGAACCATTCGGGCTAGGCGACTCCAATGGGGCTCCGGGTAGGCGTTTTTCATGGACGATGCAAGACCTGAAGTGACTCAGTGCTCTTGCATCACACTACTTAGCCGTGTCGATCGCTGTACCAAAGGTTGACTTCTGTGGTTAGCGTAACGCTGTTATTACGAGTGCGAGTGGCACAAGACATGGAGAGTAGGCGCAATTTGCGGTAACCGTTTCTTTTTATTTCATAGCGACTGGAGAGTACATATGTGGGGTTCTAGGCGTAGAACTTCCGTAGGAGGTTTACATTCCATGGTCGCTTGACGTCGAGTTCGCCGTCCCCGCGGACGTCGATGAGGTAGTAGGCGTCGTTGCCGAGTACTCGCCCGATGGCGAATGGTCCTTCCCACGGAGGGGAAAGCTTGTGCATGCCCTTCTTGTCCTGGATGAGGCGTAACACCAAGTCGCCTTCTTGGAAGGTGTGAGTTTTCACCCGCCGGCTGTGGTAGCGGCGGAGTCCCTGCTGGTAGATGGCTGTGCGTGACCGAGCGAGGTCACGTGCCTTGTCGAGTTGATCGACCCCGTCCTGGCGGGCGCGCTCGTTTACGGCCTCCGTGTAATGGACGACTCGCGGCGAGTCGTGCTCGAGGTCCGTGGGCATGACTGCCTTGGCGCCATAGACCATGAAGAAGGGGGTGAATCTAGTCGACCTGTTGACCGAGGTGCGGATCCCCCAGATGACAGAGGGCAACTCTTCAACCCAGCATCCGGCGGTGCGCTCGAGTGGTACTTGGAGTCGCGGCTTCAGGCTGTGGAGGATGCTTTGGTTGGCTCGTTCTGCTTGGCCGTTGGACTCCGGGTGGGCGACCGACGCGAGGTCGAGCCGGATGTGGTGCTCTTCGCAGAATTCGGCCATGGCTCATTTGGCGAAGTTGGTGCCGTTGTCTGTGATGATGCTGTTTGGGAACCCGTAGCGATATATGAGCTCGCGTAGGAATTTGGTGGCGGTCTTCCCGTCGCATTTCCGAACTGGCTTGGCTTCCACCCACTTTGTGAATTTGTCGACCGCGACCAGGAGGTGGGTGTAGCCGGAGGGAGCCTTCTTGAAGGGGCCTACCATGTCCATGCCCCACACAGCGAATGGCCAGGTAATGGGGATTGTTTTGAGCGCTGAGCTCGACACGTGCGTCTGATTGGCGTACTTCTGGCACCCGGCGCACCGCTGGACAATGTCGACGACATCGGCGTGTGCGGCGGTCCAGTAGAAGCCATGTCTCATAGCCTTGGCGACCAGAGAGCGGGCGCCGGCGTGGTGGCCGCAGTCACCGGAGTGGATATCGTGAAGAATCTTGCGTCCTTCGGCGGGTTGGACGCAGCGTTGGAACACACCGGTGACGCTGCGCTTGTGGAGCTCGCCGTCGATGATGGTGTAGGACTTGCATCGGCGGGCGATCATCCGAGCCTCCGTCTCGTCTGCCGGCAGGGTGCCGGCCTCTAGGTAGGCGATGTAGGGCTTGGTCCAGTCGTCTGGCTCGGTGACGAGTGCGACCAGGGCTGCCTCTGGTTGGAGCGGGACTCCAATGTCGATCTCCCTCGGGGGAGAGACTGATGACTTGGTGATCATGTCGAGGAAGGCGCCGGCGGGTGGTGCGAGTTGAGCCGACCCGATGCGAGAGAGTGCGTCGGCCTCCTCGTTCTTCCGCCTGTCGATCCACTCGACGGAATAGCCTGTGAAGTGTCCGCCCAACTTGTCCACTTCTTGGCGGTACGCCGCAATGGTGGGGGAGACTGCGTCGCAGGTGCCAGCGACTTTCCCCGCGACGAGGTCGGAATCTCCGTAGCAGCGCAGACGGTTGACATTCATCTCCTTGGCAGATCGCATGCCGTGGAGTAGGGCCTCGTACTCGGCCATGTTGTTGGTGCAGGCTGTGAAGTTGAGGTAGAGGATGTAGCGGAGCTTGTCGCCCTTCGGTGAAGTTAGCACGATCCCTGCGCCTGCGCCGTCCGCGTTCTTGGAGCCGTCGAAGTGCATGCTCCAGTAATGGAGGTATGGCAGCTTCTCTGGCTGCTGGGCCTCTTCCCAGTCGGCGATGAAGTCCGCTAGGGCCTGCGACTTGATCGCTTTTCGCGGCTCGTATTTGATGTTGTGGACGCCGATCTCGACGGCCCACTTGGCGACCCGCCCAGTCGCCTCGCGATTGCGGATGATATCTTGCAGTAGTGCTGAGGAGACGACCGTGATCGGGTGTTCCTGGAAATAGTGCGGTAGGCGCCGTTGAGCTCTGAACACCGCGTATACAAGCTTTTGGTACTGGGGGTACCGCTGGCGCGACTCGGTGAGGACCTCGCTGATGTAGTACACCGGTCGCTGTACTGGGCGCTCCTTTCCTTCCTCCGGTCGCTCGACGACCATCACGGCGCTGACGACGCGCTCGGAAGCCGCGACGTAGACCAGCATGGGTTCTTTGTCGGCGGGGGCGGCGAGTAGCGGTGCGGCGAGTAGCACCTTTTTGAGATCGCGCAGCGCGTCGTCCGCCTCCTTGTCCCACTGGAAGGTGGGGTTCTTGCACATCAGGCGGTATAGGGGCATCGCCTTTTCGCCCAGGCGGGGGATGAAGCGACTGAGAGCCGCTACTCGCCCGGCCAGTTTCTGGACGTCGCACAGGCACTCGGGTTTACCGAGCCGGGCGATCGTGTCGATCTTCGTGGGGTTCGCCTCGATCCCTCGTTTGGAGCAGCGTACCCGATGGTTGTCCTGCTGGTACACCGAAGGTGCATTTGCCTGGGTTGAGCTTTATCTTGTATTTTCGCAAGTTGGCGAATGTTTCCGCCAGGTCGGCAAGTAGGTCGCCTTGACGAGCGGACTTTACGACCACGTCGTCAATGTAGACGTGGATGTTGCGGCCAATTTGGCTCGCGAGGCATTCTTGCATGCACCGCTGGTAGGTCGCCCCGGCGTTCTTGAGGCCGAAGGTCATGGCGGTGTAGCAGAAGGCTCCGAATGGCGTGATGAACGTCGTCTTCTCCTCGTCCTCGACGGCCATTTTGATCTGGTTGTACCCGGAGTAGGCGTCGAGGAAACAGAGCGACTCCGAGCCCGCGGTTGAATCGATTATCTGGTCGATCCGCGGGAGGACGAACTGCTCCTTTGGGCAGGCGCTGTTCAAGTTTGTGTAGTCGATACACATCCTCCAGGTCCCATTCTTTTTCTCGACCAGGACTGGGTTTGCCAGCCACTTGGGGTATTTGATTGGCCGGATGAAGCCTGCGGCGAGTAGACGCTGCACCTCCTCGGCGATTGCTCGGCGACGATCTTCATTGAAGGGCAGCAGCGACTGTTTTATGGGTCACACTTTGGGGTCGGCGTTTAGCTTGTGCTCAGCGAGCTCCCTAGGGACACCGGGCATGTCAGAGGGCTTCCATGCAAAGATGTCCCTGTTCTCACGGAGGAACTCGATGAGCGCGCCTTCCTATGCTGGGCTCATGCCCGTCCCAATCGTCACCGTCTGGATGGAGTCGCCTAGGACCAGCTCGACGGTGCGGGTGTGCGCCGTGGCCTCGAAGGTTGAGGTGTTTGCACCCTTTGAGTTGGGCTTCTTGAGTATGGTGGGGTCGTCGTTGTTGACCCCGCTCATGTACTTGGCAAGCTCATCGGCATGGTTGGTCTCCGCCGCGATGACGGCGTCAGCGAGCTCGGCTCCTTTGGCCTCGCACTCGGCGGCCATGTCGGGATCGTCGTTGATGGTGATGACGCCGCACGGCCCGGGGAGCTTCATCGCGTTGTACGCATAGTGGGGCGCTGCCATGAACTTGGCGAACGCCTGGCGCCCCAGGACGCAGTGGTAGGGGCTGTCGAAGGGCACCAGCTCAAAGACGATCCGCTCGATGCGGAAGTTTGCAGGTGTGCCGAAGGTGACTGGTAGCGTGACCTTGTCGATCGGGTACGCCTTCCGACCGGGGACGATGCCGTGGAACATGGTGTGAGTCGTCTCGATCATCGACTGCGGGAGCCGCAGCCGCCTGAAGGTGTCGAGGTACAGGATGTTGATGGAGCTGCCGCCGTCCATCAATGTCTTGGGGAGCCAGTAGTCGCCGACCTTAGGCTTGACCACCCGAGCGACTCGTCCTGGGTACTCGATGCGTGGCGAGTGGTCTTGGCGGCTCCAGGTGCTGGGCTGCTCCGACCAGTTGAGGAACTGGGGAACGTCCACCTGGGCCACCGCATTGACGGCGACAGCGCGGGAGATGACCTTCTTCTTGCGCTTCGTGTTGAAGCCCGTGAAGGTATGGAGCGAGCCGGCTACTTTGCCGAATTTTCCGCCGTTTGGCGGGTCGTTGTCGGGGTCCTCCCGTGCTCGCCGTGCCTTCTCGATCTCCCTGAGGGTGTGGCAGTCGGCGGTGGTGTGCGTTGCGGGCTTCCCTTCCCTGCTATGAAACTCACATGGTTCGTTAAGGAGGGCCGCGGGGTCGAACCTTGGCTTGGCCTTGTAATTGCCGCCGTCGCGGAGTTGTCCTCCGTCGCGGCGGAAGATCTTGGGATCGCGTTGCGCGTGCCCGGCGTTGGCGACGAAGTCGACTCGCCCATCACTGCGGCGCTTGCCGGTGAGGCGAGTGTTGCTGTAGCGTAGGTCGGACCGTCGTCCGATGTCGTTACCGCTCGTGCGGCGTTGACCTCCTGACTCGTCGTCAGTTTCCTGGTTTGGATCTTCCTCTGCATACCGTTTGGCGATCTCGAGGAGGTCGGGGATGTTGTCGAGTGTGCGAGAGTGTCGCTTGAGCTTTGCGACCAGGGGCTCGTAGCGGCACGAGGTCTTGAAGCAATGGATTGCGGTGTCCGGGTGGATGCGACCGCGTTGTACCAGAGGTCTTGCCACCGTTGGACCTAGTTGCGGGTCGACTCGCGGGGTCCCTGGACGCATCGCTCCAGGTCCTCGATGGTGGTGGCGCGGGTGTAGGAGCACTCGAAGTGCCTGACGAAAGCGTCGTGCATCTCCTCCCAGGAGTCGATACTGTCCTGAGGGAGGCTGTTGATCCACTGCCTGCACGTCCCCTCCATCATCAGGGGGAGGTAACAAGCGGCTAGCAGGTCGGTGTGACCCGCGATCCCCATTGCCATGAGGTATGTGTCGAGCCAGACGGCGGGGTCGTACGAGGGGTCGTATTTTTCTATCTCCTTCGGCGCCTTGAAGTTTGGCGGGTACTTCTCGCCTCGGATCATTGGTCCGAAGCACTTGGGGCCGAGTCGACTGAGCGACCCCATGGGCTCACCGTCACGGCGATTGGTTAGGGTGTGTCGCAGGTCATCGGGCTGGCGTGCGCGCCAGCTTTGGTTGTTGATGATGTGGGTGCGGGCGTCGATTGGTTGCCCGTTGGCGGCGACGAAGTTGGTCGCTGGCCTGGGGTCGTTGGTGGAGAGTGCCGCGTTTGCGGGTCGGTGTTGGAGCTGCAGTGGCTCCTGTGGCGGGCAGTTGAGGGTGTTTGCCGCCGCTGGGCGGCCGCTTGAGGCTGCTCTGCTTCCCGACGAACGCGAGTATACTCGACCCTGCGAGTCGGTGCCTGCGTTTTGCTGCTCGACAGCCTTTGCAGCGAGGCCTCGACGCATCGGATCTGTAGGGCGCCGTCGCCCGTGGCCGTGATGTTGTCAGCTGCTGCTCGGCCCGCCACGAGGTTGTCCATCGGGATGGAGGACAGTGGGAGGCCGTTTGCGTCTCTCTCCCGTGAGGAGACTACTATCCGCGGCTGGTCCCTGGGAGGTGTGCGGTTGGGTGGAGGTGGGGCGCCCATCGCCGTTGATCCTGGCGGGGGTCGGGCGCTTCCTCATGGTGGCGCATTCTCGCGCGCTCGGCCACGCGGGCCTGGTCGTTTTCGTCGTCGAAGTTCAGGGCGCGCCCCTGGACGGTGGGGTTCAGGCGCGACCTGATCCGCTGTTGGTGGTAGCGCGATAGTTCCTGCGCCGTCACCTGCTCGAGGCGAAATTTTTCGCGCTCGGCTTGTTCCTTGCGCACCGCCTCCGCCAGTTTCAGGCGGAGTTCCTCGACCTCCGTCGCCGTGGCGTTAGGAGGGATTGGGGTGGAGAATGGATCCTCCGGTGGATCGGTGCCGGTCGCCATGTAGGTCGCGGCGTGGCGACCGGTTCCGTCGCGGAGGTCGGCGGAGTTCTCCGACCCGGAGTCGAATTCGAAGATCCCGAGGATGGAGGGGTCCTCGAAGTCTCCCACGTTGGAGACCTGGGTGATGGAACCCGCGGGTGAAGCCGCGGTGATGGAGCCCGCGGGTGAAGCCGCGGTAATGGACCCGGCGAGTGACGCCGGGGTCGCCGAGTCGGTGTCGTCGTTGAGGGCCGCGTCTTCTGCGACCGCTGAATTTTCGGCCACGTTGTTGTGGGCCGAATTGTACTCGGAGGCGAGGCGATGGATCGTGCGGATCTGGCTCTCGGAGAGCCGATCGCGTGGCGGCGACTCGCGGATGCGAGCCGAATCCTCCGAGACGATGACGTCAGTGAGGTCGACGAAGAGGCTGATCGTGCCGACCGGCAGTATTACGCTGTGCGTGACGGGTCGCGCCGCCGGGACGTAAGTGCTCGACAAGATTTGGAGAATCTCGCTGATCGCTATCATGTGGCCGGTGGCGACCGTCTCGTTGATGGTCAGATTGGATCTCGCCGCAGAACACCGGCCAGACCGGCCAGGCCCCACGGTGGGCGCCACTGTCGTGGGAATTGTCACGGCAGATGCTGCAATCGGCAGCGAGTAGTAGAACGAGGGGCAAGGGCGGGCAGCCATCTGCGGTGCGAGATGAGGGCAAAGACACAGGGTTTTACCCAGGTTCGGCCCCCCGGAGGGTAAAGACCTACTCCTGCTAGATTGTATTATGGAGGTGGAACAATGGGCGAGCTCGGCGGCTAGGCGGCGAGTCGCTAGGGTGTATGATGGAACGTATCTCTACTCGCCCAACAGGGAGGTTTATATAGGCTCACCTCCCCTAGGGTTTACATATCTCAACCGATTCGGTTAAAGCTTCGGTACTCGTTTAACCTAATCCGACTGGGCCTATCTACAAGCCTGGGCCTTCAGCTTCTAGTCGCTTGGATCCTCGCTGGGCTTCAATCCAGTCGCCGTCTCGCAGGCCCACTCGCCAGTTCTTGGGCCAGTCGGAAACGTCCTGCTGGGTATACCCCAGTAGGCGCATCCCCATCAGTGTTCATCTTTGCGAAGCTTTTCCTATGTCAAATATTGTATTCCTTAGACTATGAGATAATACAACTTCCTGGTATCGGAAGAAAGCTTTGAGGTCATCAAACGTCATCCTATGAGAGGGTGATCATAAAGGTGTCTCTCAGGTGATCGGAAAGTACCTGTTGGGTTGTATGTATCGAGATGGGATTTGTCCCTCCCAAGTCGGAGAGATATACTTCGGGCCCACTCGGTAATCAATATCAACACCTCTTGCAAGCATGTGGTTAAGGAGTTAATCACAAAGTGATATCGGATTACGGAACGAGTAAAGTACTTGCTGTGAACGAGATTGAACTAGGTATGATGGTATCGACGATCAAATCTCGGGCAAGTAAAATATCGCGAGACGAAGGGAATATACATATGGGATTGATTGAATCCTAGCATCGTGGTTCATCCGATATGATCATCGATGATTGTGTGGGAGTCAATATGGGTTTCCATACCCCGCTATTGATTATTGATAGAAGATCATGTCTGCATGTTCTCGAACTCGAAAGGTCACACACTTAACGTGTCTCGACACTAGGATAGATTGGATAATTGGTTTATGAGTTTTTGATTCAGAGTCTCGGATGGGATCCAGGACATCACGAGAGGTTCCAGAGAATAAGATTCATATAAGGCAGTGTAGTTTTTGGAGTTCGGAATTGTTCCGGGTTAATCGATATTGTACCGGATGCTTCTAGAACCTTCCGTAAGGGGAACAACATGGCCCCACCTTCCGGGAGGGGGCATGGGCCTATGAGGGAGTGCCCTGGCCGCTTTGGGCCAGGGCACAAGGCCCCATAGGGCCCAACTGTAGAGGGAGTGTCCCAACCTCTATTGACATAGGGTGGTGTCCCCTGTGTTTAGAATGCTAGTCCCTGGATCAATAGCTAGCATCCACAGTTTTAGATGTAATATCATGAAACAAAGGTCATAATATAACTTTATAACCAAGAAGAACATAATTTTATTACATCATACATAGCTCATTTGGCTATTACATTACATTGCAGCGGAATAACTATAAGCATGGGTCCTTCATCTTCAAAGTGCCACAGGCAGATGTTGGTTGCAGACTTTGTAATCCTAATCAAACAATCTTCACTAAAATCAATCAAACCTGCAACATTACAAGTTACAGCCACAAGGGTCAATACATTTGAATTGTATTGGCAAGCTTCACTACTATGTATAATATGAGTGGATCCTATCAATACATGCATATTTGGCTAAGTAGAGTTTTAGGCTCATTTGCTTAAAGCAATAATTTATCCTATCTTTTCAAAATGGTTTTGGTCCTTTGTCAAATCTCTTTTTCCAAGTTCCTTGAACTCCTTGGTAGAAACTCAAGTGTTCAAGTCCTTGTCAAAATCCCTTGAGATCCTTGGTAACCCCAAGTGCAACAAGTTTTATCAAATTCTCATGAGTTCCTTGGTAACCCCAAGTGTTCATGTTTTTAACAAAATATCTTGAGTTCCTTGGTAACCCCAAGTACATCAAGTTTTGTCAAAGTCTCTTGAGCTCCTTGGTAACCCCAAGTGCATCAAGTCTTTAAAAGTTTTCTTTTAGAAATTAGAATGTCGAGATCTCCCATAGTTCAAACTTTAGTTGCTCAGTATTGTCCATAACCGGGGACACGGCTAAGTACTTAGATTTTATTATCTTCTGCAGAAGGAGTACACTTTACCCACATGTCACAATCCCATCCTTTTGCCACCAGTGGCCTACTGGATTAGTGCTCACCAAGATGGAGTACTGGCAGATTGAGAATGTGACGAAGTCTTTCCAAAGGGTCCTCCCATACACCATTGATAGCTTGCCTTCAGCACCCATGTAGGATTCCAGGTCCCCATGTCCAGTTAACTGAGGACAGTGCATGAGTCTTCCCGATGTAGTTGACTAAGCCAGAGCCATAATAGCATGTGGTTGCACACGAAAGCCACAATTGGAGAAACATGTTCAATCTCTAAGTTTCCTAGGTGGTTTTCTTTTGGAGCACAACACAAAGTGATTCCCATAGACATGGTTCCTTTTGTTGCCACCCTCTCCAAAACTTAAAGCATCCTCCACCTAGGTGGTTCATTGAGTCCTTGTTTTATTATGTAAAACACAAGTCCTTTTCTCAACCTTTGTAAAATCTCAACATGTATCTCTTTTCAAAATATAGCATGTAACAACTACATTGTTTTCTCTAAGGAATGGATAGGGAATCCTATTAGGATTTTAGCATAGCATAAGTACAAAAAGTATTTTCATGCATGTTTCAAAATCCACTAAGTATAATGAAAATAGTAGGACTTTTGATGATAGTGTCACTTGCCTTTTTGGGTAGGGAATGATGGTTCACTCCTTGATCTTGCTAGTCTCACACTTTGCTAATTTCACTAAAATCAATCAAGCAAACATAATTTCAACTAGAATTCCAAATAATCAATCAAACAACAATTCACACACACAAAACAATGGGGTCTAAGATTTAAGTCATGCATGTGAGCATACAAAAGATGGTTCTATTTGTAAAGATGGTCTCCACTAGGCTTCTAAACTTTGTAAGTCCCAAATTGGTCATTTTCCAAGGTGGCAAAGTCATTTGTAAAAGGGTTTTATCCATAAACCATTTTTAAATCCATTCATTATTTTATGTGATGGAAAAAATATTTTTATCAAAGCAACAACTTCAAGTTGTTCACCAAATAAGTTGTTGTTTCCCAAAACTTGGTGTTTAGGGTCAGTAGGTTTGATCAAAACATTTTCCCAAAGTTTTCTTTACAAAAACATTTTCATAACAAAAATCTTTATTTTCATTTGGCTAGAAATGGACCAAATCAATTAATCTATCCTAAATTTCATCAAATTCATTTTTAACTCCATGGGTTGGTTCCTAGGGTCAGTGAGTTTACAACAAACTATTTTGCAAAGGTTTTAACCCTAAAAACATTTTTAAACAATTTTTCTAATCTAAACAAGCACACAAAATTATCAGCAAAAAAAAGCAAACTAACAGATACTATTTGCTAAACAAATTCCATGGTTGGCTAGGGTTTGTTCCACTGATTCCAACGGTATCAAATTTGTAAATTTTGGACGTGTGGATCAAAAGTTATAGTGTTTTCAAAACTGCAAACAATTCTGTTTTCAAATTTCTGTTTTTAACAATACTGGACACGCGTCATGATTAGATTGGACGGTACCGGTTCGTTCGGATTGACAGACGCAGACCGCAGGATCCACCTTGATCGCACGGCACAGATTCACTTTTACCCTTTCGCTCTGGTTCTATTCCTAACCGCTGGATCGAGATCGAACGGCTGCTGCAAGCTCGAGCTAAAACTAGCGGCGTGCAGTGGCTGGCGGCGGAGCGGCCAGACGGTGGCGCTACGGTGGCTACAGGAAGCAAAGTAGACAGGGGGGTGCTTACCGTGTTCGCGAGGTCGAGGTGGTGCTCGTCGTGTGGTCAACGTGGCAAGGGGCGCTCTGGTATAGCAGCGATTGCTCGCCAGAGTAGAGAACTGCGTCGGGTGGTCCTGGTTGCGGTCGGAGGAGACTCTGTAGATCACGTGGAGGCAAACAGAAGGCGTAGTTAGGTATGCAAGACCAAGGCGAAGATGCTCGCATCATTGAGAAGCAGAGGGGCGCTCGGATTCTACCTGGGGAACTTGACGGAGGCGAGACAGACGGCGGAGCTCAGTCGAGTTGGTTGCCGATGTTCTGGAGCACCCGCGGTTGAATGGGAGGTACAGGGAGATGCGTCTAGGTCTGGGGAGTGTGTGTGTGCGTGGTCGATGAGGCAAGGGGCGGCAGAGCTTAGCCGGAATTGACTAGAGATGGTGGTCAGAGCAGAGGGTGTGCAAGCTCGATTCAGGCAGCCTGGGGGCGCATTTGGGGGAGGAGATAGAGGGGAAAGGAGGAGAAGACGCTGGCGTTTTAACGTGCGTGGTCGCCGCGAGATTAAAGCTCGGTATTATGGCGAATTGAGCGCTGGATTGAATGGCAAGCAACGGCAGCGAGGTTTGGGGGAAGGAGGTCGCGCGGGTGAGGAGGATGAACAGGAGAGTGGGGTCAAGTCGTCAGTGGGAAAAGAAGTGAGAGGGAGGTCCACCAGTCATCGTCTGTCTGAGTTAGATTCTGAGTACAAAACGTTTTCCTTGGGAGGGGAAGCTGGGCTGGTTTGCTGGGCTTGGCCGGCTGGGCTAGGTCCAATTCCATTTTTTTCTTCCTGGAACCTTTTTCCTTTTCTAATTATTTTTCTCTTTTTGAAATTCAAACAATCAAACAACACTCAATTTGATTCAAACAATCACTAAACTTTGTACTTTGAATTTGGTTCTGTTTATCAACATAAACCAAATTCCAAAATAAAATAATAATTTTTATTCTTTTTAGGATCCATTCTTTAATTAAATAAAATGGATCTTTAGTTATTTAATAAAATAGGGTTTGATTTAATTAATAAAATCTCCATTTGAAATCCAAATATTTTCAAAACCAAATCAGTAGGTTTTATTTGGAAATAATGAATACTTGGAAACTTGTTTAAAACAAAATAACCTTTTATTTTAGGGTCCATTAATAATTAAATACAATAGACCTTCATTATTAAATCAAATAGGATTTATTTTATTTAAAATATTTATTTTGAAATCTAAAATAAAGCCAAAACACTTCAGTAGGTTTTATTTGAGAATATAAAATATTTGGAAAACTTATTTAAAATAATTTAATAAGTTTTTGATGTTTTAATTAAAATGGTAAACCTTTTATTTAGATAAAATTGGATTTTAAATCCTTATTAATTTATTTAAATAAACTTTTGCTATTTTTATTCAAAACAAAATGTTTTAATTCCAAAGCTTGGCCAATGTTTAATTTGGCTTTATAAAATAATCTTTATTTATGAATCCACCTTTTCTTTTGAAAACCAAATCTTTTACTAAAAGATCCAAAGTAGTAATTCCAAAATATTTTAATTTCCTTTAATAAATGTTTATCCTTATAAATCCCTTTAGGATTTATTTGATTCAAATTGGTTTGAAGTTCCAATTAAATTCAAAAAGTTTCTTCTGGCCCTGAAAATCAAACAAAGTTTTATTTTATTCATTTATTTTCACATTACAAGATTTGGAAAATCTTGGGATGTGACACCAACTGGCCAAACAAGGGGAAACCCTAATTGGACCTTCTAGAAGGGGGGGCGTTTCCTTGCCCCCCCACTCCTCCCTCCTTTGGCCGCCGGCCTAGGGCTTGGGGGAGGGGTTAGGGCAGGCGCCCACCCCTCTATATATAGAGGGCTGGGGCACACCACCCCACACACACCTCCCCTTCAAGCCAGTCGCCCTGCTGCCCTCCTCTCTCTCTCCCTCCCGACTGCGTGTAGGCGAAGCCCTGCTGCAGAAACTCTCCACCATATACACCACGCCGTCGTGTTGTAGATCTAATCCGTCTCTCCACCATACTTGCTGGACCGAGGAAGGAGGAGACGTCGAGGTGCTGCACGTGTGCATCTCACGGAGGCACCGCCACTTGTGGTGCTAGATCGGATCGGATCGCGAGGAGGAGAAGTAGCGACTACATCACCCACGTTCGGCGACGTTCCGCTGTGTGAATCTTCAAGGGTATGAAGATCTAATCCAATCTCTCTCGTTGTTTGCATCTCCTAGATTAGATCTTGGCTTCCCTCTGTTCGCATCCGTAGAAAATTTTGATTTACTATGCCGCGAAAACCTTCACGTTGCTCAGACGTGATCGTAGTCGACGCTGGGTGCAAGCGCTGGAAAGACAAGGCTCTTGAGACGCCAGCTGGCACAGGAACATGCCGAGTGGTCAAGGGGCGAGGGCGAGGTATGGCTGGAATTGGCTTGCGAGCTCGTCGGGCAGCGGGGTCTAGAGAGGAATGGGTAGCCTGGGGCGCTAGGGTGAGGCGAGGAGAGGGAAGAGGAGATCTTGGCGATGTCATGGCGTGGTCACGGGGCCATTACATGGCGTGGTTAACGCGTATTCACGCCAGCAATTCATCGGCAGTAATGGCCAGAGGAGGGGGGCACGGTCAGTGGCGGGTGGGGAAGAAAGGAGCTGGCGGTGGGGCCATTTCGTCAGCGAAGAGAGATAGGGGAGGTGGGGGTCCACGCGTCATACGCTGTGCGGGTAAGATATTTGGTCTGAAGCGTTTTTCTAGGGGAGAGGAGCAGTGGGCTGGCTGGGCTTAGTTGGGCCAGGCTAGTTGGGTTGGGTCCTTTACATATTTTTTTGTTATGTTTTGTTTTTCTTTTTCTCTTTTGATTTTTCTGTTTTGATTTTGAATAAGCAATTCAAACATTCATTTGAATTCAAACCTTTGCCAAAATTTGTGTAGGTTTAAATATTGATTAGTAGCACATTCTGAAGTCAAATTTTGAATAAAAACTTTATTCTTTTTGGAGTCTTTTATTTATTCAAAATAGGTTCTAGTTTTAAATCAAATAGATTTAATAATATTTTCAAACACCATTTTATTTCTTAAACCTTCCAAATCTTTTCAGTAGGTTTTTTTTACTTAATGAGGTGTCAAATAATTTATCTCGAATTATTTGGAAAGTGTTTAATTTGATTCATGGCTCATTTGAATTGGGTATTTGTTTTAATTCCAATGGAATTTAATATAGTTTTAATTCCCTAAATTTTATTTGGAATATTTATTTTATTTAAGTTGATTAAACAACTTTTGTTTCACTTGGGTAAATTCCAAATGTCATTTTCTCATGATTTAAATGATCATTCTTTTTAGGGATTTGCCTTTCTCAAAATAGGGATAGAATGGTTTAATGCCATTTTATTTTATTTTGGAAATTCTTTATCCTTTTATTTTATTTGGAATTGGGATTATATTCATTCCATTTGCTTAATAGATTTGGCCAAGATTTGATTTGGTCTTTAAATATTCTTTAATTAATATTTCTTTCATCATCTTATAAAATTCATATCTTTTTATTTACAGATTCAAACTTGGTGATTCCAATTTCTAAAATCTTTTTTAATATTTGTTTATCTTTTAAATGTCTTTAGGATTATTTTCTCTCCATTTGGTATGGTTTTTAGATAAGGGCTTCATTGGCTTTGGGAATTCAATTCCTTATCTTTATTAAATCCATAGGTTTTTATTTATGGTTCCAATTTATATGGCTTATAAAATTTCTATTTGTCATTCTTGATCATTTGTAAATTTTTGTTGACAAGATTTTATATGGATCAAATCCATAGGCTTGGAGATAACTTGGAAATGATTTTTATTCCACTAGGGTTTAGGGTTTGGATTTATTTTCCAAGTGTTTAAATTTCCAGATGCATTTTATGAGGAATGCATTTCACTTGATTTGGATTTTGTTGAATTCAAACTTTAATTAAAGTTTGTTCAAGATGGGATTTTAAGTTTCCATTTAGAAACAAAAAGTTTCTTTTCACCCTAAAATTCAACAATAAATTTATTTTGTTTATTTATTTTTCACATTACAAGATTTGGAAAATCTTGGGATGTGACAGGCTACCACCCTTAAAATAAATCTCGTCCCGAGATTTGGGGAGGCTAGGGGTTACAAGTTGGCTCAAAAGCATCTAGGGTACTACCACCCTTAAAAAATTTCCAACTAAATTACATCTTGGCTTGCTTGGGGTCTTGTTGAAATTTCTCTGGGCAAACATCTGCATAGTGTCCTTTGTTTCCACATCTGAAACATGTGACAAGGCTGAGATCCTTCATAGGCTTGTTTATCTTGTGCTTCATCTTTTCTGGACAGTTGCTTGCATAATGTCCTTGGTTACCACAATTGTAACATGTGATAAGATTGAGTTCTTCACGTATCTTCTATGGACAAGTTGCTACAAAATGTCCTAGATCTTTGCAATTGTTGCACCACACTTGGCTAATCTCCTTATACTTCTGCTTCTCTGGACATTCACTGGCATAGTGTCCCATTTTTTTGCAATGACCACATTGCACATGGATTTTGTCCTTCTTTTTCTTGGGTTTCTCCAATGCTAGGAGTGCTTCTAGTTCATGTTCTTCATATGTTATCTCAAAGGTAGGAATGTCTACTGGTCTCCTTGAACTTCTATTACTCTTTGGATAATATATGTGCCTCTTCTTTGGTCCTTTAAATTGAGTCATGTTGCTGGGAGATACAAGCTGAGATTTTCCTTTGTCTTCATCCTTCTTGGTAGACTTGGCTCTCTCATGGTAATCTTCAATCAGTTGTTGCACTCCACCTTGTTTCCTTTGTTCAACTATGGAGTAGATGGGGCATTGGATAGGGACATGATTATTTCCTTCACATAAGTAACAAGTAGCTTGGGATGTGGGGCATTGGTTAGCTGGATGTTTCTCTTCACAGTTAGGGCATTGATCTTCATGCTCCTTGGGAGTGTGATCCTTGTCTCCACAAATATTGCAAGCTTGGGTTCCTTCTAGAATAACATCTTTGTCATCCTTGTTGTCATAAACACCTTGGGAAGAGTTGTCTCCCATGTTGGTCATTTGAGTAGCCATTCCTTGCAACAATTGGGACTGAAGTTTAAAAATCCTTTGTATGGCTGGATCTAATCCATTGCTGTTTGCTAAAAGCTGAGTTGTCACTTGGCTCAACTGGGTTTGGTTTGCTAGTAGTTGTTCTCTCATGTGCATCTCTTGGTTGTTGTTGTTGTCATCATCCTTGATGTTGGAGTCTCTTGGAGAAGTCATCTGTTTGGGTTGGATTGGGATTAGAATAGGCAAAGTATTTCTAAGGGAATAATTCTAATCACACACATCACAAATTCACACAAGCAATGTGCAAGCAATCACAAACAAACATTCCACTCAAACAACAAAGTTCAAGCAAATTTTTAGGCAGCCAAGAATATTTTTGCTACACCACATAAGTTAGTGGGTTTTGACTTAAACTAAATATGGTGGTCCATCTATATGGTTCACTTGAAGTCTTTCCATCCTTCTTAGTTGATTCTTCTTGAACAAGATCTTTGTATCCTTGGAAAAATTCTTGGTCTCAAAAACTTCAAAGGTGATCATGGTTCCTTCTAAGTTGTGTTTCCTTAGTCTTCAAGTCTTGAGCAACATTTCTTGTCACACTTGTAGTCCTTAGTAATATCTATGGTTGAAGTCCTTGGTGAAATGTTGAAGATGTTGAAGTCATTAGAGTTGAAGATGTTGAAGTCATTAGAGTTGAAGATGTCCTTTGCACATGATGAAGTCTTTGGCCATGGGAAAGGCTTTATCCATCAAGTTGAAATAGAAGAGATGTGGAGTCAAAACCAAAAATGGTTGAGGAAAGAGTTTACAAGATTGTTTGTAAATAAGTTTTGGAACAAATACAACTCCTCTTTTCCTAAGGGGTTTGTCCAATCCTAGGGTTACAAATCCTACAGGCAACACAATGCTCTGATACCATCTGTAAGGTTCCCAACCTTTAATAAGGTAGAGATCCCTGTGTTTACAATGCTAGTCCCTGGATCAATAGCTAGCATCAACAGTTAAGATGTAATATCAAGAAACAAATGTCATAATACAACTTTATAACCAGGAATAACATAATTTATTACATCTTACATAACTCATTTGGCTATTACATTACATTGCAGCAGAATATCTATAAGCATGGGGTCCTTCATCTTCAAAGTGCCACAGGCAGACATGTTGGTTGTAGACTTGTAATCCTAATCATTTAACTTCACTAATATCAATCAAACCTGCAACATAACAAGTTACAGCCACAAGGGTCAATACATTTGAATTGTATTGGCAAGTGATACTATGGTAGTATAGTGGAGTCTATCAACTATATGCATTTGGCTAAGTGGAGCTTAGGCTTGCTTTGCTCAAAATAGATTTTCCTTATCATTTGGAAACACTAAGTTTTTGCTTTGACAAAATCACCCAAGGAACCACCAATAGAAATTGGTGAACCTTAAACCCTTGTTCAACCACAAGCTTTTAACTTAGAAATTTGGATGATGAGATTCTTGATAGCTTCCATGTATTGATGCTCAAATTGTCCTTTGTCAGGGACATGGCTAAGTACTTAGATTTTACAATCTGCAGAGGTGGTGCACTTTCCCCACAAGACTTGGTTTCACCAAGACAAGATCTTTCAAAAGCCTTCCCTTAGACCAGAATGGACGCATTCCAACCTATAAAACCCCTTGACGAGGTTTAATCTCGTCAATGCCCATTGTTATGGACTTGGGTTTTGGAGAAGATGGGGATGCTGGAGATCGTGGCACGGTTAACAGACAAGCAACCAGGGGACACGAGATTTACCCAGGTTCAGGCCCCCGGAGGGAAAACCCTACTCCTGCTTGTCTGCTCTTGATTACGGCGGAACCGAAGGTTACAGGGTGCGCAGATTCGATCTGGCGTGGAGGTGTGTGCGAAAGTATGAGTTGAGAGATCTAGGACGTGCCCTCCTGGCCTTTATATAGACTTAGGCAGGTCCCGGGCATAGTCCTAGTCGGTTACAGGTTCTAGGGTTTTACCCCTTTGAATTTCCTATCTACGCTAGTCTTGTTCTCCAAGGATCCGAAGGCGTCATGGGCCTTGGCACCCGAAAATCTTCATGGGCCAGCGTATATCTGCTGTGGGCCTTCCTTGGGCTGAACCAGGTATACTGAAGTCACGTACCCGTAGGGTATAACCATGTCGATGGCCCGGTGATCGGTCGAATAGATTGTGAGGACTCTTCCATCTTTCGGGTGCAACTATGTATTAATAGTATATGTGTGTGTGTGTAGGGATTGTTGATGCGTGTGCCTGACTCACCCGACGGATCAGGGTCAGTTAACTGTCTTAGGACGAAACAACACAATCTTCTTCAAGTTCGAGTCCCTCAACTCGGACCTGGAACATATGCGGGCGTAATTCGACTCAGGACGCGGAGGACTTACATGAGTGGGATTCCAGTGATTTTAATTAATGTACCCAACGCGTCCGTCGGGATTTTTCATCACGTCTGTTGACACGGATTTGTACTAGCAGAGCGCAGTCATGTACGTTGCCAGGCCGTCAGATGATATCTGCAGGTCTTATCTTTGCGTCGCAGACGCAGCATCCGAACATTTGTCACCACGGAGGTGTTTCGGGTGGCCAAGGATATTGTCGCTCACTCAGCGTTTGTTGGGGCAGAGATGCCGAAAAAAATTTGCGTGCTGATCCGAAAGATCACAGTCGAAGAATTCATAGGGTGCACGACTAGCGCTCCCTATGGGAGTAGCCCCCGAGTGTTTGTTCGAGTCGTAGACTCGAGCAGAGACTTTAGTTCAAGTATTTGTTCAGTTGTTATGTCCGTAAGACTCAAAAAAATTCGGATGCTTAAATCCATCCTTCCTATGGGAGTAGCCCCTGAGTCCGTAGTGGAGTCGTAGACTCGACGTAGGACTCGAAGAAAAACTTTGTCGTTATTCATCTTCTGGGTGCGCGGCCAGCGCTCCTGATAGGAGTAGCCCCCGAGTATTTAGTCGAATCGAAGATTCGAGTGAGTACTCTTAGCTATGGAGCCGAAGAATTGTAGTTGGTGCTAGTATAGCTTTTGATGACATCAGTGTTGACGATCGATGACCTCAAGCGTCTGCTACACCAAAGATGACTTGACTGGACGAACGTGGGTCCCACTTGCTGACTTTGAATTGACCGGTCACGCGCGGCGTGGAGATAATTACGGCGTCTCCTCGATTTCCGCGCGTAGTGGACGGCGTGGTAACGACGGTTCGTTGTGATGTTGACACGTGTACGGTTAGATCTGCCGTTGGCGTTAGGTCTTCTGGATGGACGGCTATCGTTCGTTATCTTCGCTGTTATAATCATTGGGGGAATCCGTGGTTTGTTTTCACCGCACCAGTTCTTGTGTTCACTGCCTCCCTGTGCTCGAGCGATTCTTGCTCCGTGCTGGGATTTCCTTCCACATTCCCGTCGTTCTTTCTACGTTTTCACCGCCGGCGCCGCCGTAGCGCAATGGGGAAGCCAAAGAAATCTTCATCTGCGGTTGGGACCAGCGCCGCCGGAGGAAAGAAAAGTACCACCGCCGCTACTCGCGTCACCGATGGTGGCTGGCAGCGATCAGATACACGGGAGAGCGATCTCCGCAAGCTTCACGAGCGGGGCCTGATCCCGCAAGATAGGGAGGCCGTCAAACTTCCCGGCAATGAGGTAATCCCCCGTCCCCCAACTGGGTATCGGGTTATGTTTCTCGCCTTCGTTTTGCGTGGGTTTTCTTTTCCGGTCCATGACTTCCTCCGTGGACTGCTCTTCTTCTATGGGATTCAGCTTCATCATCTGTCTCCCAATTCTCTTCTCCACATTGCGTATTTTATCACTTTTTGCGAGTGCTGGCTTGGCATTGAGCCGCACTTTGGCCTCTTCCGGAAGCTCTATTCCATGAAGAGGCAATCTGGTTCAGATGGTGTGTATCCCATTGGGGGTTGCATCATCTCCCTTAGTCCCAATATTCTCTTCTTTTCTTTTTCCATGTCTGAATCTGTCCAGTACTGGCGGAGGCGATGGTTTTATATCCGCGACTCCGTAGTGCCCGGTCAAGATTTTGGTCTTGTTCCCTTTGATCCCTCCCAAATGATTGAGAAGAAAAGGTCTTAGAAAAACCAAATCTTGGACGGTGAGGTGGCAGAGATAGAGGCCCTTTACCGTCGGGTGGAGGATCTCCAGCTGATTCCGGAGAAGGAGGTGAACGGCGTGGACATCATCCGAAAGTTTCTTGAGCGTCGGGTGCAGCCTCTCCAAGCGCGGGCGCACCCGATGTTTCTTTATTCTGGGCGCCGTGATCCGACGAGGGTTTCGGCTGAGAAAATGTCCGAGGGGGATCTCGACAGGGCGCTTCGCGCGCTGCTAAAGTTCAAAGCCGGAGAAGAAATCCCGGGGAAGTCGCTAACTCCTCCGTTTTCTTCGACGTTGGCCGTACCGCAGGTGTAGATTTGTGCACGTAGTGCTTTTTGTCGGCTGTGTTTTTCTTTCCTTTGTTTGCTAACAAAGTTCCTTCTGATTTTGCAGAGCTTCAAAGTTCCGGGCATGGTACCGCCGTTGCCCGAAAGGTATCCGAATGCCCCGGATAATGAAGTGGTTGATTACGTGTCCGAGCTACCATCGGCGCGATCTCCGGCGGAGGATGCCGACGAGTCGAGTGAGGACCATACGCGAAAATGGTCACGGAGCTCCAGCGAGTCTTCGGATTCCTCGACTCCTCCAACTCCCAGAAACCCTCTGGGCCTTGAGCGTCATAGTGACGGTCAGGGGGGTTCTACTTCTCCCATTCCTGCCATTCCTGTGCGGGCTGTAGCGCCGCACCCGCCAGCAAAGCGGAAGAAGGAAGAGAAAAAGGAGGAGAAGAAGGAAGAAAAGAAGGAGGAGAAGAGAGCCCGAAGGACTCCTCCTGTATTCGACCTGAGCTCACTGGGCTCGTAAGTTTCTTGCTGTAATATCGTCTTTTCTCCTTCATGATTGTTGTGCTTGTGCTGATTGGTTCGTGTGCAGGCATTCCTCCCATGATTCCTCTAGTGGCGGTGCACGGGAGATGATGGGGGAGTCGAAAATTGCGTCTCCTCCGCCTCAGGCGGTGGCGACTTCGGGTGGCGTGGCTCCGGATCCTCCATTGCAGGAGGTGAAGGTGGTTGCGCCTCAGAATTTTGCAGGCGGTCCTTCGGAGTCACCATCAGAGCATGTAAGTTTTTCTACTTCATGTCACGGGGGGAGCCCCCGAGTGTCTTCGTGTGCGAATTTTGTTTTTACTCCTTTGTATTGGGCGTAGCCCCTAAGCCCTTTTCTTACTGCTATTTCTTTTTCTGCAGCCTTTTGTGGAGGAGGCCAAGCGGCTGGTGCAAGAGCGCCTGGCGCTGGAGGCGAACCTTCGGCAGCTTCAAGGTATTCATCTGTCTTTGAATGCCTCTATTATTTATCCTGGTCCTGTTCATTGACACTTGCTTGTCTCAAATGCAGAGGAACATAACGATTCCCTCCGTGAGGTCGACGCTCTCAAAAAGAGCCTTGGTCAATCGGAGCAGAAGGCCGGAGCCGCCGTTGGCGCGAAAGAGCGCCTCGAGCTAGAGCTGACTAAGGAAGCCGAAGCGAAGGAGCATCTGCAGCAGGAGGCCGCAGATCGTGAGGAGCAGTTGGCCACCGTTGCGGCTGCTCGTGAAAGAGAGGTGGCGGCGAAGCTCATGGATGCTGCCAAGGCTATTTCGGGTGAGTGCTAGTTTTGTACTTGTTTTTTTTTCTTCGGGTCTTCTTCTGTGCTGCTTTTCTTCATGCTTTCCTTCTTAATTTTTGTCTCAGATGCCGCGGGCATCGAGTTCGACTGCGGTGCTCTAGAGCACGGGAGTGCGCTAGATGATGCCACTGTGGCGGTCGAAGACCGCTGCAGCACCGTCGTCAACTCCCTTGCTAAGGCGAAAGAGTTCCTTGGTCGCTTCTACAAGGAGCTTGTCCCAAAGGGCGCAGCCCTTGGTGATGTGGATGCTCTGGCGGAGTCTCTGTCAGCCGAAGCGCCTGTGGCGTATAAGCGCAAGCAGAAGGGCATTGGCGCGTTCGTCGGGCTGGCGATGGCCTTGGCGGCTGGAGCGGAGCTGGATCTGCCCCAGATCACCTCTCGGATGCCGACGGCTGCGAATGGATCCGAGGTAGCCTTTGCTGCCTATTCTGCTCGCTGCAAGCAATATGGGCCTAAGCTCATTGATTTGCTGTCTGAGTATGCACTGCGGCAGCAGGGTAGGGCCAAAGCTAGGAAGTCTGGCTCCGAGGCGACGCAGGGTCCCGCATCGTAGGCGTAGTAGACGTAGGGTAGTTTATAGTCTACTTTTGTTGTAAATATCTTTAAGAACACTATCCTTGTGCCACGTAGTGGCCTTATATATTTTAATGAATTCCTCTGAGTTGTGCTCTATCCTTGGCTGAATGTCTGTGTTCCTGTCTTTTGCTGCTGCTCTAGGTTCCTTCGGGTGCTGATCCTGTTGACGCCCCATCCGCAACGCCGTTGCGACCATCCTTGGATGATTCCTCACAGCTCACTTTCCTTCGAGATCGTGTGCGTAGTCTGGAGAGGGAGTTGCTCGGGTTACGTGGTCATGCCGACGTTTGGAAGTCCAAGGCGGATCGTGGTGCAGCCAGAGAGGAGTACTTGATGGCGGAGCTGGTTCGGTTGTCCGAGCAGCTGCAATGTAAGTTGTTTTTTGGTTCGAGGCTGTAGCTCGGTTCTTCGGATGAGCCTGCTGGCCTTACTCTTATTTTGTGCGATTGTTGCAGGTGCGAATCTTGCTCCGAGGGAAGAAAAGGAGCGTGTCGCTGTTCGGGTCAATTGCTTGACTCAACATGACATGGAGGCCGGCGGCTTCTTCTGGATGGATCGTGATCGCTCCATAGCTCTGGAGACGGTGCAGGATCGTGTCCATTAAGTTTCGTGGGTGCTCCGTCAAGTGCAGACATCGCTTGCCTCGGTGCTGCACGTCATGTTCCCTTTGGATGCCGTACCGACAAGCCTTGCGTGTCTTCTGTCGAAGTTTCGAAGCGTAAGCAATGTCAAGGAGTTGGTGCGGAAGCAGCTTGTCGCAGGAGTGAAGGCTGCTTTATCTCTTGTGAGCCTGCACCGGCCTGACGTGGATTTGGCTGCTGTGGCCGTTGGGCCACCTCTTCTCCCTGATGGTGGCGAGTGGGACATGCGTCCGCATTACGCGGCTGTAAGGCAGTATGCCGAACAGATTGTAGATTTGTTTGAGCAGCGTGCCCAGCTTATTCTTCAACATAGGTAGTACCTGTAAAAAGAAAGAGATGTAAAATTTGTATATTTCGGCTGGGCGTGTTGTGTCCTTTGTTGTAAAGGTTTGTTTGTGTGTGAGCACGCAGTGCTTTGATTGAGTATGTGTCCTTTTCGTTTGCCTGACATTGTCAGCTACTCAGGTGTACACGTTTGGTCCTTAGTCGATGAAATCGTGAGGTGGGGGGAGCCCCTGAGTGCGTTTGTAGCATGTAGTACAGTTGCAGAAAATAGTGAGCCGAAGTTTTGGGGCGAGACACTTAGCTTTATTTATATCGTAATGGAAGAAGTACATTGTTCGGCTGAATAGCCTTGGCTGAAAGCCTTATTGAAAGTAAAAGGGGGTAGGTTTCTATGGATAGAATCTTCGCAGGTGTGAGATATTCCATGGGTTGGAGTATGCGACTCCAGACTCCACGTGCTTGAGGCGATAGGCGCCACCTGGGATGACTTCGGTGATGACGTAGGGTCCTTCCCATGGTGACTCGAATTTATTCGGTCGTTTTTGCTTGAGTCGCAAGACGAGGTCTCCTTCGACGAAGGACCTTGGGCGCAGCCGGCGGCTGTGGTAGTTGCGGAGACTCTGTTGGTACACCGCTGATCGAGCTGCTGCTATATCCCGTGCTTCGTCGAGTGTGTCGACAGCGTCTTCAAGTGCAATCGTGGATTCGGCTTCGCTGTAAGCGACGACCCGCGGGGCCTGGTGGCGTACTTCGGCTGGTAGCACGGCCTCGGCTCCGTGTACCATGAAGAACGGTGTGTAGCCGGTGGAGCTGTTTGGCGTAATCTGTAAGCTCCACAGGACGGATGGTAGCTCTTTCGTCCAGTTTCCAGCTTTGTGCTCGAGTGAGCTCATGAGGCGCTTCTTGATGCCGGCGCCGATTAGGCCGTTGGACTTTTCCACTTGCCCGTTCGTTTGCGGGTGTGCCACTGAGGCATACGTGATGTTGATCCCTAGGCCTTCGCAGAAGTCCTGGAATTCTTTGGAGATGAAGTTCGATCCGTTGTCGGTGATGATGCTGTGTGGTACGCGGAACCTGTAGACAATGGACTCGAAGAACTTGACGGCAGTTTTGCCTTTCTGGTTGGTGACCGGCATGGCCTCGATCCACTTGGTGAATTTGTCGACTGCAACTAGGAGGAAGACCTGTCCCCCTTTCGAGGATTTTGGCAGTTTGCCGATCATGTCGAGGCCCCATTGAGCGAAAGGCCAAGCTATAGGTATGGGTCTGAGCGCGGACCCAGGTGCGTGTGGTTTGTCAGCGAACCGTTGGCATTCGTTGCATCTTCGGACGATGTCCTTTGCGTCGCTCATGGCCGTTGGCCAGTAGAATCCTGCTCATAGAGCTTTGGCGACAAGGGAGCGGCTGCCTGCGTGGTGGCCGCAGATGCCTTCATGGATGTCTTGGAGTATGGCCTTGCCGTCGTCGATGGTGGCGCATCGTTGAAGTACACCCGTGATGCTGCGCTTGTACAGCTCGCCGTTGATGATGGTGAAGGCTTTTGACCGGCGAGATATGCGCCGGGCGTCTGTTGGGCTGTAAGGGCAATTCTCCGGTTATCAAGAACTGGAGGTATGGTCGCGTCCAAGTTTCTTCGACTGCCATGACCTGCATTAGGTTGACCATGGCTACCTCTGTGTCCAGCTTTTCGGGTCCTTCGTGTCCTTCGGGTAGCGTAGCTCCCGAGTGTTCTGCTTCTTCGGATGATCCCTTGGGGAATTTCCGCTTGATGGATGGTACGCAGATTTGTTCGAGGAACACACCTGGTGGCACCTTTGCACAAGTGGAGCCGATGTTGGCGAGTCTATCGGCTTCCTCGTTGCTCTCTCTTCCAACGTGCTGAAGTTCGCAGCCGTCGAATTCTCCTTCGAGTGCGCTATAGAGCGCGCGGTACGCGATCATGTTTTCGGCGTGTGCGTCGCACTCATTCATCGTCTGCTGGACGACGAGGTTGGAGTCGCCGTAGATGACCAGGCGCGTTGCGCCGCATATCTTTGCCATCCTCATGCCGTGGTGAGGGCTTCGTATTCGGCCTCGTTGTTGGAGGCTCTGAATTTCATCTGAAGAACGTACTTCATCTTGTCGCCTTGCGGGGAGGTCAGTATGACCCCTGCCCCTGCTCCGGCTTCGCGCTTGGAGCCGTCGAAGTGCATTGTCCATGACTGCGACATGTCTGGGGTGTCTGGCAGCTGCAGCTCCATCCAATGTACTAGGAAGTCCGGGAGGACTTGAGATTTAATTGCGTGTCGCTTCTCGTAGACGATGTCCAAGGGTGACAGTTCGATGCCCCACAGGGCCACCCGTCCTGTGGCCTCTGGATTATTCAGGATGCTGTTCAGGGGTGCCTCGTTGACCACCATCACTTGGTGCTCCTGGAAGTAATGGCTCAGCCGTCGAGCCGTCATGAACACGCCGTAGGCTAGCTTCTGGTAGTGAGGGTACCTCTGCTTTGTTGGTGTTAGTACCTCGCTGAGGTAGTAAATTGGGCGCTGGACCCCGTGGGTCTTGCCTTCTTCGGGTCGTTCGACCACGAGTACGGTGCTGACCACCTGGTGTGTGGCTGCTATGTACAGCAGCAGGGGCTCGCGCTCCTTTGGCGTGACCAAAACGGGCGAGGTGGAGAGGAGCCGCTTGAGGCTTTCGAATGCGTCGTTGGCTTCTGGTGTCCACTCGAACTTGTCTGCCTTGCGCAGCAGCTGGTAGAATGGTAGGGCCTTATCGCCCATGCGGCTGATGAACCTGCTTAGTGCCGCTACTCGTCCTGCGAGCTGCTGGATGCCCTTGAGGTTTTTCGGCTTCTCCATCGTCATGATGGCTCTGATTTTCTTGAACCGCCTCGATCCCTCGTTGAGAGATGAAGTACCGAGCAGCTGACCCGATGGGACGCCGAAGGCGCACTTTTCGGGATTGAGCTTGATCCTGTAGCGATCAAGGTTGTCGAACGTCTCGCGGAGATCGTCGATAAGTGTCCTTGCCTCCTTAGTTTTTATTACTATGTCGTCGACATAGACTTGGACATTGCGACCGATCTGGTCCTTAAGGCAGGCCTGCATGCATCGCTGGTACGTGGCACCTGCGTTCTTTAGCCCGAAGGGCATTGTGTTGTAACAGAATACTCCAAACGGTGTGATAAACGCCGTTTTCTCCTGATCTTCGACCTTGAGCCGAATCTGGTTATAGCCTGAGTAGGCGTCGAGGAAGGAGAGTTTCTCGCAACCTGCATTCGAATCGATGATCTGGTCGATCCGTGGAAGAGGGAAGTGGTCCTTTGGGCAATGCTTGTTTAGTGACGTGAAGTCCACGCACATCCGCAGGATGTCCGTGTCCTTCTTTGGGACCATCACCATGTTTGCGAGCCACTCGCTTTCTTTGATTTCCCTGATGAAGTCTGCAGCGAGTAGTCTATTGATTTCCTTGCCGATAGCTTCGCTCGTGGCTCCGACAGTCTTCGGATGGACTTCTTGACTGGCTTGGTGTCTGGAAAGACATTGAGTGCGTGCTCGGCGAATTTCCCTGGGAACTCCTGGCATGTCCGCAGGACACCAGGCGAAGATTTCCCAGCGCTCACGGAGGAATTCGGAGCGCGCCTTCCTATCTTGATCTTGAGGTCGTTGGCGATCAAGGCCGTCTTGGAGGCATCCGTCGGATGGACCTGTACTTTCTTGGTGTTGACGGTGGAGTCGAAGGACATGTCAGGTGCGTTCTGCCTTGTGACTGGGGGTACCCCATTGTCCGTTACATCACGGAGCCTTACAAGCTCGTCTTGCATGCCGAAAGATTGGGAGATTTTGTTGAAATCCCTGTCACATTGGTCCGATTGGGTGAAGCTCCCGTGGACTGTGATGACGCCCCTTGGTCCTGGCATCTTGAGTAGGAGGTATGCGTAGTGCGGGTCGGCCAGGAACCTTGCGAATGCTACATGCCCCAGGATGGCGTGGTATTGCGACGGCCAGTCCACCACTTCGAATTCTAGGCGCTCCTATCGGAAGTTTTCCGACTTCCCGAAGATAACGTCGAGCCCTATTTTGCCCAGAGGGAATATGCCCTTTCCTGGGACAATGCCGTGGAACGTTGTGTCTGATTGTTCCAGGATGCATTGCAGGATCCGTATAGCTGCTAGAGTGCTTGCGAACATTAGATTTATGCCGCTGCCACCGTCCATGAAGACGCGGCTCATCTCGAAGCCTCCGATCTGAGCCTCCAGTACCAAGGCAGCATGGCTTGGTCGAGGGATCTGGCAAGGGTGATCCGCGCGAGTGAATGTGATGCAAGACTCCGATCCGCTGAGGTACTCAGGGATTGCAGGCGGGGTTGCCACGGCCAAGTTGATTTGTCGAGTGATTTTCTTATGCACCCTGTTTGTGGGGCGTCCCTTCTGGATCATATTTAGTGCTCCCTTTGGTGGGGGGTATCCAACCCCGGCGTTGTTTTGCGCTGGTGCGACTGGTTGGTTTGGGCCTCCAATAGGTGGCGGTGGAGGAGCTCCGTGTGCTATTTCTCCTGGCGCGGGTGCGTTTCCGAACGCAGGGGTTGGGGCTTGTTGCCTCATCTGCACCATGCTTTCGCTGAGTTTCTGGAACTCGCGGCAGTCCTTGAGCATGTGACTGGATTTCTTTTTGCCATCTTGTTTGTCGATGTAGAAGTGGATGGTGCATGGACCCGAAAGTTTTTCGAATGCTGAGGGTCCGTTGTCGTGGTCGCGGCGTTGCCACAGCTGTTGGTCGTCATTGTCGCGAAATTCCTCCATGGTATCCTCCGGCATTGCTGTTGTCGTTGCGGCGGTCGGCGTAGCCAGCCGCGACCATGTCGGGTCTGTCGCGGTCTTCGTAGACACGCGATCTCCTCTTGCTTCGGCGTTCTCGCCTTCGGCCATAGTCGTCCTCTTCATCTGATTGCGCTCGCTGGATGCAATCTTCGCCGTTTGCCCAACTGTTGGCAATTTCCATGAGGTGGTCGAGTGTCTTGGGCTTGACACGCCCAAGTTCCTCCTTGAAGTCTTGGCGTTTGACGCCGTCTCTGAAGGCGTCGATGGCCCTCTCCTCGGAGATATGTGTTGCGGAGTTCTTGGTGGTAGACCAGCGTAATATGTACGAGCGAATAGATTCCCCCGTTCTCTGAGTGCAGGCTCGCAATTCTTCGATTGAGGCGGGCCTCTTGCTGGTGCCCTTGAAATTTCGGATGAAGCTGTAAGCTAGCTCCTCCCAACTTCGGATGGATCCTGATGATAGGCTGCTGAGCCAGACCCGCGCCGCGCCTGTCAGCTGCAGCTGGAGGCATTGCATGGCGGTTTCTTTGTTACCGCCATGCAGCTTGACGGATGACAGATGATCGCTGAGCCAAGATTTTGGATCTTGCGTGCCGTTGAACTTCGGAGTATCCGAAGGAAGCTTGAAATTGCGTGGCATCTGTGTTCGCCGAACAGATCTGCTGAAGCATCGAGATCCACAGAGTTCTCCTTCATCTTCATCCATCTCGGACTCATACGAGCATGCGCGTTTGGCTCGTGCTTTGTCGATCTTGCGCTGTGTAAGCGCGTCTCTGGCGTCGTAGTCGCGTTTATGGCGATGCGAGCTCTTCTTCCTTCGGGGAAGGTCGTGCTCCTCCTCCTCTTCGGATGAAGGGGTGGGGCTCCGGTCGCGTCTGACCGGAGCTTTCTTCTTCGGCTCCGCAGGAGCGTCTTCATGGAGCGCAGCTCCGACGAGTCCGAGTCCGGTGAGTGCGGACTTATGCATGGCTCTTTTCGGGTCCCCTTCCGGAGGTTGGTGGGCCGCGAGATACGCAGTGGCTGCCATGATCGCAGCTTGCGGTGTCTTCGGGATGATGTTGCCGTCGGCATCCATATCCATGAACGACATGTGGAGAGTTCGGGTCACATCACGGCGTTCCTTGGGATCCATGTTCTCCACCCGGGAGCGGTGCTTGTTTCCCTAGTTTCCGTTCGTGCTGGAGCCGGGTGCCATGGCGGAGAGCGCAGCTACCGGACTCGGAGGCTGCTTGCTTGCGTTTGTCGAGCGTCTCCTGCATCTTGACTTGCTTCTTGTGTTCCTCGATGAGGAGGTAGTGGTACGCCATCAGTAGGTCACCTGGGGAGTCCACACGTAGGACTATGTCGCCTGCAACGGCACGGTGTGCCTGGACCCATCCTTCTTTGCTAAGTTGGATGACGTGGCCGTTGTTTTCCCCTTCGGGTGGGGGGGACTGGCTTCTTCTGTTCCCGCCGTTTCCGCCATTTCTATCCTGCGGGTTCGGGTTCGTGTTGGGCGGCGGGTTAGGCGCTTGTTGCTCCTGGATGACTGCGGAGCATTGGTAGCGCTCTTAGATCGGTTCGCTGCTGCCGCAGCTTTCAGATCCGGAACCGTAGATCTCTTCATACGAAGGCGGATCGCACAGATCGGAGTTGCAGCTGATGCTGTTGTAGAACTCATCTGTCGATGGTGATGTGCGTAGCACGGGGTGTGGAGCCCACGAGGCAGGCCTGATCGATGGCACGGGCACCCGCTCAGGAAGGCGGAGCGTGCCAGTTTGTCCCACCTGGAAGCAGAAGCTCCCGAACAAAATTTCGAGTCCGCCTACGGCTCGAAATCCTTCATGGTGGCCGCGGTGGGCGGTGAAGTCGAAAGTGCCGAAGGAGGTGATTCTCCGTCGCCGGATTTGTAGATCGATCGGTCGGGACCGTCATGATCGCCTGATCAGCCCCGATTCCTGACGGGCGCCAATTGATGAGGTTTAATCTCGTCAATGCCCATTGTTATGGACTTGGGTTTTGGAGAAGATGGGGATCTTTGGAGATCGTGGCACGGTTAACGGACAAGCAACCGGGGACATGAGATTTACCAGTTCAGACCGGAGGAAAACCCTACTCCTGTATGCGCTCTTGATTACGGCGGAACCGAAGGTTACAGAGTGCGCCGATTCGATCTGGCGTGGAGGTGTGTGCGAAAGTATGAGTCGAGAGATCTAGGACGTGCCCTCCTGGCCTTTATATAGACTTAGGCAGGTCCCGGGCATAGTCCTAGTCGGTTACAGGTTCTAGGGTTTTACCCCTTTGAATTTCCTATCTACGCTAGTCTTGTTCTCCAAGGATCCGAAGGCGTCATGGGCCTTGGCCACCCGAAAATCTTCATGGGCCAGCATATATCTGTTGTGGGCCTTCCTTGGGCTGAACCAGGTATGCTGAAGTCACGTACCCGTAGGGTATAACCATGTCACCCCTACCACCAACTGTCCATTTGGCTAAGTTCTTGCAACCTATATGATCTAGGCAGAGCCCATAATGCCAAGTGGCTGCACTTGAAGCTTCTCAACATTTGACATCTCAAATCTCTTTGTTCCTGGGTGGCCATCCACAAGTGAGACACCAAGTTTTCCCCAGCATACTGGACTTGGTGATGCCCAAGTTTTCCCCAGCATGCTGGACTTGCATGAGCACTCAACACAAACCATTCCTTCCATTCCACCCAGGTGATTCATTCACTTAGTTGTTTTATTAAACAAAACACAAGTCCTCAGACTTAGAAATTTTCCATAGCATGAATTTATATTCCACCCTTGTTTTCTACTAGCTAAGCTAAGCATGATAGTAGTAGGAATCTTAACTTAGGAAATTCTACTAAGGTTTCATCTACTAGGTTTTCCCATGGCATAGTTTATACTTAGCAAAAATTCCATGCAAGTCCTACTTAGAAATATCACTAGTGCATAGTGAAAATAATGGGATAAAAGTATGTAGCATCACTTGCCTTTTTGGTAGAGGGTATAAGTTCACTCCTTCATCTTTGCAATGTTCACACACTTCAAGTCACTACAATTCAATCAAGCAAACAACATTTCAATCTACCATTCAAGCAATTCATCACATAAAATCATAGTAACAAAACAATGCATGCAAGCATGCTAAAGATTGTTTTATTTGTAAAAGTGGTTTCTAATGGTTCATAAACATTTGAAAACACCTAATGGTCATTTTGTAAAGTGGCAAAATCATTTGTATAAGATTTTACTTCATGAACCATTTTTAGATCAAGTCATTATTTTATGTGGTGTAGAAATGCTTTTAATAAGGCAAAATTCTATAGGTTTCACAAAATATGTTTTCAAACCATATAACCTTGTGTGTCGGGTCAGAGAGTTTATTTCCAAAACATTTCTCAAAGGTTTTCTTCCAAAAGCATTTTTAATAATTAAACCATATTTTCATTTGACTAGAAATGGTTTAAATCAAAGATTTATTCATTTGCTTTACCAAATACATTTTTGAAACCACAATTTGTTTCCTATGGTCAGTAGGTTCAAAACACACCATTTGCCAAATATTTTATCCTCAAAAACATTTTGGAATAAATTTTATATCCTAAACATGCATACACAAGTTTCTGTAAAAACAAACAATTTAATAGAAGCTTTTTACTAAGCAAATTGTATGGTTGGCTAGGGCTTGTTTTTCTGAATCCATTGATATAAAGTTTGCAAAATTTGGACATGTGGTTTAAAGTTATGGATTTTACAAAATCTAGCATCTATAGGTCAAATCTGTTCTAATTCAAACGAACTGAGCCATGCGTCTTGTTCTTATTGGTCGAAAACGTTTCGCGTGGATCAAGCGATGCAGGCCGTAGGATCTAAAGTGGATCGTGCGGCACTGAGCACTACTTACCCCTTCGGTTAGTGTTCTATCGCAGCGCTCGGATCTGGATCCTACAGTGCACAACACTCGGCCACAGATGGGCGGCCACTAGCAGAACTGAAAAAGCAACTGGATGCCATGCTGGAAATTGGATTGATTCAACCAAGTTCGTCACCATGGAGATCACATGTCTTGTTTGTGGACAAGAAAGATGGAGGTAACCGTTTGTGTACGTATTACCGAAAGTTGAATGATGTCACTATCAAAAACAAATACCCATTGCCCAAGATAGAAGATTTGTTTGACCAGTTGACTGGTGCCAAAGTGTTTTCTAAGATTGATCTTATAACTGGCTATCATCAACTCAAGATTCGCGCAGAGGATATCCTGAAGACTGCCTTTACCACCAGATATGAATTATACGAGAATACGGTTATGTCTTTTGGATTAACCAATGCCCCCGCTTATTTCATGAATCTCATGAATAAGATTTTTATGGACTTCCTGGATAAGTTTGTCGTTGTTTTCATCGATGACATTCTGACTTATTCCAAATCAGAAGAAGAACATGAGCTACACCTAAGGACCATTCTTGGAACCCTTAGAGAGCATCAGTTGTATGCCAAGTTTAGAAAATGTGAATTCTGGTTACAGGAGGTAGGATTCCTCGGACATATCATATCAGCCGGAGGAATTGTCGTTGACCCTGCAAAGGTGAAAGATGTCGAAGATTGGCAAGCCCCAACCACTCAAACCCAAGTTCGTTCCTTTATCGGATTAGCGGGATACTACCGCAAGTTCGTAGAGGGATTCTTGAGTATCGCCAGACCGATGACCCAATTGCTGAAGAAGGACAAGAAGTTTGAATGGACGGACAAATGTGAAGCGAGTTTTCAAGAACTCAATAGAAGATTGATTTCAGCCCCCATCGTGATCATGTCGGATATCACGAAGCCCTTCGATGTGTATTGTGACACATCCAAGATCGGCCTAGGATGTGTGCTAATGCAAGAAGGAAAAGTTGTATCCTATCTATCTCGACAACTGAAGCAGCATGAACAGAACTACCCAACCCATGACCTCGAACTCGCAGCCGTAGTTCTAGCCCTGAAGACATGGAGGCATTATCTCATGGGAAACCGTTGTGAGATTTACTCGGATCACAAGAGCCTGAAGTATATATTCACACAGAAGGAGATGAATATGAGACAGAGAAGATGGATTGAGCTAATCAAAGATTATGATCTGGACATTCACTATCACCCTGGTAAAGCTAATGTGGTAGCAGATTCCCTGAGCAGATTGCCGTGCCGCTTGAACTCCATGATTTTGAAAGAGCAACCAAGTTTGCACAAAGAGATGGAAGATTTCCGAATGGAATTAGTGAGTGAAGGACTTTTAAATAGAATAGAACTTCAACCCACTTTGATCAGTCAGATCAAAGAGGCGCAGAAAGGAAATGCAAGTATCGACGGAATCAAGCGTCGTATCGGTACAGGCAAAGTACCCGGATTCACCGAAGACGAAGAAGGAGTTCTGTGGTACAAATGACGCCTTTGTGTACCAGCAGATTCAGAATTGAAAGAAATGATTTTGAAAGAGGCCCATGATACTCTTTATTCCGTCCACCCCGGAGGAACGAAGATGTATCAGGATTTGAAGGAACAATTTTGGTGGCATAAGATGAAGAGAGAAATCGGAAGCTATATCGCCAAGTGTGATATATGTCAGAGAGTCAAGGAGGGACATCAAAGACCCGCTGGACTGTTGCAACCTCTATAGATTCCGAAATGGAAATGGAATTCAGTTGGAATGGACTTTATCACCGGATTGCCTACTTCTAGTAGGGGAAATGACTCTATTTGGGTCATAGTTGACAGATTTTCCAAAGTCGCCCATTTCTTACCAGTCAAGACCACGTACTAGAGTTCGAAGCTAGCAGAGTTAGTCATCGCTAGAATCATCAGTTTACACGGAGTCCCCAAGAACATCGTATCGGATCGAGGAACTCAGTTTACCTCAAGATTCTGGAAGAAAGTCCAAGAAGGTATAGGAACCCGACTAGATTTCAGCACAGCGTATCACCCTTACACTGATGGACAAACGGAGCGAGTAAATCAAATACTCGAATATATGTTGAGAGCATGTGTGCTAGAGTATGGATCTAAATGGGAAGACTGTCTGCCTTTCGCAGAATTTTCTTACAACAACAGTTATCAAGCAAGTCTGCAAATGGCCCCATTTGAGTTTATGTATGGAAGGAAATGTCGCACCCCTTTGAATTGGTCGGAAGTAGGAGAGAGTCAAATTTTCGGACCCGATATCCCACGAGAAGCAGAAGAGAAAGTTCACAAGATTCGTGAGCACCTCAAGACCGCCTAGTCAAGACAGAAGAGTTACGCCGACAAGAGACGTCGAGACCTTGCTTTCAATATCGGAGATTTTGTGTATCTTAAAGTGTCGCCATTGAAAGGAATGTAGTGTTTTTCAGCTGAAAGGAAAGTTAGCCCCCAGATATATCGGACCCTTCAGATTCTGAATCATCGAGGAGAAGTATCATATCAATTGGAACTGCCAGAAGAAATGTCAGCCGTGCACAATGTGTTCCATATATCATTACTTCGCAAATGCCTCGAAGTTTCGGAGAAGACTGAAGTGTTCAAGAACATTGATCACCGGACCATAGAAATCAATGATGACCTGACCTATCCCGAAGTACCCATCCATATTTTGGAAGAAGCTTTTAGGACCACCAGGACTCTAAGCATCAAGTTTCTCAAGATTCAGTGGAGCAACCACACTGAAGAAGAAGCTACCTGGGAGCGTGAAGATCACATCAGGACGGAGTTTCCCGATCTCGTTAAATCCTAGGTAATCTTTTTTGTCCTTTTTCAAATCTCAGGACGAGATTTTGTTTAAGGGGAGAAGGTTTGTAACATCCCAAAAATATAAAACAAGGATCATCAAACTCTAATCACTAAAATTAGAGTTAACAAAAACTTTGATTAATTAAAATCATATGAATGCATGTGTGAATGAAATGATTTGACAATTGCATGAATCTAATTAGCAATAAATGGTTTAAAGACAATTGTAACATCATCTAGAACATTTCCAAACATAAACAAATAAACAGAAAAGCAAAAAACAAACCAAATAAAGAAAATGGTCATTTTTGCCAATCTTGTTCACTAGGTCACTTTGAGTGTTTCTAGTCCAAGATTTCAAATAGAAACTTTCCCAATTCTTTTCACCCCTTTATAGAACTAGTAAAAGTGAATCAAGGCCCACCTTTCAAACTTGCAGAAACATTTGGAAACCCTATTTAAATCACAATTCAAAATTTAATGTTATTCATATGTGAAGATCATCCATTTTAAAAACCCAACCAAACCAGTGCCCCTCGACTAATCCAACTAACCAGACACTCCCTAGTATGTGCGTAGCAAACTCACAAAGTTTGAATTCAAAATTCAAATTTAAAGTTCTTGCGGCCATTTCATCGAACACCTTGCAGATTCAAATCAAACAAACAACAAACACTATAGTGTGCAGTAAAATTGGCCTAACTTGTTCCCTCTCTGGTTGCAACTAGCCCTTAGTAGATCATCCAGCCCCTTTAACTATCTTTAGCACCATTGTAAGAAAGCCTAGCCATCAGTGGTGAGCATGCCGAGAGCAAACTTGCCACCCCATTGTCGCCAGCGAGCTAGCGGCCGCACTAGCCTCGCCAACCTTGTCTGGGACATGCAGCACCGTCTACCACCACTCTCTATCCCAGCCCCGAGCAATGCCATCCCCTGGACCACACACCACGCCAATTCCAAACCTCTCTGCGACCATGCTGAGAGAGAGCTCGTGCACCACGCTCGACCAGCACCCACAGACCGCGCACCGCCCTCGCCGCTTGCAGGGATGATCGCTAGCACCCACAGACCACGCACCGCCCTCGCCGCTTGCAGGGATGATCGCCAGCACCCCGCCAGACATGCCCGTTCGCCGCCGCGCGGACCACGCACGTTGTGCGCCATCAAATCCTCCGTCGGAACATAGCACCGCCCCTACCGTCGCCCATGCCAATAGCTGCCTGTGTCGTCGACCACGACGAGCTCAGCCCGCGCCCGTCGGCCCCCTCTCGCCACTATAAATAGAGGCCTCCACCGCTCGTATTCGCCACACCAGTTCACTCCCCTCTCACCCAGAACCACCTCACCCCACTCCCGAAGCACAACGAGCAGCGCATCGCCGGAATTTGGCCAGAGCCCACCGCTGCTGGAGAAGAAGGGAGCCGTCGATTGGAGCCGCCTAGGAGGAGCTGCCGATACCAGGAGAACCGCCGTCGTCGACTTCGTCGTTCGCCCCCATCGCCGACCCTCGCCTGAGCCCCAGTGAGCCACCCACGACCCCCACCTGTCGCGTTAGGGTTCTGTCTCGCCGGCGCTGCCCGACGTGGACGATGAGCCGTAGTCGTTCGATTAGATTTAGATCGTGCGGCCTAGATCACCCCGTACCACTTCGCCCCTCCCAGTCTCACTGACGCGTGGGGACAATCACTTAAACAGCCCGCGTACGCGCTGTGTGTAATGGGTCGGCCCAGTAAAACATCCCGCACAACCCGACAATTCAAATTAAGCTTTATTCTTTTAATTTCAAACACAGTTCTGTACCTATATTCAAAAATCAACCCAGCTCGATTCACTAAACCAAAATGCATGAATCCAATGTTTCTAGAAAGGTACTGAAATGCTTAATCCAAACCCGTTGGATTCAAATCATTTGGATCTGTGGATCAACCATGGTAAAACTAACAAGGCAGAAGCTTTTCTGCATTCAAATATTTTCAAAATTCAACCATAAAAGCTTTTGAGTTGATTCCAACTCTCAAAAATCACATTTGATCATACCTTTCAGAATATATAAAAACATATGGGTTTACTTGCAGAAATAATGTTCAAGTAATAAAAGAATGCCACATAGGCATTTCTAGTCACTTTATTTAGTTAAAATAAAAAGGTTAAACCTTATTAAATTGTGACACCACTTTAAATCACATTCCCATATACTGAAATATGTGGTGATGACATGTGTCAACATGATCCCATGTTTGAGTTGGAGAATATTAAATCTTAAGTAGTTTTTCAACGAGTAGAAATTACTTTTCTCAAATTAACATAAATAAGACAAATGCTTTAATCCTTGTGATGTTAGTGATGATGCTAGATCATCTATAGTGCACCTTTGTGTGATGATTGAAAATAGTTAAGTATTGTTTGGTGATTGTGTGCCTCGTATTTATTTATAGACGCTAGTACCGACCAAGGATACGGGGAGGAAGGAGGATACTACGAGGAGGAAGACGAGGAGAACTTCAACCACTGCTCTGCTCAAGGCAAGCTTATACTGATACTTATGCAAGCTAATACTTACTTATTACCATGACCACTATATGCCTTAAGCATATGTGATCATATCCACTTGATAACCCAATCCTAGTTTTACTTGCAAGCTCTATACTTTCTTCTTTATCAAAGGTTTCTCTTAGAGTTTACATAGTGAATTGTAGATACTAGAAGAATATTGGAAGGTAGCATAAAGATCATAAAATTTGGCCTAAGTTAGATAATCTTGATGTCATCTTAAGGCATGAGATTGAACTTAGCAAATCTCCACTTGTTTACCACCGCTCATTAGGATTTACCACCACTTGTAGATGCTAGTGCTAAGTATAAAACTTGATCAACTTTAGATGGGAATACTTGGTGAAAATGGTTATAAAAACCTTAGAATGATGAGTCATTCTACTGAAATGTTTTGACATGTGTTTCCGAACACTAGATTATTTTGATGATGAAAATGTTAAGGCTTGAGACTTAGCCCTTTATAAAACTGATGATTGTCTGGATGCGATACCATTCCAATTTTATCGTACAACCACAATACCCGAAATTTGGGTAGGGCTTGACTGGAAATTTATATACCTTAGTATGGGTTCCCTCGCGGCCAAGGTCTGATCTGAGGCTACCTTGTGAAGATTGTCCACCTGTGCAGTACCCAAGGTGACAGTTGGTCATGGTTGGGAGGCCAAACTCACAGGAGAGGTGCCTATACTAGGGCGTGTAAATGAAAGGTTAGGATTGATTATCCGCATACTGAGTATGGTGAATTCAGGATTTGTTAATGAGGGATGTATCGAATGTTGTGGTGAAAGTGTATAATCTATGCAGAGTGTCAAACTATTCGAATAGCCGCGTCCACGGTTATGGACAGTTGGAGTGGCCATACTGTTCCCCATTAGATGTTTTCAAAATGACTTGTGAAATGAATTGTTGCTTTGACTTGACCACAATAGAGTTATGATATGAAATTCAAATTCCCACTTAGGTGTATAAAAATTTCAAATGAATTTCTTGCTTCTGAACTCAGTAGAGGTAAATATGGCTTTTTGCAAAACAACTCTAGATCCTAGTATCCTACTACAAAAACCCCCCTTAACTTGTTAGTATTAGTTTGCGAGTACTTAAAGAGTACTCATGGCTTTGTTCCTGGCTATTCCTGTGGCCAGACTATGAAGAGTAGTATCAGGATGACAGACTACAGGAAGGTTACGACAACTAGGATCATCTCCCATCGCCAGCATTGCCTGTGACCCCGAAGATGGATCTTCTCCTACGATATCGTTACTATTACGTTATTCCGCTGCTTGAGTTGTATTAAGAACTTCATCATGAGATCCTTATTTGTGTAAGACCTTATGTATGGTTTGTAATGGATGATGTACTGTGATATCCAAATCTGTTATGTCTCGCAAAAATGGTAGTCCTGGGATTGCGATGTATGGCATAACAGGCATCTGGGATTAAAAATCCGGGTGCTAACACTCATGTACCCCCTTGATTTTCATATTGTTGATATACCTTGAGATGATTTTTGTCCTATTCTTTTAGGTAGGCATTTTGTCTCCATAACCAAAGATCAAATTGATAATAAAAGGAGACTATTTCAATGATGTTTGGAGAAGAGGAAATGGCATTCCACTTCGCCAAACTAAATAAGAGGCCATATGAAGTGGAAGATATCAAGGAAGGGAAAACGATTGCCGAGCTAGCTGCAATTCATTTCAGCACTCCGCGGGATCAATTAGAGAGGAGCCTAATTAATTGGGAAGAGGCACCAGATGATGAGGAAATAGAATGCATGGATGATTACCTTAATTATATTCCGAAAGCACAAAATCCACATGACTATGAAGAACTGGTAAGAAAAGGAGACGAAGAACCTCCACCAATTGAATTGAAACGACTTCCAAATGATATGAGGTATGAGTTTTTAGGTAATAAAAATAAATGTCCTGTTATTATTAGTAAAAAAATTATTAGAAAATAAAAGAAATAAACTCATTTCAGTCTTGATCAAGCATCGTGAAGCATTTGGATATACTCTAAGTGATAATAGATCCATCTATTGTAACACATAAGATTACCATGCTTGAAGATGTTGTACCTGTAGTTGACACACAGAGAAGGCTTAATCCGAAAATGAAGGAAGTAGTAAGAAAAGAAGTTATACTCTTAATACATGCGGACATAATATATCCTATTTCTTATAGCAAATGGGTTAGCTCAGCTCATTGCATACCAAGACAAGGGGGTCTTGATGCTGCTATGAATGAGGATGGTGAGCTACTTCCTATAAGACCTATTATTGGATATCGCATGTGCATTGATTTTAGAAAACTAAACCGTGACACATAGAAAAATCATAAACCTATACCATTTGTGGATAAAGTTTTAGAAAGACTTGGTAATAATTTTTATCTCTTTTCTTGATGGTTATTATGGATATTCTCAAATTGCTATACAACCAGAAGATCAAGATAAAACACCTTTCTATTGTCCTTATGGCACATATGCTTATAGATTAATTCTGTTTGGCTTATGCAATGCAGCTACAACTTTTCAAGAATGTGTTTTAAAAATCTTTGATGATCCTGTTGAGAAGACTATGGAAGTTCTAAGAGATGATTTTGTTGTTTGTGGAACAACATTTGATAATTGTCTCTACAATTTAACCAAAGTTTTACAGAGATGCAGGCAATCAAATTTAGTTTTGAATTGGGAGCAATGTCGATTCATGGAAAGAGAAGGTAAAGTTTTTGGACATAAGGTTTCAGAAAAGGGTATAGAAATAGATATGACTAATATAAATGCTATAGAAAATCTTCCAATACCTCAGGACATAAAAAACTTAAAAATGTTTTTGGGACATGTAGGTTTTTACAAGAGTTTTATAAATTTTTTTGCTAAAATAGCTATGCCTCTCACTAACCTTCTTGAGAAAGAAACTCCGTTCTACTTAGATCATGACTGCATTGCAGCCTTTGAAAACCTTAAAAACAAATTAGTTTCAGCACCTATCATGCAATCTCCAAAATGGGATGAACATTTCGAAATCATGTGTGATGCTAGTGACTATGCTTTAGGAGTTGTGTTAGGATAGCGAGACGGAAAGAATTTAAATGTTATTCATTAAGCTAGTGGAACTCTTAATAAGATTCAGAAAAATTATGCTACTATACAAAAAGAGTTCCTAGCTATAATTTTTGCTTGTGACAAATTTAGATCTTACATTATTAATTCTAAGGTCATAATTCATACGGATCACCAAGCTTTGCATCACCTCCTTGTGAAAAAGGATGCGAAGCCCAGGTTAATTAGATGGGTTTTATTATTGCAAGAATATGATTTGCAAATAGTAGATAGGAGGGGTAAGGATAATCCGGTAGCAAATCATCTCTCTAGGATGAAGGGAATAATTACTGACCCCGTACATATAAATGAGTCATTTCTGGGATAATATTTAGCAAATGTTGAAATCGCTAATCCTTGGTTTGCATATTATGCTAACTATCTTGCAGGAAAATTTATACCTCCTAGTATGACAAGGAATCAAAGAATGGAATTCTTTAATGATATTAAATATTACTTTTGGGATGATCCTTATTTATATCATCATGGACTAGATGGAATGATTCGAAAGTTTGTTCCTAATCATGAAATGAATGCAATTTTTTGAGCTTATCATGACAGCCCGTATGGAGGACATCATGCAGGCAAGCAAACTGCAGCAAAGGTACTTCAATCTGGATTCTATTGGCCCACCTTGTTTAAGGACGTACACAGGTATGTAGAACATTGTGATGCTTGTCAGAAAAAGGGTAATATAGGTAGAAGACAAGAGATGGCAATGAATTATAGTCTTATAATTGAACCCTTTGATGTATGGGGAATGGATTAGATGGAACCTTTTGTAGAATAAAATGGTTACACTCATATTCTTGTTGTTGTCAATTATGTTACTACATGGGTTGAAGCTATTCCAACAAGCCATGCAGATGCAGCTACTTCAGTGAGGATAATCAAGGATGTCATATTCCCCAGGTTTGGAGTTCCTAGATTTTTAATCACTGATAGTGGTTCTCATTTTATGAAAGGATATTTCAGGAAAATACTCTACAAATATAGAGTAACTCACCGTGTTGCTTAACCATATCATCCTCAAATGAGTGGTCAAGTGGAACTCTCCAATAGAGAATTAAAGACCATACTCGAGAATATGGTGGACAAATTAAGAAAAGATTGGTCATACAAGCTACATGACACTCTTTGGTCATACCGTACTGCATTCAAAAATCCAATGGGTATGACATCGTATAATATGGTGTACGGTAAGGCATGCCATTTACCTTTATAAATGGGACATAAAGCCTTTTGGGAGATCAAGAACTTAAACTATGACTTTAAAGCAGCAGGAGAGAAACATTTTTTAGATATTCATGCTTTAGATGAGTTTATAAGTGAGGCTTATGAAAATGCTAGATTATTTAAAGAAAAAGTAAAAAAGATGTCATTATAGAAAAATAGAGAATAAGGTCTTTAAAAGTGGAGACAAGGTTTTGATGTATAATTACCGTCTTAAGTTGTTTCAAGGAAAGCTCAGATCAAAGTGGGAAGGCACCTATATTGTTGAAGAAGCTTATTCATTGGGAGCAGTGAAGATCCAGGGAAAAACACCTGTCTTTCTTGGGTGGTGAATGGACAACGCTTGAAGCATTATCGAGCAAAATAAGATATAAGTGCAGTCACCATACGTGTGATCACCACAGAAGAGGTGATTAAATAAAGATATACAAGGAATGGAAATTGCAAGAAGGATAAAATCGAGACGAAATGAGCAACATCACAGTCAAGCTATTGACCATCAAAGAGCGTTGATACGTCGGAAAAGTATCTATAATTTTTGATGATCCATGCTTGTTTAGTATCTACTTTGCTTTGCTTTATCTACACTTTGAGGTGTTTTTATATCTTTTCTGGAACTAACCTATTAACAAGTTGCCACAGTGCCTGTTGCATGTTTTCTTCTGTTTTTAGTTCTAGAAAGGCAAAAAATCAATATTCTCGGAATTGGACGGGACAAAAGTCAAAGTCAATATTTTACAGTGAGCGACACGAAGTCTAGAGGGGAGAGGGAGAGGCGAACCAGGGCCACCGCACCCCCTAGGCATGGGTGGGCCCTACCCCGCGCCTGGGTAGGGTGTGTCCCCCCTGGCCGCATCCTAGCCTTGCCTCATGCGCCTATAAGAAGCCCCCGGGGAGAAAACCCTAAATCATCCATCATACTTCCAGAAAAAGTTTCGCAGCGTTGCCGCCACTGAAGGGGAGATTCGGGGGACAGAAAGTCTCTGTTCCGGCACCCTGTCGACGGGGAAGTGCCCTCTGAGCCGTCTCCATCGATCTCCATCACCATCTCCATCACCGTTGCTGATTCCCATGATGAGGAGGGAGTAGTTCTTCCTCGAGGCTAAGGGCTCTACCGGTAGATATGTGTTCATCTCTCTCTCTATGCATGATCTTGTTGTGGTCATGAGCTTTGTAATCAAGTAGATCTACTCTGTTACTCAAGTGCTTCAATAGATCTCTGCTCTCCCCATGTTTGTGAAAGTGACAGCGCGCACACCATGGTGGCACTTAGGCTTGAGTCTACATAAATACTCATTGTGCTTTAATAGATCTATGTTTTTCCCCATGTGTGTGACAGTGACAGCGTGCACGCCATGTGTGCCACTTAAGCTAGATTACATATATATTCATGAGTTATATTTGGAGTTGGATGTATTTATGAAATTATGGTGTTTGTTGGAACCATCTAGCGCTCAAGGTGATAGTGTGGGGTTATCTAGATTGGGGAAAGCCCTACCATGGATTAGAGTTTCCAACCGGAGAGTAGTCAGGGTAGTATCATTAAGAGAATATATTTATATGAGAGAGTGTTCACTAGTGAAAGTAAGATCCCTAGGCCTTGTTTATAAGCATTGAAACACTGTTTGCATCTAGATCGGTTGCATGTTTGCTTGCTTTAGTCTTTACCTCACCGTCAAGCTATTTTCTGGCACTCACACACGTTCTCTCACGTCAACAACAAGTCAGAAGCTATTTTCTGGCACCGTTACCACTTGTATTTCACTATCTCTTCGCCGAACTAGTGCACCTATACACCTGACAAGTGTATTGGGTGTGTTGGGGACACAAGAGACTTCTTGTATCTTGATTGCAGGGTTGCTTGAGAGGGAATACCTTTGACCACTTCGTCCCTGAGTTCGATAAACCTTGGGTAATCCACTTAAGGGAAAACTTGCTGCTGTTCTACAAACCTCTGCACTTGGAGGCCCAACAACTGTCTACAAGAATAGAAGTGCGTAGACATCAAGATATTTTCTAGCGTTGTTGATGGGGAGGTTTTGGGCTTTTACCTTTCCTCCACATCAAGATCCATCAAGATATTTTCTGGCGCCTTTGCCGGGTAGGTAAGGTAAAAGGTACTCACATCCTCCGGTGAGAGTGCTCGAAGTTATTTCCTTTAGATTCTGCAATTTTGTCTTTTTGTTTCTTGTTTTCACTAGTTAGGCTTAATGGAAAACAACAACAAAATTAGAGAGCTTTTTAGTATTTTTCCTAAGTTAGAACTTGAGTGGTTTGAAAAGAAAATTTAAAAACCTATGGAACTTTCTTTGCATGCTAATAGCAATGTTATTAGTATGAATTATTTGAACACCATTGTTACAAATGGTATGGAAACGTCTAAGCATGGGGAAGCTAGTTTTTATGAGAAAGATCTTTTTAGTTCCCCAGCTTTAGGGAAGAAAATTTGCTGTTATGATACTTTATCCCCCATATGTGGTAATTCTAATGATACTTGTGATATTTTAAATCCACATACTGAAACTGTCCCTTTTAAAATACCTATTGAAATTGTTGAACGTGTTATGAATAACTGCTATTTTGGAGATGGAATTGTCCATCCTAGTGATCATTTACTCTTTATATATGAATTATGCGAGTTGTTCAAGTGTGCAGGTATTTCAATGGACCAAGTTAAGAGGAAGCTATTCCCTTTCTCACTTAGGTACAAAGCAAGGGAGTGGTATGAGCTACTAGATGATCCTCATCATTTGGAGTGGAAGGAACTTGAATCTCTCTTTTACTCTAAATTTTATCCTCCTCATGAAATTCATAAAGATAGGAATTATATTTATAATTTTCACCCTCATGATGGAGAAAGTATTGCCCAAGCTTGGGGAAGATTGAAGTCACTAATGCTCAAATGTTCCATTCATGAGCTCCCCAGTAATATTATTATCAATAATTTTTATGCAAGGCTTTTAGGACATTACAAGGACTATATAGATACATGTTCAGAGGGATCCTTCACAAGTAAGAAGGTCAAAGCTAAGTGGCATCTTCTTGAAACAATTCAAAGCAATACCGAAGATTGGGATAATAGCAAAGGTAAAGAACCAAGTATAAACTATGAGTATGACTGCATTAAGTCTTTCGCTAAAACTGCTAATTTTCAAGATCTTAGTGCTAAATATGGTCTTGATCCTAAAAGTCTTGTTAGATATTATAGAGCCTTTGCTTCCCATTTTAATGCTCCTAAATAAAAATGGGACATGCATCATGGACCTTTTAAAGACACTTGCATGGAAAATGAAAATGTTATTTAATGATTGCAATAAACATGCTTAAACTTCTGAATGTACTATTTCTTATAAGCATGTTAATTTTTGTGGTATGCATAGACCTTGTGAGAAGAATTAAATAGAAGAAAATATTGTATCACACACTGGAATGAAAAAACCAGAACATGGTATAAGGCTCTAAATGATCTTGGTTAAAAACATTGTGCCCTCTACCCTTTTATTTGTGAACTGTACTATGAAGTGGGTCATTTCAATTTTCAATGCCCGGGCCATAGTAATAACCTTTCTAATCCAATGAGTACTCCAAGCTTGTATTGTGATAACGCGATCACTGATAATCAACATGATGAACTTACATTGTTTTTGGTGTGTGAAGAGTTATCAAGAAAAGCTTCTTTGGTAGACATGAGTGCTTTTGGTATGAATTGCATCCTGCATGGGTGTCATCTTTATTGTGTTGATAATTACCATGCGAAGAATTACATACAAAATCTTATAAAAGATGATATTTTACCAAAATATGACAGGACTGATATGATTTTTGTTCTTATTAATGAAAAGGAGGAATCCTCCAAAGTTTCTTCTATTGTCTCTAACAATAAACCAGGGTATGTGGAGAAGCTTCCTTTCAAGCCTCTCCATCCTAAAGAGGAGAAGAAGAAGAAGAAGAAGAAGAAGAAGAAGAAGAAGAGGAGGAGGAGGATGAGGAGTAAAAGGAGAGAGGAAACGGTATATTCATCTAAGCATGTTGCTCCTATCATAGTTTTTGCTGATGAGTCTGAACTAGATGATGTTCCTATGCCTGTTACCTATAGTAGTGATCATGATTGGGAAAAAGCACACCACTTTTGATATTGAAAATCTCTTTGGTACCAATTCTAAAAATGATGTTATTAATAGTTGTTGTGCTATTAGTGATATCCATGTTCCTTCCAATGATTATATGTTTACAATTGAACACACTTGTGATGATAGCTATTCTATTGCTTATGATGATACTGTACCTCCCATATATGATGATTAAAATGATGAATATGATATTTTTAGTCCACCTACTATTGAGGAGAAAATTTATTGTGATTACAATATGCCTCCTATATTTGATGATTATGGTGATGAGAATAATAAAGATAGCTATTTTGTTGAATTTTCTCCCACCACAATTAATAAGAATGACTATGCTTATGTGGAGAGTAATAATCATTTTATGCATGTGGCTCATGATAAGAATGTTTTATGTGATAGTTATATTGTTAATTTCATTCATGATGCTACTAAAAGTTATTATGAGAGAGGTAAACATGGTCTTATGTATCTCAACAATATTAAGTTTCCCCTCTTTATGTTGAAAATTTTGAAGTTGCATTTGTTTTGCTTTCCTATGCTTGTTGATTTGTTCTTTCATGACTTGTTTCTTTACAAGATTCCTATGCATAGGAAGTGGTTAGACTTAAATGTGTTTTGAATTTGCTTCTTGATGCTCTCTTTTACTTCAATTCATATTTATTATGTGAGCATCTTCTCAAACTATCAATGCCTAACTTAAAGGCGTTAAAGAAAAGTACTTGTTGGGAGATAACCCAAGAGTTTTCTTGAGTCTTGGAAGTTATTAATTCAGTAATGACCTCTCCTTATCCTTTTTGTTTGCTTTTTGTGCCAAGAATGACCTCTAATGAGAGGTAAGTAAGATTTGGGGAGTTGATGTCCCGAAACAGATTTCTGTCCTCCACCATAAAAATACGTGAGGAGTCTTTGTAATTCGGATTGAGCTGAAAATTTACGAATAAATACCCCAGGATGTTATATAACTTTAATTAGTTCAACACTTTTTTATTTGAGCAACAGAAGATTTTTGAAAAAATCGGTATCCACCTAATGGTCTGTTTTGACAGATTTCTGCCATTATTTGCATTTGCTTCTTATTGATTCCTTTTTGGGTTCTTTTTGGGAAATTGAACTTTTTGAGGGAATTGCTTAAGTATCTTGTGTTTTTAGTGAAAGTTTAGCTGTTCTAAAACTAAAACCCAAGGGTCTATTACCTTTTGAATACACTAATGTTGCTAATGAAGATTGTGTGAAGTTTTCTATGATGGAAAATTTGCAGGTGTAGAGAAGGAATGATGTAATGAGATGAAGAATGGACAAAATCTCAAGCTTGTGGATGCCACCCCGGTTTAACCCCAAGAAATATCCAAGAGGTACAAGCATCAAAGCTTGGGGATTCCCAAGGCGTCCCCTTCTTCATCAATAAAAAGCTCAGGTCTGTCTAGACACTTCGTTTGTATTGTTTCATGCACAGTTGCGTTGTTCTTGGATTGTCTTAGTTTTCGTTTTTGGTTTTTGTTTTCTTAGTGTGCTTGAATAAATTTGTTTGATCACAACACACTTCTTTTGGAGAGAGACACACTCAGTTTTCATTGCCTAGAACACTCTAGTTTTCATTCTTATTGTTTTTGCGAGTGTTCTCTTTTTCTAGCACTGTGTTTAGCCTTAGTTTTCTTATACTTTCAGCTTAGAACTTTTTATTTCTTCTTTGTGGATTTATGAGACAAGCTCACTGGTCTTTATTGATTATTATATTTGTGAGTTGTTTCAAATAAGTTGATTGGTGTTGGATAGGAGTAGAAAGTTCCTTGCTTATAGTGGTACAAGAAGAGCTTGCTTGACTATGACTTAGACTTTAGCATGTCATGCTAGGTGTTGTTTTTACATTATGCTTAGTGATTATTGTTGTATCATGACTTGTTCCAAACAATTAGGATTGCTTAATGTGCCTTGAAGGAGTCATGCGTTGTTTTAGCATAAAAAACATAGTATTGTGGTATTCTCCTTTGATGCTTTATTTGGGTTGACTTGGCACATGCTCACACCATGTTATGACTATGAACAATTTGTAACATCCCAAAAATATAAAACAATGATCATTAAACTCTAATCACTAAAATTAGGGTTAACAAAACTTTTATTAATTAAAATCATATGAATGCATGTGTGAATGAGATGATTTGATAAATGCATGAATGAACTTGTGTGATTAACCTAAATAGCAAGAAATGGTTTAAATAGGAAAATAACATCATATAAAACATTTCCATGCAGAAACAAATCAAGAGAAAATAAAAAAAAACTCAAATAAAGCAAATGGTCTTTTTTGCCAATCTTGCTCACTAGGTCACTTTGAGTGTTTATAGTTCAAGATTTCAAACAAAAACTTTCCCAATTCTTTTCATTCCTTGCTACAACAAGTAAAGGGGAATCAAAGCCCACCTTTCAAACTTACAGAAACATTTGGCAACCTTATTCAAATCACATTTCAAAATTGAATCTTTATCATATGTGAAGATCACCCATTTTCAAAACCCAACCAAACCAGTGCCCCTTGACTAATCCAACTAACCAGACACTCCCTAGTGCGTGCCTAGCAAACCCACCAAGTTTGAATCCAAAATTCAAATTTGAATCTCTTGCAGCCATTTTATCAAACACCTTGCAGATACAAATCAAACGAACATCAAACACTATAGTGTGCAGTAATTTTGGCCTAAATTGTTCCCTATCTAGCTCACTCTACACCCTCAGTAGATCATCTAACTTGTTTGACCCCTCTAGCTCCGTGTAAACCAGACCATGCCATTAATGGAAAGCATGTCGAGCCTCACCTTGCCACCCTATTGTCGACAACAAGCTAGGAGCAGCACCAAGCCTAGCAAGAATGTCTAGCAGGCACTCCACCGTCCACCGCCACTCCCTGTCCCAGCCCCGAGCACTACCAGCCCCTGGACCACACGACAAGACCATGCCAAACCTCTTTGCGTGTGAGCCGAGAGCACGCCAGTGCGCCACCCTCCACCAGCACCCACAGACCGTGTACCGCCCTTGCCGCGTGCGATCATGAACACCGCCGTCCCAGCAACCCCTCAGACATGCCTGTTCGCCGCCACGCAGACGACGCATGCTGTGCGCCATTAAAATCGCCGTCGGACCCTCCAAGAGCATCGACGTGTTCCAACCAATCAGCACCGCCCCACGCCTCGCCACCACGCCATTGAGCTTCGCCAGGGAGCACAGCACCGCCCCCTACCATCGCCCATGCTAGTAGCACTCTGTGTCGTTGACCACGACGAGCTCATCCCGCGTTCGTCGGTCCCCTTCAGCCACTAAAAATAGAGGCCTCCACCACTCGTTTTCTTCACGCCAGTTCACTCCCCTCTCCCTCAGAACCACCCCACCTCACTCCCGGAGCAAGGCGAGCAGCGCATCATCGGAATTTGGCTGGAGCCCGCCGCTGCTGGAGAAGAAGGGAGCCGTCGATTTGAGCCGCCCCAGGAGAAGCTGCCGGTACCAGGAGGATCGTCGTCGTCGACTTCGTCAATCGCCCATGTCGTCGACCCTCGCTTTAGACCCGATGAGCCTCCCATGACCCCCACCTGCCGCGCTAGGGTTCTATCTCGCCGGCACTGCCCGACATGGACGATGAACCAGAGCCGTTTGATTAGAACTAGATCACGTTCCACATTGCCTCGTACCACTTCGCCCCTCCCCGTCTCACTGACGTGTGGGGACAGCCACTTAACCAGCCCGCACATGCGCTGTGCGTAGTGTGTCGGCCCAGTAAAACCTCCCGCGCGACCCAACAAATCAAATTTAGTTTTATTCATTTAATTTCAAACACAGTTTTGTACATAGATTCAAAAATCAACCCAGATCGATTCACTGAACCAAAATGAATGAAACTAATTTGGTTAGAAAGGTACTGAAATGCTCAATCCAAGCCCGTTGGATTTAAACCATTTGGATTTACAGATCAACCATGGTAAAAATAACAAGGCATAAGCTTTTCTGCAATCAAATATTTTTCAAAATTGAACCATAAGATCTTTTGAGTTGATTCCAACTCTCAAAAAACACATTTGATCATACCTTTCAGAATAAATAAAAACATATGATTTTACTTGCATAAATAATGTTCAAGTAATAAAAGAATGCCACATAGGCATTTCTAGTCACTTTATTTAATTAAAATAAAAAGGTTAAACCTTATTAAATTGTGACACCACTTCAAATTACATTCCCATGTACTAAAATATGTGGTGATGACATGTGTCATCATGATCCCATGTTTGAGTTGGAGAATATTAAATCTTACGTAGTTTTTCAATGAGTAGAAATTACTTTTCTCAAATAAAATAAATAAGACAAGTGCTTTAATCCTTGTGATAATAGTGATGATGCTAGATCATCTAGTGTGAACTTTTGTGTGATGATTAAAAATAGTTAAGTATTGTTTGGTGATTGTGTACCTCGTATTTATTTATAGACGCTAGTACCGACCAAGGATACGAGGAGGAAGGAGTATACTACGAGGAAGAAGCCGAGGAGAACTTCAACCACTGCTCTGCACAAGGCAAGCTAACCCTTGCAACTTAGCAAGCTTATACTTGCAATTATGCAAGTTAACACTTGCAAGATACCCTACTTATGCAAGCTACTACTTGCTTGTTACTATGCCAATTATATGCCTTAAGAATATGTGATAATACCCACTCGATACCCAATCCTAGCTTTACTTGCAATCTTAACACTTTATTTTCTTTATCAAAGCTTTCTCTTAGAGTTTACATAGTGACTTATAGATTCTAGAAAGATAACTAAAGGTGGCATAAAGAGCATAAAATTTGGCCCAAGTTAGATAATCTTAATGCCATCCTGAGGCATGAGATTTACTTAGATAAGATACACTTGTTTATTACCCACCATTAGTATTTACCCCCACTTGTAGATGCTAGTGCTAAGCATAAAACTTGATCAACTTTAGATGGGAATACTTGGTGAAAATGGTTATGAAAACCTTAGAATGATGAGTCATTCTACTGAAATGTTTTGACATGTGTTCTTGAACACCAGATGATTTTGATGATGAAAATGTTAAGGCATGAGCCTTAGCCCTTTATAAACTGATGGTTGTCTGGATGCGATACCATTCCAATTTTGCCGTACAACCACAATACCCGAAAATTGGGTAGGGCTTTGTAACACCCTCGGATCGGCCCTATGCAAGTCTTAGCGATTCCCGCCAAACCCGCATAGAAACGATTCAGAGGTGCCCACCAGGCACTTGTGTGCGGGTGGAGAACAAAGTAATATCATTACACAATAGTCCATGATGGAACCCACAGAACAGATATATACAACAATGACTCAAAGAGTCAAGAATACAGATATGTAATACCAAAATCCAAATCACCTTTAAAACGATACATCGTCCGAGTACGGACAAGATGAAAATTGAGCTAAGAGCCCTGAAGAATAACCAATGGCGTCCATAACCCTGCCCAGGCCAAGACGGAAGGGTAACCCTGCTAACAACGTCAATCTCAAAACCTGCTTAAAAAAAAGGGGTGCCAACAAAGGGCAATGGAAAAAGGAGAGCAGTCAGTACTGAGGCCAGTACACGGCGAGACTAGAATTCGGCGGTCCTCGCCTACATAGGTATGGTGGACTGAAGCGGCAGTGCAGCATGCACTAAAAAACCTATAGAGACTCAGTACAACTCGCGGCTATCTGATAGGGATAAGAAAGACCTATTCGGATCCAACCTGAAAGTATCACCAAGCATACCCATCCTCGTATTTCGCCCTCGAGACCAAATGAGGAAGTCAACCGAGGAACTCACATAGTTGGCAGTTTTATTCATTCTGTTATAGTTGCGGCAATTACTAGTCAGATATATATAGCATGATTCATCCTGATATTATAAACAGTGTGTGGTTTTAGTTAACCATTCCATTGTAGTGGCAATATTTACTAGTCAGATACATATAGCATAAGGCACCCCAAAACAAGCAGTTGTTGGTACTTTTATTTAGCCATTCCGTTGTAGTGAAGTTGATTACTAGTCATTATAAGATCAAATTTATAGCACTAATTTAGTTATAGTTGTCTATGATCGAGATATTGTGCTCCAAGTCGTCCATAACCGCGGACACGGCTTTCAGAAAGTGTTTACCCTACAGGGGGGCACAAATAGCAACACACACACGATCAACCTCGGGAAAAACCAAATGAAAACCCAACGAGGCATCACGACAGAGCAATTGCACGATTCATATAATATTTCAAGGGGCCACCCCACCAAGCTACCCGCTACTAAGTTGGCCGGCTCCGAGACGGACCCAGAGGTTTGCGAGAACAGCTGTAAACGACTGGGAACCCGAAAGTGTGACTAGGCTTGTCAATACCGCGCAATCATGTCGCGATCCAAAACAGTACAGGCGCTCCACGCGCAATTGTAAATAAAGCAGTAAAGCATGGCATAAGTACATGATAGTAATAAAGCCACAAACTAGTTTGTGGCCCCAAGAAATAATATATGACTCAAGCTCTGGCTAGGGGGATTCATGGTCCCACATGCGGATAGTGCGAATATTCAAAGAACAGGTATCAAGTACTCGGGGTCCTACGGGACACAAGTGGACGGTTAAAAACCAAATAACATCTATTGTCCACCTGTGTCTCTTCATTATTTACCTACTTTCAATTTTAGTTATTAAGCGGTAATGAAAGCCATGATCATCTTCAACATTAAGCAGGAGGCATTTCTCCAACAACTTTGGAACATCGACAGCGCGAAGCAACACCTACGCAAGCCACTACGACTCGCAAGGCTGACTATCTACCAAACAACAGGTAATAGGATATGTCCATGGCAATATAAGGGCTACAGGGAAATATAAAGGGGTACGGAATCTATAGCATCGCAACACAGATAGCAATATATCAACAGGAGGAAGTAAAGACTAAATGTAAAATAGGTAGAAAGGGGAAGAATGATCTCATGAAAAACATTGCCGAAGTTTCATAACCGAAGAACTTGTCGAAGCTCACAACATCTCATCGTCCTATCCGGAAAGAAGCAAACACTAAAAGGAACAAGCGATGCAACAATTACAACTAATGCAGAAGAATCGGCATGATCATGATATGATGCATGATATGGCAAGTTAATGATGCAAACTATGTCTAAAAGGTATTAGGGGCATAGCACATTGATGATATAGCATTCTTGAGATATTATTAATAAGAAACAATTAGTTTCCAATTTTATTTCTCATGTTTTTCTTGCATAAACAGTACTGATTATAAAACTTCTCTTAATTCATGATGAAAATGATAACATGGATATCATGGTTGGATAGATCTCGTCGCGCTGATTGATTTGGACATATTATTTACCGTATTCGGATTTACGGTTTTAAAGTTATGCAATTAGTAAAAAATAGGCATTTGTTAATATTTAATAATTCGAAAATTTTAAATTGCTCAAATATTTTTATAAATAGCATAAACAGATTCCTCATATTTTTCTGATTCAAAAACATATATTATACTTATTATTTAAAATTATGATTTTAAATTATTATTTAAGTCAAAATTATTAAAGTGGGTCAAAGTCAAAGGTTTGACTAGCTGCAGTCAACTCTGGTCAAATTTGAAAATAGTTTTGAATTCATATTGGAAATTCATTCATATTTCACTTTATAAGTTTTTCCAAATTCGAATTATTTTAAAAGATATGATTAATTTGGTTTATGACAATTTCTGGAATTTTATTTGAATTATTAAGGGTCACAACTTTTTCTCACTCTGGGCTGAGCTACTAACAGGCACCGACAAGTGGGGTCTGGGTCCACGGGGTACAGAGCGCGCGCGGCCAGCTAGGAGCTGACACGTGGGCGAGCCAAGGGTTGCGGGTTAAGGCTAAAAACGGCAGGGGTTTATATGGAAAACACCAAGATCAAGGCGGGACGTGACTGAAGAAAACTGAATCCGTCCATGTAGAATCAGCTAGCTGGACCGATATTCGGATGAAGATGGCGAGCTAATCGCTGCGAATTTCGAGATGAGATAAAAAAGAAAGATGGCGGATAAAGGTAGGGCTACAACTTTCCCGTTTGGGTTTTCTCCCGAGGAGGTCTAGATCGCCGGTAAAAACGTCAGGAACAGGGACACGCGAGACTGACGGACTGCACTCGCCGGACTGAAACTTGACAGCATCTGCGCGCGGGGGCGCCGTCTTTCGAGCAAGCTCCCAAACTGCTCGCTGCTTCGTTTCAGGCGTGTAGGTACTTGAATTAAAGGGGAAACAAAGGGCTACACACTGGTAGGAATCTCTCGGGCTGGGACTGGCTACACGCGAAGCGAGCAAGCAAACAACAGAGGCAAGAAGAACAGCGAAGCATAGCACGGACCAGCGGCGGCGCGACTTGCAGGGACGATGGTGATGGCTACAGGGTACGAAACGGTGCGTGATTGGGCTCGTTGGAAAGAGGGTTCGTAGACCTACCCATCTGCACAAGCATCGCGGCCTGGGAAGGATGACCCGCTCGGCTAGGACCTGATGAATAGAGGGTGCAAAAATTGGAGCTGAAGGAATCTCGGGCATCTCATGGGGTGTGCTCGATGAAACGATCGACAGCTATGATGCAAGAGAAGATGCATGGCCATGTCGAGGAAGAAGAAGAGGCCACCCGAATGTTACCTTGCAAGCCATACTAGCTGGGGACGGTGGAGATCGGACCGGCGGCTCGCGCTCCGTCGGGTACGCGTGCTCACGGACATGGCAGCGGGGCGGCTCCTCCAGCGAGCTCCACGCGCGGGCTCTTGTCCAGGATGACATGGAGGAAGGATCAGGTAGAGATGGTGCGCGTGGTTTGCCTTGGGGAGCTCCAGAACAGCGGTGGAAGAGGTGGACGCGCTAGGGCTAGGGTTTACTAGGACATGGAGATCATGGTGGAGGAGAGGACGAAAGAAGGAGGGGGAGGCCTGGGGATCTCAATCTGTGGCTGGGGCTGGTGGTTGGTGATAAGGGAGAGGAGACATATGCACATGGGGGTGGTTGGATGCTTTTTTACAAGAAAGGAAGGAGGGAAGAGGGGTCAGGTAGGCTTGCTTCTCCCTCTCTATCTTCTTTGCTTAAAGAGGGAGCAAGAGGGGACCAGGGAGGAGGGCAAGTCGATGGGGAGGAGTGCTGGCCCAAGCCAAAAGAAGGAGGGATGGGGCATGGCCAAATTTATAATCAAGCAAAACCATAATGCAAGTAAAATCATAAAAGGAGAGCAAGCATGCAAAGGTGTTCATGTATTCTCCCATACTAAATATTGTGAAAACAATATTAGACCATGTATGGAGGCATGGAGAATAGAATTGGATCCATCCCAATTTTATATGAGCTACAATTAAATACCAATGGAAAAATGCATTTGCTCGTATTTAAATGGGGTGGTAGAATGGTGGATAGAAACAATAGAAGGTGGATTTATAATAGATATGCCCCCAACTCAACTTGGGGATATATCAAAAGCCAACTACAATATATCAAGAAGCAAATACAAGTAATGCAATATAAATACAAATGGGATAATAACAAAATAAAAGGGGTTTTATATGATGCTCAAATGCAAGGTGGCATGGTGACATGAGGATGATGTCATGATGATGCAACAAATAACAAGCATAAGGTAGTGTTGATCGGTATTTCTTATGTAGCATTCCAATGTTAGACAATTGGGATGGTACAGGCTTGACCGGAAATTTATATACGTTAGTATGGGTTCCCTTGCGGCCAAGGTCTGAGCTGAGGCTACCTTGTGAAGATTGTCCACCTGTACAGTACCCAAGATGACAGTTGGTCATGGTTGGGAGGCCAAACTCACAGGAGAGGTGCCTATACTAGGGCGTGTAACTGAAAGGTTAGGATTGATTATCCGCATATTGAGCATGGTGAATTCAGGATTTGTTCCTGACGGATGTATCAAATGTTGTGGTGAAAGTGTACAATCTCTGCAGAGTGTCAAACTATTCGAATAGCGCGTCATGATTATGGACATTGAGCCATCTTGTTCCCCCATCAGATGTTTTCAAAATGACTTGTGAAATGATTTGTTACTTTGACTTGACCACAACAGAGTTGTGATATGAAATTCAAATTCCCGCTTAGGTGTATAAAACTTTCAACTAAATTTCTTGCTTCTGAACTTAGTAGAGGTAAATCTGGCTTTTTGCAAAACAACTCTAGAGCCTAGTATCCTACTACAAAAACACCCTTAACTTGTTAGTATTAGTTTGTGAGTACTTAAAGAGTTCTCATGGCTTTGTCCCTGGCTATTCCCGTGGCCAGACTATGAAGAGGAGTATCAGGATGACGGACCGCGGGAAGGTTACGGCAACTAGGATCATTTCCCATCGTCAGCATTGCCTGTGACCCCGAAGATGGAGCTTCACCTATGCTATCTTTACTATTACGTTATTCCGCTGCTTGAGTTGTATTAAGAACTGGATCATGAGATCCTTATTTGTGTAAGACCTTATGTATGGTTTGTAATGGATGATGTACTATGATATCCAAATATGTTATGTCTCGCAAAAATGGTAATCCTGGGATTGCGATGTATGGCATAACAGGCATCTGGGATTAAATATTCGGGTGTTGACAAATTGGTATCAAAGCCATCCTGACCATAGGAGACCCTAGTTAGAATGGACTTTTGAATCAAAAACTTAGTTTCAAAACCAAAGGAAATGAGTATTTACAAAAAACTTATTCTCATTCTTATCACTTGGACTCTTTCATCAAAATTTCATGTTCCTCAAAATTTCTAGCAAAATACATAAAATTTGACACACTTGATCACTCTACTAACTTACTCATCATATATTCTTATAGATGGACGTGAAGTACAGCAAGTTTTATCAGTTGGGAATGGAGGAGACCTCATCTTTGAGCGTGACTTGGACCAGCTGTCGGAGATGCTGGAGCGTCTACACCCCTAGTTCTTCGGAGCTCAGATCAATGATCAGGAAGGAGAAGATCTGCAGTGTCTGGTTGTTGCAAGTCTCCGAGGAAAGATTGAACCTCCCACTGCAGAGGGAATTCAGTTCACCTTAAGAGAGAACAACTAGCTCGATGGACTTGCCAGGGCCATGTAGGAAGCTCTTGCCCGTCTGTGTGGCCAGAGTATCAATCAGATCAAGGGTACCCGTTTTGAGTTCTACCCAAGGCGTGATGTTATGGGACAACCACTGGAGGGCCCATATCACCACGAGTTGAAGAGTCAATTGGACCACCTCAGCTTTATGATGTACGACCGTCAGAAGGAGTTGGACAATGCCCGTTCCTACGCCAACCACAAGTACGCCATCGCCAAGAAGAAGGATCAGACCCTCGCCATGCAAATAAAGGATTGCAAGTCTCGTCGCCGTCAGCTCGATAAGAAGGAGCGCATCATTGCCCATCTTCGCCACCGGATCACGTATTTGGAGGAGACCATCCACGAGAGAGACATGCAATTGGAGGAGAGGGAGAATGCAGGGGAAGACCTTCGTGGAGACCCCTACTCCTATCTTGGTGATGATGATGACTTTCTGGAGGATCAGGACATGGACTTCTTCACCGATGAGGATGACTTCGCCTTCATCGATGATGATGATGAGGATGATGAGGACACTGACTCCGAGGAGTAGTAGCACTTGAGCACTAGCATTAGTGAGTTGTAGTAGGTCCCACTATATCATAGCTTCACAGAATTGTTCTTAAAACCATTTTTTTTTGTGGTGTGTGTTTGTATTGTGTGCTATGAATGAATGAAAAGCAAGTTGCTAGAAAAATCTGAGTCAAACTTCAAAAACTTTTCAAAATCCCTGAACCTTAGAAATTTCCCTCTTTTCTCATGATCGATCTCAATCTTCAGATGCCTCGCGGAGGAAGCGGTTCAGCCTCGGACCCAATGTTGCAGATCTTGCAAATGTTGGTTTCTGACCGCGAAGCTGAAAGATCCGAACGTCAAGCCAACTTAGCCACCCTTCAACAGATAGCCCAGATGGCCAACAACAACCAATGCCATGGAAATCAGGACAACCATGGATCTAAGCTCAAGAATTTCCAGAACACCAATCCACCTATTTTCACTAAGTCAGAAGAGCCCCTAGATGCAGATGATTGGCTGCAACCCATGGAGAACAATCTGGAAGTCGCAGGAGTGGAAGCTAACGAGAAAGTTCTATTTGCCACCCACTATCTAGCCGGAGATGCAAGAGCATGGTGGAACAGTGTTCGTGCAATGACCGGAGGTCAGATGATGACCTGGGATGAATTCAAGGTCAAGTTCAGCAGAACCCATGTGCCACCAGGTTTGATCAATAGGATGAGAGTTGAACTCAGAGAACTGAAGCAAGGAAGGATGACAGTAGTGGAATATCGTGACAAATTCTTGTCATTATCTAGGTATGCACCGAATGAGATCGACACTGAAGCCAAGAAGAAAGAGAGATTCTTGAATGGTCTGCACGATGAGATGCAGACGGTGTTAGTCAATATACCCTTTGCTGACATTGAAGCCTTAGTTGACTCTGCCATTCAGATGGAAGGAAAGATCAACCAAGATAATTAGAACTGCAAGTGTCGCATGATGCATCAACCAGGAACCCACCATACACCAAAGTATCGCCCCAACCCATCTCTAGGATTTGCCCCAAGAACCAACAGAACCCCGATGAACCGTCCGACCTATCCCAACCGTGGAAACCCAAGGCCCGGAGGAAACCACAACAACCCTGGCAACTCTAGCAATTTCAACCGTGCACCACCCAAGTTCAACAACAACAATGCCGCCACCAACACCAACACTGCCCCAAGGACCGGAAGCAATGTTGTGCCTGTTGCAGCAAAGGATAAGTCACAAGTGATTTGTTATGAATGTGGAACCAAGGGTCACTATTCTAATGAGTGCCCCAAGAAGATTGCCACAGCCCCCAATGCAAATGCCCCAGCTCGGCAGTAGCGTCGTGTTCAGCCTAGAAGAAGGTTTGCCCAGGGAACTCGCTCAACCGCAACGTCGTCTTTTTCTCATGCATGCTGAAGAAGCCCAAGAAGCGCCAGATGTCGTGCTGGGTATGTTTTCTGTTAACTCAGTACTTGCAAGAGTGTTGTTTGATTCTGGAGCATCGAACTCATTTTTCACTGAATAATTTGCATGCACTAGTAAGATTCAACCAACCAAATTGAAGCATGTTATGATTGTTCAAATACCCGGTTGAACCACCAAAGCTAGGCAAATTTGCAAAGTCGTCCCTATCCTAATTCATGGCAAAGATTTTTATGCTAATCTAATAGTACTCGGAACTAAAGGTTTGGAAGTAGTACTAGGAATGGATTGGATGTCCAAACACAAAGGATTAATTAACTGTGCCAAGAAAGACATAACCATGACCAGTACAGCCAGAATATCAGTCGAGCATGTATCGGAAACCTTGCCCCGTCAATTCAAGTGCAACAAGAGTATAGCACAACCAACCATTGACCAAGTTCGGATAGTCTATGAATACCCCCGATGTATTTCTAGATGTTTTGCCCGGTATGGCCCTAGATCAAGATATCGATTTTATCATTGAACTAATACCTGGAACCGGACCCATAGCCTAGAGACCATATAGTATGAACCCGTCTGAACTAGCAGAACTGAAGAAGCAACTGGATGCCATGTTGGAAATTGGATTGATTCAACCAAGTGCGTCACCATGGAGATCACCTGTTTTGTTCGTGGACAAGAAAGATGGAGGTAACCCTTTGTGTACAGATTATTGGAAGTTGAATGATGTTACCATCAAGAACAAGTACCCACTGCCGAAAATATAAGATTTGTTTGACTAGTTGACTGGTGCCAAAGTGTTTTCTAAGATTGATCTTAGAACTGGCTATCATCAACTCAAGATTCACGCAGAGGATATTCCAAAGACTGCCTTCACCAGCAGATATGGATTATACGAGTATACAGTCATGTCTTTTGGATTAACCAATGCCCCCGCTTATTTCATGAATCTCATAATTACGATTTTTATGGACTTCCTGGATAAGTTTGTCGTTGTTTTCATCGATGACATTCTGATTATTCCAAATCAGAAGAAGAACATGAGCTACACCTAAGGACCATTCTTGGAACCCTTAGAGAGCATCAACTCACGCTAAGTTTGATTCCATTCTTGGGTCCCCAAGAACATCGTATCGGATCGAGGAACCCAGTTTACCTCGAGATCCTGGAAGAATTCCAAGAAGGTTTAGGAACCCGACTAGATTTCAGCATCGCGTATCACCCTCAGACTGATGGACAAACGGAGCGAGTAAATCAAATACTCGAAGATATGTTGAGAGCATGTGTGCTAGAGTATGGATCTAAATGGGAAGACTGTCTGCTTTTCGTAGAATTTTCATACAACAACAGTTACCAAGCTAGTTTGCAAATGGCCCCATTTAAATTCATGTATGGAAGGAAGTGTCGCACCCCTTTGAATTGGTCGGAAGTAGGAGAGAGTCAGATTTTCGGAGCCGGCATCCTACGAGAAGCAGAAGAGAAAGTCCACAAGATTCATGAGAACCTCAAGACCGCCCAGTCAAGACAGAAGAGTTACGCCGACAAAAGACGTCGAGACCTCGCCTTCAATATCAGAGATTTTGTGTATCTCAAAGTGTCGCCTTTGAAGGGAATGCAACGTTTTCAGCTCAAAGGAAAGTTAGCCCCCAAATATATCAGACCCTTCAAGATTCTGAATCATCAAGGAGAGGTATCATATTAATTGGAGCTGCCAGAGGAAATGTCAGCAGTGCGCAATGTGTTCCATATATCGTTACTTCGCAAATGCCTTGAAGTTCCGGAGAAGACCGAAGTTTTCAAGAACATTGATCATTGAACCATAGAGATCAACGATGACCTGACCTACCCCGAAGTACCCATCCGTATTTTGGAAGAAGCTTTCAGAACCACCAGGACCCGAAGCATCAAGTTTCTCAAGATTCAGTGGAGCAACCACATTGAAGAAGAAGCTACCTGGGAGCACGAAGATCACATCAGGACGGAGTTTCCCGATCTCTTTAAATTCTAGGTAATCGTTTTCTTCCTTTTTCAAATCTCAGGACGAGATTTTGTTTAAAGGGGTAAGGTTTGTAACATCCCAAAAATATAAAACAATGATCATCAAACTCTAATCACTAAAATTAGGGTTAACAAAAACTTTGATTAATTAAAATCATATGAATGCATGTGTGAATGAGATGATTTGATAAATGCATGAATGAACTTGTGTGATTAACCTAAATAGTAAGAAATGGTTTAAAGAGGAAAATAACATCATATAAAACATTTCCATGCAGAAACAAATCAAGAGAAAATCAAAAACAAATCAAATAAAGCAAATGGTCATTTTTGTCAATCTTGCTCACTAGGTCACTTTGAGTGTTTCTACTTCAAGTTTTCAAACAGAAACTTTCCCAATTCTTTTCACCCCTTTCTAGAATAAGTAAAAGTTAATCAAAGCCCACATTTCAAACTTACAGAAACATTTGGCATTCAAAATTTAATATTTATCATATGTGAAGATCACCCATTTTCAAAACCCAACCAAACCAATGCCCCTTGACTAATCCAACTAACCAGACACTCCCTAGTATGTGCCTAGCAAACCCACCAAGTTTGAATCCAAAATTCAAATTTGAATCTCTTGCGGCCATTTTATCAAACACCTGCAGATACAAATCAAACAAACATCAAACACTATAGTGTGCAGTAATTTTGGCCTAACTTGTTCCCTATCTAGCTCACTCTACACCCTTAGTAGATCATCTAACTTGTTTAACCCCTCTAGCTCACTGTAAACCATACTATGCCATTAATGGCAAGCATGCCGAGCCTCACCTTGCCACCCCATTTTCGAGAGCAAGCTAGGAGCAACACCAAGCCTAGCAAGCATGTCTAGCAGGAACTCCACCGTCCATCGCCACTTCATGTCCCAGCCCCGAGCATTGCCATCCCCTGGACCACACGACAAGGCCATGCCAAACCACTATGTGTGCGAGCCGAGAGCGCGCCAGTGCGCCACCCTTAACCAGCACCCATAGACCGCGCGCCACCCTCGCCGCGTGCGTCTGTGATCACCACCGCCCCAGCAACCCTGCAGACATGCATGTTCGCCGCCGCATGGACCACGCATGTTGTGCGCCATTAAAATCACCGTCAGACCCTCCCAGAGCATCGACGTGTTCCGACCAATCAGCACCGCCCCACGCCTCGCCACCACACCATTGAGCTTCGCCAGGGAGCACATCACCGCCCCCTACTATCGCCCATGCCAGTAGCACTCTGTGCCGTCGACCACGACGAGCTCAGCCCGCGCCCGTCGATCCCCTTCAACCACTATAAATAGAGGCCTCCACTGCTCGTTTTATTCACACCAGTTCACTCCCCTCTCCCTCAGAACCACCCCACCTCACTCCCGGATCAAGGCGAGAAGCGCATCATCGGAATTTGGCCGGAGCCCACCGCTGCTGGAGAAGAAGGGAGCCATCGATTGGAGCCGCCCTAGGAGAAGTTGTCGGTACTAGGAGGATCACAATCGTCAACTTCGTCATTCGCCCCCGTCACCGACCCTCGCCTAAGCCCCGGTGATCCTCCCACGACCACCATCTGCTGCGCTAGGGTTATTTCGCCGGCGCTGCCCGACGTGGACGATGAACCAGATCCGTTCGATTAGAACTAGATCCCACCGTCAACATTTCCCTATACCGCTTCGTCCCTCCCCGTCTCACTGATGCGTGGGGACAACCACTTAACCAGCCCGCGCGTGCGCTGTGCGTAGTGGTCTGTCCCAGTAAAACCTCCCGCGCGACCCAACAATTCAAATTTAGTTTTATTCATTTAATTTCAAACACTATTCTGTACATAGATTCAAAAATCAACCCAGCTCGATTCACTGAACCAAAATGTATGAAACTAATTTTGTTAGAAAGGTACTGAAATGCTTAATCCAAGCCCGTTGGATTTAAACCATTTGGATTTACAGATCAACCATGATAAAAATAACAAGGCAGAAGCTTTTCTGCATTCAAACATTTTCAAAATTCAACCATAAGAGCTTTTGAGTTGATTCCAACTCTAAAAAATCACATTTTATCATACCTTTCATAATATATAAAAACATATGAGTTTACTTGCATAAATAATGTTCAAGTAATAAAAGAATGTCACATAGGCATTTGTAGTCCCTTTATTTAATTAAAATAAAAAGGTTAAACCTTACTAAATTGTGACACCACTTTAAATCACATTACCCATCTTGGTTTGGTCACATCAACATAGGCCAAGTTAACTTACGCCTTTGGTTTGGTCACATTGATACAATCTAAAGAGCTCCCAAAATCTCATGCCTAGCCAAAATCAGCTTGCATTTTGTACTACTCATATGCTAGTAATATAAATGAAGTCGAGCAGATATTAAACTTGCTGCATGTTAGAAATATATGATGCTCCATATACTATCCCACAATGAGTTGGTTTAAAATTAAACGCTAAACATTAAATCATGATACAATTGAAAATATACAACAAAGTCTGGCTAGTCGAATCCCTAAAATAGATGAATCTAGTCTAGAATACAAATGAAAGAAAACCTTTATACGAGCTATAATGCTCTAGAGGGTCAGGTCTCAAACTTCATAAGTTCATGATGCTAGAAATGTCCCTAAAAATGGACTAGCAGCCCCCATGATAATACTCTTTTGCATATGCCCTCACGTGTATGTAAGAACAAAATTAAACAAATATGCATGTAAGTTAATTCAAATATGATTAATTAGCTTACATTTCCTATGCTAAAGGGATTAGGAATTAAACCATGCATGCCCATGTTCAAATTGAAACAAGTCTGTACTATATTCTCTAGTACCGCAAGAAATATGAAAAGCTGGCTATATGTAGTTGTAGCTGCATGCATGTAGAAAAGTACCATGCATGTCCCATGTTCAAAACTGCATGCACCATTTTGGATACTTCTTAGTCGATTAATTACAATGAAACGACCTCACAAATAATTAAACTATATGCCGATTAAACAGATGATGTATCTCATGCATGGGTTCTGTTTGTAATTTCAATACTAGTGCAAGTGCCAAATATTATGCTTGCACTTCTCATACTAGTGCAAGCGCCAAATATCATATACATGATAAAAATAAATGATAACAAATTCTCTCCCAAGTGCAACGACGACGAGGAGGACTTTAGTTTCTACATTTTGTAGTATTTTCATTTCTATAATTTGTAGTATTCATATATTGTAATGCCATGCAACAGCTATGTTGGAATTCTTAATCAGGGATTTTTCTCTACAGAGATGTAATTAACAGTTATTTTATATAAATGTAAGAGTTTTGGAAATAAAGCACCTGCAACGTCTGATCCCTTTTCTTATTTATGCATTTACACATTTAAATTATGCTATCTGTCTCTATGACGTGGACGCGTACTTTCTTGCGCCATTTTCCCATCATCTGATTCTGGCATGCCCGGTGGGACATATTTCACCCCTCATCTTTGAAATTCCAACATATCATGCAACATATGGATTCCTATAATATATTTTCCTCATATATCTAAATTCAAGAGGACTAATATATTGCTCCTCCATTTTTAAGGTATAGAGGGACAAATCCAAAAATTTGAGACTATCTCTGTTGGGATCCTTTGGTTTGATATGCCAATAGTACCTCTCATGACATTACTAAGCCAAAATTCACTTAGTAGTGCTTACCCATCCACACCAAATAAGCAAGTCCAAAAAAAACAAGGTCATTTGCATTAATGGAGGGGTACACTCGTGTCCTTGCAAATCCATCCAAGCAAAATATATGATATGCTGAAAAAGCATATACTCGTGAAAATGTATGAACCTTCAGAATATAAAGAGGTTTCTAGTCACTTTAAATAATGTTCAAATAATAAAAGAATGTCACATAGGCATTTCTAGTCACTTTATTTAATTAAAATAAAAAGGTTAAACCTTATTAAATTGTGACACCACTTTAAATCACATTCCCATGTACTGAAATATATGGTGATGACATGTGTCAACATGATCCCATGTTTGAGCTGGAGAATATTAAATCTTAAGTAGTTTTTCAATGAGTAGAAATTACTTTTCTTAAATAAAATAAATAAGACAAGTGCTTTAATCCTTGTGATAATAGTGATGATGCTAGATCATCTAGTGTGAACTTTTGTGTGATGATTAAAAATAGTTAAGTATTGTTTGGTGATTGTGTACCTCGTATTTATTTATAGACGCTAGTACCGACCAAGGATACGAGGAGGAAGGAGTATACTACGAGGAAGAAGCCGAGGAGAACTTCAACCACTGCTCTGCACAAGGCAAGCTAACCCTTGCAACTTAGCAAGCTTATACTTGCAATTATGCAAGTTAACACTTGCAAGATACCCTACTTATGCAAGCTACTACTTGCTTGTTACTATGCCAATTATATGCCTTAAGAATATGTGATAATACCCACTCGATACCCAATCCTAGCTTTACTTGCAAGCTTAACACTTTATTTTCTTTATCAAAGCTTTCTCTTAGAGTTTACATAGTGACTTATAGATTCTAGAAAGATAACTAAAGGTGGCATAAAGAGCATAAAATTTGGCCTAAGTTAGATAATCTTAATGTCATCCTGAGGCATGATATTTACTTAGATAAGATACACTTGTTTATTACCCACCATTAGTATTTACCCCCACTTGTAGATGCTAGTGCTAAGCATAAAACTTGATCAACTTTAGATGGGAATACTTGGTGAAAATGGTTATGAAAACCTTAGAATGATGAGTCATTCTACTGAAATGTTTTGACATGTGTTCTTGAACACCAGATGATTTTGATGATGAAAATGTTAAGGCATGAGCCTTAGCCCTTTATAAAACTGATGGTTGTCTGGATGCGATACCATTCCAATTTTACCGTACAACCACAATACCCGAAAATTGGGTAGGGCTTGACTGGAAATTTATATACCTTAGTATGGGTTCCCTTGCGGCCAAGGTCTGAGCTGAGGCTACCTTGTGAAGATTGTCCACCTGTGCAGTACCCAAGATGACAGTTGGTCATGGTTGGGAGGCCAAACTCACAGGAGAGGTGCCTATACTAGGGCGTGTAATTGAAAGGTTAGGATTGATTATCCGCATACTGAGTATGGTGAATTCAGGATTGTTCCTAACGGATGTATCGAATGTTGTGGTGAAAGTGTACAATCTCTGCAGAGTGTCAAACTATTCGAATAGCCGCGTCCACAGGTATGGACAGCTGGAGTGGCCATACTGTTCCCCCGTCAGATGTTTTCCAAACAACTTGTGAAATTATTTGTGACTTTGACTTGACCACAACAGAGTTTTTATATGAAAGTCAAGTTCCCACTTAGGTGTTATAAAACTTTCAAATAGTTGTCTTTGTTTCTGAACTTAGTAGAGGTAAATCTGGTTTTTTGCAAAACAACCCTAGAGATTAGTATACTACAAAAAAAAACCCCTTAACTTGTTAGTATTAGTTTGCGAGTACTTAAAGAGTACTCATGGCTTTGTCCTTGGCTATTCCCATGGCTAGACTATGAAGAGGATTACCAGGATGATGGACCGCAGGAAGGTTACGACAACTAGGATCATCTCCCATCGTCAGCATTGCTTGTGACCCCGAAGATGGAGCTTTGCCTACGCTATCGTTATCTTTACGTTATTCCGCTGCTTGAGTTGTATTAAGAACTGGATCATGAGATCCTTATTTTTGTAAGACCTTATGTATGGTTTGTAATGGATGATGTACTGTGATATTCAAATCTGTTATGTCTCGCAAAAATGGTAATCCTTGGATTATGATGTATGGCATAACAGGCATCTGGGATTAAAAATCCGGGTGTTGACACAAGTCATCATACCCTCTATTATCATTTATTCCTTGACTTGTAGTACCACTCTATGCTTTGATTAGTAATGTTTTCTTGCTCTGCATGATTATGGCCATTATTGCTCTCTTAGTTAGTTGCTCTCAGTCTTTTGCTAGCCTCCACTTGTATGAGTAAGCTCTACTCATGCTTCCAACTTTCAAGAAACCAAGTTATTCCAAAGTGTCCACTATAAAATCCTATGCGTGGTGTGTTACACCATTCCAAGTATATTTTTGTTTTCAGCTATCTTCCAATTAAAAAAGTATTTTATTATGTGAAAACTTGGTGATTAAAGCCCTCACAAACTTGATGGCACACTTTATATTCTTTGCCCCTAATAAACTTAAACCATTGTGTCATCTATGTTGTATATGCTTGCACTTATACGTTGGAATTAGCAGAACCATACTGTCACGAGGAACGTTTTCAACATTGCACTTGTACTTTGTACATAGTTGATATCATGCTCTTTTGTGTATGGATGCCACCGTTGTGAAATAAAGAGGAAGCTTGTAAGTCTATGGAGTTATGTATTTTGTGTTAGAGAAACGTCTAGGCCGCTAGCCTAAGCCATGCTTAATCATGGTGGAAACTTGCAGCATCACCATAATGAGCATTCTGTGAAGCATCCTCAATAAAAAGCTATGCACATAGTAAATAAAAAGATCGTTGAGATGCTCATTGTCTGCTTGCCTTATCATTTTGATTATGGGATAGCTCTTGTACCATGTTCAAGGGGTACCCCGTTCGCGGTTCTCTATGATACACATGTACTTACTATAACAAGAACTTACAGGTGACTGAAGTTGAGTAGCATGAGGTGTGGCCCTCGTATTCAAGGGACTTGAGATTGCCAACTTATACTTTGTCAAGCATATACTCCATAGTTTGTTCACTTTAACCTTAATCACTTCAAGATGCTTATGATAGGGGCAATGATGGATGAAAGCTAACAAGTACCATAATTTTTGAAAGCTCTTTTTAAACTTAAAATCTCTGCTTCCCTTTATGGAGAGCCTTTCTTCCACCATTATTGAGTCTCCACCTTCTAACTTTAGGGCACCATTAAAAGAGCATAGTTGTCATTCTGTGTGCAGTGTCCCAAAACTTATTAATTGATGCATATTATGATATTGCTTGTTCTTATGATTTTTGTATCTAGTCACTCTTATAAACTTTGAAGGTGTCATATGCATCTATTTTTTACTCTATGAGGGACAAGCTGAATGTCACTATGCCATGTTTTCTATATGTAAAACAAACAAATGTTTTTCAATGGATATTATTTATGATCTTTGTTTGTAACCTTTCATATTGTATGCATAGTTACTGTTGAGATCGATTTTGTCACAAATTATAAATCATAAATTATGATTATGAAATATGAAAAGATAATTGAATTATTAAGTAGATTCTGAAAAAAATAGTTTGCCTAATAATCAGAATATAAATTGACTTGCAAATACGCCGTCCGTCGATGTTGCTAATCCAGTACCGACCTAAAATTCATGATGTCGTAAGGGATGATAAATTTTAGAATACTCGATCGTGGTTTAAAATAATAATCTGGCAATCTTATAAAATACAGTCGTGGCTAAGCCATCTAAAAAAGTTTACAAGAAAATGAATTTGGCAATGTACATATATATACTAGTCACTAGAGCTTAATATTCGGCAAGCCAAGACGGCTAGTGTGCCATAGGCAAAAAGGAAACTACGTGCATGTACTGCCGCTAATTACACATGCATGGTTTAAGCGGCATGGTGCCTAATTTTAAACATATTAAATGGTTGAATAATTTATTAAATCCATAACCCACTTACATAGAGCCCATGGAGAGAGGCCTGAACATCGTGTCCTCTGTGATCCGACTAAATAGCGAATTGACCCAATCAAGTCTCTAGAAGCCCTCACGTGGCCCATGTTTCAGCCAAAACGGCCACCTCGATCCCACGATTTACAGATCATGTGCGTGTCTTCTTTCTGAGAACTCCTGTTGCTAGCTACCTATAAAAGGACCGACACACGGCTATTCATTGCCGGCAGATCCTGCCCATAGTTGGCCTATAGAAAATCGATCCAGCCAATCGTTGCTATGCAAATCACCAACATCGACAATGATCAACAGCTAGCCATCATTCGTCAATCACCCATGGCCGCTCCAATCCATCGCTGGTGCCATCAATAAAAAATACTAGATCATTCATCGACAACCATATCGACCGCGCGCTGCTTGCCTGTTAATAGCATAAAACTATCACATTTCGACCGAAAGTTCGAATAACCACCACTTTACAAAAAATCACAAAAAACCACCACTTTACGATAGATTTGTTGCAAATCACGCTAAAACGGAATTGATATTCAATTAACACCAAAACTGACAGTAGGACTCACCTGACGGACTGACATGGCGACGCGGGTCAACCGCGCTGACTACTATTTTGCATACAGGTCCTTGAGTTCCGCAAAAATAATATTAAGGGTCCCTGGAACCTCACTTTTTTTTAAAACCTGTTTATTTGAAACGTTCATAACTTTTGAATGCGAATTCAAATGAAAAACTTTTAATATGAAAATTGCTCAGAAATGTTTGAATACTTTGAATATAAAATTGGTTCACTATTTTTAGATACCTAAGATATGCAAACAATTAAAAATGCTTCTATTAATAATGCAAACTTTAAAAATTCATAACTTTAGTTATATGACTCCGAATAATATAAATAATATGTCTAAATTTATTATAAAAATCCAACCAATCCATTTATGACATCCTTCGTGCATGTATCAGATCCGTTTCTTGTTGATGTTATAATCGGATTGATTATATATATATACGTACAAAACAGTCTACCATTATAAACTTTAAATATTCATAACTTTTGTTATATAACTCGAAATAATATAAATAATATGTCTAAATTTATTAGAAAAATTCAACCAATCCATTTTTGACATCCATTATGCATGAATCACATCTGTTTATTTTAGATGTTATGATCCATTGATATCGGTATATATGTATGTACAAATACAACCTATCTTAGAGCCTCTTTCTATTTTTTGCATGTTATGTCATACGTGACTGATATGTACGTGTATATATGTTGAGGCCGGCAGGTACATATAGATCGATAGACTATCGATTTGTATTTAGATCACGTATGTCCGATCTACATAGATTGACAAACTAACTATCGATTTGCGTAGTTAGAGCACATTCATACGGTCTAAAAGAAGCCATCATGCGTGTACATGTAAACAAAGAATTTATCACCCAAGTCATGCCCTCGACGTTTTGCGCACGTCACCTGTTTAGTTTGCAGCCCGCACATTTTAAAAATAATGCATCATGCTCGTGTATATATGCTCTCTCGATCAAGATGGATCGACGAACAGATACCTAGCGCGCGGCACATAGGAGACGTCATGCTTGTCTACAATTACCGATTCAAATACATATTCAATAATAATATTATACATGCTAGTACTATAAGGACATTATTTTGTACATACATACATACATATACCAATATTAATCGATTATAACATCCAAGAGAAATGGATCAGATACATGCATGAAGGATGTTAGAAATGGATCCGTTGGATTTTTCTAATAAGTATAGACATATTATATAATACCGATATCAATGAATCATAACATCTAAAATAAACGGGTATGATTCATGCATAATGGATGTCAGAAATGGATTGGTTAATTTTTTCTAATAAATTTAGACATATTATTTATATTATTTCGAGGTATATAACAAAAGTTATAAATATTTAAAGTTTATAATGGTAGACTGTTTTGTACGTGTGTGTATATATATATATATATATATATATATATATATATATATATATATATATATATATATCAAAATCAATCCGATTATAACATCAACAAAAAACGGATCTGATACATGCATGAAAGATGTCATAAATGGATTGGTTGGATTTTTATAATAAATTTAGACATATTATTTATATTATTTGGAGTCATATAACTAAAGTTATGAATTTTTAAAGTTTGCATTATTAATAGAAGCATTTTTAATTGTTTGCATATTTTAGGTATCTGAAAATAGTGAACCAATTTTATATTCAGAATATTCAAACATTTTCGAGCACTTTTCGTATTCAAAAGTTATAAACGTTTCAAATAAATTGATTTTAAAAAAAAAAAACTGCGAGGCGCCAGGGACCCGTGTATAATTTTTTTGCGGAACTCGAGGACCTGCATGCAAAATAGCAGTCAGCGCGGTTGACCCGCGTCGCCACGTCAGCCCGACCGGTGGGTCCTACTATCAGTTTTGGTGTCAATTGGATCTTAATCCCGTTTTAGCGTGAATTGCAAAAAAATTGCTAAAAATAGTAGTTTTTTGCGATTTTTTTATAAAGTGGTGGTTATTCAAATGTGGTATTTTTATGCTATTAACTCCCGGCCATCACTTATACGCTGTTGGCCGCTCGCCGTCCAAAGCCCACATCACTGTTCGCTCGCCGCTGCCGTTAGCCGCTGCATGCCGGCCGCCCATACGTTGTTGGCACCGTCCGCTCGTCGTACGCTACCATCTGTTCGGCTGCTTGTCATATACGAGTTGTTGCTGGCTGCTGCAAATCGCACGACAAGAATAAAAGAAAGATGGCATATGCCACAAGATGAGGACTAAACTTCTTTTCTTGTTCTTTTGGCCGGTTATATGCAGGGCCGTCCACGAGGGCGTGCGAGGTGGACGACCGCACAGGGCCCCAAAAATTTGGGCCCTCCAAATCCTGTATTTATTGTATGCAGCGATATTGATCTGGAGGTAAAGGTTCGTGCGTCTTTGAGGAAGAACAGAGGTGGAAGGAAGAAGATGACCATGTGCTGTGGGCCCCACCAGCGAAGCGGTATGTGACCGGTCCGGCTCAACCAACTGATTGTGAGGTGCCAGGTGCGACTCCACGAACCTGTTCTCGCAATTTCCCCTGTGAAAACCTCGACCCAGCAAAAATCACCTAGAAGAGCCGATTCGTTGAGGGCGCCGCATGCCGAAAACTACTTTGCACCGACCGTAGCTGATACATCTTCATGCACGGGCTAGGGGCTGCCTGCAGGTTTGATGTGGGAGTGCAACATCAACAAGATCTAATTTTTTAATGTGGGATCGGACATGGAACGACCTGATTCAATATTGATTCTCAGGCTTCTTCACTTGTAGGTGGTGATTAGATTGGCAGTTCTTTTTGTTTTTTTAGACGATTGTTGTTTGTGGCCACTGCCAGTGAGTAGATTATCACAAAATAGCAGTACATAATTCTGATTCAGCTCTTTCTCTTGTTTGTATGCCTAATATTGTTTTTTGTTACTAACCAGGGATTATCAGAAAACTAATGCCCCACATTAGATCGAGTGGGTCGTAGACCTCTCCAATCGGCGGTACAAGCAGCTTTTATGTGTCAAGGTGTGTATGGCTTTTATATTTTCTTTCATTCTCTTTGCCTTCTTGACAGATAGTTGTTAGTAATATATATACCTAGTATAGACATTTTTATTCAGGTGGTTGGGTACTTCTCTCAATATTGTATATGGATCATCTATGTTTGTAGTGTATATCCGAGGAAATGCAAAAATTTGGTTTTTAGCTAGCTTCATTCAATCAGCTTTGAGAAACACCAACATTCGATATAAAACTTGGTTTCCTATAGCTTTGTATCTCTGGCAACACATTCAAATTTAGGGCGCCATTGTGATTTTCGCACAGGGGCCTCCAATTTCTGGAGACGGCCCTGTACACATGTCATGGAGTTTCTCCTCTTTATCCACTAGTTTGTTCACATTGACACAAACTAGGGATCTTGTCTCCTTAATGGATACATGTATCTTTGTTTTTTGGCTTGATCATGTGGGTATATGCTTGATTGTCTTCTTCTCATGATGATGATAAATTGGCTCTTGTTTTGGTCATATTGACACAAATCAAGATGCTATAAACTCATATATATTACCAAAAAATCTAGCTTTTGGCTTGGTTATATTGGCACAAGCCAGTTTGCTCTAAATCCGCATCTTCTTAGAAGAATTGGGATCTTGGTTTGGTCACATTGACACAAACCAAGGTGTTATATAACCATCACATTAATAAACTTTAGCTCTTGGCTTGGTCACATTGACACAAGACAAGTTGCTCTAAAATTACACATCACAAAAGTAATTGGCCCTTGTTTTGGTCACATTGACACAAAATGAGTGTCTATAATAAAATCACATATCATTACAACATTGGTTATTGGCTTGATTACATCAACACAAGCCGAGTTGCCTTAAATTCATATAATCATTAAATTTATAGCCCTTGGTTTGGTCACAATGACACAAATCAAGGTGCTCTAAATTTACATATATCACTAAAACCACGCTCTTGGTTTGGTTACATCGACACAAGCCAAGTTGCTCTAAATTCATATGTCACTAAACCCATGCCGTTGGTTTGGTAACATTGACACAAACCAAGGTGCTTTAAATTTATATATATATATATATATATCACTAAAATCATGCTCTTGGTTTGGTCACGTCGACACAAGCCAAGTTGCTCTAAAGTTATATGTCACTAAACCCATGTTGTTGGTTTGGTCACATTGACACAAACCAAGGTGCTCTAAATTTATATATATATATATATATATATATATATATATATATATATATATATATCACTAAAATTATGCTCTTGGTTTGGTCACATCGACACAAGCCAAGTTGCTCTAAATTTATATGTCACTAAACCTATGTCGTTGGTTTGGTCACATTGACGCAAACCAACATGCTCTAAATTTATATATATCACTAAAATCATGCTCTTGGTTTGGTACATCGACACAAGTCAAGTTGCTATAAATTCATATGTTACTAAACTCATATCGTTGGTTTGGTCACATTGACACGAACCAAGGTGCTCTAAATTTATATATATCATTAAAATCACGCTCTTGGTGTGGTCACATCAACACAAGCCAAGTTGCTCTAAATTCATATGTTACTAAACTCATGCCATGGGTTTGGTCATATTGACACGAACCAAGGTGCTCTAAATTTATATATATCATTAAAATCACGCTCTTGGTTTGGTCACATCAACACAGGCCAAGTTAACTTACGCCTTTGGTTTGGTCACATTGATACAATCTAAAGAGCTCCCAAAATCTCATGCCTAGCCAAAATCAGCTTGAATTTTGTACTACTCATATGCTAGTAATATAAATGAAGTCAAGCAGATATTAAACTTGCTGCACGTTAGAAATATATCATACTCCATATACTATCCCACAATGAGTTGGTTTAAAATTAAATGCTAAACATTAAATCATGATACAATTGAAAATATACAACAAAGTCTGGCTAGTCGAATTCCTAAAATAGATGAATCTAGTATAGAATACAAATTAAAGAAAACCTTTATACGAGCTATCATGCTCTAGAGGGTCAAGTCTCAAACTTCATATGTTCATGATGCTAGAAATGTCCCTAAAAATGGACTAGCAGCCCCCATGATAATACCCTTTTGCATATGCCCTCACGTGTATGCAAGATCAAAAATAAACATATATGCATGTAAGGTAATTCAAATATTATTAATTAGCTTACATTTCCTATGCTAAAGGGATCAGGAATTAAACCATGCATGCCCATGTTCAAATTGAAACAAGTCTGTACCGTATTCTCTAGTACCGCAAGAAATATGAAAAGCTGGCTACATGTAGTTGTAGCTGCATGCATGTAGAAAAGTACCATGCATGTCCCATGTTCAAAACTGCATGCACCATTTTGGATACTTCTTAGTCGATTAATTACAATGAAACAACCTCACAAATAATTAAACTATATGCCGATTAAACAGATGATGTATCTCATGTATGGGTTCTGCTTGTACTTCCAATACTAGTGCAAGTGCCAAATATTATGCGTGCACTTCTCATACTAGTGCAAGCGCCAAATATCATATACATGATAAAAATAAATGATAACAAATTCTCTCACAAGTGCGACGACGACGAGGAGGACTTTAGTTTCTACATTTTGTAGTCTTTTCATTGCTACAATTTGTAATATTCATATATTGTAATGGCATGCAATAGCTATGTTTGAATTCTTAATCAGGGGTTTTTCTCTAAAGAGATGTAATTAACAGTTATTTTATATAAATGTAAGAGTTTTGGAAATAAAGTACCTGCAACGTTTGATCCCTTTTCTTATTTATGCATTTACACATTTAAATCATGCTATTTGTCTCTATGACGTGGACGCGTACTTTCTTGTCCCATTTTCCCGTCATCAGATTCTGGCATGCCCGGTGGGACATATTTCTCCCCTCATCTTTAAAATTACAACATATCATGCAACATATGGATTCCTATAATATATTTTCCTCATATATCTAAATTCAAGAGGACTAATATGTTGCTCCTCCATTTTTAAGGCATAGAGGGACAAATCCAAAAATTTGCGACTATCTCTGTTGGGATCCTTTGGTTTGATATGCCAATAGTACCTCTCATGACATTACTAAGCCAAAATTCACTTAGTAGTGCTTACCCATCCACACCAAATAAGCAAGACCGGAAAAAACAAGGTCATTTGCATTAATGGAGGGGTACACTCGTGTCCTTGCAAATCCATCCAAGCAAAATATATGATATGCTGAAAAAGCATATACTCGTGAAAATGTATGAACCTTCAGAATATAAAGAGGTTTCATGATCACAAAAAAACTAACTCTAAAGTCTTACGAGTATAAACTATTGATATCACATGTACTTGAAGGTTGCATGAGTATGAATTGCTAGCCATAAATAAAAAAAATACTCCAAAGTATTATGAGTATAAACTTTCGACATCATATATACTCCAAGACTGCAAGATTATAAACTCTAAGCCATAAAAATAAAATAACTCCAAATATTATGAGTATAAACTATTGACATTGTGCATACTCTAAGGTTGCAAGAGTATAAACTATCAGTCATAAACAAAAAAAGGACTACAAAGTCTTGTGAATATAAACCGCTGACTTCAGGCATACTACATTATGTGAAATAAATACTCCAAAATCTTACGAGTATAAAATACGATTTTATAAAATTACTACAACATCTTGTGAGTATAAATTATGATTACATTAAAAATAAACCCATATCTTACAAGTAGAAACTATGGTGAGAATAAAGAAATACTCCAAATACATATGAGCATAAACTGTTCCATATTAAAATACTCCAAAACCTTATGAGTATAAATTGTGCCATATTAAAACATCACTCCAAATCCTTACGAGTATAATCTATGGTATCAAATATACTAAATTTGCCAACTTCTCATATTTTCTATTAAAGAGTACAATCATATCTCGTTCTAGTCCATCGATGGCCATAATCGACAGTCCATTGACAGGCTATATCTAACCACAAGCTCCAATTTATTGCTACTGCCAAAAGCAACCTTTTCACCCGTATACATGCGTTAGTTGTTGTTGCACACCCACTGACTGCACATGCATATACGCTATCGCAGGCCGCTGGTCGGTCGCTATATAACCTGCCGGTTGTTAGTCATCTACGCTGTTGTACGCGTTGTTTGGCTGCACGTATACGAGAACAGAGGTGAGATCATGACTACGCTATTGATCATGACTATCGTTGTTTGGCTGCCGGTTGTTAGTCATCTACGCTGTTGTACGCGTTGTTTGGCTGTTGTACGCGCTGTTCGGTCGCTTTCTTCCAAATGATGTTTATATATATATATATTCCTCACATGCTAGATGCTCTATAATTCTCCCATTAAGTTTAGAAAGAAACACCATGTGATTCAAGTGCACGGCGATTTTATACATCACCCGCGTGAACCACTTGATGCCATAAATATGTCTTGCCTTTTCGAATGTTGGGAATGGATGGACATAGTTGGACCAATGCATCCACCGCGTCCAGGGGTACAAATTTATTTTAGCCCATGACAGACTATTTTCTTAGTGGGCCAAACTCGTACCACTAAAAGAGGTTTATTCCAGTAAAGCATACCAAATCATTCAGCTAGATGGCAGATACTCGTCATCGCTAGTAAATAGGAAAATCCTTAAGCATTATTATGCTTGACGAAATACAAAAACAAATACACTCCTAGCACTCATGAGTATAAACTGACTGCACCATATTAACTCCATCGCTTCACGAGTATAAACTGGAGCACGCAAACAAATAAAAAAATTACTCCATACCCTCACGAGTATAAACTGGGGCAAACAAATAAAAAATTCCTCCAATAACTTATGAGTATAAACTATGGTATCTCAAAAAATATATAACCCATACCCTCTTGAGTATAACTGGGGTACAAAAAAAAAGGAAATTACTCCACGCCCTCATAAGTATAACCTTGGGCATATATAAAAAGAAAATTACTCCAAGCCTTCTTGAGTATAAACTAGGGCATATGTATAAAATAATATTTACTCAACGCCCTCATAAGTATAGACTAGGGCATATATAGGAGATGAATTTACTCCACACATCTTCACGAATATATATTGGGAACATATAAAAGGAATAATACTCCAAAGTATTATGAGTATAAACTACTGACGTCATAAATACTCTAAGTATGCAAGAGTATAAATTGCCATCCATAAATGAAAAATTACTCCAAAGTCTTACGAGTATAAACTGTTTACATCATGCATACTACAAGGCAACAAGAGCATAACTTTAGCCTGAGATAACGAAAAAACAATCTACTCCAAATATCTATGATATAAACTATGAAAATAAAATACTCCAAATGCTTACAAGTATAAACTGTACCATACAAAGAAAACACTCCAAATCTTTATGAGTATAAACCATGTCATATTACAAAAATACTCCGAATCCTTATGAGTATAAATTATGCCATAAAAAATATACTCCAAATCCTTATGAGTATAAACTATGCCATATCAAAAATACTCCAAATCACATAAGTATAAAGTATGTGATATTAAAAATACTTTGACATCCCTTAAATATAAACTCTGGAGATATTTAATTATTCTCCAACATCTTATGAGTATAGACTTTTATGCTATTATGAGAAATACTCCAACCTTATGAGTATAAATTGTGAAAAACCTAAAATATTACACCTAGCACTCATGAGTATAAACTGGCTGCATCAGGTACACAAAATAGTAGAAAACACTCCAAAGTCTTATGAGTATAAACTATGATGATATTAAACATTACTCCCATATACTATGAGTATAAACTGCAATATTTAAAATATTACTCCTAGCATTCACGAGTATAAAATGACTGCGCCATGTACAAAAATAGTAAAAAACACTCCAAAATCTTATGAGTATAAACTATAATAACATTAAAGACTACTCTAAAATCTTAAGAGTATAAACTATGATGATATTAAAAAACTTACTCTAATATCCTATGAGTATAAACTATGATAATTTAAATATTACTCCTAGCAATCAAGAGTATACACTGATTGCACCATACAAAAAAATAGCAAAAGGAAATACTCCTAGCACTCACGAGTACAAACTGATTGTGCCATATAAAAGAAATAGCAAATCATACTCTATACTCTCAAGAGTATAAACTAGGGCAAACAAATATATAGAAGAAATATATATCAACTCCATACTCTCACGAATGTAAACTGAGGCACACGAAAAAACTTTATATGTATAAACTGAGGCACACGAAAAAAGAGTAGTCAGGGTAGTATCATTAAGAGAATATATTTATATGAAAGAGTGTTCACTAGTGAAAGTAAGATCCCTAGGCCTTGTTTCTAAGCATTGAAACCCCGTTTGCATCTAGATATGTTGCATGTTTGCTTGCTTTAGTCTTTACCTCATCGTCAAGCTCTTTTCTGACACTCACACATCACGTTCTCCCACGTCAACAACAAGTCAGAAGCTATTTTCTGGCACCGTTACCACTTGTATTTCACTATCTCTTCGTCGAACTAGTGCACCTATACACCTGACAAGTGTATTGGGTGTGTTGGGGACATAAGAGACTTCTTGTATCTTGATTGCAGGGTTGCTTGAGAGGAAATACCTTTGACCACTTCCTCCCTGAGTTCGATAAACCTTAGATAATCTACTTAAGGGAAAACTTGATGCTGTTCTACAAACCTCTGCACTTGGAGGCCCAAGAACTGTCTATAAGAATAGAAGTGCGTAGACATCAAGCGCTTCATGGGAGGCAACCCCATGTGAAATAAAGGTTTGAGTAAGTTTTAAATTTTCAATTAAGTTTTAGTTAAGCTTGTGTTGAATAAGGAACAACTAAAGCTCTAGTGAGTAGAAGAAGTTTGGCTATGCTAAAATCCCGTTTAATGGATGTTAATGTTGGTAGAAAATTTAAGCTGTCATTTTTCTGTAGAAACTTGGTATTTCATTAAATTTTAGATTAATAAATAATTCTCGGAGAAGCAGGTAATTTTTTATGGATCTAGTAGGTTTAACGACCAACTATACGACGGGAATTAAATTTCCGGCCGTATAGTTGCGGTTGTATAGTTATCTACCCCATCTCCAAATTTTTACTCCAGGATACAGTAGGTTTAATGACCAACTATACGAGGAGAATTAAATTTCCGGTCGTATAGTTGTGGTCGTATAGTTGGTACCACCATAGAAGAGAAAATAAATCTAGGCCGGTTCATAACTATACGGCGGGATATATACGGGCTGAGCATGTATAGTTGCTCATTACGGACGGCGGCAAGGGTTTTGACCTCCCCTTTTAAAGATGATCGCATCTAACCTTTTTCATTAAGTTTTCGTAGAGCTACAACCTCCAGCCTCGAAAAATCACCGCCATCTCCATACAAGCCCCTTCTAACGATATTCGTGCAGCAAAGCTATGCAGCCTTTCCATGTCAACAAGATTTGGAGGAAGAAAGAAGAGAATACTGTGAAGAGGATCGAAGAAGTAGATCTTAAAGAAGCATCATCGTCAGCCATATCGGACATCAAGCCTCTCCCAAATTGGGAGGACATGTTCCCACGGAGGATGGAGATGATGAGGCAAGCAGAGCAGAGAAAGAGCAGGGATGAGTATCTCCCTAATCCCTATTGTCATAATATAGGATCTTATTACAAACCTCCTCTTGGTTCGTCGCCTCTTAAGCCTAAGAAGGTGTGGCAAGATGAGATTTATGATAAGATCTATCAATTGGAAAAAGCTTCAAAAGCATGTGTTGAAACTATTGGAGAAGGGATTGACTCCTACTGGATGATGAGCAAAGACCTTGAGCAAAAGGTAAATGACATCGATGGTAGATTTGGTTTCTTGATTAAAACTGTTTTTGAGTTGACATATGAGAAGAAATTCCTCCAGAAGAAAATATTGAAGCTTCAACTCCACATGGCCGAGATCAGCATCCGCCTTACAAGAATAGCTAAAGTTTTCAACACAGAGGAAGAAGGCAATGCTCTTCTCAAACAAGAGGAGGAATAGGTACCAACAAGGAGTTATTTGATCCCGCCTGGCTTGGTTCCAAGCTTGGGGAGTTCTTTAAGACCTTGTAATCTATCTTATAAGTTTTACATTACTATTTTAGTTTGCATTAGTTCGAGCTTAGAAATAAAGATTGCATCATTAGAATTCCCTTCATGAATAGTCGATCACATTTGTGAAATTCCGAGTTTATTATCATATATGGAGCATTATTGAGTTTGTGCTTGTCTTATTGGATATATGAATGGCTTGAGTATAATTTTACTTGCACTTGATGATAGAAATAGGAGTATTCCACACCATTGGTATTAATGGAACATATAAAAGATAATTTAGTCAATATGGTGTAAGTTCATGGTTTGATTTACAAAAGGAAAAATAATCTAATCAGTCAAGTTGAGAAAGAAACCTTGAATAGAGGAAAATTAAAAGTGCTATCAAATTAGAATGAGAACAATTCGAGGTAGAGTCTTCAAGCCATAAAGATGCTTCATATACAATTGGAATTTGATAATTGATATCGTTAAACTTTGAATCCCTACATGAAGTGGAATGTATGGCTAGATCCTTTGCACAACACTACAAAAGTGTGAGAATATAAATATATATATATATAAAGAGAAAGAAGAAAAGAGAGAATGTGCAAAGAGCAAATAGGCATACACCACTGTCTTGTGGTAAGACAAAGAAACGTTTGAGATTTTAAATCCCAAGTTAATATGTTAATCCTAAAAATGCTTGGGACTACCCTGATAACTCATTCGGTAGAACCGAATACTTCTACATCATGTTGAGAGTAATATTTTGTGAACTGTTAAATGCTAAGGTGTGGAAGCCTGCTAATATTATTCGGATGGTTCGAGTAAGGTACTATTCATGAACTTATTCCTATGTATCATATATGATAAACACATGTTGCAACTGCCACATTTATTTTATCGACTCATCTTCATGAATATGAGGATCACATCCATTAAGCTAAACTTTCTCGGTACAAGCAAGTGTCTAAGCTTGGGGAAGTTGATGAGTGCATATTTGCATCATGTTTTATATTATTATTTTGCATTGTAGTGGTAGGATCTTGGTATTTTACGGTGTTCGCACGCACCTTTTATATTTATTTTCACCAGGATCAGGACAGATGATGGATACGATGGACACAACTCTTGGACCAGTTGTACTGGAGCGAAAAGGAGTCAAAAACAACATAAATAACTAATTTGGGAAATATCAATAATACCAAAAGAAAACTCAAAGCGATTGGAGGACACGGAAGGTTTAACGGTCAACTATACGGCAAGAATAAATTCTCTGGCCGTATGGTTCCCGCCGCCACCTCCTCCTAAAATAGTTTCACCCCATGCAACCAGATCGGAGAGACGACACACAGAACACCCACAAATCGCTAAAAACTCACCTCCGGAAGGAATCTGGAGGGGGAACACACCCAAGGGATCCATCTTTGCCCTAAGAAGATGCGGTGACCCAGCATACCACTGCATGATGTAGTACACTATAGTCGTTGACATAACACCAATGAAACACCGATCACTAGTATTACATCCCTTAGAGTGGTACAACAGAAACACAGCAGGTCCAAGACATGACTATAGGTTACAACTCGACTCTTTACATAAGATCCAGAGAACATTCTAGGTTAAAGAGAGAGAAATAAACTTCTTACAAAGAAAAATAAAAAATAATAAACTTATCACTATTATACTAATAAGATTAGCATTTAACTATTTGGCTTGTATTTCTGCTATTGCAATACTCTACAGAATTAAATTCTAAGTCTAGAGATTATATTTCTATCTAATCAACAACTTCGTATTCACTTTAATTGATGTATAAGTTAACTTCCTTTACTTCATTGAAGATCTTGATCTTTTGATGATGATTCCTGGAGCATAACTTGATGTAGACGTCGTCTTATTGGCTTTGAATCTAGCAAGGGTTAAGAAGATACGTTGAGTATGAGCGTACTCAGCAAGTTCACTAGAAAAGGAGTGTTTGATGCACTATATCTATAGCCATATAATATAGGTTGTAGGCAATGCAAGTTTTCGTAAACATTTCTTCAAAGGTTGCTTTTATTCTGTAAAGTTATGTCCGTCAGCCTTTATAGGTTTACCAGAACTTTCATGGAGTTCCTTTCCTACTGCATTTGTAGCTCCTTCCCGAAATAGAGATTAACAAGTTATAGTTTTGACACTCTGCAGAGGTGCGTTACTTTACCCATGAGAGATCTTATCTTTGTTGCACATCCAAGTTGTAGGCTCATTCACACTTCCTTGGTGTGAGTCCCATACTAAGATCCAAGCCAATCACTGCCTTCTCCGCGACCCCGTGTGTCTCCTTGGTGTACGCCTGCTGTCACATCCCAAAATTTTCCAAATTTTGAAATGTGAAAACTAAATAAACAAAAGAATTAACTGTTGAAATTTAGGGTGAAAAGAAACTTTTTGCTTCTAAATGGAAACACCAAAACCCTACTTGAACAAAATTTGAATAAGAAAGCAATAAACAAATATTTCATCAAAGATCAAATACATTTATGCATGGAAAGAATCTTGAAATTTGAACACTTGGAAAAATAAACCAAGACCCTAAGCCCTAAAGAAAGAAATCATTTCCAAGATTTCTCTAAGAGTATGGATTTGTTCCATATAAAAATTCAGCAATAAACATTTATACATGATCAAAAATGATAGACCAAATATTATAAAACCATAGAAATTGGTTTCATTCAATTTGGAACCATGGATAAAAACTTATGAATTTAATGAGATAAAAGGAATTAATTTCCAAATCTAATAAAGCTCCTAACTAAAATCAATACCAAGTTGTGAGCAAAGTAATCCTAAAAGGATTTAAAAAGATAAACAAATATTAAATAGAATTATACAAATTGGAATCACCAAGTTTGGATCTATAAATAAAAAAGATATGGATTTTATAAGGCAAAGAAAGAAATAAATAAATAAGGAATGTTTAAAAGAAAAATTAAATCTTGGCCAAATCCATAAACAAATGAAAGTTTACTGAATAAGAAAAAGGAATAAAATATTATTTAAATAAAATGGTATGGAATGAACCATATTCAACTTTATTTAAATAAAGACAAATTGCCTAAACTAAATAAATAATAAATCACAAAAAAATTATTAAGAAGACAATTTAAAACTTGAATTATATCCTTAAACAAATGGAATAAAGATAATCCAAATAAAATAAATGAATAAAGATTATTTGAATAAAACTTATATGGAGTTGAACCATATTTAATTTTAATAAAGACAAAATTCCTAATTTAAATGATTAACTAAATCATGAGAAAATAACAATTTAAATTTCCAAAGTGGATTAAAAGTTATCTAATTAACTTAAAAAGAATAAAAGAATAATAAAATAAAATTATATGGTTTGAATAAAGACACAAGACTCATTTAAATAAATATTAAACCCTAAGAGAATATAAGAAATATTATAAAATGGACTTTAAAATACATTGTTAAACAATATAAAAACCTACTAAAAATTTGGGAAAGATTTGGAAACAAATGAGTGTTTGAATCATTTGAATAAAATCAAAACAGGAATTAGAAAAGGAAAAAGAAAAAGAAACAGACAAGAAAAAATGGAAAAGACCCATCCCAACTAAACCTAACCAGCACCCCAGCCCAACAATCCCAATACCAGCCCACCAGGGGAAATCCCTCTCTCCCCAGATCTTTCTCACTCACGCGTAACCCACCCCCTCTCACTGACCGCGAGACCACACCATCATCGTCATCTCCACCTCGTGTGACCCGCTCCCCTCTTCCTCGCTGTCGTTCGTTTCTGCCTCGCGTAAATTCTCTTAAACGCCACACTGATTTTTTTGGAGATATGCCCTAGAGGCAATAATAAATGTAGTTATTATTATATCTTTGTGTTTATGATAAAGGTTTACAATCATGCTATAACAGTATTAACCGGAAACATTAATACTTGTGTGATTTGTAAACTAAATTAGAGTCCCTAGTAAAGCCTCTTTATAATACTAGCTCGTTGGTTAGTAGATGATCATGGTTTCCTGATCATGAACATTGAGATGTTGTTGACAACAAGATCATATCATTAGGAGAATGGTATGATGGACATACTCCTATAGATAAGCGTAGCATAAAGATCAAGTCATTTTAATAGTTCAATTGCTATAAGATTTCTGATACATAGTAACCTAATTCCTTCGACCATGATATCATGCTTATCACCATCACCGGAAGGATGCTTTGATGACATCAAACACCACACCGTAACTGGGTGGCTATAAATATGGCATTGAGTGTTCGGAAAGTATGGGTTGAGACACATGGATGAAGAGTGGGATTTGTCCATCCATATGACGGATAGATATACTCTGGGCCCTCTCGGTGGAATGTCATCCAATTAGCTTGCAAGCATGTGACTGGCTCACAAGGGATCACATATCACGGGAACGATAAAATAGTAATTATCAGTAACGAGGTTGAACTAGGTATGCAGATATACCGACGATCAAAACCTCGGATATGTAAACTATCGTCAGACAAAGGGAAATTGGTATCGTATGTAAGTGGTTCATTCGATTGCAAAGTAATCGTTGAAATATGTGGGAGCCATATGAATTTCCAGATTCCTCTATTGGTTATTGATCGGAGAAGTGTCTCGATCATGTCCGCATAATTCACGAACCGTAGGGAGACACACTTAAGGATTCGATGTTGTTGAGTAGTTATGGAATGATGAGAAAGATACCGAATGTTGTTCGGAGTCTCGGATGGGATCCGGGATATCACGAGGAGATCCGGAATGGTCTGGAGAATAAGATCCATATAAGGAAAGTCCTGTTTCGGAGTTTGGGAATGATTCCGGTGTTTTCACCAGGAATGTTCTAGAAGGGTCCGGAAGGTCCGGCACTCCGGAGGGGAAGGGTACATGAATGTGTCATGACAATATGGAATGGTTGAATCATGTACTAGGTCACTTGGCTGGGCAAAATAAAGTGAGAAATCAAATCCTAGTTTAAAAGTCAAACGCCAATTTGAAAAAGTCAAACGGCAAGTTTGCTTGGTAGAGAGAGAGAGTAGGAAACCTACTTTGGGAGGAGTTCCCCTTCCTCCACCCGTCGGCCAAGGAGGCCGAGTTGGGGGGGGGACTCCCTCCTCCTAACCGGCCACCCTCCACCTATATAAGGAGGGGTAGGGCGCCCCTACCCCTCACACCCAAAACCCTAGCCCCAAGCCGCTGGCCTCCTCCAAGTCGCCGCCGCCTAGGGCCTCCTCTAACTCGGCGAGTTAGAGGTTTCCCCAAACCCTAGCCGCCGGCCAAGCCATCCCCTTGGTTCCCTCTAAACCCTAGATCACCAAGGCCTCTCTCATAGTCCACCATACTCGCACCGGCTTAAGGCGAAGCCCTGCGGGATCTCCCCTCTACTTCCGACACCACGCCGTCGTGCTGCCGGAATCGCGAGGAGAGTGCTACAACCTCTGCTGCCTGCTGGAACAAGGGAGAGGAAGGTCTTCATCGAGTACGCATGTGACCGATTTGCAGGCCGCTTTGGAAGGATCGTCTACGCGATCTTGAGATCGGCAAGAGTACGACTACATCACCCACGAGAATCTGCTCTCGTTAACCGCTTTGGAATCTTCGAGGGTGAGTTCCTCTATCGACTCGTTGCTACAATCTAGTAGATAGATCTTGGCTTGTTTGTGTGCATGCGGTAGAAAATTTTTGTTTTCCATTCTACGAACCCCTACAGTGGTATCAGAGCCGTGTCTATATGTAGATCTGTTGCACGAGTAGAACACAATGGTCATTGTGGGTGGTGGTGCTTTTATTATCAATTGCTTTTTGTGTACTTTGCATCTTGCGGTATGATGGGATGAAGTGGCCTGGGCTAACCTTACATGACATCGTTCATGAGACTTGCTCCACGCTCAACATGCAACTTGTATTGCATAAGTGGCTTTGCGGGTGCCTGTCTCTCCCATCATAGTATAGATCCAATTTACAACGGGCACTTGATAGTTCAAGCATAAACGTTGTGGTTCTTGTTCGTAAGTTAGAGAGACACTTATTGAAAGCCCCAAACCACGTAAAATATGCAAAGAAAATTAGAGGCGTCTAACTTTGTTTTGCAGGGGTGTGCTATGATGTGATATGGCCATGATTGTGATTATATATGATGTATGCAATGTCTTTTATTGTAAGTTGGCAACCGGAAGGAGCCATATGGTTGTCTTTTAATACCTGCATGTCTATTCAAAGTAGTTGTAATAGTTGAAGCTGGTGGACGACAACCATGAAGCGGCGCCATTGACCTTGACGCCATACCGGTGATGATGGAGATCATGTTCGTGCTTGAAGATGGAGATCAGAAGCACAAGAAGAAAGGCCATATCATATCATATATTATGAATTGCATGTGATGTTAATCCTTTATGCATCTTGTATTGCTTAGTTAACAACGATAGCATTATAAGATGATCCCTCAAGCACACAAATTTCAAGTTTTAAAGTGTTCATCCTTAGTAAGCACCGTTTTTAAAGCTTGTTGTTTCGAAGCACCATGTGATGATCGGGTGTGTTAGATTCTGCAAGTGTATACAACGTGAGAAAGCCAGATTTGCTCATGCGGAAGCTAAGGTTTGATCTTGAAGAGCCTAGCATGTACAGACATGGTCTCGGAACACGGATCACCGAAAGGTAAAGCATGAGTCATATAGTAGATATGATGAACATGTTGATTGTTCGCCATTGAAGCTACATCAACTCTCGTGATGATCGGTTTTGATGAGGTGGATTTGGTTCGTGTGATCACTAAAACAATGTGAGGGATATTGTATTGAGTGGGAGTTCACCTAGATTAATTTAACTATTAATTAGAACTTAATTTGTCATAAAATTAGTCTAAACTATTGCAAATATGTTGTAGATCAATGGCGGCCCCTACCATCAATTTTAATGCGTTCCTAGAGAAATAAAAGTTGAAAAACAATGGAAGAAACTTCGCGGATTGGTTACGCAATTTGAGGATTGTCCTCAATGCTGGTATTTTGACCTATGTGCTGGATGCACCGCTAGGTGACCCGCCTGCAGCTGATGCTACCGGTGAAGTAAAGAATGTTTACCTCACTCGGAAGAATAAGTACTCCACAGTTCAGTGTGCTATCTTGTATTGTTTGGAATTGGAGCTTCAGAAAAGGTTTGAGAACCATGACCCACATGATATTGTCCGTGAACTCAAAATGATATTTGAGGCTCATGCGGTAGTTGAGAGTTATGAGGCTTCTGAAAAGTTCTTTAACTGCAAGATGGAAGAGGGCAGCTCCGTCAGTGAGCACGTGCTTAAGATGTCTGGGCTCGCAAACAAACTCCAAAGCTTGGGTATAGTGATTCCTAATGCTTTGGGGATTTACCGTGTCCTCCAATCACTACCACCAAGTTACAAGAACTTTGTGATGAACTACAATATGCAAAACATGAACACGACGTTGCCAGAACTCTTCTCCATGTTGAAATCTGCAGAAGTGGAGATCAAGAAAGAGAATCAAGTGTTGTTGGTCAATAAGACCTCCAAATTCAAGAAAGGCAAGTCTAAGCAAAAGGGAAACTTCAAGAAGGGCGGTAAGAAAGTTGCTGCGCCAGCGAAGAAGACCAAGGCTGGGCCTAAGCCTGATACTGAGTGCTTTTCCTGCAAGGAAGAGGGTCACTGGAAGCGGAATTGCCCAAAGTACTTGGCGGATTTGAAGAACGGCAACATCAAGAAGAAAGGTATATCCGATATACATGTTATTTATGTGTATCTCACTAGTACTCGTAGTAGTGCCTGGGTATTTGATACTGGTTCGGTTGCTCATATTTGTAACTCGAAACAGGTGCTGCAGAATAAACAGAAGCAAGCGAAGAACGATGTGACGATGCGCGTTGGAAATGGATCAAAGGTTGATGTGATCGCGGTCGGCACACTACCTCTTCATTTACCATCGGGATTAGTTTTATACTTAAATAATTGTTATTTGGTGCCTGCGTTGAGCATGAACATTATATCTGGATCATGTTTATTGCGAGACAGTTACTTTTTTAAGTCCGAGAATAATGGTTGTTCGTTTTATATGAGTAATATGTTTTATGCACATGCACCTTTGATAGATGGTCTATTCTTATTGAATCTCGATAGTGGAAATACACAATAACATTGAAGCTAAACGTTTGAAATTGAGCGATAACTCAACCTATATGTGGCACTGTCGTCTTGGTCACATTGGAGTGAAGCGTGTGAAGAAACTCCATTCCGATGGACTTCTTGAATCACTTGATTTCGAATCACTTGAAAGATGCGAAGCATGTCTGATGGGTAAAATGACTAATACTCCATTTTCTGGTATAATGGAGCGAGCTACGGACTTATTGGAAATCATACATACTGATGTGTGTGTCCCAATGAGTGTAGCATCGCGCGGTGGTTATCGTTATGTTTTTACCTTCACATATGACTTGAGTAGATATGGGTATATCTATTTCATGAAACATAAGTCCGAAACATTCGAGAAGTTTAAGGAATTTTAAAGTGAGGTAGAGAATCAACGTAACAAGAAGATTAAGTTTCTACGATCTGATCGTGGAGGTGAGTATCTAAGTTACGAGTTTGGCGAGCATTTGAAGAAATGCGGAATACTTTCACAATTGACACCGCCGGGAACACCACAGCGTAATGGTGTGTCCGAACATCGTAATCGAACTCTCTTAGATATGGTTCGTTCTATGATGTCACTTACAGATTTACCGCTATCGTTTTGGGGTTATGCATTAGAAATAGCCACATTCACTTTAAATAGGGCACCATCTAAATCCGTTGAAACAACACCGTATGAATTATGGTTTGGGAAGAAACCTAAATTGTCGTTCCTTAAAGTTTGGGGTTGCAAAGATTATGTAAAGAAGTTACAGCCGGACAAGCTTGAACCCAAAGCGGAAAAATGTGTCTTCATAGGATACCTGAAGGAAACTATTGGGTATACCTTCTATCATAGATCCGAGGGCAAAATCTTCGTTGCTAAGAATGGATCCTTTCTAGAGAAAGATTTTTTCTCGAAAGAAGTGACTGGAAGGAAAGTAGAACTCGACGAGGTTGTCGAATCTTCTCTCGAACTTGCGAGTAGCGCAGCACTGGAAGTGGTTCCTATGGCACCTACAGCAATAAGAGAGGAAGCTAATGATGATGATCATGAAACTTCAGTTGAAGTTGCTACAGAACCTCGCAGGTCAACGAGAACTCGTACTACTCCTGATTGGTATGATCCCGTTATGAGTGTCATGTTGGTGGACAACACCGATGACCCTGCGACATATGAGGAAGCGATGATGAGCCCAGATTCCATTAAATGGCAAGAAGCCATGAAATCCGAGATTGGATCCATGTACGAAAACCAAGTATGGACTTTGGTGGACTTACCGGATGGCCGGAAGGCTATCGAGAACAAATGGATGTTCAAGAAGAAAACAGATGATGATGGTAATGTTACTGTCTATAAAGCTCGACTTATCGCAAAAGGGTTTCGACAAATTCAAGGAGTTGACTACGATGAGACTTTGTCACCAGTAGAGAAGATAAAGTCTGTGAGGATTATGTCAGCAATCGCTGCATATTACGATTATGAAATATGGCAGATGGATGTCAAAACGGCGTTCCTCAATGGAGACATTGATGAAGAGTTGTATATGATGCAACCCAAAGGTTTTGTCGATCCTAAAGATGCTAACAAGGTATGCAAACTTCATCGGTCCATATATGGATTGAAGCAAGCATCCCGAAGTTGGAATCAACGTGTTGATAAGGTAATCAAAAGTTTTGGTTTTATACAAACTAATGGAGAAGCTTGTATTTACAAGAAAGTGAGTGGGAGCTCTGTAGCATTCTTAATACTATATGTAGATCACATATTGTTGATTGGGAACGATGTAGAACTTCTTAATAGTGTCAAAGAATATTTGAATAATAGTTTTTCAATGAAAGATCTTGGCGAAGCAGCTTACATATTAGGCATAAAGATTTATAGAGATAGATCGAGACGCCTAATATCATTGTCACAAAGTACATATTTGGACAAAGTTCTAAAGAGGTTTGGAATGGAAGATAGCAAGAAAGGGTTCTTGCCCATGTTGCCCAATACAACCTTGAGTAAAACTCAAAGTCCAGCAACAGCAGAAGATAGAGAAAGGATGAGTAAGACTCCCTATGCCTCAGCCATAGGATCTCTAATGTATGCCATGCTATGTACTAGACCCGACATTGCATATGCTGTTAGTTTGACTAGCAGATATCAAAGTGATCCAGGAGCGGATCATTGGACAGCGGTCAAAAACATCCTTACATACTTGAGAAGAACTAAGGATATGGTTCTTTCTTATGGAGGTGATGAATAGCTTGTTGTTAATGGTTACACCGATGCTAGTTGGAACACCGATCCGGATGATTCTAAATCTCAATCTGGATACATATTTACTTTGAATGGTGCAACAGTTAGCTGGAGGAGTGCAAAGCAAAGCGTTGTGGCGAGATCTTCAACTGAATCGGAATACATAGCTGTTTAGGAGGCTTCACAAGAAGCGATATGGATGAAGGAGTTCATTACAGAGCTCGGTGTGGTTCCAAGTGCACTGACCCAATGTCTATCTACTGTGATAACATGGGCGCCATAGCCAATGCGCAAGAACCAAGGTCACACAAGAAGCTGAAGCACATCAATCTATGTTTTCACGCTATTCGAGAACATGTCCAAGATGGTGACATAAAGTTTTGCAAAGTACACACAGATATGAATGTGGCGGATCCATTGACTAAACCTCTCCCGAGGGCAAAACGTGACCAACACCAAACTGCCATGGGTGTTCGGTATATTACCATGTAATCTAGATTAGTTGACTCTAGTGCAAGTGGGAGACTGTTGGAGATATGCCCTAGAGGCAATAATAAATGTAGTTATTATTATATCTTTGTCTTTATGATAAATGTTTACATTCATACTATAACAGTATTAACCAGAAACATTAATACTTGTATGATTTGTAAACTAAATTAGAGTCCCTAGTAAAGCCTCTTTATAATACTAGCTTGTTGGTTAATAGATGATCATGGTTTCCTGATCATGAACATTGAGATGTTGTTGACAACAAGATCGTATCATTAGGAGAATGGTATGATGGACATACTCCTATAGATAAGCGTAGCATAAAGATCAAGTCATTTTAATAGTTCAATTGCTATAAGCTTTCTGATACATAGTAACCTAATTCCTTCGACCATGAGATCATGCTTATCACCATCACCGGAAGGATGCTTTGATGACATCAAACACCACACCGTAACTGGGTGGCTATAAAGATGGCATTGAGTGTTCGGAAAGTATGGGTTGAGACACATGGATCAAGAGTGGGATTTGTCCATCCATATGACGGATAGATATACTCTGGGCCCTCTCGGTGGAATTTCATACAATTATCTTGCAAGCATGTGACTGGCTCACAAGGGATCACATATCACGGGAATGAGAAAAGAGTACTTATCAGTAACTAGGTTGAACTAGGTATGCAGAGATACCAATGATCAAAACCTCGGATAAGTAAACTATCGTGAGACAAAGGGAAATTGGTATCGTATGTAAGTGGTCCATTCGATCGAAAAGTAATCGTTGAAATATGTGGGAGCCATATGAATTTCCAGATTCCTCTATTGGTTATTGATCGGAGAAGTGTCTCGATCATGTCCGCATAATTCACGAACCGTAGGGAGACACACTTAAGGATTCGATGTTGTTGAGTAGTTATGGAATGATGATAAAGAGACCGAATGTTGTTCGGAGTCTCGGATGGGATCCGGGATATCACGAGGAGATCCAGAATGGTCCGGAGAATAAGATTCATATAAGGAAAGTCCTGTTTCGGAGTTTGGGAATGATTCCGGTGTTTTCACTAGGAATGTTCTAGAAGGGTCCGGAAGGTCCGTCACTTCGGAGGGGAAGGGTACATGAATGTGTCATGACAATATGGAATGGTTGCATCATGTACTAGGTCACTTGGCTGGGCAAAATAAAGGGAGAAATCAAATCCTAGTTTAAAAGTCAAACGCCAATTTGAAAAAGTCAAATGGCAAGTTTGCTTGGTAGAGAGAGAGTAGGAAACCTACTTCGGGAGGAGTTCCCCTCCCTCCACCCGCCGGCCAAGGAGGCCGAGTTGGGGGAGGACTCCCTCCTCCTAACCGGCCACCCTCCACCTATATAAGGAGGGGTAGGGCGCCCCCTACCCCTCACACCTAAAACCCTAGCCCCAAGCCGTCGGCCTCCTCCAAGTCGTCGTCGCCTAGGGCCTCCTCTAACTCGGCGAGTTAGGTTTTCCCCAAACCCTAGCCACCGGCAAAGCCCTCCCCTTGGTGCCCTCTAAAACCTAGATCACCAAGGCCTCTCTCATAGTCTACCATACTCGCACCAGCTTAAGGCGAAGCCCTGCGGGATCTCCCCTCTACTTCCGACACCACGCCGTCGTGCTCCCGGAATCGCGAGGAGAGTGCTACAACCTCCGCTGCCTGCTGGAACAAGGGAGCGGAAGGTCTACATCGAGTACTGAATGTGTGACCGACTACGGAAGCGCTACCGGAACACGGCGCCGGAAGGATCGTCTACGCGATCTTCAGATCGGCAAGAGTACGATTACATCACCCACGAGAATCTGCTCTCGTTAACCGCTTCGGAATCTTCGAGGGTGAGTTCCTCTATCGACTCGTTGCTACAATCTAGTAGATAGATCTTGGCTTATTTGTGCGCATGCGATAGAAATTTTTTGTTTTCCATGCTACGCACCCCTACAAATTTTACCCTGCAACCAAGCTCGTTAAATTGCCTCGCTCCCCTCTCTCATTCCCCTCAAGCCCCATGCCACGAACGCCACCAGGCTGACTCGAATTATGCTCGCACCACCACTGTCTTCGACGAACCTTCGAGCCAATTCCGGCCAGCTTCGACCGCGTCCCACCCCATGGCACCCACGATCCTTCTCGCCAGAACCTTGCGCACCTTCCAGTATCCCTAGCTCGCACGCGCGCTCCCTAGAAGCTCGGCAACGACGACGTCTGAGAGCCACCGCTGTCTGCCCCCACTCCGGCGACTCCTCACGGTGAGACCTGACCGTCCCCTCCTCTATGGTTGACACTCGCCTACTCTCCTCTCTTGCGCACGTATAACGCACCATTTGCTTTGCCTCTCTATGCCTTGTAGCCTGGCCTTCGTCGACGACCGTACGCGCCCATCGCCAGCAGAAACTCCGGTGAGCAATCGTCGTTGCTTCCGTGCGCCCCTTCGTCTACAACGAGCACGTTGAGCTTCCCGCCGTCACGGCGAACCCGGTGAGCACTTTCCCCTCTCCCTTGCTTCCTAGAACTGTCGTACCGTCATCGCCTGAACGCCACCGCCGCTCACCGTCGAGCCAGAGCCGCCAGTTCCTGGCAATGTACTGTGAGCCGTCTAATTTAGATCTGAGGGGTAGAATTAGATCATAAAAAAAGAGGTATGTGTTGATCTGTGTCGTGCAATGTTAATTAGATCCTACAGCCAGTATTGCTTGATACGTGAGAATCGGTATGCGCCAGTAGGAAACAGCCACGTGGCCAGACTTAGGTTTTAAAAACAGATTTTGATCTATTAGATGAATGAATTTGCAAAATTCATAACTTTTGTTCTAAACGACCAAAATTTACAAATTTTATATCATTGGAATCAGGAAAAATAAAACTTTGCAACCATGCCCTTAGTTTAGTACTTTTCCTCTAGAAAATTAGGTGTTTTTGTAGAAACATTTGTAGGACTATTTTGTGTATAAAAATTATTCTAAAAATGATTTTTGAGTAAATTATTTTGCAAATAGATTTTTTTGAACTCTCTGGCCCTAAAGACCAAAATTTGGGTTTATAAATAAATTTAACTAGCACAAGGAATTATTCCTCGGAATAAAAGCATTTCTAGTAAAACAAAAATGTTGATATAATTTAAAAATGATTTTTGGGTGAAACCTTTTGCAAATGGATTTGTTTTAAACACTTTGACCATAAACACTAACAGTTGTGTTTAAAAACATATTTTTTCTAACACTAGAAATTATTCCTTTGGATAAAAGCATTTCTAGAAAAACAAAAATGATTTAAATGGCCTATTTTCACTAACTTTTTTTCAAATGATTTTGCCACTTTTATAAATGACCAGTAGGTGTTTTAAAATGTTTATAGCGTTATTAGAAACCACTTTTTCAAATAAAAAAATCTTTTGCATGATTGCATGCATTGCTTTGTTTTTATTATTTTATGTGGTGAATTGTTTGAATGCTAGTTTGAATTTGTGCCTTGATTGAATTGTAGTTAACTTTGAGGAGTGTGACCATTGCAAGATCAAGGAGTGAATCTAGTTTCTCTACCAAAAATGCAAGTGATGCTTCATACATTTTGTCCTATTATTTTAACTCTGCATTAGTGATATTTTAAGTAGGACTTGCATGGAATTTTCTATGTGTTAACTATGCCTTGGGAAATCCTAGTAGATGATGCCTTAGTAGAATTTTCCTAAGTTAAGATTCTTTCTACTAGTATGCTTAGCCTAGATACTAGAAACCAAGGGTGGATTATTCAAGATGTGAAATATTTCTAAGTCTATGACTTGTGTTTTGCTTAATACAACAACTATGTGAATGAATCACCTGGGTGGAATGGAAAGAATGGGTTATGTTGAGTGGTTACCCAGGGCCACATATTTATGGCCTACCCTGTGTATATCACTTGTGGAAAGTCACCCAGGAACAAAGAGATTTGAGATGTTAAGTGTTGAGAAGCTTCTAGTGCAGCCACATGGCAATATGGTCTCTACCTGGATCATATAGGTTGCAATAACTTAGCTAGATGGACAGAAGTGGTAGGAGTGATAGGTTGGAACGCGTCCATTTGGTCTAAGGGAAGGCATCTGAAAGATCTTGTCTCGATGCATGTCGAGTCTTGTGGGGAAAGTGCACCACCTCTCGAAGAGTAAAATCTAAGTACTTAGCCGTCTCCCCGGCAATGGACAATTTGAGCATCAAGACATTGAAGCTATCAAGGATCTCCTCATCCCAATTTCTAAGTTAAAACTTGTGGTTGAACAAGGGTTAAAGGATCACCAATTTTTTTGGTAGAAGTCTTGGGTGATTTTGACAAACAAAAACTTAGTGTTTTCAACTAATAAGGAAAACCTTATTTTGAGCAAAGCAAGCCTAAGCCCCACTTAGCGAAATGCATATAGATGATAGATACCACTATTCTACCATAGTATCACTTGCCAATACAATTCAAATATATTGACCCTTGTGGCTGTAACTTATTATGTTGCAGGTTGTTTGATGTTAGTGAAGTGTGTTGAATAGGACTACAAGTCTACAACCAACATGATTGCCTGTGGCATATGAAGATGAAGGACCCCATGCTATATAGATATTTCTGCTGCATTGTAATGAGATAGCCAAATGAGCTATGTAATATTTAATGTATTATTTTATTCCTGGTTATAAGTTGTAATATTACCTTTGTTCCTTGATATTACATCTTAAACTGTGGATGCTAGATATTGATCCAGGGACTAGCATTGTAAACACGGGGATCTCTACCTTATCAGGTTGGGACTCTACAGATGGTATTAGAGCACTGTGTTTCCTGTAGGATTGTAACCCTAGGATTGGACAAAAACCCTTAGAAAAATAGGATTTATATTTGTTCAAACTTATTTACAAACAATCTTGTAAACTCTTTCCTAAACATTTTTTTAATTCTACATCTCTTCTCTTTCAACTTGATGGACAGAAACTTCTACTTGAGCAAAGACTTCACCAACACCAATGACTTCAACTTTGGAATCACCAAGGACTTCAATTTGTATATCTCTAAGGAATACAAGTGAGACAAGAATATTACTCAAGACTTGGAGACTAAGGAAACTCAACTCATGAGGAAACATTGTAGACATTATCTTAGAGCCTTGTGACCAAAATACAAGAATTTTTCCAAGGAAACCATGATCTAGTTCATGAAGAAGCTACTAATAAGAATGGAATGATCTCAAGTGATAACCATAGTTGGACCACCATAATAGTGTTTAGTTTAGATCGATTTATTGATCACAGAACTTATGTGGTGTAGCAAAAATATTTTGTTGCCTAAAAATATGCTTGAACCTTGTTGTTTGAGTGGAATGCATGATTGTGATTGCTTGCACATTGCTTGTGTGATTTGTTGTGTGTGAGTATAATTCTTTCTCTAGGAATCTTTTGCCTAATCTAATCCCAATCCAACCCAAACAGATGACTTCTCCAAGAGACTCCAACATCAAAAATGGTGACAACAACAACAACCCAGAGATACACATGAGAGAACAACTGCTAGAAACCCAAGCCCAGTTGAATCAAGTGACAACTCAGTTTTTAGCCAACAACAATGAGTTAGACCCAACCATACAAAAGTTATTGGAAACCCAATCTCAAATGTTGCAAAGGATGACCAATCAAATGATCAACATGAGAAACAACCTTTCCCAAAGTGATTGTGAAAACAATGATATCAAGGATGATATTATAGAAGGAACTCAAGCTTGCAAAATTTGTGGAGACATAGGACACACTTATAAGGAGCATGTGGACCAATTCCCTAATTGTGAATAAAAACATCCAACTAGACAATGCCCCACATCTCAAGTTTCTTGTTTCCTATGTGAAGGAAATAATCATGTCCCTATCCAATGCCCCATCTATCCTATAGTTCAACAGATGAAACAAGATGGAAAACATCAAATGTTTGGAAACCTCCATACCAAGAAGGATGAAGACAAAGTCAAGTCTCAGTATACACCTCCATACATTGTGACCCACCATGGTGGACAAAAGAGGAAATATGAACGTTATCCTAGGAATCGTCAAGGAACCGAGGAAGTTTTTCCCGCATTTATGGTGAAGTATGAAGAACATGAACTAAGAGAACTCCTAGCTTTGGAGAAACCCAAGAAGAAGCAGAAGAATAAGAAGGACATTAGCCAGGTGCAATGTTACAATTGCAAAGAGATGGGACACTATGCCAATGAATGTCCAGAAAAGAAGAAGAGCCAAGGAAACAAACAAGAAATAGTGATGCCACAGATAAAAATAGATATCAGCCAAGTGATGTGCCACAAATGCAACGAGCTAGGCCATTATGCAAACAATTGTCTAGAGAAGATACATGAACATCTCAACCTTGTCACATGTTTCAAGTGTGGTGACAAAGGACACTATGCAAACAACTATCTAGAGAAGTCACATCAAGATCCCAAGAAAGCCAAGGTGTAATCTACTTGAAAATCTTTCAAGGGTGGTAGCACTTTAGTTGTCTTGAAGCCAACTTGTAACCTCTAGCCTTCCCGAATCTCGGAACGAGATTCCTTTTAAGGGTGGTAGCCTTTCACATCCCAAAATTTTCCAAATTTTGAAATGTGAAAAATAAATAAACAAAAGAATTAATTATTGAAATTTAGGGTGAAAAGAAACTTTTTGCTTCTAAATGGAAACACCAAAACCCTACTTGAACAAAATTTGAATAAGAAAGCAATAAAAAATATTTCATCAAAGATGAAATACATTTATGCATGGAAAGAATCTTGAAATTTGAACACTTGGAAAAATAATCCAAGACCCTTAACCCTAAAGAAAGAAATCATTTCCAAGATCTCTCTAAGAGTATGGATTTGTTCCATATAAAAATTCAGCAATAAACATTTATAAATAATCAAAAATGATAGACCAAATATTATAAACCCATAGAAATTGGTTTCATTCAATTTGGAACCATGGATAAAAACTTATGAATTTAATAAGATAAAAGGAATTAATTTCCAAATCTAATAAAGCTCCTAACTAAAATCAATACCAAGTTATGAGCAAAGTAAACCTAAAAGGATTTAGAAAGATAAACAAATATTAAATAAAATTATACAAATTGGAATCACCAAGTTTGGATCTATAAATAAAAAAGATATGGATTTTATAAGGCAAAGAAAGAAAGAAATAAATAAATAAGGAATGTTTAAAAGACAAATTAAATCTTGGCCAAATCCATAAACAAATGAAATTTTACTGAATAATAAAAAGGAATAAAAGATTATTTAAATAAAATGGTATGGAATGAACCATATTCAACTTTATTTAAATAAAGATAAATTGCCTAAACTAAATAAATAATAAATCACAAGAAAATTATTTAGAAGACAATTTAAAACTTGAATTAAATCCTTAAAGAAATGGAATAAAGATAATCCAAATAAAATAAAGGAATAAAGATTATTTGAATAAAACTTATATGGAGTTGAACCATATTTAATTTTAATAAAGACAAAATTCCTAATTTAAATGATTAATGAAATCATGAGAAAATAACAATTGAAATTGCCAAAGTGGATTAAAAGTTATCTAATTAACTTAAAAAGAATAAAAGAATAACTAAATAAAATTATATGGATTGAATAAAGACACAAGCCTCATTTAAATAAATATTAAACCCTAAGAGAATATAAGAAATATTATAAAATGGACTTTAAAATACATTGTTAAACAGTATAAAAACCTACTGAAAATTTCGGAAAGATTTGAAAACACATGAGTGTTTGAATCTTATGAATAAAATCAAAATAGGAATTAGAAAAGGAAAAAGAAAAATAAAACAGAGAAGAAAAAAATGGAAAAGACCCAGCCCAACTAAACCTAACCAGCACCCCAGCCCAGCAAGCCCAATACCAGCCCACCCGGGGAAATCCCTCTCTCCCCAGATCTTTCTCACTCATGCGTAACCCACCCCCTCTCACTGATCGCGAGACCCCACCGTCATCGTCGTCTCCACCCCGCGTGACCCGTTCCCCTCTTCCTCGCTGCCGTTTCCTGTGTTGTTGCCTCGCGTAAATTTTCTTAAACACCACACTGATTTCGCCCTACGACCATGCTCGTTAAATTGCCTCGCTCCCCTCTCTCATTCCCCTCAAGCCCCATGCCACGAACGCCACCAGGCTGACTCGAATTGTGCTCGCACCACCATTGTCTCCGACGAACCTTCGAGCCAATTCCGTCCAGCTTCGACCGCGTCCCACCCCATGGCACCCACGAGCCTGCTCGCCAGAACCTTGTGCACCTGCCAGTAGCCCTGTCTCACACGCGCGTGCCCTAGAAGCTCGACAACGACGACTTCTGAGAGCCACCGCTTCCTGCCCCCCTCCGGCGACTCCTCACGGTGAGACCTGACCGTCCCCTCCTCTATGGCTGACACGCGCCTACTCTCCTCTCTCGCACGCGTCTAACACACCCTTTGCTTTGCCTCTCTGTGCCTTGTAGCCTGGCCTTCGTCGATGACCGTACGCGCCCATCGCCAGTAGCAACTCCGATGAGCAATCATCGTTGCTTCCGTGCGCCCCTTCGTCTACAACAAGCACGTTGAGCTTCCCCACGTCACGGCGAACCTGTTGAGCACTTCCCCCTCTCCCTTGCTTCCTAGAACTGCCGTACCGTCCTGAACGCCACCGCCGCTCACCGTCGAGCCAGCGCCGCCAGTTCCTGGCAATGTGTTGTGAGCCGTCTGATTTAGATCCGACGGATAGAATTAAATCATAAATGAAGAGGTATGCATTGATCTGTGTCGTGCAATGTTAATTAGATCCTACGGCCAGTATTGCTTGATCCGTGAGAATCAGTATGCGCCAGTAGGAAACAGCCACGTGGCCAGACCCAGGTTTTTAAAACAGATTTTGATCTATTAGATGAATGAATTTGCAAAATTCATAACTTTTGTTCTAAACGTCCAAAATTTACAAATTTTATATCATTGGAATCAGGAAAAAGAAACCTTTGCAACCATGCCCTTAGTTTAGTATTTTGCCTCCGGAAAATTAGGTGTTTTTGCATAAACATTTGTAGGACTATTTTGTGTATAAAAATTATTCTAAAAATGATTTTTGAGAAAATTATTTTGCAAATAGATTTTTTTTGAACTCTCTGACCCTAAATACCAACATTTGGGTTTAAAAATAAATTTAACTAACACAAGTAATTATTCCTCGGAATAAAAGCATTTCTAGTAAAACAAAAATGTTGATATAATTTAAAAATGATTTTTGGTGAAACCTTTTGAAAATGGATTTGTTTAAAACACTTTTACCATAAACACTAACATTTGTGTTTAAAAACATATTTGTCTAACACTAGAAATTATTCCTTTGGATAAAAGCATTTCTAGCAAAACAAAAATGATTTAAATGGCCTATTTTCACTAACTTGTTGTCAAATGATTTTTCCACTTTTATAAATGACCAGTAGGTGTTTTAAAAAGTTTATAGCCTTATTAGAAACCACTTTTTCAAATAAAGCAATCTTTTGCATGCTTGCATGCATTGCTTATGTGGTGAATTGTTTGAATGCTAGTTTGAATTTGTGCCTTGATTGAATTGTAGTTAACTTTAAGGAGTGTGACCATTGCAAGATCAAGGAGTGAATCTAGTTTCTCTACCAAAAAAGAAAGTGGTGCTTCATACATTTTTTTCTTATTATTTTAACTATGCATTAGTGATATTTTAAGTAGGACTTGCATGGAATTTTCCATGTGTTAACTATGCCTTGGGAAATCCTAGTAGATGATGCCTTAGTAGAATTTTTCTAAGTTAAGATTCTTGCTACTAGTATGCTTAGCCTAGCTAGTAGAAACCAAGGGTGGATTATTCAACCTATGAAATATTTCTAAGTCTATGACTTGTGTTTTGCTTAATACAACAACTATGTGAATGCATCTCCTGGGTGGAATGGAAAGAATGGGTTATGTTGAGTGGTTACCCAGGACCCCATATTTATGGCCTACCCTGTGTATCTCACTTGTGGAAAGTAACCCAGGAACAAAGAGATTTGATATGTTAAGTGTTGAGAAGCTTCTAGTGCAGCCACATGGCAATATGGTCTCTACCTGGATCATATAGGTTGCAATAACTTAGCTAGATGGACAGAAGTGGTAGGAGTGATAGGTTGGAACGCGTCCATTTGGTCTAAGGGAAGGCATCTGAAAGATCTTGTCTCGATGCATGTCGAGTCTTGTGGGGAAAGTGCACCACCTCTCGAAGAGTAAAATCTAAGTACTTAGCCGTGTCCCCGGCAATGGACAATTTGAGCATCAAGACATTGAAGCTATCAAGGATCTCCTCATCCCAATTTCTAAGTTAAAACTTGTGGTTGAACAAGGGTTAAAGGATCACCAATTTTATTGGTAGATGTCTTGGGTGATTTTGACAAACAAAAACTTAGTGTTTTCAACTAATAAGGAAAACCTTATTTTGAGCAAAGCAAGCCTAAGCCCCACTTAGCGAAATGCATATAGATGATAGATACCACTATTCTACCATAGTATCACTTGCCAATACAATTCAAATATATTGACCCTTGTGGCTGTAACTTATTATGTTGCAGGTTGTTTGATGTTAGTGAAGTGTGTTGAATAGGATTACAAGTCTACAACCAACATGATTGCCTGTGGCATATGAAGATGAAGGAACCCCATGCTATATAGATATTTCTGCTGCATTGTAATGAGATAGCCAAATGAGCTATGTAATATTTAATGTATTATTTTATTCCTGGTTATAAGTTGTAATATTACCTTTGTTCCTTGATATTACATCTTAAACTGTGGATGCTAGATATTGATCCAGGGACTAGCATTGTAAACACGGGGATCTCTACCTTATCAGGTTGGGACTCTACAGATGGTATTAGAGCACTGTGTTTCCTGTAGGATTGTAACCCTAGGATTGGACAAAACCCCTTAGAAAAATAGGATTTATATTTGTTCAAACTTATTTACAAACAATCTTGTAAACTCTTTACTAAACATTTTTTTAATTCTACATCTCTTCTCTTTCAACTTGATGGACAGAAACTTCTACTTGAGCAAAGACTTCACCAACACCAATGACTTCAACTTTGGAATCACCAAGGACTTCAATTTGTACATCTCTAAGGAATACAAGTGAGACAAGAATATTACTCAAGACTTGGAGACTAAGGAAACTCAACTCATGAGGAAACATTGTAGACATTATCTTAGAGCCTTGTGACCAAAATACAAGAATTTTTCCAAGGAAACCATGATCTAGTTCATGAAGAAGCTACTAATAAGAATGGAATGATCTCAAGTGATAACCATAGTTGGACCACCATAATAGTGTTTAGTTTAGATCGATTTATTGATCACACGAACTTATGTGGTGTAGCAAAAATATTTTGTTGCCTAAAAATATGCTTGAACCTTGTTGTTTGAGTGGAATGCATGATTGTGATTGCTTGCACATTGCTTGTGTGATTTGTTGTGTGTGAGTATAATTCTTTCTCTAGGAATCTTTTGCCTAATCTAATCCCAATCCAACCCAAACAGATGACTTCTCCAAGAGACTCCAACATCAAAAATGGTGACAACAACAACAACCCAGAGATACACATGAGAGAACAACTGCTAGAAACCCAAGCCCAGTTGAATCAAGTGACAACTCAGTTTTTAGCCAACAACAATGAGTTAGACCCAACCATACAAAAGTTATTGGAAACCCAATATCAAATGTTGCAAAGGATGACCAATCAAGTGATCAACATGAGAAACAACCTTTCCCAAAGTTATTGTGAAAACAATGATATCAAGGATGATATTATAGAAGGAACTCAAGCTTGCAAAATTTGTGGAGACATAGGACACACTTATAAGGAGCATGTGGACCAATTCCCTAATTGTGAATAAAAACATCCAACTAGACAATGCCCCACATCTCAAGTTTCTTGTTTCCTATGTGAAGGAAATAATCATGTCCCTATCCAATGCCCCATCTATCCTATAGTTCAACAGATGAAACAAGATGGAAAACATCAAATGTTTGGAAACCTCCATACCAAGAAGGATGAAGACAAAGTCAAGTCTCAGTATACACCTCCATACATTGTGACCCACCATGGTGGACAAAAGAGGAAATATGAACGTTATCCTAGGAATCGTTAAGGAACCGAGGAAGTTTTCCCGCATTTATGGTGAAGTATGAAGAACATGAACTAAGAGAACTCCTAGCTTTGGAGAAACCCAAGAAGAAGAAGAAGAATAAGAAGGACATTAGCCAGGTGCAATGTTACAATTGCAAAGAGATGGGACACTATGCCAATGAATGTCCAGAAAAGAAGAAGAGCCAAGGAAACAAACAAGAAATAGTGATGCCACAGATAAAAATAGATATCAGCCAAGTGATGTTCCACAAATGCAACGAGCTAGGCCATTATGCAAACAATTATCTAGAGAAGATACATGAAGATCTCAACCTTGTCACATGTTTCAAGTGTGGTAACAAAGGACACTATGCAAACAACTATCTAGAGAAGTCACATCAAGATCCCAAGAAAGCCAAGGTGTAATCTACTTGAAAATCTTTTAAGGGTGGTAGCACTCTAGTTGTCTTGAAGCCAACTTGTAACCTCTAGCCTTCCCGAATCTCGGGACGAGATTCCTTTTAAGGGTGGTAGCCTGTCACATCCCAAAATTTTCCAAATTTTGAAATGTGAAAAATAAATAAACAAAATAATTAATTGTTGAAATTTAGGGTGAAAAGAAACTTTTTGCTTCTAAATGCAAACACCAAAACCCTACTTGAACAAAATTTGAATAAGAAAGAAATAAAAAAATATTTCATCAAAGATGAAATACATTTATGCATGGAAAGAATCTTGAAATTTGAACACTTGGAAAAATAATCCAAGACCCTTAACCCTAAAGAAAGAAATCATTTCTAAGATCTCTCTAAGAGTATGGATTTGTTCCATATAAAAATTCAGCAATAAACATTTATAAATGATCAAAATGATAGATCAAATATTATAAAACCATAGAAATTGGTTTCATTCAATTTGGAACCATGGATAAAAACTGATGAATTTAATAAGATAAAAGGAATTAATTTCCAAATCTAATAAAGCTCCTAACTAAAATCAATACCAAGTTGTGAGAAAAGTAATCCTAAAAGGATTTAAAAAGATAAACAAATATTAAATAAAATTATACAAATTGGAATCACCAAGTTTGGATCTATAAATAAAAAAGATATGGATTTTATAAGGCAAAGAAAGAAAGAAAGAAAGAAATAAGGAATGTTTAAAAGACAAATTAAATCTTGGCCAAATCCATAAACAAATAAAAGTTTACTGAATAATAAAAAGGAATAAAATATTATTTAAATAAAATGGTATAGAATGAACCATATTCAACTTTATTTAAATAAAGACAAATTGCCTAAACTAAATAAATAATAAATCCCAAAAAAAATATTTAGAAGACAATTTAAAACTTGAATTAAATCCTTAAACAAATGGAATAAAGATAATCCAAATAAAATAAAGGATAAAGATTATTTGAATAAAACTTATATGGAGTTGAACCATATTTAATTTTAATAAAGACAAAATTCCTAATTTAAATGATTAATTAAATCATGAGAAAATAACAATTGAAATTGCCAAAGTGGATTAAAAGTTATCTAATTAACTTAAAAAGAATAAAAGAATAATTAAATAAAATTATATGGTTTGAATAAAGACACAAGCCTCATTTAAATAAATATTAAACCCTAAGAGAATATAAGAAATATTCTAAAATGGACTTTAAAATACATTTTTAAACAGTATAAAAACCTAATGAAAATTGGGGAAAGATTTGAAAACAAATGAGTGTTTGAATCATTTGAATAAAATCAAAAAAGGATTTAGAAAAGGAAAAAGAAAATTGATAAGAAATAAATGGAAAAGACCCAGCCCAACTAAACCTAACCAGCACCCTAGCCCAGCAAGCCCAATACTAGCCCACCCGGGGAAATCCCTCTCTCCCCAGATCTTTCTCCCCCACTCACTGACCACGAGACTCCACCGAACATGTCATCATCGTCTCCACCCCCTCTCATCTTCCTCGCAACTGTTTCCTGCGTTGATGCCTCGCGTAAATTCGCTTAAACGTTGCACTGATTTTTCCATGCGACCACGCTCGTTAAAACGCCTCACTCCCCTCTCTCATTCCCTTCAAGCCGCATGCCATGAACAAGACCAGGCTGACTCGAATTGTGCTCGCACCACCACTGTCTCTGATGAACCTTCGAGCCAATTCCGGCCAGCTTCGACCACCTCCCACCCCCTGGCACCCATGAGCCTGCTCGCCAGAACCTTGCGCACCTTCCAGTAGCCCTAGCTCGCACGCGTGTGCCCTATAAGCTCAGCAACGACGACATTTGAGCGTCGCCGCTGTCTTCCCCCACTCCAACGACTCCTCACGGTGAGACCTGACCGTCCCCTCCTCTATGGTTGACACTAGCGTACTCTACTCTCTCGCACACATCTAACGCACCCTTTGATTTGCCTCTCATGCCTTGCAGCCTTGCCTCCGTCGACGATCGTACGCGCTTGTTGCTAATAGCAACTCCGGTGAGCAATTGCCGACGCTCCCGTGCGCCCCTTCGTCTACAACGAGAACGTTGAGCTTCCCCACATCACGGAAAACCCAGTGAGCACCTTCCCCCTCTCCCTTGCTTCCTAGAACTGCCATACCGTCATCGCCTAAGCGCCACTGCTACTCACCATCGAGCCAGTGCCGCCAGTTCCTGGCAATGTGCTATGAGCCGTCTGATTTAGATCCGATGGAAATAATTAGATCATAGACGAAGAGGTATGCGTTAATCTGTGCCATGCAATGTTAATTAGATCCTATGGCCAGTATTGCTTGATCCGTGCGAATCGGTATGCACCAGTAGGAAACAACCACGTGGCCAGACCCAGGTTTTAAAAACAGATTTTGATCTATTAGAAGAATGAATTTGCAAAATTCATAACTTTTGTTCTACACGTCCAAAATTTACAAATTTCATATCATTGGAATCAGGAAAAAGAAAACTTTGCAAGCATGCCCTTAGTTTAGTATTTTTCCTCTGTAAAATTAGGTGTTTTGCAGAAACATTTGTAGGACTATTTTGTGTATAAAAATTATTCTAAAAATGATTTTTGAGTAAATTATTTTACAAATAGATTTGTTTGGACTCTATGACCATAAACATCAAAATTTGGGTTTAAAAATAAATTTAACTAACACAAGGAATTATTCCTTGGAATAAACGCATTTCTACTAAAACAAAAATGTTGCTATGATTTAAAAATGATTTTTGGGTGAAACCTTTTGCAAATGGATTTGTTTTAAAAACTTTGACCATAAAATTAAAATTTTTGTTTAAAAACATATTTGGCTAACACTAGAAATTATTCCTTTGGATAAAAGCATTTCTAGCAAAACAAAAATGATTTAAATGGCCTATTTTCACTAACTTGTTTTCAAATGATTTTGCCACTTTCATAAATGACCAGTAGGTGTTTTAAAATGTTTATAGCCTTATTAGAAACCACTTTTTTAAGTAAAATAATCTTTTGCATTCTTGCATGCATTGCTTTGTTTTTATTATTTTATGTGGTGAATTGTTTGAATGCTAGTTTGAATTTGTGCCTTGATTGAATTGTAGTGAACTTTGAGGAGTGTGACCATTGCAAGATCAAGGAGTGAATCTACTTTCTCTACCAAAAAGGCAAGTGATGCTTCATACATTTTGTGCTATTATTTTAACTCTGCATTAGTGATATTTTAAGTAGGACTTGCATGGAATTTTCCATGTGTTAACTATGCCTTGGGAAATCCTAGTAGATGATGCCTTAGTAGAATTTTTCTAAGTTAAGATTCTTGCTACTAGTATGCTTAGCCTAGCTAGTAGAAACCAAGGGTGGATTATTCATGCTATGAAATATTTCTAAGTCTATGACTTGTGTTTTGCTTAATAAAACAACTATGTGAATGAATCACCTGGGTGGAATGGAAAGAATGGGTTATGTTGAGTGGTTACCTAGGGCCCCATATTTATGGCCTACCCTGTGTATCTCACTTGTGGAAAGTCACCCAGGAACAAAGAGATTTGAGATTTTAAGTGTTGAGAAGCTTCTAGTGCTGCCACATAGCAATATGGGCTCTACCTGGATCATATAGGTTGCAATAACTTAGCCAGATGGACAGAAGGTGGTAGGGGTCATAGGTTGGAACGCGTCCATTTGGTCTAAGGGAAGGCTTCTGAAAGATCTTGTCTTGATGCATGTTGAGTCTTGTGGGGAAAGTGCACCACCTATCGAGAGAGTAAAATCTAAGTACTTACCCGTGTCCCCGGCAATGGACAATTTGAGCATCAAGACATTGAAGCTATCAAGGATCTCTTCATACCAATTTCTAAGTTAAAACTTGTGGTTGAACAAGGGTTAAAGGATCACCAATTTTATTGGTAGATGCCTTGGGTGATTTTGAGAAACAAAAACTTAGTGTTTTCAACTAATAAGGAAAACCTTATTTTGAGCAAAGCAATCCCAAGCTCCACTTAGCCAAATGCATATAGATGATAGATACCACTATTCTACCATAGTATCACTTGCCAATACAATTCAAATGTATTGACCCTTGTGGCTATAACTTATTATGTTGTAGGTTGTTGGATGTTAGTGAAGTGTGTTGAATAGGATTACAAGTCTACAACCAACATGATTGCTTGTGGCATATGAAGATGAAGGACCCCATGCTATATAGATATTTCTGCTGCATTGTAATGAGATAGCCAAATGAGCTATGTAGGATGTAATGTATTACTTTTTTCCTGGTTATAAGGTGTAATATGACTATTAACACCCGAGTTTTTAATCCCAGATGCCTGTTATGCCATACATCGCAATCCCAGGACTACCATTTTTGCGAGACATAACAAAATTGGATACCACAGTACATCATCCATTACAAACCATACATAAGGTTTTACACAAATAAGGATCTCATGATCCAGTTCTTAATACAACTCAAGCAGCGGAAATACGTAAATAATAACGGTAGCGTAGGCGAAGCTCCATCTTCGGGGTCACAGGCAATGCTGACGATGGGAGATGATCCTAGTTGTCGTAACCTTCCTGGGGTCCATCCTCCAGGTACTCCTCTTCATAGTATGGCCATGGGAATAGCCAGGGACAAAGCCATGAGTACTCTTTAAGTACTCGCAAACTAATACTAACAAGTGAAGGGGTTTTTTGTAGTAGAACACTAAGCTCTAGGGTTGTTTTGCAAAAAGCCAGATTTACATCTACTAAGTTCAGAAGCAAAGAATGCTAGTTGAAGTTTTATAACACCTAAGTGGGAACTTGTATTTCATATCACAACTCTACTGTGGTCAAGTCAAAGTCTCAACTTATTTCACAAGTCATTTTGAAAACATCTGACGGGGGAACAGTATGGCCACTCCAACTGTCCATAACCGCGGACGCGGCTATTCAAATAGTTTGACACTCTGCAGAGATTGTACACTTTCACCACAACATTCGATACATCCGTCAGGAACAAATCCTGAATTCACCATACTCAGTATGCGGATAATCAATCCTAACCTTTCAATTACACGCCCTAGTATAAGCACCTCTCATGTGAGTTTGGCATCCCAACCATGACCAACTATCATCTTGGGTACTGCACAGGTGGACAATTTTCACAAGGTAGCCTCAGCTCAGACCTTGGCCATGAGGGAACCAATACTAAGGTATATAAGCTTCCAGTCAAGCCCTACCCAATTCTCGGGTATTGTGGTTGTACGGTAAAATTGGAATGGTATCGCATCCAGACAACCATCAGTTTTATAAAGGTTTAAGGCTCATGCCTCAACATTTCAATCACCATAAATCATCTGGTGTTCGGAAACACATGTCCAAAACATTTCAATAGAATGATCCATCATTCCAAGGTTTTCATAACCATTTTTCCACCAAGTATTCCCATCTAAGTTGATCAAGTTTTATGCTTAGCACTAGCATCTACAAGTGGGGGTAAGTACTAATGAGGGGTGGTAAACTAGTGGAGTTTAACTAAGTTCAATCTCATGCCTTAGGATGACATAAAGATTATCTAGTTTAGGCCAAATTTTATGCTCTTTATGCAACCTTCAATTATCTTTCTAGTATCTACAATTCACTTAAGTAAACTCTAAGTAGGAGCTTTGATAAAGAAATAAAGTATAAAGCTTGTAAGTAAAACTAGGATTGGGGTTATCAAGTGGGTATGATCACATATGCTTAAGGCATATAGGTGGCATGGTAACAAGCAAGTATTTGCTTGTGTAGGTATTAGTATGAGCTTGCTAAATTGCAAGTGTTATCTTGCAAGTATTGGCTTGCAAGGTTAACTTGTATAGTAAGGCTTGCTAAAGTAGAGTATCTTGCAAGTGTTAGCTTTCCTTGTGCAGAGCAGTGGTTGAAGTTTTCCTCGGCTTCTTCTTCGTAGTATCCTCCTTCCTCCTCGTATCCTTGGTCAGTACTAGCGTCTATGAATAAATACGAGGTACACAATCACCAAAAAATACTTAACTACTTGCAATCATCACACACGAGTGTTCTATAGATGATCTAGCATCATCACTAACATTACAAGATTAAAGCTTGGTTTAATTTCTTTTATTTTTTAGAAAAGTAATTTCTACTCATTGAAAGGCTTTGTAATATTATTTCCGGGCACTAGAACGAAACCCTTTCTTACCGCAAGCTCGGGGGAAAATAGGGATGTCTCCTAGGTTAATTGGTTAAAATTCCGTCCAGTAAAACAGAAGAATTATAAATTTCTAAAATGATAGAAACTACTTAAGATTTAATATTATCCAAACCAAACATGGGATCATGTTGACACATGTCATCACCACATATTTTAGTCCATGGGAATGTGATATAAAGTGGTGTCACAATTTAATAAGGTTTAACCTTTTATTTTACTTAAATAAAGTGACTAGAAATGCCTATGTGGCATTCTTTTATTACTTGAACAATATTTCTATAAGTAAACCCAAATGTTTTTATATATTCTGAAAGGTATGATCAAATTTTATTTTTGAGAGTTGGAATCAACTCAAAAGCTTTTATGGTTTAAATTTGAAAAATGTTTGAATGCAGAAAAGGTTCTGCCTTGTTATTTTTACCAAGGTTGATCTATATATTCAAATGATTTGAATCCAACGGACTTGGATTAAGCATTTCAATACCTTTCTAAAAAAATTAGTTTCATTCAATTTGGTTCACTGATTCAAGCTGGGTTGGTTTTTGAAACTAGGTACAGAACTGAGTTTGAATCTAAATAGAAAAATCTAAATTCAAACAAGTGGGCTGCACGGGAACTGTTAATGGGCCGGCCCAGTGTCACTCCGCGGCGCGGGGCGCAACTGACAGGGCGGTCTGCTAGTCAGTGACTCTTTAAACGCGAAGCAGTACGGGACAATGTGGTGCGTTCGATCTAGTTCTAATCCAACGGCTCTGGTTCATCGTCCACGTCGGGCAGCGCCGGCGAGACAGAACCCTAACGCGGCAGGTGGGGGTCGTCGGGGGCTCACCGGGGCTCAGGCGAGGGTCGGCGATGTGGGTGAACGACGAAGTCGACGAAGGCGAACCTCCTGGTACCGGCAGCTTCTCCTGGGGTGGACGAAATCGATGGCGCCCTTCTTCTCTAGAGGCGGCCTGCTCCGGCCAAATTCCGGCGATGCGCTGCTCGCCTTGCTCCGGGAACGGGGTGGAACGATCAGTGAGAAGAGGGGAGTGAGATGGTGTGAAGAGTTTGAGCGGGGGAGGCCTCTATTTATAGTCTCGACGACGAGACCGAACGGAATGGGCAGGCGACGGTGGTGACATGGATACGGGCTGCTAGAGGCATGGCCGGCGGTGGCGATCGTTCGGTGGTCTCCTGGCGATGCTCTATGGCTTTAATGCGCTTGTAGGGGCGGTGGAAAACGGTCGGGAACGCACGATGCTCTGGACGGCAGAGGCGGCAAACTCAACGGCGAGCGGTGGCTATGAGGCATGGGGCGGCGAACGGGGATGTCTGGCGGTCTCCTGGGACGGTGGTGATCACGTATGCACGCGGCGAGGGCGGCGCGCGGTCTGTGGGCATGTGTCGAGGGTGGCGCTCTGGCGCATGCTCGGCATGGTTGCTGGCGAGCTGGGCATGGTCTGTGCGTGTGGTCCAGGGGCTGGCAAGGTTCGAGCGCTGGACAGGGAGTGGCGGTGGGGTGCTAGCTTGATCCCAGACAAGGTTGGCGAGGCTAGTGCTGCTCCTAGCTTATTGTCCACACTGGGGTGACATGGTGAGGCTCGGTTGTTCACCATTGATGACATTGCCAAGCTTACGGTGGGGCTAGTGCTTAGTTAAGTTTGCTAGATGATCTACTGAGGTTGTTGTGAGCTAGAGAGGGAACAAGTTAGGCTCAAATCACTGCTCCAAATAGTGTTTGGATTTTATTTGATTTGCATCTGCAAGGTGTTTGATGAAATGGCCGCATGAGTTCAAGTTTTGAATTTTGAAAAGATTTTTGGTGGGTGTGCTAGGTAGGTGCTGGTGAGTCTGTAGATGCTTGGGTTTTGAAAGTTGATCTTGTTTGAATGGTTTTTGAAAAAGTGGGACCTTCCCATATGATATAGATTCAATTTTAAACTGTCCTTTAAACTATGCATTCAAATGTTTTTGGATGATCACAAAGTGGGCCATGATACTTTGTTATGAGTACTATCAAGGGGTGCAAAGATCCAAACAAGTTTCTGTTAAGTTCTGAAAGTTAGGGACAGCCAAAGTAGGCATGGGAGTTAAATTGGTCAAAATGACCATTCACTCATTTTGTTTGTTTTGATTTATTTGTCTTTGGGGAAAGTGTGGGGATTGTTTACATGATGTTTATTTCACCTAAGAATCATTTTACAAGCAAATAAACACATAAACAAGGCAATTCAAAAGAATTCAAAAAGGGATGCATACACACATGCATGCTTTCAACTTTTTATTTAGAAAAGTTTTTGTTAACCCTAATTTTGAAGATTAGAGTTTGATGATTCTAGTTTAATATTTTTGGGATGTTACAAACCTTCCCCCCTTAAACAAAATCCCGTCCCGAGATTTGAAAAAGGACAAAAAGATTACCTAGGATTTGAAGAGATCGGGAAACTCTGTCCTGATATGATATTTGCGCTCCCAGGTAGCTTCCTCTTCCGTGTGGTTGCTCCACTGAATTTTGAGAAACTTGATGCTTCGGGTTCTGGTGGTTCGGAAAGATTCTTCCAAAATACGGATGGGTACTTTGTGATAGGTCAGGTCATCGTTGATCTCTATGGTCCGGTGATCAATATTCTTGAACACTTCAGTCTTCTCTGGGACTTTGAGACACTTGCGAATTAATGAGATATGGAACACATTGTGCACGGCTGACATCTCTTCGGGTAATTCCAATTGATATGACACTTCTCCTTGACGGTTCTGAATTTTGAAACGTCCGATATATCTGGGGGCTAACCTTCCTTTGAGTTGGAAACGCTGCATTCCCTTCAATGGCGACACTTTCAGATATACAAAATCTCCTATGTTGAAGGCGAGGTCTCGACGTCTCTTGTTGGCGTAACTCTTCTGTCTGGACTGGGCTGTCTTGAGGTGCTCACGAATCTTGTGAACCTTCTCTTCTACTTCTCGTAGGATATCGGGTCCAAAAACCTGACTCTCTCCTACTTCAGACCAGTTCAAAGGGGTGCGACACTTCCTTCCGTACATGAATTCAAATGGGGCCATTTGCAAACTAGCTTAATAACTATTGTTGTATGAAAATTCTACAAAAGGCAGACAGTCTTCCCATTTGGATCCATATTCTAACACACATGCTCTCAGCATATCTTCGAGTATTTGAGTTACTCTCTACGTTTGTCCATTAGTCTGAGGGTGATACGCGATACTGAAATCTAGGCGGGTTCCTAAACCTTCTTGAACTTTCTTCCAGAATCTCGAGGTAAACTGAGTTCCTCGATCCGATACAATGTTCTTGGGGACTCCATGCAAACTAACTATTCTAGCGATGTATAACTCCGCTAGCTTCGAAATCTGATATGTGGTCTTGACGGGTAAGAAATGGGTGACTTTGGACAATCGGTCAACTATGACCCAGATAGAGTCATTTCCCCTACTAGAAGTAGGCAATCCAGTGATAAAGTCCATTCCAACGGAATCCCATTTCCATTCTGGAATCTGCAAGGGTTGCAACAATCCAGCGGGTCTTTGATGTCCTGCCTTGACTCGCTGACATATATCACACTTGGCGATATAGCTTCTGATTTCTCTCTTCATCTTATGCCACCAAAATTGCTCTTTCAAATCTTGATACTTCTTTGTTCCTCTGTGGTGGATAGAATAAAGAGTATCATGATATTCCTTGAGAATAACTTCTTTCAACTCAGAATCTACTGGTACACAAAGGCGTCCTTTGTACCACAGAACTCCTTCTTCGTCTTCGGTGAATCCGAGTACTTTGCATGTACCGATACGACGCTTGATTCCGTCAATACTAGCATTTCCTTTCTGCGCCTCTTTGATCTGGTTGATCAAAGTGGGTTGAAGTTCTATGCTAGCCAAAAATCCTTCACTCACTAATTCCATTCGAAAATCTTCCATCTCTTTGTGCAAACTTGGTTGCTCCTTCAAAATCATGGAGTTCAAGCGACACGGTAATCTTCTAAGGGCATCTACTACCACGTTGGCTTTACCAGGGTGATAGTGAATGTCCAGATCGTAATCCTTGATTAACTCAATCCATCTTCTCTGCCTCATATTCAACTCCTTCTGAGTGAATATATACTTCAGGCTCCTGTGATCCGAATAAATCTCACAACGATTTCCCATCAGGTAATGCCTCCATGTCTTTAGGGCTAGAACTACGGCTGCGAGTTCGAGGTCATGGGTTGGGTAATTTTGCTCATGTTGTTTCATGTAAAACCCCTCGCCGTTGTCTATCCGAAAAACCAAACAAACAAGGCCAACATAAATATAGAGCACAAGCATATGAATAAGATCGTCAAGCAAACAATCATGCCATGATGAATGATGCACAATTTACATGGCAAGAAAGGTAGGTGAAGAACATTGTCATAACATTTGTTGTTTGCAATATATTTATATGATGCATGCTGCAATTGAAGTCAAGGATATCATAAAGTTATTTAATTTTGAAATTATAAAACACTAAACAGATGGCATATTTGACTTCCTCTCATTTTCTGAATCAAAAACATATATTATTTGCCTAATTTGGATAAAGCATGCAAAAGTTATTAAATAATTTGAATTTGCATTTTAAATTATTTAAAACAAATTTGAATTTGAAATCCTCCAGTTTATGGAAGAAGCCAGTGCAAGGTGACCCTGCCTTGTCGGCGCCGCCAGCCCTTGTCTTCGGCGTAGGACCACAATGGGCGGGCAGAAGGCCGAATGGCGGCGCATCTAGTCAGGCCCGCCGGCCGCCCGGGCGCGCGCGGCCTTGTGTATGGGGGCGCTTCGGCCGGATTATTGCTGGCGAGAGGTGCACAGGGTGCAGGGAGGCTGGGGGGCGTGGGTGAGGGTTGCGTGAGGCGCCCGGCCGCCGTTGTGACGCTGCTGGGGTGCTAGGGAAGATGGCATGGTGATGGTCACGTGGTGGTTTGAGTTTTGATTAGAGATAGGATTAGATATAGGGATTATTTTAGGTTGTAAGAAAAATTAGGGTTTAGATTAGAGAGATGTTGTTTGGGTTTTGTTAGAGGAAAAGTAGTTTAGGGTTTTGGTTTAGGGTAATGGTGAAAATAGGGTTTGGTTTAAGATAGATGGAAAAATATGGTTTTGGGTTTAGGGAAAAGAAAGAGAGATGGCATGGTGGATTTGTTCTAGATCATGCATGCTTCAAAACAATACACATGATCAAAGAAAAAGGAAAGAAAAAGGATAGGAAGAGGTGCCTAAGATGATGGGGTGGTTTAAGATTTAGCAATGCTCATTAGCACATGTGGGTGCAAGGTCCAAAGGTTTTGATGTAGCCAAAGGAGAAGGAGAGAGGTATAGCACTACCAACACTAGATCAAACAAGCAAGAATGAAACCATTTAGAATGCCAACAAAACCAAAAACTAGGAAAAAGGATATGGATATATTGTGAAAACAACATGATTCCATGTGGCAAAGGTGGCAAAGGCCAAGCAATTAGATTATGAGAGGATCCACCCAACAACATGGATAGGGATAACTCAATAAAAGCCTAGCCCATATCATTGGATGGTGGAATTATAAGGTGGTGAAAGATAAGGTGGTGGAGTCAAAGAGATGCCCCAACTCAACTTGGGCATTTAACAATTTAGTAAGAACCAAATACAATATCAAGAAGCAACTACAATTAATAATGCACATGAGATAAGAACCAAACAAGAAAAGGTTTTATATGATGCTCAAATGCAAGGGGACATGATGACATGAGCATGATATGATGATGATGCAACAATTATATGTTGGAAGTGGCCCATTTTATTATTAAACTTAGTAGCATTACAGTGGTTAGACAACTGGGATGCTACATTTCAGTTGTAGGGATATATAAGATATAACCTTTCCTTCTTGCATTAGCACACATCCGAGACCGATCTTGGATGCGTCACAAAACACGTCGAAGGGCTTCGTGATATCCGGCATGATTAGGATTGGGGCTGAAATCAATCTCCTCTTGAGTTCTTGAAAACTCGCTTCACATTTGTCGGTCCATTCAAAGTTCTTGTCCTTATTTAGCAATTGGTTCATGGGTCTGGCGATACTCGAGAATCCTTACGAACTTGCGGTAGTATCCCGCCAATCCAAGAAATGCACGAACTTGGGTTTGAGTAGTTGGGGCCTGCCAATCTTCGACATCTTTCACCTTTGCAGGGTCAACGGCAATTTCTCCAGCTGATACAATGTGACTGAGGAATCCTACCTCCTGTAACCAGAATTCACATTTGCTAAACTTGGCATACAGCTGATGCTCTCTAAGGGTTCCAAGAATGGTCCTTAGGTGTAGCTCATGTTCTTCTTCCGATTTGGAATAAATCAGAATGTCATCAATGAAAACAACGACAAACTTATCCAGGAAGTCCATAAAAATCGTATTCATGAGATTCATGAAATAAGAGGGGGCATTGGTTAATCCAAAAGACATGACAGTATACTCGTATAATCCATATCTGGTGGTAAAGGCGGTCTTTGGAATATCCTCTACACGAATTTTGAGTTGATGATAGCCTGTTCTAAGATCAATCTTAGAAAACACTTTGGCACCGGTCAACTGATCAAACAAATCTTCTATATTGGGCAAGGGGTACTTATTTTTGATGGTGACATCATTCAACTTCCGATAATCCGTACACAAACGGTTACATCCATCCTTCTTGTCCACAAACAAGATAGGTGATCTCCATGGTGATGCACTTGGTTGAATCAATCCAATTTCCAACATGGCATCCAGTTGCTTCTTCAGTTCTGCTAGTTCAAACGGGTTCATACTATATGGTCTCTGAGCTATGGGTCCTGTTCCGGGGATTAGTTCGATGATAAACTCGATATCTCGATTTGGGGGCATACCGGGCAAAACATCTGGAAATACATCGGGGTTTTCATAGACTATCCAGACTTGGTCAATGATAGGTTGGGCTATACTCTTGTTGCACTTGAATTGACGAGGTAAGGTTTCAGATATATGCTCGACTGATATTCGGGTTGTACTGGTCATGGTGATGGCTTTCTTGGCACAGTCAATCAATCCTTTATGTTTGGACATCCAATACATTCCTAGTACTACTTCCAAACCTTTAGTTCCGAGTACTATCAGGTTAGCATAAAAATCTATGCCATGGATTCGGATAGGGACGGCTTTGCAAATTTGCCTAGCCTTGGTGGTTGGTTGAGAATTTGAACGATCATAACATGCTTCAGTTTGGTTGGTTGAATCTTACTAGTGCGAGCAAATTCTTCGTGAAAAATGAATGCGATGCACCAATCAAACAATACTCTTGCAAGTCTTGAATTAAGAAAACATACCTAGCACGATGTCGGCGCTTCTGAGCTTCTTCAAGATGCATGAGAAAAAGGCCGTTGCGGTTGAGTGAATTCCACAGGGCAAATCTTCTTCTGGTGAACACGGCCTTTCTTCTGGGGCATTTGCATTGGGGGCTGCGGCATTCTTCTTGTTGGGGCACTCGTTGGAGTAGTGACCCTTATTTTCACAATCATAACAAGTCACTTGCGACTTGTTCTTTGCTGCAACAGGCACAACATTGCTTCCAGTCCTCGGGGCAGTGTTGGTGTTGGCGGTAGCATTGTTATTGTTGAACTTAGGTGGGGCATGGTTAAAATTGCTAGAGTTGCCGGGGTTATTGCGATTTCCTCCGGCCTAGGGTTTCCACGGTTGGGATAGGTCGGACGGTTCATTGGGGGTCTGTTGGTTCTCGGGGCAAATCCTGGAGATGGGTTAGGGCGATACTTTGGGGTCTGATGGGTTCCTGGTTGATGCATCATGTGACGCTTGCGGTTCTCATTGGCTTGGTTGATCTTTGCTTCCATCTGGATGGCAGAGTCGACGAGGGCTTCAATATCCGCAAAGGGGATATTCACTAACACTGTCTGCATCTCATCGTGCAGACCATTCAGGAATCTTTCTTTCTTCTTGGCTTCGGTGTCGATCTCATCCAGGTCATACCTAGATAATGACAAGAATTTGTCACGGTATTCCACTACGGTTATCCTTCCTTGCCCTAGTTCTCTGAATTCGTCTCTCATTCTCTTGATCAAACCTGGTGGCACATGGGTTCTGCTGAACTTGACTTTGAATTCCTCCCAGGTCATCATCTATCCTCCGGTCATTGCACGAACACTATTCCACCATGCTCTGGCATCTCCGGCTAGATAATGGGTGGCGAACAGAACTTTCTCGTTAGCTTCCACTTCGGCGACTTATAGGTTGTTTTCCATGGTTTTGCGATAAATCGGCATCTAGGGTTCTTCCGACTTAGTGAAAAGCAATGGTGGGTTGTTCGAAATTCTTGAGCTTAGATCCATGGTTGTCCTGATTTCTGTGGCCTTGATTGTTGTGGGCTAGCTGAGCTATCTGTTGAAGGGTGGCTAGGTTGTCTTGATGTTCCGCTCTTTCAGCTTCACGGTCAGAAACCAACATTTGCAGGATCTGCAACATCGGGTCCGAGGATGAACCACTTCCTCCGCGTGGCATCTGAAGATTGAGATAGATCATGAGAAAAGAGGGAAATTTCTAAGGTTCAGGGCTTTGAAAAGTTTTTAAAGTTTGACTCGGATTTTCTAGCAACTTGCTTTTCGTTCATTCATTCATTCATAGCACACGATACAAACACACACCACAACAAAGGAAAACAGATGGTTTTAAGAACCATTCTGGAAACTACGATACAGTGGGACCGAATACTACTCACTACGATAGTGCTCAAGTGCTACTAATCCTCGGAGTCGGTGTAGTCGTCATCCTCATCGTCATCGATGAAGGCGTAATCATCCTCATCGGTGAAGAAATCCATAGCCTGATCCTCCAGAAAATCGTCATCATCGCTGAGATAGGAGTAGGGGTCTCCACGAAGATCCTCTCCGGCATTCTCCCTTTCCTCCAACTGCATATCTCTCTCGTGGATGGTCTCCTCCAAAGATGAGATACGGTGGCGAAGACGGGCAATGATGCGCTCCTTCTTGTCGAGCTGACGGCGGCGATACTTGCGATCCTTTGCTAACATGGAGATGGTCTGATCCTTCGTCTTGATAATGGCGGACTTGTGGTTGGAGTAGTCAAGGCAATTATCCAACTCCTGCTGACGATCGTACATCATGAAGCTAAGGTGGTCCAATTGGGTCTTCTGCTCGTGGTGGTATGGGGATTCCAGTGGTTGTCCATTAGCATCATGCCTTAGGCAAAACTCAAAGCGGGTACCCTTGATATGTTTGATACTCGGCCCACACAGACGAGCAAGAGCTTCCTGCATGGACCTGGCAAGTCCATCGAGCCAGTTGTTCTCTCTTAAGGTAAACTGAAATCCCTCAGCACTGGGAGGTTCTATCTTTCCTCGAAGACTTGCAACAATTAGCCACTGCAGATCTTCTCCCCCTTGATCATTGAGCTGAGCTCCGAAGAACTTGGGGTGCGGACGCTCCAGAAGTTCCGAAAGCTGGTCCAAATCCCTCTCAAAGATAAGGTCTCCTCCATTTCCCAACTGGTAAAACTTGCTGTACTTCACGTCCATCTAAAAGAATATAGGATGAGTAAGTTAGTAGAGTGACCAAGTGTGTCAAATTTTATGTATTTTATAAGAGTTTCTGAGGAACATGAATTTTTATAAAAGAATCAAGGTGATAAGAATGGGAATAAGTTTTTGTAAATATTTGCTTTCTTTGGTTTTGAAACTAAGTTTTTGATTCCAAACGTCCAGTCTAACTAGGGTATCCTATGGTCAGGATGGCTCTGATACCAACTTGTCAACACCCGGGTTTTTAATCCTAGATGCATGTTATGCCATACATCGCAATCCCGGGATTACCATTTTTGCGAGACATAACAGAATTGGATACCACAGTACATCATCCATTACAAACCATACATAAGGTTTTACACAAATAAGGATCTCATGATCCAGTTCTTAATACAACTCAAGCAGCGGAAATACGTAAATAATAACGTGGCGTGGCGAAGCTCCATCTTGAGGTCAGGCAATCCGACGATGGGAGATGATCCTAGTTGTCGTAACCTTCCTGGGGTCCATCCTCCAGGTACTCCTCTTCATAGTCTGGCCATGGGAATAGCCAGGGACAAAGCCATGAGTACTCTTTAAGTACTCGCAAACTAATACTAACAAGTGAAGTGGTTTTTTGTAGTAGGACACTAAGCTCTAGAGTTGTTTTGCAAAAAGCCAGATTTACATCTACTAAGTTCAGAAGCAAATAATGCTAGTTGAAGTTTTATAACACCTAAGTGGGAACTTGTATTTCATATCACAACTCTGTTCTGGTCAAGTCAAAGTCTCAACTCATTTCACAAGTAATTTTGAAAACATCTGACGGGGGAACAGTATGGCCACTCCAACTGTCCATAACCGCGGACGCGGCTATTCGAATAGTTTGACACTCTGCAGAGATTGTACACTTTCACCACAACATTCGATACATCCGTCAGGAACAAATCCTGAATTCACCATACTCAGTATGCGGATAATCAATCCTAACCTTTCAATTACACGCCCTAGTATAAGCACCTCTCTGTAGGGTTTCGTAGCATGGAAAACAAAAAAATTCTCTCGCATACAAACTAACAAGACAAGATCTATCTACTAGATTGTAGCAACGAGTCGATGGAATAACTCACCCTCGAAGATTCCAAAGTGTTTAACGAGAGCGGATTCTCGTGGGTGATGTAGTCGTACTCTTCCCGATCTCAAGATCGCGTGAGCGATCCTTCTGCTGCTGCGTTAAGCTGCGCTCATGATCGTCTGCGTTCGGTACTCGATGAAGACCTTCCTCTCCCTTGTTCTAGAAGGCACCGGAGGTTGTAGAACTCTCCTCGCGATTCCGGCAGCATAATGGCGTGGTACCGGAAGTAGAGGGGAGATCTCGCAGGGCTTCGCCTTAAGCCGGAGCGAGTATGGTGGACTATGAGAGAGCCCTCGGTGATCTAGGGTTTAGACACACCAAGGAGGGGCAAGCCGGCGGCTAGGGTTTAGCTAGGCAGCGGCGGCGGTTTGCCCTAGGCGGCGGCAGCAGGAGGTGGAGGCGCCGGGGCTAGGGTTTGCGGGGTGGAGATCTTGTGTGCTAGGAGGGGCAGCCCTGCCCCTCCCTTTATAGGTGGGGCGCCAGGGAGGAGTCCCTCCCCAACTCGGATCCCTAGTGGGCCGGCGGTGGAGGAGGAACTCCTCCCCAACTCGGTTTCCCACTTCCCCTCCACTTCCCAAAATAGTCGTTTGACTTTTCAAATTGGCGTTTGACTTCTCAAACTAGGATTTGATTAAACCCTTTATTTTGTTCAGTGATGACACCTAGTACATGATGCAATCATTCCAACTTGGTATGACACATTCATGTACCCTTCCCCTTCGGAGTGCCGGACCGTCCGGAACCTTCTAGAACATTCCCGATGAAAACACCGGAACCATTCTCCAACTCCGAAACAGGACTTCCCTTATATGAATTTTATTCTACGGACCATTCCGGATCTCCTCGTAATATCCGGATCCCATCTGAGACTCCGAACAACATTCGGTCTCTTTCTCATCATTCCAAAACTACTCAAACAACGTCGAATCCTTAAGTGTGTCTCCCTACGGTACGTGAATTATGCGGACATGATCGAGACACTTCTCCAAACAATAACCAATAGAGGAATCTGGAAATTCATATGGCTCCCACATATTTCTACGATTACTTTGCGATCGAATGAACCACTTACATACGATACCAATTTCCCTTTGTCTCATGATAGTTTACTTATCCGAGGTTATGATCGTCGGTATCTCTGCATACCTAGTTCAACCTCGTTACTGATAAGTACTCTTTTCTCGTTCCCGTGATATGTGATCCCTTGTGAGCCAGTCACATGCTTGCAAGCTAATTGGATGACATTTCACCGAGAGGGCCCAGAGTATATCTATCCGTCATATGGATGGACAAATCCCACTCTTGATCCATGTGTCTCAACCAATACTTTCCGAACACTCAATGCCACCTTTATAGCCACCCAGTTACGGTGTGGTGTTTGATGTCATAAAAGCATCCTTCCGGTGAAGGTGATATGCATGATCTCATGGTCGAAGGAATTAGGTTACTATGTATCAGAAAGCATATAGCAATTGAACTATTAAAATGACTTGATCTTTATGCTACGCTTATCTATAGGAGTTTGTCCACCATATCATTCTCTTAATGATATGATCTTGTTGTTAATAACATCTCAATGTTCATGATAGGGAAACCACAATCATTTATTAACCAACAAGCTAGTATTATGAAGAGGCTTTACTAGGGACTTCAATTTAAGTTTACAAATCACAAAAGTATTAATGTTTCCTTGTCAATACTATTATAGCATGAATGTAAACATTTATCATAAACACAAAGATATAATAATAACTACATTTATTATTGCCTCTAGGGCATATCTCCAACAGTCTCCCACTTGCACTAGAGTCATCTAATCTAGATTACATGGTAATATACCGAACACCCATGGCAGTTTGGTGCTGGTCATGTTTTGCCCTCGGGAGAGGTTTAGTCAACGGATCCGCCACATTCAGATCTGTGTGTACTTTGCAAATCTTTATGTCCCCATCTTGGACATGTTCTCGAATAGCGTGAAAACGTAGCTTGATGTGCTTCAGCTTCTTGTGTGACCTTGGTTCTGCGCATTGGCTATGGCGCCCATGTTATCACAGTAGATAGACATTGGGTCCAGCGCACTAGGAACCACACCTAGCTCTGTAATGAACTCTTTCATCCATATCGCTTCTTGTGAACCCTCCGAAGCAGCCATGTATTCCGATTCAGTTGAAGATCTCGCCACAACGCTTTGCTTTGCACTCCTCCAGCTAACTGCTGCACCATTCAAAGTAAATACGTATCCAGATTGTGATTTAGAATCGGATCGGTGTTCCAACTAGCATCGGTGTAACCATTAACAACGAGTTGTTCATCACCTCCATAAGAAAGAACCATATCCTTAGTTCTTCTCAAGTACTTAAGGATGTTTTTGACCGCTGTCCAATGATCCACTCCTGGATCACTTTGATATCTGCTAGTTAAACTAACAGCATATGCAATGTCGGGTCTAGTACATAGCATGGCATACATTAGAGATCCTATGGCTGAGGCATAGGGAGTCTTACTCATCCTTTCTCTATCTTCTGCCGTTGTCGGACTTTGAGTTTTACTCAAGGTCGTATTGGGCAACATGGGCAAGAACCCTTTCTTGCTATCTTCCATTCCAAACCTCTTTAGAACTTTGTCCAAATATGTACTTTTTGACAATGATATTAGGCGTCTCGATATATCTCTATAAATCTTTATGCCTAATATGTAAGCTGCTTCGCCAAGATCCTTCATTGAAAAAATATTATTCAAATATTCCTTGACACTATTAAGAAGGTCTACATCATTCCCAATCAACAATATGTCATCTACATATAGTATTAAGAATGCTACAGATCTCCCACTCACTTTCTTATAAATACAAGCTTCTCCATAAGTTTGTATAAAACCAAAACTTTTGATCACCTTATCAAAACGTTGATTCCAACTTCGGGATGCTTGCTTCAATCCATAGATGGACCGTTGAAGTTGGCATACCTTGTGAGCATCTTTAGGATCGACAAAACCTTTGGGTTGCATCATATACAACTCTTCATCAATGTCTCCATTGAGGAATGCTGTTTTGACATCCATCTACCATATCTCATAATCATAATATGCAATGATTGCTAACATAATCCTCACAGACTTTAGCTTCGCTACAGGTGAGAAAGTCTCATCGTAGTCAACTCCTTGAATTTGTCAAAACCCTTTTGCGACAAGTCGAGCTTTATAGACAGTAACATTACCATCAGCATTTGTTTTCTTCTTGAAAATCCATTTGTTCTCGACAGCCTTCTGGCCATCCGGTAAGTCCACCAAAGTCCATACTTGGTTTTCGTACATGGATCCAATCTCGGATTTCATGGCTTCTTGCCATTTGTTGGAATCTGGGCTCATCATCGCTTCCTCATATGTCGCAGGGTCATCGGTGTTGTCCACCAACATGAAACTCATAACGGGATAATACCAATCTGGAGCGGTACGAGTTCTCGTTGACCTGCGAGGCTCTGTAGCAACTACAACCGAAGTTTCATGATCATCATCATTAGCTTCCTCTCTTATTGGTGCAAGCACCACAGGAACTTCTTCCGGTGCTGCGTTACTCGCAATTTCGAGAGAAGGTTCGATAACCTCGTCGAGTTCTACTTTCCTTCCAGTCACTTCTTTCGAGAGAAATTCCTTCTCTAGAAAGGATCCATTCTTGGCAACAAAGATTTTGCCTTCGGATCTATGATAGAAGGTATACCCAATAGTTTCCTTCGGGTATCCTATGAAGACGTATTTTTCCGCTTTGGGTTCAAGCTTGCCCGGCTATAACTTCTTTACATAGGCTTCGCAACCCCAAACTCTAAGGAACGATAATTTAGGTTTCTTCCCAAACCATAATTCATACGGTGTCGTTTCAACAGATTTAGATGGTGCCCTATTTAAAGTGAATGCGGCTGTTTCTAATGCATAACCCCAAAATGATAGCAGTAAATCTGTAAGTGACATCATAGAACGAACCATATCTAAGAGAGTTCGATTATGATGTTCGGACACACCATTACACTGTGGTGTTCCCGGCGGTGTCAATTGTGAAAGTATTCCGCATTTCTTCAAATGCTCGCCAAACTCGTAACTTAGATATTCACCTCCATGATCAGAACGTAGAAATTTAGTCTTCTTGTTACGTTGATTCTCTACCTCACTTTGAAATTCCTTAAACTTCTCGAAAGTTTCGGACTTATGTTTCATGAAATAGATATACCCATATCTACTCAAGTCATCCGTGAAGGTAAGAACATAACGATAACCATCACATGATGCTACACTCATTGGACCACACACATCGGTATGTATGATTTCCAATAAGTCCGCTCGCTCCATCATACCGAAAATGGAGTCTTAGTCATTTTACCCATCGGACATGCTTCGCATCTTTCAAGTGATTCAAAATCAAGTGATTCAAGAAGTCCATCGGAATGGAGTTTCTTCATCGCTTCACTCCAATGTGACCAAGGCAATTTGCCACATATAGGTCGAGTTATCGCTCGATTTCAAACATTTAGCCTCAATGTTATTAATATGTGTATTTCCATCGAGTTTCAATAAGAATAGACCATCTATCAAAGGTGCATGTGCATAAAACATATTACTCATATAAATCGAACAACCATTATTCTCGGACTTAAACAAGTAACCGTCTGCAATAAACAAGATCGATATAATGTTCATGCTTAACGCAGGCACCAAATAACAATTATTTAAGTATAAAACTAATCCGATGGTAGATGAAGGGGTAGCGTGCCGACCGCGATCACATCAACCTTTGATCCGTTTCCCACGCGCATCATCACCTCGTTCTTCGCTAGCTTCCGTTTATTCTACAACACCTGTTTGAGTTACAAATATGAGCAACCGAACCAGTATCAAATACCTAGGCACTACTACGGTACTAGTGAGATACACATCAATAACATGTATATCGGATATACCTTTCTTCTTGATGTTGCCATTCTTCAAATCCATACGTACTTTGGGCAACTCCGCTTCGATGACCTTCTCCTTGCGGTAAAAGCACTCGATGTCGGGCTTAGGTCCAGCCTTGGTCTTCTTCGTCGGTGCGGTAACTTTCTTACCACCCTTCTTGAAGTGTCCCTTTGCTTAGACTTGCCTTTCTTGAATTTGGTGGTCTTATTGACCATCAACACTTGGTGCTCTTTCTTGATCTCCACTTACAGATTTCAACATGGCAAAGAGTTACGCAACGCTTGTTCATGTTTTGCATATTGTAGTTCATCACAAAGTTCTTGTAACTTGGTGGTAGTGATTGGAGGACACGGTAAATCCCCAAAGCATTAGGAATCATTATACCCAAGCTTTGAAGTTTGTTTGCGTGCCCAGACATCTTAAGAACATGCTCACTGACGGAGCTGTCCTCTTCCATCTTGCAGTTAAAGAACTTTTCAGAAGCCTCATAGCTCTCAATTGCCGCGTGAGTCTCAAAGATCAATTTGAGATCACGGACAATATCATGTGGGTCTGAATTCTCAAACCTTTTACAAGCTCCGATTCTAAACCATACAAGATAGCACACTGAGCATGGAGTATTGAGTCTTCCGGCGAGGTAAACATTCTTTACTTCATCGGTGGCGATGGCTGGTGGGTCACCCAAGTGCATCCAAAGACATATGTCAAATTACCGATTGTGAGGACAATCCTCAAATTGCGGAACCAATCCGCAAAGTTGCTTCCATTTTTTTTCAACTTTTCTTTCTCTAGGAACGCATTAAAATTGATGGTAGGGGCCGCCATTGATCTACAACATATTTGCAATAGTTTAGACTAAGTTTATGACAAATTGAGTTCTAATTAATAGTTAAATTAATCTAGGTGAACTCCCACTCAAAACAATATCCCTCACATTGTTTTAGTGATCACACGAACCAAATCCACCACATTAACACTGATCATCACGAGAGTTGATATAGTTTCAATGGCGAACAATCGACATGTTCATCATATCTACTATATGATTCATGCTTTACCTTTCGGTGATCCGTGTTCCGAGACCATGTCTATACATGCTAGGCTCGTCAAGATCAAACCTTAGCTTCCGCATGAGCAAATCCGGCTTGCTCACGTTGTATACACTTGCGGAATCTAACACACCCGATCATCACGTGGTGCTTCGAAACAACAAGCTTTAGCAACGGTGCTAACTAAGGGTGAACACTTTATGACTTGAAATTCATGTGCATGAGGGATCATCTTATAATGCTATCGTCGTTAACTAAGCAATACAAGATGCATAAAGGATTAACATCACATGCAATTCATAATATGTGATATGATATGGCCTTTCTTCTTTGTGCTTCCGATCTCCATCTTCAAGCACGAACATGATCTCCATCATCACCGGCATTGCATCAAGGTCAATGACGCTTCTCCATGGTTGTCGTCCACCGGCTTCAACTATTACAACTACTTTGAATAGACACGCGGGTCTTAACATAAATTAAAGACAACCATATGGCTCCTGCCGGTTGCCAACTTACAATAAGGAACATTGCATACATCAAATATAATCACAATCATGGCCATATCACATCACTGCACACCCCTGCAAAACAAAGTTAGACGCCTCTACTTTCTTTGCATGTTTTACGTGGTTTGGGGCTTTCAATAAGTGTCGTTCTAACTTACGAACATGAACCACAACATTGATACTAGTATTGACAATCACCCGTTGTAAGTTGAATCTTAACTATGCTGGGAGAAACAGTCACCCGTTATGCAATACAAGTTGCATGTCAAGCGTGGAGAAAGTCTCATGAACGATGTCATGTAAGGTTAGCCCGAGCCGCTTCATCCCAACATCCCGCAAGATGCAAAGTACACAAGAAGCAATCGACAATAAAAGCATCAACGCCCACAATGACCATTGTGTTCTACTCGTGCAACAGATCTACATATAGACACGGCTCGATACCCTTTGTAGGGTTTCGTAGCATGGAAAACAAAAATTTCTATCGCATACAAACAAACAAGCCAAGATCTATCTACTAGATTGTAGCAACGAGTCGATGGAATAACTCACCCTCGAAGATTCCAAAGTGTTTAACGAGGCGGATTCTCGTGGGTGATGTAGTCATACTCTTCCCGATCTCAAGATCGCGTAGACGATCCTTCCGTGCTGTGTTAAACGGCGCTCCATGATCGGTCACGTTCGGTACTCGACGAAGACCTTCCTCTCCCTTGTTCCAAAGAAAACGTGAGGTTGTAGCACTCTCCTCGCGATTTCGGCCTGGCGGCGTGGTACGAAGTAGAGGGAGATCTCATGAGCCGCCTTAAGCCGGAGCGAGTATGGTGGACTATGAGAGAGCCCTCGGTGATCTAGGGTTTAGACACACCAAGGAGGGGGCAAGCCGGCGGCTAGGGTTTAGCTAGGCGGCGGCGGCGGTTTGCCCTAGGCGGCGGCAGCAGGAGGTGGCGGCGCCGGGGCTAGGGTTTGCGGGGTGGAGATCTTGTGTGCTAGGAGGGGAAGCCCTGCCCCTCCCTTTATAGGTGGGAGGCGCCGGCCAAGGGGAGGGAGTCCCTCCCCAACTCGAATCCCTAGTGGGCCGGCAGTGGAGGAGGAACTCCTCCCCAACTCGGTTTCCCACTTCCCCTCCACTTCCCAAAATAGCCGTTTGACTTTTCAAATTGGCGTTTGACTTTTCAAACTAGGATTTGATTAAACCCTTTATTTTGTTCAGCGATGACACCTAGTACATGATGCAATCATTCCAACTTGGTATGGCACATTCATGTACCCTTCCCCTTCGGAGTGCCGGACCTTCCGGAACCTTGTAGAACATTCCCGATTAAAACACCGGAACCATTCTCTAACTCCGAAACATGACTTTCCTTATATGAATATTATTCTCCGGACCATTCCGGATCTCCTCGTGATATCCCGGATCCCATCCGAGACTCCGAACAACATTCGGTCTCTTTCTCATCATTCCATAACTACTCAAACAACGTCGAATCCTTAAGTGTGTCTCCCTACGGTTCGTGAATTATGCGGACATGATCGAGACACTTTTCCGAACAATAACCAATAGAGGAATCTGGAAATTCATATGGCTCCCACATATTTCTACGATTACTTTGCGATCGAATGAACCACTTACATACGATACCAATTTCCCTTTGTCTCACGATAGTTTACTTATCCGAGGTTATGATCGTCGGTATCTCTGCATACCTAGTTCAACCTCGTTACTGATAAGTACTCTTTTCTCGTTATCGTGATATGTGATCCCTTGTGAGCCAGTCACATGCTTGCAAGCTAATTGGATGACATTTCACTGAGAGGGCCCAGAGTATATCTATCCGTCATATGGATGGACAAATCCCACTCTTGATCCATGTGTCTCAACCAATACTTTCCGAACACTCAATGCCACCTTTATAGCCACCCGATTCGGTGTGGTGTTTGATGTCATCAAAGCATCCTTCCGGTGAAGGTGATATGCATGATCTCATGGTCGAAGGAATTAGGTTACTATGTATCAGAAAGCATATAGCAATTGAACTATTAAAATGACTTGATCTTTATGCTACGCTTATCTATAGGAGTATGTCCACCATATCATTCTCCTAATGATATGATCTTGTTTTTAATAACATCTCAATGTTCACGATTGGGAAACCACAATCATTTATTAACCAACAAGCTAATATTATGAAGAGGCTTTACTAGTGACTTCAATTTAAGTTTACAAATCACACAAGTATTAATGTTTCCTTGTTAATACTATTATAGCATGAATGTAAACATTTATCATAAACACAAAGATATAAAAATAACAACATTTATTATTGCCTCTAGGGCATATCTCCAACACTCTCCTGTGAGTTTGTCCTCCCAACCATGACCAAATTTTATCTTGGGTACTGCACAGGTGGACAATCTTCACAAGGTAGCCTCAGCTCAGACCTTGGCCGTGAGGGAACCAATACTAAGGTATATAAGCTTCCAGTCAAGCCCTACCCAATTCTCGGGTATTGTGGTTGTACGGTAAAATTGGAATGGTATCGCATCCAGACAACCATCAGTTTTATAAAGGGTTAGGGCTCATGCCTCAACATTTCAATCACCATAAATCATTTGGTGTTCGGAAACACATGTCCAAAACATTTCAATAGAATTATCCATCATTCCAAGGTTTTCATAACCATTTTACCATCAAGTATTCCCATCTAAGTTGATCAAGTTTTATGCTTAGCACTAGCATCTACAAGTGGGGGTAAGTACTAATGAGGGGTGGTAAACTAGTGGAGTTTAACTAAGTTCAATCTCATGCCTTAGGATGACATAAAGATTATCTAGCTTAGGCCAAATTTTATGCTCTTTATGCAACCTTCAATTATCTTTCTAGTATCTAGAATTCACTTAAGTAAACTCTAAGTAGGATCTTTGATAAAGAAATAAAGTATAAAGCTTGTAAGTAAAACTAGGATTGGGGTTATCAAGTGGGTATGATCACATATGCTTAAGGCATATAGGTCGCATGGTAACAAGCAAGTATTTGCTTGCGTAGGTATCAGTATGAGCTTGCTAAATTGCAAGTGTTATCTTGCAAGTATTGGCTTGCAAGGTTAACTTGTATAGTAAGGCTTGCTAAATTATAGTATCTTGCAAGTGTTAGCTTGCCTTGTGTAGAGCAGTGGTTGAAGTTATCCTCGGCTTCTTCTTCGTAGTATCCTCCTTCCTCCTCGTATCCTTGGTCGGTACTAGCATCTATGAATAAATACGAGATACACAATCACCAAACAATACTTAACTACTTGCAATCATCACACACAAGGGTTCTATAGATGATCTAGCATCATCACTAACATTACAAGATTAAAGCTTGGTTTAATTTCTTTTATTTTTTAGAAAAGTAATTTCTACTCATTGAAAAACTACTTAAGATTTAATATTCTCCAAACCAAACATGGGATCATGTTGACACATGTCATCACCACATATTTTAGTCCATGGGAATGTGATTTAAAGTGGTGTCACAATTTAATAAGGTTTAACCTTTTATTTTACTTAAATAAAGTGACTAGAAATGCCTATGTGGCATTCTTTTATTACTTGAACAATATTTCTGTAAGTAAACCCAAATATTTTTATATATTCTGAAAGGTATGATCAAATGTGATTTCTGAGAGTTGGAATCAACTCAAAAGCTTTTATGGTTTAAATTTGAAAAATGTTTGAATGCAGAAAAGGTTCTGCCTTGTTAGTTTTACCAAGGTTGATCTATAGATTCAAATGATTTGAATCCAACGGGCTTGGATTAAGCATTTCAATACCTTTCTAACAAAATTAGTTTCATTCAATTTGGTTCACTGAATCAAGCTGGGTTGATTTTTGAAACTAGGTATAGAACTGAGTTTGAATCTAAATAGAAAAATCTAAATTCAAACAAGTGGGCTGCACGAGAACTGTTAACGGGCCGGCCCAGTGTCACTCCGCGGCGCGGGGCGCAACTGACAGGGTGGCTCTGCTGGTCAGTGACTCTTTAAACGCGAAGCGGTACGGGATGATGTGGTGCGTTCGATCTAGTTCTAATCCAACGGCTCTGGTTCATCGTCCACGTCGGGCAGCGCCGGCGAGACAGAACCCTAACGCGGCAGGTGGGGGTCGTCGAGGGCTCACCAGGGCTCAGGCGAGGGTCGGCGATGCGGGCGAACGACGAAGTCGACAACGACGAACCTCCTAGTATCGGCAGCTTCTCCTGGGGTGGACGGAATCGATGGCGCCCTTCTTCTCTAGAGGCGGCCTGCTCCGGCCAAATTCCAGCGATGCGCTGCTCGCCTTGCTCCGGGAACGGGGTGGAACGATCAGTGAGGAGAGGGGAGTGAGATGGTGTGAAGAGTTTGAGCGGGGGAGGCCTCTATTTATAGTCTCGACAACGAGACCGAACGGAATGGGCAGGCGACAGTGGCGACATGGATACGGGCTGCTAGAGGCATGGCCGGCGGTGGTGATCGTTCGGTGGTCTCCTGGCGATGCTCTATGGCTTTAATTCGCTTGTAGTGGCAGTGGCAAACGGTCGGAAACGCATGATGCTCTGCGCAGCAGAGGCGGCGAACTCGACGGCGAGCGGTGGCTGTGAGGAATGGGGCGGCGAACGGGGATGTCTGGCGGTCTCCTGGGACGGTGGTGATCACGTATGCACGCGACGAGGGCGGCGCGCGGTCTGTGGGCGTGTGTCGAGGGTGGCGCTCTGGCGCATGCTCGGCATGGTTGGTGGCGGTAGCACGCAGTGCATGCGTGTGGTCCGGTGGCAAGGTTCGAAAGGCCGAGGAGTGGTGGTGGGGTGCTAGCTTGATCCCAGACAAGGTTGGCGAGGCTAGTGCTGCTCCTAGCTTACTGTCCACACTGGGGTGACATGGTGAGGCTCGGCTGTTCACCATTGATGACATTGCCAAGCTTACAGTGGGGCTAGTGCTTAGTTAAGTTTGCTAGATGATCTACTGAGGTTGTTGTAAGCTAGAGGGGGAACAAGTTAGGCTCAAATCACTGCTCCAAATAGTGTTTGGATTTTATTTGATTTGCATCTGCAAGGTGTTTGATGAAATGGCCGCATGAGTTCAAGTTTTGAATTTTGAAAATATTTTTGGTGGGTGTGCTAGGTAGGTGTTGGTGAGTCTGTAGATGCTTGGGTTTTGAAAGTTGAGCTTGTTTGAGTGGTTTTTGAAAAAGTGGGATCTTCCCATATGATATAGATTCAATTTTAAACTGTCCTTTAAACTATGCATTCAAATGTTTTTGGATGATCCCAAAGTGGGCCTTGATAATTTTTTATGAGTACTATCAAGGGGTGCAAAGATCCAAACAAGTTTCTGTTAAGTTCTGAAAGTTAGAGACAGCCAAAGTAGGCATGGGAGTTAAATTGGTCAAAATGACCATTCACTCATTTTGTTTGTTTTGATTTATTTGTCTTTGGAAAAAGTGTGGGGGTTGTTTAGATGATGTTTATTTCACCTAAGAATCATTTTACAAGCAAAGAAACACATAAACAAGGCAATTCAAAAGAATTCAAAAGGGGATGCATACACACATGCATGCTTTCAACTTTTTATTTAGAAAAGTTTTTGTTAACCCTAATTTTGAAGATTAGAGTTTGATGATTCTAGTTTAATATTTTTGGGATGTTACAATGACCTTTGTTCCTTGATATTACATCTTAAACTGTGGATGCTAGCTATTGATCCAGGGACTAGCATTGTAAACACAAGGATCTCTACCTTATCATCTTGGGACTCTACCGATGCCCACATATTGAATTATGGTAATTGGCAGTACAGACCGTTCAGATGCCGGAACTATCATGGGACATTGAGGGTTCCCACCCATATGCTGCATATCTCCTACTAATTACCAATTAATGCATGCTACCGAGATAATAGCCATGACCCGCACATTCGGCTCCATGCGAGAGGGAAAAGATATAGCCGACTTCTCCGTCCCATTGCAAATTTCATGGTCAACGTGTAATATACGACGCAAGAATCACTGGCGACATTGGTTGTTAAGTCCTAGATAATATGTTCCTTTACCACCGAAACTTTCATAGTAGGTTTTTACCTCATGGTAAATAACCTATAATCATATTATTAGGAAAATAGTGTTTTCTGTCCTTTTTTAAATGCAGGTGATGACAACACTGGATTTGCAAAATACTTTACAGAAAATAATCAAAGGACATGAGCAAGTGTGAACTTGCATTTTGTGATTGCAAGATTATGCACTCACGGTCTTCAAGACAATATAAGATCCAATATCTGAAATCAGCATCATTGGTCTGGTAAGGACTAATGTTTAAAGAAGCAGGATGCTATTATGCATAAGTAATGTAATGCAATTTGGTAAGTTCGTATCCCTAGAATAATTGTTGATCTAGGGTTTGGAAACTGGAAATGGTTCCTTTAGAATGTGTTATACTTTTAGATAAGCTTCACACTTGTGCTTCTTATTAAGGCTTGTGAGTGTGTGTGTGAAACAATTTGTATTTAGAATATCATGCAGCAATAAGGATGCTTATATAAGAGTTGTTTTATCTTCAAAATTTACTTTACAAGTATTGACATTTATAAGGAGTTTAGGTGTTAACAATCCTAGGTATACGAGTAAAATATAAAGTAATGTTTCTATTATTAATTGTCATTTATTGTTTGAAATGGCAAAAAGGATAACCTTCGAAGAAAAGGTTTCTTTACTAAGGTTTAAACAATCCTGATAGTTCATAGAATATGGTCGATGCCTTTTGGTGTATATGTGATTAGTTTGGTTCTGATATGACCTAAGTCTTAATTGAAACAGACCAAATTTAACTATAAAACACATAATAAAGTCTTTATCATAATATTTGAAGTCTTGTAGACTAAAGTTAACTTTAAGAACATAGATGGACTTAAGGTGTAATGCTTATGATATTTGTACTTGTTCATTTTATAATGTTTCTTTAAAGTTACTTAAGAATAGTGGTACTTCTATTTGAGTAGTGGTTTCTTAATATTATAATGGAATATAAACAATTATCTCCTTATAAAAGTGTGGTTATGATTTGTAATCAATGAAGTATTATTACTTACCTACTTATGAATTCACTATAGAGTTTTGGTATATTTATAAACTTGTGGTTGGAGTAAAGGAATAGGTTTTATTTAGCCACAAATTATTCTTGAAGATTTTATATTTGATAAGGATCTTCTTTAAAAGATATTCTACACTTATGGAGGAATTATAATTCAATAAGATTGTATGTAAAACGTGTTGTACCATTTTGTCTTCATATTATCAATATTTAAGACTAATACTATTTATTAGACCTCAATTGTCTAGTTTTTTAGAAATATTAGCAAATTTTATTTACCCTTATATGAACTATTAATTAAGAAAATTAGATTTAAATTCAAGTTATCAGAGAATTAAGTTTTTACTTATTTTAAAAGTGGAATGTTACATTTTTAACATGCAAATATTATTTTTGTGATCATTTTGGTATACTGCATTTATTTTTGTGACTTATAGATAATAAGATATGATTTTTATAATATTTATTGCTATAGAAACACTTAATAAATAATTGGTATTTAATTAGGTGAAATAATAATACATGATTATAATATTAAATTTTAGTTCTTATTTTTCTAATATTTTTGGTATATTATTTATATTTTTAACATTTATCAATATTAAATCATGAATTATCAAAGTATTATTACTTATAAATATTGCTGCAGACCATCCGCAACTTGAAGAAGAAAGGCCTCCAAACCATCGACCTCTACAATTGCTGGCTCGGGCGACGGCTCGTGCCCCGGGGCAGCCGTGCCCACTATATGTACGAGTACACGGGTAAGGACGACCCGACGAAGTCCTGTCACGACGAGTGGAGACTCAATGACTACACCCTGGCCCTGAAAAAGATCACCCAGGCGGTGTATCTTGACGTAAAGGCCAGGGTCGCACCTTATACCGCAAGGCGCCCATCTCCAATGGTGAGTTTTTATTTCCCTTCCACTCGCAGTCGCAGTTTGTGCATTCGCGGTTGTGCTAATGTTGTTTGATTGTTGCAGTTATTCCAAGTGGTGGAAGGTTGGCTTCCACCCGCATATGACGAGAACTCGAACTCATCCGCCGAGGACGAGAGCGAGTCACTACCTGACAAGGGCGATGTCAGGAGTGACGGGGGTGGCGACGGTGATGACGAAGACAGAGACGAATCCATGGAGGTTGCTGCCCCCACGGTCCGCAAGACTCGCGGGCAGCACCAACGCGAGCTCGAGGCCAGCAAAAGCCTCGAGGCCCACGACGATGACGACGAGCTCCCTGAGCATACCTCACAGCGTGAGGCCACGCCGTCGAAGGAGAAGAAGCAGCCGCCACCCAAGAAAAAGATGAAGCCGGCCAAGCCGGCATCTCCGCCTCGGTCCACGAGTAGCTTCGATGCTACCAGCGTGGCCGAAGAAACAGCGGCGCACGCGGCTGCAGCGACTGGTGCGACCGTCGTGGAGGACGAGGCGTCGCTGGCATCATTGCCGTCGCCGTTCGCCCCAGTCACCGGGTTGGTGGCCGCTCCGGCCGCGGGGGCCTCGCCGCCGAGAGGAGCTCCCACGGCGATTGCCACTGAACCTCCTGCTGTGACCTCATCCTCGAGGAAACCGTCGGTGTCTTGGGCACAAAGCGTGTTCGAGACGGGCCTCAGCCGGAAACTAGGGCCAGAACTAGAAAAGCCGGCTAGCATTCGCACCGGCCTATGATTTATCCCAGTCGCCAAGTGAGTATTCCTCAACCTTTTAACTGTCTGTTTGAATCGTGTTTCGATTGTCAAGTGTTATTAACGGAGTCGTCTTGCAGGACTAGAGTAAAGAAGATAGGTCACCCTTCGGTGGCCAAGGTTCCATCAGTCACCGCGGAGGTGCCGGCTAATCCCTCGAAGAAGAGGAAGGGCGACGAGATTGAGGCTACTGCTGAAGGAACCAAGAGACCAAAAGGCGATGAAGTCGTCATGGTCTCGGACGAGCCAGCGGCTGCCCCGAGCGACACCCCGGTTGCGATGGACGCAGCCCTAAAGGCATCGGAGGACGCAGGGTCGCAGCAGGTAGGCCCTATGGTTTCGGCTGAGGCGACCGGGCCGCCTTCGGGTCGCGCGGGGGCCGCGGGGGCGACGTTCCCTCGCTTTGTAGCGAGGTCCGCCATGGCGAGTGCCTCAGTGCCATCGAGCCAATTCCCTGGGGCCACCGGTATGGAGGTCGAACAGCGTCACGGGCTCACTCCGCTTGTGCTTTCGTCGGTGGATGCGATGGAGCTTCACAGCATGCTAGGTGCCGCCATCCAGGTATGTCCAGTCCCCGAGGATCTGGCCACTGAATTTCAGTGGTCGTATTCTTACTGTTTTTTGTCATCCAGTCCCCGGGTGCCTAGTCGCTGAATTTTAGCGGCTAGGCACTTAGGAATTTTGTCATCCAGTCCCCGAGTGCCTAGTCGCTGAATTTCAGCGGCTGGGCACTTAGAAATTTTGTCGTCCAGTCCCCGAGTGCCTAGTCGTTGAATTTCAGCGGCTGGGCACATAGGAATTTTGTCGTCTAGTCCCCGAGTACCTAGTCGCTGAATTTCAGCGGCTGGGCACTTAGGAATTGTTGGTTGCTGACGATGTGATTGTTGCACAGGTCTTGCAGCGCGAGTCGGCCGAGCGGCTTGCTGACAAGTGTCGCGTGGAGAAGGAGCTTATCGTTGTCCAGGGTACGAATGAGGAGCTTCGAGCGACTGCGGGTGAGTGTTTGTCTTGTTTGGTGCTTGTCGCGAACTTGTTGCGGTGTTGACCGTTTTGTTTTGGAAACAGAGGATAGTACGGCCGTAGTGAAGAAGGCTCGCTAGGGCCTTGTTCCAGCGAGTGAGTTGGCGGCGGCGCAGTTGTAGCATCCCAATTGTCTAACATTTGTAATGCTACTTGGTTTAGTAATATAATGGCTACTTCCTACATATAATTGTTGCATCATCATTCTATCATGCTCATGTCATCATGCCACCTTGCATTTGAACATCATACAAAAACCCTTTTTGTTTTGGTTCTTATCTCATATGCATTATTAATTGTATTTGCCTCTTGATATTGTATTTGGTTCTTGATATATTGTTTAAATGCCCAAGTTGAGTTGGGGGCATATATTTTATTCCACTCCACCACCTTTCTTTGTCACCACCTTATAATTCCACCATCCTAATTATACATGAGCTTTTACATTTCTCTTTGGTATTTAAATCTAGCTCATATGTGTTGGGGTGGATCCACTTCTTTCTACATGCTTCCATACATGGTACATGTTGTTCTCACAATATTGGTTATGGGAAGCCTTATGGCCACTCTTGCCTGACATGTGAGTAGAAAGGTTGCATCTAAGTTTCTATATGGATTTTATTTACTATATGCTCATGTATGGAGCTATATTTGGCTACAAGTGCTCTAGTGGGAAAATACACACTACCATGGTCATTTATCCTCATACATGAGCATATGCTAATTATTTCCATATGTCAAGAAAGATTCTTCCTTGAATGTTTTTATCAAATTCTTTGACATGCATGCAAGAATATATGTCCATGATTAAAGATAGTTGTTCTCACAACTAGAATTAGTGGCATTTATTACTTGTGCATGGCCCATGCAACATCACCATTCCCTTCTCCCTTACCCATTCATGTGAGTTTATTTGGGCATTGTTCATTTGTCTTAAGTGGGTTTTATCATATGGGCATCTCCATGCTAACAAGTGGATTTACCCTCACCTTCCTCACCTTTCACCCTCCATCCTTGCATGATCAAGGGTGATCCTAGCTAAGACCTACCCTAAACCCCCTCTCTTTATTACTATCTCTAAACCCTACCCCACCATGATCCACCCATCTCTCTCTCTCTTTTCTCTTCCTCATCAAAACCCTAGCCACCCTCCCTTCCTCTCTCGGCCAGCAAGGGGCCACCACCTCCCCTCTCCACTCCCTACACCACCCCAACCCGAGCTACCCTACCCCATCCCTAGCAAACCCTAGCCCGAGCCTCCCTCCTACCCTAGCTCCATGCCTCCTACCCTCTCTCTTCTCTCCCTGCTGGGCTAGCCCCACCCCGAGCTCCCTCACTCCCTGGCCCACCTGGCAGCCTCGCCCTGCCCCTGCCCTGCCTCCCAGCTCGACCACGTGAGGGAGGAGCAAAAAGGTGGCACCGAGGCCACCTTTTTCCACCCCAAGCCCCCACGGCACCCCCTCTCCTCTCCGTCCTTATCTACCCCTCTCTCACCTCCTCTGGCCTCGCCCAGATCTGGCCCGAGCCAGCCTCCCCTCCTCCTCTCCGCCCACCAACAGTGCCGCCCACCGCCACCTCGCCCGTCCACGACTCCGGTCAAACTCGTCGTGGGGGTGATCGTGGAGGACGAGACGGTCCCCTGCAGCGGCCCCGTGCATGCCAGCGAGGTAGAGGAGCCCCGGGCTCGCCAGAAGGCGGCAGCACGGAAACCCTAGCCGGGCTGCGTCGTCGACGATCCGCCGCTCCCCAAGCCGATCCAATGCCACCGACGCCCTCACGGTGAGCCACCGACCCCCCCTAGACATGCCCCTGTTCCTCTTCGCTTCCTGGTTGCGATGATTGTTTATTGACGCCCACCGTCTTGGCGCGCCTGGCGTCTGCCTTCGCGCTTAGCACCTCATCTAGGCCCCGTCCACCCTCCTAACATCAACCCCGTCCTAGCCCAGCGGTAGCCGCGTCCACGCGCACGCCCAGGTCCCGCGTTCGAATCCCCCCTCCGCTCTGCGCTGCGCGCTGTTTTCCCGTCGCACGCAGAGAAGAACAACAGTGTCGCGGCTCCTTTTGCACTTACCCCCCCTAGTTTTGCCTGCTCAACCGGTCGGCCAGTCCACATGTCACCTGGCGTTTTGCAAAAAGTCTCCCGGGTTTTGGTATTCCTCAACCCGCAGACCTCGGATCCACCACGTTTCAGCTGCCCGCTGGCCGCGCCCGCGTGTGGCCCCGGAGATGCTCTGGCCCCACCCGTCAGTCACTAAGGCTAGCTCAACCCACAGTGACAAAAGCTTTTTCTGCGCGCTGTGCTGCTGAGTCATCCTGGTCCCACCCGTCAGCATCTGTGGCTAAGTTAGCCTGAGTAGAAAAAGTTTTTCTGTTTTCTGTTTTAATTCAAATCTTTTCAAATTTAATTCAAATTCAAAATTCAAATCAGATTTATAATAACTTTTAAAATACAAATCCAAATAATACAAATGACATATGTTTTTAAATCAGAAAAATGTGAGGATTTCAAATATGCCATTCAAAATCTTATTTGAACACTTTAAATTTCCAAGTTGATTAAAATTACAATAAAATGCCCTTTTCTTAATAAATTAATAACTTTTGTTTTATAACTCCAAACTTAACAAATGATATGTCTAAAATGATCAGCTCGACGAGACCTTTCTGTTTATGCATTCCATGTTCTGAATTGCAACATGCATCATATAAATATAAAGTAAACAGCAACTTATTTGAGTATAAAATGTGACCAAAACTCAATAAAATGCTTATTCTTGTATTCCACACCTCACCCATGCCATGCTACATTATTGCCATGCAACTTTTGCATCATTCATCATAGCATGATTGTTTGCTTGACGCATTTTATTCCTATGCTTGTGCACTTTATTTATGTTGGCCCTTGTTTGTTTGGTTCTTCTTCGAATAGACGCTGAGCAGGTGATATATCAAGAGACCCAGGAGCACTACCCAGATTCTTCTCTCGCTTCAACTGAGCTGCCAGGAAAGCACTACCACATGCTTGCATACATATAGTACCTATTGACTCTACCTTATTCTTGCATCATTGAGTCACGATTGCATTAAATTGAATCCCAAGTATTGCATAGCCTTTACTTTTAAACCCCACTGAAGCTTGTTCCTCCATCCCATGAGCCATTACTACAGGAGTTGTTTGAGCCATGCGAGTCGTAGAACAGCATGTGTAGGGTATGTGAGAGTCTGATGGATAACGAGGTACCTAAACAACTTAACCTGAGTAGTAATGGGATAACTAATGAAAGTGGCACAGTGAGCAATATCTGCTATTTGGTTTTTCCTGCTCACTTGTGTCCCGTAGGACCCCGAGTACTTGATTCATGTTCCTTGATTATTCGCGCTATCCACATCCGGGAGGCTTATGGGACCCCCACGAGCGAGCTTGATTCATTCTTATTTCTTGGGGCCACAAACTAGTTTGAGGTTTTATTTACTATCCTGTACTTATGCCATGCTTTCGCTTCATTTACGATTGTGCGAGGAGCACTGTCTGTTTAGGATCGGGACACGATTTCGCGGTATCGACAAGCCCAGTCACACTTTCGGTTCCCGATCGTTTCTGACCGTCCACCCAAACCTTGAGTCCGTCTCGGTCATTAACTTCGTTATGGTGTACTCAATGGGGTGGCCCCTGAAATATTTCTGAATCTGTGATTGCTTTGTCGTGAAGGCCTCGTTGGGTTTTGATTTGGTTTTTTCGAGGTTGATCGAGTGTGTGTTGCTATTTGTGCACCCCAAAGGGGTAAAACTTCTGAAAGCCGTGTCGCGGTTATGGGCGACTTGGAGCAGTTCTCGATCATAGACAAGCATAACTAAAGTACCGCTTTAATTTGACTAAATGGCGACTAGTAAATAGTGCAGCGCTCATGGAATGGTTAATAAAATTGCCAACGGATGGGGGGTTGTTCGTCCGCTTCCTCGTTGGTAAGCGAGGAGGAGGATGGATCTGATGGTATTACTGTTATAACTGTTGTCATTATTTCACGGACATCCGTCTTTCTTTGGTTAGGCGGATGGTTAGCGAGTATCTATAGAACTGCTAGGGTTTATCTTTTGCTGCAATTGCGTCACCCTAGGTTGTGTCCCCTTTAGAGGCATAAAGACTTGCCGAGTACCTTAGGGTCTCACCCGATAAATTATTTGATTCAGATGAACAGGTACACTCACAAGATGGATACTGGGTGGAGGAGGCAGACGATGTGGGCAACGATCGTTCGGTGTAGAGATTCCGGGAACGGGGATCCGTGAGATCTGTGGGCAGGATGTGCTTATTTATGGGGCATCTTATGCCGATTTGCTTCTTATCCGTACTCGGATCTTGTTTGCCGCTTCCGCCTGATACTCTGATGTGTGATGTATGAGGAGATATCCTAAACTATTATATCTATCTAGGACATTTGAATCTTGCCGTATGGCGTTTCTATATTTCCTTTCTTTTTAGATGGAATGGCTCTGATGTACTATTGTATGGTGGCTTGCATACATACTCATTTGTGTATGTAGTTGATCCCTTCGCCTGCCGATTCCGCTGCCCGTTCTTGTCACGATGTTTGGAAATGGTTGGGACGGCTGAAAGGTCTACCTGTGAGTGGCATTTGGGCCCCACCATACTATTTCAACCATTTCCGCTCATCCAGGCTTGTAACTAGGAGCGTAATTCACCGAGGTAGTTACAGCAGTCTTCCTTGAGCGTCGCGGAGAAGCGAATTGCTAAACTGGAGCGTGAGCTCAAGGAGGCGAAGGCGGAAGCGAGCTCGGTGGAAGGACGAGCTAAGGCGGTCGTCACTTCTGCTGCTGAGGAGCGAAAGGTGCCGGACGCACTCGTCGCTGGGTTGCAGAATGACCTCTCGGCTCTTTAGAATTTCATCACGGACCTCTGCTGCCCGCTGATTGGTGAGCTTTCCTCGGCCACTTTCCGAGCTCGCGTGCCGCATTTTTATTTTAGTGCTTTGCTCACTGTTTCCTTGTGTGTTGCGGGTGAAAGGATCGTATGGGCACCTAGAGGGGGGGTGAATAGGTGCTACTTCAAATTTTCTTCTTTTTTAAATTAAGGTTTGACAATAAGGTAAATTCTCTAGATAATGCAACTAAGGTGAATTTACCTATATGACACTTATGCAAGAGCTACCACAACAGAAGGTAAGAATAAGTAAGTAAAGTGCGGTAAAGGATAGAAGTAACCAAAGTGGTGGACGCGGAGACACAAGGATTTGTTTCCCGTATTTCCTTCCTTTTGAGGGGAAGTATGTCTACGTTTGGAGAGGGGGTGGTTTCAAACCACCAAAGCCACGAAAGGTCTCCCTTGTTCTCCGATGAATCTCACCCCAACGGGATCGATTCACCTTCCACTATATCGGCAACCTTCAAGGTGGAAGCCGACACCTTTACAAGTTTGGGGCACACATCCACAACTTAATCGGAGGCTCCCAAATACAAGCAAGCTGTCAAAGCAACCAAAGACAATCTTGTAAGAACCAAAACAAGAACTAGGGTTTCCAAGAAAACACTAGAGAAAAGGGACCCTCAATTGAATGAGGGGGAAATGAAGATCTCTTTTGGTGAAGTAGTAGATCGGGGCCTCCTCCTTCGATTCCCCAAAGATCAAGGACTTTGGGTGGTGGATTGAGGAGATCTTGAAGATTTGGTGGCTCCAATGGTGGTCTTGACTTTAATGTCGATGAGCATCTTGTCCCAAGGTAGGTGGAGGGGTATTTATACCCCTCCAAGAAATCTGGCCGTTGGAGCCTTTAATGCAGCGGTAGTACCGGAAGTTCAAGCGGTACTATCGGAGAACTCTGGTACTACCGGACCTGGTACCGGACGACCATCTTTCAAAACTTCATACGCCCGGGCCACAGCGGTACCACACTTGATGCTACCATAAGGCGGTAGTACCGCAAATGGCAACCGGTACTACCGGATGTGAAGTGCAGCAGCTTGGTCGGAAAAAAATCTCTGTCACGCCAGGTAGAAAAATGCGGTACTACCGCATTTTGCTACCTAGGCAGCCAGAGGCTTTTTGCCAACATACAAAATGTCTACTGCCACTCCAGGTACTAAAATGCGGTACTACCGCATTTTTAATGCGAGTAGCGATGGCCTTTATAGGTTGGAAAAAGGCTTTGCCAAGATGTACTAAAATGCGGTACTACCGCATTTTAGTACCGGAGCAGCAGTAGCTTTTGACAAGTGGTCAAAAAGCTACTGTCGCGCTAGGTACTAAAATGCGGTACTACCGCTTTTTAGTACCTAGCCCGGCAGAGGCTTTTTGACAGCTAGTCAAAACCTTCTGTCACATCCGGTAGCAAAAAGCGGTACTACCGCTTTTTGGTACCGCACCAGGCAGACAGTTATTTGACCATTGTAAAACATTTTCAATGCACCTGATACACTTGGCAAATAATTAGTCCGATATGTGTGTTGTTATAAAACACCAAAATCACTAGGGATAGGAAATGCTCTTTCAATCTCCCCCTTTTTGGTGTTTGATGGCAACACACATTTTGCAGGGAAATCTAGTGATGACAAGATATAGATGGGGCTCCCCCTAGATATGTAGAAACAAGCTCTTTTGTACCTGGGAGCAGAAGTCGCACATAGAGCACATACCTTTGGTAAATAACATGTGATGACCAATATTGATTAGGAATGGGGAAGGTCGTCACATACACCACATAGGATGGATCCAAATGAGAATAGCCATATTACACACAAGATGGATCCATAAGATAACCACATATTCTCACTATACATAGCACAAATAGTTTGTTCACACATAATAAGAGGCAAGCAAATGAAGTTCACAAGCGAATAAAAATCAATGGCAAGAACGAGCTTGTGAATTTTCCCTCGCAAATCTCGCATACCTAGTGTGGGACTTCTCCCCCTTTGGAATCAAGACACCAAAAAGGGGCAAGAGAAACACTAACGTCCCGGAGATAACTCGTCATCATCATTAACCCAGTCCTCCCAAGCATCATCATGAGGTGGTGGGGCACGGAAGGAGGAGGCGGCATCATCTTCCCAGTGGTTGTGCTTGGAGATCCATTGGTCTTCTGGGGTAATGTTGTTCTCGGAGCCCTTGGAGACGGTCAAGCCTTGAGTCTCCATCATTTCCTTCTGGCGAGCACATGACTTCTTGGCATAGACATGGGCCTCGTACATGCGTTTCTGATTATCCACTTGGAGGCAGAATATCTTCTTGAGTTTGGCCTCAAACCTCTTGGCCCAAGATGGCTGAGCTAGCTTGCGACGTGAGACCACAAAGGCAGCATCCTGCTGCGCATCAGCAGCATCATCGGATTCCTCCACAATAGGGTTTCCATCCTCATCAACAATCTTACCATCGGCATTGCGTGGTTTGAGATGGGTCTTGATCAATAGATTCTTGTGGCGGTGGGTGGTAAGACGAAGAGAAGGCAAGTTATGGGCAATCACAGGGCACTTGCTAATAATGAGAGCCATGATGTACGGAGCAAAAGGAGGCACCCTCCTTTGAAAAGTGGCACAGACCATTTCATTCCAAATGACATCCATCACATCCATAGGTAGGCCAGAGTCACGGTGGTGATGGGTGGCGAGCATAATATCCACCATGAAGGCATGTATCTCATCAACATTCCCAGCACGAGGGGCGACGGTCTCACGAAAGATGCGATGCAAGATGTCATATGTAGGTAGAATCCCTTTGATCTTTCCAGGGATGCCGCGCCCCCGGATGTACAGTGGTGCAAGAACATCCTTCTTCATGGGACGATCATTGTCGTGGCACCGAAAGCCAACGGGAGTGTCTTTGCCACGGTCTTCGTACCCGAGAATAGCCCCGAACTCAGCCAACGTTGCTTGCTTTACAACACCCTCGGTCATCCAGGTGAGAGTCTGAGTCTGATTCTTGGCAAAGTGAACGGTTGCATAGAACTGAGTAATGAGCATTGGATCATAGTTGCACCGGAACTCCATAATGGGAAGCAAGCCAATGTTGGTGCAAATGTCAAGGGCTTCACCAAAGTAGTTTAGGTTCTTCCTCACATGAGCCATCTCGATCCATTTTTGAGAAACCACAATTTTGTCATCTTTCATGAAGATCTCATGGAACACCCGCTCCTGGAACTCCGTATAGAAGAGGCTACCTTCCCGAGCATGAGAGCGAGCAGCCACATATGGATTGACAACCCGCAGGTCTGTAGGGGTTCGTAGCATGGAAAACAAAAATTTTCTATCGCATATAAACAAACAAGCCAAGATCTATATATTAGATTGTAGCAACAAGTCGATGGAATAACTTACCCTCGAAGATTCCAAAGTGTTTAACGAGAGCGGATTCTCGTGGGTGATGTAGTCGTACTCTTCCCGATCTCAATATCGTGTAGATGATCCTTTCTGCGCTGCGTTCCGGCAGGGCTTCCGCAGTCGGTCACACGTTCGGTACTCGACGAAGACCTTCCTCTCCCTTGTTCCAGCAGGCAGCGGAGGTTGTAGCACTCTCCTCACGATTCCGGCAGCACAACGGCGTGGTACCTAAGTAGAGGGAGATCCAGGCTTCGCCTTTAAGCCGGACGAGTATGGTGGAGTATGAGAGAGAGCTATTAGTGGTCTAGAGATTAGACACACCAATTAGAAGGCTCTAAACCAAGGCTAGGGCAATTAGAAGCTCTAAACCAAAACGTCTCTAAACCGGAGATTAGAGGATAGGAACTTGTGTGTCTAGAGGAGGAGGCCCTGCCCTCCTTTTATAGGTGGAGGGGCGCCAGGGAGAGTCCCTCCCAAGTCGGCCTTGGTTGGTGCGCCGCTTGGAGGACTCCTCCCCAAGTCGGTTCCAACCACCTCTTGCTTGTTTCCACAGTTTCTGTTTTAGCCGTTTGACTTTTAAACCGCCATTTGACTTTTCTGTTTTAGGATTCAATTTAATCCTTTATTTGGAACAGCGAGAACACTTAGTACATGATGCAATCATTCAATATGTAATGACACATTCATGTAACCTTCCCCCCCCGGAGCGACCGACGATCCAGAACCTTCCATAACATTCCCGATGAAAACACCGGAATCATTTCCGAACTCCGAAACGGGACTTTCCTTATATGAATATTATTCTCGACCATTCGGATCACCTCGTGATATCCCGGATCCCATCCGAGACTCAACACCATTGGTCTCTTTCTCATAATACCATAACTACTCAAAACAACGTCAATCCTTAAGTGTGTCCCTACGGTTCGTGAATTATGCGGACATGATCGAGACATTTCTCGAACAATAACCAATAGAGGAATCAAATTCATATGGCCACATATTTCTCGATTACTTTGCGATCAAATGAACCACTTACAACGATACCAATTTCCCTTTGTCTCACGATAGTTTACTCATCCGAGGTTATGATCGCTTATCTCTCTGCATACCTAGTTCAACCTCGTTGATAAGTACTCTTTCTCGTTCCGTGATATGTGATCCCTTGTGACAGTCACATGCTTGCAAGCTAATTGGATGACATTCCACCGAGAGGGCCCAGAGTATATCTATCCGTCATATGGATGGACAAATCCCTCTTGATCCATGTGTTTCAACCAATACTTTCCGAACACTCAATTCCACCTTTATAGCCACCCGATTACGGTGTGGTGTTTGATGTCATCAAAGCATCCATCCGTAAAGGTGATATGCATGATCTCATGGTCGAAGGAATTAGGTTACTACGTGTCGTAAAGCATATAGCAATTGAACTATTGAAATGACTTGATCTTTATGCTACGCTTATCTATAGGAGTATGTCCACCATATCATTCTCCTACGATATGATCTTGTTGTTGATAACATCTCAATTTTCATGATATCGAAACCATAATCATTAATCAACCAACAAGCTAGTGAAGTATAGAGGCTATACTAGGGACTTCAAATTAAGTTTACAAATCACACAAGTATTAATGTTTCCTTGTTAATACTATTATAGCATGAATATAAACATTTATCATAAACACAAAGGTATAATAATAACTACATTTATTATTGCCTCTAGGGCATATCTCCAACAGTCTCCCACTTGCACTAGAGTCATCTAATCTAGATTACATGGTAATATACCGAACACCCATGGCAGTTTGGTGTTGGTCATGTTTTTCCCTCGGGAGAGGTTTAGTCAACGGATCCGCCACATTCAGATCTGTGTGTACTTTGCAAATCTTTATATCCCCATCCTGGATATGTTCTCGAATAGCGTGAAAACGCAGCTTGATATGCTTCAGCTTCTTGTGTGACCTTGGTTCTTGCGCATTGGATATGGCGCCCATGTTATCATAGTAGATAGACATTGGGTCCAGCGCACTAGGAACCACACCCAGCTCTGTAATGAACTCTTTCATCCATATCGCTTCTTGTGAAGCCTCCGAAGCAGCCATGTATTCCGATTCAGTTGAAGATCTCGCCACAATGCTTTGCTTTGCACTCCTCCAGCTAACTGCTGCACCATTCAAAATAAATACGTATCCAGATTGTGATTTAGAATCATCCGGATCGGTGTTCCAACTAGCATCCGGATCGGTGTTCCAACTAGCATCGGTGCATTCGACAATAAAAGCATCAACGCCCACAATGACCATTGTGTTCTACTCGTGCAACAGATCTACATATAGACACGGCTCTGATACCACTGTAGGGGTTCGTAGCATGGAAAACAAAAATTTTCTATCGCATACAAACAAACAAGCCAATATCTATCTATTAGATTGTAGCAACAAGTCGATGGAATAACTTACCCTCGAAGATTCCAAAGTGTTTAACGAGAGCGGATTCTCGTGGGTGATGTAGTCGTACTCTTTCCGATCTCAAGATCGCGTAGACGATCCTTCCGGCGCTGCGTTCCTGAGCGCTCATGATCGGTCATACGTTCGGTACTCGACGAAGACCTTCCTCTCCTTGTTCCAAAGCAGCGGAGGTTGTAGCACTCTCCTCGTGATTTCGGCGGCGTGGTACTGCAGGAAGTAGAGGGGAGATCTCGCAGGGCTTCGCCTTAAGCCGGAGCGAGTATGGTGGACTATGAGAGAGCCCTCGATGATCTAGGGTTTAGACACGCCGAGGAGGGGGCAAGCCGGCGGCTAGGGTTAGCTAGGCGGCGGCAGCGGCTGTAACACCCTCAGAATCGGCCCTATGCAAGTTTCAGCGATTCCCGCCAAACCCGCATAGAAACGATTCAAAGGTGCCCACCAGGCACTTTCGTGCGGGTGGAAAACGAAGTAATACCATTACACAATAGTCCACGATGGAACCCACAGAACAGATATATACAACACCGACTCCAAGAGTCAAGAATACAGATTTACAGTACAAAGATCCAGATCACCTTGAAAACAATACAGCGTCCGAGTACGGACAAGATGCAAATTGAGCTAAGAGCCCTGAAGAATAACCAATGGCGTCCATAACCCTGCCCAAGCGGAAGGGTAACCGCTAACGACGTCGATCTCAAACCCTTACACAAAGGGGTGCCGACAAAGGGCAAATGAAAGAGAGCGGTCGATCGAGGCCAAGAGCACGAAGTCTAGAATCAGCGGTCCTCGCCTACATAGGTATGGTGGACTAAGCGGCATGCACTAAACAACCTATAGAGACTCGAGATAAGCTTGGCTATCGAGAGGGATAAGAAAGACCTATTCGAACCATCCGATACTACCACCAAACATACCCATCCCGGTATTTCCCCTCGAGACCAAACGAGGAAGTCAACCGAGGAACTCACACGGTTGGCGCTTTATTTATTCGATTATCGTTGCAGCAATTACTAGTCGTATAGATGGTCATCGATATAATAAGAAGTGGGCAATTTTAGTTAACCATTCCGTTGTAGTTACACTTACTAGTCAAATACAATTAGCATGAGATATCCCAAACCCAAGCTTGTTGGTACTTTTATTTAGCCATTCCGTTGTAGTGAAGCTGATTACTAGTCATATCGGATACAAGTCAAATTATAACAAGAACTTTAGTTATAGTTGTCTATGATCGAGAACTATGCTCCAAGTCGTCCATAACCGCGACACGGCTTCTCAAAAGATTTAACCTGCGGTGCACCAAAGTTTCCACACGCACCTACACCCTTGTTGTCGATCGTAGGTACAAGATCACAAAATATACACCCAACGGTATGTCGACGGGGTTTGACATGACGCTTCCCGGACCTAAAGCAAGCACGGGCCACCCCACTAAGCTACCATAGCAAGTTGGCGGCTCGAACGGACCTGTGGTTTGCGTCGGTGGTAAACGACTGGGAACCCGAAAATGTGGCGGCTTGTCGATACCGAAAACACTCCGCTTACCTAAACAGTACAGGTGCTCCTCGCACAATCTTAAATAAAGCAGTAAAGCATGGCATAAGTACATAATAGTAATAAAGCTCCAAACTACTTTGTGGCCCCAGATGATGATTTGGAATCGGTACTAAATCGATGGGGTGCCCATACACCCCAATTGTGGTTAGCGCTCGATCTCGGACAGTGTCAAGAACTCGGTCCCGGACACAAGTGAATGTTAACAACCAAATAACATCTATTGCCCACCTGTGCCTCTGCATTTACCTACTTTCTATTTTAGTTATTAAACAGTATTTAAAGCCATGATCACCTACAACATTAAACATGCGGCAATACTCCAACAACTGTGGTACTTGACGACACGCAACTTCTTGAGCAAGCGACTACGACCAGCAGTCCAACGATCAACCAAACAACAGGTAATAGGATGTGTCCAAGGCAATATAAGGCCGCAAGGGATATCACGGGTACGGAAACTAGAGCATCGCAACACAGATAGCAATAGATCAACAGGAGGAAATAAAGACTATAAATGCAAAATAGGTAGAAGGGGAAGGGATGCTCGCCTGAAAACATTGCCGAAGGTTCATCCGAAGATCGGGTCGACACTCGCATCAACTCATCGGCCTAATCCGTGAAGAAGCAAAGCACTAGAATAAACACCGGATGGACTATTTAATACTACGACAAAAGATCGGGCATGATGCATGTATGGTGTATGATATGGCAAGGTTCGATGCAATTAGGCAATATTAAGCGGAACCGGGGGTCCCGACAATTACATATATGGTTCTAGTTGTTTAGATACCCCGCATTTTAAATGTTGTCTTAACAAGGCAAAATATGACAACGGTTCGATGCACAAATTTAAATGGGGCCAATATTGGACTAGATTCGCCCGCATATGGTGTCCATATTTAATTATAAGGTGAATCAGCATAATGCCCCCAAACCACACAAATATGCATGCGAGTATGAATAATTTAATATGCAACAAGTGATAATGTCATATTATAAAATAATGGGGTCTCGGATAGGGAATCACATTAGGGTTCGGGGAACTTGGGCTCCGAGGGGTTCGGGGTCGGTCCCAGGGTTCGACGGGAGAACGGCTCGACGAGATCGGTCTCGGACAACGGAAGTCGATCTTGTCGCATCCGAGAAGAAGAACTTGGTTGGCGTCGGGGGCACATCGGATCCGCCCTGGTCGGTGCCGATCTTGTCGTCACGAAGATCTTGTCGGGTGCGTGTACCGGATCGGTCTTGGCGTCTGCGAGGAAGTACTTGGCGTATCCGGGGAGAAGATCTCGTCGCATCCGTGGATCGGTCCTCGGGGTCGAAGAACTTGGCGTGCCAGGGTTCGATCTTCGGGTCTGTTGACGGTCTTGTCGGCGGTCCATCTTGACTTGACGGTGGGGGTCGTGGCAGCTCTTGGTGTCGGCAGGATAGGCCTTCGGTTCCAGGAAGGAGTCCTCGGTGCTCCGAGAAGAAGATCCTGAGGGTGGACTCTGAGCTGCCAAAGTACCTAGGCATGTCCACCGAGGCAACACCTCCACAGCACAAGCATCACTAAAACAAATTGCCACTTCTTGACACTTCAGGAGGATTTCTTCACCAACTCAAAGTACCACCTCGTGCAACAACACCTCATCGTTGCAACTTCGCACCTTTCAGAATCGCGCTCTTTGGGAAAGGGTTCGTAGCATGGAAAACAAAAATTTTCACAAACAAACAAGCCAAGATCTATCTACTAGATTGTAGCGAGTCGATAGAGGAACTCACCTCGAAGATTCCAATCTCAAGATCGACGATCCTTAGACCTTCCTCTCCTTGTTTATGGTGGAGCTTATGAGAGGCTATTAGTGGTCTAGTAATTAGACACACCAATTAGAAGGCTCTAAACCAATTAGAAGGCTCTAAAAAGCAATTAGAAGCTCTAAACCAAACGGCTCTAAACGGAGATCTAGAGTAGAAAGTTATGTGTCTATGGGAGCCCCCCCTCCTTATATGGGAGGGGTCCTTGAGTCCCTCTCCTCCAGTTGGTTCCAACTCCTCTTGCTTGTTTCCCCTTGTTTTGGTTTGACTTTCAAAGACATTTGACTTTCTTTTAGGATTCAATTTAATCCTTTATTTGGGACAAACACTTAGTACATGATGCAATCATTCAATGAGCAATGACACATTCATGGGAACCTTCTAGAACATTAATCATTGGACTTTCCTTATATGAATCTTATTCTGATCACCTCGTGATATCCGGATCCCATCGAGACTCGAACAACATTCGTCTCTTTCTCATAATACCATAACTACTCAAACAACGTAATTATGCGGACATGATCGAATGAACCACTTACATACGATACCAATTTCCCTTTGTCTCACGATATGTTACTTATCCGAGGTTATGATCATACCTAGTTCAACCTGTGATATGTGATCCTTGTGACCAAGTCACATGCTTGCAAGCTAATTGGATGACATTCCACCGAGAGGGCCAGAGTATATCTATCCGTCATGTGGATGGACAAATCCACTCTTGATCCATGTGTTTCAACCAATACTTTCCGAACACTCAATGCCACTTTTATAGCCACCCGGTGTTTGATGTCATCAAAGCATCCATCCTAAAGGTGATATGCATGATCTCATGGTCGAAGGAATTAGGTTACTATGTATCGAAAGCATATAGCAATTGAACTATTGAAATGACTTGATCTTTATTATCTATAGGAGTATGTCCATCACATCATTCTCCTAATGATATGATCCTGTTGTTAATAACATCTCTATGTTCATGATCGAAACCATGATCATATATTAACCAACAAGCTAGTTTAACAAGAGGCTATACTAGGGACTCTTATTTTAGTTTACAAATCACACAAGTATTAATGTTTAATACAATTATAGCATGGTATGTAAACATTTATCATAAGTGTGAAGATATGATAATAACCACTTTATTATTGCCTCTTGGGCATATCTCCCCACTTGCACTAGAGTCAATAATCTAGTTTCAAACCTTTGTGTTTTCAACACCTATGGCTTTCGGTGTTGTATGTACGATTGCTAGTGGTCAAGGATCGACACTTCCAGTCCGTGTGTAATTGCATGTCTTTGCGTCTCACGCATCACTCATTCTCTAATGAGATGGCTTTGTATAAATTTGGTCTTTCGGTGTGACCTTTAGTTCTTTGGGGTTAAAACATGTTGATAATATTGTCACACAATATATCTTCATAGTATTATCCCTGTGAACTACACCTAGTTTGATAACAAACTACTTGACACAAATGTTTGTTGTAGTATCTGCCACAATGTCTTAACTTTGGAACTCATCCAAATCCATTATGGAACTCACTTTCCATTATATTGTAGTTTAGATTGAGATAAACTTAATTTGTACTTTGTGACAAAGCTAGTATCAATGTAGTACTCTTACAATGAACTAACTATCTATTTGTCACTTTTACAAATAATATACTCTTAGTTCTTCCAAAAGATCATAAGAATATCCTTACTATTGTCCAATGATCATCTTACAAATCATTCTGGTATATGCTCACAACATTTAGAGCATAGGACATATCTTTGTACATATCATATAAATATTCTTTGTGATTTCATACATCAAGTATCAATCTATACTTGATTATTTGTTTCACTTTACCAAATGTCAATACACTTGAATATATCATCAACATTGAACTCATTCAATCCTTTGTGACAAGAAACTTTCTTGTAGTTTCTATATTGAACTCATTCAATATCTTGTCTATGTACGGCATAACCATATTAGCATCTATTGATGCTAAATATTTTAAGTCTTTCATCGGGATGAAATTCTTAATATGTGTTAATAAAAGATACATTATTTCCAATCAACAATATGTCTTCCACATAATGTATTAGAAACATGTCTTTAATTTCTTGCAAATGCAAGCATCTTCATTGTCTCGATGAAATTAAACTCCTTTAACAGTTTCATCATAGTGAAGATTCCAACTCCGATGCTCACTTCAACAATTGAAGTTTGCATATGCTTTTAGCATCCTTTGAATTAACAAAACCCTATGAACCGTGTCATGCACATGTCCTAGGTAACGATTCTATTAGAAGAACTTGTTTTGTTTATTCAACTACCATATAACAAATTATATGTAGTGGTTGCTACATTAATCCGTCTAGACTAAATATCACTATGACATCAAATCTTGTCATAGTCAACCTTTGAACATTGTTGTGAACTCTTTCCCAACATGTCGACTATTTCATAGATGTAAAACATCCATGTCTATTTCTTTATAGATCCGTCTTACACCTTTCTCGAGGGTCCTTCAAGTTCAAAACTTGATTTCTCGTGTATGGAACTATCACTTGCATGTAGTCGGTTCATTATTCTCAAATAATGATTCAACCTCAAATCTTGGTATTTGATTGTTTATCCACCTACTTGTTTCAATAGAACTTGGATCTCGTGACCACAACCTTTGAGTCGTGAGCCATGAGCTTTGATATAGCTAAGGTTCTTTAACCTTATCAAAATTCTATTGTCCTCCTACTTAACTTTTCACGAAAATTCCTTCTCAAAGAAACTTGAGGTTCTAAGCGACAAACACTTTTGTCTCCGGTTTTATGGAGGAATACTTAACATTTATACAAAGACAGTTCATCCGACTTTGGTTCATCTTTCTTATGCATAGCATACCAATGTTTTAAGAAAGGACTACTTGGGTTTTATCCCAAACCATAACCTTATATGGTGTCATTTCAACGGATTATGATGGAGCTCTTTTCAAACGGTAATCTCTAAAGCTTTTAATCTTTAAAATATAATGGCAGTTTATAAATTACACCTTTGATCTTACCATGTCAAACAAGGTTTAATTACATATCTCGACGCTCCATACTCTTATGGTGTTTAGGAAAATGCAAATCCATGTAACGATTCCTTAAATCTTAGGTATTATGCTAAACTCAAATATCTTCCTTTATGATCTTTATCATAAATATATTCTTGTTACAATGATTTTGCACTTCATCTTGAAAGTCTTTTGAACTCTTCAAATATTTCACACTTCATCCTTATTAAGTAAATATTCATATATTCACTCAAATTTTGGAGAAAGCATATGAAGTTGAAATCCATACTACACATAATGGATTTCATACAACAATATGTACTAGTTCAATAAGCTAGTCATTCATTCCTTTAGTTTTAATTATCTCTAGGAAAGTTTCAAGCGTCATTTGATCAAAATCAAATAGACTCCAAAATTCCATCCATATGGAGTTTCTTCATGTTTTCTTTCAATATAATTTAACTTCCTAAGTGATCTTTCAATCAATTTGTCTTTTCACATTTTAGCACTAGTTTTATGGATGTGATTCCTCCAACGAGATTTGCGAATCATCCATCTTTTATGGATTATTATTTGAACAACCCTTTTGTTCTCATAATACTGATAAAACAAATCTTTGAAGGCAAGCTTTGATGTTTAATGAGCAACACAATAGCCCTTTATTTTGTTCTCGATGAACATCATCACATATTCTTTGCTAGTTACTTAGGCCATTGTAGTTCATGAATTGTGTTGTTTCGTAGATTCACACCAACAAATTCATCAAATACTTAAGAACCACATTGTTTAACAAGCAAAGAATACAGCCATAACACGATATCATCTATATATACTTAAACCCCAACAATTCTAGTCTTTTCTTTTCTGCCATATACTTATGAGATTCTCTGAAAGAATCTATCAACATCAATTAGTGGAGTCATACATATGACACATAGTCCAAAGCGTGTATAGTTAAATACCAATGTCTTTGGACTTGCACAGTAGATCACCATCATCAAATGTTTGGTGTTCTTTCAAATTCCTTTCTTTAGTAATCTCTTGGTGTAGTAAACATTTTACCTACATCAAATATTCACACTTAACATGGAATCATCCATGATCAAGCTACTTTTAGCTTATAACGATGAATTATGAGTATAATGTTGCTATCCAAAACCTTTTGGAGGATCACAAGTGTCTCCAACCTTTTGCAAATTCTCATCAAATATGAGAACATGACTTTTGCCATATTATACTCTATCATGTTGCAACCAAAACTTTGTTTATATCACAATATCTTCCACATCATGGTTTGAAATAACTCTTTCAGATCCTAGATAACCTTGATATTAAGAGAATTCTTTGAATATCAAGAATCATGGAGACAAACATGACACTCATATACTAACTCCTTGATTTAATACCAATTATTAAACTTCATGGAGAACTTCTTGAAAGTTTGCAATAGGACTTTTAAACTTTATATTAACACTTCAAAACAATACGATACCGATAAAGTAAATTAACAATTATATAGTTCTATCATCTCAATTATAACTAAGCGGTGGTAGCGGATGCCAATGACTACAACTATGCAAATTCACTTTGATTTAGTTTATGATAAATTGAGTTCTAATTAATAATCAAATTAATCTAGGTGAACTCCCACTCAAAACAATATCCTCACATTGTTTTAGTGATCACACGAACCAAATCCACCACATCAAAACCGATCATCACGAGAGTTGATATAGCTTCAATGGCGAACAATCAACATGTTCATCATATCTACTATATGACTCATGCTCTACCTTTCAGGCCATGCATGCTAGGCTCGTCAAGATCAAACCTTAGTTTCGCATGAGCAAATCTGGCTTGCTCACGTTGTATACTCATCACGTGGTGTTTCAAACAACAAGCTTTAGCGCTAACTGTGAACACTTTAAGACTTGAAATTCATGTGCATGAGGGATCATCTTATAATGCTACCGTACTAAGCAATACAAGATGCATAAAGGATTAACATCACATGCAATTCATAATATGTGATATGATATGGCCTTTTCTTCTTTGTGCTTCCGATCTCCATCTTCTAACATGATCTCCATCATCACCCATTGCATCAAGGTCAATGCAACTATTACAACTACTTTGAATAGACACGGGTCTTAACATAAATTAAAGACAACCATATAAGGAACATTGCATACATCAAATACAATCACAATCATGGCCATATCACATCAAACAAAGTTAGACGCCTCTACTTTCTTTGCATATTTTACGTGGTTTGGGGCTTTCAATAAGTGTCGTTCTAACTTACGAACAAGAACCACAACATTGATACTAGCATTGTTGATAAATTGGATCTTAACTATGCTAGGAGAAACATGCACCAGCCACTTATGCAATACAAGTTACATGTTAAGCGTGGAGCAAGTCTCATGAACGATGTCATGTAAGGTTAGTCATCCCAACATAAGATACAAAGTACACAAGAAGCAATAAAGCATCTCTACATATAGACGGGTTCGTAGCATGGAAAACAAAATTTTCTATAAACAAACAAGCCAAGATCTATCTACTAGATTGTGGGTGATGTAGTCGATCTCAAGATGAGGTTGTAGCACTGGTGGAGCTTATGAGAGAGGCTATTAGTGGTCTAGTAATTAGACACACCAATTAGAAGGCTCTAAACCAATTAGAAGGCTCTAAAAAAGCAATTAGAAGCTCTAAACCAAAACATCTAGAGTAGAAAGTTATGTGTCTATGGGAGGAGCCCGCCTCCTTATATGGGAGGGGGTCCTGGCGGCGCCAGGGAGGAGGAGTCCCTCAACTTCGGCTCTAGGCTTTGGGGCGCCGGAGGAGTCCAACTCCTCCTCCTTGGTTCCAACTCCTCTTGCTTGTTTCCCACAGTCTTGTTTTGACATTTGACTTTTCTTCAATTTAATCCTTTATTTGGGACAGAAGAACACTTAGTACATGATGCAATCATTCAATGAGCAATGACACATTCATGTACCCTTAAAACACCTAATCATTGACTTTCCTTATATGAATCTTATTCTAATACCATAACTACTCAAACAACGTAATTCATATGGCTACATATTTCTAATGAACCACTTACATACGATACCAATTTCCTTTGTCTCACGATATGTTACTTATCCGAGGTTATGATCATACCTAGTTCAACCTCACATCGATAAGTACTCCAAGTCACATGCTTGCAAGCTAATTGGATGACATTCCACCTGGATGGACCTTGATCCATGTGTTTCAACCAATACTTTCCAACACTCAATGCCACTTTTATAGCCACCCGTGGTGTTTGATGTCATCAAAGCATCCATCAAGGTGATATGCATGATCTCATGGTCGAAGGAATTAGGTTACTATGTATCGAAGCATATAGCAATTGAACTATTGAAATGACTTGATCTTTATGCTACGCTTATCTATAGGAGTATGTCCATCACATCATTCTCCTAATGATATGATATGTTCATGATCAGGAAACCATGATCATATATTAACCAACAAGCTAGTTTAACAAGAGGCTATACTAGGGACTCTTATTTTAGTTTACAAATCACACAAGTATTAATGTTTCCGGTTAATACAATTATAGCATGGTATGTAAACATTTATCATAAGTGTGAAGATATGATAATAACCACTTTATTATTGCCTCTTGGGCATATCTCCAACAAAAACAACGAATGGAAACAGAGAGCTGGAGGGTGGCGACAGGAAGCTGCGGCCTGGTGCGGGAACATCAAGGTCGAGGCAGTGGGCCTCGCCGGCGAGCGGGGAGGGCGCGACGGCGCGCGAGAAGCTGGGGCATCGCAGGGTCGACGGGATGGCGATGGGCACGATGTGGAAGCGAGGCGGAGCCCTCGTGCTCATAGCGGCACCGGGGCGGCGAGCCCACAGAGGGGAAGGGCGGCGGCGCAGCTCGGGACCGACGAGGTGGAGGCGAGGCTCCAAGGGGAGCTCGGGATCGCAGGGGAGGTCGTCGAGGAGGGAGAGGGCGACCGCAACGGAGGAGGTCTAGGGCGGGGCGGAGGAGCTCGCCAAGGAAGGCGACAGCCGGCGGCGCCGGAGGCCAATGGAGAGGCAGGCCGGAGGCGGTGCAGAGCTCGACGAGGAGAGGCCGGGAGAGGGCAGCAAGGTTGCTGTCCATGGCGGCGGGGTGAGCGGCGCCGGGCGCGGCCGGATCTTGGAGGGTCTCTGCAGGAGGAGGCGAGGTGCGGTGCTGCTCGTGGACGCGCGGCTGCGGGAGAGAGAGAGGAGGGAGGGGAGGGCGGAGGTGGAGGCGGGGCGAGGGGGTCTGGCGGGGGATCGGTCCAGTGGCGCTGACCCGGTTGAGAATCCCGTGAGGGAGCGGGAGGTGAGAAGGTGGGCCACGCTCGTGGGCGGGTGTCATCTGCGGTGGGCCCAGGGTGACTAGAAGTGGCGGGTTGGGATTGGATGGGGAAAGGGAGTGGTGAGGTGACGGGTGGTGATTGGCCGGGTGAGGTGGAGGTGGATAGGACTAGAGTGGGTAGAGTATTTGGTAGCAAAGGGGTTTGGGGATAGGTGGTAGGGTTTTAATTTGGAGGTGGCCGGCTAGGCTTCGGCCTGGCTGCCTCCCAAAAATAATTTAAAATATTTTATTATTCAAAACGGGCTTTTGAAAACCGCTATGAACATAAAACAAAATATTCCGGAGACCCGGATTTTGTGTTCGAATAAAGACGGAGCGTTTAGAAAACAAAACAGACTTTTCGAAAATAGTTTTTAAACAAACCATGCACGATGATTACGATGCTCCAAATGCAATGTGGCATGATGAAATGAGCACGCAGTCATGATGGTAGAATGCACAAAAACAACGCGATTTTCTAGTAGTGGTTTTTGCGGGGCGCCACAATTCGACACCACTAACAATGGATCTCGCCCTCGAGATCCGCCTCATGGTACCGGGAAGAAGGACGGCGATCTGAATCTTCTCGCTTCGTGTAGATCTTCGCGACACCACTAACAAGAGGTCGTTATCCATGATCGACGAGAGAACACTCCGGGAAACAAAGGCGAAGGTAGAGGTATCAACCAATCAATCCACCTCTAACTTCGATAGAAGGAGAGAAAAGATGCGGCCTATCCCACTTCAATGTACAAGAGCGAATAGAAAGGGTAGTCGGCATGGGGACCAATCCATCACGCACCCAAACTATTACTCCGCACAATCAGTAGAAAAGCGTGCAGCCATTCTCGGAGTCAGACTGAAGATCTTGACAATCGAGGTTCGGAACAAAGGAGTGATGCAGGCTCTGCATCGGACCTGGCGTAGAGGATGTCGTTGTGTCGGAAAACACCGGAAGGCACAACAAGGAACAGAGAGAAATCCAACAGATGAAGGATTCCTCTGATAGCATGAAGACCGGATGTAGAAGCATCGTTACCAAAGGAGGAAGCGAAACCCTGAAGGTACGACGGAAAACCCAACCACGAGAAATCCTGGACTCGGAGAGGGAGAAGAGAGCGGATTCAAAACACGCAGAGATGAGAGGAGAGCAGCAGAGGGGTAAGGAGTAAAATCAGACCTAATCAGAACTATCCAACCGATTTTGCAAAAATAGTTTTGACACTCTACTTCGACCGTTAGCTAGGTTATCCTACAGGCTGGACTTGTGGGGTATTGCAACCGCCGAGCTCGATACCACTCAGAACACCTCGAATCGCCCTATGCAAGTTTCAGCGATTCCCGCCAAACCCGCATAGAAACGATTCAAAGGTGCACCAGCACTTTCAAGGGTGGAAAACGGTAATACCATTACACAATAGTCCACGATGGAACCCATGTAATGATATATACAACAATGACTCCAAGAGTCAAGAATACAGATTTACAAAGACAAAGATCCAGATCACCTTGAAAATAATACAGTCCGAGTACGGACAAGATGCAAATTGAGCTAAGAGCCTCAAGAATAACCAATGGCGCCCATAACCACCGCCCAGAAGCCGGAAAGGGTAACCTCGCTAACGACGCCGATCTCTAACCTGTTACACAAAAGGGGTGCCGACAAAGGGCAAAGGAAAAGAGAGCGGCAAGATCGAGGCCAAGACACGGCGAGTCTAGAATTGGCCCTCGCCACATAGGTATGGTGGATCGAGCGGCGGCATGCACTAAACAACCTATAGAGACTCGAGATAACGCCGGCTATCGAGAGGGATAAGAAAGACCTATTCGAACTATCCCGATACTACCACCAAACATACCCATCCCGGTATTTCCTCGAGACCAAACGAGGAAGTCAACCGACGAACTCACACAGCTTGGCGCTTTATTTATTCGCTTATCGCTGCAGCAATTACTAGTCGTATAGATGGTCATCCCGATATAATAAGCAAAGGCAATTTTAGTTAACCATTCCGCTTGTAGTTGCGACACTTACTAGTCAAATACAATTAGAATGAGATATCCCAAACCCAGCAGCTTGTTGGTACTTTTATTTAGCCATTCCGTTGTAGTGAAGCTGATTACTAGTCATATCGGATACAAGTCAAATTATAACAAGAAACTTTAGTTATAGTTGTCTATGATCGAGAACTATGCTCCAAGTCATCCATAACCGCGGACACGGCTTCTAAAAGATTTAACCGCAGGGTGCACCAAAGTTTCCACACGCACTACACCCTTGTTGTCGATCGTAGGTACAAGATCACAACACATACACCCAACGGTATGTCGACGGGTTTCGACACGACGCTTCCTGCACCTAAAGCAAGCACGGGGCACCCCACTAAGCTACCCAAGCAACGGTTGGCCGCTCGAACGGACCTGTGGTTTGCGCTGGTCAGAAACGATCGGGAACCCGAAAATGTGACTGGGCTTGTCGATACCGCGAAAACACTCCGCTTACCTAAACAGTACAGGTGCTCCTCGCACAATATTAAATAAAGAAGTAAACCATGGCATAAGTACAGAATAGTAATAAAGCTCCAAACTACTTTGTGGCCCCCAGTACAGTACTTGGAATCAGGTACTAAATCGATGGGGGTGCCCATACACCCCACCTGTGGTTAGCGCGCTCGATCTCGGAACAGGTGTCAAGAACTCGGGGTCCTACGGGACACAAGTGGACGGTTAACAACCAAATAACATCTATTGCCCACTTGTGCCTCTGCATTTACCTACTTTCAATTTTAGTTATTAAACAGTATTTAAAGCCATGATCACCTACAACATTAAACATGCGGCAATACTCCAAAAACTGTGGTACTTGACGACACGCAACAGCACTTGAGCAAGCGACTACGACGCGCAGGTCCAACTATCTACCAAACAACAGGTAATAGGATGTGTCCAAGGCAATATAAGGCCGCAAGGGATATCACGGGTACGGAAACTAGAGCATCGCAACACAGATAGCAATAGATCAACAGGAGGAAATAAAGACTATAAATGCAAAATAGGTAGAAGGGGAAGGGATGCTCGCCTGAAAACATTGCCGAAGGTTCATCCAAAGATCGGGTCGACACTCGCATCAACTCATCGGCCTAATCCGTGAAGAAGCAAAGCACTAGAAGAAACACCGGATGGACTATTTAATACTACGGCAAAAGATCGGGCATGATGCATGTATGGTGTATGACATGGCAAGGTGCGATGCAATTAGGCAATATTAAGCGGAACCGGGGGTCCCGACAATTACATATATGGTTCTAGTTGTTTAGATACCCCGCATTTTAAATGTTGTCTTAACAAGGCAAAATATGACAACGGTTCGATGCACAAATTTAAATGGGGCCAATATTGGACTAGATTCGCCCGCATATGGTCTCCATATTTAATTATAAGGTGAATCGGCATAATGCCCCCAAACCACACAAATATGCATGCGAGTATGAATAATTTAATATGCAACAAGTGATAATGTCATATTATAAAATAATGGGGTCTCGGATAGGGAATCACATTAGGGTTCGGCGAACTTGGGCTCCGAGGGGTTCGGGGTCGGTCTCAGGGTTCGACGGGAGAACGGCTCGACGAGATCGGTCTCGGACAACGGAAGTCGATCTTGTCGCATCCGAGAAGAAGAACTTGGTTGGCGTCAGGGGCACATCGGATCCGCCCTGGTCGGTGCCGATCTTGTCGTCACGAAGATCTTGTCGGGTGCGTGTACCGGATCGGTCTTGGCATCTGCGAGGAAGTACTTGGCGTATCCGGGGAGAAGATCTCGTCGCATCCGTGTATCGGTCCTCGGGGTCGAAGAACTTGGCGTGCCAGGGTTCGATCTTCGGGTCTCTTGACGGTCTTGTCGGCGGTCCATCTTGACTTGACGGAAGGGGGTCGCGGCAGCTCTTGGTGTCGGCAGGATAGGCCTTCGGTTCCAGGAAGGAGTCCTCGGTGCTCCAAGAAGAAGATCCTGAGGGTGGACTCTGAGCTGCCAAAGTACCTAGGCATGTCCACCGAGGCAACACCTCCACAGCACAAACATCACCAAAAACAACAGTGCCACTTCTTGACACTTCGCAGGAGGATTTCTTCACCAACTCAAAGTACCACCTCGTCAACAACACCTCATCGTTGCAAAGAATCGCACCTTTCAGAACGCCATCGTGGGGGAAATCAACAAATGGAAACAGAGAGCTGGAGGGTGGCGACAGGAAGCTGCGGCCTGGTGCGGGAACATCAAGTTCGAGGCGTGGCCTCACGGCTGAAGGCGGCGCGCCGAGAGCTGGGCGTCGCAGGGTCGACGGGATGGCGATGGGCACGATGTGGAAGCGAGGCGGAGCCCTCGTGCTCATAGCGGCACCGGGGCGGCGAGCCCACAGAGGGGAAGGGCGGCGGCGCAGCTCAGGACCGACGAGTTGGAGGCGAGGCTCCAAGGGGAGCTCGGGATCGCAGGGGAGGTCGTCGAGGAGGGAGAGGGCGACCGCAACGGAGGAGGTCTAGGGCGGGGTGGAGGAGCTCGCCACGGAAGGCGACAGCCGGCGGCGCCGGAGGCCAACGGAGAGGCAGGCCGGAGGCGGTGCAGATCTCGACGAGGAGAGGCCGGGAGCGGGCAGCGGGGTGAGCGGCGCCGAGCGCGGCCGGATCTTGGAGGGTCTCTGCAGGAGGAGGCGAGGTGGTGCTCGTGGGCCAAGCAAGGGAGAGAGAGAGGAGGAAGGGGAGGGCGGAGGTGGAGGCGGCGCGAGCGGGGCGAGGGGGTCCTGGCGGCGGGGATCGGTCCAGGGGGCGGCGCTTGACCCGGGGTTGAGAATCCCGTGAGGGGAGCGGGAGGTGAGAAGGTGGCCACGCCTGCGGGTGTGTTCACAATGGGTGGGGCCCAGGGGTGACTAGAGGGTGGGCTGGGATTGGATGGGGGAAAGGGAGTGGTGAGGTGGCGGGTGGTGATTGGCCGGGGTGAGGTGGAGGTGGATAGGACTAGAGGGTGAGTATGTGGTAGCAAAGGGGTTTGGGGATAGACAGGTAGGGTTTTAATTTGGAGGTGGCGGCTAGGCTTTCTGGCTGGCTGCCTCCCAAAAATAATTTAAAATATTTTATTATTCAAAACGGGCTTTTGAAAACCGCTATGCATAAACAAAATATTCCGGAGACCCGGATTTTGTGTTCGAATAAAGACGGAGCGTTTAGAAAACAAAACAGACTTTTCGAAAATAGTTTTTAAACAAACCATGCACGATGATTACGATGCTCCAAATGCAAAGTGGCATGATGACATGAGCATGCAGTCATGATGATGCAATGCACAAAAACAACGCGAGTAGTGGTTTTTGCGGGGCGCCACAATTCGACACCACTAACAATGGATCTCGCCCTCGAGATCCACCTCATGGTACCGGGAAGAAGGGCGGCGATCTGAATCTTCTCGCTTCGTGTATATCTTCGCGACACCACTAACAAGAGGTCGTTATCCGTGATCGACGAGAGAACACTCCGGGAAACAAAGGCGAAGGTAGAGGTATCAACCAATCAATCCACCTCTAACTTCGATAGAAGGAGAGAAAAGATGCGGCCTATCCCACTTCAATGTACAAGAGCGAATAGAAAGGGTAGTCGGCATGGGGACCAATCCATCACGCACCCAAACTATTACTCCGCACAATCAGTAGAAAAGCGTGCGACCATTCTCGAGTCGATCAAGATCTTGACAATCGAGGTTCGAACAAAGGAGTGATGCTGCATCGGACTGGCGAGAGATGTCGTTGTGTCGGAAAACACCGGAAGGCACAACAAGGAACAGAGAGAAATCCAACAGATGAAGGATTCCTCTGATAGCATGAAGACCGGATGTAGAAGCATCGTTACCAAAGGAGGAAGCGAAACCCTGAAGGTACAATGGAACCCAACCACGAGAAATCGGACTCGAGAGGGAGAAGAGAGCGATTCAAAACACGCAGAGATGAGAGGAGAGCAGCAGAGGGTAAGGAGTAAAATCAGACCTAATCGTAACTATCCAACCGATTTTGCAAAAATAGTTTTGACACTCTACTTGACCGTTAGCTAGGTTATCCCACAGTGGACTTGTGGGGTATCGCAATCACGATCTCGATACCACTCAACACCCTCGAATCGCCCTTTGCAAGTTTCAGATTCCGCCAAACCCGCATAGAAACGATTCAAAGGTGCTCACCAGCACTTTCAAGGGTGGAAAACGAAGTAATACCATTACACAATAGTCCACGATGGAACCCACGTAACAGATATATACAACAATGACTCCAAGAGTCAAGAATACAGATTTACAGACAAAGATCCATCACCTTGAAAACAATAATACGTCCGAGTAACGGACAAGATGCAAATTGAGCTAAGAGCCCCAAGAATAACCAATGGCGCCCATAACCCGCCTGTGCCAAGCCGAAGGGTAACCGCTAACGACGCCGATCTCAAACCTGCTTACACAAAAGGGGTGCCGAAAGGGCAAAGGAAAAAGAGAGCCAAGATCGAGGCCAAGACACGCGAGTCTAGAATTCGCCAGTCCTCGCCACATAGGTATGGTGGATCGAGCGGCCAAGATGCACTAAACAACCTATAGAGACTCGAGATAACCTGGCCATCGAGAGGGATAAGAAAGACCTATTCGAACCATCCCGATACTACCACCAAACATACCCATCCCGGTATTTCCTCGAGACCAAACGAGGAAGTCAACCGAGGAACTCACACGTTGGCGCTTTATTTATTCGCTATCGCTGCAGCAATTACTAGTCGTATAGATGGTCATCCCGATATAATAAGCAAAGGCAATTTTAGTTAACCATTCCGCTAGAAGGCGACACTTACTAGTCAAATACAATTAGCATGAGATATCCCAAACCCAAAGCTTGTTGGTACTTTTATTTAGCCATTCCGTTGTAGTGAAGCTGATTACTAGTCATATCGGATACAAGTCAAATTATAACAAGAAACTTTAGTTATAGTTGTCTATGATCGAGAACTATGCTCCAAGTCGCCCATAACCGCGACACGGCTTCGAAAAGATTTAACCGCAGGGTGCACCAAAGTTTCCACACGCACCTACACCCTTGTTGTCGGATCGTAGGTACAAGATCACAAAACATACACCAACGGTATGTCGACGGGTTTCGACACGACGCTTCCTGCACCCAAAGCAAGCACGAGGGGCCACCCCACTAAGCTACCCGCAACGGTTGGCCGCTCCAGACGGACCTGTGGTTTGCGCTGGTCAGAAACGATCGGGAACCCGAAAATGTGACTGGCTTGTCGATACCGCGAAAACACTTCGCTTACCTAAAAGACAGTGCTCGCACAATCTTAAAGCAAGAAAGCATGGCATAAGTAGAATAGTAATAAAGCTCCAAACTACTTTGTGGCCCCCAAGACAAGATTTGGAATCGTACTAAATCGATGGGGTGCCCATACACCCCACCGTGGTTAGCGCTCGATCTCTAACAGTGTCAAGAACTCGGGTCCCACGGACACAAGTGGACTTAACAACCAAATAACATCTATTGCCCACTTGTGCCTCTGCATTTACCTACTTTCAATTTTAGTTATTAAACAAGATTAAAGCCATGATCACCTACAACATTAAACATGCGGCAATACTCCAAAACTGTGGTACTTGACGACACGCTAAAGACTTGAGCAAGCGATCACGACGCACGGTCCAACTATCTACCAAACAACATGTAATAGGATGTGTCCAAGGCAATATAAGGCCGCAAGGGATATCACGGGTACGGAAACTAGAGCATCGCAACACAGATAGCAATAGATCAACAGGAGGAAATAAAGACTATAAATGCAAAATAGGTAGAAGGGGAAGGGATGCTCGCCTGAAAACATTGCCGAAGGTTCATCCGAAGATCGGGTCGACACTCGCATCAACTCATCGGCCTAATCCGTGAAGAAGCAAAGCACTAGAAGAAACACCGGATGGACTATTTAATACTACGGCAAAAGATCGGGCATGATGCATGTATGGTGTATGACATGGCAAGGTGCAATGCAATTAGGCAATATTAAGCGGAACCGGGGGTCCCGACAATTACATATATGGTTCTAGTTGTTTAGATACCCCGCATTTTAAATGTTTTCTTAACAAGGCAAAATATGACAACGGTTCGATGCACAAATTTAAATGGGGCCAATATTGGACTAGATTCGCCCGCATATGGTCTCCATATTTAATTATAAGGTGAATCGGCATAATGCCCCCAAACCACACAAATATGCATGCGAGTATGAATAATTTAATATGCAACAAGTGATAATGTCATATTATAAAATAATGGGGTCTCGGATAGGGAATCACATTAGGGTTCGGCGAACTTGGGATCCGAGGGGTTCGGGGTCGGTCTCAGGGTTCAACGGGAGAACGGCTCGACGAGATCGGTCTCGGACAACGGAAGTCGATCTTGACGCATCCGAGAAGAAGAACTTGGTTGGCGTCGGGGGCACATCGGATCCGCCCTGGTCGGTGCCGATCTTGTCGTCACGAAGATCTTGTCAGGTGCGTGTACCGGATCGGTCTTGGCGTCTGCGAGGAAGTACTTGGCGTATCCGGGGAGAAGATCTCGTCGCATCCGTGGATCGGTCCTCGGGGTCGAAGAACATGGCATGCCAGGGTTCGATCTTCGGGTCTGTTGACAGTCTTGTCGGCGGTCCATCTTGACTTGACGGTGGGGGTCGTGGCAGCTCTTGGTGTCGGCAGGATAGGCCTTCGGTTCCAGGAAGGAGTCCTCGGTGCTCCGAGAAGAAGATCCTGAGGGTGGACTCTGAGCTGCCAAAGTACCTAGGCATGTCCACCGAGGCAACACCTCCACAGCACAAGCATCACCAAAAACAACAGTGCCACTTCTTGACACTTCGCAGGAGGATTTCTTCACCAACTCAAAGTACCACCTCGTCAACAACACCTCATCGTTGCGACCTTCGCACCTTTCAGAATGCGCTCATCGTGGGGAAAACAACGAATGGAAACAGAGAGTGGAGGGTGGCGGTGAAGCCGCTGGTCTTGGAACATCAAGGTCGGCGGCAGTGGGCCTCGCCGGGAGAAGTCTTGTGACGCCGAAGTCAGGCGTCAGGTCGACGGGATGGCGCTGGGCACGATGTGGAAGCGAGGCGGAGCCCTCGTGCCCATAGCGGCACCGGGGCGGCGAGCCCACAGAGGGGAAGGGCGGCGGCATAGCTCGGGACCGACGAGGTGGAGGCGAGGCTCCAAGGGGAGCTCGGGATCGCAGGGGAGGTCGTCGAGGAGGGAGAGGGCGACCGCAACGGAGGAGGTCTAGGGCGGGGCGGAGGAGCTCGCCAAGGAAGGCGACAGCCGGCGGCGCCGGAGGCCAACAGAGAGGCAGGCCGGAGGCGGTGCAGAGCTCGACGAGGAGAGGCCGGGAGCGGGCAGCAAGGTTGCTGTCCAGGGCGGCGGGGTGAGCGGCGCCGAGCGCGGCCGGATCTTGGAGGGTCTCTGCAGGAGGAGGCGAGGTGCGGTGCTGCTCGTGGACGCGCGCGGCTGCGGGAGAGAGAGAGGAGGAAGGGGAGGGCGGAGGTGGAGGCGGCGAGGGGTCTCAGGCGGGGACCGGTCCGGGGGGCGGCGCTTGCCCCGGGGTTGAGAATCCCGTGAGGGGAGCGGGAGGTGAGAAGGTGGGGGCACGCTCGCGTGGGGCGGGTGTCATTGGAGTGGGGCCAGGGGTGACTAGGTGGCGGGGTGGGATTGGATGGGGAAGGGAGTGGTGAGGTGGCGGGTGGTGATTGGCGGGGTGAGGTGGAGGTGGATAGGACTAGAGTGGGTAGAGTATGTGGTAGCAAAGGGGTTTGGGGATAGCAGGTAGGGTTTTAATTTGGAGGTGGCCGGCTAGGCTTTCGGGCCTGGCTGGCTGCCTCCCAAAAATAATTTAAAATATTTTATTATTCAAAACGGGGCTTTTGAAAACCTTTGGCAGACAAAACAAAATATTCCGGAGACCCGGATTTTGTGTTCGAATAAAGACGGAGCGTTTAGAAAACAAAACAGACTTTTCGAAAATAGTTTTTAAACAAACCATGCACGATGATTACGATGCTCCAAATGCAATGTGGCATGATGACATGAGCATGCAGTCATGATGATGCAATGCACAAAAACAATGCGATTTTCTAGTAGTGGTTTTTGCGGGGCGCCACAGCGGCGGTTTGCCCTAGGGCGGCGGCGGCAACAGTGGAGGTGGCGGCGCCGGTGGCTAGGGTTTAGAGGTGGAGGAGTTGTGTGTCTAGGAGGGGAGCCCTACCCCTCCTTATATAGGTGGAGCGACCGGCCAAGGGGAGGGGAGTCCCTCCCCAAATCAGCTTGGAGGTGGGCCGGCGGTGGAGGAGGGACTCCTCCCCAACTCGGTTTCCACCTCCCTCGCCACTTCCCAAAAATAGCCGTTTGACTTTCAAATTGGCGTATGACTTTTCAAACAAGGATTTGATTAAATCCTCTATTTTGTTCAGCGATGACACTTAGTACATGATGCAATCATACCAACTTGATATAACACATTCATGTACCCTTCCTCCGGCGTCTGACATTGCGGAACCTTCTAGAACATTCCCGATGAAAACACCGGAACCATTCCCCAACTCCGAAACAGGACTTTCCTTATATGAATATTATTCTCCGGACCATTCCGGATCTCCTCGTGATATCCCGAATCCCATCCGAGACTCCGAACAACATTCGGTCTCTTTCTCATCATTCCATAACTACTCAAACAACGTCGAATCCTTAAGTGTGTCTCCCTACGGTTCGTGAATTATGCGAACATGATCGAGACACTTCTCTGATCAATAACCAATAGAGGAATCTGGAAATTCATATGGCTCCCACATATTTCTACGATAACTTTGCGATCGAATGAACCACTTACATACGATACCAATTTCCCTTTGTCTCACGATAGTTTACTTATCCGAGGTTTTGATCGTCGGTATCTCTGCATACCTAGTTCAGCCTCGTTACCAATAAGTACTCTTTTCTCGTTCCCGTGATATGTGATCCCTTGTGAGCCAGTCACATCCTTGCAAGCTAATTGGATGACATTTCACCGAGAGGGCCCAGAGTATATCTATCCGTCATATGGATGGACAAATCCCACTCTTGATCCATGTGTTTCAACCAATACTTTCCGAACACTCAATGCCACCTTTATAGACACCCATTTACGGTGTGGTGTTTGATGTCATCAAAGCATCCATCCGGTAAAGGTGATATGCATGATCTCATGGTCGAAGGAATTAGGTTACTATGTATCAGAAAGCATATATCAATTGAACTATTAAAATGACTTGATCTTTATGCTACGCTTATCTATAGGAGTATGTCCACCATATCATTCTCCTAACGATATGATCTTGTTGTTAATAACATCTCAATGTTCATGATAGGGAAACCACAATCATTTATTAACCAACAAGCTAGTATTATGAAGAGGCTTTTACTAGGGACTTCAATTTAAGTTTACAAATCACACAAGTATTAATGTTTCCTTGTTAATACTATTATAGCATGAATGTAAACATTTATCATAAACACAAAGATATAATAATAACTACATTTATTATTGCCTCTAGGGCATATCTCCAACATTTTTCGCCTCGGATCATTGGTCTGAAGCACTAGGGTCCGACTCGACTCAGCGATCCCCTTGGTTCGCCGTCGTAGCGGTTGGTGAGGGTATGCCACAGGTCGTCGGGCTGGCGTGCGCGCCAGCTCTGGTTGTTGATGATGTGGGTGCTGGCCGACCGTCGCTGCCCATGGCGACGGTTGTTCACGGTCGTGGGTCGATGGTGGAGAGTGCCGCGTGTGCGGGTAGATGTTGGAGCCGCAGGAGCTCGGGTGGTGGGCAGTTGACGGTGTTCGCCACCATTGGGCGGCCGCTCGAGGCCGCCCTGCTGCCTAACGAATGCGAGTACATCCAACCCTATGAGTCGGCACCCGCGTTTTGTTGCTCGACTGCCTTAGCGAGCAGAGCCTTGGCATACTAGATCTACAGGGCGCCTTCCCCAGTTACGTTTATGTTGTCGACTGCTGCTCGGCTCACGACGACTTTGTCCATCGGAGTGGAGAACAACGGGAGGCCGTTTGCATCTCGCTCCCGCGAGGAGACCATGATTCTTGGTTGGTCCCTAGGGGGCGCGCGGTTGGGTGGTGGTGGTGCGCCGTTGGACGTCGCGCCTGGTGGGGGCCGGGAGCTCCCTCCTGGCGGCGCGTTCTCGCAGATCGTGCGCTCGGCTGAACGAGCCGGTTCGTTCTCGTCGTCAAAGTTCAGGACGTGCCCCTGAATGGTAGGGTTCAGGTCGACCTGATTCGAAGTTGGTGGTAACGCGAGAGCTCCTCCGCTGTCACCTGCTCGAGGCAAAAAAATTCGCGCTCGGCTTGTACTTTGCGGACCGCCTCCTCCAGCCGCAGGCGGAGTTCCTCGACCTCCATTGCCGTGAGTTCGGTGGGATCAGCGTGGAGAAGGGGTCTTGCGGGGGGTCGGCGCCAGTCGCCATGTAGGCCGCGACGTGGCGACCGAACCCATCGTGGAGGTCGGCGGAGTTCTCCGACCCGGAGTCAAAGTCGAAGATCCCAAGGATGGAGGGATCCTCGAAGTCTCCTATGTTGGACAACAGCGACTTAATGAGTCAAGAATACATATATACAAAACAAAGATCCAAATCACCTTGCAAAGATACAGCGTCCGACTACGGACAAGATGCAAATGGGGCTAAGAGCCCTGAAGAATAACCAATGGCGTCCATAACCCTGCCCAGGCCAAGCCGGAAGGGTAACCCTGCTAACGACGTCGATCTCAAAACCTGCTTAAACAAAAGGGGTGCCGACAAAGGGCAAAGGAAAAAGAGGAGCGTCAAGATCGAGGCCAAGACAGCGAGGTTAGAATTCGGCCCTCGCCACATAGGTATGGTGGATCGAGCGGCACAAAGATGCAATCGAACAACCTATAGAGACTCGTTACGGGCGGTTATCGAGAGGGATAAGAATGACCTATCCGGATCCAACCAAGCTAACACCAAACAAACCCATCCTCGGTGTTTCCTCGAGACCAATCGAGGAAGTCAACCGAGGAACTCACACGCTGGCGCTTTATTTATTCTTATCGCTATGCAATTACTAGTCGTATAGATAATCATCCCGATAAAGTAAGCAAGGCACTTTTAGTTGACCATTCCGTGATAGTTGCAACACTTACTAGTCGATACAATTAGCATGAGATATCCCAAAACCCAGCAGCTTGTTGGTACTTTTATTTAGCCATTCCGTTGTGGTGAAGCCGATTACTAGTCATGTCGGATACAAGTCAATTTATAACAAGAACTTTAGTTATAGTTGTCTATGATCAAACCACGTGCTCCAAGTCGTCCATAACCGCGACACGGCTTATCGAAAAGATTTAACCGCAGGGTGCACCAAAGTATCCACAAGCACTTCGACCCTTTTTGCCGATCGCTAACATACACCCATCGGTATGTCGTGGGCCTAAGTCATGACGCTCCCGCACCCAAAGCAAGCACGGGCCACCCACTAAGTACATCCGCAAGTCGGCCGGTCTCCGAGACGGACTCGGGGTTTGCGTCGGTGGTAAACGACAAATCCCAAAATTGGGATGCCGATACCGCGAAACACTTCGCTTCCTAAGCGATCAGTGTGCTCCTCGCACAATCGTAAATAAAGCAAAGAAAGCATGGCATAAGTACAAGATAGTAAATAAAACCTCAAACTAGTTTGTGGCCCCAGACAATACTTTGAAATCGTAATAATCAATGGGGGCCCATATCTCCCACACCGTGGTTAGCGCTCGATCTCTAACAGTGTCAAGAACTCGGTCCAACGGACACAAGTGGGCGATCGAAACCAACATTATCTATCACCCACCGATGCCTCTGCTTACTTACTTCAATTTTAGTTGTTAGACAGTAATTAAAGTGAACGAAAAGTAAAGCCATGATCATCTCCAACAACAAACATGCGGCACTTCTCCAACAACTGTGGTACTTGACGGCACGCAACAACATTTGAGCAAGCGACTATGACGCGCGGGTCCAACTATCTACCAAACAACAGGTAATAGGATGTGTCCAAGGCTATATATGGCTGCAAGGGATATCACGGGTACGAAAACTAGAGAATCGCAACACAGATAGCAAAAGATCAACAGGAGGGAATAAATACTAGAAAAGTAAGATAGGTAGAAAGGGGGAGATGCTCGGCTGAAAACATTGCCGAAGGTTCAACCGAAGATCGGGGCGAAGCTCACATCAACTCAACGGCCTTATCCGCGAAGAAGCAAAACACTAGAATAAACACCGGATGCAATATTTAATACAACGGCACAAGATCGGCATGATGCATGTATGATGCATGACATGGCCAAGGTGCAATGCAATTAGGTCAGATTAAGCGGAACCGGGGTCCCGACAGATAATTAAATGGTTCATGTTATTTCGATACCCCGCAATTTAAATGTTGTTTGAACATGGCAAAATAAGTTACCAGTTCGCTACACAAATTTAAATGAGGCCAATAAGAGACTAGATTTGCCCGCATATGGGCCCCATATTTAATTATTAGGTGAATCGGCATAAGGCCCCCAAACCACAGACAAGTATGCATGCATGAACAATTAATATGTGACAAGTTGTATTATATTATAAAATAGGGTTTCAGGAAGGGGTTCACACATTAGGGTTCGACGATCTTGGTCCGAGGGTTCGGGGTTCGGTCTCGGGGTTCGGATCCGGGGTTCGGTCTCGGGGTTCGGATCCGGGGTTCAGTCTCGGCGGGTTCGTTCTCTGATAACGGGGTAGATCTTGGCGTTCCGTGGTCTTCGGGTCATGTCGACGGCCTTGGTGTCCTCGTTGGAGAACTTGGTGTATCCGTGTCGTGGTTCTTGTTGGGGTTCTCGGCTTCGGGCGCCGGGAGCGGCTTCGGATTCCGGGACCGGTGCGAGGTCTCGGCCATCAGATCCTTGGAGGAGGTCATGGCGGTTCCATTCAACCCATGAAGGAGATCTTGTCGCTTGATATCCGTGTAGGAGAACTCGAGGTCGATGGCGAACTTGTCCGGTACCGGGGTTTTTCGGAGTTCTTGGCGCGGCACCGGGTACGGGATCGGTCTTTGGTAGATCTTGGCACGGTGACAGTTCTCGTCGGTGGTCCTCCGGTAGTGGTGCTGCGGCGACATCACCGACGATGTTGGAGGTCTTGGCACTTGACGATCTGGGCTTCTGGGGCTGTTCCGGAAGAAAAACTTGGCGTCCGGCTTATGATTCTTGTGCACTCAAAAACACTACCGCCGCATCATCTCTGCTACCAGGACCACAGGGAGAGACCGACAGATGTTGAGCCGCAAGGCATCCATGGCGACGGCTAAAACAGAGCTCGGCCGAGGCGGACGCCGGCGATGAGGTGGGCGCGACCACGGGGCTCATGAAGTCTGTGAACAGCGAGGTACTGGTGAGAGGAGGTAGCCACGTGGACGAGCGAGCGAGCAGAGGTCAGGCGTATGGGCGGTGGCAGCACTGTGGCGGCGTCGGGTCCACCGGCCGAGGAGGCCACGGCACGCCGAGGCGGAGCAAGCAGGGATGAGGCAGGGTGGCGGCGTGGGCAGACAGAGAGGGCGGTGGCGACGGCCAAGGCCTTGATGACAGCGTGCGAGCAGACGGAGGCTGCCGGGTGAGGCGCGAGAAGAGGAGGGAAGGGCCGTGAGCCTTGTGAGGAGGCCTGGGAGAGGAGGTAGCGAGCCTTGCGAGCGGCCGAGAGGAGGAGCGGAAAGGGGCCATGGTGGGAGCTCCAGGGAGGAGGAGACAGTGGGTGGAGGCGGCGCGCATGGAGGAGAGGGCAGTCGGGAGAGGCGGCTCCGGCGGGGGAGGAAGAGAGGGGGGCGGCGGTCGCTGGAGGAGAGGAGGAGGGAGCGGTGATGAGCTCCGGCGAGGAGGGAGGAGGCAGGCGGATGGAGGGAGACGCGGTGGGGAAGAACGCGTCCGCGTGGTAGACGCATGGAGGAGGCTGCAGGTGGGTCCGCGGCAGGGGTGGACCGGGTCCAGGGGAACGTGGGGCCACGGGGAGAGGCTACTGGCAGTGGGCTGTCGGTGGGATGGTGGTGGGTCGGTCAGGGAAGGTGGAAGAGGAGTGGGGTGAGAGAGAGTGGGTTTGACTCAGGGGGGAGGGTCGAGGGAGAGAAAAAAAGGTGGGGTGGGGTGAGAAAAGAGAGAGAGAGGGGATGGGGATTGATGAGGTGGCAGGTGGGTAGGTTTTGGGGGAGAGGGCGAGGTGGAGAGCTGTGAGTGGTGGGTAGGATAGGAGTTGGTGGGACTAGGATTTAGGGGGGGGCTGGTTAGGTGGACCGTTTTTTAAATCCGGGGGTGGTTGACTGGGTCGATTCGGCCCGTTCGACTGCCCCCACAAAAATAATTAAATATTTTATTTGTTTTAAACAGACTTTTGCAACACGATAGCAAACAAAACAAAGTATTCCGGTGACCCGGGTTTTGCGTTTGAATAAAGACGGGGCGTTTAGAAAACACAAACAGGTTTTTCCGCAAATAGTTTTATGCAAGCAAATGCAAGATAATGACGATGCTCAAATGCAATGTGGCATGATGACATGAGCATGCGGTCATGATGATGCAATGCACAAAATCAACGCGATTTTCTAGTAGTGGTTTTGCGGGATGCGACAGTTTTGGCCACGTTGCTGTGGGCCGAGTCATACTCGGAGGCGAGGCGGTGGATCGTGCGGACTAGATCTCAGATAGCTGGTCGCGTGGCGGCGAATCGCGGATGCGAGCCGAGTCCTCCGAGACGATGACGTCGGTTAAGCCGACAAAGAGGCTGATCGTGCCGACCGGCATGATCACGCTGTGCGTGACGGGGCGTGCGCCGGGACGTAGCTGCTCGGCAAGATCTGGAGGATCTCGCCGATCACGATCATGCGGCTGGTGGCGATCGTCTCGTTGATGGGTAGATTGGATCTCGACGCAGAACACCGCCAGCCACGTGGCGCCACTGTCATGAATGGCCACGGATCTTGCCGCAATGGCGAGTAGTAGAACATGGGGCAAGGGCGGCCAGCCATCTGCGGTGCGAGGTGAGGGCGGAGACACAAGGGTTTACCCAGGTTCGGCCCCCCGGAGGGTAAATACCTACTCCTGCTAGATTGTATTATGGTGTGAGTACAATGGCGAGCTCGACGACTAGGCGGCGAGTCGCTAGGGTGTATGATGGAACGTGTCCTCTATGCTTACCCTAGGGAGGTTTATATAGGCTCACCTCGCTAGGGTTTACAGATCTACAACCGAATTGGTTAAGGATTCGGAGGGTCTTTAACCTAGTCCGACTGGGCCTAGCTACGCTTCTGGGCCTCCAGCTTCCAGTCGCCTGAGTCCTCGCCAAGTCTCGATCCAGTCGTCGTCCTGCAGGCCCACTCGCTGGCAGCTTAGGCCAATAGGAAACGTCCTGCTGGGCATACCCCGGTAGGCATATCCCCACCAATGGGTGTTCTGCGGATGCCATTGATGATTATGTTAGTATTGGTGAAGACACCATCTTGGAGGCTGTCCGAAGGTTCACAATGGATGTGATTGAGATCTTCGGAGATGAGTACTTGAGGGCACCCAATGATGATGACACCGATAGGCTCTTGGGTGAGATCCAAGAAAGAGGATGGCTGAGGATGCTTGGCTCAATAGATTGTATGCATTGGACATGGAAGAACTGCCTAGCTGGATGGAAAGGTCAGCACAAGGGCCATTGCAACGATCCAACAATCATCCTAGAGGCGGTGACATCGAAGTATCTATGGATTTGGCATGCCTTTTTTTTGGATTTCCTAGGTCTCACAATGACCTAAATATGCTTTCTAGATCACCACTGTTCTCTAGGCTTATTATAGGTGATGCTCCTCGTGTCAGCAATGAAGTTAACAACCATGAGTACACCATGGGTTACTATCTTGCAGATAGCATCTATTCTCCATGGACCACCTTTCTGAAGACAATTCCAAAGACTCTCATTAACAATCCCAAGAGGGCTCACTTTACCAAGGTTCAAGAGTCTGCGAGGAAGGACGTGGAGTGTGTTTTCGGTGTGCTTCAGAAGATATTTGGCATAATCAAAGGCCCTGCTGAGTATTGGAAGCCGAAGGTGCTTTGGCAAATAATGAAGTATTGTATCATCTTGCATAACATGATCATTGAAGATGAAGGCGTCAATGCCCAATAACTTCCGGTACATCTCCATTGGTGATTTGTAGAACCAACAGATGATGACAATAGGATCCAGGCGTTCCTCCAAGCCCATTCACACATTGAGAACAAGGAGGTGCATGAATAGATGTAGCAGGACCTTGTTGAGCATCACTATACTCTCCATGGTGCTACCTAGTTGTGTTTGAACTATTCTCATGATTCTTTGAATTTGAACCCTGCCATGTGTTTGGCTTTGAATTTATTTGGTTTGTAAACTTAATATTTATTCATTCGTAAACATTTTATTTGATGGTATGTGAACTATGCCAAATTTTGGCTATCAATACTTTGATTTCTAGACATTTTTTTACTCCTCTAAGTTTAGGGGTTCGGTTAGAAACCGCCAAAATTTAGAGAAGTACTTCTACTACTTTAAGGTTTACTCATCTATTTACTCCTCTAAAATTTAGGGAATCAGTTAGAGATGCCCTAAGTTGTTGAGGTTCTGCAGAACGCCCACACTGGCCTTCACCGCGCCGTCGAGGAAGTTCCCATCGACATTGAGCTCCTAGATGGTCGTCAACCTAGCGACAGTAGTCGGGAGCAGGCCCCGGAGACGGTTGTCGTGACCTTCCTGAGGAGCCCCACCTATGGGGGGCATGCGGTGAGGTCATCGTCTTTGTGAGCATGATCTCGGCCATCTTCCCAACCAAGGGCAGGATGCATCCTCCAAGCCTGTTGTGCACCGAGCACTGACACCGGCGAGATGCCGAGGTTGGGCGGGATTGGGGCGTCGAGATCCGGCAAGCCACTGAGGTAGCGGTTGTTGATGATGTCAAGACCGTGGAGGAGAGAGAGGTCAGGGAACCCCGCTGGGAGAGAGGACAAGAGGTTTTCCACAATGTCCGTGCCATGGAGCTCGATGCAGCGTTGACGAGGATGCTAGAGGTTGGGGCCAAACCAATTGGCGGTGAAGTTGGTCGGGCCAGGTTTGCAGCTTGAGCGAGGCGGGTCGGGAACTGAACAGCGTGAGGCGAACATCATGAGAGATCGGTTGAGACGCGATTCGCGTCACACGTCATGAAAGAGCCCAACACGGAGATGACCACCACCGTGCTCGCCAGCATTGGGACTCTATCCTTGACGTTCTGCTCGCCGTAGTGGGCCTGATCCGACGCCACATCAGCAAAATACGGTGGCAAACTGTATCGAGGACCGTATGTGAACATAGAGAGCAAGATTGAGGACCTTTATAAAGCATTTTCTAAGCTTAAGGACTGTTCTGAACATAGCCAACAATTTGGAGGTCGGTAGATACATTTCACTCCACAACGGACGGCGTGAGATGGAGAGAGAGGGGACCCGGTTGTGGAAAAACCGGTTCACGCCGATCTATCGTCTACCTTCCCAGCTGTACCGCCGTCCCGGTCCCACGCGGCAGAAACTCCCAACAGGACGACTAGATGGAAGCCGACGCCACCTCCTCCCCCAATCCGCCACCGGCGCCGGAGGAAGCCTCGCAAGAGGATCCCTCACCGGTGCGCTCCTCTTCCTCCTCCTCCGTATCCGCCCCGGAGGCTAAGGAGGTACCTCCCGATGCGAGGAAGGTGGCGGCGGCGATGGAGGCAGTGGAGCGAGACGCCGTCGCCATCGCCGAGAGCTACGCCTCTCTATTCGCCTCCCTCCGCATCGCACTCTCAAACGTACGCCTACTAATCACCGCCGATAATTTTCCAGCTCCCTTCCTCTTATTGTCGCTGTTCTCGGAGCGCCTAATTCGGCTGCTTTGACACACGAGAAAGGTTACCACGACGTCAGCGGAGAACATGGAGTGCTTGGGCGAAGTCGTCGGCCGTCTCCAAGAATCAGGTGACGCTGTTTCCAAATCTACTAAGCTCTCTGCAGTATGTGTCGTCTGTATCTGAATATCTGAACTGACAAATGTTTGCGTTCGAAGCTCGCACCCTTTTGGTATAGTTTATACTGTATTCATTTCCTTAGGTTGTTTTAAAATTGAAAGTGTCCATTCCTCGGCGTAGAGCATACACGCATTAGATTAGTTTACCATATCACGAGTTTTATCTTTTACTCTCTTTTTTTTCAGCACTTGAAGCGTCTTCTAAAGGAAATAAGTACATCCATTCGTGCCTGAGGTGACCACTTTGAACTAGTTTTCTTTGTCCTCCTCTACCCCGTGCTATGTGCGGTAGTGCAGTTTGAATGTTTTAGCCTGCATTGTATTGGTAATCATAGCTAACTTTAGAGATATTCCTTTCCCCCTTACAAGTTTGGGATAAGTCATAATACTGTTAAAGGATCAAAATCCAGTTTACTTTGAGAAGTCCTTTTAGTAACTGCAGTTGTTGTGGTTCCTGAGTGAAGGAACAACTTTGTAGCTATCCAAACTTTGTAGGCAACGGATGCACTTCTTTCTTAAAACCGTGTGCTGCTTTTGCATAGCTCTTGCAGCTGTTTTTTTGTGACATGATATAAGGCCTTTGACAATGGGGGTTTCTTAGCGCGATATCCTTATGTGACATGCTATTTAAGGAAGAGAGAGGAGATGTGTATCTTAGCTAAGATACACCCCCTTACACGCAACCATAGGCAAAATACTTGGATTGTCCAATCACATCCATGCATGAGGCTAAAATCATTTATTGCAACCTCCCTAAGAAACAATCTCTAAGAAACAATGCATTGTACTGGTTGTTTCTTAAGTTTTAATTGCTCCTATAAAAACGTGCTAAGATACAACTGTTATGACCGGTCTGAGTTACGTGAGGAGGGGGCCCAACCATGGGCCCAACTAGGGGCTTAGCCCATTATCAGTTTAGGGTTTTAGTTCTTTATATACTAGTTGTAAACGAATCAAACAGGAAGCAATAATAATATTCATCATTGCCGACTCCCTGAGGAGTCGGTCTCCTAGCTGCCTCCTCCAAGCCGCCAAGACGACGGCGCTTCGCCGACGTCCGTCGCCCGCATCGCCTCTTCTCTGAAGCTACGCCTAGGCTGGTTCAGCTTGGTTCTACCAATTTGGTATCGCCTAGCTCGACCGCGATCATGTCTTCTCCGCCGCCACCACCACGCCGCCCGCCCGCCCGCCTCTTCCGCCATCGCCACCACGGCGGGCTTCTCCATTGGCCGCCACGGGCTATCTTGCCGGCTACCGCCGTCCTCTACACTCCGGCGAATAGCGGGGCCATCAATGACCTCATCATGTCCAAGGCATCCGCTTCTTCTTGATCGGCCCTGTGGGCTCGACGCCGCCTTGCCAGCCGTCCGCTGCGCCCGCACCATGGGCCCCGCCTTCTCAGCGTTACCGCCGCCGCCACCGATCGCCACCGACGCAGCTGCCGTCCGCACTCCCACCGTGCCGCCGCCACGTATGCCCATCCACCGATTCGTTTCTGCCGCCGTTTCCATCGCCGCGGTGGCTCGCCAACCCAAATGGTTTACACTAACGCCGGCGAGCCGGTTCCTCCTCCCGAGCGCCGCACGAGGTGCGCCCGACAAGACGGCCACGGCGGGTTACACACCACCGCTTCACACCAAGGTCGATTCGCCACCTACGATGGGTGAGGACTGGACTGGCTTAGCTGGCGAAGTTCTTCACGGTAGACCGCAAGGCGGATCGCACCGCTTGCCTCCTATCACCTCCGGCGCCACCCACGCGTGGTACTACGCCTCGAGCAAGACGAGGCGGCATGCCTCGGGACCGCTGGAGCTATGCCTCCTTCGCCGGGCTGATCCGAGGAGCCGCATGAGCTAGGGCGCCCCTTTCACGCCCACGCGCAGACTTCGCCGATCGCTGTGCACTGCCGCCACGCCCGGTGTCACGGGGCAACACAGCAGAGCTCTTTGTCTGTGACTTCCTGCACCACATACGGGTGGACGCGAGCCTGTGCCCCCACGACCTGCAGACGGCGATGCACTACGCCGGGCGACGAGCTGCCGGGCCCGCGCCGCAGCCGCCTCGAAGTCGGGGTTCGCCACCCGCCTCCGCACGCCACCACGACCACGCCCAAGACCGCCTGGCCCAAACGTAGCTTACCTTCCGCCACACACCGGCGAATAGCGAGCCGCCTCGGCACCGTGCTTCAATCGCGACGAGCTACGCCAGTCACGCTCGCGCCTCTTCTACTTGGAGACGGTAGACGATAGCGACGCGGACACGGGCGTCGACATAACGACGGAGACCGCTCTCGACGCCACGCCGGCCACGGCGTGCGTGGTCTCGTTCCACGCGTTGGCGGGCATCCGCAACGAGCAGACTATGCTCCTGCCGACGACGATACACGGCAAAGCGGCCCTCTCGACACCGGCCCACATAACTTCTCGCCGAGGCCACCACGCTGGGCCTCCGTACCGACGGGCGACACCGTCTCGGCGCCACCGTAATAACGGTGATCGCCGCATTTGCGTGGCGAAGACGCGTACCCATCGGGCGACAGCACTTTACCATCGCGTGCGCCGACATCGACTTGGGCTGCTTCGACTTCATACTCGGCGTGGACTTCTTGCGAACCCTCGGGCCCATACTGTGGGACTTCGCCGCCTTGACGATGACCTTCTGGCGCCAGGTGGCCGCGTTGGACGGGCATCGAAGCCGCCCGCACCGCAGCTCCACCACGACGGCCGACATCGACCCGACCACCTCTCTCACTCACCGCAGCAAAGACGATGACCTTTTCGACGAGCCGCAAGGCCTCCCGCCTACCCGGGTACGATCATCGTATCCACTCGCCTGAGACACGGTCGTGCGGTTTCACCGCTACCCCCACCGAAGAATGAGCTCGAGCGACAATACGCTCATGGCCGCGGCATCATCCGGATCTCTACGTCGCCATTCTCACAGGCCGCCGTCTTCAAGACGGATGGCACATGGCGCTCAGATTGACTATCGCTTCAACGCTCCACGTCAAGGACAAGTTCCCCATCCCGGTGGTCGACGAGCTCTTCGACGAGCTCCATGGGCGCGCTTTCTTCACCAAGCTCGACTTACGGTCGGCTACTACCAAAGCGCATGCACCGGACGACATCGCCAAGACGGCGTTCAACCCATCATGGCCACCGAGTTCTTGGCGATGCCCTTCGCCTCACCAACGCCGCTTGACATTCCAGCCCTCACGAACGATGTACTCCCCTATTTACGTCGGTTTGTGCTCGTTTTCTTTGACGATATTTTGATCTACAACGCCTCGTGGGCGGAGCACCTACAACACGTCGCCATCGTCTTCAACGAGCTTCGAGCGCATCATCTTCACCTTAAGCGCGGTGCTCGTCGACGACATCGGCCGCCTACCGCCACGCCATCTCCGCCGAGGTGGCCATGGACGCCGACGAGTGGCGGCCGCCTCCGTCAGCCTCCTTGTTCGCCGCTTGGCGGCTTCCTGGGTCTCGCCGGGTACTACCGGAAATTCATCCGGGACTTTGGCATCATCGCGACACCTCTCACGCTGCATTGCCGCGACGCCTTCGCTGGGACGACGCCACCGCTGCTCGAGGTTCTGGCGGGGCCCTACGACGGCCCTGTTCTCCAGATGCCGGACTTCGCACGACCGTTCATCGTCGATTGCGACACCTCCGGCGTGGGGTTCGGTGCCGTGCTTCACCAGGGTGATGGCCCGCTTGCCTACTTCAAGAGTTTTCGCCGCACGCCATCTCAAGCTTGCGCGCACGAGGAGCTCATTGGCTTGGTACAGTCAGGCGCCATTGGCGCCCCTACCTTTAAGCGCGCTTGCATTCGCACGGACCACTGACCTCAAGTACTTGTTGGATCGAGGCTCTTGACCGCTCAAGATCGCGGATCGCCAGTCGCTCGGCTTTGATTTCACCGTGGAGTACCGACCAGTACCTCAACACCGCTGCCGACGCCTCTCTCGCCGACGCCGACGAGGACGGCGACCCGCAGGACGGCGATGTGCATTCGTGCCCCTCCTTCGCCTCTTCGACACCATCCGCCAGTTATCATGGCGCCGACGCCTCCGCGGCAGCAGCTGAGGAGGGCGAGTTGGAGGCTCCATGGCGCTGGGTGAGGACTCTTGCACGGGCGCCAGATTCGCGTGCCCGACCACGACGATCTTCGACACTGTGCTCCTCGCCGCCCATTCGTTGGGCCATGAGGGTGTCCAAGACCTCCACCGCTCGCCGACTTCTACATCCCCGGATCGGGCCTTGGTCCAGATCGGTGCGCTTGCGAGATATGCCAACAAGAACAAGACGGAGACGCCGCGACCGGGGATGTTGCAGCAGGCGGAGGTGCCCTCCTGTGTCCGGTCCGACATCTCCATGGACTTCATCGAGGGCCTCCTCAAGGCGGCTTAAGTCCGTCATCCTAACGGGTCGACCGCTTTCCGCACGCACACTTCATCGCGCTTTACCCATACACCGCCGCGTTGCTCGTGCCTTCTTCGACGGCATCGTCCGCCCCACGGTTTTCCGCCGATCGCCGATCGGGATCCGTGTTCACGGGCACGCCCTGGCGTGACCTTTTCGTGATGGCGCGCTAAGCTCCGGTCAAAGACGGCGTTTCATCCTCGCATTTAACGGCCAGCGGTCGAGGTGGTTAACAAAGTGATCGCCATGTACTTACGTTGTGTTACAGGTGATCGTCCTCGCGCATGGGTGGATTGGCTCGCGTGGGCGGAATATTGCTACAACACCTCCTACCATTCTGCCCTGCGTGCCACGCCATTCGAGGTGGTCTATGGTCGGCCGCCACCGCCCATCTTGCCGGTCGATCCGGCGACTGCTCGGACGGAGGCTGCATGGGAGCTTCTCCGCGACCGCGACGAGATGCTTGCGGAGGTGCGGCAGCGTCTCGTTCGTGCTCGCACCGCCAAGCACTACGACGGCCATCATCGGAGGTGGCCTATGCGCGGTGATCAGCGTGGCTGCGCCTTCTTCATCGATCCACCCAGCCTCGACCAGCGAGGCGCAAGCTTGGGCCTCGCCACGCCCTTCGTCATCTTGGAGCGCGGGCACCCTTGCATATCGCCTTCACCGCTCCCCGCGATCCATGATGTCTTTCATGTGGGTCTCAAGCCTTTACGTGAGAGCCACCGCCACGCCACCGTTACCACCGATCGCCGATGGCCTTCTTCGACCCCCGGCAAAGGTGTTACGCGCCCAGCTCCGTCGCGGCATTTGGTACTTGCTGGTGCAGTGGGAAGGCCTTCCGGAGGAGGAGGCCACTTGGGAGAAGCGCGAGGAGTTTAGCCAGCACTACCCTGACTACCAGCTCGAGGACGAGTTGTTTGCACAGGCGGGGAGAGATGTTATGACCGGTCTGAGTTACGTGAGGAGGGGGCCCAACCATGGGCCCAACTAGGGGCTTAGCCCATTATCAGTTTAGGGTTTTAGTTCTTTATATACTGGTTGTAAACGAATCAAACAGGAAGCAATAATAATATTCATTATTGCCGACTCCTCAGGGAGTCGGTCTCCTAGCCGCCGCCTCTCCTCTCCAGCCGCGCACGACGGCGCCCTGCCGCCAGCGTCCGCCGCCTCGCCCGCACGTCTCCCCCTCTTTCCCCTACAAGCTGCGCCCTAGGGCGGGTAGACCAGTTGGTTCTACCAACAACCCATTGTGAAAGGCCTAACATGTATTTGTTGCAGGCTAAATGAGGAAATGCGAGGCTTGGAAAGCCTAAGTATTCAGCTGTATCCTTTTGTCAGTTGCTGATAACATGTAACTCTGCAGCTGTGTTGTCCAACTGGTGAAATGTCTTTTTATTTCCTTCAAACAATACCATTTTAATTTGATTTTAGTTAGTGTCATAACATTTTAGTTTCAGCAGAATGTGTGGGAGCTTTCAGCACTGAGTACGCCTTGTTTAGTTTCATACTAACATTTTTGCTTTGCTCCTTTGGAATTATGTTAAATCTTAATTGTTGGAAAGAAAGATTATGCGGAAGAACATTGATTCACTAGACCTGGCTGTTGATCGCCTGCTCCACCTCCCCTAGTCAGTTGATATTATCGCAACCTTATACAAGGTAACTACCAGTTACATGCTTTTTTGGGCTCATTTGCTTTCAGTTTTTTGCCTAACATGTACATTGATTATGCGGAAGAACATTGGTTCACTAGACCATGCTTCGTTGGAAGCTACAGGGCATTTTCCAAAACAAATAATCAGCAAAAAAGTTAGAGTGAAATGACAACTACCACTATTCTATTACTAGTTGGTTTTTTTCAAGATTTTGTGCAATTTAGAATTTGGAATGCATGGAGGCTCTACACATATGGTTCTGATGATAGGCCTCTTGTTGATACTATTAACTTGCTTGGAAAATATGGGATTTACTACTTAATGCTCTACTAACAAGTTAATGTAGTTGACTGATTGTTTTTATTCATTGACTTGACATATATCTTTTCTTAGGGCAGAATGTTCCTTGATTATTTACTTTTAATATATTAAGAAAAAATGCTATGGTGTGCATGCACTTACGGTTGCAAATTAAGTGCTGCAGGAATCCAGGAACTTCCAATGAAATTTGTTCACCAAGTAGCTGTCACATTTTTGGGAGGCAACCAACTACTGTCATTCTAAAGGAGAAGGTCTCCCCTTCCATGGCAACCACAGGAGATGGCCTCCACTTCAACGGCATGTTGAAATTCCCCAACTCTTGACTTTATTACACTCAATGTGTTTCAGAAGAATGTTATGCATTTGTTAAGAAATAGCAATTTGCAACTCTGCCATCCTTTACCTTCTTTTGATATATGTCTCAGATATTTGTAGAGTTGGTCATTCAACCTTATGGCCACACAAGTTTGTCATTCTCTGTAAGAGGAAACAAGTGAAATAAAGTTTTTTCATTTGTACTGTTAGCTTATCTTTGTGTACTCTCTTTTTGATTTGTTTCAGTGTGCTCCCATGTGATTGTATTAGCTTATATGTGATGTTCAATTCTGATTTTTTTTCCTTGCCAATAATTTTAGCCATTCTCATATTGTTAAGTGAAATAAGTTTTTATTAGCTTATCTATGAATATCAATAATTGAAGAAAAAGATGTGATGGGAAGTGAAGCTGGTGACAGTTTTTTTAACACGTGCACATAGAGCGATCTATGCAAGTTGTATTGAAGTTTAATGTTTTACCATATCTGGTGTTCTCCTTTATGCTTATATCTTTGTACTATATTCAAACTTCAAAATTCATATCCTTACGTGACAGTGTAAGCTGGACCTACAATTGTACTTTGTGGTATAAGGCATAAGGCCCCCAACAGCCCAGGTGGTTGTTGATTTGCTTGTTCCCATCCATTTTAAAGGATTTGATACATCTTTTAAAAAATTGTTTGTACTAAACATACCTTGAATGTGTGTTCATGAAAGTTAATATTGAGAACTACTGTGTATATCTTTTTGGCATTTTGAGAATATCCCAGATTGTGCAGTAAACTTTTTGAGTTGAAAATACCGGATATTATGTTAGTGCTTCTACATATACTCATGTGAAATAAGGTAACAAATCCTTCTATTACTCTTTTGAGGACTTCATGTATCTGGTAGTTTATCACAAGATTGTACTCGATAATGACACGAGTTAAGTGTGATATCAATTCTGTCTAGATTAGCTCTTCACTATCGATGCTTGATGTCAGTTGTCCATTATTATCTTTAGGTCTCCGGGGAGTGAAGCTGCTTATTCGAAATGAGTAAATAAGGAATTCTAAGTTAATTGTTGTAGTCGTGCTGCAACATTCCAGACGAGTTACATTTTTCAGACACAGTAAGATTCTGATGCTCATTTTCATAATACAGAAAGGTTTGTGAAGCTGCTTATTCGAAATGAGTAAATAAGGAATTCTAAGTTAATTGTTGTAGTCGTGCTGCAACATTCCAGACGAGTTACATTTTTTAGACACAGTAAGATTCTGATGCTCATTTTCATAATACAGAAAGGTTTGTACTCAAATATTAAAAAAAAATTGTGAGCAGAAGTGTTAAATTCATTTAATAACTTTAACATAGAAGTGTTAGCTAAATCCAGTGCAGCTTGTCAGCTTGGTAGTGTTAAGTTAGTCTGAAAATAAATTCAGTTAGTGTGTGCCTGTACATGCTAGCCTGACAGTAGCCGTTAGTTTCAGTTTGGACTTAGTCTAGATGCTGCTTTGGATGCGTGGGATGGACACGACTAGTTCATGCAGCTATCTTGTAGGGGTGATGGATCTGAACGGTAGTGAGATGGCACTACCCAGTCAGCTCGGTTACTGATCCTAGTTTTTAGGTTTAGCCGTTGTAAGCAGAGAATAAATAGAAGAGGAGAAACAGTAAACGTTGCCGGTTGAACGCAACACCAAAACACCTGTGTCAATCGTGTGTGCATCTCTCTCTGTTCTTGCCTAGATCCGTTTGCAGGACTTCAATTGGTATCAGAGCCAACTGGGCATAGCAATGGTGAACACACCACCACCACCGCCTCCTCGGCAAAGACACGGCAACACACCACCTCCACCACCGGTGAATTGTAACCCTCCTCCGGCAGACATCGACGCTTCGCTAAGCCGAGGAGCAGGCGAACGCAGCGGCGGCGGCGAGATCGTGGTACAAAGAAAGCGCGGGAGACGGCGATGGCGGGCGGCGGCGCACCGTCTCGCTCCCGATGCTCAAGCGGAGTACGTCAATCGGCGATGGTCATGGAGTGAACCTCTAGGCGTCGCTCTGGGACGCCATCGATCTCGACGTTTCCCAGTAAGGACAAGCGGTATCGCCCCATTGCTGCTTCCACCCCGCCGGAGATGCACCGCATGCTCATCGGCAAAGGAAGTGCCAAGGCGTGGGGAGGCCATCCGTTTCAAAGACTGTGGCACCGATCGCTTGTGCGACACTCGCGGCGGCTGGCGAACCGAGTTCAATTGATCGCGTTCAAGCTCGGGCGAGCGGATCGAGGACTTCGCATGCGCATCTCCAACTCGGCATCGAATCGGCCTCGGCGATCGGTCGACAGCGAAAGTTGTAAGAAAATTCTTGTCAGTTGTACCTGGCCGATTTGTGCAGATTACATTTTCCATGGAGACCATGATGGATCCCGCCTCACCGCCGAGGAGGTCAGGTCACCTCCGTGTTGTCGAGGAACGCCTGACGCCGAATCGAGCCAGCGGTTCCGGCACCATTTGCCCGACGGAGAAGCAGTGGGAGGAGCGGAAGAAGCAGCCGTAATGGCCGGCGGGAGCTCTAGCGATGGCGGCGCCAAGAAAGGTGCCTGTGCCCAGGCGGCCACACCAGCGGCCGGCGGCGAGATCGACCGTGAAAAGTGCCGCTACTGCCGCAAGAAAGGGCACTGGGACCGTGAGTGCAGGAAGAAGCAGCGTGGCGGCCGCCCACCTCACGCAGGCGAGGAGGAGCCGAGCCTACACATGGCCACCATCGTCGAGCTCCTGTGTCGCCACGGCGACCACCGATCCTTCTTCCGCCGCCAAGCTCGCCGCACACCGCCATCGGCGGCGGTGTTCTGAACGGCGAGCGCCGTGTCAAGTTCGTAAGATCGGCGACGACACGGATCTTGCTGGTACCTTGACACCGGGCATCCAACCACATGACAGAGATGCCTGTCTTTGCTCACCGACAGAGCATCTCGGGCAAGCGCGTTCAGCGATGGCTCGTCGTCGACATCCACGGCGGAATCGCCCTGCTTCGCCATCGGCAATGGCGACATCGGCAGCTTGTGGACGGTATCTTGATCCCTGTGCTCAAGTCAAACATTGTCGACTTTTCCGGCGGCCGGCCTCGACGGAGAAGCGGGAGGAGCGGAAGAAGCGAGCGCGCCGATGGCGGGAGCTCTAGCAGTGGCAGCGGCGCCAAGAAAGGTGCCCAGGCCCAGCAGAAGGCCACACCAGCGGCCGGCGGTGAGATCGACCGTGAAAAGTGCCGCTACTGCGGCAAGAAAGGGCACTGGGCCCGTGAGTGCAGGAAGAAGCAGCGTGACGAGGCGGCGGCTGCCGCCCACCTCACGCAGAAGGATGAGGACGAGCCAGGTCTACACATGGCCACCATCGTCGAGCTCCAGGTCGCCACGGCGACCACCGATCCTTCTTCCCAGCGCCACCAATCCCTGCCACACTGCACACTGGCGAGCAGGTGTTCCTGAACGAGGAGCGCGCCCGTGTCAAGTTCAGAAGATTGACGGAGAAGATCGACGGACGACACGGATGCTGCCTAGTACCTTGACACCGGGGCATCCAACCACATGACAGGAGATGCCTCTGTCTTTGCTCACCGACAGAGCATCTCGTGCAAAAGGTTCGTTGGCGGCGACTCGTCGTCGATATCCACGCGCAGAATCGTCGTTTCACCATCGGCAATGGCGACATCGGCAGCTCGTGGACGTAATCGATCCCTGTGCTCAAGTCAAACATTGTCGATCAGGCGGTCGACGAGAGCGGTTTCCGACGCACGCCGAGCGGCTTCATGACCGCCCACGACAACGACAAGGTCCTCGCCGCCAAGGTGCCGCGTTCGAGGAACCGGTACATCGCCCACCTCGGGATCGTGCGGCGGTGTGCTTGGCGACACGCCGACGAAAGCTCGGCGCCGCACTCACGCTTCACCGAGCTTTGATACCGAGAAGATGTCCAGAACGGCATGGTTCGGGCATGCCACCATCCGCCACGCCGAGCAATCGTGAGGCTCGCATTGCGGTGCAAGCACCGTCGAGCCTCCTTCCCCGCCGTGGCCAAGTACAGAGCCGCGGAGCCACTGGAATTGGTCCATGCCGACCTCTGTGGCCCGATCACGCCGGCGACGATCGGCGGCAAGCGCTACTTCCTGCTGATGGTCGATGATCACAGCAGGTATATGTGGTCGACACCGGCGAAGAAGGCTGCTGCAGCAATTGCCGCTTCTGTGCCGAGAAGGCGAATCGGCCGCTGCAGCGCAGACCGCGGTGGCGAATTCACCGCGACAGAGTTCGCGGACTGGTGCTCTGCCCACGGCATCACGCGTCATCTCACCGCCCCTTACTCGCCTCGGCAGAACGGCGTGGTAGAGAGGCGGAACTAGACCATCGTCGGCGCCACCAGATGCATGCTCAAGGCCATGAATGTCCCAGCGGAGTTCTGGGGCAAGGCAGCCACGGCGGCAGTCTTCATCCTCAACAGGTCCATGACCAAAAGCTTGGAGGGGAAGACGCCGTACGAGGGCTGGCACGGGAGCAAGCCTGCTGTCCACTACCTTCGAGTATTCGGCTGCACGGCGTATGCCAAAGAGACAAGGCCTGGTCTGAAGAAACTCGACGACCGATCTCACCCGATGGTGATGCTCTGCACGAGCTCGGCAAAGAAGGCTTACCGCCTTCGACCCGGTGAAGAAGAAGCTCCACGCCTCGCGACATCATCTTCGGCGAAGGAGCAACTGAATGGGGAGCACGCCGGTCGGCGCTCGTCTCGACGGAGAAGTCGACAATGTCGACGTCTTCGACGCTTGAATTCGAAAGGAGTTCTCTCAATCGCTTCACCGGGCGTTGACGAGTCGCCCCCGGCAGCCTCACCGCCATCGCCGTTGGCCACCCACTTCATCAACACCTGGGCATCCCACCCGTTTCGTCTCGCCACCTGCAGAAGGAGCAGAAGAGCACCTGGATGCAGGCGTTGACCCGCAAGGCGATCTTCCCTATCGCCCGCCTTGATCCGATCGATCCGGCGCGGCGAACCTGTGACAAGCGGGCGCTTCACTCCCACCGGCGAGCCAGCGTCTCTCGCTGAGGCAGAAAAGGATGAGGACTGGAGGCTTGCAATGGTCGATGAGCTGGTCTCAATCGAGCAGAACTCCTATTGGCCTGAAGTGGGTCTATAAGCTGAAGCGCAACGCGGATGGACTGATCGTCAAGCACAAGGCCAGGCTCGTCGCAAAGGGCTACGTCCAGCGGCCGGGGATCGACTTCGATGAGGTCTTTGCCTCGCCGCTCGACTCCGTCGATTCCGCCGCCGCCGCTTTCGATTCAAGTGGCAAGTTCACCACATGGACGTGAAGACGGCGTTCCTCAACGGGGAGCTAGGGGAGGAGGTGTACGTCTCCCAGCCGCCAGGATTCGTCGACGGCAGGAACTCCAGCAAGGTCATGCGCCTCCACAAGGCTCTCTATGGCCTTCGTCAAGCTCCGCACGCTTGGAACACCAAGCTCGACGCCGTCCTGAGATCGCTCGGCTTCGCCAGGAGCGCTTCAGAGCACGCGGTGTACACTCGCGGCGACAGCAACTCGCGGCTCCTCCTTGGCGTCTATGTTGACGATCTCATCGTCACGGGAGCCTGCGACGCCGCGATCTCGGAGTTCAAGCAGCAGATGTGCGACCGCTTCAAGATGAGTGACCTGGGCCTGCTCACTCTCTACCTCGGCATCGAGGTGAGCCAGGAGCCAGGAAACATCACTCTGTGGCGGCAGCGCCGCCACCAAGCTCCGGAGAAGGCAGGATGGCGATCGCAACACCGCGGCACACCCCTATGGAGTCTAGACTCAAGCTGTCAAAGCAGAGCTCCAATCCAGCGGTCGACGTCACGCTCTACGGCAGCATCGTCGGCAGTCTCCGCTACCTTGTACACATGCGGCCCGACATCAGCTTTGTTGTTGGCATGGTGAGCCGGTTCATGGAGGCACCCACCACTGAGCACATGAGTGCTGTGAAGCACCTCCTCCGCTACATCGCCGGCACGATCAACCACGGCTGCACCTATGTCACCGCAATCGACGCAGCGAGCACGTGGGATTCAAAGGACGCGGACATGGCTGGTGACATCGACGACAGGAAGAGCACTTCTGGCACTCTGTTCTTCTTCGGCAATTCACCAATTTCTTGGCAATGCCAGAAGCAGAGGGTGGTCTCCCTATCTTCATGCCAGTCAGAGTGCGTGGCTGCAGCTACTGCTGCCTGCCAGGGTGTCTGGCTCGGGCGTTTACTTGGCGATCTTCTGGGTTGTGATCCTCTCGTCGCCAAGCTGTTCGTGGACAACAAGTCCGCGATTCAACTCTGCAAGAACCCGGTGTTCCATGACAGAAGCAAACACATCGAGGTGCGCTATCATTTCATCAGAGGATGTGTTGAAGATGGGAGTGTTTCTGTCGAGTACATTGGGACTGAAGATCAACTCGCTGACATTTTCACCAAAGCACTTGGGGCGTGTTCGGTTCCAGATGCTCCGCGAGAAGATCAAGGTAACCAAGATCAACTGAGTAAGCTGCATCTGGTTTAGGGGGAGATTGTTAGCTAAATCCAGTGCAGCTTGTCAGCTTGGTAGTGTTAAGTTAGTCTGAAAATAAATTCAGTTAGTGTGTGCCTGTACATGCTAGCCTGACAGTAGCCGTTAGTTTCAGTTTGGACTTAGTCTAGATGCTGCTTTGGATGCGTGGGGATGGGCACGACTAGTTCATGCAGCTATCTTGTAGGGGTGATGGATCTGAGCGGTAGTGGGATGGCACTACCCAGTCAGCTCAGTTACTGATCCTAGTTTTTAGGTTTAGCAGTTGTAAGCAAAGAATAAATAGAAGAGGAGAAACAGTAAACGTTGCCAGTTGAACGCAACACCAAAACACCTATGTCAATCGTGTGTGCATCTCTCTCTGTTCTTGCCTAGATCCGTTTGCAGGACTTCAAGAAGAATATTCAGTTCCAAAGGATCTTAAAAGCCTCGATTTCATGATTGTAGTGTAATGCTCTTATACCTAGCACAGTGAGCAGGCTTTGAGGACGAAAAACTTTACTTGGTTGTAGAATCTCATGTTGATACAAACATCTGATAAACAACTCAGTCTCATACTATACAGCTTAAAGTCTGAATCTCCTAGCTTTTAACCACAAAATCATGAACTTGACTTATTTTGTTCTCTCATGGTACAACAATTACATATTATGATATTGTACCCAATGCTATTGTACAACAATATACTGGCACCAGAAAACAGATACAAAGAAGTATATTACATGACATTGGTAATTCATCTCCAAGGACCTTTACAGCAAAGAGTCTGTCTTTGCAGGTAGCCTCCTAAAGAAGTTTACCGGCGCTGCAGGCACCTTGTGACGAAACCGTGGGTGTCTCATCCAGAAGAACCCAAGACAGAGTGCAATCACTTGGAATGGTGTAACATACAGTACAATTGCAGTGAACAGGCAAAATAATAGGAACATTGCCGTTGCTCTTGGGTCCCTCCAGCTCAGCAATGACTGCAATCTCTCACCCTGAGTTGCGATGTCCCCAACAACTGTCTGTATCCTCCCGGCGACGTGTCGTAGCCTGTCATACCTCATCCTAATCAAGTCTGGGCTCTTTGAGGTTGGGAACGTGTCAAATTCCTCATCAAGCTCATCTGGATGGGCAACATCAGCATATGATATCCTGGTGTTCATATGTGGTGGGACACGTGGCCGGAACCGGTAATTCCACAACCCAATCAAGAACATGTAGAGAAAGATCGTTGGAAGGATAAGGTCTGGATAGAAGACGAGCATAATGAAGAGCACATGAACCAAGACTGTGGTGACTGGGTTTTTCCACTGGCAAACGTCACCAAACCACTTCCCTGCAGCAATGAATCCAGAGAAGACTTGCATAAGACGGAAGAAGTTTGCTTTGCTTCGTCGCATGCTCCACAGGTGAGAGCGGGCGTCTGACATGAACTCAACAACTTCCCTGCGAACTGGTGGCTCCATGCGCCCCAGGCGCTGTGCAACAAGCTGGACAGCCTGGTGGCGTAGCATTTCCTGCTGGACTATTGACAGTGGCTGGGCATAGTGCATCTTGGGCAAGAGAGGCCGTGAGTATGTAAGGAACACATTGAGAAGGGATGTGACTGAGAACCTGATAGCAAGGTGGAGCTCTCCCATCTTTTTAACTCCTGACGGGTGGAGGACAAGCAGCGGATATGTGTGTGTGTACACCCGCCTAGTCTCAAGAGTTGAGATCCGAATTCGCACTTTCCCAATAGGCTTATCCATATGGCTGGGGGAGCTGTTGCTGTGGCTCTGGCTGTGGCTGTGATTGTTGTTGTTGTCTCCTCCTATGTGGCAGTTGTCGAACAGACCGATGGTGAGTACTGTTCCATGGTCAAATACATCCCATGTATACTGTTCATTAAATCGGGGGTTCAAGTTGTCAACTATTGTGCGTGTCCGCACCCATTTGTGGCCATACTTGGCAACACAATATGGATCACATGACCCCCTATCTTGCCTGGTCTTGGTTGGGTTGAGGCCATTTGCACTCAGAATGCCAACTTCAAGCACCCCTATTGGTGGTTTCCACAACTGCTTCATTGTTGGCCGTAGATCACTACAATACTGGGTTGACTCATCAAGCACATGATAACCACCTTCAAGGCAAACCCGAAGGCTTACCTTTGCATAGAATTTGTCTTCCTTCAGCTGGTTCACGTCAATTAGTCCGGGTCTTCTGAGATCAAACCACACTGGACGTACTGGTGCCTTGTGATCAGCCCTCTTTTGAAGCCTGGCAAGAGGTATGATAGCTTCACCAATCACCTCATCTTTGTTCTGTGCAACACGATCTTCTATTTGTATGATCAAGTCATCCTCAAAAGGCTCTGCTGCGACAAACATCATCTCTTCGTTCCACATGAAGTTTTTTGTTGGTGAGCGAACTTGCCTTGTCTTCAGCAGTTGGTGACCCAGCCTCACCTTTACAAACACATCAGGTATGTGGTGGTGCTCCATTGTGAATATATCCTGTGCCTCAATTACATTGACCCTGACATACCACATTCTTGGTGTAGGGTAAACCTTCCCACGGATATAGTTGTGAAGATGGGAATCAATTGGTGTTGATCCTGCATGAATGGCACTTGGAAAGCATTCGTCTGCTTGGGTTCCGTACCAGACTGCAAGCATCAACTCCCCTCTGTCTCTCATCCCATCCTTGCCCATGAGGCGATACCACTCTGGCGCCAATGGGCTGTCAGGAGGGACCCTTACAGGTACCTCATTTAGGTCAAGCATCACCCGGCCGACATAGTCATCCCGAAGAATGTCCTTATCCTTGACAACAACCTCCAGTGTCGATGACTGCACAACTTCCTTAGGGAAAGCGAATACCTCATCCCACTCAGGCCTCTGGTTCTTCTCAAAGAACTTTGTTTTCATTTTGTAGTTTCCAAGGTGCACCTCAACATAAGGGTCAAGACTCCCGGTGAGGTCCATGTGGGGCAGGTCACGGGCCTTGACCACACGCACAAAGAGAATGTGCATCTTCTCAACAAGGTCATATGCCCCAGCCTTCTCACCAGGCATCACCCGGCCATGAATAATACGCCCACCACCAAGCGTTGGGCTTGTCTCCTTGAGCTGAAAGTCTACAGGCTGCTGTGGACCTGCGGAATACATCCTTGCTACCTGAGGGGCTGCTTCAGCCCTGTTCCCTGCGGCAGAGTAGCTTCTCTGTTGCTGCTCTCCATAGGAACCTTGACCTTGACCTTGACCTTGAGCGTAGTATTGCTGTCCGGCAATTGGTGGTGGACGCTGTTGTTCCCGTGGCAAGTGTTGGAACTGTCGCACTTGATTTGTCCTGGTGTCTTGGAAAGGATTTGGAATAATATTGGCAGCTGCCTGCTCTTGAGCAGTGGTGGGTGTGCTTGCAAAATTGAAATCCTGACCTGGAGCGGACACCCTTACTGATGGATCATCTGTAAGGAAAACTCTGAGGCCAAGCTCACCTCGTGCACGTGATAATATCGTGCGCTTCTCCAGGGGGTAATGCAGGGGCGCCGCATCTGATTGGCTGACAAAGGATGTACCGGAGATGCGAACCTTGCCTAGGCAAGTCTTGTTATTGCTGACGCGGTTTGCATGGTACACATATGCTTCAAGCTCTTTCTCCTGGAGGCGAGATGGATCTGATATGTTGAAGAAGAACTGCTCATTCCAGACAGGGTTGATGTCCCCGTCTTTGATGGCTGTGCGGAACTTCTGGTCATCAAATTCAACCTCTACAAAGGCATTGGCCGTGCCCTGCTCTTTAGGGAGGAGGTCATGGGCACTGACAACCTCCACACCAAGCTTCAGATTGCTCATGATGGCGTGCCACCACCCAACAGAACCGTGTTATCCTGAAATAAGAAGACGCATATGTATTTTAGAAATCTGTCATTGCAAAACTTGAGCAGCTTGTACTACCTAGCAGTTTGACAAATGTTTGAGATCGCAGCAAGAGACTGTAAAGTGCTCATGGCAACAAGGAAGAAAGTTGTGCCGACTTGAAGTTGGTTGGGGAAATATTCTTGTGTATGCACACAAGTTTTACTTTGGCCCTACTCACAAGGAATCGAGTCACATCCACCGGATCATGTATACCTAGTACTCCCTCCGTTTCAAAATATAAGATGTTTTAGGTTTGTAAAGTAAATGAATCTAGACTTTTTTTAGTGTGTAGATTCATCGTAAGTTGAGTGAATCTACATACTAAAACAAGTCTAAATTCATTTTTTTCACAAACCTAAAACATCTTATATTTTGAAACGGAGGGAGTAGGTACTAAAAGCTAGAGGGAAATATTCGTAGAGATGCGCACAAGTTCTTTTTGGTTCCAAGGAATCAAATATTGGTTGGAGGAATCGACGTGTTTGTTTGGAGCATATGAGACACAAAAAAGTTGGCTAGAAAGTGCTGACAAGAACCGAAAGTATAAAGAAAGAAAAGTTTCAACATCGTAAAGGTGAATTGTGGCTGGTGTCCTGTATTGTGCTTAAAGTCTTTGGAGGATTATCAGTTGGGCAATCATTCAGCCATCAAGTGTTCATTTTCTTCCATGCAATGCAACACTGGCGATGACATGTGGTGCGTGCGCACACAGTCAGCTGGACCTAATCACTTAGTATTTTTTTTAAATTCAATCTAGATAATTGAATGCATAAGTATAATGTGGTGATACAGGTTAGTAATGGATATGAGCAGCATTTGGTAGACCAGACATGTGTGCAGGGATAGTGAGAGCCCACCGGCCACTTGCTTTCTGATTGAGACCTCCACCCCAACCACACAAGACTGCCAACGAACAGGAGGACCAAAAAAATGGGTCTACCGGGTCCGTCCGTATACACGGACCAAATAAAAGTGTGCCCCTACCTGTTACCCGTATAAATACAACCAGTCAGACCGTATAGTCATCACTCTATGCGGGTGACCAACTAGTTACTGATTTTTATTTACAATCCAACAAAAAAAACCTAAGGTCAGTATGAATATGGTGTCTACTATTTATTAGAACACATATGGTTTTTGCGTGGAAGACGCAAAGGACTAACAAGGATAGGTGACGGCACGGCATAAATGAAGCAGCACAAGTCGCACGTCAGAAAAAGCAGCATCTGAATTGTTCAATTCAACACTTATGGGATGTGTGGTGTGGTGTGGTGTGGTGCATCATCATGGACCAAAAGGTAGGCAGGTGGTGATGGGGGCTATCAGGCTATGGGATACGGTGGTGGTGTCGCCATTGAGTTTCGGGAAGTTCTCCACGATGTTGAGGCCCAGCAACAGATACCAGAATCGGGCAATAAATTCCAGTACCAAATCCATTGGTACGTACTGTATCACCGGAGAATAGTAGTAGTAATTGGGAAACTTCATTAAACATGTACGCAATTAATTGCTAAACCCGTGGAAGAAGAAACACGGGCGATGAGTGTACCGGACAAGGGAGCAGATCTGGATTCTTGAGAAAACAAAAACTCTTACTAATGGAAGCTTTTTCAAGAACTTGGGGGCTCTTTTTCTCTACCTTGAAATTTCTTTCAAGTACTACTTCCGAGAGCGTGTTCATAGTGTGAATTTTCACAGGAACATTAGGGATAAGCTTCTTCTACAGAACAAAACAATACAAAGGCGCACATCTCAACTATACTATGGTGATAAATTAGCAACCCAGGTGGTCTATGGAGGACCCTACTCTTCATCCCTAAACAACCAATGAAGAAAAGCATTGGATCCAGATACTATCTCCAAAATTCATTAGCAGAGTCAAACACGAGCAACAACGCAATAAAGATGGGAGAGAAAGAAAGAGGGAAGAAGAAGAGCCTAATAAACTTGAATTATCATTCATCGCCATAGCCACGGAGAAAACTGAACATGGAGGAGCACATGAAATTCAGGCAGAGAAAAGCTCTGCAAATTAGAGACAGAGAGGCAGGTAGTAACCTTGATGTGCTTCTTCAGCCGGGAAGCAGCTTCAGTTCTTGATCTGCAAATTAGAGATCGAAGGAGAGGAACGGCCGGACTATGCTGCCTGCTTGCAGACAACTGGCTACACATACACAGGGGAGCGGGAGGGGGGCAGTAAGCTTTAACCTATGGCCGTGGAGCGAGAAACACATGGAGCGGCTGTGGTTCTTGTGGGCTGCTCTCTGCTGGGTGGCATGGTTGTTGCGCGCGGTTGCCGTGTTGGATTAGCGGTCCATGTTTTAATCCATCGGAAATTACAGGAGAAGGGAGCGTGTGAACTGTCAACGCAGATTGATAGCAAAAGGCCAAAGCACGGACTGTTTAATACCGAGAGAAAAAATTGTATGTGGTGCGGGCGCCTCGTGAGATTATTCAATTGCACGCTCAGAAAATGAGGCAAAAGACACGTTTCTTTCTAGGATGTTTAATAAACTGTTAAATATAAAATTTGATTTTTTATTTGAAAAGAGCATATATTACCAATTACACCCTGTCTCTGCAACGACGCATTGTCCTAGTGGCCATACGGATGCACACAGCTAAAAAAGAAAGAAGAATTGTAAAAAAAAAAGTCCCACTATAGTTTCTCATTCATTTAAACAGCAATATTACCACCACCATGATAGCACCAAAAGTCTATCTTCTCCAAAAACGACGTTTTTAAAAAAAAAACAGTGCACAAACACCATCATCGTCGATCAAAGATCTAGGTTTCCACCCTGAAGAAAGTCCACGCTCTCAGAACAATACTAGGGGGGCGCCACCACCGTGGCCGACGCTGGCGGCAACGGCGGAGGGATGGGATCTGGAGGAGGGAGAGTCGGCGAACGGCGGAATCTGGGGGCCCTTCGGCGGCGCCTGGGGGTTGCCACGGGAGGGTGGGATCTCGTCTAGCACATAAAATTCGATGGATACTATAGAAGCATATTTGGCACCACTATGCTGATTTTTTGATAGATAGTAGGAGTAGTAACACTATAGTATTAAGTAATATCGAGCTGATGATCGCCTTAGCTATCGAGAGTTAGTTTTGATGTAAAAACACAATATTTTTTCCAAAACTTCACAGCGAAGACAAGATCGGTACAGATCACTCTTGCTAATCAGATTCCAGGGCAACATGCAATATACCTGCTATGTATAAACCGGGGACCGGCCCTTAGACTAAGAGGCAGAGCTGAACTGAATAGTATACTCGGGCGGGTGGGTTTTGCCCGGTAAATTGGTTGGCGCCATCGCCCTCGGCTTCACACACACGTTACCCTTCGACGTGGCCATCTGAATTTGTTTGTATCCTTGGTGCTCCATCAGCTTTCTTTCTTTCTTTCTTTCTTAGGTCCCTGCTCTCTTGTCTTTTGCTCCGAGTCTTTTAGCGATAATTGTGGCGCTACTCGTCTTCCTGCTTCTTCCGGAGTATATCATTTAATTTGCACTAGTCAAGTCAAGCCGTGTCGGTAATACATGTAGCAATAGTTGGATTAATCAGCTTCCATTTTCCCTTCTTGAATAGACTAGTACTGTGTATTTGAACCACTCTTGGCACGGTGATATTTCTCTTTTGTTCTGGTCCCTTCGGCATTTTCTTCAGACAACTCCCAACTCTGGATGTAGTGTTTTCTCGTTACTTCAATATAGTCCTAAATATTTGGGTTAAAAATAGTGTACACTTGACTATAATGTAAAGTTTGCTAGATCGATTTATACCACCATATCGACAAAAACATCTCATTCCTCAGATATACAACACCACATATACCACATCAATGTTATCTCCACACATATGCAATCTTCATCTTGGCAGCCCAAAATAATAATGTCATGTTCAAAGGACAAAATACATACCTCAATGAAAGAACTCTAACATTCTAAGTTGCAAGAAAGATAAAAAATAGATCACTTGTTATCGTCGTTGACTTCCCAAAGAAGGATGGAAGACGGAAATAACTAAGGTTTTCCAAGACATTAGAGCAACTCTAACCGATCCCCAATAAATGATTAGAGGACTATTTCGGTCGCTAACTGCCGAAGCCACACCTAACCGAAATACTAAAAGTCCTTAGAAGACTATAAATGCGATTCGACGGACTAAAACCGACCCCTCCTCTCCCAAATTTAAGCGGCCGCCGAGCGAGGACTAAAATCCTCACCGCCCACCGCTTCTGCTCCGGCCGCCACCATATCCACCGCCACCACCGCTTTCGCGCTGGAGATGGCCGGTCCTTCCCTCCGCCGCTCCCCACCTCCCATCCTAAGCGCTATCCGAGGTCGCGGTGGCTCGCGTGGCCGTTCCGGCGACCTCCTGCTGCCTCCATGTAACACCCTCGGATCGGCCCTAGTTTTAGCGATTCCTGCCAAACCCGCATAGAAACAATTCAAAGGTGCCCACCAGGCACTTTTGTGTGGGTAGAAAACAAAAAAAATACCATTATACATTAGTCCACGATGGAACCCACAAAAAAGATAAAAACAATAGTGACTCAATGATTTAAGAATACAGATATTCGATACAAAGATCCAAATTACCTTTAAAACGCTACAACATCCGAGTACGAATAAGAAGCCGAGGTCGAGGCGGCTCGCGTGGCCGTTCCGGCGACCTCCTGCTGCCTCCGCCACTGCATCCCTACTACCACGGTGTCTGGCAGCGGGAGTGGGGGACGTGGGTGGCCGAGATCACCGACCGGAACACCGGTCGACGCATCTGGCTCGGCTCCTTCCAGAGCGCGGTGCAGGCGGCGTGGAGACACGACATCGAGAATGTCGGCCTCCACGGCGACAAGTGCGGCCATCTCAACTTCCCTCTCGACACCCTGAACCGGGGACCGGCCCTTAAACTGAATAGTATACGTCGACGGTTTTCCCCAACCGAAACCCCAACCTTATCCTTGAGAGTCGACCTTCGTTCACCGTCGCCGCCCCTCTCCTCCCTACTCTCCGGTGGCTATGGAGGCCGGCGAGGAGATGGAGTAGGTGGTAGGCTTCTTCTATACCTAGTAGTAGTAGTAGGCTTTGTTTTTGTGTGTCCCCATGTGGCTTCTGGGAGTAGTTCGTCTGAGCTCCTCGACTGGCCCCGGCAAGGCCTAGGTTGGTCGTTGCCTGTTGCGGCGCTCTGGCGGCAGGAGCTTCCGTGGGCGAGCTCGTCTAGCCTAGGGATCTCCGACAATAAGGTCGAGTTTGGGGGCTCTGCTGCTCCGCTGGTCACGCACACCGGCGGACAGCCGCTGCTGCACTTCTCTGAGATTCTTCCATGGAGGAAGATGAGGGAGGAGTCCAGGGAGAGCTCGGATAATAAGTGCAAGCTTCTTCTTCACTAGGTGCCTGATGCTTTGCTCTTCCTCTTGGTCGGCCGAGGAGGCGAGGGAGAGAAGGAGCTCATCTCGGTGCTCTCTGCTGAAGCAAGAAGGGGAAGATGTGGCCTGTGCGTGCTTGCGTGCAGGTCGGAAGCTGATGTTCTGCGGAGGTCATCCACGAAGGTCATGCTTGGTGACGTGACCCTAGGCCACAAGAGGCCACTCCTTGCCGTGTTGTGCTGGTGGCACCATGGTTTCCTCTTCCTCCAGGCCGTTGTGCCATTGCGGAGGATCTTCGATCGAGGTGCGGTGCTCCATCCAGCTGGTGAACCAAGTGGCAATGTCCCCGGTGTCGCCGGCAACGGCCGTTGCCTTTGATCTTTCATCGCCGGCGGAGAAGGACCCGATTGCTTTTTAGATGTTTTAGTCCAGGTCCTTTTTGTAAAATATATGGCTTTCTCTACTAACCCTGTCTGGAGCAGGGACTTTTATGTAATAATACCCGCCATTTAATGCAGCTTCTGGGGCCTTCGTGCCCCTTCACTTGTGTAAAAAAAAATTAGTATACGTCGGGTGAGTTATGCCGGGTAATTGGTTGGCGCCATCGCCCTCGGCTTCACACACACACACGTTACCTTTGGATGTGGTCATCTTAATTTGTTTGTATCCTTGGTGCTCCATCAGCTTTCTTTCTTAGGCCGCTGCTCTCTAGTCTTTTGCGCCGAGTCTTTTCGCGATAATTGTGGCGCCACTCGTCTTCCTGCTTCTTCTTAGCTATCATTTGCACTAGTCAAAGTCAAGCCATGTCGGTAGTACATGTAGTGATAGTTGGATTAATCAGCTTCCATTTTCCCTTCTTGAATAGACTAGTACTGTGTATTTGAGCCACTCGTTGGCACGGTGATATTTCTCTTTTATTCTGGCACCTAAGGCATTTTTTTTTCCAACACCCTAGGCCCACGGTTCCACCGGACTAGCTCTATCAGTATCACACATGAACTTTGCGACCCATGAGATGTAACTTTAATATTTCTGAACTAAGTAACAAAAAGTTTTTGATGCAGAAGGCTGGGGTTATCGCCATTTTGAAAAAATAACGTGAACTTTGTGAGAGAAGAAAGGAGTAGTCATGGAGAAACATGCAGTTCTCAAAACATTCAACACATCAGATAGTCTCGTCATCATGCTTTATTAAAAAAAATATGATGATAAGTTGCTGTGCATAGTTATGAGGAAATTGAATTCAGAAAGATTGAAATAATTACGTACATAGAAATTGATGTGATAGATACTGGTTGAGAAACGAGAGTAACCGGATCCAATTGACCGTCCTAACGTACGACCACATATAACACACTACAGCACGCGACGGCTACGCAGACGGCAAAAAGCTCTCAGCGTAGCCAGCTTTGCCGTCGGCATACGCTACGCCGAGTTCTGCCGTCGGCGTAGCCCCCTCGGCGAAGGTCTCCCTCGGCGGAGCAAAAATGGCCGTCGGTGTAGCAAACAACCGTCGGCGTAGAGCTACGCCGACGGCCGAGGCGGGCCCGTCGGCGTAACGGCCATCGGCGAACGGCGGCGCTGCCGTTAGAAGGCCGCTAACGGCGCACCGTATACGCCGACGGCCCTACCCTCGGCGAAAACCCTGATCTCTGTGCACACTCGGATCGTCTACCCCCCTAGACGTTTCTCTGACAGGGGTAGCCCGGCGTAGCTCTCTCTTGATTTGTGTTTGTTTAGGTCATAGGGTGATGTAAAACCATGTTGGTTCACAAGTTGGGGCACTATCCTACCCGGTTTCACCTAAACGGGGAGATTCCCCCCTTATACAGGTCCGGAACCTTCGCCTCTAGGTTAGAGCGCATGCATACGAGGGGGGACACATGCAAACACCTATACCAACCTCTCACCACACTCACACACATATGCTAGGGACACATGCAAGTTTTCATCTGATTCCGATGTTCTTATGGTCTTCCTCCGGCGAAACCCTGATCTCTGTGCACACTCGGATCGTCTACCCCCCTAGACGTTCCTCTGACAGGGGTAGCCCGGCGTAGCTCTCTCTTGTTTTGTGTTTGTTTAGGTCATAGGGTGATGTAAAACCATGTTGGTTCACAAGTTGGGACACTATCCTACCCGGTTTCACCTAAACGGGGAGATTCCCCCCTTATACGGGTCCGGAACCTTCGCCTCTAGGTTAGAGCGCATGCATGCGAGGGGGGACACATGCAAGCACCTATACCAACCTCTCACCACACTCACACACATATGCTAGGGACACATGCAAGTTTTCATCTGATTCCGATGTTCTCGTGGTCTTCCTCCGGCAAAAACCCTGATCTCTATGCATACTCGGATCGTCTACCCCCCTAGACGTTCCTCTGAAAGGGGTAGCCCGGCGTAGCTCTCTCTTGTTTTGTGTTTGTTTAGGTCATAGGATGATGTAAAACCATGTTGGTTCACAAGTTGGGACACTATCCTACCCGGTTTCACCTAAACGGGGAGATTCCCCCTTATACGGGTCCGGAACCTTCGCCTCTAGGTTAGAGCGCATGCATGCGAGGGGGGACACATGCAAGCACCTATACCAACCTCTCACCACACTCACACACATATTCTAGGGACACATGCAAGTTTTCATCTGATTCCGATGTTCTCGTGGTCTTCCTCCGGCGAAAACCCTGATCTCTGTGCACACTCGGATCGTCTACCCCCCTAGACGTTCCTCTGACAGGGGTAGCCCGACGTAGATCTCTCTTTTTTTGTGTTTGTTTAGGTCATACGGTGATGTAAAACCATGTTGGTTCACAAGTTGGGGCACTATCCTACCCGGTTTCACCTAAACGGGGAGATTCCCCCCTTATATCCGGAACCTTCGCTATATCTACAAGAGAAACTATCGTCCGCTCCTCATTAGGGTTGACAGAACCACTTGCGATAAAAGCATTCAATCTTTGAACAGCTTCTCCAAAATGTGTGATACATAAAATTCACACACACTTCATGTGGCGTGGTGAGTGCTATTCAGAACCACATGCGATAATAACACTTACAAACATATAGAAATTTCTCGGGGTGTGAGAAGATTCGCAACGACATTTCACGTGGACGTGTAGACTGCTATTTAGAGGGTACGGAATTATCCAATTAATAAAAAAATATAAATAATTGATACAAATATAAAATAAATGAAAAATACAGAAGGCTACGCCGAGGGTGACCGTCGGCGTACGTTGCTGGTACGCCGAGGGTCGCCGTCGGCGTATACTATGCCGAGGGTCGCCGTCGGCCTAACGGACGGCACCGTTAGCGCGCCGTTCGTGCTGGTCGGCATGTGCCACGCGTCCGCTTGCTACGCCGAGGGCCACCGAGGGCTGGCCAGTTGGGCTGACCTGGTCCGGTGATACGCCGACGGCCCCGACGTTTGGCCATCGGCGTAACAAACGGCCGCCGGCGCATCTGGCTATTCCTGTAGTGACATAAAACGTTAAAACTGAGGCTCGGTCGTTTGGAGATGACCGGGTGCCGTTGAAGTTGGTTTGAATCCGAGACATCACACTTTTTAAAATGAATTGCCTATTCGGCTGCGAGTGGTGTATGCTCAAACGAAGCACACATGCATGAAACAATGATGGGTTGTAGAAAATGGAAAAACCATAATGGTATTGATTCAGATGAATGTGTAGATTTGATTGGAGGCTGAACAGTATTTGTTTGGCCCAGTTCAAGCCTTTGCTGTGACGACCGAAAAAAGTCTATAAACCATGTTTAATATAGAATTGGAGTTCTAACGAGCACTCCTTTTCTGCTATCTCTGTCTCCCTAGCTTTATCAGTTTTTATTAACATTGTGCACTAATTGAAGTAGTGGTCAAGTTGTGGGCTCCTAAATTGATTGGTAATGGCCAGGCTTGAACGAATGATATGATATAGAAATAAAATGACGTGCATGACAAAGGAGAGCATGGGTCCAAATCTGAGAGATGTGCATAAGAACCATCGCTGTACTTGACGTGGACCTGGACTCCATAGCAAGTCAACACAAAAATCACATGGGAAGCGAAAAAAAAAGTAGCTAGTTGCTTTTACAGACAAGCTACAACAACCGTAATATCATGCCCGCATAATCACACATGCATATTTTTTGCTACTTAAAGTAAAAATGATGCTACATTTTGATAATACTTTTTCTGATAAGAGAAAGATGCTAAGTTTGTTTACAACTTTGGTTCTGCTTTATTATTTTAAGAACCAATCAGTCAGGCACCAGTGTGCTATTAATATAAAACTTTCACCAAGATTGAAGAGGTGGATGATATCTCATCATATATAGGTGACGTACCATATGTTACATGTGGAAATAAATAACGGGTTCAATCATTATTCCTAACAATCACATGTTCTATACGCACTATTTTTATTATGTTACTTCCTCCATTTTAAAATATAAGATGTTCTATCTTTTGTGAAACTAATGTTTTTTTTTTTTTTTGAAAGAGGAGAGCCCCCGAAGGGGCAGGAAGCCATATATTAAAATAAAACGGTGGAGTTACAGATTTTCACGTCGGACCCTAAAAGAAAGAGAATTACAAACATGCCCAAACGCTTTGCACAAAGAACCCTACAGAAGATCAGAAGAACGCAATCAGGTTCATCTTCCAGACCGCCTCTGCAACAGGAGGGCCTCGCAACGGAGGTTGAAGAGTCGCCGGTGCTCGCCGGCGAGCATGATGGCCTCGACCTAGCCAAGATAATCGGGTGGCACAAAGCTTCCGATTTGGATCTGCAGAAGAAAAGGTTGGCTTCACATCTCCAAGACTGATCATCGCCGTTGCACCACGGGGATCCAATACCTCCCGATGCCACCACAACACCCAGAAGGAGAAGACCCAACATGGAGCAGCAGCGAAGAGCAGCCAGAGTTCGTCGACCCCGCGCGGGGAAACCGAGCCTCCCCCTCAGAGCTCCTGCCCGAGATGAGGATGGAGAGCCGTAGAAGAGGCGGTGTTGACGAACCCACAGTGACTCCCTGGAAAGAGAGCCACACGACCACCAGACCAAGGACGGATCCAACTTCCAGCAATTCCACCCTCCCTCGCCTCCACGGCCGGTCAAGGGGGAAATAGCTTCAATAGTCAAATCATGGCGATAGAGCTCCACCTCGCCTCCACGGCCGGCCAGGAGCCAAACCACCAACTCGCGTCCACCGATCTGATGCAGAAAACAGCACTTATTTGAAAGGGGCCTCACCTTAGACTCCAACACCACCATCCACCACCTCGGTGGAAAGGTAGCAGGGGAAGAAGGCGGTCGACCGGCGCTGTGCTGAAACACCGAGCCGAAACGAGAACCCCACCCCTCCAACAAACCAGCATCGTCGCACCTGGATCCTCTCTCCCCCTCGCCGCCACGGCCGGCCAGCCAGAGAGGATGCAGGGGAGCCACGAACTGGACCAGGGAGAGGAAGAGGGGGGCCTTATTAGCGGAGATCTCTGCAGATGCGCCACACACCACCCGCTCCCACCATCGGAGCAACAGCAGAAGGCAGCAGCATCCCCAGATGCGTCGAATACGGCCAGAGAGAGTCGACGCCCTACTCCAATCTACGGGCATAAAGCCACAAGACCTAAATCTAGACCTACCTACTACTCCGGCGCCTCCCCCTTGCCATCTCCGGCCAGCAGAGCCGGCGGAGATAGCTCGGGGGGAGCCCGGCTGCTCCTGGTCAACACGCAGAGAGGGGAGGGGAAAGGGAGCTTCGAGGAGGGGCGGTTTGTGAAACTAATGTATAGTGAACTTACACACTAAAAGACGTCTAGATACATATGTTTCATAAAAGTTAAAACATCTTATATTATAGAACGGAGGGAGTGGAAGTTATTGCTGATCCAGGCAAAATGAGTTATAAATGGTTATAAACCTTTGCATTAGGTAAAATTATGCCGATTGAAGTATTGATAAACAATAATGCAAACTGGATAACCAAACGCTGGTGAAAAGCACTGTTAAATCTATAAATGCCTAATATAAAAGGCACAAGATTGATGGATCCAGAGTGTGGGTGAGCCATCAAAGAGCTATATAAAAGATGTCAAGATTCAAGAGTGCATAACTGTTGTCTTGTCATGTCACCTAGTGAAATTATATTGTGTGAATTATGTCCAATAGTTTCCCATAATACCCATCATTTCTTTTATTAAAGTTGAACTTTCTTATGGTACTCCACCACCACATATTGTTAGTTGGAGTAATACTTATCACCATATTACTTGCCCTAATACTTTTGTGCTAATGTTTTTATGTGTACCTTATATTTTTAGATAGGATAAGACAATATATAGAATCTAATTAATATAGTCAAACAAAACAAAAACCTAGATGATAAACTTTGTAAAAAATGATAGGAAACAATCTTCCTTCTACTAACAATGGACCATAAAGAGCCATGTAAATGATTCAGAACCAACATGATTATGGACATACATGAATAGGAAAAGGGGATACAAGAGCGTCCACGTGTGGCTCATCGTGTCGATGAGGAATTAGACAAGTTTGGGCCTCCCTTCGGATAATAAACCTACTCATGTGTGTATGATTATAGCGATCTTGAAAGATCGCCCCTCCCTCTCGCCCCCGTGCCGCGACAGGGGGGCAACCCTAGCCGCCGCCTCAGCCCCCCAACTCCCCTCCCTCCTCTCTCCCCCGCTGCCATCTTGGTCGTGGCCAGGCAAAGCCTAGGCGCTGCCGGCGAGGGGGGGGGGGTCTCGTCTTCCCCGGCGTAGATCGGCGGCACGGGACGCCAATCCTCATAGCGGATGGTGTGCGCGTCGGCCACCTCAGCGGCGTGGCATCTCTGGTGTGTGGCGGCAGCGGCATGGCTGGAGGAGCAGCAACGTGGCGGACGACGATCTGATGCCCCTCGTCCCTCTAGCCAAGAAAACTCCCGGGGAAACCTCAGATCCCGCGGGATCAAGCGATGGTGGTGTCATGTGCATCGTTCCCCTCTTGAGGGCATCACTTTTGGACTTTTCACCGGCTGTAGGGACCAGCGGCAGTGGTGCCGAGGTTGCGGTGGCCTCGTTTCTTCGCGTCGCTGGGCTTCGAGTGCGAGATCTGCAGCAACTTGCGGCGGGGAGGTGGTGGTTGCAGGCAACAGCCTGCAGTCGGTCTAGCGGCGGCACGCTGGCCGCACTTTGCTCGCTGCAACGTCTCATGGCGTCGCATGAGTTTGGACATGGGGCGGCGGCCCGACTTTTTCGACGGCGGCAACCTCTGTGGTCATGTGGATGACGCGAAGGCTGGATCTTCGCTAGTGGTTTCCACTTCGAGATCAGGTTCGTTTCGACTCAACAGGTGCTACGCAATGGTCCTAGAGGAGGTGTCAAGTCATGCCTGACCGGCGGTGGCGATAGGCCTGATCCCGGCGGGTGCTATGCACGACATCTCCTCTGGGGCGTCAAGTCATGCCTATTTGGTCGATCGAAGGTGGTGCGACTGTGCTAGAAGCGTGGCGGTATGGGACGTCTCGTTTCCAGTCTCTTCTCCAGCGGTATCTAGTCAGCGAGTTGTCGTTGTCGGACAGGTGATGATGGTATAAGCTTCTTCATCGAGTCTACACACTTCAGTGGAAACATTGATGGCATTGTGGACGTATGCTCGCGTCGTGTCCTTGATGAAGGTGGTGTCCTGAAGCTCGTCTTCGGGGATGAAAATCCTGAGCTCGACCATTGGTTGGACTCGTCACTATCGGCGGGTGTGCGGCTTTTCCTTCTTGAAGGCTTTGTCTAGAAGCTGTGTATTTTTCTCTTTGTTGTAGTCTTTGCCATATGGTTAGTGGTAGTCTGGTGAAGTTACTGTCGTGAGGCTTTGGCCTCGGGTTTGTTTACTTTGTAATTCTCGCACTCTTGAAATAAACGGGTTGTATGCATCGTTTCGATGCAGAGGCCGGGGCTTTGTTCCCCTTTTCGAAAAAAATTTAATTAACACAAGCTAAATGCCAGTGTGTTTCTATGGATTAATAAGATGAATGATATTGATTGCGTGTTTCAAATATGAAAGGGTTATCTTAGATCGTTCATACGCTTTTTTTACCAGAAAACAGTAGGAGAGGCTCCTACTGCTGCATTGTATTAATCAAAAACAAAGTATTTACATGATTGAGGTGTGTAAGAACACCAAGTGCAAATGATTAAAGTCTATCTATAAACAAAGATATAGTCTGTTCCAGGTTTTGGCTAACCCTGAACCTAAGTAGATTAAGGTCTGACTTAACTCTGGCCCTCCAAGACTCTCTGGAATGTCCGACTCCTTTAAAAATTAGATTGTTTCTTTCTTTCCAAATGCCCTAGGAAGCAATTGTAAAAATCTCACAGAATAGTTGATGTTGGAAGTTAGACTTGGCTTGGCCTAGTCTATTGAACCGATCAGCGGTAGTATTCCAAACAAAGTTAAGCTCTGTCCAACATGCAGCAGTGAAAGGACAGTCAAAGAATAGATGTGGTCTAGAGTTTCTTCCTCCCCAGTAGTGCATAAAGGGCACATAAAATTTTGTCCAATATTAAAGTGCCTTCTTCTGAGCATATTTCTAGTATTCAATATGTCAGACAGTAGTAACCAGAGGAAAACTTTAAGCTTTGGCCATAGCTTCGATTTCCAAATCCATGAGAAAGGGTCAGGAGTGGTGATCAAACGGAAACATAATTTGTAATATTTTGCTGCTGTGTATTTAGCTCCCCATTTGTAAGTCGAGACATCACTTTTAGTACATTTAGTGAAACTGCTGCTGTAATGTCTTGTAGTTTCTGATATTCTTCAAAAGCTTCCATTGAGAGCGGAAGATTAAAAATCTCTGCCATGTGAGAGGCACTGCAGTAAGATATAACCGAGATATCTGGATCTTCAGCAAATGAGTGCAGTCTAGGAAACTTTTCCTGAAGTAGATGAAACTGTTTCATTCGTCCTTCCAAAACAACGCGGTGTTTCCCTGTCCAAGAGTGCAAGAGGCAATTTTCCTCTAAAGATGGGTGATAGTTTCAGTACTGTCCAACAGCCGCTACATGAATATTTGCACTGCATGTGAGAACCCGTTCATTTACCACAGAATAGAAGATATATAGTATCTCGTAAGGCCAAATTCGGATGAGTGTGACAAAAGACTGTTCAACCGAAAAACTTCATCAGCTCAGCCGAAGATGGTTTTCATTCGTCAGCATACCGGGCGGGAGAGACACTCATCAAAGAGAAGGCGTGAGAAAGACAAAAAAGTGCCATCGGGTGTTCAACACATGAGTGATTCTCAAGAACCACTCATCGCAAGATTCCACGAGGATCTGATGGAATAGTACTCAGTCTCTTATCCGTGGTACTGTATCTTCAAGAGTATATATCTTGTGAGTTCTGAATAGTGAATACAACAGACTGGAAGGGCTGATTTGAGTCTGTATGTCCAGAACAGCCTTAGCACATCTCACTCTTATTTTATTTTATTTGACACCAGATTTAGGAGTAAATTGCACCGGAGTCACATAACTTGTTCCGCACGTGCACTTAAGTCACGGAACTTGCAAACTGAACTAACAAGACACATAACTTGCAAACCCGTGCACCCGTGATCACAAAACCGGTCAACTGAGTGGTTTTTGACCAAAACCGATCATATTTAGACTAAAACTTTACAATAACCATATTTTATTATCAAATACTATGTATGCATTCGTGAGCATGAGATAGAATTTGTGGCTCCCAAGCTTGGTATTTGAAAAATTCAAAATCTGTACCTTTTCATTAAAAAAATTCAAAATTTATTTCGTGAAATATGTGTGGACTGAATGACTATGGCAAGTTTTGGTGAAAAAATCGTTTTATTTTGGGCTATAGAAGAAAAAAGAAATTCCCAGCTATATATCGTATAAAAAACCACGTATTTTTGTTAGAGATTTGTCTTTTTTATATTTCATTCACAAAATAAAACATATTTTTGTCTAATTTTTTTTGGTACCTTAGGAATGTATAAATATTTGTGCGTAATTGTTTTCAGATTTTTTTGAGTCTTATAAACTTTTTTTTTTGAAAAACGAGCTCCAGTGAGCGGTTTTGGTCAAAAATCACTTAGTTGACTGGTTTTGTGACCACGGGTGCACGGGTTCACAAGTTGTGTGACTTGTTAGTTTAGTTTGCAAGTTACATGACGTAAGTGTATATACGAGACAAGTTGTATGACTTTCAGTGCCATTTGCTCCGAGGTTAGCGCTCCCAAAAATATGTCACGCCATAAAATATAAGGTATTGAAGACCCGATGCGTCTAGATGCAGAGCCGCCTAGTTATATCAAAATTCAGTGGTTGCGAGTTTTGGGGCCTTATATTTTGTAGAAAAAGATGCATGTGGTGTGGCAACGTCATTTCACCATGTATCTTAATTGGCATACCTCACGGACATACAGAAATAAAATAAAGCGATTCTTGGGAGCCTAGATGCAGAGCCATTGACGTGGAAAACAACCGATGGATGTAAGTTATGCTATAATAGATGCTGTAATGAGTATAATTTGAAGAATATTACCATGCATGTAAGCATATTTGGCACCACTCTATGATTTTTTTTATAAAGAGCCACTTTTAAAAGAACCAATATATTCTTTAGAGATCAGAGGTAAAAAAAGTTAATTTACCGATAAAAAAGTTACCTTTATAACCACCCAGTTACTAAGTGGCGTTTGATGTCATCAAAGTACTCATCCGGTGACGGTGATTAACATGATTTCATGGTCGAAGGATTAGGTTACTATGTATCTGAGCTAATCAAATTAACCGAATAATTACATGAAAAACAAAAGTGGGTGCGACCGGATGCTCTAAACCCCTGGAAAGTGTGGCTGAAGCTGGTGTAGTTGTCCGTGATGTAGCGGTTTTTTTTGTGCTAGCAGAGTGTCGGAAATATGATCATATAACTGACCCAGGAATGACTTAACTAATTTTTTTTGAAGAAAACCATATATTTCATTAGACAACCGAGAGATTACATATATGGTCAATATCTAAGATAAACATGCTTGTTAAGCAACTTTGCACAAAGAACTCCGCAAGTAAAATTACAATTTCACCCTTGGAAAAACTTGTGCCTCGTCGTCGTCCTCCGCCACCACCATGGTAACGTCAGAAAAAGAGGCGAACAACCGTCAAACCTAGAACAGGGAGAGCACCATCCCATATGAGGATGCTTTTCGAGCTGATGAACCGAGTCGTCACAAGCGACGAGGCCGAGACTTTGTGGCATGCCGACCGGGGATCTTCCTCGTGGTCACCAGAACCCGACACCATCGTATTCATTCGATGTGGTCAAAGAAGAGAGAAGTTGTCGCATGCCATCTTTCTGTAGGGGTTCATAACATGGAAAACAAAAAAAAATCTACCGCATGCACACAAACAAGCCAAGATCTATCTACTAGATTTTAGCAAAGAGTCGATTAGAGTACTCACCCTCGAAGATTTCAAAGCGGTTAACGAGAGCATATTCTTGTGGGTGATGTAGTCATATACTTGCCGATCTCAAGATCGCGTAGACGATCCTTCCGGTGCTGCGTTCTGGCAGCGCTTCCGCAGTCGGTCACACGTTCGGTACTCGATGAAGACCTTCCTCTCCCTTGTTCCAGCAGGCAGCGGAGGTTGTAGTTCTCCCCTCGCGATTCCGGCAACACAACGGCGTGGTGTCGGAAGTAGAGGGAAGATCCCGCAGGGCTTCGCCTAAGCCGGTGCGGGTTATGGTGGATCTAGGGTTTCCGGCGATCTAGGTTTAGAAGGCCGGAGAGGAGGAGGTGGAGTCGACGGCGGCTTGGGCGGCGGCGACGACGCTGGGTGGAGAGGGCTGGTTGTAGTGCTTTGGGGCAGCCCCTCTCCTCTATTTATGAGAGGGAGGGCAGCTTGGGAGAGGGGAGTTTGAATCCTTTCCTACACCCAAGTTGGAGAGAAGGAAGGACTCTTTCCTTCTTCCACTAGGAAACTATTTGTCACATACCAAGTTTTATATTTGTTACTCCATAGCATACATGTCATTGCATCATGATCATCATTGCAAAAATTCAATTTGAAAAAGTTTTGGCAAAACAATTCACTCGCAATTGCATTTTGACACCTACGCGTGAATGCTCGGTTTTACCATGCTTATGTTAAAAATAGTGCATTTTAGTTGTTTGGAAGGCACAGGTGCATAGAGGGTTCCGTCACGAATCCGTAGCACTTTGAATCGCCTCAACCGGAGCTTCATAGCAAATTTTATAGCGATCTGAATTTTCAGCTTATATTAGACAGTTTCTGTCAGATAAATTCAGCTAACAAATCATCAGGAAAAAGGAAAAAGAATAATCAAAAAAAAGAAGAAAGGGCGAGCCAGCTAGCTGGCCATTGCTGCCAGCCAGGGGCCCGAGCAGCCAGCGCCAGCTGGCCAAAGACGCACAAGTGATAGTAGGCGCTGCCGCCACCGCTGACGAGCGGGACCCGCCCGTCAGCCACCGCGTGCCACCGCCAGGCGGGACCCACTTGTCATCCTCCTGACCGTGTTCTTCCCCAACTCAACAGCCACTCCGATTCTTGCGGGAATTCGCGTCGAATCCGAACGTCCCCGCGTGATTTTTGCCTACCCTCTTAAATCCCTAGATCCCCTCTTCGAAATCCCCCAAACGCTATCGTCCGGGACGCCTCCGTCTTCGTGAAATCGCTCGCCGGAGTTTGGAACCGCCGCCATTGCCACGGTAAGCCACCGCCATGACCCCTCGCTTTTTTTCCCATTGGAACCCGCGCCACCCGTGACCCGCCCTTCTTCCTGATCGCGGCCCAGCGCGAACCGCCGCCCGGACGCGGAGTCCGCCGCCACCTCGAGGAGCTCCGCCACCTCGCCCCTGACGCCGTTGCACCACCCGCCGCCGCCGAGGACCGCCGCCGCCGTCACCACGACCTCGCCACCGCCGCCTGCCGTCTTCTCCGGTGAGCCTCCCTCGCGCGCCTCCCCTCTGCCGTCTGATTCGCATCCAACGGTCCAGATGGACCTTTGACTAGTCTGGTCAGGGCGCTGACTGGTCAGTGCCACGTTGGCGTGGTCAAATGGTCACAGTTGACCGAGATCTTTAATTCGAATTATTTTTAGCAGAAATTATATGAATCTTGTAACATCCATAGCAAATAATCTACTGGGCCAAAAATTGAAAATAAAATATGTATGGATTCTGTGTTTCACGTAGAATATTGCTGTACAGTTGTTTCATACTTTTGAAGCAAGGATTTATCTTGGTTAATTAAATAGTTTAATGTCCTTTTTAGAGTATTAAATTCATAGTAAAAGTTCTACAACTCCAAAAATTGCAAATAAGATGTCCCTGGAATCAGTAGAACAAGAGGAATCTTACAGTGAATTAAAAAGGTATACTTACAGTATTGTAATTTGCAGAATATATAAAAAGGCTTACTGGAGTATTTTAATTACTCAGGGAATTATATAAATCCTTTTTGGGTGATTCCAATTGGTACTGGTTCTATTTTAGGTTGCCTACACAGTGGATATTTTTCCAAGATTTTACAAATAGTTTATTAGCAGTGGCTAAATATTTGGTTTCTAGCTCAATTGTTTGGGCATTTAAAATTGCATGCTTTGTTTTCTATGCACTTAAAATGTTTTCCATCATGCATACAGTAGGTATACTGAATAAGAATATATGAAGCTATTGTAGCAATGTTCAACTTTTCATGCATGCATCTTGCATTGTCATTGTTTGTATATGATTGTATATGGTTTGTTTATGTGATTGCAATTGTATCGTGTAGATTGTGACGAGTGCAATGCTTGCTCGTGTGTGGATTGTTCGTTCGACCTCTACAACCAAGGCAAGGAGATGCTACCTTGTTCATGATATGGTCTTATTACTTTCATTGCATTGTTGTGTATTTTGTAGATGCATGTGTAGGATAATACTATCGTTATGCCATGTCCTATTATGTGGTAGGGTTTTCCTATAGATGAGCCACCGTTGGTAGATGTGCTTAGCCATGCTATGACAAGCGAGGGCTGGTTTACATCACTGAAAGTTGTTTCTGAATGTGTTGGTTTGCGAAAACTAAAAATAACTTAATCAATGAATCTCCTGTGTGTGATGTGATTGGTAATTTTTGGTGGTATCATTGCGGAAAGGCACCCAGGTATCAAGAGAAAATGATTGGCTTCTTTATTTTGTAGCTTACGTGTACAACCATGTGTCAATAATGAAATGGACGGTTGGTTGGACTCAGTAGGTTGTGGTAACTCGAACTGACGTATCCAGAGATGTAGAATTTTGGTAGGTTGGACCGGTGCGTGTCGGGTTTGGGGAGCTACTTCCCGAACGGTCCCTTCTTGGACTTCTCCCTATTATCACCCAATATGAGAGTGGTGGTACGAGCTGGGCTGGCCAAGTCACATGGGTAAAGTGTACTAACCCCTGCAGGGTGTATAAACTAATCGATTAGCCATGTCCCCGATTATGGACATCTGAGTTGCTTGATATTGATTTCATGACATGTTTCTCGCTCATTCTAATTTCCTAATTGCTTTAATGTTGATGGGTTAACTTAATTGAGATCTTTTCAAAGAAAATCAAAAACTGTTTAAGAAAGTAGGACAAAGGTATTTGCAAATGCAAGCTAGCCACAGCTCCACTTGCCAGATATGCATGTAGATGTTAGCTCTATTGTCTCATTTAATAGCTCTACTTTCCATACATTCCATGCATTGACCCTTCGAGGCTTCTATGTTTCATGTTGCAGGATATTCCGATTCTGAGTGATCGATTTAGGCCACGGTACTCCACTCGGCACTTGTTCACTTGTGGGAAATTTGAAGAATGGAGGATTTATTCTATTATGTTGCTACTTGAATAAGTTGAGCTAGCCTTGAGCTAAGCCTTTATTGTAATAATGATACTCTGGATCTTCATTATTTATGATACACAGATATTTTGCTATTTTATTCATCTTTATTCTATTGTGAGCCAATGAACCGATCCAGGGATTGGCATGTCACATAGAAGCTACGGTCTTTTCAGAACCGTAGTGTTACAAGATGGTATCAGAGCCCGTGTGTCGACGGTAGGATCGTGACCTAGGTTTGGATTAGGAAGCCATAGAATTATTAAAGCTTATATTAACTCCGTCTTTCATCTTATGCCTTTCACTCTCGTAAATCTTTACCATATGCTATTCTTACACTTTCCTCTTTTAATGGATAGATGGGAGAAGTCATGTTATGGGGTAACCCTGGGGTTGGCCCGATCTTTCACGAACGCACTTAAGCAAGATCCAAGAGGTGGGTGGATAATACGGTGCTCCTTGGTAGGAGCATGAGACCAATAGATATAAGTCCTCAAAGGGTTTCCTTAATATCTATTATTATCCAAGTCTAGGGTTTACAATAGAGGGTGGGGGGCTATATGTAGTCCAGCCACAAAAACAGGGGTAGTTTGGGAACAAATAGCGAAATAGGGATAGGGTTACAAGTACTGGGCGAAATATTACGGAAAGCTTCACGGCGGTAGTACCGCCGGGGGACCGGGTCATGCGGTAGTACCCTCGGTTCCTGTAGTACCGCTTGTCGCCCTGGGACTTCTTGCTGGGTCTTCTGTTGGGGGGCGGTGGGGCGGTAATCTTGGGGCCCGGTAGTACCGGATCCGGGCCGTAGTACCGCCATGATGAGAGCATTCGCAGCTCCGGCCTTCGCGTTGGCGGTAGCATTGGCGGTAGTACCGGTCGCTGTGTCCGTAGTACTGGCGACAGAGCGTTTGGTCTCTTCGGCTGGTGCTCCTCCGTCCTGTGGGTTCGTCTCTTCGTACCTGATGATGCACAAGGTATGGGTATGAAGTAGCAAGCCATCCAAAGGCGTATCGAAGTCACACAAGGAGAGGAGTGAGTTCACCTTAGCTTGAAGGAGTTTGGCTCGGGCGCGAGTCATCGGTCCACTTGGGGAGCTTGTGGAAGTAGATGTAGTAGCGGTCGTAGGACGGGCTGCATCAGCTCCCCCCTTGGGAAAGAGTCATCCTCGACTCTTCAACCTTCTCAATTTCATCTTCTCCATGGTAGGGTGAGAGTTCAGTGACATTGAATGTCGAGCTCACAAGATACTTTGATGCTTGGCGAAGGACTTGTTGCTCGATTGTAGCTCGTGTGTCTTCATGGAGTTCCTTCATTGGTTGGACACGCTTGAAAACGTCCATGTTGGTACGTTCATGAAGTGAAAGTGGAAGTGTACCGAGCGCGGTGAGAGGCTTAAAACCGTAGACGATCCTGAACGGGCTCCTCATGGTGGTTGAGTGCTTGGCGCGGCCGTAGGCGAACTCGGCGTGGGGAATGTATTCCTGCAAAATAGCCATCAAAGAAGGAGGAACATTTGTCAAGTCGTTAGTTCCTTGCGCTAGTCCCTTGCATACAAGGACATAGTGCAAGATGGATGGGTTGTTCCGCACTTCTCTCATCTCACTTTTGGTGGCAAGAAGAACACTCTTAGTTTTTCCACTCGAGTTTGGCTTGTAGCTCTCACTCACTATGGCGTGGTTCTCTCGCTCACCACTCTTCTCACAAGGTGTTTTTGCGTATTGCGCCCTCGCTAAAGCCTTTGCATTGTCCGCAATTATTTGGCTAGGAGTCATTGGTTGCAACACACAAGTTTTATCAAACCATTTGAAGGTGTAAGTGTTTGAGTGACCATTATGCAAAGCACGCTTGTCATATTGCCACGGCCTTCCGAGCAACATATGGCAAACCGTCATTGGGACCACGTCACACTCGACCGTGTCCTTGTAGTGCCCAATGGAGAACGTCACCGAGACGGTGTGCTTGATCTTGACGGATCCTTGGTCACTTAGCCATTGGATATGGTAGGGGTGTTTATGCGGAAGGAGGGTGAGGTTTAATTTCTCACACAATTCCGTACTTGCAAGGTTGTGGTAACTCCCTCCATCGATGATAACTTTGATGGACTTCCCCTTGATGTCAGCACGAGTGTGGAAGATGTTCGAGCGTTGGTCTTCATTTTCATTGGCTTGGGTAGTCAAGACCCTTGTGACCACAAGCGATGGACTTGCGTCATGCTCACACACAAGAAGTTCTTGGGTCTCTTCCAAATGTTGCCTTGCCATGGCTTCGTTGACCCTTGCATCAAACTCTTCTTCACTCAAGTATTCTTCATCGCCGTTGTCATGGGTGAATAACACTTTCATGTTCCCACATGCATTTGATTTGTGCCCTTTGCCTCCACACTTGTAGCATGCACCATTGAATGGTTGATCATCCCTTGGGTTGACGCCACTTGGGGGCTGTTTTCCTTGAGGGACCGTTGGCTTGGGAAGTTTGGTTGGACTTGAGGAGCTTCCACTGGGAGTTGTTGGAGTAGTGGTTGACGCTTGCTTGAAGGTGAAGTATGTCTTTGACTTGTTGTACTCGATGTCCTCTTGCACTTGACGCTCGGCCTTGGATGCGATGTGCACAAGCTCAACCATGTTGTTGTACTTTTGGAACTCGGTGATGCGCTTGATAGGATGGTTCAAGCCATTGAGGAAGCGTGCCATTGTTTGCTCATCTCGCTCTTCAATGTTGGCACAGATCATGTTGAGCTCCATTTGCTTGAAGTACTCTTCCACGGTCTTTGTCCCTTGACTAAGCGTTTGAAGCTTGTTGAAGAGGTCACGCGTGTAGTGCGAAGGAACAAAGCGGGATCTCATATGAGCCTTCATGTCTTGCCAAGTTGCAATTGGAGGCTCTTCTTTCGCTTCGCGAGCGAGTTGGACTTGTTCCCACCAAAGGTTGGCATACTAATCAAACTCGAGGGATGCCATGGCCATCATCTTCTCATTGCTATAGTTGTGCATGCGGAAGATCTTGTCGACCTTGAGTTCCCAAGAAAGATATTCCTCGGGCTCATTGGAACCGGTGAACTTTGGCATGGTGAACTTAAGCTTGCCGAAAGTTTCTTCTCCATTGCGGTTCCGGTTGCGTCGGTTGCCATGATTTGGGCGGTCATCATCATCATCATCCGATCTCTCATGTCTTGCTTGGTGATTGTTGCGTTGCTCTTGCGGTTGTTGAGGTGCTGCGTTTGGTGGTGGAACTTGTTGTTGACGACGAGCTTGGGGATCTTGCTCATTTTGTTGTCGCGGTTGAGGACGAGGAGGAGGTTGATGGTCCTCACGACGAGCTTGGGGAGCTTGCTCTTGTTCTTGTCGTGGTTGATGCCGAGTAGCATTAGCTTACGCCATGTGGCGAGGAGGACGTCGAGCCGCGCGTGCAATGGGCTGCTCTTCTTCTTGGTGTATGGGAGGGTCATCATGACCATCATGGTGCCGACGTGGGCGGTCATGTCGATGATGACGCCTTGGAGGGTCTTCGAGTTCTTATTGTCGACGGTGACCTTGTTCGTCCTCTGCGGAAGCGTCACTCGTTGTTGAAGGGACATGTCGACGTCGATGGCCTTGGTGGTCCATGCGAGGTTGCTCTTGTTGAATCACAAGTGCCCTTGGTTGTGGCGGTTAAACCGGCGCCTTGGGGGTCTTGCGGAGAGGTCACCATCATAGCTTGACGTTGCGGCATGACACGGAGATGGTACCGCTTGCGAAGAGCTCATGGAGTGAAGAACGGATCCATCTCGGTGCCTTGAAGCGTGATGGCGAGGTGCACTTGATTCACTTGAGGAGTGCCGAGTTGAGCTTGATTCGCGCGAGCGTGTCCTTGCGAGTCCATCAATGATGTGTTGAAGCTTCTCATCCGTTGAGGCGAGTGCACGACCAAGAGCTTCATTTTGATGACCGAGGTTGTGTTGCATGGCATGCATTTGGCCACGGACTTCTTCGAAGAGGTTGTCGATGTTCTTGAATTCCACACGGGCCTCGCTAAATTGTTCATCTTGGCGCCGCTCGAGAGCTTCACAACGATAGTTGAATTCTCCTCGGACCTTCCAATGGTCCCATCTTGTCATGAATTGGTTATCATCCTCCGGAGGTGGTGGTGGTTGGGATGGCTCTCCATGCCTGTCCATAATGCAAAGCCAAGAAGGGTTGTATATGGAGAGAAAGGGTGTGGAGAGTTAGCCTTTTACCTCACCTTGGAGATTATATCAAACCAATTGCCACACAAATGAGCGAAAAGCGTGCAAAGTGAAATGGCAAGAAACTCTCAAAGGCTTTTGGTGGAAGGTTAGTGTTGTGGAAAACCAAACGAAACGATCCAAGCAAAAGGTTATTGTCCTACGTGGTAAAGAACCAAAGATCAAAAGCAAAAGGATACGATCTACCAAAACACGGAAAACACACACGTGGAGAAAAAACGGGGTTAGCACGACTATGAAAATGAGCACAAAAGGTCCTAAGAAGACTACGCTCGGTTGTCGTGCCAACACAAGGAGAGACCACAACTCGTTTGCCAAAAGAGGGTAAGCAATAGATTTGTGCACTTGCCGTGGAGCGCTCTTTCTTCTCTCTTTCTTGGCTTACAAGCTTGGTATTCTCTTTGTATTGGGAGACTATGTAGCTTTTTCTCTTTTTATTTTGTTCTCTTTTTTTTGATTCATTTTCCTTTTTCTCCCTTGCTATGCTACTATGTTAGCTTTTGTATTTTGCCTCACACTCTCACTTTCCGAAGGCAAGTGCACAATGCTTAGACAAACACAAAATGAGTTGCTCTCATAGGATAGATACACACAAAGGAAGATATGGGGCTGTCAAGGTGGTGCAAGTTATACCTTTGGTATTGTTGACGACTTGCAACCGTTGGTGGGGGGGATGATGTTCGAGTGTCGCGGTGTCGTTGAGCGCGGGATGACGTTGATGCGGAAGCTTGTGTTAAGATGGCGACAAACACGCGAAACACGAACAAGCTAAAGGGGAAAAGTCAGCAAACGAAACTGAGGCGTCAAGAAGAAGGAAAAACCTTCTGTTACTGGCGGTAGTACCGCTTGGTACAGGCGGTAGTACCGGACGGCGGTAGTACCGCTTTTTACGGGCGGTAGTACCGGACGGCGGTAGTACCGCTTGGAACGGGCGGTAGTACCGCTGGTGACAGAACACGAACAAAAACGAGATCCACTTGACACAAACCTCAGATCCGTGGGAAAACTGACCGAAAGGCTGGCTAGGAACAACAGGGGCTATAGATCGACTCCCAAAGCAACAGATCTATGGACCAAAACCACGAAAAACGCACCAAATCCAGAGATCGATCCGAAGGCAAATTGGGGCTCTTTTTGGTGGGATTTTCGATTTTAAGGCGGATAAAATAAAAATTGGGGGGAAATTCGTGATCAACCGTGCTCTTGATACCAATATGTTATGGGGTAACCACAGGTTGGCCGATCTTTCACAATTCCACGAGAAGCAGGGAACGAGGTGGTCGGGGATGAAATCGATGAAGGCGATGAAAACCACGAACACACACACAAAAACACGATACGCCTAATCCTCACGCGGTGGCAACCGGTCCAACATAATCCTAGGATCGGTGTTGGTGAGCTCGCTCTCCACGCCAACAACGGGGATGAGGTGCTTGGTGAGATCTTGACGACTTGGGCGAGACACCGAGAACCCAAGGCCTTGTACAACTTGAACGCACTTAAGCAAGATCCAAGAGGTGGGTGGATAATCCGGTGCTCCTTGGTAGGAGCATGAGACCAATAGATATAAGTCCTCAAAGGGTTTCCTTAATATCTATTATTATCCAAGTCTAGGGTTTACAATAGAGGTGGGGGCTATATATAGTCCAGCCACAAAAACAGGTAGTTGGGAAAAAATAGCGAAATAGGGATAGGGTTACAAAGTATTGGGCGAAATATTACGGAAAGCTTCGCTGCGGTAGTACCGCCCGTGAGGTAGTACCGGTCATGCGGTAATACAGTTCGGGCCCGTAGTACCGCTTTGTCCCGGGACTTCGCTGGGGTCTTCTGTTGGGCGGTAGTACGGGGCCCGTAGTACGGATCCGGGGCGTAGTACCGCCCATGACATAGAGCATTTGGCAGCTCCGGCCTTCCATCGTTGGCGGTAGCATTGGGCGTAGTACCGCTGGCCAGTAATGCCGTCGTGATCCGGTAGTACCGGGCGACAGAGCGTTGGTCTCTTGTGGTGCTCCTCCGTCCTGTGGGTTCGTCTCTTCGTACCTGATGATGCACAAGGTATGGGTATGAAGTAGCAAGCCATCCAAAGGCGTATCGAAGTCACACAAGGAGAGGAGCGAGTTCACCTTAGCTTGAAGGAGTTTGGCTCGGGCGCGAGTCATCGGTCCACTTGGGGAGCTTGTGGAAGTAGATGTAGTAGCGGTCGTAGGACGGGCTGCATCAAGTCAGGACTGAGTATGCAACGATGGAATCACCAAGGCCCTTTGCAAGACAGTTGGCACGGCTCTCGCAGTCATTGGGATTGCCACTGCCCATGTTCAAGGGAAGAAGGCTGTACACCTATGGATATGGCGAGGACGCCTGGGAGATCACCACTTTCATCTTCAGGGATGCCGCCTTGCCAAACCATGTGCATCTGGTCTACACCAAGACATACTGCAACTGGGGACATGGAATAAACTTGGCCCTGCATGAAGCCCTGTCACGCCAGTGCCATCTTGTCCGACACCTGCTGCCAGAAGACTCACCCTACCGTGACTACGGAAGGCGTGATGAGAATGGGAATGTTGTGGTTACCCCGGGCGACAGGAATGACATGCCGCCCCGTTGGAGGAACATAGAGGATATGGAGAGGGAGAATGGAGCTCTAGCTGAGAAAGTGATGATGGTAAAGGAGATAGCAGATTTCGCCAGCAACGGTATGGTGGTCCGGGGACAAGAGATTGAGACCTTGCATGAAGCTATGGATATTCTGAATAATGCACTGGTAAGCAGGTATGCAACCATAGAACAGCTTAATGGGACCGTGCAGGAAAACAATCAAGCCATACAACAGCTGCAAGGGACCGTCCAGGAAAGGAACCAGACTATTGCTGATATGGCAGCCCAGATTGCCGCTCTCCAAGCATAGTTGAATCCACCCTCTGATGACAAAAATGGATATGATGGCAACAATGATGATGACAGTGGGAACAATGATGATGATGAGGACGAGGATGATGATGGAGACGATGATGGTGGAGGAGATGAAGTTGTTGCAGCTGCAACAGAGGATGAAGAAGAAGAGGAGGATCCAGAAGAGGTGGAATTTGAGGTTTCAAATGATGACTCAGGAGAGGTGTATACTCCGCCGCCATGGTTGGTTCGTGGACAGAAGCGCCAACGCATGAGTGCAAGGACCTACTGCAACCTCTTCATGAAGTAGATAGATGCCCACCAATTAGTCTTCGTTAGGATACATCGTTAGATTAAGTCTCGATCAGTGTAAAACTTAATAACTGTTAGTTTAAAGTGTTTAGTTGCTCCTATTTGTGCTCCAAAGTTCCAGGATTATTTGTGCAAATTTTATAGAAGAGTTATGACTAGTTTTGGTTGATATCCGAGTTTTTCCTGATGCTGTTTTTCTGCTGACCCAACTATACTGCACGATTTTTGATATTTTATTGGTAACTGGGAAAAATCTGAAAAAACTAAGGTTGGTTCGAAGCTCTCCTTACTGTATACAAAAAAATCAGCAAAAATTCCTGACGAGTTTAAGTCAGGTAGAAAAATTCGTGAACACTGCTGGACTGTTCTGGCAGATTCCTGTTTTTAATGCTTTGTTGGCCAATTGGTGTTGGTAACTGTTGTCAACGCTTCTAAAACTATTTCAGTAGATATATACTTCTAGGATAACCCCTGCAATGTTGCTGGATCATTTGTTTGCTGATGTGTTGCTTGCTCATGTTTGTCTGTGATTGCTTTGTTGTTGTGTGAACATAATGCATGGGTAGAATACTGTTTTCGTAATTGATTCTTTCTAAGCTTACCTGTGCTGAACCGCAGATGCCTCCCCGCCGTCAACCTACTGAGTTGGAGCAGCTCATGGCGGCTCAGGCACAGCTGACCCAAGTGATGACCCAGTTCATGGAAGCTCAGAACAACAACAACAACAACAATGGGAACAACCAGCCTCAGGGAGATGCACTTACAAGGTTCCTGAGGCTAAGGCTAGCGAAGTTCTCTACTGCAACGAAGATGATGGTTGCTCTCGACTGGTTGCGTTCAGTGAATAAGGATCTGGTAACTATTGGGTGCACGGATGCTAAGAAGGTGAGATTTGCCGCTCACCTACTGGAGGGACCAGCCGCTTCGTGGTAGGACACTTTTCAGATCACCCACCCGCTGGACACTGTGACTTGGGAAATGTTTGAGGAAGGTTTCAGGACCAACCACGTATCTTCAGGAGTTCTGAGCCTGAAAAGGAAGGAACTTCGCAACTTGCGCCAAACCAACCGCACCGTGGCTGAATATATTGAGGAGTTCAACGACCTATCGCGTTATGCCCCTGAGGATGTTGACACTGATGCCAAAAGGAGAGAGAGGTTCCTAGATGGCCTCAGTGATGAGCTTTCAGTGCAGATGCTAGTGGTTTATTGTCCCACTTTCCAAGAGCTTATGGACAAGGCCAGAATCTTGGAGGGGAAGCACAAGCAGGTGGAAAACCGCAAGAGAAAGAGCAACAATCACCACTCTGGCTCTCATCACAAGTCTCGCACTTCCTATGATGGGTACTCCAAGCATGGGGGAAGTGACCATGGGCACCATGGAAGCCATGAACGCCACAACCATGGAAGCGATGGACATCGCCATGATAACCAAAAGAGCAACCTCCACAGCCATAAGGGAGGACACACTCACCAGTCTGGAGGACACAATGGACAACCGCAACCGTGATCGCAACTTTGTGAAGAAGGACCTGAGTGAGGTGACATGCTTAAAGTTTGGCCAGAAGGGACATTATGCAGATAACTGTCCGGAGAAGAAGGACAGCTGCAAGAGGTTAGTGGTGGACTATCGCTCGCTGAATGAAGTGACCATCAAGAACAAATACCCCCTGCCGAACATAAATGATTTGTTTGATCAACTGCAAGGAGCAAAGGTGTTTAGCAAAATTGATCTGCGATCGGGCTATTTCCAATTGAAGATCCGGGAGGAGGACATACCAAAAACTTCTTTCACTACTAGGTATGGTTTATATGAGTATACGGTTATGTCTTTTGGACTAACGAATGCTCCGACATATTTCATGACCATGATGAACAAGGTGTTTATGGAGTACTTGGACAAGTTCGTGGTTGTGTTCATCGATGACATACTGATATATTCCAAGGATGACGCTGAGCATGAGAGACATCTACGACTGATTATGGAGAAGCTGAGGGAACATAAACTATATGCCAAATTCAGCAAGTGTGAATTTTGGCTCAACACTGTTGGGTTTCTTGGACACGTGGTGTCAGGAGAAGGAGTCGTTGTTGATCCAAGCAAAGTGACAGTAGTAACTAAGTGGGAAGCACCCAAGAATGTGGGCGATATTCGGAGCTTTTTGGGACTTGCTGGATATTACAAGAGGTTCATAGAAAATTTCTCCAAGATTGCTAAGACGATGACGGAACTTCTGAAGAAGTAGAGGAAGTTTGAGTGGACAGATGCGTGTGAAGCCAGCTTTCAGGAACTGAAGCGTCGACTAGTGGCCGCACCCATTCCGTGTTTTCCTGATCTTCAGAAGGATTTCCAAGTGTACCATGATTCTTCTCGATAGGGACTTGGAAGTGTGCTGATGCAAGATGGGAGAGTGGTGTCATATGCCTCACGGCAACTTAAACACCATGAGAGGAATTATCCCACGCATGACCTGGAAATAGCATTGGTTGTGCATGCGCTCAAGGTATGGAGGCACTACCTAATGGGAAAACACTGCGATGTGTACACCGACCACAAGAGCCTGAAGTACATATTTACACAGAAGGAACTGAACATGAGACAAAGGAGATGGTTGGAGCTTATCAAGGATTATGATATGAATTTGCAATACCACCTAGGAAAAGCCAATGTAGTAGCAGATGCTCTAAGCCGGAAGGTCTATGCCAATGGATTAACTGTTGGGGAATTTCCCGAGGATTTGTGCAAGCAATTCAAGGAGCTTAGACTAGAGGTAGTGTCAGAAGGATATTTGGCAGCAATGGAAGTCCAACCAACACTACAGGAAATGATCGGGAAGGCTCAAGTAGGAGACAAGGAGATAGAGGAGATAAAAGAAAAGATGAAGGAGGATCGAGCAAAAGAATTCCGCGAGGATGAGGAAGGAACCTTGTGGTATGGAGATCGTTTGTGCATTCCCAACGATCCGGAGATAAGGAAGTTGGTTCTGCAGGAAGCTCATGACTCGCCGTATTCCATACATCCGAGCAATACGAAGATGTATATGGATCTAAAGGATAGATTTTGGTGGAACAACATGAAGGGAGACATCGCCGAGCATATTGCCTTATGTGATGTATGCAACCGAGTGAAGGCGGAACACGGAAGCCGGGATTACTGAGCCATTACCCGTGCCGGATTGGAAGTGGGATAGAGTGGGAATGGATTTTATCACAGGATTGCCCAGGACCAGGTCGGGATACGACTCTATTTGGGTAGTGGTCAACCATTTGACCAAGGTAGCCCACTTTATACCGGTAAAGACAACCTACACGAGTGCAAAGTTGGCCAAGATTTATATGGACAGAATTGTGTGCCTGCATGGAGTTCCCAAGAGCATTGTATCAAATAGAGGCACCCAATTTACATCGCACTTTTGGCGCCAGCTGCACGAGTCATTGGGAACTAGGTTGGAGTTTAGCACAACGTTCCACCCACAGACTGATGGGCAGACCGAGAGGGTAAATCAGATTTTGGAGGATATGTTGAGAGCTTGCGCTTTGGCTCATGGTTCTATTTGGGATGAGAATTTTCTGTATGCTGAGTTTTCCTACAACAACAGCTTCCAAACCAGCATCAAGACGTCGCTGTTTGATGTGCTACATGGGAAAAGATGTCGGACACCATTGTTATGGGATGGAGTAGGAGAGCGTCAGCTATTTGGACCTGATTTGATCAAGGATGCCGAGGAGAAGGTCGCTTTGATTAGGGACAGGCTGAAGGTAGAACAGTCGAGGCAGAAGAGCTACGCTGACGCCAAGCGCATGGAAGTGGTGTATGAGATAGGCGATAGAGCATACCTTAGAGTGTCGCCACTGCGTGGAATTAAGAGATTTGGAATCAAGGGTAAGCTGGCACCTCGGTTTACAGGACCGTATCGGGTCTTGGCCCGCAAAGGAGAGGTTGCTTATCAGTTGGAGTTGCCAGAGGCTCTGTCCGCCGTCCACAATGTGTTCCACGTGTCCCAGCTGAAGAAGTGCCATCCGGAGATGGTGGATACACCATTGAGAGACACGGTGCCACTAGAAGAGGTTCAGCTTGAGAGTGATTTGACCTATGAGGAGAAGCCGGTCAAGATACTGGAGTCAGCGGAGAGGATTACCCGTACCAAGACGATCAGGTTTTGCAAGGTACAATGGAGCCACCACACCGAAGAGGTGAAATGGATCGTATGGGAACCTAGAGGGGGGGTGAATAGGTGCTAACCAATTGTTAATACTTTTTCAATTTTAGGCTTGACACAAAGTAAATTCTCTAGATATGCAACTACGAGAATTTCCCTATATGTAACCCTAACTACTAAGCACGTAAAAGAGGAGCGAGGAAACCGTAGTGGAGCACGCGGAGACACATGGATTTGTTTTACCGCAGTTCCTTCCTTGTTAAGGGAAGTACATCTGCGTTGGAGGGGTGGGCAGTTCTAAGACCACCACGCCACAATAGGCCTCACCCTATTCTCCGATGGATCTCGCCACGAGAGGCCTGATCCACCCTCTCCACTATTGGATCCCTTCGAGGCGGGAACCGGTGCCTTTTACAACACTATCGGGGCACACACCTGGCAATTGCGGGCTCCCGAGATGACAACAAGCTGCCACAAGAACAAGGTTTATCAATATAAACAAAAACGAGGATCTAGATATTTGCAAGAAATACTAGATCGGAGGTTCTCCAAATGAATGGAGAGGAGATGAAGCACTTGATTGCTGATGATGAAGATCGTGTTCTCCTCCTTCGATTCCCCAAGGGATGGGGCCTTTGGGTGGATCTAGGTGGAGCACTCTTGGATGAAGCTTTCAGATCTGATCTGGTATTTTTCGAGATGAATCAAGAGTTCTGGCAGGAGGGGGATGGCTGGCTTAAATACCCCCTCCACAGATCTGGCCGTTGCACAACTTTGGGGGCGGATTATCCGCCCCCTACTTGGGGCGGATTATCCCCCCCCTGGGAAAACTCCGCCCCAAGGGCGGATTCTCCGGGGGAAACTCCGCCCCCTCTCTGGGGCTTGCGCCTTGGTGAAGCTTGGTGAAGATCTTGGGGGGCGGATTATCCGTCCAAGCCAGAAAGTCCGGCAAAAACTTCGCCCCCTCTCTGGGGCTTGTGCCTTGGCGATGAGCAGGGGGGCGGATTATCCGGTCCTCCTGAGGGGCGGATTATCCGGCGGGGCCGGAAAATCCGGCCAAAATTCCGCCCCCCTTCTGGGGCTTGCGCCTGCTTGGGCAAAGGGAGGGGTGGATTATCCGCCCCTGGTGGGTCCGGATTATCCGCCCCCAAAGGCAGAGTTCTTTTCCCTTTATTCTCAAATAGAGCTGCAACACTTCAACACACATTAAATGATCCTTGGTATTGTTATCTAACACACAAAACACTAGGGATTAAGAAATGTTCTTTCAATCTCCCCCTTTTTGGTGTTAGACGACAATACTAGGATTTGCAATAAAACCGGCAAATGCCACCTCAAATAATGAAAAACGCTCCCCCTAGATGTGTTCATATTTAAGATTTGCATTTGAATACAAATACACACACTAGGGAGAACACTACTTTAAGGTTTGGGAAATAAGGTCATACCACCGGGATGAGAATATAGCCAAAGCATACATAGATAATCCCATGAATCCATATGCCATCAAATATGCTCCACAATTCCAGAAATCAATGAGGTCCATAATAGATAAATACAGAATTCCAAGAATACCAAACATAGTGGAGTACGACATAGTCTTTCATAGACAAACACAAATAGCAAAAGAGTTCACGCTAGAAAAGGCACAAGCAAGCAAATAAAAATGACTAAAATAGAAAAGCTTGTGCCCGACCCTTGCAAATCCACGAGACCTAATAGAACTACTTCTCCCCCTTTGGCATCGAAACGCCAAAAAGGAAGAAGAGCGATGCTAACGCCCTGGAGATCACTCCTCCTCATCCTCGTCGTAGTCATTCCCGTCCCCTTCCTCTTCATCATACTCATCATCATCGTCATCAGCTGGAGGAGTGGGTGCCCTCGGTGGAGGAGGAAAGAGACAACTCTCGAGCTCGCCATAGTTGATCCCTGAGGTGTTCCACTGAGCATACGGATCCGGAGCAGTGGGAGGAGGTGGATGGCCAGTGGCACCTGAGACATGGTGGAGAATAAGCTGCTGCGTGTGATCCCTCTCATGATCCCTACGGTATGCCTCATATTGGCCCTTGTGAATGTCAATGCCCGTGCAAAGAATGTTCCGCTGGAACCAGGTAAGCTGCTTAACCTCGCGTGCCATTGGGGACACCGTGGAACGACGACCACTGGCCCGAGCATCACGCATGAAGGACTCCGGGGCAGTGGAAGGGTGATGAGTCTTCTAAGCCTTGTTGTATATTTTCTTGGGATTATGAACACCATCCAAAGCAGTGCCAAACTCTTCATGGGGTAACATATGCTTGAAAAGCATCATAATGAACGGAGCATAGGGAATATAGAGACTGTTGATCATATCATCCGTCATCTCATGAAAAATATAGTCCATGACATCCAGCTTGTAACCTGTGGCTGATCCAGTGTTGGTGGCACACTCGTGAGCAAACGCAAGGAGAGGAAAAAGGTGGCCACGGATCTTGTCATTGTTGCCACCACTAGGAGCGATGCAGTCCCTAAACATGCCAACAAGGGAGGCATACAAGGGAGAGAGACCAGCGAAAGTACCAGCAATACCATCAGGAGAAAGGCAGGGAGCAAGCACAGTGTCCTTGGATGGCTTCAATGGAGTAATGATGCGGTGACCGGCGGGAGTGTCACGACCATGGAAAGCATACCCAAGAACCTGCCCAAAAGTGTGAAAGTCTGACTGAAGCATTGTAGTCCCGGTCATCCACTTCATAGTGCGGCGCTCATCACCGCAGATCACAAGTGTGGAGAAAAACTGGCGCACCACAGAAGAGTCATAGTTGCATTGAATGGTCATGAGGTGGTGAAGCCCCATCTTGTTGGTCACATCCAATGCCTCAAGGAGCCGAGCCTTGGATTGAGCCTCAGTCAAGTTAATGGGACGCATGGGGCGAATCTTGAGAGTAGCATAGACATCATCATGGATAGCCCGAAAGTGAGCATTCCAAAACATAGTGTCCTCGGGTTGACCATCACTGTCAGCTTCATCATAGTAGTCTGTCTGGCGGATGGTGGCATACTGAATGCTGTCCATAGACTTGTAATTGGGCCGAGACTGTTTGCCCTTGCGAGAAGCGGTCCGCTTAGATTTCTTACTTGCCTCTGCCATCCTTTCAGCCTCTCTTGCTGCCCTGCTGACCTCTGTTTCGTCAATAAACTTCCCTTCTGCAGTAGGCTTGAGATAACGGGGACGGGGACGACGGGCGAAGGTCTTGGTCGGCTTGGAACCACCTGTGAATAGCATTGAGAGAGGTAGCATGGAGATGAGCATACACACAAGTCCAGGAGAAAGAAAACACGGAGAAAGAGTAGCAATGCAACCCCATAACCAATGATGTGCATGAGAAGAACCAGAACCAAAATAGACCAGAATGTAACTCTCCAGGCCGGATTATCCGGCCCTGGCAGGGGCGGATAATCCGCCCCCCGCAAAAAATTTCTGGATTGGCTCAGATCTACCATGGCAAAACAGATCGGGTACTAGGATTGCAAGGCTACTGATTCTAGCATGTAAGGAACAACACCAAGAACCTTCTACAACGAGATTTCCACCAAATAAAATACATCCCATACAAAAGGATAGAGATGAGGGAGTTACCCTCACTCATTGGAGGAAAATCGCGGAGGAGAAGATACCCGGAGACGAGGTGAAGAAGATCCGGGGAGAGGCCGGAGAATCCGGTGGTCAAATCGACTCCGGGAGAGGCGGATGCTCCGGCGGCGGCTGGGGGCAGAGGTAGGGATGGGGGAGGTCTGGCTGCTCTGTTTGAGCCTGCCCTCCCCGACCCAGCCTATATAGGGCCGATTTCTCCCGGGGCGGATAATCCGCCCCCCACTTAGGGCGGATAATCCCCACTAAATTCGGAAAATCAGAATCAGCCGAGCAACCTAGCAAACCTCTCGATTGTGTTTTAGAGGACTTGTGTGCAAGAATAGATGGTTCAAGGAGGGAGAGAAAGGCTTGGGTTGAGAGCATCAAACTGAGATGGTACTACACACCCAAATTTGCAAGAATCAAATCAATCAAAAGCCAAATTTGAGTGTGTTTTCCATAAGAACAGGAGATATGCAAGAAAATCCAACGGGACCCATGAAAAACCAACTCTTCTCAAGGAAGAGGGCGGTGGCCGAAGCCACCATGTTGGAGCGCATGGCATGACACCGGAAGATGTATCTTGAGTTCAAAACCAATGCTCATCAATGACCCACATATCACAAAATGATATTAAGGTAAATGATTTTACTTGCTTTAGGCATTATGGGGGGAGGGTTGGCCCAATCAATTAGGACCACACTCCCCCTATGTCTATGCCCGCATCTAAACCAAATACATGAATAAGAGCAAGTGAGTGTGCAAGGGTAGTCAAGACAAGCTCCTTGAATCTATGATATTTAGCTCATTCCTCAAATAACAAAATCTTGCTTCATCAAGGGGCTTCGTGAAAATATCAGCAAGTTGGTTCTTCGTGCTCACAAAGGATAGAGCAATATCTCCACGAGCAACATGGTCCCGAATAAAGTGGTTGCGAATCTCTATATGTTTTGTTCTTGTATGCTGCACGGGATTGTAAGCAATTTTGATAGCACTTTCATTGTCGCATAAAAGAGGCACTTTGTCAGAATTGACACCATATTCCATTAAAGTTTGCCTCATCCATAACAATTGAGTACAAGCACTTGCAGCAGCAACATATTCAGCTTCGGCGGTTGAGAGTGAAATACAATTATGTTTCTTTGATGACCAACACACTAGAGACCTGCCCAAGAATTGGCATGCACCAGAGGTTGATTTCCTATCATCTTTGTCACCAGCCCAATCTGAATCAGTGTAACCACATAGAGAGAAACTTGAACCCTTGGGATACCATAACCCAAAATTGGGGGAATGAACCAAATATCGGAAGATTCGCTTGACTACCACTAAGTGGCTTTCTTTAGGAGCGGCTTGGTACCTTGCACACACTCCTACACTTAACACGATATCGGGCCTAGATGCACAAAAGTAAAGGAGAGAGCCGATCATGGATCGGTATACCTTTTGATCCACGTCTTTACCCTTGGGATTGAGCTCAAGATGACACTTTGTTTGCATTGGGGTAGCAACGCCATTGAGATCCATCATCTTGAACCTTTTGAGCATGTCTTGGATGTACTTAGCTTGATTAATAAAGGTTCCCTCTCTAGGTTGTTTGATCTCAAATCCAAGAAAGAACCTGAGCTCACCCATCATGGACATCTCAAACCTGTCAGTCATAAGCTTCGAAAATTCATCGTTAAAAGCTTGGTTAGTAGAGCCAAAAATAATGTCATCTACATAAAGTTGGCATACAAAAAGCTCCCCATGAACCTTCTCAGTAAAAAGAGTGGGATCGATTTGCCCAACTTTGAATCCACGGTCTAGCAAAATCTCTTTAAGGTGCTCATACCACGCACGTGGGGCTTGTTTAAGGCCATAGAGCGCCTTGTCGAGTTTGTAGACATGGTTCGGAAATTTGGGGTCCTCAAACCCCGGGGGCTGCTTGACGTATACTAACTCATGTAGAGGACCATTAAGAAAAGCGCTCTTAACATCCATTTGTTGTAATTTAAAATTATGATGGGCTGCATATGCAAGAAGGATACGGATGGACTCAAGGCGAGCCACAGGAGCGTAGGTCTCTCCAAAATCAATTCCTTCCCAGAATCCTTGAGCCACGAGTCGTGCTTTATTCCTCACAACAATGCCATTTTCATCCTGTTTGTTCTTGAAGATCCACTTGGTGCCGATAACATTGTGGCAATCCTTTGGTTTTTCTACGAGCTTCCAAAATTTGTTGCGTTCGAAGTTATTTAATTCTTCATGCATTGCAACAACCCAATCGGGGTCTTCAAGAGCATCAAAAACCTTCTTCGGTTCAACCATGGAAATGTGAGCTTGATGATCACAGCAGCTTGCAAGCTCTCTTCTAGTGGATACCCTTCGTCGTAGATCACCAACAACCTTGTCAAGAGTGTGACCTCTTAGTTCAAGGTTCCGATCAGCACGAGCCTTGCGACGAGCCTCAATGTCCTTATTGTTTCTAGGAGGAGTGGATTCAATAGTTGTATCCTTGTCTTGATTACTGCCCTGCCCTTGATCTTGGTCACCGAATCGCGGAAGATTTTCTTTGAACATTTTCTTGAGGCCGGATAATCCGCCCTTGGAGGGGCGGACTATCCGACTGGGAGGTAATGCAGAACCATCTTCCCGAGAAAGCTGTTGGAGTTGGAGACCGAGGCGGATACTCATCGGGGCAAGAATCCGGCACAGGAGCTTCAGAGTTGTTGACTTCTCCTTCGGATCCTCTGGAACGAGTTGGAGTGCCAGGGGCGGATTGTCCGCCCTTGGAGGGGGCGGATAGTCCGGCCTGGGACTACCAACTTGTCCAGGGGACATATGGTCTTCAGCAGATTGTGGTGTTGGTGCAGGATTGTCTCCAACAGTAGGAGCTTGTTGATCTTGTGTAGATGAGGGATCCACATGTGTGGAGAATTGTCCTTCCCGATCCGCTACAAGGGGTTCCTCAATGGGGCGGAAAAATCCCACGCCCATTCTTCTTATGGCATCTTGGGGTATTTCAACATCTTCATCACAAACATCAACTTGCCCTACAAAGGAGCCGTTATTTTCATCGAACTCCACACTACAAGATTCTACAACAATCTCAGTGAGCTTGTTGTAGACTCTATAAGTGTGGGATTCGGCACCGTAACCAACAAAAATACCTTCTAAAGCCTTGGATTCAAATTTTGACAAACGGACACCTTTAATAAGAAAGAAACACTTACACCCGAATACCCTGAAGTATGAGATGTTGGGTTTGTTACCGGTAAGTATTTCATATGGGGTCTTGTCCAAGATCTTCCGAAGGTAGAGCCGGTTTGATGAGTGACAAGCAGTGGATATGGCTTCAGCCCAAAAATTATAAGGAGACTTGAATTCAGCTAGCATAGATCTTGCCATATCCATCAAAGTCCGGTTCTTCCTCTCGGCTACACCATTTTGTTGAGGGGTGTACGCAGCGGAATATTGGTGTCTAATCCCCTCTTCGCTAAGAAACTCGTTTAAAGTGTAGTTCTTGAATTCTGAGCCGTTGTCACTTCTAATTGCCAAGATGGGAACATTGTGTTGACGTTGAACTTCATTGGCAAAGTCGATGACAGTTTGTTGAGTCTCACTTTTCAGCTTGAAAAAATATACCCATGTATATCTTGAGTAATCATCGACAATGACCAAGCAATATTTCTTCCCACCAAGACTTGCATGAGAAGGAGGACCAAATAAATCCACATGAAGTAATTCCAAGATCCTCTTTGATGACACAATAGTCTTCCTCTTGTGGGGAGAGTCATGCATTTTCCTTCTACACAAGCTCTGCAAACACGATCTTTGGCAAAAGAGACATTGTGTTTTAGTCCAAGGATGTGGCCACCCTTTTGGAGACTTTGCAAAGTTCTCTTGTTGACATGGGCTAAACGGCGATGCCACAGCCAGCCCACGTCAGCCTTTACGAATAGACACATCAGACCCGAAGTGGTTTTCCCCGAGAAGTCCACCACATACAGGTAATTTTCGACGTATCCAACGAAAGCGACCTTTAGAGACTTGCTCCACAAGAGTACCACCAAATCATCATCGATAAAAATAGCAAAACCCATCTTTCCAAGGGAACGAACAGAAAGAAGGTTGTAACCGAGGGTCTCAACAAGCATGACGTACACGAGAGAGATATCGTGGGCAACCACAACCTTGCCAAGACCCAATACCTGAGATTTTGACTTATCATCATAGGAGACTGTGATATTATCATGATTTGGACGCATCTCCGTGATGATCTCCTTGCTTCCGGTCATATGACTAGTGCAGCCACTATCCAGAACCCATTTCGACCCACCGGAAGCATATCCCTGCAAGAAAATTACTTCTTGGTTTTAGGTACCCATTTTTCAATGGGTCCTTTCATGTTAGTAACAATGGTCTTTGGGACCCCAAATAGACCAAGCAATATATTCATCAAAAGGACCACCATAATAAGCATAAACATCGCCATAGTCATCACAAAAGAGTACATAATTCGGATTGTGAGACCCTGCAAAACCAATATTATTAGTCTTGTCTTTTGTGACAACCTTCTCAGCAGTGCTTGTCTTTAATTGCACATTCTTGGTCTTGTTCTTCTTGGTCTTCTTCTTCTTGGACTTGGTGACATACCCAAGTCCCTCTTTACTATGATTTGACCTTTGCTTGCCAAGGACTTCATCAAGCACACCTTTGTCCTTGGTCACTTCTTTTTCCACATTAGCATTTTCCTTGTTACTATATGTTGAGTTTGACGAGCTAGGAGTATCATATTTGGCCAATCGACTTTGAAGCTGATCATGTGACTCATTGAGAATAGAGAACTCGTTTTTCAACGCCTTATGAGCATTGTCAAGTTTCTCCAATTCCTCGGAGAGTCTATCATGAGCAGCCCCAAAGTCAATCCTTTCCTTCTTTAACTTCTTTGCCTTGGTGACAGCATTGTCACGTTCCTTAACGAGTTTAGTCACAATTTCTTCATGTGACTCTTCCATAGACTCAAGCCTCTCTTCAAGAGAGACCCGAGCTTCTTCTTCTTCTTCTTTAAGAGCATTTTTTAGGGATGCAATTTCCATTGCATACTCCCTTTCAATTCTGCCCTTTTCTTCGAGGAGTGCTTCGTTTTGGGCCAGCTGATCCATAAGATCCTCAAAACAAACTTTGTGCTCACCTTGCAAGTTAGTATAGAAATAATCCAAAGCAATAATCTCTTCTTTAACCTTAAGACTAGCAGGATCATCCATGTCTATCATAGCCTTGGGAAAAGAAGAGTTAGAAGAAGTTACCTCGGAGCTTCTTGCCATGAGGCAAGTAGCATTCTTGTTGATGATGTTTTTCGTTCGAGAGTCGAGAGATATGTTGATGTAGATGTGGTGGCTATAGCAGCCACCTCTTGAGAGCTATCGTCCTCGTCCTCATCTTCACTCCCCGATGAATATTCTTCTTGAGCCACTAGAACAATCTTTGGTTGCTTCTTGAAAGGAGCATTCTTCTTTACAAACTGTTTCTTACGTGGAGCTTTTGATTTGTCCTTGAAAATGAGTCTTCCTCCATTATCCTCTCTACTTTGATATGGACACTCAGCTACTAAGTGCAGCCGGTCACCACAATTAAAGCATGTTCTCAGCTTGGGACCATTTTCTTTTCTTCCATAGGCTCCACTCTTGCGATCTAGTTCATCTTTAGCCTTGGCAGGATCTTTCCAAAAGTTTCTTGCATAAAGAGCCAAGTATTGTCCGTGGGTCCTTTTTATATCTTTGGGACAGTCCAAACCTTCTACCGCATATTCATCATGATCAATCACCCTAGTCTTCAAGGCCATGTTGACCCCCTTTTGCATCCCCATAGCTCGAGCACGAGCATCTTCGGCATTCTTGGCAGCCACTTTGAAGGCGGCCATTTCTTGCATTACCTCATTGGATGACATGAGGTGATAGTTATGCCTACCTTGGAGACTTTTCAAATCTGTGGGCTCAAATGGCATAAGAGCACTGACATACTTGCGCTTGATCCAAGAATCACCAACATGAGCTGCACCGTGGTTTCTGAAGGTTGTGTCTATTGACTTGAGCCTCCTATACATGTCCTTGTGGTCTTCTCCATCCAGCATATAAAATCCTTCAGCTTCATTGCTCAAGGCATCATATCTATTCCTTCTCATACTTTCATTTTCGATGAAGAGCTCGGTGAGGGCATCCCAAGCTTCTTTAGCTGTGCTAAGATGCTGAATGTGTGGCATGTCTTTGTCACCCACACCAAGCTGTATCATGTGTAGAGCTGTAGCATTGAGTTGGCTATCAACCACTTCTCTTCTTGTGAGATTGTTAGGGTTTCCAACATGAAGACCATTTTCGATGATCTTCCACAACTCTATGGAGGAACTGCACACATGAGATTTCATCAAAAATTGCCATTGAGAGAAAGTAGATGCTGAAAGTTTGGGTGGATCACCCCTATTATGTATATGTGGGTGAGGGATAGGCGGATCAGGGGAATACACATGAGAAACCCCATTGTATCCATCCTTACCACTATCCTTTTTCGAGGAGGAGCTCTTGCTAGTATCATCACCTACCACTTCGTTATCTTTGGAAACAGTTTTACCCGTTTCCTTGGATTGCAGAGTGGTATCCTCAGAGTTAGATGGAGGTGATGTTGCGAATGTGGAGAGACGCATTATCAATTGACGCATCTATTCCATCTTAGCCTCCATTGAACTCACCAAGGTTGTTTCCAACGTCTTGAGATCGTTCATGGTGACTACCTCCGGAGCATCACTCCCATATCCCTTGGAACCCATACTTCTCTTAGGCGGTTAAGCCCGAAATAAGAGCCGAGTCTCTGATACCAATTGAAATGGATCGTATGGGCACCTAGAGGGAGGGTGAATAGGTGCTAACCAATTTTTAATACTTTTTCAATTTTAGGCTTGACACAAAGTAAATTCTCTAGATATGCAACTACAAGAATTTCCCTATATGTAACCCTAACTACTAAGCACGTAAAAGAGGAGCGAGGAAACCGTAGTGGAGCACGCGGAGACACAGGGATTTGTTTTACCGCAGTTCCTTCCTTGTTAAGGGAAGTACATCTGCGTTGGAGGGGTGGGCGGTTCTAAGACCACCACGCCACAATAGGCCTCACCCTATTCTCCAATGGATCTCGCCACGAGAGGCCTGATCCACCTTCTCCACTATTGGATCCCTTCGAGGCGGGAACCAGTGCCTTTTACAACACTACCGGGGCACACACCCACAACCAAATTGGGGGCTCCCGAGATGACAACAAGCTGCCACAGGTACAAGGTTTCTCAATATAAACAAAAACGAGGATCTAGATATTTGCAAGAAATACTAGATCGGAGGTTCTCCAAATGAATGGAGAGGAGATGAAGATCTTGATTGTTGATGATGAAGATCGAGTTCTCCTCCTTCGATTCCCCAAGGGATGGGGCCTTTGGGTGGATCTAGGTGGAGCACTCTTGGATGAAGCTTTCAGATCTGATCTGGTCTTTTTCGAGATGAATCAAGAGTTCTGGCAGGAGGGGGATGGCTGGCTTAAATACCCCCTCCCCATATCTAGCCGTTGCACAACTTTGGGGGCAGATTATCCGCCCCCCACTTGGGGCGGATTATCCTCCCCCCACTTGGGGCAGATTATCCTCCCCCTGGGAAAACTCCGCCCCAAGGGCGGATTCTCCGGGGGAAACTCCGCCCCCTCTCTGGCACTTGCGCCTTGGTGAATCTTGGTGAAGATCTTGGGGGGCGGATTATCCGGCCAAGCCGGAAAGTCCGGCAAAAACTCCGCCCCCTCTCTGGGGCTTGCGCCTTGGCGATGAGCAGGGGGCGGATTATCCGGCCCCCCTGAGGGGCGGATTATCCGGCAGGGCCAGAAAATCCGGACAAAATTCCGTCCCCCTTCTGGGGCTTGCGCCTGCTTGGGCAAAGGGAGGGTCGGATTATCCGCCCCTGGTGGGGCCGGATTATCCGCCCCCAAAGGCAGAGTTCTTTTCCCTTTATTCTCAAATAGAGCTGCAACACTTCAACACACATTAAATGATCCTTGGTATTGTTATCTAACACACAAAACACTAGGGATTAAGAAATGTTCTTTCAAGAGGAAGCCACTTGGGAGCGTGAGGATGACATCCGAGAGGACCACCCACACCTATTTGCTAGCCACGCCGAATCTCGGGGACGAGATTCATCTTAAGGGGGTTAGTCTTGTCACATCCCAAATTTTAGATTTGGTACTACATAGCATACATGTCATTGCATCATGATCATCATTGCAAAAATTCAGTTTGAAAAAGTTTTGGCAAAACAATTCACTCGCAATTGCATTTTGACACCTACGCGTGAATGCTTGGTTTTACCATGCTTCTGTTAAAAACAGTGCGTTTTAGTTGTTTTGAAGGCACAGGTGCGTAGAGGGTTCCGTCACGAACCCGTAGCACTTTGAATCGCCTCAATCTGAGCTTCGTAGCAAATTTTATAGCGATCTGAATTTTCAGCTTATATTAGACAGTTTCTGTCATATAAATTCAGTTAACAAATCATCAGGAAAAAGGAAAAAGAATAATAAAAAAAGAGAAAGGGCGAGCAAGAGCCAGCCGCCCAGCCCGCCACCACCGACCCGCCCCCTTCTTCCGCCAAGCAGTTCGACGCGAGCCCGCCGCTGCCGCCACCGACGCCGGTGCTCCAGCCATGAATCGCTGCCGCTCATGGACGCTGGAGTCCAGCGCCGCCACCTCGAGGAGCTCCGCCACTCGCCTCGACGCTGCACCACCCGCCGCCGAGGACCGCCGCCGACCTCGCCACGCCGCCGCTGCCCCGCCTCCGGTGAGCCCCTCGCGCCTCCCTCTGCCGTCCGATTCGCAGATGGACCGTTGACTAGTCTGGTCGAGGCCGATCGGTCACGCCACGTCAAGTGGTCAAACGGTCACAGTTGACCGAGATCTTTAATTCGAATTATTTTTAGCAGAAATTATATGATTCTTGTAAAATCCATAGAAAATAATCTACTGGGCCAAAAATTGAAAATAAAATATGTATGGATTCTGTGTTTCAAGTAGAATATTGCTGTACAGTTGTTTCATACTTTTGAAGCAAGGATTTATCTTGGTTAATTAAATAGTTTAATGTCCTTTTTAGAGTATTAAATTCATAGTAAAAGTTCTACAACTCCAAAAATTGCAAATAAGATGTCCCTAGAATCAGTAGAACAAGAGGAATCTTACAGTGAATTAAAAAGGTATACTTACAGTATTGTAATTTGCAGAATATATAAAAAGGCTTACTGGAGTATTTTAATTACTCAGGGAATTATATAAATCCTTTTTGGGTGATTCCAATTGGTACTGGTTCTATTTTAGGTTGCCTACACAGTGGATATTTTTCCAAGATTTTACAAACAGTTTATTAGCAGTGGCTAACTATTTGGTTTCTAGCTCAATTGTTTGGGCATTTAAAATTGCATGCTTTGTTTTCTATGCACTTAAAATGTTTTCCATGCATGCATACAGTAGGTATACTGAATAAGAATATATGAAGCTACTGTAGCAATGTTCAACTTGTCATGCATGCATCTTTCATTGTCATTGTCTGTATATGATTGTGTATGGTTTGTTTATGTGATTGCAATTGTATCGTGTAGATTGTGACGAGTGCAACACTTGATCGTGTGTGGATTGTTTGTTCGACCGCTACAGCCAAGTCAAGTAGGTGCTACCTTGTTCATGATATGGTCCTATTACTTTCATTGCATTGTTGTGTATTTTGTAGATGCATGTGTAGGATAATACTATCGCTATGCTATGTCCTATTATGTGGTAGGATTTTCCTGTAGATGAGCCACCGTTGGTAGATGTGCTTAGCCATGCTATGACGAACGAGGGCTGAGTTACATCACTGAAAGTTGTTTCTAAATGTGTTGGTTTGCGAAAACTAAAAACAACTTAATCAATGAATCTCCTGGGTGTGATGGGATTGATAATTTTTGGTGGTATCATTGCGGAAAGGCACCCAGGTATCAAGAGAAAATGTTTGGCTTCTTTATTTTGTAGCTTACGTGTACAACTATGTGCCAATAATGAAATGGGCAGTTGGTTGGACTCAGTAGGTTGTGGTAACTCGAACCCACGTATCCAGAGATGTAGAATTTTGGTAGGTTGAACCGGTGCGTGTCGGGTTTAGGGAGCTACTTCCTGAACGGTCCCTTCTTGGACTTCTCCCTATCATCACCCAATATGAGAGTGGTGGTACGAGCTGGGCTGGCCAAGTCACATGGGTAAAGTGTACTAACCCCTGCAGGGTGTATAAACTAATCGATTAGCCGTGTCCCCGGTTATGGACATCTGAGTTGCTTGATATTGATTTCATGACATGTTTCTCGCTCATTCTAATTTCCTAATTGCTTTAATTTTGATGGGTTAACTTAGTTGGGATATTTTCAAAGAAAATCAAAAACTGTTTAAGAAAGTAGGACAAAGGTATTTGCAAATGCAAGCTAGCCACAACTCCACTTGCCATATATGCATGTAGATGTTAGCTCTATTGTCTCCTTTAATAGCTCTACTTTCCATACATTCCATGTATTGACCCTTCGGGGTTGCTACATTTCATGTTGCAGGATATTCCGATTCTGAGTGATCGATTTAGGCCACAGTACTCCACTTGGCACTTGTTCACTTGTGGGCAATTTGAATAATGGAGGATTTATTCTATTATGTTGCTACTTGAATAAGTTTAGCTAGCCTTGAGCTAAGCCTTTATTGTAATAATGATACTCTAGATCTTCGTTATTTGTGATACACGGACATTTTGCTATGTTATTCATCTTTATTCTATTGTGAGCCAATGAACCGATCCAGGGATTGGCATGTCACATAGAAGCTACGGTCTTTTCAGAACTGTAGTGTTACAAGAAACGTAGAAACCCCGAAGGGTCAATACATGGAATGTATGGCAAGTAGAGATATTAAAGGAGACAACAGAGCTAACATCTACATGCATATCTGGCAAGTGGAGCTGTGGCTAGCTTGCATTTGCAAATACCTTTGTCCTACTTTCTTAAATAGTTTTTGATTTTCTTTGAAAAGATCCCAATTAAGTTAACCCATCAACATTAAAGCAATTAGGAAATTAGAATGAGCGAGAAACATGTCATGAAATCAATATCAACCATCTCAGATGTCCATAACCGGGGACACGGCTAATCTATTAGTTTATACACCCTGCAGGGGTTAGTACACTTTATCCATGTGACTTGGCCAGCCCAGCTCGTACCACCACTCTCATATTGTGTGATGATAGGGAGACGTCCAAGAAGGGGCCGTTCGGGAAGTAGCTCCCCAAAACCGACACGCACGGGTCCAACCTACCAAAATTCTACATCTCTGGATACGTGGGTTCGAGTTACCACAACCTACTGAGTCCAACCAACCGCCCATTTAATTATTGGCACATGGTTGTACACGTAAGCTACAAAATAAAGAAGCCAATCATTTTCTCTTGATACCTGGGTGCCTTTCTACAATGATACCACAAAAAATTATCAATCACATCACACCTAGGAGATTCATTGATTAAGTTGTTTTTAGTTTTCGCAAACCAACGTATTTAGAAACAACTTTCAGTGATGTAACCCAGCCCTCGTTCTTCATAGCATGGCTAAGCACATCTACCAACGGTGGCTCATCTACAGGAAAACCCTACTACATAATAGGCCATAGCATAGCGATATTATTATCCTACACATGCATCTACAAAATACACAACAATGCAATGAAAGTAATAGGACCATATCATGAACAAGGTAGCATCTACCTGCCATACATTCCATGTATTGACCCTTCGGGGCTGCTACGTTTCATGTTGCAGGATATTCCGATTTTGACTGGTCGATTTAGGCCACGGTACTCCACTCGGCACTTGTTCACTTGTGGGCAATTTGAAGAATGGAGGATTTATTATATTATGTTGCTACTTGAATAAGTTGAGCTAGCCTTGAGCTAAGCCTTTATTGTAATAATGATACTCTGGATCTTCGTTATTTATGATACACAGATATTTTGCTATGTTATTCATCTTTATTCTATTGTGAGCCAATGAACCGATCCAGGGATTGGCATGTCACATAGAAGCTACGGTCTTTTCAGAACCGTAGTCTTACACTATTGTTCCAGTTTGACTTTTCAAACCTCCTTTTTTGACTTTTAATTTAGAGGTTTATTTCTCTCTCGCAAATGCCCAACCAAGTAACCTACGACATGATCCAATCATTCCACTTAATCATGAAACATTCGTGAACCATTCCCCTTCCGGTCTGGTGAACCTTCTAGACCCTTCTAGAATCTCTCCGATGAAAACATCGGAATCATTCCCGAACTCCGGAATTGGACTTTCCTTATATGAATCTTATTCTCCGGAGCATTCTGGATCTCCTCGTGATATTCCAGATCCCATCCGAGACCCTTAACAACATTCGGTCTCCTTACTTACATTCCATATCTACTAAATAACATCGAATCCTTAAGTGTGTCTCCCTACGGTTCATGAATTACGCGGACATGACCGAGACACTTCTCCGATTAATAACCAATAGAGGAATCTAGAAATTCATATGGCTCCCACATATTTATATGATTAATTTGCGATCGAATGAACCACTTACATACGATATCAATTTCCCTTTGTCTCACGATAGTTTACTTATCATAGGTCAGATCGTCGGTATCTCTGCATACCTAGTTCAACCTCGTTACCGATAAGTACTGTTTTCTCGTTCCCGTGATATGTGATCCCTTGTGAGACAGTCACATGCTTGCAAGCTAATTAGATGACATTCCACCAAGAGGGCCCAGAGTATATCTATCCGTCATATGGATGGACAAATCCCACTCTTGATCCATGTGCCTCAACACATACTTTCTGAACACTCAATGCCACCTTTATAGCCACCCAGTTACGGTGTGGTGTTTGATGTCATCAAAGCATCCATCCGGTGATGGTGATTAGCATGATCTCATGGTCGAAGGAATTAGGTTACTATGTATCAGAAAGCTTATAGCAAACAAACTATTGAAATGACTTGATCTTAATGCTACGCTTATCTATAGGAGTATGTCCATCAAACTATTCTCCTAATGATATGATCTTGTTGTTAATAACATCTCAATGTTCATGATCAGGAAACCATGATCATATATTAACCAACAAGATAGTTTAATAAGAGGATTTACTAGGGACTCTTTTATGTTTACAAATCACACAAGTATTAATCTTTTCGGTTAATACAATTATGCATGGTATGTAAATATTTATCATAAGCATAAAGATATGATAATAACCTATTTATTATTGCCTCTTGGGCATATATCCAATAGTCTCCCACTTGCACTAGAGACAATAATCTAGTTTCAAATCTTTGCGTATTCAACACCTATGGCTTTCCGGTGTTGTATGCACACGATTTCTATTGGTCAACTAATCTTCGGATCCGACACTTTAAGGTCCGTGTGTAATTGCATGTCTTTGTGTCTCTACACGTCACTCATTTCTAATGAGATGGATTTGTATAAATTTGGTTCTTTGGTGAGACCTTTAGTTCCATGGGGTTAAAACATGTTGACAATATTTTCGTACAATATATCTTCATAGTACTATCCCGCTGTGAACTACACCTAGTTTGATCACAAACTACTTGACACAAATGCCCTCTTTTGCTGCTATAATAGCAGTCATATACCTACCCTTTTGTTGTAGTATCTGTCACAATATCATAACTTTGGAACTCATCCAAATCCATTATGGAACTTACTTTCCATTATATTGTGCCACCCTTAGTTTAGATTGATATAAACTTAAATTTGTACATTGTGACAAAACTAGTATCCATGTAGTACTTTTACAATGAACTAATCATCTATTTGTCATCTCTACAAAATAATATATTCTTAGTTCTTCCAAAAGATCATAAGAATATCTTTACTATCGTCCAATGATCATCTTATGAATCATTCTGGTATATGCTCATAACATTTAGAGCATAGGACATATATAGATTTGTACATATCACAATATGATTGATATAAATACTCTTTGTGATTTCATACATCAAGTATCAATCTATACTTGAATCTTTGTTTCACTTACCAAGTGTCAATACACTTGAATTGCAATTCAATCCTTTATGTGCGACAAGAACCTTTCTTGTCATTTCCATATTGAACTCATTCAATATCTCATGTATGTATATTTGGCACAACCATATTAGCGTCTCAATCTATCTATATAGATATTGATGCCAAATACTCGGGTTTTGCCTAAATATTTCATCGAGATGAAATTCTTAACATGTGTTAATAAAAGATACATCATTTTCAATCAACAATATGTCTTCCACATAATGTATTAGAAATATGTCTTAGCGCTCCCACTTAATTTCTCCCAAATGCAAGCATCTTCATCGTCTCTAATGAATTTAAACTCTTTTAACAGTTTCATCATGGTTGAAGATTCCAACTCCGCGATGCTCACTTCAACCATTATAGTTTGCATACGCTTTTAACATCCTTTGAATTAACAAATCCCTATGGACCGTGTTATGCACACGTCCTAGGTAACAATTCTATCAGAAGAACTTGTTTTGTTTATTCAACTACCACATAACAAAATTATATGTAGTGGTTGCTATATTAATCCGTCTAGACTAAACATCGCTATGAAAGATCAAATCGTGTCATATACAACCTTTGAAAATTGTTGTGAAATCTTTCCCAACATGTCAACTATTTCATAGATGTGAAACATCCATGTCTATTTCTTTATAGATCCAAACACGACTGTAAGGTCTTACACCTTTCTAGAGGGTCTTTCAAGTTCAAAGCTTGATTTCTCGTGTATGGAACTATCACGGGTTTTATGGCTTCAAGCCATTTGCGGAGTTAGGGCTCATCATCACTTGTTTGCATGTAGTCCATTCATTATTCTCAAATAATGATTCAACCCTCAAATATTGGTATTTGATTGTTTACCCGACCTACTTGGTTCAATAGTAACTTTGACCTTCGTAACCACAACCTTTGAGGCACGCGAGCCATGAGCATTGTTGCTGCCTCCGGAACACTTTTCGGCACTGCGCAACTTTGCACATATAGCTAAGGTTCTTCTAACCTTATCAAAGTTCTATTGTCCTCCCACTTAAATTTTCATGAAAAATTTCTTCTCAAAGAAACCTAACGTTCTAAGCGACAAACATTTTTGTCTTGGTGTTATGGAGGAATACTCAACGTTTATTTGAAATAATATACAAAGATATGTTCATCTGATTTTGGTTGCAAACATCTTTCTATAGCATACCAATGTTTAAGAAATGACAACTTGGGTTTTATCCCAAACTATAACTTTATATGGTGTCATTTCAACCGGATTATGATGGAGCTCTTTTCAGCGGAAAAACGGTAGTCACTAAAACTTTAATATAATGGCAGTTCTATAAATTACACCTTTAATCTTACCATGTCAAACAAGGTTTAATTACATATCTCGAACGCTCCATACTCTTATGGTGTTTCGGGAAATGCAAATTCACGGAACGATTCCTCAAATCAAAGGTGTTATGCTAAACTTGTAACTCAAATATCTTCCTTTATGATCCCATCATAAATTCTTTATTTTCTTGTTACATTGATTTTGCACTTCATCTTGAAAGTCTTGGAACTTTTCAAATGTTTCACACTTCATCCTTATTAAGTAAATATTGATATATTCACTCAAATTTTTGGAGAAAGCATATGATGTTGTAATCCATCGCTCTTGACTACACGTAATGGACTTCATACATCAAATATGTACAAATTCCAATAATCTAGTCATTCGTTCCCATTTGGCCTACGAACGGAGTTTTAATTATCTCTAGGAAAGTTTCACAAGCGTCGTTTGATCAAAAATCAAAAGACTCCAAAATTCCATCCACATGGAGTTTCTTCATGTTTTCTTTCCAATATAATTTAAATGACGATGTCACTTCCTAAGTGATCTTTCAATCAATTTGTCTTTCGACATTTTTTGCCACTAGTTTTATGAATGTGATTTCTCCAACGAGATTTGTAAATCATCCATCCTTTATGGGTTACGGCAATTATTTGAACAACCCTTTTGTTCTCATAATACCTGATAAAACAAATCTTGAAGGCAAGCTTTGATGTTAACGAGCAACACAACAACCCTTTATTTGTTTCGATGAACATCATCACATATTCTTTTGCTAGTTACTTAGGCTATTGTAGTTCATGAATTGTGTTGTTTTGTATGACGATTCACACCAACAAATTCAGTATCCAATACTTAAGAACCACATTGTTTAATAAGAAAAGAATATAGCCATAACATGTATATCCTCTATATACCCAAGCTGAACAATTCTAGTATTTTCTTTTCTGCCATATATTTCTGAGATTCCCTTTCAGTATTTCCTTTTCTCTTTGAAAGAATCTATCAACATTAATAGTGGAGCCATACAGATGACACATATTCCAAAACATGTATAGTTAAATACCACTGTCTTTGGACTTGCACTTTGAAGTAGATCACAATTATCAAATGTTTGGTGTTCTTTCAAATTCCATTCTTTAGTAATCTTTTAGTGTAGTAAACATTTTATCTACATCAAATATTCATCCTTATCATGGAACTACTCATGATCAAGCTACTTTAGCTTATAAGGGTGAATTGCGAGTATAATGTTGCTCTCCAAAACCTTCTGGAGGATTAAGACGACCATCGTCTCCAAACTTTTGCAAATTCTCATCAAATATGAGAACATAAACTTTGCCATATTATACTCTATCATGTTGTAAACAAAACATTATTTCAGATATCGCAATATCTTCCACATATGATGGTTTCTGAAACAATTCTTTCAGCTCCTAGATAACCTTGATATTAAAACAATCTTTTGAATATCAAGAATGATGGAGATAAACATGATACTTATATACTAACACTGGAATTGTTACTCTTGATTTAATACCAATTATTAAACTTCACGGAGTAACCGGAACTTACTGAAAGTTTGCAATAGGACATTTAAACTTTAGATTAACACTTCACAACAATATGATACCTGTTCATAAAGTAACTAACCAGAATTTTATAGTTCTATTTTCTCAATTATAACTAAGCGCAATGTGGTAAACGGATGTCAATGACTACAACAACTATGCAAATTCACTTTGATTTAATTTATGATAAATAGTGTTCAACTTTTAATCATATTGCTGTTGAAGTCCCACTCAAAACAACATCCCTCACATTGTTTTAGTGATCACGCAAACCAAATTCACTACACCAAGTCCGATCATCACGTGACATGATATAGTTTCAAAGGTGAACAATCATCATGTTCATTGTAAGAGGTCTCAACCTGATAAGGTAGAGTCCTACTGTGTTTACAATGCCAGTCCCTGGATCAATAGCTAGCATCCACAGTTAAGATGTAATATCAAGATACAAAGGTCATTACATAACTTTATAACCAGGAATAACATAAATTTTATTACATCATACATAGCTCATTTGGCTATTACATTACATTGCAATGAATAAATATAGTCATGGGTCCTTCATCTTCATATTGCCACAGGCAGATGTTGGTTGTAGGCTTTGTAGTCCTAGTCAATCAAACAATCTTCATTTAAAAACAATCAACCTGCAACATTACAAGTTACAGCCACAAGGGTCAATACATTTGAATTGTATTGGCAAGTTTCACTTCTATGTGTGTATGAGTGGATCCTACCAATACATGCATGTTTGGCTAAGTAGAGTTTAAGGCTTATTTGCATAGAGCAACATTTATCCTATCTTTTCAAAATGGTTTTGGTCCTTTATCAAATCTCTTTTCCAAGTTTCCTTGAACTCCTTGGTAGACACTCAAGTGTTCAAGTTCTTGTCAAAATCCCTTGAGCTACTTGGTAACCCCAAGTGCAACAAGTTTTATCAAACATCATGAGTTCCTTGGTAACCCCAAGTACATCATTCTCTTGTGCACCTTGGTAACCCCAAGTGCAACAAACTTCATTAAATCTCTTTGAATTCCTTGGTACCCCCAAGTGCATCAAGTTTTTATATTAGAAGTTGGAATGTCGAGATCTCCCATAGTTCAAACTTTAGTTGCTCAGTATTGTCCATAACCGGGGACACGGCTAAGTACTTAGATTTTTGTTAACTTCTGCAGAAGGAGTACACTTTACCCACATGACACAATCCCATCTTGTTGCCACCAGTGGCCTACTGGATTAGTGCTCACCAAGATGGAGTACTGGCAGACTGAGAATGTGACGAAGTCTTTCCAAAAGGTCCTTCCATACATCATTGCTAGCTTGTCTTCAGCCCCCATGAAGCATTCCAGATCCCCATGTCCGGTAACTAAAGACAATGTATGGGTCTTCCTAATGTAGTTGACTAAGCCAGAGCCATAATAGCATGTGGTTGTACACGAAAGCCACAATTGGAGAAGCATGTTCAATCTCTAAGTTTCCTAGGTGGTTTTCATTTGGAGCACAACACAAAGTGATTGCCATAGACATGGTTCCCTTTTGCTGCCACCTTCTCCAAAACATAAAGTGTCCACCACCTAGGTGGTTCATTGAGTCCTTGTTTTATTATGTAAAACACAAGTCCTTTTCTCATCCTTTGTAAAATCTCAACATGTATCTCTTTTCAAAACATGGCATGGCTAAGCATGTACAACTTCAATATTTTTACTAAGGAGTGTATAGGGAATCCTATTAGGATTAGCATAGCATAAGTATAAAACATTTTCATGCATGTTTACAAAATCCACTAAGTGTAATATAAATAGTAGGACTTTAGATGATAGTGTCACTTGCCTTTTTGTTAGGGAATGATAGTCACTCCTTGATCTTGCTAGTCTCACACTTGCTAATTTTACTACAATCAAACAAGCATAGAATCAAATAGCATTCCACATTCAAACAATATTTCACATACACAAAGCAATGGTTCCTAAGTCTTGTAAAAAGAGGGTTCTTATTGCAAGGTTGGTCTCTACTAGGTTTATAAACTTTGTAAGGTCCACATTGGTCATTTACCAAAATGGCAAAGTCATTAGTTAGAGGGTTTTGCCCAAAGTCTATTTTAAAATCCACTCAACATTTCATGTGGTGAAAATTATTCTTTTCAAAGCAAAACTTTATATATTTTCACCAAATGAGTTGCCCTTAGCAAGGCTTGGTGTTTTGGGTCAGTAAGTTTGGTCCATAACATTTTCCCAAAGTTTTCCTTGCACAAATTTTTCCATAATAAAATTTAATGAGTTTATTTGGCTAGAAAATGACTAAGTTAACTAATTCAACATAAATTTCACAAAAATCATTTTTAACACTATGGGTTGGTTCCTAGGGTCAGTAGGGTCACACAAATCCATTTTTCAAAAGATTTAATCCTAAAATCAAATTTAAACAATTTTTATACTCTAAACAAGTACACAAATGTTTCTGCAATTTTAATCAAGCTAACAGTTACTATTTTCAAAACTAAGGCCATGGTTGGCTAGGGCTTGTTCTCCTGATTTCATTGATATAAAATTTGCAAAATTTGGACGTGTGGTTTGAAAGTTACAAAGGTTTGAAGTTTGCAAATAAATCTGATTCAAAAATCTGTTTTCACTCAAACACTGGCCACGCGTCGAGCCGTGATTGGCTGATACCGATTCGTCTGGATCGCGTACTGCGGAGCGTTGGATTTAATTTAGATCGGGCGGCTCAGAGCTAGCGTACCCTTTCAGCTAAGTGGATCTATCGTGACGCTGCGATCTAGATCGGACGGTTGTCTTTGCACGAACCAGACTTGGGCGGCGCAGCGATGGTTGCTGGCGGCGGCGAGGTCAGTCGGCGGCGGCGCTGATGAAACAGGACGCGAGGAAGAAGGGGAGGATGCTCACCAGGCTTAGGAGAATACGGCGATGCTCAACGTGCGGTTGACGAGGCGAGGGGCGCTCGGGGTCAAGTGGAATCTTTCGCCGGAGTTCGTGGCGGCGTCGGGTGCGTCAGGTGGTCACCGTGGGCGGCGCTACGGATCACCCCAAGGCATAACAAGTACGTTGTTAGATGCGCAGAACCAAGGCAAGGTTGTGTGCGTGAACGAGAAAAAGAGGGGCGACCGGAATCTACCTGTGGGGCTCGCCGGAGTTGAAGACAGTCGCGGTGCTGCAGGTCGTCGTCGAAGGCGAGGTTTCAGGGCACCCGCGGTTGAATGGAAGGCACCTTGGCGAGCGCCGGGTGGAGAGAAGCTGCTAGGGTGCTCGGGGAGGCAAGGCAGTGGTTGGGCTTGCCGGAATTGAGGAGGGAGCTCGTCGGTGACGGCGGTGGTGCAGAGGAAATTGGCGACAGCCTAGGGGCAGAGAGGGTGTGGCGACTGAGGAAAAAGGAGGGAAAGGTGTTGGCGCTTAAGTACACAGGGTCAGAGGCGAGATTAACATGGCCATTAAGAGGAATTAAGCGCGCGGATTGATGACTGGGAACGGCAGCGTGGTTTGGGGAAGAAGGGGTCGCGCGGGTGAGAACGACGAACAGGAGTGGTAGGGTCCACCTGTCAGTGGGAAAAGAAACAAGGAGAAAGGTCCACTGGTCAGTGTCACCGCGGGTTAGTTAATTTGTGCGAATCATTTTCTGCGGGGAAAAGAAGCTGGGCTGGTTGGTGGGCTTAGTGGGCTGCCTGGGTTGGGTCGGTTTTCTTTTTATATATTTCTTTTTTTTCTGTCTGCTTTGCTTTATTCTTTTCTATTTCTATTTCTGTTTTGAATTTCCAAACAACAAATCATACTCAAATCTATTCAAACAATCAACCATTCATGCAACTATGAATTTGATTCTGTTTAGCAACATAATCTAACATTCCAAAATAAAATAATATTTTAAATTCTTTTTAGGTTTTATTAATTAAATAAAATGGCTATGGTTTATTAATAAAATAGAGTTTGTTTTAATTAATAAAAATCCCCATTTAATCCAAATATTTTCTAAAAACAAATCAGTAAGTTTTTATTTAAAAGTATAAAATACTTGAAATACCTATTTAAAACAATTTAATGGATTTTGATGTTTTAATTAAAAATGGTACAACTTTTTATTTGTATAAATTTTGATATTATTCCTTATTATTTTATTTCAAATAACCTTTGTTTATTTTTATTCAAAACTAAATGTTTTAAATTCCAAGGCTTGGTCAATGTTTAATTTGGCTTTATTAAATAATCCTTATTTGCAAAACTTCTATTTCATTTGAAAACAAATCTTTTCATTTAAGAGTTTCAAATTAGTATTTTAATTATTTTTTTTATTTTCCTTTAATAAAAATTTATCATCTTAAATACCTTTAGGTTTTATTTAATTCAAATGGGTTTGAAGTTCCAATTGAATTCAAAAGTTTCTTCTAGCTCTGAAATTTAAACAAAGTTTTATTTTATTCATTTATTTTCACATTACAAGATTTGGAAAATCTTGGGATGTGACAGGCTACCACCCTTAAAATAAATCTCGTCCCGAGATTTGGGGAGGCTAGGGTTACAAGCAAGATCAAAGCAACTAGGGTACTACCACCCTTAAAAATTTTTTTAAACAAAATTACATATTGGCCTTCTTGGGTCCTGGAATTTCTCTATGTTAAACCTTTGCTTTATTCCTATGCTTGACTCATGGACCAAGGCTGAGTTTCTCCAGAGGCTTGTTCAACTTGTTCTTCATCCTTTCTGGACAGTTGCTTGCATAATGTCCTGGATTCTTGCAGTTGAAGCAATGAATGTCATTGAGTTCTTTACGTGGCTCTTGTGGGCAAGTTGCTACAAAGTGACTTGGTTCATTACAGTTGTTACACCACACTTGGTCAATTCCTTTATTCTTTATGTTCTCTGGCATCCACTGGAGTAGTGTCCCATTTCCTTACATTTACGACATTGTACAAGGCTCATGTCTTGCTTGGGCTTCTTGATTTTCCTTGATCCTTTGAATTGGGTTGTCTTGCTTGGAGGTAGTAGTGGTCCTTTTCCTTTGGTAGACTTGGATCCTTCTTGTTTCCTTTGTTCTACCATGGCATAGATGGGACATAGGCCAGGAGTATGATCACTTCCTTCACAAAGGTAGCAAGCAGCTTGGGAGGTAGGGCATTCTCCAACAGGATGGTCTTCATCACAATTGGGGCATTGTCCTTCATGCTCTTTGGAAGTATGATCCTTGTCTCCACAAATAATGCAAGCTGGGGCTCCATCTAGAACAACATTCTTGTCATCCTTGTTATCATACACACTTCTAGGATAGCTTTCTTCCATGCTAATCATTTGATTAGTCACCTTAAGCATCAATTGGGATTGTTCCTCCAAAAACTTTTGTAGTGCTGGATCTTCATTACTATTGTTGGCTAGGAACTGGGCTGTCAGTTGGTTCAACTGATGTTGGGTTGCTATGAGCTCTCTCATGCTGTCAGCTTGGTTGGTATTGGTGTCATCAACCTTGATGTTGGAGTCCTTTGGAGTGGTCATCTGTTTGGGTTGAAGGAAGATTAGAATGGCAAGATATTTTTAAGGAAATATTTCTAATCACACACATCACAATTCACACAAGTAATGCGCATGCAATCACAAAACAATTTTTGCACTCAAACAACAAAGTTCAAGCACTTTTTAGGCAATAAAATATTTTTGCTACACCACATAAGTTGGGGTGCTCTGACTTTAGCTAAAATATGATGGTCTATCTATATGGTTCACTTGTGATCTTTCCTTCCTTCATGACTCTTCTTACTTGAGATCATGGTTTCCTTGAGAAAACTCTTGGTCACAATACTTCAAAGTTTGTTGATGGTTCCTTCTTATTTTGTATTCCCTCAGTCTCTAAATCTTGAGTAAGATTTCCCTTGTTTCACTTGTTGTCCTTAGTGATCTCTAAGTTGGAAGTCCTTGGTGGAGAGGCTGAAGATGTTGAAGTCATTAGAGTTGAAGAAGTTGAAGTAGTCCTTTGCACATGGTGTAATATTGGGCCATGGTGTAGGCTTTTCCATCAAGTTGAAGTAGAAGAGATGTAGAGTTGAAACCAAAATGGTTGAGAAAGAGTTTACCAGTGTTTTTGTAAATAAATTTTTGGAATAAGACAACTCCTATTTTTCTAAGGGTTTTTGTCCAATCCTAGGTTTACAAATCCTACAGGCAACACAATGCTCTGATACCATCTGTAAGAGGTCTCAACCTGATAAGGTAGAATCCTACTGTGTTTACAATGCTAGTCCCTGGATCAATAGCTAGCATCCACAGTTAAGATGTAATATCAAGATACAAAGGTCATTACATAACTTTATAACCAGGAATAACATAAATTTTATTACATCATACATAGCTCATTTGGCTATTACATTACATTGCAGCGGAATAAATATAGTCATGGGTCCTTCATCTTCATATTGCCACAGGCAGATGTTGGTTGTAGGCTTTGTAGTCCTAGTCAATCAAACAATCTTCATTTAAAAACAATCAACCTGCAACATTACAAGTTACAGCCACAAGGGTCAATACATTTGAATTGTATTGGCAAGTTTCACTTCTATGTGTGTATGAGTGGATCCTACCAATACATGCATGTTTGGCTAAGTAGAGTTTAAGGCTTATTTGCATAGAGCAACATTTATCCTATCTTTTCAAAATGGTTTTGGTCCTTTATCAAATCTCTTTTCCAAGTTTCCTTGAACTCCTTGGTAGACACTCAAGTGTTCAAGTTCTTTTCAAAATCCCTTGAGCTACTTGGTAACCCCAAGTGCAACAAGTTTTATCAAACATCATGAGTTCCTTGGTAACCCCAAGTACATCATACTCTTGTGCACCTTGGTAACCCCAAGTGCAACAAACTTCATTAAATCTCTTTGAATTCCTTGGTACCCCCAAGTGCATCAAGTTTTTATATTAGAAGTTGGAATGTCGAGATCTCCCATAGTTCAAACTTTAGTTGCTCAGTATTGTCCATAACCGGGGACACGGCTAAGTACTTAGATTTTTGTTAACTTCTGCAGAAGGAGTACACTTTACCCACATGACACAATCCCATCTTGTTGCCACCAGTGGCCTACTGGATTAGTGCTCACCAAGATGGAGTACTGGCAGACTGAGAATGTGACGAAGTCTTTCCAAAAGGTCCTTCCATACATCATTGCTAGCTTGTCTTCAGCCCCCATGAAGCATTCCAGATCCCCATGTCCGGTAACTAAAGACAATGTATGGATCTTCCTAATGTAGTTGACTAAGCCAGAGCCATCATAGCATGTGGTTGTACACGAAATCCACAATTTGGAGAAACATGTTCAATCTCTAAGTTTCCTAGGTGGTTTTCATTTGGAGCACAACACAAAGTGATTACCATAGACATGGTTCCCTTTTGCTGCCACCTTCTCCAAAACATAAAGTGTCCACCACCTAGGTGGTTCATTGAGTCCTTGTTTTATTATGTAAAAACACAAGTCCTTTTCTCATCCTTTGTAAAATCTCAACATGTATCTCTTTTCAAAACATAGCATGGCTAAGCATGTACAACTTCAATATTTTTACTAAGGAGTGTATAGGGAATCCTATTAGGATTAGCATAGCATAAGTATAAAACATTTTCATGCATGTTTACAAAATCCACTAAGTGTAATATAAATAGTAGGACTTTAGATGATAGTGTCACTTGCCTTTTTGTTAGGGAATGATAGTCACTCCTTGATCTTGCTAGTCTCACACTTGCTAATTTTACTACAATCAAACAAGCATAGAATCAAATAGCATTCCACATTCAAACAATATTTCACATACACAAAGCAATGGTTCCTAAGTCTTGTAAAAAGAGGGTTCTTATTGCAAGGTTGGTCTCTACTAGGTTTATAAACTTTGTAAGGTCCACATTGGTCATTTACCAAAATGGCAAAGTCATTAGTTAGAGGGTTTTGCCCAAAGTCTATTTTAAAATCCACTCAACATTTCATGTGGTGAAAATTATTCTTTTCAAAGCAAAACTTTATATATTTTCACCAAATGAGTTGCCCTTAGCAAGGCTTGGTGTTTTGGGTCAGTAAGTTTGGTCCATAACATTTTCCCAAAGTTTTCCTTGCACAAACTTTTCCATAATAAAATTTAATGAGTTTATTTGGCTAGAAAATGACTAAGTTAACTAATTCAACATAAATTTCACAAAAATCATTTTTAACACTATGGGTTGGTTCCTAGGGTCAGTAGGGTCACACAAATCCATTTTGCAAAAGATTTAATCCTAAAATCAAATTTAAACAATTTTTATACTCTAAACAAGTACACAAATGTTTCTGCAATTTTAATCAAGCTAACATTTACTATTTTCAAAACTAAGGCCATGGTTGGCTAGGGCTTGTTCTCCTGATTTCATTGATATAAAATTTGCAAAATTTGGACGTGTGGTTTGAAAGTTACAAAGGTTTGAAGTTTGCAAATAAATCTGATTCAAAAATCTGTTTTCACTCAAACACTGGCCACGCGTCGAGCCATGATTGGCTGATAGCGATTCGTCTGGATCGCGTACTGCGGAGCGTTGGATTTAATTTAGATCGTGCGGCTCAGAGCTAGCGTACCCTTTCAGCTAAGTGGATCTATCGTGACGCTGCGATCTAGATCGGACGGTTATCTTTGCACGAACCAGACTTGGGCGGCGCAGCGATGGTTGCTGGTGGCGGCGAGGTCAGTCGGCGGCGGCGCTGATGAAATAGGACGCGAGGAAGAAGGGGAGGATGCTCACCAGGCTTAGGAGAATACGGCGATGCTCAACGTGCGGTTGACGAGGCGAGGGGCGCTCGGGGTCAAGTGGAATCTTTTGCCGGAGTTAGTGGCGGCGTCGGGTGCGTCAGGTGGTCACCGTGGGCGGCGCTACGGATCACCCCAAGGCATAACAAGTACGTTGTTAGATGCGCAGAACCAAGGCAAGGTTGTGTGCGTGAACGAGAAAAAGAGGGGCGACCGGAATCTACCTGTGGGGCTCGCCGAGTTGAAGACGATCGCGGTCTGCAGTCGTCGTCGAAGGCGAGGTTTCAGGGCACCCGCGGTTGAATGGAAGGCACTGGCAGAAGCGCCAGGGAGTGGAGAAGCTGCTAGGGTGCTCGGGGAGGCAAGGCAGTGGTTGGGCTTGCCGGAATTGAGGAGGGAGCTCGTCGGTGACGGCGGTGGTGCAGAGGAAATTGGCGCGACCTAGGCGAGAGGTGTGGCGGCGAGGAAAAAGGAGGGAAGGTCGGCGCTTAAACGCAGGGTCGAGGAGATTAACTTGGCCATTAAGAGGAATTAAGCGCGGATTGATGACCGGGAACGCAGCGTGGTTTGGGAAGAAGGGGTCATGGTGAGAACGACGACAGAGTGGTGGGGTCCACTGTCGCTGGGAAAAGAAACAAGGAGAAAGGTCCATCGGTTGTCACCATGAGTTAGTTAATTTGTGCGAATCATTTTCTGCGGGGAAAAGAAGCTGGGCTGGTTGGTGGGCTTAGTGGGCTGCCTGGGTTGGGTCGGTTTTCTTTTTATATATTTCTTTTTTTTTCTGTCTGCTTTGCTTTATTCTTTTCTATTTCTATTTCTGTTTTGAATTTCCAAACAAAAAATCATACTCAAATCTATTCAAACAATCAACCATTCATGCAACTATGAATTTGATTCTGTTTAGCAACATAATCCAACATTCCAAAATAAAATAATATTTTAAATTCTTTTTAGGTTTTATTAATTAAATAAAATGGCTATGGTTTATTAATAAAATAGAGTTTGTTTTAATTAATAAAAATCCCCATTTAATCCAAATATTTTCTAAAAACAAATCAGTAAGTTTTTATTTAAAATTATAAAATACTTGAAATACCTATTTAAAACAATTTAATGGATTTTGATGTTTTAATTAAAAATGGTACAACTTTTTATTTGTATAAATTTTGATATTATTCCTTATTATTTTATTTCAAATAACCTTTGTTTATTTTTATTCAAAACTAAATGTTTTAAATTCCAAGGCTTGGTCAATGTTTAATTTGGCTTTATTAAATAATCCTTATTTGCAAAACTTCTATTTCATTTGAAAACAAATCTTTTCATTTAAGAGTTTCAAATTAGTATTTTAATTATTTTTTTATTTTCCTTTAATAAAAATTTATCATCTTAAATACCTTTAGGTTTTATTTAATTCAAATGGGTTTGAAGTTCCAATTGAATTCAAAAGTTTCTTCTAGCTCTGAAATTTAAACAAAGTTTTATTTTATTCATTTATTTTCACATTACAAGATTTGGAAAATCTTGGGATGTGACATTCATCATATCATCTATATGAATCATGCTTTACCTTTCGTTATTCCGTGTTCCGAGACCATGTATGTACATGCTAGGATCGTCAAGATCAAACCTTAGCTTCCGCATGAGCAAATCTGGCTTGCTCCCGTTGTATACACTCGCAGAATCTAACACATCCGATCATCACGTGGTGCTTCGAAACAACGAGCTTTAGAAACGGTGCTTACTAAGGATGAACACTTTATAACTTGATATTTTGTGAGAGGTGTCATCTGATAATGCTACCGCCGCGATCTAAGCAATACAAGATGCATAAAAGGATTAACATCATATGCAATTCATAATATGTGATATGATATGGCCTTTCTTCTTGTGCTTCCGATCTCCATATTCAAGCATGAACATGATCTCCATCATCACCGGTATGGTGTCAAGGTCAATGGCGCCGCTCCATGGTTGTCGTCCACCAGCATCAACTATTACAACTAACTTGAGTAATAGACACGCAGGTCTTAAAGAAATTAAAAGACAACCATAAGGCTCCTGTCGGTTGCTGACTTACAATAAGGAACATTGCATACATCATATATAATCACAATCATGGCCATATCATATCACAGCACACCCCCGCAAAACAAAGTTAGACGCCTCTAATTTTCTTTGCGTGTTTCACATGGTTTGGGGCTTTCAATAAGTGTCGTTCTAACTTACGAACAAGAACCACAATGTTGATACTAGTATTGTCAATCACCAGTTGTAAATTGAATCTTCACTATGTTGGGAGAAACAGGCACCCGCAAAGCCACTTATGCAATACAAGTTGCATGTCAAGCGTGGAGCAAGTCTCATGAATGATGTCATGTAAGGTTAGCCTGGGCCGCTTCATCCCACCATCCCGCAAGATGGAAAGTACACAAGAAGCAATCGACAACAAAAACATCAACGCCCACAATGACCATTATGTTCTAATCGTGCAACAGATATACATATAGACACGGCTCTGATACCACTGTAGGGGTTCATAGCATAGGAAAAAAAATTCTACCGCATGCACATAAACAAGCCAAGATCTATCTACTAGATTGTAGCAACGAGTCGATTGGAGTACTCACCCTCGAAGATTCCAAAGAGGTTAACGAGAGCAGATTCTCGTGGGTGATGTAGTCGTATACTTGCCGATCTCAAGATCGCGTAGACGATCCTTCCGGCGCTGCGTTCCGGCAGCATTTCTGCAGTCGGTCACACGTTCGGTACTTGATGAAGACCTTCCTCTCCCTTGTTCCAGTAGGCAGCGGAGGTTGTAGTTCTCCCCTCGCGATTCCGGCAGCATGACGGCGTGGTGTCATAAGTAGAGGGAAGATCCCGCAGGGCTTCGCCTAAGCCGGTGCGGGTTATGGTGGATCTAGGGTTTCCGACGATCTAGGTTTAGAAGGCCGGAGAGGAGGAGGTGGAGTCGGCGGTGGCTAGGAAGACGACGGCGGTGGCGCTAGGTGGGGAGGGCTGGTTGTAGTGCTTTAGGGCAGCCCCTCACCTCTATTTATGAGAGAGAGGGCAGCTTGAGTGAGGGGAGTTTGAATCCTTCCCCAAACCCAAGTTGGAGAGAAGGAAGGACTCTTTCCTTCTTCCACTAGGAAACTATTGTTCCAGTTTGACTTTTCAAACCTCCCTTTTGACTTTTAATTTAGAGCTTTATTTATCTCTCGCAAATTCCCAACCACGTGAACTAGGACATGATCCAATCATTCCACTTAATCATGACACATTCATGAACCATTCCCCTTCCGGCCCGGTGAACCTTCTAGACCCTTCTAGAATCTCTCCGATGAAAACATCGGAATCATTCCTGAACTCCGGAATTGGACTTTCCTTATATGAATCTTATTCTCCGGACCATTCCGGATCTCCTTGTGTTATCCAGGATCCCATCCGAGACTTCGAACAACATTCGGTCTACCTACTTACATTCCATATCTAGTAAACAACATCGAATCCTTAAGTGTGTCTCCCTACGGTTCGTGAATTATGCGGACATGACCGAGACACTTCTCCGATCAATAACCAATTGAGGAATCTGGAAATTCATAAGGCTCACACATATTTCTATGATTACTTTGTGATCGAATGAACCACTTACATACGATACCAATTTCCCTTTGTCTCGCGATAGTTTACTTATCCGAGGTCTGATCGTCGGTATCTCTGCATACCTAGTTCAACCTCTTTACCGATAAGTAATCTTTTTTCGTTCCCGTGATATGTGATCCCTTGTGAGCCAGTCACATGATTGTAAGCTAATTGGATGACATTCCACCGAGAGGGCCCAAAGTATATCTATCTGTCATATGAATGGACAAATCCCACTCTTGATCCATGTGCCTCAACACATACTTTCCAAACACTCAATGCCACCTTTATAGTCACCCAGTTACGGTATGGTGTTTGATATCATCAAAGCATCCATCCGATGATGGTGATTAGCATGATATCATGGTTGAAAGAATTAGGTTACTATGTATCAGAAAAGCTTATAGCAAACGAACTACTGAAATGACTTGATCTTAATGCTATGCTTATCTATAGGAGTATGTCCATCACACCATTCTCCTAATGATATGATCTTGTTGTTAATAACATCTCAATATTCATGATCAGGAAACCATGATCATATATTAACCAACAAGCTAGTTTAACAAGAGGCTTTACTAGGGACTATTTTATATTTACAAATCACACAAGTATTAATGTTTCCAGTTAATACAATTATAGCATGGTATGTAAACATTTATCATAAGCATGAAGATATGATAATAACCTATTTATTATTGCCTCTTGGGCATATCTCCAAAACTTTCACGCGCACAACTGCAAAACTACAAGCACTGCTGCAACAGCCGATGAGACCATCACCCGCGAGAGTGGCGAACATCGACCACCAGACACAAATCTCACCGGATCTAGAGACCGGCGAGAAGACCGGGCCACCTGTCCCCCGACGTCACAGGTTGGAGCGATGCCGAGATGAAGGAAGAACATGGACAAATTATCCTGACGCGACACAACCACCTCCATAAAAACCACGCCTCAAAAAAAGAAAGGACCAACCCTAACTAGAGACCGGAGCCTAGGGTTCCCATCCACTTCCTTCGCCGGAATAGCCGACGAAGGAGACAGGGACCGGCGGCGGCTGTAGGTTTGAGGACAAATGCGATCGCGTGAAGGCGAAACCGTTTCCTGGAGAGTCATAGATATTACGTAGTTCAGGGAATGACTAAACTGCTTGCGTGTCCGGATGCATTTTTCTTGTCACGGGAGGGGATGGTCTGATGTGGTTCTGGAGACTTGTTGTAAGATCATATTCAAAGCATGGAATGATGGAAAGTTGCAGCGATCGGCAAATGATCAAATCATGGGAGAGATGAAGACTATTGTCTTCAATTTTTAGGGTTTTAGATTGTACTAGCAAAAGCGCCCGTGCATTGCACCGGCAAGATCGATCCAATTTGTATAGAATTTCTTTTTTATTGCCTCATGACACCATTCTCTAGCCGTACTTTTTTAATACATTATTTGTAGATTTTTAGATAAATTATATTTCAAAATAGAGTATCCTAACACTCGTAAATACTTTCTAAAAAGACAGATGTGTTAGATGTATGTATATATATATTGTATTTCCCCCGTATGTTAGGGGGCTGCCTGCATATTTGCCCTGTACATGTACTATATATTGTGGCCTTTGGCCCCCAGCGGAATATAACTTGTCTATTCCTAACATGGTATCAGAGCCTTAGGGTTCGCTCCTCTCGTTATCTTGCCGCCGCCCAGTTCTCCGCCGCGTCCACCCATTGCTACCTCTCCGATCGATCGGATCTTCTGCTTGTTTATTGGCATCCTCCGCGAGCAACTTCCCTGCCACGCGCAGGCTGCAACCTCTCTGCCACCACGCCGGGCCGCCGACCGCCCTCCGGTTCTCAACGCGGGACGCGGGACCCTGCTGCTACACGCGGGACGCGGGACGCCCACCCTCCGACGCCTGACACACGCGACACGCAGGCCTCCCACGCGCGGGACGCGTTCCTGGCGGCTGGCGCTGCTCCTCTGGCGCTGTGCTCCTCCCTGACACGCTGCAACACGCCACCGCCCTCCCTGCCACGCGTGACCACGCGCGGTACTGGTTCCTCCTGACGCCCGCCCGCCCCCGGAGACGGTACTTGCAGTTCTCACCTGCCTGCCTGACGCCCCCACGCCGCCCGCGGACCTCCCCCTGCCTGGCGCGCAGGCTGCCATCTCCTCCTGCCGCCGACTGATTCTCGTCTGGATCTAGATCTGATTCCAAAAAAAAAAAAGAAGAGAGAGAGAGAGAGAGAGAGATGTCTTCTTCATCGGGTTATGTTGCGATTCCTCGCTGCCCGGTGGTATTCGATGGCGCGAATTATCCTGATTTTGCTGCCTTTATGCGCGTTCACATGCGCGGTCTCCGTCTTTGGGGTGTGCTCTCCGGCGAGGTCTCCTGTCCGCCGTGCCCCCCTGCTCCTGTGGCACCTCTGCCTCCGACACCGATTGTGCTTGCTGCTGATGCTTCTCAGGAGGCCAAGGATGCTTTCGTAGGCCGATGATATTGCTATTGCTGCCTATGACCTGAAGTTCAAGCAATATTCGCGATCTCGAGTCCTATCGCCACGCCCGACCGCTACACTCGGTGGGTCGATGAGGATGCTCGTCTTCTGCTGTTCTCACCTCCAGTGTTACGCCTCCGATGTCTTTGAGTTCATGAGTCTCCCTACCGCTGCTCGGTGGGCCCATCTTCGCTGGCCGCTCACACCGTCTGGGATGCTCTTTACTGTCGTGGTTCGTCAGAGCATGCTCTTCAAGAGGGGATTCCACTATTGATGAGTTTTATACTCAGTGCCGCTATCTGGCGCCGCCTTGATTCTCTCGATCGCTGTTTGTGGCACATGCTCGTCTTTGCCAGACAGCGCTTCGGACTTGGAGTTTCACCGCATCTATGAGTTTCGTCGGCTTCGCCAGAGTTTGAGCCCCGCGTTTCACCTGAATGCTCGTGGTCGTGTTCCGCTCGAGGTGTTGTCTCGAGCTTGGCTGAGGAGACCCGTCTTCGTGGTGCTGGTCTTCTTGCGGTTCCATCTGCGCTTGCTACTGTGGTGCTCCTTTGCTGCTCCCTTGCCTCACCACGGTCTCTGTCACGCCACGATACTACCCACTCCTCCGGTCGTGGTCGATTCGGCCAGACTGACCTCGTGGTCCGAGTCAAGACCACCGCTCGTGGTCGTGGTCGTCGTGGTTCTTCACACCGCTTCTTCGCAATGAGGATGGTCACACTTGGGACACTGTTATACACGCGACCCGCTTACGCCGAGACACCGGGCTCGTGGACCGTCGGCTCCTTCCGGGTCTTCAGCGGGCCCTCTCGATCGTGACATTATCGAGTCTTCGCGGTCCGCTTGCTGCTCTGTGCTCTTCTTCGACGGCACCGCTGGTTCTGTGGATCGACTCTTCAGCATCGTCGACCACCACCTTCTACATACAGTGCGTCTCCGGTATCTGGATTCTGGAGCTTCTTTTCATATGACATTTGAGTCTTCTTCTCTGTCCGCTCTTCGTTCTCTCCCTTCTCCTGTCCGTGTTTTTACGGCTGATGGTACCTCTCTCCCTGTTTCTCGTCGGGGCACCCTTTCTACTTCTTCCTTTTTTGTTCCTGATATCTCTCATGTCCCTCTTCTTAAGATGAATTTGTTCTCTGCTAGCCAGCTTACTGACTCTGGTTGTCGCGTCATTCTTGATGTTGATTCTTGTGTTGTTCAGGACCGTCGCACCAGGCCTGGTTGAGCTGGCCTCGCAGCCGTGATTCTTCAGACTTTGGGAGTTAGATCGCTTGTTCCTTCCGCTGCCACTTCATCCGCCAGTTCTTCTCCGTTGTCGCCTCTACTACCAGCTCTTTTCAGAAGGGCATCATCGTCTTGGTCACCTCTGTGACTCTCGCCTCGTCATTAGTTCATCGTGGTCTTCCGGGTGCATCTCGTGAGATGGGTCTTTGCATTGTCGTGGCTGTAGGTTGGGTAAATGATTCAGCTTCCTATCCTACTAGCGTCAGATCTCAACGACCTTTTGATTTAGTTCATTCGATGTTTGGGGTCCGCCTTTCGCTCGAAGGGGCCATCGCTACTATATTTTATTCATCGATGATTTTTCTCGGTACACTTGGTTGTATTTTATGCGCCTCGTAGTGAGGTGCTCTCCATATATCAGCGTTTTGCGGCTATGGTTCGTACTCAATATTCTACCCCATCCGTGTGTTTCGTGTTGATTCTGGTGAGTATATCTCCCGGATGTTGCGAGGTGTTCTTGCCTTTGAAAGGCACTCTTGCTCGATTCTCTTCTGGCGCACATGCCCGTAATGGTGTTCTTTGGCGTAAGCATCGCCATCTTCTTGAGACCACTCGCTATGATGATTGCTTCTTCTCTCCGCCGCATTTACGGGCCGAGGTCGCCACGTCGGCTTACCTCATCAATATTCAGCCTTCTGCGCCTTGCGGTGGTATCCTCTTGAGCGCCTCTCGACAGCTTCCGATTACTCCATGCTTCGCTTGTTTGGTTGTGTTTGCTATGTTCTACTTGCTCCTCGCGAACGCACCAAACTGACCGCTCAGTCTGTTGAGTGTGTTTTCCTCGGATACAGTGATGAGCATAAGGGCTATCGCTGTTGGGATCCTGTTGGTCGTCGGATGCGTATCTCTCGTGATGTTACTTTTGATGAGACGCGTCCTTTTATCCCGTCCCATCACCGCTGGTACTTACCCGTGGAAGATATCTCGTTCTTCTCTTCCCACACCCCTTCTACCCCTATTGTGTCTTCTTCCGCATCTCCTCCCCCTGATGTCTCTTCTTCGACACCGTCCTCTTCTTCTCCGTCAAGTTCTCCTAGTTCTCCTCGTTCTCCGGAGTCTTTCTCTTCTATTCCATCTTCTTCATTGTCGTCTCCTGCGTCGTCTTCCTCTGATGATCTTCCTCTACTCGCCCCTGCTCACCGTGCCCCAACCGTTAGTCTCCCGAACAAGATGGTCTTTCTATTGCCTCGAGCCAACTTCTTATCGGGATGCCGAGCATCATCCCGAATGGCAGTGGCCATGGCTGAGGAGCTTGCGCTTGGGCGACGGCACTGGGATCTTGTTTCTCCTCCTCGGTGTTCGCCCTATCACGTGTAAGTGGGTCTATAAGATTAAGACCGCTCGATGGATCTCTTGAGCGCTATAAAGCGCGTCTTATGGCTCGTGGTTTTCAGCAGAGCATGGCCGTGACTATGATGAGACCTTTGCTCCTGGCTCATATGACCACTATGCGTACTCTTCTTCTGTTGCTTCGCTCACACCGGTCTCGTGTCCCACTTGATGTTCGTAACGCCTTTCTCAATGGTGAGTTGCGTGAGGAGGTTTATATGCAGCCTCCTCGGGTATTCCGTCGAGGATGGTTTGTCGTCTTCGACGTTCTCTTTATGGCCTCAAACAGGCCCTCGTTCGGGTTTGAGCGCCTTGCTTCGTAGTGACCGCTGGTTTCTCCCTAGTGCTCATGATCCAGCGTTGTTTGTTCACACTTCTCCTCGTGGACGCACTCTTCTTCTTCTTTATGTTGATGATATGATCATTACTGGTGATTATTCTGATGATGTCGCCTTTGTTAATGCTTTGCGTCGTGATCATTTTCTTATGACTGATCTTGGTCCTCTTCGATACTTTCTTGGGATTGAGGTTTCCTCCACTTCTGATGGCTTTTACATCTCCCAAGAGAAGTATATTCAGGATCTTCTTGCTCGTGCTGCTCTTGGGGATGAGCGCACTGTTGAGACCCCTATGGAGCTTAATGTTAAGCTTCAACCATCGATGGTGATCCTCTTCCCGATCCGACGTTATCGCCATCTTGTTTGGAGCCTTGTTTATCTTGGTCACTCCCGACATCTCTTATCCTGTTCATATTCGAGTCGGTTTGTTTCGCTCCTACCACTGCTCACTATAGCCATCTTCTCCGTGTTCTTCGTTATCTCCGTGGTACGATCACTGTCGCCTTTTCTTTCTCGCTCCGGCTCCTCCAGCTCGGTGCTATTCGGACGCTTACGTGGCGAGTGATCCTTCGGATCGCCGTTCACTACGCTTCATCGTGTGTTTCTTGGTGGTTCGCTCATTGCTTGGAAGACGAAATGCAGCGGTTTCCGCTCGAGTGTTGAGGCTGAGTTGCGTCTTGGCCTTGTTGATCGCTGAGGTGACCTGGTTACGGTGGTTACTATGGATTTTGGGGTCTCTATTACCACACCCGATCTGGTTTTGTCCGACAAGACAGTGCTATTAGTGTTGCACGTGATCCGGTCAAGCATGAGCTTACCAAGCATATTGGTGTTGATGCTTTCTATACACACGTGCTCGAGTGCGGTTTCAGTTGTTGCGCTTCAAGATGTGCCTTCAGATTCTGATTGGCGGATTTCTTCACCAAGGCACGCACGAGCGCAGATGATTTTACTCTCCAAACTCAGTGTTGTGGATCCACCATGAGTTTGAGGGGGGTGTTAGATGTATGTATATATATATTGTATTTCCCCCGTATGTTAGGGGGCTGCCTGCATATTTGCCCTGTACATGTACTATATATTGTGGCCTTTGGCCCCCAGAGGAATATAACTTGTCTATTCCTAACAAGATGTATTCACTTTGCATACGATGCGTCGATCCAATGGCGATTGCGACACCGTCGAGTAGATCGATGAGGCGACAACCTAGAAGGATACACCACGCGACGACTGTTGAAGAGCGAGCAAAGAAGCAGGCCGGCACGGTGCTAACTGGTGGAGCAAGACAAAGACGCGCATGCAGATTCTTTCTACCACAGGTCGCCGGCGTAAACGTCTAGCCGGTGACAATTACGACGCTACCGAGTAGATCGATGAGATGGAAGCTCAGAAGACTACACGGCGCAACAAGATGTGTCGGAGCGAAACCAGCAGCGGCGTGCATGCTAGAAAGCTCAGGGTGTAAGTGGGCATGGACAGCCCGTGGAGCCGCCAACCCGTGACTGTTTAATCCCGTTCTTGGACATCCACGTGAACAGCCAGAAAATTGGCGGGCAGCCACGGCGCGTTCGCTACTGCCGCTCCGACCCACGTACGTATATATCTTCCCTTCCATTCCTAGTCTTGCGCCACCATCGTGGTGGTTGTAGTGTGTGTAGAGCCGCCGGGGCCGTCCACGAGGGCGTGCGAGGTGGGCGACCGCACAAGGGCCCAAAAATTTGGGCCCTCCAAATCCTGTATTTATTGTATGCAGCGATATTGATCTGGAGGTAAAGGTTCGTGCGTCTTTGAGGAAGAACAGAGGTGGAAGGAAGAAGATGACCATGTGCTGTGGGCCCCACCAGCGAAGCGGTATGTGACCGGTCCGGCTCAACCAACTGATTGTGAGGTGCCAGGTGCGACTCCACGAACCTGTTCTCGCAATTTCCCCTGTGAAAACCTCGACCCAGCAAAAATCACCTAGAAGAGCCGATTCGTTGAGGGCCGCCGCCGCGCGGCCGAAAGGCTACTTTGCACCGACCGTAGCTGATACATCTTCATGCACGGGCTAGGGGCTGCCTGCAGGTTTGATGTGGGAGTGCAACATCAACAAGATCTAATTTTTTAATGTGGGATCGGACATGGAACGACCTGATTCAATATTGATTCTCAGGCTTCTTCACTTGTAGGTGGTGATTAGATTGGCAGTTCTTTTTGTTTTTTTAGACGATTGTTGTTTGTGGCCACTGCCAGTGAGTAGATTATCACAAAATAGCAGTACATAATTCTGATTCAGCTCTTTCTCTTGTTTGTATGCCTAATATTGTTTTTTGTTACTAACCAGGGATTATCAGAAAACTAATGCCCCACATTAGATCGAGTGGGTCGTAGACCTCTCCAATCGGCGGTACAAGCAGCTTTTATGTGTCAAGGTGTGTATGGCTTTTATATTTTCTTTCATTCTCTTTGCCTTCTTGACAGATAGTTGTTAGTAATATATATACCTAGTATAGACATTTTTATTCAGGTGGTTGGGTACTTCTCTCAATATTGTATATGGATCATCTATGTTTGTAGTGTATATCCGAGGAAATGCAAAAATTTGGTTTTTAGCTAGCTTCATTCAATCAGCTTTGAGAAACACCAACATTCGATATAAAACTTGGTTTCCTATAGCTTTGTATCTCTGGCAACACATTCAAATTTAGGGCGCCATTGTGATTTTCGCACAGGGGCCTCCAATTTCTGGAGACGGCCCTGGCCGCCGTAGGAATGATTTAGTTGAGCTGATCGTCAACACCGTCGTGCTGGTTGCTCTTGCTCCCATTATCATTCTCTACAGTTAGCAGCCGCTGCGATGGCCCCGTCTGCCGTCGGCATACCTGACAGCCAACAGTAGGCAGCAACTCGCCAGGAGATGTATCGACAGTGCGACCCGACGACTAACGGAAATCGGCGAGACGTACGGAGGCCCTCACAAAGACGCAGTTGAAGGACGTGGGCCAACAGCAGGCCATCGATCGCCGGCGAGTTCGCGTCATGAATCACCTGCAATCGATCAACTGAGCTAGATACATGTGTGCAGCCTCACTAAGTAAGGCAATAGCCGCTGGTGCATCTTCGCCATCGTGGACGGCGTCGATCCCGGCGTCTTTGTCCCTTTTCTGCTATGCCGGCACTGGGACGTCGCGCGGCGAGTTGTCACGCACGCCTCGGCCATGATGCCGACCGCGGTGGAATATGCAAATGTGTGGTGCCGATGTGACCATGGAGATGACATGTTTCAATTGTGCGGCCGGCCGCTGAGTCTGCAGTGATTTACGCGCACAGGCGCCGTGCAGTTCCATCTTTTGACATGCGACTTGGTCTTTCGGCCCGGACTCCGGACACCGGAGGGAAGCAAGCCAGCAAAGCACGCGCGCACCAGCACGGCCTGATACACTAGCGAGCGGAACTGAAGCTGAAGTATCTATTGTTCGCTGTTCGACAGATACAATCGGGCGGCTGGTGGACGCCGGCGGAATTAAGCGGGTTAGGTGGGCAAAAATCATAGTCTTATTTAATTAAATGGGCACGAATAGCAAACCCACGGCGTAGGTGTGTCCACTTACAGGCATATAGAAAGCAGAGCAAGCTAGTTATAGCAGCAGGTTAACCTAGCTAGCAGGAGACTGACAGACGCGCACGCAAGCAAGATGCAACGCGCGCATGCTTGCCAGCAGGAGGCGCACACCCCTACCCACACGCTATCGCCCTGCTCCTCTCGCTCCTGGCCCTACCACCCCGTGCGACCGCAACCGACCCGCCTCTGCCTCTTGATCCCCACCCTCTTTCTATCTCCCTCGTCTCCGGCCCAACGAGGCTGCCCCTCCTCTGCTCGCCCAGATCCTCTCTACCGCCGATCCCTCCTTCCTCGCCATCCCCTTCTCCTCGACGCTGCCCCGTCTCGGCCACCGACCCACGCCGTCCTCGCTAGAGTCCAAGCTCCTCACCCGAGTCGCCGTCTCCCCCGCGTTCCTCTCCAGGAAGCCGCGCCGCCGTCCAGTGGAGCTCCCCTCCGTCCGCCCGCACAGCCACCCCGCGAGCGCCTGCCTCTGCCCTCCTCGGCCCGCGTCCGGCCACCGTCTGCCCGCGAGCGCGGCGTCCGGCAGCACCTCTGCCCCGCGCCGGCCCCCGTCGAGCTCGCCGCCTCTCTGCCTTCCCCGCGGCCTGCGTGCCCCTGCATCCGGCCGCCGCTCCGCCACGGAGGCGCCGGGGCATGCGCTGGCCTGCCGTCTTTTCCGGAACGAACCGGTTGGTTTAACTCTGTGGTGGCACAATAGGTAATATCTCCAAACAGTCAGGGACAAAACGGTTTAAACAGAAGCTGGTTGACAGAAGAAGCGTTGCTGCTTTTATTATTACTAGCAAAATGCCCGCACGTTGTAGCCGAAGGATAATGTTGTTCTTTTCCATGAATGTAGAGCATAGTGTTTACCAGTCAATTTGCATTGTCATTGGTGGTCTCATGTCTCACAAGCCCTCTCTCTCTTTCTATTCTTCTTTAATAATATAAATGGAAAAGTATAGAAAAAAGAGAGGCTATCGCGATTAATTTGCAAACACCCCATATTAATTACATTTGTCTTTTATCACACCTTTAGTAACTATATTTCAAGCAACTACAAATAGAAATGATTTTATACAATAGAATTTTACTTGTCTGTCTAGTAAAAGTACTTTGTTCTTATCCCCTCGCATATCTTATACTCCTACTTATCCCTTGGCGTGTCTTCTTCAAGTCCACACATGTCACTGATAATACTTTGTGCTTGGTGTTGATAAGCAAGACGGCGACCGGCCACACGGCCTGATCTGTGGGCAAGCAGCCCTGGAGACTGAGGTGCCCTTACAGACGCCATGCGAACATGTCATCTGTAGTAGGACATTGATGGGCGCAAGGAAATGTGAAGATACCCTTGGTGCAGACCGGTGAGCCATGTGACAAAGAACGCCTTGGTCCTTTGTTGAAGAGTTTTTCGCAGATTTCAATGCTCACGGTCACCGCCTTGACTCCTTCATAGTTCGCGAGTGTGAAGAAGGGCAACTTGCGAGGAAGGCCTCTTTGTAGTGCAATGATCACATAGGTGGAGTCTGCCCACGCTGGCGTTATGGCGAGAGATCATGGCGAGTGCTCCTCACGGCCATCTCCTTAATGCTCGGGCACCTCCGGCGTTAGGTGTACAAGGATGGGCAACTGAGATGGTGGTGCAACTTGCCATATGGGTCCATGATCTCGCGAGGCGAGCGTATCTATCCAAAGAATGCGATGTCCATGCTTCCTAGCAGATCACATCCAGCTTGGCCTTAGCGCGCAACATAAGGCACCAAGATCTGCGGCGTTGGTGTACCTCTTCGCCGCTCTTATGGAAGTTTGCCGAGGCGCCACAGTCGCCAAGGGGCAGAGTGTGCTTGGAGGATTCACCGAAGCTTGACGTCGAGCTCCTCTATGCCGAACGCTGATGTGGTGGCAATCCACCGTTGAGCATGTGGTATGGCGGGTGGAAGGCGTTGAGGCGGGAGGTGCGGATAGGTGTCTCGGTTTTGCTATCGTCTTTGGTCACCGTGGTCGGCACCACGAGGTTCCGATGCCATACCTCTCGCCATTTTAGTGTCGACAAGGTCGATGATCGGGCCGGGACAACTTCATGGACGCGCGCCATCGGAGAGCACGCTGTTGCGCATGACCTCTCCGGATGCGAGGTTGGAGGACGCGCCCAACAGCATTGTGCGAGAGCGCCACCGGTGGTCTCCTCAGGCTTGACGGCGCCATCTTCGGCGATGGATCAGATCATATGCGATCGGCCGGTGCCTGTGTATTTATGTTAACCGGATTGTAGTCGATCTCCTTAGGTTATTTAGTCGGTTTATGTCTGGACACCTTGAGTTACCTATCTACAAAAACGTCCAACCTACCAAGTGCCGCTGCGAGGAATTCTTTCCTGACATTAGTTATAGATTTTTACTTACCGGTGGCATTGGTGGGTAATTTATTTTTTGGTCAAAGGGTAAAATCGTCCAAAAAAGTGTAGGTACTACAAGAAACACTCCTTCCTTTATTATTAGGTATAGATATAGAGTTTACTAGAGTTTTTAAAATATAAGATGTTTTATTCTTATTTTTTTCTAAATATATGTCTCTAAATAATTTTAGTGTGTATGTTTATTTATTTTACTTCGAACCAAGCCGTCTAGATTCATATATATTAGAAAAGACTAAAATATCTTATATTTTAAAATTAAAGAAGTATGTTCCTTCAAGAAAAAAACTTATCGCTGATTTTCTGACTAAACCCGTCCAATTCGACCTTTGTCGGTCAATCGAATAATAGCTTGGCGGCAAAGCTTAAAAAAAGCCCTTTTTCCATAGGATAATTGTGATGGTTATATGTAGATTTTTCCTGAATCGGTACCTTACGAGAGAAGAGACAGACGTCTCCACGAGGCAGAAAAAACTTATACAGGGTTCCTTCCCTCCATCGTCAAAGTCACCGGCCCGTCTTAGGGGTGGCGGGCCACTATTTTTAGCGAAAGACTCTGTGTTTTATTTAGACTATTTTTAATATTTTATAGGATGTTGAGACGGTGACTATGTCATAAAGTCAGAATAATTCCCATCCCGTTTTTGCTCTGGTGGTGCGTCGAGCATTGGCGTAGAGCGTGTGTAGTCGTGTATCCGACGGATCCCATGAAATCCGATTGTTTTTCGTATTCGTTGGTATGTTTTGGGGTCAATTTCTTCTGATCTATGTTGATCATCTTCGGCCATGGTCCTTGCTCAAGTGTGCTGGTCCTTTTGGGTCTCATCACGATAATTTTTCGTCTATCTAATTGTTATCGCCATATTTTGGCCAACGAAGGAGATGGGCCGTGATCAAGATGGGCTTGGAAGATGCGTATATTCAACGTGTTGTTGGATCGGCCTAGTACGTAGAATTGGGCTAAACTGCCCGTGTATCTTGTATCATAGTAGGTTTCGTTTCAGTTTAGGTTCCGTTTCAGTTTACGTAAAGATAGAGTTGTAGAGTTATTCCAAAAGTAGAGAGTCTCCGGACTATAAATATGTACCTAAGGTTATCGAGGAAAGGAGGACAATCACGTTCACAACAAACACAATCTCGGCGCATCGCCACCCCTTGTTTCTAGGGTTTCTTTCGGGTAATATGTCGCCTAGATCGCATCTTGCGATCTAGGCGATTCACTTATGCGTTACCTGGTTTTACTGCATCAAGCGTTGTTGATGGCGAGTAATACTATTATCATAGATTGTTTGAGGCTAGCATCGGTGTTTTTTCACTATTATCGTTGAAGTTATGCTACCTCTAGTTATCTCGCTACCTTTGCACCTTTTCCCAAGTGCAAGGGTAGCACCTTTTGATCTTTATTTAGTTGATTCGATCGTTATGGTTGTGCCTTGCTCGCCAAGGTTTAGTTTGATATCTACGTAGTCGTGCCTTACAAACGGGTTGAACGATCCAAGAGTACGTAGGGAAGTGGCTTATTCGTTCTAGAGAAGTTGTTCGAATTGACTTTACGTTGGTTATTAGGCCTCCTCTAGGGTTAATATTCTTCATCTTTTGTACATACCAGCTCAATTACGTAGGACGCCCAGCCACGTGGTGAAAACATTAAACCGTCAGAGATCGATTTAACTCGTAGTGATCAAGCAAAACCCCATGTTATCGTAAATCTAATGCGAACCATAGCAATCGGCTCTAGGAGCCGATTTGGAAAACCAGGAGCCGGTCACGGCTCAATTTTACGATACTTGTTTACCATGCAGAAATCAATCGAGCAACCCTTCACCTTCCCGCCAGGTATAGGTCGTGGCACGCCTCGAACCAAGCCAGACGTGTCTTGGAGTTTTGCGGGCCGAGGGACCAGGGCCACCAGAGCCTGGAGCCTCCGGCTCGTGTTGCTCGCCGCTGCTCGCCGGTGAGTTTTGGCAACACATTCGCACGCCCGGTGGGACATTCAACAACGCTTACATCAACATCCGACGCGATGGAGGGCACTACCACTTACGACGATCTACCTGACGAGCACAAGGCCAAGTATGACGAGATCAAAGCTCTCTTCGAAGAAGACCTCATCGGCTCTTTTGAGAGGACCCGTAAGCATGACATCAAGTGGAGGGGGTTCTCCCCCGAGGGTGCTCTTGATGAGGTAGATCTGTCCGTTCCTTCGGAGGAGCGCACCAGAGCTCTACGACAGGAAGTCAACTACATGGTGGCTCATTCTCCTGACCGACATTCGAGAGCCCGTGAACGCTTTCGAGCGGTCGCGGTTCGCGTAATTCAGAGATCATGAAACATCGATTCCGTCGGGGCCTACTTTAGGGACTCACCAGGAGAAAGACCGCTCAGACAGGCCACCGCCATTCACACTTGCGGCTCAGAGCCGCCAGAGCAGCGCCACGCCGTCTACAAGGTCGAGGCGACCCAGCGATTGCCAATTCCTGTTTGATCCACCTAAGGAAATCCCACACGGATATATATGCGCCACGCGTCGGATCGCAACAACCCGCCACGCACTACCAGATTGCAACCGCAGGAGTTTCGCGGCGGGGTTCCCGGGCGATCTTCGTGCAGGCGTTTACGAGCAGCGACGTTCGATAGACGACAAACAAAGCGTGGCTAGCCAAGTATGCCATCGAACAAGTCATGAGAATCTAGCCTCGCAGCTCAAGTGGAGCAACCGCACCATCCCGAGAGACCGGTTCGCCGCCGTCAAGAGAAGGACAATCGGCTATTCAAAGCCGTACCCAACGAAGTTTGATCTCGATTCCGCCGCCATCCAAGTATCGACTCGAGTTCTTGAGGTTTAGCGGTCGGAAGGGTCGAGCTCAATCGAGCACGCAAGCCGATACACCGCATGCCTAGGCATAATTTCGCGTCCGATCGCGCGTAAGGTTTTTTGCGCAATCACGACAGACCAGCTTTGGGTGGTACACCTCACGCCACCGATTCGATTCATACCGAAGCAATCGAAGAGCAGTTCCACATCCAAGACCATTCGAGGCTACCGAGGTGGCATTGCGCACTGGCGCAGGTGGCGAAGCGGAGAAATCAGCCGAGTACATCCAACGCTTCAGACCGCTAAGAACCGATGTTACTCGGCTCGTTTAATCGAGAAGGAAGCGAAAGCTGTGTTGGGTCTCTCAAGACCCATCAAGGACCGCTTTCCGTAGAGTACAACTCGTTGGCGCACATGGCCCGTGGTTGACAATGTATGAACGCCACACGAGTTGTACCAAGACAAATTCAAACGTCCGATAGGCCTGGTCGATGAAGAAGATGATCCTACACAAGACCAGAAGTGGCCGGCTGAATGGGCTCGGGGCGATCCTCAGCCTGCAAAGGGGTGAAACAGCAAGGGCCTGCAAAAGGGTTCGACTGCGATGTGAGCAAAGCCGAGCAGATATTCGATTTGCTGCTGAAGGAGAAGCAGCTGAGGTTACTCGAAGGCCACAAAATCCCTACGACTCAGGAAATGAACGGGAGACCATCGCAAGTGGCATCACTGCTCACCCACACCACCAATGAGTGCAAAGAGCTCCGCCAAATCCAAATGGCGATAGAACAAGGCCGTCGATCTCGGGCTTCGCCATGAAAGTGGACACGAACCCATTTACAAGGCCAACATGGTAGAACTCGCTCGAGGCGCCAATCGGATTTTTCGCTCGGTGTTAATATGGCGGGTCTGGTACCACCATGACGCTGCATAAGGAGGAGGTGTCCGCTCTGGGCAAAGAAAGAAAGGAGGCTGGTCCATGACCGCCCAAATGCACAATGACAAAGCAGACTTAACAGAGGAACAGGAGGAGATCATGTATCAGAGGCCACATTCCGCCCATCTCCTTAACAAGTATGAGCTTCAGTATGACCAGCGTCGCCGGCGCGATGGAGACGATGAAGGATATGAGCACCTCGCTAAGGGACCGTCTAAAGAAAAGGAAGGCGCAGACAAGCATTGGGATTGTCCTTTCTTCAAGTATTGCTGGGACGCTGAATGAGCCGATTGCCTACAATGACAACCGCCGAATGCGGTCAGCGAAGGAGGACACGAGGCGATGTCGGTATTCAAACGCCTAGGGCCTCTTCCACCCCGTGCAGCATAGGAGTCCACTCGAGCAAACGCCCTCGAAGCCAAGGGATGACAAAGAAGAAGACAGATATCACCGTCAAGGTGGTGTCCCGACGGACTCGCACACACCCAAAAGCGTAGAGTGCAATGCTGCGTAACTTGGAGGAAGTCAAGCGCAGATTCCACGCTTTAAAGAAAGCACGGCCCGATCCGGCCAAAATTAGGCGCAGACTGGAAACGGAAGACCGCCCGACAAGGAAAGAATGGCGCCTAAAAAGCAAAAGCCGATGCACGTACATCGGCCGCACAAACATGGTGTTCGTATTCGCCGAATTCTGCGCCAAGAACCAATGAGCTACCAAAGGGCAGTTTGATCGCGGTCCACGGCCGGTTATCTTTGAGAAGCCACGTGAGAAGGGTTACAAACATCCGAAAGCCTGATTCCACGGGTTATATCAATGGGCAACCCGTCAAGATGTTGGTGGACACCGAGCGGCAATCAATATCATGCCATACTCCATGCTACGGGCGTTGGGACGCCCACCGCAGATTTGATCGTAACCAACGCCACGTTAAGTGACTTCAACGGTCGATTGAAACGCAAGGCGATCGAACGTAGATCCGACCGTGGCAGAAAAACCATCCCCACGCCATTCTTCGTGGACAGAAAAGCACTTACACCGCCTTGCTAGGAAGGGATTGATTCACGCTAATTGCATTCCGCTCACAATGCACCGGTTCGATCCAGGGGACGGAGATGAACCGAGGTCATCCACGCAGATGATTCTATCGAGATCTCCATAGCTGGCATGAACGTCCGGGAAGCGAAGACCAAGAGCCGATCTCGAATCAGTCTAGACGGCCGTGAGCGCATTGAAGCTACAAAACGGGTGAGGCTGGTCTTATCCACTGTCCTTACAGAGTAGAAAAGCCCACGATCATCCGTGGTACGGCCGATCCCTGCGATCGGCCACAAAAAATAAAAAGCAGCGATCGTACGACAAGCAGCTCATGTAGTCGTAGCAGAGAGATGCTCTGCCACTGTAAAAAAATAAGGTGTAAACCGTCCTTGACTAATGCAGCGAAAGGGGCCGATTCAGCAATCGCCCAAATTATTTTTGTTATCCTCACCTACCGCTGTGTTTAGCATCGATTTGACAGTGACGGAAGCTAGGGTACGGGTTCACATCCGCCGATGAGCTAGAAGAGATCGACATTGGTCCCGGGATAAGCCACCACCAACATTTATCGCCAAAGTTAGATCCGAATTTGGGGCCCGGCGATAGCCTGCTGAAACAATATCCGCATCGCTTCGCTCGACTACAGAGATGCTCGGTTAGACAGAGCATCATTGAGCATCGACTCGCTAAAGGATTTCGCCATTTCAGAGCGAGCACGGCGGATGAAGGCCGAAATTCGAAGAAGTCAAGAAGGAGGTCGAGAAAATGTTGATGCCAAGTTGATCAGCCATGCGTATGCCGAGTGGATTTATAGTATCGCAGAGAGAAGAAGGATGGCTGCTGGCGTGGCTATAGATTTTCGGGATCTCAGTAGCTACCCGAAGGATGAGTATCCGATGCGGGCGTAAACGTTAATCAACGCAGCTGCTGGTCATAAGATCTTGAGCTTCATGGATGGCAATGCCTTACAACCAAATTTTTATGGCTCCGAAGACATACACAAGACCGCATTCGAGTCCTGTGGTGGGGTTATTTGAATATGTAGTCATGACGCTTTGACCGAAAAATGCCGCGCCACGCACTAAAGGGCCATGAATTATATTTTCCATGATCCGATCGGCAAACCGGTGGAGATTTACATCGACGACGGTGGTCAAGTCTGCTTCAGCGACGGACACCGGACGATCGCAACGCGGCCCCGGACCGAACAAGAAAATTCGCCACGGATGAATCCAAAGAAGTGTGCCTTCGGGTGACGCCGGCCGTTCTTGGGTTTTTGGTCCATGAACGCGAATTGAAATCGGCCTGAAAAGTCGAGGCGGCGAACAATGAAGCCACCCACCATGAAGAAAGAACTGTAGTCCCTCATCGGCAAGATCAACTTCGAAGATTCATCTCTAATCTATCGAAGGATAGAGCCGCTCATGGACTAGTAAAAATCAAATCGACGAGGAATTCACTGGGGCGTAACAACAACGAGCCTTCGACGAGATCAAAGAATATCGACAAAGCCGCCAGTTGTTGGTTCCACCCACCGGACGCACTGCTCTACATTTACTTGTCGAGTCGGCACATCCATCGCCTCGGTGGTGGTGCAAGTTTATGATGGGCTGGAGCGAGTCGATTTTACATAAGCGTATGATGCGGACGCGGAGACAAGGTATCCCGATATCGATAAGTTGTGCCTCCGCCTGTTTTTCACCGCACTAAGCTGCGCCACATTTTGCTATCGCGAGATCATCATCATATGCAAATCGACGTCATAAAGCACATGCCGGCTCCTATGTTAAAAGGCCGATCGGGCAAATGGATGTTTGCATTATCGAGTTTGACATCCGTATCAACCCGCGAAAGCGCTTAAGGACAAAGGCCGCCGATCTTATCGCTGAAAGGATCAACACTAACATAGCAAGACCGCCCATAAGAGCGTGGACTATGTTTTTCGACGGATCGCTTTGTGACGATGGCTGCATCGGCATTTTACTCGTGTCTCCCGGGGCAACATTTTCCTTCTCCATCGATTGTCTACCTCGCACCAACAATGTAGCCGAGCACGAGGCGATAGGCAAGGAATGGAGTTACTCCTCGGCCGGAGCAAGCGTGGAAATTTTGGAGACTCCAAGTTGGTGATTTCAACTCACGGAGGAGTACAAGTGTGAGAGCGAGTCCTCTTCCCATTATGGTTAGACCGCCGTGAGCTGATGGCAGCCCGTACATAAACTTCACCGATCCCACGGTCGCAGTACGAGGCAAATGATCTTGCACAAATGGCTTCGTGCTACAAGGATGTAGTAGAAGGAGCCGATGTTCGTGTACGCCTCGAAGTCGATCGAGAGCCGATATCTTCAATTACTTGAAGGATTCGCCTCGGGGCACCTAAACGGATAAGATACAAGGCCATGAAGTACGTGCTTATTGGGGATGACATGTTTTACAGACTCGAAGGGCTATTTCAAATGCCCTGGGACAGCCAAGGCCAATCGGCTCCTACACGAGGTACATAAGGCGCCTGTGGAACTCACCAATCGCTCATAAGATGAAATGGTTGATCAGCGATCGTGGTTTTATTGGCCCACCATGCTTGAGGACTGTTTCAAGTACTACAAAGGGTGTCAAGCATGCCAGAAATTTGGAAAATTCAGATGGTACCACACAAGAATGAACCCCATCATCAAGCCTTGGCCCGAGGTTGGGGCATGGATATGATCGGCAAAATCAATCCTCCATCAAGCAAAGGCCACATGTGGATTTTGGCCATCACTGATTATTTCACTAAGTGGGTGGAAGCTGTCCCGATGAAATCAGTGAACTCGAAGGATGTTATCAACTTTGTGAAAGAGCATGTCATCCATAGATTCGGATTCCAAACTATCACGCACCGATGGGGGTTCGGTCTTTATTTCTCGAGTTTAGAAAGTTCTGTGAGGACATGGGGATTAAGTCGATCGATCATCTCCATACTATGCGCAGCTAATGGGCAAGTCAAGGCCCAACCGTAGCCTCATCAAGTCGATCAAGAGGAAAGTCGATGAACACCCTAGGCGTTGGCATGAGGTTTTGTCGAGGCATTGTGGGCTTATCGCATGTCATGCCATGGGGCGATTAAAACCTCGCCATACCATCTAGTATATGGACAAGAAGTCGTATTGCCTTGGGAAATTACGGCTGGTCGAGACGGGTCACTTTTCGTGACGATCTAACGATCAAGAATACGCAACCCCGATGAGTGACAAGTGGAGGATTTAACCGAGCTCAGTCATGGTCACCGGAGAAAATCAAAGAGAACAAGGCCAAGGTAGCTCGTGCATATAACAAGAAAGTGAGGCCAAAGGAGTTCCACGTTGGTGATCTAGTATGGGAAGTCGTGTTGCCATTGGGGACTAAGGATGCAACATATGGTAAATGGTCTCCAAATTGGCACGGGCATAAAGTCGATCAAGTTTTAAGAGGAAACGATACATGCTCGAGCAATGACGGGCGTAAAATTCCCGGGCGGTCAACGGTCAACATCTCAAGAAATATTTCCCAAGCATGTGGGATGTTGGACAAGAAACTTGAGGGGCCGATACATGAAATCGGCTAAGTAAAAGCACGTGATGATGGACAGAATGTAAATGGGGCCGATGCTGAAAATCGGCCAATAAAAGAAATGTATAGCCGATGCACGGTCATCGACTTTAGAGGTTCACATGTTACAAACAGGTGCCATTTACACATACGAAGCCATCAAGAAATGCCTCAAGGCGTGAAGGGCGTCAAGACGACACGATCCACCTCGGAGATCTCGGCCACATCGCTATCCTTACCCGTCACTAGCTGCTTGCTCAGGCACGATGTCCGCCAGATCGGTTTCGCTGAGCTTTGAGGCCTTCCGCCTGCTTTGGGAACGGGCTATGGATTCTTCCTTGTCGCGATGAGCTGTTTGGTCACCGACCTTCTCCTCAAGATCTTCCACTCCCTTTTCAAGGATGCGAGCTCACGGATCGACGGAGGTGTCCGCTTAGCATCCGAGACGCCTTTTTCTCGTTGAGTCGACATCCGCCCGCAATATCGGCTTTCAATGGAAGTTGGGCGCAGTTGATCCTTTCACGAGCGACTTCACCGTGGGCGAAGAAGGACAGATTTGCAACCACCAAAGCTTCACTTGCAATGCTACCGAAGATGGTCCTGAATTTCGCAAGAACGCTTTACTTCCTCGTAACCTCGATCAACTCCTCGATCGGGAGGACAACAAGGGTTTAAGACGCTGAAATTGAGGTAGAGCAACCCCAGCTTGTGGTTCAGCGGGAGCAACAGAGGGAGTTGGTTCGATGGATTCAGGGTCGAACGACAAAGAAACCTGAAAGATCACAACTCGCAGCCGTAAAAGCGCCAAGATGCATCCAAACGTAAGGATGAGCCGAAGAACCTAAACGCATTCTCCTAAGATCGAGGGATAGCCGGCGAGGAGACCATCGGCTTGTGTGTGGCCGGAGGCTTGGCCGAGTAGTAGCCGTTTCATCCGCACCTTCGGGATTCCTGATCCGCGCCAACACCGCCCCGCTTCCCAATCGGAAACGCCAGGCCTCGCATGAAAGGTGTTCTTAGCCGGTAAATAACGATAAATCGCGCACCAATAAAGGGTGGTGATTTCAAACCTCCGACTCGACGAAGAAGCTTGTAGTCCTTGCAAGCTCTCTTAGGACTCATAGCTGGCCCCGCCGACCGGGTGCTCGGGGCGCAGGTTCAGAGCCGGCCTTTTTCTCGAAGCCGATGGCGGTGAATCGCTGGTTCGGTGTGATGGTCCTCTCGTAATCCGCTGGGCCTAGTTCTCCTCGATTAGTCCGGGTATCTCACCGGAGGTGTCTTCGGGAAGCCTGTAAAAAGGAGAACCAAGGAGTACAAGCAGTGTCTGCATGGAAGAATTAGAAGGATCGATCAAGGCAAAGATCACCCACGTATGAAGCTCGGAGAAGGGCCCGCGCCTGTTGTCTTCTAGCAGCCACCTTCCTCGCCGTCGTTTTGTTTTAGTTGGAACTCGAGGGCACCGGCTTAGAGGTAGATGGGTTCTTGGAAGCCGATTGAGGTGATATCGGCCGTTTCGCATTATGACCTTTTAGAGGTGGCGAGTTTTTGCGTAAAAGGACCACAGGAGCGGAAAGAACTCGAAGGGGAGCCATCATCATGTAGGCTCAGGCCATCTTGTTGCCGCAAAGAGAAAGAATGGATTAATAAAAGGATCAATTGCAGGCTGCATCAAGAAAATTTTCAAGTAGTGGTACCTGGTCCACGGGGATGTCATAGTCAGCATCGAGCTGTTTCAGCAACGGTCCCAGAGCTCTCCTGAAGACGTGAGTCTTCCACATCGACCACCAGTCTTCGAAGCCATCGGTTGATGAGGCAAAGGTGAGGTCGTTGGGAATTGGGATGGTCAGAGCATCAAAGAAGGAATAACACCTTTGACTGGTGAGATGATCAGGCAGATCGGCTCTGCTCTCCGTAAGGTGATGGAGAAAGAAGTGGGGAGCTACTTGTCCAAGGCCGAATTGGCGAGCCACTACGACTGGCTGGTAGAATTCATACCCAGGTTTGATTATCCTATTGGATGTGCTCATGCCAACTGGAAGGAAACAGGGACGAATAACGGTGGAAAAGAGCTGCCGAGTGCTAGTGTCATCGGCAAAATTGTCTAGCCTGAAGGAGAGTGGATTTTCAAAGTGTTCTGCTTCTTCCATGTAAGGGAAGAAGGTGGGGTTGTCCAGGCCTTGGAAGAAAATGCTGAACCACTTAGACGCCTCCGAGAGGCTGGCCATCGCAATGACATAAAGCTTGGCCATAGCCGGTGCATCGGATCCGCTTCCTTTCACGTCTCGAAAGGTGCAGCTCGCCAAAAGGGGAAGTTTGGGATATGATTTTGAAATACAAATGAGCCCATAGCTGAATAAACCACCAAGGACCACCTGTTTTAACCGCTATGCCAGAGAACAGCTTGATGACATCAATTGGAGGTATCGATAGACTTCCAAGAAACAATTTGCGAGGCCAAGTTGAGTACCTTTGGCCGTTCATGGGCTAAGGGAGGTAGTTTTGGTTGGAGCAAGGAAGGGCCAGAAGATGAAATGCTCTAGCCGAAGTTGAGAAAGGTCAGATGTTCTTTCTCCTAAACAGGCCCTTTGTTTTCATATGGCGTTGGAGATAAGCACCCCAAATTGCTTTGGAAGACAGTTTGTAGGGGACTTTGGTCAGTTTGAAAGCAGAGGGTTGGGTGATGTAACATCCAGACCAGTGATCATCACCACGTCTAGCAAGGTTGGTGACATAGGGCCATGGCCGAACATAAAGCAGTTCAGAGCATCAGACCAGAAATAGCCGATGGTTTTGAGAAGATTCTCGTGTTTCTCAAGAGGAGACAACGATAGATGCAAGGCATCGGCTATTCCCAAAGTTTCCCATTGGGATTGGTAAGCTCTAGCTACCCTACTGAACCAAGAAACCCAATGTTCAGGGGGATTAGGCCAGGCAAGGCGGCCCAAGAGTTCAGATCTAGGTCTTGGCTTACGAAGGGGATTCTATTTGCTTCGCAAGAAATCAGATGGGCAGGACTAGAATCTGTACGAGGGCCAAGACAGAGAGAATTTGGGAGAGAAGGATGCGGCAGCAGAATGTCTGAAACCTAGAAAGTTTAATGGTGGAATAAAGGCATTAATTCAGGTGTTCGCCATTAAAATTCTCACATTTGCTCACCGCGAGGGGTAGGCGACCTTCGCACCGGAGACCTCTGGATTGGTGTTGGACGATTCGCCATCCGGTTTGCTTGCGGAGATGGATCTATGCATTGAGGATTGAGGGTTCTTGTGTCGTGAGCTCGATCCGGTCGGTGGGCAGTTGGGGATCTAGGTCGCCTTTTGAAGAGAGTCGCAGTTACCGCTTGGAACTAAGAAGTGGCCGCTTAGGTTTGCCTAAGTATGCGAATCGAGTTGACCTTGTCAACGATTTTGGAAAGCCGATGTGCATCGCTCGTTGAGTTATAGCTTGGTCGACCGTGAGAATGTAACAAGGTGAAAGCCGATACGTTGCTATCGGCCCTGAGCATCGACTTATTTGTGTTATCGACAAAATTGGGCGGAAAGACAATCATGAGAAACGGATTTTTCATTCATTCATTCAAAAGCATTGCTTACAAGCGATCGATGGATTACAAAGGGAGCCTACTACTACTACGGCTACTACTATCGGTTCCTAATCTAGGCCGAGGTCGCCGCCGCCGCCGCCGCCTTGTTCGCTATCCTCGCCGCTGCCGCCGCTTCGTCTTAAGAAGCCAAGCCTCCTCGTCCTCGCCGGTGTCTTTGCTGGACCCGGCGGAAGTACTTCACCGGTGGTACTCCTGAGGAGGTGTCCTCCTTCCTCCTCTTCGGAGGAGTCGACGCCGGCCCCGTGACATGGCGCTGCCGATGTCGTCACCTCCGCCCCCATCGCCAGGAACCGCAGTCTTCTTCGCCGTCGTTAAGGACGCTGCCCTCCGACCAGACGGCGAATCTCAACCCTCTCGTCCCACCATTGTGGGGCGAGAGTTGTACGCCACATCGGTGGTCCTCCCGCTGGCTCTCGGTCACTCATTGAGTTGGAGGCGTGAGGACAGCCGAGGAAGCAGAGGAGGCCATGGCGAAGAAATGTGGTTTTTCATGGAGGAAGAAGGGTTTTCCACCGAAGAAGATGGGGACCGCGAATCGCTGCATTTAATTTAAATAAGGGAATAGTGGAGAGACGGTTCAATGCCATAGCGGTTTCCCGATTACCGCCAAAATCACAAATCATGCAATCATGGAGGAGTTGAGAAGACAGGCATCATGATGAATGGGTAGCGTGGCGATTTATTCTCGCCACGCATTCTCACAACGCCCGATACAAAAAAAGAGGAGAAGAAGAAAACACGAGTGGTTTTGGAATTATCATTGCCAAAACCAGGGGCATGTGTTATCGCCATATTTTGGCCAACGAAGGAGATGGGCCATGATCAAGATGGGCTTGGAAGATGCGATATTCAACGTGTTTTTGGATCGCCTAGTACGTAGAATTGGGCTAAACCCGTGTATCTTGTATCATAGTAGGTTTCGCTTCAGCTTTAGGTTCCGCTTCAGCTTAGGTAAAGATAGAGTTGTAGAGTTATTCCAAAAGTAGAGAGTCTCCTGACTATAAATATGTACCTAAGGTTATCGAGGAAAGGAGGACAATCACGCTCACAACAAACAATCTCAAGATCGCCACCCCTTGTTTCTAGGGTTTCTTTCGGTAGTAATATGTCGCCTAGATCGCATCTTGCGATCTAGGCGATTCTTATGCTTACCGGTTTTACTCGCATCAAGCGTTGTTGATGGCGAGTAATACTATTATCATAGATTGTTTGAGGCTAGCATCGGTGTTTTTCACTATTATCGCTGAAGTTATGCTACCTCTAGTTATCTCGCTACCTTTGCACCTTTTCCCAAGTGCAAGGGTAGCACCTTGCTTGATCTTTATTTAGTTGATTCGATCCGTTATGGTTGTGCCTTGCTCGCCAAGGTTTAGTTTGATATCTACGTAGTCGCCTTACAAACGGGTTGAACGATCCAAAGAGTGAGGGAAGTGGCTTATTCGTTTCTAGAGAAGTTGTTCCGTAATTGACTTTACGTTGGTTATTAGGCCTCCTAGGGTTAATATTCTTCATCTTTGTACATACCAGGCTCAATTACGTGTAGGACGCTCCAGCCACGTGGTGAAAACATTAAACCGTCAGAGATCGATTTAACTCGTAGTGATCAAGCAAAACCCCATGTTATCGTAAATCTAATGCGTAACCATAGCAATCGGCTCTAGGAGCCGATTTACAGGGAAACCTGGGAGCCGGTCACGGCTCGAATTTTACGTATACTTGTTTACCATGCAGGAAATCAATCGGAGCAACCCTTCACCTTCCTGGCCAGGTATAGGTCAGGTGGCACGCCCTCGAATCAAGCCAGGACGTGTGCCGAAGTTTTGCGGGCCGTCGCCCTAGGGACCAGGGCCCACCAGCAGTTCTGGGAGCCTCCCGGCTCTTCGTGTTGCTCGTCGCTGCTCGCCGGTGAGTTTTGGCAGGCAACACTAATACAACACAAGCTCCAATACAACAAGTTTTTTCTGGCTCCGATGGCGGAGGGACCAAGACGGCGGCGCGTCTTCGGCTCACGCTAGTGTTTATAGTCGTCGTTAGGTGGTCCAATAATTTATTTATAATTTTATTACTTTTAAGACACTTTATACTATTGTTGATGATTATTAATAGATCGGTAGAATTAAAAGAAAATGATGATGGCGTCATAATAAAGAGTAGTGCTAGGCATCCTCGGGATATGGAAACTTTCCATCCCCCGGGTCGCCAGCCGTCCGATCTGCTTAGATCAACAGTCAGATATGCTTTTCGTCTCTTCATCCCGCTTTTGCTACAAACAGTTTCGTTTTTGTTACATATAGTTCCGCTTTTGCTACATGTGCAAAATACGGTTCGGCCCAGAAAATAGAAAATTAGACTGGACCTCATCGGAGATTTCACTGGAGACCTCGCTGGCGACCGCGTAACAAAAAAGTTGTGCTAATGTAGCATATCCGACCTCGCCGGAGACTCGCCAGAGGCTTTTGCCGGTAGAGTGATCGTGTAGCAAAAACTCTGCGTTGTTATAGCAAAACCACAAACATATGTAGCAAATTAAATGTACTATTATAGCAAAATCCAACCTCGTTGGAGACCTTGCCGGAGATCTGGTAGCAAAACATATATACTATTGTAGCAAAACAACAAAGTCTTTGTAGCAAAAAATTTATAGCAAATTCGACACTGCGCATAGCACCGTCTGAAGTCTCGTAGCGCCACCGTCAGCCACATGTAGCAAAACCAACACCCACTTATAGCGCTGCTGCCGACCGCATGTAGCAAAACCCGTCTCCGTTTGTAGCACCGCTGCCCGGTCACACGTAGCACCCACCTCTGGCCGCATGTAGCAAACATCAACACCGACATTGCACGTAGCAGCGCCACTGGTCACATGTAGAAAACTCGAGGCCACACGTAGAAGCGCCGCCGGCCACATGTAGAAAATCCTGGCAACGAGAGACGCCATGGGAGGCCACCAGAGGTGCGGGCAGCTCTGGATGGCCTCGCCGTTACCTTGCCTCTGCGTGTGTACACAAGCGCCTCCAAACAGTCAGAGGTGTGTAGCAAGGCCGATGCGCTGACAAGGGGATGGAGAGCTCTCCGCCGACACAGTCTTCGCGGTCGTCCATGTCGAAGACGAAGAAGGGGACAACACATAGCCATGACGGAGCTCGAGCTCAGGCTGGAGCACGCAGGAACGACGTCGGGGCGTGTGCAAGAGACGGCGATGGGAACTGGTCCGGCGGGGCGAGATCGCGGCCAAGGATCCGGTCAGGTGGCGGCAGCGGGTGCCTGCTCCGTCGGGCCCGGTCCGGTGGCGGCGACGGGTGGCTACTCCGGCAGGAGTAGAGACACAAGCGACGACGAAAACAACATGGCTATGCAGGTAGGTGGCGGCGACTACGGACAATGGTGCTATGACGAGTTGAGGATGAGGCGTCGTGCGGAGATCGAGACAAGACTGGGTGTGGTCCCACCACGTGGGCTCGCGGGCCTCCCGGCATAAAAGGTTACGTGCGGAGCCAGCCGAGGGAGGAAGGAGCCAGCCGAGGGAGGATTCCTTCGATCGGGGGGTGGAAATTTGACAAAAAATAACCATTATTTAAAAAAATTTCACGAAATGAACTCTATCCAAAACAAATTCACGGAACTACCCATTTTTGCAGCGTCATCCTCGCTGGTGCCGCACACTGAAGAGCAACGCCATGCGTAATGGCGACGCGCACCTAGAAGTGTGGCCTCGTCGTGGCCTCATGGCCCCAGGTTCCATAAGTGCGGAGCCACATCTCATGGCGCCACACTATGTAGTGCAATACCATGCCGGATGGCGCCACACTTTGCATCGACCAAATCGCGCGCGGCCAGGCGCTCCCCGGCCCATACCTCATTCCCCCCACGAACAGATACCTCCATGGCAACTATTCGTCGGCCCTGGTGATTCCCCTCTCTAAAAACCTCAAGATCTGAGCTATTCCTCCAAGGATCTTGCTCCCAATCCCTCCCCTAGGTATCTCCTCTCAAATCCCTTGCTATTTGTCCAAAAATCCCTTGCAATTTTGTGGTGACCCAGCATACCACTGCATGATATAGTACACTATAGTCGTTGATATAACATCAATGGAACACCGCTCCATCAGTATTACATCTTGTAGAGTGGTACAACTGAAACATCGCTGGTCCAAGGCATGACTTTAGAATATAACATATTACAAAAGATCCAGAGAACTTCCTCGGAACAGTAAGGAATATTACACTGAAGGAAATCAGAAAGATCCACTCGGAGTTCTCTTTAGGAGTACTACTACTAGTATATATATCTATGGCTTGACATTGCTACTATAGAATTGTTCTACAGAAGTAGGTTCTATCTTCTAAGAGTTTATTTATACTCTACGCTTCATCTTGACTTCCATAGCTCCCGCTGAAGTCTTCGACTCCGTTGATCTCCACTAGATATATTCAACTCTTCAAGTAACTTATTTCCTGGGAACTCCATTGGTTTCTCCAATCTCTAGCAAGGGTTAAGAAGATACGGTTGAGTACGAACATACTCAGCAAGTTCACTAGAAAGGAATGTTTGATGCACTATGTACAGCCGTAGACCATAGGTCATAGGCTATGTAGGTTTTCGTAAACATTTCTTAAAAGGTTGCTTTTATTTTTAAAAACTATGTCCGTCGGCCTTCACGAGTTTACCAGAACTTCATAGAGTTCCTTTCCTGCCCCGTTCGTAGCTCCTTCCCGGAACAGGGAGTAACATGTCACATTTCTTAAACTCTGTAGAGGTGCGTCACTTTTCCCATAAAAGACCTTAAGCTTTGTTGCACAGACGGGAGTATGTCCCCATTCAAACTTCCATGGGTTTGAGGCCCAACCTAAGATCCAAGCCAATCACTGCCTTCTCCATGACCCCACATGGAACACGACCCCACAAGCAAAACTTGCATACTCTAGTGAGCAGACAATGTCCCTGGTCGCCCCTTCAATATGAGGACTTGCCTACGATCGTCCCACACAGATAATCTAGTCGCCAATATCGCGGGGAACTAAGGGGTCCCTCACATGGATATACCCTACGGGTGCCTCATATTGGTATACCCGGTCCAGCCCAGTGAAGGCCCACGACAAGACTTGCTGCCCAAGGAGACTCTGGGTGGCCCAAGCCCAGTACAAGTTCGACTCCTTGGAGAACACGACTAGGATGTTTATAGATTATTCAAGGGTGAAAACCTAACTTGTGACCGACTCGACCTACCCCTAGACCTAGCCTATCTATATAAAGGCCAGGAGGGCATATCGAGGAGGCTCTCTCCCGACTTATACACACACACCTCACGCCAGATTGCATCTGCACACCTCCTGTAACCTTCGGTTCCGCCATAATCAAGAACATACAAGCAGGAGTATGGTTTTCCCTTCGGGAGCCTGAACCTGGGTAAACCCCGTGTCCCCTTGCTGCGTGTCTGTTAACCGTCTCGCGACTTCCAGCATCCCCATCTTCTCCAAAACCCAAGTCTATAACAATTGGTATTAACGAGTCGAAACCTCATCAATTGGCGCCGTATGTGGGAACTGGGGACGCTGATCGTGCGGTCGTGACGGTTCCATATGGAGCGATCTATGATTCCACGATGGCGAATAATCACCTCCTCTTCGGCGCTTTTGACTTCACCGCCCACTCACCAGCCACTCGCAAAGATTTCGAGTTTGTAGGTGACGGATTCGAGATGTTGTCCGGGAGCTTCTGCTTCCGGGTGGGGCAGACTGGCACCCTCCGCCTACCAGAGCGGGTGTCACCTCCACCAATCAGGTCTGCCTCGTGGAAGCCACCCATCGATGCCCTGTGCACGTCGTCGATAACGGACGACTCAGATGACAATAACAACTGCAACTTTGACCTCTGTGACCCTCCTATAGAGGGAGGAACCTACGGTTCTGGATCTGAGAGCTGCGGGAGCAAGGATCTCTCCCTGTACTACTTATGTGCCGCCATACATAACGGCGGCGTCAACGACGGAACCGATCCGCCACTAGATCCCCCGCCCAACCCTTAGGCCAAGAACGGAGGAAACATGGCACCTCTGCTAGATCCTAATGGGAATAGGGAACCTCAAGGCGATGATGGCATAAACCGTGTCCACAACGCAATCCACCTCAACGACGCCGGTTGGGATACGGCGCACAATGCCGTACGGGGCACTAACCCTTTACCTGTCGACGCCTCCCACGACCTGCTGATGGGATACCACTGGCTCTTGATCGAGGAGCACAATCGATAGGTCAAGAAGCAAGCCAAACTCGACAAAACGTAGTTGAGAGGCTGACAAGTCCAGCATGCGGCGAGCGACGCTCTCGGCCGCTGGTGGCTCCTCCTCACACGGAAACGACGGCAACAAGTACCACTCTCGCCTGGAGCGCATGGACCCCACCGCATGACGCGAGGCCACCAAGGCACTCGACATGTCCTTCATGACGATGGACTCACAAGGCAACGTCATGCCCAAAAATGCCGCAGGCCGTGGTCAAGGCAGCTACCACCTACCTCACATCCAACTCTCCACCAGCGGCAGACCCAAGGAACGCGATCCACAAGTCTGCGCTTGCAGTCCTTAGACTCGTCGGAGCTGCGCTCCACGACGAAACACCCGAGGAGCCAAAGAAGAAGGCCGCGGTAAAGTTCACTTGAAGCTGCACGCCCTCATCCGAAGAGGAATAGAATGACCTGCCATGATGCCGCCATAGCCCACGACGCAGGGGCAACAACTATGACACTCGTAGCGAGCTCACGCAGTGCAAGATCGACAAATCACGTACCAAGCGTGCGTGCTCAACTGAGTCCAAAGACGACGACGTGGAGCTGTGCGGCCCCAGATGCTTCAGACGGGCCGTCCGGAAATCACGGATGCCGAAGAACTTCAAACTCCCTTCGAACAACCCGAAATTCGACGGCGTACAGGAGCCGAATACTTGGCTCGATGATCACCTGTCGTCAGTCAAGCTCCATGGCGGGAGCAAAAACACAGCCATGCAGTGTCTTCAACTGCAGTTCATAGGCGCAGCTAGGGCCTGGCTCGGTAGCCTCCCCTCCGGCTCCAGTCGCAGCTGGGAAGAGCTAGTGTACAGCTTCATCCGCAAGTTTAAGGGCACCAGCAAGAGACTAGCCTCAATCGGAGAGCTGCGGGCCTGCTGCCAATGGTGCAACGAGTCCATCCGCTCATACATACTGCGTTGGTCCATCATCAAGAACTCCACCGCAAACATCTCAGAGGAGTGGGCAATCGACACCTTCAACGATGGTGTTAGGCACTGTGAATTCAAGGAGGAGCTTAGGAGTGTTAAGCCCCAAACCATCGATCACCTGATGGATATCACCAATCGCTGGGCCGATGGCGAAGATGCCATCAACCGAGCATGTTCAGATGACGAGGACGACTTTGGTCGCATGCACGATCACCGCGAAAAGAGAAGATCGCACGTCGACGACGATCGCGAGGAGGTCAACGTGGTTGTGGCTGGCTATGCCGACCGTTGCAATGATGGCAACCGCAACAGCGGATATCGCAATAGCAATTACCGCGACAGCGGAAGGACCACCCAAACATGGCAGCGCCGCAACCGCGATGATGAGACATCAGCATTCGAAAAGCTGTCAAGTCCATGCACTATCCACGTTTACATTGACAAACATGATGGAAAGAGGAATGCCAACCATATGCTCAAGGACTGTAGGGAGTTTCAAAAACTCCACAAGGGCTTCGCTCAGATGCGTCGCTAAGCGGTGAACCCAGGATTCGCACCCTTCCCAGGAGGCGTAGCCCACGGGTCTCCACCACCACCACCTGGAGGACCCGAAGGCGGCTGCGCTGGCACAGAATAATAGGGAAGAGGCATACCCGCCACCACTAGGATCCATGATGATCCAGAAGGGATGCCCAACCAACAGGGCGCAGAAGAAGATCACCCGCTAGGTCAACTTGGCCGTAACCTCTCCACCAGCCATACCTGAGTACCTCAGCGGCTCGGAATTGTGCATCACTTTGTACCGTTCGGATCATTCGCGCTAGATACCTCGCCCAGGTCACTCTGCCTGGTGCTCGAGGCCTAGATTGGAGGGTTTGATATGAGCCGCATCTTCATGGACGGCGGCAGCGGCATCAACCTGATGTTCGCCAGCACACTCGTAGCTATGCGGATCCCGCCATGCAGCCTAGAGGCTTCGGTCACGATGTTCCACGACATTGTCCCAGGGAAGGGCATATACCCCCTGGGCAAAATATAGCTCCACGTCATCTTCGGCAAGCCCGACAATTTTAGGCGTGAACAGCTTGAGTTCGAAGTGGTCGATTGGCCCTCACAGTACCATGCCATCCTCGGGCGTGTGGCATTTGCAAGATTCCTGGCAGTACCGCACTACACTTACCTTCTACTGAAGATGTCGGCACCTAGGGGAGTTATCATCGTCCCAGGAAGCTTTACCAGGTCCGATAGCTGCAAAAGGGATCTCAACAGAATCTCCCGGTCTTTTGGCATGCAGGAGGAGCTCACAAGGCTGAAGGAGGTCACAGACAACGGTATGCCTCCAGTTACCAGGAAAAACGCACCTGATATGTCGTTCGACTCAACTGTCAACACTAAAAAGGTGCAGGTCCACCCGACGGATGCCTCCAAGATGGCTCTAATCACCAATGATCTGAGCCACGCATAGGAAAGCGTGCTCTTCGAATCCCTCCGTGAGCGCTTGGAAATCTTCGCCTGGTGTCCTGCGGACATGCCAGGGGTTCTCAGATAATTCGCCGAGCATGCACTCAATGTGTTTCTGGATGCAAAGCTAGTCAAGAAGTCAAAGCATCGACTGTCCAAACAAGAGCCAAAACCGTTGGTACCGAAGTCAACAGACTCCTTGACACTAACTCCATAAGGGAGATAAAATAAAGCACCTAGGTACCTAATCCCGTGCTGGTCCCCAAAAAAGACACAAACATCCCGCGGATGTGTGTGGACTTCACGTCGCTCAATAAGCACTTCCTGAAGGACCACTTCCCCTACCACGGATCGACCAAATCATCAATTTGACAGCAGGTTGCGAGAAACTCGCCTTCCTCGATGCCTACTCAGGCTACCACCAAATTCGAATGAAGGTGGAAGATCGAGATAAAGCAGCATTCATCAAGCCATTCGGAGTGTTCTGCTACAACACTATGCCCTTCGGGCTGAAGAACGCGGGCGCCACATATCAACGATGCATGAAGGCATGCCTGAAGAGCCAGATCGTTCGCAACGTGCAGGTCTATGTCAATGACATAGTCATCAAGACCAAGGAGGCCAGAACGCTCCGATACGTCCAAAACGTATCTACTTTCCCGAACACTTTTGCTATTGTTTCTCCTCTAAACTTGTGTGATTTGGATACAACTAACACGGACTGACGCTGTTTTCAGCAGAATTACCTTGGTGTCTAGTTTTTGTGTAGAAAATCAACTATCAGGAAAAATCCCGGAAAATATGCCAAAAATCCTATTCCACCAGAAGATCCACGGAGCCAGAATAGGAGGCGGAGGGGATCCCTGGGTGGCCCACACCCCCCTGGCGCGCGGGTGGCCCCACCCAGCGCCTGGGAGGGGTGTGGCCAGCCCAGGCACCCCCTCGGCCTCTCTCTTCGCCTATAAGATGCCTTCTGACATAAAAAATCAGCGGGGGTTCGAAGTTTTCCCAGAAAGAGTTCCGATGTGCCGCCACCACCATAAACCGCGATTCGGATCTAGAAACTCCGTTCTGGCACCCTGCCGGGACGGGGAATTTGGGGAGGATCATCGCCAGCGTCAACTCCAACGCCTCTCCATCAACCATCAATGTTTGCCTCATCCATGAGTGAGTAATCCCCCGCTGTAGGCTATGGGGATGGTAGGGATTGGATGAGTTCTATCATGTAATCGGATAATATTGTTAGGGCATAGTGCCCAGTATCTCTATTAGTCATATTTGACTTTGTTGCAACTTCTTGAGATTAATGCTTGTCACTAGGGCCCGAGTGCCATGATCTCAGATATGAACTTATTATTGAATCATTATGATAGTATTGTTTGTGATCTTATCTGCAAGTTGTGTACACATATCATTGTCCGGATCCAAAGGCCCCGATGTGACAGAAATTGGGACAACCGGAGGGGATGGCTGTGATGTGAGGATTACATGTGTTCATGGAGTGTTAATGCTTTGCTCCGGTGCTCTATTAAAAGGAGCACCATAATTGCTAGTAGTTCCCTTGAGGCCTCGCTGCAACCGGCTGGCGGGACAAAAGATGTTGTGCAAGTTCTCATTGCGAGCACACATGACTATATATGAAGCACATGCCTATGATTGTTTAGTACTTGGATTCTTATTCTTATTTATCTGCAATTGCCCTAGATCTTGAAGTTACATGTTTAGACTCATCCATGCAACGCCCGTCCATCTAGACCTATGCCTACCACGCTCATATCCTACTGTTACTATTGCTCCTATTTTGCTGCTGCTGTTGCTACTACAAACTGTTGCCACTGATAAACTTCTGTGAGCAAGAACTATTTCCAGGTGCAGCTGAATTGACAACTTAGTTGTTAAGGCTTGCAAGTATTCTATGGCTCCCCTTGTGTCGAATCAATAAATTGGGTAATAATAACCCCGAAGACTGTTGCGATCCCCTATACTTGTGGGTTATCAAGACTATTTTATGGCGCCATTGCCGGGGAGCATAGCTTTATTTGTAAGTTCACTTGGATCTATTATTGTTCACTGCTACTCCTTTCATCATGGGAAAGTCTCGTGATGGAAAGTTTCCTATTTTACCATCCACTACAAGAAGAGGTACAATCCTAAACACCTCTGCTGCTCTTGATTCACCGTCTGTTATAAGTAATCTTGTAACACCACCACCACATACTCATGCTACACACACTGCTACTACTGCTAAATCTGAAACGACTTTTGATACTCATGATGTTACTTCTACTGTGCTTGATGCGAGTGGTTCATTAGGTCCTTTGCTAGATGCTACTATGGCTGGTATAGGAAATACTGAAAGTCCTAGTGAAGACATTGTTACACCTGTTAGCTCACCTGAGTCTGGAGAGAGTTATGATATTAATGATGGCTACATTGAGTTTACTGATGAATTTGTCGAAGAGTGCCGAAACACACATGGTGCTAGTTCTATTAAGAGTCTCCTTGCAAGACGTACCATTATTCCTAAACTGTCCTCCAATCCTAAGTTTGCCACCTCTCCCATAGATATTAAAGATAAAGATTATGATTTTCTCTTGATTTAACCTATTTATACATTGTTGAGAAAGAACCTTTTTGTGGGACTGAAAATGAGAGTGTTGTAGCTCATATGAATGAGTTTTCCACTATGAGTGCTTTATTATCTGATGATTTTAATATGCGCAAGTACTTTGTTACTAAGATCTTTCCTTTTTCACTAAAAGGAGAAGCTAAGGCTTGGTTTAATAGATTGCCTCCTGGTTCCATTGATAGACCCGATTGCTTGATTGATTCTTTCTTCCAGAAATATTTTCCTCCTAGTGCTAGACATGCTGCTTTGCAGAGACTTTTTGATTTTAAACAGGGAAAAGAAGAGAAATTTCCTGAGTCATGGACAAGGTTCTGTGCCTTGATTCATGCACATCCTAAATGTCCATTACCTAAGAATGAGCTTCTTGATATTTATTATAATGGACTAACTGATGATTCTAGGACATACCTAGATAGCTTTGCTGATTGTGTTTTTAGGAAAAGAACTCCTACAGATGCTGAAGAATTAATGGCTAAGATAAGCAAGAATTATGTTGATTGGACTTCAACTGAGCTAAATACACCTGAGCCTATTACTCCTGAACTAGTTGTGCCTAAACCAGCTCCAACACCAACACCAAAGAAGATGGGAGTTATTACATTAAATGATGAAGTGATGAAGGAAGCTAAGAAGTGTCTAAAGGAGAAAGGTATTATAGCTGAAGATGTGAAGAATCTACCTCCTATAGAAGAATTATGCAAGCCAATTCCTCACTCATCTACTATTGAGGTACACTCTCTCCAACACTTTGATGAAGGTGATATTCCCTATGGTAAGCCTCCTGATCAATGTTTAGAGGAACTTGACATTTTATTGTTAAACAAGGTAATTTTAATAAACAAGTTTAGAATGATTTATTGGAAAACTCTAGAGCTACCCATGAGTTGAAAGATATTGTGGAAAGAACTTCTAATGATATTAAAATGCTTTGTAAACACTTTCAAATGGTTCAAACCCAACTTGATCAACTTGCTAAGGTACAAAAGGATATGCTAGTTAATGCCTCGGGAGATAAACATGCTTATGGAATTAGAACTAGGAGTGGTATAGCTACTCAAGATCCTTTATATCCTGATGGACACCCTAAAATAATTGAGCAGGATTCTCAACAAGGTGAGAGTAGTGGTAGTCCTCGTAAGAGTAAGAAAAAGAAACATAAAATAGTTGAGGAACCACGTGAACCTGCTGTAGATCCTAATAGTATATATGTCTCTGATGCTGAAACTGAGAGTGTGTATCACCCTAGGTAAAACCACTGCGAGAAATTGCTTGTTATTTGATTTATCTGCATCATCATGAAATTATCATGCATCTAATTTCCTAAAACTATTTTGGCTAAAAGACCTATTTTGTTTTCTATATTAATATCCTCCCCTCTTTGTTCCAAATCAAAACCCTAGGTCCGTTTGGATCTTTTATCTGTCTAAAACCTAATTACAAAACATTTTGTTTTAAAAGAAAGAAAATAATATTAAAGCTAGTTTTACCGGGGAGGCAGCCAACTGTTAGACCGGGCCACCTACAACCCCGTCAGCCAGATCCTAAAATATCTAGGCCCAAAACCCAAACCCTAGACCTACCTTTTCCCCTACCCCCAAAACCCTAGCCCCACACTCTACTCCCCACACCCCGCTGCCACCTAACCTGACCCGTCCCTACGTGCAACACGCACACACACAACAATGTTACATTGCCAGCGCGTTGCCAACCACTCACACGCTCGAACCTGCATCCCTCCTTGATCTCTCCGCCCAGGGCCCCACCAGGCGACCATCCCGCGATCCTGCCGCAACCCCCGCCTCGAACCCCACCCGCGCGAGGCCCCCGCTTCCTCCTACTCCGCTCCAGCGCTGCCGGCCCTCTCGAGCACGTCGCCGCCTTCTCCGCTTCGTAGCACCTCCCTCCTCCGCCATGTGAGCCCCTCGCCCTGAGCCGTGACCAAGGTTCTCTTGAAGTTGACAAGATCATCGCCAAGTTCACCACTGACAAGACCTCCGTCACGGGAATACCCAAAGGCCTCCGACATGGAACATCAAGGTCTCCTTCCTAGACCCGATGCCCGATCCGAAGACCGATCCCGGCGTCCGAAGACCATACCAAACTCTTGGAACCCCAAGATCACCGACCCCATGTGTGATTCCCTTCCCGAGCCCTATTTTATAAAATGTAATATATATACTTGTTGGATATTAAATTGTTCATGTTGCATACATGTTTTGGTTGTTTGGGGGCCTTATGCCGATTCACCTAAATTAAATATAGAGCAGATATGCAGGCGAGTTTAGTCTTATTTTGGCTCCATTTAAATTTGTGTAGCGAACCGGTAATTTATCTTGCCCTGTTAATACAATATCTTAATTGTGGGGTATCTAAAACAATTATAACCATATACTTAATTGTCGGGACCCCGGTTCCGCTTAATGTAGCCTTTGCCATGTCATGCATCATACATGCATCATGCCCGATTTTTTGCCATAGTATTAAATAGTGCATCCGGTGTTTATTTAGTGCATTGCTTCTTCACGGATTAGGCTGATGAGTTGATGCGAGTGACGACCTGATATTCGGATGAACCTTCGGCAATGTTTTCAGGCGTGCAATCTCCCCCTTTCTACCTATTTTACATTTCTAGTCTTTATTTTCTCCTGTTGATCTATTGCTATCTATGTTGTGATGCTCTAGTTTTCGTACCCGTGATATCCTTTGCAGCCCTTATATTGCCATGGACACATCCTATTGCCTGTTGTTTGGTAGATAGTCGGCCTTGAGAGTTGTAGTTGCTTGCGCAGGTGATGTGTCATGTCGTCGATCTTCCACAGTGGTTGGAGTAATGCCGCATGTTTAATGTTGGAGATGATCATGGCTTTAATTACCGTTTTATAACTAAAATTGAAGTAGGTAAATAATGCAGAGGCACAAGTGGGCAATAGATGTTATTTGGTTTTTAACCGTCCACTTGTGTCCCGTAGGACCCCGAGTACTTGATACCTGTTCTTTGAATATTCGCACTATCTGCATGTGGGACCATGAATCCCCCTAACCCTAGCTTGAGTCACATTTAATTCCTTGGGGCCACAAACTAGTTTGGGGCTTTATTACTATCATGTACTTATGCCATGCTTTACTTCTTTATCTTCGATTGCGCGTGGAGCGCCTGTACTGTTTAGGAACAAATGTGGAATGTTTTTGCGGTATCGACAAGCCCAGTCACACTTTCGGGTTCCCAGTCGTTTACAACCATTGGCACAAACCTCTGGGTCCGTCTCGGAGCCGGCCAACTTCGTCGCGGGTAGCTTGGTCGGGTGGCCCCCTGAAATAAAATATGAATCTTGCGAATGTTCTTTCGTGATGCCTCGTTGGGTTTTCATTTGGTTTTTTCCGAGGTTGATTATGCTTGTGTTGCTATTTGTGCCCCCCCTACAGGGTAAAACTTTCTGAAAGCCATGTACGCGGTTATGGACGACTTGGAGCACAGTATCTCGATCATAGACAACTATAACTAAAGTAGTGCTATAAATTTGACTTTATAATGACTAGTAATCAGCTTCACTACAACGGAATGGCTAAATAAAAGTACTAACAACTACTGGTTTTGGGATGCCTCATGATCTATGTATCTGACTAGTAAGTATTGCAACTACAACGGAATGGTTAACTACAACTGTCCACTGTTTATAATATCAGGATGACTCATGCTATCTATATTTGACTAGTAACTGCCACAACTATAATGGAATGAATAGAACTGCCAACTGTGGGAGTTCCTTGGTTGACTTCCTCGTTTGGTCTCGAGGGGGAAATACCAGGATGGGTGTGCTTGGTGATAGTTTCAGGTTGGATCCGATTAGGTCTTTCTTATCCCTATCTGATAGTCGCCTGTTGTATTGAGTCCCTATAGGTTGTTTAGTGCATGATTCGCTGCCCCTTCAGTCCACCATACCTATGTAGGCGAGGACCGCCGGATTCTAGTCTCGCCGTGTACTGGCCTCACTACCGACCGCTCTCTTTTTCCTTTGCCCTTTGTCGGCACCCCTTTTGTTTAAGCAGGTTTTGAGATCAACGTCGTTAGCAGGGTTACCCTTCCGGCTTGGCCTGGGTAGGGTTATGGATGCCATTGGTTATTCTTCAGGGATCTTAGCTCAATTTGCATCTTGTCCATACTCGAACGCTGTATCGTTTTAAAGGTGATTTGGATCTTTGTATTGTATATATGTATTCTTGACTCTTTGAGTCATTGTAGTATATATCGGTTCTGTGGGTTCCATCGTGGACTATGTGTAATGGTATTACTTTGTTTTCCACCCGCACGAAAGTTCCTGGTGGGCACCTTTGAATCGTTTCTATGCGGGTTTGGCGGGAATCGTTGAAACTTGCATACGGTCGATTCTGAGGGTGTTACAGAGTGGTAATGATAAAAATGATGCTCCTGATAAGGAGAAAGTTGAGGAAGAACCTGAGAAGCACACTAATAACACTAGGTACACTAAGGAAGATTTTATTGCTAATAAACATGATAGTGAGGGAGACCCTTGGGTGCAGAAACCTATGCCTTTTCCCAATAAACACAAGTCAAAGAAGGAAGAACACGAAAACAAGTTTTGGGAGTGGATGAAACCTTTATTTTTGCAAATTCCTTTGACTAATGCTATTAAGTTGCCTCCTTATTCAAAGTATATGAAGGATATTGTCTCTAATAAAAGGAAGATTCCTAATGAGGAAATTTCTACTTTGCTTGCTAATTATTCCTTCAATGGTAAGGTTCTAAAGAAACCATGTGATCTAGGTATACCAACTATTCCTTGCTATATTAAGAATAATTATGTTAGAACTGCTTTATGTGATTTGGGAGCTGGAGTTAGTGTTATGCCTTTTTCTCTCTACAGAAGACTTTAGCTAGAAAAGTTGATACCAACTGATATATATTTGCAAATGGCTGATAAGTCTACTACTATTCCTATTGGTATATGTGAGGATGTTCCTGTTCAAGTGGCTCATAATTGCTTGGTTTTAACTGATTTTGTTGTGCTTGAAATTGTATGGTTCATGCTGATCACTCATATATTGATAGTGAACTTCTGGCAAGACTATTTGTGGCCAAGGTTTTTGTGTCTAGTACTTTTGTGCCCAAGATTCAGAGAGATGTTTCATTATTTCCCTCCATAAAGCTGTCACCTGCTATTTTTCATGAGCTTATTGGGGAAAGCTTCACTCTGTGGAAGAACAGGAGAATTGTTAGGAGATTTAGTGTAAGCCCTGCCTCATCTGTGAAAATAAGGGATGTTTCTGTCACAAACACTATTTTGGCTGAACCTGGTTCTGACCAGGATGTGGTTGTTGGTCAGAAAAGGAAATTGGAAACACCTATAGTGGAGAACCAAGTGAGGAGGAGTGCCAGGAAGAATAAATATGATGGTTTCAAACCTAAGGGTCCCTCAGATGTGAAGACAACAAAGTCCAAAGTCAAGCCTAGGATGGTGCCTGCTATTGCTGAATGTAAGGTGGATGAGGATATTGATCAGGGGTGTGTCCTTAACCCAACCCCTCCCTCTACTCCAATTCCCACTATTCAGGCTATTGGGATCAACCTTTGTGGGGTCCATCCTTCCAAGCTCTCTCCTAAGAAGTTGCTGAAGAAACGTCTTAATGAGGTGAAGAAGCCTAGTGGCAAGGAAGACTAGAAGACTTCATGCAGACTGTTAAGAAGTGGTTTGTTTTGTGCTGGAATATTAGGGGTCTTAATGATAGATCTAAACAACTAGCCTTATGTAATGCAATCCACTCTAGTGGGTGTGATGTGGTTTGTGTTCAAGAAACTAAAAAGGAACACTTTGATGTGGCTTTTATTAAGGAATGTTGCCCCCCTTCTTTTGATGAATTTTTTTATGTCCCTTCCTGTGGTGCCTCTGGTGGTTTGCTTATTATCTGGAAAAGTGCAGTATTCTCTAGGCTTGTAATGCATTGTGAACCATTTGCTTTATCTATCCATTTTACTGCAACTCAATCTGCACAAGAATGGGTCTTGCTTAACATTTATGGGCCTTGTCATGGGCAGGCTAGGGAACAGTTTATCCAATGGCTGTATAATCTTAACATTCCTGATACTGAAGATTGGCTTATTTTGGGTGATTTTAATTTCATTAGATCACCTAATAACATAAATAGGAGTGGAGGTGATGTTAATGATATGCTCACTTTTAATGATTGTATAAGATCACAACACTTGACTGAAATTCCAATTAAAGGGAGAAAATATACTTGGTCAAATATGCAAGAAAATCCTTTACTTGAGCAGCTTGATTGGTTTTTTACTTCTTTACATTGGACCAGTTCTTACCCAGCTACTTTGGTAAATCCACAAGGAAAGCCAACTTCTGATCATACACCTCTTGTTGTGTCCATTCAAACACATATTCCTGCTAGTAAAATCTTTAGATTTGAAAATTTTTGGGTGGCCCACCATGGTTTCTTTAACACAGTGGCTAAAAGTTGGGAGAAGCCAACACATAAGGAAAACAGTGCAGCCAATTTAAATGCTAAATTTAAAAGGCTTAGATATGACCTGAAATTCTGGAGTAAATCAATTTCCAGATTATCTGTATGTATTGACAACACAAACAAAGCTCTTCTGACTGTACCTGAGGCAAATTTCAGAAGCCTTTTAAAGAAGCACATTTTGGAGTTGTTAGAGTTTCAGAGAATTTATTGGAAAAAGAGATGCACTATCAGATGCACAAAATTTGGTGATGAAAATACCAAGTTCTTCCAGAATATTGCTACTAAAAGATACAGGAGAAATTCTATTTCTCAGCTTAAACTGGATGATGGAACTATTGTCTCCAGCCATGAAGATAAAGAGAAGGTCATCTTTGATTCATTTAAGATGAGACTTGGGACTAGTTGTTCCCCACCTATGCTTTTTGATTTAAGCTCCACTATTCAGCCAATTGATGATCTAGATGATCTGTCTAAACCCTTCACCACTGAGGAAATTTATAATGTGGTCAAGCTTATGCCTGTTGACAAAGCTCCAGGACCGGATGGTTTCAATGGACAGTTCCTTAAAAGTTGCTGGCATATCATTAAGCAGGATATTTATCTATTGTGCTTTGACTTCTATGATGGACAACTTGATCTTGAAAGTATTAATATGGGTCATATCACACTTATCCCCAAGGTCCATAACCCTGAAACTGTTAATGAATTTAGACCAATCACACTGCTAAACTGTTGTTTGAAGATTATTACAAAGTTATTGGCTAACAAATTACAAAAAGTAGTTCTGAAAATTATGCATCAAAAACCAACATGGTTTTCTCAAAGGAAGAACTATTCAGGACTGCGTAGCCTGGGCCTTTGAGTTCTTTCATCAATGTGCTGCTTCTAAAAAGGAGATTATCTTACTTAAATTGGATTTTGCCAAAGCCTTTGATAGTATTGATCATGAAGCTATGCTGAAAATTATGAAGCAAACGGGGTTTGATAAGAAGTGGTTACGATGGATTTCTATTATATTTGCTTCTGGAAAATCATCTGTTCTATTAAATGGGGTTCCTGGCAGACAATTTTGTTGCAAGAGAGGTGTCATACAAGGTGATCCACTTTCTCCTCTGATTTTTGTGCTGGCTGCTGATCTTCTTCAATATGCAAGTAACAAAGCATTTAGAGATCAGATACTCCTAGCACCCTTTTCCCCAGACTTTGGTATGGATTTCCCTGTTATACAGTATGCTGATGACACATTAATCATAATGCCTTCCTGCCATACTCAAATTAATGTGATGAAGGAGATTCTAAGAAAGTATGCAATATCTACTAGTCTTCATATTAATTTTCACAAATCATCTTTGATTCCAATCAATATTTCTACTGAGCAAGCACATATTTATGCTGCCTCTTTTGGCTGTATTATTTTTTCAGATGCCTTTCACTTATCTGGTACTTCCATTAGGGACTACTAAACCCTCAGTGATTGATCTTATGCCCTTAGTGGACAGGATTGAGAGGAAAATGACTGCTTCCTTCTTGATGATGACTTATAGTGGTAGAGTCACTGTCATAAACTCTCTGCTTACCTCAATTGCCATGTTTCCCATGTGCTCTCTGAATATTAATTCAAAAATAATTGACCATGTGGAGAAAATCAGGAGACATTGTCTATGGAATAAGAAAACTGAGGATGGGGAAAAGTGTCACTCTTTAGTGGCATGGGATAAGGTGTACAGGCCAAAAAATAAAGGAGGTACTGGCATTCTGAATTTAAAACTACAGAATCAGGCTCTGTTATTGAAGCATCTTCACAAATTTTATAATAAGATCGACACCCCTTGGGTGACACTGCTCTGGGAAACCTATTATCATGATAAGATCCCACATGCTGTGGCCCCCTGTGGTTATTTCTGGTGGAAAGACATTATTAAACTTATGCCAATTTTCAGAGGTATTACTTCTTGTCAGATTGGTACTGGTGAGACTGTGCTTTTCTGGAAAGATGATTGGCTGGGAGCAATTGCTGCTGATAATTTTCCAAGAGCCTCTTCATATTCTCTAAATGAAGATGTGTCTGTTAAGTCCTTTTTGGTGGCCACTAGCTTATCTGCTAATTTTTCTCTTCCTGTTTCCCCTAAAGCATTTGAAGAAATTAAGCAACTTCAGCAGGAGGTCAGAAATGCTGATATAGGAGGGGAACCTAAGGACATTTGGAAATATGTTTGGGGCTCTGACTATTATTCTTCTAAGAAATATTATGAGTTCTGCTTCAGGAATATTAAGCCTCATGCTACTTTTAATTGGATTTGGAAATCCAAATGCACTCCAAAGGTTAAATTCTTCTGCTGGCTTCTCTTCTCAGATAGACTGAACACAAGGAATCTATTGAAAAGGAAGAATATGTTTCTGCAATCAGGATATAGCTGCATCATGTGTACAAATCCCCCTGAAGAAACAGTGGAGCATCTATTCTTTCATTGCCCTTTCAGTATAGATTGTTGAAATATACTAGGGATGTCTTGGCATAATCAAGGTAACAGGCTGGCTATAGTTTCTGAGGCTAAAGAGAATAGGAATTGTAACATGTTCATGGAAAAATTTACGTTGGGAGCCTGGAATATTTGGAAGGAGAGGAACAATCTACACTTCAAGGATATTACTCCCATAGCCCAGAACTAGAAACCAAATTTATTGAAGATTTTGGTCTTCTGGTGCATAGAACCAGAGAGGATTTACATCCCTTTATTCACAGTTTTGTAACTTCTCTGTAAGGTTTTTTTGTTGTTTTTCTATTCTTGGGTGCCTCCTTGGCACCCACCCTTCATGTAAGTTCCAAGATTTTATAAGTTAATTAATAAAAAGAGGCAGTAGGGATTTTCCCCTACTATCATGAGGTTCAAAAAAATGAAGCAAATGTGTTTGTGAAAGTTCTTTTATCGCACACAGTTTTCAACTAATTTGCTTGAGGACAAGCAATAAGCTAAGCTTGGGGGGAGTTGATACGTCCAAAACGTATCTACTTTCCCGAACACTTGCTATTGTTTCTCCTCTAAACTTGTGTGATTTGGATACAACTAACATGGACAGAGGCTGTTTTCAGCAGAATTACCTTGGTGTCTTGTTTTGTGCAGAAAATCAACTATCAAGAAAAATCCCGGAAAATAGGCCAAAAATTATATTTCACCAGAAGACCCACGGAGCCAGAAGATGAGACGGAGAAGGGGCCTGGGGGGGCCACACACCTGCCAGGCGCGGGCCCACCTATGGCCACGCCTAGGGGGTGCAGCCATCCCAGGCACCCTCTCGGCCTCCCTCTGCACCTATAAGTTGCCTCTTAACCTAAAAACTGAGGGGGTTCGATAGTTTTCCAGAAAGAGTTCCGCTCCACCGCCGCCACCAGAAACCAAGATTCGGATCTAGAAACTCCGTTCTGGCACCCTGCCGGGACGGGAAATTTGGAGAGGATCATCGTCATCGTCATCACAAACGCATCTCCATCAACCATCGATGTTTCCCTCATCCATGAGTGAGTAATCCCCCGCTGTAGGCTTAGGGATTGTAGGGATTGGATGAGTTCTATCATGTAATCGAATAAGATTTGTTAGGGCATAGTGACTAGTATCTCTATTAGTGCTATTTGACTTTGTTGCAACTTCTTGTGCTTAATGCTTGTCACTAGGGCCCGAGTGCCATGATCTCAGATCTGAACTTATTATTGAATCATTATGATAGTATTGTTTGTGATCTTATCTGCAAGTTGTGTACACATATCATTGTCCGGATCCAAAGGCTCCAAAGTGACAATAATTGGGACAACCGAAGGGGATGGCTGTGGTGTGAGGATCACATTTGTTCATGGAGTGTTAATGCTTTGCTCCGGTGCTCTATTAAAAGGAGCACCTTAATTGCCAGTAGTTCCCTAGAGGCCCCGCTGCCACGGGCTGACTGGACAGAAGATGTTGTGCAAGTTCTCATTGCGAGCACGTATGACTATATATGGAGCACATGCCTAGGATTGTTTAGTACTTGGATGCTTGTTATTATTTATCTACAATGCCCTATATCTTGAAGTTACACGTTTAGACTCGTCCATGCAACGCCCGTCCATCCATCCCTATGCCTACCGCACTCGAATACCACTATTACCGTTATTGTTACTATTGCTCTTGTTTCACTGTTGCTTCGTTGTTGCTTTGCTGTTGCTACTATAAACTGTTGCTACTGATAAACTTCTGTGAGCAAGAACTATTCCCAGGTGCAGCTGAATTAACAACTCAGTTGTTAAGGCTTGCAAGTATTCTTTGGCTCCCCTTGTGTCGAATCAATAAATTGGGTAATACTACCCACGAAGACTGTTGCGATCCCCTATACTTGTGGGTCATCATCTTGCCAGCCCGTGGCTGCGGGGCCTCTAGGGAACTACTGGCAATTAAGGTGCTCCTTTTAATAGAGACCTGGAGAAAAGAATTAACACTCCGTGAACACATGTGATCCTCACACCACAACCATCCCCTCCGGTTGTCCCAATTTCTGTCACTTCAGGGCCTTTGGATTCGGACAATGATATGTGTACACAACTTGCAGATAAGATCACAAACAATACTATCATAATGATTGAATAATAAGTTCGGATATGAGATCATGGCACTCGGGCCCTAGTGACAAGCATCAAGCACAAGAAGTTGCAACAAAGTCAAATATCACTAATAGAGATACTAGGCACTATGCCCTAACAATCTTATTCGATTACATGATAGAACTCATCCAATCCCTATCATCCCCATAGCCTACAACGGGGGATTACTCACTCATGGATGAGGGAAACATTGATGGTTGATGGAGAGGCGTTAGTGATGACGATGGCGATGATCCTCCTCAAATTCCCCGTCCCGGCAGGGTGCCAGAACGGAGTTTCTGGATCCGAATCGCGGCTTCTAGTGGTGGCGGCACAACGGAACTCTTTCTGGAAAAACATCGAACCCCCCTCAGTTTTTTAGGTCAAGGGGTAACTTATAGGTGAAGAGAGAGGCCGAGGGGGTGGCTGGGCTGGCCACACCCCTCCCAAGCGCGGGGTGGGCCCACCCGCGCGGCAGGGGGTTGTGGGACACCCAGGGCTCCCCTCCGTCTCGTCTTCTGGGTCCGTGGATCTTCTAGTGAAATAGTATTTTTGGCATATTTTCCTCGATTTTTCCTGATAGTTGATTTTCTAAACAAAAACTATAAACCAAGGTAATTCTGCTGAAAACAACGTCAGTCCATGTTAGTTGTATCCAAATCACACAAGTTTAGAGGAGAAACAATAGCAAAAGTGTTCGGGAAAGTAGATATGTTTTGTATGTATCATCGAGTCAAGAGTCGAATACTCCAATCCCTGGAATGCTGCACAGCTTCTACGCTTCTACCCTTAGTTGTCTTTTACTTTCAACAAGGCTATTCATCCAGGCTACTCAGTCGAACACTGTACTTCCTACATTACGATGAATAAAAGCTAAGTTCCTTGGCCCAAAATTCTTTCCCTTACATTTTTATCGCTAAAATACGCTTGGGGGCTTCGCCTCACCTTACGACTTTGTCGATTGACAATAACGCATATAACCTGAGTAGCTGACCACGTCAGGCTAACGAAAAGGACATGCACATTCTATAATCAAACAATGCACTACATGCCAATAAATATTTTAATTTTACAAGGGAGTTAACGCCCACTTGATAATATACAAACTTTACATTGTTTTGTTTTCCACTTATAGGACTCAACCACGCTGGAGCAGGATATTCGTCCTCTCCTCGAAAACATCTACAATCTCCTCAGCATGTTGTGCCACTGCTACGCAATGCGGGCGCATATCCCAGGCCATACCATCCGGAGGAGAAGGTGGCCCAACTTCTATCTCCCCGAGCTTGACATCACGATGGTGCAGGCAAACAAGCGACAGGGCTGTCTTCACACCCGCCACCAACTGATGTCATACCAGCTCCTTCACGTGGCTTGTATCGCGAAATTTTCCAAGCAAACCCAAGAAGCTGGAGGGAGAAGAGTCTAGAGGGAACATCGTGGACCAGATCGCTGTGAGTGACAACCTTGCTTGCTTCACCACCTGAAGCACTTGATGGACGCGATCTTGCACTGTTGCAAGAACAATTGCTCAGTTGCGGTCCATCCAGAAAAAGCCGATGGCCTCCAACTCCTGTTGCGTCAAGCAATTCAGCCGAACGACAACACGCTATTTCTCTTCCTTCGGAAGAAGATTCACAACTGCACAAAATTAGCTTGTGAGATGACATAAACACCTAGCGCAGTCAAAAAGGAAAAGGCTCAGAGTGACTTACACTGGAGTTGCTCGCCAACCTACCGAAATTCTTCAAGGATAAATTCTTCCCTAGCAATGGCCCATTCGGCCTTGGATTTCCAAACATCCGCATAACCATGGATGCTAAGAATGTCCTTCTCCAGGCTTCAGATGCGATCACGCAGAAATGACAACTGTGATGCCTCACTCGGCGGCGGCCGGACGCCAAACACAAGAGGAGGCGTAGCCACTAGTTCAACACTCGAAGGACCCTAAGGGTGTACAAGCAACATAACATCAAAATAGGACAACAGTCAAAAGTCACATTTATATTTACATAACCACTATAGCATTACAAGCCAAGGGAAAGGAAAAGACAAAATGTGGCTATGGCTACAAGACAAGCCGACCTAGACGACAGCATCCAGAGAAGCTTCGGATCTAGACTGTCTAGCCTTGGCCACCCGCTGCTACTCCAGCGAGTACGTGGCCAGGAGATCAATCAGCTTTGGACCAAAATGCTTGCAGCAGGAGGCGAAGGAAGCAAACGCTACCTCGGTACCATCCGCCACTGTTGGCATCCTGGATGTGATTTGCTGAAGATCCAATTGCACACCAGACGCCGCCGACATCGCCAGCCCCATAGCAGCACCAACCCATTTCCGCGCCCGCTTATACTTTGCAGGAGCATCACCCGTCAGTGCTTTTGCGAGAGAGTCGACGTCTTCAAGGGTGATTCCCTTCGGTTTGATATCCTTGTAGAAGCGGTTGAGGACATCCTTGGACTTGTCGAGCGATTCCAAAGCAGAGGTGTAGCAATCTTCGATGGCTGCAACGACGTCTGCCAACGGATCCCCATGCTCCAGGACGCTATGATCAAACATAACACCAGAAGCATCTGCAAGAATTTTGGAGAACTTTTCGAATGAGACAAAAGGAGTCGCATCTGAAACATAGAACACTCTAAAAGAGGAACATGGTGGCTTACCGGATATTTCCTTGGCAGCAGCCATGAGCTTCTCCGCCATGTCCTTCTCATGCGATGTTGTGGCAGCTGCAAGCTGCTGTTCATGATCTTGGGCCTCCTTTTCTGGCACTAGAGAGCCTCTACAGCTTCTTTCGCCTTGGTCTCCTCTTGGCCAAGACTCTTTTCGAATGCGTTCAACTTGCAGATGGCCTCGTTGTTCTCATCTACAACATTGATCAAAGAAATATCAACACAAGCAATATTATATCAATGCTCACAACAGAACAGAAGAAACCTACACACCTTGGAGTTGCTTGAGGTCGCCCTCTAAAGCAAGATGCGGCTGGACCAGGCGATTGGCGTCACGAAGAAAGGGCTGCAAGGGAATCAACACACCTGATGAATAAAAGGCTCGGGGGCTCACTCGCAAGAAGTAACGGAATACTTACATGGTCAGATGAAGACTTCGAAGGTTTTGCTTGTGTCTTCCGAGCAACGATCGCACGATCCCCTTGCCGCAGGGAGCTTGAGTTCTTGTCATTGGAGTCGGCCACTATCTTAGGGAACGACGAAGCAGGCTTCGACTCCCCATACATCTCTTTGAGATCCTCCTCGTGGGACTCTTCTGAAGGATTCCCGCTAGCATATACGAGGAACCAAATCAAAAAAAGCTAATACTTAGCATATCAACAACACAACAAGATAAGATCAGAAAGTTACGAAGGAATGTCAGATAAGTTGAAGACAGGAGCCTCCTTCTCCTTCTCTGTAACATCCCAAAAATACTAATCTTGGATCATCAAATTCTAATCATCAAAATTAAGGTCAACAAAAACTTTTCTAAATGAAATCATGAATGCATGCATATGTGTATGCATGGATTTTGAAATCCTTTAAAACCACCTTGTTTGTTTGTTTGTTTCATTGCTTGCAAAATGTTTCTTAGGTGAAATAAACATCATCTAAAACATTTCCCACACTTTTCCTAAAGACAAGTAAATCAAATCTTATATTCTCTACCAATAAGGCAAGTGGTGCTTCATACTTTTGTCGTATTATTTTCACTATGCATTAGTGATGTTTTGAGTAGGACTTGCATGGAATTTTCTAAGTATAAACTATGCCATGGGAAATCCTAGTAGATGAAACCTTAGTAGAATTTTCCTAAGTTAAGATTCCTACTACTACCATGCTTACCTTAGCTAGCATAAAACAAGGGTGGATTATATTCATGCTATGGAATATTTCTAAGTCAAGGACTTATGTTTTGTTTAATAAAAACAACTAAGTGAATGAAACACCTGGGTGGAATGGTAATTGCTTGGTTGGATTTTTGTTGAGTGGTTACCAGGGCCCATTTTTCAATGGTTTACCCTGTGTATCTCACTTGTGGAATGCCGCACAGGAACAAAAATATTTGGGATGTCAAATGTTGAGAAGCTTCAAGTGCAGCCACTTGGCATTATGGGCTCTGCCTGGATCATATAGGTTGAAATAACTTAGCCAAATAGATAGTTGGTGGTAGTGGGTGATAGGTTTGGAACGCGTCCATTTGGGTCTAAGGGAAGGCTTCTGAAAGGTCCTGTCTTGGTGAAAATCAAGTCTTGTGGGGAAAGTGCACCACCTCTGTAGAAGGAAGAATCTAAGTACTTAGCCGTGTTCCCGGCAATGTACAATTTGAGCATCAATACATGGAAGCTATCAAGAATCTCCTCATACCAATTTCTAAGTCAAAAACTTGTGGTTGAACAAGGGTAAAGTTTCACCAATGTCTATTGGTGGTTCCTTGGGAGTTTTTGCCAAACAAAAACTTAGTGTTTTCAACTCATAGGTAAAACATTTTTTGAGCAAAGAAAGTGTAAGCTACACTTAGCCAAATGCATATAGATGATAGATACCACTATTCTACCATAGTATCACTTGCCAATACAATTCAAATGTATCGACCCTTGTGGCTGTAACTTATTATGTTGCAGGTTTGTTTGATGTTAGTGAAGTGTGTTGATTAGGATTACAAGTCTACAACCAACATGATTGCCTGTGGCACTTTGAAGATGAAGGACTGCATGCTATAGTTAATTCTGCTGCATTGTAATGAGATAGCCAAATGAGCTATGTAAGATGTACTGAATTATTTTATTCCTGGTTATAAAGTTGTATTATGACCTTTGTTTCTTTATATTACATCTTAACTATGGATGGTAGCTATTGATCCAGGGACTAGCATTGTAAACACAGGGATCTCTACCTTATTAAAGGTTGGGACCTCTACAATGAGCATTCTATGAAGCATCCTGAATAAAAAGCTATGCACATAGTAAAGATTGCTGAGATGCTCATTGTCTGCTTGCCTTGTCATTTTGGTTATGGGATAGCTCCTGTACCATGTGCAAGGGTTACCCCGTTGGCGGTTCTCTATGATACACATGTACTTACTATGACAAGAACTTACAGGTGACCAAAGTTGAGTAGCATGCGGTGCGGCCCTCGTATTCAAGGGACATGAGATTGCCAACTTATACTTTGTCAAGCATAAACTCCATCTTTGTTCACTTTAACCTTAATCACTTCAAGATGCTTATGATAGGGGCAATAAAGGCTGAAAGCTAACAAGTACCATAATTTTTGGAAGCTCTTTTTGAAACATGAAATCCTTGCTTCCCTTTATGAAGGGCCTTTCTTCCACTATTATATTGAGTCTCCACCTTCTACCTTTAGGCACCATTAAGAGAGCATAGTTGTCATTCTTAGTTCTATGTGCAGTGTCCCAAAACTTATTGATTGATGCATATTGTTGATATTGCTTGTTCTTGTGCTACTTGTATCTAGTCACTCTTATGAACTTCGAAGGTGTCCTACGCATCTATTTGCTACTCTATGAGGGACAAGCTGAATGCCACTATGCCATGTTTTCTATATGTGAAAAAAACAAATGTTTTTCAATGCATGTTATTCATGATCCTTGTTTGTAGCCTTTCATGTTGCATGCATAGTTACTATGTCCTATTATTATAACTCCATCTTTCATGCACATGTTTTTGCAAATGGTTTGGTCTTGGTTTTGATGGTGCATGTCACCTAAAAAATTATTCTTTTATCACTTACCTACTCGAGGACGAGTAGGAGTTAATCTTGGGGATGCTTGATACGTCGGAAACATATCTATAATTTTTTATGCTCCATGCTTGTTTACTATCTACTTTGCTTTTCTTTGTCCACACTTTGAGGTTTTTTTATATGTTTTCTGGTACTAACCTATTAACAAGTTGCCATAGTGCCAATTGCCTATTTTCTTCTATTTTTGGTTCCAGAAAGGCGGAAAATCAATATTCTCGGAATTAGACGGGACAAAAGCCAAAGTCAATATTTTACCGTGGGCAACATGAAGCCAGAATACGAGACGGAGGAGGCTCACCAGGGGGGTACACCCCCTGGCCACACGGGTTGGCCCACCCCGCGCCTGGGAGGGTCCAGCCGCCCTGGTGGCCCCCTGCCTCGCCTCTTAGCCTATAAGAATCCCCCGATGCATAAACCCTAGGCACCCGATCAGAACTCCACGAAATCGTCTGTAGCCGCCGCCACCATCGTCCCTAGATCGGGGGATCTGAAGCTCTTCCCGGCACCCTGCCGGAGGGGAGATCATCCCGGAGGCCTTCTTCTTCATCATGCCAACCTCCGGTATGAAGCGTGAGTAGTTCCACCTTGGACTTCGGGTCCATGTAGTAGCTAGATGGTAGTATCTCCTCCTTGTGCTTTCATGTATAGATCTTGTGAGCTCCGTTCATGATCAAGATCTAATCTATGTGTAATTATGCATGTTGTGTTTGCGGGGATCCGATGGATATTGAGATTACTATGTCAAATTGATTAATGGTTTTGTCTATTTGATTCTATCATGTGTGTGTTGTTTGTGATCTTGCATGCTCTCCGTTGTTAGTAGATATCTTGTCCAAGTAGTTGCTAGTGACTCCAAGAGGGGGTATTTATGCTCGATAGTGGGTTCATGCCTCTATTTACCAAGGGAAGTGATAGAAATCTCTATGGTTGTAGATGTGTTGTTGCCACTAGGGAGAAAACAACGGTCTCTTGTTCATGGAACAAGTGGATTGTTTACCTTACACAGTTTTCTTAAAGCAGTTGTCTGTTGCTTGCACTTAATACTGGTGGGGGGTTCGGATGATAACCTAAGGTGGACTTCGAGTCATAGATGCAGTTGGATACCGGTCTATGTATATTGTTATGCCTTGCTCTGTCCTGTCAATTGCCCTTCTATAATTTGTTTACCCAGCATGCCATGTTTGTTTATCTAAGGAGAACACCTCTAGTGAAGTATGGACCCCGGTCCAATCTTTACCATTGATACATCTTCCATTGTTACTGTTTACTTGCTGCAATCCATCATCATCTTCCACACCATACAGTTAATCCTTTGTTACAGCAACCGGTGAGATTGACAACCTCATTGTTTGTTGGGGAAAAGTCTTGAGTTTGTGTTCTCTAGGTTTCCATGTTGCTTGCAACACCTTTGAGACGTTTCCTTCCTCCTACTAGTTCGATAACCTTGGTTTCTTACTGAGGGAATACATGCTACTGTGCTGCTTCACACTTTGATCTTGGGGTTTCCCAACGAAGTTCTCCACGTCAACAAGGAGTCATCACACTCCAAAGTCATGGTCATGAGTGGTACCTTCTTGACGGCTTCGTTAATGGAGTCATTCTACAAATTGAGATGAGAAAGAAGATTAGGAGAAGTTTTACGAGATGAAAAGAGACAAGTGTAGAAATTTGTAAAGGAGTTTGCGTTTCCTAGTGGTTTCCTTAGTATAATCCATCTTAGAGTCATAATACTACAAGCAACACAGTGCTCTGATACCATCTGTAAGACCCCTGTGATTGTAATGCTAGTCCCTGGATCGAATTGCTAGCATCCACAGTTTAAGATGAAGTACACAGATACAAATGTCATTATTACATCGTCATTCCAGAGATAACATAGTCTTTAAAACTCATTATCCCAAGGCTAATACATGGAGTTCATAACATAAAGTAAATAAATATAAGTCTTCATCTTCATGTGCCGCAAGCAAACATGTTGAGTGTAGACTCATAACCCTAGTCTCCATCGGAGTAACCTGTAACATCATAAGTTACAACCACAGAGGGTCAATACATTTGGAATTGTATTGGCAAGTGGTACCATAGTAGAATAGTAGCATCTAATAACTATATGAATTTGGCTAAGTGTAGTTCAGGCTAGTTTTGCTCAAAATAAGGTTTTCTTATTAGTTGAAAACACTAAGTTTTTGTTTGATGAAAACACCCAAGGAACCACCAATAGACATTGGTGAACCTTTACCCTTGTTCAACCACAAGTTTTAACTTAGATAAATTGGGATGAGGAGATCCTTGATCACTTCAACGTCTTTGATGCTCAAATTGTCCGTTGTCAGGGACACGGCTAAGTACGTAGGTTTTACCCTCTCAAGAGGTGGTGCACTTTCCCCGCAAGACTCGACATGCATCGAGACGAGACTTTTCAGAAGCATTTCCTTAGACCACCATGGATGCGTTCCATCCTATCAACCCTACCACCAACTGTCCATCTAGCTAAGTTCTTGCAACCTAGTTGGTCAAGGCAGATCCCATATGTCATGTGGTTGCACTAGAAGCTTCTCAACACTAAATATCTCAAATCCCTTTGTTCCTGGGTGGCCATCCACAAGTGTGATACACAAGGTAAACCATAGACATGGGCCTTGTGTAACCACTCAACACAAACCAATCTTTCCATTCCACCCAGGTGATTCATTCACATGTTGTTTTATTAATCAATAACATAGGCATAGACTTTGCTTAATATCATAGCATGAATAATCCACCCTTATGTTCTACTAGCTAGGCTAAGCATGCTAACATAACAAGTCTCCTATCTTAGGATAATTCTTCTAAGACAATATATATAGGATTACCCATGGCATATCATATACTTAGAAAATAATCATGCAAATCCTACTCAAAATATGCTCTAGTGCATAGATAAAATAATGGGACAAAAATATGAAGCATCACTTGCCTTGGTAGTTGGGGGAATAGGAACAATACTCACAATCACAATCACCACAATCACCAAAATCTACACATAAAATCATAACACCAAATTCACATTCAATAAACAAACAAAAAATATATATATGAATGCATGCAAATGCAATGGAATGATTTTCCACACTAAACAAGTCAAACTAAATAGTACTGAACATAAAGTAACTTTATAAAGTCTAAATAAGCCAAAGATGACTTTAAAACAATTTTCTAAACTTTTTATATAGTCAAAATAAGCCTACAAATGTTTCTGTAAAATCCTAATTTTACAGAGTCAAATGGCCAAACCAAGGCCATATATGTGTAGGGATCATTTTTCTGAATCCAATGGTATATTATTTGTAATTTTTGGACACATAGATCAAAAGTTATGAATTTTACAAGTTTAAATATCTAATAGATTCAAAATCAGATTTTAAAACAGAACCAGTGACACACGGCGTGCTCTGATTGGTGCAGACCGCTTCGCGCTGGATCTCTCTTCCGCGCCGTTAGATCTAATGCGAATCCTACAGTGCAGTTCTAAACTTACCCCTTCATTCTAGTGCTAATCCTAACTGCTAGATCTAGATCCAAAGGGCCAGATCAACTCGTCTAGAAATCAGCGGCGCGAATGGCACTGGCGGCGGCGACGGCTCTCTCAATGACACGCCAGCAATTCTAGGGGGACAAGGTGGTGGTGCCGATGCTCACCAGAGTCGCGTGGATGCGAGGAAGCTCAAGGTGTGCTTGGTTTGGTCAGGGGCGCACGGACACAAGATTAGGAACTTGTCGGAGTTTGACCTAGCTTCGGGTGCTCACTGCCGGAGACAAAGGCGACGACCTAGGTCACCATAGGGAAAATGAAATACATCAGTAGCTATGCAAAGACACGGCGAACCTAGTCGTATGGAGAAGAGGTCAAGGGGCACTCGGGAATTACCGTGATTGCTCGTCGGAGTCGAGCGGTGCCTCAGTTGTTTGCAGGGATTGACGGGGACGACGACCTGGGGCGATTTGAGACAGACCAGAGGCATGGTTAGATGCGCAAGGACCTGACAAACAAGTTTGTATGAACGAGAGGCAGAGGGGCACACAGGGCTCACCGTAATGCATCGCCGGAGTTCGTCGGGTAGCGACGGTGCAACACGAAATTCGGGTAGCCTGGTGGCGCTCTGGTTGTTTTGAGTGGGGGAAATGGAGCTGGTGTCGAGGGAGTTAAGTAGCCAGGTCACTGGCGAGAATCTCGCGAGCAATCAACTCCAATTAAGAACATTTGCGTCAGCTTTGAAAAGGGGAGGAAACGGCCGCAGCGAGCTGGTCTCTTGAGCGAGATTGACGATGCTGAGTTGGCGCTGTGGTGGGGTCCGCGCGTCAGCGAGTGGGTGCGCACGCGGGGTGAGATAGAGAGAGGGAGAGGGAAAACCCGGGTGGGCTTAGTGGGCCGTGAGAGGGGTTGGGCCAGATAGGTTGCTGCTGTTTTATTTTTTTCCTTTTGCCCTTATTCTTTTCTGTTTTTATTTTTCTGAATCGAATTTGAATGGCCAATTCAAATCTGTTTGAATTCAAACTTTCACCAAGTTTTTGTACCGTTATCCTAGTGTCAAAAATTGTTTCAAACAAATCTAACCACTCAAAAACATTTCGAGGTTATAAAATAAAAACCAAGCCCCATATGTATATAATAGAAGGGGTATAAATATGGTTTTATTTAGGATTTTGTTTTGAACTTTTTTGTGCAAGATCAAAATGCCATGACGATATGAATGCAATGACATGACTTTGCTTTTGATGAAATTTGGGATGTTACACTTATTAGTATTGTTGACATGAACTACATAGCTTAAATTTTTTTTTTACATTATTTATAGAGGACTAACATATGTATTCAATGCTTACTTTTGGTACGAGATGCAAAACATCTTTAGGGAAGAAATAAAACTAAGAAGTGAGTCTTCCAGTCACGGGAATGAAACTAACAAGTACCCCAAAAAAAGGTATAAAACACCAATGTCAAACATGAAAATAGTGTCTTAATCTATAGGTTCATCAAAGTGTGCTTGAAGGTTTGTTTTGTTCATTATTTATTTTATCACACTGATACGTCCAAAACGTATCTACTTTTCTGAACACTTTTTCTATTGTTTCTCCTCTAAACTTGTGTGATTTGGTTACAACTAACCAGGACTAATGCTGTTTCTAGTACAATTACCTTCGTGTCTAGTTTTTGTGTATAAAATCAACTATTACGAAAAATCCCGGAAAATATGCCAAAAATCCTATTTCACCAGAAGACTAATGAAGCCAGAATATGACACAGAGGGGAGGCCTGAGGGGCCCACACCCCCTGCCACACGGGTGGGCCCAGGCCGCGCATGGAGGGGTGTGGCTGGCCCAGGCACCCCCTCAGCCTCCCTCTTCGCCTATAAGATGCCTCTTGACCTAAAAACCGAGGGTGGTTCGACGTTTTTACAGAAAGAGTTCCGCTGCGCCACCACCACCAGAAACCGCGATTCGGAACCAGAAACTCCATTCTTGCATCCTGTCGGGACCGGGAATTTGGAGAGGATCATCGCCATCGTCATCACCAACGATTCTCCATCAACCATCCATGTTTCCCTCATCCATGAGTGAGTAATCCCCCATTATAGGCTATGGGGGTGGTAGGGATTGGATGAGTTCTATCATGTAATCAAATAAGATTTTTAGGGCATGGTGCCTAGTATCTCTATTAGTTATATTTGACTTTGTTGCAACTTGTTGTGCTTAATGCTTGTCACTAGGGCCCGAGTGCCATGATCTTAGATCTGAACTTATTATTGAATCATTATGATAGTATTGTTTGTGATATTATCTACAAGTTGTGTACACATATCATTGTCCGGATCTAAAGGCCCCGAAGTGACAGAAATTGGGACAACCTGAGGGGATGGATATGATGTGAGGATCACGTGTGTTCATGGAGTATTAATGCTTTACTCCGGTGCCCTATTAAAAGGAGAACCTTAATTGCCAGTAGTTCCCTTGAGGCCCCGCTGCCACGGGCTGGCTAGACAGAAGATGTTGTGCAAGTTCTCATTGCGAGAACATATGACTATATTTGGAGCACATGCCTAGGATTGTTTAGTACATGGATGCTTGTTATTATTTATCTGCAATGCCCTAGATCTTGAAGTTACATGTTTAGACTCGTCCATGAAATGCCCGTCCATCCATCCCTATGCCTACCGTGCTCATATCCTACTATTTGCTACTACTGTTACTATTTCTCTTGTTTTACTGCTTCTGTTGCTACTACAAACTTTTGCTAATGATAAACTTCTGTGAGCAAGAACTATTTCTAGGTGCAGCTGAATTAACAACTCAGTTCTTAAGGCTTGCAAGTATTCTCTGTCTCCCCTTGTGTCGAATCAATAAATTGGTTAATACTACCCTCGAACACTATTGCGATCCCCTATACTTGTGGGTCATCAAGACTATTTTCTGGCGTCGTTGCTGGGGAGCATAACTTTATTTGTAAGTTCACCTGGATCTATTATTATTCACTACTATTCCTTTCGTCATGGGGAAGTCTCGCGATAGAAAGTTTCCTATTTTACCATCCACTACAAGAAGAGGTACAGTCCTAAACACCTCTGTTGTGCTTGATTCACCGTCTATTATAAGTAAGCTTGTTACACCACATACTCATTCTACACACATTGCTACTACTGCTGAATCTGAAACTGCTTCTTATACTCATGATGTTAATTCTATTGTGCTTAATGCGAGTGGTTCATTAGGCCCTTTCCTAGATGCTACTATGGCTAGTATAGGGAATACTGAAACTCCCAGTGAAAACACTGTTACACCTGTTAGCTCACCTGAGTCTAGAGAGAAATATGATATTAATGATGGTTACATTGAGTTTACTGATGAATTTATTGAAGAGTGCCGAAACACAGATGGTTCTAGTGCTATTAAGAGTCTCCTTGAGAGACGTACCATTATTCCTAAACTGTCCTGTGATCCTAATTTTACCACCTCTCCCATAGATATTAAAGATAAAGATGATGATTTCTCTCTTGATTTATCCTATTTAGATATTGTTGAGAAATAACCTTTTTGTGGGACTGAAAACGAGAGTGACGTGGCACATATGAATGAGATTTCCACTATGAGTGCCTTATTCTATGATGATTTTAAGATGTGCAAGTACTTTGCTACAAAGATCTTCTCTTTTTCACTGAAAGGAGAAGCTAAATCTTGGTTTAATAGATTACCTCCTGGTTCCATTGATAGACCTCATTGCTTGATTGCTTCTTTGTTCTAGAAATATTTTCCTCCCAGTGCTAGACATGTTGCTTTGCAGAGACTTTTTGATTTTAAACGGGGATAAGAAGAGAAATTGCCTGAGTTATGGAAAAGGTTCTGTGCCTTGATTCATGCACATCCTGGATGTCCATTACCTAAAAATGAGCTACTTGATATTTATTATAATGGACTAACTGATGATTCTAGGACATACCTAGATAGTTTTGCTGATTGTGTTTTCAGGAAAAGAACTCCTACAGATGCTGAAGAATTAATGGCTAAAATAAGCAAGAATTATGATGATTGGACTTCAACTGAGCTAAATACACCTGAGATTACTACTCCTAAACCAGTTGTGCCTGAACCAGTTCCAATACCAACACCAAAGAAGAGGGGAGTTATTGCATTAAATGATTAAGTGATGAAGGAGGCTAAGAAATGTCTAAAGGAGAAAGGTATTAGAGCTGAAGATGTGAAGAATCTACCTCCTATAGAAGAATTATGCAATCCAATTCCCCACTCATATACTATTGAGGTACACTCTCTCCACTTTGATGAAGGTGATATTCCCTATGGTAAGCCTCCTGATCAATGCTTAGATGAACTTGACACTTTTATTGTTAAACAAGGTAATTTTAATAAACAAGTTCAGAATCATTTGTTAGAAAACTCTAGAGATATAAATGAGTTCAAAGATATTGTGGAAAGTATAGATAATGATATTAAAATGCTTTGCAAACACTTTCAAATGGTTCAAACTCAAATTGATCAACTTGCTAAGGTACAAAAAGATATGCTAGTTAATGCCTCAAGAGATAAACATGCTTATGGAATTAGAACTAGGAGTGGTATAGCTACTCAAGATACTTTATGTCGTAAAGGACACCCTAAAAGAATTGAGCAGGATTCTCAACAAGGTGAAAGTAGTTGTAGTCCTCGTAAGAGAAAGAAAAAGAAACATAAAAAAGTTGAGGAACCACTTGAAACTGCTATAGATCCTAATAGTATATCTGTCTCTGATGCTGAAACTGAGAGCAGTAATGATAAAAATGATGCTCCTGATAAGGAGGAAGTTGGGGAAGAACCTGAGAAGCACACTAAGAACAATAGGTACACTAAGGAAGATTTTATTGCTAATAAACATGGTAGTGAGAGAGAACCTTGGTGCATAAACCTATGCCTTTCCCAGTAAGAAACACAAGTCAAAGGAGGAAGAACACTATAACAAGTTTTATGAGTGAATGAAACCTTTATTTTCCCTAATTGCCTCCTTATTCAAAGTATATGATGGATATTGTCCCTAATAAAAGGAAGATTCCTAATGAGGATATTTCTACTTTGCTTGCTAATTATTCCTTCAATGGTAAGGTTCCAAAGAAACTTGGTGATCCAGGTATACCAACTACTCCTTGCTCTATTAAGAATAATTATGTTAGAACTGCTTTATGTGATTTGGGAGCTGGAGTTAGTGTTATGCCTTTTTCTATCTACAAGAGACTCCAGCTAGAAAAGTTGATACCAACTGATATATCTTTGCAAATGGATGATAAGTCAACTACTATTCCTGTTGGTATATGTGAGGATGTTCCTATTTGGGTGGATCATAATTGCTTGGTTCTAACTTATTTTGTTGTGCTTGAGATGCGTGAAGATGATAATATGTCCATTATTCTTGGGAGACCTTTTCTTAATACTGCAGGTATTCTCATCAATTGTAATCAAGAAAAGGTAACATTTAATATAAATGACAAAGAGCATACTGTCTATTTACCCAAGAAGGTTGCTAAGAGCTATTGCCTGAATTCCATTGAAAATATTGAGAGCATCAAGGTTGGAGAAATATATTGTCCCATTCCACAAGAAAGTTTTGAAACTATTATGATTGGGACCATTCCTATCAAGTTTGAGGTAACATAGTCACTTTGTGGAATGCAATTTTATTGTTTCATATAATATTGTTTTGGTAACAAGACTTGATCAATATTGTTAACAAAAGGATTTTAATAAACAAAACAATGCTTTCACAGTGGTCATTTTGCTCACTTTTATTTTTCTCCTTCCTAGTATTTGCTCTTTCTCTTGTTAGCTTTAGTTTTGCTAGTTGTTTGCTTGTTAGAGTTCTTAGAACTTTTATAGTTTTGGTTCTTGTTTGCTTTTGCTTCTTCTAAAAAATCTTTTCTACGAGAAAATCAATTTTCATACCCTGAAAATTGGCCAAAAATAAAGTTTCCCAAAAAATCCTAGAAAATTCATAATAATTTTTTCCTCGGAAAGAGGGGCAGAGGGACACCTGGAGTGGCCCAGGGGACCCCCCAGGCCAGCACACCCACTGGTGGCGCAACCAGCCCCAGGGGCGCGCCTGGCATGGGTGGGACCCACCCGAGGACCTCCAAGTTGTCTCCTCCCAGCCACCTTCTTTCTCTCTCCCTAAAAACACCGGAAAACTTTCTCAAGCTCGATTCCTTGTTGTTCTTGCTCCTGATTTTTGATCTCCTTGCTCAGCCCATCTTTGCTACTGATTTTTGGAGGGATTGCTCCTTGGTATGTGCCTCCTCCGCTTGTCCAATTAGATTTGTGATTGGTAGATTATATCTTGAGTATTTTGCTGCTATAGGTGTCAGGTTTTGTGAGCTTGCATGCATGTTCTATGCTTAGAGATTTCATTTTGATGCATGTGTAGCCCTCTAGCAAGTTCCTATAGTAGTTTCTCATCATTTATCAACTTGAAATCACTTGGTTTGATGTTTGTCTAAAAATTTCAGAAAGGAAGATGAGTGCATACCCAATGAATCAAATATGATTTGATGCTACCTAAGCCAATGAAATTCCATCGCGAGGAAGGAGTTTTCCCTTCCTTTTATCCATGCCCTGAATTTATGAGAGCCGCGGGATCTTCCAAGATTTCCAGACTATGACTACCAATGCAGGGTTGGAACACTTTGTTGAAGGGGAACCTTTTTAGTATGTCAAACTAACCATGGCTGTGGTGCAGGACTTCCGGTTTACTTGGTCTTCATCTAATCCCATGGTCCATTATAAAATATACAATCTAGCTGTCGACCTACCTTTTGCTGATTTTTGTGCAGCAATTAGAGTAACTCATCGGGGATCTTGTGAGAAGATCAAGGAGAGGACTAAGTCACTTATGGATTTATATGCTGAAATTTGCCAAGGTTTTGAATTCTCGAAGGAAAGTGGTCAAATTCGGAACATTCAGTTCCCATCCATTAGATATTTTTCCTATTTCATTACCAAGTGTGTTCGTGCTAGAAAGATTGCTAGAAAGTTATCTTCTTTTGATCTAGCTTTTATCTCAGTTGCTTTGAATAGAGATAGATCTTATAACTTGGGTGCCTTTTGATAGCTTTGATATCTTCTTATCGCCTCTAGGTTGCTAGATTTCCATGGTTTAGAGCTTCACCATTCAGATTATCGGTTCCCCATAGAGAGGCTTGATCTTGATTCCATGGTTCAGCATAACTCTATTTCTCTAGAGGCCACTATGATAAGTTTACCGTACGAATTATCCTTTGTCAAGCGTGGTTGGAGAGGGGGTAGGACTGAGAAAGTAGTTTATTTTCCTGCACCTGTTTTGTTCAATTTTGATAACAGGCAAGGATGGTCGCTCACGGAGGAGGAGTTTGACACTTACGTGGTGGAGCTCTCCCAGCAAGAGGAGAATGTTGGAGAGAATGCCGAAGATTCGGTTCAGCCCTCCAACATGGGGGAGTCTTCATACCAGCAGCCCTCCTATTGTTGGGGCGCGTCTTCTTCTTCATCGCAAGCGCCTGATGATGATCATTCCTATGATGACCCACCATCTTGGGGTTACTACCCGCGCTATTGAGCTCAACTTAGGCCAAAAGCCTAAGCTTGGGGGGAGGTACACCGACATCACACTCATCTATATATCATTTTTCGTCGGTTCTTTGCATATCCATGTTTCGCTTTCTTTTTGGTTTTTGTTTCTGCTTTCTTAAAACACAAAAAGACCAAAAATATTTTCATTGTTTCTCTTGGTTTGTTTCTTTGCTTTTTAGTTTTGGTTTGCCTTAAAGAAAAAAATTACAAAAACATTTTGCTTTGTTTGGTTTTGCTTTGTGTGATTGCTTTTAAAAAATAGAAAACACCAAAAATATTTGTTATTCTTCTTTGTTTTTGTGCAGTTCTTTGCAGGGTTCAGCAGTCCTCAGTGGAGTTTGGTTTCATGTTATTATTCAAGTCACACAAGTGAAGGGCAATAATGAAGATTAAGACAACTTGAGGTGTGGTAAGAGGCTGGTAACGAACTCTATTTGTTTTCATTTTTGTACATATACTCATTATTGTGAGCATGCTTAGTCTGTTCATGTAAGGTGTATGTTATTTATGGATTCTCAGTAGTTCTTGCTTTCTTGTGATTATCTCCAGCTTGCTAATAGTTTGTAGCATGTCATATGAATGTTTGCTTGCATTGTTTTATTCATAACTTGGTATGATATTATGGTATCCTCCTATGAATGTTTCATCTGAATAGACTTGGCACATGCTCACGCATGCATATGACTAAACAATAGTCAGTAAGCCTCGATAATTTATTTTGCCTCAGAGTTCTTGTATCATTTTTATGCCATAATTAGTCTTGTTTTGCTGCAAGCATGATTATGACAGTTATTGCTCTCTCATTTATCGCTCCCTCTCTATTTCTAGCCTTCACGTGCACTGAGTATGTGTAACATCCCAGCATTAGAGCCTAGAAATAAGTTGAACCTAGATGTGTGCATTGCATTCATGAATAGAAAATCCGAATAATTTTCACGCTTTTAAACAAAACTTGTCAAAGTGATTGAAGCTTCTTTTAGCTTGATGGAATTGAAGTAGATCATCAAGTTGACTACGATAAGTTTCAATAAGACCTTTGTTAAAATATCATTTTGGGTAAGAGAGATTTGATCTAAGGGTAGCTCAAATGTACTATAAGTTAAAACTCAATGTAATGCGAATTATATTTGATCATTAGGTGCTCATGTTATAGAATTCATTATAGTCACTCATAAGTACCAAGTTAAGGATATAAAACAAATAATAAGAATGTAACCACTATATCTTAAATCCCATCTGCATACATTCTGAGTATCATAGTAACACCTAACCTTAAAAACTCTTTTGATGAGTTGGAGTTGGAAAGAGATTAAGTCAAGATCATCCACTATATATATATATATATCTTTCTTTCTATACAATCTTTATGGAACTTATCTCAATATCTATTGTTCATCAATGTTGGATAATTTCCCATTGATTCACAACTTCTTTAACTATTAGCCTTTGATCTATTATTTGATCTTATCAGAACATCTACTCAAATCTTCTAATGAGGGCATAATACATTAATAACCTTAATCCAATATTAGATACTAAGAAGATAATTTCCAAACAATAAAGGTAGGATTGATAAAGCCTTGCTTAGCCAACTAAGAACTTCAGTAATAAATGATTAAAGTATTATAATGGTAATGTTTTGGCCACCAACATGGAATGCTTATATTTAGTATAGGTAATACTGGTGGGTAGAACATGATTGGAACCTTAGTAAAGATAAGTGATCCTAGAGAAGTCTTTGCAAACCACATAAATATAATTCAGGGATTGAAGTGTAAGTCATGAGGGTTAAGTACTTATAAGATGGTGTTATTCAACTAAAGATAGTGTGGCATAGAGTCATAAAATTGGTGTTATTCATTTTTAAGGATAGTTTACTTTAGAGAAAGATTAGTGATGGAGGATTAAGGAAGTTTGGGAGTAGAGTTTGAAGGAATTACTGGTTGGATGGAAGATTATCAACAGTAGAATAGTAAATACAACCAACCAAGGATATGAGAAAGCTATGAAGTGCCTTGTATCAAACTCATTGGATTCATCCATAAGTTTAGAAGAATGATATATTGAATAATAAGATTTTAATAAGTAAGTCCATCAAACTAACCATGGTGATGGATAGAAAGAGGTATTATATCTAGGAAAGGAATTCCTTAATTAGAGACCCAAGATTGTGAAATATAATTATATGTTATAAATTATTTTCCTATTTAATTTTGGTAAGCAATCAACTCTAAATCTCAACTCAAACATAATATCCATCTTATACCATTGATCCATCATCTGATGTCTATAACACTTTATACAAATATTTTCCTATAGTAAATTACATAAGCACATCTCTGTTAATTCCAAACATCCTAACTATATGTTCTTAAATATACTCACTTCTATAAAACACTCTAATTACAACTTCCTATTAAAAAGGAATATTTCATCAAATACTATATACATAAGGCAATATGCTCAGCCATTAAATCTTGACTCTTAAAAGGAATCTAAGCTTATACAAAACCCTAAAGCCAAGTGTAGTAATCATAATTTGAAATCCTAAACCTCCTTACTTATCATACTAAAATAGATACATTGACATTTTCTAAATTAATGAGGGTAGTAGTAACTATATCAATGTCTTTTATACATTAAATAAAGATATAGGATCATTACACATATAAAAGTTCTATTCAAAATATGAGCCAACTAAAATTAAGTTGATAAGCAAATAAGAATATATCATTCAATAAATCCATAACTAAAAGAGGAAAGTAAAATAATAGGAAGAGCTTTTACAAATATTGAAAGGGGCTCATATATTAAGAAAATACTAGGAATACAATAAGATATATTTAATAAAGAAATTCACCCATAATAGTAACTATGTTTTAGTGTTATTGAAATAGTCCAGCAAAGAAATCCTGCAAAGAAAAATTCAAAATATATAAATCAAATTCAAATCTGAATAAGAAAACATAAAATAGAAAAAGGATAAAACAAATAAAAACCAAACCTGGCCGCAGCCCAACACCCTACACCTATCTGACGCCCCTGTGCAGCCCAGTAACCAGCCCAGTCCTTTTTCATCTATGACTGACAAGTGGGGTCAGGGGAGGACTGCGGGTCGAGAAGCAAAGATCATAAGGGGGGTTATCCGCAAAACGACCATCGTCGTCATTGTCACGCACACAGACATATCGCTGGCGGAGCTCGCCGCTGCCCGATGCCGTCATCGTCGTCGTTGTGCCAAGATACTCGCATCCGTTGCCAGGAGGGGATAGGAAGGCCACCGCGACGCATTGCCTCCATCCCTATCTTCAACTTGTTCTTATCCTCTCAGATACGAACGAGACTGAAACCCTAGCTCATCGGAGCCACCTCTCGCCGTCGAACCACGTCTTCCCACACCATTCTAAGCCGTCATGGAGAAGCGCCTTCCTTCGTAGATCCTCTGGGTGGAAGCTTGCATCAAGGGGAGCACTGGAGCGGGTGAATTTAGTCATTTCTCCTTTGCAGCAGTTTGTCGGAATCCTCGTCGGGGAGCTCGATTCCGACCGCGCCTGTCCTCGTCGACCACTCTATCGTCATCAGGGTAAGCATACGCATCTCTGGACCCTAGTTTCGTTTGCGGATTCACATCGTAGGTCTAGTTTTATTGAGCACCGCCGCAGGCCGCCGCAGTAGCTCGTCGTCGATGACCCTCCGATGAACATTTCTGAGCGGCCTGCCACTATTAGGTTAGTAGAATGTACTGATTCGAAATAGATCTATTTCGCTTGCTCGGGCGCAGTAGATCTTCACCGACGACCAACCTCTGGCGGCGGTTGTGATGCTGACGCCATGCTTACCTCATGATCGAGCCACGTTAGCTCGTTTGACTGGTCTTTGCCTCACGTGGTGGATGACATGGCCCAGGGCCCACATGTCATTGACAGTGAGTAGAGAGGAGGTCAGTAGCAAAAGCATTTCTAGACCTGAGAGCTGAGGTGGACAATGGCCCACAGGTCAGTGACTGGGGCTAGCTCTAGACGTGGTATAAAAAGTATTTTTCTATTAAGAAATAAATAAAATGTTATAATTCAATTAATAATATTCCAGAAATCAAATAAATAATTAAATCTCGTTTAATTAATAAATTTTATAATTCAGAAAAATGTGTATAATATATGAAAATTTGTAGAAAAATAAAATCTACATCTTAAACTTATTATCAAATATTATTATGATGATTATTTAAATAAATATTATTTAATAAAAGTTTTATAAGTAATAAAACTTTAATAATTCATATTCCTATAATAATAAATGTTTATTATATAAGTAAAATACCAAAAATCTTAGAAAAATAATAATTCCAATTTAAAACTATAATCATGTATTATTATTTCACTTAATTAAATATTTATTATTTATTAAGTAATTATAAAGTAATAAGAATTATAAAAATCATATCTTATTATTTATATATCACAAAAATAAATATGATATACCAAAATGATCACAAAAATATTATTTACATGTTAAAAATCTACTAATCTCCTTGTGAGTTAAATAAAAAAATTGAATATTTTAATAACTCAAATTTAAACTTATTTACTTCATTAATAACTCATATAAAAATCAATAAAATTTATTAATATTCCTAAAATGAGTTAAATACGTCTAATAAATAGTATTAGTCTTAAATATTAATAATCTAATGCCTTAATGGTTTAAAACATTATGAATGTTCTTATTCTAGAAAGATCTACAACCTTAAATGAAGATCATCTCTAAAAAAAATTCCACTAATAATAAAGTCCTTAAAAGAACAACTTGTTAACAATCAAATCTTCTCTAAACCATATTAATCACCAAATTACAAAAACTACTACAACACTATATAATCCATAAGTAGTTAAGTAACATTATGTTGGGTTTATAAGCTATACTCACTTATCTATAAAAGATAAATGATATTACTCCATACTCAAATCAAGAAACCATTACTCAAGTAACAGAATAAACATTCTCAATTAACTTAAAGAACACATTTCAGATATACAAGATACCAATGTATAAGTACGATACTTTCAAAACTATCTATACTTTAAAGTTAACTTTAGTCTATAGAATATTAATATAACACCATAAGCATTACTATATGTTTTATAGTTAATTTTGGTCTGAAGTAGTTAAATTATAAAGCAAATTAAGACAAACTATTTGAGAAAACAAATAGCATCAACCACCACTAACTACCCACAAAGTTTGTTTAGACCTTAGAAGGGTAACCTTTTCTTCGAAGGTTATCCTTTTTGCCACTTTAAATAAGAACTCTTGTATAAGTCATCCTAATTAGTATGTCATAAGTATATATAATTTCCTCCTACATATGTGTTGTTTACAACCACTCATCAACTCTAATAAAAGTACAACTATGAAACATATCTAAAAGGACCACACATTCTAAAGTAACCATTTTTGGAATCCAAACCCTAGGACAACGTTATTCCCAGGATTTGCGCTTAGAAGCATCACATTATTTATGCATAAAAGCATATTGCTTCTTTAAACATTAGTCCTTACCGGACCAATGATGCTGATTTCAGATTTTGGATCTTATACACTGACTCGAAGACCGTGAGTGCATAATCTTGCAATCACAAAAGGCAAGTTCACACTTTCTCATGTCCTTTGTTTATTTTCTGTAAAGTATTTTACAAATCCAGTGTTGTTATCACCTGTATTTGAAAAAGGTACAAAAACACTATTTTAGATAATAATGTGAACTATTGGTTACTGATCGAGGGTGATCAGCTAACCTAGTAATTCTAACAATTGGAATACCACTGTTCAGAACTATATCACCTAGGACTTAACAACCAATGTCGCCAGTGATTATTGCGCCGTATATTACGCGTTAGCCATGAGATTTGGAATGGGACAGAGAAGTCAGCTGTATCTTATTCCTCTCGCATGAAGCCGGATGTGCAGGTCGTGGCTGTTATCCTCGTAGCGTGCATATTAATTTGTAATTCGTAGAGGATATGTAGCATATGGGTAGGAACCCTTAACGTCCCACGATAGTTCTGACATCTAATGGTTTGTACAAACCATTGCCGTAATTCTTTATGTGGGCATGGTGTACACCAAGGAGGCATGCGGGGTCGCAAAGGGGGCAGTGATTGGCTTGGATCATCTTCTGGGCCCCACATCGGGCCCCACATCATGGAATTGTGGACGGGAATAAGTTGCCCGGTTGTGCAACAAAGAGTTGATCTCTCATGGGTAATGTAACGCACCTCTAAAGAGTGTAAGAACTGTAACTTGTTACTCCCTGTTCCAGGAAGGAGCTACGAACGCGGCAGGAAAGGAACTCCATGAAAGTTCTGGTAAACCCGTGAAGGCTGACGGACATAGCTTTTCAGAATAAAAGCAACCTTTGAAGAAATGTTTATGAAAACTTGCATTGCCTATGACCTACGGTCTGTGGCTATAGTTATAGTGCATCAAACACTCCTTTTCTAGTGAATTTGCTGAGTATGCTCATACTCAAAGTATCTTCTTAACCCTTGCTAGATCCTGAAGCCATTAAGAAGATGCCTCCATCAAGTTATGCTCCAGGGATCGTCAAGAGCTAAAGCTCTTCAATAAAGTCAAATAATACAACATATACTCAACTCAAGTGAAGACAAAGTTACTTATTAGATAGAGATAAAATCTCTAGCCAAAGAACCTATTTCTGTAGTGTGTTGCAATAGCAGCAATGCCAACCTCTTAGCCAGAAATACTAGACTTAATAGTATACTAGTTCGTGCGTTGTTTATCTTTGATTCTTCTCAGTAAGAAGTTCTTTCTCTCTCTTTAACCTAGAGTATTCTCTGGATCTTATGTAAAGAGTGAGTTGTAACTTTAGCCATGTATTGGACCCGCTGTGTTTCTGTTGTGCCATTCTGAGGGATGTAATACTAGTGAACGGTGTTTCATTGGTGTTATGTCAATGACTATAGTATACTACATCATGCAGTGGTATGCTGGGTCACCGCAGTATGGGCTCTACTTCTGCATCCAACTCCCCAAAACCAATATTGCCAACAGTGTCCACCATACCTACCTATTAGCATCATTTGCTATTCAGTGCATATTCATTATGCCTTGTTTTCTTCCAAATAAAATGTTTGACTCTTTTGAGAAAGTTAGTTAGTAAAGCTCTCACGAACTTGATGGAACACTTTATTTCTTGCACTTAATAAACCTGAACCATTGTGACTGTCCATGAAAGTTATATGCTTGCAAATTATATGATGGGAGTTAGCAGAACCGTGCTGTCACGGGGAAAGCTTTCAACACTTATGGATATATATCTAGTTGATATCATGCTCTTTTGTTTGCGGATGTCGTAGGTGTGAAATAAAAGGGGAGCTTGTGAGTTCATGGAGTTATATATATGTGTTAGAGAAACGCCTGGGCTGCTAGCCTAAGCCATGCCTAATCATGGTGGAAACTTGCAGCATAACCATAATGAGCAATATGTGAAGCATCCTCAATAAAAACCTATTCAAATAGAAAAAAAAGATCGCTGAGATGCTCATTATCTGCTTGACTTGTCATTTTGATTATGGGATAGCTCCTGTATCATGTGCAAGGGGTACCCCGTTGGCGGTTCTCTATGATACGCATGTATTTATGATGATAAGAACTTATAGGTAACTAAAGTTGAGTAGCATGTGGAGCGGCCCTCGTACTCAAGGGATATGAGATTTCCAGTTTTTGGTATGTCAAGCATATAACTCATATTGGACCTCACTTTCACCTTAACCATATAAAGATGCCTATGATAGGGGAAATGAGAGCTCAAAGCTAATGAGTACCTTACTTTCAGCATTTGGAAGCCTTTCAAACCTTTCAAAAACCTTTTCACTTCCTTGTTGGGTCACCACTTATTCTCTGAGCACCTTCTTGAGAGAATAGTTGCCATTCTTAGTGTAATGTGCTTGTCTCAAAACTTCGTTAATTATGTCATGACTTTGATGCTTGTATCTCTGATATTTTTACTTCTAGTCTTCACTTGAACTTCAGAGGCGCCTTGGCATTTATTTTGTGCTGTACAAACAAAGGCAAGCAATATACCACTCTATCATACCTTATTATGAGCATTGCAATGTTGCTTATGTTTATGTTTCATGCTACTTATTATTATTGAGTTGGTTTCTCTTCATAGCTTGAAATGACTATTGAGTGGACTTAGTTACATACTCCTTACTATGAATTGTCGAAGTGTCTACTACTGTGGTGAGAATATATACATCATATGAAGAAAATGTGTTCATGAAAGTTCTTTTATCGCACTCAGTTTTCAACTGAATTGCTTGAGGACAAGCAATAAGCTAAGCTTGGGGGGAGTTGATACGTCCAAAACGTATCTACTTTCCCAAACACTTTTGCTATTGTTTCTCCTCTAAAATTGTGTGATTTGGATACAACTAACCTAGACTAATGTTGTTTTCATCAGAATTACCTTGGTGTCTAGTTTTTGTGCAGAAAATCAACTATCAGGAAAAATGCCGGAAAATATGCCAAAAATCCTATTTCACCAGAAGATCCACGGAGCCAGAATACAAGACAGAGGGGAGCCCTGGGTGGCCCACACCCCCTGCCGCGTGGGTGGGCCCACCCCGCGCCTGGGAGGGGTCTGGCCAGCCTAGGCACCCCCTCGGACGCTCTCTTCGCATATAAGATTCCTTCTGACCTAAAAACTCAGGGGGGTTCGACATTTTTCTAGAAAGAGTTTCGCTGCGCCGCCACCACCAGAAACCGTGATTCGGATCTTGAAACTCAATTTTGGCACCCTGTCGAGACGGGGAATTTGGGGAGGATCATCGCCATCGTCATCACCAACGCCTCTCCATCAACCATCAATGTTTCCCTCATCCATGAGTGAGTAATACCCCCATGTAGGTGATACGTCGTAAACGTATCTATAATTTTTGATGTTCGATGCTGGTTTACTATCTACTTTGATTTGCTTTGTCCACACTTTGAGATGTTTTTATATGCTTTATGGTACTAACCAATTAACAAGTTGCCACAGTGCTAGTTGCCTATTTTCTTCTGGTTTTGGTTCCAGAAAGGCAGAATACCAATATTCTCGGAATTGGACGGGACAAAAGCCAAAGTCAATATTTTACCGTGGGCAACACGAAGCCAGAAGATGAGACGGAGAAGGTCACTAGGGGGGCACACCCCCTGGACGCGCGGATGGGCCCACCCCGCGCCTGGGGGCTGCAACCGCCCTGGTGGCCCCCTGGCTCGCCTCTTCGCCTATAAAGTCCCCCCGATGCTAAAACCCTAAGTACCCGATCAATATTCCACGAAACCGTCTGTAGCCGCCACCACCATCGTCCCTAGATCGGGGGAGATCTGAAGCTCTTCTCGGCACCCTGCCAGAGGGGAGATCATCTCGGAGGCCTTCTTCTTCATCATGCCAGCATCTAGTATGAAGCGTGAGTAGTTCCACCTTGGACTACGGGTCCATGTAGTAGCTAGATGGTTGTATCTCCTCCTTGTGCTTTCATGTATAGATCTTGTGAGCTCCGTTCATGATCAAGATCTAATTTATTTGTAATCATGCATGTTGTGTTTGCGGGGATCTGATGGATGTTGAGATTACTATGTCAGATTGATTAATGGTTTTGTCTATTTTGATTCTATCATTTCTGTGTTGTTTGTGATCTTGCATGCTCTCCGTTGTTAGTATCTATCTTGGCTAAGTAGTTGCTAGTGACTCCAATAGGTGGTATTTATGCTAGATAGTGGGTTGATGCCTCTAGTTTCCAAGGGAAGTGACATAAATCTCTTCGGTTGTAGATGTGTTGTTGCTACTAGGGAGAAAACAACGGTCTCTTATTCATGTAACAAGTGGATTGTTTAACTTACACACTTTGCTTAAAGCAGTTGTCTCTTTCTTGCAACTTAATACTGGAGGGGGTTCGTATGATAACCCAAAGGAGGACTTCTAGTCATAGATGCAGTTGGATGGAGGTCTATGTATATTGTTTTATTGCCCAATCGAATCTCATAGGGTCTTTTTGTCTAGTATTGCATTGTTATGCCTTGCTCAGTTCCTATCAATTGCCCTGTTGTAATTTGTTTACCCTTCATGGCATGTTTGTTTATCTAAGGAGAGCACCTCTAGTGAACTATGGACCCCGGTCCAATCTTTACCATTGATACATCCCCCACTGTTACTGTTTACTTATTGCAAACCATCATCACCTTCCACACCATACAGTTAATCCTTTATTACAGCAAACCGGTGAGCTTGACAACCTCACTGTTTCGTTGGGGCAAAGTCTTGAGTTTGTGTTGTGTAGGTTTCCACGTTGCGTGCAACACCTTTGAGACGTTTCCTTCCTCCTACTGGTTTGATAACCTCGGTTTCTTACTAAGGGAAAACTTGCTATTGTGCTGCCTCACACCTTGCTCTTGGGGTATCCCAAAGAAGCGCTCCCACGTTGAAGCAGCGCCATCAAGACTTTTCTGGCGCCGTTGCCGGGGAATAAAGAAAGAAGCTCCCACGTCAACAAGGCGCCATCAACAAGTTTTCTGGCGCCATTGCCGGAGAGGCTAAGGACGTCTTCACAAGGGGAGTCGTCCTCAACCTTTCTCTTTACTTTGTTTATAGTTTGCTTAGTTTCTATTGCTTGGTTTTGTTTACCTCTTTTTATCAAAAACTCAAAAAAAATTAGTCTAGTTTGGTTTGCTTTCTCTTATCAAAAACACAAAAAAATAGTCCCTTCTCTAGCTCGCCATGTTGTTCCCCAAGTTCGCCCTGAAGGACCTTTCGATAGGTAGTGGCTCTATAATTGGGAAATAAAATATTGAAGAATGAAGGGAATATGCCCTGAGAGGCAATAATAAAGTGTTTATTATGTGTATTCCAAGTATATGATAGATGTTTATTTTGCATGCTATAATTGTATTAATACGGAAACATTAATACATGTGTGTTTAATAAACAAACAGAAAGTTCCTAGTTATGCCTCTCTCATAAACTAGCTCGTTGATTAACAAGATGATCAAGGTTTCCTGATCATGGACATTGGATGTTGTTAATAACGGGATCACAACATTAGTGTAATGGTGTGATGAACATTCATCCGAAGTATAGCATTACGATCAAAGTCATTGAGTTTATATTGCTATAACAACTTACAGAGTGATCCTAATCCTTAGACCATGAGATCATGTCAATCACTAACACCGGAAGAGTTTATTGATAACATCAAACGTCACACCGTAACAGGGTGATTATAAAGATGGATTCAGAACTAATAAAGTTTTATGTTGAGGCTCATGGATCGAGAGTGGAATTTGTTCATCCCGATGACGGATAGATATACTCTGGGCCCTCTCGGTGATATCACATTGATTAGCTTGCAAGCAAGTGATTTGATCACTAGAATGTTATATCACGGGAACGAGAAAAGAGTGCATGTCAGTAACGAGATCAAACTAGGTATGGAGATACCGATGATCGAATCTCGGAAATGTAATATATAGTGAAACAAAGGGATTAAGATACTAGCGTAAAAGGTTCCGACGATCACAAGAAAGTCATCGTTGAATGTGTGGGAGGCAGTATGGGTCTCCAGATCCCGCTTCTGATTATTGATCCGAGAGGGTTCTCGATCATGTCCGCATTATTCACGAACCATAGGGTGACACACTTAAGAGACACCGACATCCAATTGGAGCAAAAGTTTCATTCCGAAAGAATGAACAAGCTAAGGAATTTATTTCACTAGATACCGAAACAGGTTTTCTGGTGAAATTGCATAAAGTGATTATGCATGTGAAATAGAATTCTAGCAAGGGGTTATTTGTGAATGTTTGTCATTAAAGTAATTGACAAAATTCTGAATAAAATAAAAGATTTTTATTTAATGAGAGTTTGCATTAAATTTGGTGGAAATTTAATAGCAAGTTTGAGTGGGATTTTGAGTGGAGGCATATGAATGGATTTTTGTGAGTAAGGGGGCAGCCCCCATGCGCCGGCCACCCCCTTGGGATTTCCCCCTCCTCCTATAAAAGGAGGCCCTCCTCTCACTTCTCACACACACCTCCTCGTGAAGGATCTCTCTCCCCCTGTAGAATTTATCTCCATGGTCTCGGACTAGCGAGATAAATGTTCCCAGTGGCTATTCGGCAAGAAAGAGTTGTGATTCCGCTGCATCGCTGGAGCGAGGAGGCAGAGGTTGCTCGGTGCCTCGAACGTGTTTGCGAGCACGGATGCGCTGCTGATTTGCGGCGCTAGGACTTCCTCTCGATCTTGAGATCGGCAAGAGATCGTCTACATCAACCACGAGTTGAACTCGTTAAGCTTTTTCGGTCTTCAAGGCTAATTTCTCTACGGATATACATCCTCCCATTGTTTGTATCTAATAGATAGATCTTGGTACATAGTTCACATCGTAGGAAATTTTTTGTTTTCTATGCTGCGAACCCTACAGTGGTATCAGAGCCGGATCTATGCGTAGATGGTTTACACGGGTAGTACACATATGAGTATGTGGGCGATGATGATCATGTTGTTGCTCCTTTGTTGTAATTTTGGATATTGGTGGCATAGTGGGATGAAGCGGCCCGGACAAACTTTACATGTCCTCGCACATGAGACCTGTTCCACGCTTGACATGCAACTAGTTTGCATAAGTGGCTAGTGGGTGTCTGTCTCTCCTACTATAGTCAATATCTATTTTGCAACAAGTTGTCAACAATTTGGTTATCCTCGTTGTGGTTCATGTTAGTAGGTAAGAATGGTTCTATCTCGAAAGCCCTAAGCCACGTAAAACTTGCAATGGATAAATTAGAGGCGTCTAGTTTAGATTATTGCTGGGCTAGTGTTATGATATGGTGATGTTGTAAGTAGAAGTATGAGATGATACTCTTACAACACACATAGCATGTAAACTCCATAGACCTTGGATTTACACATATAGGTATGATAGTGATCATACCACGATGCACATGATAGAGATCATCTGCGGGAACCATAACATTTCACTAATAAACATGCGATGTTTGATAGCATCTTATATTGCTTGTTTAGCGCTTTGTTAGCATAATATGATGATCCCTCATCGAAATATCAAGATAAGAATGTGTTCTTCCTTTAGTATGCACCGATTATGTTTCGTCGCTCCAAGACATCACGTGATGATCGGGTGTTCTGGGATCCACGACCATATTTCGGGTGTAAAACAGTTACACACGCGAATACTAAGGTTCTAACTTGGCGAGCCTAGCATGTACAGACATGGCCTCGGAACACGGACCGAAAGGTTAAGCATGAGTCATATAGTTGATATGATGCCCATTTGATGCTTGCCTTTGAAGCTATACCGACTCACGTGATGATCGGACTTGGTATAGTGGATTTGGTTCATGTAATCACCAAAAAGGCACGAGGGATGTCGTTTTTGAGTGGGAGTTCATTCGTAATATGGATTAGTTGAACTCAATCTATCATACACTTAGTCTAAACTTTACAAATTCTGTTGTAGATGGCACCACCTGCTTTTAATTTCAATGTGTTCATGGAGAAAGAGAAACTAGCAACGAACGGTAGCAACTTTACCGAATGGGCCATGAATTTGAGGATTCTCCTCTCTGCTGCACAAAAGCAATACATGCTAGAAGCGCCACTAGGCCCCCCACCTTTTGAGGATGCCCCTGACGATGAGAAGAATGTCTATCAGACTCGTCAGGAGGACCACAACTTAGTTCATTGCGGCATATTGTATGGGCTAGAGCGGGAACTTCGAAAGTGTTTCGAAAACGGCAATGCATTTGATACAATTGGTGAGTTGAAAATGATTTTCGACACACATGCTGCTGTAGAGAGCTACAACGCTTTAGGAAAGTTCTTTAGCTGCATGATGGAAGAGCACATCTCTGGTAGTGGGCATGTACTCAAGATGTCGGGTTATGCCGATAAGCTTGTGTCCTTGGGAATAACGATTCCCATTGACTTAGGCATCCATCGTGTTCTGCAGTCTCTGCCACCTAGCTATAAGAGCTTTGTGATGAACTATAATATGCAAGGCATGAAGAAGTCTCTCCCTGAGCTTCTGTCAATGCTTAAAACTGCAGAAGTGGAGATCAAAAAGGAACATCAAGTGTTGATTATCAATAGGAACACTGGTTTCAAGAAAGACAAGAAGGGAAAACGGAAGGGAAGTAAGGGCGGCAAGCCTATTGCCGTTCCTGAAAAGAAACTCCGAGTTGGACCTAAGTCTGATACCGAGTGCTACTATTGTAAGGGGACTGGCCACTAGAAGCGCAGCTGCCCCAAGTATTTGGCAGACAAGAAGGCCGGCAAGGCAAACAAAGGTATATATGATATACATATTATTGATGTGTACTTGACTAGTGCTCGCAGTAGCACCTGGGTATTTGATACCGGTTCAGTTGCTAATATTTGTAACTCGAATCAGGGGCTGCAGAACAAGCGACCGCTAGAAAGGGGTGAGGTCAAGATGCGTGTCGGCAATGGATCAAGCGTTGATGTGATCGCCGTCGGAACGCTACCTCCCCATTTGCCATCGGGATTAGTTATAAACTTGAATAATTGTTATCTGGTGCCTGCACTGAGCATGAACATTGTATCTGGCTCGTGTTTGATGCGAAGTGGTTATTCATTTAAATTCGAGAATAATGGTTGTTCCATTTATATGAATGAAATCTTTTATGGTCATGCACCGATGATGAATGGTTTATTTCTATTAGATCTCGATGATAATGTTACACATATTCATAATGTTGATGCTAAAAGGACTAAACTTAATGATGATATATCCGCATATATGTGGCACTGCCGTCTAGGTCATATTGGCGTTAAACGCATGAAGAAGCTCCATTCGGATGTACTTTTGGAATCACTTGATTCTGAATCATTTGATACATGTGAGCCATGCCTTATGGGCAAGATGACTAGAACGCCGTTTTCCGGTTCAATGGAACGCAGGCGATTTATTGGAAATCATACATTCTGATGTATGTGGTCCAATGAGTGTGTCGGCGCGAGGTGGATATCGTTATTTTGTTACTTTCACGGATGATTTGAGTAGATATGGTTATATCTACTTGATGAAACACAAGTCTGAAACCTTTAAAAAGTTCAAGGAATTTCAGAATGAAGTCGAAAATCATCGTAATAGAAAGATCAAATTTCTACGGTCCGACCGTGGAGGTGAGTATCTAAGTTACGAGTTTAGCACTCACATGAAAGAGTGTGGAATTGTTTCACAACTCACGCCTGCCGGAACACCACAGAGAAATGGTGTGTCGGAACGTCGTAATCGTACTTTATTAGATATGGTTCGATCTATGATGTCTCTGACGGACTTGCCGTTGTCATTTTGGGGTTATGCACTAGAAACTGCTGCATTCACTTTAAATCGGGCACCATCTAAATCCATTGAAAAGACACCGTATGAATTGTGGTTTGGAAACAAACCTAAGCTGTCATTTCTTCAAGTTTGGGGATGCGATGTTTATGTGAAGAAACTTCAACCAGATAAACTCGAACCCAAAGCAGAAAAATGCGTCTTCATAGGTTACCCTAAGGAAACTATTGGGTATTCCTTCTATCACAGATCCGAGGGCAAGGTTTTTCTTGCCAAGAATGGATCCTTACTAGAGAAATAGTTTCTCGCGAAAGGTGTGAGTAGTCGGAAGGTAGAACTCGAAGAGGTTATTGAACCTTATCTTCAAAGTATGACGAGTAGCGCAGCGCCGGAAGTTGTTCCGGAGTTGGCTCCACCTGTTGAAGAGGGAACTAATGATAATGATCATGAAACTCCGAAAGAGAGTACTACCGAACCTCGCAGGTCAAGCAGGACGCGTGCAGCTCCCGAGCTATACGGAAATCCTGTCATGAATTTCATGGTTGATGAAAATGATGACCCTGCGACGTATGAAGAAGCGAAGATGAGCCCGCATTCCAACAAATGGTTAGAAGCCATGAAATCCGAGATGGAATCCATGTATGAAAATTAAGTTTGGAACTTGGTGGAATTACCTCACGACCGAAAGGGCGTGGAGAACAAATGGATTTTCAAAAGGAAAACTGATGCTGATGGTAATGTGACCGTCTATAAAGCTCGACTTGTCGCAAAGGGGTTTTGACAAATTCAAGGAGTTAACTACGATGAGACATTCTCTCCCGTAGCGATGCTAAAGTCAGTTAGGATTATGTTAGCAATTGCTGCATATTTCGATTATGAGATATGGCAAATGGATGTCAAAACCGCATTTCTCAATGGTAATTGTTAGACCCCTCCTTTATAAAGGAAAGGATCCCTGTGATTGCAATGCTAGTCCCTGGATCAATGCTAGCATCCACAGTTTAAGATGAAGTACACAGATACAAAGTTCGTTTATTACATTCATTCCAGAGACAAAACATAGTCTTTTACAACTCATGGCCATAGGCCTAATACAAGAGTTTTAAGGAATAAGCAAATAAACACAAGTCTTCATCTTCATGTGCCACAGGCAAGCATGTTGAGTGTAGAATCATGACTCCTATTCATCATCGGAGTAACCTGCAACATCACAAGTTACAGCCACAGAGGGTGAATACTTTGGAATAGTATTGGCAAGTGATACCTTAGTATTTTTAAGTGGGCTATATACTATATGCATTTTGGCTATGTGTAGCTTGGCTTGCCTTGCTTAAAAATAAGTTTTCCTATTAGTTGAAATCAGTAAGTTTTCTTTGTCAAAACATTCCCAAAGAACCACCAATAGACATTGGGGACCTTCACCCTTGTTCACCCATAAATTTTACTTAGAAGTTGGAGTGATGAGATTCTTGTAGCTTCCATGTCTTGATGCTCAAAAGTGTCCATTTCCTTGGACTAGGCTAAATACTTAGGTTTTCCATCTGCAGAGGTTGTGCACTTTCCCCACCAGACTTGGTTTCCCAAGACAGGACCTTTCAGAAGCCTTTCCTTAGTCAAATGGACGCGCTCCAACCTATCATCCCATCTACCACCAACTGTCCAATTGACTAAGTTCTAGCAACTTATATGATCAAGGCAGAGCCCATATTGCCAAGTGGTTGCACTTTAAGCTTTCTCAACACTTGGCCTCCAAATCCCTTTGTGCCTGGGTGGCTTACCACAAGTTAGATACACAACCCAAGTCCATGTCCTTGTGTAACCACTCAACATAACCCATTCTTCCATTCCACCCAGGAGGTTCATTTGACTTAGTGGTTTTATTAGGAAAGTATAAGTCTCATGACTTAGAAATATTTTCTTCATAGTAAGTGTAGTTTTTCACCAACCCTTGTTTGCTATATAGCTAGGCTAAGCAAGGCATGGAAACTTATCTTAGGGAAAATTCCTTAGCAATTCTACTAAACTACATAGGATTTCCCAATTTTAGCATTAGACAAAATAACATGCAAACAAAATATCTAATGCTAGTTCAAAAACATAGGTTATAAATATTCATGAAAATATCACTTGCCTTGGTAGTGGGGAGAGTAGCACTCTTCACAATCACAATCACTAGCAAAATCTACAAGAAAAATTATAGCATTCAATTTTACACAATATATTCAATCAAAAATAATATGAATGCATGCATGCAAGAATTTTACTAAGTGGTGATTTTGGAAATTTTTCCAAGCATGTGCATGATACTGAAACATAACAGGACACAAAAATTGCCCTATCAAAACTTATTTAACATTAAAACTAATTACCAAAATAAAAATATACTCAGTATAGCTTTAAACAAGATTCCACAAATAAAGTCATTTTAATGGTTACTATTTGTTAAACAAATTGGACATTCAGAAAGGTCTTGTTTCACTGAATCCAACGGTATAAAATTTGTAAAAAACTAACGTGGCATTCAAAAGTTATAGCAGTTTAAAGTTTGAATCAAAATCTGGTTTTAAATTCTGTTTTTGAATTAAATCCTGCCACGCGTCACAACCTCACTGGCGCGTACCGTTTCGCGTGGATCAAGCTCTGCAGCCGTTGGATCTAACTAACGCTATGCTCGAGATCTGTCCATACCTCTTCGTTAAGTGAACTGTTTCTACTGAGGATCAAGATCCGACGGCCACGATCTATCAACCGAAGCAACGGCTGGCGGTGTTGACGGCGGCGCGCGTCTGACTACGGTGGCACCGGCGCTAGATCGTCCGGGAAACAAGAAGGTGCTACCAGATCCATGTGGCGTCTGAAGCTCGAGGTGGTGTTGGTTGGCGAAGGCGTCTTGATACGGCCGAGAGCTCGTCGAGTAACGGCGGCGCTTCGCTTGCGACGTGATGCTTGCCGAGGTTTGGCGTCGCCTAACACGAGCCAGAGGCATCGAGTTGCGCAAACGCAGCGAACAAACTCGCGTGGAAGAGGGCAAGGCGCTCGGGTTTTACTCAATTGGTCGGAGTCAAGCGGCGGCGCAGTGGTTTCGATGCCGGACGGAGACGACGACTGGTCACGAAAGCGAGCAAAAGAAATGTCGGTCGAGTGCGCAAGAACGTCTTGAGCATCCTTGTTTGATCGAGAGAGAAGCGGTCAAGGCTCACCGGAATCGGCCACGGAGTCGCTTATCTTGGCGGTTCTGCGAAGCGTCATGGCCGCTGGTGGCGTGATTGTAGAATTGATCGGGGAAAATGACTGCGAGGAGGTGGGGATCTTATAGCGGTGCCTCGGCAGGAAACGCTGTGTTTAATTGCCCAATTAAGCAGCGCCATCACCGGCAACGATCGCACTGCGACGTGGTCGCGGGCGGGTTTGGGAAGACGATGACAGGATGTGGCCCGCTTCGTCGGCGATGTGCAAAATGGGGTCCGCTCGTTGATCGGGTGGTAGTGTCAGCGTGAGAGAAGTAAAGAAATTCCCCGGGTGGGCTTGCTGGGCTGGGTTCGTTGGGCTAGATTTACGGCATGCCCTTTTCCTTTGTTTATTTCTTTTCTTTTCTATTTTGATTTCTGGTTAGATTTAGATATGAATTCAAATCTTTTTGAATTCAAATGATTCTGAGGATTTTGCAGTCTTGTGGTTTCAAAATCAGTTATTTGACCATGTGGTTAATCTATAAGGGCTTTGGTCAAGTTTGGACTTAAATCAATCAGAGACATTGCCTCTGGTTTGCAATGTTTTTGAAATTAGGGTTTTGAATTCATTTTCCAAATTGAAAGCTTTGATCAAACTTTTACTCCTAAACTTTCCAATAATGGAGGTAAGCTAACAAGTTCCTAATCATTCAAGTTTTCAAAATGGTGTTGGTCTTTTGAGTTAAATCTGTCCACATAAAATGATAACACCAAAGCTTATGTTTTTCTGAAGTGATTTTGAGAAAAGTCCCTAAATGATGATGCATGCAAGGATGATATGAATGAGTTTTGGAATTTGAATTTAGGGATGTTACAAATCTAACCCCCTTAAGGTGAATCTCGCCCTCGAGATTCGGATTGGCTAGCAAATAGGTGAGGGTGGTCTTTCCGAAGATCATCTTCTCTTTCCCATGTTGCTTCCTCTTCGGAGTGATGGTTCCATTGCACCTTGCAAAACTTGATAGTTTTTGTCCTTGTGACTCTTTCTGGGTCTCAAGAATCTTGACAGCTTTTCTTCATAGGTGAGGTCACTTTCTAGTTGAACCTCTTTCAACGGTATGGTATCCTTCGAGAAGTTTCTTCCATTTCGGGTGGCATTTCTTAAGTGACTCACGTGAAACACATTATGGACAGGTGATGAGATTCGGCAATTCAACTTCATATGCAACTTCTCCTTTGCGACTTAGAATCTTGAATGGCCCAACATATCTTGGTGCCAACTTTCCTTTGACTCCAAATCTTTTCACTCCACGGAGTGGTGATACCCTGAGATAAGCTCTATCCCCAACTTCGTAGGTGACTTCTCTACGCTTAGAATCTGCGTAGCTTTTCTGTCGGGACTGTGCTACCTTCAACCTGTCCTTAACCAATTTGACCTTCTCTTCGGCATCTTTGATAAGATCAGGTCCAAATAAACTTCTCTCTCCCACACCATTCCATAGTAATGGGGTGGTACATTTCCTTCCGTAGAGTAACTCAAATGGTGCCATTCCAATACTAGCTTGATGACTATTGTTGTAAGAGAACTCACAGAAGGCAAGCTTTCATCCCAACTTTCTCCATAGTCTAAAGCACAGGCTCTCAACATGTCTTCAAGAATTTGATTAGTCCTTTCCGTTTGTCCATCAGTTTGGGGATGAAAGGCAGTACTGAATTCCAACCTCATTCTCAAAGATTCATGAAGCTGTCTCCAAAAGTGAGAAGTGAACTGTGTTCCTCTATCTGACACAATACTCTTAGGCACACCGTGAAGGCATACAATTCTGATCATGTAGATTTTTGCTAACTTGGCACTTGTATAAGTTGTCTTCACGGGTATAAAATGAGCCACTTTAGTTAGGCGATCCACTACCACCCATATGGAATCATACCCCGACCTGGTCCTTGGTAATCCGGTAATGAAATCCATACCAATATTTTCCCACTTCCATTCGTGAATAGGCGGTGTTTGAAGCAAACCGCTGGTTTCGATTCGCTTACTCTTCTGCACACATCACACAAAGCAATATGTTCGGCGATGTCCCTTTTGAGATTGTTCCACCAAAATCTTTCTTTCATGTCCATGTACATCTTGGTGTTTCCCGGGTGAATAGAATACAGAGAGTTGTGGGCTTCTTGTAAAATCAGCTTCCGCAACTCCGGGTCTTGTGGAACGCATATACGTTTCCCGTTCCATAAGGTACCTTGTTCGTCTATATGTAAACTCTTAGCTTTCCCTAGACTTATATTTTCCTTAATCTTTTCAATTTCCTTATCAGTCTTCTGAACTTCTCGGATCTTGTCCAATGAAGTGGGTTGAACATCTAAGGACATGATATGTCCTTCTGGCACAATCTCCAATCTGAGTTCTTTGAATTGCTTACACAAGTCATCTGGCAATTCTCCTTTGGTAAGGCCATTCACAAAAGTCTTACGACTTAGAGCATCTGCTACTACGTTCTCTTTACCGGGGTGATATTGCAAACTTAAGTCGTAATCCTTAATAAGTTCTAGCCATCTCCTTTGTCTCATGTTGATTTATTTATGGGTGAAGATATACTTCAAGCTCTTATGATCGGTGAACACTTCACACCGCTTACCCAAAAGGTAATGTCTCCATGTTTTGAGTGCATGGACGACAGAGGCTAACTCCAAATCATGAGTAGGATAGTTTACTTCATGGGTTTTGAGTTGTCTCGAAGCATAGGCTACGACTTTACCATCTTGCATAAGTACGACACCCAAACCTTGATGAGACGCATCACAATATACTTGGAAATCCTTTTCCAAATCTGGCAGACATAGAACTGGTGCTGTCACAAGTCTCTTCTTCAACTCTTGGAAGCTGACTTCGCAACCTTCAGTCCAAGCAAATTTCTTGTCCTTCTTTAGCAATTTCGTCATTGGTTTAGCAAATTTCGAAAAAATTTCAATGAACCTTCTGTAATAACCTGCTAAGACGAGGAAACTACGAACTTCTTTCACATTCTTGGGAGATTCCCATTCGGTCACTGCTGAAACTTTGGCAGGATCCACTGCCACACCATCCTTTGTCATAACGTGACCAAGAAAACCAACTTCCTCTAACCAAAACTCACACTTGCTGAATTTGGCATAAAGTTTATGCTCTCTTAACTTTTCAAGTATCAAGCGTAAGTGTCTTTCATGTTCTTCCTTACTCTTGGAGTAGACTAAGATGTCATCGATAAAAACGACCACAAACTTGTCAAGGAATTCCATGAATACCTTGTTCATCATATTCATGAAGTATGCTGGAGCGTTGGTTAAACCAAAAGGCATCACAGTGTACTCATACAATCCATACCTTGTGGTGAATGCTGTCTTAGGTATGTATTGCTTTCTTATCTTGAGTTGAAAATAGCCTGACCGAAGATCAATCTTCGAGAACACACATGCTCCTTCTAACTGATCAAACAAGTCGTTGATTCTTGGCAAAGGATATTTGTTCTTGATGGTCACCTCGTTGAGAGAACGGTAGTCAATACACAATCTTTGCGTTCTATCCTTTTTCTCCACAAACAATACTGGGGCTCCCCAAGATGAAGAACTTGGTTGAATAAACCCTTTCTGCAACTGTTCCCCTAGCTGTTTCTTGAGTTCTTTCAGTTCATCAACTGACATTTTGTACGGTCTCTTAGATATTGGTCCAGAACCTGGTACCAAATCTATCAGAAACTCCACATCTCTATCTGGTGGCATTCCTGGTAACTCTTCCGGAAATACATCCGGATACTCACACACTATTGGCACACTGTCCATGCTAACCCCCTTAAGAGAATTCAGCTTACTTCCTTTAGGTTCAAAATTTGACTTGAATTTTATTCTTTTTCCTTCTGGGGTGGTGAGTGCAACAGTACGATTGGCGCAATCTAGTACTCCTTCATACTTAGCCATCCAATCCATTCCCAAAATTACGTCTAGTCCTTGGGAATCTAGGATTATCAGGCTTACCGAAAACTTATGTTTTCCAAACTCTATGACAAGGTCCCGGCATCCAAGACTTACTATCATGTCTCCACCCGGAGAACTAACTTTTATTGGACACCCAATGTTTTCAGATGCAAACCCATTTCTATCAACAAATGCTTTTGATATGAATGAATGAGATGCACCAGTATCAAAGAGTACAAATGCTGGAATGGAATTGAGTCTGAACTTACCAGCAACGGCATCAGGCTCTTCATAGACCTCCTCCACATTGATGTGGTTAACCTGTCCTTTCTAGAAAGGATTTGGCTTGTTAGGTCCTTCCACTTTCTTCTCAAGGCACTCATTAGCATAATGCCCCAGTTTCTTGCATTTGAAGCACTCAACTTGGTGACGATGTCCTTTTTAACATCTTGACTTCCACTTCCACTACCATTCCACTGTGGTGGCTCTTGTTGTCCACTCTTGTGGTTCTTGTACTTGTCATTGTCATGCGGTGATGCTTGTTGTCATGACGGTTGTGGTTGTGGTGCTTGTTGAATTTCCCATGCCTATGGGATCCCTGAAATGCCATCATCATCATAGTGAGATCGTTTGTGAGACGATCCCATGTGCTTATCGGAGTGTTTCCTCTTCCTACTCTCGACTTGCTTCATTTTACTTTCCAAAATAGCAGCCTTGTCACACAAAGACTGATAAGTTGGAACATATGCCACAGACAACTGTAGGTTCAGCTCATCATTCAAACCTTCCAAGAACTTTTCTTTTCTTTTGGCATCTGTATCAACTTCATCCGGTGCATAGCGCGCCAGATTGTTGAACTCTTCTATTTACTCGTACCACGCGGTGGCGATGCTTCAGGTTGTGAAACTCCTTCTTTTTCAGACTCATCATTCCTGATGAGATATGAGCAGTGCGAAAGCCATCTTCAAAGATATCCCAAGTCACCTCATCAATAGGAGTGGTGATTTGGAAGTTGTCCCACCATGTGGCGGCTGGTCCTTCCAACAGATGTGCTGCGAACCTGACTTTTTCAGCATCCGTGCAGCCCACGGTCACTAAGTCCTTGTTCACCGAACGTAACCAGTCATTGGATACCATGGGATCAGTTGTTCCTGAAAACTTTGCTGGCCTTAGACGCAGAAATCTGGTGAGCATATCAAATCCCGGAGGGTTGTTGTTGTTGTTATTGTTGTTGTTCTTGTTGTTGGGGTTGTTGTTGTTCTGGTTTTGGATGAATGTTGTCATCATTTGCATAAGCTGTGTTTGCGCATTCATCATTTGTTGCATTTCCGGGGTGATGTTGTTGGGGTTGGGGTTTGCGCGACGGGGAGGCATCTGTGGTTTGTTCAAATAGATAAGAATGAGATACCCATAGATGTTTTGTGCACAATACATCATAAACAAACAAACACATAACAAACAACATAAGAATAAAAGTTCAGCAACCACATAATAAGCTCATGAAGTAAAACACACAAGTGGCAAGCCATCCACATGTCGGATGGTCCAATAATAAGTTCACAATAACAAGTACGAATATGAAAGATAAACGAGTAGTCAAGTCTACTCATCAGCATCAATCTCCTCCTCGATGAAGGTAAGACCTGCGTTCTCCATCGCGGTCTTGTTCTCCTCAATCGTAGTGGTCAAGGAATCGACCTTGGCCTTGAGAGCCCTCTTCTGGGAGCGAAGCCTCTCAATAACCATCTGCTGCTGCTCAAGCTCGAAGTCCTTGGACTTCAGTTCCTCGGTCATGTCCCGGATTTTTTGTTCCCATCCTGGACGCGTTTCTCCTGACTCTTGAACTTGCGGTCCTAGGCCTCGAACTTTGTCTCCATTTCTTTGATCATCTCATCCTGCTGTGCGAAAAGCTTGTCCTTCTCGCGTAGCTGTACCTGAAGCTCGTCATTGCCAAGCATGACGTTCGTCCTATCCGTGTCCACGTGCCTGAGGAGAGTCTCTAAGTCCTGGAGATAGAGACGTATCGGCTCTGCTGTGTCCCTCGAGTCGTCCTCAAAGTCGATGGAATCTCCATCAACATCACGCCTCCCGAAGACGTGGAAGTGAGTGCCCCTAACCTGTCGGGAGTGACGGCCTAACAAGCGTCCTATCAAGTCCTGCATGACTACCTCCATGCCTCTCTCCCGGTCGTCGTGCATCAGCTTGAAGACGATGGCCTCTGTAATAGGCTCAGTCTGGCGTCATGGCTGGTTCACCTTAAAGCCCCAGAGGTCGTTCCTCTCGAACTTAGTGAGTGGGTACACCGTGATGGTGGGAAGAGGGAGATCGAGCAAAGTGGTAAGCTCAATGATACGGGGTCCGAAACGAGTAACCTGGAACTCCTCAACAGTCTTGTGACAATGGGCATCTATTTATAAAATTGAAAAGTTAGAACAACATCATTTAAGATAAATACAAAACAACCATCTCATACATAACCATGGAACACAATTTTCTCACAAGTCATGCTTACATCAAACAAGTCCAATTTATTTAAGGTATCATTTTGGAAAAATAAGGTGATAGATGGTGGTCCACTAACAAAGTGTGCTTATAGGCCTATCTCACTGGATCTGGTGGCTATCACAATGTTCCTAGAGGCAACCCACCTATCTTGCTCACATGATTCCATCACTAAGTCTATTATATCTCCCCTTAACTCTTAGTTGGTGGCTTCCAACTCTTGGGTAAGTTCCTTCTCTTTCTCTAAGTCTTTTTGGAGGTTGAGCATTCTGCACTTGACTCTAGCACTTAGTTCTTTGATAGTCCTCCAAGCTGCATCTCTGGCTGACTCAAAGAATGTGGTGTGAATTTTAGTGTTGGTGTACATGCAGAATACCCTTTCCTTGTGGTTGTCTTCCTTGTTTTTGTACAAGTGAAGTTGTACCCACCAATACTCCACTCCTTCATCCATCACTGGAAAGCCCTTGTACACAGCTGCACCATGTGCTTCCATTGCCACCATGAGGTCCTTGAGTATATTGGGAAACTCAGTTTCACACTCCAAGGTCATGGTCGTGAGTGGTCCTTTCTTCACGGCTTCGTTGATGGAGTTCATCTACAAATGGAGTTGAGAATGAAAAGATTAGAAAAGTTTTACGAGAAGAATAGACAAGTGTAGAAGTAGTTGAAAATTTTTCCTTAATGATTTTCAATCCTAGGGTCATAATCCTACAGGCAACACAGTGCTCTGATACCATCTGTTAGACCCCTCCTTTATAAAGGAAAGTATCCCTGTGATTGCAATGCTAGTCCCTGGATCAATGCTAGCATCCACAGTTTAAGATGAAGTACACAGATACAAAGGTCGTTTATTACATTCATTCCAGAGACAAAACATAGTCTTTTACAACTCATGGCCATAGGCCTAATACAAGAGTTTTAAGGAATAAGCAAATAAACACAAGTCTTCATCTTCATGTGCCACAGGCAAGCATGTTGAGTGTAGACTCATGACTCCTATTCATCATCGGAGTAACCTGCAACATCACAAGTTACAGCCACAGAGGGTCAATACTTTGGAATAGTATTGGCTAGTGATACCTTAGTATTTTTAAGTGGGCTATATACTATATGCATTTTGGCTATGTGTAGCTTGGCTTTCCTTGCTTAAAAATAAGTTTTCCTATTAGTTGAAATCAGTAAGTTTTCTTTGTCAAAACATTCCCAAAGAACCACCAATAGACATTGGGGACCTTCACCCTTGTTCACCCATAAATTTTACTTAGAAGTTGGAGTGATGAGATTCTTGTAGCTTCCATGTCTTGATGCTCAAAAGTGTCCATTTCCTTGGACTAGGCTAAGTACTTAGGTTTTCCATCTGCAGAGGTTGTGCACTTTCCCCACCAGACTTGGTTTCCCAAGACAGGACCTTTCAGAAGCCTTTCCTTAGTCAAATGGACGCGCTCCAACCTATCATCCCTTCTACCACCAACTGTCCAATTGACTAAGTTCTAGCAACTTATATGATCAAGGCAGAGCCCATATTGCCAAGTGGTTGCACTGTAAGCTTTCTCAACACTTGGCCTCCAAATCCCTTTGTGCAGGGGTGGCTTACCACAAGTGAGATACACAACCCAAGTCCATGGCCTTGTGTAACCACTCAACATAACCCATTCTTCCATTTCACCCAGGAGGTTCATTTGACTTAGTGGTTTTATTAGGAAAGTATAAGTCTCATGACTTAGAAATATTTTCTTCATAGTAAGTGTAGTTTTTCACCAACCCTTGTTTGCTATATAGCTAGGCTAAGCAAGGCATGGAAACTTATCTTAGCGAAAATTCCTTAGCAATTCTACTAAACTACATAGGATTTCCCAATTTTAGCATTAGACAAAATAACATGCAAACAAAATATCTAATGCTAGTTCAAAAACATAGGGTAGAAATATTCATGAAAATATCACTTGCCTTGGTAGTGGGGAGAGTAGCACCCTTCACAATCACAATCACTAGCAAAATCTACAAGAAAAATTATAGCATTCAATTTTACACAATATATTCAATCAAAAATAATATGAATGCATGCATGCAAGAATTTTACTAAGTGGTGATTTTGGAAATTTTTCCAAGCATGTGCATGATACTGAAACATAACAGGACACAAAAATTGCCCTATCAAAACTTATTTAACATTAAAACTAATTACCAAAATAAAACTATACTCAATATAGCTTTAAACAAGATTCCACAAATAAAGTCATTTTAATGGTTACTATTTGTTAAACAAATTGGAAATTCAGAAAGGTCTTGTTTCACTGAATCCAACGGTATAAAATTTGTAAAAAACTAACGTGGCATTCAAAAGTTATAGCAGTTTAAAGTTTGAATCAAAATCTGGTTTTAAATTCTGTTTTTGAATTAAATCCTGCCACGAGTCACAACCTCACTGGCGCGTACCATTTCGTGCGGATCAAGCTCTGCAGCCGTTGGATCTAACTAACGTCGCGCGGCTCAGATCTGTCCATACCTCTTCGTTAAGTGAACTGTTTCTACTCGTAGGATCAAGATCTGACGGCTACGATCTATCACGGGCGGCGCTGGCGGTGTTGACCGGCGGCGGCGCGTCTGACTACGGTGGCGCCGGCGCTCTAGATCGTCCGGTGAAACAAGAAGGTGCTTACCAGATCCGCGGTGGCGTGCTGAAGCTCGAGGTGGTGTTGGTTGGCGAAGATGGCGTCAGAGCTCGTCGAGTAATCGGGCGGCGCTTCGCTGCGACGTGATGCTTTCTGAGGTTTGGCGTCACCCTAACACGAGCCAGAGGCATCAGGAGTTGCACAAAACGCAGGCGAACAAACTCGCGTGGAAGAGGGGGCAAGGGGCGCTCGGGTTTTACGTGAATTGGTCGCCGGAGTCAAGCGGCGCAGGTGGTTTCGATGGCCGGACGGAGACGACGACTGGTCCTGACGAGCAAAAGAAATGTGTCGCAGTGCGCAAGAACGTCTTGAGCATCCTTGTTTGATCGAGAGAAGAGGCGGTCAAGGCTCACGAATCGGTCGCCGGAGTCGCCGTATCTGGCGGTTGAAGCGAAGTCGTGGGCAGCCTGGTGGCGTGATTGTAGAATTGACTGGGGGAAAATGACTGCGAGGAGGTGGGGATCTTATAGCCGGTGCCTCGACAAGAAACGCCTGTGTTTAATTGCCCAATTAAGCCGCGCCATCACCGGCAGTCACTGCAGCTACGACGTCGTCGCGGGCGGGGTTTGGGGAAGACGATGACAACGTGGACAGGGCCCGCTCGTCAGCGATGTGTGCAAAATGGCGGTGGGGTCCGTTCATCAGTGACTGGCTGTGTGCGTTCGCGCGTGAGAGAAGGAAAGAAATTCCCCGGGTGGGCTTGCTTGGTTCGTTGTCAGATTTACATGCCCTTTTCCTTTGTTTATTTCTTTTCTTTTTCTATTTTGATTTCCTGGTTAGATTTAGATATGAATTCAAATATTTTTTTGAATTAAAATGATTCTGGGGATTTTTGCAGGGTACTATGGTTTCAAAATCAGTTATTTGACCATGTGGTTAATCTATAAGGGCTTTGGTCAAGTTTGGACTTAAATCAATCAGAGACATTGCCTCTGGTTTGCAATGTTTTTGAAATTAGGGTTTTGAATTCATTTTCCAAATTGAAAGCTTTGATCAAACTTTTACTCCTAAACTTTCCAATAATGGAGGTAAGCTAACAAGTTCCTAATCATTCAAGTTTTCAAAATGGTGTTGGCCTTTTGAGTTAAATCTATAGAGATAGATCTAGGCGCCTAATAGGGCCTAAGCAAAGTACATACCTTGATAAGATTTTAAAGAAGTTTAAAATGGACGGAAGTAAGAAGGGGTTCTTACCTATGTTGCAAGGCAAGACATTGAGTAAGACTCAAAGTCCGGCTTCGGCGGAAGAAAGAGAGATAATGGACAAAGTCCCCTATGCTTCAGCCATAGGCTCTATAATGTACGCCATGCTATGTACAAGACCGGATGTGGCACATGCTATTATTTTGACTAGTAGGTACCAATCGGATCCAGGTTCGGAACACTGGATAGTGGTCAAGAATATTCTTAAGTACTTACGAAGAACTAAGGATATATTTCTTGTATACGGAGGTGAAGAAGAGCTCGTCGCTAAGTGTTATGTTGACGCTAGCTTTGACACCGATCCAGATGAATCTAAGTCCCAATCCGGATACGTATTTCTCATGAATGGCGGAGTGGTTAGTTGGAGGAGCTCCAAACAACCTGTGGTAGCTGGATCAAAAACAGAGGCCGAATATGTTGCTGCTTTAGAAGCGGCTCAAGAAGCAGTTTGGATGAAGGAGTTCATATCCGAACTAGGAGTGGTTGCAAACGCGTTGGACCCAATGGTGATCTATTGTGACAACAATGGTGCCATTGCCAATGCCAAAGAGCCAAGGTCTCACAAGCATTCTAAGCATATTAAGCGCCGGTTTCACTCCATCTGCGAGCATGTCAAGGATGGAGATATAAAGATTTGTAAAGTACATATGGATCTCAATGTAGCAGATCCGTTGACTAAAACTCTCCCTAGAGAAAAACATGATCAACACCAGAACTCAATGGGTGTTAGATTTATTACTATGTAACTAGTTTCTTGTCTCTAGTGCAAGTGGGAGACTGAAGGGAATATGCCCTGAGAGGCAATAATAAAGTGTTTATTATGTGTATTCCAAGTATATGATAGATGTTTATTTTGCATTCTATAATTGTATTAATACGGAAACATTAATACATGTGTGTTTAATAAACAAACAGAAAGTTCCTAGTTATGCCTCTCTCATAAACTAGCTCGTTGATTAACAAGATGATCAAGGTTTCCTGATCATGGACATTGGATGTTGTTAATAACGGGATCACAACATTAGTGTAATGGTGTGATGAACATTCATCCGAAGTATAGCATTACGATCAAAGTCATTGAGTTTATATTGCTATAACAACTTACGAAGTGATCATAATCCTTAGACCATGAGATCATGTCAATCACTAACACCGGAAGAGTTTCTTGATAACATCAAACGTCACACCGTAATAGGGTGATTATAAATATGGATTCAGAACTAATAAAGTTTTATGTTGAGGCTCATGGATCGAGAGTGGAATTTTTTCATCCCGATGACGGATAGATATACTCTGGGCCCTCTCGGTGATATCACATTGATTAACTTGCAAGCAAATGATTTGATCACTAGAATGTTGTATCACGGGAACGAGAAAAGAGTGCATGTCAGTAACGAGATCATACTAGGTATGGAGATACCGATGATCGAATCTCGGACATGTAATATATAGTGAAACAAAGGGATTAAGATACTAGCGTAAAAGGTTCCGACGATCACAAGAAAGTCATCGTTGAATGTGTGGGAGTCAGTATGGGTCTCCAGATCCGCTCGATTATTGATCTGAGAGGGGTCTCGATCATGTCCGCATTATTCACGAACCGTAGGGTGACACACTTAAGAGACACCAACATCCAATTGGAGCAAAAGTTTCATGCCGAAAGAATGAACAAGCGCAGGAATTTATTTCACTAGATACCGAAACAGGTTTTCTGGTGAAATTGCATAAAGTGGTTATGCATGTGAAATATAATTCTAGCAAGGGATTATTTGTGAATGTTTGTCATTAAAGTAATTGAAAAAATTCTGAATAATATAATAGATTTTTATTTAATGAGAGTTTGCATTAAATTTGGTGGAAATTTAATGGCAAGTTTGAGTGGGATTTTGAGCGGAGGCATATGAATGGATTTTTGTGAGTGGAGTGTCCACCCACATGAAGAGGGGAGGGCAAGGGGGCAGCCCCCATGCGCCGGCCACCCCCTTGGGGTTTCCCCCCCTCCTCCTATAAAAGGAGCCCCTCCTCTCACTTCTCACTCACACCTCCTCGTGAAGGATCTCTCTCCCCCTCTAGAATTTATCCCCCATGGTCTCGGACTAGTGAGATACATGTACCCGGTGGCTATTCGGCAAGAAAGAGTTGTGCTTCTGCTGCATCGCTGGAGCGAGGAGGCGGAGGTTGCTCGGTGCCTCGAACGTGTGTGCGAGCATGGATGCGCTGCTGATTTGCGGCGCTAGGACTTCCTCTCGATCTTGAGATCGGCAAGAGATCGTCTACATCAACCACGAGTTGAACTCGTTAAGGTTTGTCGGTCTTCAAGGGTATGTTCTCTTCGGATATACATCCGCCCGTTGTTTGTATCTAATAGATAGATCTTGGTACATAGTTCACATCGTAGGAAATTTTTTGTTTTCTATGCTGCGAACCCTACAAAGAATTCTTCAATCATGTTAGCAAACATGAGGATAAATCTATAGAAGAGCTTTCTCCTAATTATGAAATTTCCGCAGCTTCTTTAGTTCATATGTTGGAGTCTAGGTTTGTTAGCCTTAACCCCATGATGCAAATTTTGTTCCTAAAACTAAAAGAAGAAAATAATGCTGAAAAGAGAGAATGCATCCTTGAAAATTTACTCAAAGAGTTCCATGATGTTGCTAAGGAACATAAAAAGTTCTCTGAGCGTTTTAATATGCTAGGCTCTTGTGTACATGTTGTGGGTACTTCAGATAAAACCAAGCCTAGAGAGGAATTTAAGATACCCATACCCTTTAAGCTTGTTGGGATGCATGAGGCCTTTGAAAATAATTTTGATTGGATTGTTCCTGAAAATCCTTTTGATGAAAGTAGTAAACCAAAGATAAAAGATAAGGGATCCTCCAAAACTCATTTGGATGAGATACCTTTCATAGTTGAAGATTTTTCAAGTATTGATGTTAATGCTTTCTCATTTGAAAATACTTGATTTCTTGCTTCTTGTGTCTAACTTAAAGGCGTTAAAGAAAAGTACTTGTTGGGAGATAACCCAACAGTTTTCTTGAGTCTTGGAATTTATTACTTCAGTAATGATCTCTCCTTATCCTTTTTGTTTTCTTTTTGTGCCAAGAATGAGCTCTAATGAGAGGGAAGTAAGATTTGGAGAGTTGTTGTTCCGAAACAGATTTCTGTCCTCCACCATAAAAATTCGTGAGGAGTCTCTATAAGACGGATTGAGCTGAAAATTTACGAATAAATCCCCCAGTGTGTTAGCTAACTTTCGTTAGTTCAACACGTTTCGATTTGAGCAACATAAGATTTTCGAAAAAATCTATTTCTACCTACTTGTCTGTTTTGACAGATTTCTGTCATTATTTGCTTCTTATTGATTCCTTTTGAGTTCTCTTTTGGGGAATTGAGATTTTTGAAGGAGTTTCTATAGTATCTTGTGTTTTTAGTGAAAAGTTTTGCTGTTCTAAAGCTAAACCCAAAGGTCTATTATTTTTTGAATACACTAATGTTGCTAATGAAGATTGTGTGAAGTTTTGCATGAAGGAAAAATTTCAGGTGTAGAGAGAGAATGATGTAATGAGATGAAGAATGGACAAAAGCTCAAGCTTGGGGATGCCACCCTAGTGTCACCCCAAGAAATATCCAAGAGGTACAAGCGTCAAAGCTTGGGATGCCCAAGGCATCCCCTTCTTCATCAATAAAAAGCTCAGGTCTTTCTAGACACTTAGTTTTCGTTTGGTTTGCTTAGTTTGTTTAGTTTGCTTGAATAAAGTAGTTTGGACCCCTGTTCTTGCTGTGTTGTTTCAAATAATTCGATTGGTGTTGGAAAGGAGTAGAAAGTTCTTGATTAAAATTACAAGAGGAGCTTGCATTGACTGTGACTTTGACTTTAGCATGACATGCTAGGTGTTGTTTGGAACTTATGCTTAGTGATTATTGCTGTAGCATGTCTTGCTCCAAACAATTGGGATTGCTTAGTGTATCTTGAAAGAATCATGCGTTGTTTTAGCACACAAAAGCATAGTATTATGGTATTCTCCTTTCATGTGTTTGTTTGGGTTGACTTGGCACATGCTCACACCATGTTATGACTATGAACAGGTCACCATAGACTCTACGATAATTTAGTCCTTGACTTGTAGTACCACTCTATGCTTTGATTAGTAATGTTTTGTCGCTCTGCATGATTATGTCCATTATTGCTCTCTTAGTTGGTTGCTCCTAGTCTTTTGCTATCCTCCACTTGTATGCGTAAGCTCTACTCATGCTTCCAACTCCCAAGAAACCAAGTTATTCCAAAGTGTCCACTGTAAACTCCTATGCATGGTGTGTTACGCCATTCCAAGTATATTCTTGTTTTCAGCTATCTTCCAATTAAAAAGTATTTTGGTATGTGAAAACTTAGTGATTAAAGCCCTCACAAACTTGATGGCACACTTTATATTCTTTGCCCCTAGTAAACTTGAACCATTGTGTCATCTATGTTGTATATGCTTGCACTTATACGTTGGAATTAGCAGAACCGTGCTATCACGGGGAACGTTTTAGACATTGCCTTGTACTTTGTACACAGTTGATATCATGATCTTTTGTCTATGGATGTCACCGGTGTGAAATAAAGAGGGAGCTTGTAAGTCCATGGAGTTATGTATTTTGTGTTAGAGAAACGCATGGTCCGCTAGCCTAAGCCATGCCTAATCATGGTGGAAACTTGCAGCATCACCATAATGAGCATTCCGTGAAGCATCCTCAATAAAAAGCTATGGACATAGTAAATAAAAAGATCGCTGAGATGCTCATTGTCTGCTTGCATTGTCATTTTGGATATGGGATAGCTCCTGTACCATGTGCAAGGGGTACCCCGTTGGCGGTTCTCTATGATACACATGTACATACTATGACAAGAACTTACAGGTGATTGAAGTTGAGTAGCATGAGGTGTGTGATACGTCCAAAATGTATCTACTTTCTCGAACACTTTGCTATTGTAATCCTCTAAACTTGTGTGATTCGGATACAACTAACACAGACTGGCGCTGTTTTCAGCGAAATTACCATGGTGTCTTGTTTTTGTGCAGAAAATGAACTTTTAGGAAAAATCCCGGAAAATATGCCAAAAATTATATTTCACCAGAAGACCCACGGAGCCAGAAGGAGAGACGGAGGGGAGGCCTGGGGTCCCAGACCCACCCCAGGCGCGGGTCCACCTGACCCCGCGCCTGGAGGGGGTGCTGCCTCCCCAGGCACCTCCTCGGCCTCCCTCTGCGCCTATAAGTTGCCTTTCGACCTAAAACCGAGGGGAGTCGATAGTTTTCCAGAAAGAGTTCCACTCCTCCGCCGCCACCAGAAACCAAGATTCGGATCCAGAAACTCCGTTCTGGCACCCTGTCGGGACGGAGAATTTGGAGAGGATCATCACCAATGCATCTCCATCAACCACCGATGTTTCCCTCATCCATGAGTGAGTAATCCCCCATTGTAGGATTGGGGATGGTAGGGATTGGATGAGTTCTATCATGTTATCGAATAAGATCTGTTAGAGCATAGTGCCTAGTATCTCTATTAGTGCTATTTGACTTTGTTGCAACTTGTTGTGCTTAATGCTTGTCACTAGGGCCCAAGTGCCATGATCTCAGATCTGAACTTATTATTGGATCATTATGATAGTATTGTTTGTGATCTTATCTGCAAGTTGTGTACACATATCATTTTCCAGATCCAAAGGCCCCAAAGTGACAATAATTGGGACAACCGGAGGGGATGGTTGTGGTGTGAGGATCACATGTGTTTACAGAGTGTTAATGATTTGCTCCGGTGCTCTATTAAAAGGAGCACCTTAATTGCCAGTAGTTCCCTAGAGGCCCCTCTACCACGGGCTGGCTGGACAGAAGATGTTGTGCAAGTTCTCATTGAGAGCACGTATGACTATATTTGGAGCACATACCTAGGATTGTTTAGTACTTGGAAGCTTGTTATTATTTATCTGCAATTGCCCTAGATCTTCAAGTTACATGTTTAGACTCGTCCATGCAACGCCTATCCATCCATCCCTATGCCTACCGCACTCGAATCCTACTGTTACCATTACTCTTACTATTGCTCATGTTTCACTGTTGTTGTTACTACTGTTGTTGCTTTGCTGTTTCTACTGATAAACTTCTGTGAGCAAGAACTATTTCCAGGTGCAGCTGAACTGACAACTCAGTTGTTAAGGCTTGCAAGTATTCTTTGGATCCCCTTGTGTCGAATCAATAAATTGGGTAATACTACCCGCGAAGACTGTTGCGATCCCCTATACTTTTGGGTCATCAATACTATTTTCTGGCGCCGTTGCCAGGGAGCATAGCTTTATTTGTAAGTTCACTTGGATCTATTATTGTTCACTGCTACTCCTTTCATCATAGGAAAGTCTCGTGGTGGAAAGTTCCCTATTTTACCATCCACTACAAGAAGAGGTACAGTCCTAAACACCTATGCTGCCCTTGATTCATCGTCTGTTATAAGTAAGCTTGTCACACCACCACCACATACACATGCTACACACACTGCTACTACTGCTGATTCTGAGACTAGTTTTGATACTCATGATGTTACTTGTATTGTGCTTGATGCGAGTGGTTCATTAGGTCCTTTTCTAGATGCTACTATGGCTATTCTAGGAAATACCGAAACTCCTAGTGAAGACACTATTACACCTGTTAGCTCACCTGAGGCTAGTGAGAGTTATGATATAAATGATGGTTACATTGAATTAACTGATGATTTTGTTGAAGAGTGCTAAAACACACATGGTACTAGTGCTATTAAGAGTCTCCTTTCTAGACGTACTATTATGCCTAAGATGTCCTCTGATCCTAAGTTTGCCACTTCTCCCATAGATATTAAAGATGAAGATTATGATTTATTTCTTGATTTGTCTTATTTAGATATTGTTGAGAAAGAACCTTTTTTGTGGGACTGAAAATGAGAGTGTTGTGGCTCATATGAATGAGCCTTCTACTATGAGTGCTTTATTCTCTGATGATTTTAAGATGCGCAAATACTTTGTTGCTAAGATCTTCACTCTTTCACTAAAAGGAGAAGCTAGAGCTTGGTTTAATAGATTACCTCCTGGTTCCATTGATAGCCCTTATTGCTTGATTGCTTCTTTCTTCCAGAAATATTTTCCTCCCAGTGCTAGACATGCTGCTTTGTAGAGACTTTTTGATTTTAAACAGGGAGAAGAAGAGAAATTGCCTGAGTCATGGACAAGGTTATGTGCCTTGATTCATGCACATCCTGGATGTCCATTACCTAAAAATGATCTTCTTGATATTTATTAAAATGGACTAACTGATGATTCTAGGACCTACCTAGATAGCTTTGCTGATTGTTTTTTTCAGGAAAAGGACTCCTACAGATGCTGAAGAATTAATGACCAAGATAAGCAAGAATTATGATGATTGGACTTCAACTGAGCTGAATACACCTGAACCTATTACTCCTGAACCAGTTGTTCCTGAACCAATTCCAACACTAACAACAAAGAAGAGGGGAGTTATTGCATTAAATGATGAAGTGATGAAGGAAGCTAAGAAGAGTCTAAAGTAGAAAGGTATTAGAGCTGAAGATGTGAAGAATCTACATCCTATAGAAGAATTATGTAAGCCAATTCCCCACTCATCTACTATTGAGGTACACTCTCTCCAACACTTTGATGAAGGTGATATTCCTTATGGTAAGCCTCCTGATCAATGTTTGGAGGAACTTGACACATTTATTGTTAAACAAGGATATTTTTAACAAACAAGTTCAGAATCATTTATTGGAAAACTCTAGAGCTATCCATGAGTTGAAAGATATTGTGGAAATAACTTCTAATGATATTAAAATTCTTTGTAAACACTTTAAAATGGTTCAAACTCAACTTGACCAACTTGCTAAGGTGCAAAAGGATATGCTAGTTAATGCTTCAGGAGATAAACATGCTTATGGAATTAGAACTAGGAGTGATATAGCTACTCAAGATCCTTTATATCCTGAAGGACACCCTAAAATAATAGAGCATGATTCTCAACAAAGTGAAGATAGTGGTAGTCCCCATAAGAGAAAGAAAAAAGAAACATAAGATAGTTGAGGAACCACTTGAACCTGCTGTAGATCCTAATAGTATATCTGTCTCTGATGCTGAAACTGAGAGTGGCAATAATAATAATGAATCTCCTGATAAGGAGGAAGGTGAGAAAGAACCTAAGAAGCACACTAAGAACACTAGGTACACAAAGGAAGATTTTATTGCTAATAAACATGGTAAAGAGAGAGAACCTTTGGTGCAGAAACCTATGCCTTTTCTAGGTAAGAAACACAAGTCAAAGGAGGAAGAACACTACAACAAGTTTTTTGAATGGATGAAGCATTTATTCTTGCAAATTCCTTTGACTGATGCTATTAAGTTGCCTCCTTATTCAAAGTATACGAAGGATATTGTCTCTAATAAAAGGAAGATTCCTAATGAGTAGATTTATACTTTGATTGCTAATTACTGAAGACGTCCTTAGCCTCCCCAACAACGGCGCCAAAAAACTTGTTGATGGCGCATGTTGATGTGGAGCCTGTTGGGAACCCCAAGATCAAGGTGTGAAGCAGCAAGCGGCAAGTTTTCCCTCAGTTGAGACCGAGGTTATTGAACCATAAGGAGGAAGGAAATGTCACACAGGTGTTGCAAGCAACGCGGAGACCTATACAACACAAAATCAAGACTTTGCCCCAACGAATCAGTAAGGTTGTCAAGCTCACCGGTTTGTTGTAACAAAGGATTAAACGTATGGTGTGGAAGGTAATGATTTGCAGCAAGTAAACAAGTAACAGTGGAAGATGTATCAATGGTAAATATTGGACCGGGGTCCATAGTTCACTAGAGGTGCTCTCCTTAGATAAATAACATGGCATGAAGGGTAAACAAATTACAGCAGGGCAATTGACAGGAATTGAGCAAGGCATAACAATGCAATTACTAGTCAGAAAGATCCTATGAGGTTGATTGGGCAATACAACAACATACATAGACCGCCATCCAACGACATCTATGACTAGAAGTCCACCTTCAGGTTATCATCTGAACCCCCTCTAGTATTAAGTTGCAAGCAACAGACAACTGCTTTAAGCAAAGTGTGTAAGGTAAACAGTCCACATGTTCCATGAACAAGAGACCATTTTTTTCTCCCTAGTAGCAACAACACATCTACAACCGAAGAGATTTCTGTCACTTCCCTTGGAAACTAGAGGCATGAACCCACTATCGAGCATAAATACCCCCTCTTGGAGTCACTAGCAACTACTTGGCCAAGATAGCTACTAACAACGGAGAGCATGCAAGATCACAAACAACACAGACATGATAGAATCATAAAGACAAAACCATTAATCAAACCAACATAATAATCTCAATATCCATCGGATCCCTGCAAACACAACATGCATGATTACAAATAGATTAGATCTTGATCATGAACGGAGCTCACAAGATCTATACATGAAAGCATAAGGAGGAGATACAACCATCTAGCTACTACATGGACCCATAGTCCAAGGTGGAACTACTCACGCATCATACCGGAGATAAGGCCTCCGGGATGATCTCCCCTCCGGCAGGGTGCCGGGAAGAACTTCAGATCCCCCCGATCTAGGGACGATGGTGGTGGCGGCTACAGACGGTTTCGTGGATATTTGATCGGGTACTTAGGGTTTCTGCATCGGGGGCCTCTTATAGGCGAAGGGGGAGACCGAGGCGGCGGCCAGGGCGACCAAGCCCTAGGCAGGCGCAGGGTGGGGCCCACCCGCGCCTGGGTTGGGTCTGTCCCCTCTGACCAGCCCCTCCGGCTCTCCTCTGGACTTCTTGTTCCCCACAGAAAGTAATTGACTTTGTCCTTTTTCCCGTCCAATTCCGAGAATATTTCTTTACTAACTTTTCTGAAACCAAAAACAGCAGAAAACAGGCATCTGGCACTTTTGCAACTTGTTAATAGGTTAGTACCAGAAAACATGTAAAAAGCACCTCAAAGTGTGGACAAGTAAAGCAAAGCAGATACTAAACAAGCATGAAGCATCAAAATTATAGATACGTTTCCAACGTATCAATTACTCCTTCAGTGGTAAGGTTCCAAAGAAACTTGGTGATCTAGGTATACCAACTATTCCTTGCTCCATTAAGAATAATTATGTTACAACTGCTCTATGTGATTTGGGAGCTGGAGTTAGTGTAATGCCTTTTTCTCTCTACAAGATTCTCCATCTAGAAAAGTTGATACCAACTGATATATCTTTGCAAATGGTTGATAAGTCAACTACTATTCCTGTTGTATATGTGAGGATGTTCCTGTTCAAGTTTCTCATAATTGCATGGTTCTAACTGATTTTGTTGTGCTTGAAATGCCCGAAGATTATAATATGTCTATTATTCTTGGGAGACCTTTTCTTAATACTGTAGGTGTTGTCATCAATTGCAATCAAGGAAAACTAACATTCAACATTAATGACAAAGATCACACTATTTATTCCCCCAAGATTGTTAAGAGCTATTGCATGAATTCCATTGAAAATATTGAGAGCATCAAGGTTGGAGAAATATATTGTCCCATTCCACAAGAAAATTTTGAAACTATTATGATTGGGACCATTGCTATCAAGTATGAGGTAACATAAGCATCTTGTGGAATGCCAAGATTTGCTTCATATAAGATTGTTTTGGTAACAATACTTGACCAACCTTGTTAACAAAAGGATTTTAATGAATAAAATAATGTTTCCACCATGGTTATACTTGTTTTCTTTTACTTTTATCCTTCCTAGTATTTGCTTTAGCTTTAGTTTTGCTAGTTGTTTGCTTGTTTGAGTTTCTTAGAGCTCGTGTAGTTTGGCTTTTGGTTTTCTTTTGATTCTTCTAAAAAAACTATTTCTGCGAGAAAATCAATTTTCATACCATGAAAATTGGCCAAAAATAAAGTTTCCCGAAAAATCCCAGAAAATTCAAAATAAATTTGTCCTCAAAAAAAGGGGCAGAGTGGCACCTGAGGTGACCTGGAGGCCACCCAGGCCACAGACCCACAGTAGGCGCTGGCTACCGGTTGGCGAACTGGGGGTCCGCCCACCTAGGCCCCTCCAAGCTGCCTCCTCAAAGCCACATTCTTTCTCTCTCCCGAAAAACACCACAAAACTTGCTCAAGCTCGAGTTCTTGCTGTTCTTGCTTGTGATTTTCGATCTCCTTTTTCAGCCCACCTCAAGTGCTGATTTTGGGAGGGATTGCTCCTTGGTATGTGCCTCCTCCACTTGTCCAATTAGATTTTTGATTGGTAGATTGTATCTTGAGTATTTTGTTGCTATAGGTGACAGGTTGTTTGAGCTTGCATGCTTGTTCTTTGCTTAGAAACTTTGTTTCGATGCATGTGTAGTTCTCTAGCAAGTTCCTATAGTAGTTGCTCATCGTTTATCAACTTAGAAATCACTTGGTTTGATGGTTGTTTAAAATTTCAGAATAGGGAAGTCATGGACCACCACACCTTTGGTGACATATTTGAGAGTGATGCACCTAGAAGGGCAAGGATTCCAAGGTCATCTACCAGTACAAGATCCTCATACAATGAGGATCTCATCACTCCGCGATTTGGCGACGAGGGAGATGAAGGGGATGCGCACCCCTCCACCTTTCCTTGCCAAACTTTCTTGCGAGCTGCTGGGATTCTTAGTGATTTTATGACTTTGGTACAAAGAGCTAGTATAACAAGTTACATGCAGGATGAGAGTGCACAATATGCTTTGCTTACTAAAACATTTGTGGAGAGTTTCTCCGTTACTAATAGTATGTTCAAGCCTTCTGTGTCTTTCAAAATTTATGACAGGGCTTGTCACATCCCAAGATTTTCCAAATCTTGTTATGTGAAAAATAAATCAATAAAATAAAACTTTGTTTGATTTTCAGAGTGAGAAGAAACTTTTTGAATCCAATTGGAAATCTTCAAACCAATTTGGATCAAATAAAATCCTAAAGGGATTTAAAAAGATAAACATTTAATAAAGGAAAATAAAATATTTTGGAATTACTATTTTGAATCTTTTAATAAAGGTTTTTGGTTTTCAAAAGAAATAGAAGATTTATAAATAAGGATTATTTTATAGAGCCAAATTAAACCTTGGCCAAGCTTTTGAAATAAAACATTTTGTTTTGATAAAAATAGTAAAGGTTTGTTTAAAATAAATTAATAAGGATTTAATATCCAAGTTTTATTAATAAAGGTTTTACTATTTCCAAAACATCAAAACTTATTTATTTATTTAAATAAGTTTTCCAAGTATTTTATATTTTCAAATAAAACCTACTGATTTGGTATTGGAAATATTTATATTTCAAATAAATAATTTAAATAAAACAAAACCTATTTTGATTTAATAACTAAAGTCCATTTTATTTAATTATTAATGGACCCTAAAATAAAATGTTATTTTGTTTTAAACAAGTATTTCAAGTATCTTTTATTTTAAAATAAAACCTACTGATTTGGTTTTGAAAATACTTGGATTTCAAATGGAGATTTTATTAAATAAATCAAACCCTATTTGATTAAAAAACTAAAGGTCCATTTTATTTAATTAATGAGTGGATCCTAAAAAGAATAAAAATATTATTTTATTTTGGGATTTTATTTATGTTGTTAAACAGAACCAAATTCAAGTGCAAAGTGTGTTGAATGTTTGAATTGTTTGAATGTATGAATGTTGTTTGAAAATTCAAAACAGAAATTAGATTTGGAAAAAGAAAAACAATCAAGAAAGAAAAAATGGAATCTGGACTCAGCCCAACCGGCCAAGCCCACTAAGCCCAGCAAACAACCCACTCTCCCACCATGACGCTTCACACTCGCTAATGACCCAGAGTGGTAGGTGGACCTCCTTTCCTTCCCTTTCTTCTTGTCGACCCCACTCTCCTGTTCATCGTCCTCACCCGCCGCGACCTCTTCTCCCCCCAAACCTCGTCGTCGTTTCTGTCAAATAACTGCGCGCTTAATTCCCTTTAACCACGCGTTGAATCAGCCCCGTGACCACGCACATTTAAGCGCCCCTCTCCCCTCTCCACTTCCCTCTGTCGCCCCACCTCGACACGCCCCCAGGCTGCCAAATTCTGCTCAAACACCGCCACTGTCCGACGACGCTTCGGCGAGAATTCCGGAGACCCAGCGCCGCCCCTTGCCTCATCAACCACGCACACACACTCTACACATCCTGGCGCATCTCCCCGTGCCATTGGTTCGCCCGCGAGTGCCCTGTAACCTCGGCTTCGTCGACACCGAGCATGCGCCGCCGTCTGCCATTGCTCCGACGAGCATTCCAGGTGAACTCCGACCACCCTAAGCTCTATCGATGATGCACACAACTTCCCCAGACCATTCCGCGTCTAACCATTCCCCTATCTTGCCTTAGGGTGCCTTGTAACCCCATCCCCGACGACGCCAGTGCATGCCCGACGCTGTCCTAAACTCCGGCGAGCGATTGCCGTCCACCCCGAGCGCCCCTTCGACGGATACGGCCACGTTGAGCATCATCATTCCATGGTGATCACTGTGAGCATATCCCCACCTTCCTTTGCTTCCTGTATCACCGGCGCCGCCACCGTCTGGCCGCTTTGCCGCCGCCGCAGCGCCGCTCGTTTAGGGTTGAGCTAACAGCAGCTGTCCGATCACGATCTGGTGGATAGGATAGAACCACTTAACAGCGAAGGGGTACGCGTTCTGGGCCACGCGATCTGTTTAGTGAAAAGCTTCTGGAAAAATGGTTGTTTTAACAGAAACATTTGTATGCTTGTTAAGGATGTGAAAATTGTTTAAAAAAGATTTTGGGGATAAAATCTTTGGCAAATGATGTGATTTGAACCTACTAACATTAGGAAACACTTTGTGGATTCAAAAATGAATTTGGTGAAACAAAATAATGATTCTTTGATTTAAAACCATTTCTAGTCAAATAGAAATGTGGTTTATTTATTAAAAATGGTTTTGGAAGAAAACCTTTAGAAAATGTTTTGTTTTAAACTCTCTGACCCCAAACACCAAGTTTTATAGTTTGAAAACATATTTGGTGAACCCTATAGATTAATGCCTTAGTAAAAAAATATTTTTACACCACATAAAATGATACCTTGTTTTGAAAATGGTTTTTGAGGTGAAACCTTTTGCAAATGACTTTGCCACTTTACAAAATGACCATTAGGTGTTTTCAAATGTTTATGACCCATTAGGAACCACTTTTTCAAACAAAACAAAGCTTGGCATGCTTGCATGCATTACTTTGACTTTGTCATTTTATGTGTTGTTTTGCTTGATTGGTAGATTGAGTTTGTGCCTTGCTTGATTGAATTGTAGTGACTTGAAGAGTGTGATTGTTGCAAGGACAAGGAGTGAACTTATACCCTCTACCAAAAAGTCAAGTGATGCTTCATACTTTTTGTCCCATTACTTTCACTATGCATTAGTGATTTTTCGAAGTAAAACTTGCATGGAATTTTGCTAAGTATAAACCTTGCTATAGAAATCCTAGTAGATGAAACCTTAGTAGAAATTCCTAAGTCAAGATACCTATTACTATCATGCTTAGCTTAGCTAATAGAAAACAAGGGTGGAAATATATTCACACTATGGAAAAATCTCTAAGTCTGTGGACTTATGTTTTTGTTTAATAAAACAACTAAGTTAATGAATCACCTGGGTGGAATGGTAATTACTTTGTGGATTTTGGTTGAGTGGTTCACAAGGCCCATGTCTATGGTTGTGGCGCCCCGCAAAAACCACTACTAGAAAATCGCGTTGTTTTTGTGCATTGCATCATCATGACCGCATGCTCATGTCATCATGCCGCATTGCTTTTGAGCATCGTCATGTCATCATGCATTTGTTTGTCGAAACCTATTTTCTAAAAGCCTAGTTTGGTTTTCTAAATATTCCCCGTCTCAATTTCAAATTATAGCGCCGGGCTTTTCCGGGTCTTTTATTTGTCTAAAAACTAATTACAAAAGTTATTTTAAATTAAATAAAAATCTATATTATTTTTAGGGGGCAGTCGAACGGGCAGATCCGACCCAGTTGACCACCCCCAGTACAAAATCGGTCTAACCCTAAACCCTTTCCTACCGAACCCTAGTCTACCCAGCCCCTCCACCTCACCCCCTCCAATCACATGTGGCCACCTCATCTCTCCCCAAATCCCAACCACTCCTAGCCCGCCACCTGGCACACAGCTGCCCAACTCCCTCTGCCCCACACGCCCACGCCCACCTACCGCGTGGGCCCCACCGCACACACCGCCCGCTCCCTGGACAGCTCCCCACTCTCCCGACCCCACGCCCTGGCCCCACCCCCCCCACAGACCCCCGCTCTCTCCCTCCCTCCCTCGTCTTCCTCCTCTCCCCGACGCGCCCTACCCCTTCTTCCTCCCCTCCGGCCTCGCCCCGCCTCTCCGGCGCCCGCCACCGCCTCGGCGTCCCCCTCTCGCCCTCCCACTGTGACCAGCTGCCGCCAGCCCCGCCTCGGCGCGCCTCCTCCGTCCTCCTCCTCCGCTCGCCCGCGTCGCCATCTCCTGCCTGGCATCCCGCCCAGCACCCCTCGCCCGCATCTTCCTCCTCCTCCTCGCAAGCGTCATGCCAAGACGGGCCTGGCCTCGGCCGGCCTTCCTTCCCAGGTCGTCGGCCCGCCCGTCTGCCTCGCCGCCTCCTCCTCCGTCGTTCCGAGCACCGCCCCCGACCACCGCCGCCTCACGGCATTGGCCGCGCCACAGTTCGCCTCTCGCGTCTGTCGTCGCTTGGGTCGCGCCCATCTCCGCCTGCAGAGCCCGGGCCCCACTCACATCACCTCCCCGCGTGTTCGCCGCCTGGCTCCCTCCGGCTTCCCTTCCCTCGAGCTCCTCGAGCCCGCCCCTTCCCCATGGATTTCGTCGCCTACGGCCACCTCTCCCGAGAACCTCCGTCTCCCTCCGCCGGCCCTGGCCTCGCCCATACTTAGACCCGCCTGAGCCCACCGAGGCTGCATCGCTGCACCACCACTGGCCTCTCCTCCCATCCCCGTCAGCCTCGACCGGTGCCCGCGTCATGCTTCTGACTCTCCAGCGGCCCCCTCTCCGCGCCATGGTCACCACCCGAGCGCCCCCTATGCAGCTCATGTGGTCTCTGCTACAGACAACGCCGTTCCCCTCCAGCGTCTTCACGCCACCGTCGGTAGTGCCTTCCACCATAGTTCATCATATCAACCCTGGACCTCCTGTCGGCCTCCAGTACCACGTTGCCGGTGTCTCTGACATGTTTTCCTCCTGGGTGCTTCCTGCCGCCAAGTACCAGGTCAACCCAGCAGCTGCATATCCATGCGCTCGCCTCGGTTTCGTACACTTGTGTGCCTTGTCGTGTTTAGAGAAGTTGGTCATGCCTCTAATTCTTTTCCTTTGTTAGTTTTTTTTTTGTGTTGGTTCCTGCACGTGTGTCCGAGAAGAAGCGAAGGCAGGATGTGTTCTTCATCATGTGGCCCTCCAAATCATTTGCTCCGATCTCCTCGTCGGCCAACCACCAAACTTACACGATTTAGCCTCAAGTTCTGGTTCGCCGACACAAGACCATCGGTAAAGAAGAACTACTTGGAACCGATGAACTGAAGCTCTCCCTCCCGGATCCGAAGTCCGAACCTTGGCACTGGCTTCATGCTCTCCTTCGCGGGCGTCGAGACCCTGTTCCCGGAGGCGAAGCCTGCACCCGTCAAAACCCTGAACCAAGATCGCCGAACCCTAATGTGTGAACCTTTTCCCGAACCCCTACTTTATAAATGCTATATATAAACTTGTTGCATTAAATCATTCATCTCGCATGCATATTTGTGTGTGGTTTGGGGGCCTTATGCCGATTCACCTAAATTAAATATGGGGTCCATATGCGAGCAAATCTAGTCTTATATTGGCCTCATTTAAATTTGTGTAGCGAACCGGTGATATAATTTTGCCTTGTTAAGACAACATTTAAATTGTGGGGTAGCTAAACAATATGAACCATTTAATTAATTGTCGGGACACCGGTTCCGCTTAATCTTGCCTAATTGCATCGCAGCTTTGCCATGTCATACATCACACATGCATCATGCCCGATCTTTTGCCGTAGTATTAAATAGTGCATCCGGTGTTTCTTCTAGTGCTTTGCTTCTTCACGGATTAGGCCGTTGAGTTGATGCGAGTATCGACCCGATCTTCGGTTGAACCTTCGGCAATGTTTTCAGGCGAGCATCTCCCCCTTTCTACCTATCTTACTTTTATAGTCTTTGTTTCCTCCTGTTGATCTATTGCTATCTGTGTTGCGATGCTCTAGATTTCGTACCCGTGATATACCTTGCAGCCTTATATCGCCTTGGACACCTCCTATTACCTGTTGTTTGGTAGATAGTTGGACCTGCGCGTCGTAGTCGCTTGCTCAAGTGCTGTTGCGTGTCGCCAAGTACCACAGTTGTTGGAGTATTGCCGTGTGTTTATTGTTGGAGATGATCAAGACTTTAATTACTGTTTAACAACTAAAATTGAAGTAGGTAAATGCAGAGGCACAGGTGGGCAATAGATGTTATTTGGTTGTTAACCGTCCACTTGTGTCCCGTAGGACCCCGAGTACTTGATACCTGTTCCTTGAATATTCGCGCTATCCACATCTGGGAGGATTATGGGACCCCCACAGCCGAGCTTGATTCATTCTTATTTCTTGGGGCCACAAACTAGTTTGAGGTTTTATTTAATATCCTGTACTTATGCCATGCTTTACCGCTTTATTTACGATTGTGCGAGGAGCACCTTTATTTAGGATCGGGACACGATTTCGCTGTATCGACAAGCCCAGTTTTGGGTTCCTTGTCGTTCTGACCGTCACCCAAACCTTGGGTCCGTCTCGAGTCACTAACTTCGTTATGGTGTACTCAATGGGGTGGCCCCCTGAAATATTTCTGAATCCTGTGATTGCTTTGTCGTCAAAGCCTCGTTGGGTTTTGATTTGCTTTTTCCGAGGTTGATCGAGTGTGTGTTGCTATTTGTGCACCCCTGCAGGGTAAAACTTTCTGAAAGCCGTGTCCGCGGTTATGGACGACTTGGAGCACAGTATCTTGATCATAGACAACTATAACTAAAGTAGTGCTATAAATTTGACTTTATAATGACTAGTAATCAGCTTTACTATAATGGAATGGCTAAATAAAACTGCCAACAATTGCTTGTTTGGGTTGTCGCTTGCGACCATTGTATCTGACTAGTAAGTATTGCAACTATAACGGAATGGCTAAATAAAAGTACCACCAACTGCTGGGTTTGGGGATATCTCATGCTAATTGTATCTGACTAGTAAGTGTTGCAACTACAACGGAATGGTTAACTAAAATTGTCCACTGCTTATTTTATCAGGATGATTATCTATACCTGACTAGTAATTACTGCAACGATAACCGAATAAGTAAAACTGCCAACTGTGTGAGTTCCTCGGTTGACTTCCTCGTTTGGTCTCGAGGGGGAAATACCAGGATGGGTTTGTTTGATGGTAGCATCAGGTTGGTTCCGAATAGGTCTTTCTTACCCCTCTCTGATAGCCGACAGTTATATCGAGTCTCTATAGGTTGTTTAGTGCATGCCGCGCTGCCGCTGCAGACCACCATACCTATGTAGGCGAGGACCGCCGAATTCTAGCCTCGCCGTGTACTGGCCTCAGTACTGACCGCTCTCTCTTTTCCTTTGCCCTTTATCGGCACCCCTTTTGTTTAAGAAGGTTTTGAGATCGACATCGTTAGCAGGGTTACCCTTCCGTCTTGGCCTAGGCAGGGTTATGGACACCATTTGTTATTCTTCAGGGCTCTTAGCCCCATTTGCATCTTGTCCGTAGCTGGACGCTCTATCGTTTCAAGGTGATTTGGATCTTTGTTCTGTATATCTGTATTCTTGACTCATGGAGTCGTGTTGTATATATATCTGTTCTGTGGGACCCATCGAGGACTGTTGTGTAATGTTATTACTTCGTTTTCCACCCGCACGCAAGTGCCTGGTGGGCACCTTTGAATCGTTTCTATGCGGGTTTGGCGGGAAGCGCTGAAACTTGCATAGGGCCGATTTTGAGGGTGTTACAATGGTTGACCTTGTGTATCTCACTTGTGGATGGCCACCCAGGAACAAAGAGATTTGAGATGTCGAATGTTGAGAAGCTTCAAGTGCAACCACTTGGCATTATGGGCTCTGCCTAGATCATATAGGTTGCAAGAACTTAGCCATATGGACAGTTGGTGGTAGTATTTGATAGGTTGGAGCGCGTCCATTTTGGTCTAAGGGAAGGCTTCTGAAAGATCTTGTCTTGGGAAACCAAGTCTTGTGGGGAAAGTGCACCACCTCTGCATAGTGTAAAATCTAAGTACTTAGCCATGTCCCTGGTAAAGGACAATTTGAGCATCAAGACATGGAAGCAATCAAGAATCTCATCATTCAAATTTCTAAGTTAAAACTTGTGGTTTGAACAATGGTTAAAGGATCTTCAATCTTTGATTGAGAAAAACGATTTTGTCAAGTTAAAACTTAGTGTTTTTCAAATGTTAAGGAAAAATCTATTTTGAGCAATGCAAGCCTCAACTCCACTTAGCCAAATGCATATAGATGATAGACTCCACCATACTACCATAGTATCACTTGCCAATACAATTCAAATGTATTGACCCTTGTGGCTATAACTTGTATGTTGCAGGTTTGATTGATTTAGTGAAGTTAAGTGATTAGGATTACAAATTCTACAACCAACATGCCTGCCTGTGGCACTTTGAAGATGAAGGACCCCATGTTATAGATATTCTGCTGCAATGTAATGTAATAGCCAATGAGCTATGTAAGATGTAATAAAATTTTGTTATTCCTGGTTATAAAGTTGTATTATGACCTTTGTTTCTTGATATTACATCTTAACTGTGGATGCTAGCTATTGATCCAGGGACTAGCATTGTAAACACAGGGGACTCCACCTTATATTGTTTAAAGGTTGGGACACCACCTCTACGGGGCTCATTCTATGACATTGAAGAAATTTTGAAAGGCCCTGGGACTTGGTACAACTGGGTCATCAAAGAAGATTCAAGCTCTGCCCACTGATTTGTTATAGCTTTACCGAGGAATTAACCAATGATGATGACCGTAGAGCTCAGCGAGGGAAGATAAAGAACATTCAACTTCTAGCCATCAAGTATTTTCCTATTATCTTTCCACCAGTGTTCTTGGTAGGGAGAACACTAGTAATATCTCCAACTATCAATTGGCCTTCTTAGTTGCTGCACTCAACAATGAGGATAAGTATAATATTGGTTCCCTCATTTCTCGTCGCTTAGCTGCTAAGGGACCCATTTATGGGGTAATTATTTCTACTCGTATTGCTGCTGCCTTGTACATTGTTGTTGATCCATATGATACAGTTTTGGATCCTCAGAGGCTTGATCTTGCTGGCATGAAGGCGCATCACTTTGTCACCACTAGATCTACTCTAGAGAACTTGGTTTATAGAATGTTGTTTATTGACGGGGAAGAGAGAGAGTCCCACTACCCCAAACTACTTTGTTCAGTATTTCTCAGGGACCTTGGTCACGCTCGAAGACGGATATGGACGACAACCTGCGTTCTCTTAACTTCCACAGGCTCTATCAGGAGGAAGCACCATCATATGACCCCTTTTAATACACAGGGGAGGCCTCGAGCTCGTACCAGGACGAGGGAGCTTCCTCGACAAACTACAGAGGTGCATCTACTTGGGCACCATGGGATTGAGCCCCACTTAGTCCAAAAGCCTAAGCTTGGGGGGAGGTACACTGACATCACACACTCATCTATATATCATGTCCGGTCCGTTCTTTGTATATCCATTGTTTCGCTTTATTTTTGGTATTTGTTGCTTCTTTTTAAAAACCCAAAAATACCAAAAATATTTTCGTTGTTTCTCTTGGTTTGTTTCTTTGTTTCTTTGTTTTGGTTTGCCTTAAAAGAAAAATCCAAAAATATTTTTCTTTGTTTGGTTTGCTTTGTTTTTGTTTGGTTTTTCTTGGTTTGCTTGTTTCTAAAAAATCGAAAACACCAAAAATATTTGTTGTTCTTCTTTGGTTTTTTGAGTTCTTTGCAGGGTTGAGCCGTCCTCAGTGGATTTTGGTTTCATTTTAATATTCAAGTCACGCAAGTGAAGGGCAATAATGAAGATTAAGACAACTTGAGGTGTGGTAAGAGGCTGGTAACGAACTCTATTTGTTTCATTTTTGTACATATACTCATCATTGTGAGCATGCTTAGCATGTTTGTGTAAGGTGTATGTCATTATGGATGCTTAGTAGTTCTTGCTTGTCTATGATTAGCTCCAGCTTACTAATAGTTTGTAGCATGTGATATTGTGGTATCCTCCTCTGACTATGATTAGCTCCAGCTTACTAATAGTTTGTATGTCATTATGGATGCTTAGTAGTTCTTGCTTGTCTATGCATTGTTTTATTCATACTTTGGTAATGATATTGTGGTATCCTCCTCTGACTGTTCATGTGAATCAACTTGGCACATGCTCACGCATGCATATGACTAATCAATAGTCAATAAGCCTCGATGATTTATTTTTCCTCAGAGTTCTTGTATCACTTTCATGCCATAATTAGTCCTGTTTTGTTTCAAGCATGATTATGACAGCTATTTCTCTCTCGGTTGTCGCTCCCTCTCTATTGATAGCCTTCACTTGCACTTAGTACGTCATCTACCTGTGCTTCCAACTCCTCAAAGCCAATATTGCCAGTTGTGTTCACCATACCTACCTATTAGCATCATTTGCTACTTCAGTGCATATTCTATATGCCGTGTTTTCTTCCAAAATAATTTTTTTGTCTGTTTTGAGAAAGTTAGTTAGTAAAGCTCTCACGAACTTGATGGCACACTTTATTCCTTGCGCTTAATAATTCTGAACCATTGTGACTAGTCCATGAAAGTTATATGCTTGCTAATTATTGTTATCACCATATTTTGGCCAAAGATGGAGATGGGCCATGATCAAGATGGGCTTAGAAGAGACATATATTCAAGGTGTTGTTGGATCGGCCTAGTGCGTAAATTTGGGCTGAATTGCCCGTGTATCTTGTATCATAGTAGGATTCGTGTTTGTTTAGGTTCCGTTTATGTTTAGGTAAAGATAGAGTTGTAGAGTTATTCCAAAAGTAGAGAGTCTCCGGACTATAAATATGTACCTAGGGTTATTGAGAAAAGGAGGACAATCACGTTCACAACAAACACAATCTCGGCGCATCGCCACCCCTTGTTTCTAGGGTTTTTCTCGGGTAAGTGCCATGCTGCCTAGATCGCATCTTGCGATCTAGGCAGTATTCTATCACGTTATCCGGTGTTACTCGTACTGAAGCCTTGTTGATGGCGAGTAACACCTTTACCACAGATTTGTTAGAGCTAGCATCGATACTTTTACTATGATTGCTTATTTATGCTACCTCTAGCTATCTCGCCGTCTTTGCACCTTCTCCCGGGTGTGAAGGTGGCATCTTGCTTGATTTCTGCTTAGTCGATTTGATCTGTTATAGTTGTGCCTTGTTCATCAAGGTTTAGTTTAATATCTGCGTGATTAGGCCTCACAAACGGGTTGAACGATCCGGTAATACGTAAGGTATGGTTTATTGATCCTAGAGGGGACGTTCCGGGAATTGACGTTATGTTGGTTTTTAGGCCTTCTAGGATCGGTTTTCTACTATCTTTCGTATCTATTAGGCTCAACTACGCGTGGGACGTTCCGATTGCGTGGTGAAAACACCAAACTATCGTAGATCGATTTAGCTTGTAGTAATTAAGCAAAACCCCATGTTATCATAGATCCAATGCAGAGCCATGGGGATAATCGGCTCCGAAAGCCGATTCTGAGAAACCTGGAGCCGATCACGGCTCGAATTTTACGTATACTTGTTTACCGCAGAAACCAATCGAACAATCCATCACCTTCCGACCAGGTATAGGTCGTGCTTGCATCTCGAACCAAGACAGACGCGTGCGTGCGGAAGATTTGCGGGCCGTTGACCGAGGACCAGGGCCCACCAGCCGCTCACTGGAGCCTCCGGCTCTTCGTGTTGCTCGTCGCTGCCGGTGAGTTTTGACAGCAACACATTTCGCACGCCGGTGGGACATTCAACAACGTCTACATCAATGTCCGACGCGATGGAGAACAGCGGTCACGTCTGACGAGCTTCTGCTGAGCACAAAGCGGTATGACGAGATCAAAGGCTCTTGAAGCCGACCTCATCGGCTCTTTCGAGAGGACCCACGCGTGGCATCAAGTGGAAGGGATTCTCCCGAGGGTGCTCTCGATGAAGTAGATCGTCTGTTCCTTGAGGAACGCTCGAGGCTCTGACGGAGGTCAACTACATGGTGGCTCATTCTCTACACCGCCACTCGAGAGCCCGTGAACGCTTTCGGGTCGCGGTTCGCGTGGTCAGAGATCATGAAACATCGATTCTCCGTGGGCCCACTTTAGGAACCCACCAAGGAGAAAGACCGCTCCACACCGGCCAAGAATCGCCATTCACACTCGCGGCTCCAGAGCCGCCAGCGATGCATACATTGTCTACAAGGCGGGCGATCCAGTGATTGCCAATTCTGTTCGAGCCACCCAAGGAGATCCCATGGGTACATATGTGCCTACGTGCCGGATTGCAACAACTTGGCGCACCAGCGGATCGCAACCGCAGTGTCCCAGCGGGGTTCTGCTGCAGGATCTTCAGGCGGCGTTCTCGAGCAACGATGTCCAGGATGGACGCCGACAACAGCGTGGCTAGCCAAGTATGCCATGGAACAAGCCATGAGAGTCTAGCCCTGCAGCTCAAACAGTGGACCAAATCACCGCCATCTTGAGAGATCAGTTCGGCCGTGCGAAAAGGGCGCTGTCGGCTACTCAAAGCCGTACCCCAGAGTTTGACTTGATTCCACTACCGCCCAAATATAAGCTCCCCGAGTTCTCAAGATTCAGCGGGTCGAGGGGTCAAGCTCGATCGAAGCACGTGGCCGATACCGCACAGCTAGGCATGATTTGACATCGGATCAAATGCGTGATATTTTTGCACAATCTCTAACAGACCAGCCTTTGGGTGGTACACTTCACACCTGATTCAATTCGCACTGGAAGCAACTAGAAGAACAGTTCCACGTCGGTACCATTCGGAGGCCACCGAGGCTGGCATTGCGACCTGGCGCTGGCGCCGTAAGCGGGAGAAATCGAGTCGAATACATCCGGTAACGGGACCATCAAGAACAGATGTTACTCGGCTCGTTTATCGAGAAGGAAGCAATCGAGATGGCGATATTGGGACTCTTAGCACCCATCAAGGATATGGCTTTCCGGTGGAGTACAACTCATCGCACATGGCCCGGCGATGTATGAACAGCGCCACCACAGTTATACCAAGACAGTTCAAGCGTCCGTAAGCCTGGTCGTTCTGAAGAAGATGATCCTACACAAGACCGAGGAAGTGGCGTGGCGAGTGGGCTCGAGGCGGAACCGTGTCCTGCAAGTGGGTGAAGCGAGGGCCTTTGAAAGGGTTTGACTTGACGTGAGCAAAGCTGAGGATATTCGATTCTTTGAAAGAGAAACGGTGAGGTTACCCGAGGGCCACAAAATCCCTACCGCTCAGAGATGAACGGAGACCATCGCAAGTGGCATCATTCGTTCACCCACACCACCAATGATTGCAAAGAGCTACGTCGCCAAATCCAGATGGCAATAGAACAAGGCCGCGATCCTCGGCGATTCGCCATGAAAGAGGACACGAACCCGTTCCCGGTGTCAACATGGTAGACTCGATCGCTCATGAGACGTCAACTGGACTTTTCGTTCGGTGTCAATATGGCTGGTCAGGTACCACCATGACACGTACAAGGAAGGAGGTGATCACTCTCGGGGCAAAGAAAGAAGGCTGGTCCACGCGACCGGCCCACGATGACGGGAGATACTTAACAGAGGAACAGTGAAGAGGGTGCGGTATCGAAGCCACATTCCACGCATCTCCTTAATAAGTATGGCGTCGGCATGATCAACGGCCAAAGACAAATGGAGGCAATGAAGGACATGGGCACCTCGCCAGAGACCACCCAAAGAGGAAAGGCGGAACAAACATTGGGATTGCCTTTTTCAAGCATTGCTGGGACGTGGGAATGAGCCGATTGCCTACCGACAACCGCCTGAATGTGGACAACAAAAGAAGGGCACGAGGCCAGTATCGGTGTTCGAACGTCTAGGACCTCTCCAACCTCAGAGCCGTCCTAAGGAGTCCGCTCGAGCAAAGGGCCTTGAGAGGCCCATGGATGACAGAGAAGAAGACAGGTTTCACCGTCCAAGGTGGTGCCCCGATGGACTCAGACACACCCAGAAGCGTAGAGTGCAACGGCTGCGTAACTTAGAAGAAGTGAGCCGATATCTCCACGCTAAAGAAAGCACGGCCTGATCGGCCGTCAAAGTAAGGCGACTACGGAGACGGAGGGCGCGCGACAAGGAAAGAGTGGCGCCAAGCCAATAAAAGCCGATGCACGCATCGGTAGCTCGCATGGTGTTCGTACTCGGCGAGTTCTGCGCCACGAACCAATATGCTACCGATGTACGGTTTGGCTGCCCACGGCGATTATCTTTGAGAAGCCACGAGAGAAGGGTTACAAACATCTGAAAGCTCAGACTGCGGGGCTACATCAATGGACAACCCGTCGGCAAGATGTTGGTGGACACCGGGCGGCGATCAATATCATGCCATACTCCATGCTACGACGTTTGGGGCGCTCACTGCGGACGATCAAAACCAACGTCACGTTAAGCGACTTCAACGGCGGTCTTGAAACGCAAGGCGTTACGAACGTGGATCGACCGTGGGCAGGAAAACCATACCCACGTCATTTTCGTCGTGAACAGCAAAAGTACCTCGCCGTCTTGCTAGGAAGGACTGGATCCACGCTAATCCGCATTCCATCCACGATGCACGATGCCCTGTCTGATGGGACGGGATGAAGTGGAGGTCGTCCATGCATACGATTCTATCGAGGTTTCCATTCTTGGCATGAACATCGGGAAGCGAAGACCAGAGCCGATCTCGGAATCAGTTTGACGGCTGTGAGTGCATCGAGCGTCAAAAAGCGGGGTGAGGCTGGTCTTATCCATCGGCACAGAGTAGAGGTCCACGATCATCGTGGCGGCCGATCCTCGCGATCGGCCACAAAAAATAAAAAGCAACGATCATACGACAAGCAGATCATGTAGTCGTAGCAGGGAGATGCCCTGCCATTGTAAAACCATCGGCCCAAATTATTTTTGTTGTCCTTACCTACTGCTTGCCCTGTGTTTAGCATCGACCTGACAGGTGACGGAAAGCTTGGGTATGGGTTCACATCCGCTGATGAACTGGAAGAGATTGACATTGGTCCTGGGGATAAGCCACGACCAACATTTATCAGCAAAAAGTTAGATCCGGGTCTGCGAGGCCCAATGATCGCCCTGTTGAAACGATACCCAGACTGCTTCGCCTGGGACTACACATAAATGCCTGGTTTAGACAGAAGCATCATTGAGCATCGGCTCCCACTGAAAAAAGGATTCCGGCCATTTCAGCAGCGAGCACGACAAATGAAGGCCGAAATTCTGGCAGAAGTCAAGAAGGAGGTCGAGAAAATGTTGACAGCCAAGTTAATCAGGCCATGCAGGTATGATGAATGGATTTCTAGTATAGTGCCTGTAGAGAAGAAGGATGGCCAATGGCGGGTCGCCATCGATTTTCGGGATCTCAACAGGGCTACCCCAAAAGATGAGTATCCGATGCCGGTAGCAGAGACGTTAATCAACGCAGCGGCTGGTCACAAGATCTTAAGTTTCATGGATGGCAATGCTGGTTACAACCAAATTTTTATGGCTCCAGAAGACATACACAAAACTGCATTCAGAGTCCCAGGTTCGGTGGGGTTATTCGAGTATGTGGTCATGACGTTTGGACTAAAGAATCTTTGGCGCCACATACCAGGGCCATGAATTATATTTTCCACGACCTGATCGGCAAGCTGGTGGAAATCTACATTGACGACGTGGTGGTCAAGTCTGCTTGCGCAAGGGCACTTGGGCGATCTACAACGTCTGGACCGAACCGAACAAGAAAGTTCGGCGAGGATGAATCAAAGAAGTGTGCCTTGAATGTAACGGTCGGTTCACGGGTTTCTTGGTCCATGAGCGGGATTGAGATCGGCTCAAGAGTAAGGAGGCGATACGAACAATGAAGCCACCCACTACAAAGAAAGAGCTGCAGTCTCGCATCGGCAAGATCAACTTCGTCAGACGATTCATCTCTAACCTGTCATTAATGATATAGTCGTTCATGGGTCGCGTGAAAATTAAAGCTGACGAGGAATTCCGCTGGGGGGCAGAACAACGGGCCTTCGACGAGATCAAAGAATATCTGACAAAGCCGCCAGTGTTAGTTCCACCCCAGCCAGACAAACCGTTCTACATTTACTTGTCAGTGGCTGACACGTCCATCGCCTCAGTGGTGGTACAAGTGCATGATGGGCTAGAGCGAGTCGTGTTCTACATAAGCGAAGGATCTTTGGGCCTTGAGACGAGGTATCCGATATCGACAAGTTGTGCCTCTGTTTGTTTTTTACATGCACCAAGCTGCGCCACATCTTGCTATCAGCAGAAATCATCATCATATGCAAATCAGACGTCATAAAGCACATGCTGTCGGCTCCTATGTTAAGAGGCCGGCTGGGCAAATGGATGTTTGCATTGTCAGAGTTTGACATCCGGGATCAACCCGCGAAGCGATTAAGGACAGGCCCTGGCTGATCTTATCGCTGAAAGGATCAACACTAACATAGCCGCACTGTCCATAAGAGCGTGGGCTATGTTTTTCGACGGATCAGTTTGTGACGATGGCTGCGGCATCGGTATTTTACTCGTGTCGCCCCGGGGGGCAACATTTTCCTTCTCCATCAGATTGTCTACCTCTCTCACTAACAATGTAGCAGAGTACGAGGCGATATGCAAGGGGATGGAGTTACTCCTCGGGAGGCGAGCAGTGGAAATTTTTGGAGACTCCAAGTTGGTGATTTCCCAGCTCACGGAGGACTACAAGTGCGAGAGCGAGTCCCTCTTCCCATTATGGCTGCACTGCCGCGAGCTGATGACGCAATTCCGGTACATCAACTTCACTTGGATCCCACGAGCGCAGAATACCGAGGCAAATGATCTTGCACAGATGGCTTCAGGCTATAAAGAGGCAGAGGAGGGAGCCGATATTCAGTCTGACTCTTGAAGCCGGCGATCGAGAGCCGATATCTTCAATTACTTGAAGGATTCGGCTCGGGGGGCACCTAAACGGATAAGGTACAGAGCCATGAAGTATGTGCTTATTGGGGACGAAATGTTTTACAGGACCCTGGAAGGATTATTGCTCAAATGTCTGGGAACAGCCGAGGCTAATCGGCTCCTACACGAGGTACATGAAGGCGCCTGTGGGACTCACCAGTCGGCTCATAAGATGAAGTGGTTGATCAGGAGATCAGGGTTTTATTGGCCTACCATGCTCGAGGACTGTTTTAAGTACTACAAAGGGTGTCAAGCATGTCAGATATTTGGAAAAATCCAGATGGTACCCGCATCAGCAATGAATCCCATCATCAAGCCTTGGCCATTCCGAGGTTGGGGCATGGACATGATCGGCAAGATCAATCCTCCGTCAAGCAAGGGCCACATGTGGATCTTGGCCATCACAGATTATTTTACCAAGTGGGTGGAAGCCGTCCCTATGAAGTCAGTAAGTTCAAAAGATGTCATCGATTTCGTGAAAGAGCACGTCATTCATAGGTTTGGGATTCCCCAGACTATCACAACCGATGGAGGTTCGGTTTTTATTTCTCACGAGTTCAGAAAGTTCTGTGAGGACACAGGGATTAAGCTGATACGGTCATCTCCATACTACGCTCAAGCAAATGGGCAAGCTGAGGCGTCAACGAGTCTTATCAAGCTGATCAAGAGGAAAATCGATGAGCACCCTAGGCGTTGGCATGAGGTTTTATCGAGGCTTTATGGGCTTATCGCATGTCGTGCCATGGGGCGATAAAACCTCCGTACCATCTGGTCTATGGGCAAGAAGCCGTATTGCCTTGGGAAATTATGGCTGGATCGAGACGTGTTACTTTTCGTAATGAGCTAACGGTGAAGAATATGCAGCTTTGATGAGTGACGATGTGGAAGATGTGGTGAGCTTAGGCTATGGTCGCTGAGGAAATAAAGAGAACAAGGCTAAAGTAGCTCGTGCTACAACAAGAAGGTGAAGCCAAAGGAGTTCCACGTTGGAGATGGTATGGGAAGTGTGTTGCCCTTGGGTACTAAGGACGCAACATATGGTAAATGGTCTCCAAATTGCGGGCCGTACAAAAGGTCGACCAAGTTTTAAGAGGAAGCAGCGTACATGCTTGAGCGGTTGGACGGTGAAAAAATTTCGATGGCGATCAATGGCCAGCATCTCAAGAAGTATTTTCCAAGCATGTGGGATATGGGACAATAAAAACTTGAGGGGCCGATACGTGAGATCGGCTAAATCGATTGGCAGTAAAATATGGGGGCCGACGTTGAAAATCGGCCGAATAAAAAAAAACGCCTGCACATGCAAGCTACTGAGGAAATGCCTTGAGGGGCTTCGTCATCATCATCCTTGTTGGTCAATAGTTGTTCGTTCAGGGCACATTTTTCGATGGGCAATTGAGGTTTGGATCGCCCGTTTTGAAAAAAAGAAGGACACAGGTCGCCTATTTTGAAAAAGGGTCGCAGGTTACCGTTTCAGACCAAGAAATGGCCGTTGTGATGTGTTAAAGATTCAACTGAAGGTTGACCCTATCAAACGTTTTTTAGAAGGAGCCGATGGGTGGTCATCGGCTTTGTGCAATTTAACTTGTTTGACTATATGCATGCAGCATGATGAAAGCCGATACAGTGTCATCGGCTTATGGAATATCGACCTGTTTCGGTTATCGGCAAAATTGAAGCAAAAGGGAGCAACATTTGGGAAACAGAGTTTCATTCATTCAAAAGATCATTGCTTACAGGATGATCGATTACAAAAGGGGCCTGCTACTGCTACGGCCATTACTACTGATTCCTAATCTAACCCGAGGTCGTCGTCGCCGCCGCCATCCTCTTCATTGTCTTCGCCTTGCTCGGCGTCGTCCTCATTCTTCTTCTTTGAAGGCCAGGAACCTCTTTCCTCGTCGTCATCTTCGAGATCCTCGCTGGACCCGTGGCGGAAGCGCTTCGTCGGCGGATACCCGTCGGAGGAGGTGTCCTCCTCGATTCCTCCTCCTCGGCGGAAGTCGACGCCTCCCGACCGATTGTCGTCATCTTGTCCGCCTCCAGCTCCCGTCGGCGAGGCGAAGGTTCTCTTCGCCGTCTGTCAGGACGATCGCCGTCCTCGACCCGGGGCAAAGTCCCAACCTCTCGTCCCACCATTGTGGGGCGAGTGTGTATCTTTGTCGGCGGGTGCTCGAGTTGGTTCGCGATCCGAGGCTATTGGGCGTGGGAGGACAGATCGGAGGAAGCGAGAGGAGGCCATGGCGAGAAAGAGGTTTTTTCGGTGGAGAAAGAGGGTTTTCGCTACGGAGGAAGATGGGGACTGTGAACTGTTCAGCGGATTTAAATAAAGAGGAATAGTGAAGAAAGCGGTTCAATGCCATAGCAGTTTCCCAGTTACCTGCCAAAATCGTCAAATCATGCACTACGGAGGAGTTGAGAAGACAGGGCATCATGATGAAGGGGTGGCGTGACGATCCTTACGCCCGCAGCGTTACGCGTCTGCGTAACCCGATAGAAAAAAAAAAGAGGAAAACCCAGGAGAAGAAAAAACACACAGAGTGGTTTTGGAATTATCATTGCCAAAACCAGGGGGGCATGTGTTATCACCATATTTTGGCCAAAGATGGAGATGGGCCATGATCAAGATGGGCTTAGAAGAGACATATATTCAAGGTGTTGTTGGATCGGCCTAGTGCGTAAATTTGGGCTGAATTGCCCGTGTATCTTGTATCATAGTAGGATTCGTGTTTGTTTAGGTTCCGTTTATGTTTAGGTAAAGATAGAGTTGTAGAGTTATTCCAAAAGTAGAGAGTCTCCGGACTATAAATATGTACCTAGGGTTATTGAGAAAAGGAGGACAATCACGTTCACAACAAACACAATCTCGGCGCATCGCCACCCCTTGTTTCTAGGGTTTTTCTCGGGTAAGTGCCATGCTGCCTAGATCGCATCTTGCGATCTAGGCGATATTCTATCGTTATCCGGTGTTACTCGTCTGAAGCCTTGTTGATGGCGAGTAACACCTTTACCACAGATTTGTTAGAGCTAGCATCGATACTTTTACTATGATTGCTTATTTATGCTACCTCTAGCTATATCGCCGTCTTTGCACCTTCTCCCGGGTGTGAAGGTGGCATCTTGCTTGATTTCTGCTTAGTCGATTTGATCTGTTATAGTTGTGCCTTGTTCATCAAGGTTTAGTTTAATATCTGCGTGATTAGGCCTCACAAACGGGTTGAACGATCCGGTAATACGTAAGGTATGGTTTATTGTGTAGGGGTTCGTAGCATGGAAAACAAAAATTTTCTATCGCATACAAACAAACAAGCCAAGATCTATCTACTAGATTGTAGCAACGAGTCGATGGTATAACTTACCCTCGAAGATTCCAAAGTTTTTATGAGAGAGATTCTGCGTGTGATGTGGTGTACAAAGGTCTTCCGATCTCAAGATCGTAGACGATCCTTCAAGACCTTCCTCTCCTTGTTCCAAAGAGCAGCGGGTTGTAGCACTGAGATCGTATGGTGGAGCTTATGAGAGAGGCTATTAGTGGTCTAATTAGACACACCAATTAGAAGGCTCTAAACCAATTAGAAGGCTCTAAACCGCTCTAAAGCAATTAGAAGCTCTAAACCAAAACGGCTCTAAACCGGAGATCTAGAGTAGAAAGTTATGTGTCTCTAGGAGCCCTGCCCTCCTTTTATGGGAGGGGGTCATGGCGGAGGAGTCCCTCGGAGGAGTCCAACTCCTCCTCCAGTTGGTTCAACTCCTCTTGCTTGTTTCCCACAATTTCTTGTTTTGGCTTGACTTTCAAAGGACATTTGACTTTGTTTTAGGATTCAATTTAATCCTTTATTTGGGACAGCAAGAACACTTAGTACATGATGCAATCATTCAATGAGCAATGACACATTCATACCCTTCCCGACAATCGAACCTTCTAGAACATTCCCGAGAAAACACCGGAATCATTCCCGAACTCCGACTTTCCTTATATGAATCTTATTCTCCGGACCATTCCGGATCACCTCGTGATATCCCGGATCCCATCCGAGACTCGAACAACATTCGTCTCTTTCTCATAATACCATAACTACTCAAACAACGAATCCTTAAGTGTGTCTCCTACGGTTCGTGAATTATGGACATGATCGAGACACTTCTCCAACAATAACCAATAGAGGAATCTGGAAATTCATATGGCTCCACATATTTCTACGATTACTTTGCGATCGAATGAACCACTTACATACGATACCAATTTCCCTTTGTCTCACGATATGTTACTTATCCGAGGTTATGATCGTCGGTATCTCGCATACCTAGTTCAACCTAGTACTCTTTTCTCGTTCCTGATATGTGATCCCTTGTGACCAAGTCACATGCTTGCAAGCTAATTGGATAACATTCCGAGAGGGCCAGTATATCTATCCGCCATATGGATGGACAAATCCACTCTTGATCCATGTGTTTCAACCAATACTTTCCTAACACTCAATGCCACTTTTATAGCCACATTACGGTGTGGTGTTTGATGACATCAAAGCATCCATCCAAGGTGATATGCATGATCTCATGGTCGAAGGAATTAGGTTACTATGTATCGAAAGCATATAGCAATTGAACTATTGAAATGACTTGATCTTTATGCTACGCTTATCTATAGGAGTATGTCCATCACATCATTCTCCTAATGATATGATCCTTGTTAATAACATCTCTATGTTCATGATCGAAACCATGATCATATATTAACCAACAAGCTAGTTTAACAAGAGGCTATACTAGGGACTCTTATTTTGGTTACAAATCACACAAGTATTAATGTTTCCGTTAATACAATTATAGCATGGTATGTAAACATTTATCATAAGTGTGAAGATATGATAATAACTCACTTTATTATTGCCTCTTGGGCATATCTCCAACAGTCTCCCACTTGCACTAGAGTCAATAATCTAGTTTCAAACCTTTGTGTATATAACACCTATGGCTTTCCTGTTGTATGTACACTTTTGCTAGTGGTCAATCGATTCTCGGATCCCGACTTTCCCGTGTGTAATTGCATGTCTTTGCGTCTCTCATCACTCATTCTCTAATGAGATGGCTTTGTATAAATTTGGTCTTTCGGTGTGACCTTTAGCTCTTTGGGGTTAAAACATGTTGATAATATTGTCGCACAATATATCTTCATAGTATTATCCATGAACTACACCTAGTTTGATAACAAACTACTTGACACAAATGCCCTCTTTTGCTAAAATAGCAGTTATATACTTTTTGTTGTAGTATCACAATGTCTTAACTTTGGAACTCATCCAAATCCATTATGGAACTCACTTTCCATTATATTGTGCCACCTTAGTTTAGATTGAGATAAACTTAATTTGTACTTTGTGACAAAACTAGTATCAATGTAGTACTTTTACAATGAACTAACCATCTATTTGTCACTTCTACAAACAATATATTCTTAGTTCTTCCAAAAGATCATAAGAATATCCTTACTATTGTCCAATGATCATCTTCCTAATCATTCGTATATGCTCATAATATTTAGAGCATAGGACATATCTGGATTTGTACATATCACAAGATGATTGATATAAATACTCTTTGTGATTTCATACATCAAGTATCAATCTATACTTGATTATTTGTTTCACTTTACCAAATGTCAATACACTTGAATATATCATCAACATTGAACTCATTCAATCCTTTACGTGTGACAAGAAACTTTCTTGTAGTTTCTATATTGAACTCATTCAATATCTTGTCTATGTATACGGCATAACCATATTAGCATCTATTGATGCTAAATATTTGTTTTGCCTAAGTCTTTCATCGGGATGAAATTCTTAATATGTGTTAATAAAAGATACATTATTTCCAATCAACAATATGTCTTCCACATAATGTATTAGAAACATGTCTTAGCGCTCCCACTTAATTTCTTGCAAATGCAAGCATCTTCATTGTCTCATGAAATTAAACTCTTTTAACAGTTTCATCATAGTGAAGATTCCAACTATGCTCACTTCAACCATTGAAGTTTGCATATGCTTTTAGCATCCTTTGAATTAACAAAACCCTATGGACGTGTTATGCACATGTCCTAGGTAACGATTCTATTAGAAGAACTTGTTTTGTTTATTCAACTACCATATAACAAATTATATGTAGTGGTTGCTACATTAATCCGTCTAGACTAAATATCACTATGAAAGATCAAATCTTGTCATAGTCAATCTTTGAACATTTTGTGAACTCTTTCCCAACATGTCGACTATTTCATAGATGTGAAACATCCATGTCTATTTCTTTATAGATCCGCACACAACTATAAGGTCTTACACCTTTCTCGAGGGTCCTTCAAGTTCAAAACTTGATTTTCGTGTATGGAACTATCACGGATTTTATGGCTTCAAGCCATTTTCCATCATCGCTTCTTTGCATGTAGTCGGTTCATTATTCTCAAATAATGATTCAACCCTCAAATCTTGGTATTTGATTGTTTATACTTGTTTCAATAGGAACTTTAGATCTCGTGACCACAACCTTTTGAGGCACGTGAGCCATGAGCATTGTGCCTCCAAACACTTTTCATATAGCTAAGGTTCTCTCAACCTTATCAAAGTTCTATTGTCCTCCACTTAACTTTTCACGAAAAATTCCTTCTTAAAGAAACTTGACGTTCTAAGCGACAAACACTTTTGTCTCCTGTTTATGGAGAAATACTTAACAAGAGATTCATCCGACTTTGGTTGCAAACATCTTTCTTATGTATAACATACCAATGTTTAAGAAAGGACTACTTGGGTTTTATCCCAAACCATAACCTTATATGGTGTCATTTCAACGGATTATGATGAAGCTCTTTTAGGTGGGCGGTGGGAAAGAATCTCTAAAGCTTTTAATCTTTAAAATACAATGGCAATTTTATGAATTACACCTTTGATCTCACCATGTCAAACAAGGTTTAATTACATATCTCGAATGCTCCATACTCTTATGGTGTTTGGAAATGCAAATCCACGAACAATTCCTTAAATCTTAGGTATTATGCTAAACTCTGAACTCAAATATCTCCCTTTATGATCTTATCATAAACTATTTATATTTTTGTTACAATGATTTTGCACTTCATCTTGAAAGTCCTTGAACCTTTCAAATGTTTCACACTTCATCCTTATTAAGTAAATATTCATATATTCACTCAAATTTTCGGAGAAAGCATATGAAGTTGAAATCCATCGCTCTTGACTACACATAATGGACTTCAACAATATGTACAAATTCCAATAAGCTAGTCTTTCGTTCCCTTTTGGCCTATGAACGAAGTTTTAATTATCTCTAGGAAAGTTTCACAAGCGTCATTTGATCAAAATCAAAAGACTCCAAAATTCCATACATATGGAGTTTCTTCATGTTTTCTTTCAAATATAATTTAAGCGATGTCACTTCCTAAGTGATCTTTTCAATCAATTTGTCTTTCGACATCTTTAGCATTAGCTTTATGGATGTGATTTTTCAACGAGATTTGTGAATCATCCATCTTTTATGGATTACGGCAATTATTTGAACAACCCTTTTGTTCTCATAACACCGATAAAACAAATCTTGAAGGCAAGCTTTGATGTTTAACGAGCAACACAATAACCCTTTATTTTGTTCTCGATGAACATCATCACATATTCTTTGCTAGTTACTTAGGCCATTGTAGTTCATGAATTGTGTTGTTTCGTAATTCACACCAACAAATTCAAGATCAAATACTTAAGAACCACATTGTTTAATAAGCAAAGAATATATCCATAACATGTATATCATCTATATACTTAAATTGAACAATTCTAATCTTTTCTTTTCTCCCATATATTTATGAGATTCTCTTTTCTGTTTGAAAGAATCTATCAATATCAATAGTGGAGTCATACATATGACACATATAGTCCAAACGTGTATAGTTAAATACCAATGTCTTTGGACTTGCACTTTGAAGTAGATCACCATCATCAAATGTTTGGTGTTCTTTCAAATTCCTTTATTTAGTAATCTTCTTGGTGTAGTAAACATTTTACCTACATCAAATATTCACCCTTATTATGGATTAATCCATGATGCTACTTTAGCTATAATGTTGCTCTCCAAAATCTTTTGGAGGATTAGGACAACTAGTGTCTCCAACCTTTTTGCAAATTCTCATCAAATATGAGAACATGACTTTGCATCAAATATGAGAACATGACTGCATATTATACTCTATCATGTTGCAACCAAAACTTTGTTTCAGATATCACAATATCTTCCACACATCATGGTTTAAAACAACTTTCAGATCCTAGATAACCTTGATATTAAGAGAATCCTTTGAATATCAAGAATCGTGGAGACAAACATGATACTTATATACTAACATTGGAATTTTACTCTTGTTTTAATACCAATTATTAAACTTCATGGAGTAACCGAACTTACAAAGTTTGCAATAGGACTTTTAAACTTTAGATTAACACTTCAAAACAATACGATACCAAGTAACTAACCAGAATTCTATAGCTCTATCATCTCAATTATAACTAAGCGCAAGGTGGTAAACGGATGCCAATGACTACAACAACTATGCAAATTCACTTTGATTTAGTTTATGATAAATTGAGTTCTAATTAATAATTAAATTAATCTAGGTGAACTCCACTCAAAACAATATCCCTCACATTGTTTTAGTGATCACGAACCAAATCCACCACATCAAAACCGATCATCACGAGAGTTGATATAGCTTCAATGGCGAACAATCGACATGTTCATCATATCTACTATATGACTCATGCTCTACCTTTCAATCCGTGTTCACGAGGCCATATACACATGCTAGGCTCGTCAAGATCAAACCTTAGTTTACGCATGAGCAACCGCTTGCTCACGTTGTATACACTTGCGAATCTAGCACACCGATCATCACGTGGTGTTTGAAACAACAAGCTTTAGCAACTAAGGGTGAACACTTTATGATTTGAAATTCATGTGCATGAGGGATCATCTTATAATGCTAACTAAGCAATACAAGATGCATAAAGGATTAACATCACATGCAATTCATAATATGTGATATGATATGGCCTTTTCTTCTTTGTGCTTCCGATCTCCATCTTCTAGCGAACATGATCTCCATCATCACCGGCATTGCATCAAGGTCAATGACGCTACTCCATGGTTGTCGCCCTTCAACTATTACAACTACTTTGAATAGACACGGGTCTTAACATAAATTAAAGACAACCATATGGCTCCGTTGTCGACTTACAATAAGGAACATTGCATACATCAAATACAATCACAATCATGGCCATATCACATCATCAGACACCCCAAAACAAAGTTAGCGCCTCTACTTTCTTTGCATATTTTACGTGGTTTGGGGCTTTCAATAAGTGTCGTTCTAACTTACGAACAAGAACCACAACATTGATACTAGCATTGTTGATCACCCGTTGTAAATTGGATCTTAACTATGCTAGGAGAAACATGCACATAAAGCCACTTATGCAATACAAGTTACATGTTGCGTGGAGCAAGTCTCATGAACGATGTCATGTAAGGTTAGCCCGCTTCATCCCAACATACCGCAAGATACAAAGTACACAAGAAGCAATCGACAATAAAAGCATCAACGCCAATGACCATTGTGTTCTACTGATCTACATATAGACACGGCTCGATACCATCGATGGTATAACTTACCCTCGAAGATTCCAAAGCGTTTAACGAGCAGATTCTCGTGGGTGATGTAGTCGCATTCTTCCGATCTCAAGATCGTGTGACGATCCTTCAGACCTTCCTCTCCCTTGTTCCGAGGTTGTAGCACTCTCCTCGCGATTCCGTAGAGGGAGATCCGTATGGTGGAGCTTATGAGATGCTATTAGTGGTCTAGTAATTAGACACACCAATTAGAAGGCTCTAAACCAATTAGAAGGCTCTAAACCGCTGGCTAAAGCAATTAGAAGCTCTAAACCAAAACGGCTCTAAACCTGAGATCTAGAGTAGAAAGTTATGTGTCTCTAGGAGGAGCCCTCCTTTTATGGGAGGGGGTCATGGCGCCAGGAGGAGGAGTCCTGAGTCCAACTCCTCCTCCGTTGGTTCAACTCCTCTTGCTTGTTTTGGCTTGACTTTCAAAGACATTTGACTTTCTGTTTTAGGATTCAATTTAATCCTTTATTTGGGACAGCAAGAACACTTAGTACATGATGCAATCATTCAATGAGCAATGACACATTCATGTACCCTTCCCGACAATCCGAACCTTCTAGAACATTCCCGATGAAAACACGGAATCATTCCCGAACTCGGACTTTCCTTATATGAATCTTATTCTCCGGACCATTCCGGATCACCTCGTGATATCCGGATCCCATCCGAGACCAACAACATTCGGTCTCTTTCTCATAATACCATAACTACTCAAACAACGTCGAATCCTTAAGTTGTCTCCCTACGGTTCGTGAATTATGCGGACATGATCGAGACACTTCTCGAACAATAACCAATAGAGGAATCTGAAATTCATATGGCTCCCACATATTTCTCGATTACTTTGCGTCGAATGAACCACTTACATACGATACCAATTTCCCTTTGTCTCACGATATGTTACTTATCCGAGGTTATGATCGATCTCGCATACCTAGTTCAACCTCGTGATAAGTACTCTTTTCTCGTTCGTGATATGTGATCCCTTGTGACCAAGTCACATGCTTGCAAGCTAATTGGATAACATTCCAAGAGGGCCCAGTATATCTATCGTCATATGGATGGACAAATCCCTCTTGATCCATGTGTTTCAACCAATACTTTCCGAACACTCAATGCCACTTTTATAGCCACCTGTTTACGGGTGGTGTTTGATGACATCAAAGCATCCATCCGTAAAGGTGATATGCATGATCTCATGGTCGAAGGAATTAGGTTACTATGTATCGAAGCATATAGCAATTGAACTATTGAAATGACTTGATCTTTATGCTACGCTTATCTATAGGAGTATGTCCATCACATCATTCTCCTAATGATATGATCCTGTTGTTAATAACATCTCTATGTTCATGATCAGGAAACCATGATCATATATTAACCAACAAGCTAGTTTAACAAGAGGCTATACTAGGGACTCTTATTTTAGTTTACAAATCACACAAGTATTAATGTTTCCGGTTAATACAATTATAGCATGGTATGTAAACATTTATCATAAGTGTGAAGATATGATAATAACTCACTTTATTATTGCCTCTTGGGCATATCTCCAACATATTGATCCTAGAGGGGACGTTCCGGGAATTGACGTTATGTTGGTTTTTAGGCCTTCTCTAGGATCGGTTTTCTACTATCTTTCGTATCTATTAGGCTCAACTACGCGTGGGACGTTCCGATTGCGTGGTGAAAACACCAAACTATCGTAGATCGATTTAGCTTGTAGTAATTAAGCAAAACCCCATGTTATCATAGATCCAATGCAGAGCCATGGGGATAATCGGCTCCGAAAGCCGATTTACAGGGAAACCTGGGAGCCGATCACGGCTCGAATTTTACGTATACTTGTTTACCGTGCAGGAAACCAATCGGAACAATCCATCACCTTCCTGACCAGGTATAGGTCAGGTGCATCTCGAACCAAGACAGGACGCGTGCGTGCCGGAAGATTTGCGGGCCGTTGACCGAGGGACCAGGGCCCACCAGCCGCTCCTGGGAGCCTCCCGGCTCTTCGTGTTGCTCGTCGCTGCCCGCCGGTGAGTTTTGACAGGCAACAATTATTTACTGGGAGTCAGCAGAACCGAGCTGTCACGGGGAACGCTTTCAACACCTATTGGATATCTCATCTAGTTGATACTTTGCTCTTTTGCTTACGGATGTCGACGATGTGAAATAAAAGGAGAGGTTGTGATTTCATGGAATTTATACATTGTGTTAGAGAAATGCCTGGGCTGCTAGCCTAAGCCATGCTATGGGAAAGCTCATGTACCATGTGCAAGGGGTACCCCATTGGCGGTTCTCGATGATATGTATGTATTTACAATGACAAGAACTTTCAGGTGACCAAAGTTGAGTAGCATGCGGAGCGACCCTCGTACTCAAGGGACTTGGGATTTCCAGTCTATGGTCTGTCAAGCATATGATTCAGAGTGGACCTCACTTTCACCTTAACCACATGAAGATGCCTATGATAGGGGCAATGAGAGCTCAAAGCTAATGAGTACCTTCCTTTCAGCATTGGGAAGCCTTTCAAACCTGTCAAAACCATTTTCACAATTTTGTCACCACTTATTCTATGAGCACTTTCTTGAGAGCATAGTTGTCATTCTTTTGATTGTTCCAAAACTTGGTTAATTATGTCATGACGTTGATGCTTGTATCTCTAATATCTTTATCTCTAGTCTTCATGTGAACTTCAGAGGTGTCCCAGCATTTATATTGTGCTCTTCAAACAAAGGCAAGCGAGATACCACTCTATCATACCTTATTATGAGCATTGCAATGTTGCTTATGTTTATGTTTCATTCTACTTATTATTATGGAATTGGTTTCTCTACATAGCTTGCAATGACCGTTGAGTAGACTTAGTTGCATACTCCTTATTATGAATTGTCTAAGAATCTACACTTGTGCTGAGAATATATACATCATCTGAAGCAAAGTATTCGTGAAAGTTCTTTTATCGCACTCAGTTTTCAACTGAATTGCTTGAGGAAAAGCAATAAGCTAAGCTTGGGGGGAGTTGATACGTCCAAAATGTATCTACTTTCTCGAACACTTTGCTATTTTTTATCCTCTAAACTTGTGTGATTTGGATACAACTAACACGGACTGACATTGTTTTCAGCAGAATTACCTTGGTGTCTTGTTTTTGTGCAGAAAATAAACTTTCAGGAAAAATCCCGGAAAATATGCCAAAAATTATATTTCACCATAAGACCCACAGAGCCATAAGGAGAGACGGAGGGGATGCCTGGGGAGCCTAGACCCACCCCAGGCGCGGACCCACCTGACCCCGCGCCTAGAGGGGGTGCTGCCTCCCTAGGCACCTCCTCGGCCTCCCTCTACGCCTAAAAGTTGCCTTTCGACCTAAAAACTGAGGGGGGTTCGATAGTTTTCCAGAAAGAGTTCCGCTCCGCCGCCACCACCACAAACCAAGATTCGGATCTAGAAACTCTGTTCTGGCACCCTGCTGGGACGAGGTATTTGGAGAGGATCATCGCCATCGTCATCACCTACGGATCTCCATCAATCAACGATGTTTCCCTCATCGATGAGTGAGTAATCCCCTGTTGTAGGCTTGGGGATGGTAGGGATTGGATGAGTTCTATCATGTAATCGAATAAGATCTGTTAGGGCATAATGCCTAGTATCTCTATTAGTGCTATTTGACTTTGTTGCAACTTGTTGTGCTTAATGATTATCACTAGGGCCTGAATGCCATGATCTCAGATCTAAACTTACTATTGAATCATTATGATAATATTGTTTATGATCTTATCTGCAAGTTGTGTACACATATCATTGTTTGGATCCAAAGGCATCAAAGTGATAATAATTGGGACAACCGGAGGGGATGGATGTGGTGTGAGGATCACATGTGTTCATGGAGTGTTAATGCTTTGCTCCGGTGCTCTATTAAAAGGACCACCTTAATTGTCAGTAGTTCCCTAGAGGCCACGCTGCCACGGGCTGGCTGGACAGAAGATGTTGTGCAAGTTCTCATTGCGAGCACGTATGACTATATTTGGAGCACATGCCTAGGATTCTTTAGTACATGGATGCTTGTTATTATTTATCTGCAATGCCCTAGATCTTGAAGTTACATGTTTAGACTCGTCCATGCAACGCCCGTCCATCCATCCCTATGCCTACCGCACTCGAATCCTACTGTTACCATTACTGTTACTATTGCTCTTGTTTCATTGTTGCTATTACTATTGTTGTTGCTTTGTTGTTACTGCTGATGATGCTTTGATGTTGCTACTGATAAACTTCTGTGAGCAAGAACTATTTCCATGTGCAGCTGAACTGACAACTCAATTGTTAAGGATTGCAAGTATTCTTTGGCTCCCCTTGTGTCGAAACAATAAATTGGGTAATACTACCCGCGAAGACTGTTGCGATCCCCTATACTTGTGTGTCATCAGTGTGGCCCTCGTATTCAAGGGACTTGAGATTGCCAACTTGTACTTTGTCAAGCATATACTCCATAGTTTGTTCACTTTAACCTTGTCACATTCCAAAATTTTCCAAATTTTGAAATGTGAAAAATAAATAAACAAAAGAATTAATTGTTGAAATTTAGGGTGAAAAGAATTTTTTTGCTTTTAAATGGAAACATCAAAACCTTTCTTGCACAAATTTAAATGAAAAGGGAATCCAACAAAATTTCAATCAAGTGAAATGCATTCATCAATGAATGTATCTTGAAATTTAAACACTTGGAAAAGTTAAATCAAAATCCCAAATCTTAATGAAAGAAATCATTTCCAAGATCTCTCAAAGACTATGGATTTGATCCATATAAAACGTTTAGCAACAAACATTTATAAATGATAAAAAAATGATAAATAAAAATATCATAAAACCATAGAAATTGGTTTCATTTAATTTCGAACCATGGATAAAAACTTATGAATTTAATAAGATAAAAGGAAATAATTTCCAAAGCTAATAAAGCTCTTAACTAAAATACATACCAAATCTTGGGAAAAATAATACTAAAAGGATTTAAAAGGATAAACAAATATTAAATAAAATCATACAAATTGGAATCACCAATTTTGGAATTATAAATAAAAAGATATGGATTTTATAAGATAAATAAATAAATAAGGAATATTTATAAAGACAAATTAAATCTTGGCCAAATCCTTAAACAAATGAAAGTATTAAATAATAAAAAGAAATAAAAGATTATTTAAATAAAACTATATGGGATTTGAACCATATTCAAATTTTATTTAAATAAAGACAATTTCCTAAACTAAATAATAAATCCCAAGAAAATTATTTAGAAGACAATTTAAAACTTGAATTAAATCCATCAGAAAATGTAATAAATATAATCCTAATAAAATAAAGGAATAAAGATTATTCAATTAAAATTTTATGGTCTTTAACTAAATTCAATTCTATTTGAATGAAGACAAAATCCCTAATATAAATGGTTAATTAAATCATGAGAAAATAATAAATTGGAATTTGCCAAAGTGGATTAAAAGTTATTTAATTAACTTAAAAATAATAAAAGATTTATTTGAATAAAATTTATATGGGTTAAAACCATATTTGATTTTATTTGAATAAAGAAAAATGCCCAATTTAAATGGATATTAAATCATGTTAAAATGGATATTAAATCATGTTAAATCATTAATACATTAATGAATAAATGAAACATAAAGAAAAGGTTTGCTAAAAATTGGAATTCAAATAGAAGTTTGAAAATATATTTAAAATCTTATTTAAATAAAGTCAAGTGTCTAATTTAAATAAAAAGATAAATCTTAAAAATAATAAAAGAAAATATTCTAAATGGACTTTAAAACACATTAAATAAATAGTAGTAACCTACTAAAAAGTTTTGATAGTTATTTGTTATTCAAACAAGTTTTTGAATCATTTGAATAAATTCAAAACAGAAAAAGTATAGAAAACAAAGGGAGAAAAAATAAAAATAAGCAACCCAGCCCAACTAACCAGGCCCAGTAGCCAGCCCACCTCTCTCCACCTTACCGAAATGTTTTCTCACTCGCAGACGAATCCCCTCAGTCACTGACAACGCTGCCCCACCATCGCCCCGTCATCGTCATCAACCTCCCGCTGACCCCGCCCCTCTTCTCTCATGGTCGTTTCTGCCGCGATGAATTCTCGTCAATTCGCATCAAATGGCCAATTAATTCCTCCCAGTGACCACGCATACTTAATCGCCTAGTCCTCTTCTACCTTTCCCCTCATTCGCCACACCCTCTCTGCCCCTAGGCTGCCCGAATTGCTCACCCGAACACCCACTGCTCCGACGAGCTTTCCCAGCGAATTCCGGTGAACCACTACCTCCCCTTGCCTCCTAGTTACCACGGGAATGTTCCCCATCTCCCTACGCACCTACCAGTACCTTCCTCTCACCCGCGTGTGATCCATAGTATCGGAAACAACCTCGCCCGAGCACCGCTGTCGTTTGCATCCGCTTCGACGACCCTACTGGTAAAACTCGACTACCCCCTCCTCTCTGGTTGATACTCGCATGTTCAGCATTCTTGCGCGCATCTAACTGCATCATTCGTTTGCCTTGGCGTGCACCGTGGCCTCGCCACCGACGACATCAGAGCGTGCCCGTCACAGGAGCTTCTCCGGCGAGCGATTAACGTCAACACCGTGCGCCCCTTCGTCGAAGAAGACCACCCCAAGAATCAGTGCATCACGGCGAGTCTGGTGAGCAACATTCCTCTCTCGCTTCTTGTTTCGCCGGTAATGTCACCGCCTGAGAGCCGCCGCCGTCGTCCACCGTCGCTGGCGCCACCCATCTTAGGTCACTGTTTTGTCATCCGGTAGATTCAGATCGTAGGGATGCGATAGATCCACTTAAATGAAGGGGTATGTTAGATCTATACTGTGCGATCCCACTTAAATCCAACGGACTGTACTGACCGATCCGTGCGAACCATTATTTTCCAATAGGAGCACACCACGTGGCCTGCCTGATCTTTTAAAAACAGAAACTATCTTATTAGTTGTTTGAATTTGTAAATTCCATAACTTTTGATCCACACGTCCAAAATTTGTAAATTTTATATCATTGGAATCATCAAAAATAAACATTTGCAACCATTCCCTTAATTTGGCATTTTTCTTCAGGAAAATTGGTTGTTTATGCAGAAATATTTCTAGGCTTATTTAGAGTATAAAAATTATTCTAGAAATGATTTTTGAGTAAAATCTTTTGCAAATGGTTTGTTTTCAACCTACTGACCATAGAAACCAACTTTTGGATTTAAAAATATATTTTGTGATACTAAGGAATTATTCCTTGAATAAAATCATTTTTGGTAAAACAAAAATTGTTGATTATGTTTTAAAAATAATTTTTGAGTAAAACCTTTTGCAAATGGTTTGATTTAAACTCTCTGACCCTAAACACTAAGTTTTGGATTTAAAAATGTATTTGATTAACCCTAAAAAATTATTACTTTGATTAAAGGCATTTCTAGTAAAATAAAATGATGCTTTGATTTAAAAATGGTTTTTGTGTGAAACCTTTTGTAAATAGATTTGTTTTAAAACACTTTGACCATAAACATTAATATTTGTGTTTATAAATATATTTGGCAAACACTATAAATTGTTACTTTGATTTAAATCATTTCTAGCAAAACAAAAATGATTTAAATGGCCATTTCTATTAACTCGATTTTAAATGGGTTTGCCACTTTTATAAATAACAAATGGGTGTTTTAAAATGTTTATAGCCTATTATAAACCACCTTTCCAAATAAAACAATCTTTTGCATGCTTGCATGCATTGTTTTGTTTTCTTTATTTTATGTGGTGAATTGTTTGAATGCTATTTTGAATATTTTCTTGCTTGATTGAATTGTAGTGAACTTTGAAGAGTGTGACCATTTCAAGATCAAGGAGTGAATCTATATTCTCTGCAAAAAAGGCAAGTGGTGCTTCATACTTTTGTCCTATTATTTTCACTATGCATTAGTGATATTTTGAGTAGGACTTGCATGGAATTTTACTAAGTATGCTATGCCTTGGGAAATCCTAGTAGATGATGCTTTAGTAGAATTTTCCTAAGTTAAGATCACTACTACTATCATGCTTAGCTTATCTAGTAGAAAACAAGGGTGGATTATATTCATGCTATGAAATATTTCCGAGCGATCTACACAAACTAGAATAGGATTTTAAAGGAGAAATTCCTCGATTGGGTAAATTCTTGATACACCGGCTGTTTCTCTCTCGAAGTCAATGACTTGTGTTTTGTTTAATAAAAAAACTATGTGAATGAATCACCTGGGGGGGAATGGTGTGAATGGGTTATGTTGAGTGGTTACACAGGGCCCCATATTTATGTCCTACCCTAGTGTATCTCACTTGTGGAAAGCCACCCAGGAACAAAGAGATTTGAGATTTCAAATGTTGAGAAGCTTCAAGTGCAGCCACATGGCAATATGGGCTCTGCCTGGATCATATAGGTTGCAATAACTTAGCCAGATGGATAGTTGGTGGTAGGGGTGATAGGTTTGGGAACGCGTCCATTTTGGTCTAAGGGAAGGCTTCTGAAAGATCTTGTCTCGATGCATGTGGAGTCTTGTGGGGAAAGTGCACCACCTCTCGAGAGATTAAAATCTAAGTACTTAGCCGTGTCCCCGGCAATGGACAATTTGAGCATCAAGACATGGAAGCGATCAAGGATATCCTCATCCCATTTTCTAAGTTAAAAACTTGTGGGTGAAAAAGGGTAGAGGTTAACCAATTTTATTGGTTGTTCCTTGGGTGATTTTGACAAACAAAAACTTAGTTTTTTCAAATGATAAGGAAAATCTATTTTGAGAAAAGCAAGCCGAAGCTCCACTTATCCAAATGCATATAGAAGATAGATACCGCTATTCTACCATAGTATCACTTGCCAATACAACTCAAATGTATTTACCCTTGTGGTTGTAACTTATTATGTTGCAGGTTTGTTTGATGTTAGTGAAGTTTGTTGAATAGGATTACAAGTCTACAACCAACATGATTGCCTGTGGCACTTTGAAGATGAAGGACCCCATACTATACGGTTATTTCTGCTGCATTGTAATGAGATAGCCAAATGAGCTATGTAAGATGTAATGAATTATTTTATTCCTGGTTATAAAGTTGTATTATGACCTTTGTTTCTTGATATTATATCTTAAACTGTGGATGCTAGCTATTGATCCAGGGACTAGCATTGTAAACACAGGGATCTCTACCTTATCAAGGTTGGTACCTCTACAAACCTTAATCACTTCACGATGCTTATGATAGGGGTAATGAGGGCTGAAAGCTAACAAGTACCATAATTTTTGGAAGCTCTTTTTGAAACTTGAAATCCCTACTTCCATTTATGAAGGGCATTTATTCCATTATTATATTGAGTCTCCACCTTCTACCTTTAGGCACCATTAAGAGAGCATAGTTGTCATTCTTAGTTCTATGTGCAGTGTCCCAAAACTTATTGATTGGTGCATATTGTTGATATTGCTTGTTCTTGTGCTACTTGTATCTAGTCACTCTTATGAACTTTGAAGGTGACCTATGCATCTATTTGCTACTCTATGAGAGACAAGCTGAATGCCACTATGCCATGTTTTCTGTATGTGAAACAAACAAATGTTTTTCAATGCATGTTATTCATGATCTTTTTTTGTAGCCTTTCATGTTGCATGCATAGTTACTTTGTCTTACTATTAGAACTCCATCTTTCATGCACATGTTTAGAGTTCTTTGATCCCAGCTTTCAATGCTTGCAAATGGTTTGATCATGGTTTTGATGGTGCATGTCACCTAAAAAATGGTTTGGTTTTGGTTTGATCTTGGTTTTGATGGTTTGATCTTGGTTTTGATGGTTTTGATGAGTAGGAGTTAAGCTTGGGGATGCTCGATACGTCGGAAACGTATCTATAATTTTTGATGTTCCATGCTTGTTTACCATCTACTTTGTTTTGCTTCGTCCACACTTTGAGATGTTTTTATATGCTTCTTGGTACTAACCTGTTAACAAGTTGACACAGTGCTCGTTCCTGTTTTCTTCTGTTTTTGGTTCCAGAAAGGCAGAAAATCAATATTCTCAGAATTGGATGGGACAAAATCCAAAGTCAATATTTTACCGTGGGCAACACAAAGCCAGAAGACGAGACGGAGAAGGATCAGCATGGGGGCACATCCCTGGCCACGCGGATGGGCCCACCCCGCGCCTGGGAGGGTGCAGCCTCCCTGGTGGCCCCCTCGCTCGCCTCTACGCCTATAAATTCCCCCGATGCCGAAACCCTAAGTACCCAATAAATAGTCCACGAAACCGTCTGTAGCCGCCGCCACCATCATCCCTAGATCGGGGGGATCTGAAGCTCTTCCAGGCACCCTACCGGAGGGGAGATCATCCCGGAGGCCTTCTTCTTCATCATGCCAGCCTCCGGTATGAAGCGTGAGTAGTTCCACCTTGTACTACGGGTCCATGTAGTAGCTATATGGTTGTATCTCCTCCTTGTGCTTTCATGTATAGATCTTGTGAACTCCGTTCATGATCAAGATCTAATCTATTTGTAATCATGCATGTTGTGTTTGCGGGGATCCAATGGATATTGAGATTACTATGTCAGATTGATTAATGGTTTTGTCTATTTTGATTCTATCATGTCTGTGGTGTTTGTGATCTTGCATGCTCTCCGTTGTTAGTAGCTATCTTGGCCAAAGTAGTTGCTGGTGACTCCAATAGGGGGTATTTATGCTCGATAGAGGGTTTATGCCTCTAGTTTCCAAGGGAAGTAACAGAAATATCATCGGTTGTATATGTGTTGTTGCTACTAGGGAGAAAACAACGGTCTCTTGTTCATGGAACAAGTGGATTGTTTACCTTACACACTTTGCTTAAAGCAGTTGTCTGTTGCTGGCAAATTAATACTGGAGGGGGTTTGGATGATAACCCAAAGGTGGACTTCTATTCAGAGATGCAGTTGGATGGCGGTCTATGTATATTGTTGTATTTCCCAAACGAATCCCATAGGATCTTTTTGTCTAGTATTGCATTGTTATGCCTTGTTCAGTTCTTGTCAATTGCCCTGCTGTAATTTGTTTACCCTTCATGCCATGTTTGTTTATCTAAGGAGAGAACCTCTAGTGAACTATGGACCCCTGTCCAATCTTTACAAATGATACATCCTCCACTGTTACTGTTTACTTGCTGCAAACCATCATCACCTTCCACACCATACAGTTAATCCTTTGTTACAGCAAACCAGTGAGCTTGACAACCTCACTGTTTTGTTGGGGCAAAGTTTTGAGTTTGTGTTGTGCAGGTTTCCATGTTGCTTGGAACACCTTTGAGACGTTTCCTTCCTCCTACTGGTTTGATAACCTCGGTTTCTTACTGAGGGAAAACTTGCTGTCGTGATGCCTCACACCTTGCTCTTGGGGTATCCCGACGAAGCGCTTCCACGTTGAAGCAGCGCAACAAGACTTTTCCGGCGCCATTGTCGGGGAATAAAGAAAGAAGCTCCCACGTGAACAAGGCGTCATCAGTACGATATGGGGATGGTAGGGGTTGGATGAGTTCGATCATGTAATCGAATAAGATTGTTAGGGCATGGTGCCTAGTATCTCCATTAGTTCTATTTGACTTTGCTGCAACTTGTTGTGCTTAATGCTTGTCACTAGGGCCCGAGTGCCATGATCTCAGATCTAAACTTATTATTGAATCATTATGATAGTATTGTTTGTGATCTTATCTGCAAGTTGTGTACACATCATTTTCCGAATCCAAAGGCCCCGAAGTGACAAAAATTGGGACAACCGGAGGGGATGGCTGTGATGTGAGGATCACATGTGTTCATGGAGTGTTAATGCTTTGATCCGGTGCTCTATTAAAAGGAGCATCTTAATTGAAAGTAGTTCCCTTGAGGTCCCGCTAGAATGGGCTCGTAGGAAAAAAGATGTTGTGCAAGTTCTCATTGCGAGCACGCATGACTATATATGGAGCACATGCCTATGATTGTTTAGTACTTGGATGCTTATTCTTATTTATCTGCAATTTCCCTAGATCTTGAAGTTACATGTTTAGACTCGTCCATGCAACGATCGTCCATCCATCCATATGCCTACCGCGCTCAGATCCTACTGTTTGCTGCTACTATTACTATTGCTCTTGTTTTACTGCTGTTGTTGCTAGTACAAACTGTTGCTACTGATAAACTTCTATGAGCAAGAACTATTTCCAGGTGCAGCTGAATTGACAACTTAGTTGTTAAGGCTTATAAGTATTCTTTGTCTCCCCTTGTGTTGAATCAATAAATCGGGTAATACTACCCTCGAAGACTGTTGCGGTCCCCTATACTTGTGGGTCATCAAGACTATTTTGTGGCGCCGTTGTCGGGGAGCATAGCTTTATTTGTAAGTTCACTTGGATCTACTATTGTTCATTGTTGCTCCTTTCATCATGGGGAAGTCTCGTGATGGAAATTTTCCTATTTTACCATCCACTACAAGAAGATGTATTTTCCTAAACACCTCTGCTTCTCTTGATTCACCATTTGTTATAAGTAAGCTTGTCACACCACCACCACATACTCATGCTACACACACTGCTACTACTGCTGAATCTGAAACTTCTTTTGATACTCATGATGTTACTTCTACTATGCTTGATGTGAGTGGTTCATTAGGTCCTTTCCTAGATGCTACTATGGCTGGTCTAGGAAATACCGAAACTCCTAGTGAAGACACTGTTACACCAATTAGCTCGCTTGAGTCTAGAGAGAGATACGATATCAATGATTGTTACATTGAGTTTACTAATGAATTTTTTGAAGAGTGCCGAAACACACATGGTGCTAGTGCTATTAAGAGTCTCCTTGCAATATGTACCATTATTCCTAAACTATCTTCTGAACCTAAGTTTGCCACCTCTCCCATAGATATTAAAGATGAAGATTATGATTTCTCTCTTGATTTAACCTATTTGGACATTGTTGAGAAAGAACCTTTTTGTGGGACTGAAAAGGAGAATGTTGTAGCTCATATGAATGAGCTTTCCACTATGAGTGCTTTATTTTTTAATGATTTTAAGATGCAGAAGTACTTTGTTACTAAGATCTTCCCTTTTTCACTAAAAGGAGAAGCTAAGGATTGGTTTAACAGATTACCTCATGGTTCCATAGATAGCCCTGATTGCTTGATTGCTTCTTTCTTCCAGAAATATTTTCCTCCCAATGCTAGACATGCTGCTTTGCAGAGACTTTTTGATTTTAAATAGGGAGAAGAAGAGAAATTGCCTGAGTCATGGACAAGTTATGTGCCTTGATTCATGCACATCCTGGATGTCCATTTCCTAAAAATGAGCTTATTGATATTTATTATAATGGACTAACTGATGATTCTAGGACATACCTAAATAGTTTTGCTGATTGTGTTTTCAGGAAAAGAACTCCTACACAGGCTGAATAATTAATGGCTAAGATAAGCAAGAATTATGATGATTGGACTTCAACTGAGCTAAATACACCTGAGCCTATTACTCCTAAACCATTTATGCCTAAACCAGTTCCAATACCGACACCAAATAAGAGAGGAGTGATTTCATTAAATGATGAAGTGATGAAATAAGCTATGAAATGTCTAAAGGAGAAAGGTATTAGAGCTGAAGATGTGAAGAATCTACCTCCTATAGAAGAATTATGCAAGCCAATTCCCCACTCATCTATTATTGAGGTACACTCTCTGCACTTTGATGAAGGTGATATTCCTTATTGTAAGCCTCCTGATCAATGCTTAGAGGAACTTGACACATTTATTGTTAAACAAGGTAATTTTAATAATCAAGTTCAGAATCATTTATTGGAAAACTCTAGAGATATCAATGAGTTGAAAGATATTGTGGAAAGAACTGCCAATGATATTAAAATTCTTTGTAAACACTTTCAAATGGTTCAAACCCAACTTGATCAACTTGCTAAGGTACAAAAAGATATGCTAGTTAATCCCTCAGGAGATAAACATTCTTATGGATAGAACTAGGAGTGGTATAGCTACTCAAGATCCTGTATATCCTGAAGGACACACTAAAAGAATTGAGCAGGATTATCAACAAGGTGAAAGTAGTTGTAGTCCTTGTAAGAGAAAGAAAAAGAAACATAAAATAGTTGAGGAACCACTTGAACCTGCTGTAGATCCTAATAGTATATTTGTCTCTGATGCTAAAACTAAGAGTGGTAATGATAAAAATGATGCTCCTGATAAGGAGGAAGTTGAGGAAGAACCTGAGAAGCACACTAAGAACACCTGGTACACTAAGGAAGATTTTATTGCTAAGAAAAATGGTAGTGAGAGAGAACCTTGGGTGCAGAAACCTATGCCTTTTCCAGGTAAGAAACACAAGTCAAAGGAGGAAGAACACTACAACAAGTTTTGTGAGTGGATGAAACCTTTATTTTTGCAAATTCCTTTGACTGATGTTATTAAGTTGCCTCCTTATTCAAAGTATATGAAGGATATTATCGCTAATAAAAGGAAGATTCCTAATGAGGAAATTTCTACTCTGCTTGCTAATTATTCCTTCAATGGTAATGTTCCAAAGAAACTTGGTGATCCAGGTGTACCAACTATTCCTTGCTCTATTAAGAACAATTATGTTAGAACTGCTTTATGTGATTTGGGAGCTGGAGTTAGTGTTATGCCTTTTTCTCTCTACAAGAGACTCCAACTAGAAAAGTTGATACCAACTGATATCTTTGCAAATGGCTGGTAAGTCAACTTATATTCCTGTTGGTATATTCGGCGATGTTCCTGTTCAAGTGGCTCATAATTGCTTGGTTTTAACTGATTTTGTTGTGCTTGAAATGCCTAAAGATGATAATATGTCTATTATTCTTGGGAGACCTTTTCTTAATACTGTAGGTGCTGTCATCAATTGTAATCAAGGAAAAGTAACTTTCAATATTAATAACAAAGATCATAATGTTTATTTTCCCAAGAAGTCTAAGAGATATTGCCTGAATTCCATTGAAAATATTGAGAGCATCAAGGTTGGAGAAATATATTGTCCCATTCCATAAGAAAATTTTGAAACTATTATGATTGGGACCATTGCTATCAAGTTTGAGGTAACATAATCACCTCGTGGGATGCAAAGTTTTGTTTCATATAAGATTGTTTTGGTAACAAGACTTGATCAACCTTGTTAACAAAAGGATTTTAATGAACAAAGCAATGTTTTCACTGTGGTTACGCTTGCTCACTTTTACTTTTCTCCTTCCTAGTCTTTGTTTTCTTTTCTCTTATTAGCTTTGGTTTTGCTAGTTGTTTGCTTGTTAGAGTGTCTTAGAACTTTGTAACACCCTCAGAATCGGACCTATGCAAGTTTGAGCAAAATTCGCCAAACCCGCATAGAAATGATTCAAAGGTGCCCACCAGGCACTTTCGTGCGGGTGGAAAACGAAGTAATAACATTACACAACAGTCCTCGATGGGACCCACAGAACAGATATATACAACAGCGACTCAAAGAGTCAAGATTACAGATATAATGTACAAAGATCCAAATCACCTCGAAAACGGTAGAGCGTCCGACTACGGACAAGAAGCAAATGGGGCTAAGAGCCCTGAAGAATAACCAATGGCGTCCATAACCCCTTGAGCCAAGCGGAAGGGTAACCACCTTAACGTCGATCTCAAAACCTGCTTAAACAAAAGGGTGCCGACAAAGGGCAAAGGAAAAGAAGGGCGTCGATCGAGGCCAAGACAGCGAGGCTAGAATTCGGCGGTCCTCGCCTACATAGGTATGGTGGACTGAAGAGGCAGCGGCAACATGCACTAAACAACCTATAGAGACTCGAAACATCTGGCGTCAATTCAGAGGGGGTGAGAAGGACCTATTCGGAACCAACCTGACACTATCATCAAACAATCCCATCCTGGCGTTTCCCCTAAAACCAACGAGGAAGTCAACCGAGGAACTCACACGGTTGGCGTTTACTTATTCGGTTATAGTTGCGGCACTTTACTAGTCGTGTTTGGATAATCACGATAAAGTAGCGTGGGCACTTTTAATTAACCATTCTTATAGTTGTAACACTTACAAATCGATATGAATAGCATGAGATAACCCTTAACCCAAAGCGGTTGTTGGTACTTTTATTCAGCCATTCGTTGTAGTTGCAATACTTACTAGTCAGTACAATGGTCGCATGGCGACAATCCCAAACAAGCAATTGTGGGCAGTATTATTTAGGCATTCCGTTATAGTGAAGCTTATTACTAGTCATTATAAAGTCAAATTTATAGCAATAAACTTTAGTTATGCTTATCTATGATCGAGATACTGTGCTCCAAGTCGTCCATATCCGCGGACACGGCTTTCAGAAAGTTTTACCGGCGGGTGCACCAATAGCAACACACGCCGATCAACCTCGGAAAAACAAAACAAAACCCAACGAGGCTTTCACGACTGAACAATCACAGATTCAGAAATATTTCAGGGGCCACCCTTAAGTAGATCCCATAGCGAAGCCACCGACTCGAGACGGGCTCAAGGTTTGGGTATACTGTGAACGACTAGGAACCGAAAGTGTGGCTGGGCTTGTCGACACCGGAATCGTGTCCCGATCCTAAAAGATGCTGTGCTCCTTGCACAATTTAAATACAGAAAGTAGCATGGCATAAGTACAGATCGTAAATAAAACCTCAAACTAGTTTGTGGCCCCAAGAAATAAGAATCAAGCTCGCTCGGGGTCCCATATACCTCCGGATGTGGATAGCGATAAATCAAGGAATTATCAAGTACTCGGGTCTTACGGACACAAGTGATTCGAAACCAAATATTTTCTATCACCCACCGATGCCTCGCTTATTTCAATTTTAGTTGTTAAACAGAAAATTAAAGTGAATGATAAGTAAAACTAGAATCATCTCCATCATCAACATGCGGCAATACATCGAGAATCGTGGCATACGATGACACACATCAAGACTTGAGCAAGCAACTACGACGCCATAAGTCCAACTATCTACCAATCAACAAGTAATAGGAGGTGTCCAAGGCAATATATGGCTGCAAGGGATTTCAAGGGTACGGAATCTAGAGCATCGCAACACAGATAGCAATAGATCAACAGGAGGGAATAAAGACTATAAAAGTAAGATAGGTAGAAAGGGAGATGCTCTTTGAAAACATTGCCGAGGGTTCAACCGAAGATCGGGGCGAAGCTCACATCAACTCAACGGCCTTATCCGCGAAGAAGCAAAACACTAGAAGGAACACCGGATGCAATATTTAAGACAGAGGCGGAAGATCGGGCATGATGCATGTATGATGTATGGCATGGCAAAAGTGCGATGCAATTAGGTCATATTAGGTGGAACCGGGGTCCCGACAATTAGTTAGATGGTTCGAGTTGTTTAGCTACCCTGCAAATTTAAATGTTGTTTTAACAAGGCAAGAATATAGCACCGAGTTCGCTACACAAGTTTAAATGAGGCCAATATAAGGCTAGGTTTGCCCGCATATGGGCCCCATATTTAATTATTAGGTGAATCGGCATAAGGCCCCCAAACCACATGATTATGCATGGAAGTATGGCAATTTATCTGCAACAGTTATATGGTGACATTTATAAATTAGGGTTCTCGGATAAGGGGTTCACACATTAGGATCTCGACGGTCTTGGGGGTTCCGGGGTCCGGGGTTCGACGGGGTCCAGGGTCCGGACTCGGGGTCCAGGGTTCTGACGGGGTCGTTCTCGAACTCCGGGGTTAGGGTCTCGGATCGGGGTAGTTCTTGTCGCGCCCGGGAAGCAGGTCTTGGTTCGGTGTCGGGGCGTGTCGAATTCTTCCGGGCCGATGCCGTTCTTGTCGTCGCGACGGTCTTGTCGGGTCCGTGAATCGGGCCGGTCTTGGCGTATCGATGGATCGGTCTTCGGGTCCGTGAAGGCGATCTTGGCGGCTTCGGATCCGGAAAGGCGCACTCGACGTTCCGGGGAGGAGACCTCGGCGTCCAGTCCTCGGTCATCGGATCCGTGAAGGAGACCTTGTCGATCCGCGATGAAGATCTTGGTGGTTCCGGGGTTCGGGCTTTGTCGGGATGGGTCTTCGAACTCCTGGATCGGTCTTCGGCGTTCGTAGATGGTCTTCGGGTCACACCAAAACTGGGTCAGTCTTGACAACGAGGAGATCTTGAGTAGATACACAACATCACAGCGCTACCTCGACCATGTACTCTAACAGCAGCAACATGCATGGTACGATGCTGGCTGGATGTCTGCGCGCAGAGTAGGAAGGGGACGAGCACGGTGCACAAAGCGAGGTCCTCGGTAGCGGTGTCGAGGAGGACGGGCGGCACGCTGGGAGCCGCCCGCTGGCGAAGAGGAATCAGCGGGAGGCGGCGACGGGAAGGCGACCAGCGCGGGAAGAGGTGAGTGGCGGTGATGCGGAGAGGCTGCGCGGCCGGAGAAGGTCGCCGCGAGTTCCGCGTCGGGATGCGGCGGGAAGACGTTATGGGCTGGCCGAGCGGCAGCGGCTGCACACGGGCGGTGAGGGTCTGGAAACGGGGAGGCGAGGTCGGCCGGCGACGACGGCAGACGGTGGCTCGACCGGCACGGAGGAGGGGCGGTGAGCGGCGACGGGGAGGCTGCCGGGAGAGGCGGCGGCTCGGTGCGGAGGGCGGAGGAGAAGGCCGCGGCCGAGGGAGGCGTTGGCGACGGCGACAAGATGTAGCGCGAGCGGCGGGAGGAGGACGACGGAGACGCGCCGGCGTCGGGGATGGAGACCTGCGGTGGAGGCAGGGAGGTCGCCGGAGAAGGTTGGGCGGCGGGGCGAGCCGGCACAGGGGAGAGGAGGAAGGCGGCTTCGAGCGAGGCAGGGGATGCGGTGGTTGGTGGGGCGAGGGAGCGCCCGCGGAGAAGAAGGGGGGGAACGAGGAGCGGAAGAGGGAGACCACGCGCGCGTGGGGACGCGGCGGGGTGGGGTCAGGTGAGGAGGTGCGCGGTGGGACCCGCAGGCAGAGGGAGAGGCTGGCTACCTGGTGGGCGGGAATCGGCCAGGAGGTGGGACCGGCGGCCTGGGGATCCCGAGGCGGCCAGGGGGTTGTCGGGCGTGTGTGTGGGGCGGCTGGCGCGTGCGTTGCGTGTGTGAGCGGTGTGGGTGTGGGCCGGCGTGTGGGGTGAGAGGGTGGGTGTGGTTAGGTCTAGGTGGCGGCGCATGGTTGGCTGGGGGAGGGAAAAAGGTGAGGTGGCAAGAGGGCAGTGGTTGGGGTGAGGTGGAGGGGGTGTGTGGGTAGACAGGTGGGTAGCTTTAGGAATTAGGGGGGGCTGGTTTGGGGTGGACCGTTTTAGTTTTCTGGGGGTGGTCGTTCGGGTCGGTCGGCCCGTTCGACTGCCCCCACTAAAAATAATTTAAATTTTTATTTATTTTAAAACACGGCTTTCGCAACCCGATAGCCGACAACAAAATAATTCCGGAGACCCGGTGTTTGGCGTTTGAATAAAAGATGGGGCGTTTAGAAAACAACACGGGCTTTGCAAACATAGTTTTATGCAAACAATGCATGATGATGACGATGCAATGCACAAATTCAACGCGATTTTCTAGTAGTGGTTTTGCGGGATGCCACAATTCGACACCACTAACGATGGATCTCGCCCTCGAGATCCGCCTCATGGTACCAGAAGGAAGGGTCGGCGATCTACGTCTCCTCGCTTTGCGTAGATTCTCGCGACACCACTAACAAGAGGTCGTTGTCCCCGTGATCGTCGAGGGAACACTCCGGAAACAAAAAGGCGAAGGTAGGGGTATCAACAAATAAAGCCACCTCTAGCTTCGATGGTAGGAGGGAACCGATGCATTCTCGTCCACTTCAATGTACAAAAGCGAATAGAGAGGGTAGTCGGCATGGGGGCCAATCCATCACGCACCCAAACTATTACTCTGCACAATCAGTAGAAAAGAGTGCAACCATTCTCGGAATCAGACTGAAGATCTCGACAAGCGAGGTTCGGAAACAAGGGAGTGATGCAGACTCTGCATCGGATCTGGCGTAGATGATGTCATCACATCGGGAAGCACCGGAAGATACAACAGGAATCGTATGAAAGACACACTGATTAGGTTTCGCGATGGTTCCATTGGCATGAACAACACATGCTCAAGGTATACTCCAACTTCACCAATGCTCGTCCTTCTCATATGTTTTTCAACGACACTGATATCCAGCAAGGAGCACATATGGATAAAGAGCTCAAGAACAAAAGATTGGATGAAGGGTACAACAGACAAGTTGCAAACTGATGATCGTAGCACCTCCGTTACAAAGGGAGAAAACGAGGCCCTGAAGGTACGACGGAAACCCAACCACGAGAATTCCTGGACTCGAAGAGAGAGAAGAGAGCAGATTCAAAACACGTCGAGATAAGAGGAGAATAGCAGAGGGTAAGGAGTAAAATCAGACCTAATCAGAACTATCCAACCGTTTTTGCAAAATAGTTTTGACACTCTACTTCGGCCGTTAGCTAGGTTATCCTACAGGCTGGACTTGTGGGGTATCGCAACTGCTGAGCTCTGATACCACTCTGTAACACCCTCAGAATCAGACCTATGCAAGTTTGAGCAAAATTCGCCAAACCCGCATAGAAACGATTCAAAGGTGCCCACCAGGCACTTTCGTGCGGGTGGAAAACGAAGTAATAACATTACACAACAGTCCTCGATGGGACCCACAGAACAGATATATACAACAGTGACTCAAAGAGTCAAGATTACAGATATAATGTACAAAGATCCAAATCACCTCGAAAACGGTAGAGCGTCCGACTACGGACAAGAAGCAAATGGGGCTAAGAGCCCTGAAGAATAACCAATGGCGTCCATAACCCTGCCCAGGCCAAGCCGGAAGGGTAACCCTGCTAACGGCGTCGATCTCAAAACCTGCTTAAACAAAAGGGGTGCCGACAAAGGGCAAAGGAAAAAGAAGGAGGCGTCGATCTTGAGGCCAAGACACACGGCGAGGCTAGAATTCGGCGGTCCTCGCCTACATAGGTATGGTGGACTGAAGCGGCAGCGGCAGCATGCACTAAACAACCTATAGAGACTCGAAACATCTGGCGTCAATTCAGAGGGGGTGAGAAGGACCTATTCGGAACCAACCTGACACTATCATCAAACAATCCCATCCTGGCGTTTCCCCCTCGAAACCAAACGAGGAAGTCAACCGAGGAACTCACACGGTTGGCTGTTTTACTTATTCGGTTATAGTTGCGGCACTTTACTAGTCAGGTTTGGATAATCGTCCTGATAAAGTAAGCAGTGGGCACTTTTAATTAACCATTCTGTTATAGTTGTAACACTTACAAATCAGATATGAATAGCATGAGATAACCCTTAACCCAGCAGTTGTTGGTACTTTTATTCAGCCATTCCGTTGTAGTTGCAATACTTACTAGTCAGGTACAATGGTCGCAAGCGACAATCCCAAACAAGCAATTGTGGGCAGTATTATTTAGGCATTCCGTTATAGTGAAGCTGATTACTAGTCATTATAAAGTCAAATTTATAGCAATAAACTTTAGTTATGCTTGTCTATGATTGAGATACTGTGCTCCAAGTCGTCCATATCCGCGGACACGGCTTTCAGAAAGTTTTACCCGGCCGGGGTGCACCAATAGCAACACACGCTCGATCAACCTCGGAAAAACCAAAACAAAACCCAACGAGGCTTTCACGACTGAACAATCACAGATTCAGAAATATTTGGGGCCACCTTAAGTAGATCCCGCAACGGCCACCGACTCGAGACGGGCTCAAGGTTTAGGTATACTGGTGTGAACATCGGGAACCGAAAGTGTGGCTGGGCTTGTCGACACCGCGGAATCGTGTCCCGATCCTAACAAGACAAAGGTGCTCCTCGCACAATTTAAATACAGAAAGTAGCATGGCATAAGTACAGGATCGTAAATAAAACCTCAAACTAGTTTGTGTCCCCAAGAAATAAGACTGAATCAAGCTCTGGCTCAGGGGGGTCCCATATACCTCCCGGATGTGGATAGCGCGATAAATCAAGGAACATGTATCAAGTACTCGGGGTCTTACGGGACACAAGTGGGCGTTCGGAAACCAAATATTTTCTATCACCCACCGATGCCTCTGCTTATTTCAATTTTAGTTGTTAAACAGAAAATTAAAGTGAATGATAAGTAAAACTAGAATCATCTCCATCATCAACATGCGGCAATACATCAGCAACTGTGGCATACGATGACACACATCAGCACTTGAGCAAGCAACTACGACGCGCAAGTCCAACTATCTACCAATCAACAAGTAATAGGAGGTGTCCAAGGCAATATATGGCTGCAAGGGATTTCAAGGGTACGGAATCTAGAGCATCGCAACACAGATAGCAATAGATCAACAGGAGGGAATAAAGACTATAAAAGTAAGATAGGTAGAAAGGGGGAGATGCTCGCCTGAAAACATTGCCGAGGGTTCAACCGAAGATCGGGGCGAAGCTCACATCAACTCAACGGCCTTATCCGCGAAGAAGCAAAACACTAGAAGGAACACCGGATGCAATATTTAAGACAGAGGCGGAAGATCGGGCATGATGCATGTATGATGTATGGCATGGCAAAAGTGCGATGCAATTAGGTCATATTAGGTGGAACCGGGGTCCCGACAATTAGTTAGATGGTTCGAGTTGTTTAGCTACCCTGCAAATTTAAATGTTGTTTTAACAAGGCAAGAATATAGCACCGAGTTTGCTACACAAGTTTAAATGAGGCCAATATAAGGCTAGGTTTGCCCGCATATGGGCCCCATATTTAATTATTAGGTGAATCGGCATAAGGCCCCCAAACCACATGATTATGCATGCAAGTATGGCAATTTATCTGCAACAGTTATATGGTGACATTTATAAATTAGGGTTCTCGGATAAGGGTTTCACACATTAGGATCTCGACGGTCTTGGGGGTTCCGGGGTCCGGGGTTCGACAGGGTCCAGGGTCCGGACTCGGGGTCCAGGGTTCTGACGGGGTCGTTCTCGAACTCCGGGGTTAGGGTCTCGGATCGGGGTAGTTCTTGTCGCGCCCGGGAAGCAGGTCTTGGTTCGGTGTCGGGGCGTGTCGAATTCTTCCGGGCCGATGCCGTTCTTGTCGTCGCGACGGTCTTGTCGGGTCCGTGAATCGGGCCGGTCTTGGCGTATCGATGGATCGGTCTTCGGGTCCGTGAAGGCGATCTTGGCGGCTTCGGATCCGGAAAGGCGCACTCGACGTTCCGGGGAGGAGACCTCGGCGTCCAGTCCTCGGTCATCGGATCCGTGAAGGAGACCTTGTCGATCCGCGATGAAGATCTTGGTGGTTCCGGGGTTCGGGCTTTGTCGGGATGGGTCTTCGAACTCCTGGATCGGTCTTCGGCGTTCGTAGATGGTCTTCGGGTCACACCAAAACTGGGTCAGTCTTGACAACGAGGAGATCTTGAGCGGATACACAACATCACAGCGCTACCTCGACCATGTACTCTAACAGCAGCAACATGCATGGTACGATGCTGGCTGGATGTCTGCGCGCAGAGTAGGAAGGGGACGGAGCACCGGTGCCTGGCAAAGCAGAGGTCCTCGGGCGAGCTGTCGGTGTCAGAGGAGGACGGGGCGGCACGCTCGGGGAGCCGGCCCGCGGCAGAGAGGAATCCCGCGGGGAGGCGGCGACGGGGGAAGGGCGACCAGGCGGCGGGAAGAGGCGAGGTGGCGGTGATGCGGAGAGGGCCTGCGGGCGGCCGGAGAAGGTCGCCATGAGGTTCCGTCGGGATCTGCCGGCCGGGAAGACGGTGCGGGCAGCGCTGGAGCGGCAGCGACAGGCTGCACACGGCGGCGAGGGTCCTGAAACGGGAGGCGAGGTCGGCCCGGCAGACGGCGGCAGTGGCTCGGCACGGAGGAGGCGGTGAGCGGACGGGAGGCTGGGAGAGGCGGCTCGGTGCGGAGGGCGGAGGAGAAGGCCGCGGCCGAGGGAGGCGTTGGCGACGGCGACAAGATGTAGCGCGAGCGGCGGGAGGAGGACGACGGAGACGCGCCGGCGTCGGGGATGGAGACCTGCGGTGGAGGCAGGGAGGTCGCCGGAGAAGGTTGGGCGGCGGGGCGAGCCGGCACAGGGGAGAGGAGGAAGGCGGCTTCGAGCGAGGCAGGGGATGCGGTGGTTGGTGGGGCGAGGGAGCGCCCGCGGAGAAGAAGGGGGGGGAACGAGGAGCGGGAGAGGGAGACCACGCGCGCGTGGGGACGCGGCGGGGTGGGGTCAGGTGAGGAGGTGCGCGGTGGGACCCGCAGGCAGAGGGAGAGGCTGGCTACCTGGTGGGCGGGAATCGGCCAGGAGGTGGGACCGGCGGCCTGGGGATCCCGAGGCGGCCAGGGGGGGTTGTCGGGCGTGTGTGTGTGGGGCGGTGTGGCGTGCGTGTGTGTGGCCGGTGGGGGTGTGGGCCTGTGTGGGGGGTGGGGGGGGGGGGGGGGTTAGGTCGAGGTGGCGGCGCATGGTTGGCTGGGGGAGGGAAAAAGGTGAGGTGGCAAGAGGGCAGTGGTTGGGGTGAGGTGGAGGGGGTGTGTGGGTAGACAGGTGGGTAGCTTTAGGAATTAGGGGGGGCTGGTTTGGGGTGGACCGTTTTAGTTTTCTGGGGGTGGTCGTTCGGGTCGGTCGGCCCGTTCGACTGCCCCCACTAAAAATAATTTAAATTTTTATTTATTTTAAAACACGGCTTTCGCAACCCGATAGCCGACAACAAAATAATTCCGGAGACCCGGTGTTTGGCGTTTGAATAAAAGATGGGGCGTTTAGAAAACAACACGGGCTTTGCAAACATAGTTTTATGCAAACAATGCATGATGATGACGATGCAATGCACAAATTCAACGCGATTTTCTAGTAGTGGTTTTGCGGGATGCCACAAACTTCTATAGTTTTGGTTTTGGTTTGCTTTTGCTTCTTCTAAAAAAATCTTTTCTGTGAGAAAATCAATTTTCATACCCTGAAAATTGGCCAAAAATAAAGATTCCCGAAAAATCCTAGAAAATTCAACATAAATTTTTCCTCGAAACAAGGGGCAGAGGGACACGTGGAGTGGCCCAGGGGGCCACCCCATGCCAGCACACCCCTGGGTGGAACGACCAGCCCCCAGGTGGCGCCGGGCTGGGGTGTGTCCCACTTGTGGCCCTCCAAATTGCCTCCTCCCAGCCATCTTCTTTCTCTCTCCCGAAAAACACCCGAAAAATTTCTTAAGCTCGAGTTCCTGCTGTTCTTGCTTGTGAATTTCGATCTACTTGCTCAGCCCATCTTTGCTGCTGATTTTTGGAGGGATTGCTCCTTGGTATGTGCCTCCTCCGCTTGTCCAATTAGATTTGTGATTGGTAGATTGTATCTTGAGTATTTTTCTTCTATAGGTGTCAGGTTGTGTGAGCTTGCATGCTTGTTATGTTCTTAGATATTTCATTTTGATGCATGTGTAGCCCTCTAGCAAGTTCCTATAGTAGTTTCTCATCATTTATCAACTTGAAATCACTTGGTTTGATGTTTGTCTAAATATTTCAGAAAGGAAGATGAGTGCATACCCACTGAATCAAATATGATTTGATGGTACCTGATCCAATGAAAGTCCATCGTGAGGAAGGAGTTTTCCCTTCCATTTATCCATGCCCTGAATTTATGAGAGCCGCGAGGATCTTTCAAGATTTCCAGACTATGACTACCAATGCAGGGTTGGAACACTTTGTTGAAGGGGAACCTTTTTAGTATGTCAAACTAACCATGGATGTGGTGCAGGACTTCCGGTGTACTTGGTATTCATCTAATCCCATGGTCCATTGTAAAATATGTAATCTAGCTGTCGACCTGCCTTTTGCTGATTTCTGTGCAGCAATTAGAGTACCTCATTGGGGATCTTGTGACAAGATCAAGGAGAGGCCTAATTCACTTATGGATTTATATGCTGAAATTTGCCAAGGTTTCTACTTCTCAAAGGTAAGTGGTAAAATTCGGAACATTCAGTTCCCATCCATTAGATATTTTTCCTATTTCATTACCAAGTGTGTTCTTGCTAGAAAGATTGCTAGAAAGTTATCTTCTTTTGATCCATCTTTTATCTCAGTTGCTTTGAATAGGGATAGATCTTATAACATGGGTGCTTTGATAGCTTACCATATTACCACTAACCGCGAGAAGGGTGGAATTTGTGGAGGTCTTGTCGCCTCTAGGTTGCTAGCTTTACATGGTTTAGAGCCTCACCATTCAGATTATCGGTTCCCCATAGAGAGGCTTGATATTGATTCCATGGTTCAGCATAACTCTATTTCTCTAGGGGCCACTGTGATAAGTTTACTGTACGAATTATCCTTTGTCAAGCATGGTTGGAGAGGGGGTAGGACTGAGAAAGTAGTTTATTTTCCTGCACCTGTTTTGTTCAATTTTCATAACAGGCAAGGATGGTCGCTCACGGAGGAGGAGTTTGACACATATGTGGCGGAGCTCTCCCAGCAAGAGGACAATGTTGGAGAGGATGCAGAAAATGATTAGGTTCAGCCCTCCAACTTGGGAGAGTCTTCATACCAGCAACCCTCCTATGACTGGGGTGCGTCTTCTTCTTCATCGCAAGCGCCTGACTATGATCATTCCTATGATGACCCACCAGCTTGGGGTTACTACCCGCACTATTGAGCCCCACTTAGGCCAAAAGCCTAAGCTTGGTGGAGGTATACCGACACCACACTCATCTATATATCATGTTTCGTCAGTTCTTTGTATATCCATTGTTTCGCTTTCTTTTTGGTTTTTGTTTCTGCTTTCTTAAAAAACAAAAACACCAAAAATATTTTCGTTGTTTCTCTTGGTTTGTTTATTTGCTTTTTAGTTTGGTTTGCCTTAAATAAAAAAATCCAAAAATATTTTGCTTTGTTTGGTTTTTCTTTGTGTGCTTGCTTTTAAAAAATCGAAAACACCAAAAATATTTGTTGTTCTTCTTTGGTTTTGTGGATTTCTTTGCAGGGTTCGGCAGTCCTTAGTGGAGTGTGGTTTCATGTTATTATTCAAGTCACACAAGTGAAGGGCAATAATGAAGATTAAGACAACTTGACGTGTGGTAAGAGGCTGGTAACGAACTCTATAAGTTTTCATTTTTGTACATATACTCATCATTGTGAGCATTCTTAGTATGTTCATGTAACGTGTATGTTATTTATGGATGCCTAGTAGTTCTTTTGTTCTTGTTATTATCTCCAGCTTACTAATAGTTTGTAGCATGGCATATGAATGCTTGCTTGCATTGTTTTATTCATAACTTGGTATGATATTGTGGTATCCTCCCCTGAAAGTTTCATGTGAATCGACTTGGCACATGCTCACGCATGCATATGACTAAACAATAGTCAGTAAGCCTCGATGGTTTATTTTGCCTTAGAGTTCCTGTATCACTTTCATGGCATAATTAGTTATGTTTTGTTGCAAGCATGATTATGACAGTTATTGCTCTCTCGTTTGTCGCTCCCTCTCTATTGCTAGCCTTCACCTGCACTGACTATGAGCTCTACTTGTGCTTCCAACTCCCCAAAACCAATATTGCCAATAGTGTCCACCATACCTACTGTTAGGGGTGACCCTTTAGGGTGGCCCGATCTTCACGGATCTCGTGGTCAAATCGATGGGAAAGGGAGAAGGTAGCGGAAGCGAACACACACCTCGCGAAGAACACGATGAACACACGCAAAACTCACACGATACAAGGCCGATTTCTCCAGAAAGGCGGCCACCGGTCCGATAGAATCCTCGCAAGGAAATATCAGTCAACGTGCTCCCTCAAATCCACATCGGAGAGGGAAGAACACCTTGGGGAGGGTCTTGACAACTTGTGTAACATCCCAAAAATCATAGTTTCAAAACTCATTCATATCACTTTGCATCATTCATTCACTTAGGGTTTTCTCAAAAATCACTTAATGATAGAATATGAGCTATGATTTCATGTGGTCAATTGTCCCAAATAAACATCAACCTTTGAAAATTTGAATGTTTAAATACTTGTTGCTTGCCTCCATTGATGGAAAGTTTTAGTGAAACTTTTATCCTTCAAGATTCAAATTTAGAAGTAGTTTTAAAATTTTCTTTCAATTACTTGCAAACAGAACAAATCCCTAGTTATTTTAGAAACCAAGCTGGACCAATCCTTGCAAGGTAACCACTTAGTTTTATGACTATTTTTGAAACCACAAAAACCCTGCAAAAGTCCCAAGGCAGTTTGATTTCAAAAGGTTTTGAATTCATATTAAAATTCATACCAGAAAATGAATTTAGAAAAAGAAAAGAGTCCTTCAAAAGAAAAAGGCCACGCGGCCAGAATCCGGCCCAGCAGAAGAACGAGCCCAGTAAGCCCACCCGGGGATCTCCTTTTCTTCCCACACGCGCGAGCACACGCGCTGAGCCACTGACAAGCAGACCCCACCTGCACTTCGCATCTCACGACAAGCGGCCATCTCCTCGCCAGTCGTCTCCACCATACGACCTGTTCGTCCCCAATCAACGCTGCCGTTTCCTGAGTGATAATCGCGGCATCAATTCGAATCAATGGCCGAGTAATTCTCGCGCTTAGCCAGGTTATATAAACCCCCTCTGTCCCCTCTCTCTTTTCCCCAAAACCCCAAGCACTGAACGCCCCCAGGCTGCGCGCAATCTTCTCTGCAACCCCGCCGTCTCCGACGACTGCGCCGGCGAATTCCGGTGAGTCTCGAGTTTCCCCCAGTCTCGCGTTCATGCTATCCTGTTCAGGGAACCTCTGTGCATCTTCTGACACTCTCCGTTTGTTTTCGCATGACCCCTAGCTTCGGCAACGTCGACGACTGGCCGCCACCGTCTCCTGCACGAACTCCGGCGACCTCCCTCCGTAAGTAGCCACCGCCCCTTGCCCTCTGGCTGATACGCCTAGAATCCATATCGTCTTGCGCATCTGACAGTACCCCTGTTTTGGCTTAGCGCGACGAGGAACCTCGCCAACGTCGACGACTGACCGTGGCAGACGCATTCGCGAACTCCGGCGAGAAATCCCCGACGAACCCGTACGCCCCTCTCCAAGCCGTTGCCACCTTGAGCATCAGCAGCCTCTTGCGGTTCTGGTAAGCATCTCCTTCCTCCCCCGGGCGACCTAGAACGCCGGCACCGCCACCGACTGACGCGCCGCCATGAGCGCCATTGCTTTTTGGTTAGGAGAATCTTAGCCGTTAGATCTGAATCCTCTGGCGTAGAAACACTTCACTTAACGAGGGTATGGACAGATCTCGAGCATAACGTTAGTTAGATCCAACGGCTCGAAGGGTGATCCGGTCGAACCGATGCGCCAGAGTAATGCCGACGTGGCAAGGTTTAGATTAAAAGAATTTAAAACCTGAATTAGATTCAAACTTCAAATGCTCATAACTTTCAAATGACACGTTAGATTTTTGCAAACTTTATATCGTTGGATTCAGTGAAACAAGGCCTTTCTGAATATACAATTTGTTTAGCATATAGTAACAGTTAAAAGGGTTTTATTTGTGGAACAAGTTTAGGACTATTTTAGATATAGAATTATCTTTATAAAATTTTATTATGGCCAAATAAGTTTATTGGACAAACTTGTGACATGATGTGCTTCTGTAGTCATGAACACACTTGGTAAAATTTTAAAAAAAAATTAAACTTGGTAAATTCTTGCATGCATGCATTCATATTATTTTTTGTTGTATTTAAATTGTGTGTAATTGTATGCTTTGATTTCTTGTGTAGATTTTGCTAGTGATTGTGATTGTGAAGAGTGCTACTCTCCACACTACCAAGGCAAGTGATATTTTCATGAATATTCCTATCCCAAGTTTTTGTACTAGCATTAGTTATTTTGCTAAGGTATTGCATGATATTTTTGCTTAGTACCAAGTTGGGAAATCCTAAGTGGAGTGAAATAGTAGAATTGCTAGAGAAATTTTCCTAAGTTAAGTTACCATATTTTGCCTAGCCTAGCTCATAGCAAACAAGGGTGGTGAACATCTATATACTATATGATAAAAATATTCTAAGTCAAGAGACTTATATTTTCTTAATAAAACAACTAAGACAAATGCACCTCCAGGTGGAATGGGAAGATTGGGTTATGTTGAGTGGTTACACAAGGCCATGGACTTGGGTTGTGTATCTCACTTGTGGAATGCCACCCATGCACAAAGGGATTTGGAGGCCAAGTGTGGAGAAAGCTTATAGTGCAACCACTTGGCAAAATGGGCTCTGCCATGATCATATAGGTTGCTAGAACTTAGTCATTTGGACAGTTGGTGGTAGATGGGATGATAGGATGGAACGCGTCCATTTGACTAAGGAAAGGCTTCTGAAAGGTCCTGTCTTGGGAAACCAAGTCTAGTGGGGAAAGTGCACAACCTCTGCAGATGGAAAACCTAAGTACTTAGCCTTGTCCAAGGTAATGGACATTTTGAAGCCTCAAGACATGGAAGCCACAAGAATCTCATCACTCCAACTTCTAAGTAAAAATTTGTGGGTAAACAAGGGTGAAGGACCCCAATGTCTATTGGTGGTTTCCTTGGGAATGTTTTTTTGACAAAGAACAACTCAGTGATTTCAACTAATAGGAAAAGTTTATTTTCAAGCAAAGCAAGCCAAGCTACACTAGCCAAAATGCATATAGTAATATAGTCCACTTAAAATACACTAAGGTATCACTTGCCAATACTATTCCAAAGTATTGACCCTCTGGTCGTAACTTGTGATGTTGCAGGTTACTCCGATGATGATTAGGAGTCATGAGTCTACACTCAACATGCTTGCCTGTGGCACATGAAGATGAAGACTTATGTTTATTTACTTATTCCTAAAAACTCTTGTATTAGGCATATGGCCTTGAGTTGTAAAAGACTATGTTTTATCTCTGGAATGAATGTAATAAACGACCTTTGTATCTGTGTACTTCATCTTAAAGCATGGATGCTATCATTGATCCAGGACTAGCATTGCAATCACAGGATCCTATCCTTTATAAAGGAGGGTCTAACAGATGGTATCGAAAGCACCGTGTTGCCTGTAGGATTATGACCCTAGGATTGGAAAACCACTAAGGAAAAAGTTTTCAAATACTTCTACACTTGTCTATTCTTCTCGTAAAACTTTTCTAATCTCTTTCAACTTCCTTGTAGATGAACTCCATCAACGAAGTGAAGAAGGGACCACTCATGACCATGACCTTGGAATGTGAAACTGAGTTTCCCAATATTCTCAAGGACCTCATGGAGGCAATGGATGCACATGGTGAAGCTGTGTACAAGGGCTATCCAGTGATGGATGAAGGAGTGGAGTATTGGTGGGTGCAACTTCACTTGTACAAAAACAAGGAAGACAACCACAAAGAAAGGGGATTCTGCATGTACACTAACACTACCATGCACACCACATTCTTTGAGTCAGCCAGGGATGCAGCTTGGAGGACTATCAAGGAACTAAGTGCTAGAGTCAAAAGCAGAATGCTCAACCTCCAAAAGGACTTAGAGAAAGAGAAGGAGCTTACTCAAGAGTTGGAAGACACCAACCAAGAAATAAGAGGAGATGTTATAGACTTAGTGATAGAATCAAGAGAGCAAGATTGGTGGATTGCCTCTAGGAACATTGTGTTTAACAATAGATCCCGCGAGATTGGATTGTAAGGTCACTTCGTTAGTTGGACCACCACTTATCACCTTATTTTTCTAAGGATATTTTATATAAGTTTGGACCTTGAGTGATGTAATGAACTTATGTATGCGTGACTTGTGTGACGATTCTGTTTCATGGATATGTATGAATGTTAGTCTTGATTTACCTTGAATTGCTATGTTCTAACTTTTCAATCTTATAAATAGATGCATGTTGCCGTCAGCACCGTTGAGGAGTTTCGGGTTACTCGTTTTGGTCCCCGTATCATTGAGCTTACCACTCTACTTGATCTCCCTCTTCCTACCATCACGGTGTACCCACTCACCAAGTTCGAGAGGAAGGACCTCTGGGGCTTCAAGGTGACCCAGCCGGGGCCTTGACCGAGCCTACTCTGAGGCCATCGTCTTCAAGTTGATGCACGATGACAGGGAGAGAGGCATGGAGGTAGTCATGCAGGACCTGATAGGACGACTGTTAGGCCGTCACTCCAGGAAGGTTAGGGGTACTCATTTTCACGTCTTCGGAAGACGTGATGTTGACGGAGAGTCCATCGACTTCGAGGACGACTCGAGGAGCACCGCGAGCCGATACGCCTTTATCTTCGTGGACTTAGAGACTCTTCTCGGACACGTAGATACGGACGGGACGAGCGTCATGCTAGGAAATGACGAGCTTGTGCAGCTTGGCGAGAAGGACAAGCTTTTGCGGCAGATGAGATGATCAAGGAAATGGAGACAAAGTTCGAGGCCCGGGACCGCAAGTTCAAGAGTCAAGAGAAGCGTCCGGGATAGGAACAAGAGGATCCGGGACATGACGAGGCTGAAGTCCAAGGACTTCGAGCTTCAAAGACAGATGGTTATTGAGAGGCTTCGCTCCCGAAGAGGGCTCTCAAGACCAAGGTTGATTCTTTGACCACTACGATTGAGGAGAACAAGACGCGATGGAAGCATGGTCTTACCTTCGTCGAGGAGGAGATAGATCTTGTGAGTAGACTTGTTACTCATTTTTACTTTCATATTCATACTTGATGTTGCAAACTTATTATTGGACCATCCGACATGTGGATGGCTTGCCACTTGTGTGTTTTATTTCATGAGTTTGTTATGTGGATGTTGAACTTATATTCTTATGTTGCTTGTTATGTTTTGCTTGTGATGAATGATGCATGAAACATCTATGGGTATCTCATTCTTATCTATTTGAACAACCACAGATGCCTCCCCATCGCGCAAACCCCAACCCCAATAACATCACCCCGGAAATGCAACAGATGATGAATGCGCAAACGCAACTTATGCAAATGATGACGACATTCATACAGAATCAGAATAACAACAACAATAACAATCCCAACAATAACAACAACAACAACAACAACAACAACAACAACAACCCACCGGGTTTCGATATGCTCACCAGATTTCTGCGACTAAGGCCAGCAAAATTTTCGGGGACGACTGATCCCATGGCAGCCAATGACTGGTTGCGTTCTGTGAACAAAGACTTAGTGACAGTGGGCTGCACTGATGCAGAAAAAGTCAGATTCGCAGCACATCTGTTGGAAGGACCAGCCGCCACATGGTGGGATAACTTCCAAATCACCACTCCCATTGATGAAGTGACATGGGACATATTTGAAGATGGGTTTCGTACCGCTCATATCTCATCCGGGATAATGAGTCTGAAAAAGAAGGAGTTTCACAACTTGAAACAGCGCCATCGCAGTGTGGCAGAATATGTAGAAGAATTCAACAATCTGGCGCGCTATGCACCGGATGAGGTTGATACTGATGCCAAGAGAAAGGAAAAGTTCTTGGAAGGCTTGAATGATGAGCTGAACCTCAGGTTATCATGGCATATGTTCCAACTTATCAGTCTTTGTGTGACAAGGCTACTATTTTGGAAAGTAAAATGAAGCAAGTCGAGAGTAGGAAGAGGAAACACTCCGACAAACACAGCTCGGGATCGTCTCACAAACGATCTCACTATGATGACAGTGGCAGCTCAGGATCCCATAAACATGGGAAATTCAACAAGCACCACAACCACAACCGTTATGACAACAAGCATCACCGTAGTCATGACAATGATAAGTACAAGAACCACAAGAGTGGACATAAGAGCCACCACAGTGGAAATGGAAGTGGAAGTGGAAGTCAGCATGTTAAAAAGGACATCAGTCAGGTTGAGTGCTTCAAATGCAAGAAGCTGGGGCATTATGCTAATGAGTGCCCTGAAAAGAAAGTTGAAGGACCTAACAAGCCAAATCCTTTCCAGAAAGGACAGGTTAACCACATCAATGTGGAGGAGGTCTATGAGGAACCTGATGCCATTGCTGGTAAGTTCAGACTCAATTCAATTTCAGCATTTGTACTCTTTGATCGGTGCATCTCATTCATTCATATCAAAAGCATTTGTTGAAAGGAATGAACTACCGGTAGAAACCATTGGGTGTCCTATAAGAGTAAGTTCTCCGGGGAGAAATGATAGTAAACTCGGGATGTCATGACTTAGTCATAGAGTTTGGAAAACATAAGTTCCGATGAACCTAATAATCCTGAATTCCCAAGGGTTGGATGTAATATTGGGAATGGATTGGATGGCTAAGTATGAAGGAGTATTGGATTGTGCCAATCGTGATTACGCCACAACCCCAGAAGGAAAAAGAATAAAATTTAAGTCAAACTTTGAATCTAAAGGAAGTAAGCTAAATTCTCTCAAGGGGGTTAGCATGGACAGTGTGCCAATTGTGTGTGAGTATCCGGATGTATTTCCGGAGGAATTACCAGGAATGCCACCAGATAGAGATGTGGAGTTTTTGATAGATTTGGTACCAGGTTCTGGACCAATAGCTAAGAGACCATACAAAATGTCAGTGGATGAACTGAAGGAACTCAAGAAACAACTAGGAGAACAGTTACAGAAAGGGTTTATTCAACCAAGTTCTTCATCTTGGGGAGCCCCGGTATTGTTTGTGGAGAAGAAGGATAGGACACAAAGATTATGTATTGATTATCGTTCTCTCAACGAGGTTACCATCAAGAACAAATATCCTTTGCCAAGAATCAACGACTTGTTTGATCAGTTAGAAGGAGCATGTGTATTCTCGAAGATTGATCTTCGGTCAGGCTATTTTCAACTTAAGATAAGAGAGCAAGACATACCTAAGACAGCATTCACCACCAGGTATGGATTGTATGAGTACACTGTGATGCCTTTTGGATTAACCAACGCTCCAGCATACTTCATGAATATGATGAACAAAGTGTTCATGGAATTTCTCGACAAGTTTGTGGTCGTTTTTATCGACGATATCCTAGTCTACTCCAAGAGCAAGGAAGAACATGAAAGACACTTGCGCTTGATACTTGAAAAGTTAAGAGAGCATAAACTTTATGCCAAATTCAGCAAGTGTGAGTTCTGGTTAGAGAAAGTTGGATTTCTTGGTCATGTTATGACAAAGGATGGTGTGGCAGTTGATCCTGCTAAAGTTTCAGCTGTGACAGATTGGGAATCACCTAAGAATGTGAAGGAAGTTCGTAGTTTCCTTGGCTTAGCAGGTTACTACAGAAGGTTCATTGAAAATTTCTCGAAAGTTGCTAAGCCGATGACTGAATTGCTAAAGAAGGACAAGAAATTTGTTTGGACTGAAGGTTGCGAAGTCAGCTTCCAAGAGTTGAAGAAGAGACTTGTGACAGCACCAGTTCTATGTCTGCCAGATTTGGAAAAAGATTTCCAAGTGTATTGTGATGCTTCTCATCAAGGCTTGGGTGCTGTACTTATGCAAGATGGTAGAGTCGTAGCTTATGCTTCGAGACAACTCAAAACTCATGAAGTAAACTATCCTACTCATGATTTGGAGTTAGCCTCTGTCGTCCATGCACTCAAAACATGGAGACATTACCTTTTAGGTAAGCGGTGTGAAGTATTCACCGATCATAAGATCTTGAAGTATATCTTCACCCAGAAAGAGATCAACATGAGACAAAGAAGATGGCTAGAACTTATCAAGGATTATAACTTGAGTTTGCAATACCACCCCGGTAAAGCAAATGTGGTAGCTGATGCTTTAAGTCGTAAGACGTTTGTAAATGGTCTTACTAAAGGAGAATTGCCAGAAGATCTCTGTAATCAATTCAAGGAACTCAGATTGGAGATTGTACCAGAAGGACATCTTAAGTCATTAGATGTTCAACCCACTCTTTTGAACAGGATCCAAGAAGCTCAGAAGACCGATAATTGAAAAGATCAAGGAAAATATTAGTCTAGGGAAGGCTAAGAGTTTCCGTATCGATGAACAAGGAACCTTATGGCACGGAAAACGTATATGTGTTCCACAAGACCCAGAGTTGCGGAAACTGATCTTACATGAAGGTCACAACTCTCCGTATTCTATTCACCCAGGAAATACCAAGATGTACATGGACATGAAGGAAAGGTTTTGGTGGAACAATCTCAAAAGAGACATCGCCGAACATATTGCTCTGTGTGATGTGTGTAGCAGAGTCAAAGCAGAGCACCAAAAACCAGCAGGTTTGCTTCAACCACTGCCTATTCCTGAATGGAAGTGGGAAAATATTGGTATGGATTTCATTACCGGATTACCAAGGACCAGGTCAGGGTATGATTCCATATGGGTAGTAGTGGATCGCTTAACTAAAGTGGCTCATTTTATACCTATGAAGACCACTTATAAAAGTGCCAAGTTAGCAAAAATATACATGAGCAGAATCGTATGCCTTCACGGAGTGCCCAAAAGTATTGTGTCAGATAGAGGAACTCAGTTCACTTCTCACTTTTGGAGACAACTTCATGAATCCTTAGGAACGAGATTGGAATTCAGTACTGCCTTCCATCCTCAAACAGATGGACAAACAGAAAGGACCAACCAAATTCTGGAAGATATGTTGAGAGCATGTGCTTTAGACTATGGAGCAAGTTGGGATGAAAGTTTACCTTACGCAGAGTTCTCTTACAACAATAGTCATCAATCTAGTATTGGAATGGCACCGTTTGAGTTACTCTACGGAAGAAAGTGTACCACCCCATTGTTATGGAACGGTGTGGGAGAAAGAAGCCTATTCGGACCAGATCTTATCAAAGATGCCGAAGAAAAAGTCAAATTGGTTAAAGACAGGTTGAAGATAGCACAGTTCCGACAGAAAAGCTACGCGGATTCTAAGCGTAGAAGTCACCTCTGAAGTTGGGGATAGAGCTTATCTCAGGGTATCACCACTCCGTGGAGTGAAAAGATTTGGAGTCAAAGGAAAGTTGGCACCAAGATATGTTGGGCCATTCAAAATTCTAAGTCGCAAAGGAGAAGTTGCATATGAAGTTGAATTGCCAAAATCTCTATCAATGATCCATAACGTATTTCATGTGAGTCAGCTTAAGAAATGTCACCCAGAAATGGAAGAGTCCTCCTTGAAGGATACCATACCTTTGGAAGAGGTTCAACTAGAAAGTGATCTCACTTATGAAGAAAAGCCTGTCAAGATTTTAGAGACTGCAGAAAGAGTCACCAGGACCAAGACTATCAAATTTTGTAAAGTACAATGGAACCATCACTCCGAAGAGGAAGCAACATGGGAAAGAGAAGATGATCTTCGGAAAGACCACCCTCACCTATTTGCTAGCCAATCCGAATCTCGAGGGCGAGATTCATCTTAAGGGGGTTAGATTTGTAACATCCCAAAAATCATAGTTTCAAAACTCATTCATATCACTTTGCATCATTCATTCATTTAGGGTTTTCTCAAAAATCACTTAATGATAGAATATGAGCTATGATTTCATGTGGTCAATTGTCCCAAATAAACATCAACCTTTGAAAATTTGAATGTTTAAATACTTGTTGCTTGCCTCCATTGATGGAAAGTTTTAGTGAAACTTTTATCCTTCAAGATTCAAATTTAGAAGTAGTTTTAAAATTTTCTTTCAATTACTTGCAAACAGAACAAATCCATAGTTATTTTAGAAACCAAGCTGGACCAAGCCTTGCAAGGTAACCACTTAGTTTTATGACTATTTTTGAAACCACAAAAACCCTGCAAAAGTCCCAAGGCAGTTTGATTTCAAAAGGTTTTGAATTCATATTAAAATTCATACCAGAAAATGAATTTAGAAAAAGAAAAGAGTCCTTCAAAAGAAAAAGGCCACGCGGCCAGAATCCGGCCCAGCAGAAGAACGAGCCCAGTAAGCCCACCCGGGGATCTCCTTTTCTTCCCACACGCGCGAGCACACGCGCTGAGCCACTGACAAGCAGACCCCACCTGCACTTCGCGCACCTCGCTGACAAGCGGGCCATCTCCTCGCCAGCGTCGTCTCCACCCGCACGACCTGTTCGTCCCCAATCAACGCTGCCGCTTTCGAGTGATAATCGCGCATCAATTCAATCAATGGCGAGTAATTCTCGCTTAGCCAGGTTATATAAACCCCTCTCCCCTCTCTTTTCCCCAAAACCCAAGCACCGAACGCCCCAGGCTGCGCAATCTCTCTGCAACCCGCCGTCTCCGACGATCGCGCCGTAATTCGGTGAGTCTCGAGTTTCCCCTCTCGCGTTCATGCTATCTGTTCAGGAACCTCTGTGCATCTTCCGACACCTCCGCTTGTTTTCGCGCATGACCCCTAACCGCTTGCAACGTCGACGACGGCCGCCACCGCCTCTGCCACGAACTCCGGACCTCCTCCGTAAGTAGCCTTGCCCTCTGGCTGATACGCCTAGAATCCATATCGTCTTGCGCATCTGACAGTACCCCTGTTTTGGCTTAGCGCGACGAGGAACCTCGCCAACGTCGACGACTGACCGTGGCAGACGCATTCGCGAACTCCGGCGAGAAATCCCCGACGAACCCGTACGCCCCTCTCCAAGCCGTTGCCACCTTGAGCATCAGCAGCCTCTTGCGGTTCTGGTAAGCATCTCCTTCCTCCCCCGGGCGACCTAGAACGCCGGCACCGCCACCGACTGACGCGCCGCCGCCTGTCACCGCCGGTAGCGCCGCTCGTTTTTGGTTAGGAGAATCTTAGCCGTTAGATCTGAATCCTACGCGTAGAAACACTTCACTTAACGAAGGGGTATGGACAGATCTGAGCCGCGCAACGTTAGTTAGATCCAACGGCTCAGAAGGGTGATCCGGTGCGAACCGGTACGCGCCAGTAGTAACGCGACGCGTGGCAAGGTTTAGATTAAAAACAGAATTTAAAACCTGAATTAGATTCAAACTTCAAATGCTCATAACTTTCAAATGACACGTTAGATTTTTGCAAACTTTATATCGTTGGATTCAGTGAAACAAGGCCTTTCTGAATATACAATTTGTTTAGCATATAGTAACAGTTAAAAGGGTTTTATTTGTGGAACAAGTTTAGGACTATTTTAGATATAGAATTATCTTTATAAAATTTTATTATGGCCAAATAAGTTTATTGGACAAACTTGTGACATGATGTGCTTCTGTAGTCATGAACACACTTGGTAAAATTTTAAAAAAAATTAAACTTGGTAAATTCTTGCATGCATGCATTCATATTATTTTTTGTTGTATTTAAATTGTGTGTAATTGTATGCTTTGATTTCTTGTGTAGATTTTGCTAGTGATTGTGATTGTGAAGAGTGCTACTCTCCACACTACCAAGGCAAGTGATATTTTCATGAATATTCCTATCCCAAGTTTTTGTACTAGCATTAGTTATTTTGCTAAGGTATTGCATGATATTTTTGCTTAGTACCAAGTTGGGAAATCCTAAGTGGAGTGAAATAGTAGAATTGCTAGAGAAATTTTCCTAAGTTAAGTTACCATATTTTGCCTAGCCTAGCTCATAGCAAACAAGGGTGGTGAACATCTATATACTATATGATAAAAATATTCTAAGTCAAGAGACTTATATTTTCTTAATAAAACAACTAAGACAAATGCACCTCCTGGGTGGAATGGGAAGATTGGGTTATGTTGAGTGGTTACACAAGGCCATGGACTTGGGTTGTGTATCTCACTTGTGGAATGCCACCCATGCACAAAGGGATTTGGAGGCCAAGTGTGGAGAAAGCTTATAGTGCAACCACTTGGCAAAATGGGCTCTGCCATGATCATATAGGTTGCTAGAACTTAGTCATTTGGACAGTTGGTGGTAGATGGGATGATAGGATGGAACGCGTCCATTTGACTAAGGAAAGGCTTCTGAAAGGTCCTGTCTTGGGAAACCAAGTCTAGTGGGGAAAGTGCACAACCTCTGCAGATGGAAAACCTAAGTACTTAGCCTTGTCCAAGGTAATGGACATTTTGAAGCCTCAAGACATGGAAGCCACAAGAATCTCATCACTCCAACTTGTAAGTAAAAATTTGTGGGTAAACAAGGGTGAAGGACCCCAATGTCTATTGGTGGTTTCCTTGGGAATGTTTTTTTGACAAAGAACAACTCAGTGATTTCAACTAATAGGAAAAGTTTATTTTCAAGCAAAGCAAGCCAAGCTACACTAGCCAAAATGCATATAGTAATATAGTCCACTTAAAATACACTAAGGTATCACTTGCCAATACTATTCCAAAGTATTGACCCTCTGTGGCTGTAACTTGTGATGTTGCAGGTTACTCCGATGATGATTAGGAGTCATGAGTCTACACTCAACATGCTTGCCTGTGGCACATGAAGATGAAGACTTATGTTTATTTACTTATTCCTAAAAACTCTTGTATTAGGCCTATGGCCTTGAGTTGTAAAAGACTATGTTTTATCTCTGGAATGAATGTAATAAACGACCTTTGTATCTGTGTACTTCATCTTAAACTGTGGATTCTAGCATTGATCCAGGGACTAGCATTGCAATCACAGGGATCCTATCCTTTATAAAGGAGGGGTCTAACAACTTGGAGATGAGACACCGAACTCCAAGGCCTTGTTCAACGATGGATGCGTGATGCAAAGTCCAATCGAGGTTGGTGACGATAGTCGGTCCCCTTGGTAAAGGGGATTAGGCAAGACTAGAGATTCCACACAAGGGGGTTGTCTTTAGTCTAGCATCTATGCCTAAGGGATACATGAAGGGGTGGGGGCTCTATTTATAGGCCAGCCACATAAATAGGGGTAGTTTAGGGATAAAACTAGGGTTGGACGAGCTAGAGGGGTACATGGGCCGAAGGCCCAGCTGGCGGAGAGCAGGCCCATCGCACAGGACGGAGACTCCGGTGTAGGGGCCGGAGACTCCAGTGTGGGCTGGAGATTCCGGTCTATCTCCGATGTCGTCTCCGGAGGGGCATACTGACTGTCCTCGGGCGGTTACTGGGGTCGATCCGGAGGCAGGTCCAGAGACTCCGGTGTATCAGGACCAGAGACTCCGGTGTGGCAGGACCGGAGACTCCGGGGGTTCAGCCGTGGCTTCTTCCATCTCCTCTTCCAAGCCTCCGTCTTGTCGGGCTTGATGTTCCAGGCTTCTTCCCTTGCCTCCGTACTTGTCGGTTTGAACCTATCATGCATATGTGACGGAGTATGAAGTAGCATACCATTCAATGGGGTAGGAAGTGGTCTCGCATAGAGGAACAGATTCACCTTTGGAGTCCATGACGACTTGGCGTAAGTTGGATACCATGATGTGGTAATGACCGTAGGTCGGGCTACATCAGCTCCCCCCTTCAAAAAGATTCGTCCTCGACTCTACATGATCATCACAAAGTAGAAGAGGTCGAGATACCTTCTTGATCCTGGGGTTCACCATATAGTCGTCCTCGAGAAGATTGACTTGACAACACTTCAATGTTCCTTCACCTTCCATGAAACCTTATCTTGTAGATATAGCTCAATGAAGGGTAGCCATAGGTAACTCTCTTTGGTTCTTCTTATAAACACATGGTTGGTAGAGGTTGAAGTGTATACATTTGTACCTACACACAACAAAGACCAAGCAAAATATTTTTGTGCGTGATAGAGGAGCATGTCAAATGTGGCATGTCCATTCTTGTTCACAACACTATTAGCACAATACATGTATAGCAAATGGAATGCATATGCAAGGTCAATGTGCATGGAAATTGTTTGAACATCCTCCAAATGTGGGAACTCAAAAACTCCATATAACATAGTAGGGTGGCACGCAATTGACTAACATATATATCAACATATTTGATGCAAGAATAGGAGAATTTGGCAAAAACACACGAGGCAGCATATCCAAAACAAAAGCATTATGTGTGCAAACCAACCATTGGAAAGATAGATTGTTCAACATGTTGGATGTCACACACAAATCATCAAAAGAAAATTTCATGGGAATATGAGTATCCCAAGCGGAAGCAAAAACAACATGTTTGCAAACAAACCAAATGAAAGAGCAAGTGGTCCTTTTGTTTGTTGCAACAACACGACGAGATACTTGGATGCTCTCATGACAATACATGCTCTTAATGGCATTATGATTGCACACAAAACATCGGAAAGATAAATTGTTCAATATTTTTGTTGCAACACACAAAGCATCAATATCCAATAGTGAAGAAACATGAATGTCACAAGGTGAGATAATACCATCAACATGCTTGCAATCGAACCATAGGAAAGAGCAATTTTCCAACATGAAAGATGCAAAGTATGCAAAAGGTATCAGAGCTAGGTTCGATCTTGAACTCACTTGTGGGATGCTCTCAAGAGCTCTTTTTTTCAACTCGTGCTCAACCGAGGTTGACATTCTTGTGCGGGTACCTACACACATCATACACCAAAGGAAGAACATGTGTGCATGCTAGAGAAACACATCATCCATCATGATGTATCTCTTCTTGTGCATATCACCATTAGTGTCAAGCAAGTATGAAATAGATGCATGGTGAGTATGCAAGTGGGGAACATGCTTATCATGGAAATCATCAAAATCTCCAAAAATTGAGAAAGCTATGGGGGCCATCTCATTATAATGCATATGATCAATATTGTTGCAAGCAAAACAAGTGGAATAGCAAGCATTCATCTTATCACAAGCAACGGGAGAAATTGAATGACTAGCATGAAAAAGCATGTCCCAAGAAATTGGAGGATACACACAAGATATATAGCATGGCATGTTTATGGCAATGATATCACAATCAAACAATTCCACATGATCAATATTATGCAAAGGCAAAGCATCACATGGGGATATGAATGAAGTAGATGTAATGTCACAAGTATCATCCATAACATGCATATCCTCACAATTCATCATGTCCACTAGTGGGATCATGTCATCATCAACACCCTTATTGTTACCTTGTTCATACCTCTCATATGAAGTGGGTGTTGTGGAAGTAGTGGCCTCCTTGTGGACGACTTCGTCTTCTTGATGTATCCATGGCGTAGCATCATCTTCGTGCACCATGTACATCTTCTCTAATTGAGGCATCATTGCTTCATGGCTTGGCACGTCTTAATCCATGGAACCTAGCACAACAGAAGAGAACACACTAGAGGTAGAGGGTAAGTTGTTAGAAATCAAAATGGTCTCACTTGACCTATCAACTACCACTCTCAACTCACTAGGAGTATCACTCATGCCCTCCAAGTGGAAGCACTCAATCTCACATAAGGTGGAGTCACTCATCTCACTCTTGTTCTCACTCAAGTGGGCTAAGTGGCTCTCATACTCACATGGGATTGGTACCACATCATCACTCAAGCATATGGGGATAGGCTCGGTTTCTTCAACTCCATGCGCCTCCATTGGTGAAGGGAAAATCCCATGCTCACCATTCTTGACCTTGCCGTCTCCAAGGTTGGATGCCATAAGATTGGCATCGTCGCTCGCCTCCTTAGTCGAAGGGAAAATCCCATGCTCAGACTTCTTGTGGCCATCTCGAAGTAGTGGTGTAAGTAGGCTCATGGTGTTGTCGAGAGCGGTGCTCGGATCGACTTCATCACATATGTGGCCTTGGCTTCCTCCATCTTGGAGTGTAGACATCCTCTTGCCGAACTCAGCCAACATGGCGAAGTAGAGGTCTTCATTTTCCTCATTCACGAGGTCACGGAAGTCAAGCGTATATGTTGAAGCTTGATGGCGTCGAGGAAGGCTTGCTCTTGGTGCCATTGTGGTGGTGGCACGAGTAGTTGAAGGTTCCCTATGATGGTGTTGACGGAGGTCATTAGTGTGCCTTGCCGATGGTTGATGTAGGTGGCGCACTTGGTCATCCACATGACACTCGCGACGATGATCACTTGTCTTGGCACTCTTCTTGTGCTTGTGGTGCCTTCTTGAGCTTGATTGAGCATTATGGATGGTGCACATCATCAATTCTTCGTATTTATGGAGAAGATTCCTTTAACGATGTCTTGTATCCTCTTTATGGTGTCGATGCTCATGATAGGATGTTTGTCGATGAAGATTCTTGTTTCTTGGAGCCTCTTGATGCATATGATGTTTGGACGCCACTATTATTTGGATAGGAAGTGGAGCTTGGCGCCTTGGAGGTGATGGAGCTTGGCGCCTTGGAGATGGTGGAGCTTGACGCCATCTAGGTGGTGGCACTTGATACCTTGTCGATGGTGGCGCTTGATGCCTTGGAGGTGGTGACGCTTGTCGCCTTGGAGGTGGATCATCGAAGTAGGTGGTGCCCTTTGGTGTGGCATGCTTGGCCTTGAAGGTCATGGAATCTTGATGATGCGCCTCCTCTTGCTTGGTGCAGTAGGCTTCCATCTCCACACGGTGGAGGATTCTTCATGGCTCATGGAGGAGCCATCAAAGTCGATGTAGTTCTCCGTGTCCTCCATGCTCGGCGAGGCGTCGTCGATGTCGCACTCGAAGTCGTCCATGCTTTGGGAGTAATTGTTGGTGTAGTACTCCATATCACCCAAGCATGTGGAGACATTGTCGGTGTGGTGCTCCATATCCTCCATGCATGATGAGCCATTGTTGATGTAGAGCTCCAAGTCTTCCATGCTTGAGGAGCCATAGTTGATGCCATGCTCCATGTATTCCATGCATGTGGAGTCGTCATAGGTGTAGTGCTCCGGGTCCTCAAAGAATGCGGAGCCGTTGTCGGTGTTGTGCTCTGTCAAGTCCTCTATACTTGCGGAGTCGTTGTCATGGTGGCTCATCATGGATTCTTCATATATATCATTCTCGGTCCCGGAGTCCCTAGACATGATTCACAAGACCAAGTGTTGTATATGGAAGTGGTAGAGGGTGTTAGGGATACAACGTCAAACCTTACTTTACCTTGGAATATCATATCATGCAAGTGGCCACACTTGAGAACAATAAACCAAGCAAAGTGAAGTTCACGCGGAACACCAAAACCAACTACTAACCAAAAAACACACACACACACACAAGGCCTATGGTGGATAGGTATGGGAAGTGGCATGTGAAGAACCAATCCGAAATCAAGATGTTGTACTAGCAAGTAAAGAACCACAATGATCAGAAAGCAAACAAGTCAATCCACAAGATAGGAAATATGTACAAGGAAACACACACGGTGGGATAAATGGGACTTGTGCGACGGAGAAAGTGAGCTAAGAACCAAATGATGACCTAGCGAAGACTATAAGCTCGTGTCACACAAGTACAAGGAGAGACGCTAGTTCGATTGCAATAAATTGGTGGGCTACAAGATATCCACAATAAGTACCACCTATATGATGTTCATAGAGCTTGCGCTTCCTATTCTTTGAGGCACTTGTTTGTTTCTTTCTTTTTATCTTTTCCTTTTTTTCTATTTCTTTTTCTTTTTTTCTTTTTGACTTGCCTCTTCCTTGTGCCAACAACTATACAAGATAATTATATGAGATAGCGCTCACAATGTTTGCTCGGAATCTACAAGGTATCAAATGTGCATAGCCCAAGCAATCATAATAGGAACTAGTCTCAATAGGTGTTTTTTTCTCGCAAAGATAGTGGGGTTCACAAAGGAATACAAGTGGGAAAAAGTCACGAAATATTATACCTTTCGTCGACGATCTTCACCCTTTATTGTTGGATTCCGCCTTTCTCATAGAATTTGGATGGAGTAGATAGCATGAACAACGTGGATGATAATGTAGATCTCCTTCTCCTCTTCGAAACGAGCTAAAGAACACCAAAATCCGAATTCGAATGCAAAAGTTATGCTCAAAACCGTGCTGCAGTTTTTCTGTCTGCAGGAGGCGGAGACTCCGGTCTCGAGGTTCGGAGACTCCGGTTTGGAGGTCCGGAGACTCCGTTCTGGGTCTGAAAAAGTCCGGAAACTCTGGTCTAGGCCGGAGACTCTGGTCCAGGAGATTCCAGGACATCCAGAACTCGAACGGGACGCATTTTGGGCGGAAAAACTCGAACCAAAACCTCAAATTGATGGGGGAAATCAAGGAATTAGGCTATGGGAACGCAGGGGAAGGTAGATCAACAAGTTTAGCAAGTAATCCACGGATCAAAACCTACCAAAACTCACTCAAATCACAGATCGATCCAAAACACGAATTGGGGCTGTTTTTGGTGGAATTTTTGAATTTTTGGGGAAAAGACCAAATCGAAGAGAAATCCGTGGCAACCAAAAGCTGCTGATACCAATATGTTAGGGGTGACCCTTTAGGGTGGCCCAATCTTCACGGTTCTCGTGGTCAAATCGATGAGAAAACGAGGGGAAAGGGATAAAGTAGCAGAAGAGAACACACACCTCGCGAAGAACACGATAAAACATGCAAAACTCACACGATACAAGGCCGATTGCTCCCAAACGGCGGCCACCGGTCCGATAGAATCCTTGCAAGGAAAGATCGGTCAACATGCTCCCTCAAATCCACATCGGAGAGGGAAGAACACCTTGGGGAGGGTCTTGACAACTTGGAGACGAGACACCGAACTCCAAGGCCTTGTTCAACGATGGATGCGTGATGCAAAGTCCAATCGAGGTTGGTGACGATAGTCGGTCCCCTTGGTAAAGGGGGTGAGCTAAACTAGATATTCCACACAACGGGGTTGTCTTTAGTCTATCATCTATGCCTAAGGGATACACGAAGGGGTGGGGGCTCTATTTATAGGCCAGCCACATAAATAGGGGTAGTTTAGGGATAGAACTAGGGTTTGGACGAGCTAGAGGGGTACATGGGCCGAAGGCCCAGCTGGCGGCGAGCAGGCCCATCGCGCAGGCCGGAGACTCCGGTGTAGGGGCCAGAGACTCCGGTGTGGGCCGGAGATTGCGGTCTATCTCCAGTGTCATCTCCGGAGGGGCATATTGACTGTCCTCGGGCAGTTACTAGGGTCGGTCCAGAGGTAGGTCCGGAGACTCCGGTGTAGCAGGACCAGAGACTCCGGTGTGGCAGGACCGGAGACTCCGATGTAGGCCGAAGACTCCGGTGGTTCAGCCATGGATTCTTCTGTCTCCTCTTCCAAGCCTCCGTCTTGTCAGGCTTGATGTTACGGGCTTCTTCCCTTGCCTCCGTACTTGTCGGTTTGAAACTATCATGCATATGTGACGGAGTATGAAGTAGCATACCGTTCAATAGGGTAGGAAGTGGGCTCGCATAGAGGAACGGATTCACCTTTGTAGTCCATGACGACTTGGCGTAAGTTGGAGACCATGATGTGGTAACGACCGTAGGTCGGGCTACATCACCTACCTATTAGCATCATTTGCTATTTCAGTGCATATTCATTATGCCTTGTTTTCTTCCAAATAAAATGTTTGACTATTTTGAGAAAGTTAGTTAGTAAAGCTCTCACGAACTTGATGGCACACTTTATTTCTTGCGATTAATAAACCTGAACCATTGTGACTTGTCCATGAAAGTTATATGTTTGCAAATTATAGGTTGGGAGTTAGCAGAACCGTGTTGTCACGGGGAATGTTTCAACACTTATGGATAGATATCCGGTTGATACCATGCTCTTTTGTTTGCGGATGTCGTCGGTGTGAAATAAAAGGGGAGCTTGTGAGTTCATGGAGTTATATATATGTGTTAGAGAAACGCCTGGGCCGCTAGCCTAAGCCATGCCTAATCATGGTGGAAACTTGCAGCATTACCATAATGAGCATCTGTGAGGCATCCTCAATAAAAACATATGCAAATAGCAAATAAAAAGATCACTGAGATGCTCATTATCTGCTTGCCTTGTCATTTTGATTATGGGATAGCTCCTGTATCATGTGCAAGGGGTACCCCGTTGGCAGTTCTCTATGATATGCATGTATTTACAATGACAAGAACTTACAGGTAACTAAAGTTCAGTAGAACGAGGAAAGGCCCTCGTACTCAAGGGACTTGGGATTTTCAGTTTATAGTTTGTCAAGCATATAACTCATATTGTACCTCACTTTCACCATTAACCATATAAAGATGCCTATGATAGGGGAAATGGGAGCTCAAAGCTAATGAGTACCTTGCTTTTAGCATTTGGGAGCCCTTCAAACTTTTCAAAACCTTTTCTCTTCCTTGTTGAGTCAACACTTATTTTATGAGCACCCTCTTGAGAGCATAGTTGTCATTCTTGTGTTTGTCTCAAAACTTGGTTGATTATGTCATGACTTTGATGCTTGTATCTCTGATATCTTTACTTCTAGTCTTCACTTGAACTTCAGAGGTGCCTTGACATTTATATTGTGCTCTACAAACAAAGGCAAGAGAAATACCACTCTATCATACCTTATTATGAGCATTGCAACGTTGCTTATGTTTATGCTTCATGCTACTTATTATTATTGAGTTGCTTTCTCTTCACAGCTTGCAATGACTATTGAGTAGACTTAATTGCGTACTTCTTATTATGAATGGTTTAAGTATCTACTCCTGTGCTGAGAATATATACATCATATGAAGCAAATGTGTTCGTGAAAGTTCATTTATCGCACTCAGTTTTCAACTGAATTGCTTGAGTACAAGCAATAAGCTAAGCTTGCGGGGAGTTGATACGTCCAAAATGTATCTACTTTCCCGAACACTTCTGCTATTGTTTCTCCTCTAAACTTGTGTGATTTGGATACAACTAACATGGACTAACGCTGTTTTCAGCAGAATCACCTTGGTGTCTAGTTTTTGTGCAGAAAATCAACTATCGGGAAAAATCCCGGAAAATATGCCAAAAATCCTATTTCACCAGAAGATCCACGGATCCAGAATAGGAGACGAAGGGGAGCCCTGGGTGGCCCACACCCCCTGTCGTGCAGGTGGGCCCACCCCATGCATGGGAGGGTGTGTCCAGCCCAGGCAGCCCCTCGGCCTCTCTCTTTGCCTATAAGATGCCTTCTGACCTAAAAACTCAGGGGGGTCGACGTTTTTCCAGAAAGAGTTCTGATGCACCGCCACCACCAGAAACCGCGATTCGGATCCAGAAACTCCGTTCTGGCACCCTGCCGGGACGGGGAATTTGGGGAGGATCATCGCCATCGTCATCACCAACGCCTCTCCATCAACCATCAATGTTTCTCTCATCCATGAGTGAGTAATCCCCCGCTGTAGTCTATGGGGATGGTAGGGATTGGATGAGTTCTATCATGTAATAGAATAAGATTGTTAGGGCATGGTGCCTAGTATCTCTTTTACTGATATTTGACTTTGTTGCAACTTGTTCTGCTTAATGCTTGTCACTAGGACCCGAGTGCCATAATATCATGTGTAACACCCTCAGGATCGGACCTATGCAAATTTGGGCAAAATTCACCAAATCCGCATAGAAACGATTCAAAGGTGCCCACCAGGCACTTTCGTGCGGGTGGAAAACAAAGTAATAACATGACACAACAGTCCTCGATGGGACCCACAGAACAGATATATATATAACAGCGACTCAGAGAGTCAAGAATACAGATAAAGTATACAAAGATCCAAATCACCTTGAAAACGATAGAGCGTCCCGCTACGGACAAGATGCAAATGGGGCTAAGAGCCCTGAAGAATAACCAATGGCGTCCATAACCACCGAGGCCAAGCGGAAGGGTAACCCCGCTAACGGCCGATCTCAAAACCCTTAACAAAAGGGGTGCCGACAAAGGCAAAGCGAAAACAAAGAAGGAGCGTCGATCGAGGCCAAGACATTGCGGCGAGGCTAGAATTCGCGGTCCTCGCCTACATAGGTATGGTGGTGGCGGCGGCGGCAAAGATGCACTAAACATCCTATAGAGACTCGATACAACTGGCGGTTATCAGAGGGGGTGAGAATGACCTATCCGGATCCAACCTGAAGCTATCACCAAACAAACCCATCCTGGCGTTTCCCCCTCGAGACCAAACGAGGAAGTCAACCGAGGAACTCACACAGTTGGCAGTTTTAATTATTCAGTTATAGTTGCGGCACTTTACTAGTCAGGTTTAGATAATCGTCCTGATAAAATAAACAGTGGGCACTTTTAGTTAACCATTCCGTGATAGTTGCAACAATTACTAATCAGATACAGATAGCATGAGATAAACCCGAAAAACCAGCAGTTGTTGGTACTTTTATTCAGCCAATTCGTTGTAGTTGCAATACTTACTAGTCAGATACAATTGTGTGGCGACAACCAAACAAGCAATTGTGGGCGTATTATTAGCCATTCCGTTATAGTGAAGCTGATTACTAGTCATTATAAGTCAAATTTATAACGATAAACTTTAGTTATGCTTGTCTATGATCGAGATATCGTGCTCCAAGTCGTCCATATCCATGGACACGGCTTTGAAAGTTTTAACCGGCTGGGGTGCACCAATAGCAACACACACTCGATCAACCTCGGAAAAACCAAATCAAAACCCAACGAGGCTTTCACGATGAACAATCAGGATTGAAATATTTCAGGGCCACCCTTAAGTAGAATCCATAGCAGAGTAGGCAAGCTCGAGACGGCCTCAAGGTGCTGGGTATACGGTGTGAACGATTGGGAACCCGAAAGTGTGGCTGGGCTTGTCGACACCGCTGAATCGTGTCCGATCCTAAGCGATGCAGTGTGCTCCTCGCTGACAATAAATAAAGCAGTAATCATGGCATAAGTACAGGATCGTAAATAAAACCTCAAACTAGTTTGTGGCCCCAAGAAATAAGTCTGAATCAAGCTCTGGCTCAGGGGGGTCCCATATACCTCCCGGATGTGGATAGCGCGATAAATCAAGGAACAGGTATCAAGTACTCGGGGTCTCACGGGACACAAGTGGGCGTTCGAAAACCAAATATTATCTATCACCCACCGATGCCTCTGCTTATTCAATTTTAGTTGTTAAACAGAAATTAAAGTGACGATAAGTAAAACTAGCATCATCTCCATCATCAACATGCGGCAATTCATCAGCAACTGTGGCATATGGCGACACGCATCAGCACTTGAGCAAGCAACTACGACGCGCAAGTCCAACTATCTACCAACAACAGGCAATAGGGTGTGTCCAAGGCAATATAGGGCTGCAAGGGAATATCACAGGTACGGAAACTAAAGCATCACAACACAGATAGCAAAAGATCAACAGGAGGGAATAAAGACTATAAAGTAAGATAGGTAGAAAGGGGGAGATGCTCGCCTGAAAACATTGTCGAAGGTTTTCCGAAGGTCGGGGCGAAGCTCACATCAACTCAACGGCCTTATCATGAAGAAGCAAATCACTAGAAGAAACACGGATGATATTTAACACACGGCAGAAGATCGGCATGATGCATGTATGATGTATGGCATGGCAAAGGTGCAATGCAATTAGGTCATATTAAGCGGAACCGGAGTCCCGACAATTAATTAGGCGGTTCATGTTATTTAGAAGACCCGCAATTTAAATGTGGTTATAACAAGGCAAGATAGATATCGGTTCGCTACACAAATTTAAATGAGGCCGATATGAGACTAGATTTGCCCGCATATGGGCCCCATATTTAATTATTAGGTGAATCGGCAAAAGGCCCCCAAACCACAGATATGCATGCGATATGACATTTCATTATGCAATCAAGTTGTTATGTTATAAAAATAGGGTTCGAGGAAAGGGTCACACATTTAGGGTTCGGCGATCTTGGTTAGGGTTCGACGGGGTCCAGGGTCCGGTCTCGGGGTCCAGGGTTCGGCGAGGTCGTTTCCGGCGGGATCGTTCTCTCGTTCTCGGTACGGGGGTAGTTCTTGGCGTTCCGGGAACCGGACTTGGTTCGGTGTCGGGGTTCATCGGATCTTCCGGGTCGGTGCCGTTCTTGTCGTCGCGCAGATCTTGTCGGGTCCCACGGTCGATCTTGCCGTTACGAGGATCTTGTCGGGACCGTGTACCGGGTCGGTCTTGGCGTCCGGGCCTCGACGTCGCATCCTGGGGAGAAGATCTTGTGGCATCCGGGGGCATCGGATCATGCTGTCGGTCGTGTCGTCTCTCGCGGGGTCCTTGGCGTACCGGGAGGGCGTACTTGTTAAGCCGGTGGCGTTCTTGGCGGTCATCGGGTCCGGACTTCGCCGGGATCGGTCTTTGGTCTTCCCTGTTGGTGCACCCGAGGTTCTCGGCGGTCTTGTAGATGGACAACGGGTTAAGGTCTCGGCGTCGGGGTTGTGGGCGAACTTGGGGTGCTCCAAGTCATCCCTAAAATTACCTTAAACCACCATCACAAACACACGAGCACGCGGCACGCCGCACATGGAGGGCGACAGAGCGTGGCAGCGGTCCGGGAGGCTTGGCGGTCGTGGCGGAGCCTAGACGCGGGCCGGGGCGACGCCGTGGTGGGGCGGCTCGGGCGCGGGCTCGGACGTGCAGGGACGGTGTCGGTTGAGCGGCCACGGACGGCGACCGGCGGGGCGACGCAGACGGCAGTTCGGCGGAGGAGCTCAGGGAGGATGGGAGGCGGGCGGCGGATGCGGGGCAGGGCGGAGCAGGCGGCGGTGGACGAGCGGGAGCGTGCGAGCATGGCGGCGAGCGGTGGGAGTTGAAGCGGGCGGCTGGGCGGAGGAAGCACGGAGGCGGCCGCGGCGTGGACGGAGAGCAGGCGGCGGCGCTGGCGGCAGCGAGGCGGGCAGAAGGGTCGAGGCGGGCGTGCGACGGGCGTGGAGCGGGTCTTCGGCGGCGGCGTCCTGCAGCGGCGGGCGGCGCGGCCGGGCGGGAAAGCGGCAAGCGGCGGGCGGCAGACGCGAGGTTGGGTAGAGAGGCGATCGGCGGGGCTTGGAGGTGGAGCGCGGCGGCGACGCGCTCACCGGAGCGGCGGCGCGGCGGAGGAAGGCTCATGGCTCGGCTCGGGCGCGGCCGGCGGCCAGCGGGCCAGGACGTCTGGGGGGAAGGAGGCGAAGCGTGGACGGCCCGGGGGTGGCGAAGTGGAGAGGCTCATGGACGAGCAGGAAGAACAGGGAGGAGAGGCAGCCAGCTAGGTGGGGTCGGGTAGGACCCGGGGGGCGGGGCCCAGGCGTGGCTATGCGGTGCGATTCGCGTGTGTTTCTCGTGTGTGTGTGCTTGTGTTGTGTGGCAGGGTGAGGAGAGGGAGGGTTAGGGTAGGGTGATGTGGCAGCTTATGGTTGGTGGGGGAGGAGGAGAGGGTGGGGTGGCGGGATGGTAGTGGGGGGGGGGAGGTGGCCAAGGGGGTGTGGGTAGGTTAGTAGGTAGCTTTAGGATTAGATGGGGCAGATAGGTGGACCGTTTTAAAAATCTGGGGCGGTCGTTCGGGTCGCTACGGCCCGTTCGACTGCCCCGCTAAAATAAATTACATATTTTATTTATTTCAAACAAGGTTTTCGCAAACCGATAACGGACAAAACAAAATAATTCGGGGACCCGGTTTTGGCGTTTGAATAAAAAGGCAGGCGTTTAGAAAAACAACACGGGCTTTGCAAACATAGTTTTGGCAAACAATGCATGATGATGACGATGCAATGCACAAATTCAACGCGATTTTCTAGTAGTGGTTTTGCGGGATGCCACAATTCGACACCACTAACAAAGGATCTCGCCCTCGAGATCCGCCTCATGGTACCGGAAGGAAGGTCGGCGATCTGCGTCTTCTCGCTTCGTGTAGATCCTCGCGACACCACTAACAAGAGTTCGTTGTCCGTGATCGTCGAGAGACACTCCGGAACAAAAGGTCGAAGGTAGAGGTATCAACAAATAAGCCACCCCTAACTTCCGTGGACGGATTAAAACTGCAGGATCCAGATTCAATGTACAAGCGAATGATAAGAGTAGTATGGTAGCTACTCCATCCCGCACTCCAAACCATTACTCGCATACACGAATAGGCGGATTATGCAACCAACTCTCGGAGTCAGACTGAAGATCTCGACAAGCGAGGTTCAGATCAAAGGAGTGATGCAGTCTCTGCATCGGATCTGGCGTAGAGGATGCCGTCGCGTCGGAAAACACCGGAAGGAACAAACAAGGATCAAAGAATGATGCCACCGCAGACGGATTCCTCAGGAAGCTTAAACACCGGATGATAGAACACCGTTATCCGAAGAGGAAGTGAAACCCTGAAGGTACGACGGAAACCCAACCACGAGAAATCCTGGACTCGAAGAAAAGATAAGAGGTAGATTCAAATCACGCAGGGGTAAGAGGAGAATAGCAGAGGGGTAAGGAATAATTCAGACCTAATCAGAACTATCCAACCGATTTTTACAAAAATAGTTTTGACACTCTACTTCGGCCGTTAGCTAGGTTATCCTCTAATTTGGACTTGTGGTATCGCAATCGCTACGAGCTCGATACCACTCTGTAACACCCTCAGATCGGACCTATGCAAATTTCGCAAAATTCACCAAATCCGCATAGAAACGATTCAAAAGGTGCCCACCAGCACTTTCGTGCGGTGGAAAGCGAAATAACATGACACAACAGTCCTCGATGGGACCCACAGAGCAGATATATATATAACAGACTCGGAGAGTCAAGAATACGGATAAAGTATACAAAGATCCAAATCACCTTGAAAGCGATAGAGCGTCCGCTACGGACAAGATGCAAATGGGGCTAAGAGCCTGAAGAATAACCAATGGCGTCCATAACCCCAGGCCAAGCGGAAGGGTAACCACCTTAACGGCGTCGATCTCAAAACCTGCTTAACAAAGGGTGCCGCAAAGGCAAAGCAGAAAAAAGAAGGAGCGTCGATCGAGGCCAAGACACGGCGAGGCTAGAATTCGCGGTCCTCGCCTACATAGGTATGGTGGATCAGCGGCAGCGGCAGATGCACTAAACATCCTATAGAGACTCGATACAATGGCGGTTATCGGAGGGGTGAGAATGACCTATCCGGATCCAACTGAAGCTATCACCAAACAAACCCATCTGGCGTTTCCTCGAGACCAAGCGAAGTCAACCGAGGAACTCACACGGTTGGCGTTTTAATTATTCGATTATAGTTGCGCACTTTACTAGTCGAGTTTAGATAATCGTCACGATAAAATAAACGATGGGCACTTTTAGTTAACCATTCCGTGATAGTTGCAACAATTACTAATCGACATGATAGCATGAGATAAACCCGAAAAACCAGCGGTTGTTGGTACTTTTATTCAGCCAATTCGTTGTAGTTGCAATACTTACTAGTCGATACAATTGTATGGCGACAACCAAACAAGCAATTGTGGGCAGTATTATTAGCCATTCCGTTATAGTGAAGCTGATTACTAGTCATTATAAGTCAAATTTATAACAGTAAACTTTAGTTATGCTTGTCTATGATCGAGATACTGTGCTCCAAGTCGTCCATATCCGCGGACACGGCTTTCAGAAAGTTTTAACCCGGCCGGGGTGCACCAATAGCAACACACACTCGATCAACCTCGGAAAAACCAAATCAAAACCCAACGAGGCTTTCACGACTGAACAATCACAGGATTCAGAAATATTTCAGGGGGCCACCCCTTAAGTAGAATCCGCAACGGAGTAGGCAAGCTCGAGGGCCTCAAGGTCTGGGTATGGCTGTGAACGACAGGAACCCGAAAGTGTGGCTGGGCTTGTCGACACAGCGGAATCGTGTCCCGATCCTAAACGATGCAAAGGTGCTCCTCGCACAATCGTAAATAAAGCAGAATCATGGCATAAGTACAGGATCGTAAATAAAACCTCAAACTAGTTTGTGGCCCCAAGAAATAAGTCCGAATCAAGCTCGCTCGGGGGTCCCATATACCTCCCGGATGTGGATAGCGATAAATCAAGGAACAGTATCAAGTACTCGGGGTCTCACGGGACACAAGTGGGCGTCGAAACCAAATATTATCTATCACCCACCGATGCCTCTGCTTATTCAATTTTAGTTGTTAAACAGAAATTAAAGTGACGATAAGTAAAACTAGCATCATCTCCATCATCAACATGCGGCAATTCATCAGCAACTGTGGCATATGGCGACACGCATCAGCACTTGAGCAAGCAACTACGACGCGCAAGTCCAACTATCTACCAACAACAGGCAATAGGGTGTGTCCAAGGCAATATAGGGCTGCAAGGGAATATCACAGGTACGGAAACTAAAGCATCGCAACACAGATAGCAAAAGATCAACAGGAGGGAATAAAGACTATAAAGTAAGATAGGTAGAAAGGGGGAGATGCTCGCCTGAAAACATTGTCGAAGGTTTTCCGAAGGTCGGGGCGAAGCTCACATCAACTCAACGGCCTTATCCGCGAAGAAGCAAATCACTAGAAGAAACACCGGATGCGATATTTAACACACGGCAGAAGATCGGCATGATGCATGTATGATGTATGGCATGGCAAAGGTGCAATGCAATTAGGTCATATTAAGCGGAACCGGAGTCCCGACAATTAATTAGGCGGTTCATGTTATTTAGAAGACCCGCAATTTAAATGTGGTTATAACAAGGCAAGATAGATATCGGTTCGCTACACAAATTTAAATGAGGCCGATATGAGACTAGATTTGCCCGCATATGGGCCCCATATTTAATTATTAGGTGAATCGGCAAAAGGCCCCCAAACCACAGATATGCATGCGATATGACATTTCATTATGCAATCAAGTTGTTATGTTATAAAAATAGGGTTCGAGGAAAGGGTCACACATTTAGGGTTCGGCGATCTTGGTTAGGGTTCGACGGGGTCGTGGTCGATCTCGGGGTCGTGGTTCGGAGGTCGTTTCCGCGGATCGTTCTCGTTCTCGGTACGGGGTAGTTCTTGGCGTTCCGGGAACCGGACTTGGTTCGGTGTCGGGGTTCATCGGATCTTCCGGGTCGGTGCCGTTCTTGTCGTCGCGCAGATCTTGTCGGGTCCCACGGTCGATCTTGCCGTTCGAGGATCTTATCGGGACCGTGTCTGGGTCGGTCTTAGCGTCCGGGACCTCGGTCGCATCTGGGAGAAGATCTTGTGGCATCCGGGGCATCGGATCATCTTTGTCGGTCTTGTCGTCTCGCGGGGTCCTTGGTGTACCGGGAGGCGTACTTGTTAAGCCGGTGGCGTTCTTGGCGGTCATCGGTCCGGACTTCGCCGGATCGGTCTTGGTCTTCCTTGGTGCACAGGGTTCTCGGCGGTCTTGTAGATGGACAACGGTTAAGGTCTCGGCGTCGGGGTTGTGGGCGAACTTGGGGTGCTCAAGTCATCCCTAAAGGTACCAAGCGAAACCACATCACAAACACACGAGCCTTGGAGCGACATGGAGGAGGCGGCAGGGCAGACGCGTCCGGGAGGCTTGGCGAGGTCGGCGGCGGAGCCTAGACGCGGCGGGCGGCCGCGTGGTGGGCGGCTCGGCGCGAGCTCGGACGTGCAGGGCGGTGTCGGTTGGCGCCACGACGGCGACCGGGCGACGCTGAGGCCGGGCGACGCGTTCAGCGGGAGGAGCTCGGGAGGATGGCGCGACGGCCGGGGGCAAGCGGCGATGCGGGCCGGCGGAGCAGCCGCGGCGGTGGCGAGCGCAGCGGCTGGTGCGAGGCATGGTGGCCAGGCGGGCGGCGGCGGCGGTGCTGGCGGTGGCGGAGGAAGCACGGAGGCGGCAGCGTGGGGACGGAGGCGCGCGGCGGCGCTCTGGCGGCAGCGACAGAGGCAGAGGTCGAGGCGGGCATGCGCGCGACGGCGTGGACGGTCAGCGGGCGGCGGCGTCCTGGCGCGGGTGCCGGCTTGAAGCGGCGGCCGGGCGGGGAGAGCGGCGAGCGGCGGCGGCTCGGCGGCGAGGTTGGTAGAGAGGCGCGGTCGGGCGGGGCTTGGAGGTGGAGCGGCGGCAAGGCGCTCACGGCCACTGGCGGCGGCGGAGGGCCGAGCGGCTCGGGCGCGGCTTTGGCGAGGGCGGCCAGCGAGACGGGACGTCTGGGGAGGAGGCGTGGGACGGCGGGTGGCGAGCGAGGAGAGGCTCGGACGAGCAGGAAGAAGAAACGAGGAGGAGAGAGAGGCAACGCGCTAGGTGGGGTCGGGGTAGGACCGGGGGACAGGGGCGGGGCCCAGGCGTGGCTGCTGTGCGGTGCAGTTGCGTGCGTGTGTTTCTCGTGTGCGCGCGTGTGTGTGCTTGTGTTGTGTGGCCAGGGTGAGGAGAGAGGGAGGGGTTAGGGTAGAGGGTGATGTGGCAGCTTATGGTTGGTGGGGGGAGGAGGAGAGGGTGAGGTGGCGGCATGCTAGTGGAGGGGGTGAGGTGGCCAAGGGGGTGTGGGTAGGTTAGTAGGTAGCTTTAGGATTAGATGGGGCAGATAGGTGGACCGTTTTAAAAATCTGGGGCGGTCGTTCGGGTCGCTACGGCCCGTTCGACTGCCCCGCTAAAATAAATTACATATTTTATTTATTTCAAACAAGGTTTTCGCAAACCGATAACGGACAAAACAAAATAATCCGGGGACCCGGTTTTGGCGTTTGAATAAAAGACGGGGCGTTTAGAAAAACAACACGGGCTTTGCAAACATAGTTTTGGCAAACAATGCATGATGATGACGATGCAATGCACAAATTCAACGCGATTTTCTAGTAGTGGTTTTGCGGGATGCCACATCATGTCTAAACTTATTATTGAATCATTATGATTGTATTGTTTGTGATCTTATCTGCAAGTTGTGTACATATATCATTGTCTAGATCCAAAAGGCCCCGAAGTGACAGAAATTGGGACAACCGGAGGGGATGGCTGTGATGTGAGGATCACATGTGTTCACGGAGTGTTAATGCTTTGCTCTGGTGCTCTACTAAAAGGAGCACCTTAATTGCCAGTAGTTCCCTTGAGGTCCCGCTGTAACGGGCTGGCAGGACAAAAGATGTTGTGCAAGTTCTCATTGCGAGCACACATGACTATATATGGAGCACATGCCTATGATAGTTTAGTACTTGGATGCTTATTCTTATTTATCTGCAATTGACCTAGATCTTGAAGTTACATGTTTAGACTCGTCCATACAACGCCCGTCCATCCATCCCTATGTCTACCGCGCTTTATCCTACTATTTGCTGCTACTATTACTATTGCTCCTGGTTTATTGCTGCTGTTGCGTTGTTGTTGCTACTACAAACTGTTGCTACTGATAAATTTCTGTGATCAAGAACTATTTCCAGGTGCAGCTGAATTGATAACTTAGTTGTTAAGGCTTATAAGTATTCTTTGGCTCCCCTTGTGTCAAATCAATAAATTGGGTAATACTACCCTCAAAGACTGTTGCGAACCCCTATACTTGTGGGTCATCATTGTGCAAGTTCTTATTGCGAGCACGCATGACGATATATGGAGCACATGCCTATGATTGTTTAGTACTTGGATGCTTTATCTTATTTATCTGCAATTGCCCTAGATCTTGAAGTTACATGTTTAGACTCGTCCTTACAACGCCTGTCCAACCATCCCTATATGTACCGCGCTCATATACTACTGTTTGGTACTACTGTTACTATTTATCTTGTTTTACTGTTGTTGTTGCTTTGCTATTGGTACTATAAAACTGTTGCTACTGATAAACTTCTATGAGCAAGAACTATTTCCAGGTGCAGCTGAATTGATAACTCAGCTGTTAAGGCTTGCAAGTATTCTTTGTCTCCCCTTGTGTCGAATCAATAAATTGGGTAATACTACCCTCGAAGACTGTTGCGATCCCCTATACTTGTGGGTCATCACACACCATTACTTATTGTTTAACATGTTTATAGATGTGTAAAAGATACAACTTGATAGTACACTTGGATATTATGTTCCATTGAAAGGAATTGATCCTATGAACTTTAAATGATAATGAAGGAAGCAAAGGTAACAAACTCTAAAGTCCATGTTAATTTTATCACCTTTATGCTCGAGGACGATGCTTGGGATGCTTGATGCATGTAAAATGCATCCATGAGCTTTGTCGTTTATTGCTTCAAAATTCTTATTATTTTTCACACTTGATATATTTATTGAGACTAACCTACTAATAGTTGCAAAAGTGCACAAGTTCATTTTACACTTTGTTGTGTACGAAAAAGATGAATATGGTAGAAAATCGCTCAATATGGCAATATTTGGAGTTTTCTGAAATCTGTCTTGCTGAATACTTTTCAAAGATTGACTCATAAGATCTTGAATGTAACTTCAAATTAAAAAGTGATCAACATGAATGTTGTAAATAATTTCAAACCGTATGATTTAGACATAAAATTCGCCTCAATCGGAGACCGGATGCATTTTTCATGGCCCGATTACTAAAGTAGTTTCGGGATTCCGAAATTTGGTGACGTGATTAACTTAAACTCTTGTCATATGACATCAATTCGGCCAAGCAACGAATTTGGAGACTTGTGGGCATTTCTAGGAGTCACCATAAAGGTTCTATAGGTTCCCAAGAACCCTTGGATCCAAGGGTTTTGATCCGATGGCTCTGGTGAAGCCTCCACCACTATATATTGAGGGGAAACCCTATTTTTGGAGATATCCACCCATAGCCACGAAATCCCCCCTCCTTGGCAGCCCCTGATGACCCACAAGTATAGGACGTGTATCGTAGTACTTTCTATAAATAGGAGTGTCGATCCCAACGAGGAGCACAAGGTGTTAAAAAGTGGTATGGAGCAGGAAATCCCTGTGAAAACTTAGCAAACTGATTTTTAGTGGTTTTCTGACAAAGCAACAAAACAAAGAGCGAGTAACAGAAGTAATGAACAAAACGGAGCAAGTGACCCAATCCTTTATTAGCAAAGGACAAGCCGGTGGAAATACTTATAAGGACCAAACGCTCTCGAGGGCACATGGGAATTCTATCAAGTGCTTTCGCTTCAAATAGCTGAGTACTCTTCTTTGGTGTTTGTAAGTGTTGTGTGGGTGAACCTGTGCTAACATACCGCCCTTCCTAGGACTAATACATACTTGTGATTAAACCCCCTGCAAACATCCGTAACTACAGGAAAGTAATTAAGATATAAATCTAACCATGGCCTTAAACTGTGAGATCCTATGCTCCCTTGTGCAAAGGTGTTCTAACGGGGGTTCAGGTTTCTGTCACTCCGGCAACCCCACGATTAATAGCCACAAAATGCATTCCCCTAGGCTCATAAATGGTGAAGTTTAATGTAGTCGACGTTCACATGACACCACTAGAATAATAGCACCACAACTTAAATACTAAACCATTGAATAATAACTCAACACATATCCACTAATAAGAACATGACTTCGCCCATGTCCTCAAGAACTAAACGAAGTACTCACAAGACATCATACGGATCAAGATCAAAGATGATATGATAATGTATAACAATATGAACATAAACAATAATCCAATGGTTCCACTCACAAGCATCAACTACAATGGTAATCAACACCAAGAAAGTTTCCCCTAACGAACTAAAGCAATATCCAACACAATTGTTACAGCGGGACGGAGTGATGGTGCTGGTGGAGATGATGGTGTGGATGATGATGATGATCCCGATGAAGCCTAGCTTGATGACAGTGTTGATGGCGATGGTCTTCTCTCTCCGAGAAGGAATTCCCCTGGCAGAAATCTGTCTGCCGGAGAGATCTTTCTCTCTTGGTGTTTTCCGCCCCTAGAGGCGGCGGGAATATATCTGTGGTCGCCCTCCTGGTATTAGGGTTCTGTAGGGAAGATATAGGCGAAGGGACGGAGTCGGAGGCCGGGTAGGTGGCTTGCGGTGACCCAACATACCACTGCATGATGTAGTATACTATAGTCATTGACATAATGTTGGGGATATGCTATATGGGTATCCTCATAGCATGTCCTCTATCCGGATAACCCGGGTGGCCCACAGTTGGTAGCATGGCCCATGGCCTGCTGGGCGGCCCAGTTAGATGGATCCATAAGGGAGGCCCATGCCGGATAAAGGAAGGCTACGGAGGAGTCATCGACGTACCCAGAGCCTTGGAGTGCAAGACATGCTAGACTGGTTGTAGGCAGTGTAGGACTCTGTAACCTGTCCGGCTAGGACTTTTAGCTGTAACGCTAGGACCTGACGACTATATAATTCGGGCCTATGGGAGCCTTTAGGGCACCAATTAACTCATACCTCGCATAGCGAATCGATCCCTGTAACTCGGCGTATTGCCATTATAGTGATTTATTGCAGGAGTAGGATTTCGCCACCGTCGTGGGATCTGAACCTAGGTAAGCTGTGTTACCTCGTACCCGTCAACCGTCTGCCTTCCCCCACGTCTCTAAACACGCACGCTGAGGACCCCTCCATGGCGTACTCGTCGGCAATACCATGACAGTTGGCGCCCACCCTGGGGCGAGAGGCGCTTCAGGCTCTTCAGCGGGTGAGGACCAAGATCTTCGCTGGAATCGACGAAACCGTAGCCATCGGTCGTGTTCTCTTCTCTAGAAACGTTCCGATCATCCCTCCCGATGAGTTCTGGATCCCGGCGAAGACGAACCCTACGCGGTGCTAGATCGTCCCCATCAGAGACATCCACCTCTTCATTGGCAAAACCGACTCGGGCACTAGTTCCCTGGGAGTCAGAGGAGCATCAAGACCTTCACGGACCGCCTACGGGCAGGATACGTTCGTTGAAGGATCGTTGTCGGATCTCTCCTTGGATTTTGCCGGCAAAGATCAGAAAAATTCAAGGCCCACCCAAACCGCCCCTGTGCAGGATATAACGATGGAAGATCACTGCAAGTCCACCGGCTTCGTCCAAGCGTCTGGACAGCAGAGATCCAAGTTCGTCGGCATGGTTACCATCTTCGATCTGGTGCGTAGCGTTCAGAGAGAGGGCGAAAACCCCCGCGATTACCTTGCCAGGTGGCTCCGTATACGGGCCGATCTGGCACATTACCCCAATGATGATGCTATGTATCACTTTGTGGAAGGATTGGACCACGGTATGCTTCTCCGGTATTCTCTAAGACGGCAGCAGGCTTCAGGACGTCTCACCTTCGAAAGTATGGTGAACACCGTCAAAAGCTACGCGGAGGCCGAGGGGGCAGCTCAGGCGGATCTTGCACTCATTGACGGAGCGCCGCCGCCTCAGCAACCGCCACCATCGCCGCAGCTGCGCCGCCACCTCCAGTCATCGTCGCGCCCGTTACACCTCCACCCCCTGTCACCGAGGAAGCCCCGGCACCCTCCGACTCTGTGATTGACGCGCTCTACGCCGACTTCAGTGCAGATTCGGAGGAGATAGATTTCAGCCCGGAGGAGCTAGACTCTGCCATGCAGGAGATGGAGGAGGAGTACACGCGCGACGAGCAGGCCTACAACACCGTCATGTCCTGAGAGGTGTTCGTCACCATTGGGATGGCGATGGATGAAGATCAACCCGGAAGAGCTCCGCCTACATCCCTGGACAAGGGGAAGGGACCACCTGTTGCTGCCGACAATGATCGCGCAAAGGCCATGCCCCCTTCGCCTAACGCAGCGCAACAGCCGCAGGAACTCGGCACCGTCCCGAGCAACAACAGCACCACAAACTTGCTGCCTCCGGCATCTACATCTGCTGCTGCCCAAGTTACTCCGGCTCATAGAGTAATGTACGGCAATCTCCTCGTCGATCCCTTGACCATAGCTCATATCTAGAACGTAACCCAGCTTGAAGAGAAGCGCCAGCAGCTGCTGGAGGAAGCGCATGCCATCGCGGAGCAAGGCGCAATCGAGATCTGGTCAACACGCAGAAATCCATAGAGAAAGCTAGAGCAATGGAGGCCGAGTACAAGACTCTGCTGCAGCAGCAGAAGGCCAAGAAAAGCTCCAGCTCGCGTCATCAATGATCCTGGTGTGCGGCGAAACCTAGGATGGGCTCCCCCGAAGCCGGCACAAGCCAAGCCATACATTGACAGTGAAGGCAGGTAGGTGATGCCCACTCCTCTCCTCAACCTTGCCATCGCCAAGAACCTTCTGGAGCAGGATAGATCTCCTAAGGTAGTGGAACAGGTCTATGACCTAGTGGCCAAGGCGGTGAAACAGCAGGAAAAGGCCACCTCTCAGAGTCTTGAGTCTGACCTAGCGTTTTGCCAATCTAGCTAGCATAAGCCGCCAAGGGACAGATCTCCTCTTGATGTCGGGTACCAGACGGGTTCGTCAAAACAAAGACGAAGGAATGCGCGCAACAGGAAGGATGCTATCCCCATATCCTCCGACCACGGAGACAAAGCCCAACCTTGTTGCCCATCGCCACCGCCCCGCTCCCCCCAACATCGCGAAGACACCAAGGCTCAGCCTCCTACGGATATGCCCTCGCCAAGGCAAAGCTGCATCGTCATCCGCAACAACACGGAGCAGACCTGTCATGACGGAGAGCGCAACTAGGGACACAAGAGCAGGTCGCGCCATGACCCTCCGTGTCTGACAAGCAACCGCGACAAGTGTGAGGCGTCGCATGAGGGTAACAGCAAGAAGGCTAACCCACCGCCACCTCCGCCTCCGTCGCCACCTAAGAGTCACCATGGCAGAGGAGGACCGCATCGTTCATGCAGACCATCCCCTGTTGACAAGAAGAAAAGAAGCCCGGAGCCATACGACGCACGTTCGCGGATAGACAAGATCCACGAAGCCTGGGAAGGACCATACCTGGGACCACGTTGCTTTGGACCTGTCATACGGTCTGCAACTTACCCCAAAGGTTTCCGGATTGACAAGACCATCAAGCCCTATGACGGCACCGCCAAGCCAGCTACATGGTTGCAGGATTACGGCAACACAGTGGAGATCGCCGGGGGTAACCCCAACGTTGTCATCAAGTACCTCCCATTGATGTTGGCGGGCACATCCCATCAATGGATTGATGACTTGCTGGAGAAATCCATCTGCAATTGGTTGGACATGCAAGAATCATTCACCAAGAACTTCGAGGGTACGTACAAGCGTCCCTGTACTGTTGGCGATCTAAAGAAGTGCATGCAAGAGAAAGACGAGACATCTCGCGCCTACCTCTCTCGCTGGCTGGATATGAAGAATTCCTGCGCAGGAGTGCATGCTCAGACCGCCATGGTCGCCTTCATTGATGGGTTGGAAAGGGGCACATTGCTCCGACATAAGATGAAGCGCTTGCAGGACAATCACCATCTAGTCTTGAACCAGATGATTCAGTTGGCCAGTGAGTTCGCAGCTGCCGACGACGATGCTCGCGGCTCTCTGCCGGCAAAAGCCGTTCCAACTCAAGCTCGGAGGAACAGCAACACATAGCGAAAAACCGCACCAGAAGAAAAGAAAACTCCCGACATGGTCGCTATGACCTTCGCAGGATGAGGTGATGGCGGACAGCATGGCCGAGGACGGGGAGCTGGTCGTGGGCAGCACTAGGAAGTGAAACTACCTCGGCAACGCTCCGCGTTCCCCAAACCTACAAGGAGTACCGCGATATGCCGTGCCTCGTACACCTCGATGCCAACGGCAAGGCCACCCACACCAATCGCCATTGCAAGTTCATCAACAACCTCAAGGAGGACCCGGAGTCTGGCTACAAGCAAAGTCGGAAGAACAGACCGTGAGGAAAGGTCAAGGGGAAGAAGAAGGAGGAGGATTCCAAGGATTCAAGTGACATGGACGAGGACGTTGACCCCAAGAACGCCGCCAAGAGCGACGGCAAAGGCAAGAACCCCTTCGAGAAGAAGGCGGCAGTTCTCCATAAATTCCTTGGCACCCCCACCGTCCGACAACAGAAGACCTCCATGAGGATACTGATGGCTACTCTACCCCCAGTTCCCAGTTCCTGCGCTGGTCGGATATTCCAATTACTTGGGACAGGAAGGATCACCCAGACCTCATCCCTATGGAGAACCAATACACCATGGTCATCAACCCCTTGATTGATGGCAATGAGTTCACCAAATGTATGGTGGATAGTGGAAGCAGCATTAACATTATGTACCTGGATACACTGCATAAGATGAACTTGACGGAGGCAAACCTAAGGCGGACCAACACCATCTTCCACGTCATAGTTCCTGGTCGGGAGGCTCGGTCCCTTGGATGCATCACACTTGAGGTAGCCTTTGGTGATGTTAATAATTACCGCCAAGAGCGCATGACCTTCGAGGTGGTCCCCTTCAAGAGCGTGTGCCACGTCATATTCGACCACGACATATTCCACACCTTCATGGCCAAACCATGCTTCGTCTACAAAAAACTCAAGATACCCAGACCAAACGGTGTCATCACCGTATCCGGAAGCTTTTCCAAAGCTAGGGACTGCGAGATTGGAGAAGCAGCCTATGCGGAAGCTGTCCTCTACAGCGAAGAATTCAAGGAGATCCAGAGCAAGGTCGATGCCTCGGAGATGCCCGCGTCGAAGAAACAGATTTCCGGCTCCGCTCTAGCATTCAAGGACGCCATCGAGACCAAGCCGGTGGAACTTGTAGTAGGCGATGCCTCCAACACCACCGCCATTGGGACAAACCTGGATCCCAAATAGGAAAGCGCACTCCTCGAGTTCCTCTGTGAGAATAGGGACATCTTTGGCTGGCAACCTGCCAACATGAAAGGTGTACCTAGGGAACTTGCCGAGCATACCTTAACCATTGATGCAAAATGCAAATCAGTGAAGCAACCTTTACGACGCTTTGGAGATGATAAGAGACGCGCCATAGGCAAAGAGATAGCTAGGTTACTTAAGGCTAGTTTTATCCAAGAAGTCCTTCGCACCCAATGGGTGGCTAATCATGTACTTGTCCCCAAAAAGGGAACCAAAGAATTAAGAATGTGCGTTGATTACAACGGCTTGAACAAAGCATGTCCCAAAGATCTATTTGCTTTGCCTCGCATTGACCAAGTCATTGACTCGACGGCTGGCTCGGAACTTTTGTGTTTTCTCGATGCATACTCAATATACCACAAGATCAAGATGAGGAAGTCCGACCAATTGGCCACTTTGTTCACTACCCCCTACGGCACGTTTTGCTATGTCACGATGCCCTTTGGGCTGAAAAACGCAGGTGCTACGTACCAGCAGACAATGCAACGTTGCCTACACGATCAAATTGGTCGGAACATTCACGCCTATGTGGACGATAAAGCGGTGATGTCTAAAAAGTCAAATGGCTTAATCTCCGACTTAAAAGAAGCCTTCGATAATCTCCGGAAATACAACATGATGCTTAACCCTAAGAAGTGTGTCTTCGGGGTTCCAGCCGGCAAATTGTTGGGTTTTATCGTTTCCCAGCGTGGAATCGAGGTCAACCCGGAGAAAATCAAGCCCATCTTAAACATGAACCGTTCGACATGCCTAAAGGACATACAACGACTAACAGGTTGTGTTGCCGCAGTTAGTCGGTTCGTCAGCCGACTTGGAGAGAAGGCTCTGCTGCTGTACAAGTTGCTGAAGAAGGTGGACAAATTCATGTCGATGGACGAAGCAGATGCAGCATTGAAGCAGCTCAAGGAGATTCTTTCCTCGGCACCTATCCTTGCAACACCCGAGCCTGGAGAACCCATGATAATTTACATGGCGACCACCAACCGAGTAATCAGCATTGTCGTCGTGGTAGAGCGGAAGGAACTAGGCTATGAGCACGGAGTTCAACGACTAGTTTACTATGTAAGAGAGGTCTTGACGGAGTCCAAGCAGCGTTACCCGCACTACCAAACGATAGCTTATGGAGTATTCCTTGCTTCTCGGAAGCTGAGGCACTATTTCCAAGAGCACCCCATCACAGTGGTGAGCAAGACTCTATTGTCCGACATTATCAACAACAGCGACACTACATGAAGGGTCGCGAAGTGGGGTATTGAACTTGCCGCCTTCAATATCACCTACAAGAGACGCGACGCTATCAAGTCACAAGCCTTGGCCGATTTTATCGCAGATTGGACAAAGATGCCAGATGCTACCCCATTGCCGGAGCAAGAATAATGGGTGATGCACTTTGACGGATCAAAGCTGCTCAACGTCTTGGGGGCTGGTGTACTGCTACAGTCACCAACTGGAGACAAGCTACACTATGTTCTGCAGATCCACTTCGAGGCTACGAACAACATGGCGGAGTATGAAGCACTCATTCACGGATTGCGCGTAGCCAAGGATATTGGCATCAAGCACATAGTTTGTTGTTGAGATTCTGACTTGGTTGCCCAGCAGGTGGCTGGCACATGGAACGTGCGGAACCGTATGATGGCAGCATATCGAGACGAAGTGGACAAGATAGCCAAGAGCTTCTTGGGCTACGAGGTCAAGTATGTACCTAGGGAGCAAAACGAGGCGGCTGATCTGCTGTCTAAGCTTGGATCAGGGCGCAAACGAATTCCGCTTGGAGTTTTCCTGGAGCATCTGCGGACACCATCCGTGAAGGTAGCAGACATCGACAACCCGGATAGAGTAGACTATTTTGTCCACATGGTGCCAAAGGTCCCTCCGGCTTGGACAAAACCGTTCATGGAGTACCTCGAACACGGAAATTTGCCCGACGACGAAGTCGAAATACGGCAATTAGTATGTCGAGCAAAGGGCTATACCATAATCAATGGAAAGCTCTACAAAAGAAGCACTACTGGTGTATACCTTAAGTGTGTTTCCCAGCAAGCAGGTATTGAAATCCTACGCGAAATCCATCTCAGAGATTGCGGGCATCACGCCGCTCCCCGATCTTTGGTCGCGAAAGCCTTCCGGCAAGGATTCTACTGGCTAACCGCGAAGGCGGACGCCGACAAGCTGGTGGAGACATGCATGGGATGCCATTATTATGCCCGACAACCACATGTTCCTGCTGAAGAATTGCGAACAATACCAATAACTTGGCCGTTTGCAGTTTGGGGGCTGGACATGGTTGGTCCGTTGCAGACGGCACCATGTGCGATGGGGCAACTACCCTTAGGTTTGTCCAAGATCTAGTGGTGAGATTTGGTCTCCCACATAGCATTATCACAGACAACGGCAGCAACTTGTCACTTGGAGAAGTGGAAGCTTATTGTTGGGAGAAAGGCATCCTACTTGACCTTGCATCCGTGGCACACCCACAATCCAATGGTCAGGTTGAGCGAGCCAATGGATTAATTCTGCAGGTAATCAAGCCACATCTTGAGGCACCGCTACATAGAAATGGAGCACAGGCAGAAGAATTGCCATCTGTGTTGTGGAGTTTACGAACTACACCCAACAGATCCACCGGCTACAGCCCTTACTTCATGGTATATGGAGCAGAAGCCATCCTGCCTTCCGACATCCTTCATGATGCACCAAGAGTTGCCGCCTACGACGAAGATGACGCTGAAAAATCCAGACGCCTAGATGTGTCCCTTCTCAAGGAAGAGCGCGTTTTGGCATGCCAAAGATCCGCCATCTACCTGCAGAAGCTACATAGCTACCATAGTCGCCGCGTTCGGCATCGCTCGTTTAAAGAGGGGAATTTGGTGCTCCGACTTAAGCAGAAGAAGTCACACAAATTATCCCCGCCATGGGAAGGACCGTTCATCATAAGAAAGGCGCTACTCAATGGGTCTTACTACCTCATTGACAATCGTGAACTGAAGGATAGACCCAACGAGGATCATAAGCGTAAGCAACGTGACCCGGATGATGACTACCCGGAGCTTGATCGGCCATGGAACATAGCACAGCTACGTCCTTTCTACACTTAGCATTTTTCTCTATTGTGTACCTCTTATATGATCAATGAAATAAAGCTATCTGGTTCACTCATATTCCTGAGTCTTTTACCTCCTTTATTGTTCATTTTTGGATCGTATAAAACCTTTATGCACAAGCTTTGCGATTGCACTTGTGAAAATTCCGCCTACGTGCGTTAGCTTAAGTTTTCTGGTCTACACGTTATTTGTCGTTTTTATGTGGATTCTAGAGTAGTGACTTTTGGCAACTATTTTTGGCGATTTTGTGCTTAGGTTATTGACGGTGCTATTGGGCATCATCACCTCAGCGCATGGTTCCGACAACAAGTCTTCCGACTCACGAAAAGTCAAGCATAAAAACCAGAGTAATGGATAAGCCAGCACTTGCTTAAAAAATATATACATACTGGAACTAATTCTTGAGTAGCAGGAAATAACAACCATTGTTTTCTGCCTTAAGTTAACAAGTAGTTTTTCCGCATTATAGAGGAAACAAATATTACAAATTGTTTTTCATTCCTCTGGTGCAGGCGGCTTGGAAGCATCATCGTCGGCAGCAGGAGAGTCACCTTCCTCGAAGTCGGCAGTGTTGAGGGACTCGGAGGAGCTTTGATTTCCGCCATCGATGGTTTTCATGGGAACAAAGACATTAACGTAGACCAACTCGGCGACTCTGGTTTCATAACCCGCGAGCAACACCAAGATAGACTCGTGGTTTATCTTTTGGCCTTCGTCATCTACGTCAGGGATACCGGAGGTCACCGTGTCGATGTCGGAATTTTCGTAATGTGCCTTGACCATGGAAAGCGCCATCCTTGCACCAGCCCGTGCACATGAAGCTTTCCATATTGAGATACGCTCGAGGGCTCGGCGCAGGATCTCCGAGAACTTCGCCACAGAGTCTGATGCCTTGATATTAATCTGGAGGGGTTTGGCTATCTCCTTGGCCTGCTTGATGGCGGTTTTGATAAAGTTGCCGGCAAGTCAATTCGTTTGGCGGAGGAGGCGACCGGGTTAAACCCATAGGAGCTGCAAATTTCCGACAAAGGAGCACATGAGTTCAATAACTCAAAAAGTTCAGAGTATCTAGCTTACAGAAATCTAAGACGGAGAATCACTTACTTCAGATTCTTATCTCATCTTGCTGGAGAGTCTCCACCATGGAGTCCCATTCTTGTCGGAGGATCTTGTACGCTTCATGATGGCGTTGATTTTTCTCATCAGCAACTTTCTTCTGATCTTTTAAGATCGTGATTTCCTCCTTCAAGCGGTTCATCTCCTCACTGGAAGATTCTTGCAGGGCTTTCATCGAATCTTCATGCATCTTTAGCATGTCCTTTCTCTCCTGTTTAAAGATCTTGTTTTCTCTATCCAGCTGCTGAATATGCTTGGATTGCTCAACAATATCCTTAGCCTTGGAAATGGTTTCTGCAAGTCGGAGAAAAGAATAGTACACGGTGAGTACTCAGAGAATGTTGGCACAAGACCAAGTCGGAATACGAAAAAGAAAGGAAAAACAGACGCTTGCTCTTGATGATTTGTTCCTTCAAGAAGGCAGTTTTACCCTTTTCAGCTTCCAAGTTCGTGCGCATCTTCTGGTACTTGTCGTTGGTGACACCCCTCCGAGCATTCTCATTCTATAGAAGAAGAAAGTTAAACGTTGTTTTGTCTACTTGGAGCATCTAGCTGGAAAATTTTCACCTAAAAGCTTGGGGGCTACAGCGAGAGTTTTTAACTTAACAATATGCTTGGTCTTTCTTTAAGCATCTAGTCGGAACTAATTCAGTTTTTAACTAGAAGCTTGGGGGCTACAGTATAGAGTTTTTAACTCAGTTATATGCTTAGCTTCTCTTTAAGAATCTAGTCGGAACTAATTTAGTTACAACTAGAAGCTTGGGGGCTACAGTATAGAAATTTATAAACATTGCGTATGCTACTCTGAAAGCATCTAGTCGGAATAATTCATTCAAACTATATGCTTGGGGGATATAGTGAGAAGTTTTCTAGTTTAGTCACTCTTAGAGCATTTAGATGCAAATACCTATGGTTTTCCATCTAAATCCTCGGGGGCTATAGTGGGATACTCCTATGAAAAGCAAAAGGCAAATAAAACTTACAAGTGCGATGATCTTGAGGTTTGTAGCACTCTCAGCAAGCAACTTGCCGAAGGACAAACTGTTTCCTTGCAAGATTTCTTATTGCCGGAGAAGCTCCTCAAGGCCGCACGTTGGAGATGCCGGCGCTGCACCAGGAACCAGAGCAGTGCTACCCGGCATAAGCATCGGATAGACTATCTTCGGGAACTCTATGGTCTTCTTGGGTGCGGAGACGCCGCCTTCGGCTGATTTACCACCTTCCACCACCGCCTTATCGCTACCGATGGCATCCTTAGCCGGAGCTTCAGCCATTTGGTGTGCGGCACTTTCCTGCGTTGCCTGTTCGCCGACAACAGCAAGCTCGGTGGAGGCACCTGAGTCCACTTCCATGGCGGAAGGGCCAGATACTTCTTTAGCTTGAGAGTTTGTCGAAGCGGGCGTGGGCTTGACTATGGGAGTGACAGGGGCGATGGCGGGAGATGCGTGGGAAGACATGTCACGTTGCAACATATCCTTAATGTTTTTAGAAGTCCCCAAAGTCTTGGAGGTCTTCTTCAAACTGGTTGTGGCTTTCTTCCTAAAATGTACAAAAAGTATAAGTACAGGAATAAGACAAATAATGGACAATGTCGGAGATAAAGAAGCTTACACAAGAGGGGGTGCTTTGGCAAAGGGGATCCCTGTAACCTTTCTTTTCTCCGCCTCCAGGGCAGCGGTAGTCTTCTTGGAGGCTCCACCCTCGATCTTATTCTTCTTGCCTCCATCGGCAGCGTCAGAGGTGGAGCTCTTTCGCGTTCGCGCCAAGGGGGCATCGTCATTGGGCACGACGGTGACTTCCTTCATATTTGGATCATAGATTTGGGGAGCCATGCTATCCTCATCTATGTCGCTGAGATGTTAAGTGAATAACCACCGTGTTAGATGAGATGGTGATGGCTAGACGAAAGAACTAGAGTATATGTCATACACGAAAAATAAACAGGTACCTTTTGGCACTTTCTCTCTATGAACTTGTCGTAGGTGATGGTGAATCAACGCTTCCTATCCTTCACCTTGACGATGTCCTTGAGGAGGAGCTTGACGGAGTCACTCGATAAGTTGTCCTCGGAGATGCAGAGACTATCCTTCCTCTCGTTAGTATACTCGTGCATCAACTTCAAGTGGTCCTACAGAGGCTGGATCCGCCTAACGAACCAGCACATGGCTAGGTCCAATCCGGTCAGACCCGTATCTACGAACTACTCTATCCACCTTATAGCGTGGGAAGCGTCGATGTCGGAGGGAAGGGAGGCATGGGATCTCCATGTCGAGGCTTTGGCGGCAGCTCCATCGACAAAGTCCGGGTATGTTACTTCTCGGCCGGCTAGAGGGATATCTGGGCCGTAGAAGTACGGTTGCTGCCAGTTCTTGCAAGACTCGTGGCCGACGATGTCGGGGAACCGTTGGCCAGGCCGGATCTTAAAACTAATGGTGCCACAATTTCTAAGCTCGTCCTTGCTGGCTCCGGCTTCGCGCTTGACGGTGAAGAAATAGATGAAGAGATCTAGCCTAGGCCTAATCCCTAGATAACCCTCGCAAAGCGCCACGTAGTTGCTAAATGCTAAGATGCTATTGGGAGAGAGGTTCTGAGGCTGTACTCGGTAATGGTTGAGGACAGGAAGGAAAAAGTTGGAGATGGGCAGGGAGACGCCGCGTACCAGTTGTGCTTTGAGGTACACCTTTTCTCTGGCTTGGGGAGAAGGTGTGACCTCGTCGGCCGGCGCCACCCGCCAAGCGAGCCCCTCCGTCGCAGGGAGGTAGCCCTCGATGATCAATTCCTTGATATCGCGGTCCGTAATATTCGAACCGCGCCAGTTGCCCTTGTGTGAGTCATACTCCTCTTCGAGCAGCTCCATCGCCGCTGAGTTATGGTCACCGTCGGTGGCTTCGACCACCGCGGATTTGGGAATAACCAGACTCTCTGGGGGCACGACGACGGAGCTCGCCGGCTTCGCCGCGGCATCATCGGACGCCGACATGGAGGGGGCAGAACTGCTGCTGGCCATGGAAAGATTGCGGTGGTGACTGGGGAAGGTCGAGGGGCTAGGTTTTTTGCACTGTTCGTGGAGAGCTCGAGGAGGTGCTCGTTGGAGGAAAAACATGATGCAGAGGAGAATGAGGTGAAAAGTAAAATTTCCATCGCCATTATAATTTATAACCTTCGGCATCAAGATTCGTGCGGAATGATCAAACGGTTGACGCGTGGACGACGTGTGTGGGAGCGTGCATGGAAATTTCACCATGTTGCCAACCGTTGCCGCCAACGGTTCGTATCACTCGCGTAGGAAAATCGGACATGATTGCGTTCTCTACATGTGTGAGTTACGAGGCGTTGCTGACCTATGTATACGTCGCCCTAGCTGTCACTAGAAGGTGAACCATCACATCATAAGATTCTGGCATAGATGGATCCAATCCGGCTACAAAAGAGTACGATAGAAGATTCAACAATTCTCCGGCTTACAATTTGAATACGGAGAAAACCTTGCAGGGTTCTTTGGGAGGACTACAAGATGTTGCTTGACGATTTGCCGACATCCATCTAGACGGAGCATTCAACGTGAAGAGGCAAGACGGCGCAAGATCTCGGAGTTCTCCGGGGGCTACTATTGGGGATATGCTATATGGGTATCCTCATAGCATGTCCTATATCCGGATAACTCGGGTGTCCCATAGTTGGTAGCATGGACCATGGCCTGTTGGGCAGCCCAGTTAGATGGATCCAGAAGGGAGGCCCATGTCGAATAAAGGAAGGCTACGGATGAGTCACCAACGTACCCGGAGCCTTGGAGTGCAAGACACGCTAGACTGATTGTAGGCAGTGTAGGACTGTGTAACCTGTCCGGATAGGAATTTCCCTGTAACCCTAGGACCTGGCGACTATATAAGTCGGTCCTATGGGAGCCTTTAGGGCACCAATTAACTCATACCTCGCACAGCGAATCGATCCTTGTAACTCCGCGTATTGCCATTATAGTGATTTATAGCAGGAGTAGGATTCCGCCACCATCATGGGATCTGAACCTGGGTAAGCTGTATTACCTCGTACCCGTTAACCGTCCGCCTTCCCCCACTTCTCTAAACACGCACTGTGAGGACCCCTCCATGGAGTACTCATCGGCAATACCAGGACACATAACACCAATGAAACACCTGTTCACTAGAATTACATACCTCAGAGTGGTACAACAGAAACACAGTGGGTCCAATACATGGCAAAAGGTTACAATTCACTCTATACACAAGATCCAGAGAACACTCTAGGTTAAAGAGAGAGAAAGAACTTCTTACAAAGAAGAATCAAAGATCAACATTGCAAAAACCATTATACTATTAAGACTAGTATTTTAACTAAGGGGTTGACTTTGCTGCTATTACAATGCACTACAGAAATAGGTTCTTTGTTAGAGAGTATATTCCTATCTAATCAGTAACTTCGTATTCACTTGAGTTGATGTATATTTTGACTTCCTTGTCTTTGTTGAAGAGCTTTAGCTTTAGATGATGATTCCTGGAGCATAACTTGCAGGAGATGTTGTCTGCACTGGCTTCAGAATCTAGCAAGGGTTAAGAAGATACGTTGAGTACGAGCGTACTCAGCAAGTCCACTAGAAAAGGAGTGTTTGATGCACTATATCTACATCCATAGACCTTAGGTCGTAGGCAATGCAAATTTTTGTAAACATTTCTTCAAAGTTTGCTTTTATTCTGAAAAGCTATGTCCGTCAGCCTTCACGGGTTTACCGGAACTTTCATGGAGTTCCTTTCCTGCCGCGTTCGCAGCTCCTTCCCGGAACAGGGAGTAACAAGTTACAGTTCTTACACTCTGCAGAGGTGCGTTACTTTTCCCATGAGAGATCAACTCCTTGTTGCACAACCGGGCAGCTTACCCATCCACAATTCCATGTTGTGGGGCCCAGTAGATGATCCAAGCCAACCACTGCCCTCTCCGCGACCTCATATGTCTGCACGATCCTTCGGGGCCGGCTCACCTCCGTTAAGCCCCCTTTCGGGATGGTTAAAACCCTGATGAGTTCCTGAAGACTCTATGACCTAGTGATGCCCGGACGAATACCATTTAAATGGACTATATCCCTAAACACCATTCATAGATAATCTATAGACCAAAGTGTGGGGCGTTAGGGTGCCCACCCATATGTTGGATCTACACAAGGAATCACAACGTCATGTTAAGGTCGTCTTGCCTCCATACGAGAGGAAAAGGATACAGCTGACTTCTCCGTCCCATTCCAAATCTCATGGTTAACGCGTAATATACGGCGCAAGAATCACTGGCGACATTGGTTGTTAGGTCCTAGATAATATGTCCTTTACCACCGGAACTTTCATAGTAGGTTATTACCTCATGGTAAATAACCTATAATCATATTATTATGAAAATAGTGTTTTTTGACCTTTTTCAAATGCAGGTGATGACAACACTGGATTTGCCAAATACTTTATAGAAAATAATCAAAGGACATGAGCAAGTGTGAACTTGCCTTTTGTGATTGCAAGATTATGCACTCACGATCTTCAAGACAATATAAAAGATCCAATATCTGAAATCAGCATCATTGGTCCGGTAAGGACTAATGTTTAAAGAAGCAAGATGCTCTTATGCATACATAATGTGATGCATTTTATAAATGTGAATCCCGGGGATAACGTTGTTCTAGGGTTTGGATACTAGAAATGATGTCTTTGAAATGTGTTGTACTTTTGGTTAAGTTTTACACTTGTGCTTCTTGTTAAGGCTTGTGAGTGTGTGAAACAACCTGTAATTATAATAACATAAATCAATGAGTTACACACTAACATGAAATGTTACTCAAGATTGCTTACATTATAATTGTTTATCTTTAAATTTTATTGTACAAGTAATGGCCTTAATAAGGATCTTTAAGTGTTTACAATACTAAGTATACAAATAAGGTTTGAAACAATGTGATTGTGATTAATTGCCATATGTTGACTTAAGTGGCAAAACGAATAACTTTTGAAGAAAAGACTCCTTTCCTAAGGTCTAAACAATCTTTGTGGTTAATCAAATGTGGTCGAGGTTGTTTGTGCTTGCTTGAATAGTTCGGACTTGAGATGCTTTATGACTTAACTATAATAGACCAAAGTTAACTATAAAACATATAACAATGTCTTTAGTATTATATTTAAAGTCTTGTAGACTAAAGTTAACTTTAAAAACATGGATATATTTAAGGTGTAATGTTTATGATATTTGTACCTTGTGTACCTTGTAATTTTTCCTTAAGGTTACTTAAGAATGGTTATACTTTTACTTGGTGTTGTGGTTTCTTGATTTTATAATTGAATAGTATCATTTACCTTTTTATAGATCAGTGGTTATAGTTTATAAACAGGGAAATAATATTACTTGATTACTTATGGATTCACTATAGTGTTGTGATATTTTTGTAATCTGGTGGTTCAAGTAATGGAAAAGATTTAATTTAGTCACAAATTATTCTTTAAGGATTTTATCATGAATAGGAATCTTTTTAGAAAATAATCTACACTTATGGTTGAAGATAATTCAATAAAATAGTATTTATAATGTTTTGAACCATTATGACTTCATATTATTAATATTTAAGACTAATACTTTTTATTAGACTTAATTGACTAATTTTAGAAATATTAACAAATTTTACCCTTATATAAATTAATAACTAAGGAAATAGGTTTAGATTCAAGTTGTTAAGGTGTTTTAATTTTTTTATTTACCTCAGAAGTGGATTATTATATTTTTAACATGTAGGTATTATTTTTGTGATCATTTTGGTATATTACATTTATTTTTATGATTTATAAATAATTAGATATGATTTTTATAAGATTTATTACTTTATAAATACTTAATAAATAATAAATATTTAATTAAGTGAAATAATAATGTATGATTATATTTTTAAATTATAGCTCTTCTTTTTCTAGGATTTTTAGTATTTTATTTATATTTTTCATAATATTTACCATTATTGAAATATGAATTATCAAAGTTTCATTACTTATAAGATCTTTATTAAATAATAATTATTTAAATAACTATTACAATAATGTTTGATAATAGTTTTAATTGATAGATTATTTTTCTAAACATTTTCATATATTATACATATTTTTCTGAATTATAAAGCAAAATTTATTGATTTAATAAGTTTTAATGATTTTATTTCTGGAATATTTAAATTTGGGTTTATATCATTTATTCTTTCTTAAATAGGAAATAACTTTTTACAACAAAGCCACAGCTACCCTAGGTCACTGACTAGTGGGCCTATGGTCACATCATCAACCATGCTAGACAGAGACTAGGTCAAACCACACTGAGGTGGCAGGATGACACCAGCATGATGTCATGCTGACATCAGCTTGGTCTCCACCACCAGAGGATGGTCGCCGGTGGCGAACCACTATGCTCCGGTGAACAAGGTCGATGCTTTTAGACAGAGGGAACCAAGGCAAACCTATTGGTGGTAACGCGGCTACCTAGTGGTCACCGAAAATACACCGGCGATGAGTTTCTACGGCGTCCAACGGCGGCGCTCAACGAAACGAGGTCTACGGTGAGAATCAGCAAGAGAAATTAGGGTCTAGATATACGTAAGCTTACCTTGATGACGATAGAGAGGTCGAGGAGACTTGGGAAGGCGTGACGACGGCGAATCGACGATAATGGCCATGGCGGCCGATGAAAAGGAACGCTCGATTTCACATGATTCATGGCGCTCTAGCTTCCGTGCCTGGTCCTAGGTGAGTAAGACCACAACAGCGCGTCCAACGATGGCGACAACGAGGCGAGGGGTGGTTGGACCTAACCGGAACGACGAACTCCGACGAACTAGGGTTTCGGTGAGGAAGAGAGATGGGTCTAGAGAGCGAGAATGAAGATAAGATTGGTATGAGAGGATAGAGGAGGACGCGGCGGTCTTATCTACTCCTCCTAGGGTCGGCGGAGAGCATCACAACAGTCGATTCTTGCTGATGACGGTGAACGGCATCGGCGGGGTGCACGCAGCTGCCTGTGTGCGTGAGGATGACGACGATGATAGTTTTGCAGAAAACCCCCTGACAATTCTTTCCTCTCAACCCGCGATCCTTCTTTGATCCCACTCGTCAGTCACAGAAGAGGACGAGCTGGGTTGCTGCTGGGCCTTTGCAAAGTGAGCGGTAGATAGGGAGAAAGAAATGGGCCACAGCCAGAAACTGTTTTTATTTGTTTTTCTTTTTTCTTTTCTGTTTTGCTAGATTTGTATTTTAAATCTTTGATTTGAGCTTTTTTAACAAAGTCTATTTGCTGAATAGTTGCAGCAACAATTGATATTGATTGAGATTCATTTTGTAAACCTTTAGGATAAATATTTTTATATTTTTCTTTATTTTATTTATTCTTTTTATATAAAACCTTTTTAATATTTTATAGAAGCCTTGGGAATTAATTTTCTATACTAAACCATGTCTTTATTAAAGGATATTTCTTTATTTATTTATAAAACTTAATTCTAGTTAACTCATAGTTTGGATGAAAAAAATTATATAATGATCCTATATCCTTATTTGATGCCCTAGAGTTTAGGGTTCTTAATAAACTTATGTTCTTTTGTTGATAAAAGTTTATGACTAAGCATATTGTCTTTTTGTTTGTGATCTTTAATGATATCACCTTATAAAATAGGAAGTTATTAGCTGGAATGTCTAATGATAAAGATAACTCCTAAGCACATATAGTTATGATAATTGGACTTGACAGAGATGTGCTTAAGTGATTTGTTATAGGAAATATTCCTATAAAACATTGTGGAAATAGGATGATAAATCAATCAGATGAAATGGATTATATGTGTGGTTAAAGATTTGGGGTTTAGTGTTTACCAAGAATTCCTATCTTCCATAATTCATAATTCTAGACTTCTGATTAAGGAATTCCTTTCCTAGATATTCTCCTCCTTCATATCCATCATCATGTGCTAACCTAATGAGCTTTATTTCCAAAGAATATTCTCATCCACTTTTTATTCTTCTAAACTCATTGATGAATCCAATGAGTTTGACATTAAAGCTTTTCATGATCTTCGCCTATCCAGACTTGGTTATATCAACTACTCTTCTGCTGATAACCCCCAATCCAACAATAGCTACTTCAAACTTTATTCCTATTCTTCCATAATCAACCACCACTAACATTACTCCAGTATATGGGTTTATAATTGGATATACATCAAATCCTACTTCACCTCAAGTGTTTACTCTTTTGCAGAGGAAGATACTAACTCTATAATTTAATGCTGCTCTAACATCTTCTTAATCCTACAATTTTATCTTTACTTGGATCCAACAGCTCATATTAGAGTTCAATCAAGTTTTACCCACCAATGTTACTTATACAGGATATAAGCATTCAATCTTAGTACTAAAGCATGATCATTATAATCCTTTGATCCCTTATGGTTTAGGTTTCTAATGAGCTAGTCAAGGCTTCATCAATACAACATTACAATTGTATTGGAATCATCTTCTTAATATTTCTATTGGGTTAAGAGATATTATTATTTTGACTATACATACTTCATCCCATAAAATTACTCCTATTATCTAACTTCAATACTCATCCTTGTAATCTTTACCTCAGATACTCTTTTATCATTACAGGAGTGAGTTAACTCTATCAATAATCCTATTGATTTAATTCTCTTACAACACTCCCATCCTATAAATGATATTTAAATCTAGTATTACCATATACCTTTCCTTACCTCCATCCTTAAAGGGTTTTAAGTGAATGCTAAGATAAGAAGAAGAGTTATTAGCTCAAGTATTGATAGTTTAAGAATTGGTGAATCAATAGTTGATTACTCAAAATTGATGAACAATAGATATTAAAGTAAGGTTCAATAGAGATGATAAAGATTCTTATGGAAAGAAAGATATGTGGTAAATGATGTTAACTTGATTTCCTTGCTACTTAATCTCACTAAAGGTTTAAGGTTAGATATTACCATGATACTCATAGTAAGGATGGATAAGAATAAGTACTTAAGTTGTAATCTTAACTTGGCATTCATGAGTTGTTGTGATGAATATTATGATATGATCCCTTAAGGATCAGATATTAATCATTTAAGCAATGCATTATGATTGAAAATTTATTATATTTGATCTACCCTTAGATCAAATCATGTTTACCCAAATAAGGTTTTAGCAAAGGTCATATTGAAACTTATCGCAGTTAACTTGATGATCTACTTCAATTCCATCAAGTTGAGAGAAGCTTCAATCACTTTGACAAGTTTTGTTTAAAAGCGCGAAAATTATTCGTATTTTCTATGCATGAATGCAATGCACACATTTGGGTTCAGCTTATTTCTAAGCTCTAATGCTGGGATGTTACAGACTCTCCCCCTTAAAATAAACTTCGTCCTTGAAGTTCGCAAACTCTCACGTTTAGGAGTAAGGAATTGACTTGTAGAAGTTGCTACATTTCTCCACTCCCTGATGACTTCAAATGGGAATAGTTGTAGTATTCTATATCCTGATTAGGTATCCTAATCTAACTCTTTTTATTTAATCAATAAATTTTCTTGCTATGTTATATAAAGTATAGGAAGTCTCACTAAAACAGGTTTTAAATTTCTATTTGCCAGTAGTTGTAGTCAAAAGACTATATTTTTGTTCTTGTCATGGCATAGTTGATACTGGTATTCCTTCCAAAAATTGGATTTGAATTCATTTATTTCATACCTATTGGAATTTCTTGTTCCTCTACACCTGTCCAATTGGATGTGATTTATTCTCTCTTATGAATCACTTAAGAGTTGTTTCTTCTAGAATTAGCCTTTTAAGACTAATCTATTTTACTACCTTCAAGTTTTTACTTTAACAGGCTTTAGTTAATCTTTTATTATTATCTTAAATTCTTCTACGAGTACTTTTATAATGATGACTTCTTTTAACTTTAAGGCTTGCTATTGTTGTAGGTTAGTCCTTTTTCTCCAACCTTTATTCGGAAAGTCAGATAGCACTACTTCAATTTCTATTGTTTACTCTCCCCCTTAGGGTTTACTAATGGTCTTCAAACGGTATATATAGTATTTATTGGCTTTATAATTAGAATATTGATCTCTATCCAGCTTATACTTGTAACATCCCAGATTTTATATTAAGATGATTACTAGAAGCATGCATCATCCTTGCAACATTGCATGCAACCTTGCATCCTACAAATGAATCTACAACAAAACCCTATCAAAACCCTAATAAAGATTTCCATATGTAAGCATTATTGCTATAGTCAAGCTTGACCCTTCTAAAAACTATGTAAAACATTAAACTATGGTCCTAAGATGACCACCTTATTTTTACAAAAATTTAGAAGTTGGTTTCATCACTTTTGACTTTATATGCAAAAGTTATTTAAGTTTTACTAAAACAGAAATTGAAGAAAATGTTTAAGGGAAAAAAAAGGGGCAACCTAACCTAACTGGGCCGCAGAGCCAGCCCACCCGCGCCCGCGCGGAAGCTAGCTACTCGCGCCCGTGCCAGCCCACTTCTCCCTCCGCCACCGACGCACGGGGCCCACCTGTCAGCCGTCCTCTCCGTGATGCCGGCGAGTCCCTGGCGCACACGGGACCAAACCGAGCCGGACTCCGCGATTACTCCGCGTCCTGCCCCCTTGCCCACGCCATACCCACCTTAAGAAGCCCCGCATCGACCCCTCCCCTCTTTTCCCTGAAAACCCTATCTCGATCAACCTCTCGCGCCAGCCGCCGTTGGGCAAACCTCGCCGAGACGGTTCGGAGCCCTCCCCTTGCTCCTTTCTCCCTCTAGAGCCTTCTCCATCCACCACTGATTCTCGCCGCGTGCTTTTCCCCTTCTCTCTCGCAGGAACGCGCCCGCGATTGCTGGACGGAGCACCGCCAGGGACGGAGGAGATCAGCGGGACCCTGCCGATAGACGAGGAAGTGAGGAGGAACGACACGGCCACGAGCGTGACCGCGAGGACCAGACGCGCCCCGTAAACCACACCGCCACCTCAGGGAGACACCAGATCGCCGCCAATCATCTCCACCGACGCCGCCGCCACTCATCGCCGCCGTCACCACCACAGTGAGTCGCCGCGCTTCTCTCATTCGTCTGATTTGCAACCTGCGGCCCAGATTAGAAATAAACTCGAAGGGGTACCGGCGAATCCCACGCTGCCGCGTGGCAAAGCGCGTCGGCACCGCGGCCGCGCCGCGTCACCCCACCTTGCCAGCTGGACCAATCAGAGGCTGCCACTTGGCAAGTGCTTAAGTTAGGGTTAGATCTGTTTGCAGATTTAGTTTAAAACTTGCGAAAATCATATAAAATTAAATTTTTGGCCAAATTTAGCTTATAATATATTGTTGAATTCATAATTTTATGTAGAACACAGATCTGCAATAAAATTCCAAGTTTACAAAAGGGTTTTTGGTGTAGATTTTAATCATTAGATTGGAGTATTTAATTCATAGAAAAATAGTTAGAACTCTGTTTTAGTTGATTCTTGTTGCGTTGACTTTGTTTCCATAATACCTATTGGACAAAATTATAAAACTTTGCTTAAGATCATTAGATCCAATTTGGGGCTAATTAGATGGTTGGATCTCCTATTTATCCTATGAATTATATTAGTGACCCAAATTGTTTTAACCTATGGGAAATCAATCCTAGTAACACCCTTAACATTATTGCAACCCAATTATGCTACCTTGGTCAATTTAGAAAACCAATCTTGCATAAAATACCATGTTGTATGCATGCATGATTATTTCTGTGACATGTTTTGAGCAAGTTGTGATCAGATCTATGTTTGTGATTCGCTAGATTGTTCGGAATGCGCTAAGGAGTGCTATTGTGTAGAGTGCTGCTCGGATCAAGGCAAGTTACACCACTTGTTCATAATTTTGTCCCAGTTTTGATTCTATGCATTTGATCTTCAAAATTCTACAGTATGCATGTGTAGGATGTTCTAGTAGAATTTTTCCTTAGTATTATTTTGCAAGTGCGATGATTTTGCAGTATGCCATGAGTAGCTCTATACTAAGGATTTTCCCTCCTAATAGGTTACCCATGTTTTTGCTAAGTGTTTCTATGCTATATATATAAAAAGTGCCGTTGGGGGGTTCGAAAGACAAAGAATTTTTCTAAGTATAAAGGCTCTCTAGAGCAAACTTTTCTTTCTCAAATCCACTTCAAAATAAAACTAAGTTTTCTTCTTGGCGGAATGGTTGTCGGGTCAACGAGTGGGATTTTGGTGGAGAACGGCCGCCCAGGAATCAAAGAAGTCTGCCATGTTTCAGAATTCAGAAGCTTCCAGTGCAACCACAATACATTATGGGCTCTGTCTTGGCCTAGTACTTAGTGGGAAACCTCACCTGGGTACCAACATTTGGAGGTTCTTGGCATGGTTGGATCCGGAAGGTAGAGGGGCTACTAAGGGAAAGCCTCGCCATGGTCTTGTCTGTAAAAATAACTTGATCGTGGATTGTGGGTAAAGTGCACAAACTCTCGAGAGTATTGCAATCTGTTCGATCAGCCGTGTTCACGGAAACAGAAGAACATTGAGCATCTGAAGGATGGAGCCTCTGAAGGATCTTCCTCTCTCTTTTCTAAACAAAAGTTTTTAAAACCCCATGGCGTGAGTAATATCGCCAATGGGTGGGAATTTGGGAACTTGGTGTGTAATATCCAAGTGTCGCTTGGTGCGTAATATCCAAGTGTTTGGTTGTTTGGACACTTAGTGCGTAATATCCTCGTGTGCCACTCGACCCTATTTTATCTAAGCAAATGATTACAAAGTAGGGAAAATCTTCTCTTCTTCTCTCTACTTAAGAAAACTAGCTTTGAGCAAATGAACTCTACAGCCTAAACTAGCCTTGCATGTAGAAATAGTCTTTTCTCTCCTTGGTGTAATTTTGCCAATACATTCAAAGTATTGACCCAACTCGTTGGCTGCACGTCTTATGTGCAGAATCCGAAGATTGAAAGGTGCGTAGGGATCGCGAGTCTACACTCGAAAAACCTGGGGCGTTAATGGACTCAAGCTGCTTTTATGTTTCCGCTGTTATTTGAGCTAGCGTAATGCTAAGCAAATTTGTAATAAATTCATACTCTGGATTCTTCGTGTAATACAGACTTTGTGTTTTACATGATATTTCATCGACTGTGAGTGCTAGCTATTGATCCAGGGACTAGCATGTTAATCACAGGGACTTAGGATCCTCACAGATCCGAGGTCGCTACAGATGGTATCAGAGCACATCGTTGCCTGTAGGACGTGACCCTAGGATTGGAACCACCTCTAACTTATGTGCCTTACTTGCTTTTCTATTAACTTATTTTCTGCACTTCTAGTATCTGTTCTCCTCTACTTGATTAAGTATCTAACTTTCATTCTTATAACTTAAAGATGACAAGCTTCCTCTACGACACCGTCGCGGACATCGAGCCCCTTCTCTTTGGTGGATGCCTCATGGACCTACTCACACGTTTGGACCTCCCCCTCCCAACAATCCAGGGGAGCACAATGAAGAAAGTCCACAAGGACGGCTGTTGGGGAGTCAAAGTCATCCAGCCAGGAAAAGAGCGAGGCAAGAACCCGGAGGAAGACATAGCAATCCACATTGTTAGCGATTCCAAGGAGAAGGCCCTTAGCATCAGCTTGCAGCAGCTCATTGGTCGCCTATGTGGACGTCATCATGAAGCTCTCCAGGGAAACTGCGGCGGCCTCTTTGGAAGACGAGATGAGGAAGGAATTCCCATGGAGTTAACCTTTGAGGAAAGAACTTCTACCAAGCGCCGAAGGACCCAATATCAAGATTTGGAGTGCCACATCCATGACCTTGAAAAGGGTACCTTCCTCGAGATATTGAAGAACGACGAGCTATGTGCCCTCATCAAGGAGAATTAAGAAATGATCAAGCAGAAGGAGGAGGCAATGAAGCTCCAAGAGATAAAGTTCCAGGACCAAGAGAAGAAGTTCGCTAACCAAGAGAAGAGGGTGATAAATAAAAATAAGAGGATTAGGGAACTCAAGCAGGAGATCGATGGAACTGAAGTACAAACCGAAGGCCTTTGCAAGATAATCAATGATGTGCGTGCTTCCAAGAGGGACTTGGCAAAGCAACTTGAAGCCGCAAAGAAGTCAAGTCTAGTGGAGGAGCTACAAAGCGAGAAGGAGGGACTTCAGGAGAAGCTAGAAGCCACAACCAAGAAGCTGCAGGATGAGATTAAGAGCCTCCAAGAGAAGCTTGAAGCCACCACGAAGGAGATGGAGTTTTACAAGACAACCCTAGAGCAGGAAGCCTACTCGTTCGAGGACGAGGAAGAGGAAGGCGTGGAAGATGTGTAATAGTTGGACCACCTTTAATTCTATAGTAGAACGTTATTCACGATTGTAATAAATACCAAGACAATTCTGGTTTAGTTAAACTTGGTTGCTTTCTGGGTTAAGTTGTGTCTTGTGTGTCTTGTGCTTGGTGTGTTTTTCATAAGGGTAGGAGTTTACTACTTAGTCTTTCTGTCTATTTCTTAACCTTTCTCACAAACCCCACAGATGCCGCCAAGACGCGCGAACACCGAAATTCCTCCGGAAATAGCACAACTTTTGGCCACCCAGAACCAGCAGATCCAACTGCTCACTCAGAACATGCAAAACAACAACAACAACCCACCGCCACCACCACCACCTCCGCCACCACCTCAACAGGATCACTTGACTCGGTTTTTGAGGTTGAACCCACCTACTTTCACAAGAAGCACTGAACCAATCATCGCAGATGACTGGCTATGTACCATCAACAAGAAGCTAGACACCGTGCAAGCTGTCGGAGCCGACAGGGTACGTTAATGCCGCGCACCAGCTTGAAGGACCCGCTGCAGAATGGTGGGATAACTACCAAGTCACCCACCCGGATATTGATGCTATCACTTGGGATCAGTTTGATTTAGCTTTTCGCACTCATCATGTGGCTGCCGGTATCATGACTCTAAAAAGGCGTGAATTTCGCGACCTACACCAGCTACACCGTTCTGTCACCGAGTATGGTGAGCTTTTCAACAAGCTAGCCCGTTATGCACCCGATGATGTTTCCACTGATGCCAAGAGACAGAAGGAGTTCTTAAGAGGACTCAATGATGATATATCCATTCAGCTTGTGGCTTAGAAATTTGACAACTTTCAGGAACTCCTGGACAGAGCCATTGTGGTTGAATCAAAGAGGAAGAGCATAGAAAACCGCAAGAGGAAGTCTAACCCTCACAAGCACTCTGTTCCATACCAGAAGCAGCGCAATTCCGCACCACCACCTTATAACAATAATGGCCACAACCATAACGGTCATCACCATGGTGTCCACAAACACAATGGGCATAAAAACCGCAATGGGAGTGGCAGCAATGGAAAGGATCTCAGTGAGGTGACATGCTTTAAGTGCAACAGGACAGGGCACTATGCAACCTCTTGCCCCGAGAAGAAGAATGGCAATGGCAATGGGAATGGAAATGAACACAAACATGGCAATGGAAACGGGAAGAAGCCAAATCCGTTTGTTAAAGACACGGTGAATCATGTCTCTATGGAGGATGCTTGTGATGCACCAGACTCTGTGATTGGTAAGTTCAAACTCAATTATATTCCCGCAGTTGTTCTTTTTGATACTGGTGCATCGCATTCATTCATATCAAGGGTATTTATGGATAGAGGCAAGATACCTACGGAGACTATAAACTTTCCTCTAAGGGTAAGTTCTCCTGGGGGAGAAATAGTGGCAAACTCTGGTTGCCGGGGATTAGAACTAAGGATTGGGACACACATCTTTCCCACAAGTCTAGTAGTTCTAGAATCACAAGGATTAGACATAATCTTGGGCATGAATTGGATGACCGAATATGAAGGAGTCATAGATTGTGCCAAAAGAACTGTCACGCTCACAACACTGGAAGGGAAGAGGATTCGTATCAAGTCAAATTTTGCACTTAAGGAAGACATGGTGAACTCTCTTAAGGGGGTTAGCTTGGAGGAGGTACCTATTGTAAAGGAATACCCAGATGTTTTCCTAGAGGAGCTACCCGGAATGCCTCCCGACCGTGATATTGAGTTCCTCATTGACTTGATGCCGGGCACGGGGCCGATAGCTAAGAGACCATACAAGATGGATGTGGACGAGTTAAAGGAACTCAAGAAACAGCTTAGGGAACAATTGGACAAGGGGTTCATCCAACCCAGCGCTTCATCTTGGGGAGCACCCGTCCTATTTGTGGAAAAGAAGGATAAAACCAAGAGGCTGGTTGTGGACTACCGCTTGTTGAACGAAGTGATGATTAAGAATAAGTATCCTCTGCCCAACATCAATGACTTGTTTGACCAGTTAAAGGGAGCAAGTGTGTTCTCAAAGATCAATCTGCGATCAGGCTACTTTCATCTAAATATTCGAGAACAGGATGTACCCAAAACAGCTTTCACCACAAGATACGGATTGTATGAGTACACCGTGATGTCCTTTGGTCTAACCAATGCCCCGGCATACTTCATGACCATGATGAACAAGGTGTTCATGGAATATTTAGACAAGTTTATCGTGGTATTCATAGATGATATACTCATATACTATAAGGATGAGAAGGAACATGAGAAACATCTGCGCCTTATTATGGAGAAACTAAGAGAACACAAGTTGTATGCCAAATTCAGCAAATGTGAATTCTGGTTAAAGGAAGTGGGATTCCTTGGTCATGTTGTGTCGGAAAAAGGAGTTGTCGTAGATCCTAGTAATGTAGCTTCCGTGACGGAATGGGAGTCACCCAAGAATGTGGGAGATATTAGGAGTTTCTTGGGCCTCGCAGGGTATTACCGGAGGTTTATTGAAAACTTTTCCAAAATAGCGAAACCCATGGAACTATTGAATAAGGAAAAGAAATTCCTATGGACCGAGGCATGTGAAGCAAGTTTTCAAGAGTTAAAGAAACGCCTTGTAATGTACACGCACACTCGTTGATATCCAGAAGGATTTTCAAGTCTATTGTGACGCTTCTCGACAAGGACTTGGAAGTGTATTGATGCAGGATGGGAAGGTGGTATCCTATGCCTCTCGGCAACTTATGTGGTTCATGCACTCAAGGTATGGAGACACTACCTCATGGGCAAACATTGTGATGTGTTCACAGATCATAAGAGTTTGAAGTACATTTTCACCCAAAAGGAGTTGAATATGAGACAAAGGAGATGGCTTGAACTAATTAAGGATTATAACTTGGATTTACAGTACCATCCCGGAAAGGCAAACGTGGTGGCCGATGCCTTAAGTCGTAAGGTTTATGTGAATGGACTTACCGCAGGAGAACTTCCAGAGGATTTACGCAAGCAATTCAAGGATCTCAGACTAGAGATAGTTCCGAGAGGACACGTAGCGACTATGGAAATAGTGTCTACCTTCCAAGAGAGAATCAAGGAAGCACAAAAGGGAGATAAAGAGTTGTAAGAAATAAGAGTCAGGATAAGTGAAGGAAAGACAAAAGATTTCCGTCTGGATGAACAAGGAATCCTTTGGTACGGGAAGCGTTTGTGCGTTCCCAATGACCCCGATATCAGGAAGATGATTTTACAAGAAGCTCATGATTCGCCATACTCAATTCATCCAGGTAACACGAAGATGTACATGGATGTGAAGGATAGGTTTTGGTGGAATAACCTAAAAAGAGATATTGCCGAATATATTTCTCTGTGTGATGTATGCAACAGAGTTAAGGCCGAGCATCAGAAACCGGCCGGACTACTTCAACCACTACCTATACCCTACTGGAAGTGGGATAAGGTAGGCATGGATTTCATCACGGGATTGCCCCGGACTCGTTCTGGATTTGATTCTATTTGGGTAGTGGTGGACCACTTTACCAAGGTGGCTCACTTCATTCCCGTAAAGACCACGTATACAAGTGCTAAGCTTGCTAAGATATACATGTCAAGAATTGTAAGTCTGCATGGTGTTCCCAAGGTAATGTGTCAGATAGAGGCACCCAGTTTACTTCAAAGTTTTGGCAACAACTACATGAGTCTCTTGGAACCCGACTAGAATTCAGTACTGCCTTCCACCCTCAGACAAATGGCCAAACAGAAAGGGTGAACCAAATTCTGGAAGATATGTTGAGAGCTTGCGCACTAGACTATGGGTCTAGTTGGGACGATAACCTGCCGTATGCGGAGTTCTCATACAACAACAGCTACCAGACAAGTATCAAGATGGCTCAGTTTGAAGTTCTATATGGCAGGAAGTGTAGGACTCCGCTGCTATGGAGTGGAGTTGGTGAACGTAGCCTATTTGGACCTGAATTGATCAAGGATGCCGAAGAAAAGGTACGACAGATTCAGGATAGGCTAAAGGTAGCCCAATCCCGACAGAAGAGTTATGCTGATTCCAAGCGCAGAGATGTGGCTTATAAAATAGGGACCGTATGATCTCCAGTTTCACCCTACGAGGAGTTAAGAGGTTCTAATCAAGGGCAAGTTAGCCCCACGATTCATAGGACCATATAAGGTTACTCATCGTAGAGAAGTTGCTTATCAGTTGGAGTTATCGGAAGGACTGACTATTCATGATGTGTTTCATGTGTCACAACTAAAGAAGTGTCACCCAGAGATGGCCGAAACACCGCTAAGAGACACCGTTCCCCTAGATGAGGTTCAATTGGAGAATGACCTCACCTATGAGGAAAAACCCATCAAAATACTGGAAACAACCGAAAGGATTACCCGCACCAAGACTATAATATTCTGCAAAGTACAATGGAACCACCACTCCGAGGAAGAAGCTACGTGGGAGCGTGAAGAAGACTTAAAGGCAGAACACCCACACCTATTTGCTAGCCAACCCGAATCTCGGGGACGAGATTCTTCTTAAGGGAGGGTAGGTTTGTGACATCCAATATTTTATATTAAGATGATTACTAGAAGCATGCATCATCCTTGCAACATTGCATGCAACCTTGCATGCTACAAATGAATCTACAACAAAACCCTATCAAAACCCTAATAAAGATTTCCATATGTAAGCATTATTTCTATAGTCAAGCTTGACCCTTCTAAAAACTATGTAAAACATTAAACTATGGTACTAAGATGTCCACCTTATTTTTACAAAAATTGAGAAGTTGGTTTCATCACTTTTTGACTTTATATGCAAAAGTTATTTAAGTTTTACTAAAACAGAAATTGAAGAAAATGTTTAAGGGAAAAAAGGGGCAACCTAACCTAACTGGCTGGCCAATAGCCCACCACGTGGCAGCTAGCTAGCCAAGCGCCAGCCCACTTCCTCCCTCGCCACCGACGCGGGACCCACATCGGCCCTATCCGTGACGGCGAGTCCTCAAGCACACGGGACCAAACCGAGCCGGACTCCACGATTCCTACGCGTCATGCCCCCTTGCCCATGCCATACCCACCTTAAGAAGCCCCGCATCGACCCCTCCCCTCTTTTCCCTAAAAACCCTATCTCGATCAACCTCTCGCGCCAGCCGCCGTCGGGCAAACCTCGCCGAGACGGTTCAGAACCCTCCCCTTGCTCCTTTATCCCTGTAGAGCCTTCTCCATCCACCATTGATTCTCGCCACGTGCTTTTCCCCTTCTCTCTCGCAGGAACGCGCCCACGATTGCTCGCCGAAGCACCGCCAGGGACGGAGGAGATCGGCGGGACACTGCCGATAGACGAGGAAGCGAGGAGGAACGACGCGGCCACGAGCGTGACCGCGAGGACCAGACGCGCCCCGTCGACCACACCGCCACCTCGGGGAGCCAACAGATCGCCGCCAAGCATCTCCACCGACACCGCCGCCACTCATCGCCGCCGTCGCCACCACAGTGAGTCGCCGCGCTTCTCTCATCCGTCCGATTTGCAACCTGCGGCCCAGATTAGAAATAAACTCGAAGGGGTACCGGCGAATCCCACGCTGCCGCGTGGCAAAGCGCGTCGGCACCGCGGCCGCGCCGGGTCACCCCACCTTGCCAGCTGGACCAATCGGAGGCTGCCACTTGGCAAGTTCTTAAGTTAGGGTTAGATCTGTTTGCAGATTTAGTTTAAAACTTGCGAAAATCATATAAAATTAAATTTTTGGACAAATTTAGCTTATAATATACTGTTGGATTCATAATTTTATGTATAACACAGATCTGCAATAAAATTCCAAGTTTACAAAAGGGTTTTTGGTGTAGATTTTAATCATTAGATTGGAGTATTTAATTCATAGAAAAATAGTTAGAACTCCGTTTTAGTTGATTCTCGTTGCATTGACTTTGTTTCCATAATACCTACTGGACAAAATTATAAAAATTTGCTTAAGATCATTAGATCCAATTTGGGGCTAATTAGATGGTTGGATCTCCTATTTATCCTATGAATTATATTAGTGACCCAAATTGTTTTAACCTATGGGAAATTAATCCTAGTAACACCCTTAACACTATTGCAACCCAATTATGCTACCTTGGTCAATTTAGAAAACCACTCTTGCATAAAATACCATGTTGCATGCATGCATGATTATTTCTGTGACATGTTTTGAGCAATTTGTGATCAGATCTATGTTTGTGATTCACTAGATTGTTCGGAGTGCGCTAAGGAGTGCTATTGTGTAGAGTGCTGCTCGGATCAAGGCAAGTTACACCACTTGTTCATAATTTTGTCCCAGTTTTGATTCTATGCATGTGATCTTCAAAATTCTGTAGTATGCATGTGTAGGATGTTCTAGTAGAATTTTTCCTTAGTATTATTTTGCAAGTGCGATGATTTTGTAGTATGCCATGAGTAGCTCTATACTTAGGATTTTCCCTCCTAATAGGTTACCCCTGTTTTTGCTAAGTGTTGGTTGCTATGCTATATATATACAAAGTGCCATTGGAGGGTTCTAAAGACAAAGAATTTTTCTAAGTATAAAGGATCTCTAGAGCAAACTTTTCTTTCTCAAATCCACTTCAAAATAAAACTAAGTTTTCTTCTGGGAGGAATGGTTGTCGGGTCAACGAGTGGGATTTTGGTGGAGGACGGCCGCCCAGGAATCAAAGAAGTCTGCCATGTTTCAGAATTCAGAAGCTTCCAGTGCAACCACAATACATTATGGGCTCTGTCTTGTCCTAGTACTTAGTGGGAAACCTCACCTGGGTACCAACATTTGGAGGTTCTTGGCACGGTTGGATCCGGAAGGTAGAGGGGCTACTAAGGGAAAGCCTCGCCATGGTCTTTTCTGTAAAAAGGACTTGATCGTGGATTGTGGGTAAAGTGCACAAACTCTCGAGAGTATTGCAATCTGTTTGATTAGCCGTGTTCACGGAAACAGAACAACATTGAGCATCTGAAGGATGGAGCCTCTGAAGGATCTTACTCTCTCTTTTCTAAACAAAAGTTTTTAAAACCCCATGGCGTGAGTAATATCGCCAATGGGTGGGAATTTGGGAACTTGGTGTGTAATATCCAAGTGTCGCTTGGTGCATAATATCCAAGTGTTTGGTTGTTTGGACACTTGGTGCGTAATATCCTCGTGTGCCACTCGACCCTATTTTATCTAAGCAAATGAGTACAAAGTAGGGAAAATCTTCTCTTCTTCTCTCTACTTAAGAAAACTAGCTTTGAGCAAATGAACTCTACAGCCTATACTAGCCTTGCATGTAGAAATAGTCTTTTCTCTCCTTGGTGTAATTTTGCCAATACATTCAAAGTATTGACCCAACTCGTTGGCTGCACGTCTTATGTGCAGAATCCAAAGATTGAAAGGTGCGTAGGGATCGCGAGTCTACACTCGACAAACCTGGGGCGTTGATGGACTCAAGCTGCTTTTATGTTTCCGCTGTTATTTGAGCTAGCGTAATGCTAAGCAAATTTGTAATAAATTCATACTCTGGATTCTTCGTGTAATACAGACTTTGTGTTTTACATGATATTTCATCGACTGTGATGCTAGCTATTGATCCAGGGACTAGCATGTTAATCACAGGGACTTAGGATCCTCACCGATCCGAGGTCGCTACAATACTCTACCTAGTTAATGTCTTATGAAAGATTGTACGGTGTATCCGCACAATTGTGGATCTCCGAAGTAAATCTTTCAGCATTAATTGTATTACTTACTATTTGGAAACTTCCGCTTTGATAGGTCTGACTTTGCGAAGAGTCTCGAAAGACGATCACTTAAATCTTATAATCCTATAGGTCTTATTTGGCTTAGGCCAAGTTTTATGCTCTTTATACAACCATTAAGATGATCTGGTTAACTATGTCACCCAACACCGGCTGCGAACAAGATACCAACTGTGGATCAGAATACCGACTATGGATCAAATACCAGCTGCAGATCATCCTAGGTTGTAGGTATTACCCTATAGTTTCCAACATCCTTATGGCATTCTCTCTGAACTGTCAGAGCTTGAATACCATTTTGGTTCCAAAACTTCTTCTTTGCACTTATTCATGATACTCCCATGAACTTGGTACAACTACTTTATTAACTTCTTAGCAACGTTACCAACTTTGAATGAGCTTTAAGTTTATTACTTCTTTTTTCTTCATACATCTTATACACTAAACTTCTTCTTAAATCTGGCTAAGAATAACCTGAGCTTGACCTATCCTTCAGAATGCACTAATACTCCTTATATTTTGCTTCATCCTTCATAGAAGTCCTCATCTTGGTCTTTAGAACTCGTCACTCCCTTACACGAATTCCCATTCCTATCTAGATCTATGACATCAAGTAATAACTGGGTGTTACATCATGCATTTGCACACCTAATTAACTTCATGTATAGATCTATCCAATCAAAAAGATTCAAGAAAATCCAAAAGTCGATAAACAACAAAACATGACCATGTATTATACATAAATAATTTACAAATCTACTAGATGTTCCGAGGGTTTGCTCCTCGCATATATTACACAACTATCTTACAAGAACTTCCTGTTCTTGTGAGTATATCCTCACTTATTTTCAGCAAACCTTCAAAATACAATACGCATTACCCTCTATGTACATTATTCAAGCACTCATCCCTTGGGATGTCGTTCCTTTCTTACTTTCATCTTCCTCTAGTGCTTCCTAGAGTTCCGTCCATGATGATGTGAAGTCCTATGACTGTCTTCTGGAGCGTAAGATCATCCAGGAGGTGCGTATTCTTGATTAGAAGTACCGAGACTAAGATTAGTCATTGAAAAATGACTAGAGTTGGTGTAATCTTCTGCAGGATATTCCTAGTTTTCCGGCAACACTTCCTCAAAGTAAGTTGGCTCTTTAGCCTTTTCTTGGATCCATTCGTACATATTGGTATAGTAGCTATCGGAATACTCTTCTAAGTCAATTGGATTGGTATCACCCCCATATGGTCCATAAGGCTCTCTATGGTTATAGTTGATCTCTTCTCCGATACCTGTATCACAAGGTATAGGATTTCCTATGGTTCCACCTTGAGATTCTACTCCCCATTCATACTAGTTTTGCTCAGAGTTGTTTGAAATAGCTCCAGCCCATTCCTTTTGTTCGGAGTTGTACTTGGTCCATAGATCTTTAGGTGGCTCGGGTTCATTTTGGTAGTAGGCATAGTTTTCTGAGTGTGGATCATCAAACTCAGTCTCCTCATTCACTTCTCCTGAAGGTATGTATTTGGGATGCCTAGCTTCTTTATCTAACTTCTTCCTACGTGCCATTGCCTTATCAGGATCAGTAAAATCCTCAATGACCGTATCCAGTTCCTAAACTAAGACTTGGTGAGTGTTATGATAAGTGTTTAGCAAAGACCGATAACGATCCATATACTCTACGGCTAGAGTAGGTTCAGTTTGGATTAGAGTAGAGTGATCTAACTCATGCTCTTTGTTTGAGGTTTCATAGGGTATAATGGTGTGAGTACTACCTTCTAGAGCTTGGGATTTCTGTTCTCGGATCATGGTTATGGCTGCTGCTACGGCAATCTGATATGCAGATACCATGCACCTTGCCTCTCCTAATGGCATTTCTCCCTTAAGTCCTAACTTCTTGGGTAACATGATCATGACACGGTATTTAGCTAATACCTTCCCATCATAGTAACTGTAAATCTTGACCAAAAGTCTTGATTCACATTCCAAACTCCATAGAAGTTGTCGGAGATTATCTGTCCAATCCCCTCCATAGTCATTCAGTGTCCTGTTCATCACTTAAACATTCCGGGGTGGATATCGAGGTGCCATGTGGGACTATAGATAAGAAATTATCATCAGTAACATAGAGTTAAACTCTTTGGTAATGATCGGAATTGCAATTATACTAAAGAATTATCGCACTAGCAACATGACAGGATTATTCTCAAGTGAATATCCCTCATATCACTAGAGAACTCTTTATTCTTGCAGGTATAAGCCCTACAGGTTCTACCCATTTACTAGGTTTCCAACCTAAGATCAAAGCATATGCTCTGATACCAACTGCGGTGACCCAGCATACCACTCCATGATGTAGTATACTATAGTCGTTGACATAACACCAATGAAACACATGTTCACTAGTATTACATCCCTCATATTGGTACAACAGAAACACAGCGGGTCCAATACATGGCTAAAGGTTACAATTCACTCTATACACAAGATCCAGAGAACACTCTAGGTTAGAGAGAGAGAAAGAACTTCTTACAAATAAGAATCAAAGATAAACATTGCAAAAACCATTATACTATTAAGACTAGTATTTTAACTAAAGGGTTGACATTGCTGCTATTTCAATGCACTACAGAAATAGGTTCTTTGGTTAGAGAGTATATTCCTATCTAATCAGTAACTTCGTCTTCACTTGAGTTGATTTATATTTTGACTTCCTTGTCTTTGTTGAAGAGATTTAGCTTTGGATGATGATTCCTAGAGCATAACTTGATGTAGATGTTGTCTGCACTGGCTTCAGAATCTAGCAAGGGTTAAGAAGATACGTTGAGTATGAGCATACTCAGCAAGTCCACTAGAAAAGGAGTGTTTGATGCACTATATCTACAGCCACAGACCTTAGGTCGTAGGCAATGCAAATTTTTGTAAACATTTCTTCAAAGGTTGCTTTTATTCTGAAAAGCTATGTCCGTCAGCCTTCACGGGTTTACCAGAACTTTCATGGAGTTCCTTTCTCGCCGCGTTCGCAGCTCCTTCCCGGAACAGGGAGTAACAAGTTACAGTTCTTACACTCTGCAGAGGTGCGTTACTTTTCCCATGAGAGATCAACTCCTTGTTGCACAACCGGGCACCTTACCCGTCCACAATTCCATGTTGTGGGGCCTAGTAGATGATCCAAGCCAATCACTGTCCTCTTCGCGACCTCATATGTCTGCACGATCCTTCGGGGCCGACTCTATGACCTAGTTATTCCCGGACGAATACCATTTAAATGGACTATATCCCTAAACACCATTCATAGATAATCTATAGACCAAAAGTGTGGGGCGTAAGGGTGCCCACCCATATGTTGGATCCGCACAAGGAATCACAATGTCATGTTAAGGTCATCTTGCCTCCATACGAGAGGAAAAGGATACAGTTGACTTCTCCGTCCCATTCCAAATCTCATGGTTAACGCGTAATATACGGCGCAAGAATCACTGGCGACATTGGTTGTTAGGTCCTAGATAATATGTTCCTTTACCACCGGAACTTTCATAGTAGGTTATTACCTCATGGTAAATAACCTATAATCATATTATTATGAAAATAGTGTTTTTTGACCTTTTTCAAATGCAGGTGATGACAACACTGGATTTGCCAAATACTTTACAGAAAATAATCAAAGGACATGAGCAAGTGTGAACTTGCCTTTTGTGATTGCAAGATTATGCACTCACGATCTTCAAGACAATATAAAAGATCCAATATCTGAAATCAGCATCATTGGTCCGGTAAGGACTAATGTTTAAAGAAGCAAGATTCTCTTATGCATACGTAATGTGATGCATTTTATAAATGTGAATCCCGGGGATAACGTTGTTCTAGGGTTTGGATACTAGAAATGATGTCTTTGAAATGTGTTGTACTTTTGGTTAAGTTTTACACTTGTGCTTCTTGTTAGGCTTGTGAATGTGTGAAACAACCTGTAATTATAATAACATAAAACAATGAGTTACACACTATAACATCCCAAAAATATGAAATAATGATCATCAAACTCTAATCACTAAAATTAGGGTTAAGAAAAACTTTGATTAATTTAAATCATATGAATGCATGTGTGTATGTGATGATTTGATAAAGCGTGAATGATCTTGTGTGATTAACCTAAATAACAAGAAATGGTTTAAAGATGAAAACAACATCATATAAAACATTTCCAAGCAGAAACAAATAAAGAGAAAATAAAAAACAAATCAATTAAGGCAAATGGTCATTTTTGCCAATCTTGCTCACTAGATCACTTTGAGTGTTTATAGTCCAAGATTTCAAATAGAAACTTTTCCAATTATTTTCACCCCTTGCTAGACCAAGTAAAAGTGAAGCAAAGCCCACCTTTCAAACTTGCAGAAACATTTGGCAACCTCATTCAAATCACAATTCAAAATTGAATCTTTAACATATGTGAAGATCACACATTTTCAAAACCCAACCGAACCAGTGCCCCTTGACTAATCCAACTAACCAGATACTCCCTACCATGTGCCTATCAAACCCACCAAGTTTGAATCCAAAATTCAAATTTGAAATTCTTTCGGCCATTTCATCAAACACCTTTTTAGCAACAAACAACAAAACATCAAACACTATAGTGTGCAGTAGTTTTGGCCAACCTTGTTCCCTCTCTAGCTCTCACTACACTACCAGTAGAAGAACTAGCCAAATTAACAAGCCTTAGCACCAATGTGATCTTGGCATAGCCAATAATGGTGACCATGTCGAGCCCCTTTGCCACCCCCAATGTGGACAGCAAGCTAGAGGAAGAACTAGCTGTGCCAACCTTGTCTGGCATGCTGCCCGTGCCTCACCGCCCCCTCTAGACCAGCCCTAGCTCGAAGAAAGAGACAGGAACCACCGGAAACGTTGTGCCCGCGCCGCCGTCGACCACGCCAACGCGCACCATCGTGTGCACGCCGTTCCCACTCAACCCGACCACCTCGAGCCCTTGACGCCCGCCAGCACAAACCCCACCGTCCCAGGAGACCACTAGACATGCTCGTTTCCTCGATCGTACCCCGTAGCCGCCGCATGCCGTGAAGTTCGCCATCAGTACCACGCTGAGCACCGCACGTTTCAGACCAAACCCCATCGCCCTTCGCCTTGCCTTTAAACTAGCAACGATCACCAGGAGACCGTGCACCGTCCCCTAGCCTCAGCCACGCTGATAGCCGCCTGTACCGTTGCCTCCGATGAGCTCAGCCCACGCTGTGCTGCCCCTCGTGCTTGCCTATAAAAGGAGGCCTCCCCATCTTGATTCCTCCACACCATCTCACTCCCCACCTCTCATTGATCCTTCCCACTTCTTCCTGGAGCAAGGCGAGCTCTCTCTCGCCTGAACTTGTCCTGAGCCCGCTGCTGCTAGAGGAGAAGGGAGCCGTCGATTGGAGCCGCCCCAGGAGGAGCTGTCGGTATAAGCATACAATTTTATCTTTACTTGGCTCCAACAGCTCATATTAGAGTTCAATCAAGTTTTACCCACCAATGTTACTTATACAGGATATAAGCATTCAATCTTAGTGACTAAATCATGATCATTATAATCCTTTGATCCCTTATAGTTTAGGTTTCTAATGAGCTAGTCAAGGCTTCATCAATACAACATTACAGTTGTATTGGAATCATCTTCTTAATATTTCTATTGGGTTAAGAGATATTATTATTTTTCACTATACATACTTGATCCCATAAAATTACTCCTGTTATCTAACTTCAATACTCATCCTTGTAATCTTTACCTCAGATACTCTTTTATCATTACAGGAGTGAGTTAACTCTATCGATAATCCTATTGATTTAATTCTCTTACAGCACTCCCATCCTATAAATGATATTTAAATCTAGTATTACCATATACCTTTCCTTACCTCCATCCTTAATGGGTTTTAAGTGAATGCTATGATAAGAAGAAGAGTTATTAGCTCAAGTATTGATAGTTTAAGAATTGGTTAATCAATAGTTGATTACTCAACATTGATGAACAATAGATATTAAAGTAAGGTTCAATAGAGATGATAAAGATTCTTATGGAAAGAAAAATATGTGGTAAATGATCTTAACTTGATTTCCTTGCTACTTAATCTCACTAAAGGTTTAAGGTTAGATATTACCATGATACTCATAGTAAGGATGGATAAGAATAAGATAGGTCAGGATTAGTCATTACATTCTTATTACTTAAGTTGTAATCTTAACTTGGCATTCATGAGTTGTTGTGATGAATATTATGATATGATCCCTTAAGGATCAGATATTAATCATTTAAGCAATGCATTATGATTGACATTTTATTATATTTGATCTAACCTTAGATCAAATCATGTTTACCCAAATAAGGTTTTAGCAAAGGTCATATTGAAACTTATCGCAGTCAACTTGATGATCTACTTCAATTCCATCAAGTTGAGAGAAGCTTCAATCAACTTTGATAAGTTTTGTTTAAAAGCGTAAAAATTATTCTGATTTTCTATGCATGAATGCAATGCACACATCTGGGTTAAGCTTATTTCTAAGCTCTAATGCTCGGATGTTACATGGGCCACACCTGCCCTAGGTGTGGGGTCAGGTGGGGCCGCGCCTAGGGGGTGTGGGCCCCCTGAGGCCCATCTCCGTCCCTCCTTCTGGCTTCCTTCGTATTATGGTAAAATAATACGTTTCCATATTTTTCTGGTATTTTTCTGATCTTCACGAAATTGCACCGAAATGCCTTCTTTTCCATCAGAATCCAGACTCCGGCAGTCCATCCTCCAGGAATCATCCAACATGCATAAACAGATGAAAAGCCATAAGTAATACCTCATAATAAGACAAATATCAATGAATAGAGGTAAATTATGATATAGAAAGGTGATGCAAATTGGGCGTATCAACTCCCCCAAGCTTAGACTTTGCTTGTCCCCAAGCGAATACTGAGCTTAGTAAGCATGTCCACAGGTTTATGGAGTGAAGTGTCGATAAAAGAATATGAACAAGAAGCATCACACTTACCATTGCACAACTAATAGAAGAAATCAACTCAAATGCATAAAGATAAATCATAATTGGAATTGGCAAACTTGTTCTTGGTCAGAGAACACCTAGCAAACAGTTTCATAAAGGCTTTTTGTAGAGGTTTCGAAACAGGAGCACTCTTTGCTCAAAATGGTTTTTCACAAGTGAAGGCTTTCAAAGTAATACTCATTAGATAAGAATTTTGTGCAAACAAGGAATATAAAGAACATGGTTGAATAAATCACCATATGAATGCTTGAAACACAACAACTCAAATGCTTGTTGGAGATAGAGAAGAAGTAGGTTCACTGACTCAACTTGGAAGTGGGATAGAGGTCCCTTCTTAGAGGATTGCAGGGATTACAAGTCATAAAGAGCTTTCAAAATATTATCGTACTTACTAGCTTTGAGCCATCATTGCCCCTATCATAAGCATCTTGAGATGATTAAGGTTAAAGTGAACAAAGATGGAGTATATGCTTGACGAAATATAAGTTGGCAATCTCATGTCCCTTGAATATGAGGGCCACTCCTCATGCATACTCAACTTTGGGTCCAGGTAAGTTCTTGTCATTGTAAGTATTTGCATATCATTGAGAACCGCCAAATGGGTACCCCTCGCACATGGTACAGGAGCTTTCCCATAACCAAAATGACAAGGAAAGCAGACAATGAGCATCTCAGCAATCTTTTTATTTACCATGTGTATAGCTTTTTATTGAGGATGCTTCATAGATGACTCACTATGGTGATGCTGCAAGTTTCCACCATGATTAAGCATGTCTTAGGATAGCGGCCTAGGCGTTTCTCTAACACAGAATACAAACTCCATGGACTTACAAGTTCCCTCTTTATTTCACACTGTTGAAATCCATAGACAAAAGAGCACGATATCAACTGCGTATAGAGTACAAGTGCAATGTTGAAAACATTCCCCGTGACAACACGGTTCTACTAATTCCAACGTATAGATGCAATCATATACAACTTCGATGTTCACAATGGTTCAAGTCTATTAAGGGCAAGTAATAAAGTGTGCCATCAAGTTCGTGAGAGCTTTACTAACTAGTTTTCACATAACAAAATACTTTTTAATTCGAAAGGTAGATGAAGCTTGAGAATTTGCTAGGAATAGAAAAAGCTACTAGGTAGATATGGTGGACACAAGTGGCAAAAATTTTGGTTTAAAGGGTTTTGGAAACATGAGAAGTATGCCTTCTCAAAACAGGTTTTTGGCTAGCAAGGATTGGTAGCAAGCAAGAGAGTTGAAAGAAACAAGCAAAAAAACAAGTAATAAAGCCAAACATGCAATCTTCCTTGAAGACACAAAAGAATCTTAAATAAAGAATACTAAGCTTATGAGCCAACAAGAAAGAAAACAAATGATACCAAATACCTATAAGCTTTTTCTTTCTTTCTTTTTCTTTCATAGTAATGCTACTAACCAGAACTCGGTTTGACAAAACCAATTTATATCCACTTGATGATCCCAGAGTGGTGCCAATACTGATCAACAAGATCCATCATATAATAGAGATTGCAAACTAAAATAATAAGTGCAAAAAGTAAAAGATGAGACTTCTCATTAATATTCCAATAAAGGCACTCACACCAAGGGATACATAGATAATCAACTAAAGGAGAGATACTTTCACATGCAAAACAAACTATAAGATAACCTCTCCACCATAGATATGAATCCACTAAAAAGGTAAAAGATAATAGATAGTGGTGGTGATACCGCGGCACTCCCCCAAGCTTGGAACAAGCCAAGGGGATGCCAAACCTGATGACGAAGTACTCCTTTGGTGGTGGTGGTGTTCTCTTCATAGCTCCTCAATCAACTTCCTTAGTTCCTCGAACTCAAAAGTAAGAGTACGGATTAGCTCCGAGTTTTGCTCTATATGGCTCATGATCATGTTAGTCCGAGAATCCCAGTTCTTGTTGTTCCTTCCCCACTCTTCATCCCTAGCATGATCCTTCTCTACATTGTTAGAATGACGCATATCCCAAACCGAAGGCAAATTTCCTTTGGGCTCATGTTGATATTGATATTCATGTATAAGTGTATGGAAGGGTCTCTTATTACGTGGAGGATATGGATGTGGATTGTAGAAGAGACGTAGAGGTTTCCCTCCTGTAGACATCCGTGATGTCTTCTTAAGCTTGGTCGGTAGTGACACCAAACCTATGCTTGCGATGGTAGCGCGGGTGTCTGGTTGCTTGTCCTCCTCCATGTCACCTTCATATCCTTCCGGGATCTCCTCCTCCTTGGAAACTTGAGGTTCTTCTTCCTCGGGCTTCTTGCCTTCGTCGTTGGCGGAGGCCATGGTGCTCTAAACTTGACAATATTTCCTGACAGAAATAGATCGAAACGAAAACACAACGATAACACGATGCACGAACCTCGGGGGATCCCGGGGGTTATATATTACGAAGATTCCATGCATAAGGAAAGTTTTGACATGGAAACGAAGCGGAGACGGAGTTCGAGGGTGGCAAACCTCCTCCAGGCACGGCCAGGCTAGGCCCGCGCCTGGGGTAGGTTTGTCCACCCCGGGCTCCGTTTCCTCTTCAGTTTCGTCTCGCAATTTCCCTTATGTATTAAAAACATCAAAAATATAAAAAATATTGGGGTTTCACGAACCTTCTGTTTTCACCACTTTTACCTATTCAAAGATGAACTCTGCAGATTCCTTCTCTCTTTCTCCTGAGGATTTCCTTCTTACAAAACCCTTGCACAAACTCAATGACCACATTAGTGTAAGCAAAAACAACAAACCTTTGGTACACTCTTCAACTGAAAACTCATCAAAATAAAAGCTTCTATAAGAGGCAAATGCAAATGATGGCAGAAATCTGTCAAAATAGACCAGCAGGTAAAGATTGATTTTTTCAAAGACCATCTGTTGCTCAAATCAAAAAGTGCAGAACTAATGAAAGTTGGTAACAACTTCGAGAACAAGCTCAGAGAAATTAAGCTCAATCCAAAGTACTGAGCTCCCTCACGAATTTTGCAATACAGCACAAAAATCTGTCCCAGGACAGCCACTTTTCACAACTCCTCTACCTCACAAAAGTAGTTGAACTTGACACAAAAACCAAAACAAAAAAAGATAAGGAGTGGTTATTACAGAGGTAATAACTTCCAAGACTTGACAAAACCCTTGGGTTATCTCCCAACAAGTACTTTTCTTTAATGCCTTTAAGTTAGGCTTGATACTTCCAAAGATGCTCACATAGGATATATATATTTGAAGTGAAAGAGAGCATCAAGAAGAAAATAACCAACACACTTGAGTCTAACCCACTTCCTATGCATGGGGGTATCATGGGAAAACGAATTGTTCAAACAAAAAGCCACTAGCACAGGAAGACAAAACAGATGCAACTTTAAAGCCTTCAACATAAAACGGGGAAACTTAACATCATTGAGATGCATAAAACCATGTTTCCCTCTCTCTCTCAAAATAACTTTCAGTATCACTTTGAATAAAGTTGACAATATAACTATCACTGGAAGCAACTTTATCGTCAGAATAAGCATACTTACAGTCACCAAAAAGAGGTCCAAGGTCATAGACTGGATCAATAGAAGCAAGTTGTTCCATCCTGAAATCTTCATTAGGCAAGCTATTTTCACAAGGAGCTTTAGCAAATTTGGAAAAGTTAAACTCATAAGAATCTCCATCAAATTTAGTTAAAACTTTTTAGTTCTTACAATCAATAATAGCTCCACAAGTGTTCAATAAAGGTCTACCAAAAATGATAGGACAAGTTTTGCTAGCTGCTGAATTAAGCACTAGAAAATCAGCAGGATATTTAATCTTACCACAGAGAACCTCCACATCTCTTACAATACCAATGGGGCAAATGGTCTCCTTGTTAGCTAGGTGAATAACCACACCAATGTCCTCAATCTCACAAGGACCAATCTCATGCATAATTTCCATGTAAATTTCATAAGGAATAGCACTAGAACTAGAACCAATATCACATAAACCATAGTAGCAATGATCACCAATTTTAACAGAAATCATAGGAACACTAGATTTTCTAGCCTTACTAGGATGAGAGACAATATTGGAAGTGTCTTCACAGAAGACAATATGTTCATCCTCTATATTTCTAGTGACAGTGTCTTTCACAATAGCTACCACAGGTTCATCACTCAAATGCTTACCAGGCGACACAGTTTCCATTGTAACCTTGTTATTTTCACTAATAATCATAGAATACTCCTTTACCTTAGCTGGGAAAGGCATTTTCTCAACATGGGGTTCAGGCACAATATGATTAGTAGTGCAAACTTGAGTCCTTCTGACTCGAGCATGATTAACAATATCTTTATAAGGAGCATGGTACTTATTCCACTTCTTCTTGGGAATTTCAATGTAAGAGGCAAAAGCCTTAAAATAGCTAGCAATACTATGGGAATCAAGACCAAACTCATTGCTAATATCACGGAAGCTGTCAGTTCCCATAAAAGATATAATGCATTCATAATCATAGTTTATACCTGACTTTCTTCCTTTGTCATTCTCCCAAGCCTTAGTATTATCTTGAATACGGTCTAAGAGATCCCATTTAGCTTCATCCTTCATACTTGTGAATGATCCAGCACAAGAAGCATCTAGTAAATCTTTATCATGAAGAGAAAGTCTAGCATAAAAGTTATTGAGAATAATATTGTTAGGGAGTTCATGAATAGGACATTTAAGCATTAGTATCTTCAATCTCCCCCAATATTGAGCTGTACTCTCTCCATCAAGAGGCCAAAAGTTATATATAACACTTCTATCCTTATGGATTTCACTGGGAGGATAAAATTTAGAGTAAAAGAGAGACGCCATATCCTCCCATTCCATGTATTGTCCATTCTTCAGCAGCTTATACCATGCCTCAGCTCTCCCTTTCAAGGATATGGAGAGTAACTTCTTCTTCACATGTTCAGTTGTGATACCTGCACACTTAAACAACCCACATAATTCATGGATAAAAATCAAGTGATCACCGGGATGGACATTTCCATTCCCAAAATAATAATTATCCATAACACGATTAACAATACTTGTAGGTATCTTAAAAGGATCTATCTCAACAGGTGGTAGTTCATCTACTACTCTAGCAGCGGTAGTAGTTTTCCCTAACAGAAAACCAAGTGGGTTATCCATATCGGAAAAAAAGTAACAAGTAGTAACAAAAGAAATACTCACAATAAAAGTTTCCTTTACCAATTCCACTCTTCAATAGTGCTTCACTCCCCGGCAACGGCAATGGAAAATAGTCTTGATGACCCACAAGTATAGGGGGTGTATCATAGTACTTTCAATAAATAGGAGTGTCGATCCCAACGAGGAGCAGAAGGTGCTGAACAGTGTGAATACTTAGCAAACAGAATTTTAGTGGTTTTGTGACAAAGCACCAAAACAAAGAGAGAGTAACATAAGTAACGAATAAAACGGAGCAAGTGTCCCAATACTATCTTAGCAAAGGACAAGCCGGTGGAAATACTTATAAGGACCAAACGTTCTCGAGGGCACATGTCAATTATGTCAAGTGCTTTCGCTTCAAATAGCTGAGTACTCTTCTTTGGTGTTTGTAAGTGTTGTGTGGGTGAACCTGTGCTAACATACCGCCCTCCCTAGGACTAATACATACTTGTGATTAAACCCCCTGCAAACATATGTAACTACAGGAAATTAATTAAGATATAAATCTAACCACAGCCTTAAACCTTGAGATCCTACGCTCCCTTGTGCAAAGGTGTTCTAACAGGGGTTCAGGTTTCTGTCACTCCGGCAACCCCATGATTAGTAGCCAAATACACAATGCATTCCCCTAGGCCCATAAATGGTGAAGTGTCATGTAGTCGACGTTCACATGACACCACTAGAAGAATAGCACCACAACTTAAATATTAAACCATTGAATAATAACTCAACACATATATCCACTAATAACAACATGACTTCGACCATGTCCTCAAGAACTAAATGAACTACTCACAAGACATCATATGGATCAAGATCAAAGATGATATGATAATGGATAACAATCTGAACATAAGCAATAATCCAATGGTTCCACTCACAAGCATCAACTACAATAGTAATCAACACCGGCAAAGTTTCCCCTAACGAACTAAAGCAATATCCAACACAATTGTTACAGCGGTATGGAGTGATGGTGCTGGTGGAGATGATGGTGTGGATGATGATGATGATCCTGATGAAGCCTAGCTTGATGACGGTGTTGATGGCGACGGTCTCCCCTCTCCGAGAAGGAATTCCGCCGGCAAAAATCTGTCTGCCGGAGAGATGTTTCTTTCTCGGTGTTTTCCGCCCCCTAGAGGCGGCGGAAATCTATTTGTGGTCGCCCTCCTGGTATTAGGGTTCCGTAGGGAAGATATAGGCGAAGGGGTGGAGTCGGAGGTCGGGCAAGTGGGCCACACCTTCCCTAGGCGCGGGGTCAGGTGGGCCCGCGCCTAGGGGTGTGGGCCCCCTAAGGCCCATCTCCGTCCCTCCTTCTGGCTTCCTTTGTCTTCTGGTAAAATAATATGTTTCCATATTTTTCTGGTATTTTTCTGGTATTTTTCTAATCTTCGTGAAATTGCACCGAAACGCCTTCTTTTCCATCAGAATCCAGACTCCGACAGTCCATCCTCCAGGAATCATCCAACATGCATAAACAGATGAAAATCCATAAGTAATACCTCATAATAAGACAAATATCAATGAATAGAGGTAAATTATGATATATAAAGGTGATGCAAATTGGGCGTATCAGCCCCCAAGGAGGGGGGAAAGTTTCTCCACAGCAGCACCATCTCCAAGGAAGAATAAGGGGCCATGGGGCGGTGCTTGATACGTCGTAAATGTATCTATAATTTTTGATGTTCCATGCTTGTTTAGTATCCACTTTGCTATGTTTTGTCTACACTTTGAGGTATTTTTATACACTTTCTGGAACTAACCTATTGACAAGATGCCACAGTGCCAATTACTTGTTTTCTGCTGTTTTTGGTTTCAAAAGGCTAAAAATGAATATTCTCGGAATTGGACGGGATAGAATCCAAAGTTCATATTTTTTCCTGAATGATACGAAAAATCGAAGACGAGACGGAGGAGGACACCAGGGTGGCCACACCCTAGGTGGGCGCAGGGCCCACCCTGGCCGCGCCCATAGGGGGTGTGGGCCCCCTGGCCCTCCATCGACCTTGCCTCCTTCACCTATAAGAAGCCCCTGACTCAGAAACCCTAAAGAATCGACCAAAAAGCCACGAAAAAGTTCCGCTGCGCTGCCGCCATCGAAGGGGAGATTTGGGGGACAGAAAGTCTCTATTCCGGCACCCTGCCGAGACAGGGAAGTGCCCCCGGAGTCATCTCCATTGATCTCCATCGCCATCTTCATCACCGTTGCTGATTACCATGATGAGGAGGGAGTAGTTCTCCCTCGAGGCTAAGGGCTCTACCGGTAGCTATGTGTCCATCTCTCTCTCTATGCATGATCATGTTGTGGTCATGAGCTTTGTAATCAAGTAGATCTGCTCTGCTACTCATGTGCTTTAATAAATCTCTGCTCTCCCCATGTGTGTGAAAGTGACGGCGTGCATGCCATGGTGGCACTTAGGCTAGAGTCTACATAAATACTCATCGTGCTTTAATAGATCTATGATTTTCCCCATGTGTGTGAAAGTGACAACGTGCACACCGTGTGTGGCACCTAAGCTAGGTTACATATATATTTATCATGAGTATATTTGGAGTTGGATGTCTTTATGAAATTGTGGTGTTTGTTGGAGCCATCTAGCGCACAAGGTGACAGTGTGGGGTTATCTAGATTGGGAAAGGCGGACTTTGAGGTGTGTTTTTATAGCCATACCATGGATTAGAGTGTCCAACTATAGAGTAGTTAAGAGTAGTATCATGAAGAATATATTTATTGAGAGTGTTCACTAGTGAAAGTATGATCCCTAGGCCTTGTTTCTAAACATTGAAACACTGTTTGCACCTAGATCTGTTACATGTTTGCTTGCTTCCATATTTTTTCCTTTAGTATTTACCTCACCGTCAAGATATTTTCTGGCACCATTACCACTTGTATTTCACTATCTCTTCGTCGAACTAGTGCACCTATACACCTGACAAGTGTATTGGGTGTGTTGGGGACACAAGAGACTTCTTGTATCTTGATTGCAGGATTGCTTGAGAGGGATACCTTTGACCACTTCCTCCCCAAGTTCGATAAACCTTGGGTAATCCACTTAATGGAAACTTGCTGCTATTCTACAAACCTTTGCACTTGGAGGCCCAACAACTATCTACAAGAATAGAAGTGCATAGACATCAGTGCCCCCAAAGGCAGCCGCCACCATAGGAGGGCGCCGACGCCGCCTCCTTCCACCGCCGGCGTTGCCTCTCCCCCTTAGGGAATATCATCTCCATCACCATCAACAGGACCTCTCCATCATCCCCTATTGTAATTGTAAGATCCCTCCTTTGTAAAGGAAAGGATCCCTGTGATTGCAATGCTAGTCCCTGGATCAATGCTAGCATCCATAGTTTAAGATGAAGTACACAGAAACAAAGGTCATTATTACATATCATTCCAGAGACAAACATAGTATTTTATAACTCCATGGCCACAGGCCTAATACAAGATTTCAAATATATAATAAGATAAATAAGTCTTCATCTTCATGTGCCACATGCAAGCATGTTGAGTGTAGACTCATGACTCCTAATCATCATTAGAATATCCTGCAACATCACAAGTTACAGCCACAGTGGGTCAATACATTGGAATAGTATTGGCAAGTGATACCTTAGTAGAATATTGGTGGACTAGATACTATATGCATTTTGGCTAAGTGTAGCTTAGGCTTGCTTTGCTCAAAATAGGTTTTGCCTATCAGTTGAAAACACTAAGTTTTCTTTGATGAAAATCTTTCCCAAGGAATCACCAATAGACATTGGGGTCCTTCACCCTTGTTCAACCACAAGTTTTTACTTAGAAATTGGGATGAGGAGATTCTTGATAGCTTTCATGTCTTGATGCTCAAGTTGTCCAATACCAGGGACATGGCTAAGTACTTAGATTCTTCCATCTGCAGAGGTTGTGCACTTTCCCCACAAGACTTGATTTTCACCAAGACAGGACCTTTCAGAAGCCTTCCCTTAGACCAAATGGACGCGTTCCAACCTATCATCCCACTACCACCAACTGTCCAAATGGCTAAGTTATTGCAACTTATGTGATCCAGGCAGAGCCCATATTGCCAAGTGGCTTCACTAGAAGCTTCTTAACATTTGGCCTCTCAAATCCCTTTGTTCCTGGGTGGCTTTCCACAAGTGAGATACACAAGGTAAACCATAGAAATGGGCCTTGTGTAACCACTCAACATAACCCATTCCTTCCATTCCACCCAGGTGTTTCATTCACTTAGTTGTTTTATTAAACCAAAAACATAGTCCAAAGACTTAGAAATATTTATTCATAGCATGGATATATAACCACCCTTGGTTGCTACTAGCTAGGCTAAGCATGGCATTGTTAAGACTTAGAAATATTTCTAGCAATTCTACAACTACTAGGATTTCCCAAGCATAGCATATAGATCAAAAATATCCATGCAAGACTAGCAAAATATTTCTAGTGCATATTTGAAAACATAGGAATAAAATCATGAAGCACCACTTGCCTTGGTAGTTTGGAGAGTAGCTACAATCCTCACAATCACAATCACTATTTGCACCAAAATCTACACATAAAATGATAGCACCAAACCACATACAAAAATAAATACAAGTAAAAATATATGGATGCATGCAATATGATATGTGATGATTTTCTATATTCAATAAGACAAGTGCACAGTACTGATTCATAAACAAGTTCAAAACTTTCCCAAACAACCTTTATTTGAATAACAAAACATTTCCTAAATATTTGTTATACACAAAATAGGCCTACACATGTTTCTGTAAAAATAACCATTTTAACAGAAACAAAACATTAAACACATTGCATATATGGAAAGGGATTTCTCTCCTGATTCCATTGATATAAAATTTGTAAAATTTGGACGTGGGAATCAAAAGTTATGAATTAAACAAGTTTAAACATCTAATAGATATAAAATCTGATTTTAAATCAAAGGACTGGCCACGCAGCAGCGTCTGATTGGCTGGTACCGTTTCGCGCTGGATCGCGCCTGCGAACCGTTGGATCTAACTAGATCGTGCGGTACAGATCTAAACTTACCCCTTCGTTAAGTGATCTATCATATGCGTTAGATCTAGATCCTACGGTGTTCGATCAACCTACCAAGAACTGGCGGTGCGCAGCGGCGGTGAGCGACGGCATGCTCTGTCTACGGCGGCGTGGTGGCTACAGAGGGGGTTGGGGTCGTCGGAGATGCTTACCGGACTCGCGGCGATGTGCTGAAGCTCAACGTGGCAGTGGCTTGACAAGGGGCGCGCGGACACGGCGAGGATTCCTCGTCGGAGTAGAGGCAGACATCGGGCAAGCCTTGGCATCGTCGGAGGCGAGGTTCTGGTGCGCGCTAAGACGAACTAGTGAGGCTGTTAGATGCACACAAACCAGGCGAACATGTACGTATCAAAAAGGAGAGAAGGGGTGGTCGGGAACTACCAAGAGGGGTCGCCGGAGTTGCGCCGAGCTTCGGTTGTTTCCAGTGGGGGACGGTGACGATGTTCTAGGATGATACAGAGAGAAAGAAATGCATGAGAAGATGCGCAGGGTCATGTAGAACATGCTCGCATGCAGCAGAGACAAAGGGGTGGACGAGGCTCACCGGAATTGGTCGCCGGAGGTCGTCGGTGCTGCGGCGGCGTGGGAACGATTACGGGCAGCCTGGTGGCGTGGATTCTGTGTTGTGTGAGGGGAAATGAGCAGCGAGGGGAGGGGTTTAAGTAGGCAGCAGTGCGACAGGAAACGTTCGCGAAATCAAGGCTAATTACGTCGCGCCATTATCGGCATCAATGGCAGCGGCGACGTGGTCTGCGGGCGGGATTTTGGGGACGACGGGGTGACGTGGCCGCAGGTTTCACTTGTCAGAGAGAGGGTATGCACGAACGTGGTGAGAAACAGAGGGAGAGGGGGAAACCCGGTTGGGCTGGTTGTTGGGCTGGTTTCGCTGTTGGGCCAAAATCCTAGCGCCGGCCTTTTTCCTTTTCTCTATTCTTTTTCCATTTCTGTTTTAATTTTCTGAATCCATTTTCAAACAAATTCAAATGCCATTTGAATTCAAATTTGTTCTGGATTTTTGTAGAGTGTAACACTCATATTTCCGGGTATAAAAACATGTGGTCTCACTATATTACATTGGTCCTTTTGTTCAAACAAAATAAGCAGTGACATAACACTTGACTTGAACAAATTTTGAAAATGGTTTTAAATCCATATTTGTTTTGTAATCTTTGGTTTGAGCACTAGCAATCAAGTAAAACATTTTGAGAGCAACAAGGTTTGGTTTTGAAACAAATAATCTCCATTTGAGAGTGGTATTTGATTAATGCTTGATCACATAAAATCATAGCTCCCAAGTTCTGTTTTCTTTCCAAAAAGAGTTTTAATTTTATTCCCTAAATGATATGCATGCATGCATGATATGAAATCTTTGAAAACATGATTTTAGGGATGTTACAGTAATATCGTGGTAAACATGATATATGAAGCAATATTTTACTTTCTCATGATCTATTATATCTCTATGTTGATGTTTGAGTAGTGGATTGTTACGGAAATTGTGATATAATTTGTTGTTAGTTGCATACAAGTTTATGTTACTTATATGATGATCTTGATTCACTAATATATGAGTGCACACATATGTTAGGGGATGCACAAGGTTTTCATCTTTGCATGTTGATAGGATGAGGGATAGACGGAGTTTAACAGAAGCTGAATCCCAAGTCTTAGAAATATGTGTACTATTAATTCATGGTTAATCAACGGGGGTATTATCATGGGGACATTAGATCTAAATGCGGTGGTTAGTTGGACTTTATGTCATAATATTCCCTTGTTTTTCTTAATTTGCCTTGAGATCAATCACTAGTGGTGTATTTGTTCATATCTATGGCTACAGCTAGTTATGACTCCTCCTAGAAGAAACAATAAAAAGATTATTTATGTGCTTCACTAATTGTGTCAACCAAATGAATGAAATAACAATTTGCCTAAACATTTACTCCCTTGAGAAAACTTGCCATCACTCCACTTCACTAGATCTATTTTACTTGCAATAGTTTACTTATAATATTTTTATCCAACAATTCACCGTTTTCTAGTTAACAGTAAAAACAACCACACACACAAACTCTCTAGATCCTAGGTTTGCATAGAAGGCCATATAGGTCGGTTATAGGGCTTTAGAGAATATATAGTTTACCTTCAGCTCCTCATGGGTTTTACACTCAAATACTTATCGAATTGTGCTGCGGTGATCCCCTGCACTTGGGGGTTATCACTTGCTCTAGGTGATCTTGGGTGATTTTATGTAGATAATCTTGGAAGAACCAAAAGTGTTCTTGGTGGTCTGTGTGTTCTTGAGAAAGATCTGGTAGTGTAGCTAGCAGTTGTACTGCGACTGTTCTACTTCTCTTATATGGTTTGGCTGCTTCTGCTGTGTTGACAACACACATCTTGCATGCATGTGTAAGTTGTATGCTTGCTTGGTTAGTCTTGTGGATCAGCTCAAGTGGAAATATACGTGATTCACCTTGTACTTTTACTTTCATGGTGAAACTTGTCCCTCTAATTACTTTGCTGAAACTTGCCCATCTTAAAGCCTATGATGCTGGTCTGAGGCATTTACTTGATAAAAACAGATGCTACTTTGGCCCCTTAATTACTGCTCAGTCATGACATTAGCAGATGCATTTATCTTCCAGTCTGAGAGCACAACTAACTCTAACAACTCTTTTATTTCAGTTTGCTTCTTTGTTTTGAAGGTACAAAGCTACTGTTAGAAAATCAAAGAATATTAGTTTAGGAAATAGATAGAAATTAGTTTAGTTTTTTTTACTTTTTGTAATTTCATTAATTTTCTTTGTAAAGAATGATACGTTGGAAACGTATCTATAATTTTTGAAGTTCCATGCTTGTTTAGTATCTACTTTGCTTTGCTTCGTCCACACTTTGAGGTGCCTTTTATATGTTTTCTGGTACTAACCTATTAACAAGTTGCCACAGTGTTAGTTGCATGTTTTCTACTATTTTTGGTTCTAGAACAGTTAGTAAGGAAATATTCTCGGAATTGGACGGGACAAAAGCCAAAGTCAATATTTCACCGAGGAGAACACGGAGTCTAGAGGAGAGACGGAGGGGCGCCACAGGGTGGCTGCACCCCCCTGGGCCGCGCCTGGGCAGGGTGTGGGACCCTGGCCGCCCTCCTGCCTCGCCTCTTCGCCTATGAGAAGCCACCGATGCCTAAACCCTAAGTACCCGATCAATATTCCACGAAACCGTTTGTAGCCGCCGCCACCATCGTCCCTAGATCGGGGGGATCTGAAGCTCTTTCCGACACCCTGCCGGAGGGGAGATCATCATGGAGGCCTTCTTCTTCATCATGCCAGCCTCCGGTATGTAGCGTGAGTAGTTCCACCTTGGACTACGGGTCCATGTAGTAGCTAGATAGTTGTATCTCCTCCTTTGTGCTTTCATGTCTAGATCTTGTGAGCTCTGTTCATGATCAAGATCTCATCTATTTGTAATCATGCATGTTGTGTTTGCGGGGATCCGATGGATATTGAGATTACTATGTCAGATTCATTAATGGTTTTGTCTTATTGATTCTATCATGTCTGTGTTGTTTGTGATCTTGCATGCTCTCCGTTGTTAGTAGCTATCTTGGCCAAGCAGTTGCCAGTGACTCCAAGAGGGGGTATTTATGCTCGATAGTGGGTTCATGTCTCTATTTAATCAAGGTAAGTGACATAAATCTCTAAGGTTGTAGATGTGATGTTGCCACTAGGGAGAAAACAACGGTCTCTTGTTTATGAAACAAGTGGATTGTTTACCTTACACACTTTCCTTAAAGTAGTTGTATGTTGCTTGCAACTTAATACTAGAGGGGGTTCGGATGATAACCCAAAGGTGGACTTCTAGTCATAGATGTAGTTGGATGGCGGTCTCTGTATCTTGTTGTATTGCCCAATGGAATCTCATGGGATCTTTATGTCTAGTATTGCATTGTTATGCCTTGCTCAGTCCTGTCAATTGCCCTGTTGTAATTTTGATACGTCCAATTTGCATCACCTTTCTATATCATAATTTGCCTCTATTCATTGATATATGTCTTATTATGAGGTATTACTTATGTATTTTCCACTGTTCTTGCATGTTGGATGATTCTTGGAGGATGGACTGCCGGAGTCTTGGATTCTGATGGAAAAAGAGGTGTTTTGATGCAATTTCGTGAAGACCAGAAAAATATGGGAAAATTATATTTTCCCAGAAGACAGAGGAAGCCAGAAGGAGAGGCGAAGAAGGGCCACATGGGGCCCACACCCCCCTAGGTGCGGGTCCCCTGGGCCGCGCCTTGGGAAGGTGTGGCCCACCTGCTCGGCCTCCGACTCCGCCCTCTCGCATATATCTTCCTTACAGAACCCTAACACCAGGAGAGCAACCATAGATAGATTTCCGCCGCCTCTGCGGGGCTGAAAACATCGAGAGAGAAAGATCTCTCCGGTAGACAGATTTCTGTCGTGGAAACTCCTTCTCGGAGAGTGGATATCATCACCATTGATGACCCACAAGTGTAGGGGATCGCAACAGTCTACGCAGGGAGTATTACCCAATTTATTGGTTCGACCCAATGGGAGCCAAAGAATACTTACAAGCCTTAACAACTGAGTTGTCAATTCAGCTGCACCTGGAAATAGTTCTTGCTCATAGAAGTTTATCAGTAGAAACAGTTTGATAGTAGCAACAGCAGAGCAACAGCAGCAGTAAAACAGGAGCAATAGTAACAGTAATAGTAATGGTACGATTCGAGTATGGTAGGCATAGGGATGGATGGACGGGCGTTGCATGGACGAGTCTAAACATATAACTTCAAGATCTAGGGAATTGCAGATAAATAATAACAAGCATCCAAGTACTAAACAATCCTAGGCATGTGCTCCAAATATAGTCATATGTGCTCGCAATGAGAACTTGCACAACATCTTCTGTCCAGCCTGTCCGTGGTAGCGGGGCCTCTAGGGAACTACTAGCAATTAAGGTGCTCCTTTTAATAGAGCACCGGAGCAAAGCATTAAGACTCCATGAACACATGTGATCCTCACACCACAGCCATCCCCTCCGGTTTTCACAATTATTGTCCCTTTGGGGCCTTTGGATCCGGATAATGATATGTGTACACAACTTGCAGATAAGATCACAAACAATACTATCATAATGATTCAATAATAAGTTCAGATCTGAGATCATGGCACTCGGGCCCTACTGACAAGCATTAAGCACAACAAGTTGCGACAAAGTCAAATAGCACTAATAGAGATACTAGGCACTATGCCCTAACAGATCTTATTCGATTACATGATAGAACTCATCCGATCCCTACCACCCCCAATCCTACAGTGGGGGATTACTCATTCATGGATGAGGGAAACATCGGTGGCTGATGGAGATGCGTTGGTGATGATGATGGCGATAATCCTCTCCAAATTCCCCGTCCCGGCAGGATGCCAGAACGGAGTTTCTGGATCCGAATCTTGGTTTCTGGTGGCGGCATTAGAGCGGAACTCTTTCTGGAAAACTATCGAACCCCCCTTGGTTTTTAGGTCGAAAGGCAACTTATAGGCGCAGAGGGAGGCCGAGGGGGTGCCTGGGGTGGCTGCACCCCCTCCAGGCGCAGCTAGTGGTGGGTCCGCGCCTGGGGTGGGTCTAGGGACCCTAGGCCTCCTCTCCGTCTCGTCTTCTGGCTTCGTGGATCTTCTGGTGAAATATAATTTTTGGCATATTTTCTGGGATTTTTTCTGATAGTTGATTTTCTGCATAAAAACAAGACACCAAGGTAATTCTGCTGAAAACAGCGTCAGTCCGTGTTAGTTGTGTCCAAATCACACAACTTTAGAGAAGAAACAATAGCAAAGTGTTCGAGAAAGTAGATACGCTTTGGACGTATCAACTCCCCCAAAGCTTAGCTTATTGCTTGTCCAGGTAAGTTCTTGTCATTGTAAGTATTTGCATATCATTGAGAACCGCCAACGGGGTACCCCTTGCACATGGTACAGGAGCTTTCCCATAACCAAAATGACAAGGCAAGCAGACAATGAGCATCTGAGCCATCTTTTTATTTACCATATGAATAGCATTTTTGTAAGATCCCTCCTTTTATAAAGGTAAGGATCCCTGTGATTGCAATGCTAGTCCTTGGATCAATGCTAGCATCCACAGTTTAAGATGAAGTACACAAAAAGAAAGGTCATTATTACCTATCATTCCAGAGACAAACATAGTCTTTTACAAACTCCATGGCCACAGGCCTAATACAAGAGTTCAAATATAGAATAAGATAAATAAGTCTTCATCTTCATGTGCCACAGGCAAGCATGTTGAGTGTAGACTCATAACCCCTAATCATCATCAGAATATCCTGCAACATAACAAGTTACAGCCACAGTGGGTTAATACATTGGAATAGTATTGGCAAGTAATACCTTAGTATAATATTAGCATCTAGACACTACATGAATTTGGATAAGTGTAGCTTAGGCTTGCTTTTCTTAAAATAGGTTTTACCTATTAGTTGAAAACACTAAGTTTTTCTTTGTCAAAACTTTCCCTAGGAACCACCAATAGAAATTGGGGAACCTTCACCCATGTTCAACCACAAGTTTTAACTTAGAAAAAAATGGGATGAGGAGATTCTTAATAGCTTCCATGTATTGATGCTCAAGTTGTCCAATACCAGGGACATGGCTAAGTACTTAGATTCTTCCATCTGCAGAGGTGGTGCACTTTCCCCACAAGACTTGATTTTCACCAAGACAGGACCTTTCAGAAGCCTTCCCTTAGACCAAATGGACGCGTTCCAAACCTATCATCACACTACCACCAACTGTCCAAATGGCTAAGTTATTGCAACCTATATGATCCAGGCAGAGCCCATATTGCCATGTGGCTGCACTAGAAGCTTCTTAACATTTGGCATCTCAAATCCCTTTGTTCCTGGGTGGCTTTCCACAAGTGAGATACAAAAGGTAAACCATAGAAATGGGCCTTGTGTAACCACTCAACACAAACCATTCTTTCCATTCCACCCAGGTGTTTCATTAACTTAGTTGTTTTATTAAGCAAAAACACAAGTCAAAGACTTAGAAATATTTCACATAGCATGAATGTATAACCACCCTTGGTTGCTACTAGCTAGGCTAAGCATGGCAATGGTAAGCATCTTAACTTAGAGAAATTTCTAACAATTCTACAACTACTAGGATTTCCCAAGCATAGTATATAGGTACTTATCAAAATATTCATGCAAGACCTATACAAAATATTTCTAGTGCATAGTTGAAAAATATGGGAATAAAATCATGAAGCACCACTTTCCTTGGTAGTTTGGTGAGTAGCAACAATCTTCACAACCATAATCACTATTTGCACCAAAATCTACACTTAAAATAATGGCACCAAAATCACATATCAAAATATACAAACAAAAATATATGAATGCATGTAAATGCCATGTGATGATTTTTCTACACCAAACAAGACAAGTAAACAGTACTAAAACATAAAAAAGTCCAAGATACTCAAAATAGACTTTATTTGATCTTTAAAACATTTTTCAAATCATTTATATAACCAAAATAATCCTACACAAGTTTCTGCAAAAACAACCATTTTTTAGAGGCAAAACATTAAACACATTGCATAAACAGATAGGATTTTCTCTCCTGATTCCAATGATATAAAGTTTGTAAAATTTGAACGTGGGAATCAAATGTTATGAATTTTACAAGTTTGAAACACAAATAGATCTAAATTCAGTTTTTAAAACAAAGAACTAGCCACGCGGCAGCGTATGATTGGCTGATACCGTTTCGCATCGGATCACACTCGCGGACCGTTAGATCTAACTTAACACGCATGGCTTAGATCATTATTTACCGCTTTGCTCCAGATCTAATCTAGAGCGCTGGATCTAGATCCTACGGCTGCTAAGCATGCGACCAAAGATGGGCAGCGCCAGCGGCGGCGGCGGCGGCGTGGCTCTGTCAAAGAAGTTGCCGGCGATTTAGGTCGCGCGGGGAGGAGTGGGGATGCTTACTGGGTTCGCGTGGTTGCTGCGGTGCTCGAGGTGGTCGAGGGAGGGATAGGGGTGCACCGTGGAGGTCGTTGGGGCTCGTCGGAGTTGTGCGCGGCGTCGAGTGCTTACAGAAGTCGACGTTGCCGAAGATTTGAACCGCCCTAGCATGAACCAGATGTATCAGGAGGTGCGCAAGGTCACGGCAAACATGATAGTATCGAGGAGAAGGCAAGGGGCGCTCGGGGATTACCGTGATTTCTCACCATAGATGAGAGAGGCGTCGGGCACTTGCAGTGGTTATCGAATCTGTCGACCTAGGTCACGAGCAGACAAAACAAAGGCATGACATGAGTCGCGTGAGCAAGGGAATCATGCTAGCGTGAACGAGACAGAGTGGGGTGGACAGAGCTCACCGCAATGTCTCGCCGGAGTTGCTCGGGCAGCGGCTTTGCAGACTGAATTCTGGGCAGCCCGGTGGCGGAGAGAGAGTGTGACGAGTGAGGGGAAAGACTCTCGGCAGGAAACGCTTAGTGAATCAATGGCAATTACGCCGTGCTATCAACGGCAGCAACAGCAGCGGCGACGTGTTCTTGCGCGGGATTTGGGGAAGATTACGATGACGTGGACGGGGCCCATCGATCAGTGGCTGGGGGGTAGGTTCTGCGCGGGTGGGGAAAGGCAGAGAGAGGAGTGGCCCGGGTGGGCTGCTTTGGCTGTTGGGCTGAATAAGTGGCGCCTGGCCCAGTTCTGTTTCCCAACTCTTTTTCTTTTTCTAAAACGATTTTCAGGAATCCTTTTCAAATAAATTCAAAAGCATTTGAATTCCAAATCTTTCTGGACTTTTGTCAAGTGAAACCTTCATATTTTTGGTCATAAAACCAGGCTGCCTAGCTGGACTTGTGTGGTTCCTTTTGAAATTTCAAATTAAACAATGCCTTAGCACAAGATTTAATGAAGATATATAAATGGTTTAAAACCATATTTTGTTTTTGGAAATTTTGTTCAAGCTTTGGAACTCATCAAACAATCCTATGAACACACCACAATGGTTTTAAAACAATTATTCTCCCACTAGAGAGTAACATTGGATCAAAGCTTGTCCACATGAAATAATAGAACTCAAAGTTTTTGTTTCTTTGAAATGACTTTGAAAAAGATCCCTAAATGATTATGCATGCATGGATGATATGCAATCTTCGAAGACATGATTTTAAGGATGTTACATTTTTATTGAGGATGCTTCATAGATGATCATTATGGTGATGCTGCAAGTTTCCACCATGATTATGCATGGCTTAGGCTAGGGCCCAGGAGTTTCTCTAACACAATGTATAAACTCCATGAACTCACAAACTCCCCTTTTATTTCATATCGTCGACATCTGTAAACAAAAGATCAAGGAATCAACTGGATGAGATATCCAAAAAGTGTTGAAAGCGTTCCCCGTGACAGCACGGTTCTGCTGACTCCCAGCATATAATTAGCAAGCATATAACTTTCATGGACAAGTCACAATGGTTCAGAATTATTAAGCGCAAAGAATAAAGTGTGCCATCAAGTTCGTGAGAGCTTTACTAACTAACTTTCTCAAAACAGACAAACATTTTATTTTGGAAGAAAACACGGCATATAGAATATGCGTTGAAGTAGCAAATGATGCTAACAGGTAGGTATGGTGGACACAGCTGGTAATATTGGTTTTGGGGAGTTGGAAGCACAGGTAGAGCACATACTCAGTGGAAGTGAAAGCTAACAATAGAGAGGGAGCGACAAACGAGCGAGCAATAGCTGTCATAGTCATGCTTGCAACAAAATAGGACTAATTATGGCATGAAAGTGATACAAGAAATCTGAGGCAAAATAAATCATCAAGGCTTACTGACTATTGATTAGTCATATGCATGCGTGAGCATGTGCCAAGTCGATTCACATGAACAGTCAGAGGAGGATACCACAATGTCATACCAAAGTATGAATACAACAATGCAAGCAAACATTCATATGACATGCTACAAACTATTAGCAAGCTGGAGCTAATCATAGACAAGCAAGAACTACTAAGCATCCATAATGACATACACCTTACACAAACAGGCTAAGCATGCTCACAATGATGAGTATATGTACAAAAATGAAACAAATAGAGTTTGTTACCAGCCTCTTACCACACCTCAAGTTGTCTTAATCTTCATTATTGCCCTTCACTTGTGTGACTTGAATAATTAACATGAAACCAAAATCCACTGAGGACGGATGAACCCTGCAAAGAACTCACAAAACCAAAGAACAACAACAAATATTTTTGGTGTTTTCGAATTTTTTAGAAACAAGCAAACAAAGAAAAACCAAAAAAATACAAACCAAACCAAACAAAGCAAAATCTTTTTGGATTTTTCTTTTAAGGCAAACCAAAGCAAAGAAACAAAGGAAAAAACCAAGAGAAACAACGAAAATATTTTTAATATTTTTGTGTTTTTAAAAAGAAGCAACAAAAACCAAAAAGAAAGAAAAACAATGGATGTACAAAGAACCGACCGAACATGATATATATATGAGTGTGATGTCGGTATACCTCCCCCCAAGCTTAGGCTTTTGGCCTAAGTGGGGCTCAATCCCATGGTGCCCAAGTAGATGCACCTCCGTAGTATGTCGAGGAAGCTCCCTCGTCCAGGTACGAGCTCGAGGCCTCCCCTGTGTAATACGCATAGGGGTTGTATGATGGTGCTTCCTCCTGATAGTGCATGTGGAATTTGAGAGAGTGCAGCTTGTCATCCATCTCCGCCTTTGAGCGTGACCAAGGTCCCTGAGAAATACTGAACAAAGTGGTTTAGCGTAGAGGGATCTATCTCTTCCCCGTCAATAAATAGCATTCTATAAACCAAGTTCTCAAGAGTATATCTAGTGGTAACAAAGTGGTGCGCCTACATGGCAGCAAGATCAAGCCTCTGAGGAGCCAAAACTGTATCATGAGGATCAAAAGCAATGTTCAAGGCAGCAGCAACACGAGTAGCAATAATTCCCCCATAAATGGGTCCTTTAGCAGCTAAATGACGAGCAATCAGAGAACCAAGATTATACTTATCCTCATTGTTGAGCACAGCAGCTAAGAAGGACAATTGATAGTTGGAAATATTACTAGTGTTCTCCCTACAAAGAACACTGGTGGCAAGATAGTAGGCAAAGTACCTGATGGCTGGGAGTTGAATATTCTTTATCTTTCCTAAATGAGCTCTAAGGTCATCATCATTGGTTATTCCTCGGTAAAGCTCCAACAAATCAGCGGGAAGAGCTAGAATCTTCTTTGATGACCCAGCTGTACCAAGTCCTAGGGCCTTGCAAAATTTCTTCAAAGTCATAGAATGAGCCCTGCCATAAATTTTGAAAGACACATAAGGCTTGAACATGTTGTTAGTAAAGGAGAAACTCTCCACAAATGTTTTAGTAAGAAAAGCATATTGTGCACTCTCATCCTGCATGTAACTTGTTATACCAGCCCTCTAAACCAAAGTCATAAAATCGTTAAGAATCCCAGCAGCTCGCAAGAAATTTTGGCAAGGAAAGGTGGAGGGGTGCGCATCCCCTTCATCTCCCTCGTCACCAAATCGTGGAGTGATGAGATCCTCATTGTATAAGGGTCTAGTACTGGTAGATGACCTTGGAAGCCTTGCCATTCTAGGTGCATCACTCTCAAATATATCACCAAATGTGTGGTGGTCCATGCCTTCACTTTTCTGAAATTTTAAACAACTATCAAACCAAGTGATTTCTAATTTGATAAATGATGAGCAACTACTATAGGAACTTGCTAGAGGACTACACATGCATCAAAACAAAGTTTCTAAGCATAGAACAAGCATGCAAGCTCAAACAACCTGTCACCTATAGCAGCAAAATACTCAAGATACAATCTACCAATCACAAATCTAATTGGACAAGTGGAGGAGGCACATACCAAGGAATAATCCCTCCAAAAATTAGCACTTGAGATGGGCTGAACAAGGAGATCAAAAATCACAAGCAATAACAACAAGAACTCGAGCTTGAGCAAGTTTTTCGATGTTTTTCGGGAGAGATAAAGAAGATGGCTTTGAGGAGGCAGACTGGGGGGCCCAGGTGGGCCAGACCCCCCCCCCCACACCCACCCACCCTAGGCGCCGCCACCTGGTAGGTCGTGCCTACCATGGGTATGGTGTCCTGGGGTGGCCCCCTAGGTCACTTATGGTGCCTCTCTGCCCCTTTATTCGAGGAAAAATTTATTTTGAATTTTCTGGGATTTTTCGGGAAACTTTATTTTTGGCCAATTTTCAGGGTATGAAAATTGATTTTCTCGCAGAAACAATTTTTTTCAAAAGAAGCAAAAGCAAACCAAAAGCCAAACTACATGAGCTCTAAGAAACTCAAACAAGCAAACAACTAGCAAAGGTAAAGCTAAAGCAAAGACTAGGAAGGAGAAAAGTAAAAGAAAGCAAGTATAACCACAGTGGTAACATTATTTTGTTCATTAAAATCCTTTTGTTAACAAGGTTGATCAAGTCTTGTTACCAAAACAATCTTATATGAAGCAAAACTTTGCATTCCACAAGGTTCTTATGTTACCTCATACTTGATAGCAATGGTCCCAATAATAATAGTTTCAAAATTTTCTTGTGCAATGGGACAATATATTTCTCCAACCTTGATGCTCTCAATATTTTCAATGGAATTCAGGCAATAGCTATTAACAACCTTATTGGGGAAGTAGAAAGTGTGCTCTTTGTCATTAATATTGAATGTTACTTTTCCTTGATTGCAATTGATGACAGCACCTGCGGTATTAAGAAAAGGTCTCCCAAGAATAATAGACATATTATCATCTTCAGACATTTCAAGCACAACAAAATTAGTTAAAACCATGCAATTATGAGCAACTTGAATAGGAACATCCTTACATATACCAACAGGAATAGTAGTTGACTTATCAGCCATTTGCAAAGATATATAAGTTGGTATCAACTTTTCTAGCTGGAGTCTCTTATAGAGATAAAAAGGCATAACACTAACTCCAGCTCCCAAATCACATAAAGCAGTTCTAACATAATTATTTGTAATAGAGCAGGGAATAGTTGGTATACCTGGATCTCCAAGTTTCTTTGGAACCTTACTATTTAAGGAGTAATTAGCAAGCAAAGTAGAAGTCTCCTCACTAGGAATCTTCCTTTTATTAGAGACAATATCCTTCATATACTTTGAATAAGGAGGCAACTTAATAGCATCAGTCAAAGGAATTTGCAAGAATAAAGGTTTCATCCACTCACAAAACTTGTTGTAGTGTTCTTCCTCCTTTGACTTGTGTTTCTTACGTGGAAAAGGCATAGGTTTCTACACCCAAGGTTCTCTCTCTTTACCATGTTTATTAGCAATAAAATCCTCCTTTGTGTACCTAGTGTTCTTAGTGTGCTTCTCAGGTTCTTCCTCAACATCCTCCTTATCAGGAGCATCATTATTATTACCACTCTCAGTTTCAGCATCAGAGACAGATATACTATTAGGATCTACAGCAGGTTCAAGTGGTTCCTCAACTATTTTGTGTTTCTTTTTCTTTCTCTTACGAGGACTACCACTATTCTCACCTTGTTGGGAATCCTACTCTATTCTTTAAGGGTGTCCTTCAGGATATAAAGGATATTGAGTAGCTATACCACTCCTATTTCTAATTCCATAAGCATGTTTATCTCCCGAGGCATTAACTAGCATATCCTTTTGTACCTTAGCAAGTTGATCAAGTTGGGTTTGAACCATTTGAAAGTGTTTACAAAGCATTTTAATATCATTAGAAGTTCTTTCCACAATATCTTTCAACTCGTGGACAGCTCTAGAGTTTTCCAATAAATGATTCTGAACTTTTTTATTAAAATACCCTTATTTAACAATAAATGTGTCAAGTTCCTCTAAACATTGATCAGGAGGCTTACCATAAGGAATATCACCTTCATCAAAGTGTTGGAGAGAGTGTACCTCAATAGTAGATGAGTGGGGAATTGGCTTACATAATTCTTCTATAGGAGGTAGATTATTCACATCTTCAGCTCTAATACCTTTCTCCTTTAGACACTTCTTAGCTTCCTTCATCACTTCATCATTTAATGCAATAACTCCCCTCTTCTTTGTTGTTGGTGCTAGAATTGGTTCAGTAACAACTGGTCCAGGAGTAATAGGCTCAGGTGTATTTAGCTCAGTTGAAGTCCAATCATCATAATTCTTGCTTATTTTAGTCATTAATTCTTCAGCATCTGTAGGAGTCCTTTTCCTGAAAACACAATCAGCAAAGCTATCTAGGTAGGTCCTAGAATCATCAGTTAGTCCATTATAATAAATATCAAGAAGCTCATTCTTAGGTAATGGACATATAGGATGTGCATGAATCAAGGCACAGAACCTTGTCCATGACTCAGGCAATTTCTCTTCTTCAACCTGTTTAAAATCAAAAAGTCTCTACAAAGCAGCATGTCTAGCACTGGGAGGAAAATATTTCTGGAAGAAAGAAGCAATCAAGCAAGCAATCAGGGCTATCAATGGAACCAGGAGGTAATCTATTAAACCAAGCCCTAGCTTCTCCTTTTAGTGAAAAAGGGAAGATCTTAGTAAGAAAGTACTTGCTCATCTTAAAATCATCAGAGAACAAAGCACTCATAGTAGAAAGCTCATTCATATGAGCCACAACACTCTCATTTTCAGTCCCACAAAAATGTTCTTTCTCAACAATATCTAAATAAGACAAATCAAGAGAGAAATCATACTCTTCATCTTTAATATCTATGGGAGAAGTGGCAAACTTAGGATCAGAGGACATCTTAGGCATAATAGTACGTCTAGCAAGGAGACTCTTAATAGCACTAGTACCATGTGTGTTTCAGCACTCTTCAACAAAATCATCAGTGAACTCAATGTAACCATCATTAATATCATAATGCTCACTAGCCTCAGGTGAACTAATAGGTGTAACAGTGTCTTCGCTAGGAGTTTCAGTATTTCCTAGACTAGCCATAGTAGCATCTAGAAAAGGACCTAATGAACCACTCGCATCGAGAACAGTAGAAGTAACATCATGAGTATCAAAAGCAGTTTCAGACTCAGCAGTAGTAGTAGTGTATGTAGCATGTGTATGTGGTGGTGGTGTAACAATCTTACTTATAACTGACGGTGAATCAAGAGCAGCAGAGGTGTTTAGGACTGTACCTCTTCTTGTAGTGGATGGTAAATAGGGAACTTTCCATCACGAGACTTCCCCATGATGAAAGGAGTAGCAGTGAACAATAATAGATCCAAGTGAACTTACAAATAAAGCTATGCTCCCCGGCAACGGCACCAGAAAATAGTCTTGATGACCCACGAGTGTAGGGGATTGCAACAGTCTTCGCGGGTAGTATTACCCAATTTATTGATTCGACACAAGGGGAGCCAAAGAATACTTGCAAGCCTTAACAACTGAGTTGTCAATTCAGCTTCACCTGGAAATAGTTCTTGCTCACAGAAGTTTATCAGTAGCAACAGTTTGATAGTAGCAGTGAAACAGCAACAGACAAAAGCAGAGCAATAGTAATGTGATATGATAATAGTAGGATTCGAGTGCGGTAGGCATAGGGATGGATGGACGAGCGTTGCATGGACGAGTCTAAACATGTAACTTCAAGATCTGGGGCATTGCAGATAAATAATAACAAGCATCCAAGTACTAAACAATCCTAGGCATGTGATCCAAATATAGTCATACGTGCTCGCAATGAGAACTTGCACAACATCTTCTGTCCAGCAAGCCCGTGGAAGCGTGGCCTCTAGGGAACTACTGGCAATTAAGGTGCTCCTTTTAATAGAGCACCAAAGCAAAGAATTAACACTCCATGAACACATGTGATCCTCACACCACAGCCATCCCCTCCGGTTGTCCCAATTATTGTCACTTTAGGGCCTTTGGATCCAAACAATGATATGTGTACACAAGTTGAAGATAAGATCATAAACAATACTATCATAATGATTCAATAATAAGTTCATATTTGAGATCATGGCACTCTGGCCCTACTGACAAGCATTAAGCACAACAAGTTGCGACAAAGTCAAATAGCACTAATAGAGATACTAGGCATTATGCCCTAATAGATCTTATTCGATTACATGATAGAACTCATCCAATCCCTACCATCCCCAAGCCTACAGTGGGGGATTACTCACTCATGGATGAGGGAAACATCGGTGGTTGATGGAGATGCGTTGGTGATGACGATGGCGATGATCCTCTCCAAATTCCCCGTCCCGGCAAGATGCCAGAACGGAGTTTCTGGATCCAAATCTTGGTTTCTGGTGGCGGCGGCGGAGCGGAACTCTTTCTGGAAAACTATCGAACCCCCCTCGGTTTTTAGGTCGAAAGGCAACTTATACGCGCAGAGGGAGGCCGAGGGGGTGCCTGGGGTGGCTGCACCCCCTCGAGGTGCGGTCAGTAGTGGGCCCCTGCCTGGGGTGGGTGTGGGACCACCAGGCCTCCTCTCCGTCTCGTCTTCTGGCTCCGTGGATCTTCTGGTGAAATATAATTTTTGGCATATTTTTCGGGGTTTTTTTCTGATAGTTGATTTTCTGCACAAAAACAAGACACCAAGGTAATTCTGCTGAAAACAGCGTCAGTCCGTGTTAGTTGTATCCAAACCACACAAGTTTAGAGAAGAAACAATAGCAAAGTGTTCGAGAAAGTAGATACATTTTGGACGTATCAGCCATCAACACCGTCATCAAGCTAGGCTTCATCGAGATCATCATCATCATCCACACCATCATCTCCACCAGCACCATCATCACCACTCCGTCTTGCTGTAACAATTGTGTTGGATATTGCTTTAGTTCTTAGGGGAAACTTTCCTGGTGTTGATTACTATTGTAGTTGATGCTTGTGAGTGGAACCATTGGATTATTGTTTATGTTCAGATTGTTATTCATCACCATATCATCTTTGATCTTGATCCATATGATGTCTTGTGAGTAGTTCGTCTAGTTCTTGAGGACATGGGAGAAGTCATGTTGTTAGTAGTGGATTTGTGTTGAGTTATTATTCAATGGTTTAGTATTTAAGTTGTGGTGCTATTCTTCTAGTGGTGTCATGTGAACGTCGACTACATGATACTTCACCATTTATGGGCCTAGGGGAAGGCATTGTGTATTTGGCTACTAATTGTGGGATTGTCGGAGTGATAGAAACTTGAACCCCCGTTAGGACACCTTTGCACAAGGGAGTGTAGGTGATGGCTCTGTTGATGTGGAGCATGTTGGGAACCCCAAGATCAAGGTGTGAAGAAGCACAGCAGCAAGTCTTCCCTCAGTAAGAAACTAAGGTTATCGAACCAGTAGGAGGAAGGAAACGTCACACAGGTGTTGCAAGCAATGCGGAGACCTGCACAACACAAACTAAAGACTTTGCCCCAACTAACAGTGAGGTTGTCAATGTCACCAGCTATAACAAAGGATTAAACGTATGGTGTGGAAGGTAATGGTTTGCAGCAAGTAAACAAGTAATAGTGGAAGATGTATCAATGGTAAATATTGGACCGGGGTCCATAGTTCACTAGAGGTGCTCTCCTTAGATAAACAACATGGCATGAAGGGTAAAAAAATTACAGCAGGGCAATTGACAGCAACTGAGCAAGGCATAACGATGCAATTACTAGTCAGAAAGATCCTATGAGATTCGATTGGGCAATACAACAAGATACATAGACCGCCATCCAACTGCATCTATGATTAGAAGTCCACCTTCAGGTTATCATCTGAACCCCCTCCAGTATTAAGTTGCAAGCAACAGACAACTGCTTTAAGCAAAGTGTGTAAGATAAACAGTCCACATGTTCCATGAACAAGAGACAGTTGTTTTCTCCCTAGTGGCAACAACACATCTACAACCGAAGATAGCTACGGTCACTTCCCTTGGAAACTAGAGGCATGAACCCACTATCGAGCATAAATACCCCCTCTTGGAGTCACTAGCAACTACTTGGACAAGATAGCTACTAACAACAGAGAGCATGCAAGATCATAAACAACACAGACATGATAGAATCATAAAGACAAAACCATTAACCAAACCAACATAATAATCTCAATATCCATCGGATCCCCGCAAACACAACATGAATGATTACAAATAGATTAGATCTTGATCATGAACGGATCTCACAAGATCTATACATGAAAGCACAAGGAGGAGATCCAACCATCTAGCTACTACATGGACCCATAGTCCAAGGTGGAACTACTCACGCATCATCTGGGAGAAGGCCTCGGGATGATCTCCCCTCGGCGGTGCCTTGGCGAACTTTAGATCCCCCCGATCTAGGGACGATGGTGGCGGCGGCTATAGATGGTTTCGTGGATATTTGATCGGGTTCTTAGGGTTTTTTGCATCGGGGGCTTCTTATAGGCGAAGGGGGAGGCCAAGGCGGCGGCCAGGGGCCCCACACCCCTCCCAGGTATGGGGTAGGGCCCACCTGCGCCTAGGGTGGGTCTGGCCACCCTGGCCGGCCTCTCCGGCTCCCCTCTAGACTTCTTGTTCCCCATGGAAAGTAATTGACTTTGATGTTTGTCCCGTCCAATTCCGAGAATATTTCTTTACTAACTTTTCTAAAACCAAAAACAGCAAAAAAACAGGCATCTAGCACTGTTGCAACTTGTTAGTAGGTTAGTATCAGAAAACATATAAAAAGCACCTCAAAGTGTAGACAACCAAAGCAAAGTAGATACTAAACAAGCATGGAGCATCAAAAATTATAGATATGTTTCCGACGTATTAGTAGGATCTCAGAGTTTAAGGTTGTGGTTAGGTTTATATCTTAATTGCTTTCCTGTAGTTGTGGATGCTTGCAGGGGGTTTAATCACAAGTATGTATTAGTCCAAGTAAGGTTGATACATTATCATAGGTTCACCCACACAACACTTACAACACCAAAGAAGAGTACTCAGCTATTTGAAGAGAAAGCACTTGACAGAATTCCCATGTGTCCTCGAGAACGTTTGGTCCGTATAAGTATTCCCACCGGCTTGTCCTTTGCTAAGAAAGGATTGGGCCACTTGCTGCATTTGTTCTTTGTCTTTATTACTTGCACTTTGTTTTGTTGCTTTATAAAAAAACTAAAAATCTGTTTACTGAGTATTTACAGAGAGTTCCTGCTCCATACTACTAGTTAACACCTTCTGCTCCTCGTTGGGATCGACACTCCTATTTATCGAAAGTACTGCGGTACACCCCCTATACTTGTGGGTCATCAAGACTATTTTATGGCGCCGTTGCCGGGGAGTGAAGCGCTATTGAAGAGTGGAACTGGTAAAGGAAACTTCTACTGTGAATACTGCTTTTTGTTACTGCTTGTTACTCTTTTTCCAATATGGATAGCCCACTTGGTTTTCTGTTTGGGAAAACTACTACCACTGCTAGAGTAGTAGATGAACCACCACCTATTGAGATAGATCCTTTTAAGATACCTGCAAGTATTGTTGATCGTGTTATGGATAATTATTATTTTGGGGATGGAAATGTCCATCCTGGTGATCATTTGCTTTTTATCCATGAATTATGCGGGTTGTTTAAGTGTGCAGGTATCACAGCTGAACAGGTGAAGAAGAAGTTACTCTCTATATCCTTGAAAGGGAGAGCTGAAGAATGTTATAAGCTGCAAAATGGGAGGAGATGGCATCTCTCTTTTATTCTAAATTCTATCCTCCTAGTGAGATTCATAAGGATAGAAATCTGATATATAACTTTTGGCCTCGTGATGGAGAAAGTACAGCTCAAGCTTGGGGTATATTGAAGTTACTTATGCTTAAATGTCCTATTCATGAACTCCCTAACAATATTATTATCAATAACTTTTATGCTAGGCTTTCTCTTCATGATAAAGATTTACTAGATGCTTCTTGTGCTGGATCATTCACACGTATGAAGGAAGAAGCTAAATGGTATCTACTAGACCGTATTCAAGAGAACACTGAAGCTTGGGAGAATGACAAAGGAAGAAAGTCAGGTATAAACTATGATTACGAATGCATTAAATATTTTATGGGAACTGATGGCTTCCTTGATATTAGTATTGAGTATGGTCTTGATCCTCAAGTTCTTGACAATTGTTTTAAGGCATTTGCATCTTACATAGAACTCCCAAGAAAGAGTGAGACAAGTACTGTAACTACCTCGGTGAATTACGCTCCTAGTTACAAGCCTGGATGAGCGGAAATGGTTAAAATAGTACGGTGGGGCCCAAATGCCACTCACAGGTAGGCCTTTCGGCCGTCCTAACCATTTCCAAACATCGGGACAAGAACGGGTGGCGTAATCGGTAGGCGAAGGGATCAACTACATACACAAGTGAGTATGTATGCAAGCCACCATACAACAGTCCTCAGAGCCATTCCATCTAAAAGAAATAGAAATATTGCAACGCCATACGGCAAGATCCAAATATCCTAGATAGATATAATACTTTAGGAAATCTCCTCATACATCAAACATCAGAGTATCAGGCGGAAGCGGCAAACAAGATCCGAGTACGGATAAGAAGCAAATCGGCATAAGATGCCCCATAAATAAACACATCCCGCCCACAGATCTCACGGATCCCCGTTCCAGGAATCTCTACACCGAATGATCGTTGTCCACATCGTCCGTCTCCTCCACCCAGTATCCATCTCGTGAGTGTACTTGTTCATCTGAATCAAATAATTTATCGTGTGAGACCCTAGGGTATTTTCGGCAAGTCTTTATGCCTCTAAAGGGACACAACTGGGGTGGCCTTAATTGCAGCAAAAGATAAACCCTAACAATTCTATAGATACTGCTAACCATCACCTAACCAAAGATAGGCGGATGTCGTGAATTAATAACAACAGTTATAACAAGTAATATTAATAGATCCATCCTCCTCCTCGCTACCAACGAGGAAGCGGACGAACAACCCCATCCGTTGGCGGTTTATTATCCATTCCATGAGTGTTGCACTATTTACTAGTCGGTGCTTAGTCAAATTAAGAGCGGTACTTTAGTTATACTTGTCTATGATCGAAAGCTGCTCCAAGTCGTCCATAACATGGACACGGCTTTCAGAAAGTTTTACCCTGCAGGGGTGCACAAATAGCAACACACACTCTATCAACCTCGGAAAAACCAAATCAAAACCCAACGAGGCATTCACGACAAACCAATCACAGGATTCAGAAATATTTCAGGGGGGCACCCCGTTAAGCTACCCGCGAAGTTGGCGGCTCGAGACGGACTCAAGGTTTGCGTCAATGGTCGTAAACGACGGGAACCGAAAATGTGACTGGGCTTGTCGATACCGCGAAAACACTCGCTTACCTAAGCGATGCAGTGCATTCCTCGCATAATCTTAAATAAAGCGGTAAAGCATGGCATAAGTATGAATAGTAATAAAGCCCCAAACTACTTTGTGGCCCCAAGAAATAAGAATGAATCAAGCTCGCTCGGGGGTCCCATAAGCCTCCCGGATGTGGATAGCGAATATTCAAGGAACAGAATCAAGTACTCGGGGTCCTACGGGACACAAGTGAGCATGAAAACCAAATAGCAGATATTGCTCACGGTGCCACTTTCATTAGTTATCCCATTACTACTCGGGTTAAGTTGTATAGGTACCTCGTTATCCATCGGACACTCACATACCCTACACATGTTGTTCTCGACGCATGGCTCAAACAACTCCTGTAGTAATGGCTCATGGGATGGAGGAACAAGCTTGGTGGGGTTTAAAAGTAAAGGCTATGCGATTTGGGATTCGATTTAATGCAATCGCGACTCAATGATGCAAGAATAAGATAGAGGCAATAGGTACTATATGTATGCAAGCATGTGGTAGTGCTTGCACAGCTCGATTGAAGCGAGAGAAGGATGGGTAGTGCTCTGGGTTTCTTGATATATCCCACCTTTCCGTCTATTCAAAAAAGAACCAAACAAACAAGGGCCAACATTAATAAAGTGCACAAGCATATGAATATAATCGACAAGCAAACAATCATGCCATGATGAATGATGCACAATTTGCATGGCAACAATGTAGCATGGCATGGGTGAGGTGTGGAATACAAGAACAAATCATTTTATTGAGTTTTGGGTCACATTTCATACTCCAATTAGTTGCTGTATACTTTATATTTATATGATGCATGCTGCAATTCAAATCAAGGAATGCATAGACAGAAAGGTCTCGTCGAGCTAATCATTTTAGACATATTATTTGTCAAATTTGGAGTTATAAAACAAAAGTTATTAATTAATTAAGGAAAAAGGGCATTTTAGTGTAATTTTAATCAACTTGAAAATTAAAGTGTTCAAAATATATTTTGAATAGCATATTTGAATTCCTCACATTTTCCTTATTTCAAAACATATATTACATGTTTAATTTGGAATTGGATTTTAAAAGTTATTTAAAAACAGATTTGAATTTGAATTTAAATAATTTCTGAAAAGTAAAACAGAAAACAGAAACGTTTTATCACACAGCCCAGACCTAGCCACAGTCATTGACAAGTGGGGCCAGGTGGCCCAGGACCTGTGTGGATAAACCCATTTTTCACATGGGCTCGCTAATAGGCTGAGGTGTGAGCCATCTGGCGTGAGCCCACGTGGCCGAGGGCGAGGGACAGGTGGGGCTGGGGCTGGAGCGCGGGTTACGGCCTGAGAAAGCAGAGGGACCTCTCTGCAAAAAGGCTAGTGCGGCTGACAGTGGGTCCACGAGGTACCGCGGGTTGAGGCAAAATAAAAGGGGGGGGGCTATCTGAAAAGTACCACAGGCCCAGCACTGTTCTTCGTTCTCTTGACGACAGAAGCAGCTTGGCGTAGGCGAGATCGAACCCGGTCATGGCGCCCATGTTGAGGCAAGCTAGTGCGGCGGGGCTAGGGGAGTTGTCAGGAGGGAGGCTTGGGTCTAGGTAAGGCTCGGCTGCGGATAGCTGCGAGACACCAGCGGCGCCACGGTGGGCGTTCGACGAAACGAACGAGGCAACCGGGAAGCAAAGCTGGACAGGGGCATGTCTAGGGTGGTCAGTGGCTCACCGCGGGTGGGCAGGAGGTGGATCGGTGAGGCAGCGGATCGGCGAGGAAGCGGCAGGCGGAGCTAGGGTTTCGGCGGCGTCTCGGCGTGCAGCGGTGTCTGAGCCTCCTCCTGGCCAGTCTGAGGTGAAGCGGAGGGCGTCCTCGATCTCCCAGGCCGCTTCACGGACGCGCTGCACGGCTGGTTCGACGGGATGCGGTGGAGGCCGACGGTAGACGGCCGGTGGAGAGGAAGGTAGAGGGGGAGGGGAGGTGGTTGCGGCGCGAGGCCAGGGGGGTGGTTTGGTGAGGCAGAGGAAGGAGGGGAAGGGATAAGGGCGAGCCCAGAGGGAGGTGGTGCCGTGGGGGCGTGGGTTAGGGATAAAGGTGGCTTCAGCCACCTTTTCCTCCTCTCCTTCACGTGCGCGAGCTGGGGCTCGGCATGGGCAGGCACGGGAGCATGCAGGTGGGCCAGGGGAGGCAAGGCAGCAGACTCGGGCTGGTGGGGTCGCACGACAGGGAGAGAGGGATAGGGAGGCTCGGTTAGATCTGGGTTAGGCATGGGCTCGGTTAGAGTGTAGGAGAAGGGTGGGGTGAGGTAGATGGGTGGCTAGGTGGGGCCTGCTGGCAGGGAGAGGGACACTCCTCGGCTTGGTGAGAGGATGAGATGAGAGAGAGATGAGGTAGGGTGTAACTAGGGTGAGATGAGGGGTTAGGTTTAGGGTTTGGGGTTAGCTAGGTTAGAGAGAGGAGAGAGAGAGGGGGGCTTAGGGTTAGATACTTGCATGCATCTATCTAGATCATACAAAAAGGGGTGGGAGAGGTGTAGGGTTTAGATTAGGTTTAGGTTTTGGAGAAAGGATTAGAGAGAGAGGGTAATGGTGGTGGCTTTTTAGCAAGACCAATTAGATCAAGCCAAAGGAGTGGTAGAGAGGGAGATGGATGGTTCACTCAAAAATTCAATTAAAATCCAAAAGACTAGAATGTGGTGGTACTTGCATGGCCCATGCAAAATAATTAATGCCATGGGTATTCTTGTGAAAACAATAATATTAACATGGCATTATTCTGATGCATTTACAAAAGTGGAATAAAGCCAAGCAAAAGAATTTATAGAAGTAGATCCATCCTATCTCCCATGAGCTAGATTAAATACCAAAAGAAAATAAAATACAAGCTCATGGATAATGGGATGGTGGAATTATAAAGTGGTGAAAAGAAAGGGTGGTGGAGTAGAATAAAGATATGCCCCCAACTCAACTTGGGCATTACACATTATATCAATAACCAAATACAATATCAAGAGGCAAATACAATTAATGATGCATATGAGAGAAGAACCAAAACAAAAGGGTTTTATATGATGCTCAAATGCAAGGTGGCATGATGACATGAGCATGATATAATTATGATGCAACAATTATATATAGGAAGTAGCATTATATTACTAGACCAAATATCATTACAATTGTTAGACAATTGGGATGCTACAACTCTCCCCCACTAAACAGGAATCTCGCCCCGAGATTCCTAGGAAAAGAAAACAACACAAGGAGAGGCGGGTGTTCGAACGAAGCTGACCCTCACGTTCCCAAGTTGATGAACAACGGAATGGTGCGACCACTACACCTTGCAAAACTTTCTAGACTTGTTGCGAGTCTTGCGTTTTGGTTGAGAAACAACGGGTTAGAAGAGTTGAAGGATTGTCGTGAGACAAGAAGGATAGGATGGGCATAGCTCCGGTTTTCTCAAGAACATGATAAAAGACTAGAACCACTTGTGAAAGAAAAGGAAAAGATGATGTATCATGGATACAGAAAGACACACCGTTAAGATTAAAGATTTACCGATACGAGAGAGGATGAATCTTTGTCTCGCCGGAAGAAAGGAGCTAGATTGGAGAGGTTTTGAGCCACCATTACAATAGCATCGTATCTTCTCTCGGATTTGAGAAAAGAAGTTCGGAAACAATATTGCCTTCAAACAATAGGGTCCCTTGATAGCAACAGAAAGATTTAGTTAGACATCGTCGGATTAGATTCTTGTTGCGCCGGTAAGAACCAAAGGATCACGCAATTTAGGTGCGCAGATATAACTTCCAGAGATGGATGTGAAGCCAGATCATGGTGGAATCCCGAGAGGCAAAGAATATGGAGGATCTGGAGTTTATTGTAGAGATACTTATTGCTTTCTTTAGCCTTGAGGCTAACGCAATAGATTTGCGGCTGATGGCCTCAACCATAATTGGCTTTACCACAGAAAAAGAATTGATGAAACAAAGAGAGAGATAGTTTCCTTTAATCTTGTTTGGGGATGTCGAGCATCGGTAGAATGATGAGGACAGAAAAGGAGTTTGTGTTTGTTTCCACTAGATACTTGAAGATTTTGCTCCATCTAGAATAGACAGACCACCAACAAGAGATTATTGATTACTTACTTCGAGAGAGCACTCCGGAAAAACAAGGACGGAAGTAAAAGCATCGAGGGATAAAGGCCACTTCTAACTTCCGTGGAATGAGTGAAATCACATTAATTCACCAATTCAATGTACAAGAGCGAATGATAAGAGTAGTGGTATGGTAGCTACTCCATCCCGCACTCAAAGCATTACTCCGCACATGAATAGAAAATCATGCAACCCAACTACCGAAATAGACTGAAGGTGTTGGCAAAAACTCATAGAACTCCGTTAGAAAACAAGGATAGATGCAAACGATTCGCCGGATTCATAGATAGATAAATATGATGATGTTGTCGTCATGTCGGAAGTACCAAGCCACCGGAAAGATATAAAGGAAGATCACGGAGACAACTGCAAATTTTCACAGATATAGAAAAAGATAGCACCACTTGAACAGAAGGAATACAAGATCTTGAAGGTCTTCATGGCCTCCGGTGGATTGAGCATAGACGATAGAGCGAGAGGGTTTCAAGAGATTACTTAACGAGATTGAGGTGAAAGAACTCCATGTTCTTCTTGAAATGATTGAGAGAGATTTAGCATCCTTAAGGAAATCTTCAGCGGAACGACGATGATAACTTGCCAACAAGGAACAACTCCGGATTGGTTGAAGATGGAGGATGGAATTAACAATGGACTTGCTGATTCCAGAGTTGAAGTAATGTATTTAGTAGAAGAACATGGTCGAGATATGTGACTTCAAAAAGTCAGAATTCTCACTTTGAGACTTTGCACACAGGCAGTGCTCACGAAGCTCGAGAGAAAGAGACACAGATGATCTTCCATGTCCTTCCATAGATATCGAATAGGCAAGCATATTATCAACATATACCACCATGGATTAACAAGATATTCCCAGAATACCAAGTTCAAGAGGCGGGAGAACGAACAAATGCTCGAAACACTTTCTGAGCTCAACGCTCTTTGAAATATCAATATTAAGAGCACGGGTTCGTGTTGAAGAAGATGCCTTTGGAAGAATAGGTTAACTGGTCCTTCGGAAGAAAAAGAGATGTCACCTGGTTCACATTGTCGATCGGATCACCGGTTACAGAGATAAAGAGATCTTGGATAAGAACCGATGATAACTCATACCTTAAGCAAAGCTATCAGAGACGAAAAGATGCAATTCCCTCGTATCCAGGAGAATTGTGCAGATATGGGGTTCAAAAGGATGTGCATCATGATGGACAGATGATCGCCGTAGTGCTTGGAGAAACTTTGGATTGCCAAAGATGCTTGAATATGCATAGATATGATCGCGGTGTACTCAAAATCACAGGAGATAACCGTCACCATTTGGAGGATAGTGGTGATTGCATTTTCCATATTCCACTCAAGATAAGTGTCATATAGCTATGCCGAGAACCAAATTACAATCGACATCGGATCGACACATGTTATGTAATTAGCCCAAGAGAATTGGAGATGAAATGAAACTCTAGGATTAAGCGCCGGTGACAAAAGAATGAGTTAGCATGGACATGCTGATAAAAGGGAGATAGATAATGTTTCACACACGACTGAAAAGGAGTGTGGAAGCACAGATGTATCAAAGAAAATTTTTCCGCCTTTATTGGCATTAAAATACCAATAGATGCGCAAAAACACTTATCAGGTAGGGATTAGCAACTGATGGTTTCACAGAATGTGGAGTTGCTAGAAGAAAGGACACCCTTAAGAAGATGGCATCGGTTAACAAGGAGTCAGATAGATCGCGCCGGTATTCAAAAGCCTGTCAGTATGGAATGTACCAACAGTTGATAACCAAAGGAAGATAAAGATAACATGTTGGATGCAACAGATAGACAAGGAATTACACACACACACACACATTCTTTCTATGGTTCTACGAAAACCCAGAACACGTGAATCCTAGTTTGAATTTTAAGAAGAGGATTGAAAACGTTACACTTCCTTACCAGAAAAGGGTGGTGGGTGGGTAAGAAGAAAAGTGGAAGCAGTCCTACTCTCGCGTTTTGTTTTTCCCTAGTATACATAGCTACCAAAATATTTGCTAGACTGACAACGACCATTTGGCTGAGACCCTGAAGGGCGGGATGGCTCTGATACCAATTGTAACTACCTCGGTGAATTACGCTCCTAGTTACAAGCCTGGATGAGCAGAAATGGTTAAAATAGTACGGTGGGGCCCAAATGCCACTCACAGGTAGGCCTTTCGGCCGTCCTAACCATTTCCAAACATCGGGACAAGAACGGGCGGCGTAATCGGCAGGCGAAGGGATCAACTACATACACAAGTGAGTATGTATGCAAGCCACCATACAACAGTCCTCAGAGCCATTCCATCTAAAAGAAATAGAAATATTGCAACGCCATATGGCAAGATCCAAATATCCTAGATAAATATAATAGTTTAGGAAATCTCCTCATACATCAAACATCAGAGTATCAGGCGGAAGTGGCAAACAAGATCCGAGTACGGATAAGAAGCAAATCGGCATAAGATGCCCCATAAATAAACACATCCCGCCCACAGATCTCACGGATCCCCGTTCCCGGAATCTCTACACCGAATGATCGTTGTCCACATCGTCTCCTCCACCCGATTATCCATCTCGTGAGTGTACTGTTCATCTGAATCAAATAATTTATCGTGTGAGACCCTAGAATTTTCGGCAAGTCTTTATGCCTCTAAAGGGACACAACAGGGTGACGAATTGCAGCAAAAGATAAACCCTAACAATTCTATAGATACTCGCTAACCATCCGCCTAACCAAAGATAGACGGATGTCCGTGAATTAATAACAACAGATTATAAGAATATTAATAGATCCATCCTCCTCCTCGCTTCAACGAGGAAGCGACGAACAACCCCATCCGCGTTGGCGGTTTATTATCCATTCCATGAGTGTTGCACTATTTACTAGTCGGTACTTAGTCAAATTAAGCGGTACTTTAGTTATACTTGTCTATGATCGAAAGCATGCTCCAAGTCGTCCATAACGCGGACACGGCTTTCGAAAGTTTTACCTGCAGGGTGCACAAATAGCAACACACTCGATCAACCTCGGAAAAACCAAATCAAAACCCAACGAGGCATTCACGACAAACCAATCAGGATTCGGAAATATTTCGAGGCCACCCATTAAGCTACCAGCACGAAGTTGGCGGCTCGAGACGGACTCAAGGTTTGCGTCAATGGTCAGTAAGCATGGGAACCCGAAAATGTGACTGGGATTGTCGATACCGCGAAAACACTCCGCTTACCTAAACAGTACAGGTGCATTCCTCGCACAATCTTAAATAAAGCAGTAAAGCATGGCATAAGTACAGAATAGTAATAAAGCCCCAAACTACTTTGTGGCCCCAAGAAATAAGAATGAATCAAGCTCTAGCTCAGGGGGGTCCCATAAGCCTCCGGATGTGGATAGCGAATATTCAAGACAGAATCAAGTACTCGGGGTCCTACGGACACAAGTGAGCATGAAAAACCAAATAGCGATATTGCTCACGGTGCCACTTTCATTAGTTATCCCATTACTACTCGGGTTAAGTTGTATAGGTACCTCGTTATCCATCGACACTCACATACCCTACACATGTTGTTCTCGACCCGCATGGCTCAAACAACTCCTGTAGTAATGGCTCATGGGATGGAGGAACAAGCTTGGTGGGGTTTAAAAGTAAAGGCTATCAAGATTTGGGATTCGATTTAATGCAATCGCGACTCAATGATGCAAGAATAAGATAGAGGCAATAGGTACTATATGTATGCAAGCATGTGGTAGTGCTTGCAGCCTCGATTGAAGCGAGAGAAGGATCTGGGTAGTGCTCCTGGGTTTCTTGATATATCCCCTGCTCAGCGTCTATTCGAAAAAGAACCAAACAAACAAGGGCCAACATTAATAAAGTGCACAAGCATATGAATATAATGCGACAAGCAAACAATCATGCCATGATGAATGATGCACAATTTGCATGGCAACAATGTAGCATGGCATGGGTGAGGTGTGGAATACAAGAACAAATCATTTTATTGAGTTTTGGGTCACATTTCATACTCCAATTAGTTGCTGTATACTTTATATTTATATGATGCATGCTGCAATTCAAATCAAGGAATGCATAGACAGAAAGGTCTCGTCGAGCTAATCATTTTAGACATATTATTTGTCAAATTTGGAGTTATAAAACAAAAGTTATTAATTAATTAAGGAAAAAGGGCATTTTAGTGTAATTTTAATCAACTTGAAAATTAAAGTGTTCAAAATATATTTTGAATAGCATATTTGAATTCCTCACATTTTCCTGATTTCAAAACATATATTACATGTTTAATTTGGAATTGGATTTTAAAAGTTATTTAAAAACATATTTGAATTTGAATTTAAATAATTTCTGAAAAGTAAAACAGAAAACATAAACGTTTTGTCACACAGCCCAGACCTAGCCACAGTCATTGACAAGTGGGGCCAGTGGCCCAGGACAATGTGTGGATAAACCCATTTTCACCATGGGCTCGCCTTAGCCATGCAGGGGTGGGCCATCTGGGCGAGCCCACGTGGCAGCGAGGAGACAGGAATGACAGTGGGCTGGGGCTGGAGCGCGGGTTTACACTGAGAAAGCAGAGGACCTCTCTGCAAAAGGCTAGTGCGGCTGACAGTGGGTCCACGAGGTACCACGGGTTGAGGCGAAACAAAAAGGGGGGGCTATCTGAAAAGTACCACAGGCCCAGCACTGTTCTTCGTTCTCTTGATGCGGGAAACAGCTTGCAGTAGAGCGGGGATCGAACCCGGGTCATGGCGCCCGAGGAGGCAAGCTAGTCTTGGCGGGGCTAGGGAGTTGTCGGAGGAGGCTTGGGTCTAGGTAAGGCTCGGCTGCAGCGGATAGCTTGCAGACACCAGCGAGCGGCGGCGCACGGTGGGCGTTCGACGAAACGAACGAGGCAACCGGGAAGCAAAGCTGGACAGGGGCATGTCTAGGGTGGTCAGTGGCTCACCGCGGGGTGGACGACGGAGGTGGATCGGCTGGGAGACGACGGATCGGCGAGGAAGCAGAGGCCGGGGCGGAGCTAGGGTTTCGGCGGGCGTCTCGGCGTGCAGCGGTGTATAGGCCTCCTCCTCCTCGCTGGCGGGTACAGGGTGAAGCAGAGGAGCGTCCTCGATCTCCCGGGCCGCTTCACGGACGCGCTGCACGGCTGGTTCGATGGGATGCGGTGGAGGCCGACGGTAGCCGGCCGGTGGAGAGGAAGGTAGAGGGGGAGGGGAGGTGGTTGCAGCGCGAGGCCAGGGGGGTGGTTTGGTGAGGCAGAGGAAGGAGGGGAAGGGATAAGGGCAAGCCCAGAGGGAGGTGGTGCCGTGGGGGCGTGGGTTAGGGATAAAGGTGGCTTCGGCCACCTTTTCCTCCTCTCCTTCACGTGCGCGAGCTGGGGCTCGGCATGGGCAGGCACGGGAGCATGCAGGTGGGCCAGGGGAGGCAAGGCAGCAGACTCGGGCTGGTGGGGTCGCACGACAGGGAGAGAGGGAGAGGGAGGCTCGGTTAGATCTAGGTTAGGCATGGGCTCGGTTAGAGTGTAGGAGAAGGGTGGGGCGAGGTAGATGGGTGGCTAGGTGGGGCCTGCTGGCAGGGAGAGGGACACTCCTCGGCTTGGTGAGAGGATGAGATGAGAGAGAGATGAGGTAGGGTGTAACTATGGTGAGATGTGGGGTTAGGTTTAGGGTTTTGGGTTAGCTAGGTTAGAGAGAGGAGAGAGAGAGGGGGGCTTAGGGTTAGATACTTGCATGCATCTAGCTAGATCATACAAAAAGGGGTGGGAGAGGTGTAGGGTTTAGATTAGGTTTAGGTTTTGGAGAAAGGATTAGAGAGAGAGGGTAATGGTGGTGGCTTTTTAGCAAGACCAATTAGATCAAGCCAAAGGAGTGGTAGAGAGGGAGATGGATGGTTCACTCAAAAATTCAATTAAAATCCAAAAGACTAGAATGTGGTGGTACTTGCATGGCCCATGCAAAATAATTAATGCCATGGGTATTCTTGTGAAAACAATAATATTAACATGGCATTATTCTGATGCATTTACAAAAGTGGAATAAAGCCAAGCAAAAGAATTTATAGAAGTAGATCCATCCTATCTCCCATGAGCTAGATTAAATACCAAAAGAAAATAAAATACAAGCTCATGGATAATGGGATGGTGGAATTATAAAGTGGTGAAAAGAAAGGGTGGTGGAGTAGAATAAAGATATGCCCCCAACTCAACTTGGGCATTACACATTATATCAATAACCAAATACAATATCAAGAGGCAAATACAATTAATGATGCATATGAGAGAAGAACCAAAACAAAAGGGTTTTATATGATGCTCAAATGCAAGGTGGCATGATGACATGAGCATGATATAATTATGATGCAACAATTATATATAGGAAGTAGCATTATATTACTAGACCAAATAGCATTACAATTGTTAGAAAATTGGGATGCTACAAGTACCATGCTCCTTATAAATACAATGTTACCCATGTTCCTGCTAGCACAGAGGTTTGTATTGTTGATCCTATTTTGCCTAAACCTTCTATTGAGAAAATCCCTTTTCCTGCCAAGGTAAGGGAACATTCTATTATAGCTAATGTGGGTAGCAAAAGCGAAAGAAAACTGTGGAGCCCTATGAGCTTATTGATATTGAGCTTGTGGTAGCTTTTGTGAAAGATCTTGTCACTAGAAATATAGAGGATGAGCATATTGTCTTTTCTGAAGATGCTTATAATATTGTCTCTCATCCTAGTAAGGCTATAAAATCTAGTGTTCATGTGCTTTCTGTGAGAATCGGTAATCATAGCTATTATGGTTTATGTGATATTGGTGCTAGTTCTAGTGTTATTCCTCATGAGATTTACAGGGAAATTATGCACGAAATTGGTCCTTGTGAGCTTGAGGGCATTGATGTGGTTATTCACCTTGCTAATAGAGACCAAGTTTGCCCCGTTGAAATTGTAAGAGATGTGGAGGTCCTTTGTGGTAAGATTAAATATCCTGCTGATTTTCTAGTACTTGGTAAAGAAGCTAGTAAAACCTATCCTATTATCTTTGGTAGACCCTTATTGAATACTTGTGGGGCTATAATAGATTGTAGGAAGGAAAAAGTTTTGACTAAGTTTGATGGAAAGTCGTATGAGTTTAATTTCTCCAAATTTGCAAAAACTCCTTATGAAAACGAACTGCCTGATGAGGATTTCAGGGTTAAACAACTTTCTGCTATTTCTCTTGCTCCTAACAATGCCCTGCAGCAGTTTATGGAAGATCATGAAAGCGATGTCTTCATGAAGGAAAGAAATGATATTGACGAGGTTTTCCTTTGTCAACCCGAGTTACTTAAGCATAATCTACATGTGGAAGATTTGGGTACCACACTACCACCTAAAGGGGACCCTGTTTTCGAATTAAAACCTTTACCTGATGATCTTAAATATGCTTATCTTGATAATAAGAAAGTGTATCCCGTTATTATTAGTTCTAAACTTTTAGGAAAGGAAGAAGAAAGGTTATTGGAAATATGGAAGAAACACCGAGGAGCTATGGGTTATACTCTTGATGATTCAAAAGGAATTTCTCCCACTATGTGTCAGCATGCTATTAATATAGAGCCTGATGCAAAACCAGTTGTTGAACACCAACGCCGTCTAAATCCTAAGATGAAGTATGTGGTAAGAAATGAGGTATTAAAACTCCTTGATGCTGGTATTATTTACCCTATTTCTGATAGCCAATGGGTTAGCCTTGTTCATTGTGTCCCCAAGAAAGGGGGATAACTGTTGTGCCTAATGAATATAATGATCTTATACCCCAAAGAGTAGTGGTTGGGTATAGAATATGCATTGATTTTAGAAAGATCAATAAAGTTACTAAGAAAGATCATTATCCTTTGCCCTTTATTAATCAAATGCTTGAGATGTTGTCCATAAAGAATCACTTTTGTTTTCTTGATGGTTATTCTGGGTTTCTCAAATTGCTGTGAAAGCACAAGATCAAGAGAAAACCACTTTCACTTGTCCTTATGGTACTTATGCTTATAGGCGTATGCCTTTTGGTTTATGTAACGCTCCTGCTACCTTTCAGAGATGCATGTCTGCTATCTTTCATGGTTTTTGTGAAGAAATTGTGGAGGTTTTCATGGATGATTTCTCCGTCTATAGAATGTCTTTTGATAACTGTTTGCACAACCTTGATAAAGTTTTGCAGAGATGTGAAGAAACCAACCTTGTTCTTAATTGGGAGAAATGTTATTTCATGGTTAATGAAGGGATTGTTCTTGGACACAAAATTTCTGAAAGATGTATTGAAGTTGACAGAGCCAAGATTGAAGCAATTGATAAGATGCCCTGCCCTAGAGACATAAAAGGTATTCGTAGTATCCTTTGGTCATGCTGGTTGCTATAGGAGGTTTATTAAAGATTTCTCCAAAATTTCAAAGCCCCTTACTAATCTTCTTCAAAAAGATGTACCTTTTGTTTTTGATGATGATTGTAAGGAAGCTTTTGAAACTTTGAAGAAATCTTTGACTACTGCTCTTATTGTTCAACCACCTGATTGGAGTTTACCTTTCAAAATTATGTGTGATGCTAGTGATTTTGCTGTTGGTGCTATCCTTGGGCAACGTGTTGATAAGAAGTTGAACGTTATTCATTATGCTAGTAAGAATCTAGATGCTTCTCAAAAGAATTATGCTACTACTGAAAAAGAGTTCTTAGATGTAATCTTTGTCTACGATAAGTTTAGACCTTACATTGTTGATTCAAAGGTCACTATTCATACCGATCATGCTGCTATTAAGTACCTTATGACGAAGAAGGACGCTAAGCCTAGGCTTATTAGATGGGTGTTACTTTTACAAGAGTTTGATCTGCATATTGTAGATAGTAAAGGTGTTGATAATCCTATTGCTGACAACTTATCTTGTTTCAAAAATATTTCTTTTGACACTTTGCCTGTTAATGATAGTTTTCCAAATGAGTAGTTGGCTGCAATATGGGTAAGTCTGCATGAAAGTCCTTGGTATGCTGATTATGCTAACTTTATTGTTTCCAAGTATTTGCCTCCCACTTTTATATCCCAGCAAAGAAGAAAATTCTTTTATGATCTAAGGAATTACTTTTGGGATGACCCACATCTATATAAAGGAGTAGATGGCATTATGCGAAGATGTGTTCCAGAATTTGAACAGCAAGAGATATTGAGAAAATGTCACGGCAGTGCTTATGGAGGACATCATGCTGGGGATAAGACTGCACAAAAGGTTTTAAAATCTGGATTTTATTGGCCTACCCTTTTCAAGGATGCAAGGAAGTTTGTCCTATCATGTGACGAATGTCAACGAGTTGGTAACATTTCAAGACGAAACGAAATGCCTATGAAATATTCTCTTGTTATTGAACCTTTTAATTGTTGGGGGTTTGAATTTATGGGTCCTTTTTGTCACATCCCAAAATTTTCCAAATTTTGGAATGTGAAAAAAATAAATAAACAAAAGAAATAATTGTTGAAATTTAGGGTGAAAAGAACTTTTTGTTTCTAATTGGAAACATTAAAACCCATCTTGAACAAACTTTGAATAAAGTTTGAATCCAACTAAATTCAAATCAAGTGAAATGCATTCTTCATAAATGCATCTTCAAATTTAAACACTTGGAAAATAAACCAAAACCCTAAAAACCCTAAGGGGAGATTTCCAAGATATCTCTAAGACCATGGATTTGATCCATATATTTTTTTTCAACAAACATTTATAAATGATCAAAATGATAAATAGATATATAAAACCATAGAAATTGGTTTCACTTAATTTGGAGCCATAGATAAAATCTTATGAATTTAATAAGATAAGGAAATTGAATTCCCAAAGCTAATAAAGCACCTATCTAAAATCCATAACAATTTGTGAGCAATTAATCCTAAAAGAGATATAAAAGGATAAACAAATATTAAATAAGATTTTACAAATTAGAATCACCAAGTTTGGATCTTTAAATAAAAAGATATGGATTTTATAAGCAAAGAAAGAAATAATAAATAAGGACTATTTTAAAAAGCCAAGTTAAATCTTGACCAAACAAATGAAATGAAAGATTTTTGTTTAATAAAAAGAGTGAAGGATTATTTCAATAAAAATCATAAGGATTTATTAATATCCATTTTTATTTAAGTGAAGACATTTTCCCCATTTAAAATGAACATTAAAACATATTAAAATATTTTAAATAATAATTCAAAGTGAAACTATTTTTGTATAAATAAAACCTACTGAAAAAGGTTTGGTAAAATTTAGAATTCAAATAGAGTTTTAAAACATATTTAAATCTTATTTTGAAATAAATACAAATGTCTATTTATAAATATATAATAGACCCTAAAAGAATAAAGGAAATATTCTAAATTTGACATTAGAATATGTTAATACACAATATTGAAATATACACAAGGTTTGGAAAGATTTGAAATTCAAGTGGTTGTTTAATTTATTTGAACAAATTCAAAACTGAATAAAAGAAACAGGGAAAAAGAAAAATAAACAAAACAAAAAAATGAAAGCAGCCAAACCAGCCCAGCAAGCCCAGTCCAAAGACCAGCCCACTCCTCTCTCCGATGAAACGATTCACACTGCGAACTTCTGTGCAGACACCTTGCATTGGACCCCGCTCCTTCTTTCTCTCTGACGCTGACGAAACGACCCCACCAGTCAGCCCATCGTCTTCACCCCTCCCGCTGACCTCGCCGGCCGTTTCTGCCCGTTAATCCGCGGTTCAATTCGCGTAATCACGCCAGTAATTCTTCCCCTCGTTTACTCCCATTTAACCAGCACCCTCTCCCCTCCATTTTCCCCCAACCAACGCCACCAAAGAGCCATCGGGCTGCTCCAATTTCTTTTTGCACTGCCGCGGTCTCCGACGAGCTTCGTAAGCGATTCCGGCCACTCCTCACCGCGCCTTGCCCCCTCGACCACGCGAGCTTGTTCCCCATCACCCCCTGAACCTCCTAGTAGCCTCGACTTACCCGCGCACGCCTCAGACGCTCGGCAACGACGACGCCTCCTCGCCACCGCCGTCTGCAAATAACTCCGGTGAGCTTTATCACATGAACCTGTGTGCACCTTGACCAGAGACTCATGACAACTTATTCGCCTATGTCTTATGAATCTCCAGGTTCTCGCCAACTACTCGCTCGTGACCTACAACCTCGTCTTCGACCACGACAGTGCGTGCCCGACGCCGTCTCGAACTCCGGCGAGCGATTTAGGACGAACCAGTGCGCCCCCTGTCTCCCCACGAGCACGTTGAGCATCAGCAAACTTCAGCGATTTTGGTGAGCTTATCCCATCCTCCCCTCGCCAACTTTATCACCGGCAACCTCACCGCCAGAGCCGCGCCGCCGCCAGACACTATCGCACGCCGCCCAACTCTGGTCACCCGTCTGTGCACCATTCGATTTAGATCCAGTGGTCATAATAGAAACTTAATCGAAGAGGTATCGTTCAATCAGATCCGTGCGATGCCCTTTAGATCCTACGGCCAGTATCGCTTGATCCGTGCGAATCGGTATGGACCAATGAAAAAAAGACGCGTGTCCTAGAGTTTGTTTTAAAACCCAGATTGTATTCTATTGAATGTTCAAACTTGTAAATTGCATAACTTTTGATCCACACGTACAAATTTGCAAATTTTATATCGATGGAATCAGCAAAACAAACTCTATCCAACCATGCACTTTGTTTAATGAATTGCTTCTAGAAACTTAGTTGTTTTTGCAGAAACTTATGCAGGTATATTTTGAATATAAAAATTATTCTAGCAATATTTTTATGGTAAAATCATTGGAAGATGGATTGTTTTGAACCTACTGACCTTAGATACCAACTTTTAGTTTTAAAAACATATTTTGAGATGCTAAGGAATAAATCTTTGAATAAAAGCATTTCTAGCCAAATAAAAATATTGATTATGGTTTGAAAATGATTTTTGAGAAAAACCTTTGGAAAATGATTTGATTTAAACTTTTGACCCTAAACACCAAGTTTTTAGATTTAAAAATATATTTGATGAACCCTATAAATTATTACTTTGCTAAAAAACATTTTCAACAACATAAAATATTACTTTGGTATAAAAATGGTTTATAGGTAAAACCTTTTGCAAATGGTTTTAATATTAAACATTTGACCTTAAAACACTAACATTTGTGTTTAATAATATCTTTGTCAAACACTAGGAATTATTACCTTGATTTAAATCATTTCTAACAAAACAAAAATGATTTAAAGTAGCCATTTTACTAACTTGTTTCCAAATGGCTTTACCACTTTTATAAATGACCAATAGAATGTTTTATAAGGTTTATAACCTATTAGAAACCACTTTTCCAAATAAAACAATCTTTGGCATGCTTGCATGCATTGCTTTGTTTTTATTATTCTATGTGATGATTGCTTGAATGGTAGATTGAAATTGTGCCTTGCTTGATTGAATTGTAGTGACATTTGAAGAGTGTGACTATTGCAAGATCAAGGAGTGAACTTATATTCTCTACCAAAAAGGCAAGTGGTGCTTCATACTTATTATTTTCACTATGCATTATTGATATTTCTAAGAAGGACTTGTATGGAATTTTTGCTAAGTATAAACTATGCCATGGGAAAATCCTAGTAGATCAAACCTTAGTGAAATTTGATTCCTACTACTATCATGCTTAGCTTAGCTAGTAAAAACAAGGGTGGATTATATTCATGCTATGGAATATTTCTAAGTCAAGGACTTGTGTTTTGTTTAATAAAACAACTAAGTGAATGAATCACCTGGGTGGAATGGAAAGAATGGTTTGTGTTGAGTGGTTACGCAAGTCCAGTACGCTGGGGAAAACTTGGGCATCACCAAGTCCATTATACTGGGGAAAACTAGGTGTCTCACTTATGGAATGCCACCTAGGAACAAAGAGATTTGAGATGTCAAATGTTAAGAAGGTTCTAGTGCAGCCACTTGGCATTATGGGCTCTGTCTGGATCATATAGGTTGCAATAACTTAGCCAAATGGATATTTGGTGGTAGGGGAATGATAGGTTTGGAGCGCGTCCATTCTGGTCTAAGGGAAGGCTTCCGAAAGATCTTGTCTTGGTGAAACCAAGTCTTGTGGGGAAAGTGCACCACCTCTGCAGAGTGTAAAATCTAAGTACTTAGCCATGTCCCTGGCAAAGGACAATTTGAGCATCAAGACATGGAAGCTATCAAGAATCTCCTCATCCCAAATTCTAAGTTAAAAACTTGTGGTTGAACAAGGGTTGAAGGATCACCAATTTCTATTGGGGATGCCTTGGGTGATATTTTGCCAAACAAAACTTAGTGTTTTCAAATGATAAGGAAAAATCTATTTTTTGAGAAAAGCAAGCCTAAGCTCCACTTAGCCAAATGCATATAGAGGATAGTTACCACAATACTATCATAGTATCACTTACCAATATAATTCAAATGTATTGACCCTTGTGGCTGTAACTTATTATGTTGCAGGTTTGTTTGATATTAGTGAAGTGTGTTGATTAGGATTACAAGTCTACAACCAACATTATTGCATGTGGCACTTTGAAGATGAAGGACTCCATGTTATAGTTATTTCTGCTGCATTGTAATGAGTTAGCCAAAAGAGCTATGAAGATGTAATGAATTATTTTATTCCTGGTTATAAAATTGTAGTATGACCTTTGTTTCTTGATATTACATCTTAACTGTGGATGCTAGCTATTGATCCAGGGACTAGCATTGTAAACACAGGGATCTCTACCTTATTAAAGGTTGGGACCTCTACATTTTTCCTCCTTCAAAAGGGTATACTCATATTCTTGTTGTTGTGGACTATGTTACAAAGTGGGTAGAAGCCATACCTATAAATAGCGCTGATGGTAAGACCTCTTTGAAAATGCTTAAGGATGTTATTATTCCTAGGTTTGGTGTGCCTAGATATCTCATGACTGATGGAGGGTATCATTTTATTCATGGGGGTTTTAGAAAAACTCTTGCTAAGTATGATGTAAACCATAGAATTGCTTCAGCTTATCACGCCCAAACCAGTGGGCAAGTAGAACTTCCTAATAGGGAAATTAAATCTATCTTGCAAAATACTATTGATAGATCTAGGAAAAATTGGGCTAAGAAGTTGAATGACGCTTTATGGTCTTATAGAACTGCTTATAAAAATCCTATGGGGATGTCTCCTTACAAAATGGTCTATGGGAAAGCTTGTCACTTGCCTTTAGAATTAGAACACAAAGCTTATTGGGTAGTGAAAGATTTGAATAGAGATTTTAAACTTGCTGGTGAGAAAAGATTGCTTGACATGAGTACCTTAGATGAGTGGAGAAGTGAAGCTTATGAAAATGCTAGACTCTTTAAGGAAAAAGTAAAAAAGATGGCATGATCGGAGGATTATCAAAAGGGAGTTCCATGTTGGCGAGAAAGTTCTTTTGTATATGTATCATCTCATATTTTTTGCAGGGAAACTACTCTCAAAATGGGAAGGACCTTTTGTTATTGAGAAAGTATATTGTTCAAGAGCTATCAAAATATCTTCTTTGAAGGATGACACAACACAGGTGGTGAATGGTCAAAGACTAAAACATTATATTTCTGGAGATTCTTATAATGAAGATATTGATGTTATTCAAATGGTCACTCCAGAAGAATTTATTAGAAACCAAACACCAGAAACTGCAGAGTTCGTCTTTGAATAGGTAAAAGAGGTGAAAACAGAAGGTTCATGAAATCCTAATCTTTTTATATTTTTGATGTTTTTATCACATAAGGGAAGTTACGAGATGGAACAGAGGAGGAAACGAAGGCCGGGGTGGCCAAACCCACCCCAGGCGCGGTCCCGCCTTGCCCCGCGCCTGAAGGGGGTGTGCCTCCTGAGCTCCGTCTCCACCTCATTTTCGTATCAAAACCTTCCTTATGCTTTGAAACTTCGTAATATATAAACCCCGGATTCCCCGAGGTTCTTGCATCGAGTTCTCGTCGTGTTTTTGTTTTGATCTGTTTCTGTCAGGCAAATTCTCAGTTTTGGAGCTACAATGTCTTCCTCTGGATCACCCATGGAGGATTCCTCTGTGGATGTCCTCAACCCATACATGTATGAGTTAAGGATCCATCCCAAGGAGTTGATTCTCAAAGATGAGAAGGTACAGATGAAAGAAGTTCAAGGCCCCAAGGGAGAAGGAAGTCTGGAAGACAGGATGGAAGCATTGGAGCAGGAGGTTTTTAAGTACAAGAAGATGGCGGAACGCGAAGTGGATGTTATTCACAAGATAAGTTCAGAACTCATCGCCAAACACGAGGAGGAGGTGGCTGAGCTCCGAGAAGAAATCTTCTCGCTACGTCAGACCACCAACCAATTACAAGCACAGCTCTACGACATACAAAATCAAAACTGTGAGTATGAGGCTAGATTTGATCACATAATCTCTGCTGCTAGTTTCAGGATTGCAGAGACAAGGACATCCTTTTTGGATGGGGAACCTTTGCCATGGAAGTTTTATGATGACAAGAGAACACCACCACCACCGAAGGAGTAATTCTTCATCAGGTTTTGCATTCCCTTGGCTTATTCCAAGGTTGAGGGAGTGCCACAGTATCACCACCACTATCTTTTATCGTTTACCTTTTTAGTCGATTCAAATCTTTGGTAGAGAGATTATCTTATAGTTTGGTTTGCATGTGGAAGTATCTCTCCTTTAGTTGATTATCTATGTATCCCTTGGTGTGAGTGCCTTTATGGAGTATTAATGAGAAGTTTAATCTTTTACTTTTTGCACTTCTTAATTTAGTTTGCAATCTCTATTATATGATGGATCTTGTTGATCAGTATTGGTGTAGAGGTCCCAACCTTTAATAAGGTATAGATCCCTGTGTTTACAATGCTAGTCCCTGGATTAATAGCTAGCATCCACAGTTAAGATGTAATATCAAGAAACAAAGATCATAATACAACTTTATAACCAGGAATAAAATAATTTATTACATCTTACATAGCTCAATTGGCTATCTCATTACAATGCAGCAGAATATAACAACAGTATGGGGTCCTTCATCTTCAAAGTGCCACGGGCAGTCATGTTGGTTGTAGACTTGTAATCCTAATCAATAAACTTCACTAACATCAAACAAACCTGCAACATAATAAGTTACAGCCACAAGGGTCAATACATTTGAATTGTATTGGCAAGTGATACTATGGTAGTATAGTGGAGTCTATCATCTATATGCATTTGGCTAAGTGGAGCTTAGGCTTGCTTTGCTCAAATAGATTTTCCTTATCATTTGAAAAACACTAAGTTTTTGCTTGACAAAATCACCCAAGGCATCTCCCAATTGAAATTGGTGATCCTTCATCCCTTGTTCAACCACAAAGTTTTAACTTAGAAATTGGGATGAGGAGATTCTTGATAGCTTCCATGTCTTGATTCTCAAATTGTCCTTTACCAGGGACATGGCTAAGTACTTAGATTTTACACTCTGCAGAGGTGGTGCACTTTCCCCACAAGACTTGGTTTCCCAAGACAAGATCTTTCAGAAGCCTTCCCTTAGACCAGAATGGACACGCTCCAACCTATCACTCCCCTACCACCAACTGTCCATTTGGCTAAGTTATTGCAACCTATATGATCCAGGCAGAGCCCATAATGCCAAGTGGCTGCACTTGAAGCTTCTCAACATTTGACATCTCAAATCTCTTTGTTCCTGGGTGGCATTCCACAAGTGAGATACACAAGGTAAACCATAGAAATGGGCCTTGTGTAACCACTCAACACAAACTATTCCTTCCATTCCACCCAGGTGATTCATTCACTTAGTTGTTTTATTAAACAAAACACAAGTCCTTGACTTAGTAATATTCCATAGTATGAATATATTCCACCCTTGTTTTCTACTAGCTAAGCTAAGCATGATATTAGTAGGAATCTTAACTTAGGAAATTTCTACTAAGGTTTCATCTACTAGGATTTCCCATGGCATAGTTTATACTTAGCAAAAATTCCATGCAAGTCCTACTTAAACATATCACTAATGCATAGTGAAAATAATAGGACAAAAGTATGAAGCATCACTTGCCTTTTTTGTAGATAATATAAGTTCACTCCTTCATCTTGCAATACTCACACTCTTCAAATCACTACAATTCAATCAAGCAAGAAAGAATTCAATCTACCATTCAAGCAAACAACACATAAAATAATAGAAATAAAACAATGCATGCAAGCATGCCAAAGATTGTTTTATTTTGAAAAGTGGTTTCTAATGGGTTATAAACATTCTAAAACACTTATTGGTCATTTTATAAAAGTGTCAAAATTATTTGCAAAAGATTTTACTTATAAACCATTTTAAACCAAATCAATATTTTATGTGGTTGAAAATGTCTTTAACAAAGTAATAATCTATAGGGTTCTTCAAAATATATTTTTAAATCATAAAACCTTGTGTTTAGGGTCAGAGAGCTTAAACCAAAACATTTCCCAAAGGTTTCCTCAAATAGCATTTTTTAATAAATAAACATTATTTCTATTTGACTAGAAATGCCTTAAATCAAAGATTTACTCTTTAGTTTTACCAAATACATTTTCAAATCCATGAGTTATTTTCTAAGGTCAGTAGGTTCAAAACAACCCATTTGCCAAAGATTTTATCACAAAAATAATTTTAGAATGAATTTTATATTATAAATATGCCTACACAAGTTTCTGCAAAAACAATCATTTTAACAGAAGCAATTTACTAAACAAAGTGCATGGTTGGAAATTACTTGTCTTGCTGATTCCATTGATATAAAATTTGGACATGTGGATCAAAAGTTATGAATTTTGCAAACTTGAACATCTAATAGATCATTTCTGGTTTTTATTCAAACAGACTGGCCACATGTCTTGTTCCTATTCGCCCATACCGGTTTGTCCGGATCAGCAACGTGGACCGCAGGATTTAAAGTGAATCGTGCGGCACAGGATCGATCTTACCCCTTTGATAATTCAATCAATCACGTCTCTCGGATCTAGATCGGATGGCTCCTAACGCCTTGCCAAGAACTGGCGGTGCTGGCGGCGGCGACTGGCGGCGGCGCGCTCTGGTGGCGGTGGTTCGGTGAATCTAGGAAGCGAGAAGAGGAATGGAGGGGCTCACTGGGTTCGCGGGGTCGTGGTTATGCTGAAGGTGGCCGCAGGATGGACAGGGGCGCACGGAGCTGGCTCGAATCGTTCGCCGGAGTTCGTGTCCGCGTCGGGCTCCTCTGGCTGTCGTCGTGGGCGATGTTTTAGACCGCGCTAAGACAAGATGAGAGCTGCGTTAGCTGCGCATGAGGTCGGCGATCATGTGTGCATCAACGAGAGGTAAGGGGGTGGTCAAATGCTACCTGGGGCACTCGCCGGAGTAGAGGCAGTGGACGGTGGCGTGAGGGCGTCGTCGTTGCCGAGCGTCTGAGGCGCGCGCGAGCGAGCGGTGAGTACTGGGAGGTGCGCAGGGGTCTGGGGAACACGCTTGTGTGGTCGAGGGGGCGAGGCGCGGCGAGGTGTGGCCGGAATTGGAGCAGAGGCTCGTCGGAGACAGTGGGAGTTCGGAGATGATTCCGAGCAGCCCGGTAGCTCTCTGGTGGCGTTGGTTGGGGGAAGGAAGAGGGGAGCGTGGCGATTAAGTACGGCATAGTTGCAGGGAGAATTATGGGCACAATAACACGAATTGACGCTGAGAATCCACGGCAGAAACGGTAGCCAGGTGATGGGGAGGAACGGGTCCGCGGGTTGAAGACGCTGACGGGGCAGGTGGGGTCCGCTTGTCGGCTAAAGAGAGAAAGGGAACGTGGGTCCAGGCAGTCAGTGGCGGCGTGGGTGAGTTTCTGAGTAAGAATAAAATGGTTCGTGGGAAAGAGGAAATGAAATTTGGGCTAGTTGGGCTCTTTGGGCTGGGGTCTGTTTCATTTTTTTTATAGAAACTTTTCCCTTTTCTTTTTCTATTAATCTGTTTTGATTTTGTTTAAACTTTTCAAACAACAATTTGATTTCAAAACTCAACCAAACTTTGTGTGCAATCAAAGACTGATTAATAATATATTTTAAAGTCAAATTTAGAATAATTCTTTTATTCTTTTTAGGGTCTTTTAATTATTTTAAAAAAGGCCCTTGCATTTATTCAAATAAGGTTTAATAATGTTTTCAAACTCCATTTGAAATCTAAATCTTTCCAAATCTTTTCAGTAGGTTTTATTTATCTATTGGGGTGTCAAATAATTTACCTTGAATTATTTGGAATATTTTTAATATGGTTTATAAATCATTTGAATTGGGTATTGGTTTTAATTCCAATGAAATCAATTATAGTTTTAACTTCATAATTTTTTTTATTTAGGTGAATTCCTTGATTCCACTTTATGTTAATTAAATGACTTTTAATTCACTTGGGTAAACTCCAAATACTATTTTCCCATGATTTAAAATAATCATTCTTATTAGGGATTTGTCTTTATTCAAATAGAATTTGGTTAATGCCATTTTATTTAATTTGAAAATTCTTTATCCATTATTTTATTTGGATTATATTTATTCCATTTTCTTATGGATTAGGCCAAGATTTAATTTGGTCTTTAAATATTCCTCAATTAATATTTCTTTCTCTATCTTATAAAATCCATATCTTTTTATTTATAGACCCAAACTTGGTGATTCCAATTTGTATATTTTTATTTAATATTTATTTATCCTTTTAAATATCTTTAGGATTATTTTTTCACCATCTGGTATGGATTTCTAGATGGGTGCTTTATTAGCTTTGGGAATTCAATTCCCTTATCTTATTAAATTCATAAGATTTTATCTATGGCTCCAAATTAAGTGAAACCAATTTATATGGTCCTATAATAGTTATATTTGTCATTTTTTGATCATTTGTAAATGTTTGTTGACAAAAAAATTATATGGATCAAAACCATGGTCTTAGAGATATCTTGGAAAACATTATTCCATTAAGGTTTTAGGGTTTTGGTTTATTTTCCAAATGTTTAAATTTCCAGATGCATTTATGAAGAATGAATTTCACTTGATTTGAATTTAGTTGGATTCAAACATTAACCAAAGTTTGTTCAAGGTGGGATTTTAAGTTTGCATTTAGAATCAAAAAGTTTCTTTTCACCCTAAATTTCAACAATTATTTATTTTGTTTATTTATTTTTCACATTACAAAATTTGGAAAATTTTGGGATGTGACAATTGGCACCAGTTTAGGATCATCAAGTGGATCTAAATTGGTTTTGGCAAACCGAGTTCTGGTCAGTAGCATTACTATGAAAGAGAAAAAAAGAAACAAAGAAATAAAAAGCTTACAGGTATTTGGTATCATTTGTTCTCTTTCTTGTTGGCTCATAAACTTAGTATTATTTATTTAAGATCTTTTGTGTCTTCAAGGAAGATTGCATGTTTGGCTTTATCACTTGTAGGTTTGCTTGTTTCTTTCAACTCTTTTGCTTGCTACCCAGCCTTGCTAGCCAAAAACCTGTTTTGAGAAGGCGTACTTCTCATGTTTCCAATCCCTTTGAACCAAAACCTGTGTCATTTGTGTCCACCATATCTACCTATTATCACTATTTCTATTCCAAGCAAATTATCAAGCTTCATCTATCTTTCGAATTAAAAAGTATTTTGTTATGTGAAAACTATTTAGTAAAGCTCTCACGAACTTGATGGCACACCTTATTTCCTTACCCCTAATAGACTTGAACCATTGTGTCATCGAAGTTGTATATGCTTGCATCTATACATTGGAATTAGCAGAACCGTGTTGTCGCAGGGAACGCTTTCAACATTGCACTTGTACCTTGTACACAGTTGATATCATGCTTTGTCACATCCCAAAACTTTCCAAATTTTGAAATGTGAAAAATAAATAAACAAAAGAAATAATTGTTGAAATTTAGGGTGAAAAGAAACTTTTTGATTCCAAATGGAAATATCAAAACCCAACTTGAACAAACTTTGAATGAAAAGGGAATCCAACAAATTTCAATCAAGTGAAATGCATTCAGCAATTAATGTATCTTGAAATTTAAACACTTGGAAAAGTTAAACCAAAACTCTAAAAACCTAATGAAAGAAATCATTTCCAAGATCACTCTAAGACTATGGATTTGATCCATATAAAAATTTAGCAACAAACATTTATAAATGATCAAAAATCATAAATAAAAATATTTAAAAAAACCATAGAAATTGGTTTCATTTACTTTGGAGACATGGATAAAATCTTATGAATTTAATAAGATAAAGAAATTAAATTTCAAAGCTAATAAAGTCCCTATATAAAATCTATACCAAATTGTGAGCAAAATAATCCTAACAAGATTTAAAAGGATAAACAAATATTAAATAAAATGCTACAAATTGGAATCACCAATTTTGGAACTATAAATAAAAAGATATGGATTTTATAAGATAAAGAAAGAAAGAAAGAAATAAGGGATATTTAAAAGCCAAATTAAATGTTGGCTAAATCCATAAACAAATGTAAGTTATTGAATAATAAAAAGGATTAAAAGATTATTTAGATAAAATCATAAGGATTGAACAATATCCAATTTTATTTAAATAAAGACAAATTTCCTAAACCAAAACCCAAGGAATTATTTAAATGACAATTTAAAGCTTGAATTAAATCCATAAGCAAATGGAATAAAGATAATCCAAATAAAATAAAGGGATAAAGAATATCCAAATTAAATTATATGGCATTAAACCATATTCTAAATTATATTCTAATGAAGACAAAATTCCTAATGATTAATTAAATCATGAGAAAATAATAAATAGAAATTTCCCAAGGTGGATATAAAAGTTATTTAATTAACTTAAATGGAATAAAAGAATCATTTAAATAAAATTTATATGGAATTAAAACCATATTTGATTTTATTGGAATAAAGACAAATGCCTAATTTAAATGATTAATAAACCATACTAAAATATTCTAAATAATTCAAAATGAATTATTTGACATACTATTGAATAAATAAAACCTACTGAAAAAGGTTTGATGAAAATTAGAATTCAAATAAAAGTTTGAAATTATAATTAAAATCTTATTTGAATAAAGACAAGTGCCTATTATAAATAAATAATAAACCATAAATGAATAAAAGAATTATTCTAGAATGGAATTTAAAATACATTGATAAACAATATTAAAAGCTTACTGAAAAGTTTGGAAGGTTCTGAATTCAAATGGTTGTTTTAATTGTTTGAAAAAACTCAAAACAGAAAAAGAAAAAGAAATGGGAAGAAAAAATAAGAAAACCAGTCCAGCCCAGCAGGCCCAACTAGCCCATCTCCCCCTCTCTCCTCGAATCGTTTTATGTCACTCGTAAAATAACCCGCGCAGACGCTGACAATCAGACCCCATGGAAACCCTCTCTCACTCGCTGACCAACCGACCCCACTGCTCCGTCACCATCTTCCTCACCCCGCAACCAGTTCCTCCCCTCTCTCGTCCGTTTCTGTCCTTGAATTCACAGTATTAATTTGCCATGATGACGCGTTGATTCAGCCCATTAATCTCGCACGTTAAAGCGCATGTTTCCCCTCTCCCATTCCCCTCAATTCCCCACACCTCTCTGCCGCTAGGCTGCACGAATTTCTCCACGCACCATCACTGCTCCGACGACCTTCTCTGGCCGATTCCGGCCAGCCCTCATCGCCCCATTTCCCCTAAAGCAAACGAACGTGTTCCCCAAAGTCCCCCGCATCTACCCATGCCATCCACTTGCCCGCGCGCATCCCAGATACTCGACTACGTCTTCAACCGAGCACCGCCATCGTCTGCCATTTCTCCAACGAGATCCCCTGGTAAAACCTGACCTCCCCTCTCCATCTCTTTCACACATGTGTATTCGCCTCTCCTGTGCGCACCTAATACCGCCTGTTTCATGTCCTAGCGCGCCCTGTAGGTTCACCTTCGACCACGGTCGTGCATGCCTGAGCTAGTGAACAACTCCGGCGAGAAATCCCTGTCTTCCTCGTGCGCCCCTTGGCCAACAGAGACAACGGCGAGCATCAGCAATATCACGCGAACACTGTGAGCCATCTCCCTCTCTCTCTCTCTCCCTCTCTCTCTCTCTCTCTCTCTCTCTCTCGCCAAGAACATCATCAACGCGCCAGCCACCGGCCGCAGCCGCCGCCCGTATATGGCTAATTCGATTAGGACCGTTAGATTTCGATCTTACGGATGCGATAGATTAACTTATCGAATAGGTAAGGATCAATGTGAGCCGTGTGATATGCTTTAGATCTAACAGCCCACGTTAGTCAATCCGTGTGAACCGGTACGCTCTAATGATTGATGTTCTATTAGATGTTTGATTTTAAAAAATTCATAGCTTTTAATCTACACGTCCAAATTTTGAAAAATTTATATCAATGGAATCAGCAAAAAGAGTACTTTCCAACCATGCCCTTTGTTTAGTGTTTTCCTTCTGTAAAATTAGTTGTTCTTGCAGAAACTTGTTTAGGCATATTTTGAATATAAAAATTATTCTAGAAATATTTTGGGGGTAAAATCTTTTGAAAATGATTTGTTTTGAACCTACTGACCATAAAAACCAAATTGTTGATTTAAAAGTATATTTTGTGATGCTAAAGAATAAATCTTTGAATAAAAGCATTTCTAGTTAAATAAAAATGTTGAATATGTTTTAAAAATGCTTTTTGAGTAAAACATTTGGAAAATGATTTGATTTAAACTCTCTGACCCTAAACACCAATTTTTGGTATTTAAAAATATATTTGTTGAACCCTATAAAATTATTACTTTGATTAAAGGTATTTCTAACAAAATAAAATATTGCTTTAATTTAAAAATGGCTTTTAGGTGAAACCTTTAGCAAATGGTTTAATATTAAACACTTGACCTTAAAACACTCACATGTTGTGTTTAAAAATATATTTGACAAACACTAGAGATTATCACTTTGATTTAAATCATCTCTAGCAAAATAAAAATGATTTAAAGTGGCCATTTTCACTAACTTAATATCAAATGGTTTTGCCACTTTTAAAAATGACCAATAGGTGTTTTAAAATGTTTATAACCTATTAGAAACCACTTTTCAAATAAAACAATCCTTTGCATGCTTGCATCCATTACTTTTTTTTACTATTTTATGTGGTGAATTATTTGAATGCTAGATTGAATTTGTGCCTTGATTGAATTGTAGTGAAATTTGAAGAGTGTGACCATTGCAAGATCAAGGAGTGAACTTATAAAAAGGCAAGTGGTGCTTCATACTTTTGTACTATTATTTTCACTATGCATTAGTGATGTTTTGAGTAGGACTTGCATGGAATTTTTACTAAGTATGCTATGCCATGGGAAATCCTAGTAGATGATGACTTAGTGGAATTTTCCTAAGTTAAGATCCCTACTACTATCATGCTTAGCTTAGCTAGTAGAAAAAAGGGTGGATTATATTCATGCTATGGAATATTTCTAAGTCTATGACTTGTGTTTTGTTTAATAAAACAACTATGTGAATGAATCACCTGGGTGGAATGGAAAGAATGGTTTGTGTTGAGTGGTTACACAGGGCCCCATATTTATGGCCTACCATAGTGTATTTCACTTGTGGAAAGCCACCCAGGAACAAAGAGATTTGAGATGTCAAATGTTGAGAAGCTTCAAGTGTAGCCACTTGAAATCCCTGCTACCCTCTATGAAGGGACCTTTCTCCTACTTCTAAGTAGAGTCAGTAAACCTACTTCCTCTCTATCTCCAGCAAGCATTTGAGTTGTTGTGTTGCAAGCATTCATATGGTGATTTATTTACTCATGTTCTTTATCTTCCTTGTTTGCACAAAACCCTTATCTATTGAGTATTACTTTGAAATCCTTCATTGAAAAACCTTTTTGAGCAAAGACTACTCCTATTTGAAAACTTGTACAAAAAGTTTTTTGTGAAACTATTTGCCAGCTGTTCTCCGACCAAGAACAAGAGTTTGCCAATTCCAATTATGATTTATCTTTATGCCTCTCTATTGTGACTCATGTACTTGTTGCAAGCTAATTTATATAATGGTGAGTTGCTTTCTTCTATGAGTTGTGTAATGGTAAGTGTGACGCTTCTTGTCCGTATTATTTTATCGACACTTCACTCCATAAACCTGTGGACATGTTTACTGAGCTCAGTTTTCGCATGGGGACAAGCAAAAGTATAAGCTTGGGGGGAATTGGGGGGAGTTGTGTTTTGTTTAATAAAACAACTATGTGAATGAATCACCTGGGTGGAATGGAAAGAATGGTTTGTGTTGAGTGGTTACACAGGGCCCCATATTTATGGCCTACCCTAGTGTATTTCACTTGTGGAAAGCCACCCAGGAACAAAGATATTTGATATGTCAAATGTTGAGAAGCTTCAAGTGTAGCCACTTGGCATTATGGGATCTGCCTGGATCATATAGGTTGCAATAACTTAGCCAGATGGATAGTTGGTGGTAGGGGGTGTTAGGTTTGGAGCGCGTCCATTTTGGTCTAAGGGAAGGCTTCTGAAAGATCTTGTCTCGATGCATGTCGAGTCTTGTGGGGAGAGTGCACCACCTCTCGAGAGAGTAAAATCTAAGTAATTAGCCGTGTCCCCGGCAATGGATAATTTGAGCATCAAGACATGGAAGCTATCAAGGATCTCCTCATCCCAATTTCTAAGTTAAAAACTTGTGGTTGAACAAGGGTTAAAGGATCTTCAATCAATGATTGGTAGATGCCTTGGGTGATTTTGACAGATAAAAACTTAGTGTTTTCAAATGATAAGGAAAATCTATTCTGATCAAAGCAAGCCTAAGCTCCACTTAGCCAAATGCATATAGATGATAGATTCCATTATACTACCATAATATCACTTGCCAATACAATTCAAATGTATTGACCCTTGTGGCTGTAACTTATTATGTTGCAGGTTTGTTTGATGTTAGTGAAGTGTGTTGAATAGGATTACAAGTCTACAACCAAAATGATTGCCTGTGGCACTTTGAAGATGAAGGACTCCATGTTATATAGTTATTTCTGCTGCATTGTAATGAGATAGCCAAATGAGCTATGTAAGATGTAATGAATTATTTTATTCCTAGTTATAAAGTTGTACTATGACCTTTGTTTCTTGATATTACATCTTAAAATGTGGATGCTTGCTATTGATCTAGTGACTAGCATTGTAAACACAGGGATCTCTACCTTATCAAGGTTGGGACCTCTACATGCTCTTTTGTTTACGGATGTCGACGGTGTGAAATAAAGAGAGAACTTGTAAGTCCATGGAGTATGTATTTTGTGTTAGAGAAACGCCTTGGCCGCTAGCCTAAGCCATGCCTAATCATGGTGGAAACTAGCAGCATCACCATAGTGAGCTATCTATGAAGCATCCTCAATAAAAAGCTATGCACATAGTAAATAAAAAGATCGCTAAGATGCTCATTGTCTTCTTGCCTTGTCATTTTGGTTATGGGATAGCTCTTGTACCATGTGCAAGGGGTATCCTGTTGGCGGTTCTCTATGATACGCATGTACTTACAATGACAAGAACTTACCGGTAACTGAATTTGAGTAGCATGAGGAGCAGCCCTCGTATTCAAGGGACATGATGAGATTGCCAACTTATATTTTGTCAAGCATATACTCCATCTTTGTGCACTTTAACCTTAATCATCTCAAGATGCCTATGATAGAGGAAATGAGGTCTTAAAGCTAGTAAGTACCATAATCTTTTGGAACCTCTTTATGACTTGAAATCCCTGCTACCCTCTATGAAGGGACCTTTCTCCTACTTCTAAGTTGAGTCAGTAAACCTACTTCCTCTCTATCTCCAGCAAGCATTCATATGGTGATTTATTCACTCATGTTCTTTATCTTCCATGTTTGCACAAAACCCTTATCTATTGAGTATTACTTTGAAAGCCTTCATTGAAAAACCTTTTTGAGCAAAGACTACTCCTATTTGAAAACTTTTACAAAAAGTTTTTTGTGAAACTGTTTGCCAGTTGTTCTCTGACCAAGAACAAGAGTTTGCCAATTCCAATTATGCTTTATCTTTATGCCTCTCTATTGTGACTCATGTACTTGTTGCAAGCTAATTTATATAATGGTGAGTTGCTTTCTTATATGAGTTGTGTAATGGTAAGTGTGATGCTTCTTGTCCGTATTCTTTTATTGACACTTCACTCCATAAACCTGTGGACATGTTTGCTGAGCTCAGTTTTCGCCTGGGGACAAGCAAAGGTCTAGGCTTTGGGGGAATTGGTACGTCCAATTTACATCACCTTTCTATATCATAATTTTCCTCTATTCATTGATATATGTCTTATTATGAGGTATTATTTATATATTTTCCACTATTTTTTGCATGTTGGATGATTCTTGGAGGATGGACTGCCGGAGTATGGATTCTGATGGAAAAGGAGGTGTTTTGATGCAAGTTCGCAAAGACCAGAAAACTATGGGAAAATTATATTTTCCCAGAAGATAGAGGAAGCCAGAAGGGGAGGCGAAGAAGGACCATAGGGGGCCCACACCCCCTAGGCGCGGGTCCCCCCTGGGCCGTGCCTAGGGCAGGTGTGGCCTACTTTCTCGGCTTCCGACTCTGCCCTCTCGCCTATATCTTCCTTATGGAACCCTAATACCAGGAGAGCGACCACAGATAGATTTCCGCCGCCTCCGCAGGGCAGAAAACACCGAGAGAGAAAGATCTCTCCGGCAGACAGATTTCTGCCGGGGAAACTCCTTCTCGGAGAGGGGAGATCATCGCCGTCAACACCGTCATCAAGCTAGGCTTCATCGGGATCATCATCATACACACCATCATCTCCACCAGCACCATCATCACCACTCCGTCTCCATGTAACAATTGTGTTGGATATTGCTTTAGTTTTTAGGGGAAACTTTCCTGGTGTTGATTACTATTGTAGTTGATGCTTGTGAGTGGAACCATTGGATTATTGTTTATTTTCAGATTGTTATTCATCACCATATCATCTTTGATCTTGATCCATATGATGTCTTGTGAGTAGTTCGTCTAGTTCTTGAGGACATGGGAGAATTCATGTTGTTAGTAGTAGATTTGTGTTGAGTTATTATTCAATGGTTTAGTATTTAAGTTGTGGTCCTATTCTTCTAGTGGTGTCATGTGAACGTCGACTACATGATACTTCACCATTTATGGGCCTAGGGGAATGCATTGTGTATTTGGCTACTAATTGTGGGGTTGCCGGAGTGACAGAAACCTGAACCCCCGTTAGGACACCTTTGCACAAGGGAGTGTAGGATCTCAGAGTTTAAGGTTGTGGTTAGGTTTATATCTTAATTAATTTCCTGTAGTTGCGGATGCTTGCAGGGGTTTAATCACAAGTATGTAGTAGTCCAAGTAAGGTCGGTACATTAGCACAAGTTCACCCACACAACACTTACAACACCAAAGAAGAGTACTCAGCTATTTGAAGCGAAAGCACTTGACAGAATTCCCATGTGTCCTCGAGAACGTTTGGTCCTTATAAGTATTCCCACCGGCTTGTCCTTTGCTAAGAAAGGATTGGGACACTTGCTGCGTTTGTTCTTTGTCTTTATTACTTGCACTTTGTTTTGTTGCTTTATGAGAAAACCCCTAAAAATCCGTTTGCTAAGTATTTACAGAGAGTTCCTGCTACATACCACTAGTCAACACCTTCTGCTCCTCATTGGGATCGACACTCCTATTTATCAAAAGTACTACGATACACTCCCTATACTTGTGGGTCATCAAATTTGTTTACCCAGCATGCCATGTTTGTTTATCTAAGGAGAACACCTCTAGTGAACTATGGATCCCGGTCCAATCTTTACCATTGATACATCTTCCACTGTTATTGTTTACTTGCTGCAAACCTCTTTCACCTTCCACACCATATAGTTAATCCTTTGTTGCAACAACCGATGAGATTGACAACCTCACTGTTAGCTCGGGCAAAGTCTTGAGTTTGTGTTGTGCGGGTTTCCACGTTGCTTGCAACACCTTTGAGACGTTCCCTTCCTCCTACTGGTTCGATAACCTCGGTTTCTTACTAAGGGAAGACTTTGCTGTGCTGCATCATACCTTGCTCTTGGGGTTTCTCGACAAAGCGCTCCCACGTTGACGCAGCGCCATCAAGATTTTCTGGCGCCGTTGCCAGGGAGGCTAAGGACGTCTTCACAAGGGGAGTCCTCCTCAACCTTTCTCTTTACTTTGTTTTTGGTTTTCTTAGTTTCTTTTGCTTGGTTTTGTTTGCTTCTTTTAATTAAAAACTCCAAAAAAAATAGTTTAGTTTGGTTTTCTTTCTCTTATCAAAAACACAAAAAAATTAGTTCCTGCTATAGTTGCTGCTGTTTTGGCTTGCTCAACTTTTCGCAAAATGAACTCTGCTGAAAACACCAAGTTGTGTGACTTCACTAGCACAAAAAACAATGATTTCCTTAGCACTCCTATTGCTCCACCTGCTCCTGATGCTACCTTTTATGAAATTAAGCCTGCTTTGTTGAATCTTGTGATGAGAGAGCAATTTTCTGGTGCTAGTTCCGATGCTGCTGCTGCCCATCTTAATAACTTTGTTGAACTTTGTGAGATGCAGAAGTATAAGGATGTAGATGGAGATATTATTAAGCTCAAGTTGTTTCCTTTCTCCTTGAGAGGAAAAGCTAAAGAATGGTTGTTATCCTTGCCTAGAAATAGTATTGATTCTTGGATTAAGTGCAAAGATGCTTTTATTGGAAAGTACTACCCTCCTGCTAAGATTATATCTATGAGAAGTCATATTATGAAATTTAAACAACTTGATAATGAACATGTTGCTCAAGCTTGGGAAAGAATGAACTCTTTGGTTAAGAATTGTCCCACTCATGGACTTATTGCTTGGATGATTATCCAGACTTTTTATGCAGGTTTGAACTTCTCTTCAAGAAACCTGTTGGATTCAGCTGCTGGAGGTACCTTTATGACCATCACCTTAGGTGCTGCAACAAAACTCCTTGATAATATGATGGTTAATTATTATGAATGGCACACCGAGAGAGCTCCACATGGTAAGAAGGTAAATTCTATTGAAGAAACCTCCTCTTTGAGTGATAAGATAGATGTTATCATGGCTATGCTTGTTAATGGGAAAGATCCTTTAGATCCAAATAATGTTCCCTTAGCCTCTTTGGTTGCTCAAGAAGAGCAAGTTGATGCGAACTTCACTAGAAACAACAATTTCAACAACAATGCCTATAGGAATAATTTTGGTAGTAACAACAATTATATGCCTTAACCTCCTAATAATGGCAATACCTATGGAAACTCCTACAATAATGCTAGAAGTTCCCCCTCTAAACTTGAAGTCATGCTCAAAGACTTTATTAGTAAACAAACCATTTTCAAAAAGACTGTGGAGGAAAAGCTTTTGAATGTAGAGAAAAATATTTCCTATTTGTCTGAAGCACAGTCCTCTTTGATTGATAAAATGGCTGCTAAACCTGAAACCATGAAAAGTACCTTTGCTGATACTCATGCTATACAAGTTACTATTGACGAAAATGTTAGACTGTTTGCCCAACTTCATGCTAAGTGGGAAAGGGAATCTTAAATTGCTAGAAACAATAGTGTGTGCACTATCACCACCACCAATATGGATACCACTAAACCACAAGAAGTCACTATTCCTCCTCCTACAATGCCTAAGCCTAATGAGTCTACTACTAGTGATGATAAGTTTGATTTTGATCTTGATGGTTGCAATATTTTTGAAGTGATTTAGTTCCTGCAAAAACTTGCCAGAAGTCCTGATGCTAGTGATATGCATGTTGCTTTCACCAAACACATTACAGATGCTCTTGTTAAAATTAAGGAAGAGAAGTTAAAACACAAAGCTTCTATTCCTAGGAAAGTATAAGATAGTTGGGAACTCATTATTAATATGCAAGTGAATGACTTTGATCTCAAAGCTTCATGTGATCTTGGTTCTAGTGTCTCTATTATGCCTAGGAAGATTTATGAAATGCTTGATTTGCCACCTTTGGAAGATTGGTATTTGGATGTCCACTTAAAGATAATGCTACGAAGAAACTCATGAGGAGTATTAATGATGTTCTCATTATGGTTAACAATTCTTATGTCCCTGTTGATTTCTATGATTTGGATGTTGAATACAATGCTTCTTGTCCCATTACTTTGGGAAGAACTTTTCTTAGAACTGTTGGTGCAATCATTGATATGAAAGAAGGCACCATTAAATATAAATTTCCATTTAAGAAAGGTATTGAACACTTCCCTATTAGGAGAGATAAATTTATTTTTGCTCCTCCTTTAAAAGCAAGGTTTGATGTTAATGCTTCTTCATTTGAAAATACTTGATTTCTTGCTTCTTGTGCCTAACTTAAAGGCGTTAAAGAAAAGTACTTGTTAGGAGATAACCCAAGAGTTTTCTTGAGTCTTGGAAGTCATTACTTATGTAATGACCTCTCCTTATCCTTTTTGTTTGCTTTTTGTGCCAAGAATGACCTCTAATGAGAGGGAAGTAAGATTTAGGGAGTTGTTGTCCCGAAACAGATTTCTGTCCTCCACCATAAAAAATCGTGAGGAGTCTCTGTAAGTCGGATTGAGCTGACAATTTACGAATAAATTCCCCAGTATGTTAGATAATTTTCGTTAGTTCAACACTTTTTGATTTGAGCAACATAAGGTCTTAGAAAAAATCGGTTTCTACCTGCTGGTCTGTTTTGATAGATTTCTGCCATTATTTGCATTTGCTTCTTATTGATTCCTTTTGGGGTTCTTTTTGGGAAATTGAGATTTTTGAAGGAGTTGCTATAGTAGATTGTGTTTTTAGTGAAAGTTTTGATGTTCTGAAGCTAAAACCAAGGGTCTATTATCTTTTGAATGCACTAATGTTGCAAATGAAGATTGTGTGAAGTTTTGTATGAAGGAAAAATTTCAGGTGTAGAGAGAGAATGATGTAATGAGCTGAAGAATGGACAAAATATCAAGCTTGGGGATGCCACCCCGGTGTCACCCCAAGAAATATCCAAGAGATACAAGCGTCAAAGCTCGGGGATGCCCAAGGCATCCCCTTCTTCATCAATAAAAAGCTCAGGTCTTTCTAGACACTTTGTTTTTATTGTTTCATGCATTGTTGTGTTGTTCTTGGAGCGTCTTAGTTTTTTTTGTTTTTCTTAGTTTGTTTAGTTTGCTTGAATAAAGTATTTTGGACCCCCGTTTTCACTGTGTTGTTTCAAATAAGTTGATTGGTGTTGGACAGGAGTAGAAAGTTCTTGCTTGAATAATGCAAGAGGAGCTTGCTTTGACTGTGACTTAGACGTTAGCATGACATGCTAGGTGTTGTTTTGACCTTATACTTAGTGATTATTGCTGTAGCATGACTTGTTCCAAACAATTGAGATTGCTTAGTGTGCCTTGAGAGAATCATGTGTTGTTTTAGCATACAAAACCATAGTATTGTGGTATTCTCCTTTAATTCTTTGTTTGGATTGACTTGGCACATGCTCACACCATGTTATGACTATGAACAAGTCACCATAACCTCTATGATCATTTAGTCCTTGACTTTTAGTACCACCCTATGCTATGATTAGTAATGTTTTGTCGCTCTGCATGATTATGGCCATTATTGCTCTCTTAGTTGGTTGCTCCCAGTCTTTTGCTAGCCTCCACTTGTATGAGTAAGCTCTACTCATGCTTCCAACTCCCTAGAAACCAAGTTATTCAAAAGTTTCCACTATAAATTCATATGCATGGTGTGTTACACCATTCCAAGTATATTCTTGTTTTCATCTATCTTCCAATTAAAAAAAATATGTTGCTATGTGAAAACTTAGTGATTAAAGCTCTCACGAACTTGATGGCACACTTTATATTTCTTGCCCCTAATAACCTTGAACCATTGTGTCATCTATGTTGTATATGATTGCACTTATACGTTGGAATTAGCAGAACCATGTTGTCATGGGGAAAGTTTTCAACATTGCACTTGTACTTTGTACACAGTTGATATCATGCTCTTTTGTCTATGGATGTCGCCGGTGTGAAATAAAAAGGAAGCTTGTAAGTCCACGGAGTTATGTATTTTGTGTTAGAGAAATGCCTGGGCCGCTAGCCTAAGCCATGCCTAATCATGGTGGAAACTTGCAGCATCACCATAATGAGAAATCTGTGAAGCATCCTCAATAAAAAGCTATTCACATAGTAAATAAAAATATCGCTAAGATGCTCATTGTCTGCTTGCCTTGTCATTTTGGTTATGGGATAGCTCATGTACCATGTGCAAGGGGTACCTCATTGATAGTTCTCTATGATACACATGTACTTACTATGACAAGAACTTACAGGTGACTAAAGTTGAGTAGCATGTGGTGCGGCCCTCGTATTCAAGGGACATGAGATTTCCAACTTATACTTTGTCAAGCATATACTTCATAGTTTGTTCACTTTAACCTTAATCACTTCAAGATGCTTATGATAGGGGCAATGAGGGCTGAAAGCTAACAAGTACCATAATTTTTGGAAGCTCTTTTTGAAACTTGAAATCCCTGCTTCCCTTTATGAAGGGCCTTTCTTCCACTATTATACTGAGTCTCCACCTTCTACCTTTAGGCACCAGTTAAGAGAGCATAGTTGTCATTCTTAGTTCTATGTGCATTGTCCCAAAACTTATTGATTGATGCATATTGTTGATATTGCTTATTCTTTGCTATTTGTATCTAGTCACTCTTATGAACTTTGAAGGTGTCCTTTGCATATATTTGCTACTCTATGAGGGACAAGCTGGATGCCACCCTGGGCCGCGCCTGGGCAGGGTGTGGGATCCTGGCCACCCTCCTGCCTTGCCTCTTCGCCTATAAGAAGCCCCCAATGCCTAAACCCTAAGTACCCGATCAATATTCCACGAAACCGTCTGTAGCCGCTGCCACCATCGTCCCTAGATCGGGGGATCTGAAGCTCTTCCCGACACCCTGCCGGAGGGGAGATCATCCTGGAGGCCTTCTTCTTCATCATGCCAGCCTCCGGTATGAAGCGTGAGTAGTTCCACCTTGGACTACGGGTCCATGTAGTAGCTAGATGGTTGTATCTCCTCCTTTGTGCTTTCATGTCTAGATCTTGTGAGCTCCGTTCATGATTAAGATCTCATCTATTTGTAATCATGCATGTTGTGTATGTGGGGATCCGATGGATATTGAGATTACTATGTCAGATTGATTAATGGTTTTGTCTTATTGATTCTATCATGTTTGTGTTGTTTGTGATCTTGCATGCTTTCCGTTGTTAGTAGCTATCTTGGCCAAGCAATTTCTAGTGACTCCAAGAGGGGGTATTTATGCTCTATAGTGGGTTCATGCCTCTATTTAATCAGGGGAAGTGACAGAAATCTCTAAGGTTGTAGATGTGATGTTGCCACTAGGGAGAAAACAACGGTCTCTTGTTTATGAAACAAGTGGACTGTTTACCTTACACACTTTGCTTAAAGTAGTTGTATGTTGCTTGTAACTTAACACTGGAGGGCGTTCGGATGATAACCCAAAGGTGGACTTCTAGTCATAGATGCAGTTGGATGGCGGTCTATGTATCTTATTGTATTGCCCAATGGAATCTCATAGGATCTTTATGTCTAGTATTGCATTGTTATGCCTTGCTCAGTCCTGTCAATTGCCCTGCTGTAATTTGTTTACCCAACATGCCATGTTTGTTTATCTAAGGAGAACACCTCTAGTGAATTATGGACCCCGGTCCAATCTTTACCATTGATACATCTTCCACTGTTACTGTTTACTTGCTGCAAACCTCTTTCACCTTCCACACCATACAGTTAATCCTTTGTTACAAAAATCGGTGAGATTGACAACCTCACTGTTAGTTGGGGCAAAGTCTTGAGTTTGTGTTGTGCAGGTTTCCACGTTGCTTGCAACACCTTTGAGACGTTTCCTACCTCCTACTGGTTCGTTAACCTCGGTTTCTTACTGAGGGAAGACTTGCTGTTGTGCTGCATCATACCTTGCTCTTGGGGTTTCCCGACGAAGCGCTCCCAAGTTGACGCAGGGCCATCAAAGAACAATGTATGTATATTTATTATTCGATAAAGTTTATTTTTCTATTACAATTGTTTTTGTAATGTAATATTTTATTCTATTTGCTTTATTGTTACTGAATAGAGACAAGAATAAGAAATACCCTTACTTATATAAATTCTTTTATTTATTTTAAAGGACAATGAAATATTTGTATTCATCTTATATTTAAGAATTCTTTTGTATTACATTACTGTAATACCTTTATTATAAGGAGCTATGTAATATACATTCATATTATAATAAATAATACCTTTTATTCCCTTATTTCAATTCCTTTTCCACTTACATTTTAAATGTTCATTTGTTGTATGATTAAATATTTTTGTATTTCAATTTACTTTATTGTTTATATATATTCTTTTCTTAACATTGGAATATTCCAAAGTATTCAAATTTGAATTTCAATTATTAATTTCAAATATGAATTGAATTGTTTCCTAGGACACACAAATATAGTAGAGGTCATGTCAAAATCTATAACACTTGCACTGACGTTTTCATCAGAACAAGAGAGATCTCGATCCCTCTACAGCTCTTTGCGTTTTGCGCGAAAATTCCCCAGATTTTTTTATGCATGAATACAATGCACACACATGTGGCCCTACTATTTCTAGGTGATAATACTGGGATGTTACAGTGGCATTGGTTACTCTAAAACTATTAGTTGAGGCTCATGGATCAAGAGTGAGATTTTTCCTTCTATATGATGGAGAAATATATTCTAGGCCTCTCGGTGATATCACATCAACACCGCTTACAAGCATGTGATTAGGTCACAAGGATGTCATATCACGGAATGAGTAAAGAGTATTTTTCGGCAACGATATCGAACTAGGTATAGTTGATACCAATACCAATGATCATATTTCAAACAAGTAAAATATCGCAAGACAAAAGGAATTGGTTACGACGTTAATGGTGAAGGGAATATGCCCTGAGAGGAAATAATAAATTGTTTATTATGTGTATTCCAAGTATATGATAGATGTTTATTTTGCATGCTATAATTGTATTAATACGGAAACATTAATACATGTGTGTTTAATAAACAAACAGAAAGTTCCTAGTTATGCCTCTCTCATAAACTAGCTCGTTGATTAACAAGATGATCAAGGTTTCCTGATCATGGACATTGGATGTTGTTAATAACGGGATCACAACATTAGTGTAATGGTGTGATGAACATTCATCCGAAGTATAGCATTACGATCAAAGTCATTGAGTTTATATTGCTATAACAACTTACGAAGTGATCCTAATCCTTAGACCATGAGATCATGTCAATCACTAACACCGGAAGAGTTTCTTGATAATATCAAATGTCACACCGTAATGTGGTGATTATAAAGATGGATTCAGAACTAATAAAGTGTTATGTTGAGGCTCATGGATCGAGAGTGGAATTTGTTCATCCCAATGACGGATAGATATACTCTGGGCCCTCTCGGTGATATCGCATTGATTAGCTTGCAAGCAAGTGATTTGATCACTAGAATGTTATATCACGAGAACGAAAAGAGTGCATGTCGATGTGAGATAAAACTAGGTATGGAGATACGGATGATCGAATCTCGGACATGTAATATATCGTGAAACAAAGGGATTAAGATACTAGCGTAAAAGGTTCCGACGATCACAAGAAAGTCATCGTTGAATGTGTGGGAGTCGGTATGGGTCTCCAGATCCCGCTTCGATTATTGATCCGAGAGGGTCTCGATCATGTCCGCATTATTCACGAACCGTAGGGTGACACACTTAAGAGACACCGACATCCAATTGGAGCAAAAGTTTCATGCGAAAGAATGAACAAGCGCGAATTTATTTCACTAGATACCAAAGCAGGTTTTGGTGAAATTGCATAAAGTGGTTATGCATGTGAAATAGAATTCTAGCAAGGGGTTATTTGTGAATGTTTGTCATTAAAGTAATTGACAAAATTCTTAATAAAATAAAAGAGTTTTATTTAATGAGAGTTTGCATTAAATTTGGTGGAAATTTAATGTCAAGTTTGAGTGGGATTTTGAGTGGAGGCATATGAATGGATTTTTGTGAGTGGAGTGTCCACCCACATGAAGATGGGAGGGCAAGGGGGCAGCCCCATGCGCCGGCCACCCCCTTGGGGTTCCCCCCTCCTCCTATAAAAGTAGCCCCTCCTCTCACTTCTCACTCACACCTCCTCATGAAGGATCTCTCTCCCCCTCTAGAATTTATCCCCCATGGTCTCGGACTAGCTATTCAGCAAGAAAGAGTTGTGCTTCCGCTGCATCGGCAAGAAAGAGTTGTGCTTCCGCTGCATCTCTGGAGCGAGGAGGCGGAGGTTGCTCGGTTCCTCGAATGTGTGTGTGAGCACGGATGCGCTGCTGATTTGCGGCGCTATGACTTCCTCTCGATCTTGAGATCGGCAAGAGATCGTCTACATCAACCACGAGTTGAACTCGTTAAGCTTTGTCGGTCTTCAAGGGTATGTTCTCTACGGATATACATCTGCCCGTTGTTTGTATCTAATAGATAGATCTTGGTACATAGTTCACATCGTAGGAAATTTTTTGTTTTATATGTTGCGAACCCTACAGTGGTATCAGAGCCGGATCTATCCGTAGATGCTTTACACGGGTAGTACACATATGAGTATGTGGGCGATGATGATCATGTTGTTGCTCCTTTGTTGTAATTTTGGATATTGGTGGCATAGTGGGATGAAGCGGCTCGGACAAACTTTACATGTCCTCGCACATGAGACCTGTTCCACGCTTGACATGCAACTAGTTTGCATAAGTGGCTAGCGGGTGTCTATCTCTCCTACTATAGTCAATATCTATTTTGCGACGAGTTGTCAATAATTTGGTTATCCTCGTTGTGGTTCATGTTCGTAGGTAAGAACGGTTCTATCTCGAAAGCCCTAAGCCACGTAAAACTTGCAATGGATAAATTAGAGGCGTCCAGTTTAGATTATTGCTGGGCTAGTGTTATGATATGGTGATGTTGTAAGTAGAAGTATGAGATGATACTCTTACAACACACATAGCGTGTAAACTCCATAGACCTTGGATTTACACATATAGGTATTATAGTGATCATACAACGATGCACATGATAGAGATCATCTGCGGGAACCATAACATATCACTAATAAACATGTGATGTTTGATAGCATCTTATATTGCTTGTTTAGCACTTTGTTAGCATAATAAGATGATCCCTCATTTAAATATCAAGATAAGAATGTGTTCTTCCTTTAGTATGCACCGATTATGTTTCGTCGCTCCAAGACATCACGTGATGATCGGGTGTTCTTGGATCCACGACCATATTTCGGGTGTAAAACAGTTACACACGCGAATACTAAGGTCCTAACTTGGCGAGCATAGCATGTACAGACATGGCCTCGGAACACGGACCGAAAGGTTAAGCATGAGTCATATAGTTGATATGATGCCCATTTGATGCTCGCCTTTGAAGCTATACTGACTCACGTGATGATCGGACTTGGTATAGTGGATTTGGTTCATGTAATCACCAAAAAGGCACGAGGGATGTCGTTTTTGAGTGGGAGTTTATTCTTAATATGGATTAGTTGAACTCAATCTATCATACACTTAGTCTAAACTTTACAAATTCTATTGTAGATGGCACCACCTGCTTTTAATTTCAATGTGTTCATGGAGAAAGAGAAACTAGCAACGAACGGTAACAACTTTACCGAATGGGCCATGAATTTGAGGATTCTCCTCTCTGCTGCACAAAATCAATATGTGCTAGAAGCGCCACTAGGCCCCCCACCTTTTGAGGATGCCCCTGACGAGGAGAAGAATGTCTATCAGACTCGTCAGGAGGATCACAACTTAGTTCATTGCGGCATATTGTATGGGCTAGAGCCGGAACTTCGAAAGCGTTTCGAAAACGGCAATGCATTTGATACAATGGGTGAGTTGAAAATGATTTTCGACACACATGCTGTTGTAGAGAGCTACAACGCTCGTAAAAGTTCTTTAGTGCATGATGGAAGAGCATAGCTGCTAGTGAGCATGTACTCAAGATGTCGATTCTGGATAAGCTTGTGTCCTTGGGAATAACGATTCCCATTGACTTAGGCATCCATCATGTTCTGCAGTCTCTGCCACCTAGCTATAAGAGCTTTGTGATAAACTATAATATGCAAGGCATGAAGAAGTCTCTCCCTGAGCTTCTGTCAATGCTTAAAACTGCAGAAGTGGAGATAAAAAAGGAACATCAAGTGTTGATGATCAATAGGAACATTGGTTTCAAGAAAGACAAGAAGGGAAAACAGAAGGGAAGTAAGGGCGGCAAGCCTGTTGCCGTGCCTGAAAAGAAACCCCGAGTTGGACCTAAGTCTGATACTGAGTGCTACTATTGTAAGGGGATGCCATCGAAGCATAATCGCCCCAAGTATTTGGCAGACAAGAAGACCGGCAAGGCAAACAAAGGTATATATGATATACATGTTATTGATGTGTACTTGACTAGTGCTCGCAGTAGCACCTGGGTATTTGATACTGGTTCAGTTGCTAATATTTGTAACTCGAATCAGGGGTTGCGGAACAAGCGACCGCTAGCAAGGGGTGAGGTCAAGATGCGTGTCGGCAATGGATCAAGCGTTGATATGATCGCCATCGGAATGCTGCCTCTCCATTTGCCGCCGGGATTAGTTATAAACTTGAATAATAGTTATATGGTGCTTGCACTAAGCATGAACATTGTATATGGATCGTGTTTGATGCGAAGTGGTTATTCATTTAAATCCGAGAACAATGGTTGTTCCATTTATATGAATGAAATCTTTTATGGTCATGCACCGATGATGAATGGTTTATTTCTATTAGATCTCGATGATAATGTTACACATATTCATAATGTTGATGCTAAAAGGATTAAACTTAATGATGATATATCCGCATATATGTGGCACTGCCGTCTAGGTCATATTGGTGTTAAACGCATGAAGAAGCTCCATTCGGATGGACTTTTGGAATCACTTGATTTTGAATCATTTGATACATGTGAGCCATGCCTTATGGGCAACATGACTAGAACGCCGTTTTTCGGTTCAATGGAACGGGCGACAGATTTATTGGAAATCATACATTCTAATGTATGTGGTCCAATGAGTGTGTCGGCGCGAGGTGGATATCGTTATTTTGTTACTTTCACGGATGATTTGAGTAGGTATGGTTATACCTACTTGATGAAACACAAGTCTGAAACCTTTGAAAAGTTCAAGGAATTTCAGAATGAAGTGGAAAATCATCGTAATAGAAAGATAAAATTTCTACGGTCCGACCGTGGAGGTGATTATCTAAGTTACGAGTTTAGAACTCACATGAAAGAGTGTGGAATTGTTTCACAACTCACGCCTGCCGGAACACCACAGCGAAATGGTGTGTCGGAACGTCGTAATCGTACTTTATTAGATATGGTTAGATCTATGATGTCTCTGACGGACTTGCCATTGTCATTTTGGGGTTATGCACTAGAAACTGCTGCATTCACTTTAAATCGGGCACCATCTAAATCCGTTGAAAAGACACCATATGAATTGTGGTTTGGAAACAAACCTAAGCTGTCATTTCTTAAAGTTTGGGTATGCGATGTTTATGTGAAGAAACTTCAACCGGATAAACTCGAACCCAAAGCGGAAAAATGCGTCTTCATAGGTTACCCTAAGGAAACTATTGGGTATTCCTTCTATAACAGATCCGAGGGAAAGGTTTTTGTTGCCAAGAATGGATCCTTTCTAGAGAAAGAGTTTCTCGCAAAAGGTGTGAGTAGTCGGAAGGTAGAACTCGAAGAGGTTATTGGACCTTTTCTTCAAAGTATGGCGAGTAGCGCAGCGCCGGAAGTTGTTCCGGAGTTGGCTTCACCTGTTGAAGAAGGAACTAATGATAATGATCATGAAACTCTGAAAGAGACTACTACCGAACCTCGCAGGTCAAGCAGGACGCGTGCAACTCCTGAGCTGTACGGAAATCCTGTCATGAATTTCATGGTTGATGAAAATGATGACCCTGCGACGTATGAAGAAGCGATGATGAGCCCGGATTCCAACAAATGGTTAGATTCCATGAAATCCGAGATAGAATCCATGTATGAAAATCAAGTATGGAACTTGGTGGAATTACCTCACGACCGAAAGGCCGTGGAGAACAAATGGATTTTCAAAAGGAAAACTGATGCTGATGGTAATGTGATCGTCTATAAATCTCGACTTGTCGCAAAGGGGTTTCGACAAATTCAAGGAGTTGACTACGATGAGACATTCTCTCCCGTAGCGATGCTAAATTTAGTTAGGATTATGTTAGCAATTGCTGCATATTTCAATTATGAGATATGGCAGATGGATGTCAAAACCGCGTTTCTCAATGGTAATATTGAAGAAGAGTTGTATATGATACAACCAAAGGGTTTTGTCGATCCTAAGGATGCTAACAAGGTGTGCAAGCTTCAGCGATCCTGTTAAACCCCTCCTTTATAAAGGATAGGATCCCTGTGATTGCAATGCTAGTCCCTGGATCATTGCTAGCATCCACAGTTTAAGATGAAGTACACAGATACAAAGGTCGTTTATTACATTCATTCCAGAGATAAAACATAGTCTTTTACAACTCAGGGCCATAGGCCTAATACAAGAGTTTTAAGGAATAAGTAAATAAACACAAGTCTTCATCTTCATGTGCCACAGGCAAGCATGTTGAGTGTAGACTCATGACTCCTACTCATCATCGGAGTAACCTGCAACATCACAAGTTACGACCACGGAGGTCAATACTTTGGAATAGTATTGGCAAGTGATACCTTAATATATTTTAAGTGGTCTATAGTTCTATATGCATTTGGCTAGTGTAGCTTGGCTTGCTTTGCTCAAAATTAAGTTTTACTTATTAGTTGAAATTGCTAAGTTTTCTTTGTCAAAACATTCCCAAGGAAACCATCAATAGATATTGAGGTCCTTCACCCTTGTTCACCCACAAGTTTTTAGTTTAGAAGTTGGAGTGATGAGATTCTTGTGGCTTCCATGTCTTGATGCTCAAGTGTCCATTTCCTTGGACAAGGCTAAGTACTTAGGTTTTCCATCTGCAGAGGTTGTGCACTTTCCCCACCAGACTTGGTTTCCCAAGACAGGACCTTTCAGAAGCTTTTCCTTAGTCAAAATGGGACGCTCCAACCTATCAACCCAACTACCACCCTCTGTCCAAATTGACTAAGTTCTAGCAACCTATATGATCATGGCGAGCCCATATTGCCAAGTGGTTGCCTTAGCTTTCTCAACATTTGGCCTCCAAATCCCTTTGTGCTGGGTGGCATACCACAAGTGAGATACACAACCCAAGTCCATGGCCTTGTGTAACCACTCAACATAACCCAATCAATCCATTCCACCCGGAGGTTTATTTGACTTAGTTGTTTTATTAAGAAAATATAAGTCTCTTGACTTAGAATATTTTTATCATAAACCATATAGATGTTCACCACCCTTGTTTGCTAAGTAGCTAGGCTAAGCAGAATATGATAACTTAACTTAGGAAAGTTTTTCCCTAGCAATTCTACTATTTCACTCTACATAGGATTTCCCATCTTAGCACTAGGCAAAAACATCATGCCATAATTTAGCCAAAATATCTAATGCTAGTACAAAAATTAGGATAGGAATATTCATGAAAATATCACTTGCCTTGGTAGTGTGGGGAGTAGCACTCTTCACAATCACAATCACAATCAAAATCTACACAAGAAATCAAACACACAATTACACACATTTAACACAATCAAAATTATATGAATGCATGCATGCAAAAATCTACCATGTGTTAAATTTTGAAAAATTCTACCAAGTGTGTGCTCATGACTACTGAAGTATAACAGGTCATAAGTTTGATCAATAAACTTTATTTGTCCATAACAAAATTTTATAAAGACATTTTTATATCCAAAATAGCCCTAAACTTGTTCCACAAATAAAACATTTTTAACTGTTACTATATGCTAAACCAAAGGTATATTCTGATAGGCCTTGTCTTGCTGAATTCAACGATATAAAGTTTGCAAAAATCCAACGTGTCGTTTGAAAGATACAAGCATTTGAAATTTGAATCTAATTGATTTGAAATCTGTTTTATTATAAACTCGCCACGCAGCGTCGCTGTGATTGGCGCGTCGCCCGGTTGGATCACGCTTTGCAGCCGCAGGATTTTAAACAGATCGTCGCACCGGATCGCGTCGCCGGGATTAAGTGAGTCTATCCTGGCGCTGGATCAAGATCCAAGCGGCGTCGAAACAGCGACCATGCTCTGGCGGCGTTGGCTGGCGGCGGCTCGTCTGTCTGGCGGTGCGGCGTTCTACCATTCCAGATGCAAGGATGTGCTTACCAGATCCGCTGGCGTCTTTGGAACTCGGCGTGGTACTCGTTCGCGAAGGGTGCTCGGAGATGGGCTCTGACCTCGTCGGAGTTTTAAATGCAGTGTCGGCGAGGTTGTCGGAGTTCTTGCCGATGTTCTGCGTCGCTGAGCACGAATCAATGGGTTTAGAGGATGCGCAACAACTACGAACATGCTCGGGTGAATAAGAAAGCGCTCGAAACTTCTGGAATTGCTCGCCGGAGTTCGCGAAAATGTCATTCTGGTCGTTGTCGTCGTTGGCGTGGTTCCTCGTCGTAGGCCAAAATAAGGACACCGTCGAGATCGCATCGATGATGAGGATGCTATGCGTGTCAACCAGGGCAAGGGGTGGTGGTTACTTACGGAGAGGGGTTGCGGAGTTCGTGAAGAAGATGGTGGCGGCGATCGTCGGCGTTACAACGCTAGGGTCATGCGAAGACAAGCGGCGAGTGTCGGAAGATGCGTGAGTTCACCGAGTAAGATAGGGTGAATGGGAGGGAACTCGAAGCTCACCGGAATTGATCCGGAGGGTTCATCGTGGCGACTTCATGAGGTTTGGGGGCAGGGGGCGTGAGTGTGCGATTGACTGGGGAAAATGACCGTGGGGTGATGGGGATCTTATAGCACGAGAGTCGACAAGAAACTGCGTTTAAATGGCCCAATTAAGCGCGCCATCACCGGCCATCATCGCTCTGCGACGTGGTCGCGGGCGGAAGTTGGGGAAGACGATGCCGGTAGATAGGGCCGCTCGTCGGTAACGCGCTAAGTGAATGTGGGTCCGTCATCGTGACTCGGTCGTCGTCCGTAGCGTGAGAGGAGGAAAAGAAATGCCGGGTGGGCTTCTTTGGCTGGATTGGTTCTTTGGGCGGATCCACGCGCATGGCCTTTTCCATTTCTTTGCCCTTTTCTTTTTCTGTTTCCTATTTTCTGAATTGATTTTGATATGAATTCATATCCTTTTGAAAACAAATTGACTTGGGAATTTTTGTAGGGTTTTGTCGATTCATAACAGTCACAAAACTAGATGGTTATATTGCAAAGCTTGGTCCAGCTTGGTTTTAATAACAAATAGGAGTTGTTCCTGTTTGAAAACATTTGAAATGGGTTTTAGAATTTATTCCTAAATTGGAAATCTTTGGGGTTTAAAATTTCTCCTATTCTTTTCATTAATGAAGGCAAGCATTGAAGTATTTTAAACATTCAATTATTAACAGGATGATGTTAAATTGGGACAATATGCCCACATGAATTCATAACTCATATCCCACTCCTAAATGATTTTTGTGAAAAACCCTAAATGCATGAATGATGCAAAGTGGTATGAATGAGTTTAAAATTATGATTTTTGGGATGTTACAGATCCATCTATGGATTGAAGCAAGCATCACGAAGTTGGAATCTCCGCTTTGATGAGGTGATCAAAGAGTTTGGATTTGTCCAAACTTATGGAGAAGCTTGTATTTACAAGAAAGTGAGTGGGAGCAATGTGGCATTTCTGATATTATATGTGGATGACATATTATTGATCGGAAATGATATAGATCTTTTAAACAGTGTTAAAAGTTATCTAAACAGCAAATTTTCAATGAAGGACCTAGGTGAAGCATCATACATATTAGGCATAAAGATCTATAGAGATAGATCTAGGCGCCTAATAGGGCTATCGCAAAGTACATACCTTGATAAGATTTTAAAGAAGTTTAAAATGGACGGAAGTAAGAAGGGGTTCTTACCTATGTTGCAAGGCAAGACATTGAGTAAGACTCCAAGTCCGCTTCAGCGGAAGAAAGAGAGATAATGGACAAAGTCCCCTATGCTTCAGCCATAGGCTCTATAATGTACGCCATGCTATGTACAAGACCGGATGTTGCACATGCTATTAGTTTGACTAGTAGGTACCAATTGGATCCGTGTTCTAACATGGATAGCGGTCAAGAATATCCTTAAGTACTTACGAAGAACTAAGGATATGTTTCTTGTATCTGAGGTGAAGAAGAGCTCTCGCTAAGTGTTATGTTGACGCTTAGATTTGACACCGATCCGGATGACTCTAAGTCTCAATCCGATCGTATTTCTCATGAATGGCGGGCGGTTAGTTGGAGGAGCAAACAACCTGTGGTAGCGGGATCAACAACGAGGCGAATATGTTCTTTGCTTGAGCGGCTCGAGAAGCGATTTGGATGAAGGAGTTCATATCCGAACTAGGAGTGGTTGCAAACGCGTTGGAACCAATGGTGATCTATTGTGACAACAATGGTGCCATTGCCAATGCCAAAGAGCCAAGGTCTCACAAGCATTCCAAGCATATTAAGCGCCGGTTTCACTCCATCCGCGAGCATGTCAAGGATGGAGATATATAGATTTGTAAAGTACATACGGATCTCAATGTAGCAGATCCGTTGACTAAAACTCTCCCTAGAGCAAAACATGATCAACACCAGAACTCAATGGGTGTTAGATTTATCACTATGTAACTAGATTATTGTCTCTAGTGCAAGTGGGAGGCAAGGAATATGCCCTGAGAGGCAATAATAAAGTGTTTATTATGTGTATTCCAAGTATATGATAGATGTTTATTTTGCATGCTATAATTGTATTAATACGGAAACATTAATACATGTGTGTTTAATAAACAAATAGAAAGTTCCTAGTTATGCCTCTCTCATAAACTAGCTCGTTGATTAACAAGATGATCAAGGATTCCTGATCATGGACATTGGATGTTGTTAATAACGGGATCACAACATTAGTGTAATGGTGTGATGAACATTCATCCGAAGTATAGCATTACGATCAAAGTCATTGAGTTTATATTGATATAACAACTTACGAAGTGATCCTAATCCTTAGACCATGAGATCATGTCAATCACTAATACCAGAAGAGTTTCTTGATAACATCAAATGTCACACCGTAACAGGGTGATTATAAAGATGGATTCAGAACTAATAAAGTGTTATGTTGAGGCTCATGGATCGAGAGTGGAATTTGTTCATCCCGATGACAGATAGATATACTCTGGGCCCTCTCGGTGATATCACATGGATTAGCTTGCAAGCAAGTGATTTGATCACTAGAATGTTATATCACGGGAATGAGAAAAGAGTGCATGTCAGTAACGAGATCAAACTAGGTATGGAGATACCGATGATCGAATCTCGGACATGTAATATATCGTGAAACAATGGGATTAAGATACTAGCGTAAAAGGTTCCGACGATCACAAGAAAGTCATCGTTGAATGTGTGGGAGTCAGTATGGGTCTCCAGATCCCGCTTCTGATTATTGATCCGAGAGGGGTCTCGATCATGTCCGCATTATTCACGAACCGTAGGGTGACACACTTAAGAGACACCGACATCCAATTGGAGCAAAAGTTTCATGCCGAAAGAATGAACAAGCGCAGGAATTTATTTCACTAGATACCGAAACAGGTTTTCGGGTGAAATTGCATAGTGGTTATGCATGTGAAATAGAATTCTAGCAAGGGGTTATTTGTGAATGTTTGTCATTAAAGTAATTGACAAAATTCTGGATAAAATAAAAGAGTTTTATTTAATGAGAGTTTGCATTAAATTTGATGGAAATTTAATGGCAAGTTTGAGTGGGATTTTGAGTGGAGGCATATGAATGGATTTTTGTGAGTGGAGTGTCCACCCACATGAAGAGGGGAGGGCAAGGGGGCAGCCCCATGCGCCGGCCACCCCTTGGGGTTCCCCCTCCTCCTATAAAAGGAGCCCCTCCTCTCACTTCTCACTCACACCTCCTCGTGAAGGATCTCTCTCCCCCTCTAGAATTTATCCCCCATGGTCTCGGACTAGCGAAATACATGTTCCCGGTGGCTATTCGGCAAGAAAGAGTTGTGCTTCCTGCATCATGCGAGGAGGCGAGGCGGAGGTTGCTCAGTTCCTCGAGCGTGTGCGAAAGCGGATGCGCTGCTGATTTGCGGCGCTAGGACTTCCTCTCGATCTTGAGATCGGCAAGAGATCGTCTACATCAACCACGAGTTGAACTCGTTAAGCTTTGTCGGTCTTCAAGGGTATGTTCTCTACGGATATACATTCGCCCGTTGTTTGTATCTAATAGATAGATCTTGGTATATAGTTCACATCGTAGAATTTTTTTTGTTTTCTATGCTGCGAACCCTACAAATGGTTCACACCATCACAAGATTCATCGTTGAATGTGTGGGAGTCATTACTAATCTCTAGATCCTGCTATTGACTATTGATCGGAGAGACGTCTTGATCATGTGTACATTATTCATGAACCGTAGGGTAACACACTTAAGCTGCTTCGATGCTTTATAGTAGATACAGAATATCAAAGAAAAGTTTGGGAAGCATCAGAATTGTTTCGGGGGATATCTGAATAGTTTAGGGAGGTATATGTTAATGTTTGTTAATTAATGGAATTGACAAATATTAAAATAAAGAAATAAAAATGTTTATTTATTTATTTCAAGAGAGAACCCTTTGGTTTTTTAAGTGGACAGTCCACCCATTGAATGAAAGGGTGATTGGAGGTGAGTGGGAGATCCACTCATGACGAGAGGAAGAGGCGGGGCACCCATGGGGGCCGACACACCCCTAGGGGCTGCCCACCCCTCCTCTCTATACATAGAGCGGTGGAAGCTCCCTCTCCTCCACACACTAGCCCCTCTCCCCCTCTTCCTGTTGTTCCACCTCTCGGGCTCTGGCTTGGTGAAGCCCCGCCCAACAGTTTTCTCCATCCCCACCACCACGTCGTCTTGCTATTGGACATTCCTGGTCGATCTACTACTTCTGCTACCCTGCTGTATCGAGGAAATGGAGGTCGTCGTCGAACCGTACGTGTGACCGAGTGAGGAAGCGCTGCCGGATTGCAGCGCTCGCCTTCGCGATTTTGATATTGACAAGTGTTTGTCTACATCATCCACGAGATTTGATCTTATTAAAACTTCTGTTCTTTGTGGGTGATTTTTTCTAGATGATGTTCTACCCATTGCATGCCTCTTCTAGATTAGATCTTGGCCCCTTTGTTGTTCATACCGTATTTTTTTTTTGTTTTCTATGCTGCGAACCCTTCAACGATCATGTTACTCCATCTAATGCACACATTCCCCCCCCCACACTCCCTCAAATACAAGTTTAATTAGAGCTATCACTTAAGACAGGGTACATGATATGCATCTATCAGTACATCTTACACATAATAAAATTCCAATCTCAAATATCATCTCATAAAATAAAGATTCACCACATAAAAATTATATATATGACCATAATCATGTAAAGCAGCTCATATGGTTATATACAATGATATCATACGAGAGAGAGGTCAAGCTACTACCAAAAACCCATAGTACAGAGGTGGACCACTCCCTCTTAATCATGGAGATGATGTTGGATAGGGTTGAGATCCCATCGGGGATGGCTCCGGCGGCAGTTCCCCTCCAATCTTTGCTAGTTCTAGATCTGTTTCGTGGTTTCCTGTTTTTGCTCCGCCTCATATGGGATCGTGCCAGGGGACCATTTTATAGGCGTTTTTATACCAAAACACAAAGTTAGGGTTGAAGACGGACAAATGCATACGCTTGAGGAGGGAAAGGGACTAGGTGGTGCGGTGCCTCCCTAAGTCGCGCCACATGGTATCTTTTGGGCCTCATGGCTCCCCTATGATGGTCCAAGTGCTCCAGGTCTTCTTCTCCGTGAAAAATAATCCTTGAAAAATCCTAGGTCCCTGGAAGTTAAAAGATACACATAAAAGGGTTTTGTCCTACAGAGTTATAAACCAAATAAAGGGGATCATTGGTAAATCTCCATTAGTCAATGTAAAATATAGATATAACATTGTATATGATGAAAATATGTTAGAACATGTGACAATAAACTACAAAGTTTAGCTAAAAAGACGAAGTTCATGTATACATTTTACATGCATCATCGACACACATGCATGCGCTCCTGCCGCCGCTGCTAAACAGTTCCCATAACAGTCATCGACGCCTCCCACGCATGCGGAATTCCAGAGAGACATGGGATCCATAGAAGGTCAGGGAGAGTGATTCCACGACAATGATGCGGGCTTGACATGGCCCCGACTCCGGCGGCTCGTCTGGTTCCTGAGCGCTGAAACCTCTTCACACCGCATATATGTACTTCTCTCCTCGAACACCTATTTCCATCCATAATCTCTTGCTAGCTAGCGCCGACAACAAATTTCTATGGTGTGTGCTTGATCGACAATTTTTGGGTGCATCGTAGACCAGAGCAGGAGATAGAGGCGTGTCCTTCCAGCCGGAGCGCTTGTGAATGTTGTAGAGAGAAAGTGGGCGGAAGCCGTGGCATAAGAAGGAGCCCCCATCGACCTCGCGGACTGTAGCTGGATGGCAAGCCTCATCCTTGGCTGCATCCGTGTCTTCGACGTGATGTCCATGTTTGTCGCCGAGATGCTAGCACCGTCTCCGATGCCTTGTTTGGATGCGTGGAGGCGCCCCTATCGCCCACCCCGAGATGCATGACGCCCGTCGCGTCCTCCACTCCATGCGCTCTGACCCACGACAGCAACCCGCGTCTTATCGTTCTGCTCCGCCGCCACTATCAAGTCCCTCAACCTCTCCTCCGAGCCTCGTCTATGCTTCTCCGAGCTCTAGTGCGAGACCTCGAGATGCTGCTCGCACAGGACCAGTACAACCGCTAAGCCCAACAAACCCGTGTTGGATCTAGCTAGAGAGAGAAACATGAGCAAGATGAAGAATAGTGAGCATAAAGAACATGTGGGCCCCACACCCACCTCCCCTCTTCCAAGTGTGATGCCAACTCAACTCTTACAATGGGTCCCACCGGTCAGGGTGGCTGTGAAAATGCTCTTAGAAGAGAATCCGCGTGACTTGTGACTCCATGCTCCAAAGTTAGTACTCCCTCCGGTCCGAATTACTGTTCGCAACCTGTATTTTACAAAAACAACCTCCCTCTTTTCCCGATCAAACCTAGGGTCCCGCTTCATCTTCCTCCGTGACATCCGCTTCCCCATGATGCTCCATCGCTCTCTTCCCCGTGCTGCTCCATCGCTCTTTTCCTCGTGCTGATCCACTGGCTCCCTCGCCCCCGCTTGCTCCGCCGCTACCTCGACTGCGCCACGGCTCAGCTCCCTCCTCCCGGTTCACTCCCCCGCGGACGTCACATCCGTAACGACGCCGCTGCGCCAGGCAGTAAAAACCGGCTCTTGGGGCCGGCGGCAACACAGAAGGAAGCGGCCTGCGGCTGCGCTCGGGGGATAAGCCACCACCAGCTGGGAAGGGTACCGGAAGGGGCCAACCGCTTCTTGTCGGGCTCATGGCCCGGTAACGCTGGCACTGCGCCTCCATGCCCTAACCTTTCGAGACCCCAGCCCGCGCTAGATCTCGCCGGGAAGCCCAAGGCCGTGAGCTTCATCTTGACCAGGTATTGCAATTTGCAAGAAACCCTAGGTTCCTGATTTGGGATTTGTAAGATGTTGCTAAGAGAAGTGCACTCAAGACAAGATAATCCTTTCAAGTAAAGGGGATAATATTCACTCAATTCAAATTGAATTAACTCATAGGTGTGAGTGCAATTTCAGAGATGTACCATGTTATATGTTTCATAAACTACAGTTGTACAGACTTGCTTAATCAAACTCTGGACCTTTTCAGATCGTGAGTTCAGTTTTAGAGATTTACCAATTTCAGAGTATTTTTTATCAGAGACTTGCTTAATTAGTCGTACTTCATCGTCATCAGTAGTCATACTCCATCACTGTCTATGAGAAACTTCATATGAAATATTATTCTTGTCATTATTGTAATTGGATTAGGAAGCATCAGTTTGAGACATCCATTTGAGCCTTAGAATTCAGAGATTTGTCTTCTGAAACTACTACTATAGGATAGGGTTCAGGCCATAGTGTAGATGAAGTTTGTTCCCTCTCTGAAATATATGAAGTTTGTTTCCTCTCTAAAATAGATGAACATTTTTGACTCTTTGATTGCACTCAAGTCTATATCTTGTGTACACTGTCATTTTTTAGTTTTAGTAACATATTTTTCTTGAGTTAGCTGCACATTATTTGTTTTAGTTTTGGCTAGTTTTTAATTACTGAAATCTGGCCATTTCCTCCCTCTCTATTTCCTTTTCATTTAGTTATAGTGTTACTAGGAATGTTTGCAAGGTTCCTTTGACATCAATTCATTGTAATAGTTGTCCAAATGTACATTGTACAAACCTAGTGTTCTGGACCAAAGATAAAAGTTTGTTAAAAACCCAGTGTTTTTTCAGAACTTTCAGACAAAATGGTGCACTGCAAAACTAAATGATTGATGTTTTCCCACAAGATGCCAATTTGACACACCATAGAAGATTTGAATGCCTTAGCCTTCTTATTTTTCTGTACTTACTTGATCAAAAAGAATAATTACAGTTCGTAAGGAAATTTTGACTAATGCCTTGACCTTCTTATTATTCTGTACTAATGCAATATAGCAAGATAAATGTCTGAATAGCAGCTTCAGTGGAACATTTTTTTTTCCGTGAAAACGCAAAAAGCTTTGCGTTTCGATACATTGATAGACAAAGGAGGTATAGTTTACAAGTCCATGAAAGGACCAACACCCGCACCATACAACTCAACCCAGGCTAGACTAAGGGAGTATCTGGCGCAACCCCCGGGCCCCGGCCTCCGCCCACAACTTGGCCTCAGCCCTGATCGTGTCGACTAGGGAGGGCACCTAGGGGTTCTCGTTGTTGAAGACGATCGCGTTCCTTTGCTTCCAAATCCATCACGCCGTGAGCATGATCACTGACGAGGTTCCTTTGCGCATCGGACGTGGGGTGGACTGCACCACCAACCCCCACCAGTCCGCGAAAGGGCCTTCATCAACCGGGGGCCCAACGGTCGATCTGATCCATGACAGGACCTCGTGCCAGATAGTCCGAGAAAACGGACACCCGGTGAGGATGTGTGACATGGTCTCCGTCGCCTGGTCGCAGAGCGCGCAGTATGGCCGATGGGGCAGGCCCCGACGCTCCAATCTCTCACCCGTCCAACATCTGTCTTGGCATGCAAGCCAGAGGAAGAACCTCACCCTAGGTGGCGCCCAGGATTTCCAATTCAGTGAAACATTTCAAACACCATAACCATTGATTCCATAAGAAGATGGTAGCAAGAGTACTAAAATACCTTGATATTGTATCAGACTTTACAAGAATATGTCTATAATATGCTGTCACATTAGTTAGTTTGGATGTTTTATGTCATGTTTACATCACCAAAATACTCTGTTGAATCCAATGTAACCCATACAGATTGCTCGGCCCCAACTACGGTCGCCTACTCCAAGAAGCAACTAACACAGCATGTTAGGTTCAAAACGAAATTAAAACAGGATTTGGTTATTATTTTCTGAACTTGTTGATTGTGGTTTAGAGATAAACCTTGTGTTATCTGAAGATTGTTCTTCTTATCTGAACTTGTCGATATGGTACAGCTGTTGCCTACTAACTGAGAATTATGGGATATGTATGCATCCCCTTATGTTGGTTTCTGAGTTCTAGCTTGGTTAGTTCATGCCGTAAGAATACAAGCGATCCGAACACGAGAGAACAATATGTAGATAACATTTCAATTGAAAAACATGTTAACACTTCATTGCTATGCGGCAATTTCTGAATTCCTATTTCCTATTTCAGGCTGAATATATATGGTCCTACTAAGTAGTGAACTCATTCTTGTTTTTTCTTGCAATTAGAACTTCCTGGATAATTGATGTCTTGAACTCCTGTCTAGAACTCCTTTGTTTGGGTTGCTATACTCATCCAAATCTTTTTAGTAAACTGAACTAAGGCCCAGTTCTTTTGGGGGCTTCTCCGAGAAGCCGCCCTCCCCCCAGCTTCCTGGGGAAGCCGGTCTAAAAAATTTGTGAGGCTTCCAAAATAGTTAAGGCTAAACAAATTTGGAAGCCCCGCAAATTTTTTGAACCGGTTTCCCCAGGAAGCTGGGGGTAGGGCAGCTTCTGGGAGAGGCCACCAAAAGAACTGGGCCTAATATGTCTACTTGCCTGTGGTTGCTGTTTTTGTCAGTTCAAATATTTGTCATTCAGCTAGCAGAAGCTTCTGCTAGCTCTGATTTTGATTTTTCAAACTTATGTGTCATTTGCAAGTCATTCCTGGTTATCTATTTCCTGTTTTAATTGTTCATTGCAGCTTTTGTTGTAAAACTTGTTTATTGTTTTCTTGGCACCTTCTGTTGTAAAACTTGTTCATTGTTGTAAAACTTGAGCAAAATCTGGAACTGCTCTTCTCTGCTGATCTTGATGGGGTGAACAGTGGACAGAGAGGTTGTGTTCTTCTCTTCTGCTGTTATTCTCTGCTGTTGATCTTGATCCACGGGGGGAGATCTGCTTCACTGTGCTCTCCGTGCTTCTTCCTATGCAACTCGGCGGCAATGGCGAGGATCCAAAACCGATGAGGTAGTCGGGCGATGAGGAGGCACCACGAAGGGTCGAGTGAAGTCGTCGGTGACGGAGCTCAACGACGAGGGCGCATGTCTGACGAGGACGCGTCGAGCCGCCGATGCTTATGCTGTGATGCGCCATAGGTGGCGGCGGTGGCCTGGCGTCGGCGCAGGTCGCTGGAGAACGGCTGTCTTGCCTGGGGATCTCACGGCCCTAGGTTCTGCCTCATCTGCCCTCGCAGACCTAGCGCAGGAGGATGGAGGCGCGGGAGCCCAACAATGGCGACCTGTTGCGGTTGGACGGAGGCGTGGGAGCCCGATGATGGCGATCTGGAGCGGGAGCACGGACACGGACGACGACCTGGTGCCGGAGGACAGACGCGGACGGAGACAAAGACAAGATCCAAATTTTAATTTTCAAATTGAAGGTCAAATTAGAAACGTTTTGAGTGTAATAGGGAGTTTTTGGCAAAATTAAATTTATACTGTGCTGCGAACGGTAATTCGGATCGGAGGGAGTACTAGTTTTTTTAAATATCAAAATAGGTACTCTCTGAAGGAGTAATAACTTAATAATCCTAGTCCTAGTTGTGGTTGTTTCATATAATTTACTCATTATGCGTCAGGCGAACGATAGATTGACTCGAGACTGGTCAGAACCCAAAGCTCCCCCACCTGCAGCCGGAGGACGTCGGTGCGGGACGACGAAGCCAGGCCGGCCGTCCGGATCGCGACAGCGCCGCCCGAACCGCCACACGCCGCCACCCACCGTCTGCAGCTGCTGCTCCCCCACGGGATCTCACGCCCCACCTAACCCACTCTTTCCGGTACTCACCGACGGGCCAGCCTCACCTGGCGTAAGGGCGTGTACAATGGTGTCCAATCAGCCGTCTAGAACAGGTGACAGCTAAGATTTTAGACGAGGTGGAGGGAATAGAAGGAAGAGAGAGAAACAACCCGTCTATAGAATTCTAGACGGTCTGTACGCTAAAAAATTCGGTTGCTACCGACTGCTTTTTTACCTTTGTATCGTGCGTGTGTCAGCAAAACTTCAACTGCCTTCAAATCATTGGACTATTTTAAATGTAGTACGTGATCGTGGGTTCCTATATATAGACACACAAAAGACGACCTGCTGTAGAAGGCATCTATAATACCGTCTATATATAACATGGACTAATATTACAGATGACTATTGTCTGAACTAATGAACATGCCCTAAACCACCTGCACTTACTCTTTTATTCCATATATACCCCACATAAATGGCCACTCAGGTCGTAGACCGTAATAATATCTACTACTCGTAGGGGCTAATACGCGCACATTTTATGTCAAATAATAAACTACGAATACGAATTAGTCTAATCCAGCTAATCTATCCATTGCTTCCATCCGAATAATCTTTGCTCCCTCCCCCCCTTCTCCTCCCCCTCCCGTCACGGCCCCGCGTCCCCCCCCCCCCCACCCCCCCCACCCAAGCAAGCTCCGATTCCCCGAGCCTAACCGAACCCAGGAGGCGCTCGCCTAGGCTAGGGTTCGGCTCCAGGACGCCCATGCGCCAGCGCCACGCATGGCGGTGAACTGCCTCTACGTCGCCGCCGCATCCACGGCGGCCAGCGCCGCCGCGTTGCAGTGGTGGGCGGCCTCCCTCCTCGACGCCCCGCCGGACGGGGATGTCGGCGGCGGGGACTGGCTAGAGACCGTGCTGCGCTCGCACGTGACCGTCGCGCTGCTAGCGAATCTGGCCGCGCACGTGTTCCTCGTCGTCGTCCTTGCTCTCAAGGTGATTGGTTAATCGGCTCTGCATAGGATTCTTTGTCATTTTTTGCGGGCGCTAGGCGGGTGCGATTGATGCTTCTATGGCCTCGAATGTGCGGATTTTGGCTTCTATCCGTGCGATGTGGGCGATTGATCAAGCTCCTGGAGGTGGGTTGTGGGTTCTGGTGACTAATTGCATTAGCTACCTGCGTGATGTTCGTGCTGCTTTTCGAGCTGCCATTTCGTTGGGGGTGATTTTTTTTCTTCCAGAAAACCTTGTCATTTGACCATTCGTCCTCATTTCATTTACCACATGGATGAATGCGGATAGTTGGTACTGGCCAATGTGCTGACTGGATGTTTTCTCCCAACCCAAGTGCTTGTTTCGCAATAATAACCTGAACGTATGCTACTAGTAAGAGTGGAAACGTTAGTGTCTGCTCGAGGCCAACACTCTCGAAATAGGTTCTCGGTCGTGGAATCTTCAGAGGGAAACAAGTCTAGAATATAAGATGATGGAGTAGCTCATTAGGAATGGCTTTCTTTCTAGAGAAAATTGAGCAACAGTTGCTGGAAAGATTTTCGTTAGCAGTTCGGTAGCGTCATGCTTCGAACTATCAAAAGACGTCCCATATGTGTTAAAATGGTGCTGCTGCTGCTTGATAACTTATAACCTGAATCTTACGATTCTTCTTTTGTATGTTATTTGAGATGATGTTTGATGCTCCTTTTTGATGTGTTGAGTATGTTGCTTACTGGCTTTGAGAGAGCAAGCACCGGATTAATTCTACAATATGCTTAGTTGAGTCTGCCCTCAAGATTCATTTGCTTGTGGGTTGTTTAGTCTTCATGTAAGCTCACGATACTAAATGCATCTCACTTTGTGGTAAGCTGATGATATTCATGGGACTTTCACACATTGGTGAAACAAACGGTTAAAGAGGGTATGATGGCTTGAGCGCTCTTTCAAATATGTGGTCTTAATCGCCAAACTGTTACATATTATAACATCTACTAAGCTTTAGCTATTTGCATGGGAGACTTGTCTGACTGACTCTTAGGACTTTCACAATAGTCGTCTCTTAGCATGTTATCATAGGTAAAATGCATATGTGAAACTAATAGTTAATGAGGTGAGAGATTGTTGGTGTATCTTAGCTAAGATATAACCATTGCATGGAGCCATAGGAAAAAAAGGATGGCCAGCCAAATACCATGCATGCATGTCACCAAAATCATTAAATGTAGATACAACTCTTAAGAGATAATGCATTGGAGAACTTGTCTATTAGGTATTTATTTCTCCTATGATAACGTACTAAGATACAGTGCATTGTGGAAGGCCTTAGAATCTCAATGAAACTACTCAATAACCAAATATTAATGATATACTCATTATTTCTATGCACTTATCATTCCTTTTGAATCTGGTACTGCCTGACTGAGTTGTATCTCAATTTCTTCTAATTAACATTGTGCTATATGAAGACATCGTAAAACAGGAAATCTTGGATCCTAATTTTGTTGCTTAATCAAGGCATTGTCTATGACTCTGTTTGGAAGCTCTAGTTCCATGTATGGCACGCAATGCAAATGGCTTATCAATTTTCCTTGAAAGTTTAGTTTTAAAGGAGATTAAACTTTTGGTCCGGAATACTGGCGATATCAAGTTTAGACTGTTACTCTGATTACAGAGCAGAAGGGTTGTACTTAGTATTGCACGGCCACTCATTGTTTTGAAAAGCATGAAAAATAAACAAAGAGACCATCATTCTTTAGAATCAGGATAACTGTGTAACTGTTGCTGTCTGGCTATCTATATCTTTGTCTTGGTGCCTTCCATAAATGAAGTTGAAACCGTATTACCTTAGCACTCAAATTTAGTTTTTAGCAATTTCTAGTAGTGTAAAATATCTTCCCGTGCTGCAACTCGGCTATAAGTTTAACATACCCATCTTATTTTTCTAGTGCAGCAGCGAGACTTATATCCATTTTTCCCTATGCAGACTTTACTTTTTGTTCGGTTAACTTCTTCAGAGACTAGAAAAGTGCTGGAACACGTCATTAACTATGTAATTTACAAGGTAATTACCTCTCTCTCTCTCTCTCCTTATTTTATGTGATCCTTCCATTGAACTGTTATTGTGCTTTTACTGCTCCCAACTAATGCCTACAAATTTGACCTGCTAAAATTCTAGTCCTCTGAACAAGTCTATGTCTGATAAGATGACACTTTAATTTAACACCTCAGAGCTTTAAGCAGCTGGACGATGCAATTATATTTGAAAGGAATTGAATACAATAGTGCATTTGTATACGAATTTCGACAATTTTAAGTGCACTGTGCCCTCATGCATTCCAGTAATGAATATATATACATCATAGGAAAACCTTATCTCCGAAGTTTAAAGTAATTTACTTGACAACCCTTTTCACCAATTATGATGTTTCCAGTTTTTTTACTCAAAAGTGTCATTGGAAGTACGAGTATAATTTGATCAGACTAGTTTACACCTTGTATTAATACAGTTTACTGTTCTAATTACAAGTATAGGCACACATTTTCTGTTAGTTGGATAGTCACCCTTTAGAGTGAACTGGACATAGCAGTAGCACCCTGTAGTTTGCTATTTGTGTCGCTTTGCATTAGTTCTCGTAAGAATAAACACTTCCACACCAGGCATTTGGGTACTTGTTAACGGGGCTGGAAGGATACCAGTGGGCATGCATGCGAGGTTCATCTTCTAGCTCTCCTATCTACTCATTCCTGCCATGTCCTTGCTGATTGGCTCCTTTCTTACTGTCAGTTGTGTGATTCATGATGTTGAAAAAACGAAAGGTTAGAGAAATTTACTGTTAAATTATTTGTAGTTCAAAAGTGGAACGTCGATGAAGAGAAGGCTAAAGCCCTAGCTGTCACATGTAGAGATGCGGACACCGAGGATGCTAGGCACCCTCTTTCCGTGTTCGGCAGCGTGCGCGAGACCGTACCAAACCACCTTCAATGTAATCTCAACTCAAGCACAACAAGGACACCGATTTTACCCAGGTTTAGGCTGCCGGGAGGCATAACACCTACATTCTGCTTATCTGTTTATAGTGGGGGAAAAGACTGGTTACAAAGCCCGACGCATGCGTTGCCGGGGACTGGCCCGGGCAAAGCGATGGCGAAACGAACACTATCTTTCTTTCTCCCCCCTCTTTCTGATGTGGCGTATGCAGCTGATTGCTAAGTTGTGCATGTATGAAAAAGCCAAATTAATGTATATGCGTGTGAACCAACACAGGACAGAGATGTGAACTGTTCGTCGGCTGTTTTTATGTTGATAAAAGGATATGTTTGCATGGCTTGATACATGAAAAATTACACACTTGAGTCAGATTGGAGAAAAAGTGCATGGGATGGTGTCAACTTTCAAGTTTGCAGGCAACAAAACGATCTTATCCAATTGATTCGCAGGAAATCTAGAGCCACTTAGATTGTTAACTGAGTACAAGATGGACGGCACTTTGTCTAGGGAACACTGTCTGGCTACGGTCAGAGGAGAATCAATTGGCTATTACGTTGGGAGTTCACGGCCACCAGAACTGATAATCGATGGACTTACCACTCACAGGGCCGGTCCTGAGATTTCAGAGGCCCAGGGCAAAACCAAAATTCTAGCCCCCCTTAATATACATTTTAAATAATTTAAATTCCCTGATCGTTTTTGTTTATTTTTTCATGATTTTCTTTTGTCTACTTGATCCATGCTAATTTTAGATGACATGATGATACAGAAATTTAAAGAAACAACTAAGAACTGAAACATTGCCAAAACTATAAAGGTACTCAAACATCAAAATCTTTAGAATTATCATGACGAACACACATGAAAAGTTTCAATAATATATATCTCTATAGTGTACATTCAAACAATTATAGATGGTCCAATTGCAAAAATGGAGACTCGATACTTATCATCATTTGTAAATCATCATGGGTAATCGCATAGAGCATAGTACTATAGCCCCAATAATAGATACTCCTACTAAACCTAAAACCAGATAGAAAAGTAGGTACAAAACAAATTGCCCAATGTTTCCAAATTAGTCCAACAAGTTCGTACCTCTCTGGTATAAACTTAGGGTGTCAAGTGGGATCCCACCAAAGTCCACTTCTAGTTCATTTGTCAAATTTTGGCTCAAAATTTGAACTAGAATTTGGCAAATATATTAGAAGTGGGACTTTGGCGGGATCCCACTTGACACCTTATATAAACCGTATATCTTAAGAGTCGGAGAGGTCGTAACACAATGTCTCCTCTCTCCGATTCAGCCTTACCCCTCCCTGTGTGGCCGTGTGGGGACAACGATGGACACCTTTGGATTTTGTGAGAGAACATCGCCGCACCGCGAACAAGGAGATGGAGACCAAGTGTCGCATGCTAATTACTCAAGAGGACAGGATAAATGGAATCGTGGGCTCCCAGTCTTGATTTCTTCCTATGAATTGGCGATGACTTGTATGGACTCGGCGTGTATGAGAGATCCAGATCGTGTGCATAGACTCAGTGTGGATCAGTTGTTAATTAGCGATCCCCGGAATTCGGTGTGGTTGTGGCTGGCCGTCCGCTGTACAACTGCATATCTGGGCCTCAGACCCATCGTGCACATGGCTTAGAAAATGGCCCCCCTTATTTTCAGGGCCCGGGGCGGCTGCCCCGCTAGCGCTGCCCCAGGACCGGCCTTGACCACTCATGAGGGCACTGCATCTGGCTTTGCTGTACATGAAGGCCTGTGGATGGGGACTATGAACTATATGTGACAAAATCAAACATAAATAAGAAAGAAGTGCCGAAACGTAGCAGACTTGTCTATCAAATAGAGATCGAGGTCCTAATTGAGTCTTTATTTCCTTTTTATTCTAGTCTGAGATGGAATTTAGTCCAATGGTACCATATGAATAGCTGCATGCGCCATGTAACAATAAGTTAATTAGACACGATGCATACTTCATAGTAGATAACCGTTATCAGGTTTCGAGGGACTTAATTGAGTCTTAGTCTGAGATGGAATTTAGTCCAACCGTACCATATGAATAGCTGCATGCGCCATGTAACAATAAGTTAATTAGCTGCGATGCATACTTCATAGTAGATAACCATTATCAGGTTTTGAGGGAATCTTGATAAATACCCCCAAGTTTTGGAGGAAACTCTATGTAACCTCTGTTGTGATTTCTGTTTGGAATTTGTTCTGCTACGTGAGTTGTGGTCTAAAAGATTTGTTTCCATGTACTGAACTGCAAGGTTCAAACTCTAAATTCATCTACACCCTTTGTGCTGTCGAGATGCCTTAAACAAGATGGAGGAAGTGTTGTCAAAGGTCGGGCGACAATAGTAGATCAATTCCACATCTCAAGGGCTGGTCTTTTATTAGTAGCCCATGCAGGTGTGCAGCAACCTTGAAGCCCAGCCCATCTCGCAACAAAGAATGAGAGGGTGATTGAAAAAAGCGAAAAACACACACACTTACATACAATGAGAAAAGAAAAAAGTAGCAGGACAGCATGAGGAATACAATGTGCCTGAAGACTAGTGAGGTAGAGAGATCCTTGTCGGAGGCAGAGGAGAGTGGCGGCATGAAGGCTTGTCCATGTCTTGGGTCATGGCCAACTTCGATGAATCCGTCATCTTAAACTGCAGCACGCTGCTTCCATTCCTTGTCGACTCCGTCCATGTAAAGGAGTCTAGTGCAGAGTATAATATTGTTTGCTCCGAACCGTATGAAGTGTCTATTTCTTGCAAACTGTGAAGTCTGGTTTTAAGGGACGCAAGCAGTGATCTACCTTGTGTTATGTGCAGTTCACTCCATCCTTTGTTTATCTATTTATCTGCCTGGTGCTTGACCTCTTGTTGCAGGGAACTTTTCTCCCATTGGTTGTGCCTCCTAATTCTCAACAAATAATCCTTTGGTCAACTTGGTTGGTTCTTCTTTGTTCACTGAAGGTACTGTACTACTGTGTGAAACTACATCAACTATTGAGATTCTACTTAGCATATTAATTGAAATGCATGTCACATCCAGATGTTCCAATCATTGGCCAGAGAACGTCTAGAGCGCCTCAATGCGTCACCCTCAGCAACTCCATCAAAATATCTTCGTGTATATTCTGCATTATTGCTTGTTCTTTCGACTGATCTACTATGGTAATATTCCCTGGTTAGTCAGCATGAATCAAGCTTCATAGCAATTAATCTAGGTATTTTTAGAGATGAGTTTACCCAATTTGCTAAGTATATTATGACTGGTGTTTTTCCTATTGGTGTCCTTAAGTCATTGTTCCTGGTGTGGATCAGTGGCGGCTAGTCTGTCTGGCATTGCTAGCCACCAACGTGGCATTGTCATCGTTGACCTTGCTTTCTAGCAAGGCCTCCTGTCACTGGATCCGGTCTCCAACTTCATCAGTTCTTCTGCAATCTGCTGACATCTCCATTGGTCACCTCTGCTGCAACTTGCGTTGGCTGTGGTGTGCGCTCCTGCTTCTACCTTTTGCAGCCTCATGTGTATCAGTGGCTGCTGTCCTGATCTGCTCTGCACCATAGTCTTCATTCAGAACTGCTAGCCTCCTCTGCTGTTACCTGGCCATGGCTATGGCAGGTTCTTTGCACAGACTTGTTCTCTGCTCGGTTACACGCCGCTGCTTTACTCCGCTTTACGAGCAGTTTCGCGCCTAGTCACTACTGCTGTTGGATCGGTGGTGTTGGGCTGAGTAGCCATTGTGCTGACCGGTGTGTGTGCATGTGCATGTGCTGTTTTGGTTAAGTGCTCGCTGGCTGCTGCTACTTCTAGCTAGTACCCCCTCTAAAGTCAGTTCCTTTATTGTCATTTGCTTCTGTTACGTCCATCCTGTTCAATGCTGTTGTGTTGGTCCATGTGGTAGAGTCCATAAAAACCTTGGCGATCAACCTTTGCTTTTCATCCTGTTCTGTTCTATCTTCTGGATGAGTTTGGCGTGTTTCTGTTCGAATGGTCATCAATCATAGTGGTCTTCGTGATACCGCTTTTCCGTCGTGCTTTCCTCGGAGTCCTTTTCCCCTTGCTTTTCTCTTTGGCTTGATTCGACAGGTTTTGAGACTCCACACTACTGCAAGAACACGACTTTCACTGTTTTATCTGTCTTTGTTGTCGTATATTTACAAATGCAATCCTACTGTGTTGGTATGAGTATTATGGTCTTCACCTATTGAGATCTAGGGTTTGGAGGTGTCCTTTGGTCCTTGTACTATATGTTAGGCGCTTCGGGTTGTGCGATGCATCAAACTCTGTTCATAGCACAAATATGACTGTTTCTGTTGAAGCAAACTCACTAGTCTTTGTATCTAACTTCTACAGGATGAAGCTTTGTGTAGGGTTCTGCAGGGCATGCAATTCTAAGTTATTTTGGCTTGTGTTCTTCGAGCCACTTAGTATTGCCTTTGAGTCACTGCAGGTAATTGGACACAGAATGTGAGGAATATTTTCCTGTCCTTGGACTTCTATTTGCTGCACTGTTGTTGCTCTGAAAAACAAGAAACCCCACGAGGGTTTATTTGCACATGGTTTATACTTCTGAATCTCTTGATGACTTTTCTCAAATAACTTTATTTTTTCTGGGCAGTCTATCATGGTGCATGGATTTCAGTTGTTTGACATTTGGCAGCGACATCTGATGGATAGTGGTGTGGACTATCTGGATTTCCAGAAGACTTACAAACAAGCAGCAGGTGATAAGCTACTTTTCTGTCAGCTAACTCTTTACTAGGGAATGTGGTGCGGCGACACGCCGCACCCGTGGGGCATAAGAAGAAATATATTCTGAAAAAATGAATGATAAACTGATACAAAGTAGATATAGTACAATATGAAACCAGCGACAACCACATAAGACATAGGAACAAAACATTCCACTACTTGGATAATCTTAAGATATGTGCTGGTGCACGTCCAAGTGGAGTTCAACTGCGGTATTTCAATCGGATTTCAATCAAAGATGTCTGAAACCCTAGATTACAGACATGCCATACAATAACTTACACAAAACAATGATTATCTTAGCTTGGGCTATGCATTTACATGGAACTTGTCACAAGATGAATAACATACATTAAAGCTAACAATATATGGAATACGACGCTGACTAATTTCTTTGATGGAACAATTGCCTGAACTTAGTTCCACACAACTCCCTTTCCTGAAGAAGTTCAAACTGGCACCACAACCATAAACCAAAAAATAGGAAAAATCTGAGCCAAGGTGTAGTGAAGAAAAAGAGATAGGTCGAATCTAGGAGAAGATGGCACCTAAACCGACAACATGGAGCGAACCAAAGTCTATAACTCATACAGCGAGTAGCATTATTAGTCCATAAATAAATAATATTTCTAGCTTGCTACAATATATATGGTTGTTCTTCTGCTTCTCACATTTGTATAAAATTTTCTTCAAAATTTGACCTTGCAATGGACAGCCTCCTAAACAGCCTCTAAATTTGAGGTGGCAAACTGAAAATTCAGACCTTCAAAAAGATCTCCTACATCATAGTTCAATTCGGATTCTGGGTCAGAGTCAGTAGATTGAAAGATGAAAGATTATGAATAGTTCGTCGAATAAGTTATACCTCCTCTACTACATGCCGAAAGCCTCACCGATGTAGGAAGCTTCATGAGACTGAGATCCCACACGCTGTATGCATTGCACGCGTACCCATGCCATCAAGATCAATGTGGCTGAAAACACATAACCTTCAGAAATTGGAATCACAATGTATGATCTTTACCTTATAGAAGCATATGAATTCTCCATAGTAAAATATGTTATCAAGAATATGAACAACGTGCCATCACTTCACAATGAACCACTGCACGAGGAGGACAAATTGGCATGTGGGATTTTAGACAATAGGGAAAAATGGAAATTTTAAAATAAGAAAATAGACTGTCACTGAAATTTGTGGACATTAGCTTAAATATGTGTAAGCGATAAGGAAAGAAACATACAAAGCAATAACTTGCAACCATGAGATGGCATTCAAATACGGCAGTTGGTGACATTTAGAATCAGCAAGAACGTCAGAAAAATAATGATCTGCTTATAATATCCCGATATTTGAAATGTATACACTTCAGCGATAACTGGGGAACCGCCTAAAAAGGAGATTGGACTCAATAAATAGAACTACCAGATTTTGGATTTATCATATATTTGCTAGTTTTTGAAATGTGGGTGCATAAATGTGTAAATATCTTATCTTACCATGTTTAAATATTTCATAAGAAAGGCAACAAAGACTCCAACAACAACGGTATTTTGGCCATTGTCAAACATAAGTTCCGAGTCAAATTCAGTAATCCTATATGTCTCCAAAGGACAATGAGGAAAAAACTGCAAAGAAAGAAAAGAAGAGCCAAAAATTTACCTTGTTTTCACAGGTTGGGCCCGTATAGCAATCTAACTTAGGTTACCTAAGTAGATGGAGCTGCAGCATACGGAGCAGCAGTCGCCGGAGCTGTGGATACAACAACAGTGGATTGAGAAACCAATCAAATCCAAGAGTTGGAAACGAAGTTCACAAACTAATTTGTGATTTTCACTAACATGGAGTTTATACTAAATTTTGGGACAGAATCATGCTTACAAATCCCATAGGTTTAGGTGAAGGGGTGATCCCTCGTAGGTGGGCGACGGTCTGATCCAAGATCCCGTGATGACATCAGGACGGGGCGGCGTCGGCGTCGGCGGCGTTCGCGGCTGTAACACCCTCAGAATCGGACCTATGCAAGTTTGAGCAAAATTCGCCAAACCCGCATAGAAACGATTCAAAGGTGCCCACCAGGCACTTTCGTGCGGGTGGAAAACGAAGTAATAACATTACACAACAGTCCTCGATGGGACCCACAGAACAGATATATATAACAGCGACTCAAAGAGTCAAGAATATAGATATAATATACAAAGATCCAAATCACCTTGAAACGATAGAGCGTCCAGCTACGGACAAGAAGCAAATGGGGCTAAGAGCCACGAAGAATAACCAATGGCGTCCATAACTTGAGCCAAGCGGAGGGTAACCACGCTAACGACGTCGATCTCAAAACCCGCTAAACAAAAGGGGCCGACAAAGGGCAAAGGAAAAAGAAGGGCGTCGATCTTGAGGCCGATTACAGCGAGGCTAGAATTCGGTCCTCGCCTACATAGGTATGGTGGATCAAGCGGCGGCGGCATGCACTAAACAACCTATAGAGACCCGATACAATGGCGGTTATCGGAGAGGGGAGAAAAGACCTATTCGGATCCAACTGAAGCTAACACCAAACAAACCCATCACAGTATTTCCTCGAGACCAACGAGGAAGTCAACCGAGGAACTCACACGGTTGGCGCTTTACTTATTCGGTTATCGTTGCGGCAATTACTAGTCAAGTATAGATAATTGTCACGATAAAAAAGCGATGGGCCCTTTTAGTTATTCATTCCGTTATAGTTGCGCAATTACTAATCGACATGGATGGCATGATATAACCCCAAGACCCAAAGCTTGTTGGTACTTTTATTCACCATTCCGCTTGTAGTTGCAATACTTACTAGTCGGTACAATGGTCGCAACCGACACGCCAAACCGGCGGTTGTAGGCGATTAATTAGCCATTCCATTATAGTGAAGGCGATTACTAGTCATTATAAAGTCAAATTTATAGCAATAAACTTTAGTTATGCTTGTCTATGATCGAGATATCGTGCTCCAAGTCGTCCATATCCGTGGACACGGCTTCCTCAAAGTTTTACCCGGTGGTGCACCAATAGCAACACACGCTCGATCAACCTCGGAAAAACCAAAACAAAACCCAACGAGGCTTTCACGGTGAACAATCACAGGATTCGAAATATTTGAGCCACCCTTAAGTAGAATCTGCAACGGTGACTCGAGACGGACTTAAGGTTTGGGTAGGCGGTACGTGAACGATCGAATCGAAAGTGTGGTGGGCTTGTCGACACCGCGGAATCGTGTCCCGATCCTAACAAGATGCTGTGCTCCTCGCACAATTTAAATACTGAAAGTAGCATGGCATAAGTACAGATCGTAATTAAAACCTCAAACTAGTTTGTGGCCCCAAGAAATAAGATGAATCAAGCTCGCTCGGGGTCCCATATACCTCCCGGATGTGGACAGCGCGATAAATCAAGGAACATGTATCAAGTACTCGGGGTCTTACGGGACACAAGTGGGCGTTCGGAAACCAAATGTTATCTATCACCCACCGATGCCTCTGCTTATTCAATTTTAGTGGTTAAACAGAATTTAAAGTGAACGATAAATAAAACTATGATCATCTCCAACAACAACATGCGGCAATACATCAACATCTGTGGCATTTGACGACACGCAACAGCACTTGAGCAAGCGACTACGACGCGCAAGTCCAACTATCTACCAAACAACAGGTAATCGGATGTGTCCAAGGCAAAATAGGGCATAGGAATATCACGATGGTCGGAATCTAAAGCATCGCAACACAGATAGCAATAGATCAACAGGAGGGAAATAAATACTATAAAAGTAAGATAGGTAGAAAGGGGAAGATGCTCGCCTGAAAACATTGTCGAAAGGTTCATCCGAAGATCGGGGCGGAGCTCACATCAACTCAACGGCCTTATCCGCGAAGAAGCAAAACACTAGAATAAACACCGGATGCAATATTCAATACAACGGCAGAAGATCGGCATGATGCAGGTGTGATGCATGACATGGCAAACATGCGGTGCAATTAGGTCAATATTAAGCGGAACCGGGGTCCCGTCAATTAATTAGGTGGTACATGTTGTTTAGCTACCCCGCAATTTAAACGTTGTTCTAGCATGGCAAAAGATAGCACCGGGTTCGCTACACAAATTTAAATGAGGCCAATATGAGACTAGATTTGCCCGCATAAGGCCCCATATTTAATTATCAGGTGAATCGACATAAGGCCCCCAAACCACAGATATGCATGCGAGATGACAATTAAACATGCAACAAGTTGTTATGTTATAAAATAGGGTTCGAGAAAAAGGGGTCACACATTAGGGGGTCTCGACGAACTTGGGGTTCCGAGGGTTCGGGGTCGGTCTCAGGGTCCAGGGTTCGACGGGATCGGCGGGGGCGGATACAAGACGGAGAACTTGTCGTGACGGGCCGGAGATCTTGGTTCCACGCGGTCGATCTTGTCGGGTCCTCGGATCGGTCGGTCTTGTCGTTGCGAAGACCTTGTCGGGTCCGAGCCATCGAGTCGGTCTCGGCATCCAGGATGAAGTACTTGTCGCCACCGGGAAGCCGGACTTGGTTGGCGTCGGGGCGCATCGGGCTCGCCTTGGTCGATGTCGTTCTTGTCGTCGATGACGAGCTTGAATGGATCGATCGGGTCTTGGATCCGTGTAGACGGTCTTGTGGGGCCATTTTGGTTTGCCGATGTCGGGCTCGGTTTTGGCTAGTGGTTCATCGGGTGCATCCGGCGGTATCGATCTTGTCGTTACTGTCGCTAGCGTAGGATCCAACCGGGTGTTGATGATGGCCTTGGATAGTCGCCACATAGTCGTCAAGTATCGTCTTGGTGTCCCTCGGGTTCATCTTCTTTGCATCGACATCATTTCCACTTGGCTCTGCGGATGCGAATTATGCAACATCTTCGCCACAGTTCTCGCTGCTCACCGCTTCAACATGCGCACGAATATCACACCATGCATACGGTGGCGGAAGAGACGATAGGAAAACAAAGGGATTTCAAACAAGCAATTGTGGCGTTTGAGGATACCACACGCGAGCAAGGGCCCAAGCCGAACGAGACTTGGCACAGTGTAGACCAAGCGGCATGGAGGTTACCTCTGCGGGAACAAGGAGGCATGCGGGCGCTGACGGCAAGCGGCGATAGGGCCGGAGAGGAAAGACGAAGGAGAGAGCAAGCTCGGTGGCGGAAGCGGCAAGCGAGGAAAACAGCAGAGTGACGGCGGGCCGGCCGTCAGCCGGAGAAAGGCGGCGGCAAGCGGGCGGCAGCGAGGCAGCGAGCAGCCGGCGGCCTGGCGAGCTGCGAAGGAGATGGAGGAGAGGCGGAGGCGTGAGGCTCACCGGAGAACGGGAGGTCGGCGAACTGGCGGCAACAGCGGCCCGCAGTGGAGGAAGGCCGGCCGGACGAGCGGGGCAGCCGGCGGGAAGGCGCCAAGCGGCTGGAGGCTCGAGGCGGCGGAGGCCATGGTTCAGGCGGCCTTCGGCATGACGTGGCGTCCCATGGGAGGCACGGTCGACGGGACACAGGCGAGCCATGGCGGTGGAGGTCCCGCAGAAGCGGCGGGCCTCACAGTGGCGAGTGCACGAGGAAGGAGTGGTGAGGGTGAGCGATAGCGATGGCTTGCAGGCGAGGCGAGCAGGGCATCAGGGCGAGGGTGCGGACGCGGGTCTCGCAGGAGGGGATCGCGGCAGGTGGAGGAGCGAGGTGCTAGCGAGGTTCTGGGTCCGCGCGTGTGGGGACGTGGGCCAGGTGAGGAGGAGCGTGCTGGGTGGGGTGGAAACGTGTAGTGTGAGTTGTGTTGGAGTGCAGTCCGAGGCGTGCGGATCAAGCGAGTGAGGGTTGGTGGAGTCATTGAGTCTTGGCGGTGGAAATAGGCGGGGGCAGTAGAGCTAGGGTTAGGGTTAGATGTTTTAGGGTTTGGCTGGTTGGTGGTCAAAACGGGCTGGGCCAGCCAGGGTAGTAGGTGGCTTGGCCTACGGGTCGGGCTGCCTCCCCTAAAAAAAATAGTTTTTATTTATTTTCTTTTAAAATAAAACATTTTTAAATATGTGCTTAGACAAATAAAATACTCTGAACAAGCCCGATTGATATCTGAAGTAGAGAGAGGCTATTTGTAGATAAAAAAAATAGGGCTTTTTCAAGAATAGTTTTAGTGAAATTTATGCATGATGTCATGATGATGCACAAAAATATAAACAACAGGCGATTTTCTAGTAGTGGTTTTGCGGGATGCCACAGCGGCCTTCTTCCGGCGACGGCATCGCCGAAGAGCACGACGACGGACTGCCGGAGCGAAGCTCATCTTGCTCGTGTCCTTGGACTGGCCGAGCAGCTGACCGCGCTGCTCAACCCCCTCCTCGTCTCCTCGCACAGCCATCCGCCGCAGGCACGGACGACACCCTCTTCTTTGGCGACGCGGTGAGGCCTCCTCCTCTTCAGCGGTGGGGCGGTGACGGGGAGCGCATGGCCGAGATCTTTCTTGATGGCCTTCATAGAGGAAAACGAAGACGTGGTTGGATTGGTTCTCTCACTTCTCACCGCTTTGACCAGAGCGATAGCAAAAAAAAGCGGCACGGGAGGAAAAAAGGACCACGCAGGGAGGTTGCACTGTAGATCGGGAACTGTAGATGCGCGAACATCTACAGTACGGAACGCTGATTTGGCTCGCTAATAGATCGCTGAAACGTTTCTCTTTCATATATGTAGTAATTAATATACAACTTGAATGTTGTGCGTGTAAGATATGCTTTACAACTTTTTTGGTTATTTCCTGATGATAGTATAAGTGTATAACATAAGAACAACACAAATAGTACATCTGACAAGATAAGTCCATGCTTGCATTCAAACTATTTAACTTTGGATATCTAGATTACCATCAAATTGTATCCTTTCTAAAAGGTAGTTTTGTACTCCCTCCGTTCCAAAATATAAGATGTTTTAGCTTTTTTCTGAAACACATGTACCTAGACAACTTTTTAGTGTGTAGGTTCACTCGTTTTGCTCTGAACCTACACACTAAAAGGCGTCTAGACTCTAGATACATGCGTTTCAGAAAAAGTCTAAAACATCTTATAATTTGGAACGGAGGGAGTAGTATTTTAATTTATTAGTTTGTACAAACATAGAAGGAAATTTGGTTGTCAAGACAAGGAACATGTCAATGGCCAAAATGCCACTTTTTGACCCGAGAGTTACAAAAGCAGCAGTTTTTCAGTCACACATATGACACCAATTATATTGGTTTGGTCTATGTGTAAGCTGCTCTTTATCATCTGTCAATGTTTCAGGAGCAAATCTACTAACTCCCTGCTCATACTCTTCTTGAACTCTTTCCATTTTGCCACCAGGATGTAATCATGTTTTGTACCTGCAGGATCTTTTTCTGAGTGGAGAGGCAAACTTATCAGGAATTTTGGTTTCGCCATTGACTTGATGAGCTTGTTGATGTCACTTGGTCATTATTCTATGATCTTTTGGCTCCGTGGTATGGCGTTTCACCTGATTGATGCAGTTCTCATATTGAACTTGCGTGTAAGGCAGACGGCACCTATTGGCAACTGTTGATAAACTATGAGATTATAATGAAAGCTATTTCACATGTACTGATGTGTTCTTTTAACATATACAGGCTCTTGTAGTTTCATTTTTTAAGAGGATTAAGACCTACATTAAGTTAAGAAAAGCACTTTGTTCGCTGGATGGAGCACTTCCAGATGCTACATATGATGAAATCTGCACATATGATGATGAGTGTGCCATATGCCGGGTAAATACTTTTCTTAATTTGGAGAGGTTTTGCTGTCCTTTACTGTTTGTTTATCTGATTTTTCCCTTTCTTCTGCTGCAACTCATAGGGACCAATGGCTCGAGCTAAAAAGTTGTCCTGCAACCATCTATTTCATCTACCTTGCCTGCGATCTTGGTATGCCTTGATGTGCCTTTACTGTGTTGCTGTTGATGCTTGATAATCTGTGGTTCAGTTCATAACCTGTGTTTTCCTGTAAAAATCTTTGAAGTAAAGGCTATAGTTGTCATTATTACTTCCATATGTCCATTTCAATTGCTGATGTCAGGGGGAAATCCACCTTCTAATAAAGTAAATATTGCTGATGTCATGTTGGAGGTCCCTTCTGTTAATCTGCCTAGTAAATTATATTAAGAGCTCCAGTCTTTCATCATTAAATGTACTTAGTACAAATTGCATCCTCTTCTTTTGTGTTTTCTCATAAATTTTGTTGCCATGGGTAGGTTGGATCAAGGATTAATGGAGGGTTACTCTTGTCCTACTTGTCGAAGGCCATTCTTTCTTTCATCTCAAGGGCATACTAGGTCTGCAACAGCAGAGGTAGCAAATGTTCAGCTCATTGCGGAACAGCTAAATATGGGGTTAAATCAGCAGAGGGTTCCTGGTCATGAACATCCTGTTGAACAGCAGAATCCTTCAGATGCTGTTTGGAGGTATGCATAAAAAAACTTGTTCAATTATCTGCAGCATTTACTTCACCAACATACCACAAATTTCTTATGTATTTCTTACAAGTATTATATAATTTTCTGATATATAATCTCTTCATTTTGAAATGAGTGAGTTGCACAAAATCATGCCTTAAAGGAACTTGTAACATTTTACCACATCTTTTGGTCTTCTTTCCCCAAAAAATCACAACTTGTGCGCTCATTATTCATGCAACACCAAAATCATCTGTCTGATGGCATACCTGACATGTCATGGTCACAACTTGGACAAGAACCCACCTGTCAGCCTCCTTCCATCTTCCATCTCCCCCTCCCTCTCTTTCTCCCTAGCGCACAATGTGCTCCTCCGCACAAAGAGCGCCCTGACCCGGTGGTCCCTAGCACACAACGTGCTCCTCCGCACAAAGAGCATCCTGACACGGTGGCGGCACAGCTGGAGACTAATGAGGGACAGTAACGTAAATCAGAAGACAAATCCATTTTGACTGATTATACTTGCTAATACTCCATTGTAGATAACTTTGTCCTAAAGTCTTATGTTGTACTCTGTATTTGTTTTCTTAGCACTTGAGTAGTGTTTTCTAGAGGGTAGAGCTGAGCTGTGAATAAGGGTGTGCATGGTCGGTTTAACTGGGTTTCGACGGGTTCCTCAACCAACATCAAATCAGCGGTTTACAGCAGTTTTGTTTGACCGGGTTACATGGTTTCTGCCACCTTGACGAGATGTCATGCCCGTCACCATGGAGAAGGAACAGGACTACATACTAACATATGTATGCCGGCGTCGCCGGAGCTGAGTAGCAAGAACGCAACTCAAAGCTCTTACCGATGAGTGGAAAAATTGCAACTGGATGCTCTTGCCACTGAGTGGCGCCGCCGCGATTCGGCACTCCAACGACCTCATGCACTTCGCCCAGCCTTAAACACGCACTTGTGCAGTGAGGAGCCAAGTTCATGTGCCATGTCGACCTGCTGCTCGGTTTTTAGTTAATAACTCGAGATTCTGAAGATGACAAACGAGGATGGCCACGTGGTGAGCGGCAGGGCACAGCTGTACTGTATAGATGACAGAGCAACAGAGGTAGAGGTGATCGGCCAGCCGGTGAAGAGGCTGCAGTGCGTGGAGTTGTTGGAGAGGGCGGAGGAGCAATGGAAGCTGTCATGCAGTATGCTCGCCATGAGCCGCGGACCTGCGGAGAAGGTCTGGCAGAGCCCTAGATTGGAAGCGGGTTCGACGGTTTGAACCGAACCCATGTGGTGACTTGACAAAACCGGCCACATGGTTTTGGTAGATCTGGGTCGACTGTTTGATCTGGTTGAGACCAACCTGTGAACGGGTTAGCTGTGAAGGCTCATGAAGCCTATAAATAGAGGTGATATCCTCTGGCTTTTTTAACCAGATTATGTACCCACCCGGGTGTCAAGTGGGATCCCACCTAAATCCCACTTGTAGTTCATTTGCCAAATTCTAGTATAAATTTTGAGCAAAAATTTACACTAGATTTTGAGAAATGAACTAGAAGTGGGATTTAGGCGGGATCCCACCTGACACCCTAGTACCCACTACCTATCAATAGAACTTCGTGTTCTTGTTTAAGATCTTGGCTTAGATCTTGTGTGTTAAGAGTTTTGGACTAAACTCTTTCTGCCCTAGGCAGTCCCTTGCCTCTAGAGCTATATCTAGCTCAATAGGTCGAAGTAGTTCCTTCAACCTTTGTGCTGTCCAAATTGTAGCTGTAAAGTCTGAGTTGTTCCTCCACATTGTGCTGCTTCAGAGACGCCATGACTGATGGTCCAGCAGCGGTGTTCCTCGGGCTCACCTGTGCCAGCTAGGTCGGGGCCCAAGACAACAGGTCGGTTCGACACAGGCGATCAGTTCAGGCATGCGGAGCTCCAGTACCAGTGACCTTGGCCTGCGCGCGCGAGCTCGATTGCAGCCATGTGTGGTGTGCATGGTAACATTGTCCTCAGCCTACCAGTGGGTCGTTGTCATGAGCACTTGGCCTCAGCCTACCGGTGGGTCATTGTCAAGATCACATGCGAGCCTGAGGTGTGAGGAGCCTTGACACCGTGGCGTCCTCGAGCCATTTGAATCGATGGCAGTGGAGTGTTGAGCAACACCGTAACAGGAATCAGACACTTCAGTGAAAGAACAAGGCCCACCAACGCCGCGCCTGAGAGCGGGATCAGGGCAAGGTTAGGGTGGTGGTGGCCCTTGGATTGTTTCGATTGATCCAAGATCAGAAGAAGCATCCGTGGATTCTAATGGATCAAATTAAAAAGAGACAGGGAGGGAGGTTTTGTGTTCACCTTAGTATTTGTGTCCGCGTGAACACTCTTGTAATTGGATGACCTTTGTTGTTGGTGTGTCACTTAATGGTGTTCTAGTTCCAGAACCTCAGTTTCTTGGTGGTAACTGGCCAGTTGACATCTGTTATGGGAGGTTCTGGTGGTGTCTGTTTGCTCTTAAATGGTTGATTTATTTGAAGTTGAATCTGGATGTACATAGAAAACTATTACACTGAAAATCTAGCAGGGAATTCATGAGAACCACTAAAGCAGTAACAGAGTTGTGATACTAATCTTGTACTCCGTATAAAACTCTAAAACTGCTTTGTGAACATGTGCACTGAAAAGTCCAACAAGCGCAGTCTTACACTGAATAATCTGCCCATCTGTGGTGATTACGGAGATGTCAGTATGTGATTTCTTAATTTTTTTTGGTTGTGACAGAGGTGCTGGTCTTGATTCTAGCTGGGCACCACCGTGGTCGAGCCCTGGAATGGATGATCCGAGTTCCTCTAGTGCAGTGAGATCTGTGGGGCTTAGCGGAGTTCAAATGATGATGAGGCAGTTTGCTTCTGTGACTGATAATTATGGGCGTACAGATTCCACCTGGAATCTATGGCCTGAGGCAATGGCAGGCCCTTCAATTGTTCCGGCATCTTCCTCAAGGCCTGATGGTGCTTCTGCCGCTGGCTTGCGGTTCCGAGGAGGTACTGCAGGAACAGTTAATGGAAGCATGTCGCAGGTTAATTCCATGGTAGATAGAGTACGTGAAGTTCTACCTCACATGCCTGATGAGTTAATTCTGGAGGTATATTCCTGTTTTCTTTTCCTGTTCTCTTGTTGTAATTTCTTTAGACGCTGCCATGCACTAATGCCTTTTCTTTTCAACCTCGTCACAGGATCTGATGAGAACTAATAATGTGAATTCCACTGTGAATAATCTTGTGATGATGCAATGAAAGAGCAATACAACATACAACTGGCTATAAGTTTATATACAGAAAGTCTTGTATAGTTAAAGATGAGCCTGGGTGTTAAAAGCACTGCTGGTTCTTGTAAGATGTTTATTTTGTTCCATATGGATAAAATGTGCCGGCTTTGTATAGTAGTAAGTATAGCTGTACAACATTATGCGAAGCATGCTGTAGCTTAGTATGTGTAGAAAGATGCAGATGCTACCACCCAAATAAAATTGCCATAGTTTGCACGTGTTTCAGTATCATGATTCTACTCATAATGTTGAAATGTTGGGAGGGTCTCAAGAGAACTATGAGAAGGGCTGGTGACTGGAAACTATGAAGTTGCTTTTACCGGTGATAGGGATAGGGGACTGCCCTCTCTTCTCCTAGCTCGAATTTTCGAAATATTTCTCACCGAGTCATCAATGATATCAACTTATTGTGTACGCTTACTTTTGCTATTCCTTGTGAGGAAATCTGGACAGCCGGTTCGTTTTCCTGATTCTCAATGATCACCAACCATCGCTCCTCCAGCACCGCCTCAGCGCTTGGCTTCTGCTTGCTTTGGTGGGTAGCAGTGATCAAATGAATGCATGATGAGTACTTGGGTGGGCTGGCCAATAGGGAACCCATACTCAAGCCCTCGCTGTGCTCATCACCCAGAGTAGGATAAATGCTGCACACCTTAAAATGCTAATGCTCTAAAATGTTTAGCAGTCTTCATCTCGTCAACTGTATGCAACCAGCTTGCTGCAATGCCATTCTAGTTTGTTTGATCACATCTAATCAATTACATTTTTCTTAAATTCATCTCATACAAAAAACTTATAAAAGCTTCCAGATTTTTTAAAACAAAATTGCCTACTCAAGTCTCCTAGGTCCCAGAGAATCTACAAGATAGGAAAAGAAAAATATACCTTTGCGGGGAAAGGATCATTGGGTTTCTTCCATCTTATGCATGCTGCCATATTGTCTTTATCCACTATTGCCGACCCTAACCCCCTATGGTTAGTCCATTTGCCTCTATAACCTACTTAATCATTACCTGCAAGCCTTCGAAACCAAGTCTTGAATGCATTAAGTATGATTATTGGACTGATAATGCATGCTCGTCCCATGATCGAACTGGCCGCTTTGTTTTACTTTGTTGGGCTGGCTGCTTATGCAATTCATACTAAATAGATTTGTTTGATTAGTCTAACGAAACCCGACTAAAACAAGTTTCAAAGGGCAAGACGACTCCACTATCCCCAACAAGCAGGAACCACCAGCCAACGTACCACCAAACACCCTGACACACTAACGGGGTGCCAATAAAAAAGCAGTCCCGTCCTCGCGTCCCCCTCACATCATCATGTGAGCGAGCTAGATCTAGCATGGCCTGCGCAGAGAGGGGTATGAAAACCTGACATATTCCCAAGTCCCAATGGACGATGCATCGTCATGCACCACCATCGCCGAGATGAAAGAGAAACCGAAGACACTGGGAATACCGAGCCTGGGTTACCCTAACTTTGTCGCTGGTGAGAGAGCTATTCGGATACACGTTAAACAAAACAAAAAAATTCTAGCGCATAAGGTTGATCAACTATGCATGAGAGAAGTAACTGATCATACCCTCGTAGATCAATCTAGTGAAAGTTGTTGATGGCTGTGAAATATAGCCATCCACGTCCGCATTTAAACTAGATATTATTCATATATTTGATGAAATATCTCTCTAAAACCTATCACTAATGCTAATGTCTAATGATCAAAGGGGTATGCAATCCTTTCTTGCTATTTTTGCCTGCGCAGATAATGGCGTATTATAAAGGGAATCACCACATAAATGCCAAAGATACGAGATTTCCAACATGCCAAATAAACCAGGAGCCGTGAGGAGGCGTATGCGAGTTTAACGACCAACTATACAGCCCGCCGCCGTATAAGTTGGCATCGACCTCCTTAGGTTAAACAGAACAACTTTCGTGAAGAGACCCCTATATAAAGAGTCTTCAGCCGACGAGAAACAGCCGCCCCCGACTCCACAACATCGCTTCTTTCACCATCAACTCTCCCTACCGCCACGCCGGAGGAATAGATCTAGATCTAGACCTCTAAACCCTTCTCCATCACCATAGCCATCTTCCACCACTTGTAATAGTAGATCTCATCTCCAATTGGCGATATTGTAAGACTTTGTTATCAACTCTATGATCTCTATTATAATGTTTATGATTGCCGATTTCATCTCTATGTGTGAGTAATTCTCCTTGGGATAAGGGCTTCTGCCTAGCCATTTAGCTTTTGTGCATGTTATTTATCATAGATGTGATCATGTATTAGTTTGTATGACTTGATGACTGTAGTACCCTCTCTTGCCTCAATCCAAGGACTTGTCAGGTACCCAAGACCCCGAGGATTGATCCAAGTAAAGGGGTGTGAGTAACGACTGATCTGTAGGATAGGAACCCCAGTGACAGGAAGGATAGTACGACTGTATGTGAGGAACTTACTTGGGATTAACGGTGACATCACTATGCATATCATTAGTTCTCTTTCTTCCATGGATGAGACTAGTAGGTTATTGCCATAAGTGTTTGCGGAGGCGATAAAATTTATGGATACACTGCCCACATATAATTATCTTGCTCTAACAATTACATGAGTACTTTATTACTATCTATTATTCCCATCATATGTTTTGCACAGCTACTGGTGAAAACCGAAGACCCTAGGTCCTCTCTCTCTCTCCATATCGTCAACAACAACAACAAGATCGCAAACTCTTGGTCCGGTGAAAACGCAATAGGAATTCTAAAACTCTCGAAGGTCCGTTAAGGTAATCTCACTTTGCTTTATGCTTCCCGAGGATTTGATAAACCTAGGTCTACTAGAAAAAAAGAGCTATACTATATCCGTAATCCGGATCGAAGGTATCAACCCTTTTTCTGACGCCGTTGCTGGGGAAGCAATAGCTACCCTAGTGAGGTTAGTAGGAACCTTCCTAGTTTTAAGTTCTCGTTTTTAATTTTGTTAGTTTGCTTTTAATTTTTATTTGAAAAACCAAAAAAATTAGTTAGTCTTTTTAATTCTTGCTTTACCATCATTAGTACTTGCTTAAGAAAATACAAAAACATAGGAAGTATGGCTGAAAAAAAGCTTGGGGAGTTTGCAACTCCTAATAATGATTGTTTGCGTACTCCCATTACTCAGCCAACAATTACTGCTAAAGATTATGAAATTAAGCCCCATTATTTAAGTTTGGTTCAGCAGAATCAATTTGGAGGCTCTGCTATAGAAGATGCAGGTATGCACTTGAATACTTTCACTGAAATATGTGATATGATGCGCATTAAATATGTTGACCCCGATGCGGTCAAATTGTGCTTATTTTATTTCTCTCTTAGAGGAAGAGCAAAAGAATGGTTGCTATCTTTGCCTAGAAATACTATTGCATCATGGGTGGAATGTACTTCTTTATTTATGACTAAATTCTTTTCAACTACAAAGATCATGCAACTTAGATCTAATATTACTGGTTTTAGATAGGAAGAGCGTGAGATATTAGCTCTTGCATAAGAGAGAATGCATGAGAAACTGTCCCAGTCATGGGATAGAAGATTGGTTAATTCTCCATTTATCTTATAATGCTCTTAACCCTGTGTCTAAGTCTATGCTAGATACTGCAACTGGAGGAACATTTACGGGTAAGCAAATTACCAAAGCAAAGCAGCTGCTAGATAATATGCAAGACAACCATGCCCAATGGCATATGGAAAGATCAAACACTAAGAAGGTGAACTCTGTCACACCTCAAGAGAGTGAATGACTCAATGCTAAGTTGGATGAGCTTATACTAGTCGTTAAAGGTAAGGAAACCCCGGTAAGAACTACTCTAGAACCAACTATTAAAGAAGTAGACTTCATAGCTCGTAATGACTATTGCCCTGCTTGGAAAAAGAATTACAATCCAAACTTTTAGAAACATTACTCTAGTCCAGCAGGTATGATGCAGCCCGACCTACGGTCGTTGCCACATCATGGTCTCCAACTTATGCCAAGTCGTCATGGACTCCAAAGGTGAATCATATCCTCTTTGAGATCCCACTTCCTACCCTATTGAATGGTATACTACTTCATTCTCCGTCATATGACTATGATAGGTTCACACCTACAAGTACGGAGACGAGGGAGGAAGCCCGAGGACTCACGCCCGACAAGACATAGGCTTGGAAGAGGAGACGGAAGAAAGATCCAGCTGGAATCGGCGACAACACTGGCAAACCGGTTCCACCGCTAGAATCTCCGGCGACAGCACCGGCGAACCGGGCTCCCCATCGGAATTCCCGATGCCAGGACCGGTCGACCGGAACCACTGCTGGAAGCGCTTATAGAGAGCCATTTCGGTGCGCGACTGGAACATCTGGCGACGACCAGAAATCCCGACACCAGATCCGGCGCCGCCGGACTTACAGCCGGAACTCCCTGTCTACGCGCGGATCTGGGTTTGATGCCCTGGAATATTCCCTTTTACTTACCCTTTGCCTAGTTTATTCCCAAACTACCCCCTTTTTAGTGAATGGCCTATAAATAGAGCCCCCACCCCTCATGTATCCCTTAGACATAGATGATAGACTAAAGACAACCCCATTGTGGAATCTCTAGTTTTGCCTCATCCCCTTTACCAAGGGGACCGACTATCGTCACCAACATCGATTGTACTTTGCATCACGCATCCATCGTTGTACAAGGCCTTGGAGTTCGGTTTCTTTGTCTCCAAGTTGTCAAGACCCTTCCCAAGGTGTTCTTCCCTCTCCGATGTGGATTTGAGGGAGCACGTTGACCAATATTTCCTTGCAAGTATTCTATCGGACCGGTGGCCGCCGTTCGGGAGCAATTAGCCTTGTATCGTGTGAGTTTTGTGTGTGTTCATCGTGTTCTTCGCGAGGTGTGTGTGTGTTCGCTTCCGCTACCTTCTCCCTTTCCCCTCGCTTTTCCATCGATTTGACCACGAGATCCGTGAAGACCGGGCCACCCAAGAGGTTAATCCCTATCATCTAGTATTAGCAGCTTTTGGTTGCCACGGATTCCTCATCGATTTGGTCTTTTCCCCATAAATTCAAAAATTCCACCAAAAATAGCCCCAATTCGTGTTTTGGATCGATCTGTGATTTGAGTGAGTTTTGGTAGGTTTTGATTCGTGGGTTACTTTGCTAAACTTGTTGATCTACCTTCCCCTACGTTCCCATGGCCTAATACCATCGTTTGCCCCTCCGATCTGACGTTTTCCATCAAGTTTTTCCGCAGAAAATCGAGTTTTCATGTTCCAGAACTCGTTCCGGCGCCAGATCCGGCGAACCGGAGTATCTGCCGGAATTTCCGGTCAAAATTCCGGTTAAACCGGACCCACCGCCGGAAATCCCGGCGAGATTTCTGGTCTGCCGACCTGGCCGCCAACAGATTCAGCTTCACACCGTTTTGAGCATAACTTTTGCATACAAACTCGGATTTTGGTGTTATTTATCTCGTTTCGAAGAGTAGAAGGAGATCTACATCATTATTCATGTTGTTCATGCTATATAATCCATACAAATTCCGTGAGAAAGGCGGAATCCAACAATAAAGGGTGAAGATCGCTGATGAAAGGTATACACATTCCACGACTTTTCCCCACTTGCATTCCTTTGTGAACCCCACTATCTTTGAGACCAACAAACACCTACTGAGACTAGTTCATCTTATGATTGCTTGGGCTATGCACATTTAATACCTTATAGATTCCGAGCAAACGTTGTGAGCGCTATCTCATATAGTTATCTTGTATAGTTGTTGGCACAAGGAAGAGGCAAGTGAAAAATAAAAAGAAACGAAAGGAAAAGAAAAAGAGTGAAAAAAGAGAAAAAGAGAAACATATAAAAAGAAAAGAAAGAAATATACAAGTGCCTCATAGAATAGGAAGCGCAAGCTCGATGAACATCATATAGGTGGTACTTATTGTGCATATTTTGTAGCCCACCAATTTTGTGCAATTGAACTAGTGTATCTCCTTATACTTGTGTGACACGAGCTTATAGTCTTCGCTAGGTAATCATTTGATTCTTAGCTCACTTTCTCCATCGCACAAGTCCCATTTATCCCATCGCATGTGTTTCCTTGTACATATTTCTTATCTTGTGGATTGACTTGTTTTGCTTTGTGATCATTGTGGTTCTTTAATTGACATTACAACATCTTGATTTCGGATTGTTTCATGACATTCCACTTTCCATACCTATCCACCATAAGCTAAGTGTGTGTATGTTTTTTAGTTGTTAGTTGGTTTGGTGTTCCACGTGAACTTCACATTGCTTGGTTTATTGCTCTCAAGTGTGGACACTTGCACGATACGATCTTCCAAGGTAAAGTAAGGTTTGACATTGCATCTCCAACACCCACTACCACTTCCATATATACCACTTGGTCTTGTGAATCATGTCTAGGAACTTCGGAATCGAGGATGATTTCTATGAACAATCCATGATGGTCCACCATGCCTATGTCTCCACAAGCATGGATAACATGATGGAGCACTGCACCAACAATGGCTCCACATGCTTGGGTGGCATGGAGTGCTACAACAACAACGACTCCCCAAGCATGGACGACTTCAAGAACGACAACGACAAGCTCGTCAAGTCGCACCGACCAAGAAGGAGCATCCACCTCGAGTGCGCCAAGGTCCACCATCAAATGGACAAGTTCAAGAGCGACCTCCATAACTTCAATAATAATATGGCGTCAATCAATACTAGTCTCCAAGAAACTCTTAAATATTTTATGGACTCACAAAATGAGAAAAACAATATTCTAGTCAAAATTACGGAGAATCATGATGCTATGCTTAGTTTAAAAAATGATTTGCAGGCCCTCCAAGAAAGAACAAGGATCGTTGAGGCACAACTAGGTAAGATAACCGAGAGTCAAACTCTCATTCTAGCAAAATTTGCAGGTAAAGCTGAGCCTAATCCAGTTGAAGAGCTCAAGATGATAAGAATTCAAAGGGAGGAGCGCGAAGAACTTGATTATAGCAATGCTCCTTCACCAAACTACACTGTTGAAGATCTCGTAAAAAGGATAAATCTCAAGATTTGGTAAGTGAAGGAAATGAAGAAGCCATATATCAAAACTTTGTTAATCAGGTAGCAATAAAGGTACGTGAGCTTGAAGAAGAATACAAGAAAATTAATGAAAAAATGCCTGTTAAGCTAGATGATATATTTGAGCCTACCATTAATATTAAAATTGGAACTAGTGAAATATCTGTACTATGTGATCTAGGTGCAAGTGTTTCAACAATTCCAAAGAAACTTTTTAACAAGTTAAATCTTGGCTCTCTCGAAATTACTGAACTAAAATTACATCTATTAGATTCTACTTATAAACAAGCAGTAGGCATAAAGGAAAATACTTTAGTTTACATTAAAGATTGTCCCGCTCTTATTGATTTCGTTATTGTTGACATGCCTGAAGATGCTACTACCCCCATTATACTAGGCCATCCTTTTTTAAAAACTATTAAGGCTTTGATTAATTTGCATGAAGGGAACATGAAGCTTCAATTCCCTTCGTGGGATCCTTTTGTTATTCATTTTCCTAGAAAAAAGAAAGCCAAGCAAGATGATAAGGATACCATCACTTTGAAGGCCAATTACTTTGGAGTGGGTGTTCCACTCATATGGCCTAAGTGAGCAATATCAAGGTCAAGCTATTGACCATAAAAGAGCGCTGCATGGGAGGTAATCCATGTGAAATAAAGGTTTGAGTTAAGTTTTTAAGTTTCAGTTTAAGTTTTGAATAAATAAAGAGTGCTAGAAAACTCCAATGAGAGGAAGAGATTCAGCTGTACTAAAAATTCTCGTTTTACATATGCCATAATTGGTCGAAATTTTAGTCTGTCATTTTTCTGTCAAAACTAGGTGTTTCGCTAAGTTTTAGTCTAAAATGTAATTCTCGAAGAATTAGAATTTGTCTGATGTGTACAGAAAGGTTAACGACCAACTATACGGCGGGAATAAAAATTCCCGCCGTATAGTTGCGACCGTATAGTTATGTTACCCATCGATTTTTTTCATCCCAGAGTACTGAAGGTTTGACGACCAAGTTCCGGCCATATAGTTATCGCCGTATAGTTACAGCCGCCAGACAAAAATCCTAGGAAACCCTAAAATTTTGCCGTCAGACCAACTATACAGCCGGAACGCCCTGTTCCTACCGTATAGTTGTGTCCGACCACTTAAACACTCGGGGAGGTACCCAAAACATCAAAAACACAATCCTTTTCTCTCTCTTCTACCTCCAAACTCTCTCAAAACATTAAGGGATCTTCACCCCTGCTCGATTTCGTTCGAATTCCTCACACACAAGTGATCTACGATATGTTTCTCCTTCGATCCTCCAATTACTTTTTGCAAATTCATATCTGATCTATTATCATTATCAAGCTAAGGCGAGACTCATATTTGAATAATTGTCATGATTATCTTACCTAGATTAATATGTTGAGGAGATTCTTTAGTGTGCTATAATGAGTATGACTATTACTGTTGGATCAAAAAGTTTCATATTTGTCTCTTTTATTATTTTTAGAAGATGAATACAAGGAGCCAGACACGTGCTTTTGCTGCAGCTAGTTCTTCTCGGGCTGCAGCTCAGGAACGCATGGGGATTCGATTCAAGAACGAAGCCCACCGCGATCCTTTCGACGGGATCAAAAACCGAGAAGTCAAGGCAACCAAGTGGGCTTGCCCTGTCACTTTGAACCAACTCGGTATTTATGATGACTTTAATTTACTTTGAAGTAGATTTGGTGTGCAAACCTTTGTATTCCATGATGCATCAACCTATCGTGGGTTAACCATTGAATTTCTTAGCTCTTTGGAAAGCACCGTTAAGGCATGGCATGGGGAGGATAGGATTTCTTTCCGACTCATGAACAACAATTATTCTCTAACACTAGATGAATGGTGCAATTGTTTTGGTTTATCCAACAATGATCCTAATGCTCCGCGCATAGCTTTTTACAACATGGAACCTTCCCCTGAACTCTGTTATAACAGAATGAGCCTTACTTCTAGAGTTAGCAGAGGGAAGAATATTCAACATCCCGCTATTCATTTTTTGTTCTATTTATTGCTAACACCTTGCAGACGCGTAATGAGTACAAGACTCAACGAGGAGGACATCTTAGTCCTCGCAAAAGCTTCTTTCAACTATGATATCTTGTCACTTCACTTGGGCGCAATTCTTGTGCGCTACTTGGAGTACCAATCCCACCAAAGCAAAGGACCAACCACTTGTGGAGGCGTCATCACCGTTCTTGCCAATGCATTGGGCATCGACCTAGGTGAGTTGCAGCCGGTGCTAGGCGAGCGGCGTGTTGGTTACTCTATTTTGAGGGCTTGTGGAATGCTTACTAGGAGAGGTGGTGTTTATTATCTGCATATTGCTGGAGCTAGGCGTATCTACCCTGCTCATTTTCCTAATTATATTTTCTCTGTCGAGGAAGGACATGTGCTTTATGACTTGCAGGTTGAGCAACACCAACTCGAGGAGGAGATTCCGGAGGAGGATGAGTACCAAGATGAGGAGCAAGAAGTCCCTCATCAGTAGCAGCAGCTACCAAACCGGTTCACAACATATCAAGATTTTCATGAACTTGGAGGAACTATGGAGGGAATGCATAATATCGCTGTGAATCTTCGAGAAACAAAAAATAACCTTTCAACTGAATTTTCGGACTGGAGTTACAACTCCCCCCCCACCACAGTGATTTGAAGGGCTTGCAAAAGCCTAAGCTTGGGGAGGTTTTCTATCTATTTTATATTTTGATTTTAATTTTTGTTTTCTTAATTTCGAGGTTATGATTTTATTTGAGTTTATAAGCACTCATGTTGGTTTCCCCAACACTTTATCTTAGTTGTTTTATTTTGTTTGAGATTTTCAAGCCGAACTTTGCCTCCAATTTTCTATTCTTTAATCCCTCTTCTCAAAAAACCACAAAAAGATTTCTCCGTTTATCTTTATTTTCCCTCTCTCTTTTTCTTTCTGCCTCGAAGTTCTCGTTGATTTACAGGAGAGTGTTTGACTTCGAGTTTCCAAGAAACAAATAAAAAGGGAAGAGAGAAGTGGAACCAAACATGAGAGGTATTCCTTATGACTCCCCACTTTTGAAGTTTGATAAACCCATGCTAGTTAGTAGTAATGTTGAGATGTTATATCGGTGTAGTGAGTATCTATATTGTAGTAAAATTTTGTTTGCATGGGTATTTAACTGGGTATGTTTTGTTATAGCTCTTGTAGTTAACCAAGTATTGCCTAAAAATTTGCTAAACAAATTGAAAGAATAAAAAGTCTCACAAATTGAAGACTTGGGTGTTGTAGTGCTTATTCTTGAAAGCTTATTCCTAGAGACACTCGACACCACAAAAATAATGATTGACTTGATAGCTCTCTTTGAAAAGATTTGTTCAATTGAATTAATGTTTAGCGGTTTTTATGAGCATGCCAAAGTTTGAATTGTAAATCATAAGAATGATGTAGCTTTATGCGTGTCAAACTTCATGGGATCCCAACAACTCCGCTCCCTACAAACGATCTTCATGGAGGAAACTCCTAGATTTAGGCTATGAGTTGATTAAACATTTGTAGCAGCAATGCTATAATGAGTAAGATTCTTGGCACTCCCGCGTAGCTGTAACATGATGGAATCACTCCTCTGGCTGATATGAGTAATCATTATGCAAAAGGAACAAAAACCCTAGTGATGCCACGAGTGTCCATCTCAGCCCGATAAACTAATGCAATTTTTTGGCATGCTCTCAATTACTTAAAAACTGAAATTCTTGAAGGACAATGAATAGAAAAGTAGTGCTTGAAAAGTCTTGATTTATTGATGTGGGAGAATTGAGATACTCTAGTATATATGCTTTTCATGACAAACTCTCACACTCTTAATTTTACATGATTACACTTTATTGTTCAAAGGCAAGCCTATGAGTTAATCACATGACATGTAATAAAGTCTACTCTTTTGAATCATCCATGTTTATAATAATTTTGCTGCGCTATAAGGATTCATGAAACCCATATGATATGCTTGCCATTACTCTATCTATGCTGAAGTTTTTCAGATTAATAAAGTGGAGGAAACATGAGACTACCAATCATGAGTAAGATCATCATCTCGTTATTACAGTTTAAATGTTGAGTTCCCTTTTAATTTTGGTTTTCTTGCTCGAGGACGATCAAATTTAAGCTTGGGGAGGTTGATGGCTGTGAAATATAGCCATCCACGTCCGCATTTAAACTAGATATTATTCGTATATTTGATGAAATATCTCTCTAAAACCTGCCACTAATGCCTAATGCTCAAAGGGGTATGCAATCCTTTCTTGCTATTTTTTCCTGCGCAGATAATGACGTATTATGAAGGGAATCACTACATAAATGCCAAAGATACGAGATTTCCAACACGCCAAAGAAACCAAGATCCACGAGGAGGCGCCTGCGAGTTTAACGACCAACCATACGACCCGCCGCCATATAGTTGCGGTCGTATAGTTGGCACCGACCTCCTTAGGTCAAACAGAACAACTTTTGTGAAGGGACCCCTATATAAAGAGTCTTTAGGCAACGAGAAACATCTGCCCCCGACTCCACAACATCGCTTCTTTCATCATCAACTCTCCCTGCCACCACACCGGAGGAATATATCTAGATCTAAACTTCTAAACCCTTCTCCACCACCATAGCCATCTTCCACCACTTGTAATAGTAGATCTCATCTCCAATTGGCGACATTATAAGACTATTTGTTATCAATTCTATGATCTCTATTACAATGTTTATGATTGTCGATTTCATCTCTATGTGTGAGTAATTCTCCTTAGGCTAAGGGCTTCGGCCTATCCATGTAGCTTTTGTGCATGTTATTTATCATAGATGTGATCATGTATTAGTTTGTATGACTTGATGATTGTAGTACCCTATCTTGCCTCAATCTAAGGACTTGTCAGGTACCCAAGACCCCGAGGATTGATCCAAGTAAAGGGGTGTGAGTAACGACTGATTTGTAGGATGGGAATCCCAGTGACAGAAAGGGTAGTACGGCTGTATGTGAGGAACTTACTTGGGATTAACGGTGACATCACTATGCATATAATTAGTTCTCTTCTTCCATCGATGAGACTAGTAGGTTATTGCCATAAGCGGTTGAGGAGGCGATAAAATTTATGGATGCACTGCCCACATATAATTATCTTGCTCTAACAATTACATGAGTACTTTATTACTATCTATTATTCCCATCAGATGTTTTGCACAGCTACGGATGAAAACCGAATACCCTAGGCCCTCTCTCTCCAACGTCAACAACAACAACAACAAGATCGCAAACTCTTGGTCCGGTGAAAACGCAATAGGAATTATAAAACTCTCGAAGGTCTGATAAGGTAATCTCACTTTTCTTTCTGCTTCCCGAGGATTCTATAAACCTAGGTCTACTAGGGAAAAATAGCTATACTACATTCATAATCCGGATCGAAGGTATCAGTTGTCGATGACAAGGTTGTTGAAGACGCATGTTGATCCCTGCAACAAGACTTTTAATGTTGTGAGGAGATGTATTATCCCACAAATGGCTCCCACTATCAAGTGACGCACGCACAATACCTCCACGGTATCCACACATACAAGATCAGCAACACAACATCAAAGTGTGATCAAGCACATGGTCGAAACATGAACATGTCGATGGAGATCCAGGAATGCTTCCGCGATCCGGCTAGATTAGATCTAACCGGAAGTATACCTCGGGCAATGCTTCCGCAATGGCGAAGAAGTAGATCTTCGCGTGATGACAAGGATGATGACACGAGGAGGAGGTGGAATTCAGAGCGAGGGAAGAGGAAAGCACATGGCGGCCAGCGGCGCGACGTTGTAGGCAGCTAGTCTAGGGACACCTTGGGCTTTTGGGTACCGTGGACTACCCCTTGCCCCTCCTAGCAGGACTCATCCCCCCAAACCTCCATACATAGGGGAGTTGGGATCCAACCCTAACTCGCCTTTCTCCACCGACTTGGGGGGTTGGGCTGGGACCCTAACTTCCCTTCCTCTAGGACCCCAACTCCCCACCCGCAGGCCTACAAGAGGCCCTAGAAGACTTGTCTATGGGTCCCCCTTTACTCATGCGCAGCCTAGTGGGCCCATGCGGCCCATGGCCCATTAGGTTTTGACCTTTTCTGAAGTTCCTAAAGATCCCGGACACCTCTGGATTATTCTGAAACTTTTCTAAATCCATTATGATGTCTTCCATAAAATGTCTGGAACCCTTCCATGCACTCTCGGTAATATTCTAAGAACTTTCGTTATATTTTGAGACTCTTTTGGAACATACTTTTTGAATTCCTTCAATCATATCTTCATTCGCATTCACATTCTAAATGTCACTAAACTCTTAAGTGTGTGATCCTATGGGTTTGAATATGCGTGGACATGTTTGGAATATCTTCCACAACAATGATCAACACCAGGATCTTGATAGCCATGATGATCCCCACACATAACACTGAGATTTTCATCATGTGAACCTTATGTATTACTTATCGATACGTGTCGCATTGCTTCTCAATACTTTACATAACATGAAGTAAAACATGAAGGTTATCCTTGTTACCTTACTTATCCCGTATTATCGATGTTTTCATGATTACTAACTTGATCACATGTCCGGTCAGACAATGACGAACATCATAATAGTTGAGTGGGCCAGAGTGTATCTCTCCATCGCCAGGAGTAGTTGTTTGCATAACTACAACACATAGAACATTGGCATACTTTCTAGTATGAGCGAAGGTTGATTCATTGTTCACTCAATAACGAAGCAACGTTTGACGATCTTGATACATCCATATCGTATCCAAGTCTAAGTAAGTCTTATGGTCAAACGATCTTTAGTAATGGTAATACTTTGTCATTGAGAAACTACTGATAACAATATTGACAAAGCATTTCACAGTATATCAAATGGGGTCTATCCAAAGTCAATGTCACACAAACAATGTCAATATCATGTATCATAGAAAACCTTTACAACACTTTGCATTTTGCCTATAAACTAGAACTATCGATGATACATGAACTAGTCTTAGAAGCGTGACCGGGGATATCCTATAAATGCTATTTATAGTTTCACATATGTATTAGGGTTTCCTCCAAATACACATTATCTCGAACTAATATAATTATAACATAGAACAATAAACTTAATCACAAAACAAAAATATAAATAATAACTCATTTATTATTGCCTCTAGGGCATATTATCAACAAATATTTCACATTTCACTATAATATTCTTCATAGATTGGGAAAGAACTAAAAATGGTTAAAGGAAAAGGAGTCTCCAAAGGGACATATTCGGTGCACCAAGGCCTATGGTGTAATCTCCCGGCATTCTGCTACAAAAGGTCACCAAAAGTTCTAAAAGCTTGTTTGTACATTGTTCTAAACACACTCAATATATGTTTAATATTTCAAGACATGAATGTTAGAAGTGACAACAGAGAGATTGTATAAACACACCGTCAAAATTCTCTTTTTTGCTCTGCTAACATACATCTTATTTGAATATGAAATTCAAACTTAGATTGAGTATGCTTAATCAAAAGTATATATATGTACAATAGTTTTAAGGTCATTTCATTCTTTTTGCAGTGGATTGCTTGGAGTTTGTACATGAAGTGGACTGCTCCGATAAGCCTCGTGGCCCATTGGCTTAGCAATTTCTACATTACATGAACACAATGCATTTAGGTGGCAATGAACAAATAATTGCATGCATCCATACACCTTATAGATTGGACAATCACAAGGAAATTAAACAAGGGAATTAAGGAATCATATGCGCACCACTGTCCGAACAACTTAATTATCCCCAACAAGAAATATAGCATACGGAACAAAAACTTAAACGATAACTTTAACCGAGAGATATCCCAAGTTAATTATATCCATGGGCATGGCGTGAGTGGAAGACGACTAGGTAGGCGATCAAGTGTATATATAGATTATATGTTGTGAAGCTGGTATATGTCTTCTTGTGATTGATTAGTGAGCTCGGCTTTTTATGATGTCAAGGCTCATCTCGCTGGGATCAGTGGCTTGGATCTCGCACTGGATGCCGTCCATCTCCCTCCTGAACCTATCCTTGGAGCTTGCATAAAGCATCTTGCTCCTTGTTCTTGCTGTATCAGGGGACCTACATTGTAGAAGAAGGAAATGCAACATCATTCTATGTCAAGGCACATAGTTAGTCCAAATTTCAAGCATCTAGGTAAAGTAATTAGTAAAAAGGCATTAGTCATATGCGTTCCAATCTCCTGGAACCATATTCTAAAAAAAAATCTCCTGAAACCACATGCAAATGAAGTTTGCTAAATAAGAGCAAGATAAAATAAACCATGTGATTATAGTATTTTTTTATCATATTTAAACCATGTTTGGAAGGAAGTATTCACTCCATCTTGAAAAAAATGTCACATATTTGTATAAATTTAGATCTACATCCAAGTTTAGACAAATCCGTGATATAATTTTTGGGACATAGGTAGTAGTGTACACAAAGCCTCAATTAACATGCACACATAGCCTTCCTTTCAAGACTGTACATTTTGAGAAGCATTTATTTACGTGCCCAAAACAAAAGTAGTTTCAAGAGATACAGATTGTGTAACAAACAGTAGCAAGGTGTATTGGTATAGATCTGTTAGAGTATACCATGATTTTATATTAGAGTAGATCAAGGATTGTTATATTTGATAGTTTAAAATTACTAGGCTTCTTAATCCCAAGTCTTTTCGCACTACATAAATAGCCTAAGGGATCACAATCTATCTCAATATGCAATATTAATCTATCAAGACAATCAACTATTATAGCATTCATGATATCAGATCCACTCGGTTCTCGACCTAGGATTTAGCCCACGGCTTCCGCCCCACCGCCCCCAAGAAGATCAATCTCCACCACGGGCCGCACAACTCATAGATTAGATCCAATAGACATTGTTAAAATTTTCTCGCCGGTCATTTGACTGACATTTATTTTTTCTTTCATTGATCATAGATCAGATTACATTACCCACCACCACATGTCGTCATCACGCCTCTCTACTCCAACCTCAGCATCGACTCATCTCCGGAAAATCCTCGCCAACGACCGTGCCAAGGACGTTGTGCGTAGTGCCCCAAGGGACGCCTTCACGTGCCGTCGCCGACTTATCCGTCCGCAGGTCGCCACCTCGCCGACTCGTCTTCGCCAACATAAAATGGGACAACCGTGCCCGAGTACGGGCCTCACCATCAACAAAGGGTCACATCTGCATCATCGCTGGTCATCATCGCCGACGACCATCTACATCAAGTTGTACACCAACAACTTCGTTGCACAACCGCATCGTCGCCACCACTACCAATCAAGGTCTTCGTCAACACGAACGGGTTCTGCGTTGCCGCTCCTGCATGTAGATGAATAAAAGGGGTTTGATCTCGACCATCTACAATCTCTCCTTCAACAAACGCGAAAGAGCTCCTACATGTGGATGAATAAAACGGGTTTGATCCCCGACATCTACTACCGCTATAGTTCAATCGCCATCAATAACCACATCACCATCTTCGTCCACCATGACCTTGCTGCCAAAGTTGTAGTCTAATTTTTATTTGCACTGCTTGTGCTCGGATTTCTTCTCGAAACCACTTCATGTACTCCGGCGCATACGGCACGCAACCGACCATACATGGAGGTCTTCTATGTTGTTCCCCCCGATTCTGGCTCGCATGGTTCGTGATGGTCCATGTCTTCGAGCATCTGGCATTAGCAACACCGACACGTGCCTTCATCCCTGACGTGCTCCTGAATTTGGCAAGCTCAGCACAACGTGTCCCTATGTCTACTACCACAACTCCAGCTACGTCTATCTCGAGTTGACTATCACAGCAACCGTCTTTTATTATTTTATTACTCTGCCAACTTCCCCCGGGTTCAACGACGACACCGACCACAACTACATCATCCTCAACAACTCCATCAACAGCGACTACATCACCCATACCCCAACAACACCATCGACCACGACTATGACACCCTCATTCTCGGCTACATTGACATCGACATCGACATCAAGGGCTATCATCCACCGACATCCTCTCCAGTTGACGCCTTCGTCTTATACTCCAGTCAGACCGTCCGTGACGCTCCTGCTGTTCGCGTCACTATCGATCTGATTCGGGGGTGTTAGAGTACACCACGATTTTGCATTAGAGTAGATCACATATTGCTATATTTGGTAGTTTAGGATTTTATTAGGCTTCTTAGTCTCCAAGTCTTCTAGTACTATATAAGCAACCCAAGGACTCACACTATAATCACGCAATACACAATATCAATCTATCAACACAATCAACTATTATTGCTTTTAGGATCCACACGCCTTTAGAATGTTGCCTTATCAACGACTCTTTCAACTCGTGATGAGATCTACAATATAATATTATTGTCTTAGTAATGCTAGGTGTAGGACGATTTTGGTAAAGTTTGATTTTGATCAAACTACTTGGAGAAATATTATAAAGTTTGATTTTAATAAAACCTTATATGCAATATAAATTGGGATGGAGGGAGTAAGACGTTTTATCATTTTTCTAAACCATATGTAGCTAAACATTAGCGTGTAGGTTCACTCATTTTGTTCCGAACACTTAAAAGACATCTAGATATATATATTTAAAAAAATATTAAAACATGTTATAATTTAGAACGGAGGAAATATAGTAAATAATAAGGAATAGGTGTAGTGCCATCTTACTAGACAATGGGGATGTATAGTATAGGTCTTGCAATGGGAGCAAGCACAAGAAGGGAATCTAGTAGGTCGATCCGTACGTACGTACGTACCAGGAGAAGAAGAAGATCTTGCTCTTCTGGCAGTTCTCATCGGTTACGAAGTCGAGGTCGTAGACGGCGTATCTGCACTCGTCGGCTGGGAGGTGGCTGGTGAACTCGTCGTATCCGTCGGTGGTCTCCCCGAGCTGCTCCACCTTGATCTCCATGGACTTCTCGTCGATCTTGAAGACGATGAATCTGAAGCCCCGCCTGGCCTTCAGGTCCGCGAACTTGATCTTGCAGTCATCATGCACCGCCAGACCAGACGCGGAGTTGGCCTACAACCATTCAACTCATGCACATTGATTGATCAAGAGCCAATAAATCATCGAGAGGGAGAGAGAGAGATCACCATTTCTGTGCGTGCTCAGAGCTCCCTGCACAATGTGGGAGATCGGAATGGAGCTTGGAGGGGAGAGAGATGGAGGAGGAGAGAGGTGTTTGTTGCACGGGGGTGGAGGGGGATGGTTTGCGCGCGAGAGGAATGCGGTGGGGAGGAGCGAGAGGCAAGGGAAGGTATGGGAAAAAATAGGTTGGATAGAGCAAGGCGAACATCTGTCTGTTTGATCGACGCCGTGCACGTCACCGGCCGGAACAACCGAGTCTACCTTTGACTTGGTCCCTCGTCTATAGTTCTCTTGGAGCATCTTCACCCGGATTGCCAGCAGGCCATTCTCGGGCTATTTTTTTTTTCAGACTCAAAAATTGGTCCAGTAGTATTTTTAGGATCTCGGTTGTTTGGATTTGGTCCAATGTTGATCCGGATTTTTCAGAACGCCCTGAAAACGTCGGATGAAGCGAACTCAGCATGAAAACAAGTTTGCATATGGACCCGTCCAGTCAGCGACAGAAGCCGAGTCGTCGTCGTCCTTTTCCCTCGGAACCCCGTGACGGACCGCTGGGTATTAACTGTCCGTCTCGTCGACCACGGGTCGCCGTAATGGCGCGCCATCTCCGCCTCGGCTCCCGCGACGGACCGGCGGGCAATAACTTCCCGTTGGTTTCCCTTTTCTCGTACTTGCCGCTACACCCCTTCTGTCCTCGCCGCTCACTTCGGCCTATAAAAGCCGTCGACCTCGCCAGCTCACTTCGCACACTCTCACAGCTTCCCCACTCTCCTAACTCCGGCGAACTCCAACCCTCACATCTTCCCCACTCCCCACTCCGGCGAACGCCATGGCCGAGAGGTTCCCCGACGACCCCCTCGGCGGCGAACGGCTTCGGCCGCCGCACGTTCCAGTCCTGGGAGGCCAGGATGCTGCATGACGCCGGATACATGGCGCCGCCGGACACGCGGAACCCGCACAACTGGAAGCTTAGCGCCGGCAGGATCCCCGTGCCGTCGGTGCCGGCCTCCAGCCAATTGGCTGCCGAGGAGGATGGCTAGCCTCAGCTCCTCCTCCTCTGTAGCCTCGGCCTCGCGCTTGTCCGGCTCCGTGCCGACGCCTTCGCCGCCACTCCGGCCGTTCAAGCGAGAGCCGGACACGGCGGTCCGCTCGCCGTCGTGGACAAGGGCCAGGGGCACCGTCATCAACGAGCCACGCACGCCTTCAGCGCCCACTGGCCGTCTCCGCCTTCGCCAGCCGAAGCCGGAGCTGGCGGAATAGGCGATGCTAGTCGACGAGGGCACCTTATCCATGAGGATGGCGATGGAGCGATCCTTCCACGACGCCGTGTCGACGCCGGAGCCTGCGTCGCCGGACATTCTCGCCTGGTCCAGGGCGAGCAGACGGAGCAGCTCCGCGTCCAGCAGGAGGAGGCCGAACGCCAGGCCAGGGCTGGCCGCGAGTTCACCTACTAGGGCGCGCTGCTCGTCGTTCTCGATGATGACAAAGATGCCGCACCGTCGTACCAGCCCTAGAGGTGCGGCGACAACGGCCAGGGCAGCTCCCGCCCACCACAGACAACCCCAACTACACCTGCTTTGTCGCATCCCAAATTTTATATTTGGTACTGCATATCATACATGTCATTGCATCATGAGAATCATTGCAAAAAATTCAGTTTCAAAGTTTTTGCCAAAATCCCACTTGCATTGCCTATTGTCACATACACATGAATTGCTTGGTTTTACCTTGCATCTGCTAGGGAGTTGTGGTTTGGTTATTTGTAAGGCACAGATGCATAGAGGGTTCCAGCATGAATCCATAGCACTTTGAATCACCTCGATCGGAGCAACAAATCAAAAATTATAGCAATCTGAATTTTCTGCTAAAATTCAGTATCAAACGGTTTCATAACTCAGACTAGTGTTCAGTAAAGGAAAAGCTTTAGAAAAGACTAAAGTTTAAAAAGGAAAAAAAAGAGAAGGGCGCAAGCCAGCGCGCCGGCCAGCCCACGCAGCCCGGGAGGCCAACCCGGGGCCTGCTCCCGCGCACACCAGCCCGACCGAGCGGCAGATAGCACATATCCGCGCGCGCAGCCAGTAAGCGCCACCCACAGTCGGCCCGTCTTTCCCGTGTCGCCGACAGGAGGGGCCCGCCTGTCAGCTTCTTTCCTAGCGTGTTCGTCTCGGACTCAACTGCCGACGCCGTTGTCGCTGGATTCTCGCGACACCGAACCTCCCACGCGGCTGTTGCTCCCTCCTCTTAAATCCCTATCTTCCCCTCGTCAAAAACCCTCTGAAACCGCATCGTATCGCGCCGCCAGCTCTGTGCAATTGCCCGCCGGAGTACGACGTCACCGCTGCCGCCGCCATTAACTCTCGGTATGAGCTCGTACTCATTGCACCGGCCGCCCCCTCTCGCCCTGTTGACCCTCCTATGTTCCCCATCCTCGACAGCGACGCCCTGATCCTTCCCCTCACCTGCAGGAGCACCGGGAGCCACGCAATCGCTCGCCGGAGTCCGCTGCCAGCTGCGCCCAATCAGCCGCCCCTGCCACCGCTAGAGGAAGCAAGAGAAGCAGACGAAGCCGCCCCTAGGACCGCTGCACCCTGCTGATCCTCGTCGTGTCCGTCGCCGCCGCCAGTACCACCGGAACTGCTTGCCACCGATGCCGCCAGGACCGCCGCCGCCACCTCGCCATTGTCTCCGGTGAGTTTCGCCTCGCTCAACCTAAGCCACACGATTTCCTTTAGATCCGATGGTCCCCGTCTATTCCCAGAACGAAGGGGTACCGGCGAATCGCAGCGCACCACGTCGCCGGCCACGTCAGCGAGGGCGTTCACTGGGCAGGATTTTTCTTTTAGAATTTCAGGACTTTGCAGAAAAGGTTTGAATCTTGTAAAATTCGTAGAAATTAATCCACTAGGCCAAAAAATGCAAATAAGATATCGTTGGATTCATATTTTCACGTAGAATATTGATGTGTAATTGTTTCAGACTTTTGCAGCAAGGTTTTTCCGTGATTAATTAAATGGTTTAATGGCCTATCTAGAGTAATAAAATCATAGAAAAAGTTTCACCACTCAGAAAATTGTAAATGATGTGTCCCTGGAATCAGTAGAAGAACTAGTATCTGTTTATGAATTAAAAAGATATCCTTACAGTACTTAGTTTTGCAGAATCAATTAAAAGGCTTTCTGGAGTATTTTATTTATATAAAAAGTTCTGTAGATCCTTTTTGCGTGATTCCAGTTGCCCCTTGCTCTATTCTAGATTGCCTACACAATAGTGATTTACCCAGATTTTACAAACTAGTCAACAACAGTGGCTTAATAATTGGATTAGAGCTCCATTATTTGGCCATTTAAATTGCATGATTTTTTTTCAATGCTTTAAAAATATTTTCCATGCATACATACAGTAGGTATACTGAACAGAGGTTGTAGAATGCTACTGAAGCCTTGTTCAACTTGTCATGCATGCATCTTGCATTATTGTGGTGGTATATGATTGTTTATGTGTTGCAATTGTGTATCGTGTAGATTGTGATGAGTGCAATGCTTGCTTCTGTGAGGACTGTACTCTCGACTCCTACCGTCAAGGCAAGTAGTTGCTATTTTGATCATGAATTTGTCCTACTATTTTTCCCTTGTGCATTTATAGTGTATTTTTGTAGTTACATGTGTAGGTATTACTATGCTATGCTATATCCTATATATTATGGTAGGGAAATCCTTTATAGTTGAGCCCCCGTATGGTAGATGTGCTTAGAATTTCTGTAGATGCGAGGAAGGGATCATGCTTTGGTAACATAATGGTTTTGTTCTACTAAAACAATATAATGTCAATGAACTACCTAGGCGGAGTGGCTGGATTAGTCATCGGAGTGTGAATAATGGTGGGGAATGCCGCCCAGGGCACTGAGAAGGATTAGTTGTCTTTATTCCAGTAGCTTACGTGTGCAACCATGTCCAGTAAGAATGGGTGGCTGGTTGGACTTAGTAGGTCATGGTGACCCAAACCCAGCATAGCCAGAGTTGTAGTGAATGGTAGGTTGGGACCGATGCGCAGTGGGGTTTGGGGATCTACTTTCCGAACTATCTTTTCTTGGGCTTCTCTCTATCATCACATAATATGAGTGTGGTGGTACGAGCTGGGCTGCCCAAGTCATATGGGTAAAGTGTACAAACCCCTGCAGGGTGTATAAACTAAGTGCTTAGCCGTGTCTCCGGCTATGGAAAAATGAGTTGCTTGATATTGAAGCTATGACATATTCTCGCTCATCCTTATTTCTTGATTTCTAAAACTTGATGGGTGAATTTAAAGGGTTGATGTGAATCAAATTGGTTTAATAAAGTAGGAAAAATTGTTTGGAAAATGCAAGCTAGCCACAACTCCACCAGCCAAATAAGCATGTAGTTGTTAGGTCTATTGTCTCCCTATTTAGCGCTACTTGCCATACATTCCATGTATTGACCCTTCGGGGCTGCTACGTTCTATGTTGCAGGATATTCCGACTCTGAGTGATCAGCTAGGTCGCGGTACTTCACTCTTCACTTGTTCGCTTGTGGGCAATTTGGAGATTAAAGGAGTTATTTATTTATATTTGATACTTGAATAAGTTTGAGCTAGCCTTCGAGCTAAGCATTATTATAATAATAAATGTATACTCTGGATCCTTCGTTATTTATGGTACACAGATATTTTTACTTTGTTATTCATCTAAGTTTTATGTAAGCCAATGAATCGATACAGGGATTGACATGTTGCATAGAAGCTACAGTCTTTTCAGTACTATAGTGTTACAGATGGTATCCGAGCCCGTGTGTCGACTGTAGGATCGTGACCTAGGTTTGGAATAGGAAGCCATTAAATTTATAAAAGCTTATATTTATTGTGTCTTTCACCTTATGCCTTTCACTCTCGTAAATCTTTATCATTTGCTATTCTCACACTTTCCGCTTTTAATTTATAGATGGGAGAAGTCAAGACTGAGTATGCTGGGATCGATTCACCAAGGCCCTTCGCAAGACAGCTGGGACAACTCTCACAGTCATTGGGCTTGCCGCTGCCCATATTCAAGGGAAGGAGGCTATATACCTATGGGTATGGAGAGGACACCTGGGAGATCACCACTATCATCTTCAGAGATTTTTCCTTGCCAAACCCTGGGCATCTTGTCTACACCAAGCGGTATTGAAACTGGAAGCTCGGAATAAACTTGGCCATGCATGAAGCCCTGTCACTCTAGTGCCACCTCCACCGACACCTACTGCCAGAAGACTCCCCTTTTCGTGACTATGGAAGGCGTGATGAGAATGGGGACGTTGTGGTTACCCTAGGTAACAAGAACAACATTCCGCCCCGTCGGAGGCACATGGAGGATATGGAGATGGAGAATGGAGTTCTAGCTCGAAAGGTGATGCAGATAAAGGAGATAGCTGATTTTGCCAGCAACGGTCTAGTGGTTCAAGGACAAGAAATTGATACCTTGCACACCGCCCTGAATGTCCTGGAGCAAGCGCTTATTGGTAGGGATGAGACCATAGAGAAGCTGAATGGAACTGACCTGGAGAAAGATGAGACTATAGCACAGCTGAATGGGACCGTCTAGGAGAGGGATCAAGCCATAGAGCAGCTGCAAGGGACTGTCCAAGAGAGGAACCAAGTGGTGATGGAAAGAGATCAAACCATCGTTGATATGGAAGCTCAAATTGCCGCTCTCCAAGCTCAGTTGAATCCATCACCCAATGATGACAACAATGGAGATGATGGCAATGATGATTATGATGATGATGATGATGATAGAGGGAACAATGATGATGATGATGAGGATGGATGCAATGATGGCGGAGGAGATGAAGCAGTTGCTGATGCAGCAGAAGATGAGGAAGAAGAAGACCCCGAGGAGGTTGATTTCGAGGTCTCAAGAGAGGACTCAGAGGAGTTGTACACTCCACCACCATGAATGGTTCGTGGAGAGAAGAGTCAACGCATGAGTTCAAGGACCTTCTGCAACCTCTTCATGAAGTAGTTAGATATGGCCACCAACTAGACTTCATTAGGATATTTCGTTAGATTGAGCCATCGATCAATGTAAAACTTTATTTCTGTTAGTTTAAAGTGTTTAGGATGCTCTATTGTGTACTCTAAAGTTTTAGGAATATTTGTGTGAATTTCTAAATGAGCTATGGCAAAGTTTTGGTTGAAATTTGTGGTTTTCCTGCTGCAGTTTTTTGCTGACCCTGCTGTACTGTATGATTTTTCATGTTTTTTTGGTAACTAGGAAAAATATGAAAAAACAGAGTTTGGTGCAAAACTTCCTGTACTATAGGTAAAAAAATCAGCTAAAGTTTCTGACTAGTTTAAGTCAGGCAAACAAATTCGTGAACAGTGCTGTAATGTTCTGGCAGATTTCTGTTTTATGCTTTTGTTGGCCTTTTTATGTTTGTAATTGTTGCGAATGCCTATAAAACTACTTTAGTAGCTTTATACTGCTAGGTTAACCCATGGAACAGTGCATGCTTGCTTGTTTGCTTATGTGATGCTTGTGTGTGGTTGCTTGTGTTTGCTTTGTTGTTGTATGATCATAATGCATGGGTAGAATTTTTATTTTTCGTAGATGCTCTTTCTAAAACTTACCTGTGCTGAACCACAGATGGCGCGTCGCTGTCAACCCTCTGAGATGGAGCAAATGATATGTAACTACCTCGGTGAATTACGCTCCTAGTTACAAGTCTGGATGAGCGGAAATGGTTGAAATAGTACGGTGGGGCCCAAATGCCACTCACAGGTAGACCTTTCGGCCGTCCCAACCATTTCCAAACATCGGGACAAGAACGGGCGGCGTAATCGGCAGGCGAAGGGATAAACTACATACACAAATGAGTATGTATGCAAGCCACCATACAACAGTACATCAGAGCCATTCCATCTAAAAGAAATAGAAATATTGCAACGCCATACGGCAAGATCCAAATATCCTAGATAGATATAATAGTTTAGGATATCTCCTCATACATCAAACATCAGAGTATCAGGCGGAAGCGGAAAAACAAGATCCGAGTACGGATAAGAAGCAAATCGGCATAAGATGCCCCATAAATAAACACATCCCGCCCACAGATCTCACGGATCCCCGTTCCCGGAATCTCTACACCGAATGATCGTTGCCCTCATCGTCCGTCTCCTCCACCCAGTATCCATCTTGGGAGTGTACCTGTTCATCTGAATCAAATAATTTATCGTGTGAGACACTAGGGGTACTCAGCAAGTCTTTATGCCTCTAAAGGGGACACAACCTGGGGTGACACAATTGCAGCAAAAGATAATACCTAGCAATTTTATAGATACTCGCTAACCATCCGCCTAACCAAAGATAGACGGATGTCCGTGAATTAATGACAACAGTTATAACAGTAATATTAACAGATCCATCCTCCTCCTCGCTTACCAACGAGGAAGCGGACGAACAACCCCCATCCGTTGGCAGTTTTATTAACCATTCCATGAGTGTTGCACTATTTACTAGTCAGTTACTTAGTCAAATTAAAGCGGTACTTTAGTTATGCTTGTCTATGATCGAGAAACTGTGCTCCAAGTCGTCCATAACCATGACACGGCTTTGAAAGTTTTACCTGCAGGTGCACAAATAGCAACACACTCGATCAACCTCGGAAAAACCAAATCAAAACCCAACGAGGCTTTCACGACAAAGCAATCACAAGATTCAGAAATATTTCAGGGGGGCACCCCATTAAGCTACCATAGCTGGCGGCTCGAGACGGACTCAAGGTTTGCGCCAGTGGCTGTAAACGACTGGGAACCCGAAAATGTGACTGGGCTTGTCGATACCGCGAAAACACTCCTCTTACCTAAACAGTACAGGTGCTCCTCGCACAATCGTAAAATAAAGCAGTAAAGCATGGCATAAGTACAGGATAGTAATAAAGCCCCAAACTAATTGTGGCCCCAAGAAATAAGAATGAATCAAGCTCTGGCTCAGGGGGGTCCCATAATCCTCCCGGATGTGGATAGCGTGAATATTCAAGGAACAGGAATCAAATACTCGGGGTCCTACGGGACACAAGTGAGCATGAAAAACCAAATAGCAGATATTGCTCACCGGTGCCACTTTCATTAGTTATCCCATTACTACTCAGGTTAAGTTGTATAGGTACCTCGTTATCCATCAGACACTCACATACCCTACACATGCTGTTCTACGACTCGCATGGCTCAAACAACTCCTGTAGTAATGGCTCATGGGATGGAGGAACAAGCTTCGGTGGGGTTTAAAAGTAAAGGCTATGCAATACTTGGGATTCAATTTAATGCAATCGCGACTCAATGATGCAAGAATAAGATAAAGGCAATAGGTACTATATGTATGCAAGCATGTGGTAGTGCTTGCCTGGCAGCTCAGTTGAAGCGAGAGAAGGATCTGGGTAGTGCTCACAGGTTTCTTGATATATCCCACCTCGTCCTATTCAAGAAGAACCAAACAAACAAGGGCCAACATAAATAAAGTGCACAAGCATAAGAATAAAATGCGACAAGCAAACAATCATGCCATGATGAATGATGCACAATTTGCATGGCAATAAAGTAGCATGGCATGGGTGAGGTGTAGATTACAAGAAATAAACATTTTATGGGGTTTTAATCATAGTTTATACTCCAATAAGTTGCTGTAATCTTTATATTTATATGATGCATGCTGCAATTCAGAACATGGAATGCATAAACAGAAAGGTCTCGTCGAGCTGATCATTTTAGACATATCATTTGTTAAATTTGGAGTTATAAAACAAAAGTTATTAATTAATTAAGGGAAAAGGGCATTTTATTGTAATTTTAATCAACTTGAAAATTAAAGTGTTCAAACAGTATTTTGAAGGGCATATTTGAATTCCTCACATTTTTTTTGATTCAAAAACATATATTATATGTATTATTTGGATTTACCAATTAAAAGTTATTAATTTCTGGATATTAAAACATATTAAGCATTTCCAGGAATTATTTTATTAAAGGACAAAGGATCTGGAACTTTTGTCACCGGCTCAGACTTACCCAAAGTGAACGACACGGGCCGTGGTCGAGCGGGGCCACTGCGTCTGGCCAGCCCGACGCCGACACGTGGGCGAGCCGAGAACGGCAGGTGAAATTTTGAAAACTCGAGGTCATGAGCAAAAACGTCATCGATGACTGATAGAACAGAATTTTTTTTACACGCGGAAAAGGTTAGTTGATCTTGATTTCGGAGGACGATGACAAGCGATACGATGGGAATTTGAAGATGATGTAAAAACGAAAAGTGTAGATCTCACTTCGCTCTACAAAGTTCGTGTTTGGTGTTTCGGCGGGGGCGGGCCGAATCAATGGTAAAAACATGATGAACAGAGGTGTCTCTACGGTTTAAAACTGACGGACAGATTCCAGAAAACGGCTGAGATCGGACTGGGTTGCGACGACGATTTCGACCGAACGGCGGTGAATTTCTCCCTGCCGTAAAAAGGAAAGTTGAAGAGGATTGCTCGGGCTACAACTTTGGTGTTTGGGGATTTTGCGAAGGAGGACTGCAGCGGACGGGGCAAGGCGAAATCAGAGGGTGTTCTCGGGGCTGTTGCTGTCGCGCGTGGTGACAGGTTGGGCGCGGCATGCGCCGTCGCGGTGAGCGGCTTGGCTGCTGCTGCCGAAGGAGAAACGAGGGGGATATGGGTGCATGGAGTAGCAGAGAAAAGCGGGGATGGAAGAAGGGGCTCACCGGCGTGCTCATGATCGAGCTGCGCTTGCTGGCGTGGATGAGGAAGGCGAGGCCTCGGTGGTGTGCACGACATGGTGACGGGCGTTCGCGGCGGCGCGGCGGCAACTCCGGCGACCTTCCGACGAGGGTCACGTACAGGTCGAAGAAGAGGAGGCCAGGGAGCCTCCTGGCGCCAGGCACAAGCCCGGTGGCCATTATCTCGAGCCGGCACAGGGGAAGGCCGAGCTAGGGTTTTGGGGCAGCATGGAGGTGGCCATGGCCAAGCTTGGGGAAGTAGGGAGGAGGGAGAGGGATCCTGGGCAAGGGATCTCGATCTGTGGTCGGTGGAAGGATAAGGAGGGGAGGGGAGAGCACGTGGGATAGTGGCAGCTTTTGGCAAGGTAGAGAGAAGGTCTCGGTGATCTCTCCTCCTCTCTCTTGTTGTTTTGCTAAGAGAGAAAAAGGGGACCAGGGTAGGCACATGGGGTTGGTGGTACATGCTCCTAAGGGAGAGGGGTAGCTCGGGTTAGCTGGTTGGGCTCGGGTTAGGGTTTGGTTTAGGGTTGGGGTTGATCATGGTGGTGGTAGGGTTAGCTAGAGAGGGGGCTTGGTTTAGGGTTTAGATTAGGTGTAAGATTTGGAGAAAGGATTAGAGAGAGAGGGTGATGGCCTAGGGTTTTAGATGCTTGCATGCACCAAGCTAGATCAAGCCCAAGGAGTGGTAGAGAGGGAGATGGATGATTCACTCGAAAGATCAAATAAAAACCAAAGGAGGGCAAAAATAGAGATGGTTGCATGGCCCGTGCATAAATGTTAATGCTAGGTTTCATCTTGTGAAAACAAAATAAATAGCCATGGCATTTATACATATGCATTCCATAAATATGGAATAAGCCAAGCTAAAAGAATTGAAAGGATGCCCCATGTGGAGTAGATGGAGATGACCATATTTGAATAAAAATGGGACATGCTAGTGTGTATGTGCCACTAGGTATTTAGTAAGCCCAAAAATATCCAAACATGAAAATATCCCCAAAACAACACATAAGGAAGCTAGAAAAGGGTTCCACTCACAAGGCATGCAAAGGTGGCCATGTGGCTCTCATAAACCAATAATGTGGAAACAATATGGTGCATGTATGAGAGCATGTGGAGGTAGAATTGGATCCATCCCAACCCACATGAGCTAGAGGTAAAACCAAATAAGTTGCAATGCTCATATATGGTGGAATGGTGGAATGATGGGGTGATGACAAGAAAGGTGGTGGAGTTAATAAAAGATATGCCCCCAACTCAACTTGGGCATTTAAACAATATATCAAGAACCAAATACAATATCAAGAGGCAAATACAATTTACAATGCATATGAGAAAAGAATCAACACAAAAAGGGTTTTATATGATGCTCAAATGCAAGGTGGAATGATGACATGAGCATGATATAATTATGATGCAACAATTATGTATAGGGAGTAGCATTTATATAGACTAGGCTAGTAGCATTGCAATTGTTAGACAATTGGGATGCTACAACTCTCCCCCACTAAACAAGAATCTCGCCCCGAGATTCCTAGGAAAAGGAAAACAACACAAGGAGAGGCGGGTGTTCGAACGAAGGTGACCCTCACGTTCCCAAGTTGATGAACAACGGAATGGTGCGACCACTACACCTTGAAAAACTTGCTAGACTTGTTGCGAGTCTTGCGTTTTGCTTGAGAAACAACGGGTTAGAAGAGTTGAAGGATTGTCGTGAGACAAGAAGGATAGGATGGGCATAGCTCCGGTTTTCCCAAGAATCATGATAAAGAATATAACCACTTGTGAAAGAAAAGGAGAAGATGATGTATCATGGATAAAGAAAGACACACCATTAATATTAAAGATTTACCGATACTAGAGGGGATGAATCTTTGTCTCGCCGGAAGAAAGGAGCTAGATTGGAGAGGTTTGAACCACTATGACAATAGCATCGTATCTTCTCTCGGGTTTGAGAAATGAAGTACGGAAACAATATTGCCTTCAAACAATAGAGTCCCTTGATAACAACAGAAAGATTTAGTTATACATCGTCGAATTAGATTCTTGTTGCGCCGGTAAGAACCAAGGATCATGCAATTGAGGTGCGTGGATATAACTTCCAGAGATGGATGTGAAGCCAGATCATGGTGGAATCCCGAGAAGCAAAGAATATGGAGGATCTGGAGTTTATAGTAGAGATACTTATTGCTTTCTTTAGCCTTGAGGCTAACGCAATAGATTTGCGGCTGATGGCATCAACCATAATTGGCTTTACCACAGAAAAAGAATTGATGAAACAAAGAGAGATAGTTTCCTTTCATCTTGTTTGGGGATATCGAGCATCGGTAGAAAGACGAGGATAGAAAAAGGTTTGCGTCTGTTTCCACCAGATAATTGAGGATTTTGCTCCGTGTAGAAAGGGTGATATCACCAACAAGAGATTATTGATTACTTTCTTCGAAAGAGCACTCCGGAAAAAAAAACAAGGACGATAGTAAAAGTATCAAGGGATAAAGGCCACTTCTAACTTCCGTGGAATGAGTGAAATCACATTAATTCACCAATTCAATGTACAAGAGCGAATCATAAGAGTAGTGGTATGGTAGCTACTCCATCCCGCACTCAAAGCATTACTACGCACATGAATAAGAAAATCATGCAACCCAACTACCGAAATAGACTGAAGGTGTTGGCAAAAACTCATAGAACTCCGTTAGAAAACAAGGATAGATGCAAACGATTCGCCGGATTCATAGATAGATAAAGATGATGATGTTGTCGTCATGTCGGAAGTACCAAGCCACCGGAAAGATATAAAGGAAGATCACGGAGACAACTGCAAAATTTCACAGATATAGAAAAAGATAGCACCACTTGAACAGAAGGAATACAAGATCTGGAAGGTGTAACTACCTCGGTGAATTACGCTCCTAGATACAAGCCTGGAGGAGTGGTAGTGGTTGAAATAGTACGGTGGGGCCCCAAAAGCCACTCACTGGTAGTCCTTTCAGACGTCCCAACCACTACCCTCTCAACGGGACCTGTCTGGGCGTGTCGGCGTGAAGGATCAACTACGTACACAAGTGGGTATATACGCAAGCCACCATACAAGAGTACATCAGAGCCATACCATCTAGAAAGAAAGGAAATATACCAACGCCATACGGCAAGATTCAAATGACCTAGATAGATCTATATTTTAGGATACTTCCTCATACAACACACATCAGAGTATCATGCGAAGCGGAAACAAAATCGAGTACGGATAAGCAAATCGGCATAAGATGCCATAGAAATAAGCACATCCCAACTACAGGTCTCACGGATCCCCGTTCCGGAATCTCTACACGCGATCGTTGCCCATGTCCTCGGCTTCTTCCACCCAAGATCCGTCTACGAAGGTACATCCATCTGAACCAAGAATTTATCGTGTGAGACCCTAAGGGTACTCAAGCAAGTCTTAATGCCTCTAAAGGGGACACAACAGGGTGACGAATTGCAGCGAAGATAAGCCCTAGCAGTTCTCTGAGATAAACGCTAACCATCCGCCTAACCAATGATAGACGGATGTCCGTGAATTAAGAACAACGATTATAATGGTAATCTCATCAGATCCATCCTCCTCACCTTACCAACAAGGAAGCGGACGAACAATCCCCATCCGTTGGCAATTTTATTAACCATTCAATGAGTATTGCACTATTTACTAGTCAAGTTACTTAGTCAAATTAAAGCGGTACTTTAGTTATGCTTGTCTATGATCGAAACCGTGCTCCAAGTCGTCCATATCCGCGGACACGGCTTTGAAAAGTTTTACCGGCCGGGTGCACCAATAGCAACACACGCCGATCAACCTCGGAAAAACCAAATCAAAACCCAACGAGGCTTTCACGGTGAACAATCACAGATTGAAATATTTCAGGGGCCACCCTTGAAGTACACCATAGCGAAGATAGCTGACTCCGAGACGGACTCAAGGTTTGTGGGGCCGGCGGTAAACGACAGCAGATCCCCAAACGGGGACTGTCGATACCACGTAAACGGGTCACAATTCCTAAACAGTACAGTGTGCTCCTCGCACAATTTAAAAACAGAAAGTAGCATGGCATAAGTACAGGATAGTAAATAAAACCTCAAACTAGTTTGTGGCCCCAAGAAATAAGACGGAATCAAGCTCTGGCTCAGGGGGGTCCCATATACCTCCCGGATGTGGATAGCGCGATAAAACAAGGAACATGAATCAAGTACTCGGGGTCTTACGGGACACAAGTGAGCAGGAAAAACCAAATAGCAGATGTTGCTCACCGGTGCCACTTTCTTTAGTTATCCCAACTACTCGAGTTAAGTTGTTTAGGTACCTCATTATACAACAGACTCTCACATACCCTACACATCTTTGTTCTCGACTCGCATGGCTCAAACAACTCCTATAGTAATGGCTCATGGGGTGGAGGAACAAGCTTGGTGGGGTTTAAAAGTAAAGGCTATGCATACTTGGGATTCATTTTAATGCAATCGCGACTCAATGATGCAAGAATAAGATAGAGGCAATAGGTACTGTATGTATGCAAGCATGTGGAAGTGCTTGCCTGATATCTCAGTTGAAGCGAGGGACGGATATGGTTAGTGCTCCTGGTTCTCTTGATACAACCCCTGCTCAGTGTCTATCCGAGAAAAACCAAACAAACAAGGCCAACATGAATATAGAGCACAAGCATATGAATAAGATGCGTCAAGCAAACAATCATGCCATGATGAATGATGCACAATTTACATGGCATTAAGGTAGCATGGCATGGTGAGGTGTGGAAGACAAGTAATATCATTTCAATGGGGTTTTGGAATCACATTTGTTGTCATAACACTTGCTGTACCCTATATTTTTACATGATGCATGCTGCAATTGAAGTCATGGATAGCATAAACAGAAAGGTCTCGTCGAGCTGATCATTTTAGACATATCATTTGTTGAATTTGGAATTATAAATCAAAAGTTGTGAATTTATTTAGTTCTAGTGGCATTTGTGTAATTAACTCAACTTGGAATTTTAAAATGTTCAAATAATGTTTTGAATGGCATATTTGAATTCTTCACATTTTTCTGATTCAAAAACATATATGATTTGTATTATTTGGAATTATGAATTTAATTTTATTTTTAGTCAAAATTAGTCAAATTAGGTCAAGGTCAAAGGTTCATTAATTAAATTAATTTTTGAAAATATTTGAATAAAGATTTGAATTAACATTCAAAATCAGAACATTTTTCATATAAGGTTTGAATTCAAATTCGAACCAGAATAAGTTATGAATTTAAAGAAATTTGAATCAGTTTGAATTCATTTGAAATCATTTGAAAAATTTGAAACAACACCAGTGGACTTTGTTACTCGGCGAGCAGCTAGAGGATGACAGTGGGGCAGGCGCTGCAGACCTGCTGGCTGTGGCCGTGACGACACGTGGTCGATCCAGGACCGCGGCGAAACGAAGAAACGAGGATCCTTTTGCAAAAACCAACAGACGCGCTAGGTGGGGACGGAGGGACGGGTTTAGGCGGGAGAAAACTCGGGGTCCTAAATGCAAAAAGCCAAAACCTGTCGGACGGCAGCGGCGCAGCGCTCTGCCGGCGACAGCGATCGGCCGCCGTTTGATCGTCGTTGGCGAGCGAACCACTGGGTGAATCGCATCGCGGCCAAAACGAAAAAGGTAGAGGGTTCATCGGTCTGCAGCATTGGTTTGGGAAGTCTGCGCGAAGGAGGACCGTGGCAGCGAGGCTCGAACCTGGCGGATCTCCTGCTGCCGCAGTTGTCGCCGGACGCAGCGACATGCAGCCTTCGCGCCAATCGAATCTGCGACGCCTTGCGGCGAGAGGGAGACGTTGTCTGGGGGGAAGAGGAGCTCACCAGCAGCTCGACGGCGCGGTTGGCGAGGCTCGGGGAGGTCCGGATCCGCCGGCGGGCTCGTGGCGAGAAGCGGCAGATCTCTCCGGCCACGACGACGGCGGGGCTGCTCCGGCGAGGTACGGCTGGGTCCTCGTGTCCTGGGCGAAGCAGAGGAAGCAGCGGAGTCTCCTGGGGCTCTGGGCTGCCCTGGCGCGCTCGGGATCGTAGGGAAGCAGAGGTGGTCGCCGCTAGGGTTTAGAAGGACGGGGGGGGCATGGCTGAGCTGGGAAGGTAGGAAGGAGGGAGGAGGGTTTCCTGGGGTGGACGGTGAGTGCCTGGGCGAGGCAGAGACGTGGGGAAGGATAAGATCGCGAGGGGAGCAGGAGGGTTGCGTGGGGGAGGGGAAGCTGGCCAGGGTGGCGTCGGTGTCCCTTTTTCCCTCCCTCACGTGAGCCAGGGCAGGTTAGCTGGTGGTTGAGCGGGTCCAGGATGGGTTGGAGAGGCTCGGGGAGGCAGGTGTGAAGGGGGCCCCTAGGGCAGGGAGAGAAGAGAGGAAGAGGGCCGGCTCGGCTAGGGGTAGGTTTGGGGTGGGGTAGCTAGGGCATGGTGACCATGTGGGCATGCAAGAATAGGTCTAGGGTGGATAGCTGGGGTGGGGCCTGCACGCTAGAGGGAAGGGGAGAGAGGAAGTACTTTGGGTTTTGCTTAGACTAGGTGAGTTTAGGTTTAGCTAGTATGGGGTTTGGGGTGGCTTAGGGTTTTGTTTAGGGAAGGTAGAGATTAGGGTTTTTGTTTAGCTAGGATGGGGATGGCATGGGGTAGATTTTAGGGTTTTGCTAAGAGGGGGTAGATAGAGGGAGGGGTACTCCACTTGATCAAGCATGCTTCATACAAGCCCTAACAAGATCAAGGCAAGAAAAAGAGGAAGAGGGAGAGAGAGATGATCATGTGATGGTGGGGTGTTTCTTATGCTCACACATGATCACATGTGTAAGCATGGATTTGGGGATGGAGGTTTAGATGATATGGTGAAGAATACTACAAGCCAACTCAAGATTAAACAAAGGAGAGGTGATCCACTTAGAATTCAAGTAAAAACCAAATACTAGAAAAGGTGGCACTTGCATGGCCCATGCAACATAATTAATGCCAAAATTATCCTTGTGAAAACAATAATATTAACATGGAATTATTCATATGCATTCCCAAAAGGTGGGCAAGGCCAAGCAAAGATTATGGGTGGAATCCAACCAACCAACATGAGCTAGAGATAACCCAAATCAAAATGCCAAGCTCATATTAATTGGATGGTGGAATTATAAGGTGGTGAGAGAAAGGTGGTGGAGTCAATAAGAGAGATGCCCTCAACTCAACTTGGGCATTTAACAATATATTAAGAACCAAATACAATATCAAGAGGCAACTACAATTAATCATGCACATGAGATAAGAACCAAACAAGAAAGGATTTTATATGATGCTCAAATGCAAGGTGACATGATGACATGGGCATGATATGATGATGATGCAACAATTATATGTTGGAAGTGGCCCTTTTTATTATCATAACATGTAGCATTACAGGTGTTAGACAACTGGGATGCTACAACTCTCCCCCACTAAACAGGAATCTCGCCCCGAGATTCTAGGAAGAAGAAGATACAAAGAGAGAAGGATGGTTGGCACGGAGTTCATCTTCACGCTCCCATGTGGCTTCATCAACAGAATGGTGTGACCACTGCACCTTGCAGAACTTTATGGACTTGTTGCGAGTCCTTCGTTCTGCGGTCTCAAGGATTTTAGTGGGGTGCTCTTGATAAGACAAGTCTTCTTGGAGGTCGATTAGCTCATGGTCCACGGTCCTGCCGGGATCTTTGAAGCACTTCTTGAGCTGAGAGATGTGGAAAACATCATGGACTTTGAGTTTTCAGCTCCGAAGCATAAGCAACTTCTCCTCTTCTACCACGTATCTTGAAAGGACCGATGTATCTAGGAGCCAACTTTCCTTTGATACAAGGCGGTGTGTTCCTCTCATGGGAGTGACACGAAGGTAGACGAGATCACGGGGCATACACCATATCGTGTGCTTCGTCATAGTTGCTCTTCCGACGACTTTGAGCAATCTTGTGTTCTCGAATGATATGCACCTTCTCCTCTGCCGAGTCACAATGTCGTGGCCAAACCAGATTCTTTCTCTGCACGACCAACCAATCGGAGTTCGCACTTGCGACCATAGAGAGCCTCGAATGGTGCCATCTTGAGACTCTTTGGGCTGTTGTTGTAGGAGAATTCAGCATATGAAGACATTCCTCCCACTTCATGCCAAAGAGATGACGCAAGCTCTAAGCATATCCTCCAGAATCGATTGATTCTTTCCACTTGTCCTTGTGAGAGGGTGGTGAGCGATCTTGAAGTTCAACTTTGTTCCCAAAGCTTTTGGAAACTCTCCCGAACTTTGAGGTGAAGATGCTTCCAGTCTGAACTGATTTCAGTGGAACCCCATACAAGGAGACAATTGCATTGATATAGATCTCAGCCAATCGAATTCCGTAAATTGTTTCTTTGATCGAAGAAATGAGCCACTTTAGAAAGCCCGTCGATGACAACAAAATTGCATTGTTGCCCTTCTGCGACCTTGGAAAGCCAGGATGAAGTCCATCTCTACTTTCTCCCATTTCCATTCGGAGGTTTCAATGGCTGTAGAAGACCAAATGGTTTCGATGGACAGCCTTCACTCTGCAGTACATCACATTCGAGACATACTTGGCGCAATACCGTTTCAACCTGTGCCACCAGTATTGTGTTTTCAAGTCCATGTACATCTTTGTCTGCCGGGATGGATAGAAAGAACCGAATCATGTGCCTCCTTGAGAACTTGGTCTCTCGGACCGGGTAGTTTGGAACAAACATCCGGTGTTCAAAGAAGAGCGTGCCTTGATCATCAACATGGAAGGACTCGTGCTTGAAGGTCAAGCTTAGCGATGAGCTTTTGGTGTGCGGATCACCAAGTCGACGAGAGCGAATCTGTTCTTCCAAGAGAGGAGTAGCCGAAGGTTCGGAGATGCCCTTGTTCCACAATTTCCAGTGTTGAGTGACGGAATTCCTCGCACAAGAGAGGTTCTTTGCTCTTCCACCATGAGGTTGTTGACATAAGCTTTACGGCTAAGCGCATACGCCATGACATTTGCTTTGCTCGGGTGTAGTTGATGGTCACATCAAAGTCATTGATTGCTTCAATCCATCTCCTCTGCCAAGGTTGAGATCGGCTGAGTGAAGATATACTTCAAACTCTTGTGGTCCGAGAAGATCTCTAGCGGTTACCAAGCAAGTAGTGCCTCCATAGCTTCAAAGCAAAGACAACCGCTGCTAGCTCAAGGTCATGTGTGGGATAGTTGATCTCATGCGTCTTCAATCGAGAGGCATAAGAAACTACCTGTTTCTCTTGCATAAGGACCGCACCCAATCCTTGCAAAGAGGCGTCAGAATATCCGGAAAGGCTTAGATGTATCCGGAGGAACCAAGACCGTGTGGAAGTGAGCTTCTCTTTGAGTGTTTCAAAACTTTCTTGACAAGCGAGTCCAGTACTTCTTGCCTTTCTTGAGGAGATCGGTAAGAGGCTTTGCTATCTTCGAGAAGTTCGAACAAAGCGGCAATAGCTAGCCAAGCCGAGAAAACTCCGCACTTCCTTGACATTAGCGGAGGAAGCCATTCAACTATTGTCTTCACGGTTTCGGGTTGATCGCAATGCCCTTGCGAGATAACATGACCTGTATGTTACTTGAGCAGCCAAAACTCACACTTTGAGAACTTTGCATACAAGCGGTTCTCACGAAGCTTGTTTAGGACACCGCAGTGTTCTTCATGCTCCTCCTTGGACTTGGAATAGACCAGAATGTCATCCGGATATACCACAACAAACTTATCCAGTACTCCATGAAAACTGAGTTCATCAGCCTCGAGAAGGTAGCAGTGCGTTGGTGAGACCGAAAGACATGACCGTGTACTCATACATGCCATAGCGGGTGAAAACTGTTTTGGGCACATCTTCTTTGAATTTTGATTTGGTGATAACCACTTCTCAAGTCCAGCTTAGAGAACACCACAGCTCCGCCGGTGATCAAAAGATCATTTATCCGTGGGAGGGTATTTGTTCTTGATGGTTTTAGCATTGAGAGCCGGTAGTCAACACATAGCCTATCGGTTACATCACGCTTCTTCACAAAGATTGTTGGGCTACCCCAAGGAAGTGCTATGTTGAATGAAACCCAACTTCTCTTGTTCATCAAGTTGTCTTTTGAGTTCACCAACTCGGAAGGACCCATTTTATATGGCCTTGGAGATAGGAGCCGTTCGAGTTCAAGCTCAATCACGAATTCAACCTCGCGATCCGGAGGCATACCCAACTCTTCGGAAAGACATCTGGAACTCACGGACCCTTGGTACCCTCTGAATAGCTTCCATAGCATCATCATTCAGAGCCGCCAAGGAATAGAGCTGGACAGCAGGAGTCAGACTTGGAGAAAAGACTATATGGCCTTCAGGAATCTTCAGAGACACTGAGCGTTCAGCACAATCAATCACAGCTGCATTTGCTGTCAACCAATCCATGCCCAAGATGACATCAATGTCAGAGTTGCCCAGAAGAATTAAAGAAGCCAAGAATGAAGAACCACCAATCTCAATCTGATTGCCATGACTGATATGAGCAGCCCTCATGTTTGAACCAGGAGATAGCACCACCAGACGACGTGATAAAGGAACCCTATCCAGGTTATGCTCTTGTGCAAACTTATGCGAGACAAAAGAATGCGATGCACCAGAATCGAACAAAACTCGGCGAGGCGAGTTAACGGAAGCATACCCATCACAACTCGGTGCATGCTCGCCTTGAGCGGCGTTGACGTTAGCTTGCACGAACAACCGCAGACCCGGGCTTGGTGTTGATGTTGAGAGGCGGTGGTGCGAACCGAAGGAGAGCTTGCGAGATCTTGGCGGGGTGGAGGAGAGCTTTGTTCTTCATTGGACAGTTCAGCTTTGATGTCCGGGATCTCCACACAGCGGTGCACCACGGACGTGGAGCGAGTAGCCGTGGACTCCGGCGCTCTGGGTAGTGGTTGTTGTAGCCCAGGAGCCGGGTGGTGAAGTTTGGTGGCCTTGATGTGAAACTCGCAGGTTTTGGTGGAGCCGGAGCGGTGGGGTGTTAGGAACCCGACACGCCCGCTTAGAAGGAGCTGCCATAATCGCAGAGCTTGATGCATCCTGTTGTGTTTCTTGGACTCCTCGAACACTTGCCTCCTCTTGCAGTCTTGTGTCTTTGGTTCAGGAAGGTTGCGGTCTTGCATGCGTGATTGCATACTTGATCGACGCATTGAGCCCTTGCCTGAACCTTTTTCTTCTTGTCATCGATACCTCATCACCACCATAGCGAGATAGGTTCATGAAGTTCTGATGTAGGTGTTGGCGTTATCATTTCCGCTTCAGTTGAGGAAAGCCTCCTTCATCCTTTCCATCACAATCTCTCGAGAAACCGCTCCTTGAAAGCTGCAGTGAACCTCTCCCAAGTTGGCTGGAACCAGTGCGGCTTGCCTTCAAGTAGTTTTCCCACCAAAGAGCTGCATCTCCCTTGAGAAGGTGAGTAGCACACTTGACCCACTGTTAGGAACATCGGCCTCGAGCAACCTTGAGATCTCACGCAGCCAATCATCATCCGCGTCCAGTCGGTCGACACATCAAACCGAGGGTTGAACTTGAGGAAGCTCTTGATGTCTCCGCTTGGGAGGTGGAGGAAGTGGAAACTCATTTCTTCCGACGCTCTCCTCAAAGCGCTGGTTCTCTTGCATTGCTGCCAAAGCATTAGCTATGTTTACGAGCCCAATTCGGAGGTATGTCCTCCTCGATCCGGCGTGGTGGAGCCATCATCATTGATATAAAACTCAAGTCAAGACTATAATGGAGAATGATAATAATCCAAAATAGTACCAAGATGGAATTAACCAAGATTAAAGGATACAATTTCTTGAGATGATATTAAAATATCAACAAAGTTCATAGCACCTAAAAGATATTAAGCATATCGCATACGATCGAAAAGGAGTGTGGTACACAAATATATCAAAGAAAATTTTTCCACAAATTTCGCATTAGAATACCAATAGATGTAAAATTACTTAACGAATCAAGATTAGTGACTCTACCGATTCAATATACAAAAGCGAATGATAAAAGTAGTGGTATGGTCGCGACTCCATCCCGCACTCAAATCATTACTCCGCACATGAACAAGTGGAACACATATCCTAACCCTTCTTCTCGTGAAACCTAAAGATTGGTAACTACGAAACGAACCCCCAAACAAGATAGCGTCGGTTACAAGAGGAAGATAGATTGCGTCGGTTTGCAAAAAGCTCGGTATGGAATGTACCAATGTTGATAACCAAAGGCGATAAGATAATAACTTGGATGCAACAGATAGACAAGGGATTACACACACACACACACAACCTATGGTACTACTAATCCGAACACGTGAATCCTAGTTTGAACTTTGAGAAGAGGATTGAAAAGCGTTGCACTTCCTTACCGTAAAAGGGTGGGTGGGAGGGTAAGAAGAAAAATGAAGCATCCTACTCTCGCTTTTGTTTTTCCCTAATATACATAACTACCAAAATATTTGCTAGGACAACGACAACGTTTATTGAAACCTCAAGGTCGGGATGGCTCGATACCAATTGTAACTACCTCGGTGAATTACGCTCCTAGATACAAGCCTGGAGGAGTGGTAGTGGTTGAAATAGTGCGGTGGGGCCCCAAAGCCACTCCTTTGGTAGTCCTTTCAGACGTCCCAACCACTACCCTCTCAACGGGACCTGACAGGCGGCGTGTGTCGGCGAAGGGATCAACTACGTACAAGTGGGTATGTACACAAGCCACCATACAAGAGTACATCGAGCCATACCATCTAGAAAGAAAGGAAATATACCAACGCCATACGGCAAGATTCAAATGACCTAGATAGATCTATATTTTAGGATACTTCCTCATACAACACACATCGTAGTATCATGCGGGCGGCAAACAAAATCCAGTACGGATAAGAAGCAAATCGGCATAAGATGCCATAGAAATAAGCACATCCCAACTACAGGTCTCACGGATCCCGTTCCGGAATCTCTACACCGAACGATCGTTGCCCATGTCCTCGGCTTCTTCCACCCGATCCGTCCTGCGAAGGTACATCCATCTGAACCAATAATTTATCGTGTGAGACCCTAAGGGTACTCGGCAAGTCTTAATGCCTCTAAAGGGGACACAACCAGGGTGACGAATTGCAGAAAGATAAGCCCTAGCAGTTCTAGATAACGCTAACCATCCGCCTAACCAATGATAGCGGATGTCCGTGAATTAAGAACAGCGATTATAATGGTAATCTCATCGATCCATCCTCCTCCCTCCTTACCAACAAGGCAGCGGACGAACAACCCCCCATCCGTTGGCAATTTTATTAACCATTCCATGAGTATTGCACTATTTACTAGTCAAGTTACTTAGTCAAATTAAAGCGGTACTTTAGTTATGCTTGTCTATGATCGGAACGTGCTCCAAGTCGTCCATATCCGCGGACACGGCTTTGAGAAAGTTTTACCGGCGGTGCACCAATAGCAACACACGCTCGATCAACCTCGGAAAAACCAAATCAAAACCCAACGAGGCTTTCACGGTGAACAATCACAGGATTCAGAAATATTTGAGGCCACCCTTGAAGTACACCATAGCGAAGATAGCTGACTCCGAGACGGACTAAAGGTTTGTGGGGCCGGCGGTAAACGACAGCAGATCCCCAAACGGGGACTGTCGATACCACGTAAACGGGTCACAATTCCTAAACAGTACAGTGTGCTCCTCGCACAATTTATAAAGCAGTAGCATGGCATAAGTACAGGATAGTAAATAAAACCTCAAACTAGTTTGTGGCCCCAAGAAATAAGACGGAATCAAGCTCTGGCTCAGGGGGGTCCCATATACCTCCCGGATGTGGATAGCGCGATAAAACAAGGAACATGAATCAAGTACTCGGGGTCTTACGGGACACAAGTGAGCAGGAAAAACCAAATAGCAGATGTTGCCCACCGGTGCCACTTTCTTTGGTTATCCCAGAACTACTCAGATTAAGTTGTTTAGGTACCTCATTATACAACAGACTCTCACATACCCTACACATGCTGTTCTACGACTCGCATGGCTCAAACAACTCCTATAGTAATGGCTCATGGGGTGGAGGAACAAGCTTGGTGGGGTTTAAAAGTAAAGGCTATGCATACTTGGGATTCATTTTAATGCAATCGCGACTCAATGATGCAAGAATAAGATAGAGGCAATAGGTACTGTATGTATGCAAGCATGTGGAAGTGCTTGCACGATATCTCGATTGAAGCGAGGGACGGATCTGGTAGTGCTCTGGTTCTCTTGATACACCCACCAAGTTCTGTCCGGGAAAAACCAAACAAACAAGGCCAACATGAATATAGAGCACAAGCATATGAATAAGATGCGTCAAGCAAACAATCATGCCATGATGAATGATGCACAATTTACATGGCATTAAGGTAGCATGGCATGGTGAGGTGTGGAAGACAAGTAATATCATTTCAATGGGGTTTTGGAATCACATTTGTTGTCATAACACTTGCTGTACCCTATATTTTTACATGATGCATGCTGCAATTGAAGTCATGGATAGCATAAACAGAAAGGTCTCGTCGAGCTGATCATTTTAGACATATCATTTGTTGAATTTGGAATTATAAATCAAAAGTTGTGAATTTATTTAGTTCTAGTGGCATTTGTGTAATTAACTCAACTTGGAATTTTAAAATGTTCAAATAATGTTTTGAATGGCATATTTGAATTCTTCACATTTTTCTGATTCAAAAACATATATGATTTGTATTATTTGGAATTATGAATTTAATTTTATTTTTAGTCAAAATTAGTCAAATTAGGTCAAGGTCAAAGGTTCATTAATTAAATTAATTTTTGAAAATATTTGAATAAAGATTTGAATTAACATTCAAAATCAGAACATTTTTCATATAAGGTTTGAATTCAAATTCTGAACCAGGAATAAGTTATGAATTTAAAGAAATTTGAATCAGGTTTGAATTCATTTGAAATCTGTTTGAAAAATTTGAAAACAAATACCGAGGACTTTGTTACTCAAATAGGAACGCGCTAGAGGATGATGGGGTGGGGCAGCGCCTGCAGACCCTGCCAGTGCTGCCGGTGACGACACGTGGTCGATCCAGGGACCGCGGCCGGAAACGAAGAAACCTGAGGATCCTTTTTGCAAAAAAACCAACAGACGCTGCTAGGTGGGGACGGAGGGACGGCGGGTTTAGGCGGGAGAAAACTCGGGGTCCTAAATGCAAAAAGCCAAAACCTGTCGGACGGCAGCGGCGCAGCGCTCTGCCGGCGACAGCGATCGGCCGCCGTTTGATCGTCGTTGGCGAGCGAACCACTGGGTGAATCGCATCGCGGCCAAAACGAAAAAGGTAGAGGGTTCATCGGTCTGCAGCATTGGTTTGGGAAGTCTGCGCGAAGGAGGACCGTGGCAGGCGAGGCTCGAACCTGGCAGATCTCCTGCAGCAGCTTTGCGCCCGACCGCGGCAGCGCAGCGCTGTGCGCTTCGGCCGAATCTGACGGCGACGGCGGCGAGGGAGAGGAGAGGCGTTGTCTGGGGAAGAGGAGCTCACCAGCTCGGCAGGCGGTTGGCGAGGCTCGGGAGGTCCGGATCGCCCGGCGGGCTCGTGGCGAAGCGGCGGTCTCTCTCCGCCACGACGGCGGGGCTGCTCCGGCGAGCTACGGCTGGGTCCTCGTGTCTGGGCGAAGCAGGAAGCAATGAGTCTCCAGGGCTCAGGCTGCCCTGGCCGCTGGGATCGTGGGGAAGCAAGAGGTGGTCGCCGCTAGGGTTTAGAAGGACGGGGGCATGGCTGCTGGGAAGGTAGGAAGGAGGAGGAGGGTTTCTGGGGTGGACGGTGAGTGCACAGGCGAGGCAGAGACGTGGGGAAGGATAAGATCGCGAGGGGAGCAGGAGGGTTGCGTGGGGGAGGGGAAGCTGGCCAGGGTGGCGTCGGTGTCCCTTTTTCCCTCCCTCACGTGAGCCAGGGCAGGTTAGCTGGTGGTTGAGCGGGTCCAGGATGGGTTGGAGAGGCTCGGGGAGGCAGGTGTGAAGGGGGCCCCTAGGGCAGGGAGAGAAGAGAGGAAGAGGGCCGGCTCGGCTAGGGGTAGGTTTGGGGTGGGGTAGCTAGGGCATGGTGACCATGTGGGCATGCAAGAATAGGTCTAGGGTGGATAGCTGGGGTGGGGCCTGCACGCTAGAGGGAAGGGGAGAGAGGAAGTACTTTGGGTTTTGCTTAGACTAGGTGAGTTTAGGTTTAGCTAGTATGGGGTTTGGGGTGGCTTAGGGTTTTGTTTAGGGAAGGTAGAGATTAGGGTTTTTGTTTAGCTAGGATGGGGATGGCATGGGGTAGATTTTAGGGTTTTGCTAAGAGGGGGTAGATAGAGGGAGGGGTACTCCACTTGATCAAGCATGCTTCATACAAGCCCTAACAAGATCAAGGCAAGAAAAAGAGGAAGAGGGAGAGAGAGATGATCATGTGATGGTGGGGTGTTTCTTATGCTCACACATGATCACATGTGTAAGCATGGAGATGGGGATGGAGGTTTAGATGATATGGTGAAGAATACTACAAGCCAACTCAATATTAAACAAAGGAGAGGTGATCCACTTAGAATTCAAGTAAAAACCAAATACTAGAAAAGGTGGCACTTGCATGGCCCATGCAACATAATTAATGCCAAAATTATCCTTGTGAAAACAATAATATTAACATGGCATTATTCATATGCATTCCCAAAAGGTGGGCAAGGCCAAGCAAAGATTATGGGTGGAATCCAACCAACCAACATGAGCTAGAGATAACCCAAATCAAAATGCCAAGCTCATATTAATTGGATGGTGGAATTATAAGGTGGTGAGAGAAAGGTGGTGGAGTCAATAAGAGAGATGCCCTCAACTCAACTTGGGCATTTAACAATATATTAAGAACCAAATACAATATCAAGAGGCAACTACAATTAATCATGCACATGAGATAAGAACCAAACAAGAAAGGATTTTATATGATGCTCAAATGCAAGGTGACATGATGACATGGGCATGATATGATGATGATGCAACAATTATATGTTGGAAGTGGCCCTTTTTATTATATAACATGTAGCATTACAGGTGTTAGACAACTGGGATGCTACAGAAGGTCTTCATGGCCTCCGGTGGATTGAGCATAGACGATAGAGCGAGAGGGTTTCAAGAGATTACTTAACGAGATAGAGGTGAAAGAACTCCATGTTCTTCTTGAAATGATTGAGAGAGATTTAGCAGCCTTGAGGAAATCTTCAATGAGCGATGATAACTTGCCAACAAGGAACAACTCCGGATTGGTTGAAGATGGAGGATGGAATTAACAATGGACTTGCTGATTCCAGAGTTGAAGTAATGTATTTAGCAGAAGGACGTGGTCGAGATATGTGACTTCAAAAAGTAAGAATTCTCACTTTGAGACTTTGCACACAGGCAGTGCTCACGAAGCTCGAGAGAAAGAGACACAGATGATCTTCCATGTCCTTCCATAGATATCGAATAGGCAAGCATACTATCAACATATACCACCATGGATTAACAAGATATTCCCAGAATACCAATTTCAAGAGGCGGGAGAACGAAAAAATGCTCAAAACACTTTTTGAGCTCAACGCTCTTTGAAAGATCAATATTAAGACGGGTTCGTGTTGAAGACGATGCACTGGAAGAATAGATTATCTGGTCCTTCGGAAGAAAAAGAGATGTCACCTGGTTCACATTGTCGATCGGATCACCGGTTACAAAGATAAAGAGATCTTGGATAAGAACCGATGATAGCTCATACCTTAAGCAAAGCTATCAGAGACGAAAAGATGCAATTCCCTCGTATCCGTGAGAATTGTGCGATATGGGGTTCAAAAGGATGTGCGACATGATGGATGATGATAGACCGCCGTAGTGCTTGGAGAAACTCTGGATTGCCAAAGATGCTTGAATATGCATAGATATGATCGCGGTGTACTCAAAATCACAGGAGATAACCGTCACCATTTGGAGGATAGTGGTGATTGCATTTTCCATATTCCACTCCGTCATTCAGATCGATATGACACTTATCATGAGTGGAATATAGCTATGCCGAGAACCAAATTACAATCACCAGCATCGGATCGACACATGTTATGTAATTAGCCCAAGAGAATTGGAGATGAAATGAAACTCTAGGATTAAGCGCCGGTGACAACAGAATGAGTTAGCATGGACATGCTGATAAAAGGGAGATAGATAATGTTTCACACACGACTGAAAAGGAGTGTGGAAGCACAGATGTATCAAATTTTTTTTTCCGCATTTTTCGGCATTAAAATACCAGTAGATGCGCAAAAACACTTATCAGGTAGAGATTAGCAACTGATGGTTTCACAGAAGGTGGACTTGCTAGAAGGAAGGACACCCTTAAGAAGACGGCACCGGTTAACAAGGAGTCGGATAGATCGCGCCGGTATTCAAAAGCCTGTCAGTATGGAATGTACCAACAGTTGATAACCAAAGGCAGATAAAGATAACATGTTGGATACAACAGATAGACAAGGAATTACACACACACACACACACACACACTCTCTCAACCTATGGTACTATGGAAACCCAGAACACGTGAATCCTAGTTTGAATTTAAGAAGAGGATAGAAAACGTTACACTTCCTTACCAGAAAAGGGTGGGTGGGTGGGTAAGAAGAAAAATGGAACCAGTCCTACTCTCACGTTTTTTTCCCTAGTATGCATAACTACCAAAATATTTGCTAGACTAACAACGACCATTTGGCTGAGACCCTGAAGGGCGGGATGGCTCTGATACCAATTGTAACTATCTCGGTGAATTACGCTCCTAGTTACAAGCCTGGATGAGCGGAAATGGTTGAAATAGTACGGTGGGGCCCAAATGCCACTCACAGGTAGACCTTTCGACCGTCCCAACCATTTCCAAACATCGGTACAAGAACGGGCGGCGTAATCGGCAGGCGAAGGGATCAACTACATACACAAATGAGTATGTATGCAAGCCACCATACAACAGTACATCAGAGCCTTTCCATCTAAAAGAAATAGAAATATTGCAACGCCATACGGCAAGATCCAAATATCCTAGATAGATATAATAGTTTAGGATATCTCCTCATACATCAAACATCAGAGTATCAGGCGGAAGCGGAAAAACAAGATCCGAGTACGGATAAGAAGCAAATCGGCATAAGATGCCCCATAAATAAACACATCCCGCATACGGATCTCACGGATCCCGTTCCCGGAATCTCTACACCGAATGATCGTTGCCCTCATCGTCTCCTCCACCCAAGTATCCATCTTGGGAGTGTACATTCATCTGAATAAAATAATTTATCGTGTGAGACCCTAGGGGTACTCAGCAAGTCTTTATGCCTCTAAAGGGGACACAACCTGGGTGACGCAATTGCAGCAAAAGATAATACCTAGCAATTCTATAGATACTCGCTAACCATCCGCCTAACCAAAGATAGACGGATGTCCGTGAATTAATAACAACAGTTATAACAGTAATATTAACAGATCCATCCTCCTCCTCGCTTACCAACGAGGAAGCGGACGAACAACCCCCATCCGTTGGCAGTTTTATTAACCATTCCATGAGTGTTGCACTATTTACTAGTCAGTTACTTAGTCAAATTAAAGCGGTACTTTAGTTATGCTTGTCTATGATCGAGAAACTGTGCTCCAAGTCGTCCATAACCGGACACGGCTTTGAAAGTTTTACCTGCGAGGTGCACAAATAACAACACACTCGATCAACCTCGGAAAAACCAAATCAAAACCCAACGAGGCTTTCACGACAAAGCAATCACAAGATTCAGAAATATTTCAGGGGGCCACCCCATTAAGCTACCCGCAACGAAACTGGCCGGCTCCGAGACGGACTCAAGGTTTGCGCCAATGGCTGTAAACGACTGGGAACCCAAAAATGTGAATGGGCTTGTCGATACCGAGAAAACACTCCGCTTACCTAAACAGTACAGGTGCTCCTCGCACAATCGTAAAATAAAGCAGTAAAGCATGGCATAAGTACAGGATAGTAATAAAGCCCCAAACTAATTGTGGCCCCAAGAAATAAGAATGAATCAAGCTCTGGCTCAGGGGGGGTCCCATAATCCTCCCAGATGTGGATAGCGCGAATATTCAAGGAACATGAATCAAGTACTCGGGGTCCTACGGGACACAAGTGAGCATGAAAAACCAAATAGCAGATATTGCTCACCGGTGCCACTTTCATTAGTTATCCCATTACTACTCAGGTTAAGTTGTATAGGTACCTTGTTATCCATCAGACACTCACATACCCTACACATGCTGTTCTACGACTCGCATGGCTCAAACAACTCCTGTAGTAATGGCTCATGGGATGGAGGAACAAGCTTCGCTGGGGTTTAAAAGTAAAGGCTATGCAATACTTGGGATTCAATTTAATGCAATCGCGACTCAATGATGCAAGAATAAGATAGAGGCAATAGGTACTATATGTATGCAAGCATGTGGTAGTGCTTGCCTGGCAGCTCAGTTGAAGCGAGAGAAGGATCAGGTAGTGCTCACTGGGTTTCTTGATATATCCCTTCGTCTATTCGAAGAAGAACCAAACAAACAAGGGCCAACATAAATAAAGTGCACAAGCATAAGAATAAAATGCGACAAGCAAACAATCATGCCATGATGAATGATGCACAATTTGCATGGCAATAAAGTAGCATGGCATGGGTGAGGTGTAGATTACAAGAAATAAACATTTTATGGGGTTTTAATCATAGTTTATACTCCAATAAGTTGCTGTAATCTTTATATTTATATGATGCATGCTGCAATTCAGAACATGGAATGCATAAACAGAAAGGTCTCGTCGAGCTGATCATTTTAGACATATCATTTGTTAAATTTGGAGTTATAAAACAAAAGTTATTAATTAATTAAGGGAAAAGGGCATTTTATTGTAATTTTAATCAACTTGAAAATTAAAGTGTTCAAACAGTATTTTGAAGGGCATATTTGAATTCCTCACATTTTTTTTGATTCAAAAACATATATTATATGTATTATTTGGATTTACCAATTAAAAGTTATTAATTTCTGGATATTAAAACATATTAAGCATTTCCAGGAATTATTTTATTAAAGGACAAAGGATCTGGAACTTTTGTCACCGGCTCAGACTTACCCACAGTGAACGACACGGGCCGGGGTCGAGGCGGGGCCACTGCGTCTTGGCAGCCCGGGCCGACACGTGGCGAGCCGAGGGGCGGGTGAAAATTTGAAAACTCCAAGGGTGCGAGCAAAACGTCATCGATGGTGATAGAACAGAATTTTTTTACACGCGAAAAGGTTAGGCGATCTTGATTTGAGGAGGGCGATGACAAGCGTCGATGGGAATTTGAAGATGATGTAAAAACAAAAGTGTAGATCTCACCGCTCTACAAAGTTCGTGTTTGGTGTTTGAGGCGGGCGAATCAATGGTAAAAACATGATGAACAGAGGTGTCTCTACGGTTTAAAAGCTGCAGATGATTCCGAGCGGCTGAGATCGGACCGGGTTGCGGCGATTTCGACGAGCAGCGGTGAATTTCTCCTCGTAAAAGGAAAGTTGAAGAGGATTGCTCGGGCTACAACTTTGGTGTTTGGGGATTTTGCGAAGGAGGACTGCAGCGGACGGGGCAAGGCGAAAACAGAGGGTGTTCTGGGCTATTCATCGCGTGGTGACAGTTAGGCATGCGCCGTCATGAGCGGCTGCTGCTGCCGAAGGAGAAACAAGGGGGATATGGGTGCATGGAGTAGCAGAGAAAAGCGGGGATGGAAGAAGGGGCTCACCGGCGTGCTCATGATCGAGCTGCGCTTGCTGGCGTGGATGAGGAAGGCGAGGCCTCGGTGGTGTGCACGGCATGGTGACGGGCGTTCGCGGCGGCGCGGCGGCAACTCCGGCGACCTTCCGACGAGGGTCACGTATAGGTCGAAGAAGAGGAGGCCAGGGAGCCTCCTGGCGCCAGGCACAGGCCCGGTGGCCATTATCTCGAGCCGGCACAGGGGAAGGCCGAGCTAGGGTTTTGGGGCAGCATGGAGGTGGCCATGGCCAAGCTTGGGGAAGTAGGGAGGAGGGAGAGGGATCCTGGGCGAGGGATCTCGATCTGGGGTCGGTGGAAGGATAAGGAGGGGAGGAGAGAGCACGTGGGAGAGTGGTAGCTTTTGGCAAGGTAGAGAGAAGGTCTCGGTGATCTCTCCTCCTCTCTCTTGTTGTTTTGCTAAGAGAGAAAAAGGGGACCAGGGTAGGCACATGGGGTTGGTGGTACATGCTCCTAAGGGAGAGGGGTAGCTCGGGTTAGCTGGTTGGGCTCGGGTTAGGGTTTGGTTTAGGGTTGGGGTAGATCATGGTGGTGGTAGGGTTAGCTAGAGAGGGGGACTTGGTTTAGGGTTTAGATTAGGTGTAAGATTTGGAGAAAGGATTAGAGAGAGAGGGTGATGGCCTAGGGTTTTAGATGCTTGCATGCACCAAGCTAGATCAAGCCCAAGGAGTGGTAGAGAGGGAGATGGATGATTCACTCGAAAGATCAAATAAAAACCAAAGGAGGGCAAAAATAGAGATGGTTGCATGGCCCGTGCATAAATGTTAATGCTAGGTTTCATCTTGTGAAAACAAAATAAATAGCCATGGCATTTATACATATGCATTCCATAAATATGGAATAAGCCAAGCTAAAAGAATTGAAAGGATGCCCCATGTGGAGTAGATGGATGACCATATTTGAATAAAAATGGGACATGCTAGTGTGTATGTGCCACTAGGTATTTAGTAAGCCCAAAAATATCCAAACATGAAAATATCCCCAAAACAACACATAAGGAAGCTAGAAAAGGGTTCCACTCACAAGGCATTCAAAGGTGGCCATGTGGCTCTCATAAACCAATAATGTGGAAACAATATGGTGCATGTATGAGAGCATGTGGAGGTAGAATTGGATCCATCCCAACCCACATGAGCTAGAGGTAAAACCAAATAAGTTGCAATGCTCATATATGGTGGAATGGTGGAATGATGGGGTGATGACAAGAAAGGTGGTGGAGTTAATAAAAGATATGCCCCCAACTCAACTTGGGCATTTAAACAATATATCAAGAACCAAATACAATATCAAGAGGCAAATACAATTTACAATGCATATGAGAGAAGAACCAACACAAAAAGGGTTTTATATGATGCTCAAATGCAAGGTGGCATGATGACATGAGCATGATATAATTATGATGCAACAATTATGTATAGGGAGTAGCATTTATATAGACTAGGCTAGTAGCATTGCAATTGTTAGACAATTGGGATGCTACATGATAGCAGACTAGGCACATCTAGCGCAGGTGATGAATCAATTCATGGCTGCCCAGAACAATAATACAATAACAACAAAAACAACGGGAACAACCAACCCCAAGGTGATGCACTTGCAAGGGTTTTAAGGCTGAGGCCAGCAAAGTTATCCACTGCACCAGAACCAATGATTTCTCTTGACTGACTGCGTTCGGTGAACAAGGATCTGGTGACTATCGGTTGCACTGATGCTGAAAAAGTGAGGTTTACTGCTAACCTACTGGAGGGACCAACTTCTTCTTGGTGGGATACTTTCCAGATTACCCACCCACTGGATATAGTTACCTGGGCCATGTTCGAGGAAGGTTTCAAAACCAACCATGTCTCTTCAGGGGTTCTGAGTCTGAAGAGGAAGGATTTCCGCAATTTGCGTCAGACCAATCGCACCGTGGTAGAATACATAGAGGAATTCAATAATCTATCACGTTATACTCCAGAGGATGTGGACACTGAGTCCAAGAGGAGAGAGAGGTTTCTGGATGGTCTCAATGATGAGCTATCGCTGTATTTGTTAGTGGTTTATTGCCCAACATTTCAGGAGCTGATGGATAAGGCTAGAATCCTGGAAGGAAAGGAGCAGCAAGTGGAAAGGCGCAAGAGGAAGCACATCAGTCACTCTTTTGGATCACACCACCGTGCTCCCACCTCCTATGATGGACACTCTGGACACTCTAGGCATGGAGGTGATGACCGCAACCACCGTGGAGGTAATGGACATCGCCATGATGGACAGAGGAGCAGCAGCCACCACCGTGGAGGGAACGAACGCCACCACAATAGTCACAAGAACTACAATAGAAACTCTGGAAGGAACAATGGACACAACTATGTGAGCAAGAAGGAACTCAGCAATGTGGAGTGTTATAAGTGCAAGAAGCTAGGTCACTATGCAAGCACCTGCCTGGGCAAGATTCCAGGAGTTGGACCCAAGATTGGCCCCAACCATAAGGCTAATGTGAACCATGTGGATGTGGAAGAGATCCGTGATGAGTCAAACCTTGTGATTGGTAAGTTCCCAGTCGATTCCCATATTGCACTTGTTTTATTTGATACTGGAGCATCACATTCATTCATATCAAGGGCATTTGTGGATAGAGATAAGTCACCCATTGAGGCACTAAAAGGGACAATTAGAGTGAGCACACCGGGAGGAGAAATGTTAGATAGTGTGGGTTGTCGTGATTTGACCTTGGGAATTGGAGCACACAGTTTTCCAGCACACCTAGTTGTTTTGGAGTCACATGGACTAGATGTGATTGTCGTGGTGGTGGCACGGTAGATGCCATGGGTAGGCTAAAGTATGGGGCCAATGGATGCTAGAGGGATCTGGGGAGGGAAGATGCAGTTGATTCTGCACACAGAAGGCAAAGTTAAAGATCTTATTTCTCCTTCCTTGGGCTACAAGTTCTCCTTGAGCGGTGTTCGAGAAGGAAGAACTATACCAGCCTAACGGTACTAAAAATGAGCCGATCCCCTCCTCAGGGTCCAAGCCTCCCCTTATAAAGTAGATCCTTGGGTTCCTTTAGGGCTGATGTGGCAAGCATATTCGAGGAATATGCTTGTCCCCATATAGTAGTTCGGCGCCCCCCTTTCCCTGTCGCTCCCCTAATGACGGAATGGTTCCAGAGGGCCCCTCCTGCGCGCCTCGGGCTTCAGGACTGTCACCTCCGTGACCTCCTTCTGCCTCTCTGTCGCTTTGCGCCTTTGTCCGTAGTGCTTGGCTCCGCTCAGATTCTCCCTAGCCTGCGGCTAGAGTTAGACTTCAGGCTTCTCCTTCTCCTGCAAGCTTCGTATCATTCGGCCCTGCCTCCCGTAACTCGGCTTGTCCTTCACCTGCATCAAGATTACTCGGGCTAACCCAGCCGACTTACGCAGTATCTCGGCCGGGTAATGCCTTGCCATTACTATAAGGGTCCTGCCCTTTCCTATCTTGGCCGACCTCTACATGATTCGGTCGACTCAGACTGTAACTCGGAAACTAGACGGGGAACATTCTTTCGTCTTTCCCCGTCTTTACCCTATCCGGGGTTATCTCCCCAACATTAGTCCCCGAAGCTGGTATGGCCCCGCCGATAACCTCGGCCGGGTCGTATCAGTTTCATGACACACGTTCTGTATTGTTTCCGAGTTATTTCTTTCTCGTTCGAGGTATCATCGTATCTTCTCGCGTACGCCTTGTCCTACGTGTCATCCCCATCATTGTTTCTCTAGTTTTTTGTTCCTCTACGATATTCTTGACAGGCCCAGATTACTACTGCGCTGTCGGCTCTGCGACGCCTCGTGTGCCGTTTCCGTTGGGGATCGTGACCTTCTTTGCTACCGTGTGGCCCTTGGTGCGGTTCCGCTCAACGACGCGCGGTCGTGCGGTGCACACGATCTACACGGCCAACCGCCACACCCACGATCCCACTACCTCGCTTGCGGCTCGGTTATAAAGAGGGGCGCGGAGATGGGGGATTCACTTTCCCCTTTTCGCTCGCCCGCGCCCTTCTTCTTCCTCTCGCTTCCGCGCCCGTTCGCAGCTCCACCGCCGCGCGTTCATCTGAACCTCCGACGGCGAGGACTCCGCCGCGTTGCTCCGTCTGCCTCGTCCGTGTTCGCTAGCTTCGGCGCCGTCGCCGGTGAGTTCTTTCCGGCCGCGTCGCCTAGGCTTTCCTCTAGATTTCTCTGTCTCCATTTCGTTTTCGTGCGGTGGTTCCTTTGCTCCTCCACCGCCGTTTCTATGTAGAATCACGACGGGGCCCTGTAGTTCTAAACTTTCCTCCGCCGCTAGTTCTTCCTCCGCTGATTTTTCCGGCGAGCCCATGTCTAGCTCCTTTAGCGGTGCCCTGATAGAGGATGACGATGCTGGCTCTGGGCCCGAGCGAGGCTCGTGGCAGGGCTCCTCCGTTACTCGCCGCGAGATCGAGTGGCTTATCCGAACTCGGAGGATTCCCGCCGAGGTCTCCTGTCGCTTACCCGGCAGCGAGTCCTGTCCAGATCTTAGGGAGGGCGAGTATGTAGTTTTCATGTCGCATTTCTCGCGCGGCTTTGGTCTCCCTCTTAGCGACTTTGCTATAGAGTTTCTCGACTACTTTTATCTCTGCTTTTATCTCTGCCTCGGAGGGATACTTCGGCCTATGGCCATCCGTGCATGTCTTGTCGAAGTTCTTCCAGATTCGTTCTAACGTTGTCCCTGACAAGTCTCTGCACCCTTCCGAGAAACTGCTTACTCAATGTGGAGCAGCGTCCATTACACCTCGGAGGAAGTCCGTATTTCCTCGTGTTACAGGGCTAGAGTCGTGCAAGAAGTGGCACAAATCCTTCTTCTATGTCAAGAACACGGGAACGGAGGACAAGATTCGGCTCCCTGCATTATCCATTGGTAGGACCTCCAAGGTGAATTGGACTTATAATCCGAGGAAGAGTCACGCCTTGGCCGAGGCTTTTGAGATTCGGCTTAAAGAGCTGATCCGCGCCGGGTTACGCGGCGAGGATTTGATGGCTACCTTTATCAGTAGCCGAATCTGCCCATTCCAGAAACGGACGCACAAACTCTGCTACATGAGCGGTCCTCTTGACCCCAACCGAGTCTCGACCGTGGAGCTGGACAACTATCTCATCTTTAAGTGTGTCCGAGCTATCTTCAAGACGGAGATGCCTGAGGACTAGGCTTGGGGATTAAAGCCGTTCACACGCGAGCGTCCCCCTCCCGAAGTAAGCTTAACCACTAACGCTCTGTTTTCCAATTGTTTTTGTAACTGTTTTCGCTGATTTTCCTTTTTCTTGTCTTACAGAGGTTCGCAGAGCAGAAGGACGAGGATGCCGAAGCTTTGTCGCTTCGTGGCCCGCGTACCGGAATACCCCGGACACTGGGGAGCCGGACTCGGAAGAGTTCGTCCCTAAGTCGGATACTGCCCCGGCTCGTGCTCGTGGAAAGACCTCGGCCAACGAGGAGGAAGGTGATTCGGACGAGGTCCAAGTTCTAGAGGTAGTTGCCGCAATGCCTATTTCTTATGCATTTCCGGCTTCTACTTTCCCAGCTAATCCGGCCGGTCAGGTTCACGACGCCGAGCCTATTGCTTCCCGGCCCCCTGTTACCTTGGGGAAACGTGGGGCTCCTGCTGGTGCCTCAGAGGCGGCCCCCAAGAAACGAATGAAGAAATCCGCACCGAATCCTCCCCGGCGCAAGACCATGCCTGGAGTCGCAGGGTAAGTTCCTTTTGCTCGTATTTCTTGTTTCTCTCTTTCTGTTTTTCAACCTGACGCCCTTCTTTCTTTTCTATTTCCGCAGTGCTCCACTTTCTGTTAAGCCCGGCGGTCCTAGCATGACTAGCCGTGTGACTCGGCAGCCGTCTCCTCCGCCTGCCGAAGATACCAGGATTCCTAGTCCTGCTCGTGCTGCATCTCCTCCAGTTCCGAATCGATCGCCCCCTCGCCACAATGTGCCTGAGATTCCTCTTGTTGACGTTGATTCCACTCTGCCCTCCGAGATTCCCACCGAACCAGTGGCCTCTTCTGTGAATCCGAGCGTCTCTACCGAGCCTCTTTCTACCCCCGCAGTTTCTATAGTAGCTCCAGCCCCGGCCGAGGACGTCAATATCTCGGCGCCCTCTGCGACCGTGACCCCTCCGGATCCTAAAGACACCGTTCCCATTGCCGAGGTGTCAGCTCCTGCTGACGCCTCCAAAGCAAGAAAAGCTGTCGCCGCCAAGGCTTCCACTTCCCAGAAAGGTCTTGTCGGCTCTTCTCAGCCGAGTATCGCCGATGTGCTGCGCAAAGGAACTGCCTCCACCAAAACTTCCGTTACTCCGGCCGCCGGTACCCAGATTGCTCTTCATAAAATCCCTGCGGCCGCGGTGGTTACGCAGCACGTCCGGGGTAAAGTCCTAACTCGGACGGCAAGTGGGAACAGCCTCAGCTCTCTGGTGGAGTATGCCAATAACTGGAATGCTGCCGATCAATTTGAGGGTAATCCCAGCAGTCAGCCGTTCCAGCTTTCCGACATTAGCAGCCGCTTGGATCAAGCCGCCAAGATCGTCCTTGATAGTAATAGGATGAATGTGGTAATTGTTGTTTTACGGAGTTTTGATTAATTCTCCAGATGCTACTATATATACTCTAGTCCCCGAAACTTGCAAGCGAATAACTAGATCTGCCTTAAACTTTGCTTGATTTTTGTCTAGCTGATCTTTGAATATCTAGCCTCCTAGATCCGGGTAAAGTTTTGCTTGACTTGGATCTGTTTTGGCTTTGAATATCCAGCCACCTAGATCCGGGTTAAGTTTTTCTTGACTCGGATCTGTTTTGGCTTTGAATATCCAACCACCTAGATCCGGGTTAAGTTTTGCTTGACTCGGATCTGTTTTGGCTTTGAATATCCAGCCACCTAGATCCGGGTTAAGTTTTACTTGACTCGGATCTGTTCTGGCTTTCAATATCCAGCCACCTAGATCCGGGTTAAGTTTTTCTTGACTCGGATCTGTTCTGGCTTTGAATATCCACTCATTGTTTGCTCTATTGCTCATATTGCACATGACCGGCGGACTGCTGAATTTCAAAGATTGCTTTTTTCGCATAGAAAACTGGAAGAAAAATACGAGAAAGTTATTCCTGTGGTGAAAAAAGCTGGTAAGTCGACAATTCTTTTCGTCATCTCCAACATTCCTATTGTTTTGTATGCGAGATGTCGGCTCACTTTGTTGGTGAACAGGTAACATCAATAATCTCAACATCCGTCTTGAGAAGAAAGTCAAGAGCCTGGAAGGTTAGTTTCCCTTTTACCTTATACCTTTCCCTCTTTAAGATGTGCGCTAAGTTTCTTTTATCTCGTTTGGCTTTGGTAAAGCCGTGTTACAAACCTTTGCAGCATCTCACCAAGATTGCATGCCCATGCCTGATGTGATGCTGCATTTTTTAGAACAAAGCGCTACTCATTCGGCGCATCTAAAGGACAAGGACGATGAAATAGCTCGCCTGCGCACCGAGGTGGAGGCCCTTAAGCTCTCTCAGAAGTCCGAACTAGAAAAGGTCGACCAGGAGTTCTCCGAGGAGAAAAATCGGCTGGCTCTGCAATTGCAGAAAAATAAAGAGCTCCTCGAGGCTGCCAAACTGAAAACTCGGGGAATGAGCGAGGAGATCGCTCGCTTTGAGAAGAGCAAGATTGACTGGGCTAAAGATCTTCAGATAATGATGAGTTATATTCATCGTAAGCTTCTTAGCATAGCCGGATTATCTTTTTCTTTTTTCCTGCTGCTCCCTGACGCATTCGTGTTTTGCGCAGATCATTTTCCAGAAGCTAAGCCCGTGAGCTCTAAAGCGGTTCTTGCTGCTCATGTGCGCCGAGGTGTCCCTGTTGACGCGGACTCGGAGTACTCGATGGAAGATTTCTTGGTTGCTGTCGGTGCTGCAGTTGGTCCGATGAAGATTATGGGCAGGGATTTGGTGCAGGTAGCTATCCGAGCTTACCATGTTCTCTGGCCGAATACTTCTGGGACTCCTGATATCAATGAGGTCCAATTGCTGGTGAAAATATTAATGGCGTCCGAGAGGCAACTAAGTCTTTGGAGGGAATCAGCCGGACGAGCTGGCGCTGATATGGCTCTCATTGTTATTATGTCATGGTATGAAGATATTTCTCTTGATATCTTGAGAAATTTGCGCACTAGTTACCGTTGGGTTGAGGACCCCACCTTCGTCGTTCTTCGGCAAGCTCGCACCTTCCAGCTCGTTGAGTATGCCGACGTGCATACCTAGAATGAAGGTCCGAGTTTCCTTCCGAACCCGGACGACGAGGTCGTAGTCGAGGATGCATCGGATAACAACTCAGCTGAACAAGGGGAAGATGAGGATGACTCGGCTTCTTCTGGTGATTCCAGTTCGAGCTCGGATGGCAACGGTGACGCGCGATCCTCCTCCAAAGGTACTGGGCATTCAACTGCACAAACTGACGCTCCTCAGCAGCCTCGGGCTTCGTCCGAAGTCGCACCTGGGTCTGTGGAGGGCGAGGAAACCTCGGCCGAGGCTCTGCCTACCTCGGAGCATCCAGCCCCTGACCAAGTTATTGCCTCTCCAGCTGAAAACCTTTAAGTTATTTCTTATCCCTGGTATGCCGGGCGTACGATGTACGTGGAACATTTGTCCGTCTTCTGTATGACATGAATTTATTTTGCCGTGTGCTGCTGAGACATACATGTTTGTAGTTGTTATCACTTTGTTTAAGTGGTTTTGTTCGTCCGAATCCTTGCTTTGCTGGCCTGCGATTTCTTGATTTTAGGATATATCTTTGCCTTTGTATTCCCGTGGTTTAGCCAATTAATCTGGGTGTGAGCTTTGAATATCATACGAGATTGAGTTGTTCTTACTCTGAGTGTCGAAGTTTGATACCTTCCTTGTATCAAAGGCTAACCACTACTTCGGAACAATATATGGCAGTCCCCGAGTCACTGCCTATAGCGCCGAAGTCTAGTGTGTAAACCAAATTTCAGAAATAATATAAGACGGTTGCCGAGTCGCTGCTCAGGGTGCCGAGGTTTAGTGCATAACATAAAATTGGAGCAACATATGGCAGTCCCCGAGTCACTGCTCTGGATTCCGAGGTTTAATACATAAGATGAAATTGAAATAACATATGGCAGTCCCCGAGTCACTGCTTTGGATGCCGAGGTTTAATACATAATTGGTTCTTGACCTTGAGATACTATGCTACGAGTAAAATGGACGAAGTAAAGCTACGTTCCATGGCTGCTTCATTTCTTCGCCGGCTTTGTCTGCCCTGTTCTTTCTAGGGGATTGAGCATCGATTAGATAATAGGCATCATTGTGCAATGCTTTGCTCACGATGAATGGTCCTTCCCATGGAGGTGACAGCTTGTGCATGCCGGCCGTGCGTTGCACCAGTCGGAGAACTAAATCCCCTTCTTTGAATACTCTTGGATTCACCTTCTTGCTGTGATATCGTCGCAAGTTCTGCTGATAAATAGCTGATCGTGATAGCGCCAGCTCTCTGGCTTCTTCTAGCAGGTCAACAGTATCTTGCCGAGCTACTTCATTTATCTCTGAAGTTGTATATTGAGTAACTCTTGGCGAGTCATGTATTATGTCGGCTGGAAGCACGGCCTCTGCCCCGTATACCAGAAAGAATGGTGTATAAACTGTTGATCTGTTCGGAGTAGTCTTGAGGCTCCATAATACTGCTGGTAATTCCTCAATCCAACATCCTGCCGACCTTTGCAATGGTTCGACTAGTCGTGGTTTTATTCCGGACAACACTAGTCCATTAGACCTTTCCACTTGCCCATTAGATGTTGGGTGAGCCACAGATGCAACATCTAATCTTATGTGTTTCTCTTGGCAAAACCTAGCGAAAGCTCCTTCTGCAAAGTTTGTGCCGTTATCTGTAATAACACTGTGCGGGTACCCATATCTTAAGATAATATCTTTGAGGAATTTCACTGCTGTGGGCCCATCACATTTTTTTATTGGTTTCACTTCAATCCATTTTGTGAACTTGTCCACCATAACCAATATGTGGGTCATCCCCCCTCGGGCCATCTTAAATGGTCCCACCATATCTAAGCACCACACAGAAAACGACCAAGTAATGGGTATCGTTTTTAACTCGGACGATGGCATGTGTATCTTGGTTGCATATCTCTGACAACCATTGCATTTTTCAACCAGCTCTTTGGCTTCCTTCAACACCGCTGGCCAATAAAAACCATGCCTGAATGATTTGGCCACTAAGGCACGAGATGAGGCGTGGTGTCCACATTCTCCTTGATGTATATCGAGGAGGATCTCCTGGCCTTCTGCCGAACTCACACACCTTTGCAATACACTTGTGACGCTTCTTTTATATAGCTCATTATTTATGATTGTATAAGCTTTAGCTCTCCTTGTTATCTGTCTTGCTAACACTTCATTATTCGGCAAAATCGCATCTTTAAGGAAAGAGAATATGGGTTGCACCCATACCGGTGTGATTTTCTCTGGTGTGGTCTCACTGTCTATTTCCATGTTTTCTACCGACATAACTACCTCGGCTTTCTCCATAGCTATGCTTACCTCTGCTGCCCTCCTCTCGGGGAGTTCCGGGTTATATTGCTGGTCTAGTTCCATCGACACATTATCTTCTGCTGAATTTGCCGGAATAAAGATGGATTCGGACTCTGGTGATGGAGTTATTGATGGTTTCCTGAGGTGATCTAGGGCAATACCTGGGGGAATTGACTGCCTGGTTGATCCTAGCTTTGACAACGTGTCTGCGGCATCATTCTCTGCCCGAGGTATGTGGTGAAATTCACACCCTTCAAAGTATCCACTGATCTTTTGCACATGAAATCTATACAAAGCCATATTATCATCTAATGCGTCCCAATTGCCTGAGACTTGCTATACCACTAGATCCGAGTCCCCATAGCATAAGATTCGGTGTATGCCAATTTCTTTTGCTACTTTCAATCCATGGAACAGTGCTTCATATTCGGCTACGTTGTTTGACGCGGCAAAATGTATTTGCAGCACATATTTCAGCTGATCTCTTTTGGGCGAGGTTAACACTATTCCTGCCCCCAAACCATTTCTTAGTTTGGAACCGTCGAAATGCATCGTCCAATAATTTTGGTCCGATAATGGTGGCTCATACTGCACCTCGGCCCAATCTACGAAGAAGTCGGCGACTGCCTGAGATTTGATTGCATCTCTCCTATCAAATTGTGGAGCATACGATGACAACTCAATTGCCCATTTTGCTATTCGGCCACTCGCATCTTTGTTTCTCAATATGTCGACTATGGGTGCTTCACATATCACTTTGATGGGGTGTTCCTCGAAGTAATGTTTAAGTTTCTTTGCCGACATATACACTCCATAAGCCATCTTATGATAATGTGGGTAATTTTGCTTTGAAGCGGATACCACCTCGTTCAAATAATACACCGGCCTCTATACCGACTTATCATCTTCGAGTCGTTCTACGACGACTACAACACTCACTACTCTGTTGGTAGCCGCTATATAGAGTAACATAGGCTCTTTCGATAATGGAGAAGCCAGAATGGGTGCTGTGCTCAACATCTTTTTCAGCTCATGAAATGCACTGTCTGCTTGTGGAGTCCAAATGAACTTATCTGATTTCTTCATCATTTGATAGAGTGGTAGTGCCTTCTCTCCCAGCCGACATACAAACCGGCTGAGCGAGGCTAAACATCCCGTGAAATTTTGTACGTCATTTAGACACCTTGGCAACTCCATTCTTTCTACTGCCTTTTTCTTCGTTGGGTTGGCCTCTATACCTCGGCTAGATACAAGAAAACTGAGTAATTTTCCTGCTGGCACGCCAAATGTGCATTTTTCCGGGTTAAGCTTCATTCGGAACCTTCTTAGGTTTGCGAAAGTCTGCCGTATATCATCCAGTAGCGTTTTGCTTTCCTTGGTTTTGATGACCACGTCATCTACATATACTTGTACATTTTTTCCTATCTGGTCGTGTAGACATTTTTGCATGCATCTCTGATACGTTGCTCCTGCATTTCGCAGGCCGAATGGCATTGTGCGATAGCAATAAGCCCCGTACGGGGTAATAAACGCAGTCTTTATTTGATCAGCCGGATTTAACGGTATCTGGTGAAAACCAGAATACGCGTCTACAAATGACAATAACTCACAACCAGCGGTCGAATCAATGACTTGGTCTATTATAGGTAATGGAAAAGGATCTTTTGGACACGCCTTGTTCAGGTTCGTGTAATCGATACACATTCGCCATACAATGGCTACATTCGATCATCTTTCTTCTTTTCTACTAGCACCGGATTCGACAACCAATCCGGATACAGCACCTCCATGACGAACCCGGCCGCGAGGAGCCAATCTATTTCATCCCCTATTATTTTTCTCCTGTCTTCGGCGAAGCGGCGGAGAGGTTGCTTCACCGGCCTTGCTCCTAGCCTTACATTCAGAGAGTGCTCAGCCAACTCCCTCGGAACACCTTGCAGATCCTGAGTTGACCATGCAAATATGTCCCGATTCTCACGGAGGAAGTTGGTGAGCTCGCTTTCCTATTTAACATCTAGGCCTGCACCAATAGTAACAGTACGTTCTGGGAATTGCTCATCTATCTGAAACTTCTTCGTTTCTTTAGTCGGCTGAAAGGAAACACTTCCATGTGGATTGGCTAGTGCCGGCATATTCAGCTGTGCCGACTGAGCGAGGGCTGCTACCTCCCGAATCCTTGTTTTTTCTCTTGCTATAACGAATGATTCGGCCAAATTTGACCCGGCTGAAGCACATTCCATTGAATTCTTGTAATCCCCTGCTACTGTTATCACTCCTTGTGGTCCGGGTAGCTTCATTTTTAGATAACTTATATGACAGCTGCCCATGAATTTGGCCAACGCGGGCCGTCCGAGTAAAGCATGATAACAACTCTCTAGATCCACCACCTCAAACTCTAATTTTCTGCTCTGCAGTTATCTCTTGTGCCGAATAACACATCCACTCGGACCTTACCAATGGGTTCGCATGAAAGCCCTGGAACTATCCCATGGAAAGTGGTCCTCGTGGATTGCAGCATGTTCTGCGATATTCCGAGTTTATGCATGGTATCTTTGTACATGATGTTGATACTTCTCCCATTGTCAATGAGAACCTTTGAAAATTTCACATTAATGCTTGGTCCAACAAATGTCGGATCCAACACGAGTGCATACGACCCCAGATTCGGCATGATCTTGGGGTGATACTTTATGCTCCAAGTTACTTCCTGATCTGAACAAGGCACATATCTTGGTACTGCCAGCATAACTGCCTTTACTTCCATATGCCGGCGCTGCACACTCTGCTTGTCTTGCTGTTCCGTTGTGAACACACAATAAGACTGATGATGTTCTCTGTAATCATTGCGTCCAGTATTTCCTAGATTTGTCCTTCCATCCTGGCCTTGGTTCATCACTTGATGTACCGCATCTCTCCGGTCCGAGTTATCGTATCTCGGGGGAGGAGGTGGTAACATCAGTTGTTGTGCATTTGCTCCAGTCAACTGTGGCTAATGCTGTTGATGTACTTGAAGTGGCGCTGCCTGAATGCCTGCGGGGTTTCCCATTACATTTTTCATCCATGCACATTGGCGGGTCGTATGGTTGGCTGGCCTGGATGGGTTTGACGTGTGAAATTTACACGGCTGATCTAACATAGATTCGAACGTGTACTTCGGCCTCTCCTGCCATTGCTTCTTTTGTTCTGGGGTCCACTGTCTTTTTCCTTCATTCCTTGGTGTCCACTGCTGAGGACCATTCTTTTGCCGTTGAGTCGTTCCGTGACTCGGCTGATCCTGCGCTACCGCTGCCACTCGGGCCGAATTATATCTATAATCCGGCCTTTCTTCTCTTCTTCTTCCTCTAAAGTCATTGCGCCTGGATGACCCGGCCAAATCTCTTGCATATTGGTCTTGTTGCTCTCGATGATCTGCCGACATTAATTCTGGTTGGATTGGATCTCCTAATGCATAGGAGTCCGCTATTCTGATAGTTTCTGCCAATGTGGTTGGCATATCTCTTTGCAGTCGTTGCCACAATACACTAGCATAACGGCATCCTTGAGCGAACAAAGATATTGCTTGCGACTCTATGACTCCTTCACACGAGTTTCTCAGGTTACACCATCGAGTTAAAAACTCTCTATCTGTTTCATTCGGCCTCTGCTTGCACATGGCTAACTGTTGCGGCCTGTTTGGCCTCTTGTATGTGCTGGTAAAGTTGCTGACGGACATTTCTTCAAAATCTAACCAACAGTTGATACTACCTGCCGGTAGATTATTCAGCCATACCCTAGCTGGTCCTTCCAACATTTGTGGGACATACCGTACTGCCCATCGTAAGTTCCCACCCGCTATTTTCACAGCAGTGGCATAATCAATCAACCAGTCTTGTGGTTTGGTACTACCATTATATGTTTTCGTGCCTCTCGCTAGCTGAAAGTTCGGCACAGGTGGTTCGCCCATGATTCGTGGTCCAAAGCACGTCGGACCTGGTGGACCCTGTTCTTCCAGCAACTCGGACCGGTATAGTCGGTCTAGCTTCACTCTTGCATCATTTGATGGCAAATCTCTGTACAGAACTCTGTCTTGCATTCCATAGTGGTTATTTCTACCATGGATCGCATATTCCACCTCGGAATAACCATCATTGTACCTTTCATTCACTTGATTGTGGCGAGCTGGCCTCGCTTCTCTTTCCTGCCGGGGTTCATGTCTTGGCTGTGGGTTGAGCGGCGGTTCTCTCCTTACTTCAACCGAGGTATTGTTCTCATGATTGCCTCTTCCGAGTTCTCTTCTGCCGAGGTCTCCATTGCCTCGCCTTCCGCCGTCTTTCTCAATACGGCCGGGATTCCTCTCACCACTGTTACCTCGGCTTCCATTGCCCTGTTCTCGTTTGCCTTCCCGGCTATTGCCGGATCATACGGAACAATTTTCTTGTTTCTCTTTCCTGAGGTTACTGCTTTGTCCTTTCGTGCATTATTTCCGGGTGAGGACGCTGCTGCCACGGACAAGGAAGGTGCTGCTCCAGCCGAGTGAACCATTCGCGAGGCCCCCGGCCTCGCCGGGTCTGCCCTGAGCATTTCTTCGTTTTGCTGGTTCGCGATGCGCACCGGCTCATTCACTCTTTCTTGCTGTTTCTGCCGGGCTTCGCCGGTCAACCCCTCTAACTCTAATGCTGCAGCATTTGCCGCTCTTAGGTTCTTTGCCGGGGTACTGTACCTCGGCAAGCCCAAATCAAATGATTCCGCCTTATGAGCATCATGCTCCTTGTTGATATCATCTATGAGGTTTTTCCCTCTCAATCTTAACTCGTCCACCCATTTGGGCGTGACGTCAAGCTTATTAGCTTTGGCATATTATCGCAGGGTCCTGTTTAAGGACTCCCGCAAGGCCGACACCTTTTTTTCCTCTACCAGCACCTTTTGCCTGGTTTCTTCTAACTCTGCCTGAGCATTGGCCGGATCAAGTATCGGCGCTACAGGTGTAGTCAAGTTTTCTATGGTTGCCTGAAGAATGTTTTCTGGCCTTTCCAGAGGTGGCCCTCTTACTCTTGGTGCTTTTGGGGTAGTGTCCTGTACCTCGGCCTGGTTGGTCACTGGAGGGATTACCTCGGTGGGTAGTGGTGCCGTCTGCCTAGGCGTGCCCTGCACGCCTGTGGCGGGGTCTCTGGTCGATCCGGCAGCCGCTACTCCCGCTTGCACTCCGGCCGCGACCATCACCTCGACGCTGCCTGCGGGACGCGCTCCGCGTGGACGGCTCGCAGCGCTAAGGGGTGGCTCTCCTTCAACAACAACTTGGTGAGGATAAATGTCGGAGATGTCAACACCGACGTAGACCCTGTGCTCGCCCAAGCTGATGAAGACACTGTTGCGCGAGGGAGTTTTTCCCCTGAAGCTGCCCGCATTGTCGCTGACGTAGTCACAGAGATCAAACCTCCAGACCAAGCCAGAAACAACGCGCTCGCCAGTGTTGATTAAGTTTCCCGTCCGGATCATAACTCCAGCTAGCACCGCTGGCCCCATTGGGCGGTACCGTCGTGGTGGTGGCACGACAGATGCCATGGGTAGGCTAAAGTATGGGGCCAATGGATGCTAGAGGGATCTAGGAAGGGAAGATGCAGTTGATTCTGCACACAGAAGGCAAAGGTAAAGATCTTATTTCTCCTTCCTTGGGCTACAAGTGCTCCTTGAGTGGTGTTCTAGAAGGAAGAACTATACCAGCCTAACGGTACTAAAAATGAGCCGATCCCCTCCTCAGGGTCAAAGCCTCCCCTTATAAAGGAGAGCCTTGGGTTCCTTTAGGGCTGATGTGGCAAGCATATTCGAGGAATATGCTTGTCCCCATATAGTAGTTCGGCGCCCGCTTTCCCTGTCGCTCCCCTAACGACGGCAAGGTTCCAGAGGGACCCTCCTGCGCGCCTCGGGCTTCAGGACTATCACCTCCGTGACCTCCTTCTGCCTCTCTGTCGCTCTGCGCCTTTGTCCGTAGTGCTTGGCTCCGCTCAGATTCTCCCTAGCCTGCGGCTAGAGTTAGACTTCAGGCTTCTCCTTCTCCTGCAAGCTTCGTATCATTCGGCCCTGCCTCCCGTAACTCGGCTTATCCTTCACCTGCATCAAGATTACTCAGGCTAACCCAGCCGACTTACACATTATCTCGGACGGCTAATGCCTTGCCATTACTATAAGGGTCCTGCCCTTTCCTATCTTGTCCGACCTCTACATGATTCGGTCGACTCAGACTGTAACTCGGAAACTAGACGGGGAACATCCTTTCGTCTTTCCCCGTCTTTACCCTATCCGGGGTTATCTCCCCAACAGTGATACTAGGTATGGGTTGGTTGTCCGCGCATGATGGCCAAGTGGATTGTGCACGGAAAGCAATTTCACTCAGAACTCCACAAGGCACAAGGATTAAGTTTAAATCATCAGCGCGTCTTAGGAGTGCCGAGGTAAATTCTCTTAAGGGGGTTACCATGGACACAATACCGGTAGTGAGAGAATACCCCGACGTGTTTCCAGAGGAGTTACTAGGGATGTGACGGTGCTGCGTCAACGTGGAGCGCTTCGTTGGGAAACCCAAGAGCAAGGTATGATGCATCACAGCAGCAAGTCTTCACTCAGTAAGAAACCGAGGTTATCGAACCAGTAGGAGGAAGGAAATGTCTCAAAGGTGTTGCAAGCAACGTGGAAACCTGCACAACACAAACTCAAGACTTTGCCCCAACTAACAGTGAGGTTGTCAATCTCACCGGTTGCTGTAATAAAGGATTAACTGTATGGGGCGGAAGGTGATGATGGTTTGCAGCAAGTAAACAGTAACCGTGGAAGATGTATCAATGGTAAAGATTGGACCGGGGTCCATAGTTTACTAGAGGTGTTCTCCTTAGTAAACAAACATGGAATGCTGGTTAAACAAATTACAGCAGGGCAATTGATAGGACTGAGCAAGGCATAACAATGCAATACTAGACATAAAGATCCTATGAGATTTGATTGGGAAATACAACAAGATACATAGACCACCATCCAACTGAATCTATGACTAGAAGTCCACCTTTGGGTTATCATCCGAACCCCCTCCACATTAAGTTGCAAGCAACAGAGAATAGCTTTAAGCAAAGTGTGTAAGGTAAACAATCCACTTGTTCCATGAACAAGATGTAGGGGTTCGTAGCATGGAAAACAAAAAAATTTCTACCACATGCACACAAACAAGCCAAGATCTATCTACTAGATTATATCAACGAGTTGATTAGAGTACTCACCCTCGAAGATTCCAAAGAGGTTAACGAGAGAAGATTATCGTGGGTGATGTAGTCGTACACTTGCCGATCTCAAGATCGTGTAGATGATCCTTTCGGCACTGTGTTCCATCAGCGCTTCAATAGTCGGTGACACGTTCGGAGCTCGATGAAGACCTTCCTCTCCCTTGTTCCAGCAGGCAGCGGAGGTTGTAGTTCTCCCCTCGCGATTCCGGCAACACGACGGCGTTGTGTCGGACATAGAGGGAAGATCCTGCAGGACTTTGCCTAAGCCGGTGCGGGTTATGGTGGATCTAGGGTTTCTGGCGATCTAGGTTTAGAAGGCCGGAGAGGAGGAGGTGTCGGTGGAGGTAAGGGCGACGGCACGGCGGCGGCGCTAGGGCGACGGCGGCGCAGCTTGGAGGTGGGGAGGGCTAGTTGTGGTGCTTTGGGGCAGCCCCTCCCCTCTATTTATGAGAGGGAGGGCTGTTGGAGACATGCCCTAGAGGCAATAATAAATGTAGTTATTATTATATCTTTGTGTTTATGATAAATGTTTACATTCATGCTATAATAGTATTAACAAGGAAACATTGATACTTGTGTGATTTGTAAACTTAATTTGAAAGTCCCTAGTATAGCCTCTATACTTCACTAGCTTGTTGGTTGATTAAATGATTGTGGTTTCCCTATCATGAACATTGAGATGTTATCAACAACAGGATCATATCGTTAGGAGAATGATATGGTGGACATACTCCTATTGATAAGCGTAGCATAAAGATCAAGTCATTTCAATAGTTCAATTGCTATATGCTTTCTGATACATAGTAACCTAATTCCTTCGACCATGAGATCATGCATATCACCTTTACCGGATGGATGCTTTGATGACATCAAACACCACACCGAATCGGGTGGCTATAAAGGTGGCATTGAGTGTTCGGAAAGTATTGGTTGAAACACATGGATCAAGAGTGGATTTGTCCATCCATATGACGGATAGATATACTCTGGGCCTCTCGGTGGAATGTCATCCAATTAGCTTGCAAGCATGTGACTGGGTCACAAGGGATCACATATCACAGGAACGAGAAAAGAGTACTTATCGGTAACGAGGTTGAACTAGGTATGCAGAGATACCGACGATCATAACCTCGGATAAGTAAACTATCGTGAGACAAAGGGAAATTGGTATCGTATGTAAGTGGTTCATTCGATCGCAAAGTAATCGAGAAATATGTGGAGCCATATGAATTTCCAGATTCCTCTATTGGTTATTGTTCGAGAAGTGTCTCGATCATGTCCGCATAATTCACGAACCGTAGGGAGACACACTTAAGGATTTGACGTTGTTTTGAGTAGTTATGGTATTATGAGAAAGAGACCGAATGTTGTTCGAGTCTCGGATGGGATCCGGATATCACGAGGTGATCCGGAATGGTCCGGAGAATAAGATTCATATAAGGAAAGTCCCGTTTGAGTTCGGGAATGATTCGTGTTTTCATCGGAATGTTCTAGAAGGTCCGGATTGTCCCAAGACTCCGGGGAGGGAGAGTACATGAGTGTGTGTCATTGAATGATTGCATCATGTACTAAGTGTTCTTGCTGTTCCAAAAACATGAAAGTCAAATTGCCAGTTTGAAATTCAAACGGCTAAAACAGGAAACTGTGGAAAACAGGAAACTGTGGGAAACAGGAAACTGTGGGAAACAAGCAAGAGGAGGTTGAAACCAGCTTGGAGGAGGATTTCCTCTCCTCCAAGCCGGCGCCCAGCCCTAGGCCGAGTTGGGGAGGGACTCCCCTCCCTCCCTGGCGCGCCTAGCTCCTCCACCCATAAAAGGAGGGGCAGGGCTCCTCCTTGAGATACACAAGTTTCTACCTCTAATCTCAGGTTTAGAGCCGTTTGGTTTAGAGCTTATAATTCCTTTAGCCTGCGGTTTAGAGCCTTCTAATTGGTGTGTCTAATCTCTAGGCCACTAATAGCCCTCTCTCATAATCCACCATACTCGCTCCGGCTTAAGGCGAAGCCTCAAGGATTCCCTCTACTTCCGCATACTGTTATGCTACCGGAATCGCGAGGAGAGTGCTACAACCTCCGCTGCCTGCTGGAACAAGGGAGAGGAAGGTCTTCGTCGAGTACCGAACGTGTGACCGATTGCGGAAGCGCTGCCGGAACGCAGCGCCGGAAGGATCGTCCACACGATCTTGAGATCGGAAAGAGTACGACTACATCACCCACGAGAATCCGCTCTCGTTAAACACTTTGGAATCATCGAGGGTAAGTTATTCCATCGACTCATTGCTACAATCTAGAAGATAGATCTTGGCTTGTTTGTTTGTATGCTATAGAAAATTTTTGTTTTCCATGCTACGAACCCCTACAGTGGTATCAGAGCCGTGTCTATATGTAGATCTGTTGCACGAGTAGAACACAATGGTCATTGTGGGCGTTGATGATTTTATTGTCGATTGCTTTTTGTGTACTTTGCATCTTGGGGTATGTTGGGATGAAGCGGCCCGAGCTAACCTTACATGACATCGTTCATGAGACTTGCTCCACGCTTAACATGCAACTTGTATTGCATAAGTGGCTTTGCGGGTGCCTGTTTCTCCTAGCATAGTTAAGATCCAATTTACAACGGGTAATCAACAATGCTAATATCAATGTTGTGGTTCTTGTTCGTAAGTTAGAACGACACTTATTGAAAGCCCCAAACCACGTAAAATATGCAAAGAAAGTAGAGGCCTCTAACTTTGTTTTGCAGGGGTGTGCAGTGATGTGATATGGCCATGATTGTGATTATATTTGATGTATGCAATGTTCCTTATTGTAAGTTGGCAACCGGCAGGAGCCATATGGTTGTCTTTAATTTATGTTAAGACCCGCGTGTCTATTCAAAGTAGTTGTAATAGTTGAAGCCGGTGGACGACAACCATGGTGAAGCGTCATTGACCTTGATGCAATGCTGATGATGATGGAGATCATGTTCGTGCTTGAAGATGGAGATCGGAAGCACAAAGAAGAAAGGCCATATCATATCACATATTATGAATTGCATGTGATGTTAATCCTTTATGCATCTTGTATTGCTTAGTAGACGACGGTAGCATTATAAGATGATCCCTCATGCACATGAATTTCAAATCATAAAGTGTTCACCCTTAGTTAGCACCTTTGCTAAAGCTTGTTGTTTGAAGCACGTGATGATCGGGTGTGTTAGATTCTGCAAGTGTATACAACGTGAGCAAGCCAGATTTGCTCATGCGAAACTAAGGTTTGATCTTGTGAGCCTAGCATGTCGGACATGGTCTCGAACACGGATTACCGAAAGGTAAAGCATGAATCGTATAGTAGATATGATGAACATGACGATTGTTCGCCATTGAAACTATATCAACTCTCGTGATGATCGGTGTTGATGTAGTGGATTTGGTTCGTGTGATCACTAAAACAATGTGAGGGATGTTTTTTTGAGTGGGAGTTCACCTAGTTTAATTTCATTAATTAATTTGAACTCAATTTGTCATAAACTTAGTCTAAACTATTGCAAATATGTTGTAGATCAATGGCAGCCCCTACCATCAATTTTAATGCGTTCCTAGAGAAAGAAAAGTTGAAAAACAATGGAAGAAACTTCGCGGATTGGTTCCGCAATTTGAGGATTGTCCTCACGGTGGTAATTTGACCTATGTCTTTGGATGCACCGATGGGTGACCCACTGCGGTGATGCTTCGATGAAGTAAAGAATGTTTACCTCGCTCGGAAGAATCGGTACTCCATAGTTCGATGTGCTATCTTGTATGGTTTAGAATCGGAGCTTGAGAAAAGGTTTGAAGAGTCGGACCCATATGATATTGTCGAGGATCTCAAATTGATTTTTGAGACTCATGCGGCAATTGAAAGCTATGAGGCTTGAAAAGTTCTTTAAGCGCAAGATGGAAGAGGCAGCTCGTCGGTGAGCATGTGCTTAAGATGTCCAGGCACGCAAACAAACTTCAAAGCTTGGGTATAGTGATTCCTAATGCTTTGGGGATTTACGCGTCCTTGAGTTACCGCCACCAAGTTACAGGAACTTTGTGATGAACTACAACATGCGAACATGAACAAAGAGTTGCGAACTGTTTGCTATGTTAAAATCTGCAAGTGGAGATCAAGAAAGAGCACCAAGTGTTGATGGTCAATAAGACCACCAAACTCAAGAAAGGCAAGTCTAAGCAAAGGGACACTTCAAGAAGGGTGGTAAGAAAGTTACCACGCCGTGAAGAAGACCAAGGCTGGACCCAAGCCCCAAACCGAGTGCTTTCTTGCAAGGGAGAAGGTCACTTTGGGCGGAATTGCCCAAAGTACTTGGCGGATCTGAAGAACGGCAACATCAAGAAGAAAGGTATATCTGATATACATGTTATTGATGTGTATCTCACTAGTACTCGTAGTAGTGCCTGGGTATTTGATACTGGTTCGGTTGCTCATATTTGTAACTCGAAGCAGTCTTTGCAGAATAAGCGGAAGCTAGCGAGGTGACGATGCGCGTGGGAAACGGATCAAAGGTTGATGTGATCGCGGTCGGCACGCTACCTCTTCATCTACCATCGGGATTAGTTTTATACTTAAATAATTGTTATTTGGTGCCTGCGTTGAGCATGAACATTATATCGGGATCTTGTTTATTGCGAGACGGTTACTTGTTTAAGTCAGAGAATAATGGTTGTTCGATTTATATGAGTAATATGTTTTATGCACATGCACCTTTGATAGATGGTCTATTCTTATTGAATCTCGATAGTGGAAATACACATATCAACAATATTGAGGCTAAGCGTTTGAAATCAGCGATAATTTGACCTATATGTGGCATCGTCTTGGTCACATTGGAGTGAAGCGTATGAAGAAACTCCATTCGATGGACTTCTTGAATCACTTGAAAGATCTGAAGCATGTCTAATGGGAAAAATGACTAAGACTCCATTTTACGGTATGATGGAGCGAGCTACGGACTTATTGGAAATCATACATACCGATGTGTGTGGTCCAATGAGTGTAGCATCATGTGATGGTTATCGTTATGTTCTTACCTTCACGGATGACTTGAGTAGATATGGGTATATCTATTTCATGAAACATAAGTCCGAAACTTTCGAGAAGTTTAAGGAGTTTCAAGTGAGGTAGAGAATCAACGTAACAAGAAAATTAAATTTCTACATTCGATCGTGGAGGTGAATATCTAAGTTCTGAGTTTGGCGAGCATTTAAAGAAGTGCGAATACTTTCACAATTAACACCGGGAACACCACAGCGTAATGGTGTGTCCGAGCGTCGTCGAACTCTCTTAGATATGGTTCGTTCTATGATGTCACTTACAGATTTACCGCTATCATTTTGGGGTTATGCATTAGAAACAGCCGCATTCACTTTAAATAGGGCACCGTCTAAATCCTTTGAAACGACACCGTATGAATTATGGTTTGGGAAGAAACCTAAATTGTCGTTCCTTAAAGTTTGGGGATGCGAAGCCTATGTAAAGAAGTTACAGCCGGACACGCTTGAACCCAAAGCGGAAAAATGCGTCTTCATAGGATACCCGAATGAAACTATTGGGTATACCTTATATCATAGATCCGAAGGCAAAATCTTCGTTGCCAAGAATGGATCCTTTCTAGAGAAGGAATTTCTCTCGAAAGAAGTGACTGGAAGGAAAGTAGAACTCGACGAGGTTGTCGAACCTTCTCTCGAAATTACGAGTAGCGCGTAGCGGAAGAAGTTCCTGTGGTGCCTGCACCAATTAGAGAGGAAGCTAATGATGATGATCATGAAACTTCGGTTGAAGTTGCTACAGAGCCTCGGAGGTCAACGAGAACTCGTACCACTCCAGATTGGTATGATCCCATTATGAGTGTCATGTTGGTGGACAACACCGATGACCCCGAGACATATGAGGAATCGATGATGAGCCCAGATTCCAATAAATGGCAAGAAGCCATGAAATCCGAGATTGGATCCATGTACGAAAACCAAGTATGGACTTTGGTGGACTTACCGGATGGCCGGAAGGCTGTCGAGAACAAATGGATTTTCAAGAAGAAAACAGATGCTGATGGTAATGTTACTGTCTATAAAGCTCGACTTGTCGCAAAAGGGTTTCGACAAATTCAAGGAGTTGACTACGATGAGACTTTCTCACCAGGAGCGAAGCTAAAGTCTGTGAGGATTATGTTAGCAATCGCTGCATATTATGATTATGAGATATGGCAGATGGATGTCAAAACAGCATTCCTCAATGGAGATATTGATGAAGAGTTGTATATGATGCAACCCAAAGGTTTTGTCGATCCTAAAGATGCTAACAAGGTATGCAAACTTCAACGGTCCATCTATGGATTGAAGCAAGCATCCCGAAGTTGGAATCAACGTTTTGATAAGGTAATCAAAAGTTTTGGTTTTATACAAACTTATGGAGAAGCTTGTATTTACAAGAAAATGAGTGGGAGCTCTGTAGCATTCTTAATACTATATGTGAATGACATATTGTTGATTGGGAATGATGTAGACCTACTTAATAGTGTCAAGGAATATTTGAATAATAGTTTTTCAATGAAGGATCTGGGCGAAGAAGCTTACATATTAGGCATAAAGATTTATAGAGATAGATCGAAACGCCAAATATCATTGTCACAGAGTACATATTTGGACAAAGTTCTAAAGAGGTTTGGAATGGAAGAAAGCAAGAAAGGGTTCTTGCCCATGTTTCCCAATACGACCTTGAGTAAAACTCAAAGTCCGACATCGGCAGAAGATAGAGAAAGGATGAGTAAGACCCCCTATGCCTCAGCCATAGGATCTCTAATGTATGCCATGCTATGTACTAGACCCGACATTGCATATGCTGTTAGTTTAACTAGCAGATATCAAAGTGATCCAGGAGTGGATCATTGGACAACGGTCAAAAACATCCTTTAGTACTTGAGAAGAACTAAGGATATGGTTCTTTCTTATGGAGGTGATGAACAACTCGTTGTTAATGGTTACACCGATGCTAGTTGGAACACCGATCCGGATGATTCTAAATCACAATCTGGATATGTATTTATTTTGAATGGTGCAGCGATTAGCTGGAGGCGAAGCAAAGTGTTGTGGCGAGATCTTCAACGAATCGGAATACATGGTCGCTTCGAGGCTTCACAAGAAGCGATATGGATGAAAGAGTTCATTACAGAGCTGTGTGGTTCCTAGTGCTGGACCCAATGTCTATCTCTTGTGATAACATGGGCGCCATAGCCAATGCGCAAGAACCAAGGTCACACAAGAAGTCAAGCATATCAAGCTGCGTTTTCATGCTATTCGAGAACATATCCAGATGGGGATATAAAGATTTGCAAAGTACACAGATCTGAATGTGGCGGATCCGTTGACTAAACCTCTCCGAGGGCAAAACATGACCAACACCAAACTGCCATGGGTGTTCGGTATATTACCATGTAATCTAGATTAGATGACTCTAATGCAAGTGGGAGATCTGGAGATATGCCCTAGAGGCAATAATAAATGTAGTTATTATTATATCTTTGTGTTTATGATAAATGTTTACATTCATGCTATAATAGTATTAACAAGGAAACATTGATACTTGTGTGATTTGTAAACTTAATTTGAAAGTCCCTAGTATAGCCTCTATACTTCACTAGCTTGTTGGTTGATTAAATGATTGTGGTTTCCTATCATGAACATTGAGATGTTATCAACAACAAGATCATATCGTTAGGAGAATGATATGGTGGACATACTCCTATTGATAAGCGTAGCATAAAGATCAAGTCATTTCAATAGTTCAATTGCTATATGCTTTACGATACATAGTAACCTAATTCCTTCGACCATGAGATCATGCATATCACCTTTACCGGATGGATGCTTTGATGACATCAAACACCACACCGAATCGGGTGGCTATAAAGGTGGCATTGAGTGTTCGGAAAGTATTGGTTGAAACACATGGATCAAGAGTGGGATTTGTCCATCCATATGACGGATAGATATACTGGGCCCTCTCGGTGGAATGTCATCCAATTAGCTTTCAAGCATGTGACTGGTCACAAGGGATCACATATCACGGAACGAGAAAAGAGTACTTATCGAACGAGGTTGAACTAGGTATGCAGATACCGACGATCATAACCTCGGATAAGTAAACTATCGTGAGACAAAGGGAAATTGGTATCGTATGTAAGTGGTTCATTCGGTCGCAAAGTAATCGTAGAAATATGTGGGAGCCATATGAATTTCCAGATTCCTCTATTGGTTATTGTTCGAGAAGTGTCTCGATCTTGTCCGCATAATTCACGAACCGTAGGAGACACACTTAAGGATTCGACGTTGTTTTGAGTAGTTATGGTATTATGAGAAAGAGACCGAATGTTGTTCGAGTCTCGGATGGGATCCGGATATCACGAAGTGATCTGGAATGGTCCGAGAATAAGATTCATATAAGGAAAGTCCTGCTTTGAGTTCGGGAATGATTCCGGTGTTTTCATCGGGAATGTTCTAGAAGGTTCCGGCACTCCGGGGGGGGGGGAGAGTACATGAGTGTGTCATTGAATGATTGCATCATGTACTAAGTGTTCTTGATTTTCCAAAAAAAACATGAAAGTCAAATTGCCAGTTTGAAAGTCAAATGGCTAAAACAGGAAACTGTGGAAAACGAAACTGTGGGAAGCAGAAACTGTGGGAAACAAGCAAGAGGAGGTTGAAACCAACTTGGAGGAGGAGTTCCTCCTCCAAGCGCCCATCCCTAGGCCGAGTTGGGGAGGGACTCCTCCCTTCTGGCGCCTAGCTCCTCCACCCATAAAAGGAGGCAGGGCTCCTCCTTGAGATACACAAGTTTCTACCTCTAATCTCAGGTTTAGAGCCGTTTGGTTTAGAGCTTCTAATTGCTTTAGCCTGCGGTTTAGAGCCTTCTAATTGGTGTGTCTAATCTCTAGGCCACTAATATCCCTCTCTCATAATCCACCATAATCGCTCCGGCTTAAGGCGAAGCCTCGGATTTCCCTCTACGGTACCACCACAGTCTTCGGAATCGCGAGGAGAGTGCTACAACCTCCATTTCTTTGGAACAAGGGAGAGGAAGGTCTTCGTCAGTACCGAACGTGTGACCGATCATGAAGCGCCTTGAACGCAGCGCCGGAAGGATCGTCCACACGATCTTGAGATCGGAAAGAGTACGACTACATCACCCACGAGAATCCGCTCTCGTTAAACACATTGGAATCTTCGAGGGTAAGTTATTCCATCGACTCGTTGCTACAATCTAGTAGATAGATCTTGGATTGTTTGTTTGTATGCGATAGAAAAATTTTGTTTTCCATGCTACGAACCCCTACAAGGGCAGCTTGGGAGAGGGGAGTTTGAATCCTTCCCCAAACCCAAGTTGGAGATAAGGAAGGACTCTTTCCTTCTTCCACTAGGAAACTATTCTTCCAGTTTGACTTTTCAAACCTCCCTTTTGAATTTCAATTCAGAGCTTTATTTCTCTCTCGCAAATGCCCAACCAAGTGACCTAGGATATGATCCAATCATTCCACTTAACCATGACACTTTCATGAACCATTCCCCTTCCGGTCCGGTGAAACTTCTAGACCCTTCTAGAACCTCTTTGATGAAAACATCGGAATTATTCCCGAACTCCGGAATCGGACTTTCCTTATATGAATCTTATTCTCCGGACCATTCCGGATCTCCTCGTGATATCCTGGATCCCATCCGAGACTCCAATCAACATTCAGTATCCCTACTTACATTCCATACCTACTAAACAACATCGAATCCTTAAGTGTGTCTCCCTACGGTTCGTGAATTATGCGGACATGACCGAGACACTTCTCCGATCAATAACCAATAGAGGAATCTAGAAATTCATATGGCTCCCACATATTTCTACTATTACTTTGCGATTGAATGAACCATTTACATACGATACCAATTTCCCTTTGTCTCGAGATAGTTTACTTATCCGAGGTTTGATCGTCGGTATCTCTGCATACCTAGTTCAACCTCGTTACCGATAAGTACTCTTTTCCTGTTCCTGTGATATGTGATCCCTTGTGAGCCAGTCACATGCTTGCAAGATAATTGGATGACATTCCACCGAGAGGGCCCATAGTATATCTATCCGTCATATGGATGGACAAATCCCACTCTTGATCCATGTGCCTCAACACATATTTTCCGAACACTCAATGCCACCTTTATAACCACCCAGTTATGGTGTGGTGTTTGATGTCATCAAAGCATCCTTCCGGTGATGGTGATTAGCATGATCTCATGTTCGAAGGAATTAGGTTACTATGTATCTGAAAGCTTATATTAAATGAACTATTGAAATGACTTGATCTTTATGCTACGCTTATCTATAGGAGTATGTCCATCATCCATTCTCCTAATGATATGATACTGTTGTTAATAACATCTCAATATTCATGATTGAGAAACCACAATCATCTATTAACCAACAACTTAGTATTATAAAGAGGCTTTACCAGGGACTCTAATTTAGTTTACAAATCACACAAGTATTAATGTTTCCGGTTAATACTATTATAGCATGAATGTATACATTTATCATAAACACAAAGATATGATAATAAGCACTTTTATTATTTCCTCTAGGGCATATGTCACATCCCAAGATTTTCCAAATCTTGTAATGTGAAAATAAATTAATAAAATAAAACTTTGTTTGATTTTCAGAGCCAGAAGAAACTTTTTGAACTCAATTGGAACTTCAAACCCATTTGAATTAAATAAAATCCTAAAGGGATTCTTAAAGATAAACATTTAATAAAGGAAATTAAAATGTTTTGGAATTACTATTTTGGATCTTTTAAGAAAATGATTTGATATTCAAAAGAAAAGATGGATTTACAAATAAGGGTTATTTTATAAAACCAAAATAAAACTTGGACAAGCTTTGGAAAATAAAACATTTTATTTTAAACAGAATAATAAAGGTTTATTTAAAAATAATAAAGGATTATTTAAATAAAATAATAAGGATTTAATATCCAACTTTATTTGATAAAAAGGGTTTTACCATTTTAATTAAAACATCAAGACTTATTAAATTGTTTAAAATAGGTTTTCTAAGTATTTTATATTCTCTAATAAAACCTACTAAAGTGTTTTGGCTTTGTTTTAGATTTCAAAATAAATATCTCAATAAAACAAATCCTATTGGATTTAATAATGAAAGTCTATTATAATAATTAATAATGGATACTAAAATAAAAGGTTATTTTGTTTTAAAACAAAATTTCCAAATATTATATATTTCCCAAATTAAACCTACTAATTTGATTTTGAAAATATTTAGGTTTCAAATAAAGATTTTATTAATAAAAATCAAACCCTATTTGATTTAATAACTAAGGTCCATTTATTTAATTATTAATGGACCCTAAGGTAAAAGGAATATATTATTTTAAACAAGTTTTCCAAATATTCTTTATTTCCAAATAACACCTACTGATTGGGTTTTGAAAATATTTGGATTTTAAAGGAATATTTTATTAAATAAAACAAACCCTATTTTATTTAACTAATGATCCATTTATTTAATTAATAAATGGAACCTAAAAAGATTTAAAATAATATTTATTTTAGAATGTGAATTATGATGTTAAGCAGAACCAAATTCATATTTGAAAGGCTTGATGATTGTTTGAATCATTTTGAATGTGTTTGGTTGTTTGAATTTCAAAATAGGAAAATAGAATTAGAAAAAGAAAAAGGAATCAGACAGAAAAAAAAAATAAGAAAACAGACCCAACCCACTACCCCGGCCCAAACAACCCACCTAGCCCAGCTCCTATTCTTTCCCTCCCCGAACCGTTTTCCTCACCGCGGAAACAACCCACCAGCCCCTGACAAGTGGACCCCGTTCCCTTTCCCTTTCCCACTGATAGAGGACCCCACTCTACTGCTCTTCTTCCCCACCCGCGAACCACACCTTTCCCCCTCGCCGGCCGTTTCAGGCAAAATTAAGGGCGACGTAATACGCGTTAACTACACCATTACTCAGGACCTTGACCACGCAGGTTAAAGCGCCCTCTCTCCTCTCTCGCTTCCTCGCTTCCTTCCCGAGCACGCCCCAGGCTGCGATTCGCCAACCACTCTCCTGTCTCCGACGAGGTCCGTGAATTCCATCCAAACCGACCACCCATGCCACACGAGCACACGAACAAGTTCCCCACTCGACGCTCCTCTCGTACCCTTATTTCAACCGGGCGCCAGAAGCCGCTCTCGACAAAAGTTCTCGACCGCCGTCTTCCTCAACTCCGACGACGCCCACAGTGATTCCAGACCACCCGACCCTCTCGTTCACGCACGCCTTCTTCGTATCCTGCGCTCGACCATGTGCCTCGTTTGTCTCCGGTGACTCCTAAGCTTCGTCTTCGACTTGACCAGAGCCATCCGTCACCGATGTCGACTCCGACGAGCAATTCCGCCAACCCAGTCGCCCGCCTCCCAAAACGTTGAGCATCAGCATCATCCGCGAATCAGGTGAGCCCCTCTCTCTCTTTCGCTTCCGTGCGGGCGATGCCTTCTTGAAACGCCGCCGCGGAATCCACCGCCGCCGTTCTAGGTCAATAGATTGGACCGTTGGATCTTGATCCCGAGGCTTGGATAGAACGACTTAAGCGAAGGGGTATCAAGCGATCTGTGCCGCGATTAGACTTGATCCAACGCACCTAACGTGATCCGCAGCGAACCGTTTTGGAATTAAAATATGGCGTGTCGATGGTTGGAGTTAAAACAGATTTTTGAATCGATTTAATTGCAAACTTGTAATTGCTATAACTTTCAAACCACACGTCCAAAATTTGCAAATTTTATATCAAAAGATTCAGGAGAACAAGCCCTAGCCAACCCTACCCTTAGTTTAGCAAATAGTATTTGATAAATTGTTTGATTTGCAGATTCTTTTGTGTGCTTGCTAACATTAGAAAAATCATTTAAAATGAATTTTGAGATCAAACCTTTGCCAATTGGTTTAATGTGACCCTACTGACCCTAGGAACCAACCCATGGTTTGGAAAATGAATTTGGAAAAGTTTGGAATGGATTAATTAGTTTAGTCCATTTCTAGCCAAATAAAATTAGTGATTTTATTATGGAAATGCTTAAAGGAAGAAAACTTTGAGTAGATGGTTTGGACCAAACCTACTGACCTAAAAACACCAAGTTTTGCAATAGCAACTCATTTGGTGAACCCTATGGGAAAATGGCTTAGTAAAAATATTTCTACACCACATAAAATAACACTTTGTTTTGAAAATGGTTTTAAAGTGAAACCTTTTGCAAATGACTTGGCCACTTTAGGAAATGACCATTAGATGTACCCAAATGAATATGACCCACTAGGAACCACTTTATCAAACAAAACAAAGCTTGGCATGCTTGCATGCATTTCTTTGACATTGTTATTTATGTGTGTTGTTTTGCTTGATTGGTAGATTGAGTTTGTGCCTTGCTTGATTGATTTGTAGTGACTTGAAGAGTATGATTGTTGCAAAGATCAAGAAGTGAACCTATACTCTACCAAAAAGGCAAGTGATGCTTCATACTTTCTATCCCATTACTTTCATTATGCATTAGTGATTTTGTTAAGTAAAACTTGCATGGATTTTGCTAAGTATAGATCTTGCTATAGGAAAATCTAGTAGATGAATCCTTAGTAGGATTTTCCTAAGTTAGAGATTCCTACTACTACCAAGCTTAGCCTAGCTAATAGAAAACATGGGTGGAATATATATTCACACTATGGAAAAATATTCTAAGTCTGAGGACTTAAGTTTTGTTTAATAAAACAACTAAGTTAATGAATCACCTGGGTGGAATGGGCTTGCTTGGTGGAGAATGGTTGAGTGGTTACACAAGGCCAGGAACCTTGTGTATCTCACTTGTGGAATGCCACCCAGGAAACAAAGGGATTTGAGATGTCAAATGTTGAGAAGCTTCAAGTGCAACCACTTGGCAATATGGGCTCTGCCATGATCATATAGGTTGCAAGAACTTAGCCAAATGGACAGTGGGTGGTAGTGTTTGATAGGTTGGAACGCGTCCATTTTGGTCTAAGGAAGGCTTCAAAGATTTTGTCTTGGGAAACCAAGTCTTGTGGGTAAATTGCACCACCTCTGCAGAGTGTAAAACCTAAGTACTTAGCCATGTCCCTGGTAAAGGACAAATTGAGCATCAAGACATGGAAACAATCAAGAATCTCATCATTCCAATTTCTAAATAAAAACTTGTGGGTGAACAAAGGATTGTGTGTATTCTTCAATCTTTGATGGAAAGATGGCTTGATATAAGGATCTTGAAATCTTGGATTGAGGAAAATGATTTTACCAAGCACTTCAGTCTTTGATTTGTAGATGCCTCGAGAAGGATCTTCAGTCTTTGATTGAGAGAAGCATTGGAAAAGTTTTTGACAAAACTATTTTATTTTCAAAACGTTAAGGAAAAATCTATTTTGAGCAATGCAAGCCTCAACTCCACTTAGCCAAATGCATATAGATGATAGACTCCACCATACTACTAAGAGTATCACTTGCCAATACAATTCAAATGTATTGACCCTTTGTGGCTGTAACTTGTATGTTGCAGGTTTGATTTTTTTATTGAAGATTGAATGATTAGGATTACAAAGTCTACAACCAACATCTGTGGCACTTTGAAGATGAAGGACCCATGACTATATTTATTCCGCTGCAATGTAATGTAATAGCCATATGAGCTATGTATGATGTAATAAAATTATGTTTTCCTGGTTATAAAGTTATATTATGACCTTTGTTTCTTGATATTACATCTTAACTGTGGATGCTAGCTATTGATCCGAGGACTAGCATTGTAAACACAGGAGGACTCTACCTTATTAGGTTGGGACCACTACAGATGGTATCAGAGCATTGTGTTGCCTGTAGGATTTGTAAACCCTAGGATTGGACAAAACCCTTAGAAAAATAGGAGTCATATTTTGATCCAAAACTTATTTACAAAAACACTTGTAAACTCTTTCCTTAACCATTTTGGTTTCAACTCTACTTCTCTTCTACTCAACTTGATGGAAAAACCTACCCATGGCCAAGGACTACACCATGTGTAAAGGACTTCTTCAACTTCTTCAACTCTAATGACTTCAACATCTTCAGTATGTTCACCAAGGACTTCAACCAAGGTTATCACTAAGGACAAGTGAGACAAGAAATCTTGCTCAAGATTTAGAGACTGAGGGAATGCAAAATAAGAAGAAGCCATCAACAACTTTGATGTATAGTGACTAAGAGTTTTCTCAAGGGAACCATGATCTCAAGTAAGAAAAATCATGAAGGAAGGAAAAATCATAAGTGAACCATATAGATAGACCACCATAATTTAGCTAAGTCAAAACACACCAACTTATGTGATGTAACAAAAATAATTTGTTGCCTAAAAATGTGCTTGAACCTTGTTTGAGTGAAATGTTTGTTTGTGATTGCTTGCACATTGCTTGTGTGAATTGTGATGTGTGTGATTAGAAGTATCTCCTTAGAAATATCTTGCCTATTCTAATCTCCTTCAACCCAAACAGATGACTACTCCAAGAGACACCAACACCAACCAAGAAGACAACATGAGAGAACTTATAGCAACCCAAAACCAGTTGAGCCAAATGACAACTCAGCTTTTAGCCAACAACAATGGACTAGACCCAGCCATACAAAGGATTTTGAAACTTCAATCCCAATTGTTGAAAGGATTGGTTACTCAAATGATCAACATGAGAGAAAACTTTTCCCAAGGAGCTAATGACAACAAGGATGACAAAGATGTTATTCTAGAAGGAACCCAAGCTAGCAATATTTTTAGAGACAAGGATCATGCATCCAAGGAACATGAAGATCAATGCCCCAAGAAGAGAGAAAGATCTCCCACCTATGAAGAATATGAACTAGAAGAACCCCTAGCTTTGGAGAGACCCAAGAAGAAGAAGAAATGCCCCAACCCAAACAAGAAGGATATTACTCAAGAGCAATGTTACACCTGCAAAGAGATGGGACACTATTATAATGAATGCCCAGAAAAGAAGAAGAGACAAGAAGAAAAACAAAAGCTAGTGAGACCCAAGATAAGGAAGGATTTTAGCCAAGTGATGTATAAATACTGCAAAGAGTTAGGACATTATGCAAACTACTGTCCAGAAAAGATGAAGCATAAGACAAACCAGCCTTTGAGAGATATCAGCCTTGTCACATGTTTCAAATGCAAGGAACTAGGCCACTATGCAAACAATTGTCCAGAAAGGATGGAGAACAAGTTAAACAAGTCTATTGTAACACCCTCAGAATCGGACCTATGCAAGTTTTAGCAAAATTCGCCAAACCCGCATAGAAACGATTCAAAGGTGCTCACAGCACTTTGGTGGAGAACGAAGTAATAACATTACACAGGTCCTCGATGGGACCCACAGATATATATAACAATGACTCAAGGAGTCAAGAATACGTATATAATATACAAAGATCCAAATCACCTTGAAACGATAGAGCGTCCACTACGGACAAGATGCAAATGGGGCTAAGAGCCTCAAGAATAACCAATGGCGCCCATAACCCTGCCGGCCAAGCGGAAGGGTAACCGCTAACGACGTCGATCTCAAACCTGCTTAAACAAAGGGGTGCCGAAGGGCAAAGGAAAAGAAGGAGGCGTCGATCGAGGCCAAGACACGCGAGGCTAGAATTCGGTCCTCGCCTACATAGGTATGGTGGATCGCGGCGGCGGCATGCACTAAACAACCTATAGAGACTCGATACAACCGGTTATCGAGAGGGTAAGAATGACCTATCCGGATCCAACCGCTAACAACAAACAAACCCATCCCGGTGTTTCCTCGAGACCAACGAGGAAGTCAACCGAGGAACTCACGCGTTGACGCTTTTATTCGATTATCGTTGCAGACTTACTAGTCGTGTTTAGATAATCGTCGATAAAGTATACATGGGCACTTTTAGTTAACCAAACCGTGATAGTTGAGACAATTACTAATCGTGCATGATATCATGAGATAAACCCAAAACCCAGCAGTTGTTGGTACTTTTATTCAGCCAATTCGTTGTAGTTGCAATACTTACTAGTCGATACAATTGTCGCGACAACCAAACAAGCAATTGTGGGCAGTATTAATTAGCCATTCCATTATAGTGAAGCTGATTACTAGTCATTATAAGTCAAATTTATAGCAAGAACTTTAGTTATGCTTGTCTATGATCGAGAATCAGTGCTCCAAGTCGTCCATATCCATGACACGGCTTTAAAGTTTTACCCGGGGTGCACCAATAGCAACACACGCCGATCAACCTCGGAAAACCAAATCAAAACCCAACGAGGCTTTCACGATCAACAATCACAGATTCAGAAATATTTGGGGCCACCCTTAAGTAGAACCATAACGGAGTAAGCAAGCTCAGACGGCCTCAAGGTTTATGACGGGCTGTGAACGATCGGGAACCCCAAACGGGCTTGTCGACCACGAAATCGTGGTCCGATCCTAAACAAGACAAAGGTGCGCACAATCGTAAATAAAGCGATAAAGCATGGCATAAGTACAGATCGTAAATAAAACCTCAAACTAGTTTGTGGCCCCAAGAAATAAGAATGAATCAAGCTCGCTCAGGGGTCCCATATACCTCCCGGATGTGGATAGCGCAAAAAATCAAGGACAGTATCAAGTACTGGTCTTACGGGACACAAGTGGGCGTCGAAACCAAATATTATCTATCACCCACCGATGCCTCTGCTTATTCAATTTTAGTTGTTAAACAGAAAGTAAAGTGACTAAGTAAAGCTAGAATCATCTCCAACAACAACATGCGGCAATACATCGGCAATCGTGGCATAAGACGACACATCGACTTGAGCAAGCAACTACGACGCAAGTCCAACTATCTACCAAACAACAGTAATAGGGTGTGTCCAAGGCAATATGGGCTGCACGGTATATCACGGTACGGAAACTAAAGCATCGCAACACGTATAGCAATAGATCAACAGGAGGAAGTAAATACTATAAAAGTAAGATAGGTAGAAAGGGAAGATGCTCTTTGAAAACATTGTCGAAGGTTTTCCAAGATCGGCGAGCTCACATCGACTCAACGGCCTTATCCATGAAGAAGCAAAACACTAGAAGAAACACCGGATGCACTATTTAATACTAAGGCGTAAGAACGGCATGATGCATGCATGAGGGATGACAGGGCAAGGTTCGATGCAATTAGGTCATATTAAACGGAACCGGGGTCCCGACAATTATTTAGGTGGTTCAAGTTATTTAAACCCCCGCATATTAAATGTTGTTTTAGCATGGCCAAAGATAGCATCGGGTTCGCTACACAAATTTAAATGAGGCCAATATGAGACTAGATTTGCCCGCATATGGGCCCCATATTTAATTATTAGGTGAATCGGCATAAGGCCCCCATACCACAGATATGCATGCGAGTATGACAATTCAATATGCAATCAAATTGTTATTATGCATTTATAAAATAGGGTTTGCGGGAAGGGGTTCACACATTAGGGTTCTCGACGATCTTGGGGTTTTCCGGGGTTCGGGTCGGTCTCGTGGTTCACGGCCTCGGGGAGCGTTCTCGGTTGACTAGGTAGATCTTGGCGTAACGTTCTCGACCATCGGGTAGGTCTTGGCTTTCCGGAAGAAGTACTAGGCGTTCTGTCGGAGCCGTTCTTGTCGCATTCGCGTCTTGGTCATGTCGACGATCATGGCGCTCTGAAAGAAGTACTTGGCGTTCGTGATGATCTTGGCGGTTATCGGGTCCGGAGTGAAGTACTCGGCGTTCCGTGTCGGTGGCCTTGGCGTTCGGGGAAGTTCTCGGTGTTCCGTGAGGTAGACCTCACGTGTCCGGTCCTCGGGGTTCGACGGTGTCTTGGCGTTCATGGAGGCGAAGCTTGGCGTTAGGCGGTAGACCTTGTCGATCCACTCCAACGGCCTTGTGGTTCCGTGACGGAGATCTCCGGTTCTCGCGATCTCGTCGACGGCTCAGGTCATGGTACCGAAGGAGATCTTGGCAATTGATCTTGTCAACTCGAGACGGTAATAGTCTTTACCAAAGACATATCACAAACACGACAGCAGGCACTAAACAGGGCCTACACGAGGCCCGTGTCCCATACACACATTAACTCGAACACCTTGCGGATGGGCACACGGTCGACAACAAACTGGCTCGGTGGCGGGACTCGACGCAGCGCGAAGCGCGGCTGCCGGACCAGCGTGCAGCGGTGGTGGTCGGCCTCGGAGCTTGAAGGGTCCAGCGGCGTGGCCACGGCGTTGCCGGCAGGGACAGGGCGGCGGCGGTTGCGAGGCGGCGTGGCGTTGGCCGAGCTCGGGGTCGCCGGGCGAGGGGAGACACGGCGGGCGCCGGAGGCGACGCTGGATTTGGCGCGGCGCGGTGAGAGGTCGCCGAGTGGGCTCGTCGGCCGCGGCGAGCGGCGTGACGGCGGCCGAGCGAGGACGGCGGGTCGAGGCGCACGCGCCGGGCGGCGAAACGACGGCGCCGCTCGGGGTTCAGCCAGCGCCAGGCCGAGCGACGGCGGAGAGGCGGCGGAGCTTGAGGGTTTGGCGCGCTGGAGCTCGTCGCCAGCGAGGAGGTGGTCGGGCCGGGCGTCTTGCGCGCCGGGCGGCAGGTTACGAGGCGCCGGAGGCGGCTCATGCGAGGCAAGAAGGAAGGCGAAGGGCTGCGGGAGAGGCGAAGGGAGGGTGGCCGGCGGAGGTTGTCGCTGAGCGGGGGAGAGGTGGCGTCAGGCGGTTGCCTCCTGGCAAAGGCGACGGGGTGGAAGGCGAGTGGAGGAAGAAACGGAGAAGGAGAGAGGCGTGGGTGGAGGGTGCTGCTGTGTGGTGTGCGTCGCTTGCGTGTTGCGTGCGTGGATGCGGTGTGTGTTTGCTGTGTGGGGGTGGCAGGGGGTTGAGTGAGGAGAGGCCAGGGTGACGTGGCGGCACTTGATTGGAAGAGGGGGAGAGGGAAACGGAGGTGGCAGCAGATCATTGGGTGGGGTGAGGTGGAGGGATGGGTTGGGGTAGACTAGTTGGTAGGAATAGGATTTAGATGGGGCTGGTTGGGTGGGCCGTTTTATATTTTCTGGGGTGGTCGTTCGGGTCGCTTCGGCCCGTTCGACTGCCCCACTAAAATAATTATAATTTGTATTTGTTTTCAAACGAGTCTTTTGCAACCCGATAACAGACAAAACAAAATAGTCCGGCGACCCGGCTTCCGGTGTTTGAATAAGATGGGCGTTTAGAAAACAGAGACGGGTTTTGCAAACATAGTTTTGGCAAACAATGCATGATGATGACGATGCAATGCACAAATTCAACGCGATTTTCTAGTAGTGGTTTTGCGGGATGCCACAATTCGACACCACTAACAATGGATCTCGCCCCGAGATCCGCCTCATGGTTCCGGAAGGAAGGTCGGCCTCGCCTTCTCACTTCATGTAGATCCTCGCGACACTAACGAGAGTTCATCCTCCACCTTGAAATCGGCGACACCACCAACAAAGGTTCGTTGTCGGGATCATCGAGGGAACACTGGAAACAAAAGGTCAAGGTAGAGGCATCAACAATTAAAGCCCTCTATCTCCGAGGGACGGAGTAAAGCTGGACCCACCGATTCGATGTACAAGAGCGAATGATAAGAGTAGTCGGATGGTGATCAGTCCATCGCGCACCCAAACCATTACTCGCACAAGAATAAGCGGATTATGCAACCAACTCGGAATTAGATCAAGATCTCGACAAGCGAGGTTCGAATAACGGAGTGATGCGCACTGCATCGGATCTCATAGAGGATGTCGTCGGAAAACACCGAAACACAAGCAAGGAACAAAGGATGGTACCACAAGACGGCTTCATCAGCAGCTTGAACACCGGATGATGGAACACTTACAAGGAGGAAGCGAAACCCTAAAATGCACGGAACCCAACCACGAGAAGTCCTGGACTCAAGAAAAGATTAGAGAGCAGATTCAAAACGCCGAGATAAGAGGGATCAGCAGAGGGTAAGGAGTAAATCAGACCTAATCGAACTATCCAACCGATCTTCAAAATAGTTTTGACACTTCTACTTGAGTTAGCTAGGTTATCCTACACAGGACTTGTGGGTATCGCTGAGCTCGATACCACTCAGAACACCTCGATCGGACCTATGCAAGTTTTAGCAAAATTCGCCAAACCCGCATAGAAACGATTCAAAGGTGCCCACCAGCACTTTCGCGGGTGGAGAACGGTAATAACATTACACAACAGTCCTCGATGGGACCCATGTACAGATATATATAATGACTCAAGGAGTCAAGAATACGATATAATATACAAAGATCCAAATCACCTTGAAAACGATAGAGCGTCCAACGGACAAGATGCAAATGGGGCTAAGAGCCCGAAGAATAACCAATGGCGTCCATAACCCTGCCGTGCCAAGCGGAAGGGTAACCACCTAACGACGCCGATCTCAAACCTGCTTAAACAAAAGGGTGCCGAAAAGGGCAAAGGAAAAAGAAGCGTCAAGATCGAGGCCAAGACAGCGAGGCTAGAATTGGCGGTCCTCGCCTACATAGGTATGGTGGATCGGCGGCGGCAGCATGCACTAAACAACCTATAGAGACTCGATACAACCGCGGTTATCGAGAGGGTAAGAATGACCTATCCGGATCCAACCTGAAGCTAACAACAAACAAACCCATCTGTGTTTCCCTCGAGACCAACGAGGAAGTCAACCGAGGAACTCACGCGGTTTTTATTTCGATTATCGTTAAGACTTACTAGTCAGGTTTAGATAATCGTCGATAAAGTATACAAGGGCACTTTTAGTTAACCAAACCGTGATAGTTGAGACAATTACTAATCGTACGATATCATGAGATAAACCCAAAACCCAAAGGCTTGTTGGTACTTTTATTCAAATTCGTTGTAGTTGCAATACTTACTAGTCGATACAATTGTCGCAGCGACAACCAAACAAGCAATTGTGGGCAGTATTAATTAGCCATTCCATTATAGTGAAGCTGATTACTAGTCATTATAAGTCATATTTATAGCGATAAACTTTAGTTATGCTTGTCTATGATCGAGATCATGCTCCAAGTCGTCCATATCCATGACACGGCTTTGAAAGTTTTACCGGGGGTGCACCAATAGCAACACACGCCGATCAACCTCGGAAAAACCAAATCAAAACCCACGAGGCTTTCACGATGAACAATCACAGATTCAGAAATATTTCAGGGGCCACTTAAGTAGAACCCATAACGGAGTAAGCAAGCTCGAGACGGCCTCAAGGTTTATGACGGGGCGTGAACGATCGGGAACCCCAAACGGGCTTGTCGACCATGAAATCGTGGTCCGATCCTAAAGATGCAGTGTGCTATCTGACAATCGTAAATAAAGCGGAAGCATGGCATAAGTACAGGATCGTAAATAAAACCTCAAACTAGTTTGTGGCCCCAAGAAATAAGAATGAATCAAGCTCGCTCGGGGTCCCATATACCTCCGGATGTGGATAGCGCGAAAATCAAGGAACAGGTATCAAGTACTCGGGGTCTTACGGGACACAAGTGGGCGTTCGGAAACCAAATATTATCTATCACCCACCGATGCCTCTGCTTATTCAATTTTAGTTGTTAAACAGAAAGTAAAGTGACGGTAAGTAAAGCTAGAATCATCTCCAACAACAACATGCGGCAATACATCGGCAACTGTGGCATAAGACGACACACATCAGCACTTGAGCAAGCAACTACGACGCGCAAGTCCAACTATCTACCAAACAACAGGTAATAGGGTGTGTCCAAGGCAATATGGGGCTGCACGGTATATCACGGGTACGGAAACTAAAGCATCGCAACACAGATAGCAATAGATCAACAGGAGGGAAGTAAATACTATAAAAGTAAGATAGGTAGAAAGGGGGAGATGCTCTTTGAAAACATTGTCGAAGGTTTTCCAAGATCGGCGAAGCTCACATCGACTCAACGGCCTTATCCGAAGAAGCAAAACACTAGAAGAAACACCGGATGCACTATTTAATACTAAGGCAGAAGAACGGCATGATGCATGCATGAGGGATGACAGGGCAAGGTTCGATGCAATTAGGTCATATTAAACGGAACCGGGGTCCCGACAATTATTTAGGTGGTTCAAGTTATTTAAACCCCCGCATATTAAATGTTGTTTTAGCATGGCCAAAGATAGCATCGGGTTCGCTACACAAATTTAAATGAGGCCAATATGAGACTAGATTTGCCCGCATATGGGCCCCATATTTAATTATTAGGTGAATCGGCATAAGGCCCCCATACCACAGATATGCATGCGAGTATGACAATTCAATATGCAATCAAATTGTTATTATGCATTTATAAAATAGGGTTTGCGGGAAGGGGTTCACACATTAGGGTTCTCGACGATCTTGGGGTTTTCCGGGGTTCGGGGTCGGTCTCAGGGTTCGACGGCCTCGGCGGGAGCGTTCTCGGTTGACTAGGGTAGATCTTGGCGTAACGTTCTCGACCATCGGGGTAGGTCTTGGCTTTCCGGGAAGAAGTACTAGGCGTTCTGCGTCGGAGCCGTTCTTGTCGCATTCGCGGTCTTCGGGTCATGTCGACGATCATGGCGCCCTGAAAGAAGTACTTGGCGTTTCGTGATGATCTTGGCGGTTATCGGGTCCGGAGTGAAGTACTCGGCGTTTCCGTGTCGGTGGCCTTGGCGTTCAGGGGGAAGTTCTCGGTGTTCCGTGAGGTAGACCTCGTCGTGTCCGGTCCTCGGGGTTCGACGGGTGTCTTGGCGTTCATGGAGGCGAGCTTGGCGTTAGGCGGTAGACCTTGTCGATCCACTCCAACGGCCTTGTGGTTCCGTGACGGAGATCTCCGGGTTCGGTTCGCAGTCTCTCGTCGACGGCTCAGGGTCATGGTACCCGGAAGGAGATCTTGGCAATTGATCTTGTCAACTCGAGAGACCGGTAATAGTCTTTACCAAAGACATATCACCGAAACACGACAGCAGGCACTAAACAGGACGCTACACGGAGGCCCGTGTCCCATACACACATTAACTCGAACACCTTGCGGATGGGCACACACGGTCGACAACAAACTGGCTCGGTGGCGGGACTCGCACGCAGGCGGAAGCGCAGGACGCGGCGCGGCCGGACGCGGACCCGCGTGCAGCGGTGGTGGTCGGCGGCCTTCGGAGCTTGAAGGTCAGCGGCGTGGCACGCCTGCGGTTGCCGCGAGGACAGGCGGCGGACGGCGTTGCAGAGGCCGGCGTGGCGTTGAGCTCGGTCGCCGGCGAGGGGAGACACGGCCGGCCTCGGGCGAGCAGGACTTAGAAGCCTTGGCGCGGTGAGAGGTCGTCGAGGGTGGGCTCGTGCGGCCGCGGAGCGGGCGTGGCCGGCGGCGAGCTTCGAGGACGGCGGGTCGGCGCACGGCGCCAGCGGCGAAACAGCAGCGCCGGCTCGGGGGTTCAAGCGCGCCAGGAGGCGGCGAGGACGCTGGCGGAGGCGGAGCTTGAGGTCGGCGCGCTGAGCTCGGGTCGCCGGAGGAGGGGTGGTCGGAGGTCGGGCGTCTTGCGCAGCTCAGCGAGGGCGCTGGCCATGTGGCGGAGGCGCCGGAGGCCAGGCTCAAGGCGAGAAGGGAAGCAGGGCTGCGGAGAGGGCGAAGGGGAGGTTGTCGCTGAGCGGGGGAGAGGTGGCGTCAGCGGTTGCCTCCTGGCAAAGGCGACGGGGTGGAAGGCGAGTGGAGGAAGAAACGGAGAAGGAGAGAGGCGTGGGTGGAGGGTGCTGCTGTGTGGTGTGCGTCGCTTGCGTGTTGCGTGCGTGGATGCGGTGTGTGTTTGCTGTGTGGGGGTGGCAGGGGGTTGAGTGAGGAGAGGCCAGGGTGACGTGGCGGCACTTGATTGGAAGAGGGGGAGAGGGAAACTGAGGTGGCAGCAGATCATTGGGTGGGGTGAGGTGGAGGGATGGGTTGGGGTAGACTAGTTGGTAGGAATAGGATTTAGATGGGGCTGGTTGGGTGGGCCGTTTTATATTTTCTGGGGTGGTCGTTCGGCCCGCTCGACCGCCCACTAAAATAATTATAATTTGTATTTGTTTTCAAAGCAGTCTTTTGCAACCCGATAATGACAAAACAAAATAGTCCGGCGACCCGGCTTCCGGTGTTTGAATAAGATGGGCGTTTAGAAAACAGAGACGGGTTTTGCAAACATAGTTTTGGCAAACAATGCATGATGATGACGATGCAATGCACAAATTCAACGCGATTTTCTAGTAGTGGTTTTGCGGGATGCCACATCTATGAAGGATCTCAACCTTGGCCCATGAGTCAAGTATGGAAACCAAGGAAACCATGCAAATGTTTGCCATGAAGAATTTTTCCCTAGGATTCCAAGAAGGACAATGTGTAATTTTTGTTTGAAAATTTTTAAGGGTGGTAGTACCCTAGTTGTTTGAACATGCTTGTAACCCTAACCTTCCCAAATCTCGGGACGAGATTTATTTTAAGGGTGGTAGCCTGTCACATCCCAAGATTTTCCAACTCTTGTAATGTGAAAATAAATTAATAAAATAAAACTTTGTTTGATTTTCGAGCCGTAAGAAACTTTTTGAACTCAATTGGAACTTCAAACCCATTTGAATTAAATAAAATCCTAAAGGGATTCTTAAAGATAAACATTTAATAAAGGAAATTAAAATGTTTTGGAATTACTATTTTGGATCTTTTAAGAAAAGGATTTGATATTCAAAAGAAAAGATGGATTTACAAATAAGGGTTATTTTATAAAACCAAAATAAAACTTGGACAAGCTTTGGAAAATAAAACATTTTATTTTAAACAGAATAATAAAGGTTTATTTAAAAATAATAAAGGATTATTTAAATAAAATAATAAGGATTTAATATCCAACTTTATTTGATAAAAAGGGTTTTACCATTTTAATTAAAACATCAAGACTTATTAAATTGTTTAAAATAGGTTTTCTAAGTATTTTATATTCTCTAATAAAACCTACTAAAGTGTTTTGGCTTTGTTTTAGATTTCAAAATAAATATCTCAATAAAACAAATCCTATTGGATTTAATAATGAAAGTCTATTATAATAATTAATAATGGATACTAAAATAAAAGGTTATTTTGTTTTAAAACAAAATTTCCAAATATTATATATTTCCCAAATTAAACCTACTAATTTGATTTTGAAAATATTTAGGTTTCAAATAAAGATTTTATTAATAAAAATCAAACCCTATTTGATTTAATAACTAAGGTCCATTTTATTTAATTATTAATGGACCCTAAGGTAAAAGGAATATATTATTTTAAACAAGTTTTCCAAATATTCTTTATTTCCAAATAACACCTACTGATTGGGTTTTGAAAATATTTGGATTTTAAAGGAATATTTTATTAAATAAAACAAACCCTATTTTATTTAACTAATGATCCATTTATTTAATTAATAAATGGAACCTAAAAGATTTAAAATAATATTTATTTTAGAATGTGAATTATGATGTTAAGCAGAACCAAATTCATATTTGAAAGGCTTGATGATTGTTTGAATCATTTTGAATGTGTTTGGTTGTTTGAATTTCAAAACAGGAAAATAGAATTAGAAAAAGAAAAAGGAATCGACAGAAAAAAAATAAGAAACAGACCCAACCCACTACCCGCCCAAACAACCCACCTAGCCCAGCTCCTATTCTTTCCTCCCGAACTGCTTTTCCTCACCATGAAACAACCCACCAGCCCCTGACAAGTGGACCCCGTTCCCTTTCCCTTTCCCACTGATAGAGGACCCCACTCTACTGCTCTTCTTCCCCACCCGCCAACCACACCTTTCCCCTCGCCGTTTGAGGCAAAATTAAGGGCGTAATACGCTGCTAACTACACCATTACTCAGACCTTGACCACGCAGGTTAAAGCGCCTCTCCTCTCTCTCGCTTCTCTCGCTTCCCGAGCACGCCCAGTGCAGAATCGCCAACCACTCTCCTGTCTCCGACGAGGTCCGCTGACGATTCCATCCAAACCGACCACCCCATGCCACACTGAGCACACGAACAAGTTCCCACCCCGACGCCCTCTCGCACCTTATTTCAACCGCGGCGCCCAGAAGCATCTTCGACAAAAGTTCGACCGCCGTCTTCCTCAACTCCGACGACGCCCACAGTGATTCCACCACCCGACCCCTCTCGTTCATGCACACGCCTTCTTCGTATCCTTGCGCTCCTGACCATGTGCCTCGTTTGTCTCCGGGTGACTCCTAGCTTCGTCTTCGACTTCGACCAGAGCCATCCGTCACCAGTATCGACTCCGACGAGCAATTCCGCCCAACCCAGTGCGCCCCCTGCCTCCCCAAGAGCACGTTGAGCATCAGCATCATCCCGAATCAGGTGAGCCCTCTCTCTCTTCGCTTCCGTAACGCCGCGATGCCACCGAGCCGCCGACGCTTGAATCCACCGCCGCCAGTTCTAGGTCAATAGATTGACCGTTGGATCTTGATCCTGAGGCTTGGATAGAACGACTTAAGCGAAGGGGTATCAAGCGATCTGTGCCGCACGATTAGACTTGATCCAACGCACCACAACGTGATCCGCAGCGAACCGTTTTCGGCGAATTAAAATATGACGCGTGTCAGTGGTTGGAGTTAAAACAGATTTTTGAATCAGATTTAATTGCAAACTTGTAATTGCTATAACTTTCAAACCACACGTCCAAAATTTGCAAATTTTATATCAAAAGATTCAGGAGAACAAGCCCTAGCCAACCCTACCCTTAGTTTAGCAAATAGTATTTGATAAATTGTTTGATTTTGCAGATTCTTTTGTGTGCTTGCTAACATTAGAAAAATCATTTAAAAATGAATTTTGAGATCAAACCTTTGCCAATTGGTTTAATGTGACCCTACTGAACCTAGGAACCAACCCATGGTTTGGAAAATGAATTTGGAAAAGTTTGGAATGGATTAATTAGTTTAGTCCATTTCTAGCCAAATAAAATTAGTGATTTTATTATGGAAATGCTTAAAGGAAGAAAACTTTGAGTAGATGGTTTGGACCAAACCTACTGACCTAAAACACCAAGTTTTGCAATAGCAACTCATTTGGTGAACCCTATGGGAAAATGGCTTAGTAAAAATATTTCTACACCACATAAAATAACACTTTGTTTTGAAAATGGTTTTAAAGTGAAACCTTTTGCAAATGACTTGGCCACTTTAGGAAATGACCATTAGATGTACCCAAATGAATATGACCCACTAGGAACCACTTTATCAAACAAAACAAAGCTTGGCATGCTTGCATGCATTTCTTTGACATTGTTATTTATGTGTGTTGTTTTGCTTGATTGGTAGATTGAGTTTGTGCCTTGCTTGATTGATTTGTAGTGACTTGAAGAGTATGATTGTTGCAAAGATCAAGAAGTGAACCTATACTCTACCAAAAGGCAAGTGATGATTCATACTTTCTATCCCATTACTTTCATTATGCATTAGTGATTTTGTTAAGTAAAACTTGCATGGATTTTGCTAAGTATAGATCTTGCTATAGGAAAATCTAGTAGATGAATCCTTAGTAGGATTTTCCTAAGTTAGAGATTCCTACTACTACCAAGCTTAGCCTAGCTAATAGAAAACATGGGTGGAATATATATTCACACTATGGAAAAATATTCTCAGTCCGAGGACTTAAGTTTTGTTTAATAAAACAACTAAGTTAATGAATCACCGGTGGAATGGGCTTGCTTGGTGGAGAATGGTTGAGTGGTTACACAAGGCCAGGAACCTTGTGTATCTCACTTGTGGAATGCCACCCAGGAAACAAAGGGATTTGAGATGTCAAATGTTGAGAAGCTTCAAGTGCAACCACTTGGCAATATGGGCTCTGCCATGATCATATAGGTTGCAAGAACTTAGCCAAATGGACAGTGGGTGGTAGTGTTTGATAGGTTGGAACGCGTCCATTTTGGTCTAAGGGAAGGCTTCTGAAAGATTTTGTCTTGGGAAACCAAGTCTTGTGGGTAAAGTGCACCACCTCTGCAGAGTGTAAAACCTAAGTACTTAGCCATGTCCCTGGTAAAGGACAAATTGAGCATCAAGACATGGAAACAATCAAGAATCTCATCATTCCAATTTCTAAATAAAAACTTGTGGGTGAACAAAGGATTGTGTGTATTCTTCAATCTTTGATGGAAAGATGGCTTGATATAAGGATCTTGAAATCTTGGATTGAGGAAAATGATTTTACCAAGCACTTCAGTCTTTGATTTGTAGATGCCTCGAGAAGGATCTTCAGTCTTTGATTGAGAGAAGCATTGGAAAAGTTTTTGACAAAACTATTTTATTTTCAAAACGTTAAGGAAAAATCTATTTTGAGCAATGCAAGCCTCAACTCCACTTAGCCAAATGCATATAGATGATAGACTCCACCATACTACTAAGAGTATCACTTGCCAATACAATTCAAATGTATTGACCCTTTGTGGCTGTAACTTGTATGTTGCAGGTTTGATTGTTTTTAGTGAAGATTGAATGATTAGGATTACAAAGTCTACAACCAACATCTGCCTGTGGCACTTTGAAGATGAAGGACCCATGACTATATTTATTCCACTGCAATGTAATGTAATAGCCATATGAGCTATGTATGATGTAATAAAATTATGTTTTCCTGGTTATAAAGTTATATTATGACCTTTGTTTCTTGATATTACATCTTAACTGTGGATGCTAGCTATTGATCCAGGGACTAGCATTGTAAAACACAGGAGGACTCTACCTTATTAGGTTGGGACCACTACAGCATATCTCCAACAGCCACCCACTTGCACTAGAATCAACTAATCTAGATTACATGGTAATATATCGAGCACCCATTGTGGTTTGGTGCTGGTCATGTTTTGCCCTCGGGAGAGGTTTAGTCAACGGATCCGCCACATTCAGATCTGTGTGTATTTTGCAAATCTTTATGTCACCATCTTGGACATGCTCTCGAATAGCGTGAAAACGTATCTTGAGATGCTTCAGCTTTTTGTGTGACCTTGGTTCTTGCGCATTGGCTATGGCTCCCATGTTATCACAATAGATAGACATTGGCTCCAGCGCACTTGGAACCACACCGAGCTCTGTAATGAACTCCTTCATCCATATCGCCTCTTGTGAAGCCTCCGAAGCAGCTGTGTATTCCAATTCAGTTGAAGATCTCGCCACAATGCTTTGTTTTGCACTCCTCCAGCTAACTGCTGCACCATTCAAAGTAAATACGTATCCAGATTGATATTTAGAATCATCCAGATCGGTGTTCCAACTAGCATCTGTGTAACCATTAACAACAAGCTGTTCAACACCTCCATAAGAAAGAACCATATCCTCAGTTCTTCTCAAGTACTTAAGGATGTTTTTGACCGCTGTCCAATGATCTAATCTTGGATCACTTTGATATCTGCTAGTCAAACTAACAACATATGCAATGACGGGTCTAGTACATAGCATGGCATACATAAGAGATCCTATGGCTGAGGCATAGGGAGTCTTACTCATCCTTTCTCTATCTTCTGCCGTAGCAGAACTTTGAGTTTTACTCAAGGTCGTATTGGGCAACATGGCAAGAACCCTTTCTTGCTATCTTCCATTCCAAACCTCTTTAGAAATTTTTCCAAATATGTACTCTGTGACAATGAGATTATGCATCTCGATCTATCTCTATAAATCTTTATTAATATGTAAGTTTCTTCGCCAAGATCTTTCATTGAAAAACTACTATTCAAATAATCCTTGACACTATTAAGAAGGTCTACATCATTCGCAATCAACAATATGTCATCTACATATAGTATTAGGAATGCTACAGAGCTCCCACTCACTTTCTTGTAAATACAAGCTTCTCCATAAGTTTGTATAAAACTAAAACTTTTGATCACCTTATCAAAATGTTGATTCCAACTCCGGGATGCTTGCTTCAATCCATAAATGGACCGTTGAAGTTTGCTTACCTTGTTAGCATCTTTAGTATCGACAAAACCTTTGGGTTGTACCATATACAACTCTTCATCAATGCCTCCATTGACGAACACCGTTTTGACATCCATCTTCCATATCTCATAATCATAATATGCAGCGATTGCTAATAGAATCCTCACAGACTTTAGCTTTGCTACCGGTGAGAAAGTATCATCATAGTCAACTCCTTGAATTTGTCGAAACCCTTTTGCGACAAGTCGAGCTTTATAGACAGTAACATTACCATCAACAGCTGTTTTCTTCTTGAAAATCCATTTTTTGTCGACAGCCTTCCGACCATCCGGTAAGTCCACCAAAGTCCATACTTGGTTTTCGTACATGGATCCAATCTCGGATTTCATGGCTTCTTGCCATTGATTGGTATCTGGGCTCATCATCGCTTCTTCATATGTCGCAGGGTCATCGGTGTTGTCCACCAACATGACACTCATAACGGGATCATACCAATCATGAGTGGTACGAGTTCTTGTTGACCCGTGAGGTTCCGTAGTTACTTCAGTCGAAGTTTCATGATCAACATCATTAGCTTCCTCTCTTATTGGTGTAGGCGCCACATGAACCACTTCCGGTGTTGCCCTACTCTCAAGTCCAAGAGAAGGTTCGACAACCTCGTCGAGTTCTACTTTCCTTCCAGTCACTTCTTTCGAGAGAAACTCCTTCTCTAGAAAGGATCCATTCTTGGCAACGAAGATTTTGCCCTCAGATCTATGATAGAAGGTATACCCAATAGTTTCCTTTGAGTATCCTATGAAGACGCATTTTTACGCTTTGGGTTCAAGCTTGTCGGGCTATAACTTCTTTACATAAGCTTCGCAACCCCAAATTTTAAGGAACGACAATTTAGGTTTCTTCCCAAACCACAATTCATATGGTGTCGTTTCAACGAATTTAGATGGTGCCCTATTTAAAGTGAATGCGGCTGTTTCTAATGCATAACCCCAAAACGATAGCGGTAAATCTGTAAGTGACATCATAGAACGAACCATATCTAAGAGAGTTCGATTACGATGTTCGGACACACCATTACGTTGTGGTGTTCCCGGCGGTGTCAATTGTGAAAGTATTCCACATTTCTTCAAATGCTCGCCAAACTCGTAACTTAGATACTCACCTTCACGATCAGATCGTAGAAACTTAATCTTCTTGTTATGTTGATTCTCTACCTCACTTTGAAATTCCTTAAACTTCTCGAAAGTTTCAGACTTATGTTTCCTGAAATAGATATACCCATATCTACTCAAGTCATCCATGAAGGTAAGAACATAACGATAACCACTGCGCGATGCTACACTCATTGGGCCACACACATCGGTATGTATGATTTCCAATAAGTTCGTATCTTGCTCCATCATACCAGAAAATGGAGTGTTAGTCATTTTACCCATCAGACATGCTTCGCATCTGTCAAGTGATTCGAAATCAAGTGATTCAAGAAGTCCATCGGAATGGAGTTTCTTCATACGCTTCACTCCAATATGACCAAGACGACAGTTCCACATATAGGTCGAGTTATCGCTCAATTTCAAACGTTTAGCTTCAATGTTATTAATATGTGTATTACTACAATCGAGATTTAACAAGAATAGACCATCTATCAAAGGTTCATGTGCATAAAACATATTACTCATATAAATCGAACAACCATTATTCTCGGACTTAAACAAGTAACCGTCTCGCAATAAACATGATCCGGATATAATGTTCATGCTCAACACAGGCATCAAATAACAATTATTTAAGTATGAAACTAATTCCGATGGTAGATGAAGAGGTAGTGTGCCGACCGCGATCACATCAACCTTTGATCCATTTCCAACGCGCATCGTCACCTCGTTCTTCGCTAGTTTCCACCTATTCTACATCACCTGTTTCGAGTTACAAATATGAGCAACCGAACCAGTATCAAATACCCAGGCACTATTACTAGTACTAGTGAGATACACATCAATAACATGTATATCGGATATACCTTTCTTCTTGATGTTGCCGTTCTTCAAATCCTCCAAGTACTTAGGGCAATTCCGCTTCCAGTGACCTTCTCCCTTGCAGTAAAATCACTCAGTATCAGGCTTAGGCCCAGCCTTGGTCTTCTTTGCCGCTGCGGTAACCTTCTTACCGCCCTTCTTGAAGTTTTCCTTTTTCTTAGACTTGCCTTGCTTCTTGAATTTGGTGGTCTTATTGACCATCAACACTTGGTGCTCTTTCTTGATCTCCACTTCCGCAGATTTTAACATGGAGAAGAGTTCGGGCAACGACTTATCCATGTTTTGCATATTGTAGTTCATCACAAAGTTCTTGTAACTTGGTGGTAGTGATTGGAAGACACGGTGAATCCCCAAAGCATTAGGAATCACTATACCCAAGCTTTGGAGCTTACTTGCGTGCCCAGACATCTTAAGCACATGCTCACTAACGGAGCTGCCCTCTTCCATCTTGCAGTTAAAGAACTTTTCAGAAGCCTCATAACTCTCAACTGCCGCGTGAGCCTCAAATATCATTTTTAGTTCACGGACAATATCATGTGGGTCATGGTTCTCAATCCTTTTCTGAAGCTCCGATTCCAAACCATACAATATAACACACTAAACTGTGGAGTACTGATTCTTCTGAGCGAGGAAAACATTCTTCACCTCATCGGTAGCATCAGCTGCAGGTGGGTCACCCAGCGGTGCATCCAGCACATAGGTCAAATTATCAGCATTGAGGACAATCCTCAAATTACGTAGCCAATCCGCGAAGTTTCTTCCATTGTTTTTCAACTTTTCTTTCTCTAGGAACGCATTAAAATTGATGGTAGGGGCCGCCATTGATCTACAACATATTTGCAATAGTTTAGACTAAGTTTATGACAAATTGAGTTTTAATTAATAGTTAAATTAATCTAGGTGAACTCCCACTCAAAACAATATCCCTCACATTGTTTTAGTGATCACACGAACCAAATCCACCACATCAAAACCGATCATCACGAGAGTTGATGTAGCTTCAATGGCGAACAATCAACATGTTCATCATATCTACTATATGACTCATGCTTTAACTTTCGGTGATCCGTGTTCCGAGACCATGTCTGTACATGCTAGGCTTGTCAAGATCAAACCTTAGCTTCCGCATGAGCAAATCTGGCTTGCTCCCATTGTATACACTCACAGAATCTAACACACCCGATCATCACGTGGTGCTTCGAAACAACGAGCTTTAGCAACGGTGCCTACTAAGGATGGACACTTTATAACTTGAATTTTGTGAGAGGGATCATCTTATAATGCTACCGTATCGAACTAAGCAATACAAGATGCATAAAAGGATTAACATCACATGCAATTCAAAATATGTGATATGATATGGCCTTTCTTCTTGTGCTTCCGATCTCCATCTTCAAGCACGAACATGATCTCCATCATCACCGGCATTGCGTCAAGGTCAATGGCGCCTCTCCATGGTTGTCGTCCACCACTATCAACTATTACAACTACTTTGAATAATAGACACACAGGTCTGAACGGAATTAAAAAGACAAACATATGGCTCCTACCGATAGCCAACTTACAATAAGGAACATTGCATACATCATATATAATCACAATCATGGCCATATCACATCACATCACACCCCTGCAAAACAAAGTTAGATGCCTCTAATTTTCTTTGCATATTTTACGTGGTTTGGGGCTTTCAATAAGTGTCGTTCTAACTTACGAACAAGAACCACAACGTTGATGCTAAAGGGAATATGCCCTGACAGGCAATAATAAAGTGTTTATTATGTTTATTCCAAGTATATGATAGATGTTTATTTTGCATGCTATAATTGTATTAATACGGAAATGTTAATACATGTGTGTTTAATAAACAAACAGAAAGTTCCTAGTTATGCCTCTCTCATAAATTAGCTCGTTGATTAACAAGATGATCAAGGTTTCCTGATCATGGACATTGGATGTTGTTAATAACGGGATCACAACATTCGTGTAATGGTGTGATGAACATTCATCCGAAGTATAGCATTACGATCAAAGTCATTTAGTTTATATTTCTATAACAACTTACGAAGTGATCCTAATCCTTAGACCATGAGATCATGTCAATCACTAACATCGGAAGAGTTTCTTGATAACATCAAACGTCACACCATAACAGGGTGATTATAAAGATGGGTTCAGAACTAATAAAGTGTTATGTTGAGGCCCATGGATCGAGAGTGGAATTTGTTCATCCCTATGACGGATAGATATACTCTGGGCCCTCTCGGTGATATCACATTGGTTAGCTTGCAAGCAAGTGATTTGATCACTAGAATGTTATATCACAGGAACGAGAAAAGAGTGCATGTCAGTAACGAGATCAAACTAGGTATGGAGATACCGATGATCGAATATCGGACATGTAATATATCATGAAACAAAGGGATTAAGATACTAGCATAACAGGTTCCGACGATCACAAGAAATTCATCGCTGAATGTGTGGGAGTCAGTATGGGTCTCCAGATCCCACTTCTGATTATTGATCTGAGAGGGGTCTCGATCATGTCCGCATTATTCACGAACCGTAGGTTGACACACTTAAGAGACATCGACATCCAATTGGAGCAAAAGTTTCATGCCGGAAAGAATAACAAGCGCAGGAATTTATTTCACTAGATACTGAAACAGGTTTTCGGGTGAAATTGCAGAAAGTGTTTTTGCATGTGAAATAGAATTCTAGCAAGGGGTTACATGTGAATGTTTGTCATTAAAGTAATTGACAAAACTCTGAATAAATAAAAAGAGTTTTATTTAATGAGAGTTAGCATTAAATTTGGTGGAAATTTAATAACAAGTTTGAGTGGGATTTTGAGTGGAGGGAATTTAAAGGAATTTTGTGATTGGAGTGTTTACCCACATGAAGAGAGGAGGGCAAGGGGTCAGCCCCCATGCGCCGGCCACCCCCTTGGGGTTCCCCCTCTCCTATAAAAGGCACCCCCTCCTCACTTCTCACTCACACCTCCTCGTGAAGGATCCCTCTCCCCCTCTAGAATTTATCCCCCATGGTCTCGGACTAGCGAGATACATGTTCCCGGTGGCTATTAGGCAAGAAAGAGTTGTGCTTCCGCTGCATCGCTGGAGCGAGGAGGCGGAGGTTGCTCGGTGCCTCGGACGTGTGTGCGATCACGGATGCGCTGCTGATTTGCGGCGCTAGGACTTCCTCTCGATCTTGAGATCGGCAAGAGATGGTCTATATCAACCACGAGTTTAACTCGTTAAGCTTTTTCGGTCTTCAAGGGTATGTTCTATACGGATATACATCCACCTGTTATTTGTATCTAGTAGATAGATCTTGTTATATAGTTTTTCCCATCGTAGGAATTTTTTTGTTTTCTATGCTGCAAACCCTATAGTGGTATCAGAGCCGGATCTATGCGTAGATGCTTTACATGGGTAGTACACATATGAGTATGTGGGCGATGATGATCATGTTGTTGCTCCTTAGTTGTAATGTTGGATATTGGTGGCATAGTGGGATGAAGCGGCCCGGACAAACTTTACATGTCCTCGCACATGAGACCTGTTCCACGCTTGACATGCAACTAGTTTGCATAAGTGGCTAGCGGGTGTCTGTCTCTCCTACTATAGTCAATATCTATTTTGCAACGAGTTGTCAAAAATTTGGTTATCCTCGTTGTGGTTCATGTTCGTAGGTAAGAACGGTTCTATCTCGAAATCCCTAAGCCACGTAAAACTTGCAATGGATAAATTAGAGGCATCTAGTTTAGATTATTGCTGGGCTAGTGTTATGATATGGTGATGTTGTAAGTAGAAGTATGAGATGATTCTCTTACAACACACATAGCGTGTAAGTTCCATAGACCTTGGACTTACACATAAAGGTATGATAGTGATCATACCACGATGCACAAGATAGAGATCATATGTGGGAACCATATCATTCCACTAATAAACATGTGATGTTTGATAGAATCTTATATTGCTTGTTTGGCGTTTTATTAGCATAATAAGATGATCCCTCATTTAAATATCAAGATAAGAATGTGTTATTCCTTTAGTATGCACCGATTATGTTTTAGTCGCTCCAAGACGTCACGTGATGATCGGGTGTTCTTGGATCCACGACCATATTTCGGGTGTAAGACAGTTACACGCACGAATACTAAGGTTCTTACTTAGCGAGCCTAGCATGCACAGACATGGCCTCGGAACACGGACCGAAAGGTTAAGCATGAGTCATATAGTATATATGATGCCCATTTGATGTTCGCCTTTGAATCAACACCGACTCACGTGATGATCGGACTTGGTGTAGTGGATTTGGTTCATGTAATCACCAAAAAGACACGAGGGATATCATTTTTGAGTGGGAGTTCATTCATAATGTGGATTAGTTGAACTCAATCACTTAGTCTAAACTTTACAAATTCTGTTGTAGATGGCACCACCTGCTTTTAATTTCAATGTGTTCATGGAGAAAGAGAAACTTGCAACGAACGGTAGCAACTTTACCGAATGGGCCATGAATTTGAGGATTCTCCTCTCTGCTGCACAAAAGCAATATGTGCTAGAAGCGCCGCTAGGCCCCCCACCTTTTGAGGATGCCCTGACGAGGAGAAGAATGTCTATCAGACTCGTTAGGTGGACCACAACTTAGTTCATTGCGGCATATTGTATGGGCTAGAGCTGGAAATTCGAAAGCGTTTCGAAAACGACAATGCATTTGATACAATGGGTGAGTTGAAAATGATTTTCAACACACATGCTGCTATAGAGAGCTACAATGCTTCAGAAAAGTTCTTTAGCTGCATGATGGAAGAGCACAGCTCCGTAAGTGAGCATGTACTCAAGATGTCGGGTTACGCCGATAAGCTTGTGTCCTTGGGAATATCGATTCCCATTGACTTAGGCATCCATCATGTTCTGCAGTCTCTGCCACATAGATATAAGAGCTTTGTGATGAACTATAATATGCAAGGCATGAAGAAGTCTCTTCCCGAGCTTCTATCAATGCTTAAAACTGCAGAAGTGGAGATCAAAAAGGAACATCAGGTGTTGATGATCAATAGGAACACTGGTTTCAAGAAAGACAAGAAAGGGAAACAGAAGGGAAGTAAGGGCGGCAAGCCAGTTGCCGTGCCTGAAAAGAAACCCCGAGTTGGCCCTAAGTCTGATAACGAGTGCTACTATTGTAAGGGGACTGGCCACTGGAAGCGCAACTGCCCCAAGTATTTGGCAGACAAGAAGGCCAGAAAGGAAAACAAAGGTATATATGATATACATGTTATTGATGTGTACTTGACTAGTGCTCGCAGTAGCACCTGGGTATTTGATACCGGTTCATTTGCTAATATTTGTAACTCGAATCAGGGGCTGCGGAACAAGCGACCGCTAGCAAGGGGTGAGGTCAAGATGCATGTCAGCAATGGATCAAGCGTTGATGTGATAGCCGTCGGAACGCTACCTCTCCACTTGCCGTCGGGATTAGTAATAAACTTGAATAATTGTTATCTGGTGCCAACACTAAGCATGAACATTGTATCTGGATCGTGTTTGATGCGAAGTGGTTATTCATTTAAAGCTTAGAACAATGGTTATTCTATTTATATGAATGAAATCTTTTATGGTCATGCACCGATGATGAATGGTTTATTTCTATTCGATCTCAATAATAATGTTACACATATTCATAATATTGATGCTAAAAGGATTAAACTTAATGATGATATATCCGCATATATGTGGCACTGCCTTCTAGGTCATATTGGCATTAAACGCATGTAGAAGCTCCATTCAGATGGACTTTTGGAATCACTTGATTTTGATTCATTTGATACATGTGAGCCATGCCTTATGGGCAAGATGACTAGAACGCCGTTTTTCGGTTCAATGGAACGGGCGACAGATTTATTGGAAATTATACATTCTGTTGTATGTGGTCCAATGAGTGTGTCGGCGCGAGGTGGATATAGTTATTTTTTTACTTTCACGGATTATTTGAGTAGATACGGTTATATCCACTTGATGAAATACAAGTCTGAAACCTTTGAAAAGTTCAAGGAATTTCAGAATGAAGTGGAAAATCATCGTAATAGAAAGATCAAATTTCTACGGTCCGACCGTGGAGGTGAGTATCTAAGTTACGAGTTTAGCACTCACATGAAAGAGTGTGGAATTGTTTCACAACTCACACCTGCCGAAACACCATAGAGAAATGGTGTTTCGGAACGTCGTAATCGTACTTTATTGGATATGGTTCGATCTATGATGTCTCTGACGGACTTGCCTTGTCATTTTGGGGTTATGCACTAGAAACTGCTGCATTCACTTTAAATTGGGCACCATATAAATCCATTGAAAAGACACCGTATGAATTGTGGTTTGGAAACAAACCTAAGATGTCATTTCTTAAAGTTTGGGGATGCGATGTTTATGTGAAGAAACTTCAACTAGATAAACTCGAACCCAAAGCGGAAAAATGCGTCTTCATAGGATATCCTAAGGAAACAATTGGGTATTCCTTCTATCACAGATCCGAGGGAAAGGTTATTGTTGCCAAGAATGGATCCTTTCCAGAGAAAGAGTTTCTCGCGAAAGGTGTGAGTAGTCGGAAGGTAGAACTCGAAGAGGTTATTGAACCTTCTCTTCAAAGTATGGCGAGTAGCGCAGCACCAGAAGTTGTTCCGGAGTTGGCTTCACCAGTTGAAGAGGGAACTAATGATAATGATCATGAAACTCCGAAAGAGAGTACTACCGAACCTCGCAGGTCTAGCAGTAGCGTGCAACTCTGAAAGACGGAAACCTCATTATGAATTTCATGCTTGATGAAATTGATGACCCTGCGACGTATGAAGAAGCGATGATGTGCCCGGATTCCAACAAATGGTTAGAAGCCATGAAATCCGTGATGGAATCCATGTATGAAAATCAAGTTTGGAACTTGGTGGAATTACCTCACGACCGAAAGGCCGTGGAGAACAAATGGATTTGAAAAAGGAAAACTGATGCTGATGGTAATGTGACCGTCTATAAAGCTCGAAAGTCACAAAGGGGTTTCGAGAAATTCAAGGAGTTGACTACGATGAGACATTCTCTCCCGTAGCGACGCTAAAGTCAGTTAGGATTATGTTAGCAATTGCTGCATATTTCGATTATGAGATATGGCAGATGGATGTCAAAACCGCGTTTCTCAATGGTAATATTGAAGAAGAGTTGTATATGATACAACCAAAGGGTTTTGTCGATCCTAAGGATGCTAACAAGGTGTGCAAGCTTCAGCGATCCATCTATGGATTGAAGCAAGCATCACGAAGTTGGAATCTCCGCTTTGATGAGGTGATCAAAGAGTTTGGATTTGTCCAAACTTATGGAGAAGCTTGTATTTACAAGAAAGTGAGTGGGAGCAATGTGGCATTTCTGATATTTTATGTGGATGACATATTATTGATCGGAAATGATATATATCTTTTAAACAGTGTTAAAAGTTATCTAAACAGCAAATTTTCAATGAAGGACCTAGGTGAAGCGTCATACATATTAGGAATAAAGATCTATAGAGATAGATCTAGGCGCCTAATACGGCTATCGCAAATTACATACCTTGATAAGATTTTAAAGAAGTTTAAAATGGACTAAAGTAAGTAGGGGTTCTTACCTATGTTGCAAGGCAAGACATTGAGTAAGACTCAAAGCCCGGCTATGGCGGAAGAAAGAGAGATAATGGACAAAGTCCCCTATGCTTCAGCCATAGGCTCTATAATGTACGCCATGCTATGTACAAGAACGGATGTGGCACATGCTATTAGTTTTACTAGTAGGTACCAATCGGATCCAGGTTCGGAACACTGGATAGCGGTCAAGAATATCCTTAAGTACTTACGAAGAACTAAGGATATGTTTCTTGTGTACAGAGGTGAAGAAGAGCTCGTCGCTAAGTGTTATGTCGACGCAAGCTTTGACACCGACCCGGATGTCTCTAAGTCTCAATCCGGATACGTATTCCTCATGAATGGCGGAGCGGTTAGTTGGGGGAGTTCCAAAAAACCTGTGGTGGCGGGATCAACAACAGAGGCCGAATATGTTGCTGCTTCGGAAGCGGCTCAGGAAGCGGTTTGGATGAAGGAGTTCATATCCGAAGTAGGTGTGGTTGCAAGCGTGTTGGACCCAATGGTGATCTATTGTGACAACAATGGTGCCATTGCCAATGCCAAAGAACCAAGGTCTCACAAGAATTCCAAGCATATTAAGCGCCGGTTTCACTCGATCCGCGAGCATGTCAAGGATGGAGATATAAAGATTTGTAAAGTACACACGGATCTCAATGTAGCAGATCTATTGACTAAAACTCTCCCTAGAGAAAAACATGACCAACACCAAAACTCCATGGGTGTTAGATTCATCACTATGTAACTAGATTATTGTCTCTAGTGCAAGTGGGAGACTGAAGGGAATATGCCCTGAGAGGCAATACTAAAGTGTTTATTATGTGTATTCCAAGTATATGATAGATGTTTATTTTGCATGCTATAATTGTATTAATATGAAACGTTAATACATGTGTGTTTAATAAACAAACAGAAAGTTCCTAGTTATGCCTCTCTCATAAACTAGCTCGTTGATTAACAAGATGATCAAGGTTTCCTGATCATGGACATTGGATGTTGTTAATAACGGGATCACAACATTAGTGTAATGGTGTGATGAACATTCATACGAAGTATAGCATTACGATCAAAGTCATTGAGTTTATATTGCTATAACAACTTACGAAGTGATCCTAATCCTTAGACCATGAGATCATGTCAATCACTAATACCAGAAGAGTTTCTTGATAACATCAAACGTCACACCATAACAGGGTGATTATAAAGATGGGTTTAGAACTAATAAAGTATTATGTTGACGACAATGGATCGAGAGTGGAATTTGTTCATCCCGATGACAGATAGATATACTCTGAGCCCTCTCGGTGGTATCACATTGGTTATCTTGCAAGCAAGTGATTTGATCACTAGAATGTTATATCACAGGAATGAGAAAAGAGTGCATGTCAGTAACGAGATCAAACTAGGTATGGAGATATTGATGATCGAATCTCGGACATGTATTATATCGTGAAACAAAGGGATTAAGATACTAGCGTAAAAGGTTCCGACGATCACAAGAAAGTCATCGTTGAATGTGTGGGAGTCAGTATGGTTCTCCAGATCCCGCTTCTGATTATTGATTCGAGAGGGGTCTTGATCATGTACGCATTATTCACGAACCGTAGGGTGACACAATTAAGAGACACCGACATACAATTGGAGCAAAAGTTTCATGCCAGAAAGAATAACAAGCACAGGAATTTATTTCACTAGATACCGAAACAGGTTTTTGGGTGAAATTGCAGAAAGTGTTTTTGCATGTGAAATAGAATTCTAGCAAGGGGTTATATGTGAATGTTTGTCATTAAAGTAATTGACAAAGTTCTGAATAAATGAAAAGATTTCTATTTAATGAGAGTTTGCATTAAATTTGGTGGAAATTTAATAGCAAGTTTGAGTGGGATTTTGAGTGGAGGGAATTTAGAGGAATTTTGTGAGTGGAGTGTCCACCCACATGAAGAGGGGAGGGCAAGGGGGCAGCCCCCATGCGCCGGCCACCCCCTTGGGGTTCCCCCCTCTCCTATAAATGGCACCCCCTCCTCACTTCTCACTCACACCTCCTCGTGAAGGATCTCTCTCCCCCTGTAGAATTTATCCCCCATGGTCTCGGACTAGCGAGATACATGTTCCCAGTGGCTATTCAGTAAGAAAAAGTTGTGCTTCTGTTGCATCACTGGAGCGAGGTGGCGGAGGTTGCTCGGTGCCTCGGACATGTGTGCGAGCATGGATGCGCTGCTGATTTGCGGCGCTAGGACTTCCTCTCGATCTTGAGATCGGCAAGAGATCGTCTACATCAACCACGAATTTAACTCGTTAAGCTTTTTCGGTCTTCAAGGGTATGTTCTCTACGGATATACATCCACCCGTTGTTTGTATCTAGTAGATAGATCTTGGTACATAGTTGTTCCCACCGTAGGAATTTTTTTATTTTCTATGCTGCGAACCCTACAGATGCTTGAACTATCAAGTGCCCGTTGTAAATTGAATCTATACTATGATGGGAGAGACAGACACCCACAAAGCCACTTATGCAATACAAGTTGCATGTTAAGAGTGGAGCAAGTCTCATGAACGATGTCATGTAAGGTTAGACCGGTCCGCTTCATCCCATCATACTGCAAGATGCAAAGTACACAAAAGAAATTTATAATAAAATAACCACCGCCCACAATGACCATTGTGTTCTACTCGTGCAACAGATCTACATATAGACATGGCTCTGATACCACTGTAGGGGTTCGTAGCATGGAAAACAAAAAATTCTATCGCATGCACACAAACAAGCCAAGATCTATCTACTAGATTGTAGCAACGAGTTGATTAGAGTACTCACCCTCTAAGATTCCAAAGCGGTTAACGAGAGCAGATTACCGTGGGTGATGTAGTCGTACACTTGTCGATCTCAAGATCGCGTAGACGATCCTTTCTAGCTGCGCTTCAAGATCGCCCGCGTTACACTTTCGATGAAGAGCTTTCTGTCCCTTGTTCTAGAAGGCAGCAGAGGTTGTAGTTCTCCCCTCGCGATTCCGGTAGCATGGCGGTGTGGTGTCGGAAGTAGAGGGAATATCCCGCAGGACTTCGCCTAAGCCGGTGCGGGTTATGGTGGATCTATGGTTTATGGCGATCTAGGTTTAGAAGGTCGGAGAGGAGGAGGAGGTGTCGGTGGAGGCTAGGGCTGCGGCGCGGCGGCGACGCTAGGGCGGCGACGGCGCGACTTGGAGGTGGGGAGAGCCAGTTGTGGTGCTTTGGGGCAGCCCCTCCCCTCTAATTATGAGAGGGAGGGCAGCTTGGGAGAGGGGAGTTTGAATCCTTCCCCAAACCCAAGTTGGAGAAAAGGAAGGACTCTTTCCTTCTTCCACTACGAAACTATTGTTCCAGCTTGACTTTTCAAACCTCCCTTTTGACTTTCAATTCAAAGCTTTATTTCTCTCTCGCAAATGCCCAACCAAGTGACCTAGGACATGATCCAATCATTCCACTTAACCATGACACTTTCATGAACCATTCCCCTTCCGGTCCGGTGAAACTTCTAGACCCTTCTAGAACCTCTTCGATGAAAACATCGGAATTATTCCCGAACTCCAAAATCGTACTTTCCTTATATGAATATTATTCTCCGGACTATTTAGGATTTCCTCATGATATCCCGGATCCCATCTGAGACTCCGAACAACATTCGGTCTTCCTACTTACATTCCATATCTACTAAACAACATCGAATTCTTAAGTGTGTCTCCCTACGGTTCGTGAATTATACGGACATGACCGAGACACTTCTCCGATCAATAACCAATAGAGGAATCTGGAAATTCATATGGCTCCCACATATTTCTATGATTACTTTGCGATCGAATGAACCACTTACATACGATACCAATTTCCCTTTGTCTCGAGATAGTTTACTTATCCGAGGTTTGATCGTTGGTATCTCTGCATACCTAGTTCAACCTCATTACCGATAAGTACTCTTTTCTCGTTCCCGTGATATGTGATCCCTTGTGATCCATTCACATGCTTGCAAGCTAATTGGATGACATTCCATCGAGAGGGCCCAGAGTATATATATCCGTCATATGAATGGATAAATCCCACTCTTGATCCATGTGCCTCAACACATACTTTTCGAACACTCAATGCCACCTTTATAGCCACCCAGTTACGGTGTGGTGTTTGATGTCATCAAAGCATCCTTCCGGAGATGGTGATGAGCATGATCTCATGGTCAAAGGAATTAGGTTACTATGTATCAGAAAGCTTATAGCAAATGAACTATTGAAATGACTTGATCTTTATGCTACGCTTATCTATAGGAGTATGTCCATCATACCATTCTCCTAATGATATGATCCTATTGTTAATAACATATCAATGTTCATGATTGAGAAACCACAATAATCTATTAACCAACAAGCTAGTATTATAAAGAGGCTTTACCAGGGACTCTAATTTAGTTTACAAATCACACAAGTATTAATGTTTCCGGTTAATACTATTATAGCATGAATGTAGAAATTTATCATAAACACAAAGATATAATAATAACCACTTTTATTATTGCCTCTAGGGCATATCTCCAACACAAGAGACCGTTGTTTTCTCCCTAGTGTCAACAACACTTCTACAACCTTAGAGATTTCTGTCACTTCCCTTGACTAAATAGAGGCATGAACCCACTATCGAGCATAAATACCCCCTCTTGGAGTCACTAGCAACTACTTGGCCAAGATAGCTACTAACAACGGAGAGCATGCAAGATCGCAAACAACACAGACATGATAGAATCAATAAGACAAAACCATTAATCAATCTGACATAGTAATCTCAATATCCATCGGATCCCCGCAAAAACAACATGCATGATTACAAATAGATGAGATCCCTCTCATTAGAGGTCATTCTTGGCCCAAAAAGCAAACAAAAAGGATAAGGAGAGGTCATTACTGAAGTAATAACTTCGAAGACTCAAGGAAACTCTTGGGTTATCTCCCAACAAGTACTTTTCTTTAACGCCTTTAAGTTAGGCACAAGAAGCAAGAAATCAAGTATTTTCAAATGAAGAAGCATTAACATCAATACTTGCAAAGTCTTCAACTATGAAAGGTATCTCGTCCAAATGAGTTTTGGAGGATCCCTTCTCATCTCTCTTTGGTTCACTACTTTCATCAAAAGGATTTTCAGGAACAATCTAATCAAAATTCTTTTCAAAGGCTTCATCCATCCCAACAAGCTTAAAGGGTATGGGTATCTTAAATTCCTCTCTAGGTTTGGTTTTATCTGAAGTACCCACAACATCTACACATGAGCCTAGCATATTAAAACGCTCAAAGACCTTTTTTTGGCTTCCTTAGCAACATAATGGAACTCTTTTAGTAAAGTTTCAAGAATAAATTCTCTCTTTTCAGCATTCTTTTCTTCTTTTAGTTTTAGGAGCAAAATTTGCATCATGGGGTTAAGGCTAACAAACCTAGCATCCAACATATAAACTAAAGAAGCTGCAGCAATTTCATAATTCGGAGCAAGTTTGTAACATCCCAAAAATCATAGTTTCAAAACTCATTCATATCATCTTTGCATTTAGGGTTTTCTCAAAAATTATTCAGAAACAGATGTCTGAGCTATGATTTCATGTAAACAAATTATCTCAAATGGCCATCATCCTTTGAAATTTGAAATGTTTAGGTACTGGTTTGCTTGCCTCCATTGATGGATAGATTAAGTGAAGTTTTTAACCCAAGTATCCAAATTTGGAAATGGTTTCAAAATCCTTTTTCAAATATTTGCAAACTAGATCAAGCCTCTGATTACTTTGAAACCCAAGCTTGACCAAGCCTTGCAAGGTAACCACTTAGTTAATACGACTGTTTTTGAATCCACAAAACCCTGCAAAAATTCCCAAGGCTGATTGAATTCAAAAGGATTTGAATTCATATCAAATTCATACCAGAAAATGAAATTAGAAAAAGAAAAGGCTTAAATAATGGAAAAGGGCCGCTTAATCTAGCCCAAGCGATCAAGCCCAAGCCCACCCGGTCTTTATTTCTTCTCTCACGCTGAGCACACGCTGTTGAGCATTGACAAGCAGACCCCACCTGCACTCCGCGCACCTCACTGACAAGCGGGCCATCTCCACGCCAGCGTCGTCTCCACCCGCACGACCTGTTCGTCCCCAATCAACGCAGTGCTTCTGTGTTAATCGCGCGTCAATTGAATCAATGGCCGAGTGATTCTCGCTTAACCAGGCTATATAAACCCTCCGTCCCTCTCTTTTCCCCAAACCCCAAGCACAGCCCCAGTCGCGCATTTCTCTGCAACCCCGCCTCGACGATCGCGCCCGGCGACCGGCGAGCCTCGATTTCCCCTCGGTCTCGCATTCACGCTATCTTGTTCAGTGAACCTCTGTGCATCTTCTGACATTCTCTGTTTGCCTTCGCATGAAACCTAGCGTCGGCAACGTCGACGACTGGACCGCCACCGTCTTCTGCACGAACTCCGGCGACCTCCCTTCGTAAGTAGCCACCGCCCCTTGCCCTCTGACTGATACGCATAGAATCCTCATCGTCTTGCGCATCTGACAGTATCCCTATTTTGGCTTAGCGCGACGAGGAACCTCGCCAACGTCGACGACTGACCGTGGCTGACGCATTTGCGAACTCCGGCGAGAAATCCCCGACGACCCCGTGCGCCCCTTCCCAAGCCATTGCCACCTTGAGCATCAGCAGCCTCCTGCGGTTCTGGTAAGCATCTCCTCCCTTCCCCGGGCGACCTAGAACGCCGGCGCCGCCACCAACTGACGCGCCGCCGCCTGTCACCGCCGGTAGCGCCGCTCGATTTTGGTTAGAAGATTTTTAGCCGTTAGATCTGAATCCTACGCGTAGAAACACTTCACTTAACGAAGGGGTATGGACAGATCTGAACCGTGCAGCGTTAGTTAGATCCAGCGGCACAGAAGGGTGATCCGGTGCGAACCGGTACGCGCCAGTAATAACGCGACGCGTGGCAAGGTTTAATCTAAAAACAGAATTTAAAACCTGATTTAGATTCAAACTTCAAATGCTCATAACTTTCAAATGTCACGTTAGATTTTTGCAAACTTTATACCGTTGGATTCAGTGAAACAAGGCCTTTATGAATATCCCATTTGTTTAGCATATAGTAACAGTTAAAAATGATTTTATTTGTAGAACAAGTTTAGGGTTATTTTAGATATAGTTTTATTTTTGTATATTGTTTTGGGGCCAAATAAGTTTAGTGAGCAAACTTGTGACATGATTAAGTTTCTGTAGTCATGAACATACTTGGTAGAATTATCAAAATTCAACACTTGGTAAACTCTTGCATGCATGCATTCATATTATTTTTTATTGTATTAAATTGTGTGTAATTGTATGCTTTGATTTCTTGTGTAGATTTTGCTAGTGATTGTGATTGTGAAGAGTGCTACTCTCCACACTACCAAGGCAAGTGATATTTTCATGAATATTCCTATCCTAAGCTTTATACTAGCATTAGTTATTTTTGCTAAAGTAATGCATGATATTTTGCTTAGTGCTAAGTTGGGAAATCCTAAGTAGAGTGAAATAGTAGAATTGCTAGGGAAATTTTCCTAAGTTAAGTTACCATATTTTTGCCTAGCCTAGCTTATAGCAAACAAGGGTGGTGAACATCTACATAGTTTATGATAAAAATATTCCAAGTCAAGAGACTTGTATTTTCTTAATAAAACAACTAAGACAAATGTACCTCCTGGGTGGAATGGAAAGATTGGGTTATGTTGAGTGGTTACACAAGGCCATGGACTTGGGTTGTGTATCTCACTTGTGGTATGCCACCCAGGCACAAAGGGATTTGGAGGCCAAGTGTTGAGAAAGCTTCCAGTGCAACCACTTGGCAATATGGGCTCTGCCTTGATCATATAGGTAGCTAGAACTTAGTCATTTGGACAGTTGGTGGTAGATGGGATGATAGGATGGAGCGCGTCCATTTGACTAAGGAAAGGCTTCTGAAAGGTCCTGTCTTGGGAAACCAAGTCTGGTGGGGAAAGTGCATAACCTCTGCAGATGGAAAACCTAAGTACTTAGCCTTGTCCAAGGAAATGGACATTTTTGAGCATAAAGACATGGAAGCTACAAGAATCTCATCACTCCAACTTATAAATAAAAATTTGTGGGTGAACAAGGGTGAAGGACCTCAATGTCTATTGGTGGTTTCCTTGGGATTGCTTTTGACAAAGAAAAACTTAGTGATTTCAACTAATAGGAAAAACTTATATTCAAGCAAAGCAAGCCAAGCTACACTTAGCCAAAATGCATATAGTATTATAGTCCACTTAAAATATACTAAGGTATCACTTGCCAATACTATTCCAAAGTATTGACCCTCCGTATGGGTAACTTGTGATGTTGCAGGTTACTCCGATGATGAATAGGAGTCATGAGTCTACACTCAACATGCTTGCCTGTGGCACATGAAGATGAAGACTTGTGTTTATTTACTTATTCCATAAAACTCTTGTATTAGGCCTGTGGCCCTGAGTTGTAAAATACTACGTTTAATCTCTGGAATGAATGTAATAAACGACCTTTGTATCTGTGTACTTCATCTTAAACTGTGGATGCTAGCATTGATCCAGGGACTAGCATTGCAATCACAGGGATCCTTTCCTTTATAAAGGAGGGGTCTAACAGATGGTATCAGAGCACTGTGTTGCCTGTAGGACTATGACCCTAGGATTGGAAAACCACTAATGAAAAAGTTTTTCAAATACTTCTACACTTGTCTAGTCTTCTCGTAAAACTTTTCTAATCTCTTTCAACTTCCTTGTAGATGAACTCCATCAACGAAGCCGTGAAGAAGGGACCACTCATGACCATGACCTTGGAATGTGAAACTGAGTTTCCCAATATTCTCAAGGACCTCATGGAGGCAATGGATGCACATGGTGAAGCCGTGTACAAGGGCTTTCCAGTGATGGATGAAGGAGTAGAGTATTGGTGGGTGCAACTTCACTTGTACAAAAACAAGGAAGACAACCACAAAGAAAAGGGATTCTGCATGTACACCAACACTACCATGCACACCACATTCTTTGAGTCAGCCAAGGATGCAGCTTGGAGAACTATCAAAGAACTAAGTGCTAGAGTCAAGTGCAGAATGCTCAACCTCCAAAAGGACTTAGAGAAAGAGAAGGAACTTACTCAAGAGTTGGAAGACACCAACCAAGAAATAAGGGGAGATGTTATAGACTTAGTGATAGAGTCAAGGGAGCAAGATTGGTGGATTGCCTCTAGGAACATTGTGTTTAATAATAGATCCCGTGAGATTGGATTGTAAGGACACTTCGTTAGTTGGACCACCACTTATCACCTTGTTTTCAAAAGATATTTTAAATAAGTATGGATCTTGAATGATGTAATGAACTCATGTATGCTTGACTTGTGTGACAATATTGTTTCATGGTTATGTATGAATGTTAGTCTTGATTTACCTTGAATTGCATTGTTCTAACTTTTTCAATCTTATAAATAGATGCCTGTTGCCATCAGCACTGTTGAGGAGTTACGGGTTACTCGTTTTGGTTCCCGTATCATTGAGCTTACCACTCTGCTTGATCTCCCTCTTCCTACCATCACGGTGTACCCACTCACCAAGTTCGAGAGGAAGGACCTCTGGGGCTTCAAGGTGACCCAGCCAGGACGCCAGACTGAGCCTACTACAGAGGCCATCGTCTTCAAGCTGATGCACGATGACAGAGAGAGAGGCATGGAGGTAGTCATGCAGGACCTGATAGGACGACTGTTAGGCCGTCACTCCCGACAGGTTAGAGGTACTCACTTTCACGTCTTCGGAAGACGTGATGTTGATGGAGAGTCCATCGACTTCGAGGACGACTCGAGGAGCACTGCAGAGCCGATACGTCTTTATCTTCAGGACTTAGAGACTCTTCTCAGGCACGTAGATACGGACAGGACGAACGTCATGCTAGGTAATGACGAGCTTCAGGTGCAGCTTCGCGAGAAGGACAAGCTTTTTGCGCAGCAGGATGAGATGATCAAGGAAATGGAGACAAAGTTCGAGGCCCAGGACCGCAAGTTCAAGAGTCAAGAGAAACGCGTCCAGGATAGGAACAAGAAGATCCGGGACATGACCGAGGAACTGAAGTCCAAGGACTTCGAGCTTGAGCAGCAGCAGATGGTTATTGAGAGACTTCGTTCCCAGAAGAGGGCTCTCAAGACCAAGGTTGATTCTTTGACCACTACGATAGAGGAGAACAAGACCGCGATGGAGAACGCAGGTCTTACCTTCGTCGAGGAGGAGATAGATGCTGACGAGTAGACTTGTTACTCGTTTTTACTTTCATATTCATACTTGTTGTTGCGAACTTATTATTGGACCATCCGACATGTGGATGGCTTGCCACTTGTGTGTTTTATTTCATGAGTTTGATATGTGGATGTTGAACTTATATTATTATGTTGCTTGTTATGTGTTGCTTGTGATGTATTGTGCATGAAACATCTATGGGTATCTCATTCTTATCTATTTGAACAACCACAGATGCCTCCCCGTCGAGCAAACCCCAACCCCAATAACATCACCCCGGAAATGCAACAGATGATGAATGCGCAAACACAACTTATGCAAATGATGACGACATTCATCCAGAATCAGAATAACAACAACAATAACAACCCCAACAACAACAATAACAACAACAACCCTCCGGGTTTTGATATGCTCACCAGATTTCTGCGACTAAGGCCAGCAAAATTTTCGGGGACAACTGATCCCATGGCAGCCAATGACTGGCTACGTTCTGTGAACAAAGACTTAGTGACACTGGGCTGCACTGATGCTGAAAAAGTCAGATTCGCAACACATCTGTTGGAAGGACCAGCCGCCACATGGTGGGATAACTTCCAAATCACCACTCCCATTGATGAAGTGACATGGGACATATTTGAGGATGGGTTTCGCACCGCTCATATCTCATCCGGGATAATGAGTCTGAAAAAGAAGGAGTTTCACAACCTGAAACAGCGCCACCGCAGTGTGGCAGAATACATAGAAGAGTTCAACAATCTGGCACGCTATGCACCGGATGAGGTTGATACTGATGCCAAGAGAAAGGGAAAGTTCTTGGAAGGCTTGAATGATGAGCTGAACCTACAGTTATGCATGGCATATGTTCCAACTTATCGTCTTTGTGTGACAAGGCTGCTATTTTGGAAAGTAAAATGAAGCAAGTCGAGAGTAGGAAGAGGAAACACTCCGACAACACAGCTGGGATCGTCTCACAAACGATCTCATTATGATGACAAGGCGCTCGGGATCCCATAAACATGGGAAATTCAACAAGCACCACAACCACAACCATCATGACAACAAGCATCACCGTAGTCATGACAATGATAAGTACAAGAACCACAAGAGTGGACATAAGAGCCAACACAGTGGAAATGGTAGTGGAAGTGGAAGTCAGCATGTTAAAAAGGACATCAGTCAGGTTGAGTGCTTCAAATGCAAGAAGCTGGGGCATTATGCTAATGAGTGCCCTGAAAAGAAAGTTGAAGGACCTAACAAGCCAAATCCTTTCCAGAAAGGACAGGTTAACCACATTAATGTGGAGGAGGTCTATGAGGAGCCTGATGCCGTGGCTGGTAAGTTCAGACTCAATTCAATTTCAGCTTTTGTACTCTTTGATACTGGTGCATCTCATTCATTCATATCGAAGGCATTTGTTGATAGAAATGGGTTTGCATCAGAAAACATTGGGTGTCCAATAAAGGTTAACTCTCCGGGGGGAGATATGATAGCAAGCCTTGGATGCCGGGATCTCATCATAGAGTTTGGTAAGCATAAGTTTCCAGTAAGCCTGATAATCCTAGATTCCCAAGGACTAGATGTAATTTTGGGAATGGATTGGATGGCTAAGTATGAAGGAGTATTAGATTGTGCCAATCGTACAGTTACACTCACAACCCTAGAAGGAAAAAGAATAAAATTTAAGTCAAACTTTCAATCCAAAGGAAGTAAGCTAAATTCTCTTAAGGGGGTTAGCATGGACAGTGTGCCAATTGTGTGTGAGTATCCTGATGTATTTCCGGAGGAATTACCAGGAATGCCACCAGATAGAGATGTGGAGTTTTTGATAGATTTGGTACCAAGTTCTGGACCAATAGCTAAGAGACCATACAAAATGTCAGTTGATGAACTGAAAGAACTCAAGAAGCAGCTAGGAGAAACGATTCTGAAAAGGGTTTATTCAACCAAGTTCTTCATCTTGGGGGGCCCCAGTATTGTTTGTGGAGAAGAAGGATAGAACACAAAGATTATGTATTGACTACCATTCTCTCAACGAGGTTACTATCAAGAACAAATATCATTTGCCAAGAATCAACGACTTGTTTGATCAATTAGAAGGAGCATGTGTATTCTCGAAGATTGATCTTCGTTCAGGCTATTTTCAACTTAAGATAAGAGAGCAAGACATACCTAAGACAGCATTCACCACAAGGTATGGATTGTATGAGTACACTGTGATGCCTTTTGGTTTAACCAACGCTCCAGCATACTTCATGAATATGATGAACAAGGTGTTCATGGAATTCCTTGACAAGTTCGTTGTCGTTTTTATCGACGATATCCTAGTCTACTCCAAGAGCAAGGAAGAACATGAAAGACACTTGCGCTTGATACTTGAAAAGTTAAGAGAGCATAAACTTTATGCCAAATTCAGTAAGTGTGAGTTCTGGTTAGAGAAAGTTGGATTTCTTGGTCATGTTATGACAAAGGATGGTGTTGCAGTGGATCCTGCTAAAGTTTCAGCTGTGACAGATTGGGAATCACCCAAGAATGTGAAGGAAGTTCGTAGTTTCCTTGGCTTAGCGGGTTACTACAGGAGGTTCATTGAAAATTTCTCGAAAGTTGCTAAGCCAATGACAGAATTGCTAAAGAAGGACAAGAAATTTGTTTGGACTGAAGGTTGCGAAGTCAGCTTCCAAGAGTTGAAGAAGAGACTTGTGACAGCACCAGTTCTATGTCTGCCAGATTTGGAAAAGGATTTCCAAGTGTATTGTGATGCTTCTCATCAAGGTTTGGGTGCGGTACTTATGCAAGATGGTAAAGTCGTAGCCTATGCTTCGAGACAACTCAAAACTCATGAAGTAAACTATCCTACTCATGATTTGGAGTTAGCCTCTGTCGTCCATGCCCTCAAAACATGGAGACATTACCTTTTGGGTAAGCGGTGTGAAGTATTCACCGATCATAAGAGCTTGAAGTATATCTTCACCCAGAAGGAGATCAACATGAGACAAAGAAGATGGCTAGAACTTATCAAGGATTACGACTTAAGTTTGCAATACCACCCCGGTAAAGCAAATGTAGTAGCCGATGCTTTAAGTCGTAAGACGTTTGTAAATGGTCTTACCAAAGGGGAATTGCCAGATGATCTGTGTAAGCAATTCAAGGAACTCAGGTTGGAGATTGTAACAGAAGGACATCTCATGTCATTAGATGTTCAACCCACTCTTTTGGACAAGATCCAAGAAGCTCAGAAGACCGATAAGGAAATTGAAAAGATCAAGGAAAATATTAGTCTAGGGAAGGCTAAGAGTTTCCATATTGATGAACAGGGAACCTTATGGCATGGGAAACGTATATGTGTTCCACAAGACCCAGAGTTGCGGAAACTGATCTTACAAGAGGGTCACAACTCTCCGTATTCTATTCACCCGGGAAATACCAAGATGTACATGGACATGAAGGAAAGGTTTTGGTGGAACAATCTCAAAAGAGACATCGCCGAACATATTGCTCTGTGTGATGTATGTAGCAGAGTCAAAGCGGAGCACCAGAAACCAGCAGGTTTGCTTCAACCACTGCCGATTCCTGAATGGAAGTGGGAAAATATTGGTATGGATTTCATTACCGGATTACCAAGGACCAGGTCAGGATATGATTCCATATGGGTGGTAGTGGATCGCCTAACTAAAGTGGATCATTTTATACCAGTGAAGACAACTTATACAAGTGCCAAGTTAGCTAAAATTTACATGAGCAGGATTGTATGCCTTCACGGTGTGCCAAAGAGTATTGTGTCAGATAGAGGAACTCAGGTCACTTCTCACTTTTGGAGACAGCTTCATGAATCCTTAGGAACGAGATTGGAGTTTAGCACTGCTTTTCATCCTCAAATGGATGGACAAACAAAAAGGACCAACCAAATTCTTAAAGACATGTTGAGAGCATGTGCTTTAGATTATGGGGCAAGTTGGGATGAAAGTTTGCCTTACGCGGAGTTCTCTTACAATAACAGCCATCAATCTAGTATTGGAATGGCACCGTTTGAGTTACTCTACGGAAGGAAATGTACCACCCCATTATTATGGAATGGTGTGGGAGAAAGAAGCTTATTTGGACCTGATCTTATCAAAGACGCCGAGGAGAAAGTCAAATTGGTTAAGGACAGATTGAAGATAGCACAGTCTCGACAGAAAAGCTACGCGGATTCTAAGCGTAGAGAAGTCACCTACGAAGTTGGGGATAGAGCTTATCTCAGAGTGTCACCACTCCGTGGGGTGAAAAGATTTGGAGTCAAAGGAAAATTGGCACCAAGATATGTTGGACCATTCAAGATTCTAAGTCGCAAGGGAGAAGTTGCTTATGAAGTTGAATTGCCAGAATCTCTATCAGCAGTCCATAACGTATTTCATGTGAGTCAGCTTAAGAAATGCCACCCAGAAATGGAAGAGTCTTCTTTGAAGGATACCATACCTCTTGAAGAAGTTCAGCTAGAAAGTGATCTCACTTATGAGGAAAAACCTGTCAAGATTCTAGAGACCGCAGAAAGAGTTACCAGGACCAAGACTATCAAGTTTTGTAAAGTGCAATGGAACCATCATTCTGAAGAGGAAGCAACATGGGAAAGAGAGGATGATCTTCGGAAAGACCACCCTCACCTATTTGCTAGCCAACCCGAATCTCGAGGGCGAGATTCATCTTAAGGGGGTTAGATTTGTAACATCCCAAAAATCATAGTTTCAAAACTCATTCATATCATCTTTGCATTTAGGGTTTTCTCAAAAATTATTCAGAAACAGATGTCTGAGCTATGATTTCATGTAAACAAATTATCTCAAATGGCCATCATCCTTTGAAATTTGAAATGTTTAGGTACTGGTTTGCTTGCCTCCATTGATGGATAGATTAAGTGAAGTTTTTAACCCAAGTATCCAAATTTGGAAATGGTTTCAAAATCCTTTTTCAAATATTTGCAAACTAGATCAAGCCTCTGATTACTTTGAAACCCAAGCTTGACCAAGCCTTGCAAGGTAACCACTTAGTTAATACGACTATTTTTGAATCCACAAAACCCTGCAAAAATTCCCAAGGCTGATTGAATTCAAAAGGATTTGAATTCATATCAAATTCATACCAGAAAATGAAATTAGAAAAAGAAAAGGCTTAAATAATGGAAAAGGGCCGCGCGGCCAGAATCTAGCCCAGCAGCAGATCAAGCCTAGCAAGCCCACCCGGGGTCTTTTATTTCTTCTCTCACGCGAAAGACACCTTACGAGCCGACAAGCAGACCCCACCTGCACTCCGCGCACCTCGCTGACAAGCGGGCCATCTCCACGCCAGCGTCGTCTCCACCCGCACGACCTGTTCGTCCCCAATCAACGCAGCCGTTTCCTGTGTGTTAATCGCGGCGTCAATTCGAATCAATGGCCGAGTGATTCTCGCGCTTAACCAGGCTATATAAACCCCCTCTGTCCCCTCTCTCTTTTCCCCCAAACCCCAAGCACAGAACGCCCCCAGGCTGCACGCATTTCTCTCTGCAACCCCGCCGTCTCCGACGACTGCGCCGGCGAATTCCGGTGAGCCTCGAGTTCCCCTCGGTCTCGCATTCACGCTATCTTGTTCAGTGAACCTCTGTGCATCTTCTGGCACTCTCTGTTTGCCTTCGCATGAACCCTAGCGTCGGCAACGTCGACGACTAGACCGCCACCGTCTTCTGCATGAACTCCGGCGACCTCCCTTCGTAAGTAGCCACCGCCCCTTGCCCTCTGACTGATACGCATAGAATCCTCATCGTCTTGCGCATCTGACAGTATCCCTATTTTGGCTTAGCGCGACGAGGAACCTCGCCAACGTCGACGACTGACCGTGGCTGACGCATTTGCGAACTCCGGCGAGAAATCCCCGACGACCCCGTGCGCCCCTTCCCAAGCCATTGCCACCTTGAGCATCAGCAGCCTCCTGCGGTCGTAAGAATCTCCTTCCCCGGCGACCTAGAACGCCGGGCGCCGCCACCAATGACGCCGCACTTGTCACCGCTGTAGCGCCGCTCGATTTTGGTTAGAAGATTTTAGCCGTTAGATCTGAATCTCGCGAGAAACACTTCACTTAACGAAGGGGTATGGACAGATCTGAACCGTGCAGCGTTAGTTAGATCCAACGACACAGAAGAGTGATCCGGTGCGAACCGGTACGCGCCAGTAATAACGCGACGCGTGGCAAGGTTTAATCTAAAAACAGAATTTAAAACCTAATTTAGATTCAAACTTCAAATGCTCATAACTTTCAAATGTCACGTTAGATTTTTGCAAACTTTATACCGTTGGATTCAGTGAAACAAGGCCTTTATGAATATCCCATTTGTTTAGCATATAGTAACAGTTAAAAATGATCTTATTTGTAGAACAAGTTTAGGGTTATTTTAGATATAGTTTTATTTTTGTATATTGTTTTGGGGCCAAATAAGTTTAGTGAGCAAACTTGTGACATGATTAAGTTTCTGTAGTCATGAACATACTTGGTAGAATTATCAAAATTCAACACTTGGTAAACTCTTGCATGCATGCATTCATATTATTTTTGATTGTATTTAATTGTGTGTAATTGTATGCTTTGATTTCTTGTGTAGATTTTGCTAGTGATTGTGATTGTGAAGAGTGCTACTCTCCACACTACCAAGGCAAGTGATATTTTCATGAATATTCCTATCCTAAGTTTTATACTAGCATTAGTTATTTTTGCTAAAGTAATGCATGCTATTTTGCTTAGTGCTAAGTTGGGAAATCCTAAGTAGAGTGAAATAGTAGAATTGCTAGGGAAATTTTCCTAAGTTAAGTTACCATATTTTTGCCTAGACTAGCTTATAGCAAACAAGGGCGGTGAACATCTACATAGTTTATGATAAAAATATTCCAAGTCAAGAGACTTGTATTTTCTTAATAAAACAACTAAGACAAATGTACCTCCTGGGTGGAATGGAAAGATTGGGTTATGTTGAGTGGTTACACAAGGCCATGGACTTGGGTTGTGTATCTCACTTGTGGTATGCCACCCAGGCACAAAGGGATTTGGAGGCCAAGTGTTGAGAAAGCTTCCAGTGCAACCACTTGGCAATATGGGCTCTGCCTTGATCATATAGGTAGCTAGAACTTAGTCATTTGGACAGTTGGTGGTAGATGGGATGATAGGATGGAGCGCGTCCATTTGACTAAGGAAAGGCTTCTGAAAGGTCCTGTCTTGGGAAACCAAGTCTGGTGGGGAAAGTGCACAACCTCTGCAGATGGAAAACCTAAGTACTTAGCCTTGTCCAAGGAAATGGACATTTTTGAGCATCAAGACATGGAAGCTACAAGAATCTCATCACTCCAACTTATAAATAAAAATTTGTGGGTGAACAAGGGTGAAGGACCTCAATGTCTATTGGTGGTTTCCTTGGGATTGCTTTTGACAAAGAAAAACTTAGTGATTTCAACTAATAGGAAAAACTTATATTCAAGCAAAGCAAGCCAAGCTACACTTAGCCAAAATGCATATAGTATTATAGTCCACTTAAAATATACTAAGGTATCACTTGCCAATACTATTCCAAAGTATTGACCCTCTGTGGCTGTAACTTGTGATGTTGCAGGTTACTCCGATGATGAATAGGAGTCATGAGTCTACACTCAACATGCTTGCCCGTGGCACATGAAGATGAAGACTTGTGTTTATTTACTTATTCCATAAAACTCTTGTATTAGGCCTGTGGCCCTGAGTTGTAAAATACTACGTTTAATCTCTGGAATGAATGTAATAAACGACCTTTGTATCTGTGTACTTCATCTTAAACTGTGGATGCTAGCATTGATCCAGGGACTAGCATTGCAATCACAGGGATCCTTTCCTTTATAAAGGAGGGGTCTAACAAAGTTCTGCTACAGATCTATTCTCAATATCCTCATGCTTGCTAACATGATTAAAGAATTCTTCAATATTTTCTTTCCCAATTATAGAGCCACTACCTATCGAAAGGTCCTTCAGGGTGAACTTGGGGAACAACATGGTGAGCTAGAGCAAGGTGGCGACTAGAGAAAGAACTATTTTTTTGTGATTTTGATAATAGAAAGCAAACCAAACTAAACTAATTTTTGGAGTTTTTGATAAAAAGAGGCAAACAAAACCAAGCAAAAGAAACTAAGCAAACCAAAAACAAAGTAAAGAAAAAGGTTGATGAGGACTCCCCTTGTGAAGACGTCCTTAGCCTCCCCGGCAACGGCGTCAGAAAATCTTGGTAGCGCTACGTCAACGTGGAGCGCTTCGTCGAGAAACCCCAAGAGCAAGGTATGATGCGGCACAACAGCAAGTCTTCCCTCAGTAAGTAACCGAGGTTATCGAACCAATAGGAGGAAGGAAATGTCTCAAAGGTGTTGCAAGCAACGTGGAAACCTGCACAACACAAACTCAAGACTTTGCCCCAACTAACAGTGAGGTTGTCAATGTCACCGGTTGCTGTAACAAAGGATTAACTGTATGGTGTGGAAGGTGATGATGGTTTGTAGCAAGTAAACAGTAACAATGGAAGATGTATCAATGGTAAAGATTGGAGCGGGGTCCATAGTTCACTAGAGGTGTTCTCCTTAGATAAACAAACATGGCATGCTGGGTAAAATAATTATAGCAGGACAATTGATAGGACCGGGCAAGGCATAACAATGCAATACTAGACATAAAGATCCTATGAGATTCGATTGGGCAATACAACAAGATACATAGACCACCATCCAACTGCATCTATGACTAGAAGTCCACCTTTGGGTTATCATCCAAACGCCCTCCAGTATTAAGTTGCAAGCAACAGACAACTGCTTGAAGCAAAGTGTGTAAGGTAAACAATCCCCTTGTTCCATGAAAAAGAGACCGTTGTTTTCTCCCTAGTGGCAATAGCACATCTACAACCTTAGAGATTTCTGTCACTTCCCTTGATTAAATAGAGGCATGAACCCACTATCGAGCATAAATATACCCTCTTGGAGTCACTAGCAACTACTTGGCCAAGATAGCTACTAATAACAGAGATCATGCAATATCACAAACAACATAGACATGATAAAATCAATAAGACAAAACCATTAATCAATCTGACATAGTAATCTCAATATCCATTGGATTCTTGCAAACACAACATGCATGATTACAAATAGATGAGATCTTGATCATCAATGGAGCTCACAAGATCTAGACATGAAAGCACAAGGAGGAGATACAACCATATAGCTACTACATGGACCCATAGTCCAAGGTGGAACTACTCACGCTTCATACCGGAGGCTGGCATGATGAAGAAGAAGGCCTCCGGGATGATCTCCCTCCGACAGGGTGCCGGGAAGAGCTTTAGATCCCCCCGATCTAGGGATGATGGTGGCGGCTATAGACGGTTTCGTGGAATATTCATTGGGTGCTTAGGGTTTAGGAATCGGGGGCTTCTTATAGGCGAAGAGGCGAGGCTAGGAGGCGGCCACACCCTGCGCAGGCGTGGCCTAGGGTGGGCCTGTGCCTGGTGAGTGCAGCCGCCCTGTGGCGCCCCTCCGTATCTCCTCTAGAGTCCATGTTCTCCTCGGTGAAATATTGACTTTGGCTTTTGTCCCGTCCAATTCCGAGAATATTTCCTTACTAGCTTTTCTAGAACCAAAAACAGCAGAAAACAAGCAACTGGCACTGTGGCAACTTGTTAATAGGTTAGTACCAGAAAACATATGAAAAGCACCTCAAAGTGTGGACAAAGCAAAGCAAAGTAGATACTAAACAAGCATGGAACATAAAAAATATAGATACGTTTCCGACATATCAAGATGCCACCGGACCGTGATGTGGAGTTTCTCATTGACTTAATGTCGGGTACTGGGCCAATAGCCAAGAGGCCATACAAGATGGATGTGGATGACCTGAAGGAGTTAAGAAGAAATTGAGCTAGCAATTGGATAAGGGATTTATTCAGCCCAACTCGTCGTCATGGGGTGCGCCTGTTCTGTTTGTGGAGAAGAAGGAGAGTAGCAAGAGGTTGGTAGTGGACTATCGCTCGCTAAATGAAGTGACCATCAAGAATAAATACCCTCTGCCCAATATAACTGATTTGTTTGATCAGTTGGAAGGAGCAATGGTGTTTTCCAATATTGATCTGAGATCAACATATTTTCAACTGAAGTTCCGGGAGGAGGACATACCAATAACTGCTTTCACCACTAGGTATGGTTTATATGAGTATACGGTTATGTATTTTGGACTAACGAATGCTCCGGCATATTTCATGACCATGATGAACAAGGTATTCATGGATTACTTGGACAAGTTTGTGGTAGTGTTCATCGATGACATATTGTTATATTCTAGAATTGATGAGGAGCATGAGAAGCATTTGCGGATGATTATGGAAAAGCTGAGGGAACACAAGCTATATGCCAAATTTAGCAAATGCGAATTATGGTTGAAAACTATTGGATTTCTAGGACATGTGGTGTTGGGAGAAGGATTCGCAGTTGATCCAAGCAAGGTATCGTCGGTTACAGAATGGGAGGTGCCCAAGAATGTGGGTGATATTCGGAGCTTCTTGGGACTTGCTGGACATTACAGAAGGTTCATAGAGAATTTCTCCAAGATTGCGAAGCCAATGACAAAATTGTTGAAGAAGGAGAAGAAGTTTGAATGGACCAAGGAATGCGAGGCTAGTTTCTAGGAACTAAAGCGTCGCCTAGTGACCGCACCTATTCTGTGCTTGCCTAATCTACAGAAGGATTTCCAAGTATACTGTGACGCATCTCGACAAGGTCTGGGTAGTGTGTTGATGCAGGATGGAAGAGTGGTGTCATATGCCTCGCGCCAGCTCAAGCACCATGAGAGGAACTACCCCACACATGATTTGGAATTAGCATCAGTCGTGCATGCACTCAAGGTATGGAGACACTATCTGATGGGAAAGCATTGCGATGTATTCACGGACCACAAGAGCTTGAAGTACATATTCACCCAGAAGCAGCTGAACATGAGTCAAAGGATATGGTTGGAATTCATTAAGGATTATGACATGAGTCTGCAATATCACCCAGGAAAGGCAAATGTATTGGTAGATGCACTAAGCTGCAAGGTTTATGCAAATGGACTAAGTGTGGGGAATTTTCCAAGGGATTTCTGCGAGCAATTTAAGGATCTTAGATTGGAGGTAGTATCCGAGGGATATTTGGCAGCAATGGAGATCAAGCCAACACTTCAGGAAAATATTGGTGAAGCTCAGAACGAGGACAATGAGCTAAAGAGGAGAAAGGAAAACATACCCAAGGGAAAGGAAGAGGGATTTCGCGAGGATGAGCAAGGAACCATGTGGTATGGTGATCGTTTGTGTGTGCCCAACGATCCAGAAATAAGAAAGTTGATTCTCCAGGAAGCCCATGACTCGCCATACTCGATACATCCAGGAAATATCAAAATGTATATGGACTTAAAGGAAAGATTTTGGTGGAACAATATGAAGGTGGATATTGCCGAGCATATTGCCTTATGCGATGCGTGTAGTAGAGTGAAGGCTGAACACTAGAAGCCAGCGGGATTTCTACAGCCATTGCTGGTACCAGATTGGAAGTGGGATAAAGTGGGGATGGATTTTATCACAGGATTGCCCAGGACCAGGTCTGGTTATGATTCTATATGGGTAGTGGTGGATCATTTGACCAAGGTATCTTACTTTATACCTGTGAAGACCACTTATACCAGTGCCAATCTAGCCAGGATCTATATGAACAGGATTGTGTGTCTGCACGGTGTGCCCAAGAGCATTGTGTCGGATAGAGGTACTCAATTCACCTCTCACTTTTAGCGCCAGCTGCATGAGTCATTGGGAACCAGATTGGAGTTTATCACAGCCTTCCACCCTCAGACAGATGGACAGACAGGGAGGGTGAATCAGATTTTGGAGGATATGTTGAGAGCTTGCGCTCTGGCTCATGGCTCTAGTTGGGATGAGAATTTGCCCTATGCTGAGTTTTCCTACAACAACATCAAGTGTTTGATAACCCTCAAGTATAGGGGTGTATCGTAGTACTTTCAATAAATAGGAGTGTCGATCCCAACGAGGAGAAGAAAGTGTTGACTAGTGGTATGGAGCAGGAAATCTCTGTAAATACTTAGCAAACGTATTTTTAGGGGTTTTCTGATAAAGCAACAAAACAAAGTGCAAGTAATAAAGAAAACAAACAACTGCAGCAAGTGTCCCAATCCTTTCTTAGCAAAGGACAAGCCGGTGGAAATACTTATAAGGACCAAACGTTCTCGAGGACACATGGGAATTCTATCAAGTGCTTTCTCTTCAAATAGCTGAGTACCCTTCTTTGGTGTTGTAAGTGTTGTGTGGGTGAACCTATGATAATGTACCGACCTTACTTGGACTAATACATACTTGTGATTAAACCCCTTGTAAGAATCCGCAATTACAAGAAAGCAATTAAGATATAAACCTAACCATAGCCTTAAACTCTGAGATCCTACACTCCCTTGTGCAAAGGTGTCCTAACGGGGATTCAGGTTTCTGTCACTCCGGCAACCCCACAATTAGTAGCAAAATACACAATGCATTCCCCTAGGCCCATAAATGGTGAAGTATCATGTAGTCGACGTTTACATGACACCACTAGAAGAATAACACCACAACTTAAATACTAAACCATTGAATAATAACTCAACACAAATCCACTACTAACAACATGACTTCTCCCATGTCCTCAAGAACTAAACGAACTACTCACAAGACCTCATATGGATCAAGATCAAAGATAATATGGTGATGAATAACAATCTGAACATAAACAATAATCCAATGGTTCCACTCACAAGCATCAACTACAATAGTAATCAACACCAGGAAAGTTTCCCCCAAGAACTATGCAAGTATTCAACACGATTGTTACAGCGGGATGGAGTGGTGATGATGGTGCTGGTGGAGATTATGGTGTGGATGATGATGATGATCCCGATGAAGTCTAGCTTGATGATGGTGTTTGTGGCAACGATCTCCCCTCTCCGGGATTGAATTTCCCCGGCAGAAATCTGTCTGCCGGAGAGCTCTTTCTATCTCTCGGTGTTTTCCGCCCCGCAGAGGTGACGGAAATCTTTTTGTGGTCGCTCCCCTGGTATTAGGTTTCCGATAGGAATATGTAGGCGAGAGGGTGGAGTCGGAGGTTGGCCAGGTGGGCCACACCTCCCCTAGGTGCGGCCCAGGGGGACCAGCACCTGGGGGGTGTGGGCCCCTTGTGGCCCAGCTACGCCTCCCCTTCTATCTTCCTTCGTCTTTTGGGAAAATATAATTTTCCAATATTTTTCTGGTATTTTTCTGATCTTCGCGAAATTGCATCAAAACACCTCTTTTTCCATCAGAACCCTGACTCCGGCAGTTCATCCTCCAAGAATCTTCCAACATGCAAAAACAGAGGAAAAGACATAAGTAACACCTCATAATAAGACACATATCAATGAATATAGGCAAATTATGATATAGAATGGTGATGTAAATTGGACCTATCAACTCCAAGCTTAGACCTTCATTGTCCCCAAGCAAAAACTGAGCTCAGTAAACATGTCCACAGGTTTATGGAGTGAAGTTTCGATAAAAGAATACGAACAAGAATCATCACACTTACCATTACACAACTCATAGAAGAAAGCAAGTCACCATTATATAACTTAGTTTTCAACAAGTATAGGAGTCACAATAGAGATGCATAAAGATAAATCATAATTGAAATTGGCAAACTAGAATAATGTTTTTGGAAATTAGGATTATAGTTTTTCTTCCACGCAGGGTTATAATCACTACGAGCTATGAAGTCTACTTCTTCAATAGTTGGTTCAGGAGTAGCTCTTACATGGGTTTCCTTACCTTTAACAGCTAATATGACCTCATCCAACTTAGCATTGAGTTCTTCATTTTCTTAAGGTGTGACGGAGTTCACCTTCTTCGTGTTTGATCTTTCCACATGCCATTGGGCATGGTTGTCTTGCATATTGTCTATCAGCTACTTTGCTTCGGTAATTTTCTTAACCATAAATGTTCCTCCAACTGCAGTATCTAGCATAAACTGAGAAACAAGGTTAAGAGAATTGTAAAATAAATGGAAATTAACCAATCTTCCATACCATGGTTGGGACGGTTTCTCATGCATTCTTTCATTCTCTCCCATGCAAGCGCTAGTGGCTCACGCTCTTCCTATCTAAAACCAGTAATATTAGATCTGAGTTCCATAGTCTTTGCAGGTGGAAAGAATTTAGTCATAAATAAAGAAGTACATTCCACCCATGATGCAATAGTATTTCTAGGCAAAGATTTTGCTCTTCCTTTGAGAGAGAAAGGAAATAAGTGCAACTTGACCGCATCGGTATCAACATCTTTAATGCGCATCATATCACATATTTCTGTGAAAGTATTTAAGTGCATACCTGCATCTTCTACATCAGAGCCTACAAATTGATTCCGTTGAACCAAACTTAAATAGTGGGGCTTAATTTCATAATCTTCAGCAGCAATTGCTGGCTGAGTAATATGAGTATGCAAATAATCATTGTTAGGAGTTTCAAACTCCCCAAGTTTCTTTTCAGCCATACTTCCTATGTTTTGTATTTTCTTAAACAAGTACTAATGATGATAAAACAAGAATTAAAGGACTAACTAATTTTTTTGATTTTTCAAATAAAAACTAAAAGCAAACTAACAAAATTAAAAACGAGAATTAAAACTAGCAAGGTTCCTACTAACCTCACCAGGTTAGCTATTGCTTCCCCGGCAACGGCGCCAGAAAAAGGGTTGATATCTTCGATCCGGATTACGGATGTAGTATATCTCTTTTTCCCTAGTAGACATAGGTCTATCGAATCCTCGGGAAGCAGAAAGCAAAGTGAGATTACTTAAACGGACCTTCGAGAGTTTTAGAATTCCTATTGCATTTTCATTGGACCAAGAGTTTGCAATCTTTTTGTTGTTGATGATGATGGAGAGAGAGAGAGGGCCTAGGGTATTCGGTTTTCACTAGTAGTTGTGCAAAACATCTGATTGGAATAATAGATAATAATAAAGTATGCATGTAATTGTTCGAGCAAGATAATTATATGTGGGAAATGCATCCATAATTGTTATCTCCTCCGCAATCGCTTATAGCAATAACCTACTAGTATCATCCATAGAAGAAAGTGAACTAATGATATGCATTGTGATGTCGGGAATACTACTTTGCGGCCTGAAAGTTCGCAGGGGAAGGAAACGCGGGGTCAGAGTTGTGTGTAATCACCGCGATTCGAAAAGTTCAAGGGGTAATTACCGAGAGGGGCATTTCGAGTGAATTGTGGCCAAACCAAATATTTTCAAATCTTAGCCGTTATGTCAGGATATTCCGTTACATTAGTACTTGTCGTGCCCCTGATGTGCCCCTTATAAGTCACCGTCCACGTGCCGCACGGGAAAATCCATTTCTATACTTTACTAACCCCGACACTGAATCCGGCAGCGGCGGCGACAGTCCTTTTTCTCCCTCCACCTACACTGAATCCAGTTCAGCGGCGGCGACGGTCGTTTTTCTCCCCGCCCCCTCCCCACCCACCCCCCTACACACACTGAATCCGACGGTGGCATGTCAAGCGAGGCCAAGGTGGTAGCTATGTTGGCGACTGATTTGGCTTCGTCGGAGCCAGCGTCTCGGGCACAACACCAGACAAGCGAAGCAGCGGCAGGGTCTACAGCCCAGGTTAGCGAGGAGGTTAGCCAGAAGTCTGTTAACAGGGTACCTACGAGCAGCGGGTTGAAGAGAAAAGCTAGGCTAGCGGCGGAGTGTTCGGCTGCAGTGCGGGGTCGTGCAACCCAGATATCGGAGAAAACCACCCAGGAGAAGAGCGACAGGTGAGTTTTTCTTATCTGTGCCTTGTCTTGCAAGTAGATTAGTTACTGCAAAGTAGTGTCGAATTAGGAACAACTTCTATGCAGCGAACCTATATGAGTTCACGGTTCATGTCCGCCAGTACACTGCAAAACTAGATTTTGGTTGCAAGAGGGTTGTGTTCGTGCAGGATGTGCGTCTGCTTGTCAAGTACAAAGAGGTGTCTGTTTTGCAGCTGATAGATATGCTTCATTATAGAATTCCATGGGGATCTAGACAGAGGGAAAAATTGGCGTGGCGTAACATGAGTGATACCTATGTGCAAATTGAGCACTCCCATGAGCTTCAGATGCTTTGGGAGTGTTTTGCAGCTGATCATCAAGTGAAAGTTGAAGCGATGATTGATGATATGTATGCAGATACTAGAGATCTTGCTGCCAGAGCTTCTGCTGCTCTAGTTTATAGACCACCAGATGCTGATCAAGATAAGTTCAATATACACCTGGAGGTAGATTCATACACAACAAAACTTGATGGCGGAGTTAGTAAGCAAATTTCTTCATGTACTCTGGAGATAGCCATCGATTCTAAAAACATAACTCTTGTTGAACTGAGAGAGATGATTGGTAAGGAAATCATTATTGGCCCTAAGCAGATGGCACGACTCCGGTGATGGCATCATAAGAAGCAGGAGTTCATAGAGGTTTTGGATACTGATGATCTGATGCAGATTATGCAACAAAAGAAGCAAACCAGGAAGGTGTTCTTCTTGGCTGCCATTTATAATGTTGTTAGATAGGTTGTAGTGGATGCAGAGGCCCCTATTGTGGCTGAACATAACGAGGCGATAGATGTTGATCAGATCTGATGAGAGATGCTACCCAAGGCTTGTCAGATAGACCACATGACTCCCCTCCCTATATTTGTAACAAAGGTTTTTGTTGCTTTAAAACTATGTTGATGTGGTCGTGTTTGTTCAGATATTGGAATCCGATGTTCTGTGAGCTGTTGAGATTTTTGGACATATCAGTCGATGAAAGCATCATTGTTGTTATAAGACACAAGTACATTGTAGTTAACATGATTGTGTTTGCTGAGATGATGTGATAAATTTTTTCTAAGATTATGTATGTTGAGAGATTGTAATATAATGTGGTATGAGATGTTGGGATTTTGGGTCATATCATTCATTGAAACCATCACTGAACAAGGTGATATATAAGTACCTTGTAGTTGACATGATTATGATGTAATATAATGCTCGGTGGGATCAGTAATTTGACTAATCGCTGGATAACTATCTATTACTTAGAAGGAAGTACTATCATGGATAAACGAGCTTAGGGTTTAGGAAAAAATTTACTAAGTAGGAGACAGTGATCCATTGGACGCACAGGTCTAGGATTTAGTAATAAGGGTTCAGGGGTTAGTACAATAAACAATTCATTAGACCCTAAACCATAAACCATAATCCTATATTGTTTGGTACATAAGATTTTGTATGTTGCTATAAGTAAAACAAATTGGGAAGGAGGAAGAACATGATTAATATTACAAATTAAAATGAAGGAAGAGAAAAACTATTAGATATGAGATAGTAATCCAGCCACGGGACATTATATCAATTAAACTATTATAGCATGCCAATTTAGTCAATGTTGCAATGTTGACACACTTCACTTTCCCCACTCCTTCTATCTCTACTCACTACCCTCCCCTCTCTCTCCTCACCATCACCGACGCGTCACCGCGGCCGCATTTGCCATGCCCCCCTGGAACGACGAGGAAGACCAGTCGAGCAATGACAACTTTCTCTCCGACATCGAGTCTTCCCTCCCCAATGTGAGTTCCTCTGTTTTCTGGGCAATGGTTAGGCATTGGTAACTACCTTGACCCAAGACTTGAAATGTGCATGCAATCGTGTTTATTTCCAGATTTTCGTTCCCTTATAGGTATCACTCACGATCTATGACCCCGATTCGGAGGGGCTAGATCTCAATTGGGAAGTACCATGTGACCATGGGCTAAAACTGAGGAAATATGTTGCATTTGAAGGTAGTAACACTGGAAGAAGGTTTTTGGGCTGTACAAATCAGGTTTGCTTTCGTTATGTACAATTGCGACATGAAGAAAATTGTGTAGTGTTGTGTTGATAATTAGGTCCCGTGTTTTTTAGGTTGGACCGGTGTGTAAAGCAGTAGAGTGGGTGGATCTTGAGTGGCCAGACGCACTTAAGAAATGTTTGGCCCAGTTGTGGGATATGTATGAGCTTGAAAGGTCAGGGTGATTTACAGATGCCCGTGATGTAGCTGTAGAAAATTACAAGCTCTTGGTAGGAAATAAGGACCTAGAATACGAAATCAAGCATTTGCGGTCAGAATTAAATGACAGAATCAATGGGAGCTTAGTGGTGGGAACTGCACGAAAGATTCAGAAGGCAGAAAAGGAGAGGGATCAGCTCATGGAAGAGAATAAGAAGCTAGAGTACTGCATTGCGGAGCTGTTGAAAGGCACCCACTGGACACTACCCGACGCTGCCACATGGCGCATTTTGTGGTTTGTTACGTGACAAAACTCCCAGTACATAGATATTTTATGATGTAGCACAATTTTTACGTGACTAGACTATGAGATTCTCCTGGCGCCCCTAATAGGATCAGCACCCAACTCTGCGTACCTGCCATCGCGCATTTCCGAACAACTTCCTCATGCAGCATGGAACCGTGTCGTGGCAGTGGCAGATACTTGCCGGTGGCTGACCGTCCTGCGTTACCTACTCGTCGCGGCATCGTTCATGCCCGCCGGCAGCCATCTGAGGCACCGCGACATGTCCAACCGCTCCTGGATCCATCGACATCGGCGCTCGAGGACACCGCGACGTTGAAGCTTGTTGTACCTGCCGCACCCGAGAAGCGCGTTGCACCGGCAGAGACAGAGGAGTGCAAGCAGTAGACAATACGGAGGAGCGCCGGAGGAAAGCATGTGTGACCACCATGAAGAAGGGTAGGAGGAATAGAGGATCCAGCGACGAGGACGACTCTGACTCGGGAAACGAGGAGGCGTTCATGGAGGAGTTGGAGGCAGAAGTGGAGGATAGTGACATCGACCCGTGGGACTACGAGGAGGAGGAGGACTCTGACAAGGAGAGGGCGTGTATATATGAGGAGGGAGATGCCGACGAGTCATTGGAGGACACCACCGTCGCTACCGACGATGAGGACGACGACGAGTAATGTTCTGTTATTAGTATTGTTATTACATATTTAACTGCCACGTCCTGCATTGTAATTGTTGTAACCATGATGTCGTGTGTAATAATACTGGGATGTTGCTACTGTAACATTTTCGTGTGGACGTTAGATTAAAGAGGATCAACGGTTGGCTGTCACAATCCGCGTGACAACTGTCTGACCAATCAGGGCGTGCTGGTTTCTGCGTGAGCTATAGAGAGCAACAGTTCTAGCCAACTGTTGATCCTCTTTGATCTAAATGCCACACGAAATTGTTATAGTAGCAACATCCCAGTATTATTACACATGACATGGTAGTTACAACATCCCAGTAAGGGCTTTTCTGAGTATTCGTGACTAGCATAGAGGGAAAATCTGAGTTAGTATGGCTTCCAACTCTAGATTCCCCCCCCCCCTCGCTGCCCAGAACATGGAACCACTCCATGGATTGAGCCCAAACCCGGCACCTAGATCCCTCTCAGTATCGCAAGCGACTTCTCCAACTAGAGATTTCGTGGAGCTTCGGAGAAATCTCGACTTCCCATTTTCTGAACCCGAAAAACCGGCATTTCCCAAAGGAGGTGCAAGATTAGGGCGCACCCATGGGCCCAGGCAATTTACACACATGCTACACCATGGTGCATGGCCATTCCCGGGATATGGGTATTTATCTCATGGTGCAGGCATATACTGTATTTGTTTGAGTTAACGGCCCAGTAAATGCGGTTTCTAACTATATGTACGCTATAAGACACTCTCAATTTTCAGGGAAAAATGTTTTGGGGTGCCCCATGGGGTACCTAGGCTGGATGCATGCCTGGGTCCAAGATTGCACTGACCGTCTCGTTGCCGCGGCAGCCAGCGGGTTTCGCCGTTTTCTTGGGCAACACCAAACAAAAAATAAAAAAAAACATGAAAACAGCTCCTGGAGCCCTTTTATGTGACCCACTCCCCTCATAAAATCATAGGCAGGGCATACTAGGTCCTTTGGCACCCAAGGCACCACCAGGATGTCTATCGAGTGTGGGTTAACATGGCTTCCAACCCTAGATTCCCCCCTCGCTGCCCAGAACATGGAACCACTCCATGGATTGAGCCCAAACCCGACACCTAACTCCCTCTCGGCATCGCAAGCGACTTATCCAACTAGAGATTTCGTAGTGCTTTAGAGAAATCTCGACTTCCCATTTTCTGAACCCGAAAAACCGGCGTTTTCCCACAGGAGGTGCAAGATTAGGGCGCGCCCATGGGCCCGAGGCAATTTTCACGCATGCTACACCATGGTGCATGGAAATTCCTGGGAGGTGGGTATTTATCTTGTGGTGCAGGCATATTCTGTATTTTTTTGAGTTACGGCCAGGTAAATGCGGTTTCTAACTATATGTACCCTATAAGACACTCTCAATTTTCAGGGAAAAATGATTTGGGGTGCCCCATGGGGTACCTATGCTGGATGCATGCCTGGGTCCAAGATTGCACTGACTGTCGCATTGCCGTGGCCACCGGCGGGTGATGTCTACGCACTTTTATTCTTGTAGACAGTTGTTGGGCCTCCAAGTGCATAGGTTTGTAGAACAACAAGTTTCCCTTAAGTGGATTAACCAAGGTTTATCGAACTCAGGGAGGAAGTGGTCAAAGGTATCCCTCTCAAGCAACCCTGCAATCAAGATACAAGAAGTCTCTTGTGTCCCCAACACTCCCAATACACTTGTCAGGTGTATAGGTGCACTAGTTAGGCGAAGAGATAGTGAAATACAAGTGGTATGGATGATTATAAGTGGTAATGGTGCCAGAATAGCGCTACTAACGGGGAGGAAAAGACTAAAGGCAAAGAGATGGAAGCAAGCAAACATGTAACAGATCTAGTTGTAAACAGTGTTTCAATGCTTACAAACAAGGCCTAGGGATTATAATTTCACCAGTGAACACTCTCAATAAATATATTCTTTTCAAGATACTACCCTGAACTACTCTCTGGTTGGACACTCTAATCCACGGTAGGGCTACACAAGAACACCTCAAAGTCCGCCTTCCCCATCTTGATAACCCTACACTGTCACCTTGAGCTCTAGATGGTTCCAACAAACACCACAATTTCATAAAGACAACCAACTCAAAATGTACTCATGATAAGGATTTATGAACTCTAGCCTAAGTGCCACCACGGCGTGCACGCTGTCACTTTGACACACATGGGGAGAGCAGAGATCTATTTGAAGCACTTGAGTATTTATGTAAACTCTAGCCTAAGTGCCACCACGGTATGCACACTATCACTTTCACACACGTGGGGAGAGCCGGAGATCTATTAAAGAACTTGAGTAGCAAAGTAGATCTACTTGATTACAAAGCTCATGATCACAATATGATCACAGATAGAGAGAGATGAACACATAGCTATGGTAGAGCCCTTAGCCTCGAGGAAGAACTACTCCCTCCTCATCACGGGAATCAGCAACGGCGAAGGAGATGGTGGTGGAGATCGATGGAGATGGGTCCGGGGGCAGTTCCCCGTCCCCGCAGAGTGCCGAAACAGAGAATTATGTCCCCCGAATCACCCCTTCAGTGGCGGCGGCGCTGTCGACCTTTTCGTGGATTTTTGCCCGCGTTAGGGTTTACGTCTTAGGGAGACGTATATATAGGCGAAAGGGCAAGGTCGGTGGAGCCTCGAGGGGCCCACACCTAGGGCTGGCACGACCAGGGGGGACCCGCGCCACCCTAGGGTGTGGCCACCTCCTGGACCCCCTTCGTCTGTCCTTCTGGCTCCGTGTTAGCTCCGGTAAAATATTGACTTCAGCTTTTGTCCCATCCAATTCTAAGAATATTTCTTTTCTGTCTTTTCTGAAACCAAAAAGAACATAAAACAGGCAACTGGAACTACGACATCATGTTAATAGGTTAGTTCCAGAAAATGTATAAAAATGCCTCAAAGTGTAGACAAAGAAAATCAAAGTTGATACTAAACAAGCATGGAACATAAAAAATTATCGATACGTTTACGACGTATCAAGCATCCCCAAGCTTAACTCCTTATCGTCCTTGAGTAGGTAAGTGATAAAAAGAATAATTTTATAGTTGACGCACCATCACAATCTTGATCAAACTATTTGCAAGCATTGGAAGCTAGGATCAAAGTACTCTAAACACGGGCATGGAATATGAAGTTCTAACAATAAGACATAGCAACTATGCTGCAACATGAAAGGATACAAACAAAGATTCATGAATAACAATGCATTGAAATATGTTTGTTTGTTTCACATATAAAAAACATAGCATAGTGGCATTGAGCTTGTCCCTCATGGAGTAGCAAAACATAAATGCATAGGACACCTTCAAAGTTCATAAGGGTGACTAGATACAATTAGTTCAAGAACAAGCAATATCAACATTATGAATAAATCAATAAGTTTTGGTACAATGCACATAGAACTAAGAATGACAACTATTCTTTCTTAATTGGTGCCTAAGGATAGAAGGTGGAGACTCAATGTAAAAGTGGAAGAAAGGCCCTTCACAGGGAAGAAGGGATTTCATGTTTCATAAAGAGCTTCCAAAAATTATGTACTTGTTAGCTTTCAGCTCTCATTGACCTATCATAAACATCTTGAAGTGATTAAGGTTAAAGTGAACAAAGTATGGAGTATATGATTGACAAACTATAAGTTGGGAATCTCATGTCCCTTGAGTACGAGGGCCGCTCCTCATGCTACTCAACTTTAGTTATCGGTAAGTTCATGTCATAGTAAGTACATGTGTATCATAGAGAACCGCCAATGAGGTACCCCTTGCCCAATGATACAGGAGCTATCCCATATCAAAATGACAAGGCAAGCACACAATGAGCATCTCAGCAATCTTCTTATTTACCATGGAAAAATGGTGTTTTTTCTCTCTTTCCTCTTTTCTCATCTTTTTTTTCTTTTTCTCAATATATTTTTTTCTATAAGAAGAATGCTTCATTGATTTCTCACTATGGTGATGCTGCAAGTTTCCACCATGATTAGGCATGGCTTAGGCTAGCGGCCCAGGCATTTCTCTAACACACATACATAACTCCATGGAATTACAAGCTACCCTTTCATTTCACACCGACGACATCCATAAACAAAAGATCATGATATCAACTAGGTAGATATTTACAGGTGTTGAAAGTGTTCCCCGGGACAACACGGTTCTACTAATTCCCAACTTATAAGTGCAAGCATATAAAACATAGATGACACAATGGTTCAAGTTTATTAGGGGCAAGAAAAATAAAGTGTGCCATCAAGTTTGTGAGAGCTTTAATCACTAATTTTCACATTACAAGTTTAATTTGGAAGATAGACAAAACAAGAATATACTTGGAATGGTGTAACACACCATGTATAGGAATTTAGAGTGGACACTTTGGAATAACTTGGTTTCTTGGGAGTTGGATGCATGAGTAGATCTTACTCCATACAAGTGGAGGCTAGGAAAAGACTAGGAGCGACCAACTAAGAGAGCAATAATGGCCATAATCATGCAGAGCGACAGAACATTACTAATCAAAGCATAACGTGGAACCACAAGTCAAAAACTAAATGATCATAGAGGATAAGGTGACTGGTTCATAGTAATAACATGGTGTGAGCATGTGCCAAGTCAACCCAAACAAAGAATCAAAGGAGAATACCACAATACTATGCTTTTGTATGCTAAAACAATGCATGATTCTTTCAAGGCACATTAAGCAATCTCAATTTTTTGGAACAAGTCATGCTACAGCAATAATAAATAAGCATAAGGTCAAAGAAACATCTATCATGACATGATAAAGTCTAAGCCACAGTCAAAACAAGCTCCCTTTTATACCACTATAAGCATAAAACTTTCTACTCTTTTCCAACATTAATCGACTTATTTGAAACAACTCACAAAGATACTGATCAATAAAGACTGGTGAGCTTGTCTCACAAAACCAAAAATAAGAACTAAAAAGTTCTAAGAAAAAAGCATAAGAAAACTAAGGCTAAACACAGTGCTAGCAAAAGAGAACACTCATAAGACAATAACAATGCAAACTAGAGTGTTCTAAACAATGAAAACAGAGTGTGTCTCTCTCCAAAAGAAGAGTGCTGTGATCCAACCAACTTAGCAAACCAAGAAAAAGAGAAATAATAAAACCAAGACGCTCCAAGAACAACACAACAGTGCATGAAACAATAAAAACGAAGTGTCTAGAAAGAGACCTGAGATTTTTATTGATGAAGAAGGGGATGCCTTGGGCATCCCCAAGCTTTGACGCTTGTACCTCTTGAATATTTCTTGGGGTTACATGTGTGGCATCCCCAAGTTTGAGATTTTGTCCATTCTTCATATCATCACATCATTCTTTCCCTACACTTGAAAATTTTCCTTCATACAAAACTTCACACAATTCTTCATTAGCAACATTAGTGTATTCAAAAGTAATATACCTTTGGGGTTTAGTTTTAAAATAGTAAAACTTTTATTAAAACCACAAGATATTATAGAAATTCCTTTTAAAAAGATCAATTTCCCAAAGAGAACTCAAAAAAATCGATAAAGAAGCAAATGCAATTAATGGCAAAAATCTATCAAAACAGACGAGCAGGTAAAAACAGATTTTTTCGAAGACCTTATTTTTCTCAAATCAAAAAGTGTTGAAATAATGGAAGTTATCTAAGAACCTGGGGGATTTATTCATAAAATTACATCTTAATCCGACATACAGAGATTTTTAAAGAATTTTTACAGTGAAGCACAAATATCTGTTTCGGGACAACAACTTCCCCAAATCTTACTTCCCTCTCATTAGAGGTTATTCTTGGCACAAAAATCAAACAAAAAGGATAAGTAGAGGTTAGTACAGAAGTAATAACTTCCAAGGCTCAAGAAAACTATTGAGTTATCTCCCAAGAAGTACTTTTCTTTACCGCCTTTAAGTTAGGCTTGATAATTTGAGAAGATGCTCACATAAGAAATATGAATTTGAAGTAAAATAGAGCATCAAGAAGCAAATTCAAAACACATTTAATTCTAACCCACTTCCTATGCATAAGAATATTTTAAAGAAACAAGTCATGAAAGCACAAAGAAACAAGCATAGGAAATCAAAACAAGTGTAACTTCATGATTTTCAACATAAAGAGGGGAAACTTAATATTGTTGAGATACATAAGACCATGTTTCCCTCTCTCATAATAACTTTCAGTAGAAACATGAATAAAATTAACAATATAACTATCACATAAAACATTCTTATCATGAGCCACATGCAAAAAATAATTATTACTCTCCACATAAGCATAGTCATTCTTATTAATTGTAGTGAGAGCAAATTTAACAAAATAGCTATCATTATTATTATCATCACCATAATCATCAAATATTGGAGGCATATTGTAATCACAATAAATATTCTCCTCAATAGTAGGTGGGCTAAAAATATCAGACTCATCATTGTAATCATCATATATTGGAGGTTTGGTATCATCGTAAGCAATAGAATAGATATCTTCCAAAGCTGGGGAACTAAAAAGATCATTTTCATAAAAACTAGGTTCCCCAAGCTTAGACATTTCCATAGCATTAGAAATAATGTTGTTCAAAGGATTCATACTAATAACATTTCTATTAGCATCCAAATAAATTTCCATAGGTTTTTTAATTTTCTGTTCGAACACTTCATGTCCTAACTCAAGATAATTACTATAAAGATCTATAATTTTTTTGTTGTTTTCCATTAAGACTAACTAGTGAAAACAAGAAACAAAAAGACAAAATTGCAGAATATAAAGGAAATAACTTCGAGCCCTCACACACCAAGAGGATGTGAGTACCTTTTACCTTACCTCCCCGGCAACGGCGCCAGGAAAGGGTTTGATGTCTACGCACTTCTATTCTTGTAGATGGTTGTTGGGCCTCCAAGTGCAGAGGTTTGTAGAACAGAAGAAAGTTTCCCTTAAGTGGATTAACCAAGGTTTATCGAACTCAGGGAGGAAGTGGTCAAAGGTATCCCTCTCAAGCAACCCTGCAATCAAGATACAAGAAGTCTCTTTGACATACGTGGGGAGATCAGAGATCTATTTGAAGCACTTGAGTATTTATGTAAACTCTAGCATAAGTGCCACCATGGTATGCACACTGTCACTTTCACACACGTGGGGAGAGCCGGAGATCTATTAAAGCATTTGAGTAGCAAAGTAGATCTACTTGATTACAAAGCTCATGATCACAATATGATCACACATAGAGAGAGATGAACACATAGCTACGATAGAGCCCTTAGACTCGAGGAAGAACTACTCCCTCCTCATCATGGGCATCAACAACGACAAAGGAGATGGTGGTGGAGATCAGTGGAGATGGCTCCGGTGGCACTTCCTCGTCCCGGCAGGGTGCCAGAACAGAGACTTCTGTCCCACGAATCACCCATTCGGTGGCAGTGGCGCTGCAGAGCTTTTCATAGAATTTTTCCCATGTTAGGGTTTATGTCTCGAGGAGATGTATATATAGGTGAAAGGGCAAGGTTGGTGGACCCTCGAGGGGCTCACACCTAGGGCTGACGCGGCTAGGGGGGGACCCGCGCCACCCTAGGGTGTGGCCACCTCCTGGCCCCCCTTCGTATGTCCTTCTAGCTCCATGTTTTCTCCGGTCAAATATTGACTTTTGCTTTTTTCCCGTCCAATTCTGAGAATATTTCTTTTCTGGCTTTTCTAAAACCAAAAATAGCAGATTACAGGCAACTAGAACTGCGGCATCTTTTTAATAGGTTAGTCCCATAAAATATATAAAAATGCCTCAAAGTGTAGACAAAGCAAAGCAAATTTGATACTAAACAAGCATGGAACATCGAAAATTACGTATCAGTGGGTTTTGCCGTTTTCTTGGGCAGCACCAAACAAAATCTAAAAAATAAAAAAAGTGAAAACGGCTCCTAGAGCCCTTGAATGTGACCCACTGCCCTCATAAAATCATAGGCATGGCATACCAGGTCCTTAGGCACCCAAGGCACCACCAGGATGTCTATCGAGTGTGAGTTAACATGGCTTCCAACCCTAGATTCCCCCCTCGCTGCCTAGAAAACAGAACCACTCCATGGATTGAGCCCAAACCCGGCACCTAGCTCCCTCTCGGCATCGCAAGCGACTTCTCCAACTAGAGATTTCGTGGTGCTTTGGAGAAATCTCGACTTTCCATTTTCTAAACCCGAAAAACTAGTGTTTTACCAAAGGAGGTGCAAGATTCGGGCGCGCCAATGGGCCCGAGGAAATTTCCATGCATGCGACACCATGGTGCATGGACATTCCCGGGAGGTGGGTATTTATCTCGTGGTGCAGGCATATACTGTATTTTTTTTGAGTTACGGCCTGGTAAATGCGGTTTCTAACTGTATGTACCCTATAAGACACTCTCAATTTTCAAGGTAAAATGGTTTGGGGTGCCCCATGGGGTACCTAGGCTGGATGCATCCCTGGGTCCAAGATTGCCCCGACCGTCGGCGGGTTTCACCGTTTTCTTGGGCAGCACTAAGAAAAATCTAAAAAAACCTGAAAACGGCTCCTGGAGCCCTTTCATATGACCCACTGCACTTATAAAATCATAGGCAGGGCATACCAGGTCCTTTGGCACCTAAGGCACCACCAGGATGTCAATTGAGTGAGAGTTAACATGGCTTCCAACCCTAGATTCCCCCCTCGCTGCCGATAACATGGAACCACTCCATGGATTGAGCCCAAACTCGGCACCTAGCTCCCTCTCGGCATCGCAAGCGACTTATCCAACTAGAGACTTCGTGGTGCTTAGCAGAAATCTCGACTTTCCATTTTATGAACCCGAAAAATCGGTGTTTTCCCAAAGGAGGTGCAAGATTAGGGCGCACCCATGGGCCGGAGGCAATTTCCACGCATGCTACACCATGGTGCATGGACATTCCCGGGAGGTGGGTATTAATCTCGTGGTGCAGGCATATACTGTATTTTTTTAATGGCCCGGTAAATGCGGTCTCTAGCTCTATGTACCCTATAAGGAACTCTCAATTTTCAGGGAAAAATGGTTTGGGGTTCCCCATGGGGTACCTAGGCTGGATGTATGCCTGGGTCCAAAATTGCACCGACCATCGCGTTGCCACCGCCGTCGGCGGGTTTCGCTGTTTTCTTGGGCAGCATCAAACAAAATCTAAAAAAAATAAAAAACGTGAAAACAGCTCCTGGAGCCCTTGATGTGACCCACTGCCCTCATAAAATCATAGGCAGGGCATACGAGGTCCTTTGGAAACCAAGGCAGCACCGGGATGTCTATTTGTAACTACCTCGGTGAATTACGCTCCTAGTTACAAGCCTGGACGAGCGGAAATGGTTAAAATAGTACGGTGGGGCCCAAATGCCACTCACAGGTAGACCTTTCGGCCATCCTAACCATTTCCAAACATCGGGACAAGAACGGGCGGCGTAATCGGCAGGTGAAGGGATCAACTACATACATAAATGAGTATGTATGCAAGCCACCATACAACAGTCCTCAGAGCCATTCCATCTAAAAGAAATAGAAATATTGCAACTCCATACGGCAAGATCCAAATGTCCTAGATAGATATAATAGTTTAGGATATCTCCTCATACATCAAACATCAGAGTATCAGGCGGAAGCGGAAACAAGATCCGAGTACGGATAAGAAGCAAATCGGCATAAGATGCCCCATAAATAAACACATCCCGCCCACAGATCTCACGGATACCCGTTCCCGGAATCTCTACGCCGAATGATCGTTGTCCACATCGCCGTCTCCTCCACCCAGTATACATCTTGTGAGTGTACCTGTTCATCTGAATCAAATAATTTATCGTGTGAGACCCTAGGGGTGCTCAGCAAGTCTTTATGCCTCTAAAGGGGACACAACCTGGGGTGACGCAGTTGCAGCAAAAGATAATACCTAGCAATTCTATAGATACTCGCTAACCATCCGCCTAACCAAAGATAGATGGATGTCCGTGAATTAATGACAACAGTTATAATAGTAATATCAACAGATCCATCCTCCTCCTCGCTTACCAACGAGGAAGCGGACGAACACCCCCCATCCGTTGGCAGTTTTATTAACCATTCCATGAGTGTTGCACTATTTACTAGTCGATTTAGTCAAATTAAAGCGGTACTTTAGTTATGCTTGTCTATGATCGAGAAACTGCTCCAAGTCGTCCATAACCGCGAACACGGCTTTGAAAGTTTTACCCTGCAGGGGTGCACAAATAGCAACACACACTCGATCAACCTCGGAAAAACCAAATCAAAACCCAACGAGGCAGTCACGACAAAGCAATCACAAGATTCAGAAATATTTCAGGGGGCCACCCCATTAAGCTACCCGCAACGAAGTTAGCCGACTTCGAGATGGACTCAAGGTTTGCGTCAATGGTCAGAAACGATCGAACCCGAAAATGTGGACTGGCTTGTCGATACCATGAAAACACTCCGCTAACAAGACAGTGCAGACTGCACAATTTAAATAAAACATTAAAGCATGGCATAAGTACATGATAGTAAATAAAACCTCAAACTAGTTTGTGGCCCCAAGAAATAAGAATGAATAGAGCTCTGGCTCAGGGGGGTCCCATAATCCTCCCGGATGTGGATAGCGCGAATATTCAAGGAACAGGAATCAAGTAGTCGGGTCCCACGGACATAAGTGAGCATGAAAAACCAAATAGCAGATATTGCTCACCGGTGCCACTTTCATTAGTTATCCCATACTACTCAGGTTAGTTGTTTAGGTACCTCGTTATCCATCAGACACTCACATACCCTACACATGCTGTTCTACGACTCGCATGGCTCAAACAACTCCTGCAGTAATGGCTCATGGGATGGAGGAACAAGCTTCAGTGGGGTTTAAAAGTAAAGGCTATGCAATACTTGGGATTCAATTTAATGCAATCGCGACTCAATGATGCAAGAATAAGATAGAGGCAATAGGTACTATATGTATGCAAGAATGTGGTAGTGCTTACCTGGCAGCTCAGTTGAAGCGAGAGAAGGATCTGGGTAGTGCTCCTGGATTTCTGGATATATCCCCTGCTCAGCGTCTATTCGAAGAAGAACCAAACAAACAAGGGCCAACATAAATAAAGTGCACAAGAATATGAATTAAATGCGACAAGCAAACAATCATGCCATGATGAATGATGCACAATTTTCATGGCAATAAAGTAGCATGGCATGGGTGAGGTGTAGAATACAAGAATAAAGCCTTTTATTGAGTTTTAGTCACATTTTATACCCAAATAAGTTGCTGATTACATTATATTTATATGATGCATGCTGCAAAACAGAACAAGGAATGCATAAACAGAAAGGTCTCGTCGAGCTAATCATTTTAGACATATCATTTGTTAAATTTGGAGTTATAAAACAAAAGTTATCAATTTATTAAGAAAAGGGCATTTTATTGTAATTTTAATCAACTTGGAAAATAAAGTGTTCAAACTATATTTTGGATAGCATATTTGAATTCCTCACATTTTTCTGATTTGAAACCATATATTATATGTATTATTTGGATTTACCAATTAAAAGTTATTAATTTCTGGATATTAAAACATATAAACAATTTCTAGAAATATTTTTATTATAGAGAAAAGTCACAGGTCTTTCTGCACACAACTGAACCTAGCCACACACGCTGACGCGTGGGGCCCGGCTGACTCAGCGCGGTGAGCTGGCGATGGATAAGGTGGGGGGTTTTCTCTAGATTTTTCTCACCTTGAGGTTTTCTATCCATAGAGAAAGACAGGGGGGCCCCAGGGCTGCGGGGCCACAGCGCGCGCGCGGCCAACGCGTCTGGACACGTGGGCAAACCGGGGCGCGGGGGGGACTGGTCTGTGCCGGTCGGTTTCTCCTAGGGGTGTTTTTAGAAAAGTGCTGGGAGGAACCGGATCTGACGAAGAAAAACTGCTAGCTGCATCGATTTTTCGAAAGACGATGGCGAGCAAACCGTTGGAAATTTTGCGGCGCTGCAAAAACAAAAGATGTAGAGCCAACGTCGGACTACAACTTTGGTGCTTGGAGCTTTGCCAACGGAGGTCTGCAGCGGACGGGGCAAGGAGATGAACAGAGGAGATCTCGCGGTTTAAAAACTAACGGAAAAATTTGCAGAAACAGGCTGAGATCGAGCTGGTTTTCGACGATGATTGCGACCGAACGGAGACGAATTTCGCCCCGCCGTAAAAAGGAGAGTTGAAGAGGATTGCTCAGTCTACAACTTTGGTTCAGCAAGTTCGCACGGATACGGCCCACATTGATCGGAATATGCGGAAGAACAGAGGTGCGCTAGGTTTCCGCCGGTTCGTCTTGGCGCTGCGAAGCGGTTCAAGTGCGTATGCGTCTGGCGAGAGAGATGGCGGCGCTGGTGTGTTACAAGGGCGGAGGAGAGCTAGAGCAGGGAGAAGAAGCTCACCGAGAGGGGGTTGGTGATGGTTGGTCGACGGCGAGAACGACGAGGAAAAGGAGCAGTGCGGCGACGTCGAAAGCGGGCGGCGAGGTGTTGGTGCTCCCTGGTGCTGAGCCTTCACGTTCTGGAGATCGAGCAGGTTCTGGGACTCCTGGAGGATGGCCCGAACACGGCGACGGCGGCGGTGAGGTTGGCTTGCGGAGGAAGAAGGGGATGGGGGAGAGGTGTCGATCCAGATGGGGTGGGTGGAGCTGCGCTCAGCTTTATCAGAAGGGGGAGGGAAAAAGCATGCGAGGCGCGTGAGTCTGGCGATCACGCTCGCGAGGGAAGAAGAGAAACAGGATGTGGCCGTGGGCGTGGGCTCTCCGGCTCGCTGTCCTCTGCCTGGGTCGAGTCAAACCAAAGGAGTAGATGGGTCGGTGCAGGGTCGGAGCAAGATGACTTCGATCGGTGGCCAGTGAAACAGCTTGCTAGGTTGATGGATGATGCATGAGTGTGTGTTTTGCACCACACGTTTTGAGCAAGCAAAGTGGCACCGGTCTATAGCTAGCTATCTAAGTGGAGAGTGTGTAGGTGTGTGTATGTACACATATATACACATGGCCAGAATTTTGGAAAAGAAGAAGATTGGAGTTTTTATATAGTCCAAACTAGACTAGATGGGACTAGTTTTAGACAAAACTTTAGACGAATTTAGTGTCAGAGATCTCGGCAGGGATCAAGAGACCAAATAAATAAAGAGATGGAGTCTTTAATTTAGATAGCTAGATTAGCTAGGAAAACTTGTAGATGGAGTGTAAATATAGGATTTGATCAAGAAGTTGAACCAACAAACAAGTGCAAAAGAATTTGAATAAAAGGGAGGTCACTAGTGGCAATGATATCGCATGTGAAAAGGGCTAATATTACATGTAGAACTAGATTTGAATAAAATATATGCCACATGCACATATGAATATTTGAGAGAGGCAACTAGAGTTAGGGTTTAGATGAGGTGTTAGGTTTTTAGAGAGAGGATGATGTGGTGGTAGGGTTTTTAGCAAGATCAAACAAGATCAAGCAATAGGAGTAGAGAGAGAGAGAGAGAGAGAGAGAGAGAGAGAGAGATGGTGGTGAGGGATGGAGATAAAGAGAGAGATGAGATGGTTCACCCAAAAATCCAAATAAAAACAAGGAGGACCAAAGGTGGCAAAGGTTGCATGGCCCATGCAAAAATGATAATTGCCATGATTACAATATTGTGAAAACAATAATATTAACATGGCATTATTCTTATGCATTCCCCAAAATGTGGAGTAAGGCCAAGCAAAAGAATTTAAATTAAAGTTCCAAGTGGAGTAGATGGAGATGATCATATTGGATTATAATTGGAACTTGCTAGTGTGTATATTCCACTAGATGTTTTATAGTCCCAAAAATATCCCAACATGAGCATGAATCCATGATAATCCAAATGAAAGCTAGAAAAAGGAGCACTACTCATAATGCATGCAAAGGTGACTCCACATATCAATAATGTGAAAACAACATGATGCTTATATGAGAGCATGTGGAAATAGAATTGGATCCATCCCAACCCACATGAGCTAGAGGTAAAACCAAATAAAGTGCAAAGCTCATATTTAGTTGGATGGTGGAATTATAAGGTGGTGAAAGAAAAGGTGGTGGAGTGGAATAAAAGATATGCCCCCAACTCAACTTGGGCATTTAAACAATATATCAAGAACCAAATACAATATCAAGAGGCAAATACAATTTACAATGCATAGGAGAGAAGAACTAAAACAAAAGGGTTTTATATGATGCTCAAATGCAAGGTGGCAAGATGACATGAGCATGATATAATTATGATGCAACAATTATATGTAAGAAGTAGCATTTATATAGACAAGGCTTGTAGCATTGCAATTGTTAGACAATTGGGATGCTACAACTCTCCCCCACTAAACAAGAATCTCGCCCCGAGATTCCTAGGAAAAAGAAAACAACACAAGGAGAGGCGGGTGTTCGAACGAAGGTGACCCTCACGTTCCCAAGTTGATGAACAACGGAATGGTGCGACCACTACACCTTGCAAAACCTGCTAGACTTGTTGCGAGTGTTGCGTTTTTCTTGAGAAATAACGGGTTAGAAGAGTTGAAGGATTGTCGTGAGACAAGAAGGATAGGATGGGCATAGCTCCGGTTTTTCCAAGAATCATGATAAAAGAAAAGGATCCACTAGTGAAAGAAAGGACAAGATGATGCATCATGGATAAAGAAAGACACACCGTTAAGATTAAAGATTTACCGATATTATAGAGGATGAACCTTTGTCTCGCCGGAAGAAAGAGCTAGGTTGGAGAGATTTGAACCACTATGACAATAGCATCGTATCTTCTCTCGGATTTGAGAAATGAAGTTCGGAAACAATAATGCCTTCAAACAATAGAGTCCCTTGATATCAACAGAAAGATTTAGCTAGACATCGCCGGATTAGATTCTTGTTGCGCCGGTAAGAACCAAGGATCACGCAATTTAGGTGCGCAGATATAACTTCCAGAGATGGATGTGAAGCCAGATCATGGTGGAATCCCGAGAAGCAAAGAATATGGAGGATCTGGAGTTTATAGTAGAGATACTTATTGCTTTCTTTAGCCTTGAGGCTAACGCAATAGATTTGCGGCTGATGGCATCAACCATAATTGGCTTTACCACAGAAAAAGAATTGATGAAACAAAGAGAGAGATAGTTTCCTTTAATCTTGTTTGGGGATATCGAGCATCGGTAGAAAGACGAGGATAGAAAAAGGTTTGCGTCTGTTTCCACCAGATAATTGAGGATTTTGCTCCGTGTAGAAAGGGTGAGATCACCAACAAGAGATTATTGATTAATTTCTTCGAAAGAGCACTCCGGAAAAACAAGGACGGAAGTAAAAGTATCAAGGGATGAAGGCCACTTCTGATTTCCGTGGAATGAGTGAAATCACATTAATTCACCAATTCAATGTACAAGAGCGAATGATAAGAGTAGTGGTATGGTAGCTACTCCATCCCGCACTCAAAGCATTACTCCACACATGAATAAGAAAATCATGCAACCCAACTACCGAAACAGACTGAAGGTGTTGGCAAAAACTCATAGAACTCCGTTAGAAAACAAGGATAGATGCAAACGATTCGCCGTATTCATAGATACATAAAGATGATGATGTTGTCGTCATGTCGGAAGTACCAAGCCACCGGAAAGATATAAAGGAAGACCACGGAGACAACTACAAAATTTCACAGATATGGAAAAAGATAGCACCACTTGAACAGAAGGAATACAAGATCTGGAAGGTCTTCATGGCCTCCGGTGGATTGAGCATAGATGATAGAACGAGAGGGTTTCAAGAGATTACTTAACGAGATTGAGGTGAAATAACTCCATGTTCTTCTTTAAATGGTTGAGAGAGATTTAGCAGCCTTGAGGAAATCTTCCGCGGAGCGACGATGATAACTTGCCAACAAGGAACAACTCCGAATTGGTTGAAGATGGAGGATGGAATTAACAATGGACTTGCTGATTCCAGAGTTGAAGTAATGTATTTAGCAGAAGGACGTGGTCGAGATATGTGACTTCAAAAAGTCAGAATTCTCACTTTGAGACTTTGCACACAGGCAGTGCTCATGAAGCTCGAGAGAAAGAGACACAAATGATCTTCCATGTGCTTCCATTGATATCGAATAGGCAAGCATATTATCAACATATACCACCATGGATTAACAAGATATTCCCAGAATACCAAGTTCAAGAGGAGGGAGAACGAACAAATGCTCGAAACACTTTCTGAGCTCAACGCTCTTTGAAAGATCAACGTTACGAGTAAGGATTCCTGTTGAAGAAGATGCGCTGACAGAATAGGTTAACTGGTCCTTCGGAAGGAAAAGAGATGTCACCTGGTTCACATTGTCGATTGGATCACCGGTTACAAAGATAAAAAGATCTTGTATAAGAACCGATGATAGCTCATACTTCAAGCGAAGCTATCAGAGACGAAAAGATGCAATTCCCTCGTATCCAGGAGAATTGTGCAGATATGGGGTACAAAAGGATGTGCAGCATGATGAACAGATGATAGACCGCCCTAGTGCTTTGAGAAACTCCGGATTGCCAAAGATGCTTGAATATGCATAGATATGATCACGGTGTACTCAAAATCATAGGAGATGACCGTCACCATTTGGAGGATAGAGTTGATAGCATTTTCCATATTCCACTCATGATAAGTGTCATATAGCTATGCCGAGAACCAAATTACAATCACCAGCATCGGATCGACACATGTTATGTAATTAGCCCAAGAGAATTGGAGATGAAATGAAACTCTAGGATTAAGCGCCGGTGACAAAAGAATGAGTTAGCATGGACATGCTGATAAAAGGGAGATATATAATGTTTCACACACGACTGAAAAGGAGTGTGGAAGCACAGATGTATCAAAGAAATTTTTTCCGCATTTTTCGGCATTAAAATACCAATAGATGCGCAAAAATCACTTATCAGGTAAAGATTAGCAACAGATGCTTACACAGAATGTGGAGTTGCTAGAAGGAAGGACACCCTTAAGAAGATGGCACCGGTTAACAAGGAGTCAGATAGATCGCGCCGGTTTGCAAAAGCCTGTCGGTATGGAGTGTACCAACAGTTGATAACCAAAAGGCAGATTGTGACAACAACTTGTATGCAACAGATAGACAAGGAATTACACACACACACAACCTATGGTACTACGGAAACCCAGAACACGTGAATCCTAGTTTGAACTGTTAAGAAGAGGATTGAAAACGTTACACTTCCTTACCAGAAAAGGGTGGGTGGGTGGGTAAGAAGAAAAGTGGAAGCAGTCCTACTCTCGCGTTTTTTCCCTAGTATACATAACTACCAAAAATATTTGCTAGACTGACAACGACCATTTGGCTGAGACCCTGAAGGGCGGGATGGCTCTGATACCAATTGTAACTACCTCGGTGAATTACGCTCCTAGTTACAAGCCTGGATGAGCGGAAATGGTTGAAATAGTACGGTGGGGCCCAAATGCCACTCACGGTGTAGACCTTCGCCATCCTAACCATTTCCAAACATCGGGACAAGAACGGGCGGCGTAATCGGCAGGCGAAGGGATCAACTACATACAAAAATGAGTATGTATGCAAGCCACCATACAGTCCTCAGAGCCATTCCATCTAAAAGAAATAGAAATATTGCACGCCATACGGCAAGATCCAAATGTCCTAGATAGATATAATAGTTTAGGATATCTCCTCATACATCAAACATCAGAGTATCAAAGTGAAGGAAAACAAGATCCGAGTACGGATAAGAAGCAAATCGGCATAAGATGCCCCATAAATAAACACATCCCGCCCAGATCTCACGGATCCCGTTCCCGGAATCTCTACGAATGATCGTTGTCCACATCGTCCGTCTCCTCCACCCAGTATCCATCTTGTGAGTGTACCTGTTCATCTGAATCAAATAATTTATCGTGTGAGACCCTAGGGGTGCTCAGCAAGTCTTAATGCCTCTAAAGGGGACACAACCTGGGGTGACGCAGTTGCAGCAAAAGATAATACCTAGAAATTCTATAGATACTCGCTAACCATCCGCCTAACCAAAGATAGACGGATGTCCGTGAATTAATGACAACAGTTATAACAGTAATATCAACAGATCCATCCTCCTCCTCGCTTACCAACGAGGAAGCGGACGAACACCCCCCATCCCTTGGCAGTTTTATTAACCATTCCATGAGTGTTGCATTATTTACTAGTCAGTTACTTAGTCAAATTAAAACTGTACTTTAGTTATGCTTGTCTATGATCGAGAAACTGTGCTCCAAGTCATCCATAACCGCGGACACGGCTTTCAGAAAGTTTTACCCAGCAGGGGTGCACAAATAGCAACACACACTCGATCAACCTCGGAAAAACCAAATCAAAACCCAACGAGGCAGTCACGACAAAGCAATCACAAGATTCAGAAATATTTCAGGGGGCCACCCCATTAAGCTACCCGCAATGAAGTTAGCCGACTTCGAGATGGACTCAAGGTTTGCGTCAATGGTCAGAAACGATCGGGAACCCGAAAATGTGGACTGGGCTTGTCGACACCGTGAAAACACTCCGCTTCCCTAAATGCAAAGGTGCGACTCGCACAATTTAAATAAAACAGTAAAGCATGGCATAAGTACAGGATAGTAAATAAAACCTCAAACTAGTTTGTGGCCCCAAGAAATAAGAATGAATAGAGCTCTGGCTCAGGGGGGTCCCATAATCCTCCCGGATGTGGATAGCGCGAATATTCAAGGAACAGGAATCAAGTACTCGGGGTCCTACGGGACACAAGTGAGCAGGAAAAACCAAATAGCAGATATTGCTCACCGGTGCCACTTTCATTAGTTATCCCATACTACTCAGGTTAGTTGTTTAGGTACCTTGTTATCCATCAGACACTCACATACCCTACACATGCTGTTATACGACTCGCATGGCTCAAACAACTCCTGCAGTAATGGCTCATGGGATGGAGGAACAAGCTTCGGTGGGGTTTAAAAGTAAAGGCTATGTAATACTTGGGATTCAATTTAATGCAATCACGACTCAATGATGCAAGAATAAGATAGAGGCAATAGGTACTATATGTATGCAAGCATGTGGTAGTGCTTGCCTGGCAGCTCATTTGAAGCGAGAGAAGGATCTGGGTAGTGCTCCTGGATTTCTGGATATATCCCCTGCTCAGCGTCTATTCGAAGAAGAACCAAACAAACAAGGGCCAACATAAATAAAGTGCACAAGCATATGAATTAAATGCGACAAGCAAACAATCATGCCATGATGAATGATGCACAATTTGCATGGCAATAAAGTAGCATGGCATGGGTGAGGTGTAGAATACAAGAATAAAGCCTTTTATTGAGTTTTAGTCACATTTTATACCCAAATAAGTTGCTGATTACATTATATTTATATGATGCATGCTGCAAAACAGAACAAGGAATGCATAAACAGAAAGGTCTCGTCGAGCTAATCATTTTAGACATATCATTTTTTAAATTTGGAGTTATAAAACAAAAGTTATTAATTTATTAAGAAAAGGGCATTTTATTGTAATTTTAATCAACTTGGAAAATAAAGTGTTCAAACTATATTTTGGATAGCATATTTGAATTCCTCACATTTTTCTGATTTGAAAACATATATTATATGTATTATTTGGATTTACCAATTAAAAGTTATTAATTTCTGGATATTAAAACATATAAACAATTTCTAGAAATATTTTTATTATAGAGAAAAGTCACAGGTCTTTTTGCACACAACTGAACCTAGCCACACACGCTGACGCGCGGGGCCCGGCTGACTCAGCGCGGTGAGCTGGCGATGGATAAGGTGGGGGTTTTCTCTAGATTTTTCTCACCTTGAGGTTTTCTAGCCATAGAGAAAGATGGGGGCCAGGTGCGGGGCCAATGGCCTTGCCAACGCGGGCTGGACACGTGGGCAAACCGGGTCGCGGGGGGGGGGACTGGGTTGTGCCGGTCGGTGTCTCCTAGGGGTGTTTTTAGAAAAGTGCTGGGAGGAACCGGATCTGACGAAGAAAAACTGCTAGCTGCATCGATTTTTTGAAAGACGATGGCGAGCAAAACGTTGGAAATTTTGCGACGCTGCAAAAACAAAAGATGTAGGGCCAACGTCGGACTACAACTTTTGTGTTTGGAGCTTCGCCAACGGAGGTCTGCAGTGGACGGGGCAAGGTGATGAACAGAGGAGATCTCGCGGTTTAAAAACTGACAGAAAAATTTGCAGAAACGGGCTGAGATCGGGCTGGTTTTCGACGACGATTGCGACCGAACGGAGACGAATTTCGCCCCGCCATAAAAAGGAGAGTTGAAGAGGATTTCTCAGGCTACAACTTTGGTTCAGCAAGTTCGCACGGATACGGCCCACATCGATCGAAATATGCGGAAGAACAGAGGTGCGCTAGGTTTCCGCTGCTGTCGGTTCTTGTGCGAAGCGGTCTGCGTCGTCAAGGCATCTGGCGTCTGGCGGGAGATGGCGGCGCTGGTGTGTTACAAGGGCGGAGGAGAGCTAGAGCAGGGAGAAGAAGCTCACCGAGAGGGGGTTGGTGATGGTTGGTCGACGGCGAGAACGACGAGGAAAAAGAGCAGTGCGGCAACGTCGAAAGCGGGCGGCGAGGTGTTGGTGCTCCCTGGTGCTGAGCCTTCACGTTCTGGAGATCGAGCAGGTTCTGGGACTCCTGGAGGATGGACCGAACACGGCGACGGCGGCGGTGAGGTTGGCTTGCGGAGGAAGAAGGGGATGCGGGAGAGGTGTCGATCCAGATGGGGTGGGTGGTGCTGCACTCAGCTTTATCAGAAGGGGGAGGGAAAAAGCACGTGAGGCGCGTGAGTCTGGCGATCACGTGCTTGCGAGGGAAGAAGAGAAACAGGACGTGGCCGTGGGCGTGGGCTCTCCGGCTCGCTGTCCTCTGCCTGGGTCGAGTCAAACCAAGGGAGTAGATGGGTCGGTGCAGGGTCGGAGCAAGATGACTTCGATCGGTGGCCAGTGAAACAGCTAGCTAGGTTGATGGATGATGCATGAGTGTGTGTTTTGCACCACACGTTTTGAGCAAGCAAAGTGGCACCGGTCTATAGCTAGCTATCTAAGTGGAGAGTGTGTAGGTGTGTGTATGTACACATATATACACATGGCCAGAATTTTGGAAAAGAAGAAGATTGGAGTTTTTATATAGTCCAAACTAGACTAGATGGGACTAGTTTTAGACAAAACTTTAGACGAATTTAGTGTCAAAGATCTCGGCAGGGATCAAGAGACCAAATAAATAAAGAGATGGAGTCTTTAATTTAGATAGCTAGATTAGCTAGGAAAACTTGTAGATGGAGTGTAAATATAGGATTTGATCAAGAAGTTGAACCAACAAACAAGTGCAAAAGAATTTGAATAAAAGGGAGGTCACTAGTGGCAATGATATCGCATGTGAAAAGGGCTAATATTACATGTAGAACTAGATTTGAATAAAAGATACGCCACATGCACATATGAATATTTGAGAGAGGCAACTAGAGTTAGGTTTTAGATGAGGTGTTAGGTTTTTAGAGAGAGGATGATGTGGTGGTAGGGTTTTTAGCAAGATCAAACAAGATCAAGCAATAGGAGTAGAGAGAGAGAGATGGTGGTGAGGGATGGAGATAAAGAGAGAGAGATGAGATGGTTCACCCAAAAATCCAAATAAAAACAAGGAGGATCAAAGGTGGCAAAGGTTGCATGGCCCATGCAAAAATGATAATTGCCATGATTACAATATTGTGAAAACAATAATATTAACATGGCATTATTCTTATGCATTCCCCAAAATGTGGAGTAAGGCCAAGCAAAAGAATTTAAATGAAAGTTCCAAGTGGAGTAGATGGAGATGATCATATTGGATTATAACTGGAACTTGCTAGTGTGTATATTCCACTAGATGTTTTATAGTCCCAAAAATATCCCAACATGAGCATGAATCCATGATAATCCAAATGAAAGCTATAAAAAGGAGCACTACTCATAATGCATGCAAAGGTGACTCCACTTATCAATAATGTGAAAACAACATGATGCTTATATGAGAGCATGTGGAAATAGAATTGGATCCATCCCAACCCACATGAGCTAGAGGTAAAACCAAATAAAGTGCAAAGCTCATATTTAGTTGGATGGTGGAATTATAAGGTGGTGAAAGAAAGGTGGTGGAGTGGAATAAAAGATATGCCCCCAACTCAACTTGGGCATTTAAACAATATATCAAGAACCAAATACAATATCAAGAGGCAAATACAATTTACAATGCATAGGAGAGAAGAACTAAAACAAAAGGGTTTTATATGATGCTCAAATGCAAGGTGGCAAGATGACATGAGCATGATATAATTATGATGCAACAATTATATGTAAGAAGTAGCATTTATATAGACTAGGCTAGTAGCATTGCAATTGTTAGACAATTGGGATGCTACACTATTGAGTGTGAGTTAACATGGCTTCCAACCCTAGATTCCCCCCTCGCTGCACAGAACACGGAACCACTCCATGGATTGAGCCCAAACCCGACACCTAGATCCCTCTCGGCATCGCAAGCGACTTCTCCAACTAGAGATTTCGTGGTGCTTTGAAGAAATCTCGACTTTCCATTTTCTAAACATGAAAAACCGGCGTTTTCCCAAAGGAGGTGCAAGATTAGGCGTGCCCATGGGCCCGAGAAAATTTGCACGCATCCTACACCATGGTGCATGGCTATTCCCGGGAGGTGGGTATTTATCTCGTGGTCCAGGCATATACTGTATTTTTTTAGTTATGGCCCGGTAAATGCGGTTTCTAACTGTATGTACCATATAAGACACTCTCAATTTTCAGGAAAAAATGGTTTGGGGTGCCCCATGGGGAACCAAGGCTGGATGCATGCCTAGGTCCAAGATTGCATCGACCGTCGTGTTGCCGCGGCGGCCAGCAGGTTTCGCTATTTTCTTGGGCAGCACCAAACAAAATCTAAAAAAGTGAAAACGGCTCCTGGAGCCATTGCATGTGACCCACTGCCGTCATAAAATCATACACAGGGCATACCGGGTCCGTTGGCACCCAAGGCACCACCAAGATGTCTGTCGAGTGTGAGTTAACATGGCTTGCATCCCTAGATTGCCCCCTCGCAGTCTAGAAGATGGAACCACTCCATGGATTGAGCCCAAACCCATAACCTAGCTCCCTCTCGGCATCACAAGAAACTTATCACATTTGAGATTTCGTGGTGCTTTGGAGAAATCTCGACTTTCCATTTTCTGAACCCGAAAAATCGGCTTTTCCCCAAAGGAGATGCAATATTAGGGCGCACCCATGGGCCCGAGGCAATTTCCACGCATGCTACACCTTGGTGCATGGCCATTGCCGGGAGGTGGGTATTTATCTCGTTGTCCTGGCATATACTATATTTTTTTGAGTAACAACCCGGTAAATGCGGTTTCTAACTGTATGTACCCTATATGACACTCTCAATATTTAGGGAAAAATGGTTTTGGGTGCCCCAATGGGGTACCTAGGCTACATGCATGCCTGGGTCCAAGATTGCACCAACCATCGCGTTGCCCCGGCCTCCGGCAGGTTTTGTCGTTTTCTTGGGCAGCACCAAACAAAATCTAAAAAAATTTAAAAAACGTGAAAAAGGCTCCTGGAGCCCTTGCATGTGACCCACTACCCTCATAATATCATAGGCAGGGCATACCAGGTCCTTTGGCACCCAAGGAACCACTAGGATGTCTATCGAGTGTGAGTTAACATGGCTTCCAACCCTAGATTCACCCTCGCTGCCCAGAACATGGAACCACTCCATGGATTGAGCCCAAACCCGGCACCTAGCTCCCTCTTGGCATCGCAAGCGACCTCTCCAACAAGAGATTTCGTGGTGCTTTGGATCAATCTCGCATTTCTTTCTGAACCCGAAAAACCGGCGTTTTCCCAAAGGAGGTGCAAGATTAGGGCGCACCCATGGGCCCGAGGCAATTTCCACGCATGCTATACCATGGTACATGGCCATTCCCGGGAGGTGGGTATTTATCTCGTGGTGTAGGCATATACTGTATTTTTTTGAGTTACGACCCGGTAAATGTGGTTTCTAACTATATGTACTCTATAAGACACTCTCAATTTTTAGGGAAAAATGCATTGGCGTGCCCCATGGGGTACCTAGGCTGGATGCATCCCTGGGTCCAAGATTGCACCGACCATCGTGTTGCCGTGGCCGCCGATAGGTTTCATCGTTTTCTTGGGCAGCAGCAAAGAAAATCTAAAAAAACAAAAAAAAAACATCAAAACGGCTCCTGGAGCCCTTGCATGTGACCCACTGCCCTCATAGAATCATAGGAAGGGAATCCTAGGTCCTTTGGCACCCAAGGCACCACTAGGATGTCTATCGAGTGTGAGTTAACATGGCTTCCAACCATAGATTCCCCCCTCGCTGCCCAAAACAAGGATCCACTCATGGAATGAGCCCAAACCCGACACCTATCTCCCTCTCGGCATCGCAAGCGACTTCTGCATCTAGATATTTCGTGGTCCTTTGGAGAAATCTCGACTTTCCATTTTTTGAACCCGAAAAACTAGCATTTTCCCAAAGGAGGTGCAAGATTAGGGCGCGCCCATGGGCCCGAGGCAATTTCCACGCATACTAAACCATGGTGCATGGCCATTCCCGGGAGGTGGGTATTTATCTCGTGGTGTAGGCATATACTTTTTTTTGATTTAATGCCCGGTAAATGCGGTTTCTAACTGTATGTATCCTATAAGACACTCTCACTTTTCAGGGAAAAATGGTTTGGGGTGCCCCATGGGGTACCTAGGCTGGATGCATGCCTGGGTCCAAGATTGCACCGACCATCGCGTTGCCGCGGCCGCTGGCGGGTTTCGCCGTTTTCTTGGGCAGCACCAAACAAAATCAGAAAAAATAAAAAATACATGAAAATGGCTCCTAGAGCCCTTGCATGTGACCCACTGCCCTCATAAAATCATAGGCAGGGCATCCCAGGTCCTTTGGCATCCAAGGCACAAACATGATGTCTATCTAGTGTGAGTTAATATGGCTTCCAACCCTAGATTACCCCTCGCTGCCCAGAACATGGAACCACTCCATGGATTGAGGCAAAAACCGGCACCTAGCTCCCTCTCGGCATCGCAAGCGACTTCTCCAACTAGAGATTTCATGGTGCTTTGGAGAAATCTCGACTTTCCATTTTCTGAACCCGAAAACCGGCATTTTCCCAAAGGAGGTGCAAGATCAGGGCGCGTCCATGGGCCCAAGCCTATTTCCATGCATGCTACACCATGGTACATGGCCATTTCTGGGAGGTGGGTATTTATCTTGTGGTCCAGGCATATACTGTATTTCTTTAAGTTATGGCCTGGTAAATGCGGTTTCTAACTGTATGTACCGTATAAGACACTCAATTTTCAGGGAAAAATGGTTTGGGGCGCCCCATGGGGTACCTAAGATGGATGCATGACTTGGTCAAAGATTGCAGCGACCATCGTGTTGTCGCGGCCGCCTGCGGGTATCGCCATTTTTCTTGGGCAGCAACAAACAAAATAAAAAACGTGAAACGGCTCATGGAGCCCTTGCATGCGACCCACCACCCTCATAAAATCATAGGCAGGTCATCCCAGGTCCTTTGGCACCCAAGGCACCACGAGGATGTCTATCGAGTAGTTAACATGGCTTCCAACCCTAGACTCCCCCCTCGTTGCCGAGAACATGGAACCAATCCATGATTTGATCCCAAACCCGGCACCTAGGTCCCTCTAGACATCGCAAGCGACTTCTCCAACTAGAGATATCGTGGTGCTTTGGAGAAATCTCGACTTTCCCTTTTCTGAACCCAAAAAACCAGCATTTTCCCAAAGGAGGTGCAAGAATAGGGCGCGCCCATGGGCTCGAGGAAATTTCCACGCATGCTACACCATGGAGCATGGCCATTCCCGGGAGGTGGGTATTTATCTCGTGGTGCAGGCATATACTATTTTTTTGAGTTACGGCCCAGTAAATGCAGTTTCTAACTGTATGTACCCTATAAGACAATCTCAATTTTCAGGGAAAAATGGTTTGGGGTGCCCCATGGGGAACCTAGGCTAGATGCATGCTTGGGTTCAAGATTGCACCGACCATCACATTGCCGCGGCCACCGGCGGGTTTCGCCGTTTTTTTGGCAGCACCAAACAAAATCTAAAAAACATAAAAAAACGTGAAAACGGATCCTGGAGCCCTTGCATGTGACCCACTACACTCATAAAGTCATAGCCATGGAATACCAGGTCCTTTGGCACCTAAGGCACCACCAGGATGTCTATCGAGTGTGAGTTAACATGGCTTCCAACCCTAGATTCCTCCTCGCTGTCCAGAACATGGGACCACTCCATGGATTGAGCCCAAACCCGGCACCTAGCTCCCTCTCGGCATCGCAAGCGACTTCTCCAACTAGTTATTTCGTGGTGCTTTGGAGAAATATCGACTTTCCATTTTTTGAACCCGAAAAACCGGTGTTTTCCCAAAGGTGGTGCAAGATTAGGGCGCGCCCATGGGCCCGAGACAATTTCCACGCATGGTACAACATGGTGCATGGACATTCCCAGAAGGTGGGTATTTATATTGTGGTGCAGGCATATACTATATTTTATTTTGAATTACGGCCCGGTAAATATGGTTTCTAACTGTATGTACCCTATAAGACACTCTCACTTTTCAGGGAAAAATGGATTGGGGTTCCCCATGGGGTACCTAGGCTGGATGCATGCCTGGATCCAAGATTGCACCGACCATCACGTTGCCGCGTCCGCCGGCGGGTTTTGCCATTTTCTTGGGTAGCACCAAACAAAATCTAAAAAGATAAAAAAAGTGAAAACGGCTCCTTGAGCCCTTGCATGTGACCCACTGCCCTCATAAAATCATAGGCAGGGCATTCCAGGTCCTTTGGCACCCAAGGCACCACCAGGATGTCTATAGAGTGTGAGTTAACATTGCTTCCAACCCTAGATTCCCCCCTCGCTGCCTAGAACATTGAGTCACTCCATGGATTGAGCCCAAATCTAGCACCTAGATACCTCTCGGCATCGCAAGCAACTTCTCCAACTAGAGATTTCGTGGTGCTTTGGAGAAATCTCGACTTTCCATTTTTTGAACCAGAAAAACCGGCGTTTTCCCAAAGGAGGTGCAAGATTAGGGCGCGCCCATGGTCCTGAGGCAATTTGCATGCATGCTACACCATGGTGCATGGCCATTTCCGGGAGGTGGATATTTATCTCGTGGTGCAGGCATATACTGTATTTTTTTGAGTTACGTCCCGGTAAATGCGGTTTCTAACTATATATACACTATAAGACACTCTCAATTTTCAGGTAAAAATGGTTTGGGGTGCCCTATGAGGTACCTAGGCTGGATGCATGCCTGGTTCCAAGATTGCACTAACCATCATGTTGCCGCGGCCGCCGGCGGGTTTTGCCGTTTTCTTGGGCAGCACCAAACAAAATCTAAAAAATAAAAAATATGAAAACGGCTCCTGGAGCCCTTGCATGTGACCCACTACCCTCATAAAATCATAGGCAGGGCATCCCATGTCCTTTGGCACCCAAGGCACCAACAAGATGTCTATCTAGTGTGAGTTAACATGGCTTCCAACCCTAGATTCGCCCTCGCTGCCCAGAACATGGAACCACTCCATGGATTGAGGCCAAACCCGGCACCTAGCTCCCTCTCGGCATCGCAAGCGACTTATCCAACTAGAGATTTCATGGTGCTTTGGCGAAATCTCGACTTTCCATTTTCTGAACCCGAAAATCGGCGTTTTCCCAAAGGAGGTGCAAGATTAGGGCGCGCCCATGGGCGCAAGGCAATTTCCACGCATGCTACACCATGGTGCATGGCCATTCCCGGGAAGTGGGTATTTATCTCGTGGTCCAGGAATATACAGAATTTCTTTAATTTATGGCCTGGTAAATACGGTTTCTAACTGTATGTACCCTATAAGAAACTCTCAATTTTCAGGGAAAAATGGTTTGGGGCGCCCCATGGGGTACCTAAGATGGATGCATGACTGGGTCCAAGATTACACCGACCATCGTGTTGTCGCGGCCGCCTGCAGGTTTCACCGTTTTTCTTGGGCAGCAACAAACAAAATCTAAAAAATAAAAAAAAACGTGAAACAGCTCCTTGAGCCCTTGCATGCGACCCACTACCCTCATAAAATCATAGTCAGGGCATCCCAGGTCCTTTGGCACCCAAGGAACCACGAGGTTGTCTATCGAGTGTGAGTTAACATGGCTTCCAACCCTAGATTCCCCCCTCGCTGCCCAGAACATGGAACCACTCCATGATATGAGCCCAAACCCGACACCTAGGTCCCTCTAGGCATCGCAAGCGACTTCTCCAACTAGAGATAGCGTGGTGCTTTGGAGAAATCTCGACTTTCCATTTTTTGAACCCGAAAAACCAATGTTTTCCGAAAGGAGGTGCAAGATTACAGCGCGCCCATGGGCCCGAGGCAATTTCCACGCATGCTACACCATGGGGCATGGCCATTCCCGAGAGGTGGGTATTTATCTCGTGGTACAGGCATAGACTGTATTGTTTTTTGAGTTACGGCCTGATAAATGCGGTTTGTAACTGTATGTACCCTATAAGAAAATCTCAATTTTCAGGGAAAAATTGTTTAGGGTTCCCCATGGGGAACCTAGGCGGGATGCATGCCTGGGTCCAAGATTGCACCGACCATCACATTGCCGCGGCCACCGGCGGGTTTCGCCGTTTTTTTGGCAGCACCAAACAAAATCTAAAAAACATAAAAAACGTGAAAACGGCTCCTGGAGCCCTTGCATGTGACCCACTACACTCATTAAATCATAGGCATGGAATACCAGGTCCTTTGGCACCCAAGGCACCACCAGGATGTCTATCGAGTGTGAGTTAACATGGCTTCCAACCCTAGATTCCTCCTCGCTGCCCAGAACATGGAACCACTCCATGGATTGAGCCCAAACACGACACCTAGCTTCCCCTCGGCATCGCAAGCGACTTATCCAATTAGTAATTTTGTGGTGCTTTGGAGAAACCTCGACTTTCCATTTTCTGAACCCGAAAAACCGGTGTTTTCCCAAAGGAGGTGCAATATTAGGGCGCGCCCATGGGCCCGAGGCAATTTCCACACATGGTACAACATGGTACATGGACATTCCCGGGAGGTGGGTATTATCTCATGGTCCAGGCATATACTGTATTTTTTAAGTTACGGCCCGGTAATGCGATTTCTAATTGTATGTAACCTATAAGAGACTCTCAATTTTTATGGAAAAATGGTTTTGAGTGCCCCATGGGGTACCTCTGCAGGATGCATGCCTGGGTCCAAGATTGCACCGACCATCGCGTTGCCGCGGCCTCCTGCAGGTTTCGCCATTTTTCTTGGGCAACAACAAACAAAATCTAAATAATAATAAAAAAAACATGAAAATGGCTCCTGGAGACCTTGCATGCGACCCACTGCCCTCATAAAATCATAGTCAGGGCATCCTAGGTCCTTTGGCACCCAAGGCACCACGAGGATGTCTATCGAGTGTGAGTTAACATGGCTTCTAACCCTAGATTCCCCCCTCTCTGCCCAGAACATGGAACCACTCCATGATTTCAGCCCAAACCCGGCACCTAGGTCCCTCTAGGCATCACAAGCGACTTCTCCAACTAGAGATATCGTGGTGCTTTGGAGAAATCTCGACTTTCCATTTTCTAAACCCGAAAAACCAGCGTTTTCCCAAAGGAGATGCAAGAATAGGTCTCACCCATGGGCCCGAGGCAATTTCCACGCATGCTACACCATGGTGCATGGCCATTCCCGAGAGGTGGGTATTATCTCATGGTCCAGGCATATACTGTATTTTTTAAGTTACGGCCCGGTAAATGCGGTTTCTAACTATATGTACCCTATAATACACTCTCAATTTTCAGGTAAAAATGGTTTGGGGTTCCCTATGAGGTACCTTGGCTGGATGCATGCCTTGGTCCAAGATTGCACTGACCATCATGTTGCCGCGGCCATCGGCGGGTTTTGCCGTTTTCTTCGGCAGCACCAAACAAAATCTAAAAAATAAAAAAACGTAAAAACGGCTCCTGGAGCCCTTTCATGTGACCCTCTGCCCTCATAAAATCATAGGCATGGCATCCCAGGTCCTTTGGCACCCAAGGAACCACCAGGATGTCTATCGAGTGTGAGTTGACATGGCTTCCTACCCTAGACGCCCTCACTGCCCAGAACTTGGAACCACTCTGTGGATTGAGCCCAAACCCGGCACCTAGCTCCCTCTTGGCATCGGAAGTGACTTCTCCAACTAGATATTTAGTGGTGCTTTGGAGAAATCTCGACTTTCCATTTTCTAAACCCGAAAAACCGGTGTTTTCCTGAAGGATGTGCAAGATTAGGGCGCTCCCATGGGCCCGAGGAAATTTCCACGCAAGCTACACCATGGTGCATGGCCATTCCCGGGAGGTGGGTATTTATCTCGTTGTCTAGGCAGATACTATATTTTTGAGTTATGAACCGGTAAATGCGGTTTCTAATTGTATGTACTCTATAAGACACTCTCAATCTTCAGGGAAAACATGGTTTGGGGTGCCCCATGGGGTACCTCGACTGGATGCATGGATGGGTCCAAGATTGCACCGACCGTCGCGTTGCTGTGGCCGCCGGCGGGTTTCGTCGTTTTCTTGGGCAGCACCAAACAAAATCTTAAAAAATAAAAAAAGTGAAAATGTCTCCTGGAGCCCTTACATGGGACCCACTACCCTCAAAAAATCATAGGCATGGCATACCAGGTCCTTTGGCACCCAAGGCACCACCAGGATGTCTATCGAGTGTGAGTTAACATGGCTTCCAGCCCTAGATCCCCCCCTCGCTGCCCAGAACATGGAACCACTCCATGGATTGAGCCCAAACCAGCACCTAGCTCTCTCTCTCGGCGTCACAAGCGACTTCTCCAACTAGATATTTAGTGGTGCTTTGGAGAAATCTCGACTTTCCATTTTCTAAACCCGAAAAACCGGTCTTTTCCTAAAGGATGTGCAAGATTAGGGCGCGCCCATGGGCCCGAGGGAATTTCCACGCATGCTACACCATGGTGCATGGACATTCCCGGGAGGTGGGTATTTATCTCGTGGTCTAGGCAGATACTATATTTTTTGAGTTATGAACCGGTAAATGCGGTTTCTAATTGTATGTACCCTATAAGACACTTTCAATTTTCAGGGAAAAAATGGTTTTGGTTGCCCCATGGGGTACCTCGACTGGATGCATGGATGGGTCCAAGATTGCACCGACCGTCGCGTTGCCGTGGCCGCTGGCAGGTTTCGTCGTTTTCTTGGGAAGCACCAAACAAAATCTTAAAAAATAAAAAAAACGTGAAAAATGTCTCCTGGAGCCCTTGCATTTGACCCACTGCCCTCATAAAATCATAGGCAGGGCATACCAGGTCCTTTGGCACCCAAGGCACCACCAGGATGTCTATCGAGTGTGAGTTAACATGGCTGCCAACCCTAGATTCCCCCTCGCTGCCAGAACATGGAACCACTTCATGGATTGAGCCCAAACCCAGCACCTAGCTCCCTCTCGGCATCTCAAGCGACTTCTCCAACTAGAGATTTCGTGGTGCTTTGAAGAAATTTCGACTTTCTATTTTCTGAACCCGAAAAACCGGCGTTTTACCGAAGGAGGTGCAATATTAGGGCCTTCTAGAAGCCCCACCCCCCACGGGCCCCATGGGGCCAGGTTGATTCTGCGTCCCAATTGTAAGGCACTGTTGGATTGGGGAGAATGGACGATAAGGATGGTCCTTTGCAATAGAGATCCGCGAGTAGGCATTTCTGCATCCCTATTGGCCCTGGAAACGTACCTCCTTGACTTTATAAACGCGACCGTGTGGTCGAGGATCAAACCCCGTTCGTTCCTTGCAAATTGCGTCAGCACAAGCGTCGAAGCCTACCTGAAGAAACGGCGCCTCACCATGGAGAGGCTGCGGTGACCCAGCATACCACTGCATGATGTAGTATACTATAGTCGTTGACATAACACCAATGAAACACCGTTCACTAGTATTACATCCCTCAGAGTGGTACAACAGAAACAAAGCAGGTCCAATACATGGCTAAAGGTTACAACTCACTCTATACACAAGATCCAGAGAACACTCTAGGTTAAAGAGAGAGAAAGAAACTTCTTATGAAGAATCAGGAATAAACAACTCCAATGCTATCATACTATTTAGACTAGTATGCTAACTAATGGTCTAGCATTGCTTCTATTGCAATACGCTACAGAAATAGGTTCTATGGTCAGAGATTATATTCCTATCTAATCAGTAACTTCATCTTCACTTGAGTTGATGTATATGTTGACTTTCTTGACTTCATTGAAGAGCTTTAGCTTTTGATGATGATACCGGGAGCATGACTTGATGAAGACGTCGTCTTAATGGATTCAGAATCTAGCAAGGGTTAAGAAGATACTTTGAGTATGAGCGTACTCAGCAAGTTCACTAGAAAAGGAGTGCTTGATGTACTATAACTACAGCCACATACCGTAGGTCGTAGGCAATGCAAGTTTCCATAAATTTCTTCAAAGGTTGCTTTTATTCTGAAAAGCTATGTCCATCAGCCTTCACGGATTTACCAGAACTTTCATGGAGTTACTTTCCCGCATCGTTCGCAGCTCCTTCCCGGAACAGGGAGTAACAAGTTATAGTTCCTACACTCTGCAGAGGTGCGTTACTTTATCCATGAGAGATCAACTCCTTGTTGCACAACTGGGCAGCTGACCCATCCACAATTCCATGTTGTGGGGCCCAGTAGGTGATCCAAGCCAATCACTGCCCTCTTCGCGACCTCATATGTCTGCACGATCCTTCGGGTCCGTCTCACCTCCGTTAAGCCCCCTTTTGGGAAGGCTAAAACCCTGATGAGTTCCCGAAGACTCTATGACCTGGTGATGCCCGGACGAGTACCATTTGAATGGACTATATCCCTAAACACCATTCGTAGATAATCTAGACACCAAAAGTGTGGGGCGTAAGGGTGCCCACCCATATGTTGGATCCGCACAAGGAATCACAACGTCACGTTAAGAACGTCTTGCCTCCATACGAGAGGAAAATGATATAGCTGACTTCTCCATCCCATTCAAATCTCTGGTTAACGCATAATATACGGCGCAAGAATCACTGGCGACATTAGTTGTTAGGTCCTAGATAATATGTTCCTTTACCACTAGAACTTTCATAGTAGGTTATTACCTCATGGTAAATAACCTATAATCATATTATTATGAAAATAGTGTTTTCTGACTCTTTTCAAATGAAGGTGATGACAACACTGGATTTGCAAAATACTTTACAGAAAATAATCAAAGGACATGAGCAAGTGTGAACTTGCCTTTTGTGATTGCAAGATTATGCACTCACGGTCTTCAAGACAATTTAAAATATCCAATATCTGAAATCAGCATCATTGGTCCGGTAAGGACTAATGTTTAAAGAAGCAAAATGCTTTTATGCATAAGTAATGTGATGCATTATATAGACGTGAATCTCGGGGATAACATTGTTCTAGGGTTTGGATACTAGAAATGATGTCTTTGGAATGTGTTGTACTTTTAGTTAAGTTTCACACTTATGCTTCTTATTAGGGCTTGTGAGTGTGTGAAACAACATGTAATTACAATAATATAAAACAATGAGATACACACCAACATGAAATGTTACTCAAGATTACTTAATAATTGTTTATTCTTAAGTTTTACTTTACAAATAATGGTTTTAATAAGGAACTTAAGTGTTTACAATCCTAATATACAAGTAGAAGATAAAGTAATGTGATCTTGATTAACTGCCATATGTTGTTTGAAGTGGCAAAAGGAATAACTTTTGAAGAAAAGATTTCTTTCTTAAGGTTTAAACAATCTTTGTGGTTAATCAAATGTGGTCAAGGTTGTTGGTGCTTGCTTGAATAGTTTGGACTTGAGATGCTTTATGACTTAACAATAATAGACCAAAGTTAACTATAAAACATATAACAATGTCTTTAGTATTATATTTAGAGTCTTGTAGACTAAATTTAACTTTAAAACATAGATGGTTTTAAAGTGTAATGCTTATGATATTTGTACCTTGTGTACCAGGTAATGTTCCCTTAAGGCTACTTAAGAATGGTTATACTTTTACTTGGTGTAGTGGTTTCTTGATTTTATACTGGAATAGTATCATATATCTTTTTATAAATGAGTGGTTATAGTTTATAAATAAGGAAATAATATTACTTAACTACTTATGAATTCACTATAGTGTTTTGGTATGTTGATAAACTTGTGGTTAAAGTAAAGGAATAGGTTTTAGTTCACTACAATTTATTATTGGAGATTTTATATTGGATAGGGATCCTTTTGGAAAATAATCTACACTTATGGTTGAAAGATACTTCAATAAAATAGAATTTATAAAGTTTTGAACCATTATGACTTCATAATATTAATATTTAAGACTAATACTATTTATTAGACTTAATTGACTAATTTTAGAAATATTAACAAATTTTATTTACCCTTATATAAATTAATGACTAAGGAAATAGGTTTAAATTCAAGTTGCTAAGGTGTTTTAATTTTTTTATTTACCTCATAAGTGGCTTATTATATTTTTAAAATGTAGGTATTATTTTCTTGATCATTTAGGTATATTACATTTATTTTTATGCTTTATAAATAATAAGATATGATTTTTATAAGTTTTATTACTTTGTAAACACTTAATAAATAATAAGTGCTTATTTAAGTGAAATAATAATGCATAATTATAGTTTTAAAGTATTGTTTTTATTTTACCAAGTTTTTTGGTATTTTATTTATATTTTTAAAATTTACCATTATTAAAATAGGAATTATCAAAGTTTTATTACTTTTAAAATCTTTATTAAATAATAATTATTTAAATTGTTAACATAATAATGTTTGATAATGGTTTTAAGTTATAGATTTTATTTTCGTAAATTTTATTACATGTATTTTTCTAAATTACAGAACTAAAGATTTTAATTTTACAAGATTTAATTACTTTATTTAAATTTCTGGAATATTGATATAAAATTTGTATTGTTTTCTCACTTTGTTTAAACAGTAAATACTTTTCTTACCGAGGCTAAACCTACCCAAGGTCACTGACCAGTGGGCCTATGGCCACATCATCAGCCACGCATGCAAAGACTAGGTCAAACTGGCTAACTAGGCCGAGGGTGATGTGAGCATGACGTCACAGTGACGTCGCCTCTCCGGTGACGCACAGACGGCGAATGACGGTGAAGATCCAGTGACTTCTAGCGAAGATGGAAACTATGGTTCGAATTAGTGCACTTTGAGAAGGCAAATAGCGATGGCGCCGCTCACTTTTGGTTACCAGAGCTACTCCAGCGACCACCTACTACGGAGGCCGATGGTGAACTACGACGCTACAACGACACACGGCATGAGAACGAGATTGAAAGGCATGGGAAGATGCGTACGCTCACCCTGGTTGCAGTAGCGGTGTCGGCGAGGGCAAGCGTGGTCGGAGATGAGCTTTCTGACAAGATTTCCGACGAACACTGACAAAACGAGATGATGAAATTCGCCCCAACTCGTACTCCCCCAATCTCTGTGTTCTTATCAGATGGTCTACAAGCGACGACGCTTCTCCTCGTCCACTTCACGGCCTCTAGGACGAACTCTACCGACAACGAGGCGTGGCTCTGGTGAGCTAGGGTTTCGACCCCATTTGAAACAGAGAGGATAAGGAGGGAATGTGGATAGGGATGAGGCAAGGTGTCACGGTATCCTTCTTATCCCCCTCTGGAACGATGGCGGGCATCTCGACGCACGGCTGAAGATGACGACGACATCGGGCGGCGGCGGATTCCTCCAACGAGCTGCCTGTGTGCGTGAGTATGACGATGATGTTTGTGGCATTCCGCAAAACCACTACTAGAAAATCGCGTTGAATTTGTGCATTGCATCGTCATCTTCATATGATGTTTGTCAAAAACTATTTTCGCAAAGACCGTTTTGTTTTATAAAAAGCCCCCTCTTTATTCAAACACCAAAACCGGGTCCCCGGAGTATTTTGTTTTGTCCGCTGTCGAATTGCAAAAACGCTGGTTGAATAAATAATTTAATTATATTATTTTAGTGGGCGTCGTGCAGACGATTGACGACGACCACCCAGATTTTAAATCGGTCCAACCAGTCCCACCCATAATCCTAAACCTACCAAACTACCTACCCAACCCTCCTCTCCACATCACTCCCTCCAATACCCAGATGCCACCTCACCCTTCTCTCTCCCCCCACCCAACCAACTCCTGCCACATCACCCTAACCCCCTCTCTCTCCCTAATACACTCAGCACTCCTCTCCCCGCACACACACCACAACCCACCTGCCCCCACACGCTATCACGCACACTCACGCTGCACAAGCCCAACCCATCCCCGACGTGGCCCCTGTCCCCTGGTCCCACCTGCCCGACCCCACCCCGCTGCCTCCTCCCAGCCTCTCTCCCTTCTTCCTCCTCTCCCCGCACGCAACCGCACCCCGCCGCCCACGCCTCCCGCGCGGCCCCGAGCCCTTCCTCCTCCCCTCCGGCGGCCCCCTCACCGCCGCCGACCTCCTCCAGCACCGCCCCTCCCTGCGCGCGCCTCACCTCTCTCTCTCTGCAGCGCAGCGCCGCCCGCCCTTGAGCCTCCGCTCACCCAGCCTCCTCCCGATCCGCTCGCCGCGCCGCCACCCCGCCTCGCGCCGCTTCTTCCGCGCCCGCCAGCGCGCGCCACCGCGTCACCGACCTCCTCCAGCGCCGCCGGCCCCGCGTGCCCGCTCCTCCTCCCCGACCCAGGCTCCACCGCCGCCGCCAATACCTCCGCCGTCGCCTCTCCTCCGCCCTCCACCTCGACCCGCTCCCCCTCGCACCGACCCCGCCTTGCCGGTTCTCCTCCTCCTCGCCCCGAGCTCGCCGGCGTCCTACCCAGAGCACCTCGCCGCCCCCTCGAAGCCCTCCCCTCTACCTGGCCTCGTCGGCCTCGCGGGCCCTCGTGGTCGCGCCCGTACCCGGCCTGGCTCGCGCCCTCCCCACCGGCAGCGCGGCCGCAGCACCGTCGTGCCTTCCTCCGGTTCCGCCTCCGGCCGCCATGGTTTTCCTCTGTCCGCGGTGCCCAACGTCTGGTCGCCTCCTCGCCTAGGCCATGTCGTCGACCCGCGCGTGCCCGCAGACCACTAGCGACATCTGAGAGGATGCTTTCATGTTGTTCTGTGCTAAGCTGTCGACTTCGTCTTCTACCCCGTGGGTTTGTTGCTCGCGCTTCGGTGAACACCCGCCGCCAAGTTCGGATCGAAGATCGCGTGCCGACAAGATCTTCCTGGCCTTTTGGGAGACCAAGGCCGACACAAGATGAGGACCCGAAGACCGACAAAACCCCCGCCAAGCTCTTCATCGAAACCCCAAGAACTCCGCCGCGGTACCCGGGAATCTCCTACATGGAACCATCGGGCCACGTAAGACCATCGACGCCACACCCGAGTCCGGCACCGACACCCGACAACCTCAACATATGACGCCAAGGACTTCTCCTCGAACGCCGTCGAGTGCTCCTTTCCGGATCCGAAGCCGCCAAGATCGCCATGGAACGACAAGCACTTCACCCCGAAGCCAAGACCGACCCGACTTGGTGACCCGACAAGACCTTCGCGATGACAAGAACGGCACCGACCCGGAAGAAGCCGAGGCGCCCCGACACCGAACCAAGTCCGGTTTCCCGGAGCGACAAGACCTACCTCCGCTGTCCGAGAACGTTCCCGCGAGACCGCTCCCGCCGAGACCGAACCGTCGAACCCTGGACCACGAACCCCGGAAACCCCAAGATCTGCCGAATCCTAAATGTGTGAACCCCTTTCCGAGAACCCTATTTTATAAATGGTCAACTATATGAATTGTTGCATATTGAATTGTCATACTCACATGCATATTTGTCATGTGGTTTGGGGGCCTTATGCCGATTCACCTAATAATTAAATATGGGGCCCATATGCGGGCAAATCTAGTCTCATATTGGCCTCATTTAAATTTGTGTAGCGCACCGGTGCTATCTTTTGCCTTGTTACACAACATTTAATTGCGGGGATTAGCTAAACAACTTGAACCATTTAAGTATTGTCGGGACCCCGGTTCCGCTTAATATTGCCCCATTGCATCGCACCTTTGCCATGTCATACATCATACATGCATCATGCCGATCTTCTGCCGTTGTATTAAATATTGCATCCGGTGTTTATTCTAGTGTTTGCTTCTTCGCGGATAAGGCCGTTGAGTTGATGTGAGCTTCGACCCGATCTTCGGTTGAACCTTCGGCAATGTTTTCAGGCGAGCATCTCCCCCTTTCTACCTATCTTACTTTTATAGTATTTAGTTCCCTCCTGTTGATCTATTGCTATCTGTGTTGCGATGCTTTATTTTCCGTACCCGTGATCTACCGTGCAACCCTATATTGCCTTGGACACATCCTATTACATGTTGTTTGGTAGATAGTTGGACTTGCGCGTCGTAGTCGCTTGCTCAAGTGCTGTTGCGTGTTGTCAAGTGCCACAGTTGTTGATGAATTGCCGCATGTTGATGTTGGAGATGGTTCTAGTTTTACTTATCGTTCACTTTAATTTCTGTTTAATAACTAAAATTGAAGTAAGCAGAGGCATCGGTGGGTGATAGAAAATATTTGGTTTCCGAACGCCCACTTGTGTCCCGTAGGACCCCGAGTACTTGATACCTGTTCCTTGATTTATCGCGCTATCCACATCCGGGAGGTATATGGGACCCCCTGAGCCAGAGCTTGATTCAGTCTTATTTCTTGGGGCCACAACTAGTTTGAGGTTTTATTTACGATCCTGTACTTATGCCATGCTACTTATGTATTTAAATTGTGCGAGGAGCACAGCATCGCTTAGGTAAGCGTAATGTTTCCGCTGTATCGACAAGCCCAGCCACACTTTCGGGTTCCCAATCGTTCTGACCATTGTCGCCAAACCTTGAGTCCGTCTCAAGCTTGCTTACTTGCTATGGTGTACTCAAGGGTGGCCCTGAAATATTTCTAAATCCTGTGATTGTTCAGTCGTGAAAGCCTCGTTGGGTTTTGATTTGGTTTTTCCGAGGTTGATCGAGCGTGTGTTGCTATTGGTGCACCGCCGGTAAAACTTTCAAAGCCGTGTCCGCGGATATGGACGACTTGGAGCACAGTATCTCGATCATAGACAAGCATAACTAAAGTTTATTGCTATAAATTTGACTTTATAATGACTAGTAATCAGCTTCACTATAATGGAAGGGTTAAATAATACTGCCCACAATTGCTTGTTTGAGTTGTCTCTTGCGACCATTGCACCTGACTAGTAAGTACTGCAACTACAACGAAATGGCTGAATAAAAGTACCAACAACTGCTGGGTTTTGGGTTTATCTCATGCTATCTGTATCTGATTAGTAATTGTTGCAACTATAACGGAATGGTTAACTAAAAGTGCCCACTGCTTATCTTATCAGGATGATTATCTAAACCTGACTAGTAATTGCTGCAACGATAACTGAATAAGTAAAACTGCCAACTGTGTGAGTTCCTCGGTTGACTTCCTCGTTTGGTCTCGAGGGGGAAACGCCAGGATGGGTTTGTTTGGTGTTAGCCTCAGGTTGGATCCGGATAGGTCTTTCTTACCCCTCTCGGACAACCGTCAGTTGTATCGAGTCTCTGTAGATTGTTTAGTGCATGCTGCCGCTGCCGCTTCAGTCCACCATACCTATGTAGGCGAGGACCGCCGAATTCTAGCCTCGCTGTCTTGGCCTCGATCGACGCCTCCTCTTTCCTTTGCCTTTCGGCACCCTTTTGTTTAAGCAGGTTTTGAGATCGCCGTCGTTAGCGGGTTACCCTTCCGCTTGGCTCAGGTGGTTATGGACGCCATTGGTTATTCTTCAGGGCTCTTAGCCCCATTTGCATCTTGTCCGTAGCTGGACGCACTACCGTTTTCAAGGTGATTTGGATCTTTGTATAATATATATGTGTTCTTGACACTTTGAGTCGTTGTTATATATATCTGCTCGTGGGTCCCATCGAGGACTGTTGTGTAATGTTATTACTTCGCTTTCCACCACGAAAGTGCTGGTGAGCACCTTTGAATCGTTTCTATGCGGGTTTGGAGGGTTTCGCTAAAACTTGCATAGGTCCGATTCGAGGGTGTTACATGGGTATCGAGCTCAGCATTCGATACCCCACAAGTCCAGCCTGTAGGATAACCTAGCTACCGGCCGAAGTAGAGTGTCAAAACTATTTTTTGCAAAATCGGTTGGATAGTTCTGATTAGGTCTGATTTTACTCCTTACCCCTCTGCTGTTCTCCTCTTACCTCTGCGCGTTTTGAATCCGCTCTCATCTCTTTCTTCGAGTCCAGGAATTCTCGTGGTTGGGTTTTAGTCGTACCTTCATGGTTTCGCTTTCTCCCTTTTGTAACGGAGGTGCTACGATCATCAATCTGCAACTTGTCTGTTGTACCCTCCCTCCAATCTTTTGTTCTTGACCTCTTTATCCATATGTGTTCCTTGCTGGATATCCGTGTCGTTGAAAAACACATGAGAAGGACGAGCATTGGTGAAGTTGGAGTATACCTTGAGCATGTGTTGTTCATGCCAATGGAACCATCGCGAAACCTAATCATTGTGTCTCTCATACGACTTCTGTTGTATCTTCTGGTGTTTCCCGATGTGATGACATCATCTACGCCAGATCCGATGCAGAGTCTGCATCACTCCCTTGTTTCCGAACCTCGCTTGTCGAGATCTTCAGTCTGACTCCGAGAGTTGGTTCCATAATCCGCCTATTTGTGTGCAGAGTAATGGTTTGAGTGCGGGATGGAGTAGCTACCATACCACTACTCTTATCATTCGCTCTTGTACATCGAATCAGTGGATCCAGCGATTTTACTCCGTCCAAGGAAGTTAGGGGTGGCTTTATTTGTGGATACCTCTACCTTCGACCTTTTTGTTCCCGGAGTGTTCTCCCGACGATCACGGACAACGACCTCTTGTTAGTGGTGTCGCGAGGATCTACACGAGTCAAGAAGACACAGATCGCCGACCTTCCTTCCGGTACCATGAGGCGGATCTCGAGGGCGAGATCCATTGTTAGTGGTGTCGAATTGTGGCATCCCGCAAAACCACTACTAGAAAATCGCGTTGAATTTGTGCATTGCATCGTCATCTTCATATGATGTTTGTCAAAAACTATTTTCGCAAAGCCCGTTTTGTTTTATAAAAAGCCCCCTCTTTATTCAAACATCAAAACCGGGTCCCCGGAGTATTTTGTTTTGTCCGCTGTCGAATTGCAAAAACGCTGGTTGAATAAATAATTTAATTATATTATTTTAGTGGGGGCAGTCGAACGGGCCGATTGACCCGAACGACCACCCCCAGGATTTTAAATCGGTCCAACCAGTCCCACCCATAATCCTAAACCTACCAAACTACCTACCCAACCCTCCTCTCCACATCACTCCCTCCAATACCCAGATGCCACCTCACCCCTCTCTCTCCCCCCACCCAACCAACTCCTGCCACATCACCCTAACCCCCTCTCTCTCCCCAATACACTCAGCACTCCTCTCCCCGCACACACACCACAACCCACCTGCCCCCACACGCTAGCACGCACACACTCACGCGCACACAGCGCCCAACCCATCCCCGACGTGGCCCCTGTCCCCTGGTCCCACCTGCCCGACCCCACCCCGCTGCCTCCTCCCAGCCTCTCTCCCTTCTTCCTCCTCTCCCAAGACGCATCAAGACTCCGCCGCCACGCCTCCCTGGCCCCGAGCCCTTCCTCCTTCCCTCCGGCGGCCCCCTCACCGCCGACCTCCTCCACAGACTCCTCTGCCTCACACCTCTCTCTCTCTGCTTGTCAGCCGCCCTGGGCCACACACACCGACCTCCTCCCGCCAGCTGGCCCCACAGCCTCCTCCTCGACCCAGGCTCCACCGCCGCCGCCAGTACCTCCGCCGTCGCTGCTCCTCCGCCCTCCACCTCGACCCGCTCCCCCTCGCGCCGACCCCGCCTCGCCGGTTCTCCTCCTCCTCGCCCCGAGCTCGCCAAGGCGTCCTCCCCAGCACCTCGCCTCGAAGCCCTCCACTGCCTCTGCTGGCCTCAAGGGCCTCGTGGTCGCGCCCGTCCCCGGCCTGGCTCGCGCCCTCCCCACCGGCAGCGCGGCCGCAGCACCGTCGTGCCTTCCTCCGGTTCCTCCTCCGGCCGCCATGGTTTTCCTCTGTCCGTGGTGCCCAACGCCTGGTCGCCTCCTCGCCTAGGCCATGTCGTCGACCCGCGCGTGCCCGCAGACCACTAGCGACATCTGAGAGGATGCTTTCATGTTGTTCTGTGCTAAGCTGTCGACTTCGTCTTCTACCCCGTGGGTTTGTTGCTCGCGCTTCGGTGAACACCCGCCGCCAAGTTCGGATCGAAGATCGCGTGCCGACAAGATCTTCCTGGCCTTTTGGGAGACCAAGGCCGACACAAGATGAGGACCCAAAGACCGACAAAACCCCCGCCAAGATCTTCATCGAAACCCCAAGAACTCCGCCGCGGTACCCGGGAATCTCCTACATGGAACCATCGGGCCACGTAAGACCATCGACGCCACACCCGAGTCCGGCACCGACACCCGACAACCTCAACATATGACGCCAAGGACTTCTCCCCGGAACGTCGAGTGCTCCTTTCCGGATCCGAAGCCGCCAAGATCGCCATGGAACGACAAGCACTTCACCCCGAAGCCAAGACCGACCCGACTTGGTGACCCGACAAGACCTTCGCGATGACAAGAACGGCACCGACCCGGAAGAAGCCGAGGCGCCCCGACACCGAACCAAGTCCGGTTTCCCGGAGCGACAAGACCTACCTCCGCTATCCGAGAACGTTCCCGCGAGACCGCTCCCGCCGAGACCGAACCGTCGAACCCTGGACCCCGAACCCCGGAAACCCCAAGATCTGCCGAACCCTAAATGTGTGAACCCCCTTCCGAGAACCCTATTTTATAAATGGTCAACTATATGAATTGTTGCATATTGAATTGTCATACTCTCATGCATATTTGTCATGTGGTTTGGGGGCCTTATGCCGATTCACCTAATAATTAAATATGGGGCCCATATGCGGGCAAATCTAGTCTCATATTGGCCTCATTTAAATTTGTGTAGCGCACCGGTGCTATCTTTTGCCTTGTTACACAACATTTAATTGCGGGGATTAGCTAAACAACTTGAACCATCTAAGTATTGTCGGGACCCCGGTTCCGCTTAATATTGCCCCATTGCATCGCACCTTTGCCATGTCATACATCATACATGCATCATGCCGATCTTCTGCCGTTGTATTAAATATTGCATCCGGTGTTTATTCTAGTGTTTGCTTCTTCGCGGATAAGGCCGTTGAGTTGATGTGAGCTTCGACCCGATCTTCGGTTGAACCTTCGGCAATGTTTTCAGGCGAGCATCTCCCCCTTTCTACCTATCTTACTTTTATAGTATTTACTTCCCTCCTTTTGATCTATTGCTATCTGTGTTGCGATGCTTTAGTTTACGTACCCGTGATCTACCGTGCAGCCCTATATTGCCTTGGACACATCCTATTACATGTTGTTTGGTAGATAGTTGGACTTGCGCGTCGTAGTCGCTTGCTCAAGTGCTGTTGCGTGTTGTCAAGTGCCACAGTTGTTGATGAATTGCCGCTTGTTGATGTTGGAGATGGTTCTAGTTTTACTTATCGTTCACTTTAATTTCTGTTTAATAACTAAAATTGAAGTAAGCAGAGGCATCGGTGGGTGATAGAAAATATTTGGTTTCCGAACGCCCACTTGTGTCCCGTAGGACCCCGAGTACTTGATACCTGTTCCTTGATTTATCGCGCTATCCACATCCGGGAGGTATATGGGACCCCCCTGAGCCAGAGCTTGATTCAGTCTTATTTCTTGGGGCCACAACTAGTTTGAGGTTTTATTTACGATCCTGTACTTATGCCATGCTACTTATGTATTTAAATTGTGCGAGGAGCACACTGTACTGTTTAGGTAAGCGTAATGTTTCCGCGGTATCGACAAGCCCAGCCACACTTTCGGGTTCCCGATGTTCTGACCATTGTCGCAAACCTTGAGTCCGTCTCAAGCTTGCTTACTTGCTATGGTGTACTCCAAGGGGTGGCCCCCTTTGAAATATTTCTGAATCTTGTGATTGTTCAGTCGTGAAAGCCTCGTTGGGTTTTGATTTGGTTTTTCCGAGGTTGATCGAGCGTGTGTTGCTATTGGTGCACCCCGGCCGGGTAAAACTTTCTGAAAGCCGTGTCCGCGGATATGGACGACTTGGATCACAGTATCTCGATCATAGACAAGCATAACTAAAGTTTATTGCTATAAATTTGACTTTATAATGACTAGTAATCAGCTTCACTATAATGGAAGGGTTAAATAATACTGCCCACAATTGCTTGTTTGAGTTGTCGCTTGCGACCATTGCACCTGACTAGTAAGTACTGCAACTACAACGAAATGGCTGAATAAAAGTACCAACAACTGCTGGGTTTTGGGTTTATCTCATGCTATCTGTATCTGATTAGTAATTGTTGCAACTATAACGGAATGGTTAACTAAAAGTGCCCACTGCTTATCTTATCAGGATGATTATCTAAACCTGACTAGTAATTGCTGCAACGATAACTGAATAAGTAAACGCCAACCGTGAGTTCCTCGGTTGACTTCCTCGTTTGGTCTCGAGGGGAAACGCCAGATGGGTTTGTTTGGTGTTAGCCTCGGTTGGATCCGGATAGGTCTTTCTTACCCTCTCGGACAACCGTCGGTTGTATCGAGTCTCTGAGATTGTTTAGTGCATGTGCCGCTGCCGCTTGATCCACCATACCTATGTAGGCGAGGACCGCCGAATTCTAGCCTCGCTGTCTTGGCCTCAAGATCTTGACGCTCCTCTTTTTCCTTTGCCCTTTGTCGGCACCCCTTTTGTTTAAGCAGGTTTTGAGATCGCCGTCGTTAGCAGGGTTACCCTTCCGGCTTGGCCTGGGCAGGGTTATGGACGCCATTGGTTATTCTTCAGGGCTCTTAGCCCCATTTGCATCTTGTCCGTAGCTGGACGCACTACCGTTTTCAAGGTGATTTGGATCTTTGTATAATATATCTGTGTTCTTGACTCTTTGAGTCGTTGTTATATATATCTGTTCTGTGGGTCCCATCGAGGACTGTTGTGTAATGTTATTACTTCGTTTTCCACCCGCACGAAAGTGCCTGGTGGGCACCTTTGAATCGTTTCTATGCGGGTTTGGCGGGTTTCGCTAAAACTTGCATAGGTCCGATTCTGAGGGTGTTACAATGTTCATTTTATAGAAAACCCCCTGGCGATTCTTTGAAACAAACCCGCAGTCCCTCTTCGGTCCCACCCGTCAGCCAGAGAAAAGAACGAACTGGGCTGGCTGCTGGGCTTTTGTGGGCTGCACGTGGGCGACATGTAAGGATGGAAGTTGGGCCATGACTAGGAAATGTTTTTTATTTGTTTTCCTTTTCTATTTTTTGTTTTGCTTTTCAGATTTAGATTTCATCTATAATTTGAACTTTTCTAACAAAGTTTATTTGCTGAATACTTGTAGCAACAATTGGTATTGATTGAGATTCATTTTTGTAAACCTTTATGATAAATATTTTATATTTCTTTATTTTCTCTATATGAATCCCTTTTAATATTTTGTAGAGGCCTTTATTATTACTTTTATTTCCATATTAAACCATAGATTTATTAAATGATGTTTCCTTATTTGTTTATAGAACTTAATTCTAGTTAGCTCGTAGTTTGAATGGAATTTTTTATATATAATGATCCTATATCATTATTTTATGCATGATATACAAAAGAAATTTATTTGGTTAATATTACTCCCATTAATTTAGAAAATGGCAATGTATATATTCTATTATGAGTTAACATAGAAGTTTAGGGTTTGAATTTTAAATGTTTACCCTAGGGTTTAGGGTTCTTAATTTACTTATATTCTTTTGTTGATGTGAGTAAAGATTTAATAGCTAAGCATATTGTCTTTTGTTGGTGATCTCAAATGATATCACCTTTTAAAATAGAAAGTTATTAATTAAAATGTCTTCTGGAAAAGTAATTGATAACAATATCTCCTAAACACATATGGTTAAGAAAATTGGAAATGATAAACATGTGCTTATTTGATTTGCTATAGGAAAATATTCCTATAAGATGATATGGAGATAAGATGATGGATCAATAACATGAAATGGATATTAAGTCTTGTTTGATATTTAAAGTTCGGTGTTTACCAAGAATTTCTATCTTCCATAATTCATAATCCTGGACTTCTAATTAAGGAATTCCTTTCCTAGATATACTACTTTTTCCTATCCATCATCATGGTTAACATGATGAGCTTTACTTCACAAGAATATTCTTATCCACCTTTTATTCTTCTAAACTCATTGATGAATCCAATGAGTTTGACACTAAAGCATTTCATGATCTTCACCTATCCAGACCTAGTTACATTAACTACTCTTCTGCTGTTAACCTTCAATCCAGCAAGTAGCTACTTCTAACTCCATTCCTATTCTTCCATAATCATTCACCACTAATATTACTCCAGTAGATAGGTTTATAATTGGATATACATCATTCCTACTTCACCTCAAGTGTTTACTCTTTTCCAGAGGAAGATACTAACTCTATAATTCAATGCTCCTCTACCATCTTCTTAATCATACAATTTTATATTTACTTGGATCCAATATCTCATATTAGAGTTCAATCAAGTTTTACCCACCAATATTACTTATACAAGATATAAGCATTCAATCTTGGTGACTAAAGCATGATCATTATAATCCTTTGGTCCCTTATGGTTTAGGTTTCTATTGAGCCAGTCAAGGCTTCATCAATACAACACTACAGTTGTATTGGAATCATCTCTTAATATTTCTATTGGGTTAAGAAATATTATTATTTGACTATACATACTTAATCCCATAAAATTACTCCTATTATCTAACTTCAATACTCATCCTTGTAATCTCTACCTCAGATACTCTTTTATCATATCAGGAATGAATTAGCTCTATCAATAATCCTATTGATTTAATTCTCTTATAATACTCCCATCCTATAAATGATATCTAAAACTAGCATTACTATTTACCTCTTCTTAGTTGTTTCTTTATAGGAACTTAAATGTATGCTATGATATGGTCAAGAGTTGATAGATTAAGAATTGGTGAATCAATAGTTGATTTCTCAACATTGATGAACAACAGATATTGGAATATAGCTTAATAGAGATGATAAGCATTGATATGGAAATAAAGATATATGGTAAATGATCTTAACTTGGTTTCTTTCCTACCCAATCTCACTAAAGAGTTAAAGTTAGGTATTACCATGATACTCATGGTATAATTGGATAAGAAATAAATAAGTCAAGGGTAAATTATTACATTCTTAACTTGGTATTCATGGGTTATTGCGAGGAATATTATGATATGATCCCTTAAGGATCAGATATTAATTATTTAAGCAATGCATTATGAGTGACATTTTATTATATTTGATCTACCCTTAGATCAAATCATTTTTACCCAAATAAGGTTTTAGCAAAGGTCATATTGAAACTTATCGCATTCAACTTGATGATCTACTTCAATTACATCAAGTTGAGAGAAGCTTCAATCACTTTGGACAAGTTTATATTTAAAAGCAAGAAAATTATTCGGATTTTCTATGCATGAATGCACACATCTGGGTTCAACTTATTTATAAGCTCTAACGCTGGGATGTTACAGAGGCCCCATCTCAGCTTTCACAAGTTCTAGTTGTTCGCCCACTACGGCATACTCATGCCGCTGCTATTGAGGCTACCAGCCGTCTACGAGCTCAGCTACGCCGGGGTTCCCGTTGCGCCGCTCCTACGCGGAACCGCGCTGTCGAGGCAGATCGAGGAGCGCTGTCGCCAGCTGCCGGAGCGGAAGAGGGAAATGGACCGATACGCACGCACTAGCGCATACTGGCCAAGGTGCTTCAAGAAGGAGAAGGAGGCGTTGCTTTGGCTTTGCATAGCTCATCGTCCGGAGATCCACCTGGATCTACACAACCAAAATAGGAGGCAACGCTTCTGGGAAGTGCCTCGGCGTACGCCCTCCACCATTATCGATGTTACGCGCCATGCATCACTCGTGAAGTGGAACACTGCCGGGATTTTCCTCAACGATTCAGACTCGGAAGAGGCGGATGGCGACGCGGAGGACGTCATGCATGACGAAGACAATGGGAGCGGCATAGTATATTACAGTCACTTGAGCCTAAATTTAATCTATTTACGGTAGCTTTAATGACCTCTTCGGATAGAATGGCCAAGTTGTAAGAGCGTGTATAGCGTTGTTTGAGTCTAGCAAAAATCTTAGGCATGAGTCTTACAAAGGAAAATATGCTACAACGTTTAGACACACTGATTGGCCCCATTGTTAGAATAAAATACCTGGCTCTTTTCTTATTCTTTTCTTCTCGTCAAAGATCTTTTCTTGTACAACGTCGGTTGAGTCTAAAGAAAAGCTTAGACACAAGTCTAGCAAAACCAAGTATGCTCCAGTGTTTAGATACACCGGTAGCCCCCTCTACGGGAATTAAAAACCTATTTATGAAGACTCTTTTTCCTTTTCTTGCCAAAGCTTTTTTCCTCTTATAGAGCTTCAATGCCCCTAACATTGCCGATGCGACGTCGCTAACAAAGACGAGGCGAGGAAGATGGGATGATACGCTGTCTTTGCTCCCAGCACTTGATGGCACAGTCATAATTTTTGTGTGCGGCAGAGGAGAAGGAGACACGTGTATCCGCAAAAAATCTGCTCCCCGCTTTCTAGTCCAGTCGGCGTCCTCGATAAAGTTACACACTGTAGAAGACCGACGAGGCAACACGCAAACACCCCTCGATCAAAGAGCCTCCCATCTTCTCCATCTAGTGCGCACTTCATTCTCGCCCGCAGAATCGGTTCTTGCAGGCCATCATCACTCTCCTCCAAGAAACCCCAACAATAATGAATCCGCCCTCGCCCCCAGTTCATCCGGACTCAATAGTGGATTCGATGCATAAGATTCGGTACGGTGGCTAGAGCAAGTTCGGGGACGTCGCCTTCGGAGAAATCGCTATGCATATGGACACTACCAGCATCGTTAGGCTGGCTGCATGCTCCAAGGAGTTGCGCCGCCAAGTCGCTGGCATAAAAGGTAGCAGATGCCCCAACGATGGCTGTGGGACATTGTTCGCCTTCCACGAATTCCTCAACCACAAGATGGCATGCCCGCACGGCCGTGTTATGGCCCTGAGCCTGTCTGCGAGTTCGCCGCCCTGCCCACAGCGCTCCGCGCCCACCTTGAAAAATCCCACTCGATGGAAGTGGACAATTTCCACTATGGTGTGGAACACAGGTACATCTCTCAGCCTTTGCTGGCACCTGGGTCATGGAGAGTAGAGACCGTCGGATCTGGGGACTATGGTACAGTGTTCGCCGTGCGATTTGAAATTCTCCACTCTGGCCTCGCCATATCCGCCGAGTGAGTCAGTTCGGCGGCATGCAAGTTTCTGCGATACATGGTGGAGTTGCACTTATATAAACCATCAATGATGGGAGGAGACCAGGAGGAGTTCGCCGAATATAGCCTGTTTTTCGAGCCGAAGAGCAGCACCTCGCCGACTGCCGCCAAGATGACTAAAGATTTATGGAATTTTCTGATTAAAAAATATGATAGGTTCATCCTGGATTGCTCATTCTGCATCCACAATGTGGTAGGTGACAGATATGACCGTCTTGATTCCGATAATCTGCTGTTCAAATTTGGGATTAGGTATTGATGTTGATTCTAGTGGACCAAGGTTTTAAGAGATGAAACAAGAACTGGTTATGTCTGTACTGCTATTGTGTTTCAGTGGATGTATTGCTGAATCGCTCACTTTGAAATCCATCATAGACACGTTTCTTCTAATGAGAGGATGACATGTGGGTCCAGATGCGTGATTAAACGGCAGCGCAATAAAGTTCGGAACATGGGTAGAGGGAGCGAAGAAAAAAATTCCATCATGCTGGTCTTGTGCCATCGATCCTTCCAGGCCAACACTGTAGGCGATGAGGCAAATCCATGGCACAGCCATAATTTTGGTTGTTGAACTATTACAAAGCCATGACTATTGTTTATAGGTAATCAGTTTAAAAATTAAGGTACAATCTAACGACCTCGAATCAGGTCGACACCACACATCTCATACCCGTTACAAGTACCAGATATAAATAAATTTCAATGAAAATTCAAGAAACGATGTTAATGTGCCACCTTCTCTCCGCTCCTCTTATTACTGTTCAATCCCGCGCTGCACTAAACAAAAATTGATGAGGATAGAAACAAAAATGATCAAAATACCAAGTAAAACTAGTTTCCATCTTACCTTTCGTTCGGAGAATTTTACATACACGAAATTGACAGGGATTTATTGTTTCTCCTGCAGTTAGACGAAAGATCTTCAAGAACATCATCAATGACCCCAGCAACTTCTTCATATTCAAACTCAACTCTATTATTATCGTTTCCCTTCCGCTCTTGCTTACCTTTTTTTATTTTCGTCCCCTATCCTCGTCGGCAGTCCACGTCCTCATCCAATTGCTTCTTACCAACGTTTCCCTCCACATGTGCATCACCGTTTTCCTTCACATGCATCATTTCTTCCACGTCATCTCGCAGCGCTTCCTCCAGTTCTGCCTGAGAAGCCTCATCTTGTTCCTCCGTGATATGAACAGGGACAAGGTTAGCATCTCCAAAATCACGTGGAACTAGGTTTTTGCATAGCCTCTTGATATGGCCCAACCCTCCACACTGTTTGCACTTCCGCTTCCTTGCTCATAGTCTCGAACCTTTTACGGTGAAGGCTTTGGTCCTTTCCTTTCTAGGCCTCCCAGGTGGCCTCCTAAGAAATAGTGGTTCGAGTTTGAACCCTGGATGGACTATCTCCCAATCATTTTCATCAACAATAGGTGGTATGTTTTCTGCATAAGTTGCAGCAAACTTGTCCACGAAGAAATATTTATGAACATAGTTCTTTATTTTAGCACCTCTACCTCTTAGCTTTAAGATGAAGTGCAGTGCATGGTGGCATGACCGACTAGTAACCTGCCACTTCCTGCACGAACAAGTCTTGTTACCAATGTCTATACTAAACCTCCGTTCTGTTATGTGCTTGTCTTGTGCATAAACCTTAGCAAATGTATTGGAACTTCTGACCATCCTCATCTTTGTCGTTCTCATTGCCCTGGTTCTTGCATTTAGTAATAAAACCTCCTTTGGAATTATTTTATGGCCTACAAATTTTCTCGCACAAATTCTCTGCCTAAAATTTATCTTCACCGTTATACACTATCTTATTGCATCTAACAAAATAACAAATGCAAGTGACTTCATGCTCCTAATCTTAGCATTGAACCTTTCTGTCAGATTATTGCAAACAAAATCCACTTTGCTTAACTCACCAAACTTGCTTCTGGACCATAACTTGTTATGATGTTCTTCGAGGTATTTCAGCTTCGGCACGGTATACACGTTATGCATGTAAGTAGCATGCGTTCTTGGGGTGTACATGTATGCTGATCGCCAGAAGTTGTCTTCAAAGGTCTTTCCTTTGAAGTTCTTCGTGAAGCTAGTAGTGAGGTGCCGCATGCATTCCCTATGCTCAAACCCAGGAAACACAACATCAACAGCATTCTGAAGCCCCTTGCATGCACCCGTGTGTATCACCAAGACTTCAGGGTCACCAATTACTGCATGCAGTCTCTGCATGAACCATGTACAACTTTCAGTCGATTCACCCTCAAGAACATCATAGGCTATAGGAAAAATCCAATTATGTGCGTCCACAGCACAAGAGGTAGCAAGCTGTCCCCCTATTAAAGAAGTTGCATATGTTGCCAAGTATGGCCTACAACCGTCTAGGAACCCCTTCCAGCATGCCTTTAGGCACACAAAACATCCCCTGAAGCATTTCTTATCTGCCTGCTTATACTTGAGCCCCCTTGAGACCTTTTCTCTTCCTTTCACAACCTCATAATCAATGTCAACAACACTACCAGGTGATGTCTTCTCTACCTCAGCTTTGAAACTATACAACATGTGAAAACTGTCAGTCCACTTGCCCTGAGTGAAGTCTAGAGCCATCTCCTTCCCATCAAAGACTCTATGGTAAGGAATCAGAACGTTAAACTTTTAGCTAAGCTTAGTTCTGAGTTCAGCAGGTCCAATGTTATGATCCTGCCTCACCAAGTCAAGTAACTTAGCAGCAATCCACTTTGTTGTTGCCGGTCTGACTTTATCACTTTAAGAAGTATTAGGGAAGTTGTGTTTCTTCGTGTTTACCTTGATCTGCATTCAATGGGAATAAAAATAAATCAGAGGACTCATCAGTAGAAAAAATATGAGAAAGACCAAACCTAAATGTATCTATTGCAACCTAAAATGGGTGTCCACCCCGCATTGGATATGCATGCAATATATCTCCATTTACACACCTTACTTTCCCTACAATGCACCCTAAATCTCTTGTGGTCGCTCTTTTCAATGATAAATTCGAACCCAACTCTTATTGCATAGGTAGCAATGACATATTTGAATTCCTCCACCGTATGAAAGACAGTCCCATCATCAGTTGTAGAGTTGTCCCTATCAAAGTGTATCACTGGCCTGTCCTCGTCTTCGTCATTGTATCTGCATCCCATTTCATCTGGTCAGAAGCCACATCTGGATATGCTTTCTCATCATCGTCATCATCATCATCATCATCATCATCATCATCATCATCATCTTATTCTTCTTCTTCTTCATCATCATCTTCAAGCACAAAATCACACTGACCGCCACACATTTCTATGTCTTCATGCTCAAAAACAGGCTGGTCGGTCGCGCTCGATATCGAAAATAGAGACTGCTCTGTTCGCGTTCCACACTGGCATGTATCATTCAGGACAGTCTCTTCTCTAGTATCTTTGTTAACGATGTGCACAAACATCAGCATAGTCCTCGTGCCGAGGTGTTTACCCCACATCATGGCCAGAGCCTCCTCAGTTCCAACGTGGCAGAAATTCTGCTAATTTGTGTCGTAGTGCCTTATTACGAATCATCATGCTAGCCAATGGGAAACTTGCCAAATTTCATGTGCAAGTCACTTAGAGTTATATCCTCCGCGTCTACTGTAAGCCGACAATCAAATCCACTAGTAACTGCGATTCTACCGTCGGACAAGATTTCAGTCCGACACCCATGCCGAATCATCAAAAGAAATCTGTATGAAGCATACGTCCTACCAACACATATCCTCTCCATCAACACAGGACTAGAAACACTAACTGGGAGATGCAGAGATGGAATTACAGTTCTTACCCTTTAGGCAGGATGTACGGCACGTTCAATGGGCTCTAGAGCACAAAAACTTTGCATCCCGCATCCTCTTCCCCTCTTTAGTGCTCCTCCATGTTCTCCAGCCTTGAAGGGTCCATCTCCTCGCTCTCCGTCCGAGAAGGACCCATCTCCGGCCATGCAGGATCCATTTCCGTGTGGGATCCAGATCAAAGCCACCGTCGTTATGCGAGAACCTAGAGCCCACCAAACAATTTTCATTCCCAGACGTGCCTGGGCAACGACAGAGGCAAGGAGACAGGGAAAGGGGGCAAGGTAGGGTGGGTAGGGTGGCTAGGGGATGACGGGAGGACGATAGTCCAGGGGGAGGACGAGAGTGTTGCCAGATGGGACGGAGTGGCGGCGTGCAAGACCAGAGCGGTGGAGTGGATCAGAGCTGCGAGCGAGCGACAAAATATGGAAAATCACAGAATAATGGGGAGCACTAATCCTTGAACCTGGGATGCATGCCGTTGACGGTTGAGGTTGTGGGGCCCACCAGTCAGTAAAATGCCACTTCCTGTTCCCCTGTTTCTGATGGTGTTGCTCCAATTCTACGATCGTAGTGGCACATGCAAAATTTCTGGACACAACTAAGGACACACCCGTAAATATACTTAAACTAGAACCCTGACCTGGTACATTGCCCAATCCGGTTGCTAGCCACGACCTGTATTTTTAATATCTTAAAACTCTTATGCTGAGAAGGGAAAAAAAGATTCAACAGTTATTCGAACTAGTTTCAAATAAATAAGATACACTCTTAGGAATCTTAGCTATGCCCCGCCTAAGAAGAAGCCACAGCCGCCATGGCCGCCGCCACCGAAGCTTGGCTATTTGGCCCCTCTGAGGCAGGCCATGTGGATGTACTACAAGGCCGGTCTTCCATTGCCATCCGAGATGGTTGATTTCGCAGAATGTGCTGCATCTATGGCGACGGTGGTGGCAATGGTGAAGGCTGTCGCGGCGTCGAGAAGGGCCAACCGAGCGTCGATGAGAATGCGCGTGGCGGCATTTTCATGTGCTCTGCACATGAGAAATAAGGTATGTTCCAAAGCGTTCCTAGGAGCTTGCTTTCGAGGAAGCAAACCCCCGAACATGGCGGCGTCAAGGTCAACAAACTCTCGTCTCCATGCCTCGGCACGGGCGACCTTACCGTGGGGCAATCTGGGCGCACGCCGTCAGCGGCAAAGACGATCCATCTTACGTACCATCGGCGGCCACACCGCGGCGGTGTGCATCCATATACACTCAACTTGTTGGAGTGTTTGACAACAGGAGCCGACAACGGGCACTATCTCAGCGCCGGAATTCAGGTTCAGATTCACAGGGACCTACGATCCCTACTACGAGAAGCCGGAGTTCACCTTCATAGAAATCATTGCGGCGGCGTGGCTATTCCTACTGAACCGGGACTGGTTCAAGCATGTCAACTAGTGCATGAAGATTGCAGATCTCTTAATGTTTGGCGGGAAGGAAAAAGATCAGTTGTGGTTGAACAATCCCAGAACTTACATCCTCTCTAGGCAATTGGCTAGCCAACTTTTATGGTGGAGATCTGCAGTTTCTTCGGTGTAGAGTAGTTAAGTTTAGAGACTAACTCTGTAAAATGCCTTTTGTAGAGGCAATATGCCCCTTTTGCGCAGCTATCCCATACTTATCCGAGGCAGACAAGATTCAGACAACATTTTATGAACTAATCTTGGGTGGTTTATTCGTGCAAGTTCCATACAGAATCACACACCATCTCGAAAAAATATATGTAAAAATTGTTCGAGGCATACAAATCAGCAGCATTTCGTGCCTTTCAGATCGCTCACCAGCAGCATTTGCCCGGCAATGCTGACATTGTTCATTGCTAGCCCACCCTCTTTTCAGGAGGATAACCTTGGTTATTCACACAAATTCATTAGACACACATACTACAAATTCATTAGCCACACGTACTACGAAATCATTAGCCACACAAACTACAAATCATTAGGCACACATACTACGAATTCAGTAGCCAAACATTACAAATTCAGTATCCACACATACTACATCAATTCAAACTATTACATAAGGTGTACTACGTGATCGACTCTCAAGTCAGCAATCTTTCAGATTCACTAAACCTTTGTCTTCACTCGAGGGAAATCAGAACCACCAGCCTGTCCACGCCCGGTCCCCCCACCGAAACCGTGTGCTCCGTCGTAGAACGGTGGTGGTCCTATGCCATCGATCCTTCTAGGCCAACACTACATGCAACGAGGAGGCTTTCTAGCCACCTCGCCGGTGTGATGAATTCCATGTACCCGATCCAGAACCTCCTGCAGGTGGATGATCACCGGGTGCTTCCAGCAAAGCTGTCCTCTTGTCCTGCTCGGAATCTCCAGGTTGTACATCTTAGGAACAGTGTTTGGATCTTTCAGCCACTCCTTTACCTCGATGATCCATCTGTCGCTCGGTGGAAAAATCTCCACCAATTCGCCGCCAAGGCTACTGACGACCTGCTTGAGGGCCTCCGGTTCCCAAGAATGCAAAGGGAGGCCATCAAAGCCGAGTTTAGAGAAGAAACAAAGTTGCCCCAAGCAATCGCCCCACCAACAGGCGCGATGCCAACACAGGAAGCTCATTTTCTTCCCACAGCACTCGAAAGAACGGGAAGAATGCAGAACACGCTCGCTGTCTGACCTGTGGGCGAACAGGACGAAGAAATCGAATGGCGGCACGCATACCTCAATATTGACCACTTATCGTCTGATCCCAAAACGAGACCTGAAAGTCGACAACAAGTCTGCCGGTGACATGATGGGATGTGTGCCCAGCACAGTGTCCATGAGAGCGTTGTCGTTGAACTCCTCTGCCAGGGCTACCATGCCTGGGGTGCGCTCCAGCATGCAACCGCCCGAGGCCGGTCGCCGGTCCGGATTGCCCGGCCGGATGGGCTCCGCCGTGCGAGAAGGTCTAGGCAGCGGCGAGAGGATAGGCTGGGGACACGGATCTCCGACATGCCGACTAGGAAAAACGAGGCGAGGGCGACGGCGGCGAGCTTCGATTAAGGGCGTGGGAGGTTGACCGGCCATGGCGGGGATGCAAGGAGAGCAACGGCGAGCTCTGATCTGGAGACTAGTAGCCGGAGCTAAGCAAGGTAATGGAGGGGGAATAATAGGGGAGAAGAGCAGAGCAGAGAAGAAGATCTAGTCCTGGCAGGGGTAAACCAGTCCATGACCGCAAAGGATAACGGGAAATACTGACGGGTCAACGCAAGAAGAGTTGACCTAACGGCGGGATTTGAGTTCAATTGTTTTTTGACTGGTTCAAATGATCGTTTGGCCGTTAGATTCGTATTTACCCCCATTTGGCCCCTTTTGACAATTGGCGAAGCTACTATATCCCTTCCGCGAGATTACACGCAACTTGGACCCCGTGTTGCCTTGGCGTCTGAACTTTTGGGCCGCATGTTAAAATTCTCCGTGATGTCATCGTTAATCCCAAGTAAATTCCTCACATAGAGCCATACTACCCTTTCTGTCACTAGGGTTCCTATCCTACAGATCAGTCATTACTCACACTCCCTTTACCTGGATCAATCCTCGGGGTGTTGGGTACCTGACAAGTCCTTAGATTGGGTCAAGAGAGGGTACTATAATCATCATGTCATACAAACTAATACATGATCCTATCTATGATAAATAACATGAACAAAAGCTACATGGCTAGGCCGAAGCCTTAAGCCCAAGGAGAATTACTCACAGATAGAGATGAAATCGACATTTATAAACATTGTAATAGAGATTATAAGTTTGATAGAAAATAGTCTTACAATGTCGCTAATTGGAGATAAGATCTACTCTTACAAGTGGTGGAAGATGGCTATGGTGGTGGAGATGGGTTTAGAGGTTTAGATCTAGATCTATTCCTCCGATGTGGCGGCTTCTGGTGGCAGGGAGAGTTGAGGTCGAAAAGAAGCAGCGGTTTTCGTCGCCCGAAGCCTCTTTTTATAGGGGTCCATTCGAGAAAGTTGTTCTGTTTGACCTATTGAAGTCGGTGCAAACTATATGGCGAGAACTATACTGTGACGGCCCGTATAGTTGGTAGTTAAAGCTTTTGTGTCCACTTCACGACTCCTGGTTTCTTTGACGTGTTGGAAATATCATATCTTTGGCATTTATGTAGTGATTCCCATCATCATACGTCATTATCTGCGCAGGCAAAAATAGTAAGAAAGGATTGCATACCCCTTTTATCATTACGCATATGTGGCAGGTTTTAGAGAGACATTTCATCAAATATATGAATAATATCTAGTTTAAATGCGGACGTGGATGGCTATATTTCACAGCCATCAGTTAACGATCTGCCAACATTACCTAGACGGAGTATTCAAACAGAAGAAGAAACACGACGCAAGATCTCAGAGTTCTCCGGGGGCTACTGTTGGGGATATGCTAAATAGGTATCAACATAGCATGTCTCTAATCCAGATAACCCAGGTGGCCCATAGTTGGTAGCAAGGCCCATGGCCTGCTGGGCGACCCAGTTAGATGGATCCAGAAGGGAGGCCCATGCCAGATAAAGGAAGGCTACGATGGAGTCACCGATATACTTGGATCCTTGGAGTGCAAGACACGAAGACTAGTTAGTATTAGTGTAGAACTCTGTAACCTGTCCGGCTAGGACTTTTCCCTGTAACCCTAGGTTGTGATGTCTTTATAATACAGACCTCCGAGAGCCTTTAGGGCACAACCTACATCGTTCAACAGAACACCTCTCATAGCGAACCAATCCCTGTAACTCAGCGTATTGCCCTTATAGTGATTTATAGCAGGAGTAGGGTTCCGCCACCGCCATGGGATCTGAACCTAGGTAAGCTGTGTTACCTCGTATCCACCAACTTAACGCCTTCCCCCACATCTCTAAACGCGCACTGTGAGGACCCCTCCATGGCGTACTCGTCGGGAATACCACGACAAGACCTGAGCAGGGCGACCTCCAAGATGCCAGTGGCGGCGGACGACACTAAGGTAGCCTCGCTCCCATAGCCTCACACTTGCTATGGTCCGCACCTCATCAAGCTACTGGCCAATTACGCGATTGAGCAGAAGAGGGTGGCCACGGCGCAAGCCACGGAGCCTGGGACTACTTCGGATGCGGCAAATCCCCAGGGCCCTTCTACTGCTTAGTTTTTGACATAGTTTTTTTTGTTGTAGTGGCATGCAATGCCTTTGTACTGGATGTGATTGAACTATTATTCATAGCGTTGGTTGTAAATATATGCTTGATTTTGCTTGACCAATTTGTATGGTCCTTATTTTTGGCTGCTTTGCACCTCATAGCTTCCTTCGAGTGTTGATCTGGTGATCCCTGCTGTTCCATTGGATATCTCCCGACCAAGTGCAAGTGAGACGTCACAGCTTCCACTGCTAGGTGACCGCATCCGAAGTTTAGAGAAAGATATCCTCAATATACGCGGCCACACGGATGTGTGGAAGTCAAAGACCGAGCATGCTGTCTTAAGGGAGAGGTATCTCCTTGACGAGTTTTAGCAAATCGGTGATCAACTTCAATGTGAGTTGTAGCCGAATGCTTTATATGATATCGTAATTGTGTTTTCTCTTTTTGGCTTCTGAGCTACTGCTCTTTGTAGTTGTCAATCTTCTTCCGCAGGAAGAGAAGGAGTGTGTGTCTATTCGACTCTACTGCCTTACCCAACCGGAGATGGAGGGTTCTTCTGGATGGACCGCGACCGAGCAGTCATGGTGGAAACGGTGCATGACCGTGTTCACCAGGTTCTTCAAGTCTTGAAGAGTGCGAGGTTATCATTCGCGTCCATCTGGGGCGCCATGTTCCCCTTGGATGCAGCTCCCTCCAACTTCCTAGGTTTGCTGGGGAAGTTTCAAAGTGTGAATGCCGTGAAGGAACTAGTGCAGTAGCAACTTGTTGCAGCTTCCAAGGCAGCGTTGGCCCTTGTTAAGCTGCACCATAGTGATGTAGGTCTGGTGGAGATAGCGGCAGGGCCACCTATTCCTCCGAATGGCATGGCGTGGGACATGCTCCCGCACTACCAGCATGCCTAGGATATTGGTCGGCTCTTTGATGAGCGAATCAACGTGTAGCTCCAACATAGATAGTAGTCGTTTTTCGTGCGTGTACCATGTATGTAAACTTTGTATAGTTTTGATTGGGCTGCTTGCTGCCCTTGTAAAATTTATATAATGTATTGTATGTGATGGTGTTTATTGTATAGGTGCATGTCCCTTTTTGTTAGCCCGACGCTCTATCAATCTCTTCTCCTTGCCAGCCTATAAGTTAGGCTGCTACTAGGCTGGAGTTTTCAAGGGTTCGATGACATGGTCAGCTACTCAGGTGAATGAAGTAGAAAAGGAGTTGGTGGACTCATTGGGTGAGGTGCAGCCCCCAAGTGTGTTTCATTAACGTAAATTTGCATGAGAAAAAACAAGTTGTACAAGGAACTTAGCTTTTATTCATCACATAGAGGAGAGTACAAGGTATGGCTGAGTAGTCTAGCTGAATAGCCTTATTGTAAGTAAAAATAACTAAGGTTAGAAGCGTCGCAATTGTGCGACGTTCCAGGGTTGGAGTATGCTACTCCGGACTCGTCGTCCCTGAGGCGGTAGGTCCTACCTGGAATTTCTTCAGTGACCATGTAGGGTCCTTCCCATGGTGAATCGAGCTTCAGGTGCCCCTTTTTCTTGAGTCACAGGATGAGGTCTCCTTCAACGAAGGACCGTGGCCGCAGCCCTCGGTTGTGGTGGTACGCTATTGAGAGGGCTGTGGGATGTCACGTGCCTCGTTCAGCAAATCGACGGAGTCTTCGAGTGTGGCCGTTGATTCGATTTCGTTGTAACCTATGACTCGTGGGCCTTGTAGCGTACCTCGGCAGATAGCATAGCTTTGGGTATGCCCCATGGGTGCCCAATATTGGCTATTCGGTTTGGTCCAGCAGAAGCCCATATGACAGTGTATCCCTGATGATGAAGCCCAAGAGGAACTCGATTGGCCCAGGCCCATAAAGGACACGACTCCTTGGAGAACAATTCTAGTTCAAGATAGAAAGTTAGAAGGAAAAACCCTAAACTGTAACCGACTCGGCCTATCCCCAAGACCTGGCCTACCTATATAAAGTCCATGAGGGCACGGCGAGGAGGAGGTACCATAACCCTAGCATACATACCGCCAGATATCATCTTCGCACTCCTGTAACCTTCGGCTTCGCCATTAATCAAGAGCAGACAAGCAGGAGTAGGGTTTTCCCTTCGAGGGACTGAACCTGGGTAAACATCGTGTCCCATGTTGCTTGTCTATTAGCTTTTCTGTGATCTCCAGCGTCCCCTCCTTCTCCAAAACACAAGCCCATAACAATGGGCATTGACGAGTCGAACCCTCGTCAGGTTGATAGTTGCATTTTGCAGCATCACTTTTAGGGCTTATATGTTCTGTTTAGATTCATATTTATCACGATTTACCATAATTTAAGCATGTTTAGTTGATTTATCGAACTTTCCTACAAAGTCCCTTTCATTGGTATTTAATTTCTAGGAGGCAGAAAACCTTATTTTTCATGTTTTTTCTATTTCGCGACCTTCTGGACGTCAATAAATTGAAGGAAAAATACTTGATGAGTTTTTCACCTGGAGAAGGACTATGGGCCAAACAATGAAGCGAGGGGAGCCACGAGGCCTAAAACAGAACATGTGGCGCGCCCCTACTAGGCGTGCCACCCAGGCTTGCCTGGCCCACGATCATCGCCTTGGCTCCTCCTTTTTACATACGCCTCCGTATCGCCAGAAAACCTATGCCATATTTTTCCCACGATTTACAAAGGCGGTGGCGAAGGAGAAAGTCCTCTCCTACTTCGGGAGAGGGCAGATCCTTCTGCACCGGAGCCTCCGGTGATGGGGAAATCGATGCCATTATCATCACCACTCCTAGGCATAGGGGGAGGCTATCCATCAACATCTGCACCAGCACCATCATCACCATCACCATCATCACCATCTCTAAGATACATTTTGTTCCCCTGATAGTTTGTGATTGATTGAACCCCGGATATTGTTTTATGGGTGTATGTGATTGGCATCTTGTCTTTATTTTGTGGAGAGATTATATTTTCATATTGTGTTGTATTAAATATGCTACTGATCCATATCATGTTTTCCACTTGTGAGTAGATCCCCATGTTCCTGAGGGCATAGGATGAAGTGGCTATGATTTCCATATAATATGCAATGAGTATGTGTTCTAGTTTTTATCTTTTTTATTGTTCTATGATGGTTTTATGTGAACTTCGACTGCATATTACTTCACCTATATGGGACCATAGGAGAATACTTTGATGCAATGATAGGGGTTGGAAGGGATGGAGTTAACAGAAACCGTTTTCCAATACTTTGAGTTGCATGGAGGGATTATATGTCGAGGACCAATGAACTTATTGCTACGATGGTGCATTTATGTATTAATAATTCTTAGATGTTCATGTGAATGGCTCTAGGACCCATCATAAGTGGTGTATTTTTCTCATATTTATGGATGCACCTAATTTAGGCTCCGCCGTAATGGAATGAAACTTAACAATATATTAACCATATTGTGTAGAAATCTTTATGCTAAGTAAATCAAGCCGCCCTAGGGAACACTTGTCACATATAAGTTAACACCCACTTGATCTTGTCCTCTTACTGCATATAGGATTGGGCTTTCTCTCATTGAGAGCATTTACTTATTGTTATATACTTTTAGCACTTTTTATTCTTGCAACAAATCCAAAAACACCAAATCTACTGCATGACTATTATTTTCTTTGTCAAACTTGCTAACCAATACCCTTAGTTCCTCGTGGGTTCGACAACCTTTCTTTATTGAGAAGTACTATAATTTATCTCCTACACTTGGGAGACATCAGTGGTCTGCTGCGGCTGCAATGAATTTAAAGATCAAGATTTTGTTAATATATGCCTTTCTTCTCTCTCTTACACACTCCAAGTACTAGGGGACAAAGAGAGGAGTATTCTACAGTAGATGGGCTACATTGCACGACCAAAGGTGCTCTAGTGGTGGCCGGTTTGATCAATAATGGACATTGATGGTTTTAAGGAAGATTGAACCATAATTATATATGTGTTTCATATTAATTAATGGAATTAATAATAAAACCTATTATTTTATTTTATTTTTTAAAAGGCATCCCATGCCTATGGGACTGACCCAGAGGGAGGCCCAAGAGGGCAAGGCGCCAACAGAGGAGGGGCTAGCTAGCCTAGCCCAAGTGGGCTCCGCACCTAGGGCCTACCTAGGACTGGCGGCGCCCTATGGTCGTTGGCAGGTATGGGCATTAGTCCCACACCGCTTGCCCCATGGGGTTGGACCTCCCTTTCTACTATAAATAAAGGGGAACCCCCTCCTCTTTGAGGCATCCCATTCTCTCCTCTATCTCTCTCATTTTCCTTAGAATTTTCTCTATAAGATTAGAGAGGACTTTGAGGGACTTGGTTTCTCCATCTCTGCACTACCACCGTGCATTGTTTGGTCTGCCTTCCTTCTTCTTTTGCTGCTTCGCTGGACCGGAGCCCGGGAGACATCGCCTACACCGTACGTGTGTAAAACTTCGGAGGCGCCACACTTGGGGCGCTATGAGCTGTTCGTCTTCATCAGCATACACCTACCTACATAAGGTGTACCTCGGTATTCAAGGGTATGAATACCGTTTCCCTCTCCGTTACTTATGTCTACATAGAATAGATCTTGGTTATTGTGTTCGCGTAGTTAGATTTTTTTGTTTTCTGCTGTGGAACCCAACAGTGGTGACTCGAACCCACATAGAAGAAGAAACAAAATTTTGGTAGGTTGGTACGGTGCGTGTCGGATTGGGGAACTACTTCCCAAATTGTCTTGTTGTAGACTTATCCCTACCATGGCACAAAATGCGTGTAGTGGTAAGAGCGGATTGTCCATGTCACATGGGTAAAGTGTACAAACTCATGTAGGGTGTTTAATCTAAGTACTTAGTTGTTTCCCTGGTTATGAGAAAATTGAGTTGCTAGATATCGAGGTTATGACATGTTTCTCGCTCATCCCAATTTCAAAATTTCTTTAATACTGATGGGCTAACTTAATTGGGATCTTTTCAAAGAAAAATAATAATTTTTTAATTGAAAGTAGGACAATTTTTTTACAAATTAGCAAAAGCTCCACCTAGCCAAATAAGCATGTTGTTGCTAACAAATTTCTTGCAAATTAGCAAAAGATCCATCTATCCAAATAAGCATGTAGTTGCTAGGTACTATGTCTCCTTACTTAGCCCTACTTGCCATACATTCAAAGTATTGACCATTTGTGGATGTTGTAGGTTATTCCAATTCCGACTATTCGATTAGGTCACACTACTCCTCTTGACATTTGTTCGCATGTGGCACAATTGAAGATGGAGCCTATTATCTATTTGGGATTTCTATTTTTGTGCCCCTGGTTCATTAGTTTTACTCACTTTTCCCCATTCGCTTAACTTTCCTCACTTTTCCCCATCCTCTATTCTAAAACCCCCGTAGACGCTCTTATGGAGGGATGCGTTGGGACGGATCCTGCCGTGGACGTTACATGCTGATGGATGGGGCCAGGATACAGGTCAGACCAGCCATCCATCTCTTGCTGACTTGTGGGGCACTTTATTTGCTGATTGTGTGGCAAGTGCAACCAATGACAAATGGGACCATTCTGTGGGGCCGCCGTAGCCAATGACCGATGGGGCCGTGATGTGGGGTCGGAGAAGCTACTCCTCCAAATATTGACATGTGGGGTCATGTATGACACGTGAGTTCGGCTCTCTCTCTCATACGCTCCCATCCCCGAACCCCGAGCAGCTCTCATCCTACCGTCGGACAGAGCAGTCATCAACGACGCATCATCGCATCACCGGCTATGTAACATCCTAAAAATCATAATTTGAAAAGTTTGCATATCATTCATGCATTCATAAGCATTTGGTAATTTTCAAACAAGATTTCAAAATCAGAAACCATTTATGTGCCTATTATTTTATGCAAGAAAGGAAATGGTTTTATTTCTACTTCCAAAGTATGAGAATGACTTGATTTAGTCAGAAATGTTTAAAGGTTTATGCAAATATTGCACAAAGATTTTCCAAACAAAAGTCAAAACTAAAACCATTCATATGCCTATTATATATATTTAATTAAGGCATGGTTTTATTTTATCTTATTAATGGTTCAAAGTACCTTGGAGTAAGAAGTAATGTTTTATACACAATTAAGTGCTTGTTTTACGCTACAAAAATACAGAGGAGATTTGAATTTAAAACCATTTGATTTGGGTTTGAATTTAATTCCTAAAAATCAAAATAGAAAAATAAAAAGAGTGAGGAAAAAGAAAAGGGCCGGCGCCACCTATTCAGCCCAGCAGCAGAAGCAACCCACTAAGGCCACCCGGCCATTTCCCCTTTCCCCCTCTTTCTCACCCGTGCTCTCTGTACCCACTCGCTGACAGACGCGGCCCACTGCCACCTCAGCTCGTCGTCCCCAAATTCCCGCACGACGACCCGCTCCGCCGTTTCTTCCTTGCAGTGACGCCGCAATTGATTACAATTAAATTCCATTGATTCCTCCCGTAATTGTCGCCCCTGCTCTGGCTAAATAATCACCATCACACCGCGAGCATTTCCCCTCACCAAGCCCCCTCTTAGTGTCCCCAAGCTGCTCGCAATCAAGCTCACACCGCCGCTGCCCGATGCGCTCCGCCGAGCTATTTCGGTGAGTCTAGCACGCCCCTCCTCCTCTCATTCACATGAGCATGCTTGCCAGACTCTTGCGCTCCTTCTCATGCCTTTAGTTTGTCTGCTCGTGACCCAGGTCATCGTCTTTGTCGAGCTCCGCAAACGGCAGAGGCGGTGCTCAACTCCGGTGAGGAATCACGGTAAAATCAGGCCGCCCCTTCATCCATAAATCATACCCCTAAGTCCGCCAAGTCTCTGCGCATCTCCTAATGCCACTGGTTCGTATTATATCACAGCAGAACGTCGCCTTCGTCTCCGGCAGTCGACACCCGACGCAAGAACGAAGTCCGACGAAGCTTTCCGGCCGTGCCAGTGCGCCCCTGTCCAGGAAAAGTCCACGTTGAGCTTCACCATCGTCACGCGAGCTCGGTAAGCACTTGCACGTATCCCCAAACCCACTAGCCTCGCCGTAATGTCATTGCCAGTAGCGCCGCTGTCGCCTCGCGTGCCGCCATATCTTGGTCAGAGCAAGCTGAGCCGTCAGATCCAGATCCAGTGGCCACGATAGAACACTTAGGCAAAACGTTTTCTTTAGATCTGAGCCGTGCAATTTAATTTTAATCATGTGGTCCAGAGAGCATAATCCGTGCGAACCGGTACCAGCCAATAGAAACACTCCACGTGGTCTGTTCTGTCTGTTTGTAATTCTAGAAATGATTTTTGAGCATTTAAATTTGTAAAATCTATAACTTTTGTTCTATTTATCCAAAATGTGCAAATAATATATCAATGGAATTAAAAAATTAAATCCTACACTTCTGTAGGATTGGTTTTGTATTTTGTTTCTGTTAAAATGTAATTTTATGCAGAGACATTTGTAGGCTTATTTTGTGTATAAATTTTTTTTGGAAAATGTTTTTAAAGACAAATTAAATTTATTTAGTCTCTAAATGTTTATTTTAGTGTTCAGTACTGTTTACTTGTCTTTTTTAGTTTAAGAAAAATCATCACATAGCATTTTCATGCATTCATATATTTTTGCTTGATTTATTTGAACGTCAATTGGTGCTATCATTTTATGTGTAGATTTTGGTTCTAGTGGTGATTGTGATTGTGGGGATTGTTGCTACTCCCCCAAATACCAAGGCAAGTGGTTCTTCATGCCTTTGTCCCAATATTTTTACTATGCACTAGTGATATTTTGTATAGGGCTTGCATGGTATTTTTGCTAAGTATCTATATGCTATGGGAAATCCTAGTAGTTGTAGAATTGGTAGAAATGTTCTCTAAGTTAAGATACTTGTTATATTATCATGCTTATCCTCGCTAGTATCAAACAAGGGTGGTATATACATATACATGCTATGGAAAATTTTACTAAGTCTTGTGACTTATGTTTTTGCTTAATAAAACAACTAAGTGAATGAAACACCTGGGTGGAATGGTAATTGCATGGATGGATTTTTGTTGAGTGGTTACTAGGGCCTATTTTCATGGCCTACCCTGTGTATCTCACTTGTGGAATGCCACCCAGGAACAAAGGGATTTGAGATGCCAAATGTTAAGAAGCTTCTAGTGCAGCCACAAGGCAATATGGTCTCTGCCTGGATCATATAGGTTTCAATAACTTAGCCAAATGGACAGTTGGTGGTAGGGAGTGATAGGTTTGGAGTGCATCCATTTTGGTCTAAGGGAAGCCTTCTAAAAAATCTTGTCTCGATGCATGTCAAGTCTTGTGGGGGAAGTGCACCACATCTCGAGAAGGAAGAATCTAAGTACTTAGCCGTGTCCCCGACAATGGACAATTTGAGTATCAAGACATGGAAGCCATCAAGGATCTCCTCATACCAATTTCTAATTTAAAATTTTGTGGTTCAACAAGGGTAAAGGATCACCAATCTTCATTGGTAGCTGCCTTGGGTGTTTTTTATCAAACAAAAACTTAGTGTTTTCAACTGATAGGAAAAACCTATTTTGAGCAAAGCAAGCCTAAGCTACACTTAGCCAATACTATTCCAATGTATTGACCCACTGTGGCTGTAACTTGTGATGTTGCAGGTTACTCTGATGAGGATTAGGGTTATGAGTCTACACTCAACATGTTTGCCTATGGAACATGAAGATGAAGACTTTACCTGGTGTTGTTAAGTTAAACTCTTGTACTAGCCTATGGCTATGGAGTTGTAAAATACTATGTTATCTCTGGAATGACGATGTAATAATGAACTTTGTATCTCTGTACTTCATATTAAACTGTGGATTCTAGCATTTGATCCAGGAACTAGCATTGCAATCACAGGGACCTTTACCTTTACAAAGGTTGGGTCTTACAGATGGTATCAGAGCTGACCCTCGCGGTTACATGGGTGTGTGCGGGTCAGTGGCGTACATGTGTAGCATGGCTTGTGTGGCCCGGAGTGGACACGACATGGCAATGTGCCGGCACTGGACGCACAGACGTGTGCCAAGAGGGGATGTTTCTGGCTTGTGGTTGATCGACAAGGACGTCGATCTTCCAAGGGTGGGTGTATGTGAGACCCTGGCGCATGGCTCAATAGGATTGATAGGAAACCCATACCAACAAGTTGCAACTTCTTTTCCCGAAGCTCATTCGTAAAGAACTCTAAGGTTAAGCGTGCTTGGCCTAGAGAAATTCTAGGATGGGTGACCGACCGGGAAATGGGTACCGGGTGCGCACGAGTGAGGACCGAGTGCACAGAAAAGACTAGTGTTGGTCCGTGGGGTTAGTCTAGAGATACTATTGAGCTGCCAGAAGTTCCATCGGTTCGGAGTGACCGGGGGTGTAACAAGTGGTATCAGAGCACTGTGTTGCCTGTAGGATTATGACCTTAGGTTGGATTAGACTAAGAAACCAAAAAGGGAAATGTCAACACTTTGAAAAATTCCACACTTGTCTTTTTCTTCTCGTAAACTTTTCTAATCTACTTTATCATCTCAATTTGTAGATGAACTCCATCAATGAAGCCGTCAGGAAGGGACCACTCATGACTATGACTTTGGAGTGTGAGACAGAGTTTCCCAAAGCACTCAAGAACCTTATGGTTACCATGGGGATACATGGTGCAGCTGTGTACAAGGGATTCCCTATGATGGATGAAGGAGAAGAGTATTGGTGGGTGCAAATTCACTTGTACAAAAACAAGGAAGACAACCACAAAGAGTCGGGATTCTGCATGGTCACTAACTCTGAAATGCACACAAGATTCTTTGACTCTACAAGAAATGTAGCTTGGAATGCCATCAAGGAACTTGTTGAGAGACTCAAGTGCAGAATGCTCAACACTCAAAATGACCTTAGAAAAGAAAAGAAGCATACCCAAGACTTAGAGGCTACCAATCGACGACTAAGGGAAGACATCATAGACTTAATATGGGAGTCTTGTGATCAAAATAGATAAAATGCCACTAAGGATGCCCTGATAGCTATTTTGTCTAGTGAGTGAGAATTGTAATGTACTCCGTTAGTTGGACCACCACACTTGTTGTTTTTCACGCAAAAATTTGTCTAAGTTATGTTGAACATTGGTGTTTGTATTGGATTTGTGAATGCCATGAATTGTATGTGTTTATTGTTAAAAGTGTGCTTGTGTTTTACTGTCTTGTGAATTGCTCTAAATGCTTTGATTCTAACCTTTCTCTATCTTATAAAATAGATGCCTAACGTTGTTATCAGCACTGCCGAGGAGTTCAAGGGAACTCGTTTCGGTTCTCGTCTCGTGGAGCTCAGTAGTGTGCTCAACCTCCCACTTCCTAGTATCACGACACTTCAGCTCACCAAGTCTGAGAGGAAGGACCTTTGGGGCTTCAGAGTCACATAGCCGGGACGCCAAACATAGCCACCCATGGAGGCTATCACCTTCAAGCTGATGCATGATGACAAGGAGAGGGGCTTAGATGAAGTCATGCAGGAGTTACTTGGACGCGTGGTTGGGAGGCACTCCACCGAGCTTAGAGGTCTCTACTTTCACCCGTTCGGGAGGCGCAACGAGGAGGGTGAGGCTGTAGAGTACGATGACGCTACTAGAGAGACCATGGAGCCAATTCGCCTGTACCTTCAGGACCTAGAGGGTCTTCTTAGACACCTTGACACTGATAGGACCAACGTCATGCTTATGAATGACGACCTCCAGGTTCAGCTGAGGGAGAAGGACAATCTCTTCGCGGAACAAGAAGATATCGTCAAAGAGATGGAGGACAGATTTGAGAGCCAGGACAAGAAGTTCAAGAGCTAGGAGAAAAGAGTCCAAGACAGGAACAACAAGATCAGGGAGATGAAGGATGAGTTAGAGGCCAAGGACTTCGAGCTTGAGCACCCGCATGGAGTGATTGAGAGGCTTCGCTCATAGAAGAGGGCCCTCAGGGCCAAGATTGAGGCCTTGACCACTAGTGTTGAGGAGTACAAGGCCGCCATGGAGAATGCAGGTCTTGATCTTGTTGACGTGGAGGTCGACATGGAGGAGTAGTGTAAGCTACTTGACTATATTTTATCTATCATACTTTGATTATTGAGTCGCAATGACCATCCAACATGTGGATGGCTTGCTATGGTGTGTTTGCATTTTCAAAAACTGTTGTTCTGTCGTTCAAAATCTATGTTATTTTTGAGCTTGGATATTGTGATTGTTTTCTATGTGATGTATTGTGCATGTTAAACATCTATGGGTATCTCATTCTTATCCTTATTGAAACCACAGATGCCTCCCCATCGTTCCAACCCCAACCCAAACAACAATAATAACGACACCCCCGAGATGCAGCAGTTGATGACAGCACAAGCTCAACTAATGCAGATGATGACACAGTTCATGCAGAACCAGAATTAGAACAACAATAACAACAAAAACAATCAGAATAATCCTCCAGCATTTGACATGCTCACCAGATTTCTGAGGCTAAGGCCTGCAAAGTTCTCAGGAACCACTGATCCAATGGTAGCCAATGACTGGTTACGTTCAGTGAACAAGGACTTAGTCACTGTTGGCTGCACCGACGAGGAAAAGGTCAGATTTGCAGCACATCTTCTCGAAGGACTAGCAGCAACCTGGTGGGATAACTTTCAGATCACCACTCCCCTTGAGTATGTGACTTGGGCTATCTTTGAGGATGGATTCCGTACAGCTCACATCTCATCCGGAGTAATGAATTTGAAGAACAAGGAGTTCCACAATCTGAAGCAACGTCACCAAAGTGTGGCTGAGTACATTGAGGAGTTCAACAATCTAGCGCGCTATGCACCGGATGAAGTTGATACTGATGCTAAGAGGAAGTAGAAATTCCTCGAAGGACTTAATGATGAGTTGAACCTACAACTGTCTATTGCCTATGTCCCAACCTATCAATCACTTTGTGACAAGGCTACCATCTTGGAAAACAAGATGAAACAGGTTGAGGGTAGAAAGAGGAAGCATAGCTTTGATAAGCACAGCTCAGGATCGTCTCACAAGCGTTCCCATCATGATGATAGTGGAAGTTCTGGATTCCACAAACATGGGAAGCACAACAACCACCACAGCCACAACCGTCATCATGACAACAAGCACCATCGCAGTCATGATAATTACAAGTATAAGAGCCACAAGAGTGGAAACAAGAGCCACCACAGTGGGAGTGGAAGTGGAAGTCATCCTGCAAAGAGAGATATTAGTCAGGTTGAATGTTTCAAGTGTAAGAAGATGGGGCACTATGCAAATGAGTGCCTAGAAAAGAAGGCTGAAGGAACCAATAAGCCCAACCCATTCCAGAAGGGACAAGTGAACCACATTAATGTGGAAGAAATATATGAAGAGTCTGATGCTGTGGCTGGTAAGTTCAAGCTCAATTCCTTTCTAGCACTTGTTCATTTTGATACTGGCGCATCGCATTCATTCATATCAAGAGAATTTGTTGATAAAATGGACTTCCAACTGAAAATATTGGGTGTCCTATAAAAGTAAGTCTGATAATAGCGAGCCTTGGATGTCGTGGTCTAGTGATAGAATTTGGGAAGCATAAGTTTCCAGTCAGTCTGATAATACTAGATTCCCAAGGATTGGATGTCATTTTGGGGATGGATTGGATGACTAAGTATGAAGGAGTACTAGATTGCGCCAATAGTACTGTCACACTCACAACCCCGGATAATAAAAGGATAAGATTCAAGTCTAATTTTGAATCAAAGGGGAGTAAGCTAAATTCCCTTAAGGGGGTTAGCATAGACAGTGTGCTAATTGTGAGAGAGTATCTAGATGTGTTTCCGGAGGAATTACCTGGAATGCCACCAGATAGAGATGTTGAGTTTCTGATTGACTTGCTGCTAGGATCAGGACAAATAGCAAAGAGACCTTACAAGATGTCAGTTGTTGAGTTGAAAGAACTCAAGAAATAGCTTGGAGAACAGCTGCAGAAAGGATTTATTAAACCAAGTTCTTCATCTTGGGGTGCACCAGTTTTGTTTGTTGAAAAGAAAGATAGAAGTCAAAGGTTATGCATAGATTACCGTTCACTTAATGAGGTAACTATCAAGAACAAGTATCCTTTGCCTAGAATCAATGATCTGTTTGATTAGCTAGAAGGAGCCCGAGTGTTCTCAAAGATTGATCTTTGATCAGGCTACTTTCAGCTAAAGATTAGAGAGCAAGACATACTTAAAACAACTTTCACCACTAGGTATGGATTGTATGAGTACACCGCGATGCCATTTGGTTTGACAAATGCACCAACCTACTTCATGAATATGATGAACAAAGTGTTCATGGAATTTCTTGACAAATTCGTTGTCGTATTCATCGACGACATTTTGATCTACTCCAAGAGCAATGAAGAGCATGAAGAACATTTGCGATTGATACTTGAGAAGCTTAGGGAGCATAAGTTGTATGCCAAATTTAGCAAGTGTGAATTCTGGCTGAATGAAGTCGGATTTCTCGGACATATTGTGTCAGGAGATGGTGTAGCAGTTGATCACACAAAAGTGTCAGCTGTAATTGAGTAGGAATATCCTAAGTCAGTGAAAGAAGTGCGTAGTTTCCTTGGATTGGCAGGATACTATAGAAGATTCATTGAGAATTTCTCAAAGGTAGCTAAGCCAATGACGGAGTTACTTAAGAAAGACAAGAAATTTGATTAGACTGAAGGATGTGAACACAGTTTCCAAGAGTTGAAGAAGAGACTAGTGACAGCACCGGTCTTATGTCTGCCAGATTTGGAGAATGACTTCCAAGTATATTGTGATGCAATTCACCAAGGGTTAGGAGAAGTTTTGATGCTAGAAGGGAAAGTTGTGTCTTATTCCTCGAGACAACTCAAAACTCATGAAGTGAATTATCCTACTCATGATTTAGAGTTAGCCTCTGTTGTCCATGCACTCAAAACATGGAGACATTATCCTTTGGGAAAGCGTTGCGAAGTGTTCATAGACCACAAAAGTTTGAAGTATATCTTCACTCAGAAAGAAATCAACATGAGACAAATAAGATGGCTAGAACTCATCAAGGACTATGACTTGAGTTTGAAATACAACCCCGGTAAAGCAAATGTTGTAGCGGATGCATTAAGCCGTAAAGTTTATGTGAATGGCCTCACTAAGGGAGAATTGCCAGATGATCTGTGTGCTCAATTCAAAGATCTCAGATTGGGGATAGTGCCTGAAGGACATCTCATGTCATTGGATGTTCAACCCACCTTGTTAGACAAAGTCAAGGAAGCCCAAAAGTTGGACAAGGAAATTGAAGATATTAAGGGAAAAATTAGCAAGGGGAAAGGCAAAGGATTCCATGAAGACGAACAAGGTACTTTATGGTATGCAAAACGTATCTGTATTCCGCAAGATCCAGAACTTCAGAAACTGATTTTACAAGAAGCACACGACTCACCATATTCCATTCATCCGAGTAATACCAAAATGTACATGGATGTGAAGGAAAGATTTTGGTGGAACAATCTCAAGAAGGACATCGCAGAACATATTGCTTTGTGTGATGTGTGTAGTAGAGTGAAAGCGGAACATTTGAAACCAGTAGTATTGTTACAACCACTACCTATTCCTGATTGGAAGTGGGATAAGATTGGTATGGATTTCATCACCAGACTGCCAAGGACTAGATCAGGATATGATTCTATTTGGGTCGTGGTAGATCGTCTAACTAAAGTGGCTCATTTCATACCCGTGAAGACAACCTATACAAGTGCTAAGTTAGCCAAGATTTATATGAATATGATTGTGTGTCTGCATGGAGTACCTAAGAGTATTATCTCGGATAGAGGAACTCAATTCACTTCGCATTTTTGGCGAAAATTCCATGAGTCGTTGGGAGCGAGACTAGAGTTCAGCACGACTTTTCATCCTCAAACTAATGGACAGAAAGAAAGAACCAACCAGATTCTAGAGATGTTGAGGGCATGTGCCCTAGAATATGGTGCTAGTTGGGATGAAAGTATGCCTTACGCAGAATTATCTTACAACAAAAAGTATCAAGCCAGTATTGAGATGGTACCGTTTGAATTTCTCTATGGAAGAAAGTGTACTACACCATTGCTATGGAGTGGTGTTGGAGAAAGAAATTTGTTCGGGCCAGAGCTAATCAAGTAGGCTAAAGAGGAAGTCAAGTTGGTAAGGACAGATTGAAGATAACACAGACCCGACAGAAGAGCTACGCGAATCCAAAGCATAGAGAAGTCACCTATGAGGTAGGTGATAGGGCTTATCTTAAAGTATCACCACTTCGTGGAGTGAAGAGATTTGGAGTCAAAGGAAAATTGGCACCAAGGTATGTTGGACCATTCAAGATTCTGAGTTTCAAAGGAGAAGTGGCTTATGATATTGAGTTGCCTGAATCACTGTATGCCGTTCACAATGTGTTTCACGAAAGTCAGCTGAAGAAATACCATCCAGAGATGGAAGAAACTTCTTTGAAGGATACTATACCTTTGGAAGAGGTTCCGTTGGAAAGTGATCTCACTTATGAAGAGAAACCTATCAAGATTCTTGAGACTGCAGAAAGTGTTACTCGGAAAAATACTATCAAATTCTGCAAGGTTCGGTGGAACCATCATTCCGAAGAAGAACCAACACGGGAAAGAGAAGATGATCTTCGGAAAGACCACACTCACCTATTTTCTAGACAATCCGAATCTCGAGGGCAAGATTCACCTTAAGGGGGTTAGAATTGTAAAATCCCAAAAAGCATAATTTGAAAAGTTTGCATATCATTCATGCATTCATAAGCATTTGGTATTTTTCAAACAAGATTTCAAAATCAGAAACCATTTATGTGCCTATTATTTTATGCAATAAAGGCAATGGTTTTATTTCTACTTCCAAAGTATGAGAATTCCTTGATTTAGTCAAAAATGTTTAAAGGTTTACGCGAAGCTTGCAAAAAGATTTTCAAAAAAAAAAATCAAAACTAAAACCATTCATATGCCTATTATATATATTTATTTAAGGCATGGTTTTATTTTATCTTATCAATGGGTCAAAGTACCTTGGAGTAAGCAGTAATGTTTTATACACAATTAAGTGCTTGTTTTACACTACAAAAATCCAGAGGAGATTTGAATTTAAACCCATTTGATTTTGGTTTGAATTTGATTCCTGGAAATCAAAATTGAAAAAGAGTAAGGAAAAAAAGGGCCGGCGCGACCTATTCAGCCCAGCAGCAGAAGCATCCCACTAAGCCCACCCGGCCATTTCCCCTTTACCCCTCTTTCTCACCCGCGCTTGCTGTACCCACTCGCTGACAGACGCGACCCACTGCCACCTCAGCTCATCGTCCCCAAATTCCCGAGCGATGACCTGCTCCACTGTTTCTTCCTCGTAGTGATGCCGCAATTGATTTCGATTAAATTCCATTGATTCCTTGTGTAATTTTCGCCCCTGCTCTAGCTACATAATCACCACCGCACTACGAGCATTTCCCCTGACCAAGGCCCCTCTTATCGCTCCTAGGCTGCTCGCAATCAAGCTCGCACCGCCATTGCCCGACGCGCTCCGGCGAGCTATTCCGGTGAGTCTAGCGTGCCCCTCCGCCTCTCATTCACATGAGCGTGCTTGCCAGACTCTTGCGCTCCTTCTCATGCCTTTAGTTTGTCTGCTCGTGACCCATGTTATCTTCTTTGTCGAGCTCCGCAAACGGAAGAGGTGCTGCTCAACTCCGGTGAGGAATCACGGTAAAATCAGGCCGCCCCTTGATCCATAAATCATACCCCTAAGTCCGCAAAGTCTCTGTGCATCTCCTAATTCCACTGGTTCGTCTTATCTCGCCGTAGAATGTCACCTTCGTCTCCGGCAGTGGACACCCGACGCAAGAACGAACTTCGACGAAGATTTTCGGCCGTGCGAGTGCGCCCCTGTCCAGGAAAAGACCAAGTTGAGCTTCACCATCTTCACGCGAGCTCGGTAAGCACCTGCACGTATCCCCTAACCCACTACCCTCACCGGAACGTCACTGCCAGTAGCGCCGCCGCCGTTGTCGCCTCACGCGCCGCCAGATCTTGGTCTGAGCAAGCTGAGCCGTCAGATCCAGATCCAGTGGCCACGATAGAACACTTAGGAGAAACGTTTTGTTTATATCTGAGCCATACGATTTACTTTTAATCCTGTGGTCCATAGAGAAAAATCCGTGCGAACCGGTACCAGCCAATAGAAACACTCCACGTGGCCTGTTCTGTCTGTTTGAAATTCCAGAAATGATTTTTGAGCATTTAAACTTGTAAAATCTATAACTTTTGTTCTGTTTATCCAAAAAATGCAAATAATATATAAATGGAATCAAAAAATTTAATCCTAAACTTCTGTATGCTTGGTTTTGTATTTTGTTTCTGTTAAAATGGAATTTTATGCAGAGACATTTGTAGGCTTATTTTGTGTATAAATATTTTTTGGAAAATGTTTTTAAAGACAAATTAAGTTTATTTAGTCTCTAAATGTTTATTTTAGTGTTCAGTACTGTTTACTTGTTTTTTTTTAGTATAAGAAAAATCATCACATAGCATTTGCATGCATTCATATATTTTTGCTTGATTTATTTGAATGTAAATTGGTGCTATCATTTTATGTGTAGATTTTGGTGCTAGTGGTGATTGTGATTGTGGGGATTGTTGCTACTCCCCCAAATACCAAGGCAAGTGGTGCTTCATTCCTTTGTCCCAATATTTTTACTATGCACTAGTGATATTTTGTCTAGGGCTTGCATGGTAGTTTTGCTAAGTATCTATATGCTATGCTATGGGAAATCCTAGTAGTTGTAGAATTGGTAGAAATATTCTCTAAGTTAATATACTTGTTATATTATCATGCTTAGCCTAGATAGTATCAAAAAAGGGTGGTATATACATATACATGCTATGGAAAATTTTACTAAGTCTTGTGACTTATGTTTTTGCTTAATAAAACAACTAAGTGAATGAAACACCTGGGTGGAATGGTAATGCATGGATGGATTTTTGTTGAGTGGTTACTAGGGCCCATTTTCATGGCCTACCCTGTGTGTCTCACTTGTGGAATGCCACCTAGGAACAAAGGGATTTGAGATGCCAAATGTTAAGAATCTTCTAGTGCAGACACATGGCAATATGGGATCTGCCTGGATCATATAGGTTTCAATAACTTAGCCAAATGGACATTTGGTGGTAGGGGGTCCATTTTGGTCTAAGGGAAGGCTTCTGAAAGATCTTGTCTCGATGCATGTCGAGTATTGTGGGGAAAGTGCACCACATCTCGAGAAGGAAGAATCTAAGTACTTAGCCGTGTCCCTGGCAATGGACAATTTGAGCATCAAGACATGGAAGCCATCAAGGATCTCCTCATCCCAATTTCTAAGTTAAAAGTTTGTGGTTAAACAAGGGTAAAGGATCACCAATCTTCATTTGTAGATGCCTTGGGTGATTTTTATCAAACAAAAACTTAGTGTTTTCAACTGATAGGTAAAACCTATTTTGAGCAAAGCAAGCCTAAGCTACACTTAGCCAAATTCATATAGAAACTAGAAACTATTAATCTACTAAGGTATCACTTGCCAATACTATTCCAATGTATTGACCCACTGTGGCTGTAACTTGTGATGTTGCAGGTTACTCTGATGAGGATTAGGGTTATGAGTCTACACTCAACATGTTTGCCTATGGCACATGAAGATGAAGACTTTACCTTATGTTGTTAAGTTAAACTCTTGTACTATCCTTGTAAAGGACTATGTTATCTCTAGAATGACGATGTAATAATGAGCTTTGTATCTGTGTACTTCATCTTAAACTCTGGATGCTAGAATTTGATCCAGGGACTAGCATTGCAATCATAGGGACCTTTACCTTTACAAAGGTGGGGTCTTACAGGCTCCGTCCTACGGTGGCATCGAACGGACTGTGGTGCTGTACCTCAACCACGGATCCAGGACTTGTTTCGTCTGCACGCATTGTACAGTGAGTAAGTACTGACCACAGGCAGATCCGCCGCTCACAAAGACCGGGTTTTTGTTCCGCTGTCATATCCCGATAAATGGTTGCAGCAACTGCTAGTAGTTCTTGGTAAGACCTTTGCTCCTTCTCCGCCAACCATAATTGATCCGGTTCCCGCAATTTCCCCGATATTGCATGTGCGAATTAGTCCTCAATGACTAGTCGTAGCGGGTACACCGACGAGGGTGGGTATTTGATCATGTCGTGGCCACATTCTCCTTCTTCTACCATGTCAGAAGTGTATGTAGCTCCTTCTCTTTGTACTACCGTTGAATTTTAAGTGTCACCATGTCCTATTAGTGTGATTAAAATTGGCTTTGTTTTGGGATTGTTAAAGTGTGTTATGCAGGCCGATGATCCATGGTATATTGCATACAAATATGAATCAACCCAGTGGTCTAGACAGAGGATGGATTTGGAGGATATGGTTGCCTTAGGTGATGAATTATCCCGTAAAAACCTGTTGATATTTGAGCTAAAGCATACTGTTGTGGAAGAAAAGAAGAATTCAGAGCTTATTCACAAGGTGAGCTAAAGCATACCTGTTGATATTTGACACTTCAGGATGATTTGTCGTGTCTGATCAAGTGGTAGAAAATCTAAAACATAAACTTCAAGTGAAGTAGATTCATGTGGGAAGTTTTATTAGTTGTCATCCCCGACCTAGTAGTTATAGTATGCGGTTGTGGTTAAGGGTGGCACATGTAATGATTAGTTGAATAGGTAGCTAATTTAGAGAGTAGAATTGTTATTCAATGTATGGTTGTGAGTTCGTGCAAATTTAGTCAATCTGCGGTCCCAAAGTTGTCAATAGAATGCATCGCTAGGCCCGAGTTGCTTGTCATTGGATCGAGGTGCCCATAGTTGGCGTTCCAAATTCCTAGAGGGTCAAGTTGGGGCCCTATCAGTTTTGATCGTTATGTCGCTGCCACCATGGCTACCATGTAGACTTGCAATGTTGGCGACTGCATCGATTCCCCATTCTTCTTGATGCTGCATTCTTCTTCTCTATAGCGGCGATCTGTGGTCGCGTCCATGGAATGGAGATGGGACGCCAATTCCTTTGCCTCGCGGTTCAAGAGTACATATCAATTTTGATTCAAATCATACATATTTCTATCAAATTTATACAAGCCCACTACAGATTCTAAAATAAAGTAGTGCTACTTATGAATCAGCTTTAGAGCATATCCACCGTCCTCATATCTCAAATACATATAATTTTTGTTCCAAATCATACATATTTCAATCAAATTTATACAAGCCCACCCGGAGATTGTCAAAGCAAGTACTACTACTTATGAATCAGCTTTAGAGCATATCCACCAGCCTCATGGATAAAATATATATATCAATTTTGATTAAATAATACATATATCAATGAAATTTATCCTAAAAAATTACTAAACTTAGGATCATATATTTTAAGTCACAGAGTTTTGGTTCAAACTGGGCTCAAACTTGTCCCAATCTTAAGTTGATGGTGAGATTGCTGCCCGCCCTGCCCTATGTGTACTCCAAGAAGTATGGGCAAACTTCTCCCATCCATCCGTCCATGAGGTATATCCTGAAGGGATACGGGTAGGCTACACTAGCGCAAATCAAAATATTATACTTGGTAAACCAGGATTACTGTTGTCATAGATCACATGATTACCACTAGACGCACAGTTGCAGAACTTGATGAAGCGCGTCGAGGCAGTGTAGACGATCCACGTCTCCTCCGTGTTCTGGTCCCACGAGGATCTCCCCTTGTGCGGCTCGTCCAAGCGCTACAGATGCAGCGCCTCCGAGGTATCCACATGTACATGGTGGAAGCGTCAGACGCCATACTGCTAGGTCCACGCGTGCAACACATGCATGAGGAGTGGCAGCTGGGTGGAATGGTCTAACCCTGGTTATCACGCCCCACCCTCTCTTATATAGGCGTCCCTAGTGGGCTTCTACATTAGCAGCCCATTAGTAGCCTAAGCCTGGTCTAATTCTGATCCAATCCTCATTAGGCTTCCAGCCCCTTAAGTGTGTGACCCTATAGGTTCATATACATATAGACATGACACGAATACACTTATTCTGTCAATAGTTGGTAGCGGCCTCTAGAAAGACGTGACAACTCCTAAACGCATACAAAGATCATATCGGACGAACCATCACAAGGTTTAATACATGTCTTTCCCTCTGCCTCATGATATTTTGTCTAGCTCCAAGCTGACCTCCCTTTCTGGATCTGATATCTCGAGGGGGCCAGAGATATCTCTCTCAAGTAGAGAGGGGTAAATCCCATCTTGATTGACCATGCCTTGCAGCATGCTTCAGGACAAACCCGAAAGCTACCTTTATAACTACCCAGTTACGGTAGCGTCTGATAGCCCCAAAGTATGTCGATCCACATCTCAAGTACATGCAACAATCTCAGGTCTAAGAACAAAACATACACGATGTGTAGAGAGAGAGCTGCAACTAATTGCCAATCTCAAGTTGGGTCAGTCCAACCCCATGTTCATAACATGTGCCCACATCATTGGTTTGATATCTCCATGTCTATGACTTGCGAAACATAGTCATCAACCAATCGATGTGCTAGTCTAATATTCACATGTGTCCTCACATGAACTCCGACTAGGGACAACTATTAAATAACCATACAAGTAAAGAGTTTCACAAACAATTCACATAATTTCCAATCAATACAAGTTGCCTGATATGGATATTCAAGGAACAATACAATAAGTCATGGATACATAAAAAATATAATCATCTCTATGATTGTCTCTAGGGCATATTTCCTTCAGTCTCCCACTTGCACTAGAGTCAATCTAGAATGTATCTAATACCTATTGCTCTTGCGTGCGCCTCATGCGCAAGCTGCGGGAGTGGATTTGTAAAAGGATCAGCAACATTTGAGTCTGTATGTATTTTGCATATCATGAAACTACCATCCTCAACGAACTCTAGAATCTGATGGTAATGCATGCGAATATGTTTGTTCTTCTAGTGTTGTCTAGGTTCCTTGGCTTGTGCAATAGAACCATTGTTGTCACAATAAACGTCCATGGGATTGGACGAGCCCTGAGCCACACCAAGAGCGATCAGGAAATTCCTAATCCAAACAGCTTCCTTTGCAGCCTTTGAGGCGGCAATATATTCAGCTTCTGTTGAAGAGGAGGCCACCGTATCTTGCTTGGAACTTTTCCAACTCACAGCACCAGCATTCATGACAAACACATAACCAGATTGCGATATGGAATCATCTGAGTTGTTAAGGTAACTCGCATCTGTGTAACCCCTTACAATGAGTTCATCCTCACCTCCATAAACTAGGAACACATCCTTAGTCCTTCTCAAGTACTTAAGGATATTCTTTACCACTGTCCAGTGACCTTCACCTGGATCAGCCTGATATCTACTCGTAACACTTAGAGCATAGGAAACATCTTGGAGAGTACAAATCATTGCATACATGATGGATCCAATAGCCGAAGCATATGGATTCCTACTCATGCGCTCACGCTCATCAGTAGTCGAAGGACATTGAGTCTTGCTGAGTTTTATGCCGTGAGACATGGGCAAGAACCCCTTCTTAGCCTCTTCCATGCTAAACCATTTCAACACATTGTCAATGTATGTGCTCTGGATTAATCCAATTAGCCTCCTTGATCTATCTCTATAGATCTTGATGCCCAGAATATATGCCGCTTCTCCTAAGTCCTTCATCGAAAAACTATTTTTCAATGAGGTATTAACAGACTCAAGCATAGGAATGCCATTTTCAATCAGCAATATGTCATCTACATATAAGATTAGAAATACCAGCGCTCTCCCACTTTCTTGTTTTTATCTTGTAAACACAAGGTTCTTGTTCGTTTTTTATGAAGCCAAACTCCTTTACAACTTCATCAAATCGAATGTTCCAACTCCGAGATGCTTGCTTTAGACCATAAATGGACTTTATAAGTTTGCATACCTTTCCAACATTGTTTGGATCGACAAACCTTCGGGCTGCATCATATACACATCCTCAGTTAGGATTCCATTTAGGAAAGTCGTCTTGACATCCATCTGCCATATTTCATGGTCGAAATGTGCATCAATGGCTAGAATGATCCGTATAGATTTAAGCATCACTACGGGTGAGAAAGTCTCATCGTAGTCAACTCCTTGAACTTGTCGAAAACCTTTTGCAACAAGTCGAGCTTTATGGATGTGAACATTTCCATCCATATCAATCTTCTTCTTATAGATCCATTTGCACTCGATGGCTTTAAAACCATCAGGCAGGTCAACCAAGTTCCAAACTTGATTGTCTCCCAAGGACTATATCTCAGATCTCATGGACATCAGCCATTTCTCAGAGTCTGGGTCCACCATCGCTTCTGCATAGGTCGCAGGCTCATCATTGTCTAACAATAATAATTCCCACGTTTCGCGGAGCCTAGCCGACCTTCGTGGTTGTGGTGCTTCTATTGCCACGGGTTCCTCAACTTATTCTGCTACAATAGCATCACTCGTGTAAGCATCCCCGACTGGCTCATCTTGAACTTCTTCAAGTCGCACCGACCTTCCACTTGTTCCTTTTGTGAGAAACTCTTTCTCTAGGAAAACACCGCTACGAGCGACAAACACTTTGCCCTCTTCTCGTTTATACAAGTAATACCCTAAGGTTTCCCTCGGATATCCCACGAAAATGCACTTGTCTGACTGAAGTCGCTTGACAAATGCATGACAACCCCAAATCTTTAGAAAAGACAAACTGGGATTCTTTCCAGTCCACATCTCATATGGTGTCTTAACTACGGATTTAGATGGTACCCTATTAAGTGTGAAAGATGCCATTTCGAGAGCGTAACCCCAAAATTATAATGGTAAATCCGACTGGCTCATCATCGATCGAACCATGTCCAACAAAGTTAGATTGCGCCGTTCGGAGACCTCGTTTCTTTGAGGCGTTCCAGGCAGCATGAGCTGTGGAACAATTCCGCAACTCTTAAGATGATTGCTAAATTCATGACTCAAATATTCACCTCCACGATCAGATCACAAGGCCTTTATTTTCTTTACACATTGATTCTCTACCTCACTCTGAAACTCCTTGAACCTTTCAAAAGTTTCAGACTTATGCTTCTTCAATTATACATAACCATATCTACTGAAATCATCAGTGAAAGTAATGAAGTAGTGATATGATTCTCTGGCTGTCATGCTCATTGGTCCACACACATCAGTATGTATGAGTTCCAACAAGTCTGTCGCTCTCTCGGGTAAACCCGAAAAAGGCGATTTGGTCATCTTTCCAAGTAAACAAGCCTGACATGTCTCATATGATTCAAAATCAAACGAAGTTAGAAGACCATCACCATGGAGCTTCTTCATGCGCTTTTCACTTATATGCCCCAAACGACAATGCCATAAATAGGTAGGACTCAAATCATTAGGCCGAAGCCTTTTAGCACTAACATTGTAAACAGATGCATCATCAAGATTTAAAATAAATAACCCATTCACAATGGGAGCATTAGCCATAAACATATCATTCTTAGAGATTACACAACCATTGTTCATACTCGCAAATGAATATCCATCCCTCATCAAACATGAAGGTGATAAAATGTTTTGACCCATACTTGGAATATAATAAAAATTATTCACATCCATAATAAATCCTGACGGAAGGTGAAGTTGCATGACGCCGACAAACAATGTAGCAACCCTTGCTTTATTTCCGACGCGAAAATCCACTTCGCCTTTCTGCACTTCTCTAGTCCTTAGCCCCTGCATCGAATTGCAAATATGAGCAACCGATCTGATATCAAATACCCAAGAGTTAACATAGGAATCAGCGAGAAGAATGTCCACAACATTTACAACAAGCGTACCTGAGTGGGAAGTACTCTTACTTCCACTCTTCTTCAAAGAAGCCTGGTACTTTCTGCAGTTTCTCTTCTAGTGGCCATGTTCATGAAAAAATGAGCACTCAGTGTGTTCTACAGGTCCAACCTTTTGCTTGGGTGCAGGCTTAGGGATTGTATCCTTAGCTTTGCCCTTCTTCTTCCAAGAAGTACCCTTTTTCTTGAATCTAGTCTTGTTCTACACAGCCAACACATGGCTATGCCCTGGACACTTCTTCATGTCACTTTCTGCTATTTTAAGCATCCCGCATAACTCATTAAGGCCCTTCTCCACCCCATGCATATGGTAGTTCGAAATGAACTGCCCATAGCTGGATGGAAGAGACGCCAAAATGAAGTCAGTGGCCAACTCTTGGCCTAGTGGAAAACCAAGCTTTTCCAAAGTCTGACTGTAACCAACCATTTTGGTCACATGGGGGCCTACAGCTGCTCCCTCTGCTAGCTTGCATTCGAAAAAGGACTTGGCAACATTGTATCTCTCAGTCCTTGCCTGATCTTGGAACATGTCCTTAAGCGCGACGATCATATCGTACGCATCCTGATCCTCAAACTTCTTTTGGAGTTCATGTTCCATGCATGCAAGCATAAGACAACTAACCTCAAGAGAATCATCACATGCTCTCTTGTAGGCGTTCTTTAGGGCAGTAGATGCATTATCAGCAGGTTCTTTGGGGATTGGGGTATCTAGAACTGTTTCCTTTTTATCAGACCTGAGAACAATTCTCAAGTTATGGACCCAGTCCGAATAGTTTGTTCCATTTAGTTTATCTTTGTCAAGAATCGAATGCAAAGAAAAAGGTGATGTAGTGTTTGGTGCCATTGATCTACAACAGAAAACATGCAAAATACTAAGCCATGTAACCATGAAAGAGTAAAACATATTAAACAATTTAATAGCATATAATCCCACTAAAATCAACATCCCTCTATTGATACTAAGTGATTCAAGATCCACAATTAACAAGTCGACTAGTGAGCTTTAGCATCACTTCTAGAAGACAAGGTAAATCGGTAAGCAACACTTGCTAATCATATCACATATGACTCTTGTTGTTGGGTGACATCTCTATGTCAAAACTAGGCGCCCAACCATTATGACCCAAGGTCCTTAATTTTTAATATGACCTTGTCAATCTCACCAACCCTTATGCATGTAGGTATCCAATACAAACCCATCCAGCCAAGGCAAACCGTGGCACCCTAATTTCATAGGCCCACCGACGATTGTACAGGGCATAGGATGGTGCAAGGTTTGGTTGGGAGGGAATGGTTTAACTTAAACTTTGTGAGGGATCGTTCTACTTCTATCATCTAAGCATGCATAGAGTAAAATGCATAAGAATAGCATTCACATAGTTGTGACACAGTATGGCCCATTTTCTCATGGTGATCTCTATCGCCATAGAACCTGTCCACCATGATGATCTCCATCTTCATGTTCCATGCGAGCCATCCTCCAAATGATGAGTCCTCCAAGAACTAATATAAGCTATTACCCCTAACAGCTAGTAATCAAAATTACATAGAATTGGGATCATAACAAGTTGGCACACATGCCATTACAATAATTGACAACACACATGGCTCCAACCATGTTTCCCTACTCACGACACGCAGGTCATGATAAATTTCATACATGCATCACATACATATATGGGCCATACTGATCACATGCATCCTGCAAAAACAAGTTATACATAGAATCACATTCTACCGGATCATGTGAACTCGCAGCACCTAGTTACCTTAACGATATACAAAAGGGGCTACGACTAGGGGAGGTCTAGGGGGTCTCCCTCTGTGGGGTTCGAAGGGGCTGCGCCCCTCGCGATATCTCTGAGCGTCCGGAAAACATACATCCTACAAAAACAAGTTATCCATAGAATCACATTCTACCGGATCATGTGAACTCGCAACACCTAGTTACCTTAATGAGATACAAAAGGGGCTACGACTAGGGGGGGTCTCCCCCTGCGGGGTTCAAAGGGGCAGCGCCCCTCGCGGTATCTCCGAGCGTCCGGAAAATTGTGAAAAATGAGAGATCGAATATACACAATTTTCTTTAAGGATTTTGATTGGCATATCAATTTTACCATAAACGTCTGTTGTTCCGATCTGATCAAAGTCCTTTGATAACGGTACATCGATTTTAGATCTAGGTTCTGATTCGACCAATCATATTGATCTTCACATGATTCAACAGGATTTATGTGTCACTGTCTACACCGATGGCGGAAACCGACCGGTAGGGGTAAGTCGTTCGACTACCTCAGAATCACAATCACGGAAAGCAAGATCATAGATCAATCCTGAACCACCGCAATATAAACGATCACATCATTCATATCAATCTGCATATCACCACATGCAAACATCCCGAACCTATAACTGAACAACATCGGCTCTGATACCACTGAAGGGATACGGGTAGGCTACACTAGCGCAAATCAAAATTTTCTACCGCGTAAACCAGGATTACTATTGTCATAGATCACATGATTACCACTAGACGCGTAGTTGCGTAACTTGATGAAGCGCGTCAAGGCAGTGCAGAGGACCTACGTCGACTCCTCGTTCTCGTCCCACGAGCAACTCCCCTTGTGTGGCTCGTCCAGGCGCTACAGATGCAGCGCCTCCAAGGTATCCACACGTACAGGCTGGAAGCGTCAGACGCCAGACTGCTAGGTCCGCGTGTGCAACATAGGCGTGAGGAGTGGCGGCTGGGTGGAATGTTCTAACCCTGGTTAGCACGCCCCACCCTCTCTTATATAGGCGTCCCTAGTGGGATTCTACATTAGCAACCCATTAGTAGCCTAAGCCTGGTCTAATTCGGATCCAATCCTCATTAGGCTTCCAGCCCCTGAAGTGTGTGACCCTATAGGTTCATATACGTATAGACATGACACGAATACACTTATTTTGTCAATAGTTGGTAGCGGCCTCTAGCAAGACGTGCCAAATCCTAATCGCATACAAAGATCATATCGGACGAACCATCACAAGGTTTAGTACATGTCTTTCCCTTTGCCTCACAATATTTGGTCTAGCTCCAAGCTGACCTCCCTTTATCGATATTGTGATTCGGAATACCTTTACTAGGTTAACTCTTAACCATATGTAGCACGGCCATGCATTTCTGGATCCGATCACTCGAGGGGACCAGAGATATCTCTCTCAAGTAGAGAGGGGAAAATCCCATCTTAATTGACCATGCCTTGCAGCATGCTTGAAGGCAAACCCGAAATCTACCTTTATAACTACCTAGTTACGAAGTAGCGTCTGATAGCCCCAAAGTATGTCGATCCACATCTCAAGTACATGCGACAATCTCAGGTATAAGGACAAAACATACACGATGTATAGAGAGAGAGAGCTGCAACTAATTTCCAGTATCAAGTTGGGTCAGTCCAACCCCATGTTCATAACATGTGCCCACATCATTGGTTTGACATCTCCATGTCTATGACTTGTGAAACATAGTTATCAACCAATCGATGTGCTAGTCTAATATTCACATGTGTCCTCACATGAACTCTGACTAGGGACAACTATTAAATAACCATACAAGTAAAGAGTTTCACAAACAATTCACATAATTGCTAATCAATACAAGTTGCCTGATATGGATATTCAAGGAACAATACAATAAGTCATGGATAAATAAGAAATATAATCATCTCTATGATTTCCTCTAGGGCATATTTACTTCAGTTACAGTCAGACTTTGGAAAAGCTTGGTTTTCCACTTGGCCAAGAGTTGGCCACTAACTTCATTTTGGCGTCTGTCCATCCAGCTATGGGCATTATTTCGAACTACCATATGCATGGGGTGGAGAAGGGCCTTAATGAGTTATGCGGGATGCTAAAAACAACAGAAAGTGACATGAACAAGTGTGCAGGGCATAGCCATGTGATGTTTGTGTGATCGTTTATATTACGGTGGTTCAGGATTGAAGGCTTAGGTTACTAATGGGCTGCTAATGTAGAAGCCCACTAGGGACGCCTATATAAGAGAGGGTAGGGCGTGCTGACCAGGGTTAGACCATTCCACCCTGAACATTATCCATAAACATATCGTCACGTCGACGTGCCATCCGCGACCACGGAATGCCTCCCACAAATTAGGTTCATGAGGGTTAGATATGCGCGGTCAAAGTGATGTTGCGGATGATGGCTTCAATCATTATCGCATCGATGATGACTGTCGGCACCACCGTCATTGCAATGATGTTATGGATGATGCATTCAATCATTGTCACATCAATGACCACTATGAGCACATCCACCGACGCACTGATGTTGCGTATGATGGCTTCAATCATTGTCGCATTGATGACAACTCTCGGCACCATTGTCGTCGCATTGATGTTGCGGATGATGGCTTCAATTGTCATTGCATCGATGACCACTATCGGCACCGCCACCACCTCAGTGTATTTCATCAGCAATGGATCTAAGGAGGTGAACGGAAGTGAGATAGACAGAAACATTATAGAAATTTCAAACACTTAGATCCACACCATCGCACGTCATTCTAGTCGCCACGCTTAGATCCACGCTGCCCTACGCCATTCCGACCGTCATGCTTAGGTCCACGCCGCCGCACGTCGTTCCGACCTCCACGCTTAGGCCCGCGTCAACACACAACATTCCGATCGCCATGCTTAGGTTCGTGCCGCCGCACAACATTCAGACTGCCGCACTTAGATCCGTGCCTTCGCCGGCCATTCAGACCGCTATGCTTAGATCTACGCTGCCGCATGATGTTCGGATAGACACTCTTAGGTCTGTGCCGACGCATGACATTTAGAATGTCGCGCTTAGATCCGGGCTGCCGCATGTCGATAGAAGGGAAGGAAGATGCGGCTGATATACATGCGACAGGGGAAGGGAGGGAGAGATGTCTAGTCCATCGGGATCTTCTCTCTGTATAGGGTAGGTGCGTCCGCTGGGAGAGAGATATGTCCAGCCCGTTGAATCATGATACATAGAATGGTGGTTGGCCAAGATCTGTCTGACATACATCTCGACCGATTACAGCACATCCAAACTAAGTGCTAGTTCATGCGGTTGGTATACGTGCAACATGGAAAAGGAGGGAGAGACAACCAACCTGTCGGGCTCTCCTCTCCGTACAGTGTAGGTGCGCCCATCGGGAGAGAGAGATGTCTAGCCCGTCAGATCATGATGTATCCAATAGTGGTTGGCCAGGATCCATGTAACATCCATCTCGACTAATCAGAGTGCAGCCAAACTAAGCGCAAGTTGAGATATTGTGAGGGTTTGAGACAGGGGAGAGGGGAAAAGTGAGGGAAAGTTTAGCGGAAGGGGAAAACTGAGTAGAGCTAAGTAAAACAAGGGCACTAAAATAAAAAAATTGAGTAATTTAAATTCAAGCTTTTAGCATAAAAAATGGAAAATGTGTTATTTGAACAAAATAATTCATCTTGGCCGACATTATATTGTTTGCAACTCAAAGATATACAAGTGTTCGAAATTTGGCCGCATTTAGACACAATATGGTTTGTGATAAGTTATTTTGTTAGGTGGATTGAGTAGAAAGCTATGCATCTTCATAGCTAGTAGCTCATTCTCACTACAAGAAAAATGTCCTTTTACAATGGACGATTTTCGTGGTTGAAGGCCCATTTTTCGTGGATGAAAAGTCTTCTACGACGGATGCCCTTCATGGTAGAAGCCCCATCACAAATGAATCTACCATGGTTTTTTTCGACCATGGCAGATCGCACCCTTCAGGCATGAAAAGTCGTTTCGTCGTAGATCTGTTCGCCAGCCCCGTTGACTGCTGATGTCGTGAAAACTGCCACGTGGTGAACAACGTTAACGTCCAGTTAGCACCGTTAACTGTCAATGAAACCGTGGTAGAAGCCATGCCCAACCAAGGCCTGATAATAATTAAGTGGTCCAAACCATTAATGGAGCCCAATAGTATTATGGCCCGTTATTTTTCATTCTTCACTGTTTGAATTGGGCACATTCTTGCTGCCCGCTGCGGCTCGTAAACTTTTGGGCCCATTACTGTTTTGACCAACAATGTTTAAAATGGGCCCACTTGTATGGCCCGTAAACCATCAGGACTGTTACTGTTTCACTTTGTACTATTTTAAATGGGCCCATTTGGCCAGCCCGCTTCGGTCCGTAAACTTTAGGACCCGTTACTGTATTGTCATGCACTATTTGAAATGGGCCCATTTGTGTAACCCGCTGAGGCCCATAAACTTTTAGGTCCGTCACTATTTAGGCCCAAAAAATGGCCTACTTAAATTCTGGCATGTTACTGTTCTGACTGGTAAGTTTCTTGGCCTGCTATTGTTCTGGCATGTGCAATTTTTGCCTATTCATTAGTTCGCCCATTACTCTTACAGTGCATTCGTTTGGTCTTTTCTTGCTTGACTTGTTATCTTTGTTTACTGTCGCTATAATGGTCTGTTACTGTTACTAAGCACTCTTATGGGTCAGCCCGCGACATTTATGGTCTTTTAGAGTTTCAGCATTTCTGGAGCCCATCCGATATCATAAAAAGTGTACAATTTGCGAGCATCGTATGTCTAGCGCAGGTATGGTACCGCCTACCGCTAACTGTGGACGATGTCAACTAAATGCTTACACGGCCTATGCGATTTATCTCGATATTACATCAAATGCAAATTACTTAAAATTATTACGTATTTCAACTCAAGGGAAAGAAAATTCAGCATTTCAGTTGACAATCGAGTTGATAACAGTCCTCAATTTTCTTTCTCCATATATCACTTGCATCTCCCTTTTGAGTGTGACATATACATTGGAAAACAACCTTGATACATGATCTTGCATTCCCCTCTTTGGTGGCGATAGCAATAATTACAGACTAAAACTAAGTAATAACAAGTTGTAACATCCCTAAATTCATGATTTCAAAGTTTGCATATCACTAATGCATGCATATAGAATTGAGGTCTATTTCAAACTCATTTCAGAAAAACAGAAGCACATAGTGCTATGATTTTATGTGAGCAACTTAAATCAAATGGCCATCACCATTTGAAAGTTTGAATGGTTGTGAACCTTGATTGTTTACTTTCCTTGTTGAAGGGTTTGAGTGTAGAATTTAAACCCAGACTTACAAATTGGAAATGGTTTCAAAAACCATTTCTCAAACTTTGCAAATCAAGTGCCAAGTCTCAGAAATTTTTGTTCCCCAAGTTTGACCAACCTTTGCAAAGTAACCACATGGTTTTAGGACTGTATTTGAGACTATTGCACCACTACAAAAACCCCAAAGTAATTTGAATTCAAATGGAACTTGAATTCATTTGAAAACCAATTCAGAAAATCGAAACAGAAAAAGAAAAAGGAGAAAGAATTGGAAAAGGGCCGGCGCCAGGATTCCAGCCCAGCTGCAGAACTGGCCCAACTAGCCCACCCGCTTTTCCTTCTCTCTCACACGCCAAGAAGCGCACCCAGCAATCGGACGACCAGACCCCACCTCTTCGCGTTTGACCGACGGGCCCTCTCCACGTCGCCTCGTTTTCCCAAACCGCGCAGAAGCGCCGCCGCCGCTGTAATGGCGCGGCGTAATTAGCCTTGATGCGGCGGAGTTTCCAATCGCTTGAGCCTATATAAACCACACGCCGCGGTCATTTCCCCACTCCTCGCTCACTCCGCCACCAGTCAGCGCATTTGCTCGGCCGCTGCATCGACGACCGGCGACCGATTTCGTGAGCCTGCACCGCCTCTCTCTGGTTCAAGCTATCTTGCTCAGCATGATCTGGCGCATCTGCTGACACCTTTATTTTGCCTGCTCGTGACCCAGGTCGTCGTCTCCATTCACGACCGCAACCACCTGCGCCGCCGCTTGACTCCAACGACCAATTGAGGTAAAACCTGAGCGCCCCTTGCCCCCTCTTTCCTACGAGATTGTTCGCATGCGTCTTGTGCATCGCCTGACCCCTCTGGTTCGTGCTAGGGTGACGCCAAACCTCGGCAAGAACCACGACTTCAAGCGACAGACGCCGCCCGCAACTCCGACGAGCCCCTGAGACCGTGCCAGTGCGCCCCTTCCCGAATCATCGCCACCTTGAGCATCAGCAGCCTGCGGTCGTAAGCCACTTCCCCCACTCCCGCGCGACCTAGAACGCTAGCGCCGCCGCTGTCAGACGCGCCTCCGCCAGTCGCCGCCGCTAGCGCCGCTCGAGTTTGGTTTGTTGATTTGTAGCCGTCAGATCTGGATCCAACGCGTAGAATTAGATAAGTTAGCGAACCGTTATGGGCAGATCTGAGCTGTGGGTTTTAATTAGATCCAACAGCGCGGGAGGGTGATCCTGAACGAATCGGTATCAGCCAATAGGATTAATACGCGTGGCTAGAGTTTAAATCAAAAACAGAATTCAAATCAGATTTAGATCCAAATTTCAAATGGCTATAAATTTTGATTCCCACGTTAGATTTTTGCAAATTTTATACCGTTGGAATCAGGGAGTGAAGCCCTTTCTGAATCTGCAATGTGTTTAAAAAATTTTATGTTAAAATGACTTTTTATACAGAAACTTGTTTAGGACTATTTTGAGTATAGAATTTGTTTAGTAAATAGTTTTAGTGCTAAATAAGTTTAGTTAGCAAGTTTTTGACTTGGTTATGTTTCTGTATCATGGACTTGCTTGGTGGAGTTTTCAAAAATCATCACTTAGCATTCTCTTGCATGCATGCATTCATATTTTTTGTTTGTATATGAATTGTGTGTAATTTTGTGCTACAAATTTTTGTGTAGATTTTGCTAGTGACTGTGATTATGAAGAGTGCTACTCTCCCCATTACCAAGGCAAGTGGTACTTCATGACTATTTTCATCCCTATATTTTTTATAAGCATTAGAAATATTTTTCTAAGTCTTGCATGATACTTTTTGCCAAATGCTAAGTTGGGAAATCCTAAGTAGTTGTAGAATTGTAGAATTGCTAGGAATTTTCCTAAGTTAAGTTACTATGCCATGCTTAGCCTAGCTAGTAGCAAACAAGGGTTGTTAAAGTATCTACATGCTATGATGAAAATATTTCTAAGTCTTTGGACTTATGTTTTTCCTAATAAAACAACTAAGTCAATGAACCTCCTGGGTGGAATGGGACTTCAATGGTGGTTTTTGGTTGAGTGGTTACACAAGGCCCATGGACATGGTTTACCTTGTGTATCACACTTGTGGAATGCCACCCAGGCACAAAGGGATTTTGGAGGCCAAGTGTTGAGAAGCTTATAGTGCATCCAATTGGCAATATGGGCCCTGCCTTGATCATATAGGTTGCTTGAACTTAGCCATTTGGACAGTTGGTGGTAGTGGGAATGATAGGTTGGAGCGCGTCCATTTGGTCTAAGGGAAGGCTTCTGAAAGGTCCTGTCTTGGGAAACCAAGTCTGGTGGGGAAAGTGCAAAACCTTTGCAGATGGAAAATCTAAGTACTTAGCCAAGTCCATGGCAATGGACAACTTGAGCATCAAGACATGGAAGCTATCAAGAATCTCATCACTCCAACTTCTAAGTAAAATTTTGTGGGTGAACAAGGGTGAAGGACCCCAATGTCTATTGGTGGTTTCTTGGGAAAGTTTTTGACAAAGAAAAACTTAGTGATTTCAACTTATAGGAAAAACCTATTTTGAGCAAAGAAAGACAAGCTACACTTAGCAAAAATGCATATAGTAATATAGTCCACTCAAAATTTACTAAGGTATCACTTGCCAATACTATTCCAAAGTATTGACTCACTGTGGGTGTAACTTGTGATGTTGCAGGTTACTCCGATGATGATTAGGTGTCATGAATCTACACTCAACATGCTTGCCTATGGCACATGAAGATGAAGACTTATGTTTATTTACTTATTCCAAAACTCTTGTATTAGGCTTGTGGCCCTGAGTTGTAAAAGACTATGTTTTATCTCTGGAATGGATGTAATAAATGACCTTTGTATCTGTGTACTTCATCTTAAACTGTGGATGCTAGCAATGATCCAGGGACTAGCATTGCAATCACAGGGATCCTTTTCCTTTACAAAGGAGGGATCTTACAGATGGTATCGGAGCACTGTGTTGCCTGTAGGATTGTGACCCTAGGATTGGAAACCACTAAGGAAAAAATTTCAACTACTTCTACACTTGTCTATTATTCTCGTAAACTTTTCTAATCTTCTCATTCTCATCTCTGTTTGTAGATGAACTCCATCAACGAAGCCGTGAAGAAAGGACCACTCATGACCATGACCTTGGAGTGTGAAACTGAGTTTCCCAAAATTCTCAAGGACCTCATGGTGGCAATGGAGATACATGGTGCAGCTGTGTACAAAGGCTTTCCAGTGATGGATGAAGGAGTTGAGTACTGGTGGGTGCAACTTAACTTGTACAAAAGCAAGGAAGACAACCACAAAGAAAGAGGTTTCTGCATGTACACCAACACTGTGGTGCACACCACATTCTTTGAGTCAGCAAGAGAAGCAGCTTGGAGGACTATCAAAGAACTCAGTGCTAGAGTCAAGTGCAGAATGCTCAACCTCCAAAGAGACTTAGAGAAAGAGAAGGAACATACCCAAGAGTTGGAAGACACCAACCAAACCTTAAGAGGAGATATTATAGACTTAGTGATGGAATCATGTGAGCAAGATAGGCTGATTGCCTCTAGGAACATTATGTTAGCCAACAGATCCAGTGAGATAGGATTGTAAACGTATTTCGTTAGTTGGACCACCACCTATCACCTTATTTTCTAAAATGATACCTTAAATAAGTTTGGACCTTGGTTGATGTAATGGATTCATGTATGCATGACTTGTGTGATTTTGTGTTCCAAGGATGTGTATGTGATGTTTGTCTTTGTTTTATCTTAAATAGTGTTGTTCTAACTTTTCTATCTTGTAAATAGATGCCTATTACCATCAGCACTGTTGAGGAGTTCCCGGTTACCCGCTTTGGTCCTCGTATCGTTGAGCTTACCACTTTGCTCAATCTCCCTCTTCCCACCATCATGGTGCATCCACTCACCAAGTTCGAGAGGAAGGACCTCTGGGGCTTCAAGGTGAACCAGCCCGGACGCCAGACAGAGCCTACTACGGAGGCCATCGTCTTCAAGCTTATGCACGATGACAGGGAGAGAGGCATGGTGGTAGTCATGCAGGACCTAATAGGACGTCTACTAGGCCGTCACTCCCGACAGGTTAGAGGCACCCACTTCCACGTCTTCGGAAGACGTGATGAGGATGGAGAGTCCATCGACTTTGAGGACGACTCGAGGGTCGCAGCAGAGCCGATACGTCTCTATCTCCAGGACTTAGAGTCTCTCATTAGGCACGTGGATACGGACAGGACCAATGTCATGCTCAATAATGACGAGCTCCAGGTGCAGCTTCGCGAGAAGGACAAGATCTTCGTGCAGCAGGACGAGATAGTCAAGGAAATGGAGGCGAATTTCGAGACCCAGGACCGGAAGTTCAAGAGTCAGGAGAAACGTGTTCAGGATAGGAACAAGAAGATCCGGGACATGACTGAAGAACTTAAGTCCAAGGATTTCGAGCTAGAGCAGTAGTAGATGGTGATCGAGAGGCTTCGTTCCCAGAAGAGGGCTCTCAAGGCCAAGATTGAGTCCTTGACCACTACTATTGAGGAGAACAAGACCGCGATGGAGAACGCATGTCTTACCTTTGTCGAGGAGGAGATTGATGCTGATGAGTAGACTTGACTACTCATTTATCTTTCATTATCGTACTTGTTATTTGTGAACTTATTATTGTACCATCCGACATGTGGATGGCTTGCCACTTGTGTGTTTTACTTTGTGAACTTGTTATCTGGTTGTTGAACTTTTATCTTCTGTTGCATGCTTGTGTTTGCTTATGTGATGTAATGTGCATGAAAACATCTATGGGTATCCTATTCTTATCTCTATTTGAAGAAACCACAGATGCCTCCCCGTCGCGCAAACCCCAACCCCAACAACAACAACAACATTACTCCAGAAATGCAGCAAATGATGAATGCTCAAACACAGCTCATGCAGATGATGACAACATTCATTCAGAACCAAAACAACAACAACCCCAATAACAACAACAATAACAACAATAACAACAACAACCCTCCGGGCTTTGATATGCTCACCAGATTTCTGCGTTTGAGGCCAGCTAAGTTCTCGGGGACGACTGATCCCATGGTGGACAATGATTGGCTACGTTCTGTAAACAAAGACTTAGTGACCGTGGGCTGCACGGATGCTGAAAAGGTCAGGTTTGCAGCACATCTGCTGGAAGGGCCAGCCGCCACATGGTGGGACAACTTCCAAATCACCACTCCTATAGATGAGGTGACTTGGGCTATCTTTGAAGATGGCTTCCGCACTGCTCATATCTCATCAGGAATAATGAGCCTGAAAAAGAAAGAGTTCCACAATCTGAAGCAGCGCCACCGCAGTGTGGCTAAATACATTGAAGAGTTCAATAATCTGGCGCGTTATGCACCGGATGAGGTTGACACAGATGCCAAAAGAAAGGAAAAATTTCTGGAAGGCTTGAATGATGAGCTGAATCTGCAGCTGGTTGTGGCATATGTTCCCACTTATCAGTCGCTCTGTGACAAGGCTGCTATATTGAAGAACAAAATGAAGCAAGTCGAGGGTAGAAAGAGAAAGCACTCCGACAAGCACAGCTCGGGATCGTCTCACAAACGATCTCACTATGATGACAGTGGAAGCTCAGGATCCCACAAGCATGGGAAATTCAACAAGCACCACAACCACAACCGTCATGACAACAAGCATCACCACAGTCATGACAATGACAAGTACAAGAACCACAAGAGTGTACATAAGAGCCACCACGGTGGTAATGGAAGTGGAAGTGGAAGTCAGCCTGCTAAGAGAGACATCAGTCAGGTTGAGTGCTTCAAATGCAAGAAGATGGGACACTATGCAAATGAGTGCCCCGAAAAGAAAGTTGAAGCACCTGTCAAGCCCAATCCTTTCCAGAAAGGACAGGTGAACCACATTAATGTGGAGGAGGTCTATGAAGAGCCCGATGCTGTTGCTGGTAAGTTCAGACTCAATTCAATTCCAGCATTTGTTCTTTTTGATACTGGAGCATCGCATTCATTCATATCAAAAGCATTTGTTGATAGAAATGGGTTTCCATCTGAAAATATTGGTTGTCCAATAAAAGTTAGCTCTCCGGGTGGAGAAATGATAGTAAGTATTGGATGCCGAGATCTAGTAATAGAGTTTGGAAAACATAAGTTTCCAGTGAGTCTGATAATCCTAGATTCCCAAGGACTGGATGTAATATTGGGAATGGATTGGATGGCTAAGTATGAAGGAGTACTAGATTGTGCTAATCGTACTGTTGCACTCACAACCCCGGAAAGAAAACGGATTAAGTTCAAGTCCAACTTTGAGTCTAAAGGAAGTAAGCTAAATTCTCTTAAGGTTGTTAGCATGGACAGTGTGCCAATTGTGTGTGAGTATCAGGATGTATTTCCGGAAGAATTGCCAGGAATGCCACCAGATAGAGATGTGGAGTTTCTGATAGATTTGGTACCAGGTTCTGGACCAATAGCAAAGAGGCCTTATAAGATGTCAGTGGATGAACTGAAAGAGCTCAAGAAGCAACTAGGAGAACAATTGCAGAAAGGATTTATTCAACCAAGTTCTTCATCTTGGGGAGCCCCAGTTTTGTTTGTGGAGAAGAAGGATAGGAGCCAAAGGTTACGCATAGATTACCGTTCACTCAACGAAGTAACTATCAAAAACAAATATCCTTTGCCTAGAATCAATGACTTATTTGATCAGCTTGAAGGAGCTTGTTTGTTCTCAAAGATTGATCTAAGGTCAGGTTATTTTCAACTTAAGATAAGAGAACAAGACATACCTAAAACAACATTCACCACAAGGTATGGATTGTATGAGTATATCGTAATGCCTTTTGGCTTGACCAATGCTCCAGCATACTTCATGAATATGATGAACAAGGTGTTCATGGAATTCCTTGACAAGTTTGTTGTCGTTTTCATCGATGACATCTTAGTCTACTCCAAGAGCAAATAAGAGCATGAAGGACACTTGCGTTTGATACTTGAGAAGTTGAGAGAGCATAAGCTTTATGCCAAATTTAGCAAGTGTGAGTTCTGGTTAGAAGAAGTTGGTTTTCTTGGTCATGTCATGACAAAAGATGGTGTAGCAGTTGATCCTGCTAAGGTTTTAGCTGTGACTGAATGGGAATCTCCTAAGAACGTGAAAGAGGTTCGTAGTTTCCTTGGCTTAGCAGGTTACTACAGAAGGTTCATTGAGAATTTCTCAAAGGTTGCTAAGCCCATGACTGAATTACTAAAGAAAGACAAGAAGTTTGCTTGGTCTGAAGGTTGTGAAGTCATCTTTCAGGAGTTGAAGAAAAGACTTGTGACAGCACCAGTTTTATGCCTGCCAGATTTGGAAAAGGATTTCCAAGTATATTGTGATGCATCTCATCAAGTTTTGGTGCAGTTCTTATGCAAGACGGTAAAGTTGTGGCTTATGCCCCGAGACAACTCAAAACTCATGAAGTAAACTACCCTACTCATGATTTGGAGTTAGCCTCTGTCGTTCATGCACTCAAAACATGGAGACATTACCTTTTGGGAAAGCCTTGCGAAGTGTTCACCGACCACAAAAGTTTGAAGTATATCTTCACCCAAAAGGAAATCAATATGAGACAAAGAAGATGGTTAGAGCTTATCAAGGATTATGACTTAAGTTTGCAATACCACCCCGGTAAAACAAATGTCGTAGAAGATGCTCTAATTCGTAAGGTATTTGTGAATGGCCTCACCAAAGGAGAATTGCCAGATGATTTGTGTACCCAATTCAGAAAACTCAGATTGGAGATTGTGCCTGAAGGACATCTCATGTCTTTGGATGTTCAATCCACTTTGTTGGACAAGATCCGAGAAGCTCAGAAGACCGATAAGGAAATCGAAGAGATTAAGGAAAAGATTGGCCAAGGGAAAGCTAAAAATTTCCATGAAGATGAACAAGGTACTTTATGGCATGGGAAACGTATCTGTGTTCCACAAGATCCGGAGTTACGGAAACTGATTTTGCAGGAAGCACACAACTCTCCGTATTCTATTCATCCGGGTAACACCAAAATGTACATGGACAGGAAAGAAAGATTTTGGTGGAATAATCTCAAGAGAGACATCGCCGAACATATTGCTTTGTGTGATGTGTGTAGTAGAGTAAAAGCGGAGCATCAGAAACCAGCAGGTTTGCTTCAACCACTACCTATTCCTGATTGGAAGTGGGACAAGATTGGTATGGATTTTATTACCGGATTACCAAGGACCAGATCAGGATATGATTCCATATGGGTAGTAGTGGATCACCTAACTAAAGTGGCTCATTTCATACCCGTGAAGACAACTTATACGAGTGCCAAGTTAGCCAAAATCTACATGAGTAGAATTGTGTGTCTTCATGGTGCGACCAAGAGTATTGTGTCTGATAGGGGAACTCAATTCACTTCCCATTTTTGGAGACAGCTACACGAGTCATTGGGAACGAGGTTGGAATTCAGCACTGCTTTTCATCCTCAAACCGATGGACAAACGGAAAGGACTAATCAAATTCTAGAAGACATGTTGAGGGCATGTGCCCTAGACTATGGAGAAAGTTGGGACGAAAGTCTGCCTTACGTAGAATTTTCTTATAACAACAACTATCAAGCCAGCATTGAGATGGCACCGTTTGAATTTCTCTACGGAAGAAAGTGTACCACCCAATTGTATGGAATGGTGTGGGAGAAAGAAGTTTATTCGGGCCAGATCTTATCAAAGAAGCCAAAGAGAAGGTCAAATTGGTTAAGGACAGGTTAAAGATAGCATAGTCCTGACAGAAAAGCTACGCAGATCCTAAGCGTAGAGAAGTCACCTACGAAGTTGGTGATAGAGCCTATCTTAGAGTATCACCACTCTGTGGAGTGAAAATATTCGGAGTCAAAGGAAAGTTGGCACCAAGATATGTTGGGCCATTCAAGATTCTAAGTCGCCAAGGAGAAGTTGCTTATGAAATTGAGCTACCAGAATCTCTATCAGCAGTCCATAATGTCTTTCATGTGAGCCAGCTTAAGAAATGTCACCCAGAAATGGAAGAAACTTCTTTGAAGGATACCATACCATTGGAGGAAGTACAACTAGAAAATGACCTCACATACAAGGAGAAGCCTATCAAGATTCTTGAGACCGCAGAAAGAGTCACAAGGACAAAGACTATCAAGATTTTCAAAGTGCAATGGAATCATCATTCCGAAGAGGAAGCAACATGGGAAAGAGAAGATGATCTTCGGAAAGACCACCCTCACCTATTTGCTAGCCAATCCGAATCTCGAGGGCGAGATTCACCTTAAGGGGGTTAGATTTGTAACATCCCTAAAATCATGATTTCAAAGTTTTCATATCACTCATGCATGCATATAGAATTGAGGTCTATTTCAAACTCATTCCAGAAAAACAGAAGCACATAGTGCTATGATTTTATGTGAGCAACTTAAATCAAATGGCCATCACCATTTGAAAGTATGAATGGTTGTGAACCGTGATTGTTTACTTTCCTTGTTGAAGGTTTTGAGTGTAGAATTTAAACCCAGACTTACAAATTGGAAATGGTTTCAAAAACCATTTTTTAAACTTTGCAAATCAAGTGCCAAGTCTCAGATATTTTTGTTCCCCAAGTTTGACCAACCTTTGCAAAGTAACCACATGGTTTTAGGCCTGTATTTGAGACTATTGCACCACTGCAAAACCCCCAAAGTAATTTGAATTCAAATGGAACTTGAATTCATTTGAAAACCAATTCAGAAAATCGAAACAGAAAAAGAAAAAGGAGAAAGAATTGGAAAAGGGCCGGCGCCAGGATTCCAGCCCAGCTGCAGAACTGGCCCAACTAGCCCACCCGGCTTTTCCTTCTCTCTCTCACACGCGCAAGCGCACCCAGGCAGTCGCTGACGACCAGACCCCACCTCTTCGCGTTACCGACGAGCGGCCTCTCCACGCCGCCTCGTCTTCCCAAACCGCCCTTGCCGCGTCAGCTGTCAATGCCGGTAATGGCGCGGCGTAATTAGCCTTGATGCGGCAGGAGTTTCCTGTCGCGCTTGAGCCTATATAAACCACACCCCGCCGCGGTCATTTCCCCCCACTCTCCTCGCTCACTCCGCCACTAGGTTGCGCGCATTTGCTCTCGAAGCCCGCTGTACCAACGACTCCGGTGACAGATTCCGGTGAGCCCAGACCGCCCCCTCTCTCTGGTTCAAGCTAACTTGCTCATCATGATCTAGCGCATCTGTTGACACCTTTCTTTTGCCTGCTCGTGACCCAGGTCGTCGTCTCCATTCACGACCGCAACCACCTGCGCCGCCGCTTGACTCCGGCGACCAATTGAGGTAAAACCCGAGCGACCAATTGTTTGCCTGCGTCTTGTGCATCGCCTGACCCCTCTGGTTCGTGCTAGGGCGACGCCAAACCTCGGCAAGAACCACGACTGCAAGCGACAGACGCCGCCCGCGACTCCAACGAGCCCCTGAGACCGTGCCAGTGCGCCCCTTCCCGAATCATCGCCACCTTGAGCATCAGCAGCCTCCTGCGGTTCTTGTAAGCCACTTCCCCCACTCCCGCGTGACCTAGAACGCTAGCGCCGCCGCTGTCAGACACGCCGCCGCCAGTCGCCTCCGCTAGAGCCGCTCGAGTTTGGTTAGTTGATTTGTAGCCGTCAGATCTGGATCCAACCGTAGAATTAGATAAGTTAGCGAACCGTTATGGGCAGATCTGAGCTGTCGGTTTTAATTATATCCAAAGGCGCGGGAGGGTGATCCTGAACGAATCGGTATCAGCCAATAGGATTAAGACGCGTGGCTAGAGTTTAAATCAAAAACAGAATTCAAATCAGATTTAGATCCAAATTTCAAATGGCTATAACTTTTGATTCCCACGTTAGATTTTTACAAATTTTGTACCGTTGGAATCAGGGAGTCAAGCCCTTTCTGAATCTGCAATGTGTTTAATAAAAAGTTTCTGTTAAAATGACGTTTTATACAGAAACTTGTTTAGGACTATTTTGAGTATAGAATTTTTTTAGTAAATAGTTTTAGTGCTAAATAAGTTTAGTTAGCAAGTTTTTGACTTGGTTATGTTTCTGTATCATGCACTTGCTTGGTGGAGTTTTCAAAAATCATCACTTAGCATTCTCTTGCATGCATGAATTCATATTTTTTGTTTGTATATGAATTGTGTGTAATTTTGTGCTACAAATTTTTGTGTAGATTTTGCTAGTGACTGTGATTATGAAGAGTGCTACTCTCCCCATTACCAAGGCAAGTGGTACTTCATGACTATTTTCATCCCTATATTTTGTATAAGCATTAGAAATATTTTGCTAAGTCTTGCATGATACTTTTTGCCAAATGCTAAGTTGGGAAATCCTAAGTAGTTGTAGAATTGTAGAATTGCTAGGAATTTTCCTTAGTTAAGTTACTATGCCATGCTTAGCCTAGCTAGTAGCAAACAAGGGTTGGTAAAGTATCTACATGCTATGATGAAAATATTTCTAAGTCTTTGGACTTATGTTTTTCCTAATAAAACAACTAATTCAATGAACCTCCTGGGTGGAATGGGACTTGAATGGTGGTTTTTGGTTGAGTGGTTACACAAGGCCCATGGACATGGTTTACCTTGTGTATCACACTTGTGGAATGCCACCCAGGCACAAAGGGATTTTGGAGGCCAAGTGTTGAGAAGCTTATAGTGCAGGCACTTGGCAATATGGGCTCTGCCTTGATCATATAGGTTGCTTGAACTTAGCCATTTGGACAGTTGGTGGTAGTGGGAATGATAGGTTGGAGCGCGTCCATTTGGTCTAAGGGAAGGCTTCTGAAAGCTCCTGTCTTGGGAAACCAAGTCTGGTGGGAAAGTGCACAACCTCTGCAGATGGAAAATCTAAGTACTTAGCCAAGTCCATGGCAATGGACAACTTGAGCATCAAGACATGGAAGCTATCAAAAATCTCATCACTCCAACTTCTAAGTAAAAATTTGTGGGTGAAGAAGGGTGAAGGACCCCAATGTCTATTGGTGGTTTCTTGGGAAAGTTTTTGACAAAGAAAAACTTAGTGATTTTAACTTATAGGAAAAACCTATTTTGAGCAAAGCAAGCCAAGCTACACTTAGCAAAAATGCATATAGTAATATAGTCCACTCAAAATTTACTAAGGTATCACTTGCCAATACTATTCCAAAGTATTGACCCACTGGTCAGAACTTGTGATGTTGCAGGTTACTCCGATGATGATTAGGTGTCATGAGTCTACACTCAACATGCTTGCCTGTGGCACATGAAGATGAAGACTTATGTTTATTTACTTATTCCAAAACTCTTGTATTAGGCCTGTGGCCCTGAGTTGTAAAAGACTATGTTTTATCTCTGAAATGGATGTAATAAATGACCTTTGTATCTGTGTACTTCATCTTAAACTGTGGATGCTAGCAATGATCCAGGGACTAGCATTGCAATCACAGGGATCCTTTTCCTTTACAAAGGAGGGATCCTTTTCATTTGCTTAGGACGAACCATTATATATGAAATATAATGGAATTGCTTGTGCACTACAATAAAAATGTCCTTTTACAATGGACGATTTTCGTGGTTGAAGTCCCGTTTTTCGTGGCTGAAGAGTCTTCTATGACGGATGTCCTTTGTGGTAAAAGCCCCATCACAAATGAATCTATCACGGTTTTTCGACCGTGGTGGATCGCACCCTTCAGCCACGAAAAATCGTTCCGTCGTAGATGTGTTCGCTAGCCGCGTTGACTGCTGACATCATACAAACTGCCATGTGGCAAGCGCAGTTAACGGCCATTTAACGCCGTTAACTGTCAATGAAATCATGGTATAAGACAGGCCCAGCCAAGGTCGGGTAATTATTAAGTGGGCCGGTCCATTAAGGAAGCCCAACAAGATCGTTGCCCATTACTATTTCGATATGCACAGTTACAAATGGGCCCATTGGTGCAGTCGTAGTCGGCCTGTTACTATTTCCACACGCACTATTTGAAATTGGGCTGTTCGCACGGCCCATAAATATCCGGGCTCGTTAGTGTTCTGTCCTGCACTGTTCGAAATCGGCCCGTTTTGGCCCGTACCCTTTTTGGCCCATTATTGTATATCCATGTACTGTCGAGCCGGGTCCATATACTTTGGGCCCTATAATTTAGGCCCGTAAATATCCGGCCCATGTTCTGGCCCGTTACTATTTTAACCTGGTGAGTTCTTCGGCATGTTACTGTTCCGGCCTGGTGCAAATTCGGCCTGTTACTGTTCTGGCCTGGTACAATTCTGACCTTTTTCCTGGCCAGGCCTTCTACTATTCTAGCCTGTTACTATTTTAGACATTTAACATTCTGGCCCTTTACTGTTTCGAGAGTTACTATTCTAGTCTCATTGTCTTGGCTCATTCTTTTCGGTATTTTACTTTCTCCGTCACATCGCTTTTACTGCATCGTTAGAGCTATTACTTTTTCGTCATGCCATTATTTCACTCTGTTACTGTTTCGACATGCCACTTTTACGGCATGCTGCAGTTATGTACCATTACTGTTACTAATCTCGCATGTGGGTCCGTCCCGTTACTTTTACAGTTTATGCATTTCTGGAGCCCATTTCGACACCATAGAAGGTGTACAACTTCTGATCATCTTTTATGTTCATCGTCGTCCTAATACAAGACAGGCAAATATAGAGCATGATACTGTACCCTAATTGAGCTGGCTAGCGCAGGTACGGTACCGCCTACCGCTTTGTATGGATGAAATCAACTAAATTCCTACACGGCCTACGCAATTAGTCTAGATATTGGATCAAATGCAAAAAAATTAAAATTATTATATATTATCAACTAAAGGGAAAGAAAAATCGACATTTCAGTTGACAATCGAGTTGATAGCAGTCGTCAATTTTCTTTCTCCATCTATCACCTCCATCTCCCTTTTGAGTGTGACATCTACATTGGAAAACAAACTTGAGACATGATCTTGCATCCCCCTATTTGGTGGCGATAGCAATAATTGTAGTCTGAAACTAAGTAATAACAACTTAATACGTCAAACAAGGCAAACTAGTCATTTAATTGATACGATAGGAGCTATGAACTGGAGTTTACTACTAGTCAATGGTTCAAATATATTTACCATCACGTCAAACAAATAGGTCAAGCAAGCATTAAACAAGTGTGCCTACCATGAAACGAGATATATAACAATGTTCGTGGCTTAGAATGTCAGCAAATATAAAGTAGCCAGGTCATATCAACAAATATATATATATATAGATATAAGAATAAACCATATAGTATCATACAGTTACCATCGTAGATAAGAATGAACGAGACAGAAATTATTACGGCATCACGCGAGGACTTGTAGGGCAGGAATGCAAACCATAAATGAACTATATAGTAGAGGATAGTTATGTCGTTGCTTAGACGAACCAGAACCAGATATGAAATATAATGGCGTCGCTTGTGAACCTATAGAACAGGACAAACAATCATTAGGCAAGTGTGCCTACAATGAAATGATGAGCCAAACAAAGTGTTTCTTAGAATTTTAGTAAATATAAATTAGCCAGGTTATTTCAACAAATATATATGGAAATAGCTGTATATCCTGGAAAGAAAGAGACATTGGTTGACTCGGAATTTGCGGTGAGCTCAACAATGTCATGCAGTTAGTGTCGTACCTAAGAATAAACCAGATAGAAATTATAATGGCATCATACCAGAACTTATATAACAGGAACACAAACCACAAATAAACTACACAGTAGAGGATAGTTATGTCGTTTCTTAGGATGAACCAGCACCAGATTAGAAATATAATGGCCTCTGGCGAACCTGTAGAAGACGACAATAAAGCATTAGACAAGTGTGCCTAAAATGAAATGAGCGACCAATAAAAGTGTTTCTTAAAATTTCAGCAAATATAAACTTGCTAGGTCATTTCAACAAATATATATGGAAGCAGTCGTTTACCCTGGAATGCAAGAGACGTTGGGTGACCCAGAATTTGCGAAGAGCTACACAATTGGCATGCAGTTACTTTCGTAGCTATGAACCGAATAGAAATTATAATGGCATCATAAGATAACTTGTAGAGCAAGAATTCAAACCACGAATGAACTATATAGAGAGGATATCTATGTCGCTGCTTAGGACGAACCATTAGATATGAAATATAATGGCATTGCTTGTGAACCTGTAGAACATGACAAGCAAGCATTAGACAAGTGTGCCTACAAATGAATTGAGCAATCAAACAGAGTGTGTCCTAGAATTTCAGCAAATATAAACTAGCCAGGTCATTCAACAAATATATATGGAAGATATCGTTTATCCTGAAATGCAAGAGACGTTGGGTGACCCAGAATTTGCGTTGAGCTATACAATGGGCATGCAGTTACTGTCGTAGATAGGAAACGCATAGAAATTATAAAGGAATCATAAGAGAACTTGTACAGCAAAAATGCGAACTACGAATGAAATATATATACAATAGATGATAGTTATATCGCTTCTTAGGAGGAACCATTAGATATGAAATATAATGGTGTCGCATGTGAACCTGTAGAACATGACAGGCAAGCATTAGGCAAGCGTGCATACAATGAAATGATGAGCCAAACAAAGTGTTTCTTAGAATTTTAGTAAATATAAATTATCCAGGTTATTTCAACAAATATATATGGAAATAGTTGTATATCCTGGAAAGAAAGAGACATTGGTTGACTCGGAATTTGCGGTGAGCTCAACAATGTCATGCAGTTAGTGTCGTACCTAAGAATAAACCAGATAGAAATTATAATGGCATCATACCAGAACTTATAGAACAGGAACACAAACCACAAATAAACTACACAGTAGAGGATAGTTATGTCGTTTCTTAGGATGAACCAGCACCAGATTAGAAATATAATGGCCTCTGGCGAACCTGTAGAAGACGACAATAAAGCATTAGACAAGTGTGCCTAAAATGAAATGAGCGACCAATCAAAGTGTTTCTTAAAATTTCAGCAAATATAAACTAGCTAGGTCATTTCAACAACTATATATATGGAAGCAGACGTTTACCCTGGAATGCAAGAGACGTTGGGTGACCCAGAATTTGCGAAGAGCTACACAATTGGCATGCAGTTACTTTCGTAGCTATGAACCGAATAGAAATTATAATGGCATCATAAGATAACTTGTAGAGCAAGAATTCAAACCACGAATGAACTATATAGAGAGGATATCTATGTCGCTGCTTAGGACGAACCATTAGATATGAAATATAATGGCATTGCTTGTGAACCTGTAGAACAGGACAAGCAAGCATTAGACAAGTGTGCCTACAAATGAATTGAGCAATCAAATAGAGTGTGTCCTAGAATTTCAGCAAATATAAACTAGCCAGGTCATTCAACAAATATATATGGAAGATATCGTTTATCCTGGAATGCAAGAGACGTTGGGTGACCCAGAATTTGCGTTGAGCTATACAATGGGCATGCAGTTACTGTCGTAGATAGGAACCGCATAGAAATTATAAAGGCATCATAAGAGAACTTGTACAGCAAAAATGCAAACTACGAATGAAATATATACACAATAGATGATAGTTATATCGCTTCTTAGGAGGAACCATTAGATATGAAATATAATGGTGTCGCCTGTGAACCTGTAGAACATGATAGGCAAGCATTAGGCAAGCGTGCATACAATGAAATGAGCAGTCAAACAAAGTGTTTCTTAGAATTTCAGCAAATATAAACTAGCCAGGTTATTTCAACAAATATATATGGAAGCAGTTGTATATCATGGAAAATAAGAGACGTTGGTTGACTCGTGATTTACGGTGGGCTACACAATGGCATGCAGTTACTATCATACCTAATAATGAACCCGATAGAAATTATAATGGCATGATACCAGAACTTGCAGAGCTGGAACGCAAACCATGAATGAACTACACAGTAGAGTATAGTTATGTCGTTGCTTAGGATGAACCAGCACCACATTAGAAATATAATGACGTCTCTGGCGAACCTGTAGAAGAGGACAAGCAAGCAGTAGACAAGTGTTTCTTACAATGAAATGAGAGATCAATCAAAATATTTCTTAGAATTTGAGAAAATATAAAATAGCAAGGTCATTTTAACAAATATATATGGAAGTAGTCATTTATCTTGGAATGCCAGAGACGTTGGGTGACCAAGAATTTGCGGTGAGCTACACAATGGGCATGCAATTACTTTTGTAGCTATGAAAAGAATAGAAATTATAATGGCGTCATAAGAGAACTTGTAGAGCAAGAATGCAAAACACGAATGAACTATATAGAGAGGATAGCTATGTCGCTGCTTAGGATGAACCATTAGATATGAAATATAATGGCATTGCTTGTGAACCTGTAGAACAGGACAAGCAAGCATTAGACAAGTGTGCCTACAAATGAATTGAGCAATCAAACAGAGTGTGTCCTAGAATTTCAGCAAATATAAACTAGCCAGGTCATTCAACAAATATATATATGGAAGATATCGTTTATCCTGGAATGCAAGAGACGTTGGGTGACCCAGAATTTGCAGTGAGCTACACAATGGGCATTCAGTTACTTTCGTAGATAGGAACCGCATAGAAATTATAAAGGCATCATAAGATAACTTGTACAACAAAAATGCAAACTACGAATGAAATATATATATACAATAGATGATAGTTATATCGCTGCTTAGGAGGAACCATTAGATATGAAATATAATGGTGTCGCCTGTGAACCTGTAGAACATGACAGGCAAGCATTAGGCAAGCGTGCATACAATAAAATGAGCAGTCAAACAAAGTGTTTCTTACAATTTCAGCAAATATAAACTAGCCAGGTTATTTCAACAAATATATATGGAAGCAGTTGTATATCATGGAAAATAAGAGACGTTGGTTGACTCGTGATTTGCGGTGGGCTACACAATGGCATGCAGTTACTATCATACCTAATAATGAACCCGATAGAAATTATAATGGCATGATACCAGAACTTGCAGAGCAGGAACGCAAACCATGAATGAACTACACAGTAGAGGATAGTTATGTCGTTGCTTAGGATGAACCAGCACCACATTAGAAATATAATGACGTCTCTGGCGAACCTGTAGAAGAGGACAAGCAAGCAGTAGAGAAGTGTTTCTTACAATGAAATGAGAGATCAATCAAAATGTTTCTTAGAATTTGAGAAAATATAAAATAGCAAGGTCATTTCAACAAATATATATGGAAGCAGTCATTTATCTTGGAATGCCAGATACGTTGGGTGACCCAGAATTTGCGGTGAGCTACACAATCGGCATGCAGTTACTTTTGGAGCTATGAAACGAATAGAAATTATAATGGCGTCATAAGAGAACTTGTAGAGCAAGAATGCAAAACACAAATGAACTATAGAGAGGATAGCTATGTCGCTGCTTAGGATGAACCATTAGATATGAAATATAATGGCATTGCTTGTGAACCTGTAGAACAGGACATGCAAGCATTAGGCAAGTGTGCCTACAATGAAATGAGTAGTCAAACAATGTGTTTCTTATAATTTTAGCAAATATAAACTAGCCAGGTTATTTCAACAAATATGTATGAAAGCAGTTGTATATCCTAGAAAGCAAGAGAAGTTGGTTGACTCGGAATTTGCGTTGGGCTACACGGTGGCATGCAGTTACTGTCGTACCTAAGAATGAACCCGATAGAAATTATAATGGCATCATACCATAACTTGCAGAGCAGGAACACAAAACATGAATGAACTACACGGTAGAGGATAGTTATGTCGTTTCTTAGGATGAACCAACACCAGATTAGAAATATAATGGTGTCTCTTGAGAACATGTAGAAGAGGACAAGCAAGCATTAGAAAAGTGTGCCTACAATGAAATGAGCAATCAATCAAAGTGTTTCTTATAATTTCAGCAAATATAAGCTGGACAGGTCATTTCAACAAATATATATGAAAGCAGTCATTTATCCTGGAATGCAAGAGATGTTGGGTGACCCAGAATTTGCGGTGAGTTACACAATGGGCATGAAGTTACTGTCGTAGATAGGAACCTCATAGAAATTATAAAGGTATCACAAGAGAAATTGTACAGCAAAAATGCAAACTACGAATGAAATATATATATACAATAGATGATAGTTATATCGCTGCTTAGGAGGAACCATTAGATATGAAATATAATGGTGTCGCCTGTGAACCTGTAGAACATGACAGGCAAGCATTAGGCAAGCGTGCATACAATGAAATGAGCAGTCCTACAAAGTGTTTCTTAGAATTTCAGCAAATATAAACTAGCCAGGTTATTTCAACAAATATATATGGAAGCAGTTGTATATCATGGAAAATAAGAGACGTTGGTTGACTCAGAATTTGCGGTGGGTTACACAATGGCATGCAGTTACTATCATACCTAATAATGAACCCGATAGAAATTATAATGGCATGATACCAGAACTTGCAGAGCAGGAACACAGACTACGAATGAACTACACAGTAGAGGATAGTTATGTCGTTTCTTAGGATGAACCAGCACCACATTAGAAATTTAATGACGTCTCTGGCGAACCTGTAGAAGAGGACAAGCAAGCATTAGACATGTGTTTCCTACAATGAAATGAACGATCAATCAAAGTGTTTCTTAGAATTTGAGAAAATATAAAATAGCAAGGTCATTTCAACAAATATATATGGAAGCAGTCATTTATCCTAGAATGCCAGAGACGTTGGGTGAACCAGAATTTGCGGTGAGCTACACAATGGGCATGCAGTTACTTTTGTAGCTATGAAACGAATATAAATTATAATGGCGTCATAAGAGAACTTGTAGAGCAAGAATGCAAAACACGAATGAACTATATAGAGAGGATAGCTATGTCGCTGCTTAGGATGAACCATTAGATATGAAATATAATGGCATTGCTTGTGAACCTGTAGAACAGGACATGCAAGCATTAGGCAAGTGTGCCTACAATGAAATGAGTAGTCAAACAAAGTGTTTCTTAGAATTTTAGCAAATATAAACTAGCCAGGTTATTTCAACAAATATATATGGAAGCAATTGTATATCCTAGAAAGCAAGAGAAGTTGGTTGACTCGGAATTTGCATTGGGCTACACAGTGGCATGCAGTTACTGTTGTACCTAAGAATGAACCCGATAGAAATTATAATGGCATCATACCAGAACTTGTAGAGCAGGAACGCAAACCATGAATGAACTACACGGTAGAGGATAGTTATGTCGTTGCTTAGGATGAACCAACACCAGATTAGGAATATAATGGTGTCTCTTGTGAACATGTAGAAGAGGACAAGCAAGCATTAGAAAAGTGTGCCTACAATGAAATGAGCAATCAATCAAAGTGTTTCTTATAATTTCAGCAAATATAAGCTGGACAGGTCATTTCAACAAATATATATGGAAGCAGTCATTTATCCTGCAATGCAAGAGACGTTGAGTGACCCAGAATTTGCGGTGAGCTACACAATGGGCATAAAGTTACTGTCGTAGATAGGAAACTCATAGAAATTATAAAGGCATCATAAGATAACTTGTAGAGGAACAATGCAAACTACGAATGAACTATATATATACAGTAGATGATAGCTACGCCGTTGCTTAGGAGGAACCATTAGATATGAAATATAATGGCATTGCTTGTGAACCTGTAGAACAGGACAAGCAAGCATTGCACAAGTGTTCCTACAAATGAATTGAGCAACCAAACAGTGTGTTTCCTAGAATTTTAGCAAATATAAACTAACCAGGTCATTTCAACAAATATATATGGAAGCAGTAGTATATCCAGGAAAGCAAGACATGTTGGTTGACTCGGAATTTGTGGTGATCTACACAATGGGCATGCAATTACTTTTGTAGATAAGACTGAACGAGACAGAAATTATAATGGCATCATGCAAGAACTTGCAGAGCTGGAATGCAAACCACGAATGAACTACACAGGAGAGGATAGTTATGTCGTTGCTTAGGATAAACCAGCACCAGATTAGAAATATAATGGCGTCACTTGCGAACCTGTAGAAGAGGACGGGCAAGCATTACACAAGTGTGCATACAATGAAATGAGCAATCAATCAAAGTGTTGCTTAGAATTTCATCAAATATAAACTAGCCAGGTCATTTCAATAAATATATATGGAAGAAATCGTTTATCCTGGAATGCAAGATACGTTGGGTGAACCAGAATTTGCGGTGAGCTACACAATGGGTATGCACTTACTATCGTGCCTTGAACCGCATAGAAATTATAAAGGCATCATAAGAGAACTTGTACAACAAGAATGCAAACTACGAATGAACTATATATGCAGTAGAGGATAGCTATGTTGCTGCTTAGGAGGAACAATTAGATATGAAATATAATGGCATTTCTTGTGAACCTATAGAATAGGACAAGCAAGCATTACACAAGTGTGCCTACAAATGAATTGAGCAATCGAACAAAGTGTCTCCTAGAATTTCAGCAAATATAAACTAGCCATGGCATTTCAACAAATATATATGGAAGCAATAGTATATCCTAGACTACAAGAGACGTTGGGTGACTCAGAATTTATAGTGAGATACACAATGGGCATGCAGTTACTTTCGTATATAAGAACGAACGAGACATAAATTATAATGGCATCATGCGAGAACTTGTAGAGCAGGAACGCAAACCACGAATGAACTACACAGTAGAGGATAGTTATGTCGTTTCTTAGGATGAACTAGCACCATATTGGAAATATAATGGCGTCTCTTGCGAACCTGTAGAAGAGGACAAGCAAGCATTAGACAAGTGTGCATACAATGAAATGAGCAATCAATCAAAGTGGTTCTTAGAATTTCAGCAAAAATAAACTGGCTAGTTCATTTCAACAAATATATATGGAAGAAGTCGTTTATCCTAGAATGCAAGAGACTTTGGGTGACCCAGAATTTTCGGTGAGCTACACAATGGGAATGCATTTACTGTCTTAGCTAAGAACCGCATAGAGATTATAAAGGCATCATAAGAGAACTTGTATAGCAAGAATGAAAACTACGAATGAACTATATATATAGTAGAGGATAGCTAAGTCACTGCTTAGGACGAACCATTAGATATTAAATATAATGGGATTGCTTGTGGACCTGTAGAACAGGACAATCAAGCATTACACAAGTGTTCCTACAAATGAATTGAGCAATCAAACAGAGTGTTTCCTAGAATTTCAGCTAATATAAACTAGCCAGGTTATTTCAACAAATATATATGAAAGTAGTAGTATATCCTGAAATGCAAGATACATTCGGTGACTCAGAATTTGCGGTGAGCTACACGATGCGCATGCAGTTACTGTCATAGCTAGGAACCGCATAGAAATTATAAAGGCATCATAAGAGAACTTGTAGAGCAAGAATGCAAACTATGAATAAACTATATATACAGTAGAGGGTAGCTATGTTGCTGCTTAAGACGAACCATTAGATATTAAATATAATGGCATTGCTTGTGGACCTGTAGAACATGACAAGCAAGCATTACAAAAGTGTGCCTACAAACAAATTAAGCAATCGAACAGAGTGTTTCCTAGAATTTCGGCCTATATAAACTAGCCAGGTCATTTCAACAAACATATATGGAAGCAGTATTATATCCTGTAAAGTAAGAGACGTTGGGTGACTCAGAATTTGTGGTGAGCTATAAAATGGGCATGGAGTTACTATCATAGCTGATAATGAACGAGACAGAAATTATATGGCATCATGCGATAACTTTGCAGAGCAGGAACGCAAACCGCGAATGAACTACACAGTAGAAGATAGTTATGTCGTTTCATAGGATGAATAGGCACCAGATAAGAAAACAATTACATCGCGCTTGTGAAACTATAGAAGAGGCTGTGCAAACCAACATGTTCAGTGTTCCCTTTTGAGCTCTATCCAAAGAAAAAACAAATAGTCAACATTGCATCTTTTATAGATCCAGATAGCAACAAAAAAATTATAATCGAACTAGTACAATGAGTTTAAACGGGTACTACAGTTTAGCAGAATGATGCTAGGGAGGAAATAATAGCTGGAACTTCGCTCGAGACAAACCAGATAGATTCAGTAACTGTGGAGAAGGGCATCCACAGTAATATTTTCCACTTACTTTATATTTTGCAAGAACTACACAATAGTAGGAAATTACTGTTGTAGGGAGTAGCTAAGAACATGTGCGTGACAAAATAACAAACATGTGCATGACTTGAAATTTCTAGAGCAGCGAATGCAAACCAACTTATCCTATGACCTTGTATGTAGCACAAAGAAAATGCATGCCCAATGACTTGTGTGTACTAGCAAGATTACAAAAATGCAGTTCACTGCAACAGTCTTTAACCTACTATACTGCTGAGAAAACAAAAAGGGGTTGGATATTTGGTACCTTGGCCATAGAGGCATCTATGAATCATCGGTACCATGCATGTGACGTCTAGGTAACCGAGGGTGCTGGAGTTGTGGGGAAGCAGATCTTGGGCGGTCGCGGAAGAAGATCTTGGGTGGTTGCGGAAGAAGATCTTGGGCGGTCGATGCCGGCTTGAGCGTGGTGGACGAGAGCGTCGCTGAGGCAGATGCGGTGCAGCAAACAACGATGCCCGTGCAGCTGGTCTGGAGCGGTGGACATAGAACTCATTTAATTAAATCCCGTCCGGTGGACACCGGTGAAGTGGCTCCGGTATGGTTGGGTAGCTTTCGGTGGCGGGGAAGTAGAGCTTGATCGGTCGATGACGCCATTGGAGCGCTCAGGGAGACCACAGCTCTGGTGCAGTGGCAGAGAGACCCTGTGAACTAGATCGGGTGGGGTGGACGTCGGTGAAGCGGCTCCGCGGCGGTGTCTACGAGACCGCAGCTCAAGCTACGCGAATTAGGAGCCTCAGATTTTTGGGAGGGCTGGCGGGAAAAACTACGCGAATTAGGGACAATGGAGGGGAAAAGAAAAATAATTATGATCGTGCCCCCAAGATACGGACTATAGCTTTGCCCATAGGACGTGTCGATAATGGGTAGAATGGTAATTTTGAAACCATTTTTTTGAAACAGAGGGGCGCGTAATGCTTCAAGGTCGGTGTGTGATTTTGCTGCATGATTGCGATTTTGAATTTTGCTAGCGTCCATCTACTAATAGAATTAACGTAGTAGACCGTATGCTATTTGTCCAGGAATTCAAGGCAGAGAGTCAAATCAACTAATCATCCATATCCATATTTTTGCACAGAAACTTGGGTACCACGGCATAGGCGGTAAATTTTGCCGCCTGACTGAAATTTTGAATTTGACTAGCATCTAAGTAATAATAGAAAAATGGTACTACTTGGGTGGGAGATTTTGCCTACAAATTTTTGAAACCGAAAACCGCGAAATGTTTTGGGGTCGGTGGGTTATTTTGCCACTTGATTACAATTTTAAATTTGGCCGACCAAATTTTAATGGAGTAGAAAAAAGGTTGTGTAGACCGTACGCCATATGGCCAAAAATTTAAGGCGCCAGTCACGTCCACTGATGCCTCCCATTCAAACTGGATAGGCGGTAGGTTTTTATAGCCGATTGTGATTTTGAATTTGTAGTTTGTCCAAATAATAATTTAACAAAATGGACGTTCTCTCTCTATTTCAGGAATCCAAGTCGGAGCAACAAATAAATGTCTAAAGTAGCTTAGATTCATGAATATTAAGACAAGGTCTACTTAAAATTTAGGTGTCGACAAAGACTCTGCTACAGTAAGCACTAACCAAATGGTAGTACTAATTCAGATCAAATAAAAATCCTGTCGCCAAACAAATACTACTCCATACTATCAAAACACAAACACCAGCTATATGAGTATATGTAGATCACATAAAACAAGGTTTCATCACGCATACAGTACTATATAGAGAGAAACAATGTTTCATTAGACACACATAGGCTCCCAAAATGAACAGAGACCTCTAACATCCCAGTCCTACAACTTCGTGACAGCAGCACAAATAAAACAGCCGCCACTGTTCCATCAGCTACCAAAACAAACAAACATCAGACTGCAGATCCAAATAACAAAACCTGAGCTAACACATGCTTTCCCAAACAAGCCTTTCTTGTTGATCCGAGTTTTATTTTCATGTTGGAAAATATCGTCACATAAAACCGGGTCCACTCCAACATATATTATGTCATAATAGTACATCAGATATATCGATTCATTAGCGCCACATACCAGCAGAGCAAAAATACAAGTTTTAGTACTGACTTAACAAACGTTATCCTCACAGGAGATCTCAAACTCTTCCAAAATGAAAGTAGAGCGATCAATATGGTTTACAGATTTCCTCATCTTTTGTAGGATCGAGACTGTATGGTCGTGGAGAATCTCGAATTTCTGTTAGGGTCTCATCTGCTTCTAGAGCCGAATTGAAAAGATTGCCAGCTCGTATTTGCACCAGTTCCAAGATTCGGTGGTACGCTAGCCAATCTGGTTGTCTCCATCCACATCACGCGACTTAGGAACTAAGTTGTCAGCGATGAACTTTTTAAATTCAATAGCGGCATCATGTGCAACTGAAATTGATGTATTCCATCCTGTAATCAAATCAGCTATCCAATTAGTGGATTTCACCACTTCTTCTTTAGGCGCCTAATCTGTTCCTCCTGGTGTTTCTCTTTCTCTTGAAGCACGAAATCATGTGTCTATGAGATTTGTATTCTTCTCGGAGATGGACAATTGTCCAATCCTTGTGGTGACCAGCACCATTATGCCATGAGCGATATGAATAAGGTGGAAACTGCAGATAACAAATCGAAAATTAAACCAAATTCACGTTTCAAAAAAATTAATCCAAATTCAGCTGCACACATCATGCAAGCTACAGAGTGGTGCAACAAAATGGCAAAGAACCAATGAGGCATATTGCCCAAACATGGGAAACAGAACCGACATGAGAAGAGTTGTACTTCAGGGTTTGCCTTCTTAGCTGGCACATCAGCAGTCATGGCCTTAGTAAGTGGCAAGAGATCATAATGACTCTGTTTCTGCAAATCATGATGCAACCAAAATGATCAATATATTTAGGGGATATTTTAAAGAATTAACCACCCTTTATAAAAAAATGTTTTCGGGGACAAATCATAGGTTACTGAAATTATAGCAAAGCAGATGCATACATCAAAACACTTGTTACTCGATAAACACGATTAAGGCATGTCTTCATGTAATGCCTCCTCCACGGGTGGGACATGAGCATGATGCTAAATGAAGTGCAGCAAAACCAGTAAATTTTAGGAAAGAACACATCAACTTCACAATGCAAAGGAGGAAATGTGCATTAATCTAATGTCGAGGATTTGGCATGTTCCCCTTAACTGAAAAATATAATTTAAAAAACTTAGCAATGTAGGACACCAGCGAAAAACAATCTGTTTATAAATGATATGCATCAAATTACCTCTGCATTGTTTAACAGAGGACCGCTCTGTGAAATAAAGCCAGGGGCCAAGATCCCATCCTCATAAGACTCTTCTTGGTAGCATATACCTCCCTATTTCCATTGTACCTTATAACGAATTCCATGGCTACATCCATGGTGCCGGATTCCTAATATGGCATATAGATCAACTATTTCAAATAGCAATCACCTAAACAACTATCTGAATAGTTGCGGACTCACCAAAGATTGGACTGATGCGATGGAGAGATGGACGCTTCTGGGTAAAGAAGGAGAACGATGGGGGAGGTGCACAAATGTGCAAAAATGTAGCAATATTCATATATAGATAGAGACAACAGTAACCACAAACTCCAGAAAGACTGTAAGCAGTCTGTCAACTACTCCCATCTTCATTAACCTAGTGTAATTTAAAGTGGCAGTACTATGAGATTTTGATTACTAGTAAATAAAAGGGGATTACTTAATTATTAGTGGAATCTATAGCCAGCCACCAAAAGCATCATGAGCATGCTCAATATCTAGATTGCAGACTGTTCTTGATTAAGAACCTAATGTCCAGATATGATTACCCAAATCTAAGAGCATCTATCCTATTCACAACTGAGCGTAGTGAGTTAGAGACATCCACTAACTCTACAACCATATCCTCAACATTCATTTGCTAGCGCTCCTTCTCCTCTTCGAGATTATCCCAGATCTTGAGCTTTAACCATAGCGCCATCATCGTGCGCTGCAGAAAAAGTGAGTGCGGTAGATTGACCTAGTGGACGTACGTGGAGCGCTCGCAGTCGTAGTTGCAACCCAAGAAGCTATGGACGAAATTCATTCCCTTGAATGCCGTTAGGAAATGGGGTGCCCGAGGGCGCAAGCCGCACCGGAGTGGGAGATCCGTATCGATACTGATTATGTACCACTCGGCGTCTACCATCCATGTGGACATCTGAAGCTAGGAACATCGTCGATCAAGACGGGCAGAATAGAGAAAACCCCGAAACTAGGAGAGACCCCATAAGCAAAATTCGAGAAAATAAACAGAGACCGTTAACTCTGGAAAACTTACCCTAACCCGACCGCCTTGCGCATCAAGATATCCCATCGTTCGTCGGACCGACATGACTGAATCCGCCGACATTGCTCAGAAAACATGCACGCCTTCAAAGCCTAGCACAAAGGCTTCATGGAGAAGGAAGAGGTAGGGAAGCCAGTGCTCACACTCGCTCGCAATAAACTGGACCACTGACTGGGGCCGACAGACAAACGTCCGTGACCTTGTTTGATTTGCATTATTTTTCAAAACACAGTAAAACTCAATAAATTAACCAAAGGCCCCTATCTCTCTTTTAGCGAAACCCAGCTACAAAACGGAGACGCTCACAAATGCATACATACACTCACCCCTATGAACGCACGCACGCACACCCTACCCTATGAGCACTCGGAAATATTGTGTCTTGAGACTGATCCAGGGGGGCTTAAGCTTGAAGAGGTAACCATAGGCACCTCACTATATATATCGACGGGAACGTCGCCTCCTACCGCCATCATAACCTTCCTTCAAAGGCATGTGTCGAGGCTTCATGGAGAAGGAAGGGATAGGAGAGTCAAAGATCACATTCGCTGGCTGGTATAGGATATAATTGGACCACTAAGGGCATCCATAATGTGCTATGGACAAATCTGTCACAGATCATATGGTTGTGTTTGCCAAATTGATATTTTCTCTACAACGTGCTCTCTTGCCAAATTCTAGAGATTGGACCTAGTGCATGTAAGAATTAAAATAAAGTATCTCCATTCTTTCTCTTCTCTAGTGCCTTTCACCCTTCCACAACACGCAATGAACCTACTTATTCATTTTTCTAAATTTAGCATCGGAGAAAGTTCATGCTACGGTTCCCTCGCCTTTTTGATTTTGAACTAACCTCACAATGGTAGGAACTAGTTCTAAAATACAAAAGAGAAATTTGGAACTATATTTAGCTACACATTGTGGGTGGCCTGATAACATGGCCCCGTGGTAGTAAGACGATAGGACCTATACATCACTGACCAAGTTTTACTTGTATTACAAGTACTTTTGGAAACTGAGCAAAACTTAATAGAAACCAAATCACCCTTATGAACGCAAGAACACACACCCTACCCCTATGAGCGCCACCGAAATATTGTGTCTTGAGACTGATCTGGTGGGGCTTGAACTTGATGAAGTCACCATATATATAGACACCTCGCCATCGACGAGAACGTCACCTCCTACTACCGTTATAACCATCCTTCAAAGCCGAGCGTCGAGGCTTCGTGGATAAGGAAGAGTTAGGGGAGTCAAAGATCACATTCATTGGCTGCTATAGGATATAACTAGACCACTAATAACGGGGCCCCACGGTAGTTAGTCCATAGGCCCGATACATTAGAGCAAGCACAGCATGAGCCGTTACTAGACGTGGCTAGAAATTTACTAGACTCGTTTCTAAGAGAATAAAATCACCTCCACCATTTAGACCAGACAGGGAATCCACTCATCTCGATAGAAATGACCAATAATGAAAACCTGCCATTTGATTCCCTTATAAATGGGCCTTGTACTAGACCTAGGGTCAAGAAAAACTTAGCTAGACTCACCCTCTTAAGGCATCCACTATGTTGTCCACAAGCTTGTCCATAAGGAAAAAAAGTAGTGGTGGCTGTCAAGGAGCTAAATTCTTAAGGGCCACCACCCTTATCTTATGATTAGTCCGTAAGTTTTAAATATTGATATCTAGTACATATTGTAATAGAAAACAAATTACAATCACAAGACTATTAGAGGGTAGGTCTTACGTGTGTTGGGTCCTATCTTATGGATAGGTTTGACTATATACATTGTGGTGCAATCAACAAGCTTGTGATATAGATGGTGGGTCCCATCTTAAAGATAGGTTTGTCCATGTACATAAGTGATGCCATCAAGTTTTAGACTTAGGTCTAGGAAGAAAATATTCTCTTATAGACACCCCAAAATTTTAATGCTGCACATGCTCTCAGTGACCTGGTTTGACTTGCATTATATGTACTTCTGGATAACCGAGGAAAACTCAATAGAAACTAAAGTACGAACGCATGCACACGTACCCTAAGACCTCTATATATGACTGACTCTGAAATATTGTGTGTTGAGACTGATCCGATGGGGCTTGAGCTTGACGAAGTCTGCATACACGCCTCTCTATAGATAGGAACATCACTTCCCACTAAAGAATATTCTGCCTTATATGAGACAGCAAAGTGCCAAACCCGTGGTTTGAACTCTAGTGATATAGGGGTACCACTTCTCGCATACGTAATAGACATCCAACCATGGGTGAGCTCTCACTCTCTCTCCCTCTCTCTTGTACACGACATGGTACACAACAAATAACCGACGTACATGAAATTAGGTGAAGACACTTTCTATGTTCGTTATTGTGACCGATCTTAACGAGTAGCTCAAGAAACTCTTTAATGATATAGTTCAGTTTGTTAACATTAACTGGCAAAAAATGTTGCTTACTTAAGTTCGTTAAGAAAACAAACCAACCTCAAACGAGTCGACTAGACGAGCGCTTATTAGTCTCGCCGTGCGAGCTTGGCATTGCCCCATTTTTAGAAAAACATTGACAATGTCTAAGAATAATTCTAAAGATTTATGCAACCTTTATGGCTAGTTTCGACCATCGAAAATGACTTTAGGTCGATTAGTGGAAAAACTAGTGAGGATTTGGAAAGATTCATTTTCTTGCTAAGAATTTGCACGTCGACCCAGTTTTGAAAATATTGAAAAAAATGAAGCCTTTCACATTCGATGCAATACATCAACAAGCTCTACCAAAAGTGAGCAACATGATGATTTATTTTGTTAACCAAATGGTACTAGCCGAAGGGTATGGATTAGTGCGATAGATTTCCCTAGAATTAAATGTCTTTTCATAGGTAGATGGGTGCATCTTCTTGCAGCAAACAACACCGTCACTGTGAGTTTCAACTATCGGGAAATTTTCTCAGTGATGACGAGATTGTTCCTTTTCGAAAAAAAGTCTGAAGAATATGGGTATGAATGCCAGAAGCCAGGCTTCCAGACATATACAGTGGGCCGACATGTTGTACTTAAGATTGCATGTTTTATGAGTTTTCAAACTTCGTCCTAGCTAACTCTATTCACTTGAATGACTTTATGTCGATTTATAAAAATTAGGTCAAATTTCAACTACAAGCAAATTATAGATTGCATTTAAAGTTCTACAAATCCTTTTGGAGGTAACCATCGAGAGGGGGAGGTTATTTAATACATCACAACCCACCACCGATAATTTTGACAACATGTTCAATTTCTTGCTAAGATTTTGCATCTTGACAACTTAAAGAAATTAGGTCAAACCTGAGAGGTACCAGTAAGCGCGATAGATTTCTCTTGAATTAATTGTCTTTTTGAATGTAGAATGGGTGCATATTCTTATAGTAAACAACACTGTCAGTGTGAGTGTCCTACTATCAGTAAAGAACATTCTCAATTTTCCAAGCGACGACGAGATTGTTCCTTTCTATAAAGTAGGCCTGAATAATATAATATGAAACAAGCCAAGATTTTCAGTCATATATATAGTGGACCGAAATCTTGTGTACCACTTATATGATTCCCATGTTTGAAAAGTTTTCAAACTTTGGCCAAGCTAACTCTGCCCACTTGAATGGCGCTATGTCGATTTATCGAAATTAGGTCAAATTTGGACTACGGGTAAATTGTAGTTTGTGTTAACAGTTTTGCGATTTGTTTCTTAGATAACCATCGAGGGGTCATTTAATATATCACAAACCACCATTGAGAGTTTTGACAATAGGTTCAATTTCTTGCTCAGATTTTGCAGCTTGAAAACTTAACGAAATTAGGTCAAACTTGAGCTGCAAGCAAGGGCGACAGATTCTTATCAAATTAATAGTCTTTTCTTCGAAGTTAGATGGGTGCATCATTGTTTAGTAAACGATATCGTCGGTGTGAGTTTCCAACTATCAGGAAAGAACATTCTCAATTTTCCCACGTTTTGCGAATTTTAAAACTCCCTAGCTAACTTTTCCGACTTGAATGAGACTTTGTGCCAATTTATCGAAACTGGTTTAAATGTGTACTACAAGTATGACGTAGGTTGCTTTGAAAGTTTTATAGAAAATCTTTTCGGTGGTTTTTGATATACTAAATTCCTGGTTGACTTCAAAAGATTTTTTGAAAATTTTAAGAGGATACTTGTAGTAAAAATTTGACATGGTCGGTGGGAGGACCGTCTACCTCGAAGAACTCAAAAAAGACAAAAATACATAGAGGTCCCTAAATTTTGCACAAAGACCCCTAAAGTTAAGCAAGGAAAATCGGTCGGGCCCTTCTCGAGTGAGAAATTGAGCCATACCCTTCGTACTATTGTACTTGCTTTACACACACATGCACAATAAAGAATATTCTTAATTTCCTGAGTGATGATGAGATTGTTCCTTTCGATAAAGAAAGTACGAAGACTGTGAATCCAAACGCAACAAGGAGAGCTTTCAAATATTTATAGTGGAACGACATGTTATACTTAATGTTCTGATTTTCAAGCTTCGGCGTAGATGAATCTGCCCACTTGAATGACTTTATGCTGATTTATCAAAATTAGGTCAAATATGAACTACAAGAAAAATGTAGGCTACTTTGGAAGTTTCATGATTTTTTTGGAGGTAACCATCGGGAGTCATTTAATATAGCACAAACTACCACCGAGAGTTTGGACAACAGGTACAAATTCTCGCTAAGATTTTGCATCTTGACAATTTAACAAAATTAGGTCAAACCTAAGCTACCACGGTAAGTGCGATAGATTTCTCTCGAATTAAATGTCATTTCAGAGGTAGATGAGTTCATCCTATTTTAGTAAACAATGCCGTCGGTGCGAGTTCCCAACTATCGGGAAAGAACATTCTCAATTTTCCAAGTGATGGACTAGAGGATGTTTTTTCATTTTCTGTGGCCCTTCATGCAACTTGTACTTCCACCAACCGTGTTAACTCAAGCTCACTGCTCCTACGAGACCTACCCAGTTAAAATAAAATGCCAAAGCCCAAAATTTTATACAGATTGGACCTACCTTTCTTTTCATATAAATGTCGATTTATCGATATCAGGTCAAATATGAACTACAAGTGAATTATAGTTTGCTTTGAAAGTCTTATGAAAAGGCTTTTCGATAGTTTTCGATATACTAAATTCCTGGTTGGCTCCAAAAGTTTTTTTGAAAAAACTAAGAGAAAACTTGTAGTTAAAATTCGACATGGTCGGTGGGAGTATGGTTTACATGAAAGACCTCGAAAAGGAGAAAAATACATAGAGGTCAATAAATTTCACACAAAGGGCCCTACAGTGAGGCAAGGAAACGCGGTCAAGTCTTTCTCGAGTTAGCAGCTGAGCCATACCCTTCGTATTTCTCAAGCGCGCACGTGAAAAGAAAAGCTCCTTACTTTTGAACAAACGTGCTGCTGGTCACAGGATGTGAAATGGAACAACGAGGCAGGTCAACACACGTGCGCCACCGAAAGTATGGACAAAAGGGTTTAAATGATTGCCATAGTAATATTTTGCATATTGACAATTTAACAAAATTTGGTCAAACTTGAGCTATACAAGGGAGCAAAAGGAAGGCAGCGAGCCTTTTTTTATAAAAAAAGAGGCATTGCAAGAGCAGCGAAGAGGAGGAGGCGGTTCGATGTCAGAGCAAAGTTATGATGATTCCTGACACGAGGTACACCTTTACTAGTATTAAATTTTAGGACCTATGCATGAAAAAAATTGTGTGTTTTCTATCTCCTTCGCAGACTCTCATATCTCCCCACCCCTCTCCCCTCGCGCACCGGCCCGGCTGCTCTCTCGCTCATCTATAGCGTGGCGCTGCACACGTGTGCCTTGGTACAACGGCTTTGTTTTTTTAGAGCGTGGCTTTGTTTCTATGGCATGTTCGGCAGCCGCCTTGGTGTGGAGTAGGAGTACATAGGAAGGAAACCGCTTTGGTCCTTGGTGGAAAAAAATAAACTTTTTCGGTTTAGAAATTTTCACTTGCTTCCCAAACATCGGGAGGGAAAGGTTATTCAAAAGACCAGCCATTCAGAGTAGTACTTCTTATCTAATCTTTATCTTGTCTTATACCTTACAATACCAAACCACTATAGTATAGTCTACGGATATCTTTGAACATTGACCGTTCGATCAAGACTGGGAAATTCAAAACATTGGTAGCCATTGGATCTTCTTTTCCATCCTTAGCATCCAGAAGATTCTATTGTTAGTCTTTGGCATGTAAAATGAACCCTAATATGCGCAAACCTCGAAACACACTTCACTTCTTAGTTTCAGGAACCTTGTGAAAAATGCATGGACTTGGATGCAATTTTCATTTTTATGAGGTCCTTGATTTAACTCGTACTTACACCAACCGTGTTAGCTGAAGCACCTCGCTCCTATAGGACCTTCCAAAGTTAGAAGAAAATGCCACTTCCCCAATTATCACACAGAGTGAATCACAGTTTCTTATATTTCCATTTTTCAAGCTTCCTAGCTAACTTCGCACGCTTCACTCACTTCTTGCCGAATTAATGAAATTAGGTCAAACTTGAGCTACAAGTAAGCACGATATATTGCCCTCGAATTAAGTAGATGTCTTTTCATAGGTAGATGGGTGCATCTTCTTGCAGCAAACAACACCATCGCTGTGAGTTTCCAAAACTCGGGAAATAACATTCTAAATTTTCTCAGTAATGGCGAGATTGTTCCTTTTCGGTAAAAGGCTGAAGAATATGGGTCTAAATGCCACAAGCCAAGCTTTCAGACATATATATAGTGGGCCAGAAAGTTGTACTTAAGATTCGCATGTTTTATGAGTTTTCAAACTTCGTCCTAGAAAACTCTATTCACTTGAATGACTCTATGTCGATTTATCGAAATTAGGTCAAAATTTCAACTAGAAGTAAATTATAGATTGCGTTGAAAGTTCTACGAATCCTTTTGGAGGTAACTATCGGGAGGGGAGGGGGGTCATTTAATACATCACAACCCACCACCGAGAATTTTGACAACATGTTTAATTTCTTGCTAAGATTTTGCATCTTGACAACTTAACGAAATTAGGTCAAACTGAGAGGTACCAGTAAGTGCGATAGATTGCTCTTGAATTAATTGTCTTTTTGAAGGTAGAATGGGTGCATATTCTTCTTGTAAACAACGTCGTTGGTGTGAGTTTCCTATTATCAGGAAAGAACATTCTCAATTTTCCAAGTGACGACGAGATTGTTCCTTTCCGTAAAGTAGGTCTAAATAATATAATATGGATCTGAATGACATAGGCCAAGATTTTCAGTCATATATATAGTGGACCGACATGTTGTGTACCACTTATATGATTCCCATGCTTGAAAAGTTTTCAAACTTCGGCCTAGATAACTCTGCCCACTTGAATGGCGCTATGTCGATTTATCGAAATTAGGTTAAATTTGAAGTACAGGTAAATTGTAGTTTGCATTGATAGTTTTGCGATTTGTTTCTTAGGTAACCATCGAGGGGTCATTTAATATATCACAAACCAACATCAAGAGTTTTGACAATAGGTTCAACTTTTTGCTAAGATTTTGCATCTTGACAACTTAAGGAAATCAGGTCAAACTTGAGCTGCCAGTTAGCGCGATAGATTGCTCTCAAATTCCTGGTTTTAGATTGCTGGTTTTTGATGGTTTTTGGTGGTTTTTGGTGGTTTTTGATATACTGAATTCCTGGTTGGCTTCAAAAGATTTTTTGAAAATTTTAAGAGGATACTTTTAGTAAAAATTAGACATGATCGGTGGGAGTACCGTCTACATCAAAGACTTCAAAAGGACAAAATTACATAGAGGTCCCTAAATTTAGCAGAAAGGGATCTAAAGTTAAGCAAGGAAAATCGGTTGGGCCCTTCTCGAGTGAGCAGCTGAGCCATACCCTTCGTATTACTATACTTACTTCACACACACAATAATGAACATTTTCAATTTCCTTAGTGATGATGAAATTGTTCCTTTCGATAAAGAAAGTATGAAGACTATGAATCTGAATGCCACAAGGAAAGCTTTCAAATATTTATAGAGGACCGACATGTTGTAATTACGGTTCCCATGTTTTATAATTTTTCAAGCTTTGGCCTAGCTAACTCTGCCCACTTGAATGACTTTATGCCGATTTATCGAAATTAGGTAAAATATGAACTACAAGAAAAATGTAGGCTGCTTTGGTAGTTTCGTGATTTTTTGGAGGTAACCATCGGGGGTCATTTAATATAGCACAAACTACCACCAAGAGTTTCGACAACAGGTTCAACATCTTGCTAAGATTTTGCATCTTGACAATTTAACAAAATTAGGTCAAACCTGAGCTACCATGGTAAGCGTGATAGATTGCTCTCGAATTAAATGTCATTTGAGAGGCAGATGAGTTCATCTTCTTTTAGTAAACAATGTCATCGGTGTGAGTTCCCAACTATTGTGAAAAAACATTCTCAACTTTCCAAGTGATGGACTAGAGGATGTATTTTTCATTTTCGGAGGTCCTTGATGCAACTTGTACTTCCACCGACCGTGTTAAATGAAGCTCACTGCTCCTACGAGACCCAACCCAGTTAAAAGAAAATGCCAAAGCCCAAAATTTCATACAAATTGGACATTTCTTTCTTTTCATACAAATGTCGATTTGTTGAATTTAGGTCATATTTGAACTACAAGTGAATTATAGGTTATTTTGAAAGTTCTACGAAAAATCTTTTCGATGCTTTTCGATAAACTGAATTCCTGGTTGGCTTCAAAAGATTTTTTTGAAAAAATTAAGAGAAAACTTGTAGTAAAATTCGACATGGTCGATGGGAGTACGGTTTACATTGAAGACCTCGAAAAGAGAAAAATACATAGAGGTCCTTAAATTTTGCACAAAGGGCCCTAAAGTTAGGCAAGGAAAAGAGGTCTGGTCCTTCTCGAGTTAGTAGCTGAGCCATACCCTTCATAATTCCCACGCGCACGCGAAAAGAAAAGCTCGTTACTTTCGAACAAGTGTGCTGTTGGTCGCAGGGTGTGAAATGGACCGATGAGGCAGGTCGACGCATGTGCGCCACAGAGAGCATGGACAAAGGGTTTAAAGGATCGCCATCGTAAGATTTTGCATCTTGAAAATTTAACAAAATTTGGTCAAACTTGAGCTACACAAGGGAACGAAAGGGAGGCAGCGAGCCTTTTTTCTAAAAAAAGAGGCAGCGCGAGAGTAGCAAAGAGGAGGAGTGTGACACCCCTGGGATTAGGGCTAGACAAATCCCAGACTCTGTCTGATATAAGCCTAACCTAAATCTCGAAAGCATACATAGAGAGAATTAATAACACAACAGTGACCCTACGACACAAAAATTATTACAGCAAGCTCATAACTGAGCAAAGAACTAAAATATTACAAGCAGAGGTCACTGACCACAAACATCAAACAACGGAAGGAAAATTATGCTATTAAGTATAGAAAACTTAACAAATGGCCTAAGAGGCCTGAAGCATAATGATGACGTCCAATCCTTAGATCTCAGACTGCCGACTGGGAAGTCCAAACTACTCGTCGATGCCGTGAAGAACTCATCTTCTATGGTAACACTTAATATGTTGCAAAAGTATCAACAAAGCAAGGGTGAGCACAGGGTGTACTTCGCAAGACTTTTGGCTGGTGGACTAATTTTTCATAAAGCCGTCTTTGTTTTGTAAAACAAGATGGAGAAGAATCTCAACTAAACAGAATATTTTAAAAGGGGATAAGAGAGCGGTATCTCTAGCTTTGATCATCTTTTGATATCCACCGAATCATCATCATCTGAACCTATCTAGGATCACCCCCTCGATCCCCGAGGAAGCATCCTTAAGCACTCATTGTTTAAATTGCCAAGTTTTACGATTAGGTTCAAGTTCTCTATGATCTTCACGTCCGTTCCCAAGTTGTCCATAACCGCGGATGCGGATTTTCGAAAAGATTAATAACCCTGTAGGGGTGTACAACTTTACCCACATGTACTAACCTTCTCTTAATGCCACTAGTAATAGCCCTCTTCCTTGGAAGGCCGACAGAGGGTGGTTAAACACGACCTTTACCTTGATTTCGCCGAGACCATGAGTCACGCACTAGGGAGATGCCGTCGTAACGGGCCGAGTCTCAAAGCCGGTCCCTAATGATGTGCACAGGGTTCAAGATTACGGATGCTGGGCATCTCTTGTTCCCGTCCATGCTTACCTAACTGTTATGAATGCACCTCCTTCAACCCCATTCAAGAACAACCAAGATGCGTATGTCTAATGGAAAGCCCGAACTATGTGACTCATGGAATCTACTCGGCAAGTTAGTTGGTAGAGGGGGTTTCCAGGCTCCCGTGTGGATGTATGATCGTCTTGGTTCAAGAGGCAAGAACATCGGATCCTAACGGTGGCAAGTATGGGACTGCAAAAACCACAACCCACGTGGCCTCCCATACAAGCGTTATCATGTTTATTATCCATCTCTGACCATACCTTGTCATCCTGACATACTAGGTTCATTCACAGCTCTGTCATTAACCGGACGTATCAGTGGTAATAGCTAAGCATGGCTAAGCACAACAGATGTAACAGCTCTAGCAACGCTTCACAAGCCAAACCCTAGTTATGCTAGGAGCAATGGATCAGGGAATATAGGCTTCAAAGGAAACATGCATCAGATAGTATTACTCTATCTATCGATAAAAGACTTTAGGATCGTATGCACATGGCAAGAATGTAAATACTTTGAAATCATAGTATTATATCATGTGTGGGGCTTCGCTTGCCTTTGCCAGTTGATAACCAGAAAGCAGAGTTTCGGACACCTGGTACTGGACTTAATTATAGTTGATCAAGTATTGGTGTTCGAGCTTCGACGGTGTTGATCTCGGGCTTCGATCTTGATCTCGGTTCCGATATCGTATTCTACCGAAGAAGAACCAAATACCGGAAATAAGGGAAACAATCAACACATGGCATCGATGCAATGTTCAATCAAGGATGATGATATGACAAGTTAAAAGTTATTGAAAATGTAACTCTAAACATGCTTGGTAGTTTAATCAGGGTTCCGAGGGGTCCAAACCCTAATTCAGAGAAAACCCCGGAGGCATATGAGAGGGTTCATTATGTCCTCTAATTAAACTTGTCATGTAAGTTGTTTAAAAATGCATGATGATAGCTTAAAGAGATAGAGCTCATTTTTTGAACATTCTGATATATTGTTTATATTTTTCTGTTTTAAAATAAATTAGTTATGAATTTCTCCATTTTTAATTAATTTTAAATCATTCTTGGAATATTATAAAATAATTTACATTTTGAAATTACTTTAACATTTTTATTAAACAGAAATCATTTCTGAAAATGTTTATTTGACTTACAACAGGGGCCCACATGTCAGGGATTTAATATTTACAGAAATAATTACAAAAATTAGGTAAAAGAAAAGAAAAGGGAAAATGACCTCATGCTGATGTCATGCTGACATCAGCAATGGAGGCTCTCCCAGATCGAGCACGGCGTGGGCGATTGAGGGCACGAGGGGATGCAGGAGCAGGGGCGTTGGAAAGAGGAGAACAAGGGGAGCTAGAAAGTCGGCGTTGCTTGCAGGGGGTTGCCGGAGAGACGACGGCGGCGAAGGACAGCGACGACGCCAGCTGGTGCTCGTGGCGAGGCGCCAGAGAGCGAGTGGGAGGAAGAGGAGAGCACTAGCGTGCTTAGAATCTCACCAGGAGCACGGTGCAGGTGTCGGGGAGGCAAGGGGTGGCCGGACGATGGGGATTCGACGGCGGCCGGAGCTCGGGAAGGTGAGGTCGTCAGCGGCGATAGAGGGTGCTTCGGCCTGATTCCTTCGATAGGGAGACGCGGTCCAGCACGGCGGTGCTCCTAGGCATCTCGGTGAGTCTCGGGGAGGCTCGGGACGGCGGCGAGAAGCGGTTCTGCGGTGGATAGGGTTCGGGCTTAGAGGGGATTTCTAGAGAGAGGACGAGACGGGGAGAAATGGGTATGGGGAGAGAGAGCACGGCCCGGCGGTTCTCATCCGCACATCCTGGGGTGGCGGCGAGCATCGCAACGCGCCGGCGACGGACGACATCGTTGTAGCCACGCAGTTGCTTGCCGGCCAGGAGGAAGATGACGACAGGAGATCGAAAAGCGGTACTGGGCCGGTGCTGGGCTGAGGTGGGCTGCGCGTGGTTGCGCTGAGCGGCAGGGAGGCGCGTGAGGGAAGAAAGGAAAATGGGCTGCAGCCTAGTTAGAGTTAGGAATAGTTTTTATTTCCTGAAAGCATTTTCTATTTATGTTTTCCATTTCCTCTTTTGTATTTTCATTTTCAAATCTGTTTTGGATAATTTCAAAATTACCAGAACTTTTGTAAATATTTAAAATACCATGGAGACCCTTTATAACCATTTGGTTTTCATAGATTTTGCACTTTCCAAATTTCAACACCATTTGAAATGTTTCAAATAGAGACAGGGAAATAGGATTTAGGGTTTTGTGATTATTTTTCTTGCATGCATTTTAAAATGATGATGCTCATGAATGCACATTCAAACCCTAATATCTATTTAGTAAAATTAGGGTTGTTACAATTCTATCCCCCTTAAAATAATCTCGACCCGAGATTCCTAGGTAGGAAGATAGAATGAACAGGGTTACACTGAACTTCAACGATCTTCTCGAAAAGGTTGATCCATGCCACCATGACGAATGGGCGAAGCGCTTCATAATCTTCGAGGTGGCTGCTCACACTAAGGAAGAGAGGGAATGACAGAGAACCACAAACTGAGTATCTCATGGTTAACTCATGGATAGATGTTTCACAAACATCTCTAGAGCCAAAAAAGATGAAACACGTCAATGTAATGGAGGAAACAAAAGGAGATGATTTTCAAGGTGAGAGATAACTGGTCTTCATAAGGATTGAGACCATGGACCTTGCAGAAGAGTCTTGACTTCTGAGGGTAGGAACTTCCACCAGAAAGAAAAGATATGCAGACTTCGAGAGGTAAACCTCTACTAAACAGTGTAATAGAGATTTACAGGTGGAGAAGATAGACACCAACGAAACCAAGATGTTGAACTACTTTTGACACAGAAGGGTCATTCTTTGGTTCAATAGAAGGCCAAGATAGAAAGGTGTTTTGGTGTAGAGGACTCGCAAGAGTCACAAGCAACATGTAACAAGAGAAACTATTGATTACCAAAATCATGGTCGCTCTACGAACATGTTTAAGAAAGCTGGAAGGAAACTCTTTATTCATCCGGGACTATCAAAATCCTTGCCAAATATTATGATATCACTTTACACCACCAAGATGAATAGTTGAGAAGATTTCTGATGACACGAGAAGAAAGAAACTTCATTCTCAGACTTCAATTACTTGGCATAACAAGATTGTTTGACATCATAAAAGGGTCTAGAGGATCGACCGAGAGACATTTTGCAACACTACTTTAAATGTTCTCCTTGATGTTTGAGATACTAATATCAAACTTTTATCAAGCCTTCAATCTGTCATCAAGTAAAGGTCAAACTTCGGATCCAAACAAACCATAAGCACAACTCCTATAACAAATCATAGAAGATGCCTCATGATAAGTGGTTGTGATTGCTGATTCAAGAGAGTGTGGCAATAGGTCTTCCGGCTAATTGTGACAGCCATTACATCAACCTTGCCAGATGTATAGAGAGATCTATGTCATAACCTTGAGGAACACCAACCATCATATATTCTTGAGATTCAACTTTGGTTAGGTTGAGAGATACTTCAGACTCAGCAGGTCCGAATAGATAATGTGCAACATTTACCGCAGAGGTAAAGTCACTAGATTCTCAAGACACAGACTTCAATGTCAAGCTCCAAAAGATGAGCTAGATTGCGGAACCCATGTGATATTAAGTTATCAAAAGATAATTGCTTCTTCATGAATTGTTTGCAACGAACACAACTAAATCCTTATTGGGAAACATTTAGGAGGATATCGAAGTTTTGTAGGACTTCTTCTCTTCCATGACAAATCGGTCAGTGGCTTAAGATGCTTGTAGAATCTTCTCGAGATGTGAAGGTATCAACCTACCATATCAAGAATGCTTTGCACATGCTTGACTAACTTGAAATGATTCCTGGGGAAACAAAGACAACACTACTCTGATCCACAACGACATCTTTCAACATTTGCACATGAACCAGAGAAGGTTACTTCCAACATCCAGAACACATACTTAGAGGTAACACGAAGATGGTTCTCAAAGGTTCCCAACATTAATGCCAAATGTTCTGTATGAATCTCGTATAACATGGAGAAGTTAAGAATGTTATCGATGGGCTCAATAACAAACTTATCTATACACTCCAAGAGGACGGACTCATATGTTGTATAAATAGATCATAGACATTGGTCAGACCAAAGAACATGAAGATGTACCTAGTTGAAACATCACAAGTAGATACACCATCAAGATTATCCTTGGAACTGAGTTTGATTTGACGATAACCCAAATCAAATCAAAGGCGGTAATGATAACATATCCACAAAGGACATAATATCTTACTTCAACACGAACAAAACTAGACATCCCTTTAAAGAGGACAAAAGTTGGATAGAACTTTTGTCTTACAACTCTCTAAGTTGTTGTTTAAGCCCAACCAACTAGTTTAGGGGTAACCAGTACGGATCCTTGGAGAAAGGAGTGGTTTAAATAAACAACTTACTCAAGGACCCGACAACAAGGTCATGTGGCAACATGGCGATACTTCTAGTAGACATCTAGAATATCACGGACCACCGATATGTCACTTATCTCAAGAGGGAAACTTGCTTTATAGAGCAAGAAGACATAGTCGTAGAGGTTCGGCACAAGCCTAACTCTTTGACCGAAGAGAGTGCACTAGAATAGCGGACTTGGTTAGAGTTAGGAATAGTTTTTACTTCGTGAAAGCATTTCCTATTTCTGTTTTCCATTTCCTCTTTTGTATTTTCATTTTCAAATCTGTTTTAGATAATTTCAAATTACCAGAACTTTTGTAACTATTTAAAATACCATGGAGACCCTTTATAACCATTTGGGTTCCATAGATTTTGCACTTTCCAAATTTCAACACCATTTGAAATGTTTCAAATAGAGAGAGGGAAATAGGGTTTAGGGTTTTGTGATTATTTTTCTTGCATGCATTTTAAAATGATGATGCTCATGAATGCACATTCAAACCCTAATATCTATTTAGTAAAACTAGGGTTGTTACAAGGAGGTGGTTTGATGTCAGAGCAAAGTTATGATGGATTCCTGACACGATGTACTCCTCTACTAGTAGTAAATTTCAGGACCTATGCACGCAAAAAAATTGTGTGTTTTCTCTCTCCTTCGCTGCCTCTGATATCTCCTCACCCCTCTCCCCTTGTGCACCGGCTCGACTGATATCTCCCTTGTCCACAGCATGGTGCTACGCACGTGTGCCTTGGTACGACGGCTCTGTTTTTTTTTGGAGAGTGCGGCTTTGTTTCTCTGGCGTGTTTGGAAGCCGCCTTGGTGTGGAGTAGGAGGAGTACATAGGAAGGAAACATCTTTGGTCCTTGGCGGAAAAAAAATCAAACTTTTCCGGTTTAGAAATTTTCACTTGCTTCCCAAACATCGGGAGGGAAAGGTTATTCAAAAGACAAGAAATTCGTAGTAGTACTTCTTATCTTATCTTTATCTTGTCTTATCCCTTACAATACGATACCACTATAGTATAGTGTACAGATAACTTTGAACATTGACCGTTCGATCAAGACTGGTAAATCCAAAACATTGGTAGCTATTGTTAGTCTTTAGCATGTACAATGAACCTTAGTATGCGCAAACCTCGAAACAAACTTCACTCCTTAGTTTCAGGCACCTTGTGAGAAATGCATTGACTTGGATGTAATTTTCATTTTTATGAGGTCCTTGATGTAACTCGTACTTCCACCAAATGTGTTAACTGAAGCACCTCACTCTTACAGGACCTTCCACATTTAGAAGAAAATGCCATTGCCCCAATCATCACACAGAGTGGACCACGGTTTCCTATAGTTCCATTTTTCAAGCTTCCTAACTAACTTCGCACGCTTCACTCACTTCTTGCCGATTAAGCGAAATTAGGTCAAACTTGTGCTACAAGTAAGCATGATAGATTGCCCTAGAATTAAGTGTCCTTTCATATGTAGATGGGTGCATCTTCTTATAGTAAACAACACCGCCACTGTGAGTTTCCAACTATCGAGAAATAACATTCTAAATTTTCTCAGTGATGGCAAGGTTGTACCTTTTCAAAATTAGGTTGTACCTTTTCTCAGTGATGGCAAGTCTGAAGAATATGGGTCTGAATGCCACAAGCCAAGATTTTAGACATATATAGTGGGTCGACATGTTGTACTTAAGATTCACATGTTTTATGAGTTTTCAAACTTTGTCCTGGATAACTCTATTCACTTGAATGACTTTATGTCGATTTATCGAAATTAGGTCAAATTTCAACTACAAGTAAATTATAGATTGTGTTAAAAGTTCTACGAATCCTTTTGGAGGTAACCATCAAGAGGGGAGGGGGTCATTTAATACATCACAGCCCACCACCAAGAATTTTGACAACAGGTTCAATTTCTTTCTAAGATTTTGCTCCTTGAAAACTTAATGAAATTAGGTCAAACCGAGAGGTACCAGTAATCGCGATTGATTGCTCTTGAATTAATTTTCCGAGTGACGGCGAGATTGTTCCTTTCCATAAAGTAGGCCTAAATAATATAATATGGATCTGAATGACACAAGCCAAGATTTTTAGTCTTATATATAGTGGACCGACATATTGTGTACCACTTATATGATTCCCATGTTTGAAAAGCTTTCATACTTCGGCATAGCTAACTCCGCCCACTTGAATTGCGTTATGTCGATTTATCGAAATTAGGTCAAATTTGAACTACGGGTAAATTGTAGTTTGCGTTGACAGTTTTGCGATTTGTTTCTTAGGTAACCAGCGGGCGGTCATTTAATATATCACAAACCACCATCGAGAGTTTTGACAATAGGTTCAACTTCTTGCTAATATTTGGCATCTTGACAACTTAACAAATTAGGTCAAACTTAAGCTGCAAGTAAGCACGATAGATGGGTGCATCATATTTTTAGTAAAATATGTCGTTGGTTTGAGTTTGCAACTATCAGGAAAAAACATTCTCAATTTTCCCATGTTTTGCGAATTTTAAAACTTCCTAGCTAACTTTGCCGACTTGAATGAGGCTCTGTGCCGATTTATCAAAACTAGGTCAACTTTGAACTACAAGTAAATCGTAGGTTGCTTTGAAAGTTTTATGAAAAAGCTTTTCGATATACTGAATTCCTTGTTGGCTTCAAAAGGTTTTTTGAAAATTTTAAGAGCATACTTGTAGTAAAAATTATACATGGTCGGTGGGAGTACGGTCTACATCGAAGACCTCAAAAAAAGACAAAATTACATATAGGTCCCTAAATTTAGCACAAAGGGCCATAAGTTAAGCAAGGAAAATCGGTCGGGCCCTTATTGAGTGAGAAGCTGAGCCACACCCTTCGTACTACTGTACTTGCTTCACACACACACACACACAATAAAGAACACCCTCAATTTCCCGAGTGATGATGAGATTGTTGCTTTCGCTAAAGAAAGTATGAAGACTGCCACAAGGAGAGATTTATTTATAGTGGACCAACATGTTGTACTTACGGTTCCCATGTTTTATGATTTTTCAAGCTTTGGCTTAGCTGACTCTGCCCACTTGAATGACTTTATGCCGATTTATCGAAATTAGGGAAAATATGAACTACTAGAAAAATGTAGGCTACTTTGGAAGTTTCGTGATTTTTTTGGAGGTAACCATCGGGGGGTCATTTAATATAGCACAAACTACCACCCAGTGTTTGGACAACAGGTTCAACATCTTGCTAAGATTTTGCATCTTGACAATTTAACGAAATTAGGTCAAACCTGAGCTACCACAGTAAGCGTGATAGATTGCTCTCGAATTAAATGTCATTTTAGAGGTAGATGAGTTCATCTTCTTTTAGTAAACAATGCCTTCGGTGCATGTTCCCAATTATCGGGAAAGAACATTCTCAATTTTCCAAGTGATGGACTAGAGGATGTCTTTTTCATTTTTTAGGTCCTTGATGCAACTTGTACTTCCACCGACCGTGTTAATTGAAGATCATTGCTCCTACGAGACCCACCATAGTTAAAAAATGCCAAAGCCCCAAATTTCATACAAATTGGACCTTGCATTCTTTTCATGCAAATGCCAATTTATCGAAATCAGGTCAAATCTGAACTACAAGTGAATTGTAGGTTGCTTTGAAAGTTCTACGAAAAAGCTTTTCAATGGTTTTCGATATACTGAATTCCTCGTTGGCTTCAATTTTTTTTTTGAAAAAAATAAGATAAAACTTGTAGTTAAAATTCGACATGGTCGGTGGGAGTACGGATTACATCGAAGACCTCGAAAATGAGGAAAATACATAGAGCTCCCTAAATTTCGCACAAAGGGACCTAAAGTTAGGCAAGGAAAAGCGGCCAGGTCCTTCTCGAGTTAGCAGTTGAGCCATACCCCTCGTACTGCTGTATTCGATTCACATACGCACGCGCGAAAATATTTTGCATCTTGAAAATTAACCAAAACTAGGTAAAACTTGACCTACAAGTAAGCTCAAAGACGTGGTTTTACGGCATGTTTTGTTTTAGGGAGGTTTAGGGCGTGTTTGCTGGGCTGCACCTGTCTTTCACCGGCGGGCCTATTTGTGTTGCAAACTTGCATGCGCGGAGAAGAGTTGGGGGCTCGGGATGCATCGGTAAGGAGCTCTAGAAATCCCCTCATCGTAAAAAGTGTCATCTTGATGCAGGAATGTGTTATCGTGGCACGTGCACCATTGTATCCGTGCCGAAGTTCCATTATTAATAAAAAATTTGTATGACTAATTGTGTGATCCGACCCAGGACTATGTCATCATGACGCTTGCAAGCCAGACGCATTCACCATTGTATCAGCGCCGAAGTTTCATTGAATTGAACATCAAATCGGTCACATCGTTGATGTTCTCTATTTATTCCCTGCCACGTGTGCACAAGACTTCTCCTATAAGGCACATCGCACAGTGGATACAACTAGATATGGTAGGACATACGACCGTGGTGTGCCTAGACTTTTGACTATCTACCTCCACTCTTCATTAGGCGCCCTCCTACCGTTCTTCTTCCTCAGATGCTCATCCTGCTCCTGCTCCTGCTCGCTCCCTCTGTGCATCCATGCCTCCCTCCTAGAAGCATTTAGCAGCGACATGGCATGAGGAGAGAAAAGAAAGAGCTCGCCACAATGGTTTATGCATTGCAGAGTCAAAAGATATGATCATGAAGGTTGTGCCCCCAGGCAAGGTGTCCTCCGGGTAGGTCTTGTACTTCTTCTCCTTAATCGTGTTCTTCAACATTCTTCTTCTCCTTCACCATCATCTTCTTCTACTTGTTCAGAGCCGATGGTTCACTCGCAGACCTATTCGCCCCAGTTCCTCGGGTCAGTGAGCTAAGCACTATAGACTGCAGTTTTTACGACTAGGAATCGGGCTTTCCTGATCTTTTCCGCACCGCCTAGTCTTACATAAAGCTCAGTGCTATAACTTAAGATATTGTTTTACCCGTTCCATGATTGGGCTGAAACAATGTTTTCTTTGTCCCAAGGAAAAGAAGCCACAACTCAACACTTAGGTGGATGCTTGGCTTAATGCATGGATAAGCAGCCACAGGGAGAAAATGCAAACTCAAGAACTGGAATTAGAACGACTCAAATCAGCCATGAAGACCCTTACTAAGGAGCACGACCAGCTGAAAAGGGACAATGCTGCCAGGAGGAAACTACATAAGAAGATCCAAGCCTCGACCCGAAGGAATACAACCATCATCGAGGGGCTCTCGAACGCGAGGCTAAAAAATGCTAATGTCGATATCCGTGTCAACAACATGAACCTGCTTCGGAAGCTCAAGGAATCTCTTAATGAGCAGGTCAAGATCAGGCAGTACATGCTCGTATGTCGCCTACTACTTGATGAGAAGGGGGAGGAAAACGAGCAGCTTCTCGCCAGGCTTTCCTCGGTGCAGATCTGCTAAACTTAACTACTACGTTTTTCTATTTTGCAAGTATAAACTGAACTATCTGAACTATATGAGGTGCAAAAGGAGACACCTTTTGCGTAGTCCGAAAACTATCTGCTTTCCTAATATTTCTATCTATTTACTCAGAGTTACAGATGCTCAATAAAGCTTCATAGTTACAGTCTGAGAACTCTGCTCCGAACGACCAGATATTACTAATGCCATCCCGCGAATCGAACGTGCAGGGCATGGACTACGTTCCCCTATTACATCTCATTCAATCTAGTTCATCATTGCATCACAAGAATGGTTCAAACAACGACCTAAACAAGTCTGCATGAAACTGAACGAAACAGGTGCAGGGTTTTTAGGTGCTAACTGAAACTGAATGAAATCCAGAGGTTGTTGATAACAGGCTGACGACAACAGTAACCTGACGAAACTAACCATTAGAAGATTCATAATATTTATTCAATAATATAGCATATAATCCAAAATTAACTAAAGGTTCACCTCATAAAAAATGTCTTCTCATGTTCCTAATGCTCAAACAACCTACAGTGTATGCACTATATAAATTAATAGTGCACTCAGGCAACTGAATCTTCAAAACAACAAGAACCCACCAATAGTCTACATCAACTATCATTATAAGTTTAAGTAGATGAAGCATCACAATATTTGGAATACAGATTCATGCTATGATCATGAAGTACCTATAGAAGATCAAACAAAGTAATAGACTCACCATGACAAAAGCTACATCTAGTTGAAGATGAGCATCCGCTAATGCTTAAACATGGAGTGTACAGAAAGTGAGTGGAATATCCTACATGATTTTTTAAAGCCAACTAGGTGGGATCATGTTGGACAAGTGTTTACTCACACAACAATAGTTGATGATGGTGTTTCTAGCCAACCCAGAGAGGTCCATAGCCCATGAAATGTTGGCATGGGCCCACATATACACAAAGTGTCTCATCATATTTTGGCATAGCAAAATTATACCTAGATCTATCAAGTAGGTAGGATCATGTTGTCCAAGTGATCCTGACATCTTCCCTATATCGCTCGAAAGGGTTGACGGCACAGGACCTGCTCCCGTGTTAGAAATAATGGGCTAAATCATTAGACCCATGGGTGATTTCAGATTTTCCCTAAATCTTAAAGCCTATGTATGTGGAAGCCCATATGTGATTTGGCCCAAGTTGGTGGCAGCTCAAATGACTCAATGGGTTGGTCAGGGGGTCTAATTCTGCATTATTTCATATAAGACATTTGGTACGCATTTGGTACTGAATCTGCTCCAGCGTGTATGTGAAATGAACAAGTCAAGCTCTGATGTGCTGACATTGTAGTGTCATGTGCTAGTGTACAAACTGGTTGTATTATTGCGTTTGAAACTATGAACTAAATGTACGAATTCTTTGGTTTTTGCGAAATCTATTAATTTGATCGTACTGAAGCATACAACTTCGAGTGATCAGTATAAGATGGTGCTTACCCGAGCTATCTGAAGCTGGGCAATACAAGGCCACTGTGTCTGTATCACCTACAGATTAAATGGCATGATTACACGGTTTTGAGTACTCCCTCCGACCCATATTAGTTGACTTGGATTTGTCAAAAAATTTATGAATCTATACTAAATAGTGTCTAGATTCATCCAAATCTAGACAAATTTGAGTCAACTAATATGAGTCGGAGGAAGTACATAAAATCGATTGGGCAGATACAAAGCCACCCAAATATCTCGAAATATAACCTTTGATGAAAAGATGATCCCGCGCTGTAAGAATTGATATGACAGGATTTTATGCTAATCAGTCAAACTCCCTCCAGTACTTTCCATGTTTGAATCCTGTGCTGCCAATTTTTTTTGCTAACCAGGTCATATCAAGTCTTACAATATCGGTCAATTTTCTCCCTTTCCAACTTCATTCTTTTGGATGCAGCGTAGGTACATCCAGGTCAAGTGGACCATCGACCATCAGTACAATGTATTTTCACTACTGAGCTTATGGAAATGAATTGTTCAAACCTTCCCGTAATATTTTTTTCAAAAAAAAACTTCCCTTAATTAGCCTTTGGTGGTGAGCGGAGCTGCCAAACCCTAATATATTTTACTATACATCAAATTTTCACTAAGGAGCTAATGAAAAGATTGGAAGTTCGACCCAAATATTGCGCAAAACATTGCAAAGTCAGTGAGGAGCCCATTAGAAAATAGTACATTCGACCCAACTCTAGCCCAAAATCTTATGAATTTGCCCTTCTTGGGTCAGGTCGGCCATGGGCCATGAACCCTCAACACATTGTTACTCTTTTAAGCATGAAGCACACTGAAGAAGTTTCACTAAGGAGCCCACAAGAATAAGCCCATTTTTTCACAAGATTGGACCCAAATTATTTTTTATATTGCCCAAAATCTTCTTAATTTAGCATTTTCCGTGCCATTCTGATTAAGTATAGTGCAAGATTTGCCTACCCAAGTTTTATTTATGTTGACCATGTAGAATTTTTTAATAGAAATCGTCATTGATGCCTTTTCATTTTATGTGATATCAACATTTCTAATCCTAATATTTATGAGTTGTAGCATAGTTGGTTCTAACATAGTGGAAGCGCACGCAGTTTCCATTTGTTGAAGTCTTGAGTTCGATTCGAAACCTAGGGTTATCAATATATATAATCTATGTCATACTTGTACATTTGTTCCATCATAAACACGTTTCTTGCACAAAGAAAACTGACATCTGGGACCCAGCAACGTTACCAAGCTCAAACCGGGGGAGGCGTCCAAAAAAATATCCAATATACACACGTGTCCTCTATAGAGGAGGCTGATATGTGGGACCCACCAGAGAGACCTAATACAAAGGAAGGATCAATAATGTTGCCAAGTTCGAAACAGGGAGGTGAGAGCGAAAAAAAAGTCCAACATGCATAGATTTCTTCTAATGAGAGGCTGACATGGGGGACCCACTAGCCTGTATAAATGGCTGGTGCATCAAGAAACTTTGCCAAGTTCAAAACAGGGATGGGCAAGAATGAAAAAAGTCTAGCATGCGCACGTTTCTTCTAATGAGAGGCTGATACAGGGACACACCAGCCTGTATAAACCGATGATGCATCGAGAAATGTTGCCAATTTCGAAACACGTAAGCGCGAGTGAGAAAAAAAGTCCAACATGCACATGTTTCTTCTAATGAAATGCCGACATGTGAGACCCAGCAGCCTGTATAAACGGCAGATGCATCGAGTAACGTTGCCAAGTTCGAAACATGGAGGCGCGAGCAAGAAGAAAGTCCAACATATGCGCATGTTACTTCTAATGAGATGATGACATGTGGGACCCAGCAGCTTGTATAAACGTCTGGTCATGCATCGAGCAACGTTGCCAAGTTCGAAACACGGAGTTGCAAGCGAGAAAAAAGTCCCACATGTTTTTCTAATGAAATGCTGACATATGGGACCCATGTGCGTGACCAAACGGCAGATTCGTCGAGCTAGGAACATGGTGGCGCTAGAGAAGAAAAAATTAAATCATATACATACGATTCTTCTAATGTAAGGCTGGCATATGGGACCAACTAGCCAGAATAACCGGCTGATGCAGCGAGGAACGCTATTAAGTTAACACGGAGGCATGACCGAGGGCAAAAATTCCATCATACACACATTTTTATAATATGAGTATGACACATGGGGCCCAGCTACGTGATTATTCATTTGGCAGCGCTATCAAGTTCGGAAAAGGGGTAGCTTGACCGAGGGAAAAAATCCGTCATACACACATTTCTTCTAATGAGAGGATGACATGTTGGTCCAGATGGGTGATTAAATGGCAGCCCAATCAATTTCGGAACAGGATAGCGGGAGCGAAGGAAAAAAATTCCATCATACACACAATTCTTCTAATGAGAGGCTGGCATGTGGGACCCAGCATCGTGATTAACGGCAGATAGTTCGAGCAACGTTATCGAGTTCAAATCAGGGAGGCACGAGCCAAGGAATTTTTATTATCATGCACATGTTTCTTCTGATGAGAGGATGACATGTGGGGCCCAGCTGTGTGATTAAACTATAGATGCATCTAGCTGCACTGTCAAGTTCGGAACAGGGTAGCGGCAGCGAAGGAAAAAAATTGTATCATACACACGATTCTTGTAATGAGAGGCTGGAATATGGGACCCAGCATCGTGATTAGCGAAAGATAGATCGAGCAACGTTATCGAGTTCATATCAGGGAGGTACAAGCCAAATAAAAAATCCATCATGCATATGTTTCTTCTAGTGTGAGGATGGCACGTGGGACCCAGGAGCCTGATTAAACGGCAGATGCATCGAGCGATGCTATCAAGTTCGAAACAGGGAAGGAAAAAGTTCCATCATACACACGATTCCTCTAATGTGAGGCAGACATGCGGGACCCAGCAGCCTGACTAAACAGAAGATGCATCGAACAATGTTATTGAGTTCAAATCAGGGAGAAGCGACCGAAAAGTTTGGTCTGCTAGAGTCACTGACGTCTGGGACCCACATGCAAAAAAATACTTCAGCGAGTCAACATCTCGCGAGGAAGCGTAAATCTTACTTATGCCACGTGCCCGTCGAGCTTCCTCCATGTTTTTAGCGATTTTGTCATAGTAGAGGGGCGCGAAACCGGAATAAAAGTTTTGCATCAGCCACGGTCGAGCCAAGCTTTTCGTCGCAAAAGAGGCGCTTTCTACGATGACTGACGGGCCCAGTCGTTGTGGAAGGAAATATTTCTTGTAGTGTACATTCCTTAGTTAACTTACAACAACTTACAACAGCGAACTAATGTTGCATCAAAGTCCAGCACAACTGAAAAAACACAATAACTCTATGTTACACAAAAGGTCTCTATGGAGTTTGCATGGCAAGACATATAACAACTGGATTTCCATGAGAGCTGCAAATGAGATTATTAAGTACGTTATGCGTCAAAGTTTTCCTATTTTTCAATTCATTCAAGTCTTTGCGTGCTAGCGTGATTACTGAATCTGTTTTGTTGGATTCTTTCTCAACAATACCAGGGGCATCTTGGATGGCATCCCCAAATAATCTGTCGGCTGGAATAAGAATGTCAGTCGAAGAAGTGTGCCATGAGCAATATGTATTTTCACTGCTGCTATCTGAAAAAAACTCTAAACTTTGAGAAGCAAGTCTTTGTTCGGCATTCAGAGGGATATTTGAAGCCTGAAACAAACACAAAAAAAGATATCATAACATTACCAAGCAATCACATCACTATGGATTTTAAATGTGTCAATACGGTGATGTGAGGAAGGAAGCAATTAATAGTGGTGGCTCGTACATCTATTTCTTCTTGAATAACTGGACCAATTGACGCCATCAACCAAAGTTACTTTAACAGAAGACTTGGGAAACAAGCTACAAGTTCATTTCGAATAAATTTGAAAATATTTCTCCGGACAAAAATAACAATGCATGTAATCAACCAAAGTACCTGATGCAGACCGATAACACTAAAATGTGTAGAACATGAAAAAAAAATATGAGAACTAAGGCCTAGTTTGGCAGAAAAGTATTTTGAAGTATTTAGAGAATACTTTGGTTTTTTAAAATACTCAAGTATTGAATACTTCAAGGTGTTTGGATCAAACAAATATTGTGTTTTTAAGACTAAAGTATCCTCCAAAACTATGGTTTTTTTTAAGAATTTGAGAAGAAGGTCTGACCCTCTTTTTTCCAAAATTGAGAAAGGAGAAAAACTGTAGTATTTCTTAGTGAGACGTTGAAATACTTTGGTTTTTTTAGAATACTTCAGTTTTAGAAAAAAATTGCTGCCAAACTAGGCCTAAGCCATTATGTTTCTTAAAAAATAGCGAGGGACTACACAACGAAAGCTGCCACAGTTTTAATCATAGGGGGGGGAATAGTATCGCAATCAACCAAAATAGACCAATTGTGTGCCTCGAATATACTAGCCAAATCATTCCAGACAAACAATGAAACAAACTATCATACATTGGGTTATTCATGAACATTCAGATCATTCCAATGGTTCAACGGCCTCAGAACAAAACAACTGAACCATCATGTGTCTCATATTAAAATGGCCAGTTCATGTATCTATGATACATAGTAGTTACAAGAGTGGGATGAAGGGCATAGAATTCATTATGATACATGTGTATTATATAGGATATAATCGCTAGTGTGTCCTTGTCTTATTATCAGCCAACTCAGATGCAATACACCTATTCTCTGCATATCAAGGAAATTGAACTAAGCAGATGGAACAAAAGCACACCATTGTGGGGCTAAAATGTTTGACGAAAATTTTTGGCCAAAAAAAATGAAAACAAGATAGAAAAATGGTAAATTTAAGCAATCAAGTGTGGCAAGGACCAAACTTTGGTTGCCAAACTTTGGGTGTTTGTGTGTGGGGGGGGGGGGCTTACGGTAGGCGTTGCACGAGTTCTACGGTGCTGCTATGGATGGGCAGACTATGTACTCCACTGTTTCTCCTATGCATAAAGGTAAGGCAAAATCTAAGTACAAACAGGTTCCATCATGATATAAGTAGGCATGAAGTGAAACAAAAGTGATGGGGCCTTACTAGATTATAGGATCAAACAGTTAGTACAGGATAGCAGGACAATAGAAGGATGGAAAATACTTATAAATCGGCCAACGAGAAAGACATTGTATAATCATATCTCCCGTGGATAGGTACAACAGACAATGTAAACAAATATGTTAAGTGGCTAATAATTCACAAAGAAATGTACGTAAAAATACTTCAATACGTAGAGTTTAAGCCTAACCAAAACCAGTTAATTTAGTAAATTATAGGTATATCAAGTAAAGAAAATGTTCATTAGGAAATTTAGCACGAATACAGTATGTTGCCAAACAAAGCCACTCACACAGGGAGATCAGGTTACCTCGGTCGGGGTGGAGTCTAGGCCTCCTCCGCATCCTCGTGGGTCACGTCGATGTCGCTGATGGTGCTACGGTTGTAGTGGTGTCAATGATGGGGAAGCAGATCTTGATCGGGCGAGGATAGAAGCAGAGTGCTAGACCACAGCGTCCGTGGAGCAGATCTAGGGCGGTCGATGACGTGCTTTGTGCGCCAGACGAGAGGGTCGGTTGAGCAGATCAGGTGTGGCGAGTACGCCTCTTAAGTGCAGTGGGGATGTTCCGGCCGGTGACGTGTTCCTGGAGGAGAGAGGGTAGGGTTTTTGGTGTGTGTGTAGGTGAGGTGGTGGGGAGGGGGGTGGCCAAGTGGGGGGCTTGCCGCGTGGGAACTACGCCTATTGCTAGTACTGTAGTGGAAAAAATACGAATGAATCCCCCCACCTACCAAATACACCAGGGTTCCAATGGGAATTTCGAAATATATGAAATTTTGGGGCACCAATTATGTCCGGATAGAGGGGATATTTTACCACTTTATTTTCGTTTGAAATTTGTTCATGGTCCATGTACTCCCTCTCTTCTAAAGAATCCAAGGAGTACTCCCTCTCTATTCAAGAATCCAAGACCGTACTCCCTCTCTGTTCAGAAGTCTAGCACCTCAAGTCCTCAACTGATCATCCATGGCCGTACACCCAATGATAAGGAATCTCCAAGAAGAATGGATATTGTGAAGCCATTGCCAAGGGATAATTAATTAGAAGTAATGATGGCGCCTGAGAGCGCTTCGTCGGGAAACCCCAAGAGCAAGGTGTGATGTAGCACAGCAGCAAGTCTTCCCTCAGTTAGAAACCGAGATTATCGAACTAGTAGGAGGAAGGAAACATCTCAAAGGTGTTTCAAGCAACTTGGAGACCTGAACAACATAAACTCAAGACTTTGCCCAATGAACAGTGAGGTTATCAATCTCACTGGTTGCTGTAACAAAGGATTAACTGTATGGTGTGGAAGGTGATAGTGGTTTGCAGCAAGTAAACAGTAACAATGGAAGATGTATCAATGGTAAATATTGGACCGGGGTCCAAAGTTTACTAGAGGTGTTCTCCTTAGATAACAAACATGGCATACAGGGTAAACAAATTACAGCAGGGCAATTGACAGGACTGAGCAAGGCATAACAATGCAATAATAGACATCATGATCGTATGAGATTCGATTGGGCCATACAACAAGATACATAGACCTACATACAACTGCATCTATAACTAGAATTTCACCTTTGGGTTATCATCCGAACCCCCTCCAGTATTAAGTTGCAAGCAACAGACAACTGCTTTAAGCAAAGTGTGTAAGGTAAACAATCCACTTGTTCCATGAACAAGAGACCGTTGTTTTCTCCCTAGTGGCAACAACACATCTACAACCTTAGAGATTTATGTCACTTCCCTTAGATTAAATAGAGGAATGAACCCACTATCGAGCATAAATACCCCCTCTTGGAGTCACTAGCAACTACTTGGCCAAGATAGCTACTAACAACGGAGAGCATGCATGATCACAAACAACACAGACATGATAGAATAAACAATACAAAACCATTAATCAATCTGACAGAGTAATCTCAATATCCATCAGATCCCCGCAAACACAACATGCATTATTACAAATAGATGAGATCTTGATCATTAAGGGAGCTCACAAGATCTAGACATGAAAGCACAAAGGAGGAGATACAACCATCTAACTACTACATGGACCCGTAGTCTAAGGTGGAACTACTCATGCTTCATACCAGAGGCTAGCATGATGAAGAAGAAGGCCTCCGGGATGATCTCCCCTCTGGCAGGGTGCTGGGAAGAGCTTCAGATCCCCCCGATCTAGGGACGATGGTGGTGGCGGCTATAGACGTTTCGTGGAATATTGATCGGGTACTTAGGGTTTAGGCATCGGGGGCTTCTTATAGGCGAAGAGGCAAGGCAGGAGGTCGGCCAGGGGGCCCACACGCTGCCCAGGCACGGCCTAGGGTCGGCCCGCGCCTGGTGGGGTGCGGACTCCCTATGGCTACCCTCCGTCTCTCCTCTGGACTCCGTGTTCTCATCGGTGAAAACATATAAAAACACCTCAAAGTGTAGACAAAGCAAAGCAAAGTAGATACTAAAAAAGCATGGAACATAAAAAATTATAGATACGTTTCCGACGTATCAAGCATCCGCAAGCTTAACTCCTGCTTGTCCTCGAGTAGGTAAGTGATAAAAGAATAATTTTTGAGGTGACATGCACCATCAAAACCAAGATCAAACCATTTGCAAGCATTGAAAGCTAGGATCAAAGAACTCTAAACATGAGAATGAAAGATGCAGTTCTAACAGTAAGACAAAGTAACTATGCATGCAACATGAAGGGCTACAAACAAAGATCATGAATAACATGTATTGAAAAACATTTGTTTGTTTCACATACAGAAAACATAGCATAGTGGCATTCATCTTATCCCTCATGGAGTAGCAAATAGATGTATAGGACACCTTCAAAGTTCATAAGAGTGACTAGATACAAATAGTTCAAGAACAAGAAATATCAACAATATGCATCAATCAATAAATTTGGGACACTACACTTATAACTAAGAATGGAAACTATGCTCTCTTAACTGGTGCCTAAAGGTAGAAGGTGGAGACTCAATATAATGGTGGAAGAAAGGCCCTTCATTAAGGGAAGATAGGATTTCAAGTTTCAAAAAGAGCTTCCAAAAATTATGGTACTTGTTAGCTTTCAGACCTCATTGATCCTATCATAAGCATCTTGAAGTGATTATGGTTAAAGTGAACAAACTATGGAGTAAATTCTTGACAAAGTATAAGTTGGAAATCTCATGTCCCTTGAATACGAGGGCCTCTCCTCATGCAACTCAACTTTGGTCACCTGTAAGTTCTTGTCATAATAAGTACATGTGTATCATAGAGAACCACCAACGGGGTACCCCTTACACATGGTACAGGAGCTATCCCATAACCAAAATGACAAGGCAAGCATACAATGAGCATCTCAGAAATCTTCTTATTTACCATGGGAATATGGTGCTTTTTCTCTGTTTCCTCTTTTCTCAATATGTCTCTCTTTTTTATAAGAAGAAAGCTTCATAGATGTCATTATGGTGATGCTGCAAGTTTCCACCATGATTAGACATGGCTTAGGCTAGCGTCCCAGGCATTTCTATAACACACATACATAACTCCATGGACTTACAGGATCCCTTTTATTTCACACCGATGACATCCATAGACAAAAAAGAATGATATCAACTGTGTACAAAGTACAAGTGAAATGTTGAAAGCGTTCCTCATGACAACACGGTTCTACTAATTCCAACGTATAAGTGCAAGCATATACAACATAGATGACACAATGGTTCAAGTTTATTAGGGGCAAGAAATATAAAGTGTGCCATCAAGTTTGTGAGAGCTTTAATCACTAAGTTTTCACATAACAAAATATTTTTTAATTGGAAGATAGATGAAAACAAGAATATACTTGGAATGGTGTAACACACCATGCATATGAATTTATAGTGGACTCTTTGGAATAACTTGGTTTCTTGGGAGTTTGAAGCATGAGTAGATCTTACGCATATAAGTGGAGGCTAGCAAAAGACTGGGAGCAACCAACTAAGAGAGCAATAATGGCCATAATCATGCAGAGCGACAAAACATTACTAATCAAAACATATAGTGGTACTACAAGTCAAGGACTAAATGATCATAGAGGCTATGGTGACTTTTCATGGTCATAACATGGTGTGAGCATGTGCCAAGTCTATCCAAACAAAACATCAAAGGAGAATACCACAATACTATGCTTTTGCATGCTAAAACAACGCATGATTTTTTTCTAGGCACACTAAGCAATCCCAATTGTTTGGAACAAGTCATGCTACAGCAATAATCACTAAGCATAAGGTCAAAACAACACCTAGAATGACATGCTAAAGTCTAAGTCACAGTCAAAGCGAGCTCCTCTTGCACTATTCAAGCAAGAACTTTCTACTCCTTTCCAACACCAATCAACTTATTTGAAACAACACAGCGAAAACGAGGGTCCAAACTAATTTATTTAAGCAAACTAAGCAAACCAAACTAAAACTAAGATGCTCCAAGAACAACACAACAGTGCATGAAACAATAAAAACGAAGTGTCTAGAAAGACCTGAGATTTTTATTGATGAAGAAGGGGATGTCTTGGGCATCTACAAGCTTTGACGCTTGTAACTCTTGGATATTCCTTGGGGTGATACCGGGGTGGCATCCCCAAAATTGATCTTTTTTCCATTCTTCATCAAATTACAACATTCTCTCTCTACAACTAAAATTTTGCCTTCATACAAAACTTCACACAATCTTCATTAGCAACATTAGTGTATTCAAAAGATAATAGACCCTTGAATTTAGCTTTAGAACAACAAAAGTTTCACTAAAAATACAAGCTACTGTAGAAATTCCTTCAAAAATATCAATTTCCCAAAAATAAATCAATATGAAGCAAATGCAAATTTCGGCAGAAATCTGTCAAAACAGATCAGCAGGTAGAAACCGATTTTTTGAGGACCTTATGTTGCTAAATAAAAAAGTCTTGAAATAACGAAAGTTATCTAACATACTGGGGTATTTATTCGTAAATTATCAGCTCAATCCGACTTATAGAGATTCCTCACGAAGTTTTACGGTGGAGCACAAAAATCTGTTTCGGGACAGCAACTCCCCAAATCTTACTTCCCTCTCATTAGAGGTCATTCTTGGCACAAAAAGCAAACAAAAATCTGTTTCTAACTTCTATATTAATTTGGCTAAGTGTAGCTTACGCTTGATTTGCTCAAAATAGGTTTTTCGTATCAGTTGAAAACACTAAGTTTTTGTTTAACAAAATCTCCCAAGGAACAGAAGTGTGATACCAAGGTTGTCCAGTCACTAGGCCTTGTGTAAACACTGGTCCTTTACCCTTGTTCAACCACAAGTTTTTAACTTAGAAAATTTGGATGAGGAGATCCTTGATAGCTTCAATGTGTTGATGCTTAAATTGTCCGTTGCCGGGGACACGGCTAAGTATTTAGATTTTCCTTCTCGGGAAGTGGTGCACTTTCCCCACAAGACTCGACATGCATCGAGACGAGATCTTTCAGAAGCCTTACCTTAGATCAAATGGACGCGTTACAAACCTATCACCCCCTACCACCTTCTGTCCATCTGACTAAGTTATTTCAACCTATATGATCAAGGCAGAGCCCATATGCCTGCACTAGAAGCTTCTAATAACTGAGTATCTCAAATCCCTTTGTTCCTGGGTGGCTTTCCACAAGTGTCATACACAAGGTGGCCAGTAACTGGGACTTGTGTAACCACTCAACATATCCCAAACATACCATTCCACTCAGGTGATTCATTCACTTAGTAGATTTATTAAGCAAAAACATAAGTCACAAGACTTAGTAGAATTTCCATAGCATGTATATATATATATATATATATATATACCACCCTTGTTTTATACTAGCTAGGCTAATCATGATAATATAGCAAGTATCTTAACTTAAAGAATATTTCTACCAACTCTACAACTACTAGGATTTCCCATAGCATAGCATAAAGATACTTAGCAAAAATATCATGCAAGCCTTATACAAAATATCACTAGTGCATAGTAAAAATAATGGGACACATACATGAAGCACCACTTGCCTTGGTAGTTGGGGCAGTAGAAACAATCTTCATAATCACAATCACCACTAGCATCAAAATCTACACATAAAATGATAGCACCAAATTTACATTCCAAACAATCAAGAAAAAATATATGAATGCATGCAAATGCCATGTGATGATTTTTCTTAAACTAAACAAGACAAGTAAATAGTACTGAACACTAAAGTAAACATTTATAGACTAAATAAACTTAATTTGGCTTTAAAAACATTTTCTAAATAATTTATATACTCAAAATAAGCCTACAAATGTCCCTGCATAAAAATTCATTTTTACAGAAACAAGGTACAAAATTAAGAACATAGATGTGTAGGATTTATTTTTGTGAATCCATAGATATATTATTTGCATTTTTTGGATAAACTAAACAAAAGTTATGAATTTTTCAAGTTACTAAACAAATCTGGTTTTTTAATCAATAAACAGGCCACGCGACAGCTCCTGATTGGACGGTACTGCTTCAGGGTGGATCGTGCTTCCGCGTCGTTGGATCTAATCATATCCAACACGCGAGATCTAATGAAAATGATCCGCGCTCGATCTAAATCTTGACGCTACGATGCTGATATAACAATGGCACAGACGGCGGCGTCGCGTCTGACAACGATGTTCCGGCCATTCTAGTGAGGGCTAGGGCGGTGCAGTAGCTTACCAGCATCGCAGGGTCGCGAGGAAGCTCGAGGTGGCTTCGGCTGGGACGGGGGCGGACTGCTGTGGCCATGGGAGCTCGTCGGAGCTGCGGACAGTGTCGGGCTTTTGCAAACGACGATGGAGGCGACAACCTGGATCACCCTAGCGCAAACAAAATGCATCAGGACACGCGCAAGGACAAGGCACACAGGTTGGTTTGAACTAGAGGCCAAGGGGCGGGCGATTCATACCAGGATTGCTCGCCGGAGTTAGTGGTTTCCTCGAGTGCTCGCAAGGCTTGACGGAGCCGACGACCTGGAGTGGTTCAGGACAAACCAGTGGTGTCAGAAGATGCGCAAATACCAGAGAAGCAATCTCGTATAACGAGGAACAGGGGGCGCTCGAGGCTCACTGGAATAGCTCACCGGAGTTCGTCGGGCAGCAACGATTCGAGCTCAAATACAGGCATTCTGGGGGCGTTCTGGTGCTGGGGGTTGAGGGGAAATGGTCGCGGCGGTGTGATGTTTAAGTAGCTAGATCAGGGGCGTCAATTGCACGTCGAATCAATGCCAGTTAATCGGATTTCAATCCGGCAGTGAAGGGGGAAGAAACTGCAGCGGCGAGCTGGTCTGCTGCGCGAGATTGACGACGCTGAGCTGTCGCTGTGGTGGGGTCCGCGAGTCAGCGAGTGGGTGCGAGCGCGTGTGGCGAGAAACATAGAGGGGAGAGGGGGTTTCCCGGGTGGGCTAGGTGGGATTCTAGTTGGTCCATGGGGTGGGTTGGGCTAGATAGGAGGCGCCTGATATTTTTTCCCTTTTCCTCTTTTTCTTTTCTGTTTTGATTTTCCATATTGAATTAGAATGGCTAACTCAAATCTGTTTGAATTCAAATTTTCTCCAGACTTTTGTACTGTGTTTCTAGTGTCCAAAAGTGTGTCAAACACATACTTACACTCAAAAACCCTTTGGGTTTGAAAATAAAATAAAACCATGCTCCTCAAATATATATTAAGAAGGGTTTAAATACTGTTTTACTTAGGGTTTAGCTTTGAAAAATTTTGTGCAAGCTTTGCATTCAACTTTAAAACATTTCTGATCAAACCAAAGCATTCTCATACTTTGAAAGTAAAAATAAATCCATTGCCTTACTTGCATAAAATAATAGGCATAACATGGTTTCTTATTTTGAAATCTTGTTTGAAATGACCAAATGTTATGAATCCATGAATGATATGCAAACTTTTAAAATTATGATTTTTGGGATGTTAAAAATCTGAACCCCTTAAGGTGAATCTTGCCCTTGAGATTCAGATTGGCTAGCAAATAGGTGAGGTTGATCTTTCCGAAGGTCATCTTCTCTTTCCCAAGTTGCTTCCTCTTCGGAATGATGATCCCACCAAACTTTGCAAAACTTGATAGTCTTAGTACGAGTGACACTTTCTGTAGTTTCAATAATATTGATAGGTTTCTCTTCATAAGTGAGATCTCTTTCCAACTGAACCTCTTCCAAAGGTATAGTATCCTTCAAAGAAGTCTCTTCCATCTCCGGATGGCATTTCTTCAATTGACTTACGTGAAACACATTGTGAACCGTAGACAGTGATTCAGGCAACTCAATCTCATAAGCCACTTATCCTTTGCAACTCAGAATCTGGAATGGCCCTACATACCTTGGTGCAAATTTTCCTTTGACTTCAAATCTCTTCACTCCTCGAAGTGGAGAGACTCTAAGATAAGCTCTATCGCCTACCTCATAGATGACTTCTCTATGCTTTGGATCTGCGTAGCTCTTCTGTCAGGACTGTGCTATTTTCAATCTATCCTTTACCAACTTGACTTTATCTTCATCTTCCTTGGTTAGTTCTGGCCCAAACAAATTTCTTTCTTCAACACCACTCCATAGCAATGGTGTAGTACACTTTATTCCATAGAGAAATTCAAACGGAACCATCTCAATACTGGCTTGATAGCTGTTATTGTAAGAGAATTCTGCGTAAGACAGACTTTCATCCCAACTAGCACCATAGTCTAGGGCACATGCCCTCAACATATCCTCTAGAATCTGGTTGGTACTTTCTGTCTATCCATCGGTTTGAGGATGAAAAGCAGTGCTGAATTCTAATCTCGTTCCCAATGACTCATGCAGTTGTCGCCAAAAAGGCGAAGTGAATTGAGTTCCTCTATCTGACACAATACTCTTGGGTAATCCATGTAGACACAGGATTCTATTCATATAAATCTTGGCTAACTTAGCACTTGTATAGGTTGTCTTCACGAGTATGAAATGAGCCACTTTAGTTAGGCGATCTACTATGACCCAAATAGAATCATATCCTTATCTAGTCCTTGGCAGTCCGATGATGAAATCCATACCAATATTGTCTCACTTCCAATCAGGAATAGGTAGTGGTTGCAGTAAACCTGCTGGTTTCTGATGTTCCGCTTTCACTCTACTACACACATCACACAAAGCAATATGTTCTGCGATGTCCCTTTTGAGATTATTCCACCAAAATCTTTCCTTCACATCCATGTACATTTTGCTTTTACGCGGATGAATGGAATATGGTGAGTTGTGTGCTTCCTGTAAAATCAGTTTCCGAAGCTCCGGATATTGTGGAATGTAGATACGTTTTCCATACCATAAAGTACCATGTTCGTCTTCATGGAAACCTTTAGCTTTCCCCTTTTTCAATAATCCTTTGATTTCATCAATTTCCTTGTCCATCTTTTGAGCTTCCTTGATCATGTCCAACAATGTGGGTTGAACATCCATTGACATGAGATGTCCTTCCGGTACTATCTCCAACCTGAGATCCTTGAATTGGGCACATAGATCATCTGGTAATTCTCCTTTAGTAAGGCCATTCACATAGACTTTTTGGCTTAAAGCATTCGCTACAACATTTGCTTTACCAGGGTGGTATTGCAAACTCAAGTCATAGTCCTTGATGAGTTCTAGCCATATTCTTTGTCTCGTGTTGATTTCTTTCTGAGTGAAGACATACTTCAAAGTTTTGTGATCTGTGAACACTTCACAATGTTTACCCAAAATATAATGTCTCCATGCTTTGAGTGCATGGACAACAGAAGCTAACTCTAAGTCATGAGTAGGATAATTTACTTCATGAGTTTTGAGTTGTCTAGAGGCATAAGCTACAACTTTCCCTTCTTGCATCAAAACTCCACCCAATCCTTGGTGAGATGCATCACAATATACTTGGAAATCCTTTTCCAAATATGGCAGGCATAAGACTGGTGTTGTCACTAGTCTCTTCTTCAATTATTGGAAACTGAGTTCACATCCTTCAGTCCAATCAAATTTCTTGTCTTCCTTAAGTAATTCCATCATTGGCTTAGCTACCTTTGAGAAATTCTCAATGAATCTTCTATAGTATCCTGCCAAGCCAAGGAAACTACGTACTTCTTTCACCGACTTAGGAGATTCCCACTCAGTTACAGCTGACACCTTTGTGGGATCGATAGCTACACCATCTCCTGACACAATATGTCCGAGAAATCCCACTTCATTTAACCAAAATTCACACTTGCTGAATTTGGCATACAGTTTGTGTTCCCTGAGTTTCTCAAGTATAAAAAGCAGATGCTCTTCATGCTCCTATTTGCTCTTGGAGTAGATCAAAATGTCGTCGATGAATACGACAACAAACTTGTCAAGAAACTCCATGAATACTTTGTTCATCATGTTCATGAAATAGGCTGGTGCATTTTTCAAACCAAATGGCATCACAGTGTACTCATACAAACCATACCTAGTGGTGAAAGCAGTCTTCGGTATGTCTTGCTCTCTAATCTTAAGCTGGAAGTAGCCTGATCGGAGATCAATCTTTGAGAACACATAGGTTCCTTCTAGCTGATCAAACAGGTCATTGATTCTAGGCAAAGGATACTTGTTCTTGATAGTAACCTCATTAAGTGAGTGGTAATCTATGCACAACCTTTGACTTCTATCTTTATTCTCAACAAACAGAACTGGTGCACCCCAAGATGAAGAACTTCGTTGAATAAATCATGTATGTAACTGTTCTCCAAGATGTTTCTTGAGTTCCCTCAACTCATCAACTGACATCTTGTAGGGTCTCTTTGCTGTTGGTCCTGCTCCTGGCAGTAATTCCATCAGGAACACAACATCTCTATCTGGTGGCATTCCAGGCAATTCCTCTGGATACTCTCTCACTATTAGCACACTATCTATGCTAACCCCCTGAAGAGAATTTAGTTTACTCCCTTTAGATTCAAAGTTGGACTTGAACCTAATCCGTTTCTTATCCGGGGTAGTGAGTGTGACAGTACGATTGGCACAATCTAGTACTCCTTCATACTTAGTCATCCAATCCATTCCCAAAATTACATCCGATCTTTGGGAATCTAGGATTATCAAACTGACCGGAAACTTATACCTTTTGAACTCTATTACTAGATCATGACATCCAAGGTTCACTATCATCTCTCCACCGGGAGATCTTACTTTTATAGGACACCCAATGGTTTTAGTTGGAACTCCATTTTTATCAACAAATACTTTTGATATGAATGAATGCGATGCCCCAATATCAAAAAGAACAAGTGCTGGAAAAGAATTGAGCTTGAACTTACCAGCCACAGCATCAGACTCCTCATAGATATCCTCCACACTGATTTGGTATACTTGTCCCTTCTAGAAAGGGATGGGCTTGTTGACTCCATCAAATGTCTTTTCTGTGCACTCATTTGCATAATGCCCCATATTCTTACACTTATAGCACTCAACCTGACTAAGATCTTTCTTAACAGGCTGACTTCCATTACCACTTCCACTGTGGTGGTTCTTGTGTCCACTCTTGTGGCTCTTATACTTGTCATTATCATGACTTGGATGGTGCTTGTTATCATGATGACGATTGTGGTTGTGGTGGCTATTGTATTTCCCATGCTTGTGGAATCCAGAACTTCCACTATCATCATGATGAGAACGCTTGTGAGACGATCACGAGCTGTGCTTATCAAAGTTATGCTTCCTCTTTCTACCCTAAACCTATTTCATCTTGTTTTCTAAGATGGTAGCCTTGTCACAAAGTGATTGATAGGTTGGGACATAGGCAGCAGACAGCTGTAGGTTCAACTCATCATTAAGACCTTCGAGGAATTTCTCCTTCCTCTTAGCACTAGTATCAACTTCATCCGGTGCATAGCGTGCCAGATTGTTGAACTCCTCAATGTACTCTGCCACACTGCGGTGACGCTGCTTCAGATTGTGGAACTCCTTCTTTTTCAAGTTCATCACTCCGGATGAGTTGTGAGCTATGAGGAAACCATCCTCAAAAATAGCCCAAGTCACATCCTCAAGGGGAGTGTGATATGAAAATTGTCCCACCAGGTTGTTGTTGGTCCTTCGAGCAGATGTGCTGCAAATCTGACCTTTTCCTCGTCGGTGCAACCAACAGTGACTAAGTCCTTGTTCACTGAACGTAACCAGTCATTGGCTACCATTGGATCAGTGGTTCCCGAGAACTTTGCAGGCCTCAGTCTCAGAAATCTGGTGAGCATGTCAAATGCGAGTGGATTGTTCTGATTGTTGTTGTTATTGTTGTTGTTATTGTTTTTATTGTTGTTATTGTTATTGTTGTTCTAATTCTGACTCTACATGAAACGCGTCATCATATGCATCAGTTGAGCTTGAGCTATCATCAGCTGTTGCATCTCGGGAGTGACGTTGGGGTTGGCACGACAGAGAGGCATATGTGGTTTCAATAAGGATAAGGATGAGATACCCATAGATGCTTAACATGCACAATACAACACATAGAAACAATCACCATAACCAAGCTCAAAATAACATAGAGTTTAAATGACATAAACAACAGGTTTTGAAAATGCAAACACACAATAGCAAGCCATCCACATGTTGGATGGTCATTGCGAATCAATAACCAAAGTATGATAGATAAATGATAGTCGAGTAGTCTATACTACTCCTCCATGTCGACCTCCACGTCAACAAGGGTAAGACTTGCATTCTCCATGGCGGTCTTGTACTCATCCACATTGGTGGTCAAGGCCTCGATCTTCGCATAGAGAGTTCTCTTCTGTGAGCGAAGCCTCTTGATCACTCCCTTCTAGTGCTCAAGCTCGAAGTCCTTGGCCTCTAACTCAACCTTCATCTCCCTGATCTTCTTGTTTCTGTCTTGGACTCTTTTCTCCTAACTGTTGAATTTATTCTCCTAACTCTCAAATCTGGCCTCCATTTTCTTGAGATCTCGTCTTGCTCTACAATGACCTTATCCTTCTCCCCCAGCTGGACCTGGAGCTCTTCGTTGCTAAGCATGACGTTGGTCCTCTCCGTGTCGAGGTGTCTAATAAGACCCTCTAGGTCCTAAAGGTACAAACTAACTAGCTCAATCGTCTCTCTAGTAGCGTCATCGTACTTTACTACCTCACCCTCCTCGTCGCATCTCCCGAACGGGTGAAAGTAGAGGCCTCTAAGCTCAGTGGAGTGCCTTACAACCAGTCATCCAAGTAACTCCTGCATGAATACATCTAAGCCTTTCTCTTTGTCATCATGCATGAGCTTGAAGGTGATTTCCTCCGTGGGTGGCTCTGTCTGGCGTCCCGGATGTGTGACTCTGAAGCCCCAAAGGTCGTTCCTCTCTAAGGTCATTTTGAGTGTTGAGCATTATACACTTGAGCCTATCACCAAGCTCCTTGATGGCATTCCAAGCTGCATTTATTGCAGAGTCAAAGAATGTTGTGTGCATTTCAGAGTTGGTGACCATGCAGAATCCCGACTCTTTGTGGTTGTCTTCCTTGTTTTTATACAAGTGAAGTTGCACCCACCAATACTCTTCTCCTTCATCCATCATAGGGAATCCCTTGTACATAGCTGCACCATGTATCCCCATGGTAACCATAAGGTTCTTGAGTGCTTTGGGAAACTCCATCTCACATTCCGAATTCATGGTCATGAGTGGTCCCTTCCTGACGGCTTCGTTGATGGAGTTCATCTACAAATAGAGATGAGAAATAAGATTAGAAAAGTTTACAAGAAGAAAAGACAAGTGTGGAATTTTTCAAAGTGTTGAAATTTTCCTTAGTGGTTTCTTGGTCTAATCCAACCTAGGGTCATAATCCTACAGGCAACACAGTGATCTGATACCATCTGTAAGACCCCACCTTTGCAAGGTAAAGGATCCCTGTGATTGCAATGCTAGTCACTGGATCAATTGCTAGCATCCACAGTTTAAGATGAAGTACACAGATACAAAGGTCTTTATTACAGCATCATTCTAGAGATAACATAGTCTTTTACAACTCCATAGCCATAGGCTAGTACAAGAGTTCATAACATAAGTAAATAAAGTAAAGTCTTCATCTTCATGTGCCACAAGCAAACATATTGAGTGTAGAATCATGACCCTAATCCTCATCAGAGTATCCTGCCATATCATAAGTTACCGCCACAGTGGGTCAATACATTGGAATAGTATTGGCAATTGATACCATAGTAGAGTAACAGTTTCTAACTACTATATGAATTTGGCTAAGTGTAGCTTAGGCTTTCTTTGCTCAAAATAGGTTTTTCCTATCATTTGAAAACAATAAGTTTTTGTTTAACAAAATCTCCCAAGGAACACAAGTGTGATACCAAGGTTGTCCAGTCACTGGGCCTTGTATAACCACTGGTCCTTTGCCCTTGTTCAACCACAAGTTTTTAACTTAGAAAATTGGGATCAGGAGATCATTGATAGCTTCAATGTCTTGATGCTCAAATTGTCCGTTTCCGGGGACACGGCTAAGTACTTAGATTTTCCTTCTCGAGAAGTGGTGCACTTTCCCCACAAGACTTGACATGCATCGAGACGAGATCTTTCAGAAGCCTTCCCATAGACCAAATGGACGCGTTCCAAACCTATCACCCCCTACCACCTTCTGTCCATCTGGCTAAGTTATTGCAACCTATATGAACAAGGTAGAGCCCATATGCCATGTGGTGCACTAGAAGATTCTAATCACTGAGTATCTCAAATCCCTTTGTTCCTGGGTGGCTTTCCACAAATGTCATACACAAGGTAGCCAGTCACTAGGCCTTGTGTAACCACTCAACATATCCCAAACATACCATTCCACCCAGGTGATTCATTCACTTAGTAGTTTTATTAAGCAAAATGAAGGGATACGGGTAGGCTACACTAGGGCAAATCAAAATTTTCTACCGCGTAAACCAGGAATACTGTTGTCATAAATCACGGGATTACCACTAGACGCCAGCATGGAATTGATGAAAGAGGCGTCGGCAGACGTTCCACGTCTCCTCCTTGTCCTTGTCCCACGAGAAGCTCCCCTTGCGCGGCTCGTCCAAGTGCCACAGATGCAGCACCTCTGAGGTATCCACACGTGCGGGGTGGAAGCGTCAGATGCCGGACTGCTAGGTCCGCCCATGGAACACAGCCGTGAGGTGTGGAGGCTGGGTGGAATGGTCTAACCCTGGTTAGCTCGCCCCACCCTCTCTTATATAGGCGTCCCTAGTGGGATTCTACATTAGCAGCCCATTAGTAGCCTAAGCCTGGTCTAATTCGGATCCAATCCTCATTAGGCTTCCAGCCCCTTAAGTGTGTGACCCTATAGGTTCATATACGTATAGACATGACACGAATACACTTATTCTTCCAATAGTTGGTAGTGGCCTCTATCAAGACGTGCCAACACCTAAACGCATACAAAGATCATATCAGACGAACCATCACAAGGTTTAGTACATGTCTTTCCCTTTGCCTCACGATATTTGGTCTAGCTCCAAGCTGACCTCTCTTTCTCTATACCGTAACTCGGAATCCCTTTACTAGGTTAACTCTTAACCTTATGTAGCACGGCCATGCATTTCTAGATCCGATCACTCGAGGGGCCCAGAGATATCTCTCTCAAGTAGAGAGGGGAAAATCCCATCTTGATTGACCATGCCTTGCAGCATGTTTCAGGACAAACCCGAAAGCTACCTTTATAACTACCTAATTACGGAGTAGCGTCTGATAGCCCCAAAGTAGGTCGATCCACATCTCAAGTACATGCGACAATCTCAGTTCTAAGGATAAAACGTACACGATGTGTAGAGAGAGCTGCTAGTCTAATTGCCAGTCTCATGTTGGGTCAGTCCAACCCCATGTCTATAACATGTGTCCACATCATTGGTTGGACATCTCCATGTCTATGACTTGCGAAACATAGTCATCAACCAATCGATGTGCTAGTCTAATATTCACGTGTGTCCTCACATGAACTCCGACTAGGGACAACTATTAAATAACCATACAAGTAAAGAGTTTCACAAACAATTCACATAATTTCCAATCAATACAAGTTGCCTGATATGGATATTCAAGGAACATTACAATAACTCATGGATACATATGAAATATAATCATCTCTATGATTGCCTCTAGGGCATATTTCCTTCAGTCTCCCACTTGCACTAGAGTCAATCTAAAATGTATCTAATACCAATTGCTCTTGTGTGCACTTCATGCGTGGGCTACGGGAGAGGCTTAGTCAATGGATCAACAACATTTGAGTCTGTATGTATTTTGCATATCATGACACTACCATCCTCAACGAACTCTCGAATCTGAGGGTAACACATGCAAATATGTTTGTTCTTTTGGTGCTGTCTAGGTTCCTTGGCTTATGCAATAGAACCATTGTTGTCACAATAAACGTCCAAGGGATTGGACGCGCCCTAAACCACACCGAGAGCGATCAGGAAATTCCTAATCCAAACAGCTTCCTTTACAGCCTCCGTGGCAGCAATATATTCAACTTCTATTGAAGAGGGGTCACCGTATCTTGCTTGGAACTTTTCCAGCTCACAGCACCACCATTCATGACAAACACATAACCAGATTGCGATATGGAATCATCTGAGTCGTTAAGGTAACTCGCATCTGTGTAACCCTTTACACTGAGTTCATCCTCACCTCCATAAACTAGGAACACATCCTTAGTCCTTTTCAAATACTTAAGGATGTTCTTTACCGCTGTCTAGTGACCTTCACCTGGATCAGCCTGGTATCTGCTCATAACACTTAGAGCATAGGAAACATCTGGGCGAGTACATGTCATTGCATACATGATGGATCCGATAGCCGAAGCATATGGGACCCTGCTCATGCGCTCACGCTCATCAATAGTCGAAGGACACTGAGTCTTGCTGAGTTTAATGCCGTGATACATGGGCAAGAACCCCTTCTTAGCCTCTTGCATGCTGAACCGTTTCAACACTTTGTCAATGTATGTACTCTGGATTAATCCAATTAGACTTCTTGATCTATCTCTATAGATCTTGATGCCCAGAATATATGCCGCTTCTCCCAAGTCCTTCATCGAAAAACTATTTTTCAATGAGGTCTTAACAGACTCGATCATAGTAATGTAATTTCCAATCAGCAATATGTCATCTACATATAAGATTAGAAATACCAGCGCTCTCCCACTTTCCTTCTTGTAAACACAAGGTTCTTGTTCATTTTTTATGAAGCCAAACTCCTTTACAACTTCATCAAATCGAATGTTCCAACTCCGAGATGCTTGCTTCAGCCCATAAATGGACTTTAGAAGTTTGCATAACTTTCCAGAATTGTTTGGATCGACAAAACCTTCGGGCTGCATCATATACACGTCCTCAGTTAGGATTCCATTTAGGAAAGCCGTCTTGACATCATCTGACTTCATAGTCGAAATGTGCAGCAATGGATAGAATTATCTGTATAGATTTAAGCATCTCTACGGGCGAGAAAGTCTCGTCGTAGTCAACTCCTTGAACTTGTCGAAAACCTTTTGCAACAAGGCGAGCTTTATGGATGTGAACATTTCCATCCATATCAATCTTCTTCTTATAGATCCATTTGCACTCGATGGCTTTAAAACCATCAAGCAGGTCAACCAAGTTCCAAACTTGATTGTCTCCCATGGACTCTATCTTGGATCTCATGGCGATCAGCCATTTCTCAGAGTCTAGGTCCACCATCGCTTCTGCATAGGTCACAGGCTCATCATTTTTTAACAATAATAATTGTCGCGCTTCGCGGAGCCTCGCCGACCTTCGTGGTTGTGGTGCTTCTGTTGCCACAGGTTCCTCAACTTGTTCTGCTACAATAGCATCACTCATAGAAGCATCCCCAACTGGCTCATCTTGAACTTCTTCAAGTCGCACCGACCTTCCACTTCTCTAGGAAAACACCGCTACGAGCGACAAACACTTTGCCCTCTTCTCGGTTGTAGAAGTAATACCCTAAGGTTTCCCTCGGATATCCCACGAAAATGCACTTATCCAATTTGGGTGTTAGCTTGTCCGACTGAAGTCGCTTAACAAATGCATCACAACCTCAAATCTTTAGAAAAGACAAACTGGGATTCGTTCCAGTCCACATCTCATATGGTGTCTTCACTACGGATTTAGATGGTACCCTATTAAGTGTGAAAGCTGCCATTTCTAGAGCGTAACCCCAAAATGATAATGGTAAATCCGACTGGCTCTTCATCGATCGAACCATGTCCAACAAAGTTCGATTGCGCGGTTCAGAGACCCCGTTTCTTTGAGGCGTTCTGGGCGGCGTGAGTTGTGGAACAATTCCGCAACTCTTAAGATGATCGCTAAATTCGTGACTCAAATATTCACCTCCACGATCAGATCGCAAGGCCTTTATTTTCTTGCCATGTTGATTCTCTACCTTATTCTGAAACTCCTTGAACTTTTCAAAAGTTTCAGACTTATGCCTCATCAAGTAGACATAACCATATCTACTGAAATCATTAGTGAAATTAGTGAAGTAGTGATATCCTCCTCTAGTTGTCGTGCTCATTGGTCCACATAGATCAGTATGTATGAGTTCCAACAAGTCTGTCGCTCTCTCGGGTAAACCCGAAAAAGGCAACTTGGTCATCTTTCCAAGTAAACAGGCCTGACATGTCTCGTACGATTCAAAATCAAACGTATTTAGAAGACCATCACCATGGAGCTTCTTCATGCGCTTTTCACTTATATGCCCCAAAAGACAATGCCATAAATAGGTAGGACTCAAATCATTAGGCCAAAGCCTTTTAGCACTAACATTGTAAACACATGCATCATCAATATTTAAAATAAACAACCCATTCACAATGGGAACATTAGCCCTAAACATATCATTCTTAGAGATTACACAACCATTGTTTGCACTCACGAATGAATAACCATCCCTCATCAAACATGAAGGTGATAAAATGTTTCGAACCATACTAGGAATGTAATAACAATTATTTAACTCCATAATAAACCCTGACGGAAGGTGAAGTTGCATGACGCCGATGAACAATGCAGCAACCCTTGCTTTATTTCCGACGGGAAAATCCACTTCGCCTTTCTGCACTTCTCTAGTCCTTATTAGCCCCTGCATCGAATTGCAAATATGAGCAATTGATCCGGTATCAAATACCCAAGATTTAACATAGGAATCAGCGAGAAGAATGTCCACAACATTTACAACAAGCTTACCTGAGTGGGAAGTACTCTTACTTCCACTCTTCTTCAAAGAAGCCTGGTACTTGCTGCAGTTTCTCTTCCAATGGCCATGTTCATGACAAAAGAAGCACTCGGTGTCTTCTACAGGTCCAGCCTTTTTCTTGGGTGTAGGATTAGGGATCGTATCCTTAGCCTTGCCCTTCTTCTTCCAAGAAGTACCCTTTTTTCTTAAAGCTAGGCTTGTTCTGCACAGCCATCACATGGATATGCCCTGCACACTTCTTCATGTCACTTTTTGCTGTTTTAAGCATCCCACATAATTCATTAAGGCCCTTCTCCACCCCATGCATATGGTAGTTCTAAATGAACTGCCCATAGCTGGATGGAAGAGACGCCAAAATGAAGTCAGTGGCCAACTCTTGGCCTAGTGGAAAACCAAGCTTTTCCAAAGTCTGACCATAACCAACCATTTTGATCACATGGGGGCCTACAGCTGCTCCCTCTGTCAGCTTGCATTCGACAAAGGACTTGGCAACATTGTACCTCTCAGTCCTTGCCTGATCTTGGAACATGTCCTTAAGCGCGACGATCATATCGTACGCTTCCTGATCCTCAAACTTCTTTTGGAGTTCAGGTTCCATGCATGCAAGCATAAGACAGCTAACCTCAAGAGAATCATCACATGCTCTTTTGTAGGCATTCTTGAGGGCAGCAGATGCATTATCAGCAGGTTCATCGGGGATTGGGGTATCCAAAACCGTTTCCTTTTTATCAGACCTAAGAACAATTCTCAGGTTACGGACCCAGTCCGAATAGTTTGTTCCATTTAGTTTATCTTTGTCAAGAATCGAACGCAAAGAGAAAGGTGATGTAGTGTTCGGTGCCATTGATCTACAACAGAAAACATGCAAAATACTAAGCCATGTAACCATGAAAGAGTAAAACATATTAAACAATTTAATAGCATATACTCCCACTTAAATCAATATCCCTCTATTGATACTAAGTGATTCAAGATCCACAATTAACAAGTCGACTAGTGAGCATTAGCATCACTGCTAGAAGACAAGGTAAATCGGTAAGCAACACTTGCTAATCATATCACATATGACTATTGTTGTTGGGTGACATATCTATGTCAAAACTAGGCGCCCAACCTTTATACCCCAAGGTCCTTAACTGTTAAGATGACCTTGTCAAGCTCACCAACCCTTATGCGTGTAGGTATCCGATACAAACCCATCCAACCAAGGAAAACCGCGGCACCCTAATTTCATAGGCCCACCAACGATTGTAGAGGGCATAAGATGGTGCAAGGTTTGGTTGGGAGGGCATGGTTTAACTTAAACTTTGTGAGGGATCATTCTACTTCTATCATCTAAGCATGCATAGTAGTAAAACGCATAAGAATAGCATTCACATATGATGTGACACAGTATGGCCCATTTTCTCATGGTGATATCCATCTCCATAGAAACTGTCCACCATGACGATATCCATCTTCATGTTCCATGTGAGCCATCTTCCAAGTGATGAGTCCTTCAAGAACTAATACAAGCTATTACTCCTAACAGCTAGTAATCAAAATTACATAGTATTGGGATCATCACAAGTTGGCACGCAGGCCATTACAATAGATGAGAACACATATGGCTCCAGCCGTGTTTACCTACTCACGACAGGCAGGTCATGAAAAATTTCGTACATGCATCACATACACATATGGGCCATACTGATCACATACATCCTGCAAAAACAAGTTATGCATAGAATCGCATTCTACCGGATCATGTGACATCGCAGCACCTAGTTACCTTAACGAGATACAAAAGGGGCTACGATTAAGGGGGGTCTAGGGGGTCTCCCCTTGCGGGGTTCGAAAGGGCAGCGCCCCTCGCGGTAGGATACACTAGCGTAAATCAAAAATTTCTACCGCATAAACCAGGAATACTCTTGTCATAAATCATGGGATTACCACTAGACACGCAGTTGCGGAATTGATGAAGCGCGTCGAGGCAGTGCAGACGTTCCATGTCTCTTCCTTGTCCTCGTCCCACGACAAGCTCCCCTTGCGCGGCTCGTCCAAGTGCCACAGATGCAACACCTCCGAGGTATCCACACGTGCGGGGTGGAAGCGTCAGACGCCAGACTGCTAGGTCCGCGCATGCAACACAAGAGTGGGGTGTGGCGACTGGGTGGAATGGTCTAACCCTGGTCAGCTTGCCCCACCCTCTCTTATATAGGCATACCTAGTAGGCTTCTACATTAGCAGCCCATTAGTAGCCTAAGTCTGGTCTAATTCGGATCCAATCCTCATTGGGCTTCCAGCCCCTTAAGTGTGTGACCCTATAGGTTCATATACGTATAGACATGACACGACTACACTTATTCTGCCAATAGTTGGTAGTGGCCTCTAGCAAGACGTGCCAACTCCTTAACGCATACAAAGATCATATCGGACGAACCATCACAAGGTTTAGTACATGTCTTTCCCTTTGCCTCACGATATTTGGTCTAGCTCCAAGCGGACCTTTCTTTCTCGATACCGTAACTCGGAATCCCTTTACTAGGTTAACTCTTAACCTTTTCTAGCACGGCCATGCATTTCTGGATCCGATCACTCGAGGGTCCCAGAGATATCTCTCTCAAGTAGAGAGGGGCAAATCTCATCTTGATTGACCATGCCTTGCAGCATGTTTCAGGTCAAACCCGAAAGCTACCTTTATAACTACCCAATTACGGAGTATCGTCTGATAGCCCCAAAGTAGGTCGATCCACATCTCAAGTACATGCGACAATCTCAGGTCTATGGACAAAAAATACACGATATGTAGAGAGAGCTGCAAGTCTAATTCCCAGTCTCATGTTGGGTCAGTCCAACCCCATGTTCATAACACGTGTCCACATCATTGGTTTGACATCTCCATGTATATGACTTGTGAAACATAGTCATCAACCAATCGATGGCCTAGTTTAATATTCACGTGTGTCCTCACATGAACTCCGACTAGGGACAACTATTAAATAATCATACAAGTAAAGAGTTTCACAAACAATTCACATAATTGCCAATCAATACAAGTTTCCTGATATGGATATTCAAGGAACATTACAATAACTCATGGATACATATGAAATATAATCATCTCTATGATTGCCTCTAGGGCATATTTCCTTCACAAAAACATAAGTCACAAGACTTAGTAGAATTTCCATAGCATGTATATATATACCACCCTTTTTTGCTACTAGCTAGGATAAGCATGATAATTTAGCAAGTATCTTAACTTAAAGAATATTTCCCATAGCATAGCATAAAGATACTTAGCAAAAATATCATGAAAGGCCTATACAAAATATCACTTGTGCATAGTCAAAATAATGGGTCAAATACATGAAACACCACTTGCCTTGGTAGTTGGGGGAGTAGCAACAATCTTCACAATCACAATCACCACTAGCACCAAAATCTACACATAAAATGATAGCACCAAATTTACATTCCAAACAATCAAGCAAAAATATATGAATGCATGCAAATGCGATGTGATGATTTTTCTTAAACTAAACAAGACAAGTAAATAGTACTAAACACTAAACTAAACATTTGGAGACTAAATAAACTTAATTTGGCTTTAAAAACATTTTCTAAATAATTTATATACTCAAAATAAGCCTACAAAAGTCCCTGCATAAAAATTCATTTTTACAGAAACAAGGTACAAAACTAAGCCCATAGATGTGTAGGATTTATTTTTTTGAATCCATAGATATATTATTTGCATTTTTTGGATAAACTGAACAAAAGTTATGAATTTTTCATGTTTTTAAAGAAATATGGTTTTTAAATCAATAAACAGGCCACGCGGCAGCTCCTGATTGGATGGTACCGCTCCGGGGTGGAACGCGCATCCGTGCCGTTGGATCTAACACGCCAGATCTAAAGAAAACGGTTTGTGCTCGATCTAATGTTAACGCTATGATGCTAATCTAACGGTGCATGTTGCTTCGACCAACAAGTGGTAGTGCAAATGGCACAAACGGCGGCGATGCGTCTGACCGCGATGTTCCGACGATTCTAGAGGGGCATAGGGGTGGTGCAGTAGCTTACCAGCGTCGCAGGGTCGCGAGGAAGCTCGAGCTGGCTTCATCTAGGACGGGGGCGGACTACTGTGGCCGTCAGAGCTCATCGGAGCTGCGGACAGTGTCGGGCTTTTGCAAACAACGACAGAAGCGACGACCTGGATCACCCCAGCGCGAACCAAATTCATTAGGACACGCGCAAGGACAAGGCGCACAGGTTGGTTTGAACTAGAGCCAAGGGGCGGGCAATTCATACAAGGATTGCTCGCTGGAGTTAGTGGTTTCCTCGGATGCTCGCAAGGCTTAACGGAGCCGACGAACTGGGGCGGTTCAGGACGAACCAGTGGTGTCAAAAGATGCGCAAAGACTAGAGAAGCAATCTCGTATGAACGAGGAACAGGGGGGCGCTCGAGGCTCACCGGAGTTCGTCGGGCAGCGGCGATTCGAGCTCAAATACAGGCAGCCTGGGGGCATTCTGGTGCTGGGGGTTGAGGGGAAATGGTCGCGGCGGTGTGGTGTTTAAGTAGCCATAGCAGGGGCGTCAATTGCACGGCGAATCAATGCCAATTAATATAATTTCAATCTGGTAGTGAAGGGGGAAGAAACTGCAGCGGCGAGCTGGTCTTCTGCGTGAGATTGACGACGCTGAGCTGTCGCTGTGGTGGGGTCCGCGAGTCAGCGAGTGGGTGCAGGCGCGTGCGGTGAGAAACCTAGAGGAAGAGGGGGTTTCCCGGGTGGGCTGCTAGTTGGGTTGCGGGGTGGGTTGGGCTAGATAGGAGGCGCCTGATATTTTTTTCCCCTTTTCTCTTTTTCTTTTCTGTTTTGATTTTCTAGATTGAATTTGAATGGCTAATTCAAATCTGTTTGAATTCAAATTTTCTCTAGACTTTTTTACTGTGTTTCTAGTGTCCAAAAGTGTGTCAAACACATACTTACACTCAAAAACCCTTTTGGGTTTGAAAATAAAATAAAACCATGCCCCTCAAATATATATTAAGAAGGGTTTAAATATGTTTTTACTTAGGGTTTAGCTTTGAAATTTTTTGTGCAAGGTTTGCATTTAACTTTAAAACATTTCTGATCAAACCAAAGCATTGTCATAATTTGAAAGTAAAAATAAAACCATTGACTTACTTGCATAAAATAATAGGCATAACATGGTTTCTTATTTTGAAATCTTGTTTTAAATGACCAAATGTTATGAATGCATGAATGATATGCAAACTTTTAAAATTATGATTTTTGGGATGTTACACATAAAGAGCATAAAACTTGGCCTAAGTTAGGTAGATCTTGATGTCATCCTGAGGCATGACATGGAACTTAGATAAGTCACACTTTATTATCACCCCTCATTAGTGTTTACCCCCAACTTTAGTGGCTAGTTCTAATATAAGCTTAAAACTTGAACACTTTAGATGGGAATACTTGGTAAAAGGTATTATGAAAACCTTAGAATAATGATACATTCTAATGAGATGTTTTGACATGTGTTAGTGAACACAAGGTGACTTTGATGATGAAAATGTTGAGGCATGAGCCTTAGCCCTTTTTTACAACACTGATGGTTGTGTATGGATGCGATACGATTCCAATTTTACCGTACAACCAAAATACCCGAAATTGGGTAGGGCTTGACTGGAAGTTTATATACCTTAGTATGGGTTCCCTTGCGGCAAAGGTTTGAGCTAAGACTACCTCGTGAAGATTAACTACCTGTGCAGTTCCCAAGATGATAGATGGTCATGGTTAGGAGGCCAATCTCATAGGAGAGGTGCCTATACTAGGGTGTGTAATTGAAAGGTTAGGATTGATTATCCGCATACTGAGTATGGTGAATTCAGGATTGTTCCTGACGGATGTATCGAATATTGTGGTGAAAGTGTACCACCTCCTCAGAGTGTCAAACTATTCAAATATCCGCGTCCGCGGTTATGGACAGTTGGAGTGGCCATACCATTCCATCGTCAGATGTTTTCAAAATGACTTGTAAAATGATTCATGACTTTAACATGACCACAACAGGGTTGTGATTATGAAAACTGAGTTCCCACTTAGGTGTTATAAAACCTTAAACTAGGTTTCCTTGCTTTTAAACTTAGCTAGAGATAAACCTAGATTTTTGCAAAACAACCTAGAGCTTAGTATTCCTACTCAAACCACTTTACCTGTTAGTGATAGTTTGCGAGTACTTAAAGAGTACTCATGGCTTTGTCCCTGGCTGTAACATCCCAGATTTTATAATAGGATATTACTAGAAGCATGCATCATCCTTGCACCAATTGCATACAAATTAATGTTGCATCAAAACCCCACCACCAAACCCTAAACAAAAACCCTAATAATAATCCCTCTCTGTGAGCAATAATGAAGTAATCTTGTTTTGACCCTTCTAAAACTATACAAAAATAATATTCTCTGACTCTAAGATGACCACCCCATTTTTACAAAAATTTAGAAACTGGTTTCATTGCTTTTGGCCTTAGTATGCAAAAGTTATTAAGGTATTGGTAAAACAGAAAACTGAATAAATAAATAAAATATAAAAAAGTGGGACGACCTAACCTAGCTGGGCCGGCTGCGCCAGCCCACCAGCGCGCACGCATCGCCTAAACTACCAGCGCCAGCCCACCGCAGCCAACCCGCATTTGGCCCAGCCCACTTCTGCACTGCCGCTCGCTGACACGCGGGACCCACGCGTCAGTCGTCTTCCCCACGATGACGGCGAGTCCCAGATGAACACGGGACCAATCCTGAACCAAATTCCGCGAGTTTCTCGTGTCCTGGCCCCTTATCCACGCCATCCCCCCTTATATACCCCCACACCGACCCCCTCTCTCCTTTCCCAAAAACCCTAGCTCGAATCGATCTCCACCGCCGCCGGCCGCCGTCGGGTTGAATTCGCCGAGACGGTTCGGACCTCATCTCGCCTCTTTATCCCTCTAGAGCTTCCTACCGTTCTCTACTGATTCACCCCCCATGTTTTCCCCCTCTCAAACGCAGCCAATCACCGGGAGTCGCTCACGAGCACCGGAGAGCGAGGAGGCGAGCTTTCTTACCGAGGAGGAAGCAAGGAGCGCGGCCGAGGACGCGAGCGTGACCACGAAGGCCAGCTGCACCCCCTCGACCATGACGCCGCCTCAGGAACCACCATATTGCCGCCACCCATTGTCACCGACGCCACCGCCGCCTAACGCCGCCGTCGAAGCCCAGTAAGTCGCCGCCCCCTCTCCTGTCCACCAGATCGAGATCGGACGGGTAGGATTAGTTTTTTTGCCAAAGGGGTATCGACAAAACACGTCGTGCCACGTGGCCTGTACGCGTCAGCGCCGCTCGCTTAGCTGGCCCAATCGGCAGCTGCCACTTGTCACGATTCCGTTAGGGTTAGTTTAAAATCATCAGATTGTATTTAATCTTGCGAAATTCATAGAAATTCAACCGTTTGGCCAAATTTTGCGTATAATATATCGTTGGATTCAAAAAATTGTGTAGAGCACAGATCTATAATAATATTACGAGTTTGCAGTAGGTTTTTCTGTGTAGAATTTAATCTCTAGATTGAAGTATTTAATTTATAGAAAAATAATTAAAACCCCGTTTTAGTTGATTCTTGTTGCGTTGACTTTGTTTTTACAATACCTACTGAAGAAAATTATAAAACCTTGCTTAAGATCATTAGATATGATTCGGGGCTGATTAGATGATTGGATCTCCCTATGAGCCTAAAAATTAAAATTATAATCCAAATTAATTAAGATCTATGGGAGACTAATACTAGCAATATCCACAACACATTAGCAAACCCAAAAGAAAAAACTTGCATAATCACCATGTTGCATGCATGCATATTATTTCACCACGATGGTTATACCGTCAAAGACCACCAGCGCGAACGCACCCACAAGAAATGAGCCTTGGGTTTTGGCTAGCAAAGTCGACCAATGCTGGTACATCAAAGACCCGTCAAAGCCTAGCCGGGTTGTCGTTAGGAGAGGCAAAAGGAACATTATCGGAATGGACGGAGTCGCAAACGAGCAAGACTTTGACCAGAACGGCGACCCGAAGATAGAAGACGGGTATGGCAACCAAACACCGTACACCAGAACCCTACCTAAGAAAGGACTTCCGTTCAAGAGAAGTAGTGAAGACGTCCCGGACCGAACCTATGCAACCGCGACAAAGAAGGGCAAGAAGACGACCATTGTCAAGAAACGCTAGCGCGCTCCGACCATTGTCAAGAACCGTCGTGTGTGTGGCCTACTATTATGTATCAAAACATTCTTAATTTTCATGATGTGTGTGTTATAAAAATATTGCATTGAGAATATTATGTATCGACAAGACACATTCATTGAAAATACTCACTTTTGTTGTTTTAGCAATATTTGAATATTTAAAATATTTGTAGTATATTTTATAGTTCATATTGTGTTTGGACAATGCTTTTACATGAAAAATGGCCTTTAAAAAAATTTCCAAAAAATTGTTAACCTTAGGATTCGAACTTGGGTTGCCAGCAGTGAAATAGGACAAGGCATGTACTACCACTAAGCTGCTGTGTGTTTGTTGATAGAAACCTGCGCACTGCCCTCTTTGTCTATAGGATTGCATATTATGCGAGGCGCATTTAGCCCAGATGCGCCTCGCGTAATATTATACAAGGCGCACTTTGCGATATGCGCCTCGCATAACCGGCACACATCGATCAAGTCACACAGCGCTAGTACTACTACAGCTAGTACATACACGACTTCACATATCTCAGAGCCCGACGCCACATCGATCGAAGCCGTCGCCGCCGTGGAGGAGGAGCCTGACGCCGCCATCCCCGTGAAGGAGGAGCTCGCCGCCGCCCCGTGGAGGAGGAGCCCGACGACGCCGTCCCCGTGAAGGAGGAGCCCGACGCTGCTGCCCCGTGAAGGAGGAGCCCGACGCCGACTTCCCACCCACCCACGCCTCTTCCCCTCTCTCCGGTGAGTCCCCCCCCCACCCACCCATGCCTCTTCCCCTCTCCTCCCCTTCTAGGGTTTCTCAACCGCTGCCAGATGCTTGGGCGATGGTGGCTGCCAGATGCTTGGGCGATGTTGGCCGCCAGATGCTTGGGCGATGGTGGCAGCCAGATGCTTGGGCGATGGTGGCCGCCAGATGCTTGGGCGATGGTGTGCTTGTCCCTTATATTGATTTCTCTTTGGTCTTGATAATTTGTTTAGCATGATCTGAGTGCTCATCTGTGTCATTGTTTGTGTAAATGAACTGAAATGTTAGTAGGCAACTGAAATGTGTTCTGCAGCTTTCTCTGTGTCATTGTGTGTGTAATCCTCAAGTGTTAGTAGGCAACTGAAATGAGAGTTTCTTGTCAATATTCAGACTTGTTGCCCTGTCAATATTCAGACTTGAACTGTCAATATTCAGTACTCCTTGTGTTTCTGAATTTTAGGCATAGAAGTTCAGGTTCTAGGAATGAAAAAAATACTGCTGATTGCTAATTGCTGATTGTTTTTCATAGTATGTTTCATAGTGTGTGCAGGTTCAGGTTCATAGTGTGTGCTGATTGCTAATTGCTGATTGCTAATTTTAGGCATAGAAGTTCAGGTTCAAGTTCAGGTTTTAGGCAAATAGAAAAGATGAGAGGCATTGCTGATTGCTAATTGTGATAATGTTGTTAACTTAGTATGGTTCATCTAGCAGAGTAAGACAGTGAGTACTATACTTAGCGATGATTATAATGTGATAAAACATACGTCACACTTGGGATATGGAGTCGTTTCTTCAGTCGTTTACCTGATGTAGTGCTTGTGTAGTTGTGTGTACTGCAATGCCTCAGGGATCCTTGGCTCTATTTGTATACAGTGCTTGTGTAGTCGTTTACCTGATGCAGTGATTGTGTAGTAAAAGAATTAAGATGACATGACTCAATGCCAACATTTGATATTTGATCACCTGGTTTCAGTTGTTAATTAATGCCTCAGGGATCCTTGGCTCTATCTGTATGCAGGAAAACTGCTGGGATACCGCACATATCAGATACTTAACTCGTATGCTTAACACTGAAATTTTGATGATCAATGGTCATCGCTCTTAGATTTTGAGTTTCTTCGTAGTTTCAATCGTTGTTTTACGCTATATCTTTGTGAAATTATGAATCTATGTTCTGCCTTCAGGAATTATGTGAGTTCAACAAAACTCGGATACTGTATGTATGTATGTGTTTGTGTATGCTGCCAATGTTTCGCCGGAATGTTGATTCATTTCCGTTCCGGCGAATTTCTGGCACTCCTAGACATAGAAAATTAGCAAAGTTCATGCCAAAATTTTCTGTGAATTTTTGTGCTTATTAGTTTCATTTATTTGTGTGTTTAGAAATGTCAGATCCTGGCCCTTCTATCCAGAAGCCCTTTTGGGAGCAGCAGGCGGAGATGGAATTCCTAGAGGCCCCGGAATTTGTTCCGCGGGACGACGAGATGGAGGAGGACGCGGATACCTCGTAAGGCAATGAGGAGATGGGGGACGCCGATGGCGACGCCGATGGCGACGCCACTACCACTGATGGCGGCGGTGAAGCTACTACAGACGGTGGTAGCGCATCGAAGAAGTCTCAGAAGGATCGGACCCCGATCGTGGTCGACCTCAAAAGGTCCATCATCACAAGCGTGAGCCCTAAAGGTGCGCCTTTGGAGCCAGAAGAATTTGTTGGGGGTTACTCTAACCAGCTCGCGGCAATCCTCCGGAACACCATCACGATCAACATGGAGAACCTGAAGTCCGAAGAGAACAAGGGTTTCCTCATCCAGCTTTTCTGGAAGCTGCACGCAAGATATGCGTTCCCGGGTGATGAGGAAAACAAGAATAATAATGACAATCTCAAAGGGAATCCGGTGAACAAGTATTCCCTTGGGAGGATGACCAAGGCCTTGTTAAATTGGAAGGCTCGGGTGAAGAATCTGATTTTCGAGGAGAAGCTAAGTTATCCAGAGCTCGTCAAGAAGGAGCCTCTGGTCAAGGAAGAAGACTACAATGTGTTCAAGGCCAGATGTAACTCCGCCTTGGGCAAGGCCAGGACTGAGAAGGGCAAGAATATGAGATCCCGAAACATTGGTACCCACCATCTCGGCTCCGGCGGTTATAGAGCCGCGAGGCCCAAATGGGATAAGGAGGACGCTGACGCTCGTGCAAAGGGGTTGACACGTCCCTTTGATGACATAAAGGAGGAGCAGGCAAAGAACTTTGTCAGGGCCCGGTTTGCCCCGCCGAAAGGGGGTTCTGATTATTCTTCGGAGCCCGCCGGCCCCTTTGCTCCGAGGGTGAAGGACTTCATGCAAAAATATGTAAGTAGTTTGCATGCAAGTCGATTAATTGCATTCATGATTAATCAATGAAGTCCAGTTTTCTGATCAAATGCTTCGCGTTCCTTGTGCGCAGGACGAAGAGTGTAGGATCTCCTCATCCCAGGGGTCAGCGCCACCGCCTGTCGCCAAGTGGGACACCACTTTTAATAGGGCGCTGAACCGGACCAAGAGTGTCGATCTCCTAGCGGCCCCGTCAGCTGGTCGGTTTGGCGGCATATCATGGTCCGGGTACTATGGCACCCCGGAGCGGAAGGGCAAGAAGGCCGAAGCGTCGAGGTAAAACTCCTAAGGAACAGTGGAAGCCTTTCCAAATATAGTCCAAGATGCCGTGAACAAGGCCGTCATTTACCGAGACAAAGTTCCAAGAACAAGTCCGGACACAAGTCCAGTCACAAGTCCATTCACAAGTGAGCGAAGCTCAACACCATCCTTCCCGTCTACATGGAAAAGTACAACAAGTGGCGTAAGGGTGGTAACGGGCCGCCACGGTTCCCAACCTCAACAGCCTAATCGGACAATGTGGCGGCCGGAGGAGTTGGTGACTCCTCAGAGGCCGTGGTGGTGGAGACTCCTCTAGCTCGAGCTTAACTTGCCCATCGCGGCAAAGGCGCCCGCACCACCGTGACATCAGGCAGCCACTCCGCCACTTGCGTGGTCAAGCCTGTCGGCGTCGGTGCCTCGACATTGGCCGAGTTTGACGCCCTCAAGGTAACTAACTAATTAAAGAGAGAGTTGGGAGGCTCAACCACACCGATGACTTGATATCTGTTTTTCTAACGCTCGGCCTACATGTCAATATTTCGCAGGGAGACACTCCTTGCACTCTAATGCATTGGGTGGGCGGCCAGTTGATGGATGTTTCCAAGGGTACTATTGTTCAACCAGAGAACCGCAAAATGCACAATGTCACAATGCCACCTGACATGATGAGGGTCAAATACAATATGGTGCTTCCGGGCTACAAGCAAGTGGAACCTCCCTCTCAACCTCAAGGATGGGATGATGAGGACACGGCAGCGGTCCTCAATACCGGTTTCGTCTACTTGTACCTATGGCCGAAGAGCCAGATCCGTTTGGGGATAGAGGACCAGCTCAACATCACCCTAGAGGCAGCAAAACCAGCACATGATGAAGACTTCGAGATGGGAGACTTGGACAACATGCCACAGAATCCCAATGATGATGAAGAAATTGACCCGAACTACGGTGACCAGTTTGTTAACACAAGGTTTTCTGATTTGTATGAGCCGGGACCATCAGGCACACATCAAGTTGCCGAGACCCAACCAGCACCAGCGAAACCCCCTTGCAAGGTGCGTCTCTTCCCAACTAGTCAGGAGACACTGCCACCTGTCCCCTTCACCGAGCCTCCAAGGCCGTGGTTCCTTTGATCAGCCCGGCACCCTCCATAAGGCGGTCGGTGAGGTGAGCGATGGCCAAGCCGTAAAACAAGAAGGGTCGCAAAGGGTGATCGGGGCCGGATCCAAATCCTCTTTTCCAGACGTGGGGCAAGCCGAGAATCGGCGACGTGGCGGTGTACCGATGATGTGTAAATCGATGCTCGAGGTCGCAGGCTCGCATATGCGTAGGATTCATTATGGATGTCTCAATTGAGCGGTCGCATTCGACAACGATCGATCGTACCTCGTTTTCAAGGCTAAGGTTCCTTCTCATATGCCGTGCTTCACTGTACCCCGGGATATCTTCTACGTATGCATACCGACCTGTTTGACATGTTTAATCGGTTTTGCACAATACCCTGGTTCTCCCTCAATATGGCCATGGAGATCACCAGAGACAAGATCCCGGGCATCCAGATAGTGGATCCCTACTTCATGAGTGACGCCGTCCTGAAAGATGCTGAGGCCATAGATCTGGCGACCGACTACCTCTCAAACTTCCTTCAAACATACTCGGACAAGGATGTGATTCTCCTTCCCTACCATCCCATCACGGAGGATGATCGGACAGGCTGTGTGCTCATAAGCTTTAATTTGAAACACTCAACAGCCTTGTACCTCGACTCAAACAGTGCGATCCAAAAAAACTACACCAATATCAAGAAAATTCTTGATGGCGCTCTCACCGGCTACGTCGCAGCGGGAGGCGTCAAACCGGCAAGGCCACATGTAAAGTTCGGCGTGCATGTGTTCCGCCACACGACGAAGTGGAGGCTGCGTCAAGCAGCCGCCTGGCAGTGGGAAGGATGCCTTCTACGCCATTTACCACATGAAGGCGTTCTTCAATGACATGGAGACCAAAACGCTGCCATCTGACCTCGTGAAGTGGGCTGAAAAGCTTGCATGCATACAGGCTCGCAACCTTAGGCAACACTTCTTCAACATCCAGGAGAAGATCGCGACAATCGTGTAACAGGGAGTCATAAAAACCGGAGGCACCTTCCACGGCGGCTATACACCGTCCAACAGGGAGGTAGACGAACGGTTAGCGCAGCAGGGTGACGGCAGGATGTTCATGCAAATGGCGAAAACTCGTTCGGGCTTCATCAATGCCCCCCCAAAGCCAACTCAAGAGCCAAAGAAGACTTCATGATTGCATTGCCTGGGTACCTAGCTGTTAGTTCCGAACTCGTGTTGTAACCTCTTATCACTATGTTAAACTTTCCTAGCAAAACCTCTAGAATATGTTTCGTCAACCGTTGAACTTGATTGTGAGAGATACTAGCTAGTTATTTGTGTTACGAACTATTTTAAGTGCTTGTTGCTTTTCATTTGTCATTGCTTCCCTACTTTCTTGTGGTTTGCTTTCTTTGTCTTTCTTCGAAATGCCGATGATTAGAACGTGTTGTGGTGTAACGTGTATGACTATGCCGCTGTTCGATCTTGTGTGCCAAGTAGACTAGTAATTTGGGCATATACTCTACTTGCCGCACAAGATCAAAGAACGAGCATTGTTATTTCCGTGCCCAATCTAAGTATGAGGCACTAATCCATGTCATTCTTGGTTTGCTTTTTTTTGGTCTTTCTTCGAAATGTCGATGATTAGAACGTGATTTCTTACATTTTGTTGCACCCATATATATATATGCTTGATTCTAACTTGTGAACTGCTAGCTATTGCTTTCCACTGACATAAGTAATATCATCTTTATTATGTGTAGGAGATGTCGAGGTGTTATGTCGTGCACGTCGGTCGGGTTCCAGGTGTGTACGAGGAGTGGAAAGACTGCCAGAAGCAAGTGAATAACTTCTCGGGAAACAGCTACCAAGGCTATGAGAGTAGAGAGGTGGCGGAAGAGAAGTGGAGGAGGCATGGAAGGAAGAAGTGGAGGAACTTCCTCGTGATCACCACCTTGTTGCTCTTCATTGTAGGTTATGTGTTCTACTTCATCTAGGTAGAGCTACGTCGTTGGAGTTGTAATGTGATTTTGAACTTGTACTCGAAGGTGTAATGTGATTGTGAACTTGTACTCGGAGGTGTGAACTTGTGGCACAAACACTTGATGTATGAATTTGTATGTCATGATTGATGTGTAATGTATTGTATTCATGTTGGTTCTATTATGTTTTGGCAAATTGCAAGTTTCTGAAAAATTCTGTGCTCTTTATACTGTATTCTGGACTATATTGTATATTTGAATATCTGTATATTATTATTTATAGTGGTCTGTAAAACTTGAATTTCGAAAATATTACCGGAGGCGCATATAGGATACTATAGGAGGCGCATATACTATAAATATCCGAGGCGCATTGTAAAAAATATGCGAGGCGCATATGATATGCGCCTCCTATACTTCACATATGCGAGGCGCATCGATATGCGCCTCGCATAATAATATGCGAGGCGCATATCGATATGCGCCTCGCATATGTGAAGTATAGGAGGCTCATATCATATGCGCCTCGCATAAGAAATACCCGAGGCTTGAAGCTAGACGCGCATGTGATATGCGCCTCAGATAGGCTTTTTGGTGCGCCTCGCATAGGCTTTTATCTAGTAGTGAAGCTTCCTCTACGACACCGTCGCGGACATCGAGCCCCTTCGCTTTAGTGGATGCTTCATGGATCTCCTCACACGTTTGGACCTTCCCCTGCCAACAATCCAGGGAAGCACAAAGAAGAATCTCCACAACGATGGCTGCTGGGGAGTCAAAGTCATCCAACCAGGACAAGAGCGAGGCAAGAATCCGGAGGAAGACATAGCAATCCACATCGTTAGAGACTCCAAGGAGAAGGCCCTTAGCATCATCTTGCAGCAGCTCATTGGTCGCCTATGTGGACGCCATCACGAGGTTCTCCAAGGACACTGCGGCGACCTTTTTGGAAGGCGAGATGAGTAAGGAATTCCCATGGAGTTAACCTTTGAGGAAAGGACTTCTACCAAGCGCCAAAGGACCCAATATCAAGACTTGGAGTGCCACATCCATGACCTTGAAAAAGGTAGCTTCCTCGAGATGTTATGAAACGATGAGCTATGCACTCTCATCAAGGAGAAGGAGGAAATGATCAAGCAGCAGGAGGAGGCAATGAAGCTCCAAGAGACAAAGTTCCAGGACCAGGAGAAGAAGTTCGCTAACCAAGAGAGGAGGGTGATAAGTAAAAACAAGAGGATTAGGGAACTCAAACAGGAAATCGAGGGAACTGAAGTACAAACCGAGGGCCTTTGCAAGATAATCAATGATGTGCGTGCTTCCAAGAGGGACTTGGCAAAGCAACTTGAAACCACGAAGAAGTCAAGCCCAGTGGAGGAACTGCAAGGCGAGAATGAGGGACTTCAGGAGCAGCTAGAAGCCACTACCAAGAAGCTGCAGGATGAGATAAAGAACCTCCAAGAGAAGCTTGAAGCCACCATAAAGGAGATGGAGCTGTACAAGACAACCCTAGAGCAGGAAGGCTACTAGTTCGAGGACGAGGAATAGGAAGGCGTGGAATATGTGTATTACTTGGACCACCTTTATTCTATAGTAGAACGTTATTCGCAATTATAATAAATACCAAGACATATTTGGTTTAGTTAAACTTGGATGATTTCTGTGTTAAACTTGTGCTATTGTGTCTTGTGTTCCTTGTGTGTTTTCATAAGGGTAGGAGTTTACTACTTAGTATTTCTGTCCATTTCTTAACCTGTCTCTCAAACCCCACAGATGACGCCTAGACGCGCGAACACCGAAATTCCTTCAGAGATTGCGCAACTTCTGGCGACTCAGAACCAGCTGATCCAGCTGCTCACTCAGAACATGCAAAACAACAACAACAACAACAACGCGCCACCATCGCCACCGCCACCTCTACCACCACCTCAACAGGATCGCTTAACTCAGTTTTTGAGGTTGAACCCACCTACCTTTACTAGCAGCACTAAACCAATCATCGCAGATGACTGGCTCCGTATAATTAACAAGAAGTTAGATAATGTGCAAGCTATCGGAGCCGATAGGGTGCGTTATGCCGCGCACCAGCTTGAAGGACCTGCTGCAGAATGGTGGGATAACTACCAAGTCACCCACCCAGATATTGATGCTATCACTTGGGATCAGTTCGAGTTAGCTTTCTACACTCATCATGTGGTTGCTGGTGTCATGACTCCGAAAAGGCACGAGTTTCGCGACTTACACCAGCTGCACTGTTCTGTCACCGAGTATGGTGATCTTTTCAACAAGCTAGCCCGTTATGCACCCGATGATGTTTCCACTGATGCCAAGAGGCAGGAGGAATTCTTAAGAGGACTCAATGATGAGATATCTATTCAGCTTGTGGCTCAGAAATTTGACAACATTTAGGAGCTCTTGGACAGAGCTATTGTGGTTGAATCCAAGAGGAAGAGCATAGAGAACCGCAAAAGGAAGTCTAACCCTCGCAAGCACTCTGCCCCGTACCAGAAGCATCGTACTTCCTCACCACCACCGTATAATGGTAATGGCCACAACCATAACGGTCATCACCATGGTGGTCACAAACACAATGGGCATAAGCACCGCAATGGGAATAGCAGCAACGGAAAGGATCTCAGTGAGGTAACATGCTTTAAGTGCAACAAGACAGGGCACTACACAACCACTTGCCCCGAGAAGAAGAATGGCAATGGCAACGGGAATGGGAATGGACACAACCATGGCAATGGAATAGGGAAGAAGCCAAATCCGTTTTTCAAAGCCACGGTGAATAATGTCTCTATGGAGGATGCTTGTGACGCACCGGACTCCGTGATTGGTAAGTTCAAGCTCAATTCCATTCCCGCAGTTGTTCTTTTTGATACTGGTGCATCGCATTCATTCATATCAAGGGTATTTGTGGATAGAGGAAAGATACCTACGGAGACTATACAATCTCCTCTAAGGGTAAGTTCTCCTGGAGGAGAAATAGTGGCAACCTCTGGTTGCCGGGGGTTAGAACTGAGGATTGGGACACACATCTTTCCCACAAGTCTAGTAGTTCTGGAGTCACAAGGATTAGACATAATCTTGGGCATGAATTGGATGACCGAATATGAAGGAGTCATAGATTGTGCCAAAAGTACTCTCATGCTCACAACATCGGAAGGGAAGAGGATTCGTATCAAATCAAATTTTGCACTTAAGGAAGTCATGGTGAACTCTCTTAAGGGGGTTAGCTTGGAGGATGTACCTATTGTGAAGGAATACCCGGATGTCTTTCCAGAAGAATTACCCGGGATGCCTCCCAACCGTGATATCGAGTTCCTCATTGAATTGATGCCAGCACAGGTCCGATAACTAAGAGACCATACAAGATGGATGTGGACGAGTTGAAGGAACTCAAGAAATAGCTTAGGGAACAATTGGACAAGGGATTGTATGAAGTGATGATCAATGACATCAATGACATGTTTGATCAGTTAAAGGGAGCCAGTGTGTTCTCAAAGATCGATCTGCGATCAGGCTACTTTCAGCTAAAAATTCAGGAACAGGATGTGCCCAAAACAGTCTTCACCACAAGATACGGGTTGTATGAGTACACTATGATGTCGTTTGGTCTAACCAATGCCCCGGCATATTTCATGACCATGATGAACAAGGTGTTCATGGAATATTTGGACAAGTTTATCGTGGTATTCATAGATGATATACTCATATACTCCAAGGATGAGAAGGAACATGAGAAACATCTGCGCCTAATTATGGAGAAACTACGAGAACACAAGTTGTATGGCAAATTCAGCAAATGCGAATTCTGTCTAAAGGAAGTGGGTTTCCTTGGTCATGTTGTGTCGGCAAAAGGAGTTGCCGTAGATCCCAGTAAGGTAGCTTCCATAACGGAATGGGAGTCACCCAACAATATGGGAGATACTGGGAGTTTCTTGGGCCTCGCAGAATATTATCGGAGGTTCATTGAAAACTTTTCCAAAATAGCAAAACCCATGATGGAACTGTTTAAGAAGGAAAAGAAATTCCTATGGACAGAGGCATGTGAAGCAAGCTTTCAAGAGTTGAAGAAACGCCTCGTAACGATACCAGTTCTGTGTCTGCCTGATATCCAAAAGTATTTTCAAGTCTATTGTGACGCTTCTCGACAAGGACTTGGAAGTGTACTGATGCAAGATGGAAAACTGGTATCCTATGCATCTCGACAACTTAAGGACCACGAACACAACTACCCCACACATGATTTGGAACTTGCGTCTGTGGTACATGCACTCAAGGTATGGAGACACTACCTCATGGGAAAACATTGTGATGTGTTCATATATCATAAGAGTCTGAAGTACATATTCACCCAAAAAGAGTTGAATATGAGGCAAAGAAGATGGCCTGAACTAATTAAGGATTACGATTTGGATTTAAAATACCACCCCAGAAAGGCTAATGTGGTAGCCGATGCCTTAAGTCGTAAAGCCTATGTGAATGGACTTACCGCAGGGGAACTTCCAGAGGATTTATGCAAGTAGTTTAAAGATCTTAGGCTAGAAATAGTTCCGAAAGGACACGTAGCGACTATGGAGATAGTGCCGACTCTTCAGGAGAGAATCAAGGAAGCGCAAAAGGGAGACAAAGAGTTGTAAGAAATAAGAGTCAAAATAAGTGAAGGAAAGACAAGAGATTTTCGTCTGGACGAACAAGGAACCCTTTGGTATGGAAAGCGTTTGTGCATCCCCAATGACTCCGATATCAGGAAATTGATTTTACAAGAGGATCATGATTCACCATACTCAATTCATCTGGGTAACACAAAGATGTATATGGATGTGAAGGATAGATTTTGGTGGAATAATTTGAAAAGAGAAATTGCCGAGTATATTTCCCTGTGTGATGTATGCAATAGAGTTAAGGCCGAACATCAGAAACCGGCCGGATTACTGCAACCACTACCTATACCCGAATGGAAGTGGGATAAGGCAGGCATGGATTTTATCACGGGATTGCCCCGGACTCGTTCAGGATTTGATTCTATCTGGGTAGTGGTGGACCACTTTACCAAGGTGGCTCACTTCATCCCCGTAAAGACCACGTACACAAGTGCTAAGGTTGCCAAGATATATATGTCAAGGATTGTAAGTCTTCATGGTGTTCCTAAGGGAATTGTATCAGATAGAGGCACCTAGTTCACTTCAAAGTTTTGGCGACAGTTACATGAGTCTCTTGGAACCATACTAGAATTCAGTACTGCTTTCCACCCCCAAACAGATGGCCAAACAGAAAGGGTGAACCAGATTCTGGAAGATATGCTGAGTGCTTGCGCACTAGACTATGGGTCCAGTTGGGATGATAACTTGCCGTATGCTGAGTTCTCGTACAACAACAGCTACTAGACAAGCATCAAGATGGCTCCATTTGAAGTTATATATGGCAGAAAGTGTAGGACACCGCTGTTATGGAGTGGAGTTGGATAACGTAGTCTGTTTGGACCTGAATTGATCAAAGATGCCGAGGAAAAGGTACGGCAGATTCAGGATAGGCTAAAGGTATCCCAATCCCGACAAAAGAGCTATGCTTATTCCAAGAGCAGAGATATGGCTTATAAAATAGGGGACCGTGCGTACCTCCGAGTTTCACCAGTACGAGGAGTTAAGAGGTTCCGAATCAAGGGTAAGTTAGCCCCACGATTCATAGGACCATATAAAGTTCTGGCCCATAGAGGTGAAGTAGCTTATCAGTTGGAGTTACCAGAAGGACTGACTGTTCACGATGTGTTTCATGTATCACAACTAAAGAAGTGCCACCCAGAAATGGCCGAAACACCGCTAAGGGATACCGTTCCCCTGGATGAGGTTCAATTGGAGAATGAACTTACTTATGAGGAGAAGCCAATCAAAATTTTGGAAACGGCCAAAAGGATTACTCGTACCAAGACTATCAGATTCTGCAAAGTCCAATGGAACCACCATTCCGAGGAAGAAGCCATGTGGGAACGTGAAGAAGATTTGAAAGCAGAACACCCACACCTATTTGCTAGCCAGCCCGAATCTCGGGGACGAGATTCTTCTTAAGGGGGGTAGGTTTGTAACATCCCAGATTTTATAATAGGATGTTACTAGAAGCATGCATCATCCTTGCACCAAATGCATACAAATTAAATTTTCATCAAAACCCCACCACCAAACCCTAATAATAATCCCTCTCTGTGAGCAATAATGAAGTAATCTTGTTTTGACCCTTCTAAAACTGTACAAAAATAATATTCTATGACTCTAAGATGACCACCACATTTTTACAAAAAATTAGAAAATGGTTTCATTGCTTTTAGCCTTAGTATGCAAAAGTTACTGAGGTATTGGTAAAATAGAAAATTGAAAAAATAAATAAAATATAAAAAAGTGGGACGACCTAACCTAGCTGGGCCGGCTGCGCCAGCCCACCAGCGCGCGTGTGTCACCTAAACTACCACCGCCTAGCCACTTGCAGCCTAACCCGTCTGCCCAGCCACTTGCACCGCCACGACACGTCTGTGGGAACCACGCGTCAGTCGTCTTCCCCACGATGACGGCGAGTCCCAGATGAACACGGACCAATCAATCGAATCATGAGTTTCGTGTCTGGCCCTTATCCACGCCATCCCCCTTATATACCCCCGCACCGACCCCCTCTCTCCTTTCCCAAACACCCTAGCTCGAATTGATCTCCACCGCCGCCGGCCACCGTCGCGTTGAATTTGCCGAGACGGTTCGGACCTCCTCTCGCCTCTTTCTCCCTCTGGAGCTTCCTCCCATTCTCTACTGATCCACCCCCCATGTTTTGCCCCCTCTCAAACATAGCCAATCATCGGGAATCGCTTGTCAGAGCACCGCCTGTCGTGGTATTTCCGACGAGTACGCCATGGAGGGGTCCTCACAGTGCGTGTTTAGAGACGTGGGTTAAGGCGGACGGTTGACGGGTACAAGGTAACACAGCTTACCCAAGTTCAGATCCCACAACGGTGGCGGAATCCTACTCCTGCTATAAATCACTATAAGGGCAATACGCCGAGTTATAGGGATTGGTTCGCTGTGCGAGGTGCGTCGTATTCGACACTAGGTTGTCTGAAGTTGTGCCCTAAAGTCTCCCATAGGCCCAACTTATATATTCGCCAGGTCCTAGGGTTACAAGGAAATTTCCTAGCCGGACAGGTTACAGAGTCCTACAACGTCTATTACTAGTCTTGTGTATCTTGCACTCCAAGGATCCGGGTACGCTGGTGACTCCACCGTAGCCTTCCTTTATCCGGCATGGGCCTCCCTTCTGGATCCATCTAACTGGGCCGCCCAGCAGGCCATAGGCCATGCTACCAACTATGGGCCACCAGGGTTATCCAGATAAGTGACATTCTATGAGGGTACCCACATAGCATATCCCCAATAGTAGCCCCCAGAGAACTCCGAGATCTTGCGTCGTCTTGCCTTTTCAGATGAATGCTCCGTCTAGTTGGATGTCGGCAAATCGTCGAGCAATATCTTGTAGTCCTCCCAAAGAACCCTGCAAAAAATTCTCCGTCTTCAACTTGTAAGCCAGAGAAATGCTGAATCTTCCATCGTACACTTCCGTAGTCGGATTAGATCCGTCTATGTCGGAATCTTTGATGTGACGGCTCATCTACCCCATGTCATCTAGGACGATGTAGGCTTAGGTCAGCGACGCCTCGTAACTCACACATGCAGAAAACGCAATCATGTCCGATTTTCCCACGCGAGCGATACGAACCGTTGGCGGTGACGGTTGGAGACATCGCGAAATTTCCGCGCACGTTCGCGAACACGTCGTCTACGCAGCAACCGTCCGATCAAGCTACACGAATATTGACACTGAGGATGATAAATAGTAACCGTGGGGAAATTTCCACTTTTTACCTCATTCTCCTCGCATCATCTTCTTCCTCCATCCGCGTGTCTCCTCGAGCTCTCCGCGAGAACTCTCAAAAAAACCCTAGCTCCAATCTGCAAAAGTCGCACCCCATCTCACTCCATGGCCAGCAGCAGCACTTCTCCATCAATGGCGGCGTCGAGCGAAGCTACGGCGAAGCCGGCGAGCTCCATCGTCGTCCCCCAGAAGGTTTAGTCATCCCCGCGTCGGCGGTGACCGAGTCCACCGGCGGCGACCTAAATTTGGCGGCGCTAGAGCCACTGGAGGAGGAACCAGACTCGCACAAGGGCGACTGGGGTGGCTCGGATATCACATACCGTGATATCCAAGAGATGGACGCCGAAGGCTAACTCCCCGCGATGGAGGGACTTGCCTGGAGGGCGGCGCCGGCCAGCAAGGTGACACCTTCTCCCCAAGCCGGAGAAAAGGTGTAACTAAAACCTCAATTGGTACGCGGCGTCTCCCTGCCCATCTCCAACTTCTTCCTCTCCGTCTTAAACCATTATAGGGTCTAGCCCCAGAACCTTTCCCCCGATAGTATCTTAGTGCTTAGCAACTACGCGACACTTTGCGAGGGATATCTAGGGATAAAGCCTAGGTTAGATATTTTTGTGTACTTCTTCACCGTCAAATGTGAAGCCAGACACAGCAAGTAAGAGCTTTGGAACTATGGCACCATAATCTTCGAGATTCGACCTGGCTGGCGGTTCCCCGACATCGTCGGCCACGAGTCCTGCAAGAATTGGTAGCGGACGTACTTTTATAGCCCAGACATCCCTCTGGCTGGCCGACAAGTTACGTACCCGGACTTCGCTGACGGAGCCGCCACTGAAGCCTCGTCATGGAGATCCCAAGCATCTCTTCCCTCCGACCTCGATGCTTCTCGGGCCATAAGGCGGATCGAGTGGTTCGTAGAAACGGGTCTGACCGGCTTGGACATAGCCATGTGCAGGTTCATCAGGCGAATCCAACCTCTACAGCACCGCGCGAAGCTCATGCACAAGTATACCAGCGATAGAAGGGATAGTCTCCGCATCTCCGTGGACAACTTCTCGAGCGACTCCGTCAAGCTCCGCCTTAAGGACATCGTCAAGGTGAAGGATAAGAAGCGTGGCTTCACCATCACCTATGACATGTTCATAGATGGCAAGTGCCCAAAGGTAGGTATTTATTTTCCGTGTACAACATATGCTCCAGTTATCCCCTCTTGCAAATACCATCTTATATACCACAGTGATTTCTCACTTAATAGCTTAGTGATCTAGAGGAGGGAAACCTGGCTGCCCAAATCTACGATCCAAAGATGAAGGAAGTCATGGTCGTGTCCGATGATGAGGTTCTGTTGGCGTGAAAGCGGAAGAGCTCCACCTCTGATGCTGCCGACGGAGGCAAGAAGAAGAAGATGGAGGGTGGAGCCTCCAAGAAGACTATCGTCGCCCTGGAGGCGGAAAAGAGAAAAGGTACCAGGATCCCCTTTGCCAAACCACCCCCACTTGTGTAAGCTTCTCATTTTCCGACATTGTCTATTTATCTTTCTTGCTCCTGTACTTATGCATTTCGCACGTTTCAGGAAGAAAGCCACGACCAGCCTCAAGAAGACCTCCAAAACATCGGGGGCTTCTCGAAATATCAAGGACATGCTGCATCGCGACGCCTCCCCCGCCATCCCCCTGATACTCCTACCATCAAGCCCTCGTATGCTCCGACAATCTCACAAGCCAAGGAGGCATCAGGCCCTTCCGCCATGGAAGTGGATTCTGGCGCCTCTACCGAACTCGCTGTTGTCGGTGAGCAGGCAATGCAGGAGAGAACCGCTCAACAAATGGCTGAAGCTCCGGCTAAGGATGCCATCGGTGGCGGCAAGGCGGTGGTGGAAGATGGTACTTCTGCCGAAGGCGGCGCCCTTGCTCCCCAGAAACCTTTTGAGTTCCACAAGATAGTCTACCCTACGCTTACGCCGAGCAGCACAACTCTGGTTCCTGGAGCAGCACCGACATCTCCGACGTGCGGTCTTGAGGAGCTCCTCCGACAAGAAGAAATATTGCGAGGAAATAACATCTCCTTTGGCAAGCTGTTATCCGAGAGCGCTATAAACCTCAAGATCATTGCACTTGTAAGTTTTACTTGCTTTTGCATTTTATATGAGTATCCCACTGTAGCCCCCGAGGATGTAGACGGAAAACCATAGGCTTTTGCGTCTAGATGCTCTAAGAGTGACTAAGCTAGAAAACTTCTCATTGTAGCCCCCAAGCATGTAGATGGAATAAATTATTCCAACTAAATGCTTTAAGAGTATCAAACGCATTATTCATAAATTTTGGTACTGTAGCCCCTAAGCTTCTAGTTGCAACTGAATTAGTTCCGACTAGATGCTTAAAGAAAGCTAAGTATATATCCGAGTTTAAAACTTTATACAGTAGCCCCCAAGCTTCTAGTTGTAACTGAATTAGTTCCGACTAGATTCTTAAATAAAGCTATGCATATTGCTGAGTCAAAAACTCTCGCTGTAGCCCCCGAGCGTCTAGTTGGAGGATTTCCGGCTAGATGCTCCAAGCAGACCAAACTATGTTTTAACTTTGTCCTTTTTTTCCATAGAACGAGAATGCTCGGAGGGGCATGGCCAATGACAAGTACCAGAAGATGCGCGCAGATCTTGAAGCCTAAAAGGGTACTGCCATTTTGAAGGAACAGATCATCAAAAACAAGAGTCTGTTTTCTTTTTGCGCATTCCGTCTTGGTTTTGTGCCTATTTTCTTCGAGTACTCACTGTGTACTTTTGCTTTCTCCGACTTTGCAGAACATGTTGCCAAGGCCAAAGACATTGTCGAGCAGTCCAAGCATATTCAACAGCTGGACAACGAGAACAAGATCCTTAAAGAGGAGAGGAAAGATATGCTGAAAATGCATGAGGATTCAATGAAGGCCCTGCAGGACTCCGCCTCCGCAAAAATATCTAGCTTGAAGGAGGAGATTGCGATCTTAAAAGATCAAAAGCAAGCTGCCGATGAGCAGAATCAATTCCATAGAGAGGCGTATAAGCTCCTCCAACAAGAGAAGGAATCCCTGGCGGACACCCTCTGGCAGGCTAAGCCAAGCATCTTCAGTAAGTTTTGTCCGCCTTGTATTTCTGTAGTCTGGATATTTTGAATTTATTGAACTCATGCGCTCCTTGTCGGAACTTGCAGGTCATATGGGTTTAACCTGATCGCCTCCTTCAGACAAGGAATGCATGATTATTGCCGGCAACTTCATCAACATCGCCATTACACAAGCTAAGGAGATTGCCAAGCCCCTCCAGATAACCATCAAGGCATCGGACTCCGTGGCGAAGTACTCGGAGATTTTGCGCCGAGCCCCCGAGCGTGTCACAAGCTGGAAAGGTTCATGTGCATGGGCTGGCGCGAGGATGGCGCTGTAAATGGTGAAGGCAGACTACGAAGGTGCCGACATTGACACGGGGACCTCTGGCATCCCCGACGTCGATGATGATGGTAAAGAGATTAATCACGAAGCCATATTGTTGTCACTTGGGGGTATGACACCAGAGTTGCCGAGTTGGTGGACATCGACGTCTTCGTGCCCATGAACACCATCGACAGCGGCAACCAAGATTCTTCTGAGTCCCACCACAGCGCCGACTTCGAGGGTGGCTCTCTGGCTGGTGACGACGCTGCGTCTAAGTCTCCTGCGCCAAAGGAATGAAGAACAACTTTGTATTATTTGTTTCACCTTTGGTGTATATGCAGGAAAAAACTTGTTAATGTAACTTAAGGCGGAAAACAATGGTTGTTTATTTCCTGCTTCTTAAGAACTAACTTCCAGCATGTATATATTTTTTAAGCAAGTGTTGGCTTATCCATTACTTTGGTTCTTATGCTTGACTTTTCGTGAGTCGGAAGACTTGTTGTCGGAACCATGCACTTAGGTGATGACGCGAGCTGGTGCTTTCTTAGCCTTCTATTGTTGTAGTAAAGTCTTGTACTCGGCCTCCATTGCTCTAGCTTTCTCTATGGACTTCTGCGCGTTGACCAGATCTCGATCTAGCTTAGCGCCTTGCTCCGTGATGGCTTGTGCTTCCTCCAGCAGCTGCTAGCGCTTCTCGTCAAGCTAGGTCACGTGCCGGATATGAGCAACAGTCAGTGGCTCGACGAGGAGATTTCCGTACATCACTCTATCAGCTGGAGTAACTTGGGCTACTGCAGACGTAGATGTTGGAGGCGGCAAGATTGCGGTGTTGTTATTGCTCGGGCCGGTGCCGAGTTCCTGCGGCTGCTGCACTGGGTAAGGCGGAGGAGGCATGACCTTTGCGCGATCATCATCAGCAGCAATGAGTGGCCCCTTCCCCTTTTCCAGCGCTATAGGCGGAGCTCGTCCGGGTTGATCTTCATCCATCGCCGTCCCAATGGTGACGAACACCCCTTGAGACGTGACGGCATTGTTGGCTTGCTCGTCGCGCGAGTACTCCTCCTCCATCTCCTGCATAGCGGAGTCTAGCTCTTCTGGACTGAAATCTATATCCTCTGAATCTGCACTGAAATTTGCATAAAGCACGTCAATGATAGAGTCGGAGGGTGCCAGGACTTCCTCGATGATGGGCGGTGGAGGTGCAACGGCCTCGACGATGACTGGAGGTGGTGCTGCTGCTGCGACGATGACTGGAGGTGGTGGTGCTGCTGCGACAATGGCGGCGGTTGCTGAATTGGAGGTTCTCCGTCCCTGAGCGCAAGTGCCATCTGGGCTGCTGCGTTAGCTTCCGCATAGTTGTTGACGGTGCTCACCATCTCTTCAAGGGTAAGACGCCCTATTGCCTGCTGCCGTCTTAAAGAATGTCGGAGAAGCGTGCCACGGTCCAGTCCTTCCATGAAGTGATACAAAGCGTTATCATCGGGGTAGTGAGCCAGATCGGCTCGTATACGGAGCCACCTGGCCAGGTAATCGCGGGGGTTTTCGCCTTCTCTCTGAATGTAGCGCGCCAGATCGAAGATGGTAACCACGCCGAAGAACTTGGATCTCTGCTGTCCAGATGCACGGACGAAGCCGGCAGATTTGCAATGATCTTCCACCTTTATATCCTGCACAGGGGCAGTTTGGGTGGGCCTTGGATTTTTCCGAACTTTGCCGGCAAACTCCGAGGAGAGATCCAATATTGATCCTTCCACGAACGTATCCAGCCCGTAGGCGGTCCGTGCGGGCCTTGATGCTCCTCCGACTCCCAGGGAACTAGTGCCCGAGTCTGCTTCGCCAATGAAGAGGTGGATGTCTCCGATAGGAACGATCGAACACCGCGTAGGGTTCGTCTTCTCCGGGATCAAGAACTCGTCAGTAGGGACGATCGAAACGTTGCCGGAAAATAGAACACGACCGATGGCTACGGTTTCGCCGATTACTGCGAAGATCTTGGTCCTCGCCCGCTGAAGAGCCTGAAGCGCCTCTTGCCCCATGGTGGGCGCCAACTGTCGTGTTATTGCCGACGAGTACGCCATGGAGGGGTCCTCACTGTCCACATGCACTTGAGCACTAGCGTTAGTGAAGTTGTATCCGGTCCCACGGTATCATAGTTTCACATAATGTTTCTTAGAACCATCTGTTTCCTTGTTGTGGTGTGTTATTGTATCGTGTGCTATGAATGAATGAATGAAAAGCAAGTTGCTAGAAAAACCTGAGTCAAACTTCAAAAACATTTCAAAAATAAACCGCTGAACCTTAGAAATTTCCCTCTTTTCTCATGATCTATCTCAATCTTCAGATACCTCGCGAAGGAAGCAGTTCATCCCCGGACCCAATGCTGCAAATCTTGCAAATGTTGGTTTCAGACCACGAAGCTGAAAGAGCCGAACGTCAAGCCAACTTAGCCACCCTTCAACACATAGCAGAGATGGCCAACAACAATCAAGGCCATGGAAACAAGGACAACCATGGATCCAATCTCAAGAATTTTCAGAACACCAATCCACCCATCTTTAGTAAGTCTGAAGAGCCCTTAGATGCAGATGATTGGCTGCAAACTATGGAGAACAACTTAGAAGTTGCAGGAGTGGAAGCCAACAAGAAAGTATTGTTTTCCACCCACTATCTGGCAGGAGATGCAAGAGCTTGGTGGAACAGCGTTCGCGCCATGACTGGAGGACAAATGATCACTTGGGAGGAATTCAAACTCAAGTTAAGTAGAACCCATGTGCCACCAGGTTTGATCAAGAGGATGAGAGATGAATTCAGAGAATTGAAGCAAGGGAGGATGACAGTAGTTGAGTACCATGACAAATTTCTGTCCTTAGCTAGATATGCATCGTATGAGATTGACACTGAAGCCAAGAAGAAGGAGATATTCCTGAATGGTCTGCATGATGAGATGCGAACAGTGTTAGTCAATATTCCATTTGCTGACATAGAATCCTTAGTGGATTCTTCCATTCAGATGGAAGGCAAGATCAACCAAGCCAATGAGAATCGCAAGCGTCGAATGATGCATCAACCAGGAACCCACCATACCCCAAAGTATCGCCCAACCCGTCTACAGGATTTGCCCAAGAAACAATAGAACCCCGATGAACCGTCCAACCTATCCCAACTGTGGAGGAGGAAACCCAAGGCCTGGAGGAAACCACAACAATAACCTCGGAAACTCCAACAATTTCAACCGTGCACCGCCCAAGTTCAACAACAACAATGCCGCCAACAACACCAATACTGCCCCGAGAACTGGAAGCAATGTTGTGCCTATTGCAGGAAAGGACAAGTCTCAAGTAACTTGTTATGAATGTGGAACCAAGGGTCACTATTCCAATGAGTGCCCCAAGAAGATAGCAGCAACCCCCAATGTGAATGCCCCAGCTCTGTAGCAGCGCCGTGTTCATCCTGGAAGAAGATTTGACCTAGGGAATTCGCTCAACCGCAACGGCTGTCTGTTCCTCATGAATGCTGAAGAAGCCCAAGAAGCACCAGATGTCGTGCTAGGTATGTTTTCTGTTAACTCAGTACTTGCACGAGTGTTGTTTGATTCTAGAGCATCGCACTCGTTTTTTACCGAAGAATTTGCATGCACTAGTAAGATTCAACCAAAAAAATTGAAGAATATTATGATAGTTCATATACCTGGTTCAACCACCAAAGATAGACAAATTTGCAAGGCCGTACCTATCAGAATCCATGGCATAGATTTTTATGCTAATCTAATAGTACTCGGAACCAAAGGTTTGGAAGTAGTACTAGGAATGGATTGGGTGTCGAAACATAAAGGATTAATCGACTATGCCAAGAAAGCCATAACCATGACCAGTACAACCGGAATATTAGTAGAGCATGTATCTGAAACCTTGACCCGTCAATTCAAGTGCAACAAGAGTCTAGCCCAACCCACCATTGACCAAGTCAGAGTAGTCTGTGAATACCCCAATGTATTTCCAGATGCTTTGCCCGGTATGCCCCCAGATTGGGATATCGAGTTTATCATTGAACTAATCCCTGGAACCGGACCCATAGCCTAGAGACCTTATAGTATGAACCCATCTGAATTAGTGGAGCTGAAGAAGCAACTGGATGCTATGATGTAGATAGCACTGATTCAACCAAGTGCGTCGCCATGGAGATCACTTGTCTTGTTTGTGGACAAGAAAGATGGAGGTAACCGTTTGTGTATGGATTATCGGAAGCTGAATGACATCACCATCAAGAACAAGTACCCATTGCCGAAGATAGAAGACCTATTTGACCAGTTGACCGGTGCCAAAGTGTTTGCTAAGATTGATCTTAGAACCAGTTATCATCAACTCAAGATTCGTGCAGAGGATATTCCAAAAACTGCCTTTACCACCAGATATGGATTGTATGAGTACGCTGCCATGTCTTTTGGATTAACCAATGCCCCCTCTTATTTCATGAATCTCATGAATAAGATTTTTATGGACTTCCTAGATAAGTTTGTCGTTGTTTTAATTGATGACATTCTGATATATTCCAAATCATAAGAAGAACATGAGCTACACTTGAGGACCATCCTTGGAACCCTTAGGGACAATTAGTTGTATGCCAAGTTTAGAAAATGTGAATTCTGGTTACAGGAAGTAGGATTCCTCGGACATATTGGGTCAGCCGGAGGAATTTCCGTTGACCCCGCCAAGGTTAAGGATGTTGAAGAATGGCAAGCCCCAACCACTCAAACCCAAGTTCGTGCATTTCTCGGATTAGTGCGATATTACCGCAAGTTAGTAGAAGGCTTTTCGAGCATCGCAAGACCCATGACCCAATTGTTGAAGAAAGATAATAAGTTTGAGTGGATGGAAAAATGTGAAGCAAGTTTTCAAGAGCTTAAGAAGAGATTGATATCAGCCCCAATCTTGATTATGTCGGATATCACAAAGCCTTTTGACGTGTATTGTGACGCATCCAAGATCAGTCTCGGATGTGTTCTTATGCAAGAGGGCAAAGTCAGATCATATCTATCCCGACAACCGAAGCAACATGAGAAAAATTATCCTACCCATGACCTTGAACTAGAAGCCGTAGTTTTAGCTGAAAGGATACGGGTAGGCTACACTAGCGCAAATCAAAATTTTCTACCACGTAAACCAGGATTACTGTTGTCATAGATCACGGGATTACCACTAGACGCGCAGTTGCGGAATCGATAAAGCGCGTCGAGGCAGTGCAGCGTCCCACGAGAAGCTCCCCTTGCGCGGCTCGTCCAAACGCTAACGATGCAGCGCCTCCGAGGTATCCACGCGTGCGGGGTGGAAGCGTCAGACGCCGGACTGCTAGGTCCACGCGTGCAACACAGGCGCGAGGTGTGGCGGCTGGGTGGAATGGTCTAAGGTCTAACCTTGGTCGGCTCACCCCACCCTCTCTTATATAGGCGTTCCTAGTGGGCTTCTACATTAGCAGCCCATTAGTAGCCTAAGCCTGGTCTAATTCGGATCCAATCCTTATTAGGCTTCCAGCCCCTTAAGTGTGTGACCCTATAGGTTCATATACGTATAGAAATGACACGAATACACTTATTCTGCCAATAGTTGGTAGCGGCCTCTAGCAAGACATGCCAACTCCTAAACGCATACAAAGATCATAACCATCACACTGTTTATTACATGTCTTTCCCTTTGCCTCACGATATTTGGTCTAGCTCCAAGTTGACCTCTCTTTCTTGATACCGTAACTCGGAATCCCTTTACTAGGTTAACTCTTAACCTTATGTAGCACGGCCATGCATTTCTGGATCCGATCACTCGAGGGGCCCAGAGATATCTCTCTCAAGTAGAGAGGGGCAAATCCCATCTTGATTGACCATGCCTTGCAGCATGTTTCAGGACAAACAAGAAAGCTACCTTTATAACTACCCAATTACGGAGTAGCGTATGATAGCCCCAAAGTAGGTCGATCCACATCTCAAGTACATGCGACAATCTCAGGTCTAAGGAAAAAAATGTACACGATTTGTAGAGAGAGCTGCAAGTCTAATTGCCAGTCTCATGTTGGGTCAGTCGAACCCCATGTTCATAACATGTGTCCACATCATTGGTTTGACATCTCCATGTCTATGACTTGCGAAACATAGTCATCAACCAATCGATGTGCTAGTCTAATATTCACGTGTGTCCTCACATGAACTCCGACTAGGGACAACTATTAAATAACCATACAAGTAAAGAGTTTCACAAACAATTAACATAATTGCCAATCAATACAAGTGGCCTGATATGGATATTCAAGGAACATTACAATAACTCATGGATACATATGAAATATAATCATCTCTATGATTGCCTCTAGGGCATATTTCCTACAGTCTCCCACTTGCACTCGAGTCAATCTAAAATGTATCTAATACCAATTGCTCTTGTGTGCGCTTCATGCACGGGCTGCGGGAGAGGCTTAGTCAAGGGATCATCAACATTTGAGTCCGTATGTATTTGGCATATCATGACACTACCATTCTCAACAAACTCACGAATCTGATGGTAACGCATGCGAATATGTTTGTTCTTCTGGTGTTGTCTAGGTTCCTTGGATTGTGCAATAGCACCATTGTTGTCACAATAAACGTCCAAGGGATTGGACGCGCCCTAAACCACACCGAGAGCAATCAGGAAATTCCTAATCCAAACAGCTTCCTTTACTGCCTCCGAGGCAGCAATATATTCAGCTTCTGTTGAAGAGGAGGTCACCGTATCTTGCTTGGAACTTTTCCAGCTCACAGCACCACCATTCAAGACAAACACATAACCTGATTGCGATTTCGAATCATCTGATTCGTTAAGGTAACTCGCATCTGTGTAACCCTTTACACTGAGTTCATCCTCACCTCCATAAACTAGGAACACATCCTTAGTCCTTTTCAAGTACTTAAGGATGTTCTTTACCGTTGTCCAGTGACCTTCACCTGGATCAGCTTGGTATCTGCTCGTAACACTTAGATCATAGGAAACATATGGGCGAGTACATATCATTGCATACATGATGGATCCAATAGCCGAAGCATATGGAACCCTGCTCATGTGCTCATGCTCATCAGTAGTCAAAGGACACTGAGTCTTGCTGAGTTTAAAGCCATGAGACATGGGCAAGAACCCTTTCTTAGCCTCTTCCATGCTGAGCCGTTTCAACACTTTGCCAATGTATGTACTCTGGCTTAATCCAATTAGCTTCCTTGATCTATCTCTATAGATATTGATGCCCAGAATATATGCCTCTTCTCCTAAGTTCTTCATCGAAAAACTATTTTTCAACGAGGTCTTAACAGACTCGAGCATAGGAATGTCATTTCCAATCAGCAATATGTCATCTACATATAAGATTAGAAATACCAGCGCTCTCCCACTTTTGTTCTTGTAAAAACAAGGTTCTTTTTCATTTTTGATGAAGCCAAACTCCTTTACAACTTCATCAAATCGAATGTTCCAACTCTGAGATGCTTGCTTCAGCCCATAAATGGACTTCAGAAGTTTGCATAACTTTCCAGCATTGTTTGGATTGACAAAACCTTCGGGCTGCATCATATACACATCCTCAGTTAGGATTCCATTTAGGAAAGCCGTCTTGACATCCATCTTCCATATTTCATAGTCGAAATGTGCAGCAATGGCTAGAATTATCCGTATAGATTTAAGCATCGCTACGGGCGAGAAAGTCTCGTCGTAGTCAACTCCTTGAAATTGTCGAAAACCTTTTTCAACAAGTCGAGCTTTATGGATGTGAACATTAACATCCATATCAATATTCTTCTTATAGATCCATTTGCACTCGATGGCTTTAAAACCATCAGGCAGGTCAACCAAGTTCAAAACTTGATTGTCTCCCATGGACTCTATCTCGGATCTCATGGCGATCAGCCATTTCTCAGAGTCTGGGTCCGCCATCGCTGCTGCATAGGTCGCACACTCATCATTATCTAACAATAATCATTCTCGCGCTTCGCGGAGCCTCGCCAACCTTCGTGGTTGTGGTGCTTCCATTTCCACGGGTTCCTCAACTTGTTCTGCTACAATAGCATCAATCGTAGAAGCATCCCCAACTGGCTCATCTTGAACTTCTTCAAGTCGCATCGACCTTCCACTTGTTCCCTTTGTGAGAAACTCTTTCTCTTGGAAAACACCGCTACGAGCGACAAACACTTTGCCCTCCTCTCGGTTGTAGAAGTAATACCCTAAGGTTTCACTCGGATATCCCAAGAAAATGCACTTATCCGATTTAGGTGTTAGCTTGTCTGACTGAAGTCGCTTGACAAATGCATCACAACCCCAAATCTTTTGAAAAGACAAACTGGGATTCTTTCCAGTCCAGATCTCATATGGTGTCTTAACTACGGATTTAGATGGTACCCTATTAAGTGTGAAAGCTGCCGTTTCTAGAGCGTAACCCCAAAATGACAATGGCAAATCCGACTGGCTCACCATGTCCAACAAAGTTCGATTATGCCGTTCGGAGACCCCGTTCCTTTGAGGAGTTCCGGGCGGCGTAAGTTGTGGAACAATTCCGCAACTCTTAAGATGATTGCTAAAATCGTGACTCAAATATTCACCTCCATGATCAGATCGCAAGGCCTTTATTTTCTTGCCACGTTGATTCTCTACTTCACTCTGAAACTCCTTGAACTTTTCAAAAGTTTCAAACTTATGCCTCATCAATTAGACATAACCATATGTACTGAAATCATGAGTAAAAGTAATGAAGTAGTGATATCCTCCTCTGGATGTCGTGCTCATTGGTCCACATACATTAGTATGTATGAGTTCCAACAAGCCTGTCGCTCTCTCGGGTAAACCCGAAAAAGGCGACTTGGTCATCTTTCCAAGTAAACAAGCTTGACATGTCCCGTATGATTCAAAATCAAATGAAGTTAGAAGACCATCACCATGGAGCTTCGTCATGCGCTTTTCACTTATATGCCCCAAAGGAGAATGCCATAAATAGGTAGGACTCAAATCATTAGGCCGAAGCCTTTTAGCACTAACATTGTAAATAGATGCATCATCAAGATTTAAAATAAATAACCCATTCACAATGGGAGCATTAGCCATAAACATATCATTCTTAGAGATTACACAACCATTGTTTGCACTCGCGAATGAATAACCATCCCTCATCAAACATGAAGGTGATAAATTTTTTTGACCCATACTAGGAATGTAATAACAATTATTCAACTCCATAATAAATCCTGATGGAAGGTGAAGTTGCATGATGCCGACGAACAATGCAGCAACCCTTGCTTTATTTCCGACGCGAAAATCCACTTCGCCTTTCTGCACTTCTCTAGTCCTTATTAGCGCCTGCATCGAATTGCAAATATAAGCAACCGATGCGGTATCAAATACCCAAGAGTTAACACAGAAATCAGCGAGAAGAATGTCCACAACATTTACAACAAGCATACCTGAGTGGGAAGTACTCTTACTTCCACTCTTCTTCAAAGAAGCCTGGTACTTACTGCAGTTTCTCTTCCAGTGGCCATGTTCATGACAAAAGAAGCACTCAGTGTCATCTACAGGTCCAGCCTTTTGCTTGGGTGCAGACTTAGGGATCGTATCCTTAGACTTCCCTTCTTCTTCCAAGAAGTACCCTTTTTATTGAAGCTAGGCTTGTTCTGGACAACCATCACATGGCTATGCCCTGCACACTTCTTCATGTCACTTTCTGCTGTTTTAAGCATCCCACATAATTCATTAAGGCCCTTCTCCACCCCATGCATATGGTAGTTCAAAATGAACTGCCCATAGCTGGATGGAAGAGACACCAAAATAAAGTAAGTGGCCAACTCTAGGCCTAGTGGAAAACCAAGCTTTTCCAAAGTCTGACTGTAACCAACCATTTTGATCACATGGGGGCCTACAGTTGCTCCCTCTGCCAGCTTGCATTCGACAAAGGACTTGGCAACATTGTACCTCTCAGTCCTTGCCTGATCTTGGAACATGTCCTTAAGAGCGACGATCATATCGTACGCTTTCTGATACTCAAACTTCTTTTGGAGTTCAGGTTCCATGCATGCAAGCATAAGACAGCTAACCTCAAGAGAATCATCACATGCTCTCTTGTAGGCATTCTTGTAGGAAGAAGATGCATTATCAGCAGGTTCATCGGGGATTGGGGTATCCAGAACCGTTTCCTTTTTATCAGACCTGAGAACAATTCTCAGGTTACGGACCCAGTCCGAATAGTTTGTTCCATTTAGTTTATCTTTGTCAAGAATCAAACACAAAGAGAAAGGTGATGTAGTGTTCGGTGCCATTGATCTACAATAGAAAACATGAAAAATACTAAGCCATGTAACCATGAAAGAGTAAAACATATTAAAAAATTTAATAGCATATACTCCCACTTAAATCAATATCCCTCTATTGATACTAAGTGATTCAAGATCCACAATTAACAAGTTGACTAGTGAGCTTTAGCATCACTGCTAGAAGACAAGGTAAATCTGTAAGCAACACTTCCTAATCATATCACATATGACTCTTGTTGTTGGGTGACATCTCTATGTCAAAACTAGGCGCCCAACCTTTATGCCCCAAGGTCCTTAACTGTTAAGATGACCTTGTCAAGCTCACCAACCCTTATGCGTGTAGGTATCCGATACAAACCCATCCAACCAAGGAAAACCGTGACACCCTAATTTCATAGGCCCATCAACGATTGTACATGACATAGGATGGTGCAAGGTTTGGTTGGGAGGGCATGGTTTAACTTAAACTTTGTGAGGGATCGTTCTACTTCTATCATCTAAGCATGCATAGAGTAAAACGCATAAGAATAGCATTCACATAGTTGTGACACAGTATGGCCCATTTTCTCATGGTGATCTCTATCGCCATAGAGCCTGTCCACCATGATGATCTCCATCTACATGTTCCATGCGAGCCTTCCTCCAAGTGATGAGTCCTCCAAGAACTAATACAAGCTATTACTCCTAACAGATAGTAATCAAAATTACATAGTATTGGGATCATCACAAGTTGGCACGCGAGCCATTACAATAAATGAAAACACATATGGCTCTAGCCGTGTTGCCCTACTCACGACACGCAGGTCATGAAAAATTTCATACATGCATCACATACATATATGGGCCATACTGATCACATACATCCTGCAAAAACAAGTTATGCACAGAATCGCATTCTACCGAATCACATACAAGTTATGGCTCCAGCGGTAGGCTACACTAGCGCAAATCAAAATTTTCTTTAAGGATTCTGATCGGCCAATCAAATTTACCATAAACAGACTATTGTTCTGATCCGATCAAACTCCTTTAACCACGATACATCGATTTTAGATCAAGGTTCCGATTCGATAAATCATATTGATCTTCGCATGATTCAATAGGATTTATGTGTCACTGTCTACCCTGATGGCAGAAGCCGACCAGTAGGGGTAAGTAGTTCGACAACCTCAGAATCACGATCACGGAAAGCAAGATCATAGATCAATCCTGAACCACCACCATATAAACGATCACACCATTCATATCAATCTGCATATCACCATATGCAAACATCCCGAACCTATAACTGTATAGCATCGGCTCTGATACCACTGAAGGGATATGGTGGGTAGGCTACACTATCGCAAATCAAAATTTTCTACCGCGTAAACCAGGATTACTGTTGTCATAGATTACAGGATTACCACTAGACGCGCAGTCACGGAATTGATGAAGCGCGTCGAGGCAGTGCAGCGTTCCACGTCTCCTACTTGTCCTCGTCCCACGAGAAGCTCCCCTTGCGCGGCTCGTCCAAATGCTACAAATGCAGCGCCTCCGAGGTATCCACACGTGCAGAGTGGAAGCGTCAGACACCGGACTGATAGGTCTGCACGTGCAACACAGGCGCGAGGTGTGGCAGCTGGGTGGAATGTTCTAAGGTCTAACCTTGGTCAGCTCGCCCACCCTCTCTTATATAGGCGTCCCTAGTGGGCTTCTACATTAGCATCCCATTAGTAGCCTAAGCCTGGTCTAATTCAGATCAAATTCTCATTAAGCTTCCAGCCCCTTAAGTGTGTGACCCTATAGGTTCATATACGTATAGACATGACACGAATACACTTATGCTGCCAATAGTTGGTAGCGGCCTCTAGAAAGACGTGCCAACTCCTAAACGCATACAAAGATCATAACCATCACAAGGTTTATTACATGTCTTTCCCTTTGCCTCACGATATTTGGTCTAGCTCCAAGTTGACCTCTCTTTCTCGATACCGTAACTCGGAATCCCTTTACTAGGTTAACTCTTAACCTTATGTAGCACGGCCATGCATTTCTGGATCCGATCACTCGAGGGGCCCAGAGATATCTCTCTCAAGTAGAGGGGCAAATCCCATCTTGATTGACCATGCCTTGCAGCATGTTTCAGGACAAACCCGAAAGCTACCTTTATAACTACCATTCTGTAGTAGCCCGATAGACCCAAAGTAGGTCGATCCACATCTCAAGTACATGCGACAATCTCGGTCTAAGGAAAACGATACGATGTGTAGAGAGAGCTGCAACTAATTCCCGATCTCGGGTTGGGTCACCCAACCCCATGTTCATAACATGTGTCCACATCATTGGTTTGACATCTCCATGTATATGACTTGCGAAACATAGTCATCAACCAATCGATGTGCTAGTCTAATATTCACGTGTGTCCTCACATGAACTCCGACTAGGGACAACTATTAAATAACCATACAAGTAAAGAGTTTCACAAACAATTCACATAATTGCCAATCAATACAAGTTGCTTGATATGGATATTCAAGGAACATTACAATAACTCATGGATACATATGAAATATAATCATCTCTATGATTGCCTCTAGGGAATATTTCCTACATTAGCCTTGAATACATGGCGGCATTACCTTATGGGAAACCGTTGTGAGATTTATTTGGATAACAAGAGCCTAAAGTATATTTTCACTCAGAAGGAGCTGAATATGAGGCAAAGGAGATGGATAGAGATAGTCAAGGACTATGATCTGGACATCCACTATCACCCCGGTAAAGCCAATGTGGTGGTAGATGCCCTTAGAAGATTGTCGTGTAGCTTGAACTCCACGATTCTGAGGGAGCAACCAAGTTTGCACAAAGAGTTAGAATATTTCCGAATTGAATTAGTAACTCAAGGATTTTTGGCTAGCATAGAACTTCAACTCACTTTGATTAGTCAGATCAAGGAGGTACAGAAAGGAAATGCTAGTATCGACGGAACCAAACGTCGTATTGGTACAGACAAAGTACCTGGATTCATCGAAGATGAAGAAGGAGTTGTGTGGTACAAAGTACGTATCTTTTTACCAACGGATTCTGAGTTGAAGCAAGATATTTTGAAAGAAGCCCATGATACTCTTTATTCTATCCACCCCGGAGGAACGAAGATGTATCCGGATTTGAAAGAGAAATTTTGGTGGCATAAGATGAAGAGAGAAATCAGAAGCTATATAGCCAAGTGTGATATTTGTCAGAGAGTCAAGGCGGGACATCAGAGACCCACAGGACTGTTGCAACCATTGCAGATTCCAAAATGGAAATGGGATTCAGTTAGAATGGATTTTATCACCGGTTTGCCTACGTCTAGTAGGGGAAATGACTCTACTTGGGTCATAGTAGATAGACTGTCCAAAGTCTCCCATTTCTTACCTGTCAAGACCACCTATCAGAGTTCGAAGCTAGCAGAGTTGTACATTGCTAGAATCGTTAGTTTGCATGGAGTATCCATGAACATTGTATCGGATCGAGGAACCCAGTTTACCTCGAGATTTTGGAAGAAAGTCCAAGAAGGATTAGGAACCCGACTCGATTTCAGCACAGCTTATCACCCTCAAACCGATGGACAAACGGAGCTAGTAAACCAAATACTCGAAGATATGTTGAGAGCTTGTGTGTTAGAATAAGGATCTAAATGGGAAGATTGTCTGTCGTTCGCAAAATTTTCATACAACAATAGTTACCAAGCCAGTTATCAAATGGCCCCATTTGAATTCATGTATGGAAGGAAGTGTCGTACCCCTTTGAATTGGTCGGAAGTAGGAGAGAGTCAAATTTTCGGACTCGACATCCTACGAGAAGCAGAAGAGAAAGTTCACAAGATCCGTGAGCACCTCAAAACCGCCCAATCTAGACAGAAGAGTTATGCCGACAAGAGACGTCGAGACCTCGCCTTTAATATCAGAGATTTTGTGTATCTCAAAGTGTCACCTTTGAAAGGAATGCAACGTTTCCAACTCAAAGGAAAGTTAGCCCCCAGATATATTGGACCTTTTAGGATTTTGAATCGTCGAGGAGAAGTATCATATCAATTGGAACTGCCAGAGGAGATGTCAGCCGTGCATAATGTTTTTCATATCTCGTTACTTCGCAAATGCCTAGAAGTCCCAGAGAAGACCAAAGTTTTCAAGGAACCGAGGAGACTTTCCCACCTTTGAGGCGAGATATGAAGAGCATGAACTAGAAGAACTCATAGCTTTGGAGAAACCCAAGAAGAAGAAGAATAAGGAAATTAGCCAAGTGTGGTGCAACAACTGCAAAGAGCTAGGCCATTATATATTAACTTGTCCATGGAAGATACGTGAAGAACTCAACCTTGTCACATGTTACAATTATGGTGACCAAGGACAAGCAATTGTCCAGAAAAGATGAGATACAAGACAAGCAAGCCTATGATGGATCTCAGCCTTGTCACATGTTTCAAGTGTGGAAACAAAGGACACTATGCAGATGTCTGTCCAGAGAAGTTTCATCAAGATCCCAAGCAAGCCAAGATGTAATCTAGTTGGAAATTTTTAAGGGTGGTAGTACCCTAGTTGCCTTGAGACAACTTGTAACCTCTAGCTTTCCCAAATCTCGGGACGAGATTTCTTTTAAGGGTGGTAGCCTGTCACATCCCAAATTTTGTAATGTGAAAAATAAATAAACAAAATAAATAATTGTTGAAATTAGGGTGAAAAGAAACTTTTTATTTATAAATGGAAACTTAAAAACCCATCTTGAACAAACTTTGAATAAAATGGAATCCAAAAAATTTCAATCAAGTGAAATGCATGCATCAAAGAATGAATCTTGAAATTTAAACACTTGGAAAAGTTAAACCAAAACTCTAAAACCCTAATGGAAGAAATCATTTCCAAGATCTCTCTAAGACTATGGAATTGATCCATATAAAAATTCAGCAACAATCATTTTAACATGATCAAGAATGATAAATAAAAATATTATAAAACCATAGAAATTAGTTACACTTAATTTGGAACCATAGATAAAAACTTATGAATTTAATAAGATGAAAAGAAATAATTTCCAAAGCTAATAATGCTAATATCTAAAATCCATCCCAAATTGAGAGCAAAATAATCCTAAAGAGATTTAAAGGGATAAACAAATATTAAATAAAATTATATAAATTGGATTCACCAATTTTAGATCTATAAACAAAAAGATATGGATTTTGTAAGACATAGAAATAAATAAATAAATAAGGAATATTTAAAGTCAAATTAAAACTTGGCCTAATCCATAAGAAAATGGAATAAAGATAATCCAAATCCAAATAAAATAAAGGGATAAAGAATATTCAAATAAAATAAAATGGCCTCAACCAAATTCTATTCCATTTAATTAAAGAAAAAATTCCTAATAAGAATGATTAATTAAATCATGTGAAAATAATAATTGGAATTTACCCAAGTGGAATAAAAGTTATTTAATTAAATTAAATGGAATCAAAGAAATCACCTAAATAAAATTTATGGAATTAAAACCATATTTGATTTCATTGGAATAAAGACATTTTCCCAAATTAAATGATTAATAATCATATTAAAATACTTTAAATAATTCAAAGTGAATTATTTAAGTGAATTATTAGAATTTACCAAAGCTAAATAATTCAAAATGATTAATAATGACTTTTCAAAGTGATTATTTAACACCCTATTAAATAAATAAAACCTATTGAAAAGGTTTAGTGAAAATTAGAATTCAAATAAAGAATTTGAAAATATATTTAATCTTATTTGAATGAAGGAAAGTGCTTATTTTAATAAAGAATAAAACCATAAAATGAATAAATAAATTATTCTAAAAATGGTCTTAAAAATACATGTTTAAATAGAATAGAAACTTACTGAAAAGTTTGAAAATATTTGAAAAGAAAAAGGGTTTGAAATCATTTGAATAAAATCAAAACAGAAAATCTAAATAGAAAAAAGGGAAACAACCCAACCCATCTAACCTAGCCCATTCCGGCCCAGCTAGCCCATCCCCTCTTCCCCGCAGGAAAAAACATTCGCACCAGAGAACACACCCGCGCAGACACTGAACCCCGGACCCCACCCTTTCTCTCTCTAACGCTGACGAAATGACCCCACATGTCAGTCATCGTTTTCACCCGCGCGACCTATTCTTCCTCCTTCTCTCTCCTGTTTCTGGCTTGATTTTCGCAGGCTTAATTCGCATTAATGCCGAGGCCGTTACCCACCATGATCACGCCCTACTAAACTCCTGCCTCCTCTCTCCATTTCCCCTCTCTCGCCTGGCTCCCTCTGCCTCCAGGCCATCTTGATTTTGCTTGAAGACCAACACCGCTCCGGCGAAGCTTCTTCTCCAATTCCGCCCAGACAACGTCGCACCTTGCCCCTGTACCACACAAACCTGTTCCCCATCAACCTCTGCACCTGCCAGTGTATCCCACTCACTCGCGCGCGCTCCAGACACTCGGCAACGACATCGATAGTACATCGTCGCCGTCTGTTTCGACTCCGACAACGTTTTCCCGTAAGCCTCATCCTCCCTAATCTCTCTGATTATTGCTACTAAGTTCGCCATTTCCCTACACATATAACACCACCTCTTACTCTCTCTAGCATGCACCGTAGCCTCGCCTCCATCGTCGACAAAGCGTGCCCGAGCCAGTGAGCAAGTCCGACGAGCAATCCGCGGTAACCTCGTGCGCCCCTCGACCAAAGGAGACTACGACGAGCATCAACAACGCCCCAATAACTCGGTGATCCACTCCACGTCCTCTCTTGCTTCCTGTATCGCCGGTGACGCCCCTGTCAGAGCGCTCCGTCGCTAGCCGCCCCCGCAGCGCCACCAGTTTGTGGTCAATGTGATGATGACCGTCAGATTCCGATCCAGCGAATAGGATAGATTGACTAACCGAAGGGGTACGATTGATTCTGTGCCGCATGATCTGTTTTAAATCCAACTCTCCACATAGCGCGATCCTCATGAATCGGTATCAGTGAATCAGAACATGACGCGTGGCCAGCCTTCCATTTAAAAACCTGATTTTGTTCTATGGAATGTTCAAACTTGCAAAAATCATAACTTTTGATACACATGTCCAAATTTTGCAAACTTTATATCAATGGAATCAGCAAAAAGAATTATATCCAAGAAAGCACTTTGTTTAATGATTTCCTTCTGGAAAATTATCTGTTTTTGCAGAAACTTGTGTAGGCATATTTTGAATATAAAATTCATTCTAAAATTATTTTTGTGATAAAATCTTTGGTAAATGGTTTGATTTGAACCTACTTAACATAGAAACCAACTTATTGATTTAAAAGTGTATTTGGTGAAGCTAATAACTAAATATTTGAATAAAAGAATTTCTAGTTAAATAAAAATATTGGTTATGTTTTAAAAATGCTTTTCGAGTAAAACCTTTGGAAAATTATTTGAATTAAACTCTATGACCCTAAACACCAAGTTTTGGGATTTAAAAATATATTTGATGAACCCTAGAAAATTATTACTTTGCTAAAAGGCATTTCCAACAAAATAAAATATTGCTTTGGTATAAAAATGGTTTATAGGTGAAACCTTTTGCAAATGGTTTTAATATTAAACACTTGACCATAAAACACTAACATTTGTGTTTAAAAATATATTTGTGAAACACTAGAAATTATTACCTTGATTTAAATCTCTAACAAAACAAAAATGATTTAAAGTGGCCATTTTTCACTAACTTAATATCAAATGGTTTTCCACTTTTATAAATGACCAATAGGTGTTTTCAAATGTTTATAACCTATTAGAAACCACTTTTACAAATAAAACAATCTTTGTCATTCTTGCATGCATTGCTTTGTTTTTATTATTCTATGTGATGATTGCTCGAATGGTAGATTGAATATTTGCTTGATTGAATTGTAGTGGAACTTGAAGCGTGTGACTATTGCAAGATCAAGGAGTGAACTTATATTCTCTACCAAAAAGTCAAGTGATGCTTCATACTTTTGTCCCATTATTTTCACTATGCATTAGTGATATTTTCTAAGTAGGACTTGCATGGAATTTTTACTAAGTATAAACTATGCCATGGGAAATCCTAGTAGATGAAACCCTAATAGAATTTTCCTAAGTTAAGATTCCTACTACTATCATGCTTATCTTAGCAAGTAGAAAACAAGGGTGCATTATACTCATACTATGGAATATTTCTAAGTCAAGGACTTGTGTTTAGTTTAATAAAACAACTATGTGAATGAATCACCTGGGTGGTATGATATTGCTTGGATGGATTTTTTTTGAGTGGTTACACAAGTCCAGGGGACTGGTGAACCTTGTGTATCTCACTTATGGAATGCCACCCAGGAACAAAGAGATTTGAGATGTTAAATGTTGAGAAGCTTCAAGTGCAGCCACTTGGCATTATGGGCTCTGCCTGGATCATATAGGTTGCAATAACTTAGCCAAATGGACAGTTGGTGGTAGGGGATGATATGTTTGGAGTGCATCCATTTTGGTTTAAGGGAAGGCTTCTGAAAGATCTTGTCTCGATGCATGTCGAGTCTTGTGGGGAAAGTGCACCACCTCTCGAGAGAGTAAATTCTAAGTAATTAGTCGTGTCCCCGGCAATGGACAATTTGAGCATCAAGACATGGAAACTATCAAGAATCTCCTCATCCCAATTTCTAAGTTAAAAACTTGTAGATGAACAAGGGTTAAAGGATCTTCAATCTTTGATTGGTAGATGCCTTGGGTGATTTTGACAAACAAAAACTTAGTGTTTTCAAATGATACGGAAAATATGTTTTGAGCAAAGCAAGCCTAAGCTCCACTTAGCCAAATGCATATATATGATAGATACTACTATTATACCATAGTATCACTTGCCAACACAATTCAAATGTAATGACCCTTGTGGCTGTAACTTGTTATGTTGCAGGTTTGTTTGATGTTAGTGAAGTGTGTTGATTAGGATTACAAGTCTACAACCAACATGATTGCCTGTGGCATTTTGAAGATGAAGGACTCCATGCCATACAGTTATTTCTGCTGCATTGTAATGAGATAGCCAAATGAGCTATGTAAGATGTAATGAATTATTTTATTCCTGGTTATAAATTTGTATTATGACCTTTGTTTCTTGATATTACATCCTAACTGTGGATGCTAGCTATTGATCTAGGGACTAGCATTGTAAACACAGGGATCTCTACCTTATTAAAGGTTGGGACCTCTACATCAACGATGACCTAACGTATCCCGAAGTACCCATCCGTATTTTGGAGGAAGCTTTTAGAACCACCAGGACCTGGAGTATCAAGTTTCTCAAGATCTAGTGGGGTAATCACACTAAAGAAGATGCTACCTGGGAGCGAGAAGACTATGTTAGGATGGAGTTTCCCGATCTCTTTAAATCCTAGTTTTCTTTTTCTCAAATCTCGGGAAGATATTTTGTTTAAGGAGGGAAGGTTTGTAACATCCCAAAAATATTAAACAAGGTTATAAATTCCAATCACCCAAAATTAGGGTTAACAAAAACTTTTGTAGATTAAAATCATTATGAATGCATGTGTGTAAGTGATGAATGTATGAATGCATGAATGGACTTTTTTGATTGTTGTGAATGGCAAGGATTGGTTTAAAGATGAAAACAACATCATCTAAATTATTTCCAAGCAAAATCAAAACAATATAAATTCAAAAATAAACAAAACAAGCAAATGGTCATTTTTGCCAATCTTGCTCACTAGACCACTTTGAGTGTTTCTAGTCCAAGATTTCAAACAGAAAGAAATCCATTTCTTTTCACCCCTTGCTAGACAAAGTGAAAGTGAACCCAAGCCCACCTTGAAAAACCACAGAAACATTTGGCAACCCTATTCAAATGACAATTCAAAATTGAATCTAGTTCATATGGGAAGATCACCATTTCTCAAAACCCAACAAAACCAGTGCACCTTGGCAAATCCAATAAACCAGAGACTACCTAGTATGTGACCAGTACACTCACCAAGTTTCAACCAAAAATTCAAATATGAATTTATTGTGGCCATTTCATCAAACACTTGAAGACAGAAAATCAAATTGGCCAAAATTTACTGTTTTGAGCAGTGATCTATGCAAACATTGTCCACCATTGACCATCCATGTCTCAACCAGTGCCAACCTGTCAACACCCGGATTTTTAATCCCAGATGCCTGTTATGCCATACATCGCAATCCCAGGATTACCATTTTTGCGAGACATAAAAAAATGGATACCACAGTACATCATCCATTAGAAACCATACATAAGGTCTTACACAAATAAGGATCTCATGATCCATTTCTTAATACAACTCAAGAAGCGGAAATACGTAATAATAACGGTAGCGTAGGTGAAGCTGCATCTTCGGAGTCACAGGCAATGCTGACGATGGGAGATGATCCTAGTTGTCGTAACCTTCCTGGGTTCCATCCTCCAGGTACTCCTATTCATAGTCTGGCCATGGGAATAGCCAGGGACAAAGCCATGAGTACTCTTTAAGTACTCGCAAACTAATACTAACAAGTGAAGGTTTTTTTGTAGTAGGACACTAAGCTCTAGGGTTGGTTTGCAAAAAGCCAGATTTACCTCTACTAAGTTTAGAAATGAAGAAAGCTAGTTGAAGTTTTATAACACCTAAGTGGGAACTTGTATTTCATGCCAGAACTCTGTGGTGGTCAAGTCAAAATCTCAATTCATTTCACAAGTCATTTTGAAAACATCTGACGGGGGAACAGTATGGCCACTCCAACTGTCCATAACCGCGGGCGCGGCTATTCGAATAGTTTTACACTCTGCAGAGATTGTACACTTTCACCACAACATTCGATACATCCTTCAGGAACAAATCCTGAATTCACCATACTCAGTATGCGGATAATCAATCCTAACCTTTCAATTACACGCCCTAGTATAAGCACCTCTCTTGTGAGTTTGGCCTCCCAACCATGACCAACTGTGATCTTGGGTACTGCACAGGTGGACAATCTTCACAAGGTAGCCTCAGCTCAGACCTTGGCCGTGAGGGAACCAATACTAAGGTATATAAGTTTCCAGTCAAGCCCTACCCAATTCTCGGGTATTGTGGTTGTACGGTAAAATTGGAATGGTATCGCATCCAGACAACCATCAGTTTTATAAAGGGCTAAGGCTCATGCCTCATCATTTTCATCATCCAAAATCATCTGGTGTTCGGAAACACATGTCAAAACATCTCAATAGAATGATCCATCATTCCAAGGTTTTCATAACCATTTTCCATCAAGTATTCCCATCTAAAGTTGATCAAGTTTTATGCTTAGCACTATCATCTACAAGTGGGGGTAAGTACTAATGAGGGGTGGTAAACTAGTGGAGTTTAACTAAGTTCAATCTCATGCCTTAGGATGACATAAATATTATCTAGCTTAGGCCAAATTTTATGCTCTTTATGCAACCTTCAATTATCATTCTAGAATCTACAAGTCACTTAAGTAAACTCTAAGTAATAGCTTTGATAAAGAAATAAAATAGAAGCTTGCAAATAAAACTAGGATTGGGCATCATCAGATGTGTCTAACCAAGCATGCTTAGGGCATTGCATAGGTTATCTAACTTTCATAATTGCTAGTGTTAGCTTGCAAGGTTTATAGCTTGCCTTGAGCAGAGAAGTGGTTGAAGTTCTCCTCGACTTCTTCTTCGTAGTATCCTCCTTCTTCCTCGTATCCTTGGTCGGTACTAGCGTCTATAAATAAATACGAGGTACACAATCACCAAAAAATACTTAACTACTTTAAATCATCACACAAACGGGTTCTATAGATGATCTAGCATCATCACTAACATTACAAGCACTTGACTTAATAATTTTATTTTTAGAAAAGTAATTTCTACTCATTGAAAAACTAGTTAAGATTTAATATTCTCCAAACCAAACATGGGATCATGTTGACACATGTCATCACCACACGTTTCAGTACATGGGAATGTGATTTAAAATGGTGTCACAATTTAATAAGGTTTAACCTTTTATTTTAATTAAATAAAGTGACTAGAAATGCCTATGTGGCATTCTTTTATTACTTGAACATTATTTCTATAAGTAAACCCATATATTTTTATATACTCTGAAAGGGATGGTTAAATGTGATTTTTGAGAGTTGGAATCAACTCAAAAGCTATTATATTTTAAATTTGAAAAATGTTTGAATGCAGAAAAGCTTATGCCTTGTTATTTTTACCAAGGGTGATCTACAGATCCAAATGATTTGAATCCAAAGGGCTTGGATTCAGAATTTCAAGACCTTTCTAATAAAATTGGTTTCATTCAATTTGGTTCACTAAATCGAGCTGGGTTGATTTTTTAATCTAAGTACAGAACTGTGTTTGAATGAAAATGGAAAAATCCAAATTCAAACGACTGGGCTGCGCGGGAAACGATACTGGGCCGGCCTGCTAAGCACAGAGCTTACCCGGGCTGGTTAAGTTGCTGTACCCACGCGTCAGTGAGACAGGGGGTGCGAAGCGGTACGGGGCAACGTGGTGCATTGGATTAGAAGTAAGATCAACGGCTGAGGGTCGTCGTCGACGATGAACTAGTCACCGGCGAGCTCGAACCCTAGCGGCGCAGTGAGGGTCGTGGGAGGCTCACCGGGGCTCAGGCGAGGGTCGGCGATGCGGGTGAACGACGAAGTCGACAATGGCGAACCTCCTGGTACCGGCAACTTCTCCTTGGGTGGACGAAATCGACAGCGCCCTTCTTCTCTAGAGGCGGCCTGTCTAGAGCAATTCCGGCGATGCGCTGCTCATCGTGCTCCAGGAACGGGGTGGAACAATCCGTGAGGAGAGGGGAGTGAGATGGTGTGAAGAGTTTGAGCGGGGGAGGCCTCTATTTATAGTCTCAACGACGAGACCTAACGGGATGGGCAGGCGACGGTGGCAACATGGCTACGGGCTCCTAGAGGCATGGCCGGCGGTGGCGATCGATCGGTGGTCTCCTGGCGATGCTCTATGGCTTTAATGCGCGTGTAGGGGCGGTGGCAAGCGGTCTGGAACATGCGATGCTATACGCGGCAGAGGCGGCGACTTCGACGGCGAGCGGTGGATGTGAGGCATGGGGCAGCGAACGGGGATGTCTGGAGGTGTCCTGGGACGGTGGTGATCGCGTATGCACGCAACGAGGGCGGCGCGCGGTCTGTGGGCTCGTGTAGAGGGTGGCGCTCTGGCGCATGCTCGGCATGGTTGACAGAGGCACGGGCGCTGCATTCCTGGCAGTTTTGGTCGCTGTCTGCGAGGCAGGGCTGGTCGAGAGGGGTCGGTGAGGAATGGGCTACCTCCCAGACAAGGTTGGCACGGCTAGTTCTTCTCCTAGCTTGCTGTCCACACTGGGTTACATGGGTGGCTTCGGCTGTTCACCATTGATGACATTGCCAAGCTTATAATGGGGCTAGACCTTAGTTAAATTTGCTAGATGATCTACTGAGGCTAGTGTAACCAGAGAGGGAATAAGTTAGGCTCAATTCACTGATCCAAATAGTGTTTGGATTTTATTTGATTTTGCATCTGCAAGGTGTGTGATGAAATGGCCAAATGAATTCAAGTTTTGAATTTTGAAAATATTTTTGGTGGGTGTGCTAGGCATGTGCTGGTGAGTCTGTGGATGCTTGGTTTTTGAAAGTTGAGCTTGCTTGAGTGGTTTTTGAAAAAGTGGGATCTTCCCATATGATAAAGATTCAATTTTTAACTGTCCTTTAAACTATGCGTTCAAATGTTTTTGGATGATCACAAAGTGGTCCTTGATACTTTGTTAAGAGTACTATCAAGGGGTGCAAAGATCCAAACAAGTTTTTCTTAAGTTTTGAAAGTTAGAGACAGCCAAAATAGGCATGGGAGTTAAATTGGCCAAAATGACCATTCCCTTATTTTGTTTGTTTTGATTTATTTGTCTTTGGGAAAAGTGTGGGGATTGTTTAGATGATGTTTATTTCACCTAAGAATCCTTTTACAAGCAAAGAAACACAAAACAAGACAATTCAAAAGAATTCAAAAAGGGATGCATACACACATGCATGCTTTCATATTTTTATTTAGAAAAGTTTTTGTTAATCCTAATTTTGGTGATTAGAGTTTGATGATTCTAGTTTAATATTTTTGGGATGTTACAAACCTTCCCCCCTTAAACAAAATCTCATCCCGAGATTTGAAAAAGGATGAAAAGATTACCTAGGATTTGAAGAGATCGGGAAAGTCCGTCCTGATGTGCTCTTCGCGCCCCCAGGTAGCTTCCTCCTCCGTGTGGTTGCTCCACTGAATTTTGAGAAACTTGATGCTTCGGGTTCTAGTGGTTCCGAAAGCTTCTTCCAAAATACGGATGGGTACTTCGGGATTGGTCAGGTCATCATTGATCTCTATAGTCCGGTGATCGATAATCTTGAACACTTCCGTCTTCTCCGGGACTTCGAGGTACTTGCGAAGTAATGAGATATGGAACACATTGTGCACGACTGACATCTCTGTGGGTAGTTCCAATTGATACGACACTTCTCCTCAACGGTTCAGAATCTTCAAGGGTCCGATATATCTGGGGGCTAACTTTCCTTTCAGCTGGAAACGCTGCATTCCCTTCAATGGTGACACTTTCAGATATACAAAATCTCCTATTGAAGGCGAGGTCTCGACGTCTCTTGTCGGCGTAACTCTTATGTCTTGACTGAGCTGTCTTGAGGTGCTCACGAATCTTGTGAACCTTCTCTTCCGCTTCTTGTAGGATGTCGGGTCCGAAATCTGACTCTCTCCTACTTCCGACCAGTTCAAAGGGGTGCGGCATTTCCTTCTATACATGAATTCAAATGGGGCCATTTGCAAACTAGCTTGATAACTGTTGTTGTATGAAAATTCTGCAAATGGCAGACCGTCTTCCCACTTAGATCCATATTCTAACACACACGCTCTTAGCATATCTTCGAGTATTTGATTTACTCGCTCCGTTTGTCGGTCGGTCTGAGGGTGATACGCGGTGTTGATATCTAATCGGGTTCCTAAACCTTCTTGGACTTTCTTCCAGAATCTTGAGGTAAACTGAGTTCCTCGATCCGATACGATGTTCTTGGGGACTCCATGCAAACTAACGATTCTAGCGATGTATAACTCCGCTAGCTTTGAACTCTGATATGTGGTCTTGACGGGTAAGAAATGGGCGACTTTGGACAATCTGTCCACTATGACCCAGATAGTGTCATTTCCCCTACTAGAAGTAGGCAATCCGGTGATAAAGTCCATTCCAACGGAATCCCATTTCCATTCCAGAATCTGCAATGGTTGCAACAATCCAGCGAGTCTTTGATGTCCTGCCTTGACTCGCTGACATATATCACACTTGGCGATATAGCTTCCGATTTCTCTCTTCATCTTATGCCACCAAAATTGCTCTTTCAAATCTTGATACATCTTAGTTCCTCCGGGGTGGATAGAATAAAGAGTATCATGAGCTTCCTTGAGAAAAACTTCTTTCAACTCAGAATCTGCTGGTACACAAAGGTGTCCTTTGTACCACATAACTCCTTCGTCTTCGGTGAATCCAAGTACTTTGCCTGTATCGATACGACGCTTGATTCCGTCGATACTAGCATTTCCTTTCTGCGCCTCTTTGATCTGGCTGATCAAAGTGGGTTGAAGTTCTATGCTAGCCAAAAATCCTTCACTCACTAATTCCATTCGAAAATCTTCCATCTCTTTGTGAAGACTTGGTTGCTCCTTGAAAATCATGGAGTTCAAGTGGCACGACAATCTGCTAAGGGAATCTTCTACCACATTGGCTTTACCAGGATGATAGTGAATGTCCAGATCATAATCCTTGATTATCTCAATCCATCTTCTTTGTCTCATATTCAGCTCCTTCTGAGTGAATATATACTTCAGGCTCTTGTGATCCGAATAAATCTCACAACGGTTTCCCATGAGGTAGTGCCTCTATGTCTTCAGGGCTAAAACTACGGCTGCGAGTTTGAGGTCATGGGTTGGGTAAGTTTGCTCATGTTGTTTCAGTTGTCGAGATAGATAAGATATAACTTTGCCTTCTTGCATTATCACACATCCGAGACCGATCTTGGATGCGTCGCAATACACGTCGAAGGGCTTCGTGATATCCGGCATGATTAAGATCGAGGCTGAAATCAATCTCCTCTTGAGTTCTTGAAAACCCGCTTCACATTTGTCGGTCCATTCAAACTTCTTGTCTTTATTAAGCAATTCGGTCATGGGTCTGGCGATACTCGAGAATCCTTCTACGAACTTGCGGTAGTATCCTGCCAATCCGAGAAATGCACGAACTTTGGTTTGAGTGGTTGGGGCTTGCGAATCTTCGACATCTTTCACTTTTGCAGGATCAACGGCAATTCCTCCAGCTGATACAATGTGACCAAGGAATCCTACTTCCTGTAACCAGAATTCACATTTGCTAAACTTGGCATACAGCTGATGCTCTCTAAGGGTTCCAAGAATGGTCCTTAGGTGTAGCTCATGTTCTTCTTCCGATTTGGAACAAATCAGAATGTCATCGATAAAAACAATGACAAACTTATCCAGGAAGTCCATACAAATCTTATTCATGAGATTCATGAAATAAGAGGGGGCATTGGTTAATCCAAAATACATAACGGTATACTCATATAATCCATATCTGGTGTTAAAGGAAGTCTTTGGAATATCCTCTGCATGAATTTTGAGTTGATGATAGCCAGTCCTAAGATCAATCTTAGAAAACACTTTGGCACCGGTCAACTGATCAAACAAATCTTCTATCTTGGGCAACGGGTACTTGTTTTTGATGGTGACATCATTCAACTTCCGATAGTCCGTACACAAACGGTTACCTCCATCTTTCTTGTCCACAAACAAAACAGGTGATCTCCATGGTGATGCACTTGGTTGAATCAATCCAATTTCTAACATGGAATCCAGTTGCTTCTTCAGTTCTTCTAGTTCAGACGGGTTCATACTATATGGTCTCTGGGATATGGGTCCGGTTCCGGGAATTAGTTCAATGATAAACTCGATATCCCGATCTGGGGGCATACCGGGCAAAACATCTGGAAATACATCGGGGTATTCACAGACCATCCAGACTTGGTCAATGGTAGGTTGGGCTATACTCTTGTTGCACTTGAATTGACAAGGTAAGGTTTTAGATATATGCTCGAATGATATTTCGGCTGTACTGGTCATGGTTATGGCTTCCTTGGCACAGTCGATCAATCCTTTATGTTTGGACATCCAATCCATTCCTAGTACTACTTCAAAACCTTTAGTTCCGAGTACTATCAGATTAGCATAAAAATCTATGCCATGGATTCGGATAGGGACGGCTTTGCAAATTTGCCTAGCTTTGGTGGTTGAACCGTGAATTTGGACAATCATAACATGCTTCAGTTTGGTTGGTTGAATTTTACTAGTGCATGCAAATTCTTCGGTGAAAAATGAGTGTGATGCACCAGAATCAAACAACACTCGAGCAAGTACTGAATTAACAGAAAACATACCCAACATGACGTCTGGTGCTTCCTGAGCTTCTTCAGCATGCATGAGAAAAAGACGGCCGTTGCGGTTGACCGAATTCCCTGGGGGAAATCTTCTTCCAGGCTGAACACGACGTTGTTGCTGAGCTGGGGCATTTGCATTGCGGTATGCGGCATTCTTCTTGTTGGGGCACTCGTTGGAGTAGTGAACCTTACTTCCACAGTCAGAACAAGTCACTTGCGACTTGTCCTTTGCTGCAACAGGCACAACGTTGCTTCCAGTCCTCGGGACAGTGTTGGTGTTGGCAGTAGCATTGTTGTTGAACTTGGGTGGGGCACGGTTGAAAATTGCTAGAGTTGCCGGGGTTGTTGTGATTTCCTCTGGGCCTAGGGTTTCCACAGTTGGGATAGGTCGGACGCTTCATCGGGGGTCTGTTGGTTCTCGGAGCAAATCCTGGAGATGGGTTAGGGCGATACTTTGGGGTCTGATGGGTTCCTGGCTGATGCATCATGCGATGCTTGCGGTTCTCATTGGCTTGGTTGATCTTTCCTTCCATATGGATGGCAGAGTCGACAAGGGCTTCAATATCAGCAAAGGGGATATTGACTAACACAGTCTGCATATCATCGTGCAGACCATTCAAGAATCTCTCCTTCTTCTTGGCTTCGGTGTCGATCTCATCCGGGGCATACCTAGCTAATGACAAAAATTTGTCATGGTATTCCACTACGGTCATCCTTCCTTGCTTCAGTTCTCTGAACTCGTCTCTCATCCTCTTGATCAAACCTGGTGGCACATGGGTTCTATTGAACTTCACTTTGAATTCCTCCCAGGTCATCATCTGTCCTCCGGTCATTGCACGAACACTGTTCCACCATGCTCTGGCATCTCCGGCTAGATAGTGGGTGTCGAACATAAATTTCTCGTTGGCTTCCACTCTGGCGACTTCTAGGTTATTTTCCATGGTTTGCAGCCAATCGTCGGCATCTAGGGGTTCTTCCGACTTAGTGAAAACAGGCGGGTTGGTATTCTGGAAATTCTTGAGCTTAGATCCATGGTTGTCCTGATTTCCTTGGTCTTGGTTGTTGTGGGCTAGCTGAGCTATCTGTTGAAGGGTGGCTAAGTTGGCTTGACATTCCGCTCTTTCAGCTTCGCGGTCAGAAAGCAACATTTGCAGGATTTGCAACATCAGGTTCGGGGATGAACCACTTCCTCCGCGTGGCATCTGAAGATTGAGATAGATCATGAGAAAAGAGGGAAATTTCTAAGGTTTTGGGACTTTGAAAAGTGTTTTAAAGTTTAACTCATATTTTCTAGCAACTTGCTTTTCATTCATTCATTCATAGCACACGATACAAACACACACCACAAAACAAGAAAAACAGATGTTTTAAGAACCATTCTGGAAACTACGATACCATGGGACCGAATACTACTCACTACGCTATTGATCAAGTGCTACTACTCCTCGAAGTCGGTGTAGTCGTCATCCTCATCATCCTCATCGTCATTGATGAAGGAGAAATCCTCCTCACTGGTGAAGAAGTCCATAGCCTGATCCTCCAGAAAATCATCATCATCGCTGAGATAGGAGTAGGGGTCTCCACGAAGATCCTCTCCGGCATTCTCCCTTTCCTCCAACTGCATGTCCCTCTCATGGATGGTCTCCTCCAAAGATGAGATACGGTGGCGAAGATGAGCAATGATGCACTCCTTCTTGTCGAGCTGACGGCGGCGAGACTTGCGATCCTTTGCTAACATGGCGATGGTCTGATCCTTCGTCTTGGTGATGGCGGACTTGTGGTTGGAGTAGTCACGGCAATTATCCAACTCCTGCTGACGATCGTACATCATTAACCTAAGGTGGTCCAACTGAGTCTTCAGCTCGTGGTGGTATGGGGCTTCCAGTGGCTGTCCATTAGCATCACGCCTTGGGAAAAACTCAAAGCGGGTACCCTTGATCTGGTTGCTACTCTGCCCACACAGACGGGCAAGAGCTTCCTGCATGGCCCTGGCAAGTCCATCGAGCCGGTTGTTCTCTCTTAAGGTAAATTGAATTCCCTCGGCTGTGGGAGGTTCAATATTTCCCCGGATACTTGCAACAATTAGCCACTGCAGATCTTCTCCTCCTTGATCATTGAGATGAGCTCTGAAGAACTCGGGGTGCGGACGCTCCAGAAGTTCCGAAAGCTGGTCCAAATCCCTCTCAAAGATAAGGTCTCCTCCATTCCCCAACTAATAAAACTTGATGTACTTCACGTCCATCTATAAGAATTTAGGATCAGTAAGTTAGTAGAGTGATCATGTGTGTCAAGTTTTATGTATTTTGCAAGACTTTTTGAGGAACATGAATTTTTATGAAAGAATCAAGGTGATAAGAATGGGAATAAGTTTTTGCAAATATTTGTTTTGTTTGGTTTTGGAACTAAGTTTTTTTGATTGAAACGTCCAGTAAAACTAGGGTCTCCTATGGTCAGGATGGCTCTGATACCAACTTGTCAACACCCAGATTTTCAATCCCAGATGCCTGTTATGCCATACATCGCAATCCCAGGATTACCATTTTTGCGAGACATAACAAAATTGGATACCACAGTACATCATCCATTACAAACCATACTTAAGTTCTTACACAAATAAGGATCTCATGATATAGTTCTTAATACAACTCAAGAAGCGGAAATACGTAATAATAACGGTAGCGTAGGCGAAGCTCCATCTTCGGAGTCACAGGCAATGCTGACGATGGGAGATGATCCTAGTTGTTGTAACCTTCCTGGGTTCCATCCTCCAGGTACTCCTATTCATATTCTGGCCATGGGAATAGCCAGGGACAAAGCCATGAGTACTCTTTAAGTACTCGCAAACTAATACTAACAAGTGAAGGATTTTTTTGTAGTAGGACACTAAGCTCTAGGGTTGGTTTGCAAAAAGCCAGATTTACCTCTACTAAGTTTAGAAATGAAGAAAGCTAGTTGAAGTTTTATAACACCTAAGTGGGAACTTGTATTTCATGCCACAACTCTGTGGTGGTCAACTCAAAATCTCAATTCATTTCACAAGTCATTTTGAAAACATCTGACGGGGAAAAGATGGCTCTAATCGTCCATAATCATGGGCGGCTATTCGAATAGTTTGACACTCTGCAGAGATTGTACACTTTCACCACAACATTCAATACATCCTTCAGGAACAAATCCTGAATTCACCATACTCAGTATGCGTATAATCAATCCTAACCTTTCAATTACACGCCCTAGTATAAGCACCTCTCTTGTGAGTTTGGCCTCCCAACCATGACCAACTGTGATCTTGGGTACTGCATAGGTGGACAATCTTCACAAGGTAGCCTCAGCTTAGACCTTGGCCGTGAGGGAACCAATACTAAGGTATATAAGTTTCCAGTCAAGCCCTACCCAATTCTCGGGTATTGTGGTTATACGGTAAAATTGGAATGGTATCGCATCCAGACAACCATCAGTTTTATAAAGGGCTAAGGCTCATGCCTCATCATTTTCATCATCCAAAATCATCTGGTGTTCGGAAACACATGTCAAAACATCTCAATAGAATGATCCATCATTCCAAGGTTTTCATAACCATTTTCCACCAAGTATTCCCATCTAAAGTTGATCAAGTTTTATGCTTAGCACTAGCATCTACATGTGGGGGTAAGTACTAATGAGGGGTGGTAAACTAGTGGAGTTTAACTAAGTTCAATCTCATGCCTTAGGATGACATAAAGATTATCTAGCTTAGGCCAAATTTTATGCTCTTTATGCAACCTTCAATTATCATTCTAGAATCTACAAGTCACTTAAGTAAACTCTAAGTAATAGCTTTGATAAAGAAATAAAATAGAAGCTTGCAAATAAAACTAGGATTGGGCATCATCAGATGTGTCTAACCAAGAATGCTTAGGGCATTGCATAGGTTATCTAACTTTCATAATTGCAAGTGTTAGCTTGCAAGGTTTATAGCTTGCCTTGAGCAGAGAAGTGGTTGAAGTTCTCCTCGGCTTCTTCTTCGTAGTATCCTCCTTCTTCCTCGTATCCTTGGTCGGTACTAGCGTCTATAAATAAATACGAGGTACACAATCACCAAACAATACTTAACTACTTTCAATCATCACACAAAGGGGTTCTATAGATGATCTAGCATCATCACTAACATTACAAGCACTTGACTTAATAATTTTATTTTTAGAAAGTAATTTCTACTCATTGAAAAACTAGTTAAGATTTAATATTCTCCAAACCAAACATGGGATCATGTTGACACATGTCATCACCACACATTTCAGTACATGGGAATGTGATTTAAAGTGGTGTCACAATTTAATAAGGTTTAACCTTTTATTTTAATTAAATAAAGTGACTAGAAATGCCTATGTGGCATTCTTTTATTACTTGAACATTATTTATCTAAATAAACCCATATATTTTTATATATTCTGAAAGGGATGGTTAAATGTGATTTTTGAGAGTTGGAATCAACTCAAAAGCTATTATAGTTTAAATTTGAAAAATGTTTGAATGCACAAAAGCTTCTGCATTGTTATTTTTACCAAGGGTGATCTACAGATCCAAATGATTTGAATCCAACGGGCTTGGATTCAGCATTTCAAGAAATTTCTAACAAAATTGGTTTCATTCAATTTGGTTCACCAAATCGAGCTGGGTTGATTTTTGAAACTAGGTACAGAACTATGTTTGAATGAAAATGGAAAAAATCCAAATTCAAATGACTGGGCTGCGCGGGAAACGATACTGGGCCGGCCTGCTAAGCACAGTGCTTACCCGGGCTGGTTAAGTTGCTGTCCCCACGCGTCAGTGAGACAGGGGGTGCGAAGTGCTACGGGGCAACGTGGTGCGTTGGATTAGAAGTAAGATCAACGGCTGAAGGTCGTCGTCGACGATGAACTAGTCACCGGCGAGCTCGAACCCTAGCGGCACAGTGAGGGTCGTGGGAGGCTCACCGGGGCTCAGGCGAGGGTCGGCGATGCGGGTGAACGACGAAGTCGACAATGGCGAACCTCCTGGTACCGGTAGCTTCTCCTTGGGTGGACGAAATCGACGGCGCCCTTCTTCTCCAGAGGCGGCCTGTCCGGCACAATTCCGGCGATGCGCTGCTCATCGTGCTCCGGGAACGGGGTGGAACGATCAGTGAGGAGAGGGGAGTGAGATGGTGTGAAGAGTTTGAGCGGGGGAGGCCTCTATTTATAGTCTCGACGACGAGACCGAACGGATGGGCAGACGACGGTGGCGACATGGCTACGGGCTGCTAGAGGCATGGCCGGCGGTGGCGATCGATCGGTGGTCTCCTGGCGATGCTCTATGGCTTTAATGCGCGTGTAGGGGTGGTAGCAAACAGTGTGGAACATGCGATGCTATACGCGGAAGAGGCGGCGTCTTCGATGGCGAGCGGTGGCTGTGAGGCATGGAGCGGCGAACGGGGATGTCTGGCGCTCTCCTGGGACGGTGGTGATCGCGTATGCACGCGGCGAGGGCAGCGCGCGGTCTATGGGCTCGTGTCTAGGGTGGCGCTCTGGCACATGCTCGGCACGGTTGACAGAGGCACGGGTGCGGCGTTCCTGGCGGGTTTGGTCGCTGTCTGCGAGGCAGGACTGGTCGAGAGGGGGCGGTGAGTCATGGGTACCTCCTAGACAAGGTTGGCACGGCTAGTTCTTCTCATAGATTGTTGTCCACACTTGGTGACATGGATGGCTTCGGCTGTTCACCATTGATGACACTGCCAAGCTTACAGTGAGTCTAGAGCTTAGTTAAGTTTGCTAGATGATCTACTGAGGCTAGTGTAACCAGAGAGGGAACAAGTTAGGCTCAATTCACTGCTCCAAATAGTATTTGGATTTTATTTGATTTGCATCTGAAAGGTGTTTGATGAAATGGCCGCATGAATTCAAGTTTTGAATTTTGAATATATTTTTGGTGGGTGTGCTAGGCATGTGCTGGTGAGTCTGTGGATGCTTGGGTTTTGAAAGTTGAGCTTGCTTGAGTGGTTTTTGAAAAAGTGGGATCTTCCCATATGATAAAGATTCAATTTTGAACTGTCCTTTAAACTATGCATTCAAATATTTTTGGATGATCACAAAGTGGGCCTTGATACTCTGTTAAGAGTACTATCAAGGGGTGCAAAGATCCAAACAAGTTTCTCTTAAGTTTCGAAAGTTAGAGAGAGCCAAAGTAGGCATGGGAGTTAAATTGGCCAAAATGACCATTCCCTTATTTTGTTTGTTTTGATTTATTTGTCTTTGGGTAAAGTGTGGGGATTGTTTAGATGATGTTTATTTCACCTAAGAATCCTTTTACAAGCAAAGAAACACAAAAACAAGACAATTCAAAAGAATTCAAAAAGGGATGCATACACACATGCATGATTTCATATTTTCATATTCTAGTTTAATATTTTTGGGATGTTACACAACCAATGCCTTGAACCAACCTAGACCTTACCCAATGCGCCAAGTTGTGCCAACCCGAAAGAACCCTTGCCAGCCGACCATGGCTAGCTAGACAGAGCAAGCTCCGCTCGTAGCCACCGTGTCCAGGTAGCACGCCACCATCCACCACCACCCCCTGTCCAGCCCTCAAGCCCTGCCAGACACTGGACCACAGACAACGCACACGCCCATTTCTCTGTGACCATGTCTAGAGCGCGCCAGAGCACCGCGCTCGACACGCTCGCACATACCGCGCCCCGCCTTCGCCACCCATCTACGTGATCACCACCGTCCCAGCAACCTCCTAGACAACCCCGTTCGCCGCTGCTCCACGCGTAGCCACTGTGCGCCATCAAAACCATCGTCGGTGCCACTCAGAGCGTCGACGCGTTCCGACCGAACCGCACCGCCCCTTGCCGTGCCATCAAGATGTTGAGCATCGCCAGGAGACCGCACACCGCCCGCTACCGTCAGCCATGCCCGTAGCTCGCTGTAACACCGACCCCGACGAGCTCTGCCCGCACCCTTCGGCTCCCTCGTCACAGTATAAATAGAGGCCTCCCCCACTCGAATTATTCACACCATTCCACTCCCCACTTCTCACTGACTGTGCCCACTTCTTCCCGGAGCAAGGCGAGCGCAGCATTGCCAGAATTTCGCCAGAGCCTGCCAATGCTGGAGGAGAAGGGCGTCGTTGGTTGGAGCCACCCAGGAGGAGCCGCTAGTACCAGGAGAATCGACTTCATCGACTTCATCGACTTAGCCGACCATCACCTGAACCTCGGTGAGCCACCACAGACCCCCACTGGCCACGCTAGGGTTCTAGCCCATCGCGTTCTGTTCGACGAGGACGTCGACCCTCAACCGTTGATCTTGCATCTAATCCTATGGTCGTAATCTCCCTGTACCCCTTCGCACCCCCTATCCCACTGACGTGTGAGGACAACCACTTAACCGCCCGCATGCAATGTGTGCAGTGGGGCGGCCAGTTAGCTCTCCCACGCGACCTAGTAGTTTGAATTTACATTTATCTATTTAGCTTCAAACCTAGTTCTGGCAGTAGATTCAAAATTCATTTCAAGGAGATTCACTAAACCAAATTGCATGAAACCAATTTTGTTAGAAAGGTATTGAAATTCTTAATCCAAGCCCGATGGATTCAAACCATTTGGAATCATAGATCACCTATAGTAAAAAAACAAGGCAGAGATTTTTCTGCATTCAAACATTTTTCAAAATTCAACCATAAATGCTTTTGAGTTGATTCCAACTCTCAAAAATCACATTTGCCAAGACCTTTCTGAATACTTAAACATATCTAGGTTTACTTGCAGTAATAATGGACAAGTAATAAAATAATACTCCATAGGCATTTCTAGTCACTTTACTTAATTAAAATAAAAAGGTTAAATTTATTAATTTGTGACACCACTTTAAATCACATTCGCAAGTACTGAAATATGTGGTGATGACATGTGTCAACATGATCCCATGTTTTAATTGGAGAATATTAAATCTTAAGTAGTTTTTCAATGAGTAGAAATTACTTTTCTAAAATAAAACTATTGTCTTAATTCTTGTGATGATTGTGATGATGCTAGATCATCTAGTGTGAACCTTTGTGTGCTAAATAGAAGTAGTTAAGTATTGTTTGGTGATTGTGTACCTCGTATTTATGTATAGATGCTAGTACCGACCAAGGATACGAAGAGGAAGGAGACTACTACGAGGAAGAAGCAGAGGAGAACTTCAACCACTACACTACACAAGGTAAGCTAAGCTAATCTAAACCATGCAAGTCATACTTGCAAGCTTAAACCTACAACATAACCTATGCAATGCATTAGGCATGCCTTGGTTAAACCACTTGATGATACCAAACCCCGGTTTTACTTGCAAGCTTTATTAGTTTATTTATCAAAATTCTGTGTTTACTTTTAGGAAGTGCTTGTGAAGTTTTGGAAAGATTTGAAAGGTAGCATAAAGAGCATAAAACTTGGCCTAAGTTAGGTAGACATTGATGTCATCCTGAGGCATGAGATTGAACTTAGATAAGTCGCACTTGATTATCACCCCTCATTAGTGTTTACCCCCAACTTTAGTGGCTAGTCCTAACCTTAAAACTTGATCACTTTAGATGGGAATACTTGGTAAAAAGGATTATGAAAACCTTAGAATGATGAGTCATTATAATGAGATGTTTTGACATGTGTTAGTGAACAGAAGGTGACTTTGATGATGAAAATGTTGAGGCATGAGCCTTAGCCCTTTCTTTTACAAAACTAATGGTTGTGTCTGGATGCGATACCATTCCAATTTTACTGTACAACCACGATACCCGAAATTGGGTAGGGCTTGACTAGAAGTTTATATACCTTAGTATGGGTTCCCTTGCGGCCGAGGTTTGAGCTGAGGATACCTCGTGAAAATTGACCACCTGTGCAGTTCCCAAGATGATAGATGGTCATGGTTGGGAGGCCAAACTCATAGGAGAGGTGCCTATACTAGGGTGTGTAATTGAAAGGTTAGGATTGATTATCCGCATACTGATTATGGTGAATTCAGGATTGTTCCTGACGGATGTATCGAATATTATGGTGAAAGTGTACCACCTCTGTAGAGTGTCAAACTATTCGAATACCTGCGTCCGCGGCTACAGACAGTTGGAGTGGCCATACCATTTCATCGTCAGATGTTTTCAAAATGACTTGTGAAATGATTCATGACTTTGACTTGACCACAACAGGGTTGTGATTATGAAAACTAAGTTCCCACTTAGGTGTTATAAAACCCTAAACTAGTTTTCTTTGCTTCTAAACTTAGCTAGAGATAAACTTGGCTTTTTGCAAAACAACCTAGAGCTTAGTATTCCTACTCAAACCACTTTACTTGTTAGTGATAGTTTGCGAGTACTTAAGAGTACTCATGGCTTTGTCCCTGGCTATTTCGGTGGCCAGACTATGAAGAGGACTATCAGGAGGGTGGACCACAGGAAGGTTATGACAACTAGGATCATCTCCCATCGTTAGCATTGCCTGTGACCATGAAGATGGAGCCTCGCCCATGCTACCGTTATTATATTATTCTGCTACTTTGATTGTACGAAGACTGTATCCTAAGATCCTTTATTTGTAAGACCTTTATTATGGTTTGTAATGGATGATGAACTATGGTACCAATCTGTTATGTCTCGCAAAAATGGTAATCCTGGGATTGTGATGTATGGCATAACAGGCATCTGGATTAAAAATCCGGGTGTTGACAACAATCTTCCAAAGGTGGCAATCAAGCATTTTATAAATCTTCCTAGGCATAATAGAGACACTAGAACCAAGATCACATGAAGCTTTGAGATCAAAGTCATTCACTTGCATATTAATAACGGGTTCCCAACTATTTTCCTAGGAATAGAAGCTTTGTGTTTTAACTTCTCTTCCTTAATTTTAACAAGAGCATCTGTAATGTGTTTGGTGAAAGCAACATGCATATCACTAGCATCAGGACTTCTAGCAAGCTTTTGTAGGAACATAATCACTTCAGAAATATTGCAACCATCAAGATCAAAATGAAACTTAGCTTCACTAGTAGTAGACTAATTGGGCTTAGGCATTGTAGGAGGAGGAATATGGACTTCTTGTGGTTTAGTGGCATCCATATTGGTGGTGATGGTGCACACGCTATTGTTTCTAGCAATTTCAGCTTCTCTTTCTCACTTAGCATGAATTCGGGCTAAGAGTCTAACATTTTCATCAATGGTAACTTGTATGGTATGAGTAGCAGTAAAAGTACTTTCCATGGTTTCAGGTTTAGCAGCCATTTTATTAATCAAGGAGGACTGTGCTTTAGACAAAGAGGAAATATTTTTCTCAACATATAAAAACTTTTCCTCCATAGTATTGTTGAAAATGGTTTGTTTACTAATAAAGTCTTTGAGCACGACTTCAAGTTCATAGGGGGCACTTCTAGTATTATTGTAGGAGTTTCCATAGGTGTTGCTATTATTAGGAGGATAAGGCCTATAATTGTTGTTGCTACCAAAATTATTCCTATAGGAATTATTTTGAAATTGTTGTTTCTAATGAAGTTCACATCAACTTGCTCCTCTTGAGCAACCAAAGAGGCTAAGGGAACATTACTAGGATCTAAAGGAGCTTTCCCATTAACAAGCATAGCCATAATAACATCAATCCTATCACTCAAAGAGGAGGTTTCTTCAACAGAATTTACATTCTTACCATGTGGATCTCTCTCAGTGTGCCATTCAGAATAAATAACCATCATATTATCAAGGAGTTTTGTTGCAGCACCCAAGGTGATGGTCATAAAGGTACCTCTAGCAGCTGGATCCAACAGGTTTCTTGAAGAGAAGTTCAAACTTGCATAAAAAGTCTGGATAATCATCCAAGCAGTAAGTCCATGAGTGGGACAATTCTTAACCAAAGATTTCATTCTTTCCCAAGATTGAAAAACATGTTCATTATCAATTTGTTTAAATTTCATAATATCACTACTCATAGATATAATCGTAGCAGGAGGGTAGTACTTTCCAATAAAATCATCTTTGCACTTAACCCAAGAATCAATACTATTTCTAGCCAAGGATAGCAACCATTATTTAGCTTTTCCTCTCAAGGAGAAAGGAAACAACTTGAGCTTAATAATATATCCATCTACATCCTTATACTTTTGAATCTCATAAACTTCAACAAAGTTATTGAGATGGGAAACAGCATCATCAGAACTAGCACCAGAAAATTGCTCTCTCATCACAAGATTCAACAAAGCACGCTTAATTTCATAAAAGGTAGCATCAGGAGCAGGTGGAGCAATAGGAGTGCTTAGGAAACCATTATTGTTTGTGCTAGTGAAGTCACACAACTTGGTGTTCTCAAAAGAGTTCATTTTGGCAAAAGTGGAGCAAGCCAACAACAGCAGCGACTAGAGTAGGAACTAATTTTTTTGAGTTTTTGACAAGAGAAACAAACCAAACTAAACTATTTTTTTGGAGTTTTTGATAAAAATAGGCAAACAAAACCAAGCAAAATAAACTAAGCAAAACAAAAACAAAGTAAAGAGAAAGGTTGAGGAGGACTCTCCTTGTGAAGACGTCCTCAGCCTCCTCGGCAACGGCGCTAGAAAACTTGTTGATGGCGCCTGAGAGCGCTTCGTCAGGAAACCCCAAGATCAAGGTGTGATGCAGCACAATAGCAAGTATTCCCTCAAGTAAAAAAATCGAGGTTATCGAACCCGTAGGAGGAAGGAAACGTCTCAAAGGTGTTGCAAGCAACTTGGAGACCTGCACAACACAAACTCAAGACTTCTCCCTAACAAATAGTGACGTTGTCAATATCACCGAGTGCTGTAACAATGGATTAACTGTATGGTGTGGAAGGTGATAGTGGTTTGCAGCAAATAAACAGTATGGAAGATGTATCAATGGTAAAGATTGGACCAGGGTCCATAGTTCACTAGAGATGTTCCCCTTAGATAAACAAACATGTCATGCATGGCAAATAAATTACAACAGTGCAATTGACAGGACTGAGCAAGGCATAACAATGCAATACTAGACATCAGTATCCTATGAGATTCGATTGGGAAATACAAAAAGATACATAGACAGCCATCGAACTTTATCTATGACTAGAAGTCCCCACCATTGGGTTATCATCCGAACCCCCTCCAGTATTAAGTTGCAAGCAACAGACAGCTACTTTAAGAAAAGTGTGTAAGGTAAACAATCCACTTGTTCCATGAACAAGAGACCGTTGTTTTCTCCCTAGTGGGAACAACACATCTACAACCTTAGCGTTTTCTGTCACTTCCCTTAGATTAAATAGAGGCATGAGCCCACTATCGAGCATACATACCCCCTCTTGGAGTCACTAACAACTACTTGGCCAAGATAGCTGCTATCCACAGATAGCATGCAAGATCACAAACAACACAGACATGATAGAATCAATAAGACAAAACCATTAATCAATCTGACATAATAATCTCAATATCCATCGGATCCCCATAAACACAACATGCATGATTACAAATAGATTAGATCTTGATCATGAACGGAGCTCACAAGATCTATACATGAAAGCACAAAGGAGGAGATACAACCATCTAGCTACTACATGGACCCGTAGTCCAAGGTGGAACTACTCACGCTTCATACCGGAGGCTGGCATGATGAAGAAGAAGGCCTTCGGGATGATCTCCCATCCGGAAGGGTGCCGGGAAGAGCTTCAGACCCTCCCGATCTAGGGACGATGGTGGCAGCGGCTATAGACGGTTTCGTGGAATATTGATCGGGTACTTAGGGTTTAGGCATCAGTGGATTCTTATAGGCGAAGAGGGGAGGCAGGAGGGCAGCCAGGGGGCACACACCCTGCCCAGGAGCAACCTATGGTGGGCCCACACCTAGGGGGTGTGGCCGCCCTGTGGCTCCCCTCCGTCTCTCCTCTGGACTCCGTGTTCTCCACGGTGAAATATTGATTTTGGCTTTTGTCCCATCCAATTCCGAGAATATTTCCTTACTAGCTTTTCTAGAACCAAAAACATAAGAAAACAGGCAACTGGCACTGTGGCAACTTGTTAATAGGTTAGTACCAGAAAACATATAAAAACACCTCAAAGTGTAGACACTTAGTTTCTGACGTTTCCGACATATCAAGTAGATACTAAACAAGCATGGAACATAAAAATGATAGATACATTTCCGACGTCTCAAGTAACACAAGTCAGATGTTAATAAAGGTGAGGCAAAGTTCACAATTAGTGAGTTAGAGGACTAAATTGAAGAACGATATGAACAGTTATATGTGTATCTCTGGTCAATGCGATAGAAGTGAATAATTACATAAAAGTAGTAATAAACTCCTTAATACTTTGTAATAACATTAGAAGCCAACTTAGTTGTAGAGGTTCCAATCTTTAATAAGATAGAGCCCCCTGTGTTTACAATGCTAGTCCCTGGATCAATAGCTAGCATCCACAGTTTAGATGTAATATCAAGAAACAAATGTCATAATATAACTTTATAACCAGGAATAACATAATTTTATTACATCAATACATAGCTCATTTGGCTATTACATTACATTGCAGCGGAATAATTATAATCATGGGGTCCTTCATCTTCAAAGTGCCACAGGAAGATGTTGGTTGTAGACTTTGTAATCCTAATCAAACAATCTTCACTAAAATCAATCAAACCTGCAACATTACAAGTTACAGCCACAAGGGTCAATACATTTGAATTGTATTGGCAAGTGATACTATGGTAGTATAGTGGAGTCTATCATCTATATGCATTGGGCTAAGTGGAGTTGAGGCTTGCATTGCTCAAAATATATTTTTCCTTAACCTTTGAAAATACTAAGTTTTTGCTTTGATAAAATCATTTTTCTCAATCAAAGATTGAAGATCCTTTACAAGGCATCTCTCAATCAAAGATTGAAGATTTCAAACAACCCTTGTTCAAACCACAATTTTTACTTAGAAGTTGGAGTGATGAGATCCTTGATTGCTTCCATGTCTTTATGCTCAAATTGTCCTTTACCAGGGACATGGCTAAATACTTAGATTTTACACTCTGCAGAGGTGGTGCACTTTCCCCACGAGACTTGGTTTCCCAAGACAAGATCTTTCAGAAGCCTTCCCTTAGACCAAAATGGACGCGCTCCAACCTATCAAACACTACCACCCACTATCCATATGGCTAAGTTCTTGCAACCTATATGATCATGGCAGAGCCCATATTGCCAAGTGGTTGCACTTGAAGCTTCTCAACATTTGACATCTCAAATATCTTTGTTCCTAGGTGGCAATCCACAAGTGAGATACACAAGGTAAACCATAAACATGGGCCTTGTGAACCACTCAACCAAAAACCACCAAGCAAGTCCCATTCCACCTAGGTGATTCATTAACTTAGTTGTTTTATTAGACAAAATCACAAGTCTTCAGACTTAGAATATTTTTCCATAGTGTGAATATATATTCCACCCATGTTTTCTATTAGCTAGGCTAAGCTTGATAGTAGTAGGAATCTTAACTTAGGAAAATCCTACTAAGGATTCATCTACTAGGTTTTACTATAGCAAGATTTATACTTAGCAAAATCCATGCAAGTTTTACTTAGCAAAATCACTAATGCATAGTGAAAGTAATGGGACAAAAAGTATGAAGCATCACTTGCCTTTTTGGTAGGGAATGGTGGTTCACTCCTTGATCTTGCTAGTCTAACACTTCTCTAACTTTACTACAAGTCAATCAAGCAAACACAAAATCAACTAACATTCCAAACCAATAATCACTCAAACAAATTCATACACACAAGACAATGGAAACTAATTCATGCTTGGGAGCATGCACAAGATAGTTTTATTTTTGCAAAGAGGGTCTCTTATTGGATTTCTAAACTTTGTATGATCCAAATTGGTCATTTACCAAAGTGGCAAAGTCATTAGTTAGAGGGTTTTGCCCAAAAACTATTTTAAAATCCATTCAACATTTTATATGGTGGAAAATGGTTTTATCAAATCAAAAATCTTTAAGTTTCTCACCAAAAGTTTCTAACTCTCAAGACTTGGTGTTTTGGGTCAGTAGCTTTGAATCAAAATATTTTCTCAAAGTTTTTATTCTAAAATCCTTTTTCATAATAAAACCATTATCTTTACTTAGCTAGAAATAGACTAATTAAATTAATCCATTCTAAAATTTTCGAATTTCATTTTCAAAACCATGGGTTGGTTCCTAGGGTCAGTAAGGTCACAACAGACCATTTTGCAGAAGTTTTAACCCTAAAATCATTTTTAAACATTTTTCCTACTCTAAACAAGCTCACAAAAGAATCTGCAAAAACAAGTAAATTAACAGATACTATTTGCTAAACCAAGGGCATGGTTGGCTAGGTCTTGCTATCCTGAATCCAACAACATAAAATTTGTAATTTTTGGACGTGTGGATCCAAAGTTATAAGGGTTTGAAGTTTGCAAATAAATCTGATTCAAAATTCTTTTAAACAGACCTAGTGCCACGCGGCATGATTTCACTGGACGGTACCGCTTCGCGCGGATCAGCGTTGCGGTGCGTTGGATCTAATCGATCGTGTGGTCCAGAGTGCGTAACTCTTCGCGACTAAGTGATTCTATCTCGCTCGCCCGATCTAGATCGAACGGCTCGCGCGTGTTTGACCAGAAGCTGGCGGCGCTGACGCGGCGGCGACTGGCGGCGCGGTCAGGTGTGGACGGTTCCGGTGGTCTAGGAAGCGAGAGAGAAGGAGAAGGGGCTCACCGGGTTCAGGAGGTCACGGCGATGCTCAACGTGCCGATGGTTCGACGAGAGGCGCTCTTGTCTTAGCAGGATTGCTCGCCGGAGTGGAGGACGGCGTCGGCCGTCGGTGGTCGCCGTGTCTTGTCTTGTGGTTCACCCCAAGGCATAACGAAAACGTTAGATGCGCAGGACCAAGGCAAAGTTGTGTGCGTGAACAAGAGGTGAAGGGGTCTGGTTCACCGTAAGTCGTCCGGAGAAGAACCAGCGGGCGCGTTTAGAAGCTGGTCGCTGACGCCTGGGCGCCATGGTCGAATTGGTGGTACGGGGAGAAGTGTCTGGGAGTGGGGAAGCTTCTAGGTTGCACAGGGAGGCAAGGGGCGGTGATACTTGGCCGGAATTCGACGAGGAAGGTCGTCGGAACAGAGGAGCTCGAGGAGGAATTGGGGCGGCCTGGTGGCGTGCTAGGGGGAGGGGTCAGAGGGAGAATGAAGAAGGTACGCTGGTGTTTTATCGAGCATGGTCAAGGTGAGGTAAAGGCCCGGCATTATTGCGAATTGATCGCGCGGATTGAAGGCAGCAATGGCAGCGAGGTTTGGGGGAGGGAGGTCGCGCGGTGAGGACGATGGCTAGCGAAGTGGGACCGTTGCGTCAGTGGGAAAAAGGGTGAGGAGGAGGTCCACCAGTCAGTGGCTTTGCGGGCTGTTTCAGCGGTGAGAAAAAACGGTTCGGGGGGAGAGGGGCAGGTGGGCTAGGTGGGCTGTTGGGTTGGAGCTGGGCCAGATGGTGGGCTGTTCTATTATTATTTGTTATGTCTGATTCCTTTTTCTTTTTCAATTTCTATTTTTCTGTTTTGAATTTTCCAAACAAACAAACATCAACCAAATCAATTCAAACAACACCAAACTTTGTAATATTGAAATTAGTTCTATACAGTAACATGAATCAAAATCCAAAATAAAATAAAATAAAATAATACTTTAATCTTTTTAGGTTCCATTCCTTAATTAAATAAATTGGGCCATTAGTTATTTAATAAAATAGGGTTTGATATAATTAATAAAATCTCCATTTGAAATCCAAATATTTTCAAAATCAAATCAGTAGGTTTTATTTGAAAATAAAATACATTTGGAAATCTTGTTTAAAACAAAATAACCTTTTATTTTAGGGTCCATTAATAATTAAATACAATAGACCTTTATTATTAAATCAAATAGGATTTGTTTATTAAAATATTTATTTTGAAATCTAAAATAAAACCAAAACACTTCAGTAGGTTTTATTTGAGAATATAAAGTATTTGGAAAACTTATTTAAAATAAATAAATAAGTTTTAGTGTTTATTTAAAATGGGAAAAGCCTTTACTTAAATAAAATTTGGATATTAAATCCTTATTATTCTATTTTAATTAAATCTTTGATATTTTTATTAAACAAAATGTTTTATTTTCAAAAGTTTGTCCAAGGTTTAATTTGGCTTTATAAAATAATCTTTATTTATAATACTTCTATTTCTTTTGAAAACCAAATCTTTTTACTTAAAAGATCCAAAATAGTAATTCCAAAATATTTTAAATTCCTTTATTTAAAATGTTTATCTTTTTAAATCCCTTTAGGATTTATTTGTTCAAAATAGGTTTGAAGATTCCCAATTAGATTCAAAAGTTTCTTCTGGCCCTGAAAATCAACAAAGTTTTATTTTATTCATTTATTTTTCACATTACAAGATTTGGAAAATCTTGGGATGTGACAGGCTACCACCCTTAAAATAAATATCGTCCCGAGATTTGGGGAGGCTAGGGGTTACAAGTTGGCTCAAAACAACTAGGGTACTACCACCCTTAAAAATTTTCAATCAAAAATTACATATTGTCCCTCTTGGGTTCCTGGGAAAACTTCTCTAAGCAACATTTGCATTGTGTTCTTGGTTTCCATACTTGACTCATGGGCAAGGTTGAGATCCTTCATAGACTTGTTTAACTTGTTCTTCATCTTTTCTGGACAATTGCTTGCATAGTGGCCTAGTTCCTTGCATTTGAAACACATCACTTGGCTGATATCTTTCTTTTCCTTTGGTATCATTGCCTCTTGTTTGTTTCTTTGGTTCTTCTTCTTTTCTGGGCATTCATTGGCATAGTGTCCCATCTCTTTGCAATTGTAACATTGCAGCTGGCTTTTGTCTTTCATATTCTTTTTGGGTCTCTCCAAAGCTAGGACTTCTTCTAGTTCATGTTCTTCATGGATGGGAGATCTTTCTCTCTTCTTGGGGAATTGATCTTGATGTTCCTTGGATGCATGATCCTTGTCTCTAAAAATATTGCTAGCTTGGGTTCCTTCTAGAATAGCATCTTTGTCATCCTTGTTGTCATTAGCTCTTTGGGAAGAGTTTTCTCCCATGTTGGTCATTTGAGTAACCAATCCTTGCATCAATTGGGATTGAAGTTTCAAAATCCTTTGTATGGCTGGGTCTAGTCCATTGTTGTTGGCTAAAAGCTAAGTTGTCTCTTGGCTCAACTGGTTTTGGGTTGCTATAAGTTCTCTCATGTTGTTCTCTTGGTTGGTGTTGGTGTCATCAACTTTGAGGTTGGAGTCTCTTGGAGTAGTCATCTGTTTGGATTTGGACGGAGATTAGAATAGGCAAGATATTTCTAAGGAATCAATTCCAATCACACACATCACAATTCACACAAGAATGTGCATGCAATCACAAACCAAACATTCCACTCAACAACAAGTTTCAAGCTTATCTTTAGGCAACAAAATATTTTTGTTACACCACATAAGTTGGTGTGTTTGACTTTAACTATAAATGGTGGTCCATCTACATGGTTCACTTGTGATCTTTCCATTCTTCTTGGTTGATTCTTCTTGCATGAGATCTTGGTTTCCTTGGAAAAACTTTTGGTTGCAATACTTCAAATGATGTAGGCTCCTACTAACTTTTGCATTCCCTCAATCTCTAAATCTTGAGCAAGGTTTCCTTGTCTTACTTGTAGTCCTTAGTGGTATCCAAGTTGGAAGTCCTTCGTGAATATGATGAAGATGTTGAAGTCATTAGAGTTGAAGAAGTTGAAGTCATTAGAGTTGAAGAAGTTCTTTGCACATGGTGAAGTCTTTGGTCTTGGGTAGGTTTTTCCATCAAGTTGAAATAGAAGAGAAGTAGAGTTGAAACCAAAATGGTTGAGGAAAGAGTTTACAAGATTTGTTTGTAAATAAGTTTTTGAACAAAACAACTCCTATTTTCTAAGGGTTTTTGTCAAATCCTAGGTTTACAAATCCTATAGGCAACACAATGCTCTGATACCATCTGTAGAGGTTCCAATCTTTAATAAGATAGAGCCCCCTGTGTTTACAATGCTAGTCCCTGGATCAATAGCTAGCATCCACAGTTTAGATGTAATATCAAGAAACAAAGGTCATAATATAACTTTATAACCAGGAATAACATAATTTTATTACATCAATACATAGCTCATTTGGCTATTACATTACATTGCAGCGGAATAATTATAATCATGGGGTCCTTCATCTTCAAAGTGCCACAGGCAGATGTTGGTTGTAGACTTTGTAATCCTCATCAAACAATCTTCACTAAAATCAATCAAACCTGCAACATTACAAGTTACAGCCACAAGGGTCAATACATTTGAATTGTATTGGCAAGTGATACTATGGTAGTATAGTGGAGTCTATCATCTATATGCATTTGGCTAAGTGGAGTTGAGGCTTGCATTGCTCAAAATAGATTTTTCCTTAACCTTTGAAAATACTAAGTTTTTGCTTTGATAAAATCATTTTTCTCAATCAAAGATTGAAGATCCTTTACAAGGCATCTCTCAATCAAAGATTGAAGATTTCGAACAACCCTTGTTCAAACCACAATTTATACTTAGAAGTTGGAGTGATGAGATCCTTGATTGCTTCCATGTCTTGATGCTCAAATTGTCCTTTACCAGGGACATGGCTAAGTACTTAGATTTTACACTCTGCAGAGGTGGTGCACTTTCCCCACGAGACTTGGTTTCCCAAGACAAGATCTTTCAGAAGCCTTCCCTTAGACCAAAATGGACGCGCTCCAACGTATCAAACACTACCACCTACTGTCCATATGGCTAAGTTCTTGCAACCTATATGATCATGGCAGAGCCCATATTGCGAAGTGGTTGCACTTGAACCTTCTCAACATTTGACATCTCAAATCTCTTTGTTCCTGGGTGGCAATCCACAAGTGAGATACATAAGGTAAACCATAAACATGGGCCTTGTGAACCACTCAACCAAAAACCACCAAGCAAGTCCCATTCCACCTAGGTGATTCATTAACTTAGTTGTTTTATTAGACAAAATCACAAGTCTTCAGACTTAGAATATTTTTCCATAGTGTGAATATATATTCCACCCATGTTTTCTATTAGATAGGCTAAGCTTGATAGTAGTAGGAATGTTAACTTAGGAAAATCCTACTAAGGATTCATCTACTAGGTTTTACTATAGCAAGATTTATACTTAGCAAAATCCATGCAAGTTTTACTTAGCAAAATCACTAATGCATAGTGAAAGTAATGGGACAAAAAGTATGAAGCATCACTTGCCTTTTTGGTAGGGAATGGTGGTTCACTCCTTGATCTTGCTAGTCTCACACTTCTCTAACCTTACTACAAGTCAATCAAGCAAACACAAAATCAACTAACATTCCAAACCAATAATCACTCAAACAAATTCATACGCACAAGACAATGGAAACTAATTCATGCTTGGGAGCATGCACAAGATAGTTTTATTTTTGCAAAGAGGGTCTCTTATTGGATTTCTAAACTTTGTATGATCCAAATTGGTCATTTACCAAAGTGGCAAAGTCATTAGTTAGAGGGTTTTGCCCAAAAACTATTTTAAAATCCATTCATCATTTTATATGGTGGAAAATTGTTTTATCAAATAAAAAATCTTTAAGTTTCTCACCAAAAGTTTCTAACTCTCAAGACTTGGTGTTTTGGGTCAGTAGCTTTGAATCAAAATATTTTCTCAAAGTTTTTATTCTAAAATCCTTTTTCATAATAAAACCATTATCTTTACTTAGCTAGAAATGGACTAATTAAATTAATCCATTCTAAAATTTTCCAATTTCATTTTCAAAACCATGGGTTGGTTCCTAGGGTCAGTAAGGTCACAACAAACCATTTTGCAGAAGTTTTAACCCTAAAATCATTTTTAAACATTTTTCCTACTCTAAACAAGCTCACAAAAGAATCTGCAAAAACAAGTAAATTAACAGATACTATTTGCTAAACCAAGGGCATGGTTGGCTTGGTCTTGCTATCCTGAATCCAACAACATAAAATTTGTAATTTTTGGACGTGTGGATCCAAAGTTATAAGGGTTTGAAGTTTGCAAATAAATCTGATTCGAAAATTCTTTTAAACAGACCTAGTGCCACGCGGCATGATTTCACTGGACGGTACCGCTTCGCGCGGATCAGCGTTGCGGTGCGTTGGATCTAATCGATCGTGTGGTCCAGAGTGCGTAACTCTTCGCGACTAAGTGATTCTATCTCGCTCGCCCGATCTAGATCGAACGGCTCGCGCGTGTTTGACGAGTGGCGCCGACGCGGCGCAATCGCGCGGTCAGGTGTGGACGGTTCCGGTGGTCTAGGAAGCGAGAGAGAAGGAGAAGGGGCTCACCGGGTTCAGGAGGTCACGGCGATGCTCAACGTGCCGATGGTTCGACGAGAGGCGCTCTTGTCTTAGCAGGATTGCTCGCCGGAGTGGAGGACGGCGTCGGGTGCGTCAGGTGGTCGTCGTGTGCTGTGCTGTGGTTCACCCCAAGGCATAACGAAAACGCAGTTAGATGCGCAGGACCAAGGCAAAGTTGTGTGCGTGAACAAGAGGTGAAGGGGCAGTCTGGTTCACCTGTAAGTCGTCGTCGGAGAAGAACCAGTCGCGGCGGCGTTTAGAAGCTGGTCGTTGCCGATGCTCTGGGGCGCCAGCGGTCGAATTGGTGGTACGGGGAGAAGTGTCTGGGAGTGGGGAAGCTGCTAGGTTGCACAGGGAGGAAAGGGGCGGTGATACTTGGCCGGAATTCGACGAGGAAGGTCGTCGGAACAGAGGATCTCGGCGAGGAATTGGGGCGGCCTGGTGGCGTGCTTGGGGGAGGGGTCAGAGGGAGAATGAAGAAGGGACGCTGGCGTTTTATCGAGCATGGTCAAGGCGAGGTAAAGGCCCGGCATTATTGCGAATTGATCGCGCGGATTGAAGGCAGCAACGGCAGCGAGGTTTGGGGGAGGGAGGTCGCGCGGTGAGGACGATGGCTAGCGAAGTGGGACCGTTGCGTCAGTGGGAAAAAGGGTGAGGAGGAGGTCCACCAGTCAGTGGCTCTGCGGGCTGTTTCAGCGGTGAGAAAAAACGGTTCGGGGGGAGAGGGGCAAGTGGGCTAGGTGGGCTGTTGGGTTGGAGCTGGGCCAGATGGTGGGCTGTTCTATTATTATTTTTTCTGTCTGATTCCTTTTTCTTTTTCTATTTCTATTTTTCTGTTTTGAATTTTCCAAACAAACAAACATCAACCAAATCAATTCAAACAACACCAAACTTTGTAATATTGAAATTAGTTCTGTTCAGTAACATGAATCAAAATCCAAAATAAAATAAAATAATACTTTAATCTTTTTAGGTTCCATTCCTTAATTAAATAAATTGGGCCATTAGTTATTTAATAAAATAGGGTTTGATATAATTAATAAAATCTCCATTTGAAATCCAAATATTTTCAAAATCAAATCAGTAGGTTTTATTTGAAAATAAAATACATTTGGAAATCTTGTTTAAAACAAAATAACCTTTTATTTTAGGGTCCATTAATAATTAAATACAATAGACCTTTATTATTAAATCAAATAGGATTTGTTTATTAAAATATTTATTTTGAAATCTAAAATAAAACCAAAACACTTCAGTAGGTTTATTTGAGAATATAAAGTATTTGGAAAACTTATTTAAAATAAATAAATAAGTTTTAGTGTTTATTTAAAATGGGAAAAGCCTTTACTTAAATAAAATTTGGATATTAAATCCTTATTATTCTATTAGTTAAACCTTTGCTATTTTTATTAAAACAAAATGTTTTATTTTCAAAAGTTTGTCCAAGGTTTAATTTGGCTTTATAAAATAATCTTTATTTATAATACTTCTATTTATTTTGAAAACCAAATCTTTTTACTTAAAAGATCCAAAATAGTAATTCCAAAATATTTTAAATTCCTTTATTTAAAATGTTTATCTTTTTAAATCCCTTTAGGATTTATTTGTTCAAAATAGGTTTGAATATTCCCAATTAGATTCAAAAGTTTCTTCTGGCCCTGAAAATCAACAAAGTTTTATTTTATTCATTTATTTTTCACATTACAAGATTTGGAAAATCTTGGGATGTGACATTAGTTTACATCCAAAATGCATCCTTGCTTGTAAGAAAAGAGAATGTACATGAGACAACTACTAGTACTAAGGAAACAGGAGTAGTAAAATAGTACGAAGTATTATTACATTCTTGTTGTGATCATTAGCCGTAGATTAAGATCATTATTTTTGTTGATGCAAACCCAGAAAGATACATGGTTGGACTCTCTACCCTTCAGGAGGAACCACGACGGCACCCCGAGGTACATCGTGAGCTCGTCGGACGGGAAGTTGGCCGGTAACGAGCTGCTCGACAGCTCGATTACCGCACTAAGTTTCTCGACCATTGAGAAATCCGCCGACCCCGGCAGGCCAGGCGCACATAGTTTCACTGTGTACAATGGCCACAAGCACCTATCCTTACTGATGCACACCAAGGACACGATGGCGGCTGGGCCGAGCGGGCTGATAGTAAGGCTAAACACAGTACCGTTATCCCCATAGAGGATGCACGTGAATCCCCTCGCGTGCTTGATGGTGGCAGAATCATCATCACACAAAAGAAGGTGAGGTCGTAGATGGCCCTAGTTACTATGATCCCATGGGTCTCATTCATGTGGGTAAGCAGCCCTACCAGCGAGGCGATGAAATGACAAGCGGGATATATGCAGGAGCATGGGACGTGCAGGCACGTGATATTGTGCTCGTCGAGCTTGTTGAAGGCGACCAAGCTAAAGCAGACTTCATAGGGGCACTCAATCATCGCCGCAGACTCGACGGCGTCCATAGCCGCCGGCCCGCGGTACACGCACTTGTGGAAGTGGTTACAGAGGGAAGATCGCCTCACTAACGTAGTGCCCGCTGGCCAGAAACCCGCGTTGCCTTTGCTGAGGACTATACTGATTGAGTTTGAAACTGTACCTTGTCCTGCCTCTATGACCACTTCACCCATGCTTCAAACTGCTTCGTCAAAACAAAAAAAGGCTGCAGAAATTTGCCTGGTGAGTAAAGTAGGTGTCAAGCGGTACTATATCTGACAAACAGGTCCATGTGAGAGGCAAGAAGATCTACTATTAGAGAGGGGGGCCTGGTGCAGAGTGTATAGTGCTGTAGGGGAAATCGAGGACTACATGCATGTCTTCGACACCAACCTAAAATTAACTTTTTTTGGTACCGAGGGAGCAGTAGCGTACACATTGTACTACTCCGTATAGTGTATCACTAGTACTAGTATACTCCCTCTATTCCAAGTATTGAGAAATTAGTAGGAGTAGTGAAGTATTTAACAATGTATCCAAGCTACTACTCCAATAGAGAGAGTACAATCACTTTGTTTTATTTGTTATTTTTTACTACTAGTTGTAAAAGCAAATGTAGATTATTTCAGAATAAGATTTGGCTCTACGATATGTAGAACACACACTTGATTGCTTAGTTTCAGGGTCCTTGTGCTAAATGCATGGACTTGGATATAATTTTCATTTTTTATAAGGCCTTGATGTAACTTGTACTTCCATCGACCATATTAACATGTTTCTTATAATTCCCAAAGTTTTTAGTACTATAGTATGATTTTTCAAGCTTCCTAGCTAACTTCGAACCCAAATGTTGATGTCGAAGCTTCTAACATGTTTATATTGTGAAGCAACTACAAAGATGATGGCTCAAAATACCACTGCCCCCTTTTTACACACAAAGTATAACCTTTAAGGTCTTGTTTGATTCATAAGATAGGAAAAGTATAGGAATAGGAAACGCTTAGGATTGGGATGTCATGCCTACTTCAATCCTACGGGAAGAGGAATTCTATTTGATGCAACAAAGGAATTTTTCCATGAGGTATGATCTAATGTTTCTTTCTTATAAGAATTGCACTACAAGATTTCTATAGGATTAATTCCTATAGCATGTGTTCCTATGAATCAAACAATAACATAGGAAAAATTCCCATAGGATTAAAATCCTACATAATTCCTATGCAATTCCTATGAATAAAACAAGCCCTAAATGTATACGCCCTTTCAAGCTGCTATCCTAAATTTGTGCAATTAATTGAATTTTGGGGCTGGATGTTTGAATGAATGGGCGGGGTGTTTGAATGGATGGGCGTGATATTTCGGTGCTCTCTCGAAATAGGCTGAAGCTTAGGTACGCTACTCCCACACCCACTTGGGGATGCTGTCCCCGTCACATAGACCCACATACTTGTATGCTTTCGAGCATTTAATGAGTTGATAGACATCCACCGTCTTTCAAACAAGATGACCAAGCTTACAACCATAGTTGCTTTTTTTTACTTGCATAGACACAATTGCTGATACTGTGTCCATGTTTTATACTCCGTACATTGGATGCATATTGGCTAATCAAGCTTTGCTTACGAAGGGAAAATCCAAATTTGGTTTTTAAAAAAAAATCCAAGTGATAACATTGTTTTTGGTCGTGAAGCAACTTCAAAGATTATGTCTCAATATGACATTGTGCCAATTGTCACACGAAGTAACATATTTAATGGATAAACCCATTCAATCTTACTGGATGAATTCTTGCAAAAAATTGACAATTTACTAAAAACATGTCAATTTTGGTAACATGGTCTAGAGAAATGATGGAGAAGACTCTAGAACGATGGAGAAGTTTGTTTTAAGGTTTGTGCATAGCCTTTATTATGCTAAAGACTATAACAATAGTATCTTCTAGCATCATATGCTAATTTAATGGAAAAGAAGATCCAACGGCTGGCAATGTTGGGATTCCTGAGTCTTGATCCAACAGTCAATATTCAAAGTTACCCATACATTATATAGTGGTAATATAAGATAAGATAAGATAGAGAGTTTAGGTAATTTTTTATAATGTTCAAGATTTATGCTTATATTCGTGGATTAATGGAATATAGCGCTACCGCAAATTAGTGAAAGTATCTCGAATTTGGATCTATATATAAGTGCATGATACCAGCTGCTTGATTAGGCTGTATGTGGGAGAGTATTTATGTTTTAGGGGTTGTTTAGGGTTGAGGGTTTAGGAAATTATAAATAATGTTCAATCTTTATGCTTATGTTCGTCCAATAGAATAGTGTTCCCCAAATTAAAAAAAACTGTGGGAAATTTAGGCTTTAGGGGTATAGGGGTTTAGGGATATATAGATTTTAATTTGATCTATAAGTGCATGATACAACTGATTTTGGTTAGGGTTAGGTGTTGAGGGTTTAGGGTTTAGGGGTATAGGGGCTAAGGGTTAAGGTTTTAGGGGGGTGGGTTTAGGTAAAATTTCAATAATGCTTGAGCTTTCGAGAATTAGAATGGCATTAGCACCATTTAATGAAATTATATCTTATTTTGATCTATAAGTGCATGATACATGCTTGCTTGGTTAGGGTTGTTTATGGGCCGAGGGTTCAGGGTTTTAGTATTGAGGGTTTAGGGTTTTTGTTTTTAGCGGTAGTTTAGCGTTTAGGATTTACGAATTTTTCAATAATATATATGTTCGAGCTTAGGGTTAGGGGTCAAGGGGTTAAAGTTTTTAGGGGTATAGGTCTTAGGGGTAATGCTTTAAGGGGTTAGGGTTTAGGGTATATTCAATAATGTTCGATCTTTCATGAATTAGAATGGTGTTAGTGCAATTTAATGAAAGTATGTCAAATTTTGATCTATGTTGAGTGCATGATACCTGCTTGCTTGGTTAGGGTTGTTTATGGGTCGAGGGTTTGGGGTTTTAGTATTGAGGGTTTAGGGTTTTGGTTTTTTAGGGGTAGTTTAGGGTTTATGAATGTTTCATTAATATGTCTGAGCTTAGTGTGAGGGGTTGCGGGTTTAGGGCTTTACGGGTATATGGCTTTAGGGAATTTTCAATAATGCTCGAGATTATGTGAATTAGAATGGAGTTAGTGCAATTTAACGAAAGAATATCAAATTTTGATATATTAGTGCATGATACCTGCTTGCTTGGTTAGGGTTGTTTATGGGTCGAAGGATTAGCGTTTTAGTATTGAGGTTTTAGGGTTTTGGTTTTTTAGGGGTAGTTTAGGGTTTAGGGTTTATGAAATTTTCAATAATATGTCCATGCTTAGTGTGAGGGGTTGAGGGTTTAGGGTTTTTAGGGGTATAGGGATTAGGGTTTAGGCTTTAGGCAATTTTCAATAATGCTCGAGCTTACATGATTTAGAATGGCTTTAGCGTAATTTAATGAAAGTATATCAAATTTTGATCTATTAGTGCAGGATACCTGCTTGCTTGGTTAGGGTTGTTTATGGGCTGAGGGTTTAGGGTTTTATTATTGAGGGGTTAAGGTTTTGTTTTTTTAGGGGTAGTTTACGTGTAACATCCCAAAAATCATGAAAAATTGTAAAAGCATGCATTGCATTCATATTGTCAAAGAATTTAGACTTAGCACAAAAAATTTCAAAGTTTGAATTCAAACAAAACCATTTTATGCCCATTTTATCAATCATATGAGGCATGGTTTTGTTTTATTTTCAAAGGGCCTAAGTGATGCTGAGTGAATTTATGTGTTTAACACACTCTTGGACACTAGAATGGTCTCACAAAATTTTGGTGTAAATTTGACTTGATTTGGAGTTTATTTGATCTTTCAAATCTCATTTAGAAAATAAAATCAGTAAAAGAAAAAGAAAAGAACAAAAAAAAGGAAGCAAACCAGCCAACTGGCTCAGCCCACCCGCACGGCCCAGTTCGCAGCCCAGCACCGCCCACCAGGGAAAACCCCCCTCTCACCCCTCTATTTTCTACCCCGCGCGTGCACCCACCCACTGACATGTGGACCCCACAGCCAGGTCATCTCTTCGTCCTCAATTAGCGCCTGACGACAACGACCTCGCCGCTGTCGTTCACTGCCATTGATTTTGCAGATTAATTGCCATTGATTCAGCGAGTAATTCCTGCACCTGGCCTTGCCTACATAACCCCCTCCTCCTTCCGCTCTTTTCCCCTCACTCGCTGCTCTCTAAGCGCCGCTAGGCTGTCCACATGTGAGCTTGCACCGCCGTTGTCCTGAGCGTCTCCGGCGAGCAAATACAGTAACCCTATCCCACCCCCTTCTCCATGGTTGACGCTCGTGCACTCCCCGTCCACTTGCGCATCTAACAACACCCTCTTATTGTCTTCCCATGCCCGGTAGCACCGCCAGCGACGACACCCGAGTGCACCCGACGCTGACCTCACCTCCGACGAGGAATCCACGACGACTCCGCACGCCCGCGCCTCCATTTCATCGACCATTGTCATCACCTCATCCCCGTGTTTCGGTAACGACCCGTGCCTTCCCCTCTCAACCCCTAGCGCTGCGAGTGCACCGCCAGCAGGAGCATCGCCTCCACTCTAGCCATTCGCGCCGCCCCACTATGGTCAAAGCGACCAACACCGTTAGATCTAGATCTAGTGGATCTGATTAGATCACTTAACGAAGAGGTATCAGTATATCTGTCCCGTGCGATTTCATTTAAATCCTGCGGATCTCGTTGATCGATCCAACTGAACCAGTATGGGCCAATTGGACACAGCCACGTGTCTGTGATTTTGTTTTAAAATATGTTTTTGAATCTATTAGGAATTTAAACTTATAAAATTCATAACTTTTGTTCTGTTTATCCAAAAAATGCACATAATATATCATTGGATTCAGAAAATTAAATCTTACATTACTGTGGGATTAAATTTGTAATTTTCTTCTGGAAATTTAGGTTTAATTTGCAGAATAAAATGTAGGCCTATTTTGGCTATATAAATTATTTAGAAAATGATTTTAAAATAAAATTGAGTTTGTTTAGACTTTAAGTATATGTTTTTGTGTTCAATACTGGTTGGTTTGAATAATTTAGTGTAGAAATTCATTCCATTGCATTTGCATACATTCATATATATTTTTGCTTGATTATTTGAATGTGAATTTGGTATTATTATGTTATTTGTAGATTTTGGTGCTAGTGGTGATTGTGAGTGTGAGGATTGTTGCTAATCCCCCAACTACTACCAAGGCAAGTGGTGCTTCAGGTATATTTTCCTATTATTTTGACTATGCACTAGTATTATTTGAATAGGGCTTTGCATGGAATTTTTGCTAAGTATATATATGCTATGCCTTGGGAAATCCTAGTAGTTGTAGTCTTGGTAGAAATTTCTCAAAGTTAAGTTACTTGTTATGTTATCATGCTTAGCCTAGATAGTAGAAAACAAGGGTGGAATATATTCATGCTATGAAAATTTTGCTAATTCTTTGACTTGTGTTTTTGATTAATAAAACAACTAAGTGAATGAATCACCTGGTTGGAATGGTATGATGGTTTATGTTGAGTGGTTGCACAAGGACCATGTCTATGATTAACCTTGTGTACCACACTTTTGGAAAGCCACCCAGGGATTTGAGATACTTAGTGTTTAGAAGCTTCTAGTGCAACCACATGGCATATGGGCTCTGCCTTGATCATATAGGTTACAATAACTTAGCCAGATGGACAGTTGGTGGTAGGGTGATAGGATAGAACGCGTCCATGGTGGTCTAAGGGAAGGCTTTTGAAAGGTCTCGTCTCGATGCATGTCGAGTCTTGTGGGGAAAGTGCACCACCTCTCGAGAGGGTAAAACCAAAGTACTTAGCTGTGTTCCCAGCAATGAACAATTTGAGCATCAAGACATTGAAGCTATCAAGGGTCTCCTCATCCCAAATTCTAAATTAAAAACTTGTGGTTGAACAAGGGTTAAAGGTTTACCAATGTCTATTGGTGGTTCCTTGGGAGTTTTGACAAACAAAAACTTAGTGTTTTTTAACTGATAGGAAAAATCTATTTTGAGCAAAGCAAGCCTAAGCTACACTTAGCCAAATTCATATAGATGTTAGAATCTACTATTCTACTATGGTATCACTTGCCAATACAATTCCAAATGTATTGACCCATTGTGGCTATAAATTATGATTTTCCGGTTACGCTCATGGAGAATAGGGTTATGAGTCTACACACAACATGCTTGCCTGTGGCACATGAAGAAAAAGACTTTTTTTTATTTACTTATGTTATGAACTCTCGTACTAGCCTTTGGCTATTGAGTTGTAAAAGACTATGTTATCTCTAGAATGATGATATAATAACAACCTTTGTATCTGTGTACTTCATCTTAAATTGTGGATGCTAGTATTTGATCTAGGGACTACCACTGAATCACAGGGACATTTCCCTTATAAAGGTGGGATCTTACAGATGGTATCAGAGCACTGTGTTGCCTCTAGGATTATGACCCTAGGTTGGATTAGACTAAGCAAACCACTAAGGAAAAATGCAACTCTTTACAAATTCCACACTTGCCTTTTTCCTTCTCGTAAGCCTCTTTTAATCTTCTTTCTCATATCAATTTGTAGATGTCCACCATTAACGAAGTCGTCAAGAAGGGACCACTCATGACCATGACTCTAAAATGTGAGACAGAGTTTCCCAAAGCACTCAAAACCCTTATGGTTAGCTTGGGGATACATGGTGAGGCCGTGTACAAAGGATTCCCAGTGATGGATGAAGGAGAAGAATATTTGTGGGTACAACTTCACTTGTACAAAAACAAGGGAGACAACCACAAAGAATCGGGATTCTACATGGGCACCAACTCAAAAATGTATACGAAATTCTTTGACTCTACAAGAAATGCAACTTGAAATGCTATCAAGGAGCTTGGGGACAACCACTTAACCGCCCGTGTGCGCTGTGCACAGTGGGGCGGCCCAGTTAGCTCTCCCGCGCGACCTAGTAGTTTGAATTTAGATTTATCTATTTAGTTTCAAACCTAGTTCTGGCAGTAGATTCAAAATTCATTTCAGGGAGATTCACTTAAAAAAATTGCATGAAAATAATTTTGTTAGAAAGGTATTGAAATTATTAATCCAAGCCCGTTGGATTCAAACCATTTGGAATCATGGATCACCTATAGTAAAAATAACAAGGCAGCAACTTTTCTGCATTCAAACATTTTTCAAAATTCAACCATAAATGCTTTTGAGTTGATTCCAACTCTCAAAAATCACATTTTACAAGACCTTTCTAAATATATAAAAATATCTAGGTTTACTTGCAGTAATAATGGACAAGTAATAAAAGAATGCTACATGGGCATTTCTAGTCACTTTAATTAATTAAAATAAAAAGGTTAAACTTTATTAAATTGTGACACCCACTTTAAATCACATTCCCAAGTACTGAAATATGTGGTGATGATATGTGTCAACATGATCCCATGTTTTAATTGGAGAATATTAAATCTTAAGTAGTTTTCCTCTGTGGGAAGATCTGGAGGCATTTTAGGGGGGCTACGTTCTTCTAAACTGACTCAACTTGATGTGTCTGTGGGCAAATTTCATGTTAAGATGAAGGTGTTTGATGTTTTGAAACAAATTCAGTGGCATTTGGTAGTAGTGTATGGGGCTGCTCAAGAGGAGAATAAAGAGGAGTTTTTGTTAGAGTTAGCTAAAGTTTGTCAGGATCAATCTATTCCTTTGTTGGTGGGTGGCGATTTTAATGTGATCAGGTGTGCTTCTGAGAAAAACAAGGGTCACTCTTTGAATAAATGGGGGCACATGTTCAATTCGATTATTAATGCTTATGGTTTAAGGGAGATACTCATGTCTAGAGGGCAGTTTACATGGTCCAACAACCAGAAAAACCCCACTTTGGAGAAGTTGGATAGAATCTTAGTTTGTAAAGAATGGGAGAAGTTGTTTCCTCTTACTATAGTGCACACGTTGTCTAGAGAAGTTTCTGATCATAGTCCTTTGATTCTGGATACTATGGAAGGGCAGGAAAAAGGTGGCATGGAATTCAGGTTTGAAAAGAGTTGGTTACAATGCGACGACTTTTTGACCAGGGTGGAGAAAGTTTGGAAAAAACGTGTGAATGGTAAGAACAGTCTTGATAGGCTGCAGAAAAAACTTAAGAATGTCAGAAATGATTTGAAAGGATGGGGTTCTCATTTAAGGGGTGAGGACAAAAAAAAAGAAGAGATTGGTGGAGGAGCTTCAGGAATTAGAAAGTATTGAGGAGTTGATTTTTCTTACTGCTGAACAACTTAAAAGAAAAGCAGTTATTCAGAAGGAGTTGCTAAAGGTGTATGAGAAGGAGGAAAGATTTTGGCAGCAGAGATCGAGGGATAATTGGTTGCTTAGAGGTGATAATAACACTGAATATTTTCATAGGATTGCTAATGGGGTGAGGAGAAAGAAAATGATCTTTTCGATGAAATATGGGGAGAATGAGATTCAGGGAACTCATGATCTCCTGCAGCATGCCACTAATTATTATAAATCCTTGTTTGGTCCTGCTGGTGGATTCTCTATTAGGCTTGCAGATGACAATTGGCAGGATTGGGAGAAGCTTAATGATGAGGATAGGGAAAATATGGGGGTGCCTTTTACTGAGAAAGAGGTTAAGGAGGTTATTGATCAGATGGAGAAAAATAAAGCTGCTGGTCCTGATGGGATTCCTATTTAATTCTATCAACATTGTTGGATGATTATAAAAACAGATGTTATGGCTGTGTTTGATGATTTTTTTGCTCATAAGATTGATTTGAGGAGTATTAATTATGGGGTGATTACTCTGTTGCCCAAAGGTGATGATGCTGATAGAATTCAGAAGTTTCGACCTATTTGTCTGCTCCAAGTGCTGTTTAATATTTTTACTAAGACTTTGACGGTTAGAACCGAGCCTGTAATGGGGAAATTAATTGACACGTGCCAGACTGCTTTTATTAAAGGGCGGTTTATTGCAGATGGGGTTACTTTGCTACATGAGATCTTGAAAGAATCGAAAAGCCAGAAGCAGCAGGGTGTGGTTTTGAAAATTGACTTTGAGAAAGCTTATGACAAGGTCAACTGGGACTTTTTGTTTTACTGTTGTAGGCAAAAAGGTTTTAGTGAAGATTGGATGATTTGGTTGAAAAGTTCTATGACTCAGGGTACTCTCAGTGTTAAGGTGAATGGGAAACTGGTCCTTACTTTGGCAGTTATAAAGGGGTTAGACAAGGAGATCCTTTTTCTCCATTTCTGTTCAATTTGGCTGGTGAATGTTTGGCTAAAATAGTGCTTAATGCACAGGCTGGTGGGTTGTTTACAGGATTGGTTGATAATTTGTTTGATAAAGGGATTGCTATTTTGCAATATGCTGATGATACCATCCTGTTTATTAAAGATGATCCTGAGGGGGCTAGAAACTTGAAATTGTTGCTGTATTTGTTTGAATCTATGTCTGGTCTCAAGATTAACTTTGAGAAGAGTGAGGTGATGATGGTGTTGGATGATGAGGAGAAACACTCCAATTATGCTGTAATGTTCAATTGTCAGAAGGGGAGTTGGACAATCAAAATATTTGGGGTTGCCGGTTTGTAGCACGAGATGCACAGTGGCTGATATGAGCTTTATTGGTGACAGGTTGAAGAAAAAGTTAGATGGTTGGATGGGGGTGCTTTATCTCTGGGAGGGAGGCATGTTAAAATCACTGCTTGTGTTTCTAGTGTGGCTGTTTATCCTATGACTATGTTTCTTCTGCATCAGTCAAATGTGGAAGAAATTGAGAAATAGACTAGAGCTTTCTTTTGGTATGAAGGTATGGAAAAGAAAATATCAACTGGTTAAATGGAAATATGTGTGTAGGCCCAGGAAAAAGGGTGGACTGGGGATTAAAAACATTAGAATTTTTAACATTTGCTTGTTGTGTAAGTGGTGGTGGCGCCTTGAAGCTGAGGAAGGTCCATGGCAAGTTTTTGTGAGAAAGAAGTATTTGAAAAAAGGTGGGACCAGTACTATGAAACACAGACAGAGTGATTCTCCATGTTGGAATGATTTGATTAAGATTAGGGATCTTTATTTGGCTGGTAGGAGAATGAGGATTGGTAATGGGGAATTGACTGATTTCTGGCATGATGCTTGGTGTCTGGATATGCCTTTGAAGGATAGGTTCCCTGACTTGTTTGATATTTGTCAAAATCAGACGATCACTGTAGCCGATATGGAAAGAAAAGGGTGGAGGTGCTCTTTTAGAAGATGGTTGGATACTGATGGGCTGAATCATCAAGAGCAAATGAGAATGATGCTGTCTGGGGTGAGTTTGAATCAAGAAAAAGACAGGCCTGTGTGGATGTGGAATAAATCTGGCAAGTTCTCTGTCAAATCGATGTACACACATTTGTCGAATGTAGGGATCGATAGAAGTTTCAAACATCTGTGGAAAGCTAAAATTCCCCTGAAGATTAAAATTTGGTTGTGGCTTATCTGGCACAATGCTATTGTCACTAAAGACAACATGAGGAGGAAGAATTGGGTAGGAGATTTTACTTGCAGGTTTTGTAATGAGGATGAGAACATTGGGCACTTGTTCTTTTCTTGTGTGGCAGCTAGATACGTTTGGGGGGTGGTTGCCAGAGCTATTGGTGCTGCGAATAGGCCTGGATCTTTTTCTCAATACTTTTGGTGGGCTTCGCAGTGTGTGGGTGTTAGTAGGAATGTGCAGATTACGGTGGTAGCGGCAATTTGCTGGGCGATTTGGAAGCTCAGGAATAGGGCTTGTTTTAAAAAAAAACTTATTAACTCGCCTGTTGATTTGGTTATATATGCTTGTGTGTTCATTCGTTGTTGGGCAGGGCTGCATGGGGAGGATGATCGGGCGGTGTTGCAGGCTGGAGCGGATACTTTGCAACAGAATGCGCTGGATGATGAGACAGCCATGAATGTGGCCCCTGTTCCCTTTCTGGGACTACCAGCAATCCCTGAAGATCGTACTCATGACGCTCCGGAACTGGAAAGGGGGCGGGAGAAAAGAAGGAGAACTTGAAGAAGAACTGGTTTGCGAGAAGATGATGTGGGAATCTCGCGTGGCCCCCTTCGCTTTGGTATGTTAGCTCCTCGGTTGTGTTCTGATAGTACTGTTCTCCACTAGCCTGAGGGCGGTGTTCTTGCGTCTCCAGCTTTCTTCCTTCTGTCTGTTTAGTTTGCTTGGTTTGTAATTTGGACCTCTTGAAACCTCTTTGACCCCCTAGGTGGGTCAGTACTACGTTTATTTTGTGTGTGGTTGTTGTTCCGTTGTCTGATGATAATGGAACCCGATCCCTCATTCTGGGGGATTGTATGGAAAAAAGAAAAAAAAGTTTTTCAATGAGTAGAAACTAATTTTCTAAAATAAAATAAATAAAACTATTGTCTTAATTATTGTGATGATGCTAGATCATCTAGTGTGAACCTTTGTGTGCTAAATAGAAGTAGTTAAGTATTGTTTGGTGATTGTGTACCTCGTATTTATGTACAGACGCTAGTATGTAACATCCCAAAACTTTAATCCAAGTTGATCAAGATCCAAATCAACAAAATTAGGGTTAACAAAAACTTTTCCATCTCAAAATATGAAAGCATTCATGTATATGTAAATTTGAATTAGGACTTCATTTGAATTTCCATGGTTTTGTGATTCATTGTTTGTAAAATGATTCTCAGGTGAAATTAACATCATCTAAATCATTCCCAACCTTTTCCCAAAGAAAAACAACTCAAAATAAATAAATGAAGTGAATGGTCATTTTTGCCAAATTAACTATCATGCCTACTTTGGCTATTCCTAGTACTCAAAACTGTAGGGTTCGCAGCATAGAAAACAAAAAATTTCCTACGATGTGAACTATGTACCAAGATCTATCTATTAGATACAAACAACGGGCGGATGTATATCCTTAGAGAACATACCCTTGAAGACCGACAAAGCTTAACGAGTTCAACTCGTGGTTGATGTAGACGATCTCTTGTCGATCTCAAGATCGAGAGGAAGTCCTAGCGCCGCAAATCAGCAGCGCATCCGTGCTCACACACACGTTCGAGGCACCGAGCAACCTCCGCCTCCTCGCTCCAGCGATGCAGCGGAAGCATAACTCTTTCTTGCCGAATAGCCACCGGGAACATGTATCTCGCTAGTCCGAGACCATGGCGGATAAATTCTAGAGGGGGAGAGAGATCCTTCACGAGGAGGTGTGAGTGAGAAGTGAGAGGAGGGGCTCCTTTTATAGGAGTACGGGGGGAACCCCAAGGGGGTGGCCGGTGCATGGGGCTGCCCCCTTGCCCTCCCCTCTTCATGTGGGTGGACACTCCACTCACAAAAATCCATTCATATGCCTCCACTCAAAATCCCACTCAAACTTGCCATTAAATTTCCACCAAATTTAATGCAAACTCTCATTAAATAAAACTCTTTTATTTTATTCAGAATTTTGTCAATTTATTTAATGACAAACATTCACAAATAACCCCTTGCTAGAATTCTATTTCAAATGCATAACCACTTTATGCAATTTCACCTGAAAACCTGTTTCGGTATCTAGTGAAATAAATTCCTGCGCTTGTTCATTCTTTCGGCATGAAACTTTTGCTCCAATTGGATGTCGGTGTCTCTTAAGTGTGTCACCATACGGTTCGTGAATAATGTGGACATGATCGAGACCCCTCTCGGATCAATAATCAGAAGCGGGATCTAGAGACCCATACTGACTCCCACACATTCAACGATGACTTTCTTGTGATCATCGGAACCTTTTATGCTAGTATCTTTATCCCTTTGTTTCACGATATATTACATATCCGAGATTCGATCATCGGTATCTCGATAGCTAGTTTGATCTCGTTACTGACATGCACTCTTTTTTAATTCCCGTGATATAACATGCTAGTGATCAAATCACTTGCTTGCAAGCTAATCAATGTGATATCACCGAGAGGGTCCAGAGTATATCTATCCATCATCGGGATGAACAAATTCCACTCTCGATCCATGAGCCTCAACATAACACTTTATTAGTTCTGAATCCATCTTTATAATCACCCTGTTACGGTGTGACGTTTGATGTTATCAAGAAAGTCTTCTGGTGTTAGTGATTGACATGATCTGATGGTCTAAGGATTAGGATCACTTCGGAAGTTGTTATAGAAATAAAAACTCAATGACTTTGATCGTAATGCTATACTTCGGATGAATGTTGATCACACCACTACACTAATGTTGTGATCTCGTTATTAACAACATCCAATGTCCATGATCAGGAAACCTTGATCATCTTGTTAATCAACGAGCTAGTTTATGAGAGAGGCATAACTAGGAACTTTCTGTTTGTTTATTAAACACACATGTATTAATGTTTCCGTATTAATACAATTATAGCATGCAAAATAAACATCTATCATATACTTGGAATACACATAATAAACACTTTATTATTGCCTCTCAGGGCATATTCCCTTCAGTCTCCCACTTGCACTAGAGACAATAATCTAGTTACATAGTGATAAATCTAACACCCATTGAGTTCTGGTGTGTATCATGTTTTGCTCTAGGGAGAGTTGTAGTCAACGGATCTTCTACATTGAGATCCGTATGTACGTTACAAATCTTTATATCTCCATCCTTGACATGCTCGCGGATGGAGTGAAACCGACACTTAATATGCTTGGAATGCTTGTGAGACCTTGGTTCTTTGGCATTGGCAATGGCACCATTGTTGTCACAACAGATCACCATTGGGTCCAACGCGTTTGCAACCACTCCTAGTTCGTATATGAACTCCTTCATCCAAACTGCATCCTGAGCCGCTTCTAAAGCAACAACATATTCGGCCTCCGTTGTTGATCCCGCTACCACAGGTTGTTTGGAGCTCCTCCAACTAACCGCTCCGCCATTCATGAGAAATACGTATCCGGATTGAGACTTAGAGTCATCTGGATCGTTGTCAAAGCTAGCGTCAACATAACACTTAGCGACGAGCTCTTCTTCACCTCCGTATACAAGAAACATATCCTTAGTTCTTCGAAAGTACTTAAGGATATTCTTGACCGCTATCCAGTGTTCCGAACCTGGATCTGATTGGTACCTACTAGTCAAACTAATAGCATGTGCCACATCCGGTCTTGTACATAGCATGGCGTACATTATAGAGCCTATAGCTGAAGCATAGGGGACTTTGTCCATTATCTCTCTTTCTTCCGCCGAAGCCGGACTTTGAGTCTTACTCAATGTATTGCCTTGCAACATAGGTAAGAACCCCTTCTTACTTCCGTCCATTTTAAACTTCTTTAAAATCTTATCAAGGTATGTACTTTGCGATAGCCCTATTAGGCGCCTAGATCTATCACTATAGATCTATATGCCTAATATGTATGACGCTTCACCTAGGTCCTTCATTGAAAATTTGCTGTTTAGATAACTTTTAACACTGTCTAAAAGATCTATATCATTTCCAATCAATAATATGTCATCCACATATAATATCAGAAATGCCACATTGCTCCCACTCACTTTCTTGTAAATACAAGCTTCTCCATAAGTTTGGACAAATCCAAACTCTTTGATCACCTCATCTGTAAGATCCCTCCTTTGTAAAGGAAAAGGATCCCTGTGATTTCAATGCTAGTCCCTGGATCATTGCTAGCATCCACAGTTTAATATGAAGTCCATAGAAACAAAGGTCATTATTACAGGCATTCCAGAGACAAACATAGTCTTTACAACTCCAAGGCCACAGGCCTAGTACAAGAGTTTGAATAAGTAAATAAATAAAAGTCTTCATCTTCATGTGCCACAGGCAAACATGTTGAGTGTAGACTCATGACTCCTAATCCTAATCAGAGTAACCTGCAACATCACAAGTTACAGCCACAGTGGGTCAATACATTGGAATAGTATTGGCAATTGATACCTTAGTATAATTTAGTTGGACTAGATACTGTATGCAATTTGGCTAAGTGTAGCTTCGCTTTCTTTACTCAAAATAGGTTTTGCCTATTAGTTGAAATCACTAAGTTTTTCTTTGTCAAATCTTTTCCCAAGGAACCACCAATAGACATTGAGGTCCTTCACCCTTGTTCACCCACAAGTTTTACTTAGAAATTGGGATGAGGATATTCTTGATATATTCCATGTCTTGATGCTCAAGTTGTCCTTTTCCAGGGACATGGCTAAGTACTTAGATTCTTCCATCTGCAGAGGTTGTGCACTTTCCCCACCAGACTTGATTTTCACCAAGACAGGACCTTTCAGAAGCCTTCCCTTAGACCAAATGGACGCACTCCAACCTATCATTCCCACCACCACCAACTTTCCAAATGGCTAAATTCTAGCAACCTATATGATCCAGGCAGAGCCCATATTGCCAAGTGGCTGCACTAGAAGCTTCTCAACACTGGGCCTCTAAAATCTCTTTATTCCTGGGTGGCTTTCCACAAGTGAGATACAAAAGGTTCACCAGTCCCCTGGACATGTGTAACCACTCAACACAAACCATTCCTTACATTCCACCCAGGTGTTTCATTTACTTAGTTGTTTTATTAGGCAAAACACAAGTCCAAAGACTTATAAATATTTTCATCATAGCATGTATATTTCACCAACCCTTGGTTGCTACTAGCTAGGCTAAGCATGGCATAGATAAGCATCTTAACTTAGAAATTTCCTAGCAATTCTACAACTACTAGGATTTCCCAACATGCATATGAGAAAAATATAGCATGCTAGACTAGCAAAATATTTCTAATGCTTAGTAGAAAACATAGGCATAAAAATATTCATGAAGTACCACTTGACTTGGTAGTTTGGAGAGTAGCTACACTCCTCACAATCACAGTCACTAGCACCAAAATCTACAAAAAGAATCATAGCTACAAATCACATACAAAACATATACAAACAAAAATATATGCAAGCATGCAATATGATATGTGATGATTTTTAAAACTCAACAAAGCAAGTGTATAGTACTGGTTCATAAACAAGTTAAGAACTTGCCAAACAACATTTATTTAAAGCCTAAAACATTTCTTAACAATTCATATACTCAAATTATCCCTACACAAGTTTCTACAAATAAAACCATTTTAACAGAAGCAAAACATTAAACACATTGCATATTTAGAAAGGGCTTGCTCTCCTGATTCCAACGATATAAAATTTGTCAAATTCTAAAATGGGGATCAAAAGTTATAGCCAAAAGAAAATAAAACTTCTAATAGATTCAAATTCTGTTTTTAAACCTAAACAGATGCCACGCGTCTTAATCTTATTGGCGCATACCGGTTCGCGTTGGATCACGCTTCTGAGCCACTGGATTTGACTTAATCGCACGGCTCAGATCTAAACTTAACGCTTCGCTCGCGTTCTATCCTACCCGCAAGATCTAGATCTAACGGCGCACAGCACCTTGGCCATCCAGTGGCGGCGCTGGCGGCGGTGACAGGCGGCGGCGCCTCTGTAAGAGTAGCTGCCGACGTTCTAGGTCGCGCGGGAGAGGGGGAAGGGGTTACCAGAATCGCAGAGTGATGCTGATGCTCAAGGTGGCGGTGGTTTGGCAAGGGGCGCACGGAGTTGGTCGCTGGAGCTCGTGGGAGTTGCGGGCGGCGTCTGTTGCTTGTTGTCGAGGTCGTTGCCGAGGCTCTGCGTCGTCCTAGCACAAGCCAGAGGGTTTAGGCGATGCGCAAGGGTCTGGCAAACAAGATAGTACCAAAGGGGAGGCAAGGGGCGCACGATTCTTACCGCTATTGCTCGTCAGAGTCTAGCGGCGGCTCTGGTGGTTGCGGGCGTGAATGAAGACGACATCCTGGGTCACGACCAGGCAAACCAGAGGTGTTAGCAGATGCACAAGGACATGGCGGTCACGCTCGTTTGAACCAGAGACAGAGGGGCGATCGGAGCTTACCGGAATCGCCTGCCGGAGTTGCTCTGTCTGCGGCGGTGCAAGGGCAATTGCGGGCAGCCTGGGGCGTAGAGGTGGCGCTAGGTGAGGGGAAATGGCCGCGGTGCAGAGGGGGTCTTATAGCCAGAGCGGGGGCGAGGATTGCGCGGCATATCAATGGCAATTAAGCGTGCAGTAACAACGGCGAGGTAACGGCAGAGCGAGCGTCGCAGGCGCGCGTGATTGACGACGAAGGCGACGTGGTCGTAGGGTCCACTCGTCAGCGAGTTAAGCAGCGAGGGGGTGGGGTCGTGCAGTCAGTGACCTGGGGGTGTGTCTGCGGGTGAGCGAGAGAGAGGGAGACCCCAGGTGGGCTGTGGGCTGGATTAGCAGTTGGGCCAGATAGGTAGCGCTGGCCCTTTTCTATTTCTTTTCTCCTTTTCTTTTTCTGTTTTGATTTTCTGAAATGATTTTCAAATCCAAATCAAATGAGTTTGAATTCAAATCTTCTCTAGGTTTTTATACTGCAAACCTTGCACTCAAATGTGTGTCAAACACTACTGTCCATTCCAAATACTTTGATCAAGTGAAAATAAAATAAAACCAAGCCTTTATGATATATATATTCAAATAGGCATAATATTGGTTTATTCACTCATTTTGTTTTTGAAATTTTGTTCAAACTTTTGGTGGTGCCTAAGTTAAACTTTACTGAATCAAAACAAGAATTATTCTCATTGGAAGATAGCACTACTAGAGCAAACTTACATGAAATAATAAGCATAAATGCTTCTGTTTTTTAAATGATTTGTTTGAAATGAAATTCATATGATCATGGATGCATGGATGATATGCATAAGTTTGAAACATGATTTTAGGGATGTTACAAATCTAACCCCCTTAAGGTGAATCTCGCCCTCGAGATTCGGATTGGCTAGCAAATAGGTGAGGGTGGTCTTTCCGAAGATCATCTTCTCTTTCCCATGTTGCTTCCTCTTCGGAATGATGGTTCCACTGAACTTTGCAAAACTTGATAGTCTTAGTACGTGTGACTCTTTATGCAGTCTCAAGAATCTTGATAGGTTTCTCTTCATAAGTGAGGTCACTTTCCAATTGGACCTCCTCCAAAGGTATAGTATCCTTCAAAGAAGTTTCTTCCATTTCTGGATGACATTTCTTAAGCTGACTCACATGAAACACATTATGGACAGCTGACAAAGACTCTGGCAATTCAATTTCATAAGAAACTTCTCCTTTGTGACTTAGAATCTTGAATGGCCCAACATATCTTGGGGCCAACTTTCCTTTGACTCCAAACCTCTTCACTCCACGAAGTGGTGTCACTCTAAGATAAGCCCTATCACCAACTTCGTAGGTGACTTCTCTACGCTTAGGATCTGCATAGCTTTTCTATCGGGACTGTGCTATCTTCAATCTTTCCTTAACCATCTTGAACTTCTCTTCGGCTTCTTTGATAAGTTCTGGTCCGAACAAACTTCTTTCTCCCACACCATTCCATAATAATGGGGTGGTACACTTTCTCCTATAGAGAAACTCAAATGGTGCCATCTCAATGCTGGCTTGGTAGCTGTTGTTATAAGAGAATTCTGCGTAAGGCATACTTTCATCCCAACTGTCTCCATAGTCTAGGGCACATGCCCTCAACATGTCTTCAAGAATCTGATTAGTCCTTTCGGTTTGTCCATCAGTTTGAGGATGAAAAGCAGTACTGAATTCCAACCTCGTTCCCAATGACTCATGTAGCTGCCTCCAAAAATGGGAAGTGAATTGAGTTCCCCTATCAGACACAATACTCTTGGGCACTCCATGTAGACATAATATACTAGTCATGTAGATCTTGGCCAACGTAGCACTTGTATAAGTTGTCTTCACAGGTATAAAATGAGCCACTTTAGTTAGGCGATCCACTACTACCCAAATAGAATCGTATCCTGACCTGGTCCTTGGTAATCCGGTAATGAAATGCATACCAATCTTTTCCCACTTCCATTCAGGAATAGGTAGTGGTTGAAGCAAACCTTCTGGTTTCTGATGTTCCGCTTTCACTCTACTACACACAAAGCAATATGTTCGGCGATGTCCTTCTTGAGATTATTCCACCAAAATCTTTCCTTCATGTCCATGTACATTTTGGTGTTACCCGGATGAATGGAATACAGAGATTTGTGTGCTTCTTGCAAAATCAATTTCCGAAGCTCCGGATCTTGTGGAACACAGATACGTTTCCCATGCCATAAAGTACCCTGTTCGTCTTCATGGAATCCTTTGGCTTTTCCTTTGCCAATCTTTTCCTTAATCTCTTCAATTTCCTTATCAGTTTTCTGGAATTCTTTGATCTTGTCCAAAAAAGTGGGTTGAACATCCAAGGACATGAGATGTCCTTCAGGCACAATCTCCAATCTGAGATCTCTGAATTGGGCACACAAATCATCGGACAATTCTCCCTTGGTAAGGCCATTCACAAAAACCTTATGGCTTAGAGCATCTGCTACAACATTTACTTTACCGGGATGGTATTGCAAACTTAAGTCATAGTCCTTGATGAGTTCTAGCCATGTTTGTCTCATATTAATTTCCTTCTGGGTGAAGATATACTTCAAACTCTTGTGATCTGTGACCACTACACATCGCTTTCCGAAAAGATAGTGTCTCCATGTTTTGAGTGCATGGACAACAGAGGCTAACTCTAAATCATGAGTAGGGTAGTTCACTTCATGAGTTTTGAGTTGTCTCGAGGCATAAGCTACAACTTCTCCTTCTTGCATAAGTACCGCACCCAAACCATGATGAGATGCATCACAATATACTTGGAAATCTTTTTCCAAGTCTGGCAAACACAAGACTGGTGCTGTCACACGTCTCTTCTTCAATTCCTGAAAGTTGAGTTCACACCCTTCAGACCAAGCAAATTTCTTGTCTTTCTTTAGAAATTCTGTCATAGGCTTAGCTAGTTTGGAGAAATTCTCAATGAACCTTCTGTATTAACCCGCTAAGCCAAGGAAACTACGAAGTTCTTTCACTGACTTGTGAGATTCCCATTTAGTTACAGCTGAAACTTTAGCAGGATCAACTGCTACACCATCTTTTGTCATAACATGTCCAAGAAATCCAACTTCATTCAACTAGAACTCACACTTGCTGAATTTGGCATAAAGTTTATGCTCTCTAAGCTTCTCAAGTATCAAACGTAAATGTCCTTCATGCTCTTATTTGCTCTTGGAGTAGATTAAAATGTCATCGATGAAAACGACAACAAATTTATCAAGGAATTCCATGAACACCTTGTTCACCATATTCATGAAGTATGCTGGAGCATTGGTTAAACCAAATGGCATCACGGTATACTCATACAATCCATACCTTGTGGTGAAAGCTGTCTTAGGTATATCTTGTTCCCTTATCTTGAGTTGGAAATAACCTGACCGGAGATCAATCTTTGAGAACACACAAGCTCCTTCTAACTGATCAAACAAGTCATTGATTCTGTGCAAAGGGTATTTGTTCTTGATAGTTACCTCATTGAGTCAACGGTAATCTATGCATAATGTTTGACTTCTATCTTTATTCTCCACAAACAAAACTGGGGCTCCCCAAGATGAAGAACTTGGTTGAATAAATCCTTTCTACAACTGCTCTCCGAGTTGTTTCTTGAGTTCTTTCAGTTCATCTACTGACATCTTGTATGGTCTCTTTGCTATTGGTCCAGATCCTGGTAGCAAATCAATAAGAAACTCCACATCTCTATCTGGTGGCATTCCCGGCAATTCTTCCGGAAACACATCCGGATATTCACTCACAACTGGCACACTGTCTATGATAACCCCCTTAAGAGAATTTAGCTTACTCCCTTTTGATTCAAAGTTAGACTTGAATTTAATCTGTTTTCTTTCCGGGGTTGTGAGTGCGACAGTACGATTAGCACAATCTAGTACTCCTTCATATTTAGCCATCCAATCCATTCCCAATATTACGTCCAGTCCTTGGGAATCTAGGATTATCAGACTCACTGGAAATTTATGCTTTCCAAACTCTATTACTAGATCCCGGCATCCAAGACTTACTATCATATCTCCACCTGGAGAACTAACTTTTATTGGACACCCAATGTTTTTAGTTGGAAACCCATTTCTATCAACAAATGCTTTTGATATGAATGAATGCGATGCTCCAGTATCAAAAAGAACAAATGCTGGAATAGAATTGAGTCTGAACTTACCATCAACAGCATCAGGCTCCTCATAAATTTACTCCACATTGATGTGGTTCACTTGTCCCTTCTGAAAAGGGTTGGGCTTGTTGGGTCCTTCAACTTTCTTTTCTGGGCATTCATTTGCATAATGCCCCATCTTCTTGCACTTGAAGCATTCAACCTGACTGATGTCCTTCTTGATAGGCTGGCTTCCACCGCCACTTCCATTTCCACTGTGGTGGCTCTTATATCCACCCTTGTGGTTCTTGTACTTGTCATTGTCATGACTACGGTGATGCTTGTTGTCATGACGGTTGCGGTTGTGGTGCTTGTTGAATTTCCCATGCTTGTGGGATCTTGAGCTTCCACTGTCATCGTAATGGGAACGTTTGTGAGACGATCCCGAGCTGTGCTTGTCCGAGTGCTTTCTCTTCCTGCTCTCAACTTGCTTCATTTTTCTCCAAAATAGCAGCCTTATCACAAAGAGACTGGTATGTGGGAACATATGCCACAACCAACTGCAGGTTCAGCTCATCATTCAACCCTTCGAGGAACTTTTCTTTCCTCTTAGCATCAGTGTCAACTTCTTCCGGTGTGTAACGCGCCAGATTGTTGAACTCCTCAATATATTCAACCACACTGCGGTGGCGTTGCTTCAGGTTATGAAACTCTTTCTTTTTCAGACTCATCACTCCAGATGAGATATGAGCAGTACGAAAACCATCCTCAAAGATAGGCCATGTCACATCTTCTATGGGAGTGGTGATCTGGAAGTTATCCCACCAAGTGGCGGCTTGTCCTTCCAGCAAATGTGCTGAAAATCTGACCTTTTCTGCATCATTACAGCCCACAGTTACCAAGTCCTTGTTCACAGAGCGTAGCCAATCATTGGTCACCATGGGATCAGTTGTCCTGAGAACTTTGCTGGCCTCAATCTCAAGAACCTGGTAAGCATGTCAAAACCCGGTGGGTTGTTGTTGTTGTTGTTATTATTATTATTGTTGTTGCTGTTATTTTGGTTCTAGATGAACGTCGTCATCATTTGCATCAGCTGAGTCTGCACTGTCATCATTTGCTGCATTTCTGGAGTGATGTTGTTGTTGTTGGGGTTGGGATTTGCACGACGGGGAGGCATCTGTGGTTTGTTCAATAGAGATAAGAATGAGATACCCATAGATGCTTTCATGCACAATACATCACATAAACAATCACAAAGCATGCAACATAATGATAAAGATTCAACAACCAGATAACAAGTTCGCAAAGTAAAACAAACACAAATAATAAGTCATCCACATGTTGGATGGTCAAATAACAAGTTCTCAACGACAAGTATGATAATAAATGATAAATGAGTAGTCAAATCTACTCCTCAGCATCAACCTCCTCCTCGACAAAGGTAAGACCTGCGTTCTCCATCGCGGTCTTGTATTCCTCGACACTGGTGGTCAAGGTCTCTATCTTGGCTTTGAGAGCCCTCTTCTGAGAACGAAGCCTCTCAATCACCGTCTGCTGATGCTCGAGCTCGAAGTCCTTGGCCTGGAGTTCTTCAGTCATGTCCCGGATCTTCTTGTTCCTATCCCGGACTCACTTCTCTGGACTCTTGAACTTTTTGTCCTGGCTCTCGAACTTTTCCTCCATCTCCTTAACTATCTCATCTTGCTCCGCGAAGATCTTGTCCTTCTCGCGAAGCTGCACCTGGAGTTCGTCATTGTTGAGCATGACGTTGGTCTTATCAGAATCCACGTGCCTAATGAGAGCCTCTAAGTCCTGGAGGTATAGACGAATGGGCTCCGCTGTCTCCCTCGAAGTGTCCTCGAAGTCGATGGACTCTCCATCCTCATCACGTCTACCGAAGACGTGGAATTAAGTACCTCTAACCTGTCGAGAGTGTCTCCCCAACAGACGTCCTATCAGATCCTGCATGACTACCTCAAGGCCTCTCTCCTTGTCATCGTGCATGAGATTGAAGACGATGGCCTCTGTGGTAGGCTCAGTCTGGCGTCCGGGCTGGTTGACCTTGAGACCCCAGAGGTCTTTCCTCTCAAACTTGTTGAGGGGAAGCACCATGATGGTAGGAAGAGGGAGATTGAGCAGGGTAGTAAGCTCAACAATACGAGGACCAAAGCAGGTTCCCTGGAACTCCTCAACAGTGCTGATGGTAACAGTAGGCATCTATTTATAAGATAGAAAAAGTTAGAACAACGCAATTCAAGATAAAACACAAGGCAAAACATCACATACATATCCTTGGAAATCAAAACACACAAGTCATGGCATACAAGAATCCATTACATCAACCAAGGTTCAACTTATTTAAGGTAACATTTGGAAAATAAGGTGGTAAGTGGTGGTCCAACTAACGTAGTACGTTTAGAATCCTATCTCACTGGATATGTTGGCTAACATAATGTTTCTAGAAGCAAGCATTCTATCTTGTTCACATGACTCCATCACTAATTATATAATGTCTCCTCTTAAAGTTTGGTTGGTAGCCTCCAACTCTTGGGTATGTTTGTTCTCTTCTTCTAGGCTATTTTGGATGTTGAACATTCTGCACTTGACTCTTTCACCAAGTTCTTTGATGGTCTTCCAAGCTGCATCCCTTGCTGAGTCAAAGAATGTAGGGTGCATCACTGAATTGGTGAACATGCAGAATCCTGAGTCCTTGTGGTTTTCTTCCTTGTTTTTGTACAAGTGAAGTTGCACCCACCAGTACTCAACTCCTTCATCCATCGCAGGAAAACCTTTGTACACAGCTGCACCATGTATTTCCATTGCAACCATGAGGTCCTTGAGAGCCTTGGGGAATTCTGTCTCACACTCCAAAGTCATTGTCATGAGTGTTCCTTTCCTCACGGTTTCGTTGATGGAATTCATCTACAATTAGAGATGAAAAAGAAGATTAGAAAAGTCTACGAGAAGAATAGACAAGTGTAGAAGTTGTTGAAATTTTTTCCTTAGTGGTTTCCAATCCTAGGGTCATAATCCTACAGGCAACACAGGGCTCTGATACCATCTGTAAGATCCCTCCTTTATAAAGGAAAAGGATCCCTGTGATTTCAATGCTAGTCCCTGGATCATTGCTAGCATCCACAATTTAATATGAAGTACACAGAAACAAAGTTCATTATTACAGGCATTCCAGAGACAAACATAGTCTTTACAACTCCAAGGCCATAGGCCTAGTACAAGAGTTTGAATAAGTAAATAAATAAAAGTCTTCATCTTCATGTGCCACAGGCAAACATGTTGAGTGTAGACTCATGAGTCCTAATCCTCATCAGAGTAACCTGCAACATCACAAGTTACAGCCACAGTGGGTCAATACATTGGAATAGTATTGGCAAGTGATACCTTAGTATAATTTAAGTGTACTAGATACTATATGCAATTTGGCTAAGTGTAGCTTGGCTTGCTTTATTCAAAATAGGTTTTGCCTATTAGTTGAAATCACTAAGTTTATCTTTGTCAACAAAGCGCTAACATAGCGCTAAACAAGAAATATAAGATGCTATCAAACATCACATGTTTATTAGTGAAATGTTATGGTTCCCGCAGATGATCTCTATCATGTGCATCATGGTATGATAGTGTGATCACTATCATACCTATATGTGTAAATCCAAGGTCTATGGAGTTTACACGCTATGTGTGTTGTAAGAGTATCATCTCATACTTCTACTTACAACATCACCATATCATAACACTAGCCCAGCAATAATCTAAACTAGAGGCCTCTAATTTATCCATTGCAAGTTTTACGTGGCTTAGGACTTTCGAGATAGAACCGTTCTTACCTACAAACATGAACCAGAACGAGGATAACCAAATTGTTGACAACTCGTTGCAAAATAGATATTGAATATAGTAGGAGAGACAGACACCCGCTAGCCACTTATGCAAACTAGTTGCATGTCAAGCGTGGAACAGGTCTCATGTGTGAGGACATGTAAAGTTTGTCCGGGCCGCTTCATCCCACTATGCCACCAATATCCAAAATTACAACAAAGGAGCAATAACATGATCATCATCTCCCACATACTCATATGTGTACTACCCGTGTAAAGCATCTACGCATAGATCCGGCTCTGATACCACTATAGGGTTCGCAGCATAGAAAACAAAAAATTTCCTACGATGTGAACTATGTACCAAGATCTATCTATTAGATACAAACAACGGGCGGATGTATATTAGTAGAGAACATACCCTTGAAGACTGACAAAGCTTAACGAGTTCAACTCCTGGTTGATGTAGACGATCTCTTGCCGATCTCAAGATCGAGAGGAAGTCCTAGCGCCAAGCAAATCGCATTGCTTTCGCACACACGTTCGAGGCACCGAGCAACCTCCGCCTCCTCGCTCCAGCGATGCAGTGGAAGAACAACTCTTTCTTGCCGAATATCCACCGGGAACATGTATCTCTCTAGTCCAAGACCATGGGGGATAAATTCTAGAGGGGGAGAGAGATCCTTCACGAGGAGGTGTGAGTGAGAAGTGAGAGGAGGGGCTCCTTTTATAGGAGGATGGGTGAACCCCAAGGGGGTGGACGGCGCATGGGGATGCCCCTTGCCCTCCCCTCTTCATGTGGGTGGACACTCCACTCACAAAAATCCATTCATATGCCTCCACTCAAAATCCCACTCAAACTTGCCATTAAATTTCCACCAAATTTAATGCAAACTCTCATTAAATAAAACTCTTTTATTTTATTCAGAATTTTTTCAATTACTTTAATGAAAAACATTCACAAATAACCCCTTGCTATAATTCTATTTCATATGCATAACCACTTTATGCAATTTCACCCAAAAACCTGTTTCGGTATCTAGTGAAATAAATTCCTGCGCTTGTTCATTCTTTCGGCATGAAACTTTTGCTCCAACTGGATGTCGGTGTCTCTTAAGTGTGTCACCCTACGGTTCGTGAATAATGCGGACATGATCGAGAACCCTCTCGGATCAATAATCAGAAGCGGGATCTGGAGACCCATACTGACTCCCACACATTCAACGATGACTTTCTTGTGATCGTCGGAACCTTTTACGCTAGTATCTTAATCCCTTTGTTTCACGATATATTATATGTCCGAGATTCGATCATCGGTATCTCCATACCTAGTTTGATATCGTTACTAACATGCACTCTTTTCTCGTTCCCGTGATATAACATTCTAGTGATCAAATCACTTGCTTGAAAGCTAATCAATGTGATATCACCGAGAGGGCCCAGAGTATATATATCTGTCATCGGGATGAACAAATTCCACTCTCGATCCATGAGCCTCAACATAAAACTTTATTAGTTCTAAATCCATCTTTATAATCACCCTGTTACGGTGTGACGTTTGATGTTATCAAGAAACTCTTCCGGTGTTAGTGATTGACATGATCTCATGGTCTAAGGATTAGGATCACTTCGTAAGTTGTTATAGCAATATAAACTGGATGACTTTGATCGTAATGCTATACTTCGGATGAATGTTCATCACACCATTACACTAATGTTGTGATCCCGTTATTAACAACATCCAATGTCCATGATCAGGAAACCTTGATCATCGTGTTAATCAACGAGCTAGTTTATGAGAGAGGCATAACTAGGAACTTTTTGTTTGCACACATGTATTAATGTTTCCGTATTAATACAATTATAGCATGCAAAATAAAAATCTATCATATACTTGGAATACACATAATAAACACTTTATTATTGCCGCTTAGGGCATATTCCCTTCAGTCTCCCACTTTCACTAGAGACAATAATCTAGTTACATAGTGATAAATCTAACACCCATTGAGTTCTGGTGTTGATCATGTTTTTCTCTAGGGAGAGTTTTAGTCAACGGATCTTCTACATTGAGATCCGTATGTACGTTACAAATCTTTATATCTCCATCCTTGACATGCTCGCGGATGGAGTGAAACCGGCGCTTAATATGCTTGGAATGCTTGTGAGACCTTGGTTCTTTGGCATTGGCAATGGCACCATTGTTGTCACAATAGATCACCATTGGGTCCAACGCGTTTGCAACCACTCCTAGTTCGGATATGTACTCCTTCATCCAAACTACATCCTGAGCCTCTTCTGAAGCAGCAACATATTCGGCCTCCGTTGTTGATCCCGCTACCACAGGTTATTTGGATCTCCTCCAACTAACCGCTCCGCCATTCATGAGAAATACGTATCCGGATTGAGACTTAGATTCATCCGGATCGGTGTCAAAGCTAGCGTCAACGTAACACTTAGCGACGAGCTCTTCTTCACCTCCGTATACAAGAAACATATCCTTAGTTCTTCGTAAGTACTTAAGGATATTCTTGACCGCTATCCAGTGTTCCGAACCTGGATCCGATTGGTACCTACTAGTCAAACTAATAGCATGTTCCACATCCGGTCTTGTACATAGCATGGCGTACATTATAGAGCCTATGGCTGAAGCATAGGGGACTTTGTCCATTATCTCTCTTTCTTCCATGAGCGGACTTTGAGTCTTACTCAATGTCTTGCCTTACAACATAGGTAAGAACCCCTTCTTACTTCCGTCCATTTTAAACTTCTTTAAAATCTTATCAAGGTATGTACTTTGCGATAGCCCTATTAGGCGCCTAGATCTATCACTATAGATCTTTATGCCTAATATGTATGACGCTTCACCTAGGTCCTTCATTGAAAATTGGCTGTTTAGATAACTTTTAACACTGTCTAAAAGATCTATATCATTTCAAATCAATAATATGTCATCCACATATAATATCAAAAATGCCACATTGCTCCCACTCACTTTCTTGTAAATACAAGCTTCTCCATAAGTTTGGACAAATCCAAACTCTTTGATCACCTCATCTGTAAGATCCCTCCTTTGTAAAGGAAAAGGATCCCTGTGATTTTGTTAGACCCCTCCTTTATAAAGGAAAGGATCCCTGTGATTGCAATGCTAGTCCCTGGATCAATGCTAGCATCCACAGTTTAAGATGAAGTACACAGATACAAAGGTCATTTATTACATTCATTCCAGAGATAAACATAGTCTTTTACAACTCAGGGCCATAGGCCTAATACAAGAGTTTAAGGAATAAGTAAATAAACACAAGTCTTCATCTTCATGTGCCACAGGCAAGCATGTTGAGTGTAGACTCATGACTCCTATTCATCATCGGAGTAACCTGCAACATCACAAGTTCTGACCACGGAGGGTCAATACTTTGGAATAGTATTGGCAAGTGATACCTTAGTATATTTTAAGTGGACTATAATACTATATGCATTTTGGCTAAGTGTAGCTTGGCTTGCTTTGCTTGAAAATAAGTTTTTCCTATTAGTTGAAATCACTAAGTTTTTCTTTGTCAAAACCTTCCCAAGGAACCACCAATAGACATTGAGGTCCTTCACCCTTGTTCACCCACAAATTTTTATTTAGAAGTTGGAGTGATGAGATTCTTGTAGCTTCCATGTCTTGATGCTCAAAAGTGTCCATTGCCTTGGACTAGGCTAAGTACTTAGGTTTTTCCATCTGCAGAGGTTGTGCACTTTCCCCACCAGACTTGGTTTCCCAAGACAGGACCTTTCAGAAGCCTTTCCTTAGTCAAATGGACGTGTTCCATCCTATCATCCCATCTACCACCAACTGTCCAAATGACTAAGTTCTAGCAACCTATAGGATCATGGCAGAGCCCATATTGCCAAGTGGTTGCACTGTAAGCTTTCTCAACACTTGACCTCCAAATCCCTTTGTGCCTGGGTGGCATACCACAAGTGAGATACACAACCCAAGTCCATGGCCTTGTGTAACCACTCAACATAACCCAATCATTCCATTCCACCCAGGAAGTTCATTTGACTTAGTTGTTTTATTAAGAAAATATAAGTCTCTTGACTTAGAATATTTTTATCATAAACCATATAGATGTTCACCACCCTTGTTTGCTATAAGCTAGGCTAAGCAAAGTATGGTAACTTAACTTAGGAAAATTTCCCTAGCAATTCTACTATTCCACTCTACTTAGGATTTCCCATCTTAGCACTAGGCAAAATATCATGCAATACTTTAGCAAAATATCTACTGCTAGTACAAAACTTAGGATAGGAATATTCATGAAAATATCACTTGCCTTGGTAGTGGGGAGAGTAGCACTCTTCACAATCACAATCACTAGCAAAATCTACACAAGAAATTAAAGCATACAATTACACACAATTATATACAATCAAAAATAATATGAATGCATGCATGCAAGAATTTACTAAGTGTTGAATTTTGAAAATTCTACCAAGTATGCTCATGACTACAGAAACTTAACATGACACAAGTTTGCCAACTAAACTTATTTGGCCCCAAAATAGTTTTACCAAATAAATCTATATCTAAAATTAGCCTTAAACTTGTTCTACAAAATAAACCATTTTAACTATTACTATATGCTAAATAAATTGGATATTCAGAAAGGCCTTGTTTCACTGAATCCAACGGTATAAAGTTTGCAAAAATCTAACGTGGCATTTGAAAGTTATGAGCATTTGAATTTGGATCAAAATTCTGGTTTTTAAATATGTTTTCAGATCTAACCTAGCCACGCGTCATGTTCTTATTCGCCCATACCATTTCGCACTGGATCGAACTCCACAGCCGTAGGATCTAAATGAAATCTGGCGGCTCAGATCGCGTACCTCTTCGGTTTAAGTGGATCTATCCTAGCGCTACGATACAGATCTAACGGCTGCTATCGATCTGGCCAAGAACTGGCAGCGGAGCGGTGGCTACCGGCGGATCGACGGAGGCGGCGCTGAGGTAAGTGAGAGCGAGTAGCTCACCGTGCTCGGAGATCTTGGCGAAGCTCGTCGTACTCATGGTTGGTCAAGCGCTCGGCACGGTTGCGATTGCTCGCCGGAGTGGAGGGCGGCGTCGGTGTCGGTGGTCGTCGTGGGCGTCGCCGTGAACCACCCCAAGACAAGACGAGGACACGGTTAGATTCACAGAGTCAAGGCGGTCGTGTGTTTGAACTAGAAGTCACGGGCGGTCGGGCTTACCACTAGAGCTCGCGGTTCGTCTTGATCAAGACGGTGGCGGCGATTAACGATGCTTTGCCGAGCTACGGTACATGCGAGGTAAACGAAATGTGTCAAAAAGCGCAGAGGCTCACCGATCTAGTTTGCAAGAACGAGAGGCGGGGAAGCTCGAACTCACCGTAATTTGCGGAGCGATCGCGGAGACGGCGGAGTTGCAGAGGTAATGCTCATGACTGGTGGCGCTGGGTTGGGGTTTGGGGAGAAGAGAGAGGACAGAGGGGTTTCTTATAGCCTGTTCGCGGCGAGAATCACTCGCCAATAACTCGAATTGACGCCTTGAATTAAAACGCTCGCGTTGATTTGGGGAACGACAGGTCGTGCGGGTGGAGCAGCGCCGGCGTGGAGAAGGCTCATTGTCGGCGAGGTGCTTTGAGTTAGGGTCGGTGACTCGGCGCGTGCGCTTGCGCGTGAGAGAAAAATAAGAAGACCCCGGGTGGGCTTGCTGGGCTCGTTTTTCTGCTGGGCCAGATTCTGGCCGCGCGGCCTTTTTCTATTGAAGTGTCCTTTTCTTTTTCTAAATTCATTTTCTGGTTTGAATTTGATATGAATTCAAATCCTTTTGGTACCAAACTGCTTTGGGAATTTTTGCAGGGTTTTGTGGATTCAAAAACAGTCATTTTTACTAAGTGGTTACTTTGCAAGGCTTGGTCAAGCTTGGGTTTCAAAGTAATCAGAGGCTTGCTCTAGTTTGCAAATATTTGAAAAAGGATTTTGAAACCATTTCCAAATTTGGAAACTTGGGTAAAAAGCTTCACCTAATCTTTCCATCAATGGAGGCAAACAAACAAGTACCTAAACATTCAAATTTCAAAGGGTGATGGCCATTTGAGATAAATTGCCCACATGAAATCATAGCTCAATCTTCTGTCTCTAAATGATTTTTGAGAAAAACCCTAAATGGATGAATGATGCAAAGATGATATGAATGAGTTTTGAAACTATGATTTTTGGGATGTTACAAATCTAACCCCCTTAAGATGAATCTCGCCCTCGAGATTCGGGTTGGCTAGCAAATAGGTGAGGGTGGTCTTTCCGAAGATCATCCTCTCTTTCCCATGTTGCTTCCTCTTCGGAGTGATGGTTCCATTGCACTTTACAAAACTTGATAGTCTTGGTCCTGGTAACTCTTTCTGCGGTCTCTAGAAACAAAGGTCATTATTACAGGCATTCCAGAGACAAACATAGTCTTTACAACTCCAAGGCCACAGGCCTAGTACAAGAGTTTGAATAAGTAAATAAATAAAAGTCTTCATCTTCATGTGCCACAGGCAAACATGTTGAGTGTAGACTCATGACTCCTAATCCTCATCAGAGTAACCTGCAACATCACAAGTTACAGCCACAGTGGGTCAATACATTGGAATAGTATTGGCAAGTCATACCTTAGTATAATTTAGGTGGACGAGATACTATATGCAATTTGGCTAAGTGTAGCTTGGCTTGCTTTGCTCAAAATAGGTTTTGCCTATTAGTTGAAATCACTAAGTTTTTCTTTGTCAAATCTTTTCCCAAGGAACCACCAATAGACATTGAGGTCCTTCATCCTTGTTCACCCACAAGTTTTACTTAAAAATTGGGATGAGGAGATTCTTGATAGCTTCCATGTCTTGACGCTCAAGTTGTCCTTTTCTAGGGACATGGCTAAGTACTTAGATTCTTCCATCTGCAGAGGTTGTGCACTTTCCACACCAGACTTGATTTTCACCAAGACAGGACCTTTCAGAAGCCTTCCCTTAGACCAAATGGACGCGCTCCAACCTATCATTCCCACTACCACCAACTGTCCAAATGGCTAAGTTCTAGCAACCTATATGATCCAGGCAGAGCCCATATTGCTCAGTGGCTGCACTAGAAGCTTCTCAACACTTGGCCTCTAAAATCTCTTTATTCCTGGGTGGCTTTCCACAAGTGAGATACACAAGGTTCACCAGTCCCCTGGCCTTGTGTAACCACTCAACACAAACCATTCCTTCCATTCCACCCAGGTGTTTCATTTACTTAGTTGTTTTATTAGGCAAAACACAAGTCCAAAGACTTAGAAATATTTTCATCATAGCATGTATATTTCACCAACCCTTGGTCGCTACTAGCTAGGCTAAGCATGGCATAGATAAGCATCTTAACTTAGAAATTTCCTAGCAATTCGACAACTACTAGGATTTCCCAACATGGCATATAAGCAAAATATAGCATGCTAGACTAACAAAATATTTCTAATGCTTAGTAGAAAACATAGGAATAAAAATATTCATGAAGTACCACTTGCCTTGGTAGTTTGGAGAGTAGCTACACTCCTCACAATCACAATCACTAGAACCAAAATCTACACAAAGAATCATAGCCACAAATCACATACAAAACATATACAAACAAAAATATATGCAAGCATGCAATATGATATGTGATGATTTTTAAAACTCAACAAAGCAAGTGTACATTACTGGTTCACAAACAAGTTAAGAAATTGCCAAACAACATTTTTTTAAAGCCTAAAACATTTCTTAACAATTCATATACTCAAATTAGCCCTACACAAGTTTCTGCAAATAAAACCATTTTAACAGAAGCAAAACATTGAACACATTGCATATTTATAAAGGGCTTGCTCTCCTGATTCCAAAGATATAAAATTTGTCAAATTCTAACGTGGGGATCAAAAGTTATAGCCAAAACAAAATCAAACTTCTAATAGATTCAAATTCTGTTTTTAAACCTAAACAGATGCCACGCGTCTTAATCTTATTGGCGCATACCGGTTCATGTTGGATCACGCTTCTGAGCCGCTGGATCTGACTTAATCGCACGGCTCAGATCTACACTTAACACTTCGCTCGCGTTCTATCCTACCTGCAAGATCTAGATCTAACGGCGCACAACACCCTGACCATCCAGTGGCGGCGCTGGCGGCGGCACCTCTGTCAGAGTAGCTGCCGACATTCTAGGTCGCGCGGGAGAGGGGGAAGGGGTTACCAGAATCGCAGAGTGATACTGATGCTCAAGGTGGCGGTGGTTTGGCAAGGGGCGCACGGAGTTGGTCGCTGGAGCTCGTCGGAGTTGCGGGCGGCGTCTGTTGCTGTTGTCAAGGTCGTTGCCGAGGCTCTGCGTCGTCCTAGCACAAGCCAGAGGGTTTAGGCGATGCGCAAGGGTCTGGCGAACAAGATAGTACCAAAGGGGAGGCAAGGGGCGCACGATTCTTACCGCTATTGCTCGTCGGAGTCTAGCGGCGGCTCTGGTGGTTGCGGGCGTGAATGAAGACGGCGTCCAGGGTCACGAGCAGGCAAACCAGGGGTGTTAGCAGATGCACAAGGATATGGCGGTCACGCTCGTTTGAACCTGAGACAGAGGGGCGGTCGGAGCTTACCGGAATCGCCTGCCGGAGTTGCTCTGTCTGCAGCGGTGCAAGGGCAATTGCGGGCAGCCTGGGAGCGTAGAGGCGGCGCTAGGTGAGGGGAAATGGCCACGGTGCAGAGGAGGTCTTATAGCTAGAGCGGGGGCGAGGATCGTGTGGCGTATCAATGGCAATTAAGCGTGCAGTAACAGCGGCGAGGTAACGGCGGAGCAAGCGTCGCAGGTGCGCGTGATTGACGACGAAGGCGACGTGGTCGCAGGGTCCACTCGTCAGCGAGTTAAGCAGCGAGGGGTGGGGTCATGCAGTCAGTGACCTGGGGGTGTGTCTGCGGGTGAGCGAGAGAGAGAGACCTCAGGTGGGCTTAGTGGGCTGGATTAGCAGTTGGGCCAGATAGGTAGCGCTGGCCCTTTTCTTTTTCTGTTTTGATTTTCTGAAATGATTTTCAAATCCAAATCAAATGTGTTTGAATTCAAATCTTCTCTAGGTTTTTATACTGCAAACCTTGCACTAAAATGTGTGTCAAACACTACTGTCCATTCCAAATACTTTGATCAAGTGAAAATAAAATAAAACCAAGCCTTTATGATATATATATTCAAATAGGCATAATATTGGTTTATTCACTCATTTTGTTTTTGAAATTTTGTTCAAACTTTTGGTGGTGCCTAAGTTAAACTTTACTGAATCAAAACAAGTATTATTCTCATTGGAAGATAGCACTAAGGCTAGAGCAAACTTACATGAAATAATAAGCATAAATGCTTCTGTTTTTTAAATGATTTGTTTGAAATGAAATTCATATGATCATGGATGCATGGATGATATGCATAAGTTTGAAACATGATTTTAGGGATGTTACAAATCTAACCCCCTTAAGGTGAATCTCGCCCTCGAGATTCGGATTGTCTAGCAAATAGGTGAGGGTGGTCTTTCCGAAGATCATCTTCTCTTTCCCATGTTGCTTCCTCTTCGGAATGATGGTTCCACTGAACTTTGCAAAACTTGATAGTCTTAGTACGTGTGACTCTTTATGCAGTCTCAAGAATCTTGATAGGTTTCTCTTCATAAGTGAGGTCACTTTCCAATTGGACCTCCTCCAAAGGTATAGTATCCTTCAAAGAAGTTTCTTCCATTTCTGGATGACATTTCTTAAGCTGACTCACATGAAACACATTATGGACAGCTGACAAAGACTCTGGCAATTCAATTTCATAAGAAACTTCTCCTTTGTGACTTAGAATCTTGAATGGCCCAACATATCTTGGGGCCAACTTTCCTTTGACTCCAAACCTCTTCACTCCACGAAGTGGTGACACTCTAAGATAAGCCCTATCACCAACTTCGTAGGTGACTTCTCTACGCTTAGGATCTGCGTAGCTTTTCTATCGGGACTGTGCTATCTTCAATCTGTCCTTAACCATCTTGAACTTCTCTTCGGCTTCTTTGATAAGTTCTGGTCCGAACAAACTTCTTTCTCCCACACCATTCCATAATAATGGGGTGGTACACTTTCTCCCGTAGAGAAACTCAAATGGTGCCATCTCAATGCTGGCTTGGTAGCTGTTGTTATAAGAGAATTCTGCGTAAGGCATACTTTCATCCCAACTGGCTCCATAGTCTAGGGCACATGCCCTCAACATGTCTTCAAGAATCTGATTAGTCCTTTCGGTTTTTCCATCAGTTTGAGTATGAAAAGCAGTACTGAATTCCATCCTCGTTCCCAATGACTCATGTAGCTGCCTCCAAAACTGGGAAGTGAATTGAGTTCCCCTATCAGACACAATACTCTTGGGCACTCCATGTAGACATAATATTCTACTCATGTAGATCTTGGCCAACTTAGCACTTGTATAAGTTGTCTTCACGGGTATGAAATGAGCCACTTTAGTTAGGCGATCCACTACTAACCAAATAGAATCGTATCATGACCTGGTCCTTGGTAATCCGGTAATGAAATCCATACCAATCTTGTCCCACTTCCATTCAGGAATAGGTAGTGGTTGAAGCAAACCTGCTGGTTTCTGATGTTCCGCTTTCACTCTACTACACACATCACACAAAGCAATATGTTCGGCGATGTCCTTCTTGAGATTATTCCACCAAAATCTTTCCTTCATGTCCATGTACATTTTGGTGTTACCCGGATGAATGGAATACAGAGAGTTGTGTGCTTCTTGCAAAATCAGTTTCCGAAGCTCCGGATCTTGTGGAACACAGATACGTTTCCCATGCCATAAAGTACCCTGTTCGTCTTCATGGAATCCTTTGGCTTTTCCTTTGACAATCTTTTCCTTAATCTCTTCAATTTCCTTATCAGTCTTCTGGACTTCTTTGATCTTGTCCAACAAATTGGGTTGAACATCCAAGGACATGAGATGTCCTTCAGGCACAATCTCCAATCTGAGATCTCTGAATTGGGCAGACAAATCATCGGACAATTCTCCCTTGGTAAGGCCATTCACAAAAACCTTACGGCTTAGAGCATCCGCTACAACATTTACTTTACTGGGATGGTATTGCAAACTTAAGTCATAGTCCTTGATGAGTTCTAGCCATTTTCTTTGTCTCATATTAATTTCCTTATGGGTGAAGATATACTTCAAACTCTTGTGATATGTGAACACTTCACGTCGCTTTCCGAAAAGATAGTGTCTCCATGTTTTGAGTGCATGGACAATAGAGGCTAACTCTAAATCATGAGTAGGGTAGTTCACTTCATGAGTTTTGAGTTGTCTCGAGGCATAATCTACAACTTTTCCTTCATGCATAAGTACCGCACCCAAACCATGATGAGATGCATCACAATATACTTGGAAATATTTTTCCAAGTCTGGCAAACACAAGACTGGTGCTGTCACAAGTCTCTTCTTCAATTCCTGAAAGCTGAGTTCACACCCTTCAGACCAACCAAATTTCTTTTCTTTCTTTAGCAATTCTGTCATAGGCTTAGCTAGTTTGGAGAAATTCTCAATGAACCTTCTGTAGTAACCTGCTAAGCCAAGGAAACTACGAACTTCTTTCACTGACTTGGGAGATTCCCATTCAGTTACAGCTGAAACTTTAGCAGGATCAACTGCTACACCATCTTTTTTCATAACATGTCCAAGAAATCCAACTTCATTCAACTAGAACTCACACTTGCTGAATTTGGCATAAAGTTTATGCTCTCTAAGATTCTCAAGTATCAAACATAAATGTCCTTCATGCTCTTCTTTGCTCTTGGAGTAGATTAAAATGTCATCGATGAAAACGACAAAAAATTTATCAAGGAATTCCATGAACACCTTGTTCATCATATTCATGAAGTATGCTGGAGCATTGGTTAAACCAAATGGCATCACGGTATACTCATACAATCCATACCTTGTGGTGAAAGCTGTCTTAGGTATATCTTGTTCCCTTATCTTGAGTTGGAAATAACCTGACCGGAGATCAATCTTTGAGAACACACAAGCTCCTTCTAACTGATCAAACAAGTCATTGATTCTGGGCAAAGGGTATTTGTTCTTGATAGTTACCTCATTGAGTCAACGGTAATCTATGCATAACGTTTGACTTCTATCTTTCTTCTCCACAAACAAAACTGGGGCTCCCCAAGATGAAGAACTTGGTTGAATAAATCCTTTCTACAACTGCTCTCCGATTTGTTTCTTAAGTTCTTTCAGTTCATCTACTGACATCTTGTATGGTCTCTTTGCTATTGGTCCAGATCCTGGTAGCAAATCAATAAGGAACTCCACATCTCTATCTCGTGGCATTCCCGACAATTCTTCCAGAAACACATTCGGATATTCACTCACAACTGGCACACTGTCTATGATAACCCCCTTAAGAGAATTTAGCTTACTCACTTTTGATTCAAAGTTAGACTTGAATTTAATCCGTTTTCTTTCCGGGGTTGTGAGTGCAACAGTACGATTAGCACAATCTAGTACTCCTTCATATTTAGCCATCCAATCCATTCCCAATATTACGTCCAGTCCTTGGGAATCTAGGATTATCAGACTCACTGGAAATTTATGCTTTCCAAACTCTATTACTAGATCCCGGCATCCAAGACTTACTATCATATCTCCACCTGGAGAACTAACTTTTATTGGACACCCAATGTTTTCAGTTGGAAACCCATTTCTATCCACAAATGCTTTTGATATGAATGAATGCGATGCTCCATTATAAAAAAGAACAAATGCTGGAATAGAATTGAGTCTGAACTTACCAGCAACAGCATCAGGCTCCTCATAAATTTCCTCCACATTGATGTAGTTCACGTGTCCCTTCTGAAAAGGGTTGGGCTTGTTGGGTCCTTCAAATTTCTTTTCTGGGCATTCATTTGCATAATGCCCCATCTTCTTGCACTTGAAGCATTCAACCTGACTGATGTCCTTCTTGATAGGCTGGCTTCCACTGCCACTTCCATTTCCACTGTGGTGGCTCTTATATCCACCCTTGTGGTTCTTGTACTTGTCATTGTCATGACTACGGTGATGCTTGTTGTCATGACGGTTGTGGTTGTGGTGCTTGTTGAATTTCCCATGCTTGTGGGATCTTTAGCTTCCACTGTCATCATAATGGGAACGTTTGTGAGACGATCCCGAGCTGTGCTTGTCCGAGTGCTTTCTCTTCCTGCTCTCAACTTGCTTCATTTCGTTCTCCAAAATAGCAGCCTTATCACAAAGAGACTGGTATGTGGGAACATATGCCACAGCCAACTGCAGGTTCAGCTCATCATTTAACACTTCGAGGAACTTTTCTTTTCCTCTTAGCATCAGTGTCAACTTCTTCCGGTGTGTAACGCGCCAGATTATTGAACTCCTCAATATATTCAGCCACACTGCGGTGGCGCTGCTTCAGGTTATGAAACTCTTTCTTTTTCAGACTCATCACTCTAGATGCGATATGAGCAGTACGAAAACCATCCTCAAAGATACCCCATGTCACATCTTCTATGGGAGTGGTGATCTGGAAGTTATCCCACCAAGTGGCGGCTTGTCCTTCCAGCAAATGTGCTACAAATCTGACCTTTTCTGCATCAGTACAGCCCACAGTTACCAAGTCCTTGTTCACAGAGCGTATCCAATCATTGGCCACCATGGGATCAGTTGTCCTGAGAACTTTGCTGGCCTCAATCTCAAGAACCAGGTAAGCATGTCAAAACCCGGTGGGTTGTTGTTGTTGTTGTTATTGTTGTTGTTGCTGTTATTTTGGTTCTAGATGAACGTCGTGATCATTTGCATCAGTTGATTCTTCGCTGTCATCATTTGCTGCATTTCTGGAGTGATGTTGTTGTTGGGGTTGGGATTTGCACGACGGGGAGGCATCTGTGGTTTGTTCAATAGAGATAAGAATGAGATACCCATAGATGCTTTCATGCACAATACATCACATAAACAATCACAAAGCATGCAACATAATGATAAAGATTCAACAACCAGATAACAAGTTCGCAAAGTAAAACACACATAAATAACAAGCCATCCACATGTTGGATGGTCAAATAACAAGTTCTCAACGACAAGTATGATAATAAATGATAAATGAGTAGTAAAATCTACTCCTCAGCATCAACCTCCTCCTCGACAAAGGTAAGACCTGCGTTCTCCATCGCGGTCTTGTATTCCTCGACACTGGTGGTCAAGGTCTCTATCTTGGCTTTGAGAGCCCTCTTCTAAGAACGAAGCCTCTTAATCACCGTCTGCTGATGCTCGAGCTCGAAGTCCTTGGCCTGCAGTTCTTCAGTCATGTCCCGGATCTTCTTGTTCCTATCCCGGACTCGCTTCTCTGGACTCTTGAACTTTTTGTCCTGGCTCTCGAACTTTTCCTCCATCTCCTTAACTATCTCATCTTGCTCCGCGAAGAGCTTGTCCTTCTCGCGAAGCTGCACCAGGAGTTCGTCATTGTTGAGCATGACGTTGGTCCTATCAGAATCCACGTGCCTAATGAGAGCCTCTAAGTCCTGGAGGTATAGACGAATGGGCTCCGCTGTCTCCCTCGAAGTGTCCTCGAAGTCGATGGACTCTCCATCCTCATCACGTCTACCGAAGACGTGGAAGTGAGTACCTCTAACCTGTCGAGAGTGTCTCCCCAGCAGACGTCCTATCAGATCCTGCATGACTACCTCAAGGCCTCTCTCCTTGTCATCGTGCATGAGCTTGAAGACGATGGCCTCCGTGGTAGGCTTAGTCTGGTGTCCGGGCTGGTTGACCTTGAAACCCCAGAGGTCTTTCCTCTCAAACTTGGTGAGGGGAAGCACCATGATGGTAGGAAGAGGGAGATTGAGCAGGGTAGTAAGCTCAACAATACGAGGACCAAAGCAGGTTCCCTGGAACTCCTCAACAGTGCTGATGGTAACAGTAGGCATCTATTTATAAGATAGAAAAAGTTAGAACAACGCAATTCAAGATAAAACACAAGGCAAAACATCACATACATATCCTTGGAAATCAAAACACACAAGTCATGGCGTACAAGAATCCATTACATCAACCAAGGTTCAACTTATTTAAGGTAACATTTGGAAAATAAGGTGATAAGTGGTGGTCCAACTAATGTAGTACGTTTACAATCCAATCTCACTGGATATGTTGGCTAACATAATGTTTCTAGAAGCAAGCAGTCTATCTTGTTCACATGACTCCATCACTAAGTCTATAATGTCTCCTCTTAAAGTTTGGTTGGTAGCCTCCAACTCTTGGGTATGTTTCTTCTCTTCTTCTAGGCTATTTTGGATGTTGAACATTCTGCACTTGACTCATTCACCAAGTTCTTTGATGGTCTTCCAAGTTGCATCCCTTGCTGAGTCAAAGAATGTAGGGTGCATCACTGAATTGGTGAATATGCAGAATCCTGAGTCCTTGTGGTTTTCTTCCTTGTTTTTGTACAAGTGAAGTTGCACCCACCAGTACTCAACTCCTTCATCCATCACCGGAAAACCTTTGTACACAGTTGCACCATGTATTTCCATTGCAACCATGAGGTCCTTGAGAGCCTTGGGGAATTCTGTCTAACACTCCAAAGTCATTGTCATGAGTGGTCCTTTCCTCACGGTTTAGTTGATGGAGTTCATCTACAATTAGAGATGAAAAAGAAGATTAGAAAAGTCTACGAGAAGAATAGACAAGTGTAGAAGTTGTTGAAAATTTTTCCTTAGTGGTTTCCAATCCTAGGGTCATAATCCTACAGGAAACACAGGGCTCTGATACCATCTGTAAGATCCCTCCTTTATAAAGGAAAAGGATCCCTGTGATTTCAATGCTAGTCCCTGGATCATTGCTAGCATCCATAGTTTAAGACGAAGTACACAGAAACAAAGGTCATTATTATAGGCATTCCAGAGACAAACATAGTCTTTACAACTCCAAGGCCACACGCCTAGTACAAGAGTTTGAATAAGTAAATAAATAAAAGTCTTCATCTTCATGTGCCACAGGCAAACATGTTGAGTGTAGACTCATGACTCCTAATCCTCATCAGAGTAACCTGCAACATCACAAGTTACAACCATAGTGGGTCAATACATTGGAATAGTATTGGCAAGTGATACCTTAGTATAATTTAGGTGGACTAGATACTATATGCAATTTGGCTAAGTGTAGCTTGGCTTGCTTTGCTCAAAATAGGTTTTGCCTATTAGTTGAAATCACTAAGTTTTTCTTTGTCAAATCTTTTCCCAAGGAACCACCAATAGACATTGAGGTCCTTCACCCTTGTTCACCCACAAGTTTTACTTAGAAATTGGGATGAGGAGATTCTTGATAGCTTCCATGTCTTGATGCTCAAGTTGTCCTTTTCCAGGGACATGGCTAAGTACTTAGATTCTTCCATCTACAGAGGTTGTGCACTTTCCCCACCAGACTTGATTTTCACCAAGACAGGACCTTTCAGAAGCCTTCCCTTAGACCAAATGGACGCGCTCCAACCTATCATTCCCACTACCACCAACTGTCCAAATGGCTAAGTTCTAGCAACCTATATGATCCAGGAAGAGCCCATATTGCCAAGTGGCTGCACTAGAAGCTTCTCAACACTTGGCCTCTAAAATCTCTTTATTCCTAGGTGGCTTTCCACAAGTGAGATACACAAGGTTCACCAGTCCCCTGGCCTTGTGTAACCACTCAACACAAACCATTCCTTCCATTCCACCCAGGTGTTTCATTTACTTAGTTGTTTTATTAGGCAAAACACAAGTCCAAAGACTTAGAAATATTTTCATCATAGCATGTATATTTCACCAACCCTTGGTTGCTACTAGCTAGGCTAATCATGGCATAGATAAGCATCTTAACTTAGAAATTTCCTAGCAATTCTACAACTACTAGGATTTCCCAACATGGCATATAAGCAAAATATAGCATGCTAGACTAGAAAAATATTTCTAATGCTTAGTAGAAAACATAGGAATAAAAATATTCATGAAGTACCACTTGCCTTGGTAGTTTGGAGAGTAGCTACACTCCTCACAATCACAATCACTAGCACCAAAATCTACACAAAGAATCATAGTCACAAATCACATACAAAACATATACAAACACAAATATATGCAAGCATGCAATATGATATGTGATGATTTTTAAAACTCAACAAAGCAAGTGTACATTACTGGTTCATAAACAAGTTAAGAACTTACCAAACAACATTTATTTAAAGCCTAAAACATTTCTTAACAATTCATATACTCAAATTAGACCTACACAAGTTTCTGCAAATAAAACCATTTTAACAGAAGCAAAACATTAAACACATTTCATATTTAGAAAGGGCTTGCTCTCCTGATTCCAACTATATAAAATTTGTCAAATTCTAACGTGGGGATCAAAAGTTATAGCCAAAACAAAATCAAACTTCTAATAGATTCAAATTCTGTTTTTAAACCTAAACAGATGCCACGCATCTTAATCTTATTGGCGCATACCGGTTCGCGTTGGATCACGCTTCTGAGTCGCTGGATCTGACTTAATCGCACGGCTCAGATCTAAACTTAACGCTTCACTCACGTTCTATCCTACCCGCAAGATCTAGATCTAACGGCGCACAGCACCTTGACCATCCAGTGGCGGCGGCGACAGGCGGCGGCGCCTCTGTCAGAGTAGCTGCCGGCGTTCTAGGTCACGCGGGAGAGGGGGAAGGGGCTTACCAGAATCGCAGAGTGATGCTGATGCTCAAGGTGGCGGTTGTTTGGCAAGGGGCGCACGGAGTTGGTCGCTGGAGCTCGTCGGAGTTGCGGGCGGCGTCTGTTGCTTGTTGTCGAGGTCGTTGCCAAGGCTCTGCGTCGTCCTAGCACAAGCCAGAGGGTTTAGGCGATGCGCAAGGGTCTAGCGAACAAGATAGTACCAAAGGGGAGGCAAGGGGCGCACGATTCTTACCGCTATTGCTCGTCGGAGTCTAGCGGCGGCTCTGGTGGTTGCGGGCGTGAATGAAGACGGCGTCCAGGGTCACGAGCAGGCAAACCAGGGGTGTTAGCAGATGCACAAGGATATGGCGGTCACGCTCGTTTGAACCTGAGACAGAGGGGCGGTCGGAGCTTACCGGAATCGCCTGCCGGAGTTGCTCTGTCTGCGGCGGTGCAAGGGCAATTGCGGGCAGCCTGGGGCGTAGAGGTGGCGCTAGGTGAGGGGAAATGGCCACGGTGCAGAGGAGGTCTTATAGCTAGAGCGGGGGCGAGGATCACGTGGCGTATCAATGGCAATTAAGCGTGCACTAACAGCGGCGAGGTAACGGCGGAGCGAGCGTCGCAGGTGCGCGTGACTGACGACGAAGGCGACGTGGTCGCAGGGTCCACTCGTCAGCGAGTTAAGCAGCGAGGGGTGGGGTCGTGCAGTCAGTGACCTGGGGGTGTGTCTGCGGGTGAGCGAGAGTGAGAGAGGGAGACCCCGGGTGGGCTTAGTGGGCTAGATTAGCAGTTGGGCCAGATAGGTAGCGCTGGCCCTTTTCTATTTCTTTTCTCCTTTTCTTTTTCTGTTTTGATTTTCTGGAATGATTTTCAGATCCAAATCAAATGAGTTTGAATTCAAATCTTCTCTAGGTTTTTATACTGCAAACCTTGCACTCAAATGTGTGTCAAACACTACTGTCCATTCCAAATACTCTGATCAAGTGAAAATAAAATAAAATCAAGCCTTTATGATATATATATTCAAATAGGCATAATATTGGTTTATTCACTCATTTAGTTTTTGAAATTTTGTTCAAACTTTTGGTGGTGCCTAATTTAAATTTTACTGAATCAAAACAAGTATTCTTCTCATTGGAAGATAGCACTAAGGCTAGAGCAAACTTACATGAAATAATAAGCATAAATGCTTCTGTTTTTGAAATGATTTGTTTGAAATGAAATTCATATGATCATGGATGCATGGATGATATGCATAAGTTTGAAATATGATTTTAGGGATGTTACATCATCAAAGCGGATATTCCAACTTCGTGATGCTTGCTTCAATCCATAGATGGATCGCTGAAGCTTGCACACCTTGTTAGCATCCTTAGGATCGACAAAACCCTTTGGTTGTATCATATACAACTCTTCTTCAATATTACCATTGAGAAACGCGGTTTTGACATCCATCTGCCATATCTCATAATTGAAATATGCAGCAATTGCTAACATAATCCTAACTGACTTCAGCATCGCTACGGGAGAGAATGTCTCATCGTAGTCAACTCCTTGAATTTGTAGAAACCCCTTTGCGACAAGTCGAGCTTTATAGACGGTCACATTACCATCAGCATCAGTTTTCCTTTTGAAAATCCATTTGTTCTCCACGGCCTTTCGGTCGTGAGGTAATTCCACCAAGTTCCAAACTTGATTTTCATACATGGATTCCATCTCGGATTTCATGGCTTCTAACCATTTGTTGGAATTCGGGCTCATCATCGCTTCTTCATACGTCGCAGGGTCATCATTTTCATCAACCATGAAATTCATGACAGGATTTCCGTCTGCTCGAGCTGCACGCGTCCTGCTTGACATGCGAGGTTCGGTAGTAGTCTCTTTCGGAGTTTCATGATCATTATCATTAGTTCCCTCTTCAACAGGTGGAGCCAACTCCAGAACAACTTTCGGCGCTGCGCTACTCGCCATACTTTGAAGAGAAGGTTCAATAACCTCTTCGAGTTCTACCTTCCGACTACTCACACCTTTCGCGAGAAACTCTTTCTCTAGAAAGGATCCATTCTTGGCAACAAAAACCTTGCCCTTGGATCTGTGATAGAAGGAATACCCAATAGTTTCCTTAGGGTAACCTTTGAAGACGCATTTTTCCGCTTTGGGTTCGAGTTTATCCGGTTGAAGTTTCTTCACATAAACATCGCATCCCCAAACTTTAAGAAATGACAGCTTAGGTTTGTTTCCAAACCACAATTCATACGGTGTCTTTTCAACAGATTTAGATGGTGCCCGATTTAAAGTGAACGCAGCAGTTTCTAGTGCATAACCCCAAAATGACAACGGCAAGTCCGTCAGAGACATCATAGATCGAACCATATCTAATAAAGTACGATTACGATGTTCCGACACACCATTTCGCTGTGGTGTTCCGGCAGGCGTGAGTTGTGAAACAATTCCACATTCTTTCATGTGAGTGCTAAACTCATAACTTAGATACTCACCTCCACGGTCGGACCGTAGAAATTTGATCTTTCTATTACGATGATTTTCCACTTCATTATGAAATTCCTTGAACTTTTCAAAGGTTTCAGACTTCTGTTTCATCAAGTATATATAACCATACCTACTCAAATCATCCGTGAAAGTAACAAAATAACGATATCCACCTCGCGCCGACACACTCATTGGACCACATACATCAGAATGTATGATTTCCAATAAATCTGTCGCCCGTTCCATTGAACCGGAAAACAGCGTTCTAGTCATCTTGCCCATAAGGCATGGCTCACATGTATCAAATGATTCAAAATCAAGTGATTCCAAAGTCCATCCAAATGGAGCTTCTTCATGCGTTTAACGCCAATATGACCTATACGGCAGTGCCACATATATGCGGATATATCATCATTAAGTTTAATCCTTTTAGCATCAACATTATGAATATGTGTAACATTATCATCGAGATCTAATAGAAATAAACCATTCATCATCGGTGCATGACCATAAAAGATTTCATTCATATAAATGGAACAACCATTGTTCTCGGATTTAAATGAATAACCACTTCGCATCAAACACGATCCAGATACAATGTTCATGCTCAGTGCAGGCACCATATAACAATTATTCAAGTTTATAACTAATCCCGACGACAAATGGAGAGGCAGCGTTCCGACGGCGATCACATCAACTCTTGATCCATTGCCGACACGCATCTTGACCTCACCCCTTGCTAGCGATCGCTTGTTCCGCAGCCCCTGATTCGAGTTACAAATATTAGCAACTGAACCGGTATCAAATACCCAGGTGCTACTACGAGCACTAGTCAAGTACACATCAATAACATGTTTATCATATATAGCTTTGTTTGCCTTGCCGGCCTTCTTGTCTTCCAAATACTTGGGGCAGTTTCGCTTCCAGTGACCAGTCCCCTTACAATAGTAGCACTCGGTATCAGACTTAGGTCTAACTCGGGGTTTCTTTTCAGGCACGGCAACAGGATTGCCGCCCTTACTTTCCTTCCGTTTTCCCTTCTTGTCTTTCTTGAAACCAGTGTTCCTATTGATCATCAACACTTGATGTTCCTTTTTGATCTCCACTTCTGCATTTTTAAGCATTGACAGAAGCTCGGGGAGAGACTTCTTCATGCCTTGCATATTATAGTTCATCACAAAGCTCTTATAGCTAGGTGGTAGAGACCGCAGAAGACGATGGATGCCTAAGTCAATGGGAATCGTTATTCCCAGGGACACTAGCTTATCGGCGTAACCCGACATCTTGAGTACATGCTCACTAACGGAGCTGTGCTCTTCCATCACACAGCTAAAGAACTTTTCTGAAGCGTTGTAGATCTCTAAAACAGCATGTGTGTCAAAAATCAATTTCAACTCACCCATTGTATCAAATGCATTGCCGTTTTCGAAACGCTTTTGAAGTTCCGGCTCTAGCCCATACAATATGCCGCAATGAACTAAGTTGTGGTCCTCCGGACGAGTCTGATAGACATTCTTCTCCTGGTCAGGGGCATCCTTAAAAGGTGGGGGGCCTAGTGGCGCTTCTAGCACGTATTGCTTTTGTGCAGCGGAGAGGAGAATCCTCAAATTCATGGCCCATTCGGTAAAGTTGCTACCATTTGTTGCTAGTTTCTCTTTTTCCATGAACACATTGAAATTAAGAGCAGGTGGTGCCATCTACAACAGAATTTTTAAAGTTTAGACTAAGTGTATGATAGATTGAGTTCAACTAATCCATATCATGAATGAACTCCCACTCAAAAACGACATCCCTCATGCCTTTTTGGTGATTACATGAACTAAATCCACTATACCAAGTCCGATCATCATGTGAGTCGGTATAGCTTCAAAGGCGAGCATCAAATGGGCATCATATCAACTATATGACTCATGCTTAACCTTTCGGTCTGTGTTCTGAGGCCATGTCTGTACATGCTAGGCTTGCCAAGTTAGAACCTTAGTATTCGCGTGTGTAACTGTTTTACACCCGAAATATGGTCGTGGATCCAAGAACACCCGATCATCACGTGATGTCTTGGAGCGACGAAACATAATCGGTGCATACTAAAGGAAGAACACATTCTTATCTTGATATTTAAATGAGGGATCATCTTATTATGCTAACAAAGCGCTAAACAAGCAATATAAGATGCTATCAAACATCACATGTTTATTAGTGAAATGTTATGGTTCCCGCAGATGATCTCTATCATGTGCATCGTGGTATGATCACTATCATACCTATATGTGTAAATCCAAGGTCTATGGAGTTTACACGCTATGTGTGTTGTAAGAGTATCATCTCATACTTCTACTTACAACATCACCATATCATAACACTGGCCCAACAATAATCTAAACTAGAGGCCTCTAATTTATCCATTGCAAGTTTTACGTGGCTTAGGGCTTTCGAGATAGAACCGTTCTTACCTACGAACATGAACCAGAACGAGGATAACCAAATTGTTGACAACTCGTTGCAAAATAGATATTGACTATAGTAGGAGAGACAGACACCCGCTAGCCACTTATGCAAACTAGTTGCATGTCAAGCGTGGAACAGGTCTCATGTGCGAGGACATGTAAAGTTTGTCCGGGACGCTTCATCCCACTATGCCACCAATATCCAAAATTAGAACAAAGGAGCAACAACATGATCATCGTCGCCCAAATACTCATATGTGTACTACCCGTGTAAAGCATCTACGCATATATCCGGCTCTGATACCACTATAGGGTTCGCAGCATAGAAAATAAAAATTTTCCTACGATGTGAACTATGTACCAAGATCTATCTATTAGATACAAACAACGGGTGGATGTATATCCGTAGAGAACATACCCTTGAAGACTGACAAAGCTTAATGAGTTCAACTCCTGGTTGATGTAGACGATCTCTTGCCGATCTCAAGATCGAGAGGAAGTCCTAGCGCCGCAAATCAGCAGCGCATCCGTGCTCGCACACACGTTCGAGGCACTGAGAAACCTCCGCCTCCTCGTTCCAGCGATGCAGTGGAAGCACAACTCTTTCTTTCCGAATAGCCACCGGGAACATGTATCTCGCTAGTCCGAGACCATGGGGGATAAATTCTAGAGGGGGAGAGAGATCCTTCATGAGGAGGTGTGAGTGAGAAGTGAGAGGACGGGCTCCTTTTATAGGAGGAGGGGGGAACCCAAATGGGGTGTCCGGCGCATGGGGCTGCCCCCTTGCCCTCCCCTCTTCATGTGGGTGGACACTCCACTCACAAAAATCCATTCATATGCCTCCACTCAAAATCCCACTCAAACTTGCCATTAAATTTCCACCAAATTTAATGCAAACTCTCATTAAATAAAACTCTTTTATTTTATTCAGAATTTTGTCAATTACTTTAATGACAAACATTTACAAATAACTCCTTGCTAGAATTCTATTTCACATGCATAACCACTTTATGCAATTTCACCCAAAAACCTGTTTCGGTATGTAGTGAAATAAATTCTTGCGCTTGTTCATTCTTTCGGCATGAAACTTTTGCTCCAATTGGATGTCGGTTTCTCTTAAGTGTGTCACCCTACGGTTCGTGAATAATGTGTACATGATCGAGACCCCTCTCGGATCAATAATCAGAAGCGGGATCTGGAGACCCATACTGACTCCCACACATTCAACGATGACTTTCTTGTGATCGTCGGAACCTTTTACGCTAGTATCTTAATCCCTTTGTTTCACGATATATTACATGTACGAGATTCGATCATCGGTATCTCCATACCTAGTTTGATCTCGTTACTAACATGCACTCTTTTCTCGTTCCCGTGATATAACATTCTAGTGATCAAATCACTTGCTTGCAAGCTAATCAATGTGATATCCCCGAGAGGGCCCAGAGTATATCTATCCGTCATCGGGATGAACAAATTACACTCTCGATCCATGAGCCTCATCATAACACTTTATTAGTTCTGAATCCATCTTTATAATCACCCTATTATGGTGTGACGTTTGATTTTATCAAGAAACTCTTCCGATGTTAGTGATTGACATGATCTCATTGTCTAAGGATTAGGATCACTTCGTAAGTTGTTATAGAAATATAAACTCAGTGACTTTGATCGTAATTCTATACTTCGGATGAATCTTCATCACACCATTACACTAATGTTGTGATCCCGTTATTAACAACATCCAATGTCCATGATCAGGAAACCTTGATCATCTTGTTAATCAACGAGCTAGTTTATGAGAGAGGCATAACTAGGAAATTTCTGTTTGTTTATTAAACACACATGTATTAATGTTTCCGTATTAATACAATTATAGCATGCAAAATAAACATCTATCATATACTTGGAATACACATAATAAATACTTTATTATTGCCTCTCAGGGCATATTCCCTTCAAAAACTTAACAGAAACAATTGTGGATCTTTGCACCCCTTGCTAGTACACATAATGACTTACCAAGGCCCACTTTGTGATCTTCCAAAAACATCCAAATGCTAAGTTTAAATGACAGTTTAAAATTGAATCTATCTCATATGGGAAGATCCCACTATTTCAAAAACCACTCAAACAAGCTCAATTGTAAAAACCCAAGAAACCACAGAGTCTCCAGATTATGCCTATCACACCCACCAAAAATATTTTCAAAATTGAAAAAGAAGTTTCTTGCGGCCATTTCATCAAACACTTGGCAGGCAGAATTCAAACCAAACCAAATTCACTATTTTGAATAGTGTTTTGTCCAAACTTGTCTCCCATTTGACCCTCATTTGCTCACATTGTCCCCTCTGGATCAAACCAGGGCATAGCTACACCATTCCCTACCTCCTAGTAGCATGCCCATGCCAAGCAGAGCCTCACCTCACCGGCCAACCTGGTCGCCGCCGCAGCAGACCGCCTCCCCCTCCCTTGCCATGTCTAGGAGATAGCCAGAACCTCAGCGCCACCCACTGTCCCCTCTCCGAGCCAGGCGCAGCCGTGGACCACCGAGAAATCCCCGCGCCCAGTGCCACCGCGCCATGCCGAGCATGCGCCAGAGCGCCGCACCCGGCACGCGTGCACAAGCCGCCACTCAACTACAGCCCGCGCCCACCGCGTCTCCACGACCCAGGGAGCACGCCAGACACCCCCATTCGCCGTCCAACGCCTCACAACCACCGCTCCACCCGACCGCTTACCATCGCCCTCAGCCTGCCTTAAAGTCCTAGAGCACCGCCAGGAGACCGCGCGTCGACTGCCACCCTCAGCCATGCCGCTAGCAGCCCGTAGCCATGTCGCCACCATCGCCTGCCCATCCATGTCGGTCTCGCCGTCGATCCTATAAAAGGAGAGCACCCCCAGCCATTTGCAGCACACCAATCCACTCCCCTCACCTCAATGATCGTCCCACACCTCTAGTCGGAGCATGGGGAGCAGCAGCTCGCCGGAATTGTACCGGAGCAGGCCGCCTCTGGAGGAGAAGGGCGCCGCTGATTACGATCACCCCCGGAGCTACCTCGACCGTCCCTGAGCTTGCCGTCAACCACCAGTCTGTTTGCCCGCCTCGCCGTCGTTGCTGGAGCCCTGGTGTGCCCCCTATGTACCCCCACCCAGCCGCTAGGGTTAGAGCTCGCCGGTGACAGGTCCGTCTTCGACGATGATCCAGAGCCGTTGATCCCCACTCTAATCCAACGTCCCACACCACCCAGTACCGCTTTGCGCCTTATGAGCCACTGACTGGTGGATCCCCCTATCAGCTGAGCCCCGCGTTGCTGAGTGACACTGGGTCGGCCCATTAGCGTCTCCCGCGTGACCCAACAGTTTAAATTTAGATTTTTCATTTAATTTCAAACATAGTTCTCTACATAGATTCAAAAATCAAACCATCTCGACTCACTGAACCAAAATGCATGAAACTAATTTTGTTAGAAAGGTACTGAAATGCTTAGTCCAAGCCCGTTGAATTCAAACCCTTTGGAATTATAGATCAACCATGGTAAAAATAACAAGTCAGAATATTTTCTGCATTCAAACACATTTCAAAATTCAACCATAAAAGATTTTGAGGTGATTCCAACTCTCAAAAATCAAATTTGATCATACCTTTCAGAATATATAAAAACATATGGGTTTACTTACAGAAATCATGTTCAAGTAATAAAAGAATGCCACATAGGCATTTCTAGTCACTTTATTTATTTAAAGTAAAAAGGTTAAACCTTATTAAATTTTGGCACCGCTTTAAATCACATTCCGATGTACTGAAATATGTGGTGATGACATGTTTCAACATGATGCCATGTTTGAGTTGGAGAATATTAAATCTTAAGTAGTTTTTCAATGAGTAGATATTACTTTTCTCAAATTAAAATAAACAAGACAAATGCTTTAATTCTTGTAATGTTAGTGATGATGCTAGATCATCTATAGTGCACCTTTGTGTGATGATTTAAAATAATTAAGTATTGTTTGGTGATTGTGTACCTCGTATTTATTTATAGACGCTAGTACTGACCAAGGATACGAAGAGGAAGGAGGATACTACGAGGAAGAAGCCAAGGAGAACTTTAACCACTGTTCTGCACAACGCAAGCTAACACTTGTAACTATGAAAGTTAGATAACCTATGCAATGCATTAAGCATGCTTGGTTAGATACATTTGATGATACCAAATCCTAGTTTTACTTAAAAGTTTAATACTTTATTTCTTTATCAAAGCTTTCTCTTGAGTTTACATAGTGAATTGTAGATATTAGAAAGATATTGGAAGGTAGCATAAAGAGCATAAAATTTGGCCTAAGTTAGATAATCTTGATGTCATCCTAAGGCATGAGATTGAACTTAGCAAATCTCCACTTGTTTACCACCCCTAATTACTAGTTACCACCACATGTAGATGCTAGTGATAAGCATAAAACTTGATCATCCTTAGCAGGGAATACTTGGTGAAAATGGTTATGAAAACCTTAGAATGATGAGTCATTCTACTGAAATATTTTTACATGTGTTTCCGAACACCAGATGATTCTGATGATGAAAATGTTGAGGCATGAGCCTTAACCCTTTTTAAAAACTGATGGTTGTCTGGATGCGATACAATTCCAATTTTACCGTACAACCACAATACCCGAAAATTGGGTAGGGCTTGACTAGAAATTTATATACCTTAGTATGGGTTCCCTCGCAGCCAAGGTCAGAGCTGAGGCTACCTTGTGAAGATTGTCCACCTGTGCAGTACCCAAGATGACAGTTGTTCATGGTTGGGAGGCCAAACTCACAGGAGAGGTGCCTATACTAGGGCGTGTAATTGAAAGGTTAGGATTGATTATCCGCATACTGAGTATGGTGAATTCAGGATTTGTTCCTAACGGATGTATCGAATGTTGTGGTGGAAGTGTACAATCTCTGCAGAGTGTCAAACTATTCGAATAGCCGCGTCCGTGGTTATGGACAGTTGGAGTGGCCATACTGTTCCCCCGTCATATGTTTTCAAAATGACTTGTGAAATGAATTATGACTTTTACTTGACCACAACAGAGTTGTGATATGAAATTCAAACTCCCACTTAGGTGTTATAAAACTTTCAACTAGTTTTCTTTGCTTCTAAACTTAGTAGAGATAAATCTGGATTGTTGCAAAACAACCCTAGAGCTTAGTATCCTACTACAAAAACCCCCTTAACTGTTAGTATTAGTTTACGAGTACTTAAAGAGTACTCATGGCTTTGTCCCTGGCTATTTCTGTGGCCAGACTATGAAGAGGATTACCCGAATGAGGGACCGCAGGAAGGTTTCGACAACTATGATCATCTCCCATCGTCAGCATTTCCTGTGACCCTGAAGATGGAGCTTTGCCTATGCTATCGTTACTATTACGTTATTCCGCTGCTTGAGTTGTATTAAGAACTGGATCATGAGATCCTTATTTGTGTAAGACCTTATGTATGGTTTGTAATGGATGATGTACTGTGATATCCAAATCTATTATGTCTCGCAAAAATATTAATCCTGGGATTGCGATGTATGGCATAACAGGCATCTGGGATTAAAAATCCGGGTGTTGACAAGTTGGTATCAGAGCCATCCTGACCATAGGAGACCCTAGTTAGAATGGACGTTTGAATCAAAAACTTAGTTTCAAAACCAAAGTAAGTGAGTATTTACAAAAACTTATTCTCATTCTTATCACTTGGATTCTTTCATGAAAATTCATGTTCCTCAAAAATTCTTGCAAAATACATAAAATTTGACACACTTGATCCCTCTACTAACTTACTCATCCAATATTATTATAGATGGACGTGAAGTACATCAATTTTTATCATTTTGGGAATGGAGGAGACCTCATCTTTGAGCCTGACTTGGACCAGCTTTCAAAACTTCTGGAGCGTCCGCACCCCGAGTTCTTTGGAGCTCAGCTCAATGATCAGGAAGGAGAAGATCTGCAGTGGCTAGTTGTTGCAAGTCTCCGAGGAAAGATTGATCCTCCCACTGCTGAGGGAATTCAGTTCACCTTAAGAGAAAACAACTGGCTCGATGGACAGGCCAGAGCAATGCAGGAAGTTCTTGCCTGTCTATGTGGGCAGTGTATCAATCAGATCAAGGGTACACGCTTTGAGTTCTACCCAAGGCGTGATGTTATGGGACAACCACTGGAGGCCCCACATCATCCCAAACTAAAGAGTCAAGTGGACCACCCCAGCTTCATGATGTACGATCGTCATCAGGAGTGGACAACGCCCGTGCCTACGACAACCACAAGTACGCCATCGCCAAGAAGAAGGATCAGACCCTCACCATGCTAGTGAAGGATCGCAAGTCTCGTCGTCGTCAGCTCGACAAGAAGGAGCGCATCATTGCCCGTCTTCGCCACCGAATAAAGGATTTGGAGGAGACCATCCACGAGAGAGACATGCAGTTGGAGGAAAGGGAGAATGCCAGATAAGACCTTCGTGGAGATCCCTACTCCTATCTCAGCGATGATGCTGACTTTCTAGAGGATTAGGCCATGGACTTTTTCACCGATGAGGAGGATTTCGCCTTCATCAATGACGATGATTATGATGAGGATGATGAGTACACCGACTCCGAGGAGTAGTAGCACTTGAGCACTAGCGTAGTGAGTTGTATTCAGTCCCACTGTATCGTAGTTTCCATAATGGTTCTTAAAACCATCTGTTTTCCTTTGTTGTGGTGTGTGTTTGTATCATGTGCTATGAATGAATGGAAAGCAAGTTGCTAGAAAAATATGAGTCAAACTTTTAAATTTTTTTTACTACCTCTGAACCTTAGAAATTTCCCTCTCTTCTCATGATCTATCACAATCTTCAGATGCCTCGCGAAGGAAGCAGATCATCCCCGGACCCGATGTTGCAGATCCTGCAAATGTTGGTTTCTGACCGCGAAGCTGAAAGATCCGAACATCAAGACAACCTAGCCACCCTTCCACACATAGCTCAAATAGCCAACAGCAATCAAGGCCAAGGAAATCAGGACAACCATGGATCTAAGCTCAAGAATTTCCAGAACACCAATCCACCTGTTTTCACTAAGTCAGAGGAACCCCTAGATGCATATGATTGGCTGCAAACAATGGAGAATAATCTGGAAGTCGTTGGAGTGGAAGCTAACGAGAAAGTTTATTCGCCACCCACTATCTAGCCGGAGATGCAAGAGCATGGTGGAACAGCGTTCGTGCAATGACAAAATGTCAGATGATGACCTGGGATGAATTCAAGGTCAAGTTCAGTAGAACCCATGTGCCACCGGGTTTGATCAAGAGAATGAGAGATGAATTCAGAGAACTGAAGCAAGGAAGGATGACCATAGTGGAATACCGTGACAAATTCTTGTCATTAGCTAGGTATGCCCCGGATGAGATTGACACTGAAGCCAAGAAGAAAGAGAGATTCTTGAATGGTCTGCACGATGAGATGCAGACAATGTAGTTCAATATACCATTTGCTGATATTGAAGACCTAGTTGACTCTGCCATTCAGATGGAAGGAAAGATCAACCAAGCCAATGATAACCGCAAGCTCCGCATGATGTATCAACCAGGAACCCACCAGACCCCAAAGTATCGCCCAACCCATCTCTAGGATTTGCCCCGAGAACCAACAAACCCCGATGAACTGTCCAACCTATTCCAACCGTGGAAACCCATGGCCCGGAGGAAACCACAACAACCCCGGCAACTCTAGCAATTTCAACCGTGCACCACCCAAGTTCAACCAGAACAATGCCTCCACCAACGTCAACACTGCCCCAAGGAATGGAAGCAATGTTGTGCCTGTTGCAGCGAAGGACAAGTCGCAAGTGACTTGTTATGAATGTGGAACCAAGGGTCACTACTCCAAGGAGTGCCCCAAGAAGAATGCCACAGCCCCCAATGCAAATTCCCCAGTTCAGCAACAACGTCGTGTTCATCCCGGAAGAAGGTTTGCCCCAGGGAACTTGCTCAACCGCAACGGCCGTCTTTTTCTCATGCATGCTGAAGAAGCCAAGGAAGCGCCAGACGTCATGCTGGGTATGTTTTCTATTAAATCGGTACTTGCAAGAGTGTTGTTTGATTCTGGAGCATCGCACTCATTTGTCACCGAAGAATTTTCATGCACTAGTAAGATTCAACCAACCAAACTGAAGCATGTGATGATTGTTCAAATCCCCGGTTTAACCACCAGAGTTAGGCAAATTTGCAAAGCTGTCCCTATCCGAATCCATGGCATAGATTTTTATGCTAATCTAATAGTATTCGGAACTAAAGGTTTGGAAGTAGTACTAGGAATGGATTGGATGTCCAAACATAAATGATTAATTGACTATGCCAAGAAAGCAATAACCATGACCTGTATAGCTGGAGTATCAATCGAGCATGTATCTGAAACCTTACCTCATCAATTCAAATGCAACGAGAGTATAGCCCAACCTACCATTGACCAAGTCCGGATAGTCTGTGAATACCCCGATGTATTTTCAAATGTTTTGCCCGGTATGCCCCCAGATCGGGATTTCGAGTTTATCATTGAACTAATCCCTGGAACAGGACCCATAGCCCAGAGACCATATAGTATGAACCCGTCTGAACTAGCAGAACTGAAGAAGCTACTGGATGCCATGCTGGAAATTGGATTGATTCAAACAAGTGTGTCACCATGGAGATCACCTGTTTTGTTCGTAAACAAGAAAGATGGAGGTAACCGTTTGTGTACGGATTATCCGAAGTTGAATGATGTCACTATCAAGAACAAGTACCCATTGCCAAAGATAGAAGATCCGTTTGACCAGTTGACTGGTGCCAAGGTGTTTTCTAAGATTTATCTTAGAACGGGCTATCATCAACTCAATATTCGCGCAGAGGATATTCCAAAGACTGCCTTTACCACCCGATATGGATTATACAAGTATACTATCATGTCTTTTGGATTAACCAATGCCCCCGCTTATTTCATGAATCTCATGAATAAGATTTTTATGGACTTCCTGGATAAGTTTGTCGTTGTTTTCATCGATGACATTCTGATTTATTCCAAATCAGAAGAAGAACATGAGATACACCTAAGGACAATTCTTGGAACCCTTAGAAAGCATCAGTTGTATGCTAAGTTTAGCAAATGTGAATTCTGGTTAGAGGAGGTAGGATTCCTCGGACGCATTGTATCAGCCGGAGGAATTGCCGTTGACCCTGCAAAGGTGAAAGATGTCGAAGATTGGCAAGCCCCAACCACTCGAACCCAAGTTCGTGCATTTCTTGGATTAGCGGGATACTACCGCAAGTTCGTAGAAGGATTCTCGAGTATCGCCAGACCCATGACCCAATTGCTAAATAAGGACAAGAAGTTTGAATGGACGAACAAATGTCAAGCGAGTTTTCAAGAACTCAAGAGAAGACTGATTTCAGCCCCAATCTTGATCATGATGGATATCACGAAGCCCTTTGACGTGTATTGTGACGCATCCAAGATCGGTCTCGGATGTGTGCTAATGCAAGAAGGAAAAGTTATATCTTATCTATCTCGACAACTGAAGTAGCATGAACAGAATTACCCCACCCATGACCTTGAGCTCGCAGCCGTAGTTCTAGCCCTGAAGACATGGAGGAATTATCTCATGGGAAACCGTTGTGATATTTATTCGGATCACAAGAGCCTAAAGTATGTATTCACTCAGAAGGAGCTGAATATGAGACAGAGAAGATGGATTGAGCTAATCAAGGATTATGACCTGGACATTCACTATCACCCCGGTAAAGCCAATGTGGTAGCAGATGCCCTTAGCAGATTGCCGTGCCGCTTGAACTGCATGATTTTGAAGGAGCAACCAAGTTTGCACAAAGAGATGGAAGATTTCCGAATGGAATTAGGAAGTGAAGGATTTTTGGCTAGCATAGAACTTCAACCCACTTTGATCAGCCAGATCAAAGAGGAATAGAAAGTAAATGCTAGTATCGACAGAATCAAGCGTCATCTCGGTACAGGCAAAGTACCCGGATTCACCGAAGACGAAGGAGTTCTGTGGTACAAATGACGTCTTTGTGTACCAGCAGATTCAGAGTTGAAAGAAGTTATTCTGAAGGAAGATCATGATACTCTTTATTCTATCCACCCCGGAGGAACGAAGATGTATCAGGATTTGAAAGAACAATTATGTTGGCATAATATAAAGAGAGAAATCGAAAGCTATATCGCCAAGTGTGATATATGTCAGAGAGTCAAGGCGGGACATCAAAGACCTACAGGACTGTTGCAACAATTGCAGATTCCGGAATGGAAATGGGATTTAGTTGGAATGGACTTTATCACTGGATTGCCTACTTCTAGTAGGGGAAATGACTCTATCTAGGTCATAGTTGACAAATTGTCCAAAGTAGCCCATTTCTTACCAGTCAAGACCACCTATCAGAGTTCGAAGCTAGCGGAGTTATACATCGCTAGAATCGTCAGTTTGCACGGAGTCCCCAAGAACATCGTATCGGATCGAGGAACGCAGTTTACCTCGACATTCTGGAAGAAAGTCCAATAAGGTTTAGGAACCCGACTAGATTTCAACACAGCTTATCACCCTCAGACCGATGGACAGACGGAGCGAGTAAATCAAATAGTCGAAGATATGTTGAGAGCATGTGTGTTAGAGTATGAATATAAATGGGAAGACTGTCTACCATTCGCAGAATTTTCATACAACAACAGTTATCAAGCTAGTTTTCAAATGGCCCCATTTGAAGTCATGTATGGAAGGAATTGTTGCACCCCTTTGAATTGGTCGGAATTAGGAGAGAGTCAAATTTTCGGACCCGACATCCTACGAGAAGCAGAGGATAAAGTTCACAAGATTCGTGAGAACCTCAAGACCCGCCAGTCAAGACAGAAGAGTTACACCGACAAGAGACGTCGAGACCTCGCTTTCAATATCGGAGAGTTCGTGTATCTGAAAGTGTCGCCATTGAAGGAAATGCAACATTTCCAGCTAAAGTGAAAATTAGCCCCCAGATATATCGGACCCTTCAAGATTCTGAATCGTCAAGGGAAGTATCATATCAATTGGAACTGCTAGAAGAAATGTCAGTCGTGCACAATGTGTTCCATATCTCATTACTTTGTAAATGCCTCGAAGTTCCGGAGAAGACTGAAGTTTTCAAGAATATTGATCACCGGACCATAGAAATCAATGATGACCTATCCTATCCCGAAGTACCCATCCGTATTTTCGAAGAAGATTTCAGAACTACCAGAACCCGAAGCATCAAGTTTCTCAAGATTCAGTGGAGCAACCACATGGAATAAGAAGCTACCTAGGAGCGCGAAGATTACATCAACATGGAGTTCCCCGATCTATTTAAATCCTAGGTAATCTTTGTTCGTCTTTCTCAAATATCGGGACGAGATTTTGTTTAAGGAGGGAAGGTTTGTAACATCCCAAAACTTAAATCCAAGTTGATCAATATCCAAATCATCAAAATTAGGGTAACAAAAACTTTTCCATCTCAAAATATGAAAGCATTCATGTATATGTACATTTGAATTGCCATGGTTCTATGATTCATTGCTTGTAAAATGATTCTCAGGTGAAATAAACATCATCTAAATCATTCCCAAACTTTTCCCAAAAAAAAAAACAACTCAAAATAAATAAATGAAGTGAATGGTCATTTTTGCCAAATTAACTATCATGCCTACTTTGGCTATTCCTAGTACTCAAAACTTAACAGAAACAATTGTGGATCTTTGCACCCCTTGCTAGTACACATAATGAGGTACCAAGGACAACTTTGTTATCTGCCAAAAACATTCAAATGCTAAGTTTAAATGACAGTTTAAAATTGAATCTATCTCATATGGGAAGATCCCAATATTTCAAAACCACTCAAACAAGCTCAATTTTCAAAACCCAAGAAAACACAGAGTCTCAAGCTTATGCCTAGCACACCCACCAAAAATCTTTTCAAGATTCAAAAAGAAGTTTCTTGAGGCCATTTCATCAAACACTTGGGAGGCAGAATTCAAACAAAACCAAATTCACTATTTTGAATAGTGTTCTGGCCAAACTTGTCTCCCATTTGACCCTCATTTGCTCACATTGTCCCCTCTGGATCAAACCAGGGCATAACTACCCCATCCCCTACCTCCTAGCAACATGGCCATGCCAAGCCGAGCCTCACCTCGCCGGCCAACCTGGTCGCCACCGCAGCAGACCGCCTCCCCTCTCTCGCCATGTCTAGGAGATAGCCAGCACCTCACCGCCACCCATTGTCCCCTTCCCGAGCCAGGCCAAGCCGTGGACCACCGAGAAATCCCCGCACCCAGTGCCACCGCGCCATGCCGAGCACGCGCCAGAGCGCCGCACCCGACACGCGTGGACAAGCCGCCACTCGACCGCAGCCCGCGCCCACCGCGTCGCCACGACCCAGTGAGCATGCCAGACACCCCCATTAGCCGTCCAACGCCTCACAGCCACCGCTCGCCGTCGAAGCCGCCGTATCTGCCGCTTAGAGCGCCAGCTCCGCCCGACCGCTTACCACCGCCCCTCAGCCCGCATTAAAGTCCTAGAGCACCGCCAGGAGACCACGCGTCGATCGCCACCCTCAGTCATTCCGCTAGCAGCCCGTAGCCATGTTGCCACCGTTGCCTGCGCATCCCTCTCGGTCTCTCCGTCGAGCCTATAAAAGGAGGGAACCCCCAGCCGTTTGCAACATACCACTCCACTCCCCTCACCTCACTGATCGTCCCACACCTCTAGCTGGAGCACGGGGAGTAGGAGCTCATCGGAATTGTACCGGAGCAGGCCGCCTCTGGAGGAGAAGGGCGTCGCTGATTGCGACCACCCCCGGAGCTGCCTCGACCATACCTGAGCTCTCCGTCGACCACCAGACCATTTGCCTTCCTCGTCGTCGTTGCTGGAGCCCTGGTATGCCCCCTATGCACCCCACCAAGCCGCTAGGGTTAGAGCTCGCCGACGACAGGTCCGTCGTCAACGACGATCTACAGCCGTTGATCCCCTCTCTAATCCAACGTCCCACGCCACCCCGTACCGCTTCTCCCGTTATGAGCCACTGACTAGTGGATCCCCTTGTCAGCTAAGCCCCGCATTGCGGAGTGACACTGGGCCGGCCCATTAGCGTCTCCCGTGTGACCCAACAGTTTAAATTTAGATTTTTCATTTAATTTCAAACATAGTTCTCTACATAGATTCAAAAATCAAACCAGCTCGACTCACTGAACCAAAATGCATGAAACTAATTTTGTTAGAAAGGTACTGAAATGCTTAATCGAAGCCCGTTGAATTCAAACCCTTTGGATTTATAGATCAACCATGGTAAAAATAACAAGGCAGAAGCTTTTCTGCATTCAAACATTTTTCAAAATTCAACCATAAAAGATTTTGAGTTTATTCCAACTCTCAAAAATCACATTTGATCATACCTTTCAGAATATATAAAAACATATGGGTTTACTTATAGCAATAGTGTTCAAGTAATAAAAGAATGCCACATAGGCATTTCTAGTCACTTTATTTATATAAAATAAAAAGGTTAAACCTTATTAAATTGTGACACCACTTTGAATCACATTCCCATGTACTGAAATATGTGGTGATGACATGTGTCAACATGATCCCATGTTTGAGTTGGAGAATATTAAATCTTAAGTAGTTTTTCAATGAGTAGAAATTACTTTTCTCAAATTAAAATAAACAAGACAAATGTTTTAATTCTTGTAATGTTAGTGATGATGCTAGATCATCTATAGTGCACCTTTGTGTGATGATTGAAAATAGTTAAGTATTTTTTGGTGATTGTGTACCTCGTATTTATTTATAGACGCTAGTACCGACGAAGGATACGAGGAGGAAGGAGGATACTACGAGGAAGAAGCCGAGGAGAACTTCAACCACTGCTCTGCACAAGGCAATCTAACACTTGTAACTATGAAAGTTAGATAACATATGCAATGCATTAAGAATGCTTGGTTAGATACATTTGATGATACCCAATCCTAGTTTTACTTACAAGTTTAATACTTTATTTCTTTATCAAATCTTTCTCTTAGAGTTTACATTGTGAATTGTAGATATTAGAAATATATTGGAAGGTAGCATAAAGAGCATAAAATTTGGCCTAAGTTAGATAATCTTGATGTCATCCTAAGGCATGAGATTGAACTTAGCAAATCTCCACTTGTTTACCACCCCTCATTATTAGTTACCACCAATTGTAGATGCTAGTGCTAAGCATAAAACTTGATCATCCTTAGCTGGGAATACTTGGTGAAAATGGTTATGAAAACCTTAGAATGATGAGTCATTCTACTGAAATGTTTTGACATGTGTTTCTGAACACCAGATGATTCTGATGATGAAAATGTTGAGGAATGATCCTTAAACCTTTTTAAAAACTGATGGTTGTCTGGATGCGATACCATTCCAATTTTACCGTACAACAACAATACCCGAAAATTGGGTAGGGCTTGACTGGAAATTTATATACCTTAGTATGGGTTCCCTCGCGGCCAAGGTCTGAGCTGAGGCTACCTTGTGAAGATTTTCCACCTGCAGTACCCAAGATGAAAGTTGGTCATGGTTGGGAGGCCAAACTCACAGGAGAGGTGCCTATACTAGGGTGTGTAATTGAAAGGTTAGGATTGATTATCCTCATACTGAGTATGGTGAATTCAGGATTTGTTACTGACGGATGTATCGAATGTTGTGGTGAAAGTGTACAATCTCTGCAGAGTGTAAAACTATTCGATTAGTCGCGTCTGCGGTTATGGACAGTTGGAGCGGCCAGACTGTTCCCCCGTCAGATGCTTTCAAAATGACTTGTGAAATGAATTATGACTTTGACTTGACCACAACAGAGTTGTGATATGAAATTCAAACTCCCATTTAGGTGTTATAAAACTTTCAACTAGTTTTCTTTGCTTCTAAACTTAATAGAGGTAAATCTGGCTTTTTAACAACCCTAGAGCTTACTATCCTACTACAAAACCCCCCTTAACTGTTAGTATTAGTTTGCGAGTACTTAAAGAGTACTCATGGCTTTGTCCCTGGCTATTTCCGTGGCCAAACTATGAAGAGGAGTACCCGGATGAGGGACCGCAGGAAGGTTACGACAACTAGGATCATCTCCCATCGTCAGCATTGCCTGTGACCCTGAAGATGGAGCTTCGCCTACGCTATCGTTACTATTACGTTATTTCGCTGCTTGAGTTGTATTAAGAACTAGATCATGATATCCTTATTTGTGTAAGACCTTATGTATGGTTTGTAATGGATGATGTACTGTGATATCCAAATCTATTATGTATTGCAAAAATGGTAATCCTGGGATTGCGATGTATGGCATAACAGGCATCTGGGATTAAAAATCCGGGTGTTGACATAGTACCAACCAAGGATACGAAGAGGAAAGAGACTACTATGAGGAAGAAGCAGAGGAGAACTTCAACCACTGCACTGCACAAGGCAAGCTAAGATAAACCATACAAGTCATACTTGCAAGCTTAAACCTACAAGATTACATATGCAATGCATTAGGCATGCCTTGGTTATACCACTTGATGATACCAAACCCCATTTTTACTTGCAAGCTTTATTAGTTTATTTCTTTATCAAAATTCTTTGTTTACTTTTAGGAAGTGCTTGTGAAGTTTTGGAAAGATTTGAAAGGTAGCATAAAGAGCATAAAACTTGGCCTAAGTTAGGTAGATATTGATGTCATCCTGAGGCATGAGATTGAACTTAGATAAGTCACACTTGATTATCACCCCTCATTAATGTTTACCCCCAAATTTAGTGGCTAGTTCTAATATAAGCTTAAAACTTGAACACTTTAGATGGGAATACTTGGTAAAAGGGATTATGAAAACCTTAGAATAATGAGACATTCTAATGAGATGTTTTGACATGTGTTAGTGAACACAAGGTGACTTTGATGATGAAAATGTTGAGGCATGAGCCTTAGCCCTTTTTATACAAAACTGATGGTTGTGTCTGGATGCGATACCATTCCAATTTTACCGTACAACCATAATACCCAAAATTAGGTAGGGCTTGACTAGAAGTTTATATACCTTAGTATGGGTTCCCTTGCGACCGAGGTTTGAGATGAGGCGACCTCGTGAAAATTGACCACCTGTGCAGTTCCCAAGATGACAGATGTTCATGGTTGGGTGGCCAAACTCATAGGAGAGGTGCCTATCCTAGGGTGTGTAATTGAAAGATTAGGATTGATTATCCGCATACTGAGTATGGTGAATTCATGATTGTTCCTAACGGATGTATCAAATATTGTGGTGAAAGTCTACAGCCTCTGTAGAGTGTCAAACTATTCGAATAGCCGCGTCCGCGGTTATGGATAGTTGGAGTGGCCATACTGTTCCGTCGTCACATGTTTTCAAAATGACTTGTGAAATGATTCATGACTTTGAATTGACCACAACAGGGTTGTGATTATGAAAACTGAGTTCCCACTTAGGTGTTATAAAACCTTAAACTAGTATTCTTTGCTTCTAAACTCAGCAAGAGATAAACTTGGATTTTTGCAAAACAACCTAGAGCTTAGTATTCCTACTCAAACCACTTTACCTGTTACTGATAGTTTGTGAGTGCTTAAGAGTACTCATGGATTTGTCCCTGGCTATTCCCGTGGCTAGACTATGAAGAGGACTATCAGGAGGATGGACCACAGGAAGGTTATGACAACTAGGATCATCTCCCATCGTCAGCATTGCCTGTGACCATGAAGATGGAGCCTCGCCCATTCTACCGTTATTATATTATTCCTCTACTTTGATTGTACTAAGACTGGATCCTAAGATCCTTTATTTGTAAGACATTCATTATGGTTTGTAATGGATGATGAACTATGGTACCAATTTGTTATGTCTCACAAAAATGGTAATCTTGGGATTGTGATGTATGGCATAACAGGCATCTGGGATTAAAAATCCGGGTGTTGACAACAATCTTCCAAAGGTGGCAATCAAGCATTTCATAAATCTTCCTAGGCATAATAGAGACACTAGAACCAAGATCACATGAAGCTCATTCACTTGCATATTAATAATGGGTTCCCAACTATTTTCCTAGGAATAGAAGCTTTGTGTTTTAAATTCTCTTCCTTAATTTTAACAAGAGCATCTGTAATGTGTTTGGTGAAAGCAACATGCATATCACTAGCATCAGGACTTCTAGCAAGCTTTTGTAGGAACATAATCACTTCAGAAATATTGCAACCATCATGATCAAAATGAAACTCAGCATCACTAGTAGTAGACTAATTGGGCTTAGGCATTGTAGGAGGAGGAATATGGACTTCTTGTGGTTTAGTGGAATCCATATTGGTGGTGGTGATGGTGCACCCACTATTGTTTCTAGCAATTTTAGCTTCTCTTTCTCACTTAGCATGAATTCGGGCTAAGATTCTAACATTTTCATCAATAGTAACTTGTATGGTATGAGTATAAGTAAAGGTACTTTCAATGGTTTCAGGTTTAGCAGCCATTTTATTAATCAAGGAGGACTGTGCTTCAGACAAAGAGGAAATATTTTTCTCAACATATAAAAACTTTTCCTCCATAGTCTTGTTGAAAATGGTTTGTTTACTAATAAAGTATTTGAGCACGACTTCAAGTTCATAGGGGGCACTTCTAGTATTATTGTAGGAGTTTCCATAGGTGTTGCCACTATTAGGAGGATAAGGCCTATAATTGTTGTTGCTACCAAAATTATCCTTATAGGAATTATTTTGAAATTGTTGTTTCTAATGAAGTTTACATCAACTTGCTCCTATTGAGCAACCAAAGAGTCTAAGGGAACATTATTAGGATCTAAAGGAGCTTTCCAATTAACAAGCATAGCCATAATAACATCAATATTATCACTCAAAGAGGAGGTTTCTTCCACAAAATTTACCTTCTTACCATGTGGAGCTCTCTCAGTGTGCCATTCAGAATAATTAACCATCATATTATCAAGGAGTTTTGTTGTAGCACCCAAGGTGATGGTCATAAAGGTACCTCCAGCAGCTGAATCAAACATGTTTCTTGAAGAGAAGTTCAAACTTGCATAAAAAGTCTGGATAATCATCCAAGTAGTAAGTCCATGAGTGGGACAATTCTTAACCAAAGATTTCATTCTTTCCCAATATTGAGCAACATGTTCATTATCAATTTGTTTAAATTTCATAATATCACTACTCATAGATATAATCTTAGTAGGAGGGTAGTACTTTCCAATAAAAGCATCTTTACACTTAACCCAAGAATCAATACTATTTCTAGGCAAGGATAGCAACCATTCTTTAGCTTTTCCTCTCAATGAGAAAGGAAAGAACTTGAGCTTAATAATATCTCCATATACATCCTTATAATTTTGCATCTCACAAAGTTCAACAAAGTTATTGAGATGGGCAATAGCATCATCAGAACTAGAACCAGAAAATTGCTCTCTCATCACAAGATTCAACAAAGCAGGCTTAATTTCATAAAAGGTAGCATCAGGAGCAGGTGGAGCAATAGGAATGCTTAGGAAATCATTGTTGTTTGTGCTAGTGAAGTCACACAACTTGGTGTTATCAAGAGAGTTCATTTTGGAAAAAGTGGAGCAAGCCAACAGCAACAGCGACTAGAGCATGCACTAATTTTTTTGTGTTTTTGATAAGAGAAAGCAAACCAAACTAAACTAAATTTTTTTGGAGTTTTGATAAAAAGAGGCAAACAAAAACAAGCAAAAGAAACTAAGCAAAACAAAAACAAAGTAAAGAGAAAGGTTGAGGAGGACTCTCCTTGTGAAGATGTCCTTTGCCTCCCTAGCAACGGCGCTAGAAAACTTGTTGATGGCACCCGAGAGCGCTTCGTCGGGAAACCCCAATAGCAAGGTGTGATGCAGCACAACAGCAAGTCTTCCCTCAAGTAAGAAACCGAGGTTATCGAACCAGTAGGAGGAAGGAAACATCTCAAAGGTGTTGCAAGCAACTTGGAGACATGCACAACACAAACTCAAGACTTTGCCCCAACAAACAGTGACGTTGTCAATATCACCGGTTGCTGTAACAAAGAATTAACTATATGGTGTGCAAGGTGATAGTGGTTTGCAGCAAGTAAACAGTAATAGTGGAAGATGTATCAATGGTAAAGATTGGACCAGGGTCCATAGTTCACTAGAGGTGTTCTCCTTAGATAAAAAAAACATGGCATGCAGGGTAAATAAATTACAGCAGGGCAATTGAAAGGACTGAGAAAGGCATAACAATGCAATACTAGACATCATGATCCTATGATATTCGATTGGGCAATACAACAAGATACATAGACTGCCATCCAACTGTATCTATGACTAGAAGTCCACCTTTGGGTTATCATCTGAACCCCCTCCAGTATTAAGTTGCAAGCAACAGACAACTACTTTAAGAAAAGTGTTCCATGAACAAGAGACCGTTGTTTTATCCCTAGTGGCAACAATACATATACAACCTTAGCGATTTCTGTCACTCCCTTAGATTAAATAGAGGCATGAACCCACTATCGAGCATAAATAACCCCTCTTGGAGTCACTAGCAACTACTTGTCTTATAGAATCTATAAGACAAACCCATTAATCAATCTGACATAGTAATATCAATATCCATCGGATCCCTGCAAGAAGAACATGCATGATTACAAATAGATGAGATCTTGATCATGAATGAAGCTCACAAGATCTAGACATGAAAGCACAAAGGAGGAGATACAACCATCTAGCTACTACATGGACCCGTAGTCCAAGGTGGAACTACTCACACTTCATACCGGAGGCTGACATGATGAAGAAGAAGGCCTTCGGGATGATCTCCCATCCGGAAGGGTGCTGGGAAGAGCTTCAGACCCTCCCGATCTAGGTACGATGGTGGTGGCGGCTACAGACAGTTTCATGGAATATTGATTGTGTACTTAGGGTTTAGGCATCAGGGGATTCTTATAGGCGAAGAGGCGAGGAAGGAGGGTGGCTAGGGGGCCCACTGTAAGGTTCCCAACCTTTAATAAGGTAGAGTTCCCTGTGTTTACAATGCTAGTTCCTGGATCAATAGCTAGCATCCACAGTTAAGATGTAATATCAAGAAACAAAGGTCATAATACAACTTTATAACCAGGAATAACATAATTTTATTACATCTTACATAGCTCATTTGGCTATTACATTACATTGCAGCAGAATATCTATAAGCATGGGGTCCTTCATCTTCAAAGTGCCACATGCAAACATGTTGGTTGTAGGCTTTGTAAACCTAATCAACACACTTCACTAAATCAATCAAACCTGCAACATAACAAGTTACAGCCACAAGGGGTCAATACATTTGAATTGTATTGGCAAGTGATACTATGGTAATATAGTGGAGTCTATCATCTATATGCATTTGGCAAAGTGGAGTTGAGGCTTGCATTGCTCAAAAATAGATTTTTCCTTATCATTTGAAAATACTGAGTTTTTTCTTTGACAAAATAATCTTTCCCAGAGCATCTCCCAATCAAAGATTTAAGATCCTTTAACCCTTGTTCAACCACAAGTTTTTAACTTAGAAATTTGGATGATGAGATTCTTGATTGCTTCCATGTCTTGATGCTCAAATTGTCCTTTACCAGGGACATGGATAAGTACTTAGATTTTACACTCTGCAGAGGTTGTGCACTTTCCCCACAAGACTTGGTTTCCCAAGAAAGGATCTTTCAGAAGCCTTCCCTTAGCCAAATGGACGCGTTCCAACCTATCATCCCACTACCACCAACTGTCCAAATGACTAAGTTCTAGGAACCTATGTGATCCAGGCAGAGCCCATATTGCAAGTGGCTGCACTTGAAGCTTCTCAACATTTGACATCTCAAATCTCTTTGTTCCTGGGTGGCCATCCACAAGTGAGATACACAAGGTTCACCAGTCCCCTTGCCTTGTGTAACCACTCAACCAAAAACCACAAAGCAATTACCATTCCACCCAGGTGATTCATTAACTTAATTGTTTTATTAAACAAAAACACAAGTCCTCAGACTTAGAAATTTTTCCATAGTATGAATGTATATTCCACCCTTGTTTTCTATTAGCTAAGCTAAGCTTGATAGTAGTAGGAATCATAACTTAGGAAATTTCTACTAAGGTTTCATCTACTAGGATTCCCATAGCAAGGTTTATACTTAGAAAAATTCCATGCAAGTTTTACTTAGAAAAATCACTAATGCATAGTGAAAGTAATGGGACGAAAGTATGAAGCATCACTTGCCTTTTTGGTAGAGGGTATAAGTTCACTCCTTGTCCTTGCAACAATCACACTCTTCAAATCACTACAATTCAATCAAGAAAGGCACAATCTCAATCTACCAATCAAGCAAAACATCACATAAAATGATAAAGTCAAAGTAATGCATGCAAGCATGCCAAGCTTTGTTTTGTTTGAAAAGTGGTTCCTAAAGGGTCATAAACATTTGAAAACACCTAATGGTCATTTTATAAAGTGGCAAAGTCATTTGCAAAAGGTTTCACTTTCTAAACCATTTTCAAAACAAAGTACCATTTTATGCATTAATCTATAGGGTTCACAAAATATGTTTTCAAACCATAAAACTTTGTGTTTAGGGTCAGAGAGTTTGAAACAAAACATTTCCCAAAGGTTTTCCTTCAAAATCATTTTTAATAAATAAACTATATTTTTATTTGACTAGAAATGGTTTTAAATCAAAGAATCATTCTTTTGCGTCACCAAATATATTTTTGAAACCACAAAGTGTTTCCTATGGTAAGTAGGTTCAAAATACACCATTTTCCAAAGATTTTATCCCCAAAATCATTTTGGAATAATTTTTATAACCTAAACAAGCATACAAATGTTTCTGCAAAAACAAACATTTTAACAGAAGCTTTTTGCTAAACAAATTGCATGGTTGGCTAGGGCTTGTTCCATTGATTACATTGATATAAATTTTGCAAATTTTGGACGTGTGGATCAAAAGTTACAAGGTTTTCAAATCTGCATCTAAATCAGATTCAAACTTTGTTTTTAAACAGAACTGATGACACGCGGCATTTTCCTATTCGTCGGTACCGGTTCGGGTGGATCTAGTGATGCTGGCCGTAGGATTAAACTAACAATGCGCGGCACAGATAGATCGGTACCCCTTCGGCTAAGAATCTATCGCGTGCGTACGATTAAGATCCAACGATGCACAGTACGCTTGCCAACTAGTGGCGGCGCTGGCGGCGGCAGACGGCGGCGCACGCTCAGACGGTGGGATAGCGGCGGTTCTAGGAATCAAGGAGGGAAGGGGAGGTGCTCACCGGGTTCAGGAGGTCACGGTGAAGCTCGAGGTGGTGTTGGTCTGGCGAGGGGCGCACTGGAGCGAGAGTAATCGTTCGCCGGAGTCGTCGTCGGCGTCAGATGGTTCTGTTCGTGGTCGGGGTCGACGCTACAGATCACGAGGGGGCAAAAAGAGAGCATGGTTAGATGCGCAAGGCCAAGGCGATGACGCGTGTGTGAAGGATAGGGCTCAGGGTGGTCGGTTCTTACCAGGAAACGTCGCTGGAGATAGTAGCAGACGCGGCGGCGCTCAGTCGAGGTGGTTGCCGACGTTCTAGGGCTCCCGCGGTTGAACGGATGGCACAGAGAGAAGCGTCAGAGGCTGGGGAGTAAGCTCGTGTGGTTGGGGAGGTGAGGGGTGGCAGTGGTTTGCCGAAATTTACTGGAGATGCTCGTCGGAGCAGTGGGAGTGCGGCTCGAAATTATGACGGCCTGGGGGTAGAGAGACGGAGGCGCGTGAGGGAACAAGAGAGGAGGTGCTAGCGTTTAATCAGGTGTGGTCGCAGCGAGATTATGGCGAGGCATTGAAGCGAATTTAACCGTGGCATCAACGGCAGGAAACGGCCGGCGCGGTCATCGTGGGGAGGAAGAAGATGAGCTGGCGGTGGGGTCCGCTGGCAGCGATAGAGAGAGAGGGAAGGTGGGGGTCCACTCGCCAGTCGCTCTGTTATCAGGTGTGAATCATTTTCCTCGGGAGATAGGGAGTGGGCTGGTTGTTGGGCTTATTGGGCTGGCCGGTTGGGCTGTGTCCTTTACACATTTTTTTCTTTCCAAATGCTTTTTCTTTTTCTATTTCTATTTTCTGTTTTGAAATTCAAACAACCAATCAAGCATTCAAATCAAATCAAACTTTCACCAAACTTTGCATTGAGTTTTGGTTCTGTTTAACAACAAAATTCCAACTCCCAAAATATTATAACATTTTTATTTTTGGGTCCATTTATAATTAAATAAAATGGACCTTAGTTAATAAATCAAATGGGTTTTAATTTATTTAATTTTCCATTTGAAATCTAAATATTTTTAAAACCAAATCAATAGGTTTTATTTGGAAATAAGAATACTTGGAAAACTTGTTTAAAATAAGATAACATTTTTATTTTAGGGTCCATTAATAATTAAATAAGATGGACCTTAGTTAATAATTCAAATAGGATTTGTTTTATTAAAATCTTTATTTTGAAATCTAAAATAAAACCAAAAACACTTCAGTAGGTTTTATTTGAGATTATAAAATACTTGGAAAACTTATTTAAAATAATTTAATAAGTTTTAGTGTTTATTTAAAATGGGAAAAGCCTTTATTTTTAGTAAAATTGGATATTAATAAATCCTCATTATTTTGTTTAAATAAACTTTTACTCCTTTAATCAAAACATAACATTTTATTTCAAAATATTGGCCAAGGTTTAATTTGGCTCTATAAAATAATATTTATTTATAAAGCCACCTTTTCTTTTGAAAACCAAATCCTTTTTATTAAAAGATTTAAAAATAGTAATTTTAAATATTTTTAAGTTTATTGTTTATTTATCTTTTTTTAAATCCCTTTAGGATTTTACTTGATCCAAATAGGTTTTGAAAGTTCCCAATTGGATTCAAAAAGTTTCTTCTTACCCTGAAAATCAACAAAGTTTTATTTTATTCATTTATTTTTCACATTACAAGATTTGGAAATTCTTGGGATGTGACACCCACACCCTGCCCAGGAGCGACCTAGGGTGGGCCCGCGCCTAGGGGGTGCGTCCGCCCTATGGATCCCCTCCGTCACTCCTCTGGACTCCGTGTTCTCCTCGGTGAATTATTGACTTTGGATTTTGTCTCGTCCAATTCTGAGAATATTTCCTTACTAGCTTTTCTAGAAACAAAAACAGAAGAAAACAAGCAAGTAGCACTATGGCAACTTGTTAATAGGTTAGTACAAGAAAACATATAAAAACACCTCAAAGTGTAGACACCTAGTTTCCGACGTTTCCGACGTATCAAGTAGATACTAAAAAAGCATGGAACATCAAAAATTATAGATACGTTTCCGAAGTATCAAGTAACACAAATCAGATGTTAATAAAGGTGAGGCAAAGTTCGTAATCAGTGAGTTAGAGGACTAAATCGAAGCACGATATGAACAGTTATATGTGTATCTCTGGTCCATGTGATAGAAGTGAATTATTACATAAAAGTAGTAATAAACTCCTCAATACTCCGTAATAACATTAGCGGGAAACTTAGTTTACATCCAAAATGCATCCTTGCTTGTAACAAAACAGAATGTACATGTGACTACTACTAGTACTAAGTAAACTGGAGTAGTAAAATAGTACTAAGTACTGCTAGTTACACCATTACATTCTTGTTGTGATCATTAGTCATAGATTAAGATAATTTTTTCTTGTCGATGAAAACCCAGAAAGATACATGTTTGGACTCTCTATCCTTCAGCAGGAACAACAGCAGCAACCCGAGGTACGTCGTGAGCTCGTCGGACGGGAAGTTGGCCGGCGACGAGCTGCTCGACAGCCCGCGCCTAGCTCGTCGGACGGGAAGTTGCCAGGCCAGGCGCACATAGTTTCACTGTGTACCGTGGCCACAAGCACCTATCTTGCCTGATGCACACCAAGGACACAATGGAGTCCGGGCCAAGCATGCTGATAGTCAGGCCAAACAAAGTACCGTCATCCCCATAGAGGGTGCACGTGAATCCCCTCGTGCTTGCTGGTGGTAGAATCAACATCACGCAAAAGAAGGTGAGGTCGTAGATGGCCCTAGTTACTATGATCCCATGGGCCTCATTCATGTGGGGAAGCAGACCTGTCGGGCGAGGCATTGAAACGACAAGCAGGATATATGCAGGAGCACGGGACGTGTAGGCACGCGATATTGTGCTCATCGAGCTCGTTGAAGGCGACCAAGCTAAAGCATACTTCATAGGGGCACTCAATCATCACCGCAGACTCGACGACGTCCATAGCCTCCAGCCCGCGGTACACGCACTTGTGGAAGTGGTTACAGAGGGAAGATCGCCTCACTGACGTAGTGCCCGCCGGCCTGAAACCCGCGTTGCCTTTGTTGAGGACTATACTGATTGATTTTGAAACTGTACCTTTTCCTGCCTCTATAACCACTTCACCCATGCTTCAAACTACTTCATCAAAACAAAAAAAGGCTGCAGAAATTTGACTGGTGAGTAAAGTAGGCGTCAGGCAGTACTGTATCCAACAAACAGATCCATGTGAGATGCAAGAAGATCTACTACAAGAGAGGGGGCCCGGTGCAGAGTGTACAGTGTTGTAGGGGAGAAACCGAGGACTACATGCATGTCTTCGACACCAACCTAAAATTAACTTTTTTTGGTACTGAGGGAGCAGTAGATTACACATTGTACGACTCCGTATAGTGTATCACTAGTACTAGTATACTCCCTCTATTCCAAGTATTGAGAAATTAGTAGGAGTAGTGAAGTATTGAACAACGTATCCAAGCTACTACTCCAATAGAGAGAGTACAATCACTTTGTTTTATTTGTTCTTTTTTACTACTAGTTGTAAAAGCAAATGTAGATTATTTCAGAACAAAATTTGGCTCTACGATATGTAGAACACACACTTGATTTCTTAGTTTCAGGGTCCTTGTGCTAAATGCATGGACTTGGATATAATTTTCATTTTTATAAGGCCTTGATGTAACCTGTACTTCCATCGACCATATTAACTTGTTTCTTCTAAATCCCAAATTTTTTAGTACTACAGTATGATTTTTCAAGCTTCCTAGCTAACTTCGCACCCAAATGTTGATGTCAAAGCTTCTAACATGTTTTTATTGTGAAGCAACTACAAAGATGATGGCTCAAAATACCATTGCCCTCTTTTTACACACAAAGTATAACCTTTAAGGGGTTGTTTGATTCATAAGATAGGAAAAGTATAGGAATAGGAAACGCTTAGGATTGGGATGTCATGCCAACTTGAATCCTATGGGAAGAGGATTTCTATTTGATGCAACAAAGGAATTTTTCCATGAGGTATGATCTAATGTTTCTTTCTTATAAGAATTGCACTACAATATTTCTACAGGATTAATTCCTATAGGATGTGTTCCTATGAATCAAACAATAACATAGGAAAAATTCCCATAGGATTCAAATCCTAAACAATTCCTATGCAATTCCTATGAATAAAACAGGCCCTAAATGTATACGCCCTTTCAAGCTTCCAGCCAAATTTTGTGCAATTAATTGAATTTTGGGGCTGGATGTTTGAATGAATGGGCAGGGTGTTTGAATGGATGGGCGTGATATTTCGGCGCTCTCTCGAAATTTTGAGGCTAAAGGTTAGGTACTCTACTCCCACACCCACTTGGGGATGCTGTCCCCGTCAGATAGACCCACATACTTGTACGCTTTCGAGCATTTAATGAGTTGATAGACATCCACCGTCTTTCAAACAAGATGACCAAGCTTACAACCATAGTTGCTTTTTTTACTTGCACAGCCACAACTGCTGATACCGTGTCCATGTTTTATACTCTGTACATTGGATGCATATTGGCCAATCAAGCTTTGCTTACGAAGGCAAAATCCAAATTTGGTTTAAAAAAAATCCAAGTGATAACATTGTTTTTGGTTGTCAAGCAACTTCAAAGATTATGTCTCAATATGAAATTGTGCTAATTGTCACACGAAGTAACATATTTAATGGATAAACCATTCAATCTTACTGGCTAAATTCTTGCAACAAATTGACAATTTACTAAAAAACATGTAATTTTGGTAACATGGTCTAGAGAAATGATGGAGAAGTCTCTGGAACGATGGAGAAGTTTGTTTTAAGGTTTTTGCATATCCTTTATTATGCTAAAGACTATAACAATAGTATCTTCTAGCATCATATACTAATTGAATGGAAAAGAAGATCCAACGGATGGCAATGTTGGGATTCCTGAGCCTTGATCCAACAGTCAATATTCAAAGTTACTCGTACATTATAAAGTGGTAATATAAGATAAAATAGAGAGTTTAGGTAATTTTCAATAATGTTCAAGCTTTATTCTTATATTCGTGGATTAATGGAATATAGCGCTACTGCAAATTAGTGAAAGTATCTCAAATTTGGATCTATATATAAGTGCATGATACCAGTTGCTTGATTAGGCCGTATGTGGGAGAGTATTTAAGTTTTAGGGGTTGTTTAGGGTTGAGGGTTTAGGGAATTATCAATAATGTTCAAGCTTTATGCTTATGTTAGTCCAATAGAATATTGTTACCCAATTAAAAAAAGTGTGGGAAATTTAGGGTTTAGGGGTATAGGGGTTTAGGGATATATAGATTTTAATTTGATCTATAAGTGCATGATACAACTGCTTTTGGTTAGGGTTAGGGGTTGAGGGTTTAGGGGTATAGGGGTATATGGGTGAGGGTTAACGTTTTAGGGGGGTGGGGTTAGGTGAATTTTCAATAATGCTTGACCTTTCATGAATTAGAATGGCATTAGCGCAATTTAATGAAACTATATCTTATTTTGATCTATAAGTGCATGATACCTGCTTGCTTGGTTAGGGTTGTTTATGGGCCGAGGGTTCAGGGTTTTAGTATTGAGGGTTTAGGGTTTTAGTTTTTTAGCGGTAGTTTAGAGTTTAGGGTTTATGAATTTTTCAATAATATATATGTTCGAGCTTAGGGTTAGGGGTCGAGGGGTTAATGTTTTTAGGGGTATTGGGCTTAGGGTTAATGCTTTAGGGGGTTATGGTTTAGGGTATTTTCAATAATGTTTGAGCTTTCATGAATTAGAATGGTGTTAGCACAATTTAATGAAAGTATGTCAAATTTTGATCTATGTTGAGTGCATGATACATGCTTGCTTGGTTAGGGCTGTTTATGGTTCGAGGGTTTGGGGTTTTAGTATTGAGGGTTTAAAGTTTTGGTTTTTTTAGGGGTAGTTTAGGGTTTTGGGTTTAGGAATGTTTCATTAATATGTCTAAGCTTAGTGTGAGGGGTTGAGGGTTTAGGGCTTTTAGGGGTATATGGCTTAGGGTTTAGGCTTTAGGGAATTTTCAATAATTCTCGAGATTATGTGAATTAGAATGGAGTTAGTGCAATTTAATTATAGTATATCAAATTTTGATATATTAGTGCATGATACCTTCTTTCTTGGTTAGGGTTGTTTATGGGTCGAGGGTTTAGGGTTTTAGTATTGAGGTTTAGGATTTTGGTTTTTTAGGGGTAGTTTAGGGTTTATGAATTTTTCAATAATATGTCCAAGCTTAGTGTGAGGGGTTGATGGTTTAGGGTTTTTAGGGGTATAGGGATTAGGGTTTAGGCTTTAGGGAATTTTCAATAATGCTCAAGCTTATGTGAATTAGAATGGCGTTAGCATAATTTAATGAAAGTAGATCAAATTTTGATCTATTAGTGCATGATACCTGCTTGCTTGGTTAGGGTTGCTTATGGGCCGAGGGTTTAGTGTTTTAGTATTGAGGGATTAGGGTTTTGTTTTTTTAGGTGTAGTTTAGGTGCAACATCCCAAAAATCATGAAAAATTGTAAAAGCATGCATTGCATTCATATTGTCAAAGCATTTAGAGCTAGCACAAAAAATTTCAAACTTTGAATTGAAACAAAACCATTTTTATGCCCATTTTATCAATCATATGAGGCATGGTTTTATTTTATTTTGAAAGGGCTAATGTGATTCTGAGTGAATTTATGTGTTTAACACACTCTTGGACACTAGAATGGTCTCACAAAATTTTGGTGGAAATTTGACTTGATTTGGAGTTGATTTGAGCTTTCAAATCTCATTTACAAAATCAAATCAGTAAAAGAAAAACAAAAGAACAAAAAAAATGGAAGCAGACCAACCAACTGGCTCAGCCCACCCCCACGGCCTAGCTCGCAACCCAGCACAACCCACGAGGGAAAACCCCCCTCTCACCCCTCTATTTTCTACCCCGCACGCGCACCCCCCACTGACACATGGACCCCACAACCAGGTCATCTCTTTGTCCTCAATTAGCGCCCGACGACGACCTCGCCACTGCCGTTGATTTTGCGGCTTAATTGCCATTGATTCAGCGGGTAATTCCCGCACCTGGCCTTGCCTACTTAACCCTCTTCTCCTTCCGCTCTTTTCCCCTCACTCGCCGCCCTCTAAGCGCCGCTAGGCTATCCACATGCGAGCTTACACCGCCGCTGTCCCGAGCATCTCCGGCGAGCAAATGCGGTAACCCTAGCCCAACCCCTTCTCTCTGGTTGACGCTCATTCACTCCCCGTCCACTTGCGCATCTAACGCCACCCTCTACTTGTCTTCATGTGCCCTATAGCACCGCCAGCGACTACACCCGAGCGCAGCCGACACTGACCTCACCTCCGGTGAGGAATCCACGACGACTCCGCACGCCCGCGCCTTCATTTCGTCAACCATCATCATCACCTCATCCACGTGCTTAGGTAACAACCCGTGCCTTCCCCTCTGAACGCCTAGCACTGCCAGTGCACCGCCAGCAAGAGCGTCGCCTCCACTCTAGCTATTCGCGCCGCCCCACTATGGTTAAAGCGACCAACACCGTTAGATCTAGATCTAGTGGATCTGATTAGATCACTTAAAAAAGAGGTATTAGTAGATCTGGCCCGTGCGATTTCATTTAAATCCTGCGGCTCTCGTTGATCGATCCAACCAAACCGGTATGGGCCAATCAGACACAGCCACGTGTCTGTGATTTTGTTTTAAAATCTGTTTTTGAATCTATTAGGAATTTAAACTTGTAAAATTCATAACTTTTGTTCTGTTTTTCCAAAAAATGCAAATAATATATCATTGGATTCAGAAAGTTAAATCCTACATTTGTAATTTGCTTCTGTAAATTTAGGTTTAATTGCAGAATCAAATGCAGGCCTATTTTGGCTATATAAATTATTTAGAAAATGATTTAAAAACAAAATAGAGTTTGTTTAGACTTTAAATAGATGGTTTTGTGCTCAGTACTGGTTGGTTTGAATAATTTAGTGTAGAAATTCATTCCATTGCATTTGCATACATTCATATATATGTTTGCTTGATTATTTGAATGTGAATTTGGTGCTATTATTTTATGTGTAGATTTTGGTGCTAGTGGTGATTGTGAGTGTGAGGATTGTTGTTAATCCCCCAACTACTACCAATGCAAGTTGTGCTTCATGTATATTGTCGTATTATTTTGACTATGCACTAGTGGTATTTGAATAGGGCTTGCATGGAATTTTTGCTAAGTATATATATGCTATGCCTTGGGAAATCCTATTAGTTGTAGTCTTGGTAGAAATTTTCTCTAAGTTAAGTTACTTGTTATGTTATCATGCTTAGCCTATCTAGTAGCAAACAAGGGTGGAATATATTCATGCTATGGAAATTTTGCTAAGTCTTTGACTTGTGTTTTTTATTAATAAAACAACTAAGTGAATGAATCACCTGGTTGGAATGGTATGCTGGTTTATGTTGAGTGGTTACACAAGGCCCATGTCAATGTTTTACCTTGTGTATCACACTTGTGGAAAGCCACCCAGGAACAAAGGGATTTGAGATACTTAGTGTTTAGAAGCTTCTAGTGCAACCACATGGCATATGGGCTCTACCTTGATCATATAGGTTGCAATAACTTAGTCAGATGGATAGTTGGTGGTAGGGTGATAGGATGGAACGCGTCCATGGTGGTCTAAGGGAAGGCTTCTGAAAGGTCTCGTCTCGATGCATGTCGAGTCTTGTGGGGAAAGTGCACCACCTCTCGAGAGGGTAAAACCTAAGTACTTAGCTGTGTCCCGAGCAACAGACAATTTGAGCATCAAGACATTGAAGCTATCAAGGATATCCTCATGCCAATTTATAAGTTAAAAACTTGTGGTTGAACAAGGGTTAAAGGTTCACCAATGTCTATTGGTGGTTCCTTGGGAGTTTTGACAAAAAAAACTTAGTGTTTTTCAACTGATAGGAAAAATCTATTTTGAGCAAAGCAAGCCTAAGCTACACTTATCCAAATTCATATATATGTTAGAATCTACTATTCTACTATGGTATCACTTGCCAATACAATTCCAAATGTATTGACCCACTATGGCTATATCCTTATGATGTTGCAGGTTACTCTGATGGAGAATAGGGTTATGAGTCTACACTCAACATGCTTGCCTGTGGCACATGAAGAAAAAGACTTTATTTTATTTACTTATGTTATGAACTCTTGTACTAGCCTTTGTCTATTGAGTTGTAAAAGACTATGTTATCTCTGGAATGACGATGTAATAACGACCTTTGTATTTATGTACTTCTTCTTAAACCATGGATGTTAGTATTTGATCTAGGGACTAGCATTGCAATCACAGGGACCTTTACCTTATAAAGGTGGGGTCTTACATATGGTAGCAGAGCACTGTGTTACCTGTAGGATTATGACCCTAGGTTGGATTAGACTAAGAAAACCACTAAGGAAAAATGCAACTCTTTACAAATTACACACTTGTCTTTTCCTTCTCGTAAGCCTCTTCTAATCTTCTTTCTCATCTCAATTTGTAGATGGCCACCATTAATGAAGCCGTCAAGAAGGGACCACTCATGACCATGACTCTAGAATGTGAGACGGAGTTTCCCAAAGCACTCAAAACCCTTATGGTTAGCTTGGGGATACATGGTGAGGCCGTGTACAAAGGATTCCCAGTGATGGATGAAGGAGAAGAATATTGGTGGGTACAACTACACTTGTACAAAAACAAGGGAGACAGCCACAAAGAATCGGGATTCTACATGGGCACCAACTCAGAAATGTATACGACATTCTTTGACTCTGCAAGAAATGCAGCTTGGAATGCTATCAAGGAGCTTGGTGAAAGACTCAAGTATAGAATGCTCAACACCCAAAATGATCTTAAGGAGGAGAAGAAATATACCCAAGACTTAGAGACCGCCATAAAACTTCTAAGGGAAGATATCATAGACTTAGCATATGAGTGAGAATTGTAACGTACTCCGCTAGTTGGAGCACCACACTTGTCGTTTTCTCGCAAAAAAATGTCTAAGTTATGTTGAACCTTAATACTTGTGGTAGACTTTGTATGCCATGACTTTTTTGTTTTATGGATGATTGTATGCTTTTTTCTATCTTTTTACTGTCTTGTTTTTCTCTTACTTGTGTTGTTCTAATATTTCTCTATCTTATACATTAGATTCTTAGCTTTGTGATCAGCACTGCCGAGGATTTTAATGGAACTCGTTTTGGTTCACGTATCGTGCAGTTCACAAGTGTGCTCAACCTCCCACTTCCTAGTATCAAGGCACTTCAGCTCACCAAGTTAGAGAGGAAGGATCTTTGGGGCTTTAGAGTCACAAAGCCAGGACGCCAGACGGAGCCACTCATGGAGGAGATTTCCTTCAAGCTGACGCATGATGACAAAGAGAAGGGTCTAGATGTAATCATGCAGGAGCTACTCAGACGCCTCTGCGGATGCCACACCACCGAGCTCAGGGGCCTCTACTTCCACCCGTTCAGGAGACGTGACAAGGAGGGAGATGCATTGGTGTATGAGGGCGCTGCTAGAGAGACGGTAGAGCCAGTTCATCTGTACCTCTAGGACCTAGAGGGTCTTATTAGACACCTCGACACGGATAGGACCAACATCATGCTTACCAATGATGAGCTCCAGGTTTAGTTGAGGGAGAAGGACAAGATCTTCGTGGAGAAAGGCGAGATCGTCTAGGAGACGGAGGCTAGATTCGAGAGCCAGGACAAGATGTTCAGGAATCAGGAGAAGAGAGTTCATGGCAGAAACAAGAAGATCAAGGACATGAGGGCCGAGATTGAGGCCAAGGACTTTGACTTAGAGACTCGGCAGGGAGTGATATAGAGGCTTCGCTTGCATAAGAGAGCCCTTCGCGCGAAGATTGAGGCCTTGACCACCAGCGTGGAGGAGTACAAGTCAGCTATGGAGACAGCCGAACTTACTCTTGTAGATGTGGAGGTCGACATGGAGGAGTAGTTGATTATTCGGCTACCTATTTATCTATCATCCTTTGTTTATTGAGTCACAATGATCATCCAACATGTGTATGGCATGCCATTATGTTTATTTTTCCAAACATGTTGATTTTGTTGTTTAAACTCTATGTTTATCTTGTGATTATCTATGGTGTTTGTTGCTTTGTGATGTATTGTGCATAGCATCTATGGGTTATATCTCATTACCTATCCTTATTGAAACCACAAATGCCTCCCCGTCGTGCCAACCCTAATCCAAACAACAACAATAACGTCAATCCCGAGATGCAGCAGTTGATGACAGCTCAAACTCAACTGATCCAGATGATGACCCAGTTCATGGCCAACAAAACCAGAATCAGAAAAATAACAACAACAAGCCCAACAACCCACCAGCATTTGACATGCTTATAAGGTTTTTGAGGTTGAGGCCAGCCAAGTTCTCGGGAACCACTGCTCCGTGAATAAATACTTGGTCACTGTTGGCTGCACCGATGAAGAAAAATTCAGGTTCGCAGCACATCTGCTTGAAGGACCAACAACAACATGGTGGGACAACTTCCCTTGAGGATGTGACTTGGGCTATTTTTTAGGATGGATTTCGTACATCCCCCATCTCATCGGGAGTGATGAATTTTAAGAAGAAGGAATTCCACAATCTGAAACAGCGTCACCGTAGTGTGGCTGAATACATTGAGTCAACAATCTGGTACGTTATGCACCAGATGAAGTTGATACTGATGCCAAGAGGAAGGAGAAGTTCCTTGAGGGATTGAATGATTAAATGAACCTACAGATATCTGTTTCCTATGTCCCAACATACAAATCACTATGTGACAAGGCCACCATCTTGGAAAGCAAGATGAAGCAGGTTGAGAACAGGAAGAGGAAGCATCACTTTGACAAGGACAGTTCGGGATCGTCTCATAAACGTTCCCATGGTGATGATAGTGGAGGTTCTGGATCCCACAAGCATGGGAAGTATAATAGCCACCACAACAGTATCTGTCACCATGACAACAAGCACCACCGTAGCCATGACAATGATCAGTATAAGAACCACAAGAGTGGACACAAGAGCCACCACAGTGGTAGTGGCAATGGAAGTCAGTGGTAGTGGCAATGGAAGTCATCCTGCTAAAAGAGACATCAGTCGGGTTGAGTGCTTAAAATGCAAGAAAACTGGGCACTATGCAAATGAATGCCCAGAAAAGAAAGTTGAAGGAGCAAGCCAAACCCTTTCCAGAAGGGACATGTGAACCACATCAATGTGGAAGAAGTATATGAAGAGTCTGATGCCGTGGCTGGTAAGTTCAAGCTTAATTCTTTTCCAGCACTTGTTCTTTTCGATACCGGCGCATCGCATTCATTCATATCAAGAGCATTTGTTGATAAAAATGGACTCCCAACTGAAACTATTGGGTGTCCTATTAAATTAAGCTCTCCCGGTGGAGAGATGATAGTGAACTTTGGATGTCATGATCTAGTGATAGAATTTGGAAAGTATAAGTTTCCAGTTAGTTTGATAATCCTAGATTCCTAAGTCTTGGATGTTATTTTGGGCATGGATTGGATGACTAAGTATGAAGAAGTACTAGATTGTGCCAATCGTACTGTTACACTCACAACCTCGTATAAGAGACGAGTTAGATTCAAGTCTAACTTTGAATGTAAAGGGAGTAAGCTAAATTTTCTTAAGGGGGTTAGCATAGATGCTGTACCAGTTGTAAAAGAATATCCAGATGTGTTTCCGGAGGAATTACCAGGAATGCCACCAGATAGAGATGTGGAGTTTCTGATTGACTTACTATGAGGATCTGGACCAATAGAAAAGAGACCCTATAAGATGTCAGTTGATGAGTTAAAGGAAGAAACAACTTGGAGAACAGTTGCAGAAAGGATTTATTCAACCAAGTCCTTCATCTTGGGGTGCACAAGTTCTATTTATTGAGAAGAAGGATAGAATCCAAAGGTTATGCATAGATTATCGTTCGCTCAATGAGGTGACGATAAAGAACAAGTACCCTTTGCCTAGAATCAATGATCTATTTGATCAGCTAGAAGGAGCCCGTGTGTTCTGAAAGATTGATCTCCGATCAGGCTACTTTCAGCTAAATATTAGAGAGCAATACATACATAAGACTGCTTTTACCACCAGGTATGGATTGTATGAGTATACCATGATGCCATTTGGATTGACAAATGCACCAGCATATTTCATGAACACGATGAACAAGGTGTTCATGGAGTTTCTTGAAAAGTTTGTTGTCGTATTCATCGATGACATTTTAATCTATTCCAAGAGAAAAGAAGAACACGAAGAACATTTGCGTTTGATACTTGAGAAGCTTAGGGAGCACAAGTTGTATTCCAAGTTTAGTAAGTGTGAATTCTGGTTGAATGAAGTTTGATTTCTCGGACATATTGTGACGGGACATGGTATAGTTGTTGATCCCGCAAAGGTGTTAGCTGTAACTAAGTGGAAATCTCCCAAGTCAGTTAAGGAAGTTCGTAGTTTCCTTGGCTTGGCAGGATACTATAGAAGGTTCATTGAGAATTTCTCAAAGCTAGCTAAGCCAATGACGGAGTTACTTCAGAAAGAAAAGAAGTTTGACTGGACTGAAGGATGTGAAATCAGTTTCCAAGAATTAAAGAAGAGACTAGTGCCAGCACCAGTCTTATGTCTACCAGATTTAGAGAAGGATTTCCAAGTATATTGTGATGCATCTGACCAAGGATTGGGTGGAGTTTTGATGCAAGAAGGGAAAGTTGTGGCTTATGCCTCGAGACAACTCAAAACTCATGAAGTGAATTATCCTACTCATGATTTGGAGTTAGCCTCTGTTGTCCATGCACTCAAAACATGGAGACATTATGTTTTGGTAAAGCATTGTGAAATTTTCACGAATCACAAACGTTTGAAGTATATCTTCACTCAGAAAGAAATCAATATGAGACAAAGAAGGTGGCTAGAGCTCATCAAGGACTATGACTTGAGTTTGCAATACCACCCCGGTAAAGCAAATGTTGTACCAGATGCTTTAAGCCGTAAGGTCTATGTGAATGGCCTTACCAAGGGAGAATTACCAGAAGATATGTGTGCCCAATTCAAAGATCTCATATTGGAGATAGTACCAGAAGGACATCTCATGTCATTGGACGTTCAACCCACATTGTTGGACAAGATCAAATAAGCCCAAAAGTTGGACAAGTAAATTGAAGAGATAAAATGGGAAAATTAGCAAAGGGAAAGCTAAAGGATTCCATGAAGACGAACATAGTACTTTATGTTATGGAAAACGTATCTGCATTGCGCAAGATCCGGAGCTTCGGAAACTGACTCTGCAGGAAGCACACAATTCACAATATTCTATTCTTCCGGGTAACACCAAAATGTACATGGATGTGAAAGAAAGATTTTGGTGGAACAATCTCAAGAAGGATATTGCAGGGCATATTGCCTTGTGTGATGTGTGTAGTCGAGTGAAAGCGGAACATCAGAAACCGGCAGGATTATTACAACCACTACCTATTCCTGATTGGAAGTGGTATAAGATTGGTATGGATTTTATCTCCGGACTACCAAGGACTAGGTCCGGATATGATTCTATTTGGGTTGTTGTAGATCGCCTAACTAAAGTGGCTCATTTCATACCCGTGAAGACTACCTATACAAGTGCTAAGTTAGCAAAGATATATATGAACAGGATTGTATGTCTGCCTGGAGTGCCTAAGAGTATTCTATCTGATAGAGGAACTCATTTCACTTCAAATTTTTGGCGACAACTGCATGAATCATTGGGAACAAGATTAGAGTTCAGCACAGCTTTTCATCCCCGGACTAATGGATAGACAGAAAGAACCAAACAGATTTTGGAGGATATGTTCAGGGCATGTGCCCTAGACTATGGTGCTAGTTGGGATGAAAGTCTGCCTTATGCAGAATTCTCTTACAATAACAGCTATCAAGCCAGCATTGAGATGTCACCATTTGAATTTCTCTATGGAAGGAAGTGTACTACGCCATTGCTATGGAGTGGTGTTGGAGAAAGAAATTTGTTCGGACCAGAATTGATTAAGGAAGCTGAAGATAAAGTTAAATTGGTAAAGGAAAGATTGAAGATAGCCCAGTCCCGACAAAAGAGATAAGCAGATCCAAAGCGTAGAGAAGTCACCTATGAGGTAGGTGATAGAACTTATCTTAGAGTCTCACCACTTCGTGTTGTAAAGAGATTTAGAGTCAAAGGAAAATTGGCACCAAGATATGTTGGACCATTCAAGATTTTGAGCCACAAAAGAGAAGTTGCTTATGATATTGAATTGCCTAAATCACTGTCAGCAGTTCACAATGTGTTTCATGTGAGTCAGTTGAAGAAATGCCATCCGGAGATGGAAGAAACTTCTTTGAAGGATATTATACCTTTGGAAGAGGTTCAGTTGGAGAGTGATCTCACCTATGAGGAGAAACCTATCAAAATCCTCGAGACTGCAGAAAGAGTTACTCGTACCAAGACTATCAAATTCTGCAAGGTTCAGTGGAACCATCATTCCAAAGAAGAAGCAACTTGGGAAAGAGATGATGATCTTTGGAAAGACCACCCACACCTAATTGCTAGCCAATCCAAATCTCGAGGGTGAGATTCATTTTAAGGGGTTTAGATTTGTAACATCCCAAAAATAATGAATTGTAAAAGCATGCATTGCATTCATATTGTCAAAGCATTTATAACTAGCACATAAAATTTCAAAGTTTGAATTCAAACAAAACCATTTTTATGCCCATTTTATCAATCATATGAGGCATAGTTTTGTTTTATTTTCAAAGGGCCAAAATGATTCTGAGTGAATTTATGTGTTTAACACACTCTTGGACACTAGAATGGCCTCACAAAAATTTGGTGGAAATTTTACTTGATTTGTAGTTGATTTGATCTTTCAAATATCATTTAGAAAATCAAATCGCTAAAAGAAAAAAAGAATAAAAAAAATGGAAGCAGACGAGCCAACTGGCTCAGCCCACCCCCACGGCCCAGCTCGCATCCCAGCATAGCCCACCCGGGAAAACCCCCCTCTCACCCCTCTGTTTTCTACCCTGCGCACGTGCACCCACCCACTGATGTGTGGACCCCACAGAAGGTCATCTCTTTGTCCTCAATTAGCGCCCGACGACCACCTCGCCTCTGCCGCTCACTGCCATTGATTTCGCGGCATAATAACCATTTATTCGGCGAGTAATTCCCGCACCTGGCCTTAGCTACTTAACCCCTCCTCCTTCCGCTCTTTTCCCCTCACTCGCCACCCTCTAAGCGCCGCTAGGCTGTCCACACGCGAGCTCGCACCGCCGCTGTCCCGAGCGTCTCCGGCGAGCAAATACGGTAACCCTAGCCCACCCCCTTCTCTTTGGTTGATGCTCGTGCACTCCCCGTCCACTTGCGCATCTAACGCCACCCTCTGCTTGTCTTCCCGTGCCCTGTAGCGCCGCCAGCGACGACACCCGAGCGCACCCGACGCTGACCTCACCTTCGGGGAGGAATCCACGATGACTCCGCATGCCCGCGCCTCCATTTTTTCGACCATCGTCATCATCTTGTCCCCGCACTTCGGTAACGACCCTTGCCTTCCCCTCTCACCCCTAGCGCCGCCAGTGCACCGTCGGCATGAGCGTCGCCGCCGCTCTAGTCATTCGCGCCGCCCCACTATGGTCAAAGCGACCAACACCGTTAGATCTAGATCTAGTGGATCTGATTAGATCACTTAACAAAGAGGTATCAGTATATCTGGCCCGTGCGATTTCATTTCAATCCTGTGGCTCTCGTTGATTGATCCAACCAAACCGGTACGAGCCAATCAGACATAGCCACGTGTCTGTGATTTTGTTTTAAAATCTATTTTTGAATCTATTAGGAATTTAAACTTGTAAAATTCATAACTTTTGTTCTGGTTATCCAAAAAATGCAAATAATATATCATTGGATTCCGAAAATTAAATCCTACATCACTGTGGCTTAAATTTGTAATTTTATTCTGGAAAATTAGGTTTAATTGCTGACATGGTTATACCCCACGGGTACACAACATCAGCATACCTAGTCCAGCCCGAAGGAAGGCCCACTGCAAGATACGCGGCTTGCGGAGGTTTCGGGTGGCCCAAGCCCATGACGCCTTCGGATCCTTGGAGAACAAGACTAGAGTAGATAGAATTTCAAAGGGCAAACCCTAATCTGTAACTGACTCGACCTACACCCGGGACCTGCCTATCTATATAAAGGCTAGGAGGGCACGTCGAGGAGGGAATCTCTCACTGCATACACACCTCCACGCCAGATTGCATCTGCGCACCCCTGTAACTTTTGGTTCCGCCGTAATCAAGAGTAGAAAAGCATGAGTAGGGTTTTCCCTCCGGGGGCCTGAACCTGGGTAAACTTCTCCCCGTGTTGCTTGTTTGCTAACCGTTCCTTGATCTCCAGCATCCCCACCTTCTCCAAAACCCATGCTCATAACAATGGGAATTGACAAGATTAAACCTCGTTAATTCACGCCGTCTGTGGGAATAGGGGGCGTTGATTGTGCGATCGTGACGGTCCCATCCGAAGCGATCTACAACTCCTCGACGACGGAGAGCCAACTCCTCTTCAGCTCTTTCGACTTTGCCGCCCACTCGCCAGCCACCATGAAGGATTTCGAGCCCGTAGGCGACGGGCTCGAGTTTCTGTTCGGGAGATTATGCGTCCAGGTGGGGCAGACCGGCACCCTCCGCCTCCCAGAGCGGGTGCCGCCGCCATCCATCAGGCCCTCTTCGTGGGTCCCACCCATCGGCGTGCTACGCACGTCGAGGCTGACAGATGATTCCTATGACAGCAGCAACTGCAACTCAGATCTGTGCGGCCCTCCATCAGACGAAAGAACCTATGGTTTCGGATCAGAAAGCTACGGCAGCAGCGACCCAATATACAGGCGCTACCAATGCACCGTGGTCATCCATGGTGAAATGGAAGTACCACCAAGTTCGACTGATCCCAACCCACCACCCAATCCACCGCCCAACTCGCAGGCTAGGAACAGAGGAAACGGAGGTCAACCACCCCTCTAGCCCAACGAAGGCGACGCTGCCGCCTATCAAAGGATCAACCTCAACGAGGACGTATGGCGCCAAGCAGTCGAAGTCGTGGCGGGTAACAAGATCCGACCTGTGAATTCTTCATGGGATCTGCTGATGGCATACCACCTCCTCCTCATCGGCGAGCACAACAGGAAGGTAAAACTGCAGGAGGAGCTCGACAAACGCAAGTAGGCTGATGAGGTTTAATCTCGTCAATGTCCATTGATATGAGCTTGGGTTTTGGAGAAGGTGGGGATGCTGGAGATCGTAGAACGGCTAGCAAACAAGCAACATGCGGACATGAAGTTTACCCAGGTTCAGGCCCCTGGAGGGAAAACCCTACTCCTGCTAATTACGGCGGAACCGAAAGTTACAGGGGTGCGCAGATGCAATCTGGCGTGAAGGTGTGTATGCGGTGAGAGATTCCCTCCTCGTCGTGCCCTCCTAGCCTAGATATAGATAGGCCGGTCCCGGGCGTAGGTCGAGTCGGTTACAGATTAGGGTTTGCCCTTTGAACTTCTATCTACTCTAGTCTTGTTCTCCAAGGATCCAAAGGCGTCATGGGCTTGGGCCACCCGAAACCTCCGCAGGCCACGTATCTTGCAGTGGGCCTTCCTTCGGGTTGGACTAGGTATGCTGATGTTGTGTACACGTGGGGTATAACCATGTTAGTAGCCCCCGAGTGCTCAGTTGAATCGCAGATTCGGCTGAGGACTCGTTAGTCTTTCGGGTGCAGTTTTATGCTTGTTTATAAGAGAATGGTTTTAGTTTTGTAGGGATTATTGATGCGTGTGCCTGACTCTCCTGATGGATCAGGGCGAGTTAACTGTCATAGGACAAAACAACACGATCTTCTTTAGATACGAGTCCCTAGACTCGAACCTGGAACGGATGCTGGTGTAATTCGACTCAGGCAGCTGAGGTCTTACAGGAGTCGAATCCCAGTAGTGTTCGAGTGATATACCCAACGCGTCCATCAGGGTTTTCATCGTGTCTGTTGACACGGTTTTTTACTGGCAGAGCGCAGTCAGGTGCGTTACCAGGCCATCAGAGGGTATCTGTAGGTCTTATATTTGCGTCGTAGACATAACATCCGAAATTTTACCACCGTGGAGGTGTTTCGGGTGGCCAAGGATATTGCTTCTCACTAAGCATTGATCTAGGCAAAGTTGCCAAAATGTTTTGTCGTATTTGATACGAAGGATCGCAATCGAAGGATTTATAGGGTTCGCGGCCCAGCGCTCCCTATGGGAGTAGCCCCCAAGTGTCTATTCGAGTCATAGACTCGAGCAGAGACTTTAGTTCAGTTGTTTTTAGCTTCAGGTCTGAAGGACACAATTTTTTCGGATTCTTGAATCGATCCTCCCTATGGGAGTAGCCCCCGAGTCCTTAGTCAAGTCGTAGACTCGATGTGGGACTCGAAGAATCATTAGTGGTGTAGTACCTTAATCATGTCTCAGGTACGCGACCAGTGCTCCTGATAGGAGTAGGCCTCGAGTAGTTGCTTGAATCGTAGATTCGAGTGAGTACTTTATTTATCAGTCCAAGAATTTCAACTGTTGCTAGGCTAGTATTGATGACATCGTTGCTGACGATTGGTGATCTCAACCGTTTGCGGCGCCAGAGTTAACGTGATAGGACGAACGTGGGTCCGACTTTTCTGACTTGGAGTTGACTAGTCATGCACGACGTGGCGAGAATTACGGCGTATCCTCGATTTCCGTGCATAGTGGACGGCGTGCGGGCGATGGTTCGCTGTTGTGTTGACACGTGTACGGTTGGATCTGACCCTAACGTTAGGGCTTCTTGATGAACGATCTCTATTTGTTGTCTTTATCCTTATAACCGTGGGGAAAACAGTGATTTGTTTTCACCATATGCCATTTGCTTTCTCCACTACTTCCATTTTCACGAGCTCTTCATCGCGTGCACTAGGCGTTCTCCGGTCCTTTCCCTCTTTGTTCCTGCGCGCGCATCGTCGTTGTCGACGCTCCGACATGGTCAAGTCGAAGAAGGCCTTTGCCAGAGCGGGCTCGAGCGCCGCCGGCGGCGGCAAGAAAGGTGCCACCGCTGCTCCCATTACTGATGGCGGGTGGAGGAGCACGAAGATGCTCGAGGGTGACCTGCGCAAGTTGCGCGATGCGGGTTTGATCCCGCAGAACAAGGAGGACGTCAAGATCCCCGGCGATGAGGTAATCCCCCGTCCACCCGCAGGGTTTCGGGTGATGTTTGTCACATTTGTTCTTCGCGGCTTGTCGCTTCCTATCCACGATTTCTCTGTGGACTCCTTTTTTTCTATGGCAACCAGCTTCATCATATTTCGCCCAAATCTCTCCTCCACATCGCATGTTTTATCACTTTCTGCGAGTGTTGGCTTCGTACCAAGCCGCACTTTGGCCTCTTCCGGAAACTCTATTCCGTGAAGAGGCAATCTGGCACCGGAGTGGTCTACCCTCTCTGCGGCTGCATTATTTCCATCCGATCTTCTATTCTCTTCTTTTCTTTTTCTATGTGCGAGTCCGTCCTAAACTGGTGGAAGAAGTGGTTTTATATCCGCGACTCCACAGTGGACGGGCAAAATTTTGGCCTTGCTCCCTTCGACTCCTCCCAGGAGATCCTGCCGAAGAGATCCTGGAAGAACCATGTCATGGAGGCTGAGGTGGCGGAGGTAGAGGAGCTCTAACGTCGGGTGGAGGCCATCCAGATGGTTGCGGAGAAGGAGGTGAATGGTGTGGATATCATTCGCACCTTCCTCAAACGTCGGGTGCAGCCACTCCCGGCGAGGGCGCATCCGATGTTTCTTAACACTGGCCGCTATGACCTGACGAGAGTTTTGGCCGAGGAGCTGTCCAGGGGCGACCTTGATAGGGAACTTCGGCCGCTGCTGAAGTTCAAGGCTGAAGAGGACTTCCCGAAGAAGTCCTTGACCGCCCCCTTCAATTCTTCGAATCCAGTTCCTCAGGTTTAGAACTGTGTCATGCATGTTGCACTTTTTTTATGATTTCTATCTTCACATGAATAAGCGTTGCTTAATTATGTTCTTTATATTCTTTTGCAGGAGCAGAAGGTAGCTGGCATGATGCCACTGCTGCCTGAAAAGTATCTGATTGCGCCTGACAACGAGGTTGTGGACTCTAAGTCCAAACTTCCACCGGCGAAATCTCCAACCCATGAAGCCCCCGAGGCGAGCGAGGGGCTGACCCGAAAGCGCTCCCGGAGTGAATCTTCGGATGCGTCAACGCCGCCTACTCCTCGGGGCCCTTCCTTCCTGGAGCGTCATGCGAGGATGATGGTGCTTCTTCCACACCGTGCCCGGTTGTGCCTCTTCGACCGATGGCGCCGCAGCCGCCAGCCAAGAATAAGAAGAAGGAGAAGGCGCCGCTCGTCTTCAATCTTTCCGACATTGACTCGTTAGTGGCTTCGGCTACGCTGTACTCTATTAGTAATGTTGTCTCCTATTCTTGATCAATTAATTTCTTGCAGCCACTCCTCGGAGGTCTCTCTTGATGAGGGCACTCAGGAGGCCGTAGGGGAGTCGAAGCTGGCGGCCCCTCCCTTTCAGATGGTGGCCGACTCTGAGGATGACGCCACGAATCCCTCTCCGCGAGAGGCTTGGGTGGTCGTTACTCAGAAGACCGCACATGGACCTTTGGAGTCTCCATATGAGCACGTAAGTTTTCTGCTCCTTCTTTTGTTTGTAGGGGGAGCCCCCGAGCCCTTCTCAGGTTGTTTTGTTTGGTATTTTGCTCTTTTCGGGGCGCAGCCCCCGAGCCCTTTTTCTGATGCTTTCTTGATTGTCTGCTTCTGCTTCTTTCCAGAGCCCTTTGTGCACAGCGCAAACCTTCTCATCCAGCAGCATCTGGCGCTGGAGGCCAGTAAGCAGCAAATTCGAGGAACGTAGTTTGATCATCCGTTGCTTATTTCGGTTGTCTCTTTGCTTTGATTAACCCTTGGTTCTTGGCATGTGCAAATGAAAATAATGCGACCCTTCGTCGACTGGATGCTCTTGACAAGAGCCTCGGTCGAGCGGAGAAGAAAGCTGCAGATGCTGCTGAGGCGAAGGAGCGCCTGGAGAAGGAGGTGGCTGCTACCGCCGAGGCTCAGGAGCGCCTGTAGAAGGAGTCTGCGGATCGCGAGAGGGAGCTTGCTGCTGCGGCTGCCGCTCGCGAGAAGGAGATGGCCGACCGGCTGATGGCTGTGGCCAAGGCTTTCTCTGGTTAGTTTATTTGATTCGTCCTTGATTTTCGGCTGCTCGTTATCTCGTTCTTGTGCGGCTATTTTTTTCTCTTCTTTCCTCAGACGCTTTAGGCATCGCGTTTGATTGCGGTGCCCTGGAGCATGGGAGCGTTCTGGATGATGCCGCCGCAGCGGTCGAAGATCGCTGCGGCACTACTTCTGGTTATCTGGCGAAGGCCAAGGAGGTACTCCAACGCTTCTACAAGGAGATCATTCCCAAGGGTGCTGCTCTTGAGGATACAGACGCTCTGGCGGATGCGCTATCAGAGGATGCTCCTGCGTCCTACAAGCGCAAGAAGAAAGGCATCGGCGCCTCCATGGGTCTGGCCATGGCTATGGCATCCGGAGCGGAGTTGGATCTGCCGCACGTCACCTCCCAGATGCCAGTGGCTCCAGATGTCTTAGAGGTAGTCTTCGCTCCCTTCGCTTCCCGCTGTAAGCGGTATGGGCCGAAGCTTATTGACCTGCTGGCACATTACGTGGCAAATCAGCAGGAGGAAGCCAAGAGCAGGCCGTCTGGCTCTGAGGCCACTCCAGATGTGGGTGCCTAGGCTTTGTTTCTGTAGTTTAGGCTAGTATATCCTCTTCCTTTTGTAATATGTACTTTTGCTGGTGAACAATCTTTCCTTGTGCCGCATGGTGGCCATTAATGTATATAAGTTATTTTTTTGAGCTATCTTCAGAGATGTTTGTGATGTTCATCTCCTTTCTTGTTTGCCTTTATGGTCCTTCGGGTGGTGCACCCATTGGTACTTCGCCTTATCTAGATCCGCGACCATCGTTGGATGATGCTTCACAGCTTTATTTCCTTCGCGACCGCGTCCGTAGCTTGGAGAAAGAGATCCTTGGTGTTCGAGGACACGCGGACGTGTGGAAGTCGAAGGCTGAGCGAGCTACCGCCAGGGAGGAGTATCTGATGGGGGAGCTGCAGCAGTTGAGCGAGCAACTGCAATGTAAGTTTTCTTTGAGCTGCTACTCGGTTTCAGATGTGCCTTGTTTGCGTGTCTCCTTATTCTGTGTTTCCTGTAGGTGCCAACCTTGTTCCGAGGGAGGAGAAGGAGCGAGTTGTGGTTCGTATCAATTGTTTTACCCAACAAGACTTGGAAGCTGGAGGCTTATTTTGGATGGACCGTGACCGGGCCACCGTCCTTGCGATGGTGCAGGATCGTGTTCCTCAAGTGTCACAGGTGCTGAAGCAGGTGAATACTTCCCTGGCATCTATTTTGTACGTCATGTTCCCTCTAGACGAGATGTCGTCCAATCTTTAGGGTTTGTTGTCGAAGTTTCGAGACGTGAGTCACGTGAGGGAGAAGGTGCCGCACTAGCTGGTAGCAGGGGTGAAAGCTACCCTTTCGCTTGTTCACCTGCATCGCCCTTATGTCAATGTTGTCGTGGTGGTGGCTGCGCCGCCTCTTCGACCAGATGGTGCCCTTTGGGACATGCGCCCGCATATGCGGCTGTTAGGCAATATGCTGAAGAGATAGGTGGATGTCTTCGAGCATCGGGCACACGTGATTCTTCAGAATAGATAGCCCTGTAAAAGATAAATGTAAAACTTGTATATAATCAAGTGGGCATGTTGTGCCCGTTTCTTTAAGTTTATTTGTGCTAGCACGTGGTACTTTTGTTATATGCATATCTTTTTCGTTAGCCTGACGTGGTCAGGTACTCAGGTTACATGATTTATGCTCAGTCGAAAAAGTCGTGAGGTGAGGCGGAGCCCCCGAGCGTGTTATAGCGAAAAGTAATGCAAGGTAAGAGAAAATTTTTGGACAAGGCACTTAGCTTTTATTCATATCGTAGCGAGGAGATACATTGTTCGGCTGAGTATCCTTGGCTGAGTAGCCTTATTGCAAGTAAAGGTATAACTAGGGGTTGAAGCGTCGTAGACATGTTATGTTCCAGGGGTTGGAGTATTAGACTCCTGACGCGATGTCCATGAGGCCTGGGATGACTTCTGTGACGATGTATGGTCCTTCCCAGGATGACTCGAGCTTTTTTGGCCGCTCTTGCTTGAGTAGTAGGACGAGGTCTCCTTCGACAAAGGACCTTAGTCGCAGCCATCGGCTGTGGTAGTTGCGGAGGCTCTGCTGGTAGACCGCTGAGTGAGCCACGGCGATGTCACGTGCCTCGTCAAGTGTGTCGACGCCATCCTCGAGTGCGGCCGTCGATTCGGCTTCGCTGTAGGCAACGACCCGTGGGGCCTTGTGGAGTACCTCGGCAGGTAGTTCGGCTTCGGTTCCGTCCACCATGAAGAAATGTGTGAAGCTAGTTGAGTTGTTCGGCATTGTGCGTAGGATCTAGAGTACGGAGGGTAGCTCTTCTGCCCAAGCTCCCGCAAGCTATTCGAGTGGGCTGAGCAGGCGTTTCTTGATGCCTCCGCCTATTAGGCCGTTGGCCTTTTTGACCTGCCTGTTGGTCTGCGGGTGCGCCACCAAGGCGTATGATATGTTGATTCCAAGGCCCTCGCAGAAGTCCTGGAATTCCTTCGAGATGAAGTTCGAGCCATTGTCCGTGATGATGTTGTGCGGCACGCCGAACCTATAGACTATGGACTCGAAGAACTTGATAGCCGTTTTGCCGATTTGGTTGGTGACGGGCATGGCCTCGATCCACTTGGTGAATTTGTCGACTGTGACCAGGAGGAAGACATGGCCTCCTAGCAACGACTTTCGTAGTTTTCCGATCATGTCGATGCCCCATTGGGCATGGGGCCAGGCCAGTGGTATGGGTCTGAGCTCTGATCCTGGTGCGTGTTTCTTGTCCGCGAACCTTTGGCAGCGGTTGCACCTTCCGACGATGTCCTTAGCATCGTTCATGGTCTTTGGCCAGTAAAATCCAGCTCGGGAAGCTTTGGAGACGGGGGTGCGTCTGCCTGCGTGATGACCGCAGATGCCCTCATGGATGTCTTGGAGGATGGTTTTTCCATCGTCGATGGTGACACACCTTTGGAGTACACCCGAAATGCTGCGCTTGTACAACTCGCCATTGTGGAGGGTGAATGCTTTAGACCGGCGAGATATGTGTCGGGCATCTATCGGGTCATCGGGCAGTTCCTTGTTTAGGAGGTACCGAAGGTACGGCTACATCCATGTTTCCTCGATCCCCATGACCTGCATCAGGCTGATGAGCTCGGCCTCCGTGTCGAGATTTTTAGGCCCTTCCTGGCCTTCGGGTGGCAGCCCCCGAGTGCTCTGCTTCTTTGGGTGATCCCTTGGGGAATTTCATTTTGATAGAGGGTACGCGGATTTGTTCGAGGAACACACCTGGTGGCACCCGTGCGCATGTGGAGGCGATGTTGACGAGTCTATCGGCTTCCTCGTTGCTTTCACTTCAAACGTGCCGAAGCTCACATCCATCAAAGTCTCCTTCGAGTGAGTTGTAGAGCGCGCGATACGCGATCATGTTGGCAGCGTGGGCGTCACATTTGTTCATCGTCTCCTAGACGACGAGGTTCGAGTCACCATAGATGAATAGCTGCGTTGCGCCGCAGATCTTTTTCATCCTCATGCCGTGGATGAGGGCCTCGTATTCGGCCTCCTTGTTGGAGGCGCGGAATTTCATTCAAAGGATGTATTTCATCTTATCACCTTGCGGTGATGTCAGCATGACGCCATCTCATGCTCCAGCCTTGTGCTTGGAGCCGTCAAAGTGCATCGTCCATGACTGCGTCATGTGCGGGGTGTCCGGCAGTTGGATCTCCATCCGGGGAGGACCTAAGATTTGATCGCCTTGCGCCACTTGTTGACTATGTCTAGAGGGGATAGATTGATGCCCCATAGGGCTATGCATCCTGTGGCTTCGGGGTTGTTTAGGATGTTGGACAGTGGCGCCTCATTGACGACCATTTATCCGATGCTCCTAGAATCAGTGGTTTAGCCGACGAGCCATCATGAACACGTCGTAGGCGAGCTTCTAGTAGTGAGGGTACCTCTGTTTTGGTGGCTTCAGTAACTCACTTAGGTAGTAGATTGGGCATTGGACCCCATGGGTCTTGCCATCTTCGGGTCGCTCGACCACGAGTACGGTGCTTACCACCTGGTGCTTGGCTGCGATGTATAGCAATAGTGGCTCTTGCTCCTTGGGCATGACCAGAACAAGCGAGGTGGAGAGCAGCCGCTTGAGCTCTTCGAATGTGTTGTCTACTTCGGGTGTCCACTCGAATTTTCCCGTCTTGCGCAACAGCTGGTAGAAAGGCAGGGCCTTCTCACCCATGCGGCTAATGAACCTGCTCAGCGCCGCGATGCGCCCCGCTAGTTGTTGGACACCTTTGAGGTTCCTCAGCTTCTCCATGGTTAGTATGGCCCGGATTTTCTTCGTTTTTTCTTCGATTCCTCGCTGGGAGATGAAGTAGCCGAGTATTTGGCCAGATGGGAAGCCGAAAGCATACTTTTCTGGATTCATTTTGATCTTGTAGTGATCAAGGTTATCTAACATCTCACGGAGATCGTCGATCAGTGTCTTGGCTTCCCTAGTCTTGATGACTATGTCGTCGACATAGACTTGGATGTTGCGACCGATCTGGTTCTTCAGACACGCCTGCATGCACCTGTGGTACATGGCACCTGCGTTCTTCATCCCAAAGGGAATGGTGTTTTAGCAGAACACCCGAATGGCATGATAAACGTTATTTTCTCCTGATCTTTGACCTTTAGTCGAATCTAGTTGTAGCCTGAGTAGGCGTCGAGGAAGGAGAGCTTCTCGCATCCTGTAGTCAAATCGATGATCTGATCGATCAGTGGTAGAGGGAAGTGGTACTTGGGGATATTGTGGTATTGTCGACGAATACGCCATGGAGGGGTCCTCACAGTGCGTGTTTAGAGACGTGGGGGAAGGCAGACAGTTGACGAGTACGAGGTAACACAGCTTACCCAGGTTCAGATCCCACAAAGGTGGCGGAATCCTACTCCTGCTATAAATTACTATAAGGGCAATACACCGAGTTACAGGGATTGGTTCGCTGTGCGAGGTGACTAAAGAGTCTAAGTTATCATCTGAGATTGTGCCCTAAAGGCTCCCATAGGACCGACTTATATAGTCGCCAGTTCCTAACGTTACAGGGAAAAGTCCTAGCTGGACAGGGTACAGAGTCCTACACTGCTTACAACTAGTCTAGCGTGTCTTGCACTCCAAGGCTTCGGGTACGTCGGTAACTCCTCTGTAGCCTTCCTTTATTCAGCATGGGCCTCCCTTCTGGATCCATCTAATTGGGTCGCCCAGCAGGCCATGGGCCATGATATAAACTATGGGGCACCCGGGTTATCCGAATAGGATACATGCTATGAGGATACCCATATAGCATATCCCCAACAGTAGCCTCCAGAGAACTCTGAGATCTTGCGCCGTCTTGCCTCTTCAAGTTGGATGCTCCGTCTAAATGGATATTGGCAAATCGTCAAGCAATATCTTGTAGTCCTCCTAAGAACCCTGCAAGGTTTTCTCCGTCTTCAACTTGTAAGTCAGAGAATTGCTGAATCTTCTATCGTACTCTTCCGTAGCCGGACTGGATCCGTCCATGCCGGAATATTCCGATGTGATGGTTCACCTGCTAGTGACAGCTAGGGCTACGCAGAGATAGGTCAGCAATGCCTCGTAACTCACACATGTAGAGAACACAATCATGTCCGTTTTTCCCGCATGAGCGATACGAACCGTTGGCGGCGACGGTTGGGAACGTGGAGAAATTTCCATGCATGAGCCTGCACACATCGTCCACGAGTCAACCATTCGATCGTCTTACACGAATCTTGACGCCAGGGGTTATAAATTGTAACTGTGGTGGATTTTTACTTTTCACCTCATTCTCCTCATGCGTCGTCTTCTTCCTCCAGCGAGCACCTCCTCGAGCTCTCCGCGCGTTTCGCGTAAAACCCTAACCCTTCAATCCTTAGAGTCAACACCTCTCCCCTTCCAATGGCCATCAGTAGCTCTACTCCCTCCATGGTGTATTCCGGCGATACTGCGGCGAAGCCGACGAGCACCATCCACGTGCCCCAGAGGGCCTGGTGCTGCTGAAATCAGCAGTGACATAATCCGCCGGCGGCGACCACAATCGAGTGGCACTATAGCTACTGGAAGAGGAAAGTGATTCCCACAAGGGGATTGGCGTGATTCGGACATCACAGACCGCGATATCAAGGAGCTGCTCGTCGAGGTCTACCTCCCTGCGATGGAGGGGCTCGTCTAGCGGGCGGTGCCGGCCGGCAAGGTCACCCCTTCTCCCCAAGGCAGAGAGATGGTGTACCTCAAAGCCCAACTGGTACGCGGCGTCTCCCTGCCCATCTCGAATTTCTTCCTAGCTGTCCTTAGCCATTACAGAGTACAGCCTCAGAACCTCTCCCCCAATAGTATCCTTGCGCTTAGCAACTAAGCGGCGCTTTGTGAGGGTTACTTAGGGATTAGTCCTAGGCTAGATCTCTTTGTCTATTTCTTCACCGTCAAGAGAGATGTCGGAGCCGGCAAGGACGAGCTCAGGAACTGTGGGACCATTAGCTTTAAGATCCAGCCTATCTGGCGGTTCCCCGACATTGTTGGCCACGAATCTTGCAAGAACTAGCAACGGACGTACTTCTACGGCCCATACATCCCTCTGGCTGGCCGAGAAGAAACGTATCCGGACATTGTTGACGGATCTGCTACCGAAGCCCCGACATGGAGGTCCCAAGTCATCCTTCCCTCCGACAATGAAGCCTCCTGCGCCATTAGGCAGATAGAGTGGTTCGTAGATACGGGTCTGACCGGGTTGGATCTAGCCATGTGCTGGTTCATCAGGCGGATCCAGCCTCTACAACACCGCTCCAAGCTTATGCATGAGTACTCTAAGGAGAGGAAATATAGCCTCCGCATCTCCGAGGACAACTTCTCGAGCGACTCCGTCAAGCTCCGCCTCAAGGACATCGTCAAGGTGAAGGACAAGAAGCGTGGCTTCGCCATCACATATGATATGTTCGAAGAGGGCAAGTGGCCAGCGGTACCTATTTTATTTTCCGTGTATGACATTTACTCCAGTTCCTCTGCCTAACCTTTAACATCTCATCTAACACTTTTGGGATTTCACTTAACAGCTTAGCGGTCTAGAGGAGGATAGCATGGCTGTCCAAATCTATGACCCCAAGATGAAGGAAGTCACCGTCATGTCTGATGACGATGTCCCTTTGGCATGAAAGCGGAAGAGCTCCACCTCTGACGCTTCCGACAGAGGCAAGAAGAAAAAGACGGAGGGTGGAGCGTCCAAGAAGTCCACTGCTGCCCTAGAGGCGAAGAAAAGAAGAGTTACTGGGATTCCTTTTGCTAAAGCACCCCCTGTTGTGTAAGCCTCTTTCTCTCCAACATTGTCCATTGCTTGTCTTATTCATGTACTTATACTTTTTGCATGTTTCAGGAAGAAGGCCACTACTAGTGTGAAGAAGACCTCCAAAACTTTGGGGGCTTCTAGAAATATTAAGGATATGTTGCATCGTGACGTGTGTCCCCACGCATCTCCCGCCATCACCCCTGTCACTCCCAGCGTCTATCCTACATCTGCTCCAACAAGCAAACAGGCCAAGGATGCATCTGGCCCTTCCGCCATGGAAGTGGACTCAGGTGCCTCCACGGAGCTTGCCGTTGTCGGCGAACATGCAACACAAGAAAGTACCGCAACTCAAATGGTTGAATCTCCGGCTAAGGATGCCATAGGTAGCGGTAAGGCGGTGGTGACGGGTGGAACGTCTGCTGAAGGCGGCGCCTCCGCACCTAGGACAGCCGTGGAATTCCCGAAGATAGTCTACTCGACACTTACGCCGAGTAGCTCCGCTTTGGTTCCTGGTGCAGCACCAACATCTCCAACCTGCGGTCTTGAGGAGCTTCTCTGGCAAGAATAAATCTTGCAAGGAAACATTCTTTCCTTCGGCAAGTTGCTTGCTGAGAGCGCTACCAACCTCAAGATCATCGCACTTGTAAGTTTTATTTGCCTTTTGCATTTCATATGAGTATCCCACTGTCGCCCCCGAGGATTTAGACGGAAAACCATAGGTCTTTGCATCTGAATGTTCTAAGAGTGACTAAGCTAGAAAACTTCTCACTGTATCCCCCAAGTATATAGTTGGAATGAAATATTTCGACTAGATACTTTCAGATTAGCATATGCAGTGTTTGTAAATTTCGATACTGTAGCCCCCATGCCTCTAGTTATAACTGAATTATTTCCGACTAGATGCTTAAAGAAAGACTAAGTATATGACCGAGTTAAAAAACTTTATACTGTAGCCCCCAAGCTTCTAGTTGAAAACTGAATCAGTTCCGACTATATGCTTAAAGAAAGACCAAGCATATTGCCAAGTTAAAAAACTCTCACTGTAGCCCCCAAGCCTCTAGGTGGATAGTTTTCCGGCTAGATGCTCCAAGTAGACTAAACATCGTTAAACTTTATTTCTAGAGAATGAGAATGCTCGGATAGGCATGGCTACTTGTTTAACTTAAGGCGGAAAACAATGGTTGTTATTTCCTGCTACTCAAGAACTGGTTCCAGCATGTATATATTTTTTAAGCAAGTGCTGGCTTATCCATTACACTAGTTTTTATGCTTGACTTTTTGTGAGTCGGAAGACTCGTTGTTGGAACCATGCGCTTAGGCGATGATTCCCAATGGCACCATCAATAACCTAAGCACAAAATCGCCGACGATAAGTTCCAACAGTCACTACTCCAGAATCCACATAAAAACGACAAAGAACGTGTAGACCAGAAAACTTAAGCTAACGCCCGTAGGCAGACTTTTCACAAGTGCAATCGAAAAGCTTGTGGATAAAGGTTTTATACGATCCAAAAATGAACACTAAAGGAGGTAAAAGACTCAAAAATATGAGTAAACTAGAGAGATTTATTTCATTGATCATATAATATGTATACAATAGGTAAAAATGCTAAGTGTAAAAAGGACGCAGTTATTCTATGTTCCATGGCCGATCAAGCTCCGGGTAGTCATCATCCGGGTCACGTCAGTTACGCTTATGATCCTCGTTGGGTCTATCCTTTAGTTCACGATTGTCAACAAGGTAGTAAGATCCATTGAGTAGCGCCTTGCTTATGATGAACGGTCCATCCCATGGCGGGGATAATTTGTGTGACTTCTTCTTCTTAAGTCGGAGCACCTGGTCCCCATCTTTAAACGAGCGATGCCAAACGCGGCGACTATGGTAGTTGCGTAGCTTCTGTTGGTAGATGGCGGATCTTTGGCATGCCAATACGCACTCCTCCTCGAGAAGGTCCACATCTAGGCATCTGGATTCTTGAGCGTCATCTTCGTCATAGGCGGCAACTCTTGGTGAATCGTGAAGGATGTCGGAAGGCAGGATGTCTTCTGCTCCATATACCATGAAGTAAGGGGTGTAGCCAGTGGATCTGTTGGGTGTAGTTCGTAAACTCCACAGCACAGATGGTAACTCCTCCTCCCAGGCTCCAGCTGCCCTATGCAACGGTGCTTCTAGACATGGCTTGATTCCCTGCAAAATTAATCCATTGGCTCGCTCAACCTGACCTTTGGACTGTAGATGTGCCACATATGCAAGGTCAAGTCGGATGCCCTTCTCCCAACAATAAGCTTCCACTTCTCCAAGTGACAAGTTTCTACCGTTGTCGGTGATAATGCTATGTGGGAGAACAAATCTCACCACTAGATTCCGGAAAAATCTAAGGGAAGTTGCCCCATCGAGCTTTCTAATGGGTTTAGATTCTATCCATTTGGTGAATTTATCAACTGCTACTAGTAGATGCGTAAACCCACATGGTGCCGTCTGCAACGGACCAACCATGTCCAGCCCCCAGACTGCAAACGGCCAAGTTATTGTTATTGTTCGCAATTCTTCAGCTGGAACATGTGGTTGTCGGGCATAATACTGGCATCCCATGCATGTCTCAACCAGCTTGTCGGCGTCTGCCTTCGCGGTCAGCCAGTAGAATCCTTGCCGGAAAGCTTTAGCGACCAACGATCGGGGAGCGACGTGATGCCCGCAATCTCCGAGATGGACTTCGCAGAGGATTTCAATACCTTCTTGTTGGGAAACACACTTGAGGTATACACCAGTGGTGCTTCTTTTGTAGAGCTGTCCATTGATTATGGTATAGCCCTTTGCTCGACGTACTATTTGCCGTCTTTCGACCTAGTCGTGCGGCAAAGTTCCGTGTATGAGATATTCCATGAACGGTTTTTTCCAAGCCTTAGGGACCTTTGCCACCATGTGAACAAAAGAGTCAACTCTGTCCGGGTTGTCTACGTCTGCTCCCTTCACGGATGGTGTCCGTAGATGCTCCAGGAAAACTCCATGCGGGATTTGTTTGCGCCATGATCCAAGCTTAGACATTAGATCAGCCGCCTCGTTTTGCTTCCTAGGCACATACTTGACCTCGTAGCCCAAGAAGCTCTTGGCTATCTCGTCCACTTCGTCTCGATATGCCGCCATCATAGGGTTCCACGCGTTCTTCGTGCCAGCCACCTACTGGGCAACCAAGTCAGAATCTCCACAGCAAACTATGCGCTTGATGCCAATATCCTTGGCTACGCGTAGTCCGTGAATGAGTGCTTTGTTGTGGATATACCAAATGGGTATACCTACGGCATAGTCTCATACCGGCAAGCCCGGGTGGCCCACAGTTAGTGGTTAGGCCTATGGCATAACCGGGCGGCCCAGTTGCTGATAGACAAGATGGAGGTCCAGCAGGGATCACTACTAGGAAACCAGCTATAGATAGACAGACCTTCTGTGGTGCATGGTTCTGACCATGCGCCACAAAAGTTGTCCAGTGGCGCATTTCGGACAATGCGCCAGAGAAATCTTCACACTTCTGTGGCGCATATAGGAAAAATGCGCCACAGAAGTTCCAACTTTTGTGGCGCATATGGACATATGCGCCACAGAAAGTGAGGGTAGTACCCACCACACGATTCAATTGACCAAAGTTTTTTGGAGTATACCTTTTGTGGCGCATATATAGATATGCGCCACAGAACATGGAAACACAGATTTCACACCCCCTGTGGATCGCCTTTTAACTTTTGTAAAAAATAAATGAAAATGATAAAAAATTCAAAAAATAATTCCTTGAAGATGTAGTTGTATTTTGGGGTATAGTTGTAGTGAAAATTGAAAAAAAATGAATTTCGATGTACTTTGCAAAAAAAGTTCATGGGACAGTAAAACGGCCATAACTTTTGCATACGATGTCGGAAAAAAAAGTTTAATATACCAAATTGATCGTCTCGAAATTTCCTACTCGATTTCAATGGCCAAAGTTTTACAGCTTCCCCAAATTTAAAAAGAGTAAAAATTTATGGCAGAAATAATTTTTTTTCTACAAAAAAATAAAAAAGGGGGACAAACTTATGTGGCGCATTTCTCATATATGCGCCACAGAAGTGTTGGGATTCGAATTTTGAATTTCTGTGATGCCCTCCTCTCTTTTATCCTTCTCCCCTTTACTCCTCTCCTCCACTTCTTCTCTTCCTCCCCTTCTTCCTCCACTTCTTCTCTTCCTCTCCTTCTTCTCTTCCTCCCCTTCTTCCTCTCCTTCTCTTCCTCCTCTTCTTCTCTTCCTCCCCTTCTTCCTCTACTTCTCTTCCTCTCCTCCTCCTTCTCCACTCTCCGGCCAACTCCTCCTACTCCGGCCATGGCCTCCACCACCTTCGGAGACACCTCCTCCACCGCCACCGCCTCCTCCTACTGCTCCTCCTACTACTCCTCCTACTACTCCTCCTCCTCTTCCACCTACGGCCTCCTTCTTCTCACACTATGGCGACCACTCTACTCCGGCGACCCCTCCCCTCCTACTCCACCTACATCGGCGGCCTCCTACTCCGGCAACCCTTCCTCCTACTCCTCCTACTCTAGGGACCCTCCTCCTCCACCGTCCACCCTCCACCCACCTTCCACTCCGGCCAGATACTACGGCCACATCTGGCCGTTTTTTTTTTGAATTTTGAGAAAAACATCAGTGGCGCATATTGCCAATATGCGCCACAGAAGTTTGAGATCTGGTTCGGGACTTCTGTGGAGCATTTGAGCAATATGCGCCACAGAAGTTTTTGAGACTTCTGTGGCGCATTTCAATATATGCCACAGAACTACACTTTAGTGGCGAGATAACAGTGGCGTATACCATATGCGCCACAAAAGTTCCAAAATGGTGCGCCACTAATAGGCCTTTCCTAGTAGTGGATAAAGGAAGGCGACGTACCACCGCCTAAGATGGAAGTTGGCGCCTTGGAGGACACGAAGACTAGTTAGTGTTACTCTAGGACTCTGTAACCGTATCCGGCTGGAACTCTCCTTGTAACCCTAGGCCATGGCGTCCTTATAAGCCGGCCTATGAGAGCCTTTAGGGCACAAGAACACCAAGTGCATAGCACTAACCGCACACAGCGAAACCCCAATCCTGTAACTCGGCGTATTGCAATTATAGTGATTTATAGCAGGAGTAGGATCTCGGCACCGTCGTGAGATCTGAACCTGGGTAAACTGTGTCACGCCGACCCGGACGCTCTCCGTCTTCCTCCACGTCTCTAAACTCGCCATTAGGATACCCCTATGGCGTACGTGTCGACAAAACCACGAAAGTTGGCGCCCACCGTGGGGCGAGAGGCGCTTACAACACGGATCCGGGCGAGATCCCTCGCCGTCTTCAAAGACGGACAAATCGCATCTCCAGTGACGCGCCGGCTTCGTCATCGCTCTTTCTAGCGTGTGGTCGAGTCGGCGGCATCCCGGAGATATACAAAAACACATCCGCCTCGCACAGCAACGGTCGGTCTAAAATCGTCAAGCTCGTATACATCACAAGTTCTCGGCGACTTTACGGAGCTGGGCAGTGATTCCTCCGGTTTCGTATGCATGTACTGAGCTAACTGGACCAATCTAGATAAACACGTGATGTGTATTCACTAGTATCAAGACCAGATCGATCGATCTGTTTGGAAGGAAAAGTGCAAAACGTCTTGCATGTCAGATGCAGTGTTCTGCCATTACGTGTTGGTAGACATACGTGGACCAGGTGAGGCAAATCCAACCCTGATCAATGTGGGTCTTCAAAGAAAATGCCAAAGACAAAGGTGAACCGCGTGGTGGTGTCCATGACGTCGGTCTCGTGGCCGACACGGACTCTTCCGGCACTGCAGCCGTCTTCGTGATTGCATTCTAGCAAACAAAGATTAGTAATATCCCGCCGGTTTGTGCCGCTAGCTGGAAAGCGAGTAAGTACGATCATGCTTGTCACATCCGTGCACCGCAAAGCACAACAAGACTGATTGGCGATCTTCACGGCCAATTTCGATGTACCGTGGATTTTACGGATTCGTCAGATTCATCTTCAACGCGAATAACGCCGACTTCGCTCAAACAGCTAAGTACTTATTTATATTTTTATTTTAATTATTTATGATCATTAGATTAAGATTGATTCACTCATATTATGAGTCTTTTACCGCTTTCGTTTTGGTCATATCTTTTCCACGATTCGCCTTGCGCTCGTGAGTATAAACTTTTTATTGGCTTCCCATTTAAGGCCCCAGTACCATGCAAAAAACCCGTCTTCGGGCGTTAGCTTAAGTTTTCTGGATCCACGTTTTCTTTTTTTTATGTGGATTCTGGAGTAGTGACTTCTCGGCACTCAAAGCCAGCGTTTTGGCCTTGGTTTCTGGACGGTGCCATTAGGCATCATCACCCAAGGACATGGTTCTATGCTGCGAGTCTTCCGTCTCACAAAAGGTCAAGCATAAAACCAGAATAATAGATAAGCCAACACTTGCTAAAACAAAATTTTACATAAACTGTTTAAATTAGTTGAATTTTTTCCTCCTAAACAGTTTTATGTTGTTCAACTGCTGCATTGTTCCAGCTTTAAAGCATTTGTTTAAAGGCCATGTTTGTTCCGCCTTACATTTTTTTGTTGGACACGATTAAAGGAACAATTTAATACATTTTTATTGTTATGTTTATGTTTCAGGTACGTAACGCTTGGACATTGCCACGTTCCTTGGATTAAGGTGTTTTAAGCCGGATTTTCACTAGGCTTGATACCTCGGGTGCTGCAATTGCAATTGTTGACCAAGACTTGAGCCGCCTTTGAGGATGTCGGATCAACGCTCGGGGGCTTGATATCTCTAATTTAAGATCTTTGTCCTGCCATGCGTCCAAGCCGGAGCAATCCTTGGGGGCTACAGTACGATGATCTCCAAAATATGGTGCAGTTCCTTTTGAGCATCAAAGCCAGAATATTCAAGTAAATTACACCTTGACGCTCGGGGGCTATATTGATGTTGAATTTTTGTGAAGTTCTATCTAGAGCACTAAGCCGAATTAATTCCGACTTGATGCTCGGGGGCTACACTATTGACTTTTTTACTGAAGTTACTCTGAGAGCACCAAGACGAATTTCTTTTGAAACTCCGACTTGGAGCTCGGGGGCTACAACCGTTTGATATATACTGACATGCGTACTTTTGAGCATCAAGCCGCCTTCGATGAAGCCGACTCAATGCTCGGGGGCTACATATGGTTATGTCAACAAAACTTTCAAAGACAGTGAAGAATCCGGCTAGCAAAACCCGGGGGCTCGACATCAACTTTGCCTTTGCGGATGTTTCACTGGGTTACATGGCTCGATGGCCTAAACGCCTGTGATATGAGAGGCTCTAAGACCTTAATTCGGAAAGCTCTTTATGATGACTCTAAGTCGGCAGTTTGGCAGCCTTTACGATCGTGGTCCAGTAGCCGTGATTTTTTCCAGCTTACATATCGTCATGCATGGATGATGATATTGAATATGTTCCTAGAGCTTGGAAGAATCACTAACGATTCGTTACAGAATTCTCCGCCTTGGATTCATTCGCAGAATACTCCCCCATGTTGTTTGTAGCCTCGAAGTGGATCTGCAGAACATAGTGTATATTTTCCCCGGTTGGTGACTATAGTAGTACACCATCCCCCGAGCCGTTGAGTAGCTTCGATCCGTCAAAGTTCATCACCCAGTATTCTGGCTCCTGCATTGGGATAACATCTGGCATCTCCGTCCAATCTGCGATAAAATCCGCCAAGGCTTGAGATTTGATAGCGTCGCGTATCTTGTAGGTAATCTCGAAGGTGGCAAGTTCAATGCCCCACTTCACGACCCTTCCTGTAGCGTCGCTGTTGTTGATGATGTCGGACAATGAGGCTTTGCTCAGAACTGTGATAGGGTGCTCCTAGAAGTAGTTCCTCAGCATCCGAGAAGCAAGGAACACTCCATAAGCTATCTTCTGGTAGTGCGGATAAAGCTTCTTGGACTCCGTCAAGACCTCGCTTACATAGTAAACTGGCCGTTGAACTCTGTACTCATGCCCTGGTTCTTTCCGCTCTACCATGACGACGATGTTGATTACCCGGTTGGTGGCTGCCATGTAAATCAACATAGGCTCCCTAGGCTTGGGTGCTGCAAGGATAGGCGCTGAGGAAAGTATCTCCTTGAGCTACTTCAATGTTGCATCTGCTTCGTCCGTCCATGTGAATTGGTCCTCCTTCTTCAGCAACTTGTACAGTGGCAGAGCCTTCTCTCCAAGTCAGCTGACGAACCGACTAACTGCTGCAACACAACCTGATAGGCATTGTATGTCCTTTAGGCATGTCGGACGGTTTATGTTTAAGATGGTCTTGATTTCTCCGGGTTGACCTCGATTCCACGCTGGGAAACGATGAATCCCAACAATTTGCCGGCTAGAATCCCGAAGACGCACTTCTTGGGGTTAAGCATCATGTTGTATTTCCGGAGATTATCAAAGGTTTTTTTTAAGTCGAAAATTATGTCGTTTGATTTTTTAGACATCACCGCTATATCATCCACATAGGCGTGAACGTTCTGACCAATTTGATCGGCTGCATTGTCCGCTAGTACGTAGCACCTGCGTTTTTCATCCCAAAGGGCATCGTGACATAGCAAAACATGTCGTATGGTGTAGTGAACGAAGTGGACAATTGGTCCGACTTCCTCATCTTGATCTGGTGGTATCCTGAGTATGCATCAAGAAAACACAAAAGCTCCAAGAGAACCGTCGAGTCAATGACTTGGTCAATGCGAGGCAAAGCAAACGGATCTTTGGGACATGCTTTGTTCAAGCCGGTGTAATCAGCGCACATTCTTAATTCTTTGGTTCCCTTTTGGGGAACAAGTACAGGATTGACCACCCATCGGGTGTGAAGGACTTCATGGATAAAACTAGCCTTAAGTAACCTAGCTATCTCTTTGCCTATGGCACATATCTTCTCGTCTCTGAAGCGTCATAGAGGTTATTTCGCTGTTTTACATTTTGGATCAATATTCAAGCTGTGCTCGGCAAGTTCCCTAGGTACACCTTTCATGTCGGCAGGTTGCCAGGCAAAGATGTCCATGTTCTCACGGAGGAACTCGACGAGCGCGCTTTCCTATTTAGGGTCTAGGTTCGTCCCAATGGCGGTGTTCTTGGAGGCATCACCTACCACAAGTTCCACCGACTTGGTCTCGATGGCGGCCTTGAATGCTGGGGCGGAGTCATAAATCTGTTTCTTCAATGCGGGCATCTCTGAGGCATCGACCTTGCTCTGGATCTCCTTGAATTCTTCGTTGTAGAGGACAGCTTATGGATAGGATGCTTCTCCAATCTCGCAGTCCCTTGCTTTGGTAAAGCTTCCGGATATGGTGATGACACTGTTTGGTCCGGGTACCTTGATCTTTTGTAGACGAAGCATGGCTTGGCCATGAAGGTGTGGAATATGTCACGGCCGAATATGATGTGGTACACGCTCTTGAAGGGTACCACCTCAAAGGTCATGTGTTCTTGGCTGTAATTATTGACATCACCAAAAGCGACCTGAAGTGTGATGCACCCAAGGGACCGAGCCTCCCGACCAGGAACTACACCATGGAAGATGGTGTTGGTCCGCCTTAGGTTTGCCTCCGTCAAGTTCATCTTATGTAGTGTATCCGGGTACATGATATTGATGCTGCTTCCACTATCCACCATACATTTGGTGAACTCGTTTCCGTCAATCAGGGGGTTGATGACCATGGCGTATTGGTTCTCCGTAGGGATGAGGTCTGGGTGATCCTTCATGTCCCAAGTAATTGGAATATCCGACCAGCGCAGGAACTGGGGAATTGGGGGTAGAGTAGCCATCAGTATCCTCATGGAGGTCTTCTGTTGTCGGACGGTAGGGGTGCCAAGGACAGAGTGGAAAACTGCCGCCTTCTTCTCGAAGGGGTTTTTGCCCTTGCCATCGCTCTTGGCGGCGTGCTTGGGGTCAACGTCCTCGTCCATGTCACTTGAATCCTTGGACTCCTCCTCATTCTTCTTCCCCTTTCCCTTGCCACGCGGTCTGTTCTTCCGACTTTGTTTGTAGCCGGACTCCGGGTCCTCCTTGAGGTCGTTGACGAACTTGCAATGGCGATTGGTGTGTGTGTCCTTGCCATTGGCGTCGAGGTGTACGAGGAACGGCATATCGTGGTACTCCTCGTAGGTATGGGGAACACGGAGCGCTGCCGAGGTAGTTTCACTGCCTCGCTGCTACCCACGACCAGCTCCCCGTCCTCGGCCACGCTGTCCGCCATCACCTCGTCCTGCAAAATTCATAGCGACCATGTCAGAGGTTTATTTTCTTCTTGCGCGGTCTTCCGCTTGGTGCTGCTGTTCCTCCGAGCTTGAGTTGGAACGGCCGTTGCCGGCAGAGAGGCGCGAGCATCATCGTCGGCAGCCACGAGCTCACTGGCCAACTGAATCATCTAGTTCAAGTCTAGCTGGTGATTGTCCTGCAGGTGCTTCAGCTTATGTCGGTGCAACATGCCCCTTTCCAACCCGTCGATGAAGGAGGCCATGGTGGTCTGAGCGTGCACTCCTGCGCAGGAATTATTCATATCCAGCCAGCGAGAGAGGTAGGCGCGAGATGTTTCATCTTTCTCTTGCATGCACCGCTATAGATCGCCAACAGTACAGGGATGTTTGAACGTACCCTCGAAGTTCTTGGTGAATGCTTCTTGCATGTACAACTAATTGCAGATGGATCTTTCCGGCAAGTCATCAATCCATTGGCGGGCGGTGCCCGCCAACATCAGTGGGAGGTACTTGATGGCGACGTTGGGTTTACCCCCGACGATCTCCACCACGTTGTCATAGTCCTGCAACCATGTGTCTGGCTTGGCGGTGCCGTCATAGGGCTTGATGGTCTTGTCAATCCGGAAACCTTTGGTGTAAGTTGCAGACCGTATCATAGGTCCAAAGCAACATGGTCCCAGCTATGGTCCTTCCCGGGCCTCGTGCATTTTTTTCAGACGCGAACGTGCATCATATGGCTCCGGGCTTATTTTCTTGTTCTTGCCATCAGGGGATGAACTGCGTGAACAAGGCGGGCCTCCTCCTCCATGGTGGCTGCTGGGTGGCGACGGAGGCGGTGGGTTAGCCTTGTTGCTGTTACCCTCCAGCGACGCCTCACGCTTATCGCGGTTGCTTGTCGGACGCGGAGGATGGTGGCGTGACCTTCTCTTGTGTCCTTGGTTGCGCTCTCCATCGTGACGGGTATGCTCCGTGTTGTCGCGGATGACGATGTTGCTCTGCCTTGGCGGAGGCATATCCATACGACGGTGAGCCTTGGTATCTTCGCGATGTCGGGGGGAACGGGGCGTTGGCAATGGGCGATGAGGTTGGGCCTTGCCTCCGTGGTCAGAGGATATGGGGATATCATCCTTCCTATTGCGCGCATCCCTCTGTCTTTGTTCTGACAAACCCATCTGAGAACCAACATTAAGAGGAGATCTGTCCCTTGGCGGCTTATGTTGGCTAGACTGGCAAAATGCTGGGTCAGACTCAAGCCTCTGAGAGGTGGACTTTTCCTGCTATTTCACCGCCTTGGCCACTAGGTCATAGACCTAGTTCACCGCTTCAGGTGATCTATCCTGCTCTAGAAGGGTCTTGGCGACAGCGAGGTTGACGAGAGGAGTGGTCATCACCTGCCTGCCTTCACTGTCAATATATGGCTTGGCCTATGACGGCTTCGAGGGAGCCCATCCTAGGTTTCGTCGTACACCAGGATCGTTGATGACGCAAGCCGGAGCTTTCGTAGCCTTCTACTGCAGAAGCAGAGTCTTGTACTCGGCCTCCATGGCTCTAGCTTTCTCTATTGATTTCTGTGTGTTGACCAGATCTCGATGTAGTTTTGCGCCTTGCTCTGTGATGGCATGCGCTTCCTCCATCAGCCGCTGGAGCTTCTCGTCGAGCTGGACTACATTGCGAATATGAGCCACGGTCATAGGCTCGACGAGGAGATTTCCGTACATCATTCTATCAGCTGGAGTGACTTGGGAAGCAGTAGACGTAGATGCCGGAGGCGGCAGGTTTACGGTGTTGTTGTTGCTTGGACCGGTGCCGATTTCCTGCGGCTACTGCACTGGGTTAGGCGGAGGGGGCATGTCCTTCGCGCGATCATTGTCGGCAGCAACAGGTGGTCCCTTCCCTTTGTCTAGCACCGTAGGCGAAGCTCGTCCAGGATGATCTTCATCCATCGCCATCCCAATGGCGATGAACACCTCTCGAGACGTGGTGTTGTTGGCCTGCTCGTCGCGCTTGTAATCCTCCTCCATCTCGTGTATGGCAGAGTCTAGCTCCTCCGGGCTGAAGTATATCTCCTATGAATCTGCGCTGAAGTCGGCATAGAGCGCGTCAATCACGAAGTTGGAGGGTGCCGGGGCTTCCTCGATGACAGGGGGTGGAGGTGCAACATTAGCGACGATGAATGGGGGTGGTGGGGCAGGTACGACGATAACGACCGGAGGAGGCGGCGGCGGATGAGGCGGAGGTGCTCCGTCAATGAGCGCAAGGGCTGTTTGAGCTGCCTCCTCATCCTCCTCGTAGTTATTGACGGTGTTCACCATGCTTTCGAAGGTGAGGCTTCCTGAAGCATGCTGCCGCCTTAGCGAATGCTGGAGAAGCGTACCTTGGTCTAGTCCTTCCACAAAGTGATACATGGCATCATCATTGGGGTAATGCACTAGATCGGCCCGTATACGGAGCCACCTGGCAAGGTAATCGCGGGGGTTTTCGCCCTCTCTCTGAATGCAATGCGCCAGATCGAAGATGGTCACCACTCCGATGAACTTGGATCTCTGTTGTCTAGACACACGGGCGAAGCCGGCGGACTTGCAGCGATCTTCCACCATTATATCCTGCATAGGGGCGGTTTAGCTGGGCCTTGAATTTTTCCGATCTTTTCCGGCAAACTCCGAGGAGAGATCCGACATCGATCCTTCCGCGAACCCCGTAGGCAGTCCGTGCGGGTCTTGATGCCCGTAGGCGGTCCGTGCGGGTCTTGATGCTCCTCCGACTCCTAGGGAACTAGTGCCTGGGTCGGTTTCACCGATGAAGAGGTGGATATATCCAATGGGGATGATCAAGAACCGCGTAGGGTTCCTCTCGCCGGGATCCATAACTCGTCGGGAGGTACGATCAAAACGTTGCTGGAGAATAGAACATGACCGACGGCTACGGTTTCGCCGATTACCGCGAAGATATTGGTCCTCACCCGCTGAAGAGACTGAAGCGCCTCTTGCCCCATGGTGGGCACCAACTTTCGTGGTATTGTCAACGAGTACGCAATGGAGGGGTCCTCACAGTGCGTGTTTAGAGACGTGGGGGAAGGCGGACAGTTGACGGGTACGAGGTAACACATCTTACCCAGGTTTAGATCCCACATTGGTGGCAGAAACCTACTCCTGCCATAAATCACTATAAGGGCAATACGCCGAGTTACATGGATTGGTTCCCTGTGCGAGGTGACTAAAGATTCTAAGTTATCGTTTGAGATTGTGCCCTAAAGGATCCCATAGGCCCGACTTATATAGTCGCCATGTCCTAGGGTTATAGGGAAAAGTCCTAGCCGGACAGGGTATAAAGTCCTACACTACTTACAACTAGTCTAGCGTGTCTTGCACTCCAAGGCTCCGGGTACGTCGGTGACTCCTCCATAGCCTTCCTTTATCTTACTTGGGCCTCCCTTCTAGATCCATCTAACTGGGCCGCCCAGCAGGCCATGGGCCATGCTACTAACTGTGGGCCACCTAGGTTATCTGGATAGGAGACATGCTATGAGGGTACCCATATAGCATATCCCCAATAGGCGCAGTGCTTGTTGAGCGACGTGAAGTCTACGCACATCCGAAGGATTTCCGTGTCCTTTTCGAGCATCCCTTGTTGACCTTGCGCTATGTGAGGCTGTTTCGAGCGTCGTAGTCGCTGCTGCGAAGTCCTTGGCTCTTGCATCGTCGAGGTAGATCATGCTCGTCCTCGTCCTCATCGTTTGAGGGTGTGGGGATACGGTCGAATCTGACCGTAGCCTTTTTTTTCGGCTCCGTAGGAGCTTCTTCGTGGAGCGCAGCTCCGACGACTCCGAGTCCGCCTAGCGCGGACTTGTGCATGGCACTCTTTGGGTCCCCTACCAGAGGTGGATGGGACGCGTGGTACATAGTCGCTGCCATGATCGCAGCCTGCGGCATCTTTGGTATGACGTTGCCGTTGACGTCCATCTCCATGAAGGACGTGTTGAGGTTTTTGGTGACATCACGTTGCGCGGCGGGGTCCATGTTATCTGTGCGAGAGAGATGCTTGTTGGCGTGATTGTCGTGCGAGCTGGAGCCAGCAGCGGCAGAGAGCGCAGCTCGCCGCGCGCTAGACTCCGATGCTGCCTGCTTGCGTTTGTCGAGTTCCTCCTGCAATTTTACCTGCCTGTTGTGCTCGCCGATGAGGAGGAGGTGGTATGCCATCAGCAGATCCCGAGAAGAATTCACAGGTAGGATCTTGTTACCCGACACGGATTTGCGTGCCTGGCGCCAGCCATCCTTGTTGAGGGTGATCCTCTGATAGGCGGCAGCGTCGCCTTCATTGGGCTGGAGGGGCTGTTGCCCTCCGTTTCCTCCGTTCCCAGCTTGCGGGTTGGGCGGTGGATTGGGTGGTGGGTTGGGATCAGTCGAACTTGGTGGCACTTCCGTTTAACCATGGATTACCATGGAGCATTGGTAGCGCCTGCAGATTGGTTCGCTGCTGCTGCATCTTTCGGATCCGGAATCGTAGGTTCCTTCTTCAGATGGAGGGCCGCACAGATCTGAGTTGCAGCTGCTGCTATCATAGGACTCATCTATCAGCGTCGACGTGCGTAGCACGCCGATGGGTGGGACCCATGAAGCGGGCCTGATGGATGCTGGCGGCACCCGCTCTGGGAGGCGGAGGTGCGGTCTGCCCCAGGCGAAGCTCGAACAGAATCTCGAGCCCGTCGCCTACGGGCTCGAAATCCTTCATGGTGGCTGACGAGTGGGCAGTGAAGTCAAAAGCACCGAAGATGAGGTGGTTCTCCGTCGTCGAGGAGCTGTATATCGCTTCGGATGGGACCGTCACAATCGCACTCAGCGCCCCGATTCACACAATCGGTGCCAATTGACGAGGTTTAATCTCGTCAAAGCCCATTGTTATGAGCTTGGGTTTTGGAGAAGGTGGGGATGCTGGATATCACGGAACGGTTAGCAAACAAGCAACACGGGGACACGAAGTTTACCCAGGTTCAGGCCCCCGGAGGGAAAACCCTACTCCTGCTTGTCTTCTCTTGATTACGGCGGAACCGAAAATTACAGGGGTGCACAGATGCAATCTGGCGTGGAGGTGTGTATGCGGTGACAGATGCCCTCCTCGCCGTGCCCTCCTAGCTTTTATATAGATAGGCAGGTCCTGGGCGTAGGTCGAGTCGATTACATATTAGGGTTTGCCCTTTGAAATTCTATCTACTCTAGTCTTGTTCTGCAAGGATCTAAAGGCGTCATGGGCTTGGGCCACCCGAAACCTCCATAGGACGCGTATCTTGTAGTGGGCCTTCCTTTGGGCTAGACTAGGTATCCTGATGTTGTGTACCCGTGGGGTATAACCATGTCACAGGAAGCTTCGGAGTCTAGCGCGCGGCGTGCGACGCTCTCCGCCGCTAGTGGCTCCAGCTCGCACGGTAATCACGCCAACAAGCATCGCTCTCGCACAGAAAACATGGACCCTGCCGCATGACGTGAGGTCACCAAAACCCTCAACACGTCCTTCATGGAGATGGATGTCAACAGCAATGTCATACCTAAGACGCCGTAGGCTGCGATCATTGCAGAGACTACGTACCTCGTGTCCGATCCACCTTCGGTGGGGGACCCGAAGAGTGACATGCACAAGTCCGTGCTAGTCGAGCTCGGACTCGTCGGATCTGCGCTCCACGAAGAAGATCCTACGGAGCCAAAGAAAAAATGCTTTGGTTAGATTCAACCATAGACTCACACCCTCATCCGACGAGGACGGGGACGAGCACGATCTACCTCGACGAAGCAAGAGCCCAAGACGTCGCAGCAGCGACTACGATGCTCGAAACAGCCTCGCACAGTGCAAGGTCGACAAGGCACACACCAAAAGCACGTGCTCAACCGAATCCGAAGAGGACGACGATGGAGAGATGTGTGGAGCCTGATGCTTCAGCAGATCCGTTCGGCGCACGCAGATGCCGAAAAATTTCAAGCTTCCTTCGGACACTCCAAAGTTCGACGGCATGCAGGATCCGAAGGACTGGCTCAGCGATCACCTCTCGTTCGTCAAGCTGCATGGAGGTAACAAGAACACCGTCCTGCAATGCCTTCAGCTGCAGCTGACAGGCGCAACCCGGATCTGGCTCAGTAGCCTGTCCTCAGGCTCCATCCAAAGATGGGAGGAGCTGGCATACAGTTTCATCCGAAACTTCAAGGACACCAGCAAGAGGCTAACCTCGATCGAGGAACTGCGGGCCTGCACTCAACGAGCGGGCGAATCCATTCGCTCGTACATCTTGCGATGGTCCAACATCAAGAACTCAACCACGCACATCTCCAAAGAAAGGAAAATCGACGCCTTCAAGGATGGTGTCAAGCACCTGGAATTCAAGGAAGAACTTGGGGGCGTCAACCACAATACGCTCGACCACCTCATGGACATCGCCAACTAGTGGGAAGATGGCAAGGATTCCCTCCACCGAGCACATTCAGATGACGAGGATGAATACGGCCGCAGGCGCGAACGCCGTAGAAAATGAAGATCGCGCGTCTATGACAATCGCGACAGACCCGACATGGTTGCGGCTGGCTACGCCGAAAGCCGCAACAACAACAACTGCAATAGTGGAGGATACCGTGGAGGCAACTTCCGCGACAGAGGACGCCCAACACAAACATGGCAGCGTCACGGCCGTGACGACGAACCCTCGGCATGCGACAAGTTGTCGGGTCCCTACACGATCCACTTCTACATCGACAAGCAGGATGGCAAAAAGAAGGCCATCCACATGCTCAAGGACTGCCGCGAGTTCCATAAACTCAGCGAGGGTCATACCCAAATGTGACGCCATATCGTTAACCCTGGGTTCGGACCCGTACCTACACCAGGTGACATCATCCACGGAGCTTCTCCACCACTACCCGTGGGGCCGTCAAATCCAGCAGTTGCACCTACGCCAAACAACGACACAGGCGGATACCCGCCACCAAAAGGAGCCCTGATGATCCACAAGGGACGCCCCACCAATAGGGTGCAAAAGAACATCACCCGACAGGTTAGCCTCGTTGTAACTTCTCCGCCTAATATCCCTGAGTACCTCAGTGGTTCGGAGTCCTTCATCACATTCGATCGCTCGGATCACCCTCGCCAGATCCCTCGCCCAGGTCATGCTGCCCTGGTGCTCGAGGCGCAGATTAGGGGATTTGAGATGAGCCACGTCTTCATGGATGGTGTAAGCGGCATCAACCTGATGTTCGCTAGCACCCTCGTAGCGATGCGGATCCCGCTGTGCATCCTGGAACAATCTAATACAACGTTCCATGGCATAGTCCCAGGGAAGGTCATATATCCCCTAGGAAAGATATGGCTAGATGTCATCTTCGGCAAGCCTGAAAACTTTCGATGCGAGAAGCTCGAGTTTGAAGTGGTGGATTGGCCATCAAAGTACCGCGCCATCCTCGGGCGCGTGGTGTTCGCAAGATTTGTAGCAGTACTGCACTACGCGTACCTGCTGATCAAGATGCCAGGACCCAGGGGTGTCATCACAATCCATGAAAGCTTAACCCGATCGGACCACTACGACAGAGATTTCAAAAAAATCTCCCGATCATTCGTCATGCAAGAAGATCTCACGAGGGTTCGAGAGCTGACAGACGATGGGGCACCCCCAGTCGCCAGGCAAAACTCACCTGACACGTCGTTTGACTCCACAGTCAACACGAAAAAGGTGCAAGTACACCCAACCGATGCCTCCAAGACGGCGTTGATCGCCAACGACCTCAGACCCGCATAGTAAAGCGCGCTCGTCGAATTCCTCCGTGAGCACTGGGAAATCTTCGCCTGGTGTCCTGCGGACATGCCACGAGTTCCCAGGGAATTTGCCGAACACGCACTCAATGTGTTCCCCGATGCAAGGCCGGTCAAGCAGTCGATCCGACGACTGGCCGAACCATGAGCAGAAGTAGTTGGATTCAAAGTCAACATTCTCATCGACGCCAACTTCATCCGAGAAATCAAGGAGAGCTAGTGGCTAGCCAACACTGTGCTGGTCCCCAAAAAGGACACGGACATCCTTTAGATGTGCGTAGACTTCATGTCGCTCAACAAGCACTGCCCCAAGGACCACTTCCCTCTACCACGGATCGATCATATCATCGATTAGACTGCAGGATGAGAGAAGCTCTCCTTCCTCAACGCCTACTCAGGCTACAACCAAATTCGACTGAAGGTCGAAGATCAGGAGAAAACGGCGTCTATCACGCCGTTCGGGGTGTTCTGCTACAACACCATGCCCTTCAGGATGAAGAACGCAGGTGCCACGTACCAGAGATGCATGCAGGCGTGTCTGAAGAACCAGATCGGTCGCAACATACAAGTGTATGTCGACGACATAGTCATCAACACCAGGGAAGCCAAGACACTTATCGACGATCTCTGCGAGACGTTCGATAACCTTGATCACTACAAGATCAAACTGAATCCAGAAAAGTGCGCCTTCGGCGTCCCATCTGGCCAACTACTCAGCTACTTCATCTTCCAGCGAGGAATCAAAGAAAATCCAAAGAAAATCCGGGCCATACTAACCATGGAGAAGCCGAAGAACCTCAAAGGTGTCCAGCAACTAGTTGGGCGCATCGCGGCGTTGAGCAGGTTCATTAGCCGCATGGGTGAGAAGGCCCTGCATTTCTACCAGCTGCTGCGCAAGACGAACAAATTCGAGTGGACACCCGAAGAAGACGATGCATTCGAAGCGCTCAAGCAGCTGCTCTCCACCTCGCTTGTTCTGGTCACGCCCAAGGAGCGAGAGCCACTACTGCTATACATCACAACCACGCACCAGGTGGTAAGCACCGTACTCGTGGTCGAGCGACCCGAAGATGGCAAGACCCATGGGTCCAATGCCCAATATACTACCTCAGCGAGGTATTGATGCCAACAAAACAGAGGTACCCTGACTACCAGAAGCTCGCCTAAGACGTGTTCATGACGGCTCGTCGGCTGAGCCACTACTTCCAGGAGCATCAGATAATGGTCGTCAACGAGGCGCCACTGTCCAACATCCTGAACAACCCCGAAGCCACGGGACGAGTAGCCCTGTGGGGCATCGAGCTATCCCCTCTAAACATAGTCTACGAGCGGCGCAAAGCGATCAAATCTCAGGTCCTCCCTGACTTCCTCGTCCACTGGATGGAGCTCGAGCTGCCGGACACTCCGGACATGACACAGTCATGGACGATGCACTTCGATGGCTCCAAGCACGAGGCTGGAGCACAAGCTGGCGTCATATTGATGTCCCCGCAAGGTGATAAGATGAAATACGTCCTTCAGATGAAATTTTGCCCCTCCAACAACGAGGCCGAATACGAGGCCCTCATCCATGGCATGAGGATGGCAAAGATCTGCGGCGCAACGCGCCTAGTCATCTATGGTGACTCAAACCTCGTCGTCTAGCAGATGATGAACGAATGTGGCGCCCACGCCGCCAACATGATTGCTTATCGCGCGCTCTACAACTCACTCGTAGGAGACTTCGACGGCTCTGAGCTTCGACACGTTGGAAGGGAAAGCAACAAGGAAGCCGATAGACTCGCCAACATCGGCTCCACATGTGCACGGGAGCCACCAGGTGTGTTCCTCGAACAAATCTGCGTACCCTCTATCAAAAGGAAATTCCCCAAGGGATCACCCAAAGAAGCAGAGCACTCGGGGTTGCGCCACCCGAAGGCCAGGAAGGGCCTGAAAAGCTCGACATGGAGGCCGAGCTTGTCAGCCTGATGCAGGTCATGGCGATCGAGGAAAAATGGACGCAGCCGTACCTTCGGTACCTCCTAAACAAGGAACTTCCCGACGACCCGACAAATGCCCAGCACATATCTCGCCGGTCCAAAGAATTCACCCTCCACAATGGCGTGCTGTACAAGCACAACATTTCGGGTGTACTCCAAAGGTGCGTCACCATCGGCGACGGCAAAACCATCCTCCAAGACATCCATGAGGGCATCTGTGGTCATCACGCAGGCAGCCGCGCCCTTGTCGCCAAATCTTTGCGAGCTGGATTTTACTGGCCAACATCCATGAATGATGCTAAGGACATCGTCCGAAGGTGCAACGGCTGCCAAAGGTTCGCGGACAAGCCACACGCACCAGGATCGGAGCTCATGCCCATACCACTGGCCTGGCCCTTTGCACAATGGGGCCTCAACATGATCAACAAACTGCCAAAGTCCTCGCTAGGAGGCCACGTCTTCCTCCTGGTCGCAGTCAAAAAATTCACCAAGTGGATCGAGGCCATGCCCATCACCAACCAAAGCGGCAAAACGGCCGTAAAGTTCTTCGAGTCCATAGTCTACAGGTTCTGCGTGCCGCACAACATCATCACGGACAATGGCTCGAACTTCATCTCAAAGGAATTCCAGGACTTCTGCGAGGGCCTTGGAATCAACATATCATACGCCTCGGTGGCGCACCCGCAGACCAACGGGCAGGTCGAAAAGGCCAATGGCCTAATAGGCGGAGGCATCAAGAAATGCCTGCTGAGCCCACTCGAATGGCTTGCGGGAGCTTGGGCAGAAGATCTACCCTCCGTCCTCTGGAGCCTACGCACAACGCCGAACAGCGCAACTGGCTTCACCCCTTTCTTCATGGTGCACGGAGCCAAAGCCGTACTACCTGCCGAGGTACGCCAAACGTCCCCACGGGTCGTTGCCTACAGCAAAGCCGAATTGATGGCCGCACTCGAAGATGTCGTCGACACACTTGACGAGGCACGCGACATCGTTGCGGCTCGCTCAGCGGTCTACCAGCAGAGCCTCCGCCACTACCACAGCCGACTTCTGCGACCAAGGTCCTTCGTCAAAGGAGACCTCGTCCTATGACTCAAGCAAGAGCATCCGAAAAAGCTCGAGTCACCCTGGGAAGGACCCTACATCGTCAGAGAAGTCATCCCAGGCGGCGCCTATCGCCTCATGGACATCACGTCAGGAGTCGAATACACCAAACCCTGGAACGTCGCTCGTCTACGACACTTCTACCCCTAGTTACCCCTTTACTTGCAATAAGGCTACTCAACCAAGGCTGCTCAGCCGAACAATGTATCTCCTCGTTACGATATGAATAAAAGCTAAGTGCCTCATCCGAAAATTTTCTCTTACCTTGCATTACTTTTCTCTATAACACGCTCGGGGGCTCCTCCTCACCTCACGACTTTGTCGAATGAGCATAATGCATATAACCTGAGTAGATGACCACGTCAGGCTAACAAAAAGGACATGCATACAACAAATGCACCACGTGATAGCATAAATAAACTTTAAAGAAAAGGGAAAAACAAGCCCACTCGATTATATACAAGTTTTACATTTATATTTTTATAGGGCATATCTATTATGAAGAATCACGTGTGCCCGATGCTCGAAGAGATCCACGATCTCTTCGGCATATTTCCTAACATCCGCATAATACGGACGCATGTACTAGAGGCTACCATCTGGTCGAAGAGGCAGCCCAGCCAACACCGCCGCGAGATCGACATCAGGGCGATGCAGACGAACAAGCGAACGGGCAGCTTTCACCCCTGCTACCAGCTGGTGCCGCACCAACTCCCTCACGTGACTCATGCCTCAAAACTTCGACAACAAATGCCAAAGAGTGGACGGCGTCTCGTCTAGAGGGAACATGACGTATAGCATCGACGCCAGGGAAGTTTTCACCTGCTTCAGTACCCGCGACACCTAATGAACACGATCCTGCACCGTCGCAAGGATGGTGGCCTGGTCACGGTCCATCCAAAAGAATCCGCCAGCTTCCAAGTCTTGTTGGGTCAAACAATTGATCCGAACCGCAACGCGCTCCTTCTCCTCCCTCGGAACAAGGTTAACACCTGAAGGAAACTCAGAATAAGGTGACACACAAACAAGGTGCATCCAAAACCGAGAATCAGCTCAAAGAAAACTCACATTGCAATTGCTCGCTCAACTCCCGTAGATCCCCCATCAGATACTCCTCCCTGGCGGTAGCTCGCTCAGCCTTCGACTTCCACACGTCCGCGTGGCCTCGAACGCCAAGGATCTCTTTCTCCAAGATACGGACACAGTCGCGAAGGAAAACAAGCTGCTACGCATCATCCAACGATGGTCACGGATCTGGAGCAGCCGAAGTACCAACGGGTGCACCACCCGAAGGAACCCAAAGGAAAACAAGCAAGGAGATAAACATCACAAACATCTCTGAAGATAGCTCGAAAAAATAACTTATATACATTAATGGCCACTGCGGCACAAGGAAAGATTGTTCAGCAGCAAAAGTACATATTACAAAAGGAAGAGGATATACTATCCTAAACTACAGCAACAAAGCCTAGGCACCCGCATCTGGAGTGGCCTCAGAGACAGACTGCCTGCTCTTGGCCTCCTCCTCCTCCTTCGCCACGTACAACGCCAGCAGGTCAATAAGCTTCAGCCCATGCCGCTTTACAGCGGGAAGCGAAGGGAGCGAAGACTTCCTCTGAGCCGTCTGGATCCACTGGCATCTGGGAGGTGACGTGCGGTAGATCCAACTCCGCTCCGGATGCCATAGCCATGGCCAGACCCATGGAGGCGCCGATGCCTTTCTACTCGCGCTTGTAGGCCGCAGGAGCGTCCTCTGGCAGCGCATCCGCCAGAGCATCAATATCCTCAAGAGCAGCACCCTTGGAAACGATCTCCTTGTATAAGCGTTGGAGTACCTCCTTGGACTTCACCAGAGAACCAACAGTAGTGCCGCAACAATCTTCGACCGCTGCAGCAGCAGCATCCAGAACGCTCCCATGCTCCAGGGAACCGCGATCAAACGCGATGCCTGAAGCATCTAAGGAAAGAAGATAAAACAAGAGCCGCATAAGAACGAGAAAAGGATCAGCCGAAAAGCAAGGACGGATCAAATAAACTAACAGGAGAAAGCCTTGGCTACAGCCATCAGCCGATCAGCCATCTCCTTCTTGCGAGCGGCAGCCGCAGCAGCAAGGTCCCTCTCGCGTTCTGCAGACTCCTTCCGCAGGCGCTCCTGAGCCTCGACGGCAGCAACCACCTCCTTCTCCAGGCGCTCCTTCGCCTCAGCAGCATCTGCAGCTTTCTTCTCCACTCTACCGAGGCTCTTGTCAAGAGCGTCCAGCCGACGAAGGGCCACATTATTTTCATCTGCACATGCCAAGAACAAAGGGTCAATCAAAGCAAAGAGACAACAAAATAACCAACGGATGATCAAACTCCGTACCTCGAAGCTGCTGCATACTGGCCTCCAGTGCCAGATGCTGCTGGATGAGAAGGTTCACGCTGTGCACAAATGGCTGCGGAAAGAAGCAGAAGCAAACAATCAAGAAAGCATCAGAAAAAGGGCTCGGAGGCTGCGCCCCGAAAAGAGCAAAAGATCAAACAAAAAAACCCAAAAAGGGCTCGGGGGCTCCCCTACAAAAAAACAAGGAGAAGAAAACTTACGTGCTCAGATGGAGACTCTGAAGGTCCATGTGCGGTCTTCTGAGTAACGACCACCCGATTCTCTCGCGGAGAGGGATTCGGGGCGTCATCCTCAGAGTCGGCAACCATCTGAATGGGAGGGGTCGTCGGATTCGACTCCCCTATGGCCTCCTAAGTGCCCTCATCAAGAGAGCCCTCCGAGGAGTGGCTACAAGAAAAGTATTGATCAAGAATAAGAGACAACATTACTCATAGATTACAGTGCAGCCAAAGCCACTTATGAGTCAATGTCGGAAAGATTGAAGACAGGCGGTGCCTTCTCCTTCTTCTTCTTCTTCTTCTTCTTCTTCTTCTTCTTCTTCTTCTTCTTCTTGGCTGGCGGCTGTGGAGCCATCGCTCGAAGAGGCACAGCCGGATACGGTGCGGAAGAAGCACCATCATCCTCGCCATGCCACTCCAGGAAGGAAGGGCCCCGAGGAGTAGGCGGCGTCGACGCATCCGAAGATTCACTCCGGGAGTGCTTTCTGGTCTGCCCCTTGCTCGCCTCGGAGACTTCATGGGTTGGAGATTGCGCCGACGGAAGTTCGGACTCATAGTCCACAACCTCGTTGTCAGGCGCAATCGGATACTTTTCAGGCAGCGGTGGCATCATGCCAGCTACCTTCAGCTCCTGCAAAAGAAGATAAATAACGTAACTAAGCAACGCTTGTTCATGTGAAGACAACAATCATGAAAAGAGCGCAAAGCGCATGACGCAGTTCTAAACCTGAGGAACTGGATTCGAAGAACTGAAGGGGGCGGTCAGTGACTTCTTCGGGAGGTCCTCTTCAGACTTGAACTTTAGCAGCGACCGAAGAGCCCTATCGAGGTCGCCCCTGGACAGATGCACGGCCGAAACCCTCGTCGGGTTGTAGCGGCCAGTGTAAAGAATCATCGGATACACCCTCGCCTGGAGTGGCTGCACCCGACGTTTCAGGTAGGTGCGGATGATATCCACACCATTCACCTCCTTCTCCGCAACCATCTGGAGGGCATCCACCTGATGGTAGAGCTCCTCCACCTCCGCCACCTTGCCCTCCAGGACATGGCTCTTCCACGATCTCTTTGGCAGGATCTCCTGGGAGGAGTCGAAGGGAGCAAGGCCAAAATTTTGCCCATCCACTGTGGAGTCGCGGATATAAAACCACTTCTTCTACCAGTATTGGACGGAGTCGTACATAGAAAAAGAAAAGAAGTGAACAGAAGATCAAATGGAAATAATGCAGCCGCCGAGCGGGTAGACCCCGCCGGTGCCAGATTGCCTCATCATAGAATAGAGTTTTTGGAAGAGGCCAAAGTGCGCCTCGATATCAAGCCAGCACTCGCAGAAAGTGATAAAACATGCAATGTGGAGGAGAGAGTTGGGCGAAAGATGATGAAGCTGGATGCCATAGAAAAAAGGAGTCCACGGAGAAAATAGTGGACAGGAAGCGACAAGCCGTGAAGAACAAACGCGACAAACATTACCCGAAACCCTGCAGGTGGACGAGGGATTACCTCATCACCGGGGATCTTGATGTCCTCCTTGTTCTGCGGGATCAAACCCGCATCACGCAGCTTGCGCAGGTCACCCTCGTGCGTCTCCGTGTGCCTCCACCCGCCATCAGTAATGCGAGCGGTGGTGGCACCTTTCTTGCCGCCACTGGTGGCGCTCGAGCCTGCTCCGGTAGAGGCCTTCTTCGACTTGACCATGGTGGAGCATCGACGACGGCGATGCGCGTGCAGGAACAAAGAGGGAAAGGATCGGAGAACGTCCAGTGTGCGCGAGGAAGTGCTCGTGAAAATGGAAGGAGTGGAGAAAGCAAATGTCAAAGGGTGAAAAAAAATCACTGTTTCCCCACGGTTATAAGGATAAATACGATGAACAGAGACCATTCATTCTGAAGCCCCAACGTTAGGGACAGATCCAACCGTACACGTCTCAACACAGTAGCGAACCGTCGCCCGCACGCCGTCCACTAGACACAGAAATCGAGGAGACGCCGTAATTCTTGCCACTTTACGCATGACTAGTCAACTCCAAGTCAGAAAAGTGGGACCCACGTTTGTCCTATCACGTCATCTCTGGCGGTGCAGACGGTTGAGATCACCAATCTTTAGCAATGACGTCATCAATTCTATCCTAGCAATGGTTGAAAATCTTCGACTGATAAATAAAGTACTCACTCGAATCTACGATTCAAGTAACTACTCGGGAGATAATCCTATCAAGAGCGCTAGCCACGCACCTGAGACATGATTAAGGTACTACAGCACTAATGATTCTTCGAGTCCCACGTCGAGTCTACGACTCGACTAAGGACTCGAGGGCTACTCCCATAGGAAGGATCGATTCAAGTATCCAAAAAGAATTGTGTCCTTCGGACCTGAAGCTAAAAACAACTGAACTAAAGTCTCTGCTCGAGTCTATGACTCGAACAGACACTTAGGGGCTACTCCCATAGGGAGCGCTAGCCGCACACCCTATGAATCCTTCGATTGCGATCCTTCTGATAAAAAACGAAAAACTTTTTGGAAACTTTTCCCAAATCAACGCTAAGTGAGAAGCAATCTCCTTGGCCACCCGAAACACCTCCGTGCTGGTATAATTTCGGATGTTGTGTCTACAATGCAAAGATAAGACCTACAGATACCATCTGATGGCCTGGTAACGCACATGACTGCGCTCTCCTAGTAAAAAACTGTGTATACAGACACGATGAAAACCCTGATGGACACGTTGGGTATATCACTCGAATACTACTGGGATTCGACTCCTGTAAGACCTCCGCGGCCTGGGTCGAATTACACCAGCATCCGTTCTAGGTTTGAGTCTAGGGAATCGAATCTGAAAAAGATCGTGTTGTTTTGTCCTATGACAGTTAACTGTCCCTGATCCGTTAGGAGAGTCAGGCACACGCATCAACAATCCCTACAAAAATAAAACCATTCTCTTATAAACATGCATAAAACTGCACCCGAAAGACTAAGGAGTCCTCAGCCGAATCTACGATTCAACTGAGCACTCGGGGGCTACTAACATGGTTATACTCCACGGGTACACAACATCAGCATACCTAGTCTAGCCCGAAGGAAGGCCCACTACAAGATACGCGGCATGCAAAGGTTCCGGGTGGCCCAAGCCCATGAACCTTCGGATCCTTAGAGAACAAGACTATAGTAGATAGAATTTCAAAGGGCAAACCCTAATCTGTAATCGACTCGACCTACACTCGGGACCTGCCTATATATATAAAGGCTAGGAGGGCACGGCGAGGACATCATCTCTCACCGCATACACACCTCCACGCCAGATTGCTTCTGCGCACCCCTGTAACTTTCGGTTCTGCCGTAATCAAGAGCAGACAAGCAGGAGCCGGGTTTTCCCTCCGAGGGCCTGAACCTAGGTAAACTTTGTGTCCCCGTGTTGCTTGTTTGCTAACCGTTCCACGATCTCCAGCATCCCCACCTTCTCCAAAATCCAAGCTCATAACAATGGGCATTGACGAGATTAAACCTCATCAATTGCATAATCAAATGTAGGCCTATTTTGGCTATATAAATTATTTAGAAAATGATTTAAAAACAAAATTGAGTTTGTTTAGATTTTAAATATATGTTTTTCTGTCCAGTACTGGTTGGTTTGAATAATTTACTGTAGAAATTCATTCCATTGCATTTGCATGCATTCATATATAATTTTTCTTGTGTATCACACTTATGGAAAGACACCCAGGAACAAAGGGATTTGAGATACTTAGTGTTTAGAAGCTTCTAGTGCAACCATATGGCATATGGGCTCTGCCTTGATCATATAGGTTGCAATAACTTAGCCAGATGGATAGTTGGTGGTAGGGTGATAGGATGGAATGCGTCCATGGTGGTCTAAGGGAAGGCTTCTAAAAGGTCTCGTCTCGATGCATGTCGAGTCTTGTGGGGAAAGTGCACCAGCTATCGAGAGGGTAAAACCTAAGTACTTAGTCGTGTCCCCGGCGACGGACAATTTGAGCATCAAGACATTGAAGCTATCAAGCATCTCCTCATCCAAATTTATAAGTTAAAAACTTGTGGTTGAACAAGGGTTAAAGGTTCACCAATGTCTATTGGTGGTTCCTTGGGAGTTTTGACAAACAAAAACTTAGTGTTTTTCAACTGATAGGAAAAATCTAATTTGAGCAAAGCAAGCCTAAGCTACACTTAGCCAAAGTCATATATATGTTAGAATCTACTATTCTACTATGGTATCACTTGCCAATACAATTCCAAATGTATTGACCCACTGTGGCTGTAACTTATGATTTTGCAGGTTACTCTAATGGAGAATAGGGTTATGAGTCTACACTCAATATGCTTGCCTGTGGCACATGGAGATAAATACTTCATTTTATTTACTTATGTTATGAACTCTTGTACTAGCCTTTGGCTATTGAATTGTAAAATAAGATATGTTATCTCTAGAATGACGATGTAATAACAACCTTTGTATCTATGTACTTCATCTTAAACTATGGACACTAGCATTTGATCCAGGGACTAGCATTGCAATCACATGGACCTTTACCTTATAAAGGTGGGGTCTTACATTAGGGTTTAGGATTTTTTCAATAATATGTCTGATCTTAGGGTAAGTGATCGAGGGTACGTTTAGGGTTTTTAGGGGTTTAGAGTTTAGGGGGTTAGGGTTTATGGATTTTTCAATAATAATGTTCAAGCTTTATTCCTATATCCGTCGAATAGAATGGTGTTACCGAATTAATAGAAGTATCTGAAAATTTGAACTATAAGTGTGCATGACAGCTGCTTGGTCAAGATTTATGGGTTTAGTGTTTCAGGTTTTAGGGTTAGGGGTTTAGTGTTTAGCTTTTAGGGTTTAGGTATTTTGGGGTTTAATTTAGGGTTTAGGGTTCGGTAATTTTCAATAAAGTTCAATATTTATGCATATATTCATGGAATATAATTAATTAGCAACAATTTAATAATGAAAGTATCTCAAATTTTGATCTATATATAAGTGCATGGTACCTGCTTAGTTAGGGTTGTTTATGGGCTGAGGGTTCAGGGTTTTAGTATTTAGGATTTAGGATTTTGGTTATTTAGGGGTAGTTTAGGGTTTAGGGTTTAAGATTTTTTAATAATGTATATATGTTCGAGGTTAGGAGTCAAGGGGTTTAGGGGTTTTAGGGGGTATAGGGCTTAGGGTTAAGGATTTAGGGGGTTAGGGTTTAGGGTATTTTCAATAATGTTCAAGTTTTCGTGAATAAGAATGGTGTTAGCTCAATTTAATGAAAGTATCTCAAATTTTGATCTATGATGAGTGCATGATACGTGCTTGCTTGGTCAGGGTAGTTTATGGTTCGAGGGTTTAGGGTTTTAGTATTGAGGGTTTAGGGTTTTGGTTTTTCTAGGGGTAGTTTAGGGTTTAGGATTTTTTCAATAATATATCCGAGCTTAGGGTGACGGGTTGAGGGTTTATGATTTGTAGGGGTTTAGGGCTTAGGGTTTAGGCTTTAGGGAATTTTCAATAGTGCTCGAGCTTTCATGAATTAGAATGGCGTTAGCGCAAATTAATGAAAGTATATCAAATTTTGATCTATTAGTGCATGATACGTGCTTGCTTGGTTTGGGTTGTTTATGGGTCGAGGGTTTAGTATTTTGTTATTTTACGGGTAGTTTAGGGTTTTTTTTTTAATAATATGTCTGAGCTTAGGGTAAGGGGTTAAGAGTACATTTAGGGTTTTTAGGGGTTTAGGGCTTAGGGTTTGGGGTTTAGGGGGTTAGGGTTTATGGAATTTTCAATAATGTTTAAGCTTTCATCAATTAGAAAGGCGTTAGAGCAATTTAACCGAAGTATCACAAATTTTAATCTGTAAGTCCATGATACCCTCTTGGTTAGGGTTTAGGGTCGTAGGGTTTAATTTTTATGCTCAGATTCGTGGAATGGAATGATGTTAGCATAATTTAATCAAAGTATATCTCAAATGTTGATCTATAAGTCGATGATATATCTACTTAGTCAGGGTCGTTTAGGGGTTTAGGGTTCGGTGAATTTTCAATAATGTTCAAGCTTTATGCTTATATTTTTTAGGGGTTGAGGGGTTAGGTTTCGGGGGTTGTTTAGGATTTTAGTGGTAGCCATGGGATTTGACGAGTGTCCGAAAAAACAGCTTTGCAGTATTGTCCTGCCATGTATGGACATTATTGTATTTCAACCCGAACTACCAAGGTCATCATGGCCATATCGATCTACATCATAGTTTACGACCCCATAGAGTTCCCACACTAGATGGGAGCGTCTTAGGGTAGCAAGCATTGTTTACCGTGAGAGTTTTCACACATATAGTGGATCATGCGTCCTATCTAACTACAACAGTTAAATGAAATTCACAAAAAAAGTCTAGCGCGATGGAGACGGGAGTACAAGGGACGCGTGTCTAAGGGCATCCATAACGTTGGACCGACCCGACTTATGGAAATTACCATAATGTATAAGGTCAACATTTGCGACAAGGTGGGACCCACATAGCTTGTCATATTGCTCCATGCAAGGGGAAATGATTTTTCTATAATCTATGCCAAACCCACAAGCTTGAGGTATCTTTATTTTCTCCACAATGTACTACTATATGCCTTAAGGCATGCTTTTTTACACATTGTGGATGCCCTAAGGAAAAATCAAATAGTGGACCCACTTGGCAGTGTATGACCAAGCTATAAAACTTCTATGCACACGTCTTCAGTTTAGTGGGTTCCACGAATCGTCTCATTTGGACATTATATAGACGGTGGAGCTTACTACTAGTAGTATATTTCTTTTGCTTGGACATATGCCCACCTCTGTCCATGCGCTGTACATGCAGAAAGAATAAAATGTAGGTAGGGGAAGAGGGTAGCAGCAAAGAGAGAAGAGGAGTTAAAGGGGGTTTGATGTCAGAGCAAAGTTTATTACGGGTTCCTGAGACGAGGTACTCCTGCCGCTTTTATAGCGTAGTACACTCTAGTAGTAGTAAATTTCAGGACCTATGGACGCAAAAAAATTGGAAGTGTGCTTTCTCTCTCCTTCACTGCCTCTCATCTCTCCACCCCTCCTCCCTCGTCCAGAGCGTGGCGCTACGCACGTGTGCCTCGGTACAGCGGCTCTATTTCTTTTTTTGAGGGCGTGACTCTATTTCTCTGGAGTGTTCGGCAGCCGTATTGTAATAGTATATAGGAAGGAAACCAATTCGGTCCTTGGCGGAAAAAAAATTCAAACTTTTCCGGTTTAGAAATTTCCACTTGCTTCCCAAACATCAGGAGGGAAGGTTATTCAAAAGATCTGGCATTCACATTAGTACTACTTGTTATCTTATCTTTATCTTGTCTTATCTCTTACAATACCATACCACTACAAGTATTTTTAGGGGTAGTTTAGGGTTTAGGATTTTTCAATAATATGTCAGGGCTTAGGGTAAGGGCTTGAGGTATGTTTAGGGTTTTTACGGGTTTAGGGGGTTAGGGTTTAGGGAATTTTGAATAATAATGTTCAAGATTTATTCCTATATTCGTCGAATAGAACTGTGTTACCAAATTAATATAAGTATCTAAAAATTTGATCTATAAGTGTGCACGACAGCTGCTTGGTCAAGATTTAGGGGCTTAGTGTTTCGGGTTTTAGGGTTAGGCGTTTAGTGTTCAGGTTTTAGGGTTTAGGTTTTAGGTATTTAGGGTTTAATTTAGGTTTTTGGGTTTCAGGAATTTTCAATAATGTTCAAGCTTTATGCATATATTCATGGAATAGAATGACTTAGCAACAATTTGATTATGAAAGTATCTCAAATTTTGATCTATATATAATACCTTCTTGGTTAGGGTTGTTTATGGGCCGAGGTTTCAGGGTTTTAGTATTGAGGGTTTAGGGTTTTAGTTTTTTAGGTGTAGTTTAGGGTTTAGGGTTTAAGAATTTTTCAATAATATATATATGCTCGAGCTTAGGGTTAGGGGTCGAGGGTTTAGGGTTTTAGGGGGTATAGGGCTTACGGTTAAGGGTTAGGGGGATCAGGGTTTAGGGTATTTTCAGTAATATTCGAGCTTTCGTGAATAAGAATGCATTAGCGCAATTTAAAGAAAGTATCTCAAATTTTGATCTATGATGAGTGCATGATACGTGCTTGCTTGGTTAGGGTTGTTTATGGGTCAAGGGTTTAGGGTTTTAGTATAGAGGGATAAGGGTTTTGGTTTTTTAGGGGTAGTTTAGGATTTAGGATTTAGGAATTTCTCAATAATGGGTCTAAGCTTAGTGTTGAGGGTTTATGGTTTTTAGGGGTATAGGGCTTAGGCTTTAGGCTTTAGGGAATTTTCAGTAATGCTCGAGCTTTCTTGATTTAGAATGTCTTTAGCGCAATTTAATGAAAGTACATCAAATTTTGATCTATTAGTGCATAATACATGCTTGCTTGTTTAGGGTTTTAGTATTGAGGTTTTAGGGTTTTAGTATTGAGGGTTTAGGGTTTTGTTTTTAGGGGTAGTTTAGGTTTAGGATTTTTTTCAATAATATGTACGAGCTTAGGGTAAGGGGTCGAGGATACGTTTAGGGTTTTTAGGGGTTTAGGGTTCAGGGGGTTAGGGTTTAGGGAATTTTCAATAATATTTGAGATTTCATGAATTAGAATGGCGTTAGAGAAATTTAACGAAAGTGTCACAAATTTTGATCTAAGTGCATGATACCCGCTTGGTCAGGGTTTATGGTTGGAAGATTTAATTTTTTGGTTTTAGGGATTTTGCAACAATGTTCAAGATTTATGCTCAGATTCATGGAATGGAATGACGTTAGCACAATTTAATGAATTATATCTCAAATGTTGTTCTATAAGTCGATGATATATCTTCTTACTCAGGTTTGTTTAGGGGTTTATGGGTTTAGGGAATTTTCAATAATGTTCAAGCTTTATTCTTATATTCGTCGAATAGAATGGCTTTGCCCAATTTAATGTAAATATTGCAAATTTGATCTATAGGTGCATGATACTTTCTAGGCCTGGTCAGGGTTCAGGGGTTTAGTGTTTAGGGTTTTATGGTTTCAGATATTTTTAATAATGTTCAAGCCACTTTATGCTTTTAGTCGTTGAATAGAATGGTGTTACAGTAATTTAATGAAAGTATCTCTAAAATTTGAATCTATAAGTGCATGATACCTGCTTGGTTAGGGTTTAATTGTGGGTTGAGGTTTTAAGTTTTAGGGTTTTAGTATTTAGATATTTAGGGTTTAGGTGTTGTTTATTAGGGTTTTGGGTTTAGGGAATTTTCAATAATGTTCAGCAAGCTTTATGCTTATATTCGTCGAATAGAATGGCGTTCCCCAATTTAATGTAAGTATCTCATATTTGATCTACAAGTGCATGATAATTGCTTGGTCATGGTTTAAGGGTTTAGTGTTTGGGGTTTCATGGTTTTGATATTTTTCTATAATATTCAAGACGGTTTATGCTTTTAATCATGGAATAGAATAGCATTACCATAATTTAATGAAAGTTCTCAACTTTGAATGTCTAAGTGCATGATACCTTCTTGGTTAGGGTTTAATTGTGGGTTGAGGGGTTTAGGGTTTATAGAATTTTCAGTAATGTTCAAGCTTTATGCTTATATTCATGGAATATAATACCGTTACCGCAATTTAATGAAAGTATCTCAAATTTTGATCTATAAGTGCATGATACATGCTTGGTTAGGTTGTATGTGGGTTGAGGGTTTTAGTATTTATGTGTTTAGGTTTTAAGTTTTAGTGGTTGTTTAGGGTTGTGTGTTTATGGAATTTTCAATTATGTTCAAGCTTTATTCCTATATATTCGTCGAATAAAATGGTGTTACACGAATTAATAGATGTATCTGAAAATTTGATTTATAAGTGTGCATGACAACTGCTTGGTCAAGATTTAGGAGTTTAGTGTCTCGTGTTTTAGGGTTAGGGGTTTATTGTTTTAAGTTTTTGGGTTTAGGGTTTCGGTTTTATGTATTTAGGGGTTTACGGTTTTAGGAATTTTCAATAAAGTCCGAGTTTATGCATATATTCACGGAACAGAATGACTTATCAAAAATTTAATAATGGAAATATCTCAAATATTTATTTATATATAAGTGTATGATACTTTCTTGGTTACGGTTGTTTATAGCTGAGGGTGTAGGTTCTAGTATTGAGAGTTTAGGGTTTTGCTTTTTAGGGGTAGTTTAGGGTTTAGAGTTTAAGAATTTTTCAATAATATGCGTGAGCTTAGGGTTATGGGTTGAGGGGTTTAGGGTTTTTAGGGGTATAGGGATTAGGGTTAAGGATTTATGGGGTTAGGATTTAGGGTATGTTCAATAATGTTTGAGATTTCGAGAATTTGAATGGTGTTAGCGCAATTTCATGGAAGTATCTCAAATTTTGATCTATGAGTGCATGATACGTACTTGGTTAGGGTTGTTTTGGGGTCGAGGGTTTAGGGTTTTAGTATTGAGGGTTTTTGGTTTGTTTTTTTAGGTGTAGTTTACGGAGATTAAGGTTTTAGGATTTTTTCAATAATATGTCCGATCTTATGGTTACTGGTTGAGGGTATGTTTGGAGTTTTAGGGGTATAGGGCTTTAGGGGGTTAGGGAATAGGGAATATTCAATAATGTTCGAGCTTTCGTGAATTAGAATGGTGTTAGCACAATTTAATGAAAGTATCTCAAATATTGATATATGAGTGCATGATACATGCTTTCTTGGTTAGGGTTGTTTATGGGTCGATGGTTTTGGGTTTTAGTATTGAGGGTTTAGGGTTTTTTTTAGGGGTATTTTAGGGTTTAGGAATTTTTCATTAATATGTACGAGCTTAGGGTCAGGGGTTCAGGGTTTAGGGTTTTTAGGGGTATAGGGCTTAGGGTTTAGGTTTTAGGGGGTTCGGGTTTAGGGAATTTTCAATAATGTTCGAGCTTTCGTGAATTAGAATGGTGTTAGAGCAATTTAATGAAAGTATCTCAAATTTTGATCTATAAGTGCATGATACCTGCTTGGTTAGGGTTGTTTATGGGTCGAGGGTTTAGGGTTTTAGTATTGAGGGTTTAGGGTTTTGGTTTTCTATGGGTAGTTTAGGGTTAGGGGTTGAGGGTAGTTTAGGGTTTAGGGTACGTGCAGATGCGCACTAGTGGCGTAGATTTTCCGTTAGGGTGACCGCCCAGCAGACGCTTGTCCCTTTGCTGAGTACTCCTATGCAAGTACGTTATGGGGAGTAGATAGATTGTGTTGCTCATCGTATTAGTTTTTTTTCCTTTCGGGCAACATGGACGTGACTTGTACAGTTCTGTCGGCACAATTTCTTCTTTTGGCGATACATGATGAATGAATGTGGAACTCTCTGTGTCACATTACTATACTACTACTAGTAGTACTATACTTCGTATTTTTTTGGACGCATAGTAAAGTAGTGAAGTCTGTTTGGTCAAGATGCATGCCAGGAGCAATGAGATATCCAAATTTCTACTCCAGCTCGAAGGCTCAAGACACGAGATAGCTTGTACTCCTCTAGCCTCCGGTTGTCACCAAGATCAAAATGAGCAAGCAAAAGATTGTCTATCTGGGAAATTGCCATGGCCATTTATTACCTGCAGAGCTTTACCTTTTCTTTCCTGCGAGGCACCTGCAACTCTAGTAGCTACTCCACTAATCACATGCTATGATGAGGGCCAACAGCTACTAGACAATAGTACTCTACTACCTACTCTCATCACATTGCACCTTCCTTCTACAATAGGTGGAGTTCCTTTTTTTCTGAGAGAGGAAACCTTTAGTTGGAGCTCCTTGAAACTACGGCTCTAGTATCTGTTGGAGGTTTGTGCAACTAGCCTCAATTGGAGTCCCACTGCCCACTCGCCCACCTTCTGCAGGACTAGTACTCCGCACCATCAGCCTTTGTCTTCTCCATCTCACCCCGGCCGCCAGCTCCCGCCAACAATATTCCCTCTCCTTCCCTCCCTCCCACCCACCCACCCACCTATAAAAAACCCCAAAACACCATCCGGAGCCTCCTTCCATGGTGAGATCGAGCAAGGTCAGTAAAGATCCTGATCAGTTTTAGATTGTGTTTACCGAAGTCCCCCTTCAAGTACTCATCAACCATTGCGACGCCCCACCGCCGAGAGCCTCATCGGTTCATCCAAACATATTCTTCAATCAAAAAAGAGCGCAACTATGCCTGTTCTCAGTCGTTTGGCATCCCATGTGTTGTTCATTCTCACCCAACGGTGAGACCGTGGGAATCCAAAAACTACATCAAAGTGGCAGGAATCCCATGCAAGTTGACGCTGTTGGACAGGTGTTCCTCCAATGCGTGATGCCAAATGGTTTTGATGAGCGGTGGTGACAATGGATATTGGATCGTCATGGTTGGGATCGATTTTATATGGGACCTTGTCAACATGTACACTCATCGCAATATTGTTCTTCCGCAAGTGCCGGGCTTTGAACCAACCGAAGGTTCTGCACTAACATTCTAGGATGATGATGATGAAGGTCGACGTACTGAACTGCAGAAGATAGTCATTTGCCAAGTTCCGACATCTGCTGGGGGATACAAGCATTTCTCTCTTGTGGCCATCTTCGATTTCAACATTGATGTCCTTAAGGGGAATGATAGTAATGGATGGTCAGTTTGTGTGAACGAGTTCCAGTGCTACTTTAGATACTATGATGCTATTATCCAACACGACCGCGTGTTCGCCATGACCAAGAACGGGAGTGTTATGCATGGAAGCCTCCGAAACATGGTAAATTCTCCTCGCTAGGTATTTTATTAGCTTTATTCCTGAATCAATGTAAGCTAATTGTTCTGAATATTCATTCTATAGTAGGAATTTCACATAGTAGGAATTTTAGCCTCTTTGATTCAAACGAATTCCCTAGCAATTTCAGAGGAATGCAATCTTTGGTAAGTTTTCTTACATATAAATAGTTTGATTCAAATTATTGATATCTTCTAATAGTATTTCTTTGCTCCCAGTACATCCCGTTGAAAATATGATATCTACTTGTAGAACTTAGGCAAGATTCCGATATTATTCTTGAATTGATGTAAGCTAATTTTTCTAAACTTTCACTGGTTAGTAGGAATTTTAGCCTATTTGATTCGAAGGAATTCCCTAGGAATTTCAGAGGAATGAAATATTTGGGAAGTTTTCTTACATATATGTAGTTTGATTCATATGATTGAGTTCTACTGATAGTATTGCTTTTCTCCTAGTACATCCCATGGAAAATATGATATCTACTTGTAGTACTTACGTGGTATTCAGATATTATTCCTGAATTGATGTGAGCTAATTTTTTAAAACTTTTATTGGTTAGTAGGAATTTCATAGGAATTTTGGCCTGTTTGATTTGAAGGAATTCCCTAGGAATTTTAGAGGAATGCAATCTTTGGGAAGTTCCCTTACATATAAGTAGTTTGGTTCATATGATTGTGTTCTTCTCATAATATTGCTTTGGTCCTACTACATCCCACTGAAAATATGATATCTACTTGTAGTACTTAGGTGAGATCCTGATATTATTCCTGAATTGATGTAAGCTAATTTTTCTAAACATTCATTGGTTAGTAGGAATTTTATAGGAATTTTAGCCTCTTTGTTTGGCAGGAACTACATGAATTTCAGAGAAATGCAATCTTTATGAAGTTTTCTTACATTTAGGTAGTTTGATTCATAGGATTGAGTTCTGTTGATAGTATTGCCTTTTCTTCTAGTACATCCCAAGGAAAATATGGTTTCTACTAGTAGTACTTACATGAGACTCGGATACAAGACGTATGATATATCATCGCTATATTGTAGTATTATAGTAGGTAAAGCTCAAAAATTATAAATTTGATCAACATCTAAATTAGGGTGCATATTTAGGGCCTATTTGATTCAAAAGATTTGCATAGAAAATTTGTAGGATTAAATCCTATGGAAAAAATTGCAGCTACCACTATCCTTTATATGCGTTTGTTGCACAAAACACGAAAACAAACCATTTTTTCCAGCTAGCATAGTTTATTGCTTAATTCTTTGCATCCAAATTTAAATTATTAGCTTAGCCTTGATAAATTGTAGTTAACATCAGTCCTTGTGGTATTTGTTGCACAAAACACAGAAATAAGGAAATAATTGTATCTAGCATAGTTTGTGACTTAATTATTTGCATAGTTTTGGTACATAATACATTGTATTATAGGCTACATAAAAATCACAAAATCGTGTATCTGAAAATGAAAAAAGATCTCATTTTATTTCAACATTTTTATGTCCCATGTGAGAATATATTTTGATGCAAATTTTTCCATACATACTACACATGTATATGCATTTGTATGTTTTAAGAGACATACAAATACTGGTAAATATTTATTTTCATAATATATTTATTTATTGGTAATATATTTTTGGTGCCTGTGTTAAAAATATTTTTAGTAATATATTTATTTTAAAATATTTATGTTTTAATGTTATGTCAGAAGCAAAACAGAGGCATGACCAGCTAGTTAACAAGGCTAAGTTATTCATTTGGTTCAGGTGCAAAAAATTAAGCTACAATTGTGCTATGTACAAAAACAACTTTGTTTCTGTGTTTTGTGCAACAAATGCAACAAAGGCTGGTGTTAACTGCAATTTTCTCAATCCTATTGGAAATTTTCCTACCATGGCCATTTGAGTGGTAACATAAGATAAGATAAGATATTAAACCTCCTAGAAATAATCCTTGTTGGTTCTCCTTTGGTATACAACACCCCAAAATTTTGTAGATCAAAACTTTGCTTTTTTTCCCAATGAACTTTACATTCAAGATCCTATAGGATTATTTCCTATTTCATTTGATCCTATGAATCAAAATATGTGTATAGAAGAATTACCAGCATATCCCCATTTCGAAAAAAGGAGAATTTCCATAGCATCTCCCAAGGTAGGCATGTTTTTTTACGCAATCAAACATCCTAACTATAATCAAGATTTTTGAAAATAGTATATCAACTTTTACAATGTCAGATCAATATACGTTTATTTTCATGTTACATTTCCTTTCCCTTTGAAGGTACTTTTCTTATCCAGTCGCCACACGATGTGCTTTACATGGCATATGAGCTTGCTGATGATGATGAGGAGGATGATCTTGGTATGTGGTGGTTAGCAAGATCTGCCAATGGTTCAAGACTTCTTCTGGTCTATACATCAGGTTTACCAGGCAATGCAATTGCTAATGATACTAGTGTTGTTCACTATGGTCGCATCGTTCGCACCTATACTTCTGGGTTTGACTGCAATGTGTTTTCGATGAACACAAGCCATTTACATGCAGCTAACCGATGGAAAAGGGTAACTGACCTTGGATCATATTCTATTTTCCTTGGCGTGAACTATCCTATACACATTGTAGTAGGCGGTGCAAATGATCCACCAGGACATCTAACAAGAAGGAACTGTGTTTACACCTCACACCAAGCAGTTGGTTCGAGTATAGGACGCATCCTAAAATTTGACGCTTGAGTCTGAATGGTGATGCGGCTGTTGGTTTCCACACCAATAGTTGCTGGATATGGTCGGAGACTCCATTTTGGTTTCCACAATCTTCCTCTCCCTTCCCTCCCACCCACCCACCCACCTATAAAACCCCAAAACACCATCCGAGCCTCCTTCCATGGTGAGATCGAGCAAGGTCGGTAAAGATCCTGATCAGTTTTAGATTGTTTACCAAGTCCCCTTCAAGTACTCATCAACCATTGCGACGCCCCACCGCCGAGAGCCTCATCGGTTCATCCAAACATATTCTTCAATCAGCAAAAGAGAGCGCAACTATGCCTGTTCTCAGTCGTTTGGCATCCCATGTGTTGTTCATTCTCACCCAACGGTGAGACCGTGGGAATCCAAAAACTACATCAAAGTGGCAGGAATCCCATGTTGAGTTGCTGTTGGACAGGTGTTCCTCCAATCTTTGTGATGCCAAATGGTTTTGATGAGCGGTGAGCTGGTGACAATGGATATTGGATCGTCATGGTTGGGATCGATTTTATATGGGACCTTGTCAACATGTACACTCATCGCAATATTGTTCTTCCGCAAGTGCCGGGCTTTGAACCAACCGAAGGTTCTGCACTAACATTCTAGGATGATGATGATGAAGGTCGACGTACTGAACTGCAGAAGATAGTCATTTTCCAAGTTCCGACATCTGCTGGGGGATACAAGCATTTCTCTCTTGTGGCCATCTTCGATTTCAACATTGATGTCCTTAAGGGGAATGATAGTAATGGATGGTCAGTTTGTGTGAACGAGTTCCAGTGCTACTTTAGATACTATGATGCTATTATCCAACACGACCGCGTGTTCGCCATGACCAAGAACGGGAGTGTTATGCATGGAAGCCTCCGAAACATGGTAAATTCTCCTCGCTAGGTATTTTATTAGCTTTATTCCTGAATCAATGTAAGCTAATTGTTCTGAATATTCATTCTATAGTAGGAATTTCACATAGTAGGAATTTTAGCCTCTTTGATTCAAACGAATTCCCTAGCAATTTCAGAGGAATGCAATCTTTGGTAAGTTTTCTTACATATAAATAGTTTGATTCAAATTATTGATATCTTCTAATAGTATTTCTTTGCTCCCAGTACATCCCGTTGAAAATATGATATCTACTTGTAGAACTTAGGCAAGATTCCGATATTATTCTTGAATTGATGTAAGCTAATTTTTCTAAACTTTCACTGGTTAGTAGGAATTTTAGCCTATTTGATTCGAAGGAATTCCCTAGGAATTTCAGAGGAATGAAATATTTGGGAAGTTTTCTTACATATATGTAGTTTGATTCATATGATTGAGTTCTACTGATAGTATTGCTTTTCTCCTAGTACATCCCATGGAAAATATGATATCTACTTGTAGTACTTACGTGGTATTCAGATATTATTCCTGAATTGATGTGAGCTAATTTTTTAAAACTTTTATTGGTTAGTAGGAATTTCATAGGAATTTTGGCCTGTTTGATTTGAAGGAATTCCCTAGGAATTTTAGAGGAATGCAATCTTTGGGAAGTTCCCTTACATATAAGTAGTTTGGTTCATATGATTGTGTTCTTCTCATAATATTGCTTTGGTCCTACTACATCCCACTGAAAATATGATATCTACTTGTAGTACTTAGGTGAGATCCTGATATTATTCCTGAATTGATGTAAGCTAATTTTTCTAAACATTCATTGGTTAGTAGGAATTTTATAGGAATTTTAGCCTCTTTGTTTGGCAGGAATTACATGAATTTCAGAGAAATGCAATCTTTATGAAGTTTTCTTACATTTAGGTAGTTTGATTCATAGGATTGAGTTACATTGATAGTATTGCCTTTTCTTCTAGTACATCCCAAGGAAAATATGGTTTCTACTAGTAGTACTTACATGAGACTCGGATACAAGACGTATGATATATCATCGCTATATTGTAGTATTATAGTAGGTAAAGCTCAAAAAATTATAAATTTGATCAACATCTAAATTAGGGGTGCATATTTAGGGCCTATTTGATTCAAAAGATTTGCATAGAAAATTTGTAGGATTAAATCCTATGGAAAAAATTGCAGCTACCACTATCCTTTATGGCGTTTGTTGCACAAAACACGAAAACAAACCATTTTTTCCAGCTAGCATAGTTTATTGCTTAATTCTTTGCATCCAGCCTAAATTATTAGCTTAGCCTTGATAAATTGTAGTTAACATCAGTCCTTGTGGTATTTGTTGCACAAAACACAGAAATAAGGAAATAATTGTATCTAGCATAGTTTGTGACTTAATTATTTGCATAGTTTTGGTACATAATACATTGTATTATAGGCTACATAAAAATCACAAAATCGTGTATCTGAAAATGAAAAAAGACCTCATTTTATTTCAACATTTTTATGTCCCATGTGAGAATATATTTTGATGCAAATTTTTCCATACATACTACACATGTATATGCATTTGTATGTTTTAAGAGACATACAAATACTGGTAAATATTTATTTTCGTAATATATTTATTTATTGGTAATATATTTTTTGGTGCCTATGTCAAAAGATATTTTTTGGTAATATATTAATTTTAAAATATTTATGTTTTTAATGTTATGCTGCAAGCAAAACAGGAGGCATGACCAGCTAGTTAACAAGGCTAAGTTGTTCATTTGGGCGAGGTGCAGAAAATTAAGCCACAACTGTGCTATGTATAAAAACGACTTTGTTTCTATGTTTTGTGCAATTTTCTCAATCCTATTGGAAATTTTCCTATCATGGTCATTTGAGTGGTAAGAAAAGATAAGGTAAGATGCTAAACCTCATAAAAATAATCCTTGTTGGTTATCCTTTGGTATACAACACACCAAAATTTTGTAGATCGAACCTTTGCTTTTTTTTCCTATGAACTTTACATTTAAAGATCCTATAGGATTATTTCCTATTTCATTGATCATATGAATCAAAATATGTGTATAGAAGAATTACCAAGCATATCCCATTTCGAAAAAGGAGAATTTCCATAGCATCTCCCAAGGTAGGCATGTTTTTTTACGCAATCAAACATCCTAACTATAATCAAGATTTTTGAAAATAGTATATCAACTTTTACAATGTCAGATCAATATCAGTTTTATTTTCATGTTACATTTCCTTTCCCTTTGAAGGTACTTTTCTTATCCAGTCGCCACACGATGTGCTTTACATGGCATATGAGCTTGCTGATGATGATGAGGAGGATGATCTTGGTATGTGGTGGTTAGCAAGATCTGCCAATGGTTCAAGACTTCTTCTGGTCTATACATCAGGTTTACCAGGCAATGCAATTGCTAATGATACTAGTGTTGTTCACTATGGTCGCATCGTTCGCACCTATACTTCTGGGTTTGACTGCAATGTGTTTTCGATGAACACAAGCCATTTACATGCAGCTAACCGATGGAAAAGGGTAACTGACCTTGGATCATATTCTATTTTCCTTGGCGTGAACTATCCGATACACATTGTAGTAGGCGGTGCAAATGATCCACCAGGACATCTAACAAGAAGGAACTGTGTTTACACCTCACACCAAGCAGTTGGTTCGAGTATAGGACGCATCCTAAAATTTGACGCTTGAGTCTGAATGGTGATGCGGCTGTTGGTTTCCACACCAATAGTTGCTGGATATGGTCGGAGACTCCATTTTGTTTCACAATCTTCCCTCTCCTTCCTCCCTCCCACCCACCCACCCACCTATAAAAAACCCCAAAACACCATCCGGAGCCTCCTTCCATGGTGAGATCGAGCAAGGTCAGTAAAGATCCTGATCAGTTTTAGATTGTGTTTACCGAAGTCCCCCTTCAAGTACTCATCAACCATTGCGACGCCCCACCGCCGAGAGCCTCATCGGTTCATCCAAACATATTCTTCAATCAGCAAAAGAGAGCGCAACTATGCCTGTTCTCAGTCGTTTGGCATCCCATGTGTTGTTCATTCTCACCCAACGGTGAGACCGTGGGAATCCAAAAACTACATCAAAGTGGCAGGAATCCCATGCAAGTTGACGCTGTTGGACAGGTGTTCCTCCAATGCTGTGATGCCAAATGGTTTTGATGAGCGGTGAGCTGGTGACAATGGATATTGGATCGTCATGGTTGGGATCGATTTTATATGGGACCTTGTCAACATGTACACTCATCGCAATATTGTTCTTCCGCAAGTGCCGGGCTTTGAACCAACCGAAGGTTCTGCACTAACATTCTAGGATGATGATGATGAAGGTCGACGTACTGAACTGCAGAAGATAGTCATTTGCCAAGTTCCGACATCTGCTGGGGGATACAAGCATTTCTCTCTTGTGGCCATCTTGATTTCAACATTGATGTCCTTAAGGGAATGATAGTAATGGATGGTCGGTTTGTGAACGAGTTCCAGCTACTTTAGATACTATGATGCTATTATCCAACACGACCGTGTTCGCCATGACCAAGAACGGGAGTGTTATGCATGGAAGCCTCCGAAACATGGTAAATTCTCCTCGCTAGGTATTTTATTAGCTTTATTCCTGAATCAATGTAAGCTAATTGTTCTGAATATTCATTCTATAGTAGGAATTTCACATAGTAGGAATTTTAGCCTCTTTGATTCAAACGAATTCCCTAGCAATTTCAGAGGAATGCAATCTTTGGTAAGTTTTCTTACATATAAATAGTTTGATTCAAATTATTGATATCTTCTAATAGTATTTCTTTGCTCCCAGTACATCCCGTTGAAAATATGATATCTACTTGTAGAACTTAGGCAAGATTCCGATATTATTCTTGAATTGATGTAAGCTAATTTTTCTAAACTTTCACTGGTTAGTAGGAATTTTAGCCTATTTGATTCGAAGGAATTCCCTAGGAATTTCAGAGGAATGAAATATTTGGGAAGTTTTCTTACATATATGTAGTTTGATTCATATGATTGAGTTCTACTGATAGTATTGCTTTTCTCCTAGTACATCCCATGGAAAATATGATATCTACTTGTAGTACTTACGTGGTATTCAGATATTATTCCTGAATTGATGTGAGCTAATTTTTTAAAACTTTTATTGGTTAGTAGGAATTTCATAGGAATTTTGGCCTGTTTGATTTGAAGGAATTCCCTAGGAATTTTAGAGGAATGCAATCTTTGGGAAGTTCCCTTACATATAAGTAGTTTGGTTCATATGATTGTGTTCTTCTCATAATATTGCTTTGGTCCTACTACATCCCATGAAAATATGATATCTACTTGTAGTACTTAGGTGAGATCCGATATTATTCTGAATTGATGTAAGCTAATTTTCTAAACATTCATTGGTTAGTAGGAATTTTATAGGAATTTTAGCCTCTTTGTTTGGCAGGAATTACATGAATTTCAGAGAAATGCAATCTTTATGAAGTTTTCTTACATTTAGGTAGTTTGATTCATAGGATTGAGTTCTGTTGATAGTATTGCCTTTTCTTCTAGTACATCCCAAGGAAAATATGGTTTCTACTAGTAGTACTTACATGAGACTCGGATACAAGACGTATGATATATCATCGCTATATTGTAGTATTATAGTAGGTAAAGCTCAAAAAATTATAAATTTGATCAACATCTAAATTAGGGTGCATATTTAGGGCCTATTTGATTCAAAAGATTTGCATAGAAAATTTGTAGGATTAAATCCTATGGAAAAATTGCAGCTACCACTATCCTTTATGGCGTTTGTTGCACAAAACACGAAAACAAACCATTTTTCCATTAGCATAGTTTATTGCTTAATTCTTTGCATCCAGCCTAAATTATTAGCTTAGCCTTGATAAATTGTAGTTAACATCAGTCCTTGTGGTATTTGTTGCACAAAACACAGAAATAAGGAAATAATTGTATCTAGCATAGTTTGTGACTTAATTATTTGCATAGTTTTGGTACATAATACATTGTATTATAGGCTACATAAAAATCACAAAATCGTGTATCTGAAAATGAAAAAAGACCTCATTTTATTTCAACATTTTTATGTCCCATGTGAGAATATATTTTGATGCAAATTTTTCCATACATACTACACATGTATATGCATTTGTATGTTTTAAGAGACATACAAATACTGGTAAATATTTATTTTCATAATATATTTATTTATTGGTAATATATTTTTTGGTGCCTGTGTTAAAAAATATTTTTTAGTAATATATTTATTTTAAAATATTTATGTTTTTAATGTTATGCTGCAAGGAAAACAGGAGGCATGACCAGCTAGTTAACAAGGCTAAGTTATTCATTTGGTTCAGGTGCAAAAAATTAAGCTACAATTGTGCTATGTACAAAAACAACTTTGTTTCTGTGTTTTGTGCAACAAATGCAACAAAGGCTGGTGTTAACTGCAATTTTCTCAATCCTATTGGAAATTTTCCTACCATGGCCATTTGAGTGGTAACATAAGATAAGATAAGATATTAAACCTCCTAGAAATAATCCTTGTTGGTTCTCCTTTGGTATACAACACCCCAAAATTTTGTAGATCAAAACTTTGCTTTTTTTCCCAATGAACTTTACATTCAAGATCCTATAGGATTATTTCCTATTTCATTTGATCCTCTGAATCAAAATATGGGTATAGAAGAATTACCAGATATCCCCATTTCAAAAAGGAGAATTTCCATAGCATCTCCCAAGGTAGGCATGTTTTTTTATGCAATCAAACATCCTAACTATAATCAAGATTTTTGAAAATAGTATATCAACTTTTACAATGTCAGATCAATATCAGTTTTATTTTCATGTTACATTTCCTTTCCCTTTGAAGGTACTTTTCTTATCCAGTCGCCACACGATGTGCTTTACATGGCATATGAGCTTGCTGATGATGATGAGGAGGATGATCTTGGTATGTGGTGGTTAGCAAGATCTGCCAATGGTTCAAGACTTCTTCTGGTCTATACATCAGGTTTACCAGGCAATGCAATTGCTAATGATACTAGTGTTGTTCACTATGGTCGCATCGTTCGCACCTATACTTCTGGGTTTGACTGCAATGTGTTTTCGATGAACACAAGCCATTTACATGCAGCTAACCGATGGAAAAGGGTAACTGACCTTGGATCATATTCTATTTTCCTTGGCGTGAACTATCCGATACACATTGTAGTAGGCGGTGCAAATGATCCACCAGGACATCTAACAAGAAGGAACTGTTTACACCTCACACCAAGCAGTTGGTTCGAGTATAGGACGCATCCTAAAATTTGACGCTTGAGTCTGAATGGTGATGCGGCTGTTGGTTTCCACACCAATAGTTGCTGGATATGGTCGGAGACTCCATTTTGGTTTCCACAATCTTCCCTCTCCTTCCCTCCCTCCCACCCACCCACCCACCTATAAAAACCCCAAAACACCATCCGAGCCTCCTTCCATGGTGAGATCGAGCAAGGTCGAAAGATCCCGATCAGTTTTAGATTGTGTTTACAAGTCCCCTTCAAGTACTCATCAACCATTGCGACGCCCCACCGCCGAGAGCCTCATCGGTTCATCCAAACATATTCTTCAATCAGCAAAAGAGAGCGCAACTATGCCTGTTCAGTCGTTTGGCATCCCATGTGTTGTTCATTCTCACCCAACGGTGAGACCGTGGGAATCCAAAAACTACATCAAAGTGGCAGGAATCCCATGCAAGTTGACGCTGTTGGACAGGTGTTCCTCCAATGCTGTGATGCCAAATGGTTTTGATGAGCGGTGAGCTGGTGACAATGGATATTGGATCGTCATGGTTGGGATCGATTTTATATGGGACCTTGTCAACATGTACACTCATCGCAATATTGTTCTTCCGCAAGTGCCGGGCTTTGAACCAACCGAAGGTTCTGCACTAACATTCTAGGATGATGATGATGAAGGTCGACGTACTGAACTGCAGAAGATAGTCATTTGCCAAGTTCCGACATCTGCTGGGGGATACAAGCATTTCTCTCTTGTGGCCATCTTCGATTTCAACATTGATGTCCTTAAGGGGAATGATAGTAATGGATGGTCAGTTTGTGTGAACGAGTTCCAGTGCTACTTTAGATACTATGATGCTATTATCCAACACGACGCGTTCGCCATGACCAAGAACGGGAGTGTTATGCATGGAAGCCTCAAACATGGTAAATTCTCCTCGCTAGGTATTTTATTAGCTTTATTCCTGAATCAATGTAAGCTAATTGTTCTGAATATTCATTCTATAGTAGGAATTTCACATAGTAGGAATTTTAGCCTCTTTGATTCAAACGAATTCCCTAGCAATTTCAGAGGAATGCAATCTTTGGTAAGTTTTCTTACATATAAATAGTTTGATTCAAATTATTGAGATCTTCTAATAGTATTTCTTTGCTCCCAAGACATCCGTTGAAAATATGATATCTACTTGTAGAACTTAGGCAAGATTCGATATTATTCTTGAATTGATGTAAGCTAATTTTTCTAAACTTTCACCGTTAGTAGGAATTTTAGCCTATTTGATTCGAAGGAATTCCCTAGGAATTTCAGAGGAATGAAATATTTGGGAAGTTTTCTTACATATATGTAGTTTGATTCATATGATTGAGTTCTACTGATAGTATTGCTTTTCTCCTAGTACATCCCATGGAAAATATGATATCTACTTGTAGTACTTACGTGGTATTCAGATATTATTCCTGAATTGATGTGAGCTAATTTTTTAAAACTTTTATTGGTTAGTAGGAATTTCATAGGAATTTTGGCCTGTTTGATTTGAAGGAATTCCCTAGGAATTTTAGAGGAATGCAATCTTTGGGAAGTTCCCTTACATATAAGTAGTTTGGTTCATATGATTGTGTTCTTCTCATAATATTGCTTTGGTCCTACTACATCCCACTGAAAATATGATATCTACTTGTAGTACTTAGGTGAGATCCTGATATTATTCCTGAATTGATGTAAGCTAATTTTTCTAAACATTCATTGGTTAGTAGGAATTTTATAGGAATTTTAGCCTCTTTGTTTGGCAGGAATTACATGAATTTCAGAGAAATGCAATCTTTATGAAGTTTTCTTACATTTAGGTAGTTTGATTCATAGGATTGAGTTCTGTTGATAGTATTGCCTTTTCTTCTAGTACATCCCAAGGAAAATATGGTTTCTACTAGTAGTACTTACATGAGACTCGGATACAAGACGTATGATATATCATCGCTATATTGTAGTATTATAGTAGGTAAAGCTCAAAAAATTATAAATTTGATCAACATCTAAATTAGGGGTGCATATTTAGGGCCTATTTGATTCAAAAGATTTGCATAGAAAATTTGTAGGATTAAATCCTATGGAAAAAATTGCAGCTACCACTATCCTTTATGGCGTTTGTTGCACAAAACACGAAAACAAACCATTTTTTCCAGCTAGCATAGTTTATTGCTTAATTCTTTGCATCCAGCCTAAATTATTAGCTTAGCCTTGATAAATTGTAGTTAACATCAGTCCTTGTGGTATTTGTTGCACAAAACACAGAAATAAGGAAATAATTGTATCTAGCATAGTTTGTGACTTAATTATTTGCATAGTTTTGGTACATAATACATTGTATTATAGGCTACATAAAAATCACAAAATCGTGTATCTGAAAATGAAAAAAGACCTCATTTTATTTCAACATTTTTATGTCCCATGTGAGAATATATTTTGATGCAAATTTTTCCATACATACTACACATGTATATGCATTTGTATGTTTTAAGAGACATACAAATACTGGTAAATATTTATTTTCATAATATATTTATTTATTGGTAATATATTTTTTGGTGCCTATGTTAAAAAATATTTTTTAGTAATATATTTATTTTAAAATATTTATGTTTTTAATGTTATGCTGCAAGCAAAACAGGAGGCATGACCAGCTAGTTAACAAGGCTAAGTTATTCATTTGGTTCAGGTGCAAAAAATTAAGCTACAATTGTGCTATGTACAAAAACAACTTTGTTTCTGTGTTTTGTGCAACAAATGCAACAAAGGCTGGTGTTAACTGCAATTTTCTCAATCCTATTGGAAATTTTCCTACCATGGCCATTTGAGTGGTAACATAAGATAAGATAAGATATTAAACCTCCTAGAAATAATCCTTGTTGGTTCTCCTTTGGTATACAACACCCCAAAATTTTGTAGATCAAAACTTTGCTTTTTTTCCCAATGAACTTTACATTCAAGATCCTATAGTATTATTTCCTATTTCATTTGATCCTATGAATCAAAATATGTGTATAGAAGAATTACCAGCATATCCCCATTTCGAAAAAAGGAGAATTTCCATAGCATCTCCCAAGGTAGGCATGTTTTTTTACGCAATCAAACATCCTAACTATAATCAAGATTTTTGAAAATAGTATATCAACTTTTACAATGTCAGATCAATATCAGTTTTATTTTCATGTTACATTTCCTTTCCCTTTGAAGGTACTTTTCTTATCCAGTCGCCACACGATGTGCTTTACATGGCATATGAGCTTGATGATGATGAGGAGGATGCTCTTGGTATGTGGTGGTTAGCAAGATCTCAATGGTTCAAGACTTCTTGGTCTATACATCAGGTTTACCGTGCAATGCAATTGCTAATGATACTAGTGTTGTTCACTATGGTCGCATCGTTCGCACCTATACTTCTGGGTTTGACTGCAATGTGTTTTCGATGAACACAAGCCATTTACATGCAGCTAACCGATGGAAAAGGGTAACTGACCTTGGATCATATTCTATTTTCCTTGGCGTGAACTATCCGATACACATTGTAGTAGGCGGTGCAAATGATCCACCAGGACATCTAACAAGAAGGAACTGTGTTTACACCTCACACCAAGCAGTTGGTTCGAGTATAGGACGCATCCTAAAATTTGACGCTTGAGTCTGAATGGTGATGCGGCTGTTGGTTTCCACACCAATAGTTGCTGGATATGGTCGGAGACTCCATTTTGGTTTCCACAATCTTCCCTCTCCTTCCCTCCCTCCCACCCACCCACCCACCTATAAAAAACCCCAAAACACCATCCGGAGCCTCCTTCCATGGTGAGATCGAGCAAGGTCAGTAAAGATCCTGATCAGTTTTAGATTGTGTTTACCGAAGTCCCCCTTCAAGTACTCATCAACCATTGCGACGCCCCACCGCCGAGAGCCTCATCGGTTCATCCAAACATATTCTTCAATCAGCAAAAGAGAGCGCAACTATGCCTGTTCTCAGTCGTTTGGCATCCCATGTGTTGTTCATTCTCACCCAACGGTGAGACCGTGGGAATCCAAAAACTACATCAAAGTGGCAGGAATCCCATGCAAGTTGACGCTGTTGGACAGGTGTTCCTCCAATGCTGTGATGCCAAATGGTTTTGATGAGCGGTGAGCTGGTGACAATGGATATTGGATCGTCATGGTTGGGATCGATTTTATATGGGACCTTGTCAACATGTACACTCATCGCAATATTGTTCTTCCGCAAGTGCCGGGCTTTGAACCAACCGAAGGTTCTGCACTAACATTCTAGGATGATGATGATGAAGGTCGACGTACTGAACTGCAGAAGATAGTCATTTGCCAAGTTCCGACATCTGCTGGGGGATACAAGCATTTCTCTCTTGTGGCCATCTTCGATTTCAACATTGATGTCCTTAAGGGGAATGATAGTAATGGATGGTCAGTTTGTGTAAACGAGTTCCAGTGCTACTTTAGATACTATGATGCTATTATCCAACACGACCGCGTGTTCGCCATGACCAAGAACGGGAGTGTTATGCATGGAAGCCTCCGAAACATGGTAAATTCTCCTCGCTAGGTATTTTATTAGCTTTATTCCTGAATCAATGTAAGCTAATTGTTCTGAATATTCATTCTATAGTAGGAATTTCACATAGTAGGAATTTTAGCCTCTTTGATTCAAACGAATTCCCTAGCAATTTCAGAGGAATGCAATCTTTGGTAAGTTTTCTTACATATAAATAGTTTGATTCAAATTATTGATATCTTCTAATAGTATTTCTTTGCTCCCAGTACATCCCGTTGAAAATATGATATCTACTTGTAGAACTTAGGCAAGATTCCGATATTATTCTTGAATTGATGTAAGCTAGTTTTTCTAAACTTTCACTGGTTAGTAGGAATTTTAGCCTATTTGATTCGAAGGAATTCCCTAGGAATTTCAGAGGAATGAAATATTTGGGAAGTTTTCTTACATATATGTAGTTTGATTCATATGATTGAGTTCTACTGATAGTATTGCTTTTCTCCTAGTACATCCCATGGAAAATATGATATCTACTTGTAGTACTTACGTGGTATTCAGATATTATTCCTGAATTGATGTGAGCTAATTTTTTAAAACTTTTATTGGTTAGTAGGAATTTCATAGGAATTTTGGCCTGTTTGATTTGAAGGAATTCCCTAGGAATTTTAGAGGAATGCAATCTTTGGGAAGTTCTCTTACATATAAGTAGTTTGGTTCATATGATTGCGTTCTTCTCATAATATTGCTTTGGTCCTACTACATCCCACTGAAAATATGATATCTACTTGTAGTACTTAGGTGAGATCCTGATATTATTCCTGAATTGATGTAAGCTAATTTTTCTAAACATTCATTGGTTAGTAGGAATTTTAGCCTCTTTGTTTGGCAGGAATTACATGAATTTCAGAGGAATGCAATCTTTATGAAGTTTTCTTACATTTAGGTAGTTTGATTCATAGGATTGAGTTCTGTTGATAGTATTGCCTTTTCTTCTAGTACATCCCAAGGAAAATATGGTTTCTACTAGTAGTACTTACATGAGACTCGGATACAAGACGTATGATATATCATCGCTATATTGTAGTATTATAGTAGGTAAAGCTCAAAAAATTATAAATTTGATCAACATCTAAATTAGGGGTGCATATTTAGGGCCTATTTGATTCAAAAGATTTGCATAGAAAATTTGTAGGATTAAATCCTATGGAAAAAATTGCAGCTACCACTATCCTTTATGGCGTTTGTTGCACAAAACACGAAAACAAACCATTTTTTCCAGCTAGCATAGTTTATTGCTTAATTCTTTGCATCCAGCCTAAATTATTAGCTTAGCCTTGATAAATTGTAGTTAACATCAGTCCTTGTGGTATTTGTTGCACAAAACACAGAAATAAGGAAATAATTGTATCTAGCATAGTTTGTGACTTAATTATTTGCATAGTTTTGGTACATAATACATTGTATTATAGGCTACATAAAAATCACAAAATCGTGTATCTGAAAATGAAAAAAGACCTCATTTTATTTCAACATTTTTATGTCCCATGTGAGAATATATTTTGATGCAAATTTTTCCATACATACTACACATGTATATGGATTTGTATGTTTTAAGAGACATACAAATACTGGTAAATATTTATTTTCATAATATATTTATTTATTGGTAATATATTTTTTGGTGCCTATGTTAAAAATATTTTTAGTAATATATTTATTTTAAAATATTTATGTTTTAATGTTATGCTGCAAGCAAAACAGGAGGCATGACCAGCTAGTTAACAAGGCTAAGTTATTCATTTGGTTCAGGTGCAAAAAATTAAGCTACAATTGTGCTATGTACAAAAACAACTTTGTTTCTGTGTTTTGTGCAACAAATGCAACAAAGGCTGGTGTTAACTGCAATTTTCTCAATCCTATTGGAAATTTTCCTACCATGGCCATTTGAGTGGTAACATAAGATAAGATAAGATATTAAACCTCCTAGAAATAATCCTTGTTGGTTCTCCTTTGGTATACAACACCCCAAAATTTTGTAGATCAAAACTTTGCTTTTTTTCCCAATGAACTTTACATTCAAGATCCTATAGTATTATTTCCTATTTCATTTGATCCTATGAATCAAAATATGTGTATAGAAGAATTACCAGCATATCCCCATTTCGAAAAAAGGAGAATTTCCATAGCATCTCCCAAGGTAGGCATGTTTTTTTACGCAATCAAACATCCTAACTATAATCAAGATTTTTGAAAATAGTATATCAACTTTTACAATGTCAGATCAATATCAGTTTTATTTTCATGTTACATTTCCTTTCCCTTTGAAGGTACTTTTCTTATCCAGTCGCCACACGATGTGCTTTACATGGCATATGAGCTTGCTGATGATGATGAGGAGGATGATCTTGGTATGTGGTGGTTAGCAAGATCTGCCAATGGTTCAAGACTTCTTCTGGTCTATACATCAGGTTTACCAGGCAATGCAATTGCTAATGATACTAGTGTTGTTCACTATGGTCGCATCGTTCGCACCTATACTTCTGGGTTTGACTGCAATGTGTTTTCGATGAACACAAGCCATTTACATGCAGCTAACCGATGGAAAAGGGTAACTGACCTTGGATCATATTCTATTTTCCTTGGCGTGAACTATCCGATACACATTGTAGTAGGCGGTGCAAATGATCCACCAGGACATCTAACAAGAAGGAACTGTGTTTACACCTCACACCAAGCAGTTGGTTCGAGTATAGGACGCATCCTAAAATTTGACGCTTGAGTCTGAATGGTGATGCGGCTGTTGGTTTCCACACCAATAGTTGCTGGATATGGTCGGAGACTCCATTTTGGTTCATCCCAAGCGTCTCAAACGCCCTGGAGTAGAACGAGCCGGTTCAAGGATAACTCATTTTGTCTCGGCCTTTTGTTCAACTCTTTCTTTTGGCTGTTATAGCTGATGTAAGTACTACTCAGCATTTAGTTTCGCATCCGGTTCGGCTTGTAAAATACTCCATATGACCAAACTCCTTTTCTAAACTTGGTATTTTCTCTAGTATGTATGTTTTACCAAGCTCGTAAAAGAATTTTATTTAGGAGTAAATTTGTAACTCTACTAGTACTACCTAATTTCTTCCAGAATGTTGTACGGTATACTAGTTGCATAGCAGTTTCGTAGTTTTGTTTAATTTTTTACTTCAGTTTAGGTCCTGTAACAAGCTACTATAGGTAAGTTGGACGTGTAGGTACTATGATCTAACTGCATGCGGTGGATCATGAAGTTTCCAGGTTTATAAGTAAAAAATGTCGCTCATTATGGCATCACCCGTGATTTTACAAGGCAGTATTGTACGACAGTGTGCTAGTCTCGATGAAGCTAGCTGGAGTTAGTAGCTTCCACAAGAGATAGAGAGGGAGGGAGTTTTGCACACGCTAGTGCACGTGGTAGCGCGTTCCTTCCGAGACAAGATGGATTTAACTCTCTCACCGGTCTCCCCACACGCACATACAAGTCAGTCCCTTCTTCCATCTACTACTGCGCTCTAGCGTCTCGCTCCATATTGTTGTGGACCAACTCCTTGGCTCCATCATCTACAGGTGGTGGCGAGATCGGCGCGACAACCTTCCGCAGGGCGGCGGCGCATCCGTCATCCCTATCCCGTTGCGGCAATGGAGTTTTGTGAAATACTACAACACTCGTACATATTCCCTCTGTTTCATAATATAAGATGTTTTAGCTTTTTTGAAATGATTGTATTTAGATTCACTTCGAACTTACATGGTAGAGTTGATGATGCAGTTAAATTTTTACTTGTCTATTGCGTAGCTAAACCTAGGGAATGGTTTGAAAACTGCCCCATACCCCAACTGAATCCGAAATAATTTTCCTGTTGCCCAACCCAAATTGAAACCATCTAAAAATAATATCAACCCAAACAGAACCAAACCCACTCAATCTTGCACCCAAACCGAACCAAACCAAGTGCCCATCCATGGGTTAAAACCAATTACTAAATGGGTTAAAAACTAGTGGGTAAACAGCGGGTCCTGACGCAACTCAGTGCAGTTTCACGAGTGCACGCAGGAGGTAGACAGCAGTATACGTAGGTGACTCCGTCCCGTGCTCTTGTACTGGTGCTGGTTAGCCTAAGTGTCTAGGTATGACCAAGAACAATAACACAGTTAAGCAGCACGAGCATCCAACAGAAAGTTTCAGCAAAATGGCCAAAGCCAATCTCACCAACGGGGTATTAACCATGGGTTAAACTATTTGTAACCGGAACTGTTTGGACCCATACCTGATTAAACCAAATTGTTTGCTACATAAAACTGAACCAAACCAAACTAGTGTTAGAATTAGCATGTTTGCAACCAAACTACATAAGCCCACGCAGGACACCCATCCAACTCACCCGGTTATGTCAAAACCATTCTCACATTTATGCACAACATTGTCATGTGTAGAGTAGTTCTTATGTCAGGTATGCATCATTTTTTGTACACTAGGATTACATGGAAGCTTGGTTTCTGGGCTAGACCCAATAACTGAGAATAGTGGGGATCAGTTCAAATTTGGTAGTTCTATAGTGCAAAATTTTCTACATTTTCATATGTTTGATGATCAACATCATGTAGTAATTTGTTAACAATATTATAACTTATTGCAGAAGGAGATAGGGGATGGAGCCAAAAAGAGGATTCTTGATGAAATAGTTTCCAATTCTATGAATTCTGCTATACCAGATAACAAGTTAAATCAATAGAACGACATATGTTCCTGCATCCCTCGTAGATGTTTACGTTCTTACGTCCCGCGCATATGCTTTGGTTATAATCTTTATTTATCTTGTAACCGCAGAAGCACAAAGTTGAAGAAGACTCTCAGTTTCCTGATGACAGAGTTGAAAATGGATGTCAGATTGCTACACCAAAGACACCACCTTGTTCACCTTCTGTTGAGACACCACCTTGTTTACATTCTATGGAGACTGACGCAGCTGCAACTAGTACTGATGAGCCTACACCTATCATCGTCGTGCCAGACGATGGAGGTGGTGTATTGGTTTTACCATCGGCTAGGACTTGTGCAGCTGGAGCTGGAAGTGAAGATCTTCTAGCGCACATTGTGGTGATGGATAGTTCACCTATTATGGAGACTCATGCTACCGGTGATGGCGCTGTTGTTGGTGCTGCTGATCCTGCTCCTGAAATCATCGTGCCACCTGAAGGAGGCGGTGAATTGGGTTTACAATCTGCAGACACTATTGCACCTGAAGGTGTTGAACTGTGATATGGAGCTGTCCTTCTTATGATTTGTATGGTTTTCTCTAGAACCTGTATTATGGAGAAACCTTCACTTTTGGCTGTTGAACTATAGTGTGGAATCGGAACTACTCCGAGTATGTAATCATATATGGATGCTTAAGTATTATCGATGATAAAGTAATGCTAACTGAGTTGCACATGAATTGGCCTCTGCCACTTCCAGTTATGGTCAATGTCTCATCTCCTTTTCACAAGCACGGTGAAAAGATGGTTGTTCCTTTTCTTGTAATGTCAATATGCTCGTGTTATTGATCTAGCAACTTCATGCTAAATTTGTTTATTACCCATTTGGATTTTTTTTGAAACAATCCAATCGGCTTTTATGACTCTGCATACAAACATATTTGTTCACACGACTTGAACAGCAAACCATATCTTCTTTGGATCCACTAACACAAGGAGACATGCGGTTATTTTTTTGAAACAAGGCAAAATATTTGTCATTTTAATTGATAGACTGGGACATGCAATTCAATTACATTAAGATAACTACTCGTACAAGTCATAGAATGACAGGAATTTCCATAGGAAATCATCACCTCCAGCATCTTGTTCTACTGAAGGTGGTATACCAGATCCACAACCTTCTTTTTCGTGGGACGACAATGTCAAGTGCAGGATTTCGAGTTTATAGGCAATCCAGTGCAAGTTCATCAGGACAACCTTGCACAGGATCTCTTTATTGTACCTCTAAGTACTTCGTCGTCACGTACATCAATAGCCAAATGCTCCATCGTATCAAATAAGTATGGGGAATATATTAGGTAAAAACCTTGCACAGGATCTCTGCCAAGTCCTTTTAAGATGTTTTCCAACTCTTTCCAGAGCTTTAATCATAATTTATCTAGCCAAATCTGCAAGCACCATGTAAATCTACATGGTCAGAAGTTTTAACTATTTCTAGGATAGGTGGACTATAAACCAAAGCCAAGAAGAATGTCTAGTGCCTGAATCTAGTAGGCGAAGCATGGGGATCGCCCAGCTGACCGCCCGCCAGTGCGTCTCGTGAAGAACGGTGCGGCCAATCGTGGTAGGCTAGCACTTCTTATAGAAAGTCGTCGAGAAGTTTTTTAATAGGCGTGTGGAGAAGTTCGTGTCTTGGTTCTAAAATTTGAAGAAACAGGGGTTGGTTGCTCGACTGAAGGAGTTTGGGGTCGAGAAAGTTTTGGCGGGCGCGGAGTGTTTGTCCTAGTTTATCAACATATTTTCCGGAAATATCAGTGAAAATTTTATACCTTGTTTTTTCTCTAGTAGACGTTTATGTTTTGATTCCGGCCGATCCCTAGCACGTACATTGGGATTTTAACTATCGGGCCAAAGAAATTAGCCCATCCGGCCTCATTATAGCCCAAGATATTCTAATTCGGCCTTTTCTGTGTCACTCGGCCGCCGCAATGAGACCATGGAATATAGCCTGTGGAAAATAGCACATCAACGCCTACCTCGCCCATTTTTCTTCAATTTGGCCTTTTTGAGCTTTGTCGCCCCACCCCTAAAAAAACTCCGCCTATCCATGTTTTTTAAGTAGAAACTACTACATACTACATTATATATAGCATTGTTTAGTTGAGCTACCAACAATCACGCGTAGCACATGGACTAGCAAATTTAGGAGACAGTAAATAAGTTATATACGATGTCGTTTTATAAAAGCATAACATTTTATTTTCATAGTGGCAAGGCATGTAGTTTACCTGTGCTGAAGTGTCGAGTTTAAATTTTGAATCCTACAGTTATAGTGTTGCTATATAGTTTAACATTTTATCTGTAGTAATATTTCTGTACTGAGAAGCTGACATGGCTGACCCACCTGCCAGCAGCTAGCGCGCATCAGTCTTACTATACATGAGAGGCTGACACGTGGGCCCCAGCAGCAAGGCCATACACGTCTGACGCATCGAGCAACGTTACAACGGTCAAATCGGCAGAGGCGACCGAAAAAATGTTCAGCATACACACGTTTCCTGTACAGATGAGGCGGACATGTGGGACCCAGAAGCGAAACCATATATAGTGAAGGCATCGAGAAATGTTGCCAAGTTCGAAACAGGAAGGCGCGAGCGAGAAAAAAATCTAGCATGCACATGTTTCTTCTAATGGGAGACTGACATGGGGGACCCACCAGCCTATATAAACGGCTGATGCATCGAGCAACGTTGCCAAGTTCGAAACAGGGAGGCGCGATCGAGAAAAAAGTCCAGCATGCACATGTTTCTTCTAAATGAGAGGCTCACATGCGGGATCCACCATCTTGTATAAACAGCTGATGCATCGAGCAATGTTGCCAAGTTCGAAACATGGAGGAGATAGCGAGAAAAAAGTCCATCATAGCAAGTTTCATTTACGGAGAGGCTGACATGTGGGACCCACCAGAGAGACCTTATATAGGTGCTGCATCGAGCAACGTTGCCAACTTCGAATAAGGTAGGCGCGAGGGAGAAAAAAGTCCAACATACACATTTTCTTCTAATGAGTTGCTAACATGTGGGACCCAGCAGTGTGACCAAACGGCAGATTCGTCAAGCAACGATATCTAATTCGAAACAGGGTAGTGCTAGAGAAGAAAAAAATTCATCATATACACACTATTCTTCTAATGTGAGGCTGACATATGGGACCCACCAGCCAGTATAAACGGCTGATGCATCGAGCAACATTGCCAAGTTTAAAACACGGAGGCGCCAACAAGAAAAAGTCCTACATGCACACATTTCTTCTAATGAGATGCTGACATGTGAGACCCAGCAGCGTAACGAAATGACAGATTCATTGAGCAATGCTATCTAGTTAGGAACATGGTAGCGCTAGAGAAGGAAAAAATTCAATCGTATACACACGATTATTCTAATGAGATGCTGAGATATGGGACCCACCAGCCTGAATAAACGGCTGATGCAGCGAGCAACGCTATCAAGTTAACATGGAGGCGCTACCGAGGGCAAAACTTCCATCATACAAATGTTTCTTCTAGTGAGAGTATGACAAGTGGGGCCCAGCTACGTGATTATGCATCTGGCAGCGCTACCAATTTCGGAACTGGGTAGCTCGACCGAGGGAAAAAAATCCATCATACACACGTTTCTTCTAATGAGAGGATGACAGTTGGGCCTAGATCCGTGATTAATGAGAATGAAAAAATAGGGTAGCGGGAGAGAACGAATAAATTTCATCATACACATGATTCTTGTAATGAGAGGCTGGCATGTGGGACCCAGCATTGTGATTAATGGAAGATAGATCGAGCAACGTTATAGAGTTCATATCAGGAATGCACGAGCCAAGGAAAAAATTCATCATGAACACGTTTCTTCTAGTGTGAGGATGACACGTGGGACCCAGCATCCTGATTAAATGTCAGATGCATCGAGCGACACTATCAAGTTTGTTATAGGGGAGGAAAAAATTCCATCATACACACGATTCCTCTAATGTGAGGCATACATGCGGGACCCATTAGCCTGATTAAATGGAAGATGCATCGAACAACGTTATCGAGTTCAAATCAGGGAGGTGCAGCCGAAAATTTTGGTCCGCTATAGTCCCTTACGTCCAGGACCCACACGCAAAAAAATACTTTGGTGAGTCAACATCTCGCGAGTAAGCGGAAATCTTACTTCTGCCACGCGCCAGTTGAGCTTCCTCCATGTTTTAGCGGTTTCATCGTAGTAGAGGGGCACGGAACCGGGAAAAAAATGTTTTGCATCGGACACGGTCGAGACGAGATTTTCGTCGCGGAAGAGGCGCCTTCTACGACGACCGACGGGCCTAGTCGTTGCCGAAGGAAACATTTCTTGTAGTAGTGAACCTATAGAACAGTACAAGGAAGCATTACACAAGTGTGCCTACAAATGAATTGAGTAATCGAATAGAGTGTTTCCTAAAATTTCAGCAAATATAAACTAGCCAGGTCATTTCAACAAATATATATGGAACCAGTAGTATATCCTAGAATGAAAGACACGTTGGGTGACTCAGAATTTATGGTGAGATACACAATGGGCATGTAGTTACTTTCATAGCTAAGAATGAACGAGACAGAAATTATAATGGCATCATGCGAGAACTTGCAGAGTAGGAACGCAAACCATGAATAAACTACACAATAGAGGATAGTTACATCATTGCTTAGGATGAACCAACACCAGATTAGAAATATAATGGCATCTCTTGTGAACCTGTAGAAGAGGACAAGGAAGCATTAGATATGTGTGCCTACAATGAAATGAGCAATCAGTCAAAGTGTTTCTTAGAATTTCAGCAAATATAAAGTGGCCAGGTCATTTTAATAAATATATATGGAAGCAGTTGTTTATCCTGAAATGCAAGAGATGTTGGATGACCCAGAATTTGCGGTGAGCTAGGAACCAAATAGAAATTACAAAAGGCATCATAAGAGAACTTGTAGAGAAAAAATGCAAACTACGCATGAACTATATATATATATACAGTAGAGGATGGGTATGGCCCTGATTAGGACAAACCATTAGATAATAATTATAATGGCATTGCTTGTGAACCTATAGAATAGGACAAGCTACGATTCAATCCGATAGAAATTATAATGGCATCATAAGGAAACTTGTAAAGTAGGAATGCGAACCACAAATGAACTACACATTAGAGGATAGTTATGTCGTTGCTTAGGATGAACCAGCACCAGATAAGGAATTAATGAAATTGCGCTTGTGAACCTGTAGAAGAGTTTGCGCAAACCAACATGTTTAGTGTTGCCTTTTGAGCTCTATGCACAGAAAAAATAGTTAGTGTTGCAGCTTTTAAAGATCCAGATAGCAACAAAAAAATTATAATCAAACTAGTACAATGAGTTTAAACAGGTACTACAAGATAGCCGAATGATGTCAGGGAGAAAATAATAGTAGGAACTTAGCTCGGGACGAACCAGATAGATTCAATAACTATGGAGTAGGGAATCCACAATAATATTTTCCACTTACTTTACATTTTGTAATAACTACACAATAGCAGGCAATTACTGTTATAGGTAGTAGCTAAGAACATGTGCATGACAAAATAAAAAACATGTGCATGACTTGAAATTTCTAGAGAAACGAATGCAAATCAACTTGTCTAGTGACCTTGTATCACTACTAGAAAAACGCCTATTCGTGGCGCACATGAAAAGGCCTTCTGTGGCGCACTAGCAGTGCGCCACGGGCCTCGCGCTACGGCTATCTCGTAGCCGTGGCGCACTGCATGGTGCGCCACAGAAGTTTAGATACAGGCGTGGCGCACATGCCAGTGCGCCACAGAAGTTTGGGCAGGTGCGCCACGCGTATGAAACGATAACCGTGGCGCACTAGGTGCTGTGCGCCACGGATGTAAATTTCAAAATTCAAAAAAAAAAGCAGCAGATCTGGATGGGACGCGGGCCCGGCGGCGGAGGAGCACCCGCGGGGCGGACGACGGGGTGGGCGCTGCAGGCGCGGGCTCGGAGACGTAGCGAGGCCGGAGCTGCAGGGATCGCGTGGAGGGATCGGAGCGGCTCGATGGCGACGAGGGCGGTGTCCGCGAGGAGAACCCGCAGCGGCCGGGCCACGCCGCGGAGGGGCTGCGCGCTGGAGCGCGGCGCCAGCGGGCGCAGGAGGCAGAGGCGTGACTCCCGGAGGCGGGCCGCAGCGCTGCCGCCGAGGCGGGGCGGAGCGCCGCCACGGGGAGGGAGGAGGTGGTTGCCCGGGCGAGGCGCGGGGCCGCGGGTGAGAAGGAGCGGAGGAGGCGGGTCGCGCGGGCGCTCAGGCACGGAGGCGGCCGGGCTCGGCTGGGCGGGCTGGGCGGAGAGGCAGCTCGGGCGGAAGAAGGGACTCGGGAGAGGAGAGGAGAGGGCGAGGTGGCCAAGGCGGGCGGCGGGAGAGGGCAGGGCGCGAGGAAGGAGGGAGCGAGCGTGGGGGATGGGTGCGTCGGGTGCGAGGCGGAGGGAAGAAGAGAGAGGGAGGCAGAGGCGGGGTGCGGGTGGGTCCAAGGGTGTGGGAGACTGGTGGGCGGGTCCCTGGAGTGGGCCCAGGCGCAGTTATCCGTGGCGCACTAGGTGTAGGTGCGCTACGGATAAGTCACCCTGTTTTTTTTTCTGCAGGCAAAAACGGTTTTTTGACCATAACTTTTTACTCTTTTCGAATTTCGAATCTCGTTCTCGTCATTTTGGTATATTATATGATTTTTTTCGATATCGTATGCAAAAGTTACGGCCTTTTTACCGTGGCATTACTTTTTTTTGCAAATAAAGTCGAAACTCATTTCTGTTAATTTTACTAGAAGCTATACCACATTACCTACCTAAATATGAAAGGATTTAATTTTTTGAAGTGTTTATCATTTTCGTTTATTTTTTGCAAACCCTAAAAAGGCGATCCACGGGGGGGGTGGAGTTGGTGCATGCCACTTAGGCGTAGGGCACTAGGCGAGTGCCCTCGGCTAAGTTGTACATCGTGGCGCACTAGGCGAGTGCGCCACAGTTTGTGGCCGTTTGCAGCGTAGGGGCGTGCGCTAGGCGCGCACCCCCATGTGCGCCACAGATGACACTAACAAGTGGCGCACATGACTATAGTGCGCCATGTATGTTTGGCGGCCCAACAGGCCTGGACCACACATCTGTGGCGCACTATAGTCATGTGCGCCACGGTTGTTCTAGTTACTAGTAGGGCACTGCCCACAGGTGAGCCACGCATGTTTTAGCCGTGGGGCACTTCAACCATGTGAGCCACGGATGTGCTGATTACCTATAGCTGTTTTCCTAGTAGTGTATGTAGCACAAAGAACAGGCATGCCCAGTGACTTGTGTGTACTAGCACGATTACAAAAAAGCAGTTCGCTACGACAGGCATTAAACTGCTATAATACTGACAAAACAAAATTGGGTTGGATATTTTGTTACCTTGGTCGTAGAGGCATCTAAGCATCATCGGTACCATTGGCGTGACATCCAGGTCACCGAGGATGCTGCGGTTGCGGGGAAGCAGATCTTTGGCGGTCGGGGAAGTAGATCTTGGGTGGTCGATGCCAGCTTGAGGGCGATGGATGAGAACGTCATTGAGGTAGATCCGATGCAGTGAACGGCGATGCCCGTGCAGCTCGTCTGGAGCTATGGACATGGAACTTGTTGAACTAGATACCATCTGGTGGACACCTGTGAGGCGGCTCTGGTACGTTTGGGTAGATTTTGGTGGTGGGGAAGAAGAGCTTGAGCGGTCAACGACACCATTGGAGTGGTCAGTGAGACCACATCTCCGGTGCAGTGACAGAGAGACCCGATGAACTAGATCAAGTGGGGTGGGCGTCGGTGAAGCTGCTCCGCGGCGGAGCACGAGACCATAGCTCAAGCGACTCAAGCTGTCGTGGAATTGCTGCCGGGGGGTGCGCATGGTGGCCATGGAGCTGAGGCGTGGGAGAGGAGCCTGGAATTTTTGGGAGGGCCAGCAGGAAAAACTACGTGAATCGGGACTATGGAGGTGAAAAGAAAAATAATTACAACCATGCCCCCAAGCTACCTACTATAGCTTGCCCATAGAGCATCTGAATAATGGGTAGAATGGTAATTTTATATTCAAAAGTTTTTGAAATGGAGGGGCACGAAATGCTACAAGGTCGTTTTGTGATTTTCCGCTTGATTGAGATTTTGAATTTGGCTAGCATCCATCCAATAATAATAGAAAAATGGTACTCCCCGGGTGGGAGATTTGGCCTCAAAGTTTTTAAAACGGTGGGGCCAGAAATGCTGCAAGGTCGGTGGGTGATTTTGCCGCTTGATTGAGATTTTAAATTTGGCTAGCATCCATGTACTTACTAGTAGTACTACTACTAGTAAATAAGGTGATAGACCGTACAACTAGCTGGTCAGGAATTCATGGCTGAGAGTCACATCAACTAATCATCCATGACCACACTTGAATAGTAGTACTACAAACTACTCCCTCCTGTCCATTTTGTTAGTTTTTCTAGGAATTCCCATATTGTGTTGCGTATCATGTATAAATTTTTTGTTAGTTGGACCCTTTTGCCCCTATGTAGCAACCCCCCGCATTAACTTTCCATGAATCGAATTGAATAGAGAGGCTGCATGCGGGGTGGGTGAGGAGATCGAAGAGACCATGCACGATGGATGGGAAAGGGTCGTTGGTGCTGGATTGGGAGCGGGCGCTGGGTGCAGGGGTAAACCGGTCCAAATTTTTTACATCCCTCATTGGCATTGGCGGTGGCGGTGGCAGTTGAGGTTTCTATGTGTGCGGTAGTCTCATTTCCACGCTCTTCCCTTGGCATCCCTAGGCCTTCTTTAAATTTCTGTCTCCGGAACTGCTTCCTCTGCCATTCGACGGGACCGAGACCACATGAACACCATCATCCATGGCCGACAACAAGCAGAAGGATTCCCCATGGGCTGATCTCCCTAAGTGAGTCATCTTCCTGTCGACGGACGACTTCGACTAATATGCCACCTTCCCTGCAGTATATAGCCCTTGGTACGGCTTCACAGAGGAGCTCTTTATGCTAGCCAACTAGATTGTTCTAGAGCACCAGTTGTAGGAGGGGTATCGAGTAGATGATGTCGCCATCACATTCTTGAACGTGAGAACTTCCCGCCACATTGAGAAGAAGATTAGTTGGGTTATTCGCAAGTTCTTTCTTGATATTCATCTATATATGTGCGATCCTTTTTTGTGTTCACCTCCTATACGATATGTTTCTTCATCTACTTGTTTACCTTGATTGAATCTCTGTTTGTTTACCTTGATTGAATCTCTATTTCTCCTCTCTCTCTCTGTATCTAGAAGGTACTTTTATGTCGGTAGCACAATCAGCAGCCTCCTTGTGCTTGGACAGAGGGTGCAGCCGTACAAGACCCGGTTGTACAACCCCTTCTCCGGCGCTAACAAGCGCCTAAGGGTTGAGATACTGACCGAGCAGGTGGCTTTTGTCGCTGTGACGATGTTCCCGTTGTTGAAGGTGTTTACATCAAACCATCAGAACACCAGCATTCGGTGGGAGGTTGAGGGAACGGAGCAAGGCAGTCGCCTAGTCTTTGGTGAAGGATGGTATGTTCTCTCAACTATGCGTGGTGCTGCTCATGGAGATGTCTAGATGCAGCGCTCCGCATGAACCCTAAAGATGCATGCCACCGTTGCAGGCCCTGTTCTAGGCTGTCGGTACCCGAAGAATCATTTTTACCTCATCAAGGCTGATGGGGAGTTGTTGTTCGTTCTGAGTGGACCGGTCTATGGTGGCAGGCCCATTGTTTACCAGGTTGATACACAGAACCATGTCCTTCAATAGCGCATCTGCGTCGATAGCGCTAGGGTACCCACGGTGCATGCCAGCAGCAACTACTATCTAGACCTATTCGAGATTAGATCTTACAACTTTGAGGCTCTTACATGGGTTGTACATGGGTACGGAGTAGGAGGAATATGGATCAATGACCGTCCTTTTGAAATTAATCGATTGCTGGCGGAGTATTGCAGAATCGTTGATCATTCTGAGTTGTAGATGATGCCGCCTTATGGAAAATATGGTACCACCCACTACGAGTACTAAGACGGCTGTCCGTAAGAATGATGGATCATTTGGGTCTGCTCCTGTTGTATTCTCTTTCTGTGAATTATGCAAGTCTGATCCTGTTGTATTCTCTGTCTGTGAATTATGCAAGTGCAAGTTCTATGGTGTGCCCATAATACAATGGATGGTCTCTATATTAAAAATATTGTGTATTGTATCTCTTTCAATTTCACTATTTTTCTATGTACGTGTAGTAATTCTGATATTTTCTTGGTGTATAAAAATCCTCAAAAAAATTACAACTATGAATTACAATCCTCAAAAAAAGTTACGACTGCGAATTACAGTAGATTGTTACAATCCTCAAACAACTTACAAGAGCGAATTACAGTAGATTATTACATTCCTCAATAAACTTACAACAGAGAATTAAAGTTGCATTAGAGTCCAGCACAACTGAAAAAACACAATAACTGGTATTACAGAAAATGTCTCTACGAAGCTTGCATCACGAGACATGTAACAACTGGCTTCCCATGAAAGCTACAGATGAGATTATTAAGTACATTCTGCGTCAAAGCTTGCCTGTTTTTCAATTCATTTAAGTCTTTGCATGCTAGCGTGATTACTGAATCTGTTTTGTTGGCTTCTTGCTCAACAATATCAAGGGCATCTTGGAGGGCATTCCCAAATAATCTTTCAGCTGGAATACGAGGGTCAGTCGAAGAAGTGTGCCATGAGCAATAGGTATTGTCACTACTGCTGTCCGAAACAAACTCTAAACTTGAATAAGCGGGTCTTTGTTCAGCATTCAGAGGGATATTTGCAGCCTGAAACACACACAAAATTATAACAGCATTACCATGCAATCACATCACTATAACTTTTAAATGTGTCAATATAGTGATGTAAGGAAGGAAGGAATTAACAATGGTGGCTCATACATGTATTTCTTATTGAATAACAGGACCAGTTGACGCCATGGAGCTATGCGAGCATGTGCTTCTCTGTAAAATGACTGCTGTACTTGAAGATGGCTGAGACCAGGACAAAACAAGTTAGTTTAATATAAGACTTGGGAAACAAACTACAAGTTCATTTTAATAAATTTTAAAAAAATCACCGGACAAAAATAAAAATGCGTGTAATCAACCAAAGTAGCTTATGCAGACTGATCAAACTAGAATATGCAGAACATGAAAAAACGAATATGAAAACTAAGCCATTATGTTTCTCATAAACTAGTCAGGGACTACACAACGAAAGTTGCCACTATTATGATCATAGGGGGAAAAGGAGAACCCCAGTCAACCAAAACAGACTAGTTGTGCACCTCTAATATACTAGCCAGATCATTCTAGACAAACAATGAAACAAACTATCGTACATTGGGTTATTCATGAACAGCCAGATCATTTCAATGGTTCAGCGGCCTCAGAACAAAACAAACTAAACCATCATGTGCCTCGTATTAAAATTCCGAGTTCATGTATCTATGATACAGAGAAGATACAAGAGTGGGACGAAGCGCACAAAGTTCATTAAGATACATGTGTATTATATAGGATCCAATCTCTAGTTTGACATTGTTCTTAGTATCTGTCAAGTCAGATGCAATGAACCTGGTCTCTGCATATCCCGGAAATTGAACTAAGGAGATGGAACAAAAGCAGACCATAGTGGGGCTAAAATATTTGACGCCAATTTTTGGGCAAAGAAAATGAAAACAAGATAGAGAAATGGTAAATTTAAGCAATAAAGTGTGCCAAGGACCAAACTTCGGGTGTGTGGGGGGGGGGCATAGGGTAGGTGGTGCACGAGTTCTACGGCGGCTCCTGTGGATGGGCGGACAGTGTACTCCATTATTGCTAATCTACATAAAGGTAAGGCCAACTGTAAATACAAACAGGTTCCATCATGATATAAGTAGGCATGAAGTAAAACAAAAGTGATGGGGTCTTACGAGATTATAGGAGCCATTCACTCTATGATACTATGTGCAAACTGGGGATACTCATTGCATAATAAAAGCAAACAGTTAGAGATGTAGGTTAAGAGGGATCAAATCGACAGTATATAATGGTCAAATAGTATGACATGTGTAAACGTCTAGTATAGGATAGTAGACAATAGCAAGATGGAAAATACTCCTAAATTGTCCAATGAGAAAGACATTGTATAATCATATCTCATGTGAACAGGTACCGTAGAGAACGTAAACAAATATGTTAAGTGACTAATAATTCACAAAGTTATATACTAAAAACAGTTGAATGCGTGGAGTTTAAGCCTAACCACAATGAGTTAATTTAGTAAATTACAGGTATATCAAGTAAAGAAACTGTTAGTTAGGAAATTTAGCACGAATACAGTACATCGCCAAACAAAGCAACTCATGCAGGGAGATCTGGTTACCTCCATCGGGGCGGCATCTAGGCCTCCTCCGCATCCTCGCGGGTCACGTCGAGGTCGCCGAAGGTGCTGCGGTTGTAGTGCGTGTCGATGACGGGGAAGCAGATCTTGGGCGGGCAAGGATAGAAGCAGAGCGCTGGACCACAGCGTCCGTGGAGCAGATCTAGGGTGGTTGATTATGTGCTCTGCACGATGGACGAGAGGGTCAGTTGAGCAGATCAAGTGTGGCGAGTATGCCAGCTTAAGTGTAGTGGGGATGTTTTGACCGGTGACGTATTCCTGGAGGAGAGATGGGGTAGGGTTTTTGGTGTGTGGGTGGGTGGGGGCACTGGGAAAAATAAGAGTGAAGCCCCCCACCTACCAAATTCACTAGGGGTCGAATGGGAATTTTGAAATATTTGAAATTTTGGGGCACCAATTATGTTCAGATAGACGGGAGATTTTACCGCTTTATTTTAGTTTTGAATTTGGTCATGGTCCATGTAATCCTTCTCTGTTCAAGAATCCAAAGTGTACTCCCTCTCCTTCTAGTATCCAAGACCATACTCCCTCTCTGTTCAGAAGTCCAGCACGTCCTAAACTGATCATCCATGGCCGTACTCCCAATGTTCAGGAATCTCCAAGAAGAATGGATATATATACTGTGTAGCCATTTTGAAGGGCTAATTAATTAGGAGTAACTCAAATAAGATGTTAATAAAGATGAGGCAAATCTCCACACACACAAAATGAGGCAAAACAAATAGTGATGCAAATATCTTAACACACCCCCACACACACAGACAAATGGACCCACACACAGCAGCATCAACTTCAAATATACTCTCTTTGTTGTAAGCAAGGTTTGTAGTCAAAATTGTATTAGCTTGGATGACACGTGGACATGGGTCATGCGTATAGGAGAGTATCTGCCCTATAACTTTGCACCTAGCGCCTCGTGTATAATAGTCAGTTAGGGTGATCTTATCTCCTACAAGACTAATTTTGTGAAATCGCCATGTCAGATAATTATAAGATATCTTCTATTCCACATATTTCAAATCCCTAACCCTAGTTCATTTTTCCCTTGGCTGGTGCCTTGATCTTCTTGCGCAAGCGCATCTCGTGGTTGGAGCTCGAGTATGGTGAGAGGCGGCTCGGGTGGGTCAAGCTCGAGTCCGAAGAAGTATCGTGTGCCCAACACATAGCTGCCCATCGTTAAGTTTGGCCAATGCAAGCATCATTTCTATAAGAATTAAACCACCCAGACCAATGTCCACGGGAATCCAAATGGTAATTCTTCAAGTGTGTCCTTGTCACAGTTTTAGTGAGGTGGGATGGTTTGGAGTTGCCTCCAGTTTTCTCTCACGTCTGAGCTGAATTTCCTTCTTAATATGGACATTGGGCTCATTTTGTTTTTCAGTAATCTAACCCAATAGGTCTAATATGATGAATTGGTCTCATCCTCAGTTTCTTTCTTTCTCTTAAACAAAACAAAAATAAAGTGGCATGGAGTAAAAATGATGTGGCATTGGTTACCCGGAAGGATGCGCGGGAAGGGAAATGGGGAGTTGACATGGAAACATTAGGACTGCTATTTGTTCAAGATGCGGGATGCGCTACTTGGAAAATTCTATGGTAGCCTCTCATGCACGCTGGACCCACAACGACGTGTAGTCCACATGTAGCACCCCGGGTAAAACCACTACTAGAAAATCGTTGCATTTACATCTATGCATTATCATGATATCTGCATGCATGTTTTAACCTAAAACTATTTTCAGAAATCCCCTCTTTGTTTTCTAGATATTCCTCTTCTTCATTGCAAACGTAAAACCTCGATCCACCCGGATCATTATTCGTCTAAGCTATTTTACAAAAGATATTTAAAATTAAATAAAGATATTAAAAATATTTTATTATTGGGGGAGGCAGTCGGCCAGGCCCAAGGGCCCAGCCAGCTAGCCTACTACCCCAAACCCTAATCCCTAGTCCCACCCCAGCCCCAAACCCCGCCGCCAGCCTCACACTCACACGCACGCTGCCCACCCGTCAAACCTGCCCCCACCCTGCGATCGCCGCAATCCGCTCCTCCTCGCTTCCTCGGCCGCCGCCAAACATCTCGCCCTCGCCGCTGGCCGTAGGTCCCCGCCGACGCCCCGCCTCTCCTCTCCGTCGGCCGCTCGCATCGCCCTTCCCCTGTCCTCTCTGAGCCGCCGCCGAGCTCGCCCTCCCTACCACCTCCGGCTGCCCGCGGCACCCTCGTCCCTCGTCCGACCGGTCGCCCTCGCCCCCGACCTCGCCGTCCTCTCCCCTCTCGCCGGCATGCCCGGTCTCCTGCAGGAGCACCGCGTCCCCGCCTGTCTTCACCGTGCGTGCCGAACCGCTCCGGCAGCAAGCCTGGCCACCTGCCGTCGCCTTCCGCGCGCCCCGGCTCTCCAGCAGCGCCGCCTGGACGTGGCCTTGACGCCGTCCGCCGTGATCTACCGCCCCAGCGTGCTCTTCCTCTTCTAGCGTTGGTCGCTGCCGCCTCATGTGTCGCGTGTGTTATAGTATTCATCTTCTGTCACTCATGTTCTCCTTTGCAGTACCAGGTTGGTACTTGGTTTTGTAATCTCTTGGGAGAAGTATCAGACAGATCTTGTCGTGCAGGTTATTGTTCTCCTCGGCCAAGTTTGGTTCCAATTCGGGTCGTCCTACCAATAGGTGCTCAATGCATCGTGTCGTCATCGAGAGCTCGTGATACCCAAAGACCGTGCCGACGCGGAACCAAATGCATCGATAACAGCCGAAGATGGAATCCAAACATCCTCTTTGCGGACGCCAAGTTCTCCACACGGGACCCGATGGCCGAGACCCCATGACCCCGGTCCCGAGGATCCGAAGCCCCAAAACAAGATCGTCCACACGGAAAGACCGAAGCCCCGATGTCCCGATCCGAAGACCGATCCCGAACCCTCGGCGAACCCTAATATCTTCGCAACCCAATGTGTGATCCCCTTTCCGAGCCCTATTTTATAAAATTGTAATATAAACTCGTGCATCTTAAATTGACATGCTTGCACACATATCATGTGGTTTGGGGGCACTATGCCGATTCACCTCATAATTAAATATGGGATCCATATGTGTACATATCTAGTCTTATATTGGCCCTATTTAAATTTGTGCATCAAATCGGTGATATAATTTTGCCTTGTTAAGACAACATTTAAATTGCAGGGTATCTAAATAACTTGAACTATCTAAACAAATGTCGGGATCCCGTTTCCGCTTAATCTTGCCTAATTGCACTGCACATTTGGCATGTCATACATCATACATGCATCATGCCCGTTCTTATGTCATAGAATTAAATAGTGCATCCGGTGTTTGTTCTAGTGCTTTGCTTCTTCACGGATTAGGCCGATGAGTTGATGCGAGTGTTGACCCGATCTTCGGATAAATCTTCGGCAATGTTTTTCAGGCGAGCAATCTCCCCCTTTCTACCTATCTTACTTTTATAGTATTTATTCCCTCCTGTTGACCTATTGCTATCTGTGTTGCGATGCTCTAGTTTTCGTACCCACGATATCCCTTGCAGCCTTATATGGCCTTGGACACATCCTATTACCCGTTGTTTGGTAGATAGTTGGACTTGTGCGTCATAGTCGCTTGCTCAGGTGTTGTTGCGTGTCGTCCAGTACCACAGCTGTTGGAAGGCTGCCATATGCTTTATGTTGGAGATGATCATGGCTTTAATTATTGTTTAATAACTAAAATTGAAAGTAGGTAAATGCAGAGGCACCGGTGGGTAAGAGACAATATTTGGATTTTAACCGCTCACTGGTGTCCCGTAGGACCCCGAGTTCTTGACACCTGTTCCGAGATCGAGCGCGCTAACCACAGGTGGGGTGTGTGGGCACCCCCATCGATTAGTACCTGTTTTCAAAGTATTGTACTAGGGGCCACAAAGTAGTTTGGGGCTTTATTACTATCCTGTACTTATGCCATGCTTTACTGCTTTATTTACGATTGTCCGTGGAGCGCCTGTACTGTTTAGGTAAGCGGAGTGTTTTCGCGGTATCGACAAGCCCAGTCACACTTTCGGGTTCCCAGTCGTTTACAGCCATTGACGCAAACCCTGGGTCCGTCTCGGAGACCGGCCAACTTCGTTACGGGTAGCTTAGTGGGGTGGCCCCACTGCTTGCTTCGGTCCAGGAAACGCGTCGTGTCCGAAACCCCGTCGACATACCGTTGGGTGTATGTTTTGTGATCTTGTACCTACCTGATCTGACAACAAGGGTGTAGGTGCGTGTGGGAACTTTGGTGCAACCCTGCAGGGTTAAATATTTTCGAGAAGCCGTGTCCGCGGTTATGGACGACTTGGAGCACAGTTCTCGATCATAGACAACTATAACTAAAGTTTACTGTTATAATTTTACTTGTATCCGATATGACTAGTAATCAACTCCACTACAATGGAATGGCTAAATAAAAGTGACAACAACTGCTGGGTTTTGGGATACCTCATGCTAACTGTATCTGATTAGTAAGTGTTGCAACTACAACGGAATGGTTAACTAAAAGTGCCCACTGCTTATTATATCAGGATGACTATCCATCCCTGACTAGTAATTGCTGCAACGATAACTGAATGAATAAAACTGCCAACGGTGTGAGTTCCTCGGTTGACTTCCTCGGTTGGTATCGAGGGGGAATACCAGGATGGGTATGTTTGGAGTTAGAATCAGGCTGGATCCGAGTAGGTCTTTCTTATCCCTATCTGATAGCCGCCAGTTGTATTGAGTCTCTATAGGTTGTTTAGTGCATGCTGCGCTGCCGCTTCAGTCCACCATACCTATGTAGGCGAGGACCGCCGAATTCTAGTCTCGCCGTGTACTGGCCTCAATACTGACCGTTCTCTTTTTCCTTTGACCTTTGTCGGCACCCCTTATGTTTAAGCAGGTTTTGAGATCGACGTCGTTAGCAGGGTTACCCTTCCGGCTTGGCCTGGGCAGGGTTATGGACGCCATTGGTTTTACTTCAGGGCTCTTAGCCCCATTTGCATCTTGTCCATAGTTGGACGTTGTATCGTTTCAAAGTGATTTGGATCTTTGTATTGTATATCTGTATTCTTGACTCGTTGAGTCGTTGTTGTATATATGTTTTGTGGGTTCCATCGAGGACTATTGTGTAATGATATTACTTCGTTTTCCACCCGCACGAAAGTGCCTGGTGGGCACCTTTGAATCGTTTCTATGCGGGTTTGGCGGCAAGCGCTAAAACTTGCATAGGGCTAATTCTAAGGGTGTTACAGAGTGGTATCAGAGCTCAGCAGTTACGATACCCCACTGGTCCAGACTGTAGGATAACCTAGCTAATGGCCGATGTAGAGTGTCAAAACTATTTTGGAAAATCGGTTGGATAGATCTGATTAGGTCTGCTTTTACTCCTTACCCCTCTGCTATTCTCCTCTTATCTCTTCGTGTTTTGAATCTGCCATCTTATCTTTTTTCTGAGTCCAGGAATTCTCGTGGTTGGGTTTCCGTCGTACCTTCAGGGTTTCACTTCCTCCTCTTGTAACGGTGCTTCGACATCCGACCTTCACGCTATCTGATGAATCTTTCATCTATTATACCTTTTTAGTGGACCGGAAATTCACTAAAAGTTTTCTTTCTATCCTCCAATGTTTTCCTATACAATGAAGTCATCTACATCAGATCCGATGAGAATCTCCATCCCTCCTTTGATTCCGAACCTCGCTTGTCGAGATCTTCAGTCTAATTCCGAGAATGGGTTGCGTGATTTTCTACTGCATGTGCGAAGTAATAGTTTGGGTGCGTGATGGATTGGCCCCCATGCCGACTACTCAATCTATTCGCTCTTGTACATTGAAGTGGATTAAAGTGTACCTTTTCTCTCCTTCTGTCGAAGTCAGAGGTGGCCTTATCTTTTGATGCCTCTATTTTTGTCTTTTGTTTATCCGGAGTACTCCCTCGACGCACATGATCAACGACCGCTCGTTGGTGGTGTCGCCGATTTCAAGATGGAGAAATAATCTTTGTTAGTGGTGTCGCGAAGATCTACATTAAGCGAGAAGATTCAGACCGCCGGCCTTCCTCCCCGTACCATGAGGCGGATCTTGAGGGCGAGATCCATTGTTAGTGGTGTCGAATTGTAGCACCCCGGGTAAAACCACTACTAGAAAATCGCTGCATTTACATCTATGCATTATCATGATATCTGCATGCATGTTTTAACCTAAAACTATTTTCAGAAATCCCCTCTTTGTTTTCTAGATATTCCTCTTCTTCATTGCAAACGTAAAACCTCGATCCACCCGGATCTTTATTCGTCTAAGCTATTTTACAAAAGATATTTAAAATTAAATAAAGATATTAAAAATATTTTATTATCGGGAGAGGCAGTCGGCCAGGCCCAAGAGCCCAGCCAGCTAGCCTACTACCCCAAACCCTAATCCCTAGTCCCACCCCAGCCCCAAACCCCACCCCGCCGCCGCCAGCCTCACAGCTCACACGCACACACGCCTGCTGCCCACCCCGTCAAACCCGGCCCCACCCTGCGATCCCAGCGCCCGCAACCCGCCCCGCTCCCCTCGCTCGCTTCCTCAGCAACCGCCGCCGCCAGCATCTCGCCCTCGCCTCCCGAGCGCCGCTGGCCGTAGGTCCCCGCCGACGCCCCGCCTCTCCTCTCCGTCGGCCGCTCGCATCGCCCTTCCCCTGTCCTCTCTGAGCCGCCGCCGAGCTCGCCCTCCCTACCACCTCCGGTTGCCCGCGGCACTCCCGTTCCTCGTCCGACCGGTCGCCCTCGCCCCCGACCTCGCCGTCCTCTCCCCTCTCGCCGGCATGCCCGGTCTCCTGCAGGAGCACTGCGTCCCCGCCTGTCTTCACCGTGCGTGCCGACCCGCTCCGGCAGCAAGCCCGGCCACCTGCCGTCGCCTTCCGCGCGCCCCAGCTCTCCAGTAGCCCCGCCTGGACGTGGCCTCGACGCCGTCCGCCGTGCTCTACCGCCCCAGCGTTCTCTGCCTCTGCTAGCGTTGGTCGCTGCCGCCTCCTGTGTCGCGTGTGTTATAGTATTCATCTTCTGTCACTCATGTTCTCCTTTGTAGTACCAGGTTGGTACTTGGTTTTGTAATCTCTTGGGAGAAGTATCAGACAGATCTTGTCGTGCAGGTTATTGTTCTCCTCGGCCAAGTTTGGTTCCAATTCGGGTCATCGTACCAATAGGTGCTCAATGCATCGTGTCGTCATCGAGAGCTCGTGATACCCAAAGACCATGCCGACGCGGAACCAAGTGCATCGATAACAGCCGAAGCTGGAATCCGAACATCCTCTTTGCAGACGCCAAGTTCTCCACACGGGACCCGATGGCCGAGACCCCATGACCCCGGTCCCGAGGATCCGAAGCCCCAAACCAAGATCGTCCACACGGAAAGACCGAAGCCCCGATGTCCCGATCCGAAGACCGATCCCGAACCCTCGGCGAACCCTAAGATCTTCGCAACCCAATGTGTGATCCCCTTTCCGAGCCCTATTTTATAAAATTGTAATATAAACTCGTGCATATTAAATTGACATACTTGCACACATATCATGTGGTTTGGGGGCACTATGCCGATTCACCTCATAATTAAATATGGGATCCATATGTGGACATATCTAGTCTTATATTGGCCCTATTTAAATTTGTGCATCAAATCGGTGATATAATTTTGCCTTGTTAAGACAACATTTAAATTGCAGGGTATCTAAATAACTTGAACCATCTAAACAAATGTCGGGATCCCGTTTCCTCTTAATCTTGCCTAATTGCACTGCACATTTGCCATGTCATACATCATACATGCATCATGCCCGTTCTTATGTCATAGAATTAAATAGTGCATCCGGTGTTTGTTCTAGTGCTTTGCTTCTTCACGGATTAGGCCGATGAGTTGATGCGAGTGTCGACCCGATCTTCGGATAAATCTTCGGCAATGTTTTTCAGGCGAGCAATCTCCCCCTTTCTACCTATCTTACTTTTATAGTATTTATTCCCTCCTGTTGACCTATTGTTATCTGTGTTGCGATGCTCTAGTTTTCGTACCCGCGATATCCCTTGTAGCCTTATATGGCCTTGGACACATCCTATTACCTGTTGTTTGGTAGATAGTTGGACTTGCGCGTCGTAGTCGCTTGCTCAAGTGTTGTTGCGTGTCGTCCAGTACCACAGCTGTTGGAAGGCTGCCATATGCTTTATGTTGGAGATGATCATGGCTTTAATTATTGTTTAATAACTAAAATTGAAAGTAGGTAAATGCAGAGGCACCGGTGGGTAATAGACAATATTTGGATTTTAACGCTCCTTTGGTGTCCGTGGGACCCGAGTTCTTGACACCTATTCCGAGATCGAGCGCGCTAACCACAGGTGGGGCGTGTGGGCACCCCCATCGATTAGTACCTGATTTCAAAGTATTGTACTGGGGGCCACAAAGTAGTTTGGGGCTTTATTACTATCCTGTACTTATGCCATGCTTTACTGCTTTATTTACGATTGCGCGTGGAGCGCCTGTACTGTTTAGGTAATCGGAGTGTTTTCGCGGTATCGACAAGCCCAGTCACACTTTCGGGTTCCCAGTCGTTTACAGCCACTGACGCAAACCCTGGGTCCGTTTCGGAGCCGGCCAACTTCGTTGCGGGTAGCTTAGTGGGGTGGCCCCCCGTGCTTGCTTTGGGTCTGGGAAACGTCGTGTCCGAAACCCCGTCGACATACCGTTGGGTGTATGTTTTGTGATCTTGTACCTACCTGATCTGACAACAAGGGTGTAGGTGCGTGTGGGAACTTTGGTGCACCCCTGCAGGGTTAAATCTTTTCGAGAAGCCGTGTCCGCGGTTATGGACGACTTGGAGCACAGTTCTCGATCATAGACAACTATAACTAAAGTTTACTGTTATAATTTGACTTGTATCCGATATGACTAGTAATCAGCTCCACTACAATGGTATGGCTAAATAAAAGTGACAACAACTGCTGGGTTTTGGGATACCTCATGCTAATTGTATCTGACTAGTAAGTGTTGCAACTACAACGGAATGGTTAATAAAAGTGCCCACTGCTTATTATATCAGGATGACTATCTATCCCTGACTAGTAATTGCTGCAACGATAACTGAATGATAAAACTGCCAACGGTGTGAGTTCCTCGGTTGGTATCGAGGGGGAATACCAGGATGGGTATGTTTGGAGTTAGAATCAGGCTGGATCCGAGTAGGTCTTTCTTATCCCTATCTGATAGCCGCCAGTTGTATTGAGTCTCTATAGGTTGTTTAGTGCATGCTGCGCTGCCGCTTCAGTCCACCATACCTATGTAGGCGAGGACCGCCGAATTCTAGTCTCGCCGTGTACTGGCCTCAGTACTGACCGTTCTCTTTTTCCTTTGCCCTTTGTCGGCACCCCTTTTGTTTAAGCAGGTTTTGAGATCGACGTCGTTAGCAGGGTTACCCTTCCGGCTTGGCCTGGGCAGGGTTATGGACGCCATTGGTTTTCCTTCAGGGCTCTTAGCCCCATTTGCATCTTGTCCGTAGTTGGACGTTGTATCGTTTCAAAGTGATTTGGATCTTTGTATTGTATATCTGTATTCTTGACTCGTTGATTCGTTGCTGTATATATGTTTTGTGGGTTCTATCGAGAACTATTGTGTAATGATATTACTTCGTTTTCCACCCGCACGAAAGTGCCTGGTGGGCACCTTTGAATCGTTTCTATGCGGGTTTGGCGGGAAGCGCTAAAACATGCATAGGGCTGATTCTGAGGGTTTTACACCACACAACACAATTTCGACATCAATCCTGGTTCAAGACATAAATCAAGTTGAATTGACAAGTTTGGGTATAAAATTTCATAATCACTTAGTTACAGGACTAAATCGAAGCACGGTATGAAGAGTTACTGTGTTTATCTCTGGTCCATGCGATAGAAATGAACAATTACATAAAATTCATAATAAACTCCTCAATACTCCGTAATAACATTAGCAGCAAACTGAATTTATATCCAAAATGCATCCTTGCTAGGGCCAAAATAGAACCTACATGTGACTACAAAATACATCCTTCCTAGTGCCAAAAGAGAACCTACATGCAACAACTACTAGTACTAGTAAACTGGAGTAGTATAGTAGTACTAGTACTACTAGTAGTACTATCTGCTAATATACCATTACAGACTTGTTAGGATCATTAGACGTAGATTAAGATCATTTTTTCTTTTTGATGCAAACCTAGAAATATATATGGGTCGACTCTCCAACCTTCAGCAGGAATCGTGAGCACCCCGAGGTACGTCGTGAGCTTGTGGGACGGGAAGTTGGCCGATGACGAGCTTCTCGACAGCTCGATTACCGCATGAAGTGTCTTGACCATCGAGAATCCTGCCAACCCCGGTGAGCCAGGTGCACACAGTTTCACTTTGTACCGCAGCCACAAGAACTTGTCCTGCCTGATGCACACCAAGGACAGGACGGCGGCCAGGCCGAGCGCGTTGATGGTCAGTCAGAACATGGTACTGTCATCCCCATAGATGATACGCGTGAATCCCCATATGGTTGCTGGTGGCGGAATCGGCATCAGGAAAAAGAAGGCGATGTCATAGATGGCCCTAGTTACTATGATCTCTTAGGCCTCATTCATGTGGGGAAGGAGACCTGCAGGTGAGGCGATGAAACAACATGCGGGATCAATGCATGAGCAAGGGCCGTGCAGGCATGGGATCTTGTGTTCGATGAGCTTGTTGAAGGCGACCAAGCTAAAGCAGTCGGTGTAGGGGCACTCAATCATCACCACAGATTCGACGACATACATAGCCGTCGGAACGTGGTTGAATCCATCGTCCTACAGTACACGCACTTGTGGAAGTGGTTAAAGAGGGAAGATCGGCTCACCGATGTAGTGCCTGACAGCTAGAAAACTGGGTTGTGTTTGATGAGGACTATACTGATTGAGTTTGGTATTGTACTTACAGGAATATGCTAGGAAACATGCCCTGCCTCTATGACCACTTCACAGTACTGCATCAAAAAAATAAGGCTGCAGAAAATTGACAGGTGAGTAAATCAGGTGTCACACGGTACTATACTAGACAAACAGATCCACATGAGATGCAAAAATATCTACTCCTAGAGAGAGACAGAAAATCCCGGGGACTGGTGCAGAGTGTATAGTGTTGCAGGGGAGAAACCGAGTACTACATGCATGTCTTCGACACCAACTTTAATTTACTTTTTTGTCTTAATATAACAAATTGGCTAAATGGCATCCCAAACAGAGGGAGTAGTAGTACTAGTACACATTGTACTATAGTGTATTACTACTAGTAGTATACTCCCTCTATTCCATTGTACTTACATCTTAGAAAAATCAGACAGACTAGTACTGCATCTATTAGTACTACTTTTTTTTGAGAAATTAGTAGTACTACTTATTATTGAACAACCTATCCAGGCGAGTACTCCAACAGAGAGAGAGAGAGAGTACAATCACTTTGTTTTATTTGTTCTTGTTTACTGCTGGTAGTAAAAGGTAATATATATTATTTCAGAACAAAATGTGGCTCTAAGATATGAAGAATACACACAAAACTCAGAACACACTTCATTCCTTAGTTTTAGGGTCCATGTTCTAATTGCATGGACTTGTATCTAATTTTCATTTTTATGAGATCCTTGATATAACTTGTACTTCTACCGGCCATGTTAACTAAAGAACCTCGCTTCTACGACAACAACCAAAATTAAAAGAAAATGACACTACCCCAACTATCAGACAAAGTGGACCATGGTTTCTTATAATTCCCAAGTTTTTAGTACTATGATTTTTGAAGCTTACTAGATAACTTCGCACACTTTGGTTACTTTTTGTCGATTTAACAAAATTAGGTCAAAATTTTGCTGCACGAGAAAGCGCGATATATTGCTCTTGAATTAAATGTATTTTTGGAAGTAGATAGGTGCATATTCTTATAGTAAACAATGTCGTTAGTGTGAGTTCCCAACTATCATGAAAGAACATTGAATTCTCAATTTTTTGAATGATGACAAGATTTTTTTCTTTTCCCTAAAGAAAGTTTGAATAATACAGATATGTATGCCACTAGCCAAAATTTAGGACATATATATAGGAACAACACATGTTGTACTGATGAGACCCATGTTTTATGAGTTTTCAAACATCCTATATACTAACTCCACCAACTAGAATGACTTTATGCCGATTTATCGAAATTAGGTAGAATTTGAACTAACATGAAAATTGTAGGTTGCTTTGAAAATTTTATAAAAAGCTATTACACGTACCCATGAATTAATATATCATAAACCAAATAGATTTATACAAAACGTTCAACTTCTTACTAAGATTTTGTATCTTGACACTTTAGCGAAATTAGGTCAAACTTGAGTTACAAATAAGAGTGATAGGGTGCTCTTGAATTAAACATAATTTCACAGGTAGATGGGTTCATCTTATTGTAGTAAAAAATTCCAAAGTTGTGGTGTCCAACTATATATGTAAAGAACATTCTTGATTCTCGAGTTCAGGGTTTAGGGTTTCGAGAATTTTCAATAAAGTTTGAACTTTATGCATATATTCATGGAATAGAATGACTTAGAAACAATTTAATAATGAAAGTATCTAAAATTTTGATCTATAAGTGCATGATACCTGCTTGGTTAGGGTTGTTTATGGGTCGAGAGTTTAGGCTTTTGTGTTGAGGGTTTAGGGTTTAGGAATTTTTCAATAATATGTCTGAGCTTAGGGTTGAGGGTTTAGGGTTTTTAGGGATATAGTTCTGTGAGACCCTGGCACATGGCTCAATAAGATTGATAGGAAACCCGTACCAACAAATTGCAACTTCTTTTTCGGAAGCTCATTCGAAAAGAACTCTAAGGTTAAGCGTGCTTGGCCTAAAACAATTCTAGGATGGGTGACCGACCGAGAAGTGGGTAACCAGGTGCACATGAGTGAGGACAAAGTGCGCAGAAAAGACTAGTGTTGGTCTGTGAGGTCAGTCTAGAGATCCTATTGAGCTGCCAAAAGTGACAGCCGTCGGTCCAAAGTGACCGGGGGTGTTACAAGTGGTATGAGAGACGACCTTCGCGGTTACAAGGGCGTGTGCGGGTCAGTGGCAGACATGTGGCGCATGGCTCCTGTAGCCCGAAGTGGACACGGCATGGTGCATGTGCCGGCACTTGACGCACAGACATGTGCCAAGAGGGGACGTTCCTGGCTTGTGGTTGATCGACGAGGGCATCGATCTTCTAAGGGTGGTTGTATATGAGACACTGGCACATGGCTCAATAGGATTGATAGGAAACCCATACCAACAAGTTGCAACTTTTTTTCCGGAAGCTCATTCGAAAAGAACTCTAAGGTGAAGCGTGCTTGGCCTAGAACAATTCTAGGATGGGTGACCGACCGGGAAGTGGGTAACCGGGTGCACATGAGTGAGGACAAAGTGCGCAGAAAAGACTAGTGTTGGTCTGTGGGGTCAGTCTAGAGATCCTATTGAGCTGCCAGAAGTGACAGCCGTCGTCCAGAGTGACCGGGGATGTTACAAGTTCTTAGGGTTTAGGCTTTAGGGGGTCATGGTTTAGGGAAATTTCAATAATGTTTGAGCTTTCATGAATTAGAATGGTGTTAGGGCAATTTACTGAAAGTATCTCAAATTTTTATCCATAAGTGCAGCATACCTGCTTGGTCAGGGTTATAGGGTTTAAGGTTTTAGGGCATTTTTAATAATGTTCAAGCTTTATGCTTAGATTCGTGGAATGGAATGGCACCTTTAATGTAATTTAATGAAAGTATATCTCAAATGTCAATCTATAACTGGATGATATACCTGCTTAGTCAGGGTCGTTTAGGTGTTTAGGGTTTAGGGATTTTTCAGTAATGTTCAAGCTTTATGCATATATTTGTGGAATAGAATGGTATTACCGCAATTTAATGAAAGTATCTCAAATTTGGATATATATAAGTGCATCTAGAAGATTCTATTGGTAGTCCTTAGCATAGTGAATGCGTATGCACAAACCTGAAAACACATTTCATTGCTTAGTTTCAGGGACCTTGTGATAAATGAATGGACTTCGATATAATTTTCATATTTTTTTAGGTACTTGATGTAACTTGTACTTCCATCGAATGTGTTAAATCAAGCACCTCACTCCTACGGGACCTACCACAGTTAGAAGAAAATGCAACTGCCCCAATTATAACACTATCTCGACCCCATTGTTTCTTATAGTTCCATTTTTCAAGATTCCTAGCTAATAACTTCACACACTTCACTAACTTCTCGCCGATTTAACGAAATTAGGTCAAACTTGAGCTATTGGTAAGGGCGATAGATTTCTATTTAATTAAATGTATTTTCAAAGGTATATGGGTCCATCTTCTTGTAGTAAACAATGTCTTCGGTGTGAGTTCCAACTATCTTGAAAGAACATTCATCATTTAATGAAGTTACCTCAATTTTGGATTTACATGTACATGATACCCTCCTTGATTAGGGTTTAATCATGGGTTGAAGGGTTTAGGGTTTTAGTATTTAGGGGTTTAGAGTTTTAGTATTTAGGGCTTTAGGGTTTAGGGGTTGTTTATTAGGGTTTAGGAAATTTTCAATAATGTTCAAGCTTTATGCTTATATTCGTCGAATATAATGGCATTACCCAATTTAATGTAAGTATCTCAAATTTGATCTACAAGTGCATGATACTTGTTTGGTCAGGGTTTAGGGGTTTAGTGTTTAGGGTTTTATGGTTTCCGAATTTTCAATAATGTTCAAGATGCTTTATGCTTTTAATCGTGGAATAGAATGGCATTACCATAATTTAATGAAAGTATGTCATATTTGAATCTATAAGTGTGTGATACCTTCTTGGTTAGGGTGGTTTAGGTATTAGGGTTTAGGGTTTAGGGAATTATCAATAATTTTCAATCTTTATGCTTATATTCATGGAATATAATAGCGTTTCCGTAATTTAATGAAAGCATCTCAAATTTTAATCTAAAAGTGCATGATGCATGCTTGGTTAGGATGTATGTGGGTTGAGGGTTTAGGGTTTTAGTATTTATGGGTTTAGGGTTTAAGTTTTAGGGGTTTTTAGGGTGGAGGGTTTAGGGACTTTTCAATAATGTCCAAGCTTTATTCCTACATTAGTCAAATAGAATGGTGTTACCCTAATTAATAAAAGTATCTAAAAATTTGATCTATATATAAGTCTGCATGACAGCTGCTTGGTCAAGGTTTAGGGGTTTAGTGTTTCATGTTTTAGGGTTTAGGGGTTTAGTGATTCAGGTTACAGGTTTTAGGTATTTAGGGATTTAGGGTTTGTGGTTTCGGGAATTTTCAATAAAGTTCGAGCTTTATGCATATATTAATGTAATAGAATGACTTAGCAACAATTTATTAATGAAACTATGAAAGTATCACAATTTTTGATCTATAAGTGCATGATACCTGCTTGGTTAGGGTTGCTTATGGATCAAGCATTTAGGGTTTTATTATTTAGGGTTTAGGGTTTTGGTTTTTTAGGGGTAGTTTAGGGTTTAGGGTTTAGGGTTTAGGAATTTTTTAATAATATGTCTGAGCTTAGGGTTAGGGGTTGAGAGTTTATGGTTTTAAGGGGTATATGGCTTAGGTTTGGCTTTAGGGGGTTAGGGTTTAGGGAAATTTCAATAATGTTCGAGATTTCGTGAATTAGAATGGCATTAACGCAATTTAATGAAAGTATCTCACATTTTGATCTATAAGTGCATGATACCTACTTGGTTAGGGTTTAATTATGGGTTGAGTGGTTTATGGTTTAGGGTTTTAGTATTTAGGGGTTTAGGGTTTTGGTTCCTGGGGTTGTTTAGGGTTTATTTTATTTTCAATAATCTTCAAGCTTTATGCATATATTCGTCAAACATAAAGGCTTTGCCTAATTTATTGAAAGTACATTAAATTTGATCTACAAGTGCATGATACCTGCTTTATCAGGGTTTAGGGGTTTAGTAGTGTTTAGGGTTTTAGGGTTTAGGGGTTTAGTGTTTCGGTAATTCTCAATAATGTTCAAACTTTATGATTATATCTGTGGAATAGAATGGTGTTACCAATTTGATGGTTCGAAGTCTCATCGCACAAATTTTATAACAGAATATGAATCATTTGACGAATAATTCCCAAGTATCATAAATTTTTCAAGTTTTCAAGCCAGTTTCGCCGAGTTCAATGAGTTTATCTCGGTTTAGCAAAAAATGTTCAAATTTTGAACTGCAAATGATGGGAATCTCTACTTCCCGTAATTCTGGGTCACTGACATGCAAGTCACTTGATTTATGGGTCCAAAAATTCAGTGTAAGGCGGGAGTGGGCGGGCAGGTAAATACTTATTAAAGAAGGGCAGGGAACCATGTCGATGGGGTGATGCACGTGGGAGAACGCAAAATTAACACCTATATCCCTTTATTATTGCAGTGCTCCTCGGGTTCTTATTTCCGGAGTAGGGATAGAAGACGAATTTTGCATTCTATAAAAAGGAGGTATGTTTGGGGATGGATGTTTGAATGAATGGGAGGGGTTTTTGAATGGATGGGCGGATATTTCGGCGCTCTCTCGAAATTCTGAAGCTGAAGCTTTGATGTCCCCGTCAGATAGACCCATCCTCCTGTACGCTTTCGAGCATTTAATGAGTTGATAGACATCTGTCGTCTTTCAAACAAGATGACCAAGGTCATAGCCCTAGTTGCTTTTTTTTGACTTGCACAGCCATAGTTACTGTGTCCATGTTTTGTACTCCGTACATTGGATTTATCTTGGCCAATCAAGATTTTCTTACAAAGGGAGAATCCAGATATGATTTATTTTTTATTTTTTCCAAGTGACAAAATTGTTTTTTGTGTGAAGAAACTTCAAAGATTATGTCAATATGACATCGTTCCAATTGTCACACAAAGTAACTTGTTTAATGGATAAACCCATTCAATCATACTATTTAAGTTCTCGCAATAAATTGACAATATGGCAATTTACCAAAAACATGTCAATTTTGGTAACATGGTCTATATAAATGATGGAGAAGACTCTAGAACGATGGAGTAGTGTGTTTTGAGGTTTGTGCACATCATTTATTGTGATAAAGACTATATCAATAGTATCATCTAACAAATGCTAATACAATGGAAAAGAAGATCTGACGGCTGGCAATATAGGGATTCACGAGTCTAGATCACGACAAATATTCAAAGTTACTCATACACTATATAGTGGTAAGATAAGATATAGTGTATGGATAACTTTGAACATGGACCATTCGATCAAGAATAGAAAATCCAAACATTCCTAACCACTGGACCTTATTTTCCATTCTTAGTATCAAGAAGATTATATTGAAACTCTTTAGCACAGTGAACGCATCTGCGCAAACCTGCAAACACACTTCATTTCTTCGTTTTAGGGACCTTGTTCTAAATGAATAGACTTGGATGTAATTTTCATATTTTATCAGGTCCTTGATGTAACTTGTACTTCCATCGACCGTGTTAATTCAATCACCTCGCTCCTACGGGACCTACCACGGTTAAAACAAAATGCAACTGCCCCAATTATCACACAAATTGGACCACCGTTTCTTATAGTTCCATTTTTCAAGCTTCCTAGCTAATAACTTCACACACTTCACTAACTTCTCGCCGATTAACGAAACTAGGTCAAACTTGAGCTATAAGTAAGCACGGTAGATTTCTCTTGAATTAAATGTATTTTCAAAGGTAGATGGGTGCATCTTCTTGTATTAACCAATGTCGTGGGTGTGAGTTTCCAACTATCTTGAAAGAACATTCATAATTTAATGAAAGTATATCAATTTTGTATCTATAGGTGCATGATACCCTCCTTGGTTAGGGTTTAATTATGGGTTGAAGGGTTTAGGGTTTTAGTATTTAGGGGTTTAGGGTTTGGGGTTTTAGTATTTAGGGGTTTAAGGTTTAGGTGTTGTTTATTAGGGTTTAGAAAATTTTCAATAATGTTCAAGGTTTATGCTTATATTCGATGAATATAATGGCGTTGCCGAATTTAATGGATAGAGATAATCAAGGACTATGATCTGTTCATTCACTATCACCCCGGTAAAGCCAATGTGGTAGCAGATGCCCTTAGTAGATTGCCGTGTCGATTGAACTCTATGATTCTAAAGGAGCAACCAAGTTTGCACAAGGAGTTGGAAGATTTCAGAATGGAACTAGTAAGTGAAGGATTTTTGGCTAGCATAGAACTTCAACCCACTTTGATCAGTCATATCAAGGAGGCGCAGAAAGGAAATGCTAGTATCGATGGAATCAAACGTTGTATTGGTACATGCAAAGTACCCGGATTCACCGAAGACGAAGAAGGATTTTTGTGGTACAAAGGACGTATTTGTGTGGCAGCAGATTCAAAATTGAAGCAAGCTCTTTCGAAAGAATTCCATCATACTCTTTATTCTATCCACGCCGGAGGAACCAAGATGTATAAAGATTTGAAGGAGCAATTTTTGTGGCATAAGATGAAGAGAGAAATCAGAAGCTACATAGCCAAATGTGAGAATTGTCAAAGAGTCAAGGCGGTACATCAGAGACCCGCAGGACTGCTGCAACCGTTGCAGATTCTGGAATGGAAATGGGATTCAATCGGAATGGATTTTATCACCAGTTTACCTACATCTAGTAGAGGAAATGACTCTATTTGGGTCATAGTAGATCGACTGTCCAAAATCGCTCATTTCTTACCTGTCAAGACCACTTATCAGAGTTCGAAGCTAGCAGAGTTGTACATTGCTAGAATTGTTAGTTTGCATGGAGTCCCCGAGAACATTGTATTGGAGTGAGGAACCTAGTTTACCTCGAGATTTTGGAAGAATGTACAAGAAGGATTAGGAACCCGACTAGATTTCAGCACAGCTTATCACCCTCAGACTGATGGACAAACGGAGCGAGTAAATCAAATACTCGAAGATATGTTGAGATATTGTGTGTTAGAATATGGATCTGAATGGGAAGATTGTCTGCCATTCGCAGAATTTTCATACAACAACAGTTATCAAGCCAGTTTGCAAATGGCCCCATTTGAATTCATTTATGGAAGGAAGTGTCGTACCCCTTTGAATTGGTCATAAGTAGGAGAGAGTCAGATTTTTGGACCCTACATCCTCCGAGAAGCCAAAGAGAAAGTTCACAAGATCCGTGAGCACCTCAAGACCGCCCAATCCAGACAGAAGAGTTATACCGACAAGAGACGTCGAGACCTCGCCTTCAACATCAGAGATTTTGTGTATCTCGAAGTGTCAGCTTTGAAGGGAATGCAACGTTTCCAGCTCAAAGGAAAGTTAGCCCCCAGATATATCGGACCCTTCAAGATTCTGAATCGTCGAGGAGAAGTATCGTATCAACTGGAACTGCTAGAGGAGATGTCAGCCGTGCATAATGTGTTCCACATATTGTTACTTCACAAATGCCTAGAAGTCCCGGAGAAGACCGAAGTTTTCAAGAATATTGATCACCGAACCATAGATATCAACGATGACCTGATGTATCCTGAAGTACCCATCCATATTTTGGACGAAGCTTTCAGAGTCACCAGGACCCAGAGTATCAAGTTTCTCAAGATCTAGTGGAGCAACCACACTGAAGAAGAAGCTACCTGGGAGCGAGAAGACTACATTAGGACAGAGTTTCCAGATCTCTTTAAATCCTAATTTTCTTTTTCCCAAATCTCGGGACGAGATTTTGTTTAAGGAGGGAAGGTTTTGTAACATCCCAAAAATATTAATCAAGGCTATCAATTCCAATCATCCAAATTTAGGGTTAACAAAAACTTTTGTTAATTAAAATCATTATGAATGCATTTGTGTATGTGATGAATGTATGAATGCATGAATGGACTTGTGTGATTGTTGTGAATAGCAAGGAATGGTTTAAAGATGAAAACAACATCATATAAATCAATTCCAAGCAGAAACAAATCAAGAGAAATTCAAAAACAAACAAAACAAGCAAATGGTCATTTTTGCCAATCTTGCTCACTAGAACACTTTGAGTGTTTCTAGTCCAAAAGTTCAAACAGAAACAAATCCATTTCTTTTCACCCCTTGCTAGACCAAGTGAAAGTGAACCCAAGCCCACTTTGCAAACCCACAGGAACATTTGGCAACCTTATTCAAATAACATTTGAAATTTGAATCTAGTTCATATGGTAAGATCACCATTTCTCAAAACCCAACCAAACCAGTGCATCTTGACAAATCCAAGAAACCAGAGACTACCTAGTATGTGACCATTGCACCCTCCAAGTTTCACCTAAAAATTCAAATTGAATTTCTTGCGGCCATTTCATCAAACACCTTATGAGCACAAATCAAATTAAACATCAAAAACTATAGTGAGCAGTGTATGTGCCAACCTTGTTCCCTCTCTAGCTCTCACTACACTCCAGTAGATCATCTAACTTGTTTAAGCAGCTCTAGCTCACTGTGAACTCGACCATGCCATCAATGGTCAACATGGCCGAGCACACTTGCCACCCGCAACATTGACAGCGTGCTACAAGCCTACCTAGCCTCGCCAACCGTGTCTAGCCAGCACACCACCGTCCATCGCCACTCCCTGTCCAGCCTTCGAGCCCTGCTAGCCACTGGACCACCCAGAATGCACGCGACCATTTTCTCTGCGACCATGCCGAGAGCGCTCCAGAGTACCGCGGTCGACATGCTCGCACAGACCGCGCCCCGCCTTCACCACTCGCGTACGTGATCACCATCGCCCCAGGAACCTCCTAGACAACCCCGTTCGCCGCCGCGTGACCCGTATCCACGGTACGCCATTAAAACTACCGTCGGTGCCGCCCAGAGCGTGAACGCGTTCCGACCGATTTCTAGCGCCCCACGCCTGGCCATCAAGCCGTTGAGATTTACCAGGAGGCAGCGCACCATCCCCTACCTTCGGCCATGCCGTTAGCTCAATGTGAAGCTGACCCCGACGACCTCAGCCTGCCCCATCCGGTTCCCTCGTCGCACTATAAATAGAGGCCTCCCCCGCTCGAATTCTTCACACCATTCCATTCCCCTATATATTAGAACCACCCAACATCTTCCCCGGAGCAAGGCGAGCACCAGGTTGCCAGAATTTCGCCGGATCTTGCCGCTACTGGAGGAGAAGGGCGCCGTTGATTGGAGACACCCCAGGAGGAGCGGCCATTACCAGGAGAACCGCCATCGTCAACTTCATCGTTCGCCCCCATCCCCGACCATCGCTGGAACCCTGGTGAGCCGCCACTGACCCCCACTGGCTGCTCTATGGTTCGTGCTCGTCACGTTCTGTTCAGACGTGGACGACGACCCTCAGCCGTCGATCCTCGATCTAATCCTATGGTTATAATCTCCCCGTACCCCTTCGCACCCCCTTGTCTCACTGACTGGTGGGGACAACCACTTAAACCGCCCGCGTGCGCACTGTGCACTGTGGGCCGGCCCAGTTAACATTCCCGCGTGACCCAGTAGTTTGAATTTAGGTTTATCTATTTAGTTTCAAATGTAGTTCTAGCAGTAGTTTCAAAAATCATTGCAGAGAGATTCACTAAACCAAATGGCATGAAAGTAATTTTTCTAGAAAGGTATTGAAATTATTAATCCATGCCCGTTGGATTTAAATCATTTGGAATTATAGATCACCTATAGTAAAAATAACAAGGCAGAGAATTTTCTGCATTCAAACAATTTTCAAAATTCAACCATAAAAGCTTTTGAGTTGATTCCAACTCTCAAAAATCACATTTGATAAGACCTTTCTGAATATATAAAAATATCTACGTTAACTTGCAATAATAATGGACAAGTAATAAAATAATGCCCCATAGGCATTTCTAGTCACTTTAATTAATTAAAATAAAGAAGGTTAAACCTTATTAAATTGTGACACCACTTTAAATCATATTCCCAAGTACTGAAATATGTGGTGATGACATGTGTCAACATGATCCCATGTTTTAGTTGGAGAATATTAAATCTTAAGTTGTTTTTCAATGATTAGAAATTACTTTTATAAAATAAAATAAATAGAATTTTTGCCTCAATACTTGTGATGATAGTGATGATGCTAGATCATCTAGTGTGAGACTTTGTGTGCTAAATAGAAGTAGTTATGTATTGTTTGGTGATTCTGTACTTCGTATTTATTTATAGAAGCTAGTACCGACCAAGGATACGAAGAGGAAGGATACTACTATGAGGAAGAAGCAGAGGAGAACTTCAACCACTACACTGCACAAGGAAAGCTACTATCTTAGGAAGCTAAGCTAAACCATGGAAGTCATACTTCCAAGCTTAAACCTCCAAAATAACCTATGTAATGCATTAGGCATGCCTTGCTTATACCAATTGATGATACCTAATCCTAGTTTTAATTGCAAGCTTAATCATTATATTTCTTTATCAAAGCTTTTATTTGTCTTTACTTAGTGACTTGTAGATTTTGGAAAGATATTGAAGGTAGCATAAAGAGCATAAAACTTGGCATAAGTTAGATAGATCTTGATGTCATCCTGAGGCATGAGATTGGATTTAGATAAGTCACACTTAATTATCACCCCTCATTAGTTTCACCCCACCTGTAGTTGCTAGTGCTAAGCATAAAACTTGATCACCTTACATGGGACTACTTGGTGAAAATGATTATGAAAAACTTACAATGATGAGTCATTCTAATGAAATGTTTTGACATTACACCAGATGATTTTGATGATGAAACTGTTGAGGCATGATCCTTAGCCCTTTATGAAACTGATGGTTGTCTGGATGCGATACCATTCCAATTTTACCATACAACCACCATACCTGAATTTGGGTAGGGCCTGATTGGAAGTTTATATACCTTAGTATGGGTTCCCTTGCGGCCGAGGTTTGAGCTGAGGCAACCTCGTGAATATTGACCACCTATGCAGTTCCCAAGATGACAGATGGTCATGGTTGGGAGGCCAAACTCATAGGAGAGGTGCCTATACTAGGGCGTGTAATTGAAAGGTTAGGATTGATAATCTGCATACTGAGTATGGTGAATTCAAGATTGTTCCTGATAGATGTATTGAATATTGTGGTGAAAGTGTACCACCTCTGCAGAGTGTCAAACTATTTGAATATCCGTGTCCGCATTTATGGACAGATGGAGTGGCCATACTGTTCCGTCGTCAGATGTTTTCAAAATGACTTGTGAAATGAATCATGACTTTGACTTGACCATAACAGGGTTGTGAACATGAAAACTAAGTTCCCACTTAGGTATTATAAAACATTAAACTAGCTTTCTTTGCTTCTGAACTCAGTTAAGGTAAATATGGCTTTTTGCAAAACAACCTAGAGCTTAGTATTCCTACTCAAACCCCTTTATTGTTAGTCTTAGTTTGCGAGTACTTAAAGAGTACTCATGGCTTTTTCCCTGGCTATTCCCGTGGTCAGACTATGAAGAGAACTATCAGGAGGATGGACCGCAGGAAGGTTACAACAATTAGGATCATCTCCCACCGTCAGCATTGCCTGTGACTATGAATATGGAGTCTCGCCGACGCTACCGTTATTATATTATTCCGCTGCGTTGATTGTACTAAGACTGGATCATGAGATCCTTTATTTGTTGTAAGACCTTATGTATGGTTTGTAATGGATGATGTACTATGATATCCAATCTATTATGACTCACAAAAATTGTAATCGTAGGATTGCGATGTATCGCATAACAAGCATCTGGGATTAAAAATCTGGGTGTTGACAAGGGTTTAATTTTTAGGGGTTGTTTAGTGTCAAGGGTTTAAATTTTTAGTTTTTAGGGGTTTAGGGTTTTAGTATTTAGGGGTTGTTTATTAGTGTTTAGGGAATTTCAATAATGTTCAATCTTTATGCTTATATTCATCAAATATAATGGTGATGCCTAATTTAATGTAATTATCTCAAATTTGATCTACAAGTGCATGATACTTATTTGGTTAGGGTTTAGGGGTTTAGTGTTTAGGGTTTTATGGTTTTGGGAATTTTCAATAATGTTCAAGCTGCTTTATGCTTTTAATCATGGAATAGAATGGCGTTACTGTAATTTAATGAAAGTATCTCAGATTTGAATCTATAAGTGCATGATACCTGCTTAGTTAGGGCTTAATTATGGGTTGAGGGGTTTAGGGTTAAGGTTTTAGGGAATTTTCAATAATTTTCATGCTTTATGCGTATATTCATGGAATATAATAGCGTTAACGCAATTTAAATAAAGCATTTCAAATTTTGATCTATAAGTGCATGGTGCATGCTTGCTTAGGGTGTATGTGGGTTCAGGTTTTAGGGTTTTAGTATTTATGGGTTTAGGGTTTAAGTTTTAGAGGTTTTTAGGGTCGAGGGTTTAGGGCAATAATAGTCAAGCTTTATGCCTATATTCATCAAAAAGAATTATGTTACTTGAATTAATAAAAGTATATGAAAATTTTATCTATAAGTGTGCATGATAGCTGCTTGGTCAAGGTTTAGGGGTTTAGTGTTTCGGGTTTTAGGGTTTAGGGGTTTAGTGATTCAGAGGTTTAGGTATTTAGGGGATTAGGGTTTCGGGAATTTTCAATAAAGTTCGAGCTTTATGCATATATTCTTGGAATGGAATGACTTAGCAACAATTTATTAATGAAAGTATCTCAAATTTTGATTTATAAGTCCATGATACCTGCTTGGTTTGGGTTGTTTATGGGTCAAGGGTTTAGGGTTTTAGTATTGAGGATTTAGGGTTTTGGTTTTTTAGGGGTAGTTTAGGGTTTACGAATTCTTTAATAACATGTATGTTCTTAGGGTTAGGGGTTGAGGTTTAGGGTTTTTAGGGGTATAGGGCTTAGGGTTTAGGGCGTCAGAGTTTAGGGAAATTTCATTAATGTTCGAGCTTCCATGAATTAGAATGGCGTTAGTGCAATTTTATGAAAGTATCCCAATTTTTTATTTATATATGCATGATACCAGCTTGGTCAGGTATTAGTGTTATAGGGTTTAAGGTTTAGGGTTTAGGGAATTTTCAATAATGTTCAAGCTTTATGCTTAGATTCATGGAATAGAATGGCGTTAGCGTAATTTAATGAATGTATATCTCAAATGTTGATCTATAAGTGGATGATATACCTACTTAGTCAGGGTTGTTTAGGGATTAAGGGTTTAGGGGTTTATGGTTTAGGGAATTTTCAATAATGTTCAAGCTTTCTGCTTATATTTGTGGAGAAAAATGGCATTACCGCAATTTAATTATGAAAATATCTCAAATTTGTATCTATAAGTGCATGATACCTACTTGGTTAGGGTTTATTTATGGGTTTAGGGTTTAGGGTTTTAGTATTTAGGGGTTAATGGTTTGGGTTCTAGGGGTTGTTTAGGGTTTAGGGTTTTAGTGGTAGCCATGGGATTTCACAAGTTTTAGAAAAAATAGCTTCATAGTATCGTCATACCATGTATGGACATTATTGGGTTTCAACCCGAACGACCAAGGGTCTTCAAAGCCATATCGATCAACATCGTAGTTTCCAGCATTATAGAGTTCCCACACTAGATGGGTGCATGATGGGGTAGTAATCATAGTTGAACGTGGGACTTTTCACACGTATAGTGGATCATGTGTCCTATCTAACTACAGAAGTTAAATGAATTTCGCAAAAAAAATCGAGTCTAGCGCGATGGATACGGGAGTATAGGGCACGCATGTCTAAGGGCATCCGTAATGTAGGACCCACCGACTTATCGAAATTACCACAATGTATAAGGTCACCATTTACCTCAAGGTAATGTTGGAGATGTACCCAAGAGGCAATAATAAAATGGTTATTATCATATCTTTATGTTTATGATAAATGTTTGCATCCCATGCTATAATTGTATTAACCGAAAACATTAATAGTTGTGTGTTTTGTAAACAATAAAAGAGTCCCTAGTATTCATCTTATTAAACTAGCTTGTTGATTAAAAGATGATCATGGTTTCCTGATCATGGACATTAGATGTTATTAATAACAAGATCATATCATTAGGAAAATGATGTGATGGACACGCACCCATAATAAGCATAGCGTAAGATCAAGTTATTTAGAGTTTGTTTTCTACAAGCTTTTAAATACATAGTAACATAATCCTCCGACCATGAGATCATGTTAATCACCATCACTAGATGAGTGCTTTGATGACATCAAATGCCACTTCCGTAACTGGGTGGTTATAAAGGTGGCATTGGGTATTCTGAAAGTATGCGTCAAAGCGCATGGATCAAGAGTGGGATTTGTCCATCCATATGAAGGATAGATATACTCTGGGCGCTCTCGATGGAGTGTCATCCAATTTTCTTGCAAGCATGTGACAAGGTCACAAGGGATGTCACATCACAGTTCGAGTAAAGAGTACTTATCGATAACGAACCCTAGTTTGGTAAGAAGGAGAGTTGGGGGCCACGTCCCAACTCTTACCTTGGACGAATTTGGGGGGACACGGCTAGGGCTAGGAACCCTTGGCCGCCGCCCCCCATCTATATAAGCAGGGGTGGGGGCGCACCCCCCCCCACACACACACACAAACACACCCCTTATCCATGGAGCCACCAACTCTAGCCGCCTCCCCCTCTCTCCTCCACCATCCTTCTCCGGCTTAGGCGAAGCCCTGCAGGTCTTCTTCTCCTCCACCACCACCACCACGTCGTCGTGCTTCTGGGATTCCGAGGGGATCTACTACCTCTGATGCCTACTGGAACGAGGAGAGGAAGGTCTTCATTGACTCTGTCCATGTGACTGAGTGCGAAAGCGCTGTCGGAACGTGGCGCCAGAAGGATCATCCGCATGATCTTGAGATCGACAAGTGATCGACTACATTAACCACTAGATCCAATCTCGTTAAACGCTTTGAATCTACGAGGGTTAGTTCTCTATAATCTCGTTGCTCCGATCTCATAGACTAGATCTTGGCTTTTCCATAGATTGGATCTTGGTTTTATGCATTCTTGCGATAGAAAATTTTGTTTTACATGCAACAAACCCTACATGTAGGACCCACATAGCTTGTTATATTGCTCCATGAAAGGGGAAATGATTTTTATATTCTTTATGGGAAACCCACAAGATTGAGGTAAATTTATTTTCTCCACAATGTACTACTATATGCCTTAAGGTGTGCTTTTTTACACATTGCGGATGCCCTAAGCAAAAAGAAAATAATGGGCCCACTTGGCAGTGTATGACCAAACTATAGAACTCATATGTAGAAGTTAGCTTCATCAGTTAAGTGGGTCCCATGAATAATCTTGTTTAGACAATGTCTAAACGGTGCTTCTAAGTGTATTTCTTTTGCTTGGACATATGCTCACCTCTGTCCATACGCAGAGAGAATAAAACGTAGGAAGGGGAAGAGGGCATCAACAAAGAGAGAAGAGGAGTTGTAGGCAGTTCGATGTCAGAGCAAAGTTTATTACGATGGGTTCTTGACACGAGGTACTCCTGCCGCCTTATAGTGTACACTCTACTAGTAGTAAATTCCAGGACCTATGCACGCAAAAAATGTGTGGTTTCTCTCTCCTTTGTTGCCTCTCATCTTTCCTCACCCCTCTCCCCTCGCGCACGGCATGGCTGATCTCTCCCTCGTCCACAGCCTGGCGCTTCTCACGTGTGACTTGGTACGACGGCTATGTTTTTTTCTTTGTTTTTTGAGAGGATGACTATGTTTCTCTGGCGTGTTCGTCAACCGCGTTGGTGTGGAGTAGGAGTACTTAGGAAGGTAACCACTTTGGTCCTTGGCGGCAAAAAATCAACTTTTTCGGTTTCGAAATTTTCACTTGCTTCCCAAATATCGCGAGGGAAGGTTATTCAAAAGATCAGAACGGACATTCATAGTCTTACTTCTTATCTTATCTTTATCTTTTCTTATCTCTTACAATACCATACCACTACAAGTGGATGATACCCCTGCCTGGTCAGTGTCGTTTAGGGGTTTAGGGAATTTTCAATAATATTCAAGCTTTATGCTTATAATCATGGAACATAATGGCGTTATCCAATTTAATGAAAGTATCTCAAATGTGGATCTATAAGTGCATGATACCCTGCTTGGTTAGGGTTTAATTATAGGTTGAAGGGTTTAGGGTTTTAGTATTTAGGGGTTTAGGGTTCAGGTTTTAGGGGCTGTTTATTAAGGTTTATGATTTATGGAATTTTCAATAATGTTCAAGCTTTATGCTTATATTCGTCCAATATAATGGCGTTTCCCAATTTAATGTAAGTATCTCAAATTTGATCTACAAGTATGCATGATACTTGTTTGGTCAGGTTTTAGGGGTTTAATGTTTAGGATTTTATGGTTTCAGGAATTTTCAATAATGTTCATGATGCTTTATGCTTTTAAAATTGGAATAGCATGGCGTTGCCGTAATCTAATGAAAGTATCTCAGATTTGAATATATAAGTGCATGATATCTGCTTGGTTAGGGCTTATTTATGGGTTGAGGGGTTTAGGGATTAGGGTTTAGGGGTTTAGGGTTTTAGGAATTTTCAATAATTTTCAAGATTTATGCTTATATTCATGGAATGTAATAGCGTTATCGCAATTTAATGAAGGCATCTCAAATTTTGATCTATAAGTGCATGATGCGTGTTTGGTTAGGGTGTATGTGGGTTGAGGGTTTAGGGTTTTAGTATTTATGTGTTTAGGATTTAAGTTTTAGGGGTTTTTTAAGGTCGAGGGTTTAGGGCATTTTCCATAATGTTCATGCTTTATGACTATATTCATCGAATAGAATATTGTTACCCGAATTAATAAAACTATATGAAAATTTGATCTATAAGTGTGCATGATAGGTTCTTGGTAAAGGTTTGTGGGTTTAATGTTTCGGGTTTTAGTGTTTAAGGGTTTAGTGATTCAGGTTTTAGGGTTTAGGTATTTAGGGGATTAGGGTTTCGGGAATTTTCAATAAACATCGAGCTTTATGCATATATTCATGGAATAGAATGACTTAGCAACAATTTATTAATGAAAGTATCTCAATTTTGATCTATAAGTGCATGAGACCTGCTTGGTCAGGGTTTTTTATGGGTCAACGGTTTAGGGTTTTGGATTTTGGTTTTTTAGGGGTAGTTTAGGGTTTAGGGTTTAGGAATTTTTTTAGATATGTCTGAGCTTAGGGTTAGGGGTTGAGGGTTTAGGGATTTAGGGGTATAGGGGTTAGGGTTTAGGATTTAGGGGGTCAAGGTTTAGGGAAATTTCAATAATTTTTGAGCTTTCGTGAGTTATAATGGCGTTAGCGCAATTTAATTAAAGTATCTCAATTTTTGATCTATAAGTGCATGATACCTGCTTGGTCAGGGTTTAGGGTATAGGGTTTAAGGTTTAGGTTTGAGGGCATTTTCAATAATGTTCAAGCTTTATGCTTATATTCATGGAACAGAATGGCGTTAGCATAATTTAATAACATATATTTCAAATGTTGATCTATAACTGGATGATATACCTACTTAGTCAAGGTCGTTTAGGGTGTCAACACCCGGATTTTTAATCCCAGATGCCTGTTATGCCAGACATCGCAATCCCAGGATTACCATTTTTGCGAGACATAATAGATTGGTACCATAGTTCATCATCCATTAAACACCATAATAAAGGTCTTACAAATAAAGGATCTCATTACCCAGTCTTAATACAATTAATGTAGAGGAATAATATTAACGGTAGCATGGTCGAAGCTCTATCTTTAGGGTCACAGGCAATGCTGACGATGGGAAATGATCCTATTTGTCATAGACTTCCTGTTGTCCATCATCCTAGTAGTCCTCTTCATAGTATGGCCATGAGAATAACCAGGGACAAAGCCATGAGTACTCTTTAAGTACTCAAAACTATCACTAACAAGTAAGTAGTCTGAGTAGGAATCCTAATCTCTATGTTTATTTGCAAAAATCCAGGTTTATCTCTAACTGAGTTTAGAAGTAAAGAAAACTAATTTAATGTTTTACAACATCTAAGTGGGAACTTGGTTTTCATGTTCACAACCCTATTGTGGTCAATTCAAAGTCATAGTTCATTTCACCAGTCATTTTGAAAACATCTGACGATGGAACAGTATGGCCACTCCAACTGTCCATAACCGCGGGCGTGGCTATTCGAATAGTTTGACACTCTGTAGAGGTGGTAAACTTTCACCACAACATTCGATACATCCGTCAGGAACAATCCTGAATCATCATACTTAGTATGCGGATAATCAATGTTAACCTTTCAATTACACACCCTTGTATAGGCACTTCCCGTATGAGTTTTGCCTCCCAACCATGACCATCTGTCATCTTGGGAACTGCACAGGTGGAAATTCATCATGAGGTAGCCTCAGCTCAAACCTCTTCCAAAAGGCAACCCATACTAAGACATATAAACTTCTAGTCAAGCCCTACCCAAATTCGGGTATTATGGTTGTACGGTAAAATTGGAATAGTATCGCATCTGAATCCAACTACCAGCTTTTATAAAGGGCTAAGGCTCATGCCTCAACATTTTCATCATAAAATCACCTTGTGTTCACTAACACATGTCAAAACATTTCAATAGAATGAATCTTCATTCCAAGGGTTTCATAATCATTTTCACCAAGTATTCCCATCTAAAGTGATCAACTTTTATGCTTAGCACTAGCCACTAAAATTTTGGGTAATCACTAATGAGGGGTGCTAATCAAGGTTGACTATCCAAATCTAATCTCATGCCTCAGTATGTACGTCTAGTTCTAACTACTTAGGCCAAGTTTTATGCTCTTTATGCTACCTATAATATCTTTCCAAAACTCACAAGTCACTAAGTAAAAGTAATGAAGAACTTTGATAAAGAAATAAAATAATAAAGCTTGCAAGTAAAATTTTGGATTGGTATAATCAAGGTTGCATAACCAAAGTATGCCTAATGCATCTTGCATGGGTTATCTAGCTTGCAAGTGTTAGCTTGCTAGGATGTCTTGTATTAGATAGCTTGCCTTGATTGGTGTAGTGGTTGAAGTTCTCTTCTTCTTCGTAGTACTCCTCCTCCTCGTAGCCTTGGTCGGTACTAGCGTCTATAAATACATACGAGGTACACAATCACCAAAAATACTTAACTACCTCTATTCAGCACACAAAGGTTCACACTAGATGATCTAACATCATCACCATCATCACATGAAATAATGATCTAGTCTTATTTATTTTATTTTGGAAAAGTAATTTCACTCATTGAAAACTACTTAAGATTTAATATTCTCCAACTAAAATATGGGATCATGTTGACACATGTCATCACCACATATTATAATGCATGGGAATGTGATTTAAAGTGGTGGTCATATTTTATAAAGTTTAAAATTACTGTTTTAAATAATTAAAGTGACTAGAAATGCCTATGGGAAATTCTTTTAATACTAGTCCAAGATCACTGCATGTAAACCTAAATATTTTTACATATTCAGATAGATATTGTCAAATGTGATTTTTGAGAGTTGGAATCAACTCAAAAGCATTTATGGTTGATTTCTGAAAAATGTTTGAATGTGAAAAATAATATGTCTTGTTATTTTTACTATAGGTGATCTATAATTTCAAATGGTTTGAATCCAACAGGCTTGGATTGATAATTTCAGTACCTTTGTAGCAAAATTGGAATCAAGTCATTTGGTTCAGTAAATCTCTTTGAATTGAATTTCAAAATCACTGACTAAACTAGGTTTGAATTAAAATGGAAAATATCTATTTGAACTGCTGGGATAAGCGCGGGAATGAAAATGGGTCGGCCTAGGTTCACAGAGCACGTGCAGCGGGATGCTAACAGGAGGGTCCCACACGTCAGCGGCTCTGTCTAAGCGAAGCGGTACATTTCAATCTGAGACCTACGATTAGAACAATATCCATGGCTCACGCTCGTCGTCTCCGTCGAACAGATCCGACGAGACCGAACCCTAACGACGACGGTGAGGGTATGCGGCGGCTTACCAGGGCTCCAGCTAGGGTCGGCGATTTGGGATAACAAGGTTGTCGACAACCGCGGTTCGAACAGTGCTCTCGGCGGATCCTGGGGTGGCTCCAATCAACGGCCCTTTTCCTCCTCTCCAGCGGCAGAATCCGGTGAAATTCCGGCGGCCTGGTGCTCGCCTTGCTCCGAGGAAGGGTCAGGGGTGGTTATGAGAGAGAGGGGAATAAGATGGTGTGGAGAATGAGGGATGGGGTGACCTCTATTTATACACCAGCAATAGGGGTAGCGCAGGATGGTCAGGCTCCTCCGGTGATGTCAGTAGAGCAAGCTAACGACATGGAGAAGGGCGTAGGACGGTGTGGTGTCTCCTGGCGATCATCATGGGCTTAATGGCATGGCACGGGGCGATCGAGAATGGTCGGAACTGGTAGACGCTCTGTGCGGCACCGATGGTGTTTTAGACGACGCACAGGGGCTGCGTGTCGCGCGGCGGCAAACGGTCATGTCTGGGAGGTAGCTAGGGCATGGAGAGTGTAGTTAAGAGCGGAGAGGGAGAGGCGCGGCGTGTACACGCATGTCGGCTTCGGTGCTCTGGCGTGGTCTTGACATGATGAGAGAGAAAATGGGTGTGGCGTTTTCTTGGTGGTCTAGGGCCTGGCTGAGCTCGAGGGTTGGACAGCGGGTGGCGGTGGACGGTGGCCTGCCTCCTGGACATCGTGGAAAGGCGCGGCGCTCTCTCCTGCGTGCTGGCCATGGTCGGCCGGCAATGGTGGCTTCCGGTGGCATGGCACTGGTGCAAGGGTAGGGTTAGTAACGTGTTCAATGCATTGGTGGTCACTCGGGGAGGCAAGGGGAGAGAATTGGGGGCAATGGGGGAACAAGGCATTGATCAAGAATAGTGAAAGTTAGGTAGTTTGATCTGTGCTCACCAAGTGTTTGATGAAATGTCCGCATGAAATTTAAAATTGAATTTTTGGATGAATTTTGGTGAGTGCTCTGATCACATGCAAGGTGAACTGGTTTGATTGGTTTTTGAGAAATGGTGATCTTAGTACCTATTAAGGATTCAATTTTGAATTGTTCTTTGCATAGATTTCGAATTTGTTTCTGTTGGTTTGTAAAGTGGGCTTGGGTTCACTTTTACTTGGTCTAGCAAGGGGTGAAAAGAATTGGATTTGTTTCTGTTAGAAAACTTGGACTAGGAACACTCAAAGTGGTCTATGTCAACACCCGCATTTTTAATCCCAAATGCCTGTTATGCCATACATCGCAATCCCAGGATTACCATTTTTGTGAGACATAACAAAATTGATACCATAGTACATCATCCATTACAAACGGTACATAAGTTCTTACACAAATAGGGATCTCATGATCCAGTTCTTAATACAACATCAAGCAGCGGAATACGTAATAATAATGGTAGCGTAGGAGAAGCTCCATCTTCGGGGTCACAGGCAATGCTGACGATGGGATATGATCCTAGTTGTCGTAACCTTCCTGGGGTCCATCCTCCAGGTAATCATCTTCATAGTCTGGCCATGGGAATAGCCAGGGACAAAGCCATGAGTACTCTTTAAGTACTCACAAACTAGTACTAACAGGTAAAGGGGTTTTTGGATAATAGGACACTAGGCTCTAGGGTTGTTTTGCAAAATCCAGGTTTATCTCTACGAAGTTCCAAAGCTAGTCACAATTTTATAACTCCTAAGTGGGATCTTGTAACTCATGTCACAACTCTGTTGTGGTCAAGTCAAAGTCTCACTTTATTTCACAAGTCATTTTGAAAAGTTTGACGGGGGAACAGTATGGCCACTCCAACTGTCCATAACCGCGGACGCGGCTATTCGAATAGTTTGACACTCTGCAGAGATTGTACACTTTCACCACAGCATTCGATACATCCGTCAGGAACAAATCCTGAATTCACCATACTCAGTATGCGGATAATCAATCCTAACCTTTCAATTACACTCCCAAGTATAAGCACCTCTCCCGTGAGTTTGGCCTCCCAACCATGACCAACTGTCATCTTGGGTAGTGCACAGGTGGACAATCTTCACAAGGTAGCCTCAGCTCAGACCTTGGCCGTGAGGGAACTAATACTAAGGTATATAAGTTTCCAGTAAAGCCCTACCCAATCTTTGGGTATTGTGGTTGTACGATAATATTGGAATGGTATCGCATCCAGAGAACCATCAGTTTTATAAAGGGCTAAGGCTCATGCCTTCATCACCAAAATCATCAAGTGTTCGGAAACACATGTCCAAAACATTTCAATAGAATGATCCATCATTCCAAGGTTTTCATAACCATTTTTCCACCAAGTATTCCCATCTAAAGTTGATCAAGTTTTATGCTTAGAATGATCCATCTTCTTGGCTTCCGTGTCTATCTCATCCGGGGCATACCTAGCTAATGAAAAAAAATTGTCACGGTATTCCACTACAGTCATCCTTCCTTTCTTCAGCTCTCTGATCTCGTCTCATTCTCTTGATAAAACCTGGTGGCACATGGGTTCTGCTAAACTTGACCTTGAATTCCTCCCAGGTCATCATCTGGCCTCCGGTCATTGCGCGAACACTGTTCCACCATGCCCTGGCATCTCCGGCTAGATAGTGGGTGGCGAACAGAACCTTCTCGTTGGCTTGCACTCAGGCGACTTCTAGGTTATTTTCCGTGGTTTGCAGCCAATCATCGGCGTCTAGGGGCTCTTCGGACTTAGTGAAAACAGGTGGGTTGGTATTCTGGAAATTCTTGACCTTAGATCCATGGTTGTCCTGATTTCCATGGCCTTGGTTGTTGTGGGCAAGCTGGGCTATCTGCTGAAGGGTGGCTAGGTTGGCTTGACGTTCCGCTCTTTCAGCTTCACGGTCAGAAGTCAACATTTGCAGAATCTGCAACATCGGGTCCGGGGACGAACCACTTCCTCCACGTGGCATCTGAAGATTGAGATAGATCATGAGAAAAGAGGGAAATTTCTAAAGTTTTGGGTCTTTGAAATTTTTTTAAAGTTTGACTCAGATTTTCTAGCAACTTGCTTTTTCTTTCATTCATTCATTCATTCATAGCACCCAGTACAACACACACCACAACAAAGAAAAACAGATGGTTTTAAGAACCATTCTGAGAACTACGATACAGTGGGACCGAATACTACTCACTACGCTAGTGCTACTACTCCTCGGAATCTGTGGCCTCATCATCCTCATCATCATCGATGAAGGCGAAATCGTCCTCATCAGTGAAGAAGTCCATAGCCTGATCCTCCATAAAATCATCGTCATCGCTGAGATAGGAGTAGGGGTCTCCACGAAGATCCTCTCCGGCATTCTCCCTTTCCTCCAATTGCATGTCTCTCTCGTGGATGGTATCCTCCAACGATGAGATGTGGTGGCGAAGACGGGCAATGATGCTCTCCTTCTTGTCGAGCTGACAGCGGCGAGACTTGCGATCCTTTTCTAGCATGGCGATGGTTTGGTCCTTCGTCTTGATGATGGCGGACTTGTGGTTGGAGTAGTCACAGCAGTTATCCAACTCTTGCTGACGATCGTACATCATGAAGCTAAGGTGGTCCAATTGAGTCTTTAGTTCGGGGTGGTATGGGGCTTCCAGGGGTTGTCCATTTGCATCACGCCTTGGGCAAAACTCAAAGCGATTACCCTTGATCTGGTTGATGCTTTGCCCACATAGACGGGAAAGAGCTTCCTGCATGGCCCTGGAAAGTCCATAGAGCCAGTTGTCCTCTCTTAAGGTAAACTGAATTCCCTCAGCAGTGGGAGGTTCAATCTTTCCTCTGAGACTTGCAACAATTAGCCACTGCAGATCTTCTCCTCCTTGATCATTGAGCTGAGATCCAAAGAACTCGGGGTGCGGACGCTCCAGAAGTTCCGGAAGCTGGTCCAAATCCCTCTCAAAGATAAGGTCTCCTCCATTCCCCAACTGATAAAACTTGTTGTACTTCACGTCCATCTATAAGAATATAGGATGAGTAGGTTAACAGAGTGATCAAGTGTGTCAAAATTTTAGGTATTTTGCAAGGGTTTTTGAAGAACATGAATTTTTATGAAAGAATCAAAGGGATAAGAATGAGAATAAGTTTTTGTAAATATTTGTTTTCTTTGGTTTTGAAACTAAGTTTTTGATTCAAACGTCCAGTCTAACTAGGGTCTCCTATGGTCAGGATGGCTCTGATACCAACTTGTCAAAACCCGAATTTTTAATCCCAGATGCCTTTTATGCCATACATCACAATCCCAGGATTACCATTTTTGCGAGACATAACAGAATTGGATACCATAGTACATCATCCATTACAAACGGTACATAAGTTCTTACACAAATAGGGATCTCATGATCCAGTTCTTAATACAACATCAAGCAGCGGAATACGTAATAATAATGGTAGCGTAGGCGAAGCTCCATCTTTGGGGTCACAGGCAATGCTAACGATGGGAGATGATCCTAGTTGTCGTAACCTTCCTGGGGTCCATCCTCCAGGTACTCCTATTCATAATCTGGCCATGGGAATAGCCAGGGACAAATCCATGTGTACTCTTTAAGTACTCGCAAACTAGTACTAACAGGTAAAGGGGTTTTTGGATAATCGGACACTAGGCTCTAGGGTTGTTTTGCACAAGCCAGGTTTATCTCTACGAAGTTCCAAAGCTAGTCACAATTTTATAACTCCTAAGTGGGATCTTGTAACTCATGTTACAACTCTGTTGTGGTCAAGTCAAAGTCTCACTTCATTTCACAAGTCATTTTGAAAAGTTTGACCGGGGAACAGTATGGACACTCCAACTGTCCATAACCACGGACGCGGCTATTCGAATAGTTTGACACTCTGCACAGATTGTACACTTTCACCACAACATTCGATACATCCGTCAGGAACAAATCCTGAATTCACCATACTCAGTTTGCGGATAATCAATCCTAACCTTTCAATTACACTCCCTAGTATAAGCACCTCCCCTGTGAGTTTGGCCTTCCAACCATGACCAACTGTCATCTTGGGTACTGCACAGGTGGACAATCTTCACAAGGTAGCCTCAGCTCAGACCTTGGCCATGAGGGAACTAATACTAAGGTATATAAGTTTCCAGTCAAGCCCTACCCAATCTTCGGGTATTGTGGTTGTACGATAAAATTGGAATGGTATCGCATCCAGACAACCATCAGTTTTATAAAGGGATAAGGCTCATGCCTCAATATTTTCATCACCAAAATCATCAAGTGTTCGGAAACACATGTCCAAAACATTTCAATAGAATGATACATCATTTCAAGGTTTTCATAACCATTTTTCCACCAAGTATTCCCATCTAAAGTTCATCAAGTTTTATGCTTAGCACTAGCATCTACAGGTGGGGGTAAGCACTGATGAGGGGTGATAAACTAGTGGAGTTTTAACTAAGTTCAATCTCATGCCTTAGGATGACATCAAGATTATCTAGCTTAGGCCAAATTTTATGCTCTTTATGTAACCTTCAAATATATTTCTAGTATCTACCATTCACTTAGGTAAAATCTATGTAGGAGCTTTGATAAAGAAATAAAGTTAGAAGTTTGCAAGTAAAACTAGGATTGGTTTATCAAGTGGATATGAGCACATATGCTTAAGGCATATAGTGGTCATGGTAACAAGCAAGTGTTAGCTTGCATAAGTAGGGTATCTTGCAAGTGTTAGCTTGCATTGGTCCACCTAGTTAGTAAAGCTTTCCTTGTGCAGAGAAGTGGTTGAAGTTCTCCTCGGCTTCTTCTTTGTAGAATCCTCCTTCCTCCTCGTATCCTTGGTCGGTACTAGCGTCTATGAATAAATACGAGGTACACAATCACCAAACAATACTTAAATACTTGCAATCATCACACAAAAGGGTCATATAGATGATCTAGCATCATCTCTAACATTACAAGGTTAAGGCTTGGTTTAATTCTTTTTTTATTTTTAGAAAATTAATTTCTACTCATTGAAAAACTACTTAAGATTTAATATTCTCCAAACCAAACATGGGATCATGTTGACACATGTCATCACCACATATTTTAGTCCATGGGAATATGATTTAAAGTGGTGTCACTATTTAATAAGGTTTTACACTTTTATTTTAATTAAATAAAGTGACTAGAAATGCCTATGGGGCATTCTTTTATTACTTGAACATTATTTATGTAAGTAATCCTATATATTTTTATATATTCTGAAAGGTATGGTTAAATGTTATTTTTGAGAGTTGGAATCAACTCAAAAGCTATTATGGTTTAAATTTGAAAAAATGTTTGAATGCAGAAAAGCTTCTGCCTTGTTATTTTTACCATGGGTGATCTATAGATCCAACTGACTTGAATCCAACAGGCTTGGATTCAGAATTCCCAGGCCTTTCTAACAAAATTAGTTTCATTCAATTTGGTGCACTGAATCGATCTGGGTTGATTTTTGAAACTAGGTACAGAAGTGTGTTTGAAATAAAATGGAAAAGGTTTAATTCAAATAAGCTGCGGGAAAAGTTAACGCTAAGCGTGGCGCGGGCTGCTTAAGTGGCTGTCCCCACACGTCAGTGAGACAGGGGGCGCGAAGCGGTACGGGGCAACGTGGGACGTTCGATCTGGTTCTAATCCAACGGCTGAGAGTCATCGTCGACGTTGAGCAACGTCGGCGAGACAGAAACCTAGTGCGGACAGTGGGGGTTGCTGGGGGCTCACCGGGGTGCAGGTGAGGGTCGGCGAGGCGGGCGAACGAAGAAGTCGATGATGGCGAACTCAGGGGTGGTCGTTGCAGCTCCTGGGGTGGTGGTGATCGTGTATGCACGCGGCAAGGGCGGCGCGCGGTATGTGGGCTTTGGTCAAGGGTGGCGCTCTGGCGCATGCTCGACATGGTCGCTGGCGGTCTGGGCGCGGTCCGTGCGTGTGGTCCAGTGGCTATCAGGGTTCGAGCGCTGGATAGGGAGTGGCGGTGGACGGTGGGCTGCCTCCCAGACATGTTGTTTTGGTTTGGTGCTTACTCTGGCTAGCTAGCCATTGTCGGCTGGCAAGGGGGTGCTCAGGTTGGCATGGCATGGAACAAAGGGTAGGGGCTAGGGTTGGTCCAAGCACTGGTTGGCACTGGGGGAGACAAGGGTGATCAATGGTGAACATTGCTTAGCCAAGTTACTTCTCAAAATAGTGAAGTTAGGCCAGTTTGATTTGAATCTGTCAAGTGTTTGATGAAATGGCCGCAAGAATTCAAGTTTTGAATTTTGAAAAGATTTTTGGTGAGTGTGCTAGATTGGTGCTGGTGAGTATGCAGATGCTTGGGTTTTGAAAGTTGAGCTTGTTTGAGTGGTTTTTGAAAAAGTGGGATCTTCCCATATGATAAAGATTCAATTTTGAATTGTCATTTAAACTATGCATTTGAAAGTTTCTGGATGATCACAAAGTGGGCCTTGATACCTTGTTATGAGTACATTCAAGGGGTGCAAAGATCCAAAAAAGTTTCTGTTAGGTTCTGAAAGTTTGAGACAGCTAAAGTAGGCATGGGAGTTAAATTGGTCAAAATGACCATTCCCTTATTTTATTTGTTTTGATTTACTTGTCTTTAGGAAAGGTTTGGGAAATGTTTAGATGATGTTTATTTCACCTAAGCATCCATTTACAAGCAATGGAACACACAAACAAGTTGGTTCAAAAGAATTCAAAATGAAATGCATACACATATGCATGCTTTCAAAATTTTATTTAGAGAAGTTTTTGTTAACCCTAATTTTGATGATTAGAGTTTGATGATCCCAGTTTAGTATTTTTGGGATGTTACAGTCTAGTGGTTAACTATGGTCAAAATGACCATTTGCTTAAATTGCTTATTTTTTATTTTCTCTTCATTTGATTCTGCTTGGAAATGATCTAGATGATATTGTTTTCATCTTTAAACCAATCCTTGACATTCATAGCAATCAAACATGGCATTGCAAGAATTCATGAATTAATCACACACATGCATTCATATTAATTTTAATAACAAAAGTTTTTCTTAACCCTAAACTTGGGTGATTAGAACATGATAATCTTGTTTAATATTTTTGGGATGTTACAAACCTTCCCTCCTTAAACAAATTCTAATCCTGAGATTTAAGAAAAAGAAAACGAGGAACTAAACAGATTTGGAAACTCAGTCCTAATGTAATCTTCTCGTTCCTAGGTAGCTTCTTCTTTAGTATGGTTACTCCACTAGATCTTGAGAAAAGTGATACTCCGGGTTCTGGTGGTTCTGAAGGCTTCTTCCAAAATACGAATGGGTACTTCACGATAAGGTAGGTACTGTTGAGCTCTATGGTTCTGTGATCAATATTCTTGAAAACTTCGGTCTTCTCCGGGACTTCTAGGCATTTGCGAAGTAAAGAGATATGGAACACATCATGCACGGCTGACATCTCCTCCGGCAGTTCCAGTTGATATGATACTTCTCTTCGGCGATTCAAAATCTTGAAGGGTCGAATATATATCTGGGGCAAGCTTTCCTTTGAGTTGGAAACGCTGCATTCCTTTCAAGGGTGACACTTTCAAATACACAAAATCTCTGATAGAGAAGGCTAGATCTCGACGTCTCTTGTCGGCATAACTCTTCTGTCTGGATTGGGCGGTCTTGAGGTGCTCACGGATCCTGTGAACTTTCTCTTTAGCTTCTCTTAGGATGTCGGGTCCAAAAATCTGACTCTCTCCTACTTCCGACCAATTCAATGGGGTACGACACTTCCTTCCATACATAAATTCAAATGGGGACATTTGTAAACTGGTTTGGTAACTGTTGTTATATGAGAATTCTGCGAAAGGCAGACAGTCTTCCTATTTATATCCATATTCCAACACACAAGATCTCAACATATCTTCGAGTATATGGTTTATTCGCTCCGTTTGTCCATCAGTCCGTGGGTGATAAGCTGTGCTGAAATCGAGTTTTCTTCCTAATCCTTCTTGGAGTTTCTTCCAAAATCTTGAGGTAAACTGGCTTCCTCGATCCAAGTCAATGTTCTTGGGTACCCCATGCAAATAGACTATCCTAGCAATGTACAACTCTGCTAGCTTCGAACTTTGGTAAGTGGTCTTGACTGGTAAAAAATATGCTACTTTGGGCGGTCTATCCACTATGGCCCAAATATAGTCATTTCCCCTAGTAGATGTAGGCAAACCGGTGATAAAATCCATTCCAATTGAATCCCATTTCAATTCTAGGATCTGCAATGGTTGCAAAAGTCCCGCGGGTCTCAGATGTCCCGCTTTGACTCTCTGACAGACATCACATTTGGCTATGTAGCTTCCGATTTCTCTCTTCTTATTATGCCACCAAAATTGCTCCTTTAAATCCTAATACATCTTGGTTCCTTTAGGGTGGATAGAATAAAAAGTATCATGGGCTTCTTGCAAAATAGCTTGGTTCAACTCGGAATCTGCTGGTACACAGATACGTCCTTTGTACCACAAAACTCATTCTTCATCTTTGGTGAATCCGGGTACCTTCCCTGTACCGATACAATGTTTGATTCCGTCGATACTAGCATTTCCTTTCTGCACCTCCTTGATCTGACTGACCAAAGTGGGTTGAAGTTCTATGCTAGCCAAAAATCCTTCACTTACTAGTTCCATTCTGAAAGTTTCCATCTCCTCATGCAAACATGGCTGGGCTTCTTTTATCATGGTGTTCAATCGACATGGCAATCCGCTAAGAGCATCTGCTACTACATTGGCCTTGCGGGGGTGATAGTGAATGTCAAGATCATAGTCCTTGATTAACTCTATCCATCTTCTTTGCCTCATATTTACCTTCTGGGTGAAAATATACTTCAGTCTCTTGTGATCTGAATAAATCTTACATCGGTTACCCATGAGGTAATGCCGCCATGTTTTCAAGGCTAAAACTACGGTTGCTAGTTTGAGGTCATGGGTAGGATAATTTTGCTCATGTTGCTTCAGTTGTCGGGACAGATAGGATATGACTTTTCCTTCTTGCATTAACACACATCCGAGACCAACCTTGGATGTGTCACAATACACATCAAAAGGCTTCATGATATCCAGCATGATCAAGATTGGGGCTGAAATCAATCTCTTCTTGAGCTCTTGAAAACTTGCTTCACATTTCTCCGTCCATTCAAACTTCTTATCTTTCTTCAACAATTGGGTCATGGGTCTTGCGATGCTCGAGAATCCTTCTACGAACTTGCGTTAATATCCCGCTAATCCGAGAAATGCGTGAACTTGGGTTTGAGTGGTTGGGGCTTGCCATTCTTCAACATCCTTAACCCTGGCGGGATCGACAGCAATTCCTTCTGCCGACACGATATGTCCTAGTAATCCTACTTCCTTTAACCATAACTCACATTTGCTAAACTTGTCATATAACTGATGATGTCTAAGGGTTTGAAGGATGGTTCTCAGGTGTAGCTCATGGTCTTCTTCTGATTTGGAATAGATTAGAATGTCATCAATGAAAACAACGACAAACTTATCTAGGAAGTTCATAAAAATATTATTCATGAGGTTCAAGAAAATAAAGAGGGCCATTGATTACTCCAAAATACATGACAGTACTCATACAATCCATATCTGGTGGTAAAGGCAGTCTTTGGAATATCCATTGTGCGAATCTTGAGTTGATGATAACCAGTTCTAAGATCAATTTTAGAAAACACTTTGGCACCGGTCAACTGGTCAAAAAAATCTTCTATCTTCGGTAGTGGGTACTTGTTCTTAATGGTGACATAATTCAGCTTCCGATAATCCGTGCACAAACGTTTATGTCCATCTTTTTTATCCACAAATAAAACAAGTGATCTCCATGGCAACACACTTGGTTGAATCAGACCTATCTCCAGCATAGCATTCCTATGCTTTTTTAGATCCACTAATTTAGATTGGTTCATACTATAAGGTCTCTGAGCTATGGGTCCAGTTCTAGGGATTAGTTCAATGATAAACTTGATAACCCGATTAGGGGGCATACCGGGCAATACATCTAGGAATACGTCGGGGTATTCACATACTACTCTAACTTGGTCAATGGTTGGTTGGGCTAGACTCTTGTTGCACTTGAATTGATGGGGAAAAGTTTTAGATACATGCTCTACTGATACTTCAGTGGTACTAGTTATGGTTATGGCTTTCTTGGCACAGTCGATTAATCCTTTATGTTTCGACATCCAATCCATTCCTAGTACTACTTCTAAACCTTTGGTTCCAATTACTATTAGATTAGCATAAAATTCTATTCCTTGGATTATGATAGGTACGGCCTTGCAAATTTGTCTAGCTTTGGTGGTTGAACCGGGTATTTGAACTATCATAACATGCTTCAATTTTGTTGGTTGAATCTTACTAGTTCATGAAAATTCTTCTGTAACAAATGAGTGCTATGCTCCAGAATCAAACAACACTCTTGCAAGTACTGAGTTAACAGAAAACATGCCCAGCACGACATCTGGCGCTTCTTGAGCTTCTTCAGCATTCATGTGAAACAGACGGCCGTCGCGGTTGAGTGAGTTCCCTGGTGCAAATATCCTTCCAGGCTAAACACAGCGCTGCTACTGAGCTAGTGCATTCACATTGGTGGCTGCTGCAAGCTTCTTGGGGAACTTGTTGGAGTAGTGACCCTTGACTCCGCATTCAAAACAAGTAACCTAAGACTTGTCTTTTCCTGCAACAGGCACGACATTGCTTCCAGTCATTGGGGCAGTATTGGTGTTGTTAGGGTTGTTGTTGTTGGACTTGGGTGGTGCACGGTTGAAATTGTTGCAGTTGACGGGTTTGTTGTTGTGGTTTCCTCCGGGCCTTGGGTTTCCTCCTCCACGGTTGGGATAGTTCGTACGGGTCATAGGGGGTCTATTATTTCACGGGGCATATCTTGTAGATAGGTTGGGGCGATACTTTGTGGTATGGTTGGTTCCTAGTTGATGCATCATTCGACACTTGTGATTCTCATTGGCTTCGTTAATCTTGCCTTCCATCTGGATTGCAGAATCCACTAAGGCTTCTAGATCAGCAAACGAAATGTTGACTAACACCGTCTGCATCTCATCATGCAGACCATTCAAGAATCTCTCCTTCTTCTTGGCTTCAGTACTAATCTCATCAGGGGCATACCTAGACAGAGACAGAAATCTATCATGATACTCTACCACAGTCATCCTTCCCTGCTTCAGCTCCTTGAATTCATCCCTCATCCATAGAATCAAACCCGGTGGCACATGGGTTCGGCTGAACTTGAGTTTGAATTCATCCCAAGCCTCCATTTGTCTTCCATTCATGGTACGAATGCTATTCCACCAAGCTCTTGCATCACTTGCCAGATAATGGGTGGCAAACAGTAATTTCTCATTGGCCTCCACTCCTGTGACTTCTAAGTTGTTCTCCATGGTATGCAGCCCATCGTCAGCATCTAATGGTTCTTCAGAATTACTAAATATGGGGGGGGGCTTGGTGTTCTGAAAGTTCTTGAGCTTGGATCCATGCTTGTCCTGGTTTCCATGGCCTTGATTATTATTGGCCATCTAAGCTATCTATTGAAGGGTGGCTAAATTTTCTTGACGTTCAGCTCTTCCAGCTTCACAGTCAGCAAACAACATTTTCAAGATTTGTAGCATTGGGTCTTGAGATGAGCTGCTCCCTCCGCGAGGCATCTGAAGATTGAGATAGATCATGAGACAAGGGGGAAATTTCTAAGGTTCATGGATTTGTTTTTGAAAAGCTTTTAAACTTTGAGTTTGACTCTGGTTTTGCCAACTAGCAACTTACTTTTAATTCATTCATTCATAGCACCCAATAAAAACACACACCACACTAAGTTAACTGATGGTTTTAAGAACCATTATGTGAAGCTACGATACAGTGGGACCGGATACAACTCACACGTACGATAGTGCTCAAGTGCTACTACTCATCAGAACCGGTGGCTTCACCATCATCAATGAAGGCGGAATCATCATCATCACTGTGGAAGTCCATGGCTTGGTCCTCCAGGTAGTCATCATCATCACTGAGGTAGGAGTAGGTATCTCCACGGATATCTTCACCTTCGTTCTCCTTCTCCTCAAGCTGCATGTCCCGCTCATGGATGGTCTCCTCTAAGTCTGACTCTTTGAGACGAAGGCAGGCAATAATGTGATCCTTATTGTCACGCAGACGGCAAAGTGACTTGTGCTCCTTCACAAGGATGGCGAGGGTCTTGTCCTTCTTGACTGCAATGGCATAGTTGTGGATGGCGTAGGCGCGAGCGTTGTCCAACTCCTTCTGCCTGTCATACATCATGAAGTCGAGATGATCCACTTGATGCTTCAGCTCTAGATGGCATGGTACCTCCAATGGCTATCCCATAGCATCACGCCTTGCATAGTACTCAAAGCGAGTGCCCTTGATCTGGTTGATACTTTGCCCACACAGACGGGCAAGAGCTTCCTTCATGGACCTAGCGAGTCCGTCTAGCCAGTTGTTCTCCCTTAAGCTAAATTGGATTCCCTCTAAGATTTGCAACGATCATCCATTGTAGTTCTCCTCCTTCCTGATCATTGATTTATGCTCCGAAGAACTCGGGGTGCGGGTGCTCAAGAAGTTCCGAGAGTTGGTCTAAATCGCGCTCAAAGTTGAGTTGTCCTCCGTTGCCCAACTGGTAGAACTTGCTATACTTCACTTCCATCTATATGAATGTAAGATGAGTAAGTTAGTGAGGTGATCAAGTGTGTCAAATTTAGGATTGCAAGAATTTTTGAGGACATGAATTTTCTTGAAAGAATGTCAGTGATAAGAATGATAATAGGTTGTAACATCCCAGTATATAGGACCTAACGAAGGGTAGATATAGTAATATGAATTGTTGCATGCATTCATTTGTGAAACTGCGGGTAAAATTTTTTCCAAATAAAAACCTTGAGTGATCAATGTTTCTTTCTTTCTTTGAGAGTAGGTTTAGTCTTAAAGGAGGATTGCTATAAACTTTGATATGATCTCAAAGGAATTATGGGTGTTTTGAAATGACTTTGGATTTTAAAACTTAAGTGTTTTATAATTTAAATAATTTTGATATAAGATTTGAATCTTAAATTAAATATAAGAAAGGTATGATAACTTAAATCTTATTTAAAAGCAATATGGTATATGAAGTACATTTCTTATTCATAAACAAACTACAAAGAATAACTTACTGAAGTTATTCCAAACTTTACAATTCACACAAGAGAAAAGAATAAAATATTATTTATTAATAAATATATAATCTTCATTACAAAGAAACCAAATAAAGATTACAAGAAATATAAAAGGAAAATTACAAAAGATTAAGAAAAGTACATTGGTATATCTCTACTAACTATCCTATATCTAAACTACACTAAATCTTCATCTTTATCTTTGTACCTCCAAAACAAAGATTAAATATAAAACAAAACAAGATTAGTGTTAGTATATATTTCTCTCAGATATGTCAGTGAGGTGCACTTGACAATCTCATCATTGAGAAATGATAAAGGGTCAAGTTTCACCAATATGAAAGTTTTCATCTTTCATAAATTCAAAGCCAGAATGCAAATGACAGCCAAAAGGGACCAATTCACCAGCCAGTGTAAAAGTAATTTGGTAATGGTAAGTTCACAAATTCTGAACCTATCCATATGTGCATAGCAGGCACACAAGCTGCACACACAGCATTCAAAAGGGTGAGCTGTCGACCTCACAAGCATAGCCAGCATAACAAAATCACAACATAGCCATGGAGATGCACCTCAGTGCATCACTCCACTACATCACACCACAGTACAGCCAGGGTGAACACCAGCCAGACCATGAACAGCAACAAAACCAACCACCTAGATCAACCCAAACATCACCAGGATGGTGACATCATCAATATACTGCACCAACATCAAAACTTGTGGTGAGTCTCATAAAACCATCACATGCTTTCATCAGAATATCTAAACAAAAGCATGCGTTGCTTTATCTAATGATCTCTCAATAAGCACCCAAGAGGGGTGAACCTATCCTAGAGATTTCAAGTATAAGGATAAGAAATCAAGCTCCACCACAAGCACTAAACCCTCAGACCAGCATCACTGGGTTTAGTGTTATTTTTGCAACTTAGATAATTTTTGATCTTACCAGATCAAGGCACATCTCTCAAAGAGAGAGTAGCACCTCTAAATCTATAAGATTCAAACAAACTATGGGCCAACTAACTAGGAACCACATCCTAGAGCCTCAGACCCACATCATAGGCAGGAATAATAATAAAAGCTTTCATATCATCTTATCAGTTTTAATCACAAGAATAATCATGCTATGCCCAGAAATAAGACTCAATCACTTGTGTGCAAAATCATATTGGTATCACAAGGACAGGTTGTATATGAACTAAAACCAATCCTTGTTCATATCCACACAAAAAAGGGAAAACCAAATATATATCATTTTCCTGAAGCTACGTGCCAGGAATCAACATTTAAAATGAATCTATACATCCACAGAAAATCATTACATATAATGATTTGATCCAGAGTGTATCATCTCAAACAAACCCATATTATGATTGCAGTAAGCAACCACTGATAGAAAACTGCTGTCAGTATAAGTAATCTGACAGTAGAGTAAACTCTCAGACCAACAAGATAATCCAATCAAGGATTTTATTGAAACAACTAGCATGGATCATGGCAGATTACCACTAGGACAAATCTGACAAGCAACTAGTATCATCAAATCTACTATCAATCCTTAACCACAGCAAGCAATCATTTCCCATGATCAAATATGATCAACACTAGATCTCAAGCATCATAGATATGATCAACATGGGGTATGAACCCTAATCCAGAGATGAACCCAATCAGCACATAATCACTCAACATGAGAAGACACTAGCTACACACCAAAAAGAATCAAGGCAGTAGCATGGACAAACACCATAGAGACCACTTACCCGAGGTCTTCGCTGATGAATCGAAGAGGAGGCAGAGGAACCAACCGGCAAGACAAGGAGCATCTAGAGGCGCCTTTGCATCGCGCACGGCGGCGCCAGCAAGACGAGACCAAAGACACCACCGCAGGCGGGATCGCGGCGGCGGCGACAACAACTTTTCGGAACCCTAGGGTTCGGGAATGGGGTGGAACTGACTATGGGGAAGCCCCAAAGTTAAATCCAAGTGGATAGGACGAAAGAGCATCGTCGACAACCCCAACCCGCACCACGGCGGCGGCCAAAACGGCCGACGACGGCGAGAATCGACGGTGGCGGCATCGCCGGCCATGGGGGCGAGTCGGGGGAGGAGGAGATAAGGTCGAGGGAGAGAGAGGAGGCAGTGTGGGCTGGGTGGGCCAAAACCCTTTGGGGTAGTCATTTGACCCTGCACTATTGGGCCAACTTGGCCCAATAAGCCCAAGGGGCCAGCGCAGGTTATTTAATAAATCTTTTGATCAATTGGTAAAGACCAAAATACCCCTAACCTCAATAAAATTATTGAAAATAAAATAATAGTCCAAAAATTATAAATAAAATATTTTTGGATTCACAATAATTCACTCTGTCCAAATAAAATAATATATCAAATTTTAAACATTCAAATTTTTATAAGAATTTTGTAATTTAATTAAATATTCCTTATGGAATTTTACAAAATTATTGAAAAGTGATAAAAATAAATAAAAATCACTTTCATGATTTATTAATATTATAGTATTTTTGAAAAATACTAAATAAATATTTAGTAATAAAATTAATGTATAATTAATAATTTCGAGAAGAATTATTAAATCAATAAAAGACAAATAAAGGGAAATAAAATAAAATAACTCAATATATGTTATAAATATTAAAAAGAAATATTTATAAATCCTTTATTACTAAAAAAGGAACTTTTTGGGGTAAATGCATATAAATTTAAATAATGCATTACATTACTAGTATAATCATTTTGCTTCTTTAAATATTGTCCTTACCGGGCAATAATGATATTTTTGTAGAACTAGAAGCACAAGGTCCAGTGCAAGCATCAGACTTCACTACCTTGCCATCAGAAGGCAAGTTCATCACTTGCTCATGTCCTTTGAAGAGTCTTTATCAAAGTATTTGCAAATTGTGTGTTATCATATATGATATAAAAGAAGAAAATATTATTTTCATAAACAAAGAAAATCACAGATATCATCCTAAGTGGTGATAGAATGGAGCAATAGAACTTAGAGTTCTAATTGCAACAATGATAATCAAATAGGGACTTAATATGACATCAGTGATTCTAGCGCCGGATATTACGCGTTAGCCATGAGATTTGGAATGGGACAGAGAAGTCAGCTGTATCTTCTTCCTCTCGCATGAAGCCGGATGTGCAGGTCGTGGATGTTATCCTCGTAGCGTGCATATTGATTGGTAATTCGTAGAGGATATGCAACATATGGGTGGGAACCCTCATCGTCCCACGATAGTTCTGGCATCTAACAGTTTGTATAAACCATTGCTATAATTCATTTTATGGCATGGTGTACACCAAGGAGGCATGCAGGGTCGCGAAGGAGGCAGTGATTGGCTTGGAACAACTACTGGGTCCCATATCATGGAATTGTGGACGGGAAAGTACACCCGGTTGTGCAACAAGGAGTTGATCTCTCATGGGTAAAGTAACGCAACTCTGTAGAGTGTAAGAACTGTAACTTGTTACTCCCTGTTCCGGGAAGGAGCTACGAACGCGGCAGGAAAGGAACTCCATGAAAGTTCTGGTCAACCTGTGAAGGCTGATTGTCATAGTTTTTTTTGGAATAAAATCAACCTTTGAAGAAAGATTTATAAAAACTGCATAGTGCCAAGGATTTATAATCCGAGGTGGTAGTTAGAATGTCAAACTTCCCACCTTGCATATAATGAACTTGTTGGGTAAAGCTGTTACTCATTCTTTCCTTTGAAGCCTTGCTTAGAGTCTGAGGATCCTGAAGACGTGCCAATGTACGCAGCCGAATGCCAAGAAGACGTGTTCTATGAAGAACCTGATCTATCCGGAGGAGTTCAAGGCGTGGACTATGAGATCCGCTACGGCGTCGATGAGAACGAGTCCACTTAAGGGTCTAGTTAGTAGTAATTAACGGAGCCGAGAAGCATGAACTCTATAGAATGAGCTGTTGAGCCCCACTCCTAGTCAGAGTTGCTACTTTCAAATTTCCGCTGAACATCTTATATTTTGTTTTGTAAGTTGGATCTTTTGGAAGTCTTGAACTTCCAGTATTGTAATAATAATAATGTGTGTAATTTTGTAATATGGACCCGCAGTGTTTCTGTTGTACCACTCTGAGGGATGTGATATTTACAGGACGGTGTTCTGTGAATGTCATGTCAACGACTATAGTGTACTACACATGTAGTGGTATGCTGGGTCACCGTAGTTAGTATGAGAGAAAATTGCTTTGACCTTAGGTTGGAAACCTAGTAAAGGGTATTACCTGTAGGAAAGCTAGCAACGATAAAGAATTCTCTAAAAGTAATATAATGGGTATTCAATTGAGAATATTCCGTTATATATTTTAGTGCGATAATTCTTTGTTATGATGCAATATGCCATTGGATACTAATCAAAATTATTTTTCTGATATACAAAGATATGGCACCAAAGTTTCCAAAAAATACTTTGGTAAGGAAAGAGGAAAATCTTGATGATTATCAAGGATCGTTTACAGACCAACTTCGTCAACTCTTAAAGCTCTTTAATTGTCCAACTAGAATTCCAATGAACACTATCACTTACCTAGATGGCCAGGTATCGTGTGAGTATCCACCTTCTAGAGAATCTTGGATTATATCATGATCTACCCATAGGAGAAGGTAGGAGTCATTTAGCAGCCTATCATGTTGCTGTTGTAGAGGCAATAGCAAATATCCGAGAGCAGAAAACCAAGGAGCTAGAAGGTAGCACATTCTCTGTGATACCTCATGATTCTATAGACTCGGAGCCTATACCGAATCATCTTACTTTGGTTAAGAAGCATCCTAAGTTAGCTTCCAAGTTTATGGATAGATATCGAACACTCGTTGTGTCCTTTTATAAGACTCATCAAGTGATTGTTGAAGATAAAAATGATATGTTAGAGGATCTAACTGATCCGGAAAGAAGGAAGCAGTTAGCATTCCAGTTGGAGAAAGAAGCAGGTAGTAGTGCAACACCTATCTTTAAGGATATACCGATAGATCCGGAATCCTTTACATCATATCCTTATTCACCAAGACCTGAACCTACACATGATTCTACTATCGATATGCGATATGTAGTACCACAGGGCTCAGAGGATGGTTCTGACTCAGAACTTCCTATTGAGAATTCAGATGGTTGGAGAATGGGATCACATAATGGATCTCATGAACACCAGATGTCCACAGATGGTTCTGACAGAAATGTTGGACAATACAGTTGGATGGGTGCAAGAATGAACCTTAATCATAGAAGTAGAAATACCATGTCAACAGATGATCAAGAAGATCCTCAGGAGAGAGTGTTTGAATCATCAACATCTTCTCAAAACCTAGGGAATATACATTATCTAGTATTCAATTATCTTGTCCACGAGAGCACTTGAGAAGTAGCGGGATCTGCGTATTCTGTTGACAACTCAAGGAATGTAGCTCGGAAATGCAGGCTGGAGATAATGTTGAATATGTTTCTGAAGCCTTTTCAGCTGAGCTGGAGGGAGTCGATGCGCTCAGGTTGAGTAATGAATCAAGTCCTGACACTTCAGATACAGAGTATGTTCCTTCTGGAAGGCCATATGTTCCACAAACTGTGCGACGAACAACATGTCATCATAGTTGGACATCAGGCATGTATGATGAGCGTAGTTACTACTAGAAGGAGACAACTAATTAGTACTATCAAGCACTGTGTATTGTACTTTAAGGAATAAGGTAGTGAGATGAATACGGTAGTTTTGTGAATATACCTATATGATATATGTTGGGAGAACTTTGTATCACTATGATAATGTGTACAATATGTGAAATGCATATTTGGATTTTCCTTGGATCTTCATTGTGTGACTAGTTCTGTGTGTAAAGTCGAGCTCAGAACACATGTGCATGATGTAATTATGAGTATTCGCTTTATGTTGCAGGACTAGGGGGGTCATGGATACGGATGTAGAAATGGAAACTGAGCAGCAGCGGATGGACCGTGAGGCCAAGGAAAAGGCCGATGCTGATATAGCAAATCAAGGCACATTACCACCACCACCACCAATGAGGCCGTTAATGGAGCAGAACTTTATGCAATGCATGAAAATGATGCAAGAGAACCAGAATAAGTTCATGGAGGAGTTGCTGGGGCGAGAAAATTAGAGGGCACCTGAAGGATGAGGAGTGAGTTTATCTGATTTCCAGAATGCAAGGCCGTTACCTTTTGCATCAGCTCCTAAACCAATGGATGCAGAAGACTGGCTAGTAGATACTGAAAGGAAGCTAAAAACTATGGGTTGCAATGATGAGGAAAAATTGAGGTATGCAACTCATCTGCTGACTGGACCTGCAGCATCTTGGTGGGAAAATCAGTTAGCCATGCAACAACCAGGAAGGGAGTTTACCTGGGAGGAGTTCAAGCAGAGATTCCGTGAATATCATGTTCTGGAAAGTGTTATGGAGTTGAAGCGGAGAGAGTTTGAGGAGCTTCAGCAAGAATATACTAGTGTCATGAAGTACATCCGGGAGTTTAGCCAACTGTCTCGTTATGCTGAGGAGGATGTTAATACTGAAGAGAAGCGGAAGAAACGTTTCCTGCATGGATTAAATCCGTTTGTGAGGATGCAGCTAAGGTTAGCCAATAAGCAAACTTATCAGCAGTTGTTAGATGCAGCCATTACTTTTGAAGATGATTACAAGAATGTCTAAGAGGATAGGAGGAAGAGAGCCAAGAAGGAAACCAAGAGAATTCAGGCAAGCAAACCAAAACCTAACCTGGACTTCAAACCTCGAAATAGGAAATATGGCAACAACAAAAATAACAATAACAAGGGCAGTAGTGGAAATCAATCTAATCCGAGAAGGAATGTTATCTGTAACAACTGTGGAATTCTAGGGAATTTCCAGAGGGAGTGCAAAAGGCCTATAGTGATCTGTTACGGTTGTGGTCAGAAGGGGCATATCAAGACAGATTGTCCGAGAAAACCACCTGGAGGGTGGCCTACCAAGGGAGGAGGACAAGCTAGTGGAGGAAATGGACAGCCCAATAAAGGGGGAAACAATGGCAAGAACAACAATGGCAAGAGAAACCGACCAACCAGAAAACTGAACTGTGCAACTCTCGAGGAGGTGGATAATTCGGAGCATGCAGTGATAGGTACGCTCAATATCCGTAACAATCCCGGAAAAGTTCTATTTGATACTGGTGCAAATACTTCATTCATTTCTGAAGAATTCTGTGATAAGTTCGGTATTAGAAGGGCAACGTTAGAACGTCCTATGACCGTAGTTACATCAGGAGGGAATGTGATTATACGCCACATAAAACAAGATCAGGTTATCTCGATCTGTGGTTGTACATATTTCACAAACCTTTATGTGATTCCTTTGAAGGGAATTGCATTAGTGCTAGGGATGGATTGGATGATGGAACATGGAGCTCAGATAAATTATGAGGAGAAAACTGTTTCAATCAAAACTCCAAGTGGAGCAAGGATAGTTTACCAAGCAGATAAACATAGTCATATCATGGTGGATTTGCAGTTGAATTCAATGAAATAAATCAAATTAGAAGAGATTCCTATAGTTAATGAATTTCAAGATGTTTTCCCAACGGAATTACCAGGAATGCCACCAGACTGGGAGATAGAGTTCACCATTGACCTAATACCTGGTACAGCTCCAATAGCTCAAGCACCATATAAAATGGGACCCAAAGAGTTGAAAGAACTCAAGGAGCAAATTGATGAGTTAGCAAGAAAATGATTTATACAGGAAAGTGTATCTCCATGGGGAACACCAGTAATCTTTGTGGATAAAAGAGATGGTGGAAGACGGATGTGTGGTGATTATAGAAATCTGAACAACGTGACGATCAAGAACAAGTATCCTTTACCAAGAATTCAAGATTTATTTGATCAAGTGAAAGGAGCTAGAGTACTTTCAAAGATCGATTTAAGATCTGGATATCATCAAATAAAAATCAAACTGGAAGATGTTCCAAAAACAGCATTTGTCTCAAGATATGGACACCATGAATATCTGGTGGTACCATTTGGTTTGACCAATGCACCGGCAATATTCATGAATCTGATGAACAATATCTTCATGCCATATTTGGATAAGTTTGTCATCGTCTTTATTGATGATATTCTGATATACTCCAAGGATAAGGAAGAGCATGCTGACCATTTGAGAATAGCATTGCAGACTTTAAGAGAACATAAGCTTTATGCCAAGTTCAGTAAGTGTGAGTTCTGGTTAGATGAGGTAGAATTCCTCGGTCATGTGATCAGTAAGTATGGGATTGCTGTGAATCCATCCAAAGTTCAGTCGGTACTAGAGTAGACTGCACCGACCAATGTGAAGCAAATTCGAGGTTTCTTAGGAATGTCTGGTTATTATCGGAGATTCATTGAAGGTTTCTCCAAAATAACCGGACCAATGACCCAATTATTAAGGAAGAATACACCATTCAAGTGGGATGAGAAGTGTGAAGCAAGTTTCCAAGAGTTAAAGACTAGATTAACCACAGCACCAATCTTAGCAGTTCTTGAGACAGGGAAGGATTTCACTGTATATTGTGATGCATCTAAAGAAGATTTGGGTTGTGTATTAATGCAAGATCAGAAAGTGATTGCCTATGGTTCAAGACAATTGAAACCACATGAAGTCAACTATCTAACTCATGATTTAGAGTTAGCAGCAGTAGTCTTTGCGCTGAAAGGATGGAGGCATTTTCTTTATGGAGCCAAATGTGAGTTATACACTGACCATAAAAGTCTCAAGTACTTCTTCACTCAAAAAGAATTAAACATGAGGCAGAAGCGTTGGTTGGAATTAATCAAGGATTATGATTTAATAATCAATTACACCCCAGGGAAAGCAAATGTTGTAGCAGATGCTTTAAGCAGAAAGAGTACAGATATTCAGCCAATCAATAGAGAGTTACCAAAAGAGTTAAAAATGGACTTGGAATGGTTAGAACTTCACTTCATTAGAACAGAGGTTCTTGGAGGATTGGCAACTATGCAGGTAGTTCCAGAGCAGGACAGTGATCTTAATCAAGAAATTTTTAGACATCAAGAAAAGATCCTTTTATTGCTGAGGAATTTCGGAGGATATCTCAAGGGCAAAAATCAGTTTTTCGCCTTTGAGATTATGGATCTTTATGGTTTCAAGATTGTCTATGTGTTCCAGATGTGACTGAGATCATAAATGTCATACTCAAAGAAGCACATGATACATCCTATTCTATACATCCAGGGAGTACCAAGATGTATGTGGATTTGAAAGAACTATTATGGTGGAATAACATGAAAAGAGATATTTCTAAATATGTATCTGAATGCCATACTTGTCAAAGGGTGAAGGATGAACATCAAAGTCCATCAAGACCATTACAACCCTTAGAAATTCCTGAATGGAAATGGGAGGAAATAGGTATGGACTTCATCACGGGATTACCTATGACACCAAAAAGGAAATATATGATATGGGTAATTGTGGACAGACTCACTAAGAGTGCACATTTTATTCCAGTCAATCAAAAGGATAATGCTAAAAATTTAGTTGAAGTATATGTCAAAGAGATAGTAAGTAAGCATGGAGTACCCAAGAAGATCGTAAATGATAAGGGATCAGTTTTTACTTCAGCATTTTGGAAGCAATTGCATGAAGCACTTGATTCAAAATTAGATTTCAGCACGACATATCATCCTGAAACAGGAGGTCAAACTGAAAGAACAAATCAAATACTAGAAGACATGTTGAGAGAATGTGCACTATATTTTGGAGGAACATGGGAAGATCACCTACCATTGGCAGAATTTTCTTATCATAATAGCTATCAGAGTATTCTGAAGGAAGTTCCATATGAGGTTCTGTATGGAAGAAAGTGTAGATCACCAATATGTTGGTATGAACCTGGAAGCAGTAAAGAATTTTCACCAGATTATATCAAGGAGAGACAAGACATCATTGATAAGATCAGGAATAGATTGAAAATAGCCTAGAGTAGGCAGAAAAGTTATGCGGATCAAAGCTGAAGATCATGGCATCCGGAAGTGGGAGATATGGTCTATTTGAAAGTAATTCCAATGAAAGGAGTAAAAAGATTCGGAGTTAAAGGGAAATTGAGTCCAAGATATATTGGACCATTTAAGATACTGAGTCAAAACAGAACTATAGCTTATGCTTTAGGGTTACCATCAAGATTGGCTCAAGTGCATAATGTTTTCCATGTGTCACAACTTCGCAAATGTTTGAAAGTTCCTGATGATGCAATAACACATCAAGAGATAGAACTACCAGCAGACCTAACTTATATTGAAAAGCCTTGTAAGATTTTGGAAGAAAACTGGAAAAGAATGAGGAAAAGGGCAATCAAATATTGCAAGGTACAATGGGAACATCACCCTGAGAGAGAAGCCACATGGGAGAAGGAAGAGGATTTAAGAAAAGCTTATCCAGAACTATTTAGGTACATCTCCACAAACTTCGGGACGAAGTTTAATTTAAGGGGGAAAGTATGTAACATCCCAGTATATAGGACCTAACGAAGGGTAGATACAGGAATATGAATTGTTGCATGCATTCATTTGTGAAAATGCGGGTAAATTTTTGGCCAAATAAAAACCCTCAGTGATCAATGTTTCTTTCTTACTTTGAGAGTAGGTTTAGTCTTAAAGGAGGATTGCTATAAACTTTGATATGATATCAAAGGAATTATGGGTGTTTTGAAATGAGTTTGGATTTTAAAACTTAAGTGTTTTATAATTTAAATAATTTTGATATAAGATTTGAATCTTAAATTAAATATAAGAAAGGTATGATAACTTAAATCTTATTTAAAAGCAATATGGTATATGAAGTACATTTCTTATTCAGAAACAAACTACAAAGAATAATTTACTGAAGTTATTCCAAACTTTACAATTCACACAAGAGAAAAGAATAAAATATTGTTTATTAATAAATATATAATCTTCATTACAAAGAAACCAAATAAATATTACAAGAATTATAAAAGGAAATTTACAAAAGATTAAGAAAAGTACATTGGTATATCTCTACTAACTATCCTATATCTAAACTACACTAAATCTTCATCTTTATCTTTGTACCTGCAAAACAAAGATTAAATATAAAACAAAACAAGATTAGTGTTAGTATATATTTCTCTTAGATATGTCAGTGAGGTGCACTTGACAATCTCATCATTGAGAAATGATAAAGGGGCAAGTTTCACCAATATGAAAGATTTCATCTTTCATAAATTCAAAGCCAGAATGCAAATGACAGCCAAAAGGGACCAATTCACTAGCCAGTGTAAAAGTAATTTGGTAATTGTAAGTTCACAAATTCTGAACCTATCCATATGTGCATAGCAGGCACACAAGCTGCACACACACATCATGCAAAAGGGTGAGGTGTCGACCTCACAAGCACAGCCAGCATAACAAAACCACAACACAGCCGAGGAGATGCACCTCAGTGCATCACTCCACTACATCACACCACAGTACAGCCATGGTGAACACCAGCCAAACCAAGAACAGCAACCAAACCAACCACCTAGATCAACCCAAACATCACTAGGATGATGACATAAGGAGGGGGATGGAATTGGTGGATAGAAAGGTCAAGCCCAGGAGCTAGGAGGAGCAGGCAAGCTCAAGAGCAAGCTTAGGAGCCAACAAAAGCAGATGAAGATCAAGATCATCATCAATATACTACACCAACATCAAAACTTGTGGTGATTCTCATAAAACCATCACATGCTTTCATAAGAATATCTAAACAAAAGCATGTGTTGCTTTATCTAATGATCTCTCAATAAGCACCCAAGAGTGGTGAACCTATCCTAGATATTTCAAGTATAAGGATAAGAAATCAAGCTCCACCACAAGCACTAAACCCTCAGACCAGCATCACTGGGTTTAGTGTTATTTTTGCAACTTAGATCATTTTCATTTGATCTTACCAGATCAAGGCACATCTCTCAAAGAGATAGTAGCACCTCTAAATCTATAAGATTCATACAAACTATGGGCCAACTAACTAGGAACCACATCCTAGAGCCTCAGACCCACATCATAGGCAGGAATAATAATAAAAGCTTTCATATCATCTTATCAGTTTTAATCACAAGAATAATCAAGCTATGCCCAGAAATAAGACTCAATCACTTGTGTGCAAAATCATATTGGTATCACAAGGACAGGTTGTATATGAACTAAAACCAATCCTTGTTCAGATCCGCACAAAAAAGGGAAAACCAAATATATATCATTTTCCTGAAGCTAAGTGCCAGGAATCAACATTTAAAATGAATCTATCCATCCACAGAAAATCATTACATATAATGATTTGATCCAGAGTGTATCATCTCAAACAAACCCATATTATGATTGCAGTAAGCAACCACTGATAGAAAACTGCTGTCAGTATAAGTAATCTGACAGTAGAGTAAACTCTCAGACCAACAACATAATCCAATCAAGGATTTTATTGAAACAACTAGCATGGATCATGGCAGATTACCACTTGGACAAATCTGACAAGCAACTAGTATCATCAAATCTACTATCAATCCTTAACCACAGCAAGCAATCATTTCCCATGATCAAATATGATCAACACTAGATCTAAAGCATCATAGATATGATCAACATGGGGTATGAACCCTAATCCAGAGATGAACCCAATCAGCACATAATCACTCAACATGAGAAGACACTAGCTACACACCAAAAAGAATCAAGGCAGTAGCATGGACAAACACCATAGAGACCACTTACCCGAGGTCTTCGCTGATGAATCGAAGAGGAGGCAGAGGGGCCGACGAACCGCGGCAGCACAAGGAGCATCTAGAGGGGCGCTGCAACCTGCATCGGCCACGGCGGCGCCCGCAGCAGCGCACGAGACCAACACACCGCCGCAGGTGGGATCGCGGCGTCGGCCACATCAACTTTTCCGAACCCTAGGGTTCGGGAATGGGGTGGAACTGACTACGGGGAAGCCCCAAAGTTAAATCCAAGTGGATAGGATGAAAGAGCATCGTCGACAACCCCAACCCGCACCACGGCGGCGGCCAGAACGGCCGACGATGGAGAGAATCGATGGTGGCGGCATCGCCGGCCATGGGGGCGAGTCGGGGGAGGAGGAGATAAGGTCGAGGGAGAGAGAGGAGGCAGTGTGGGCTGGGTGGGCCAAAAACCTTTGGGGTAGTCATTTGACCCTGACCTATTGGGCCACCTTGGCCCAATAAGCCCAAGGGGCCAGCCCAGGTTATTTAATAAATCTTTTGATCAATTGGAAAAGACCAAAATATCCCTGACCTCAATAAAATTATAGAAAATAAAATACTAGTCCAAAAATTATAAATATAATATTTTTGGATTCACAATAATTCACTCTGTCCAAATAAAATAAGATATCAAATTTTGAACATTCAAATTTTTATAAGAATTTTGTAATTTAAATATTCCTCATGGAATTTTACAAAATTATTGAAAAGTGATAAAAATAAATAAAAATCACTTTCATGATTTATTAATATTATAGTATTTTTGAAAAATACTAAATAAATATTTAGTAATAAAATTAATGTATAATTAATAATTCCTAGAAGAATTATTAAATCAATAAAAGACAAATAAAGGGAAATAAAATAAAATAACTCAATATATGTTATAAATATTAAAAAGAAATATTTATAAATCCTATATTACTCAAAAAGGAACTTTTTGGGGTAAATGCATATAAATTTAAATAATGCATTACATTACTTGCATAATCATTTTGCTTCTTTAAATATTGTCCTTACCGGGCGATAATGATGTTTTTGTAGAACTAGAAGCTCAAGGTCCAGTGCACGCATCAGACTTCACTACCTTGCCATCACAAGGCAAGTTCATCACTTGCTCATGTCCTTTGAAGAGTCTTTATCAAAGTATTTGCAAATTGTGTGTTATCATATATGATATAAAAGAAGAAAATATTATTTTCATAAACAAAGAAAATCATAGATATCATCCTAAGTGGTGATAGAATGGAGCAATAGAACTTAGATTTCTAATTGCAACAATGATAATCAAATAGGGACTTAATAACTCCTGACATCAGTGATTCTAGCGCCGTATATTACACGTTAGCCATGAGATTTGGAATGGGACAGAGAATTCAGCTGTATCTTCTTCCTCTCGCATGAAGCCGAATGTGCAGGTCGTGGTTGTTATCCTCGTAGCGTGCATATTGATTGGTAATTCATAGAGGATATGCAGCATATGGGTGGGAACCCTCATCATCCCACGATAGTTATGGCATCTAACGGTTTGTACAAACCATTGCCGTAATTCATTATGTGTGCATGGTGTATACCAAGGAGGCATGCGGGGTCGCGAAGGGGGCAGTGATTGGCTTGGAACAACTATTGGGATCCACATCATGGAATTGTGGAGAGGAAAGTACGCTCGATTGTACAACAAGGAGTTGATCTCTCATGGGTAAAGTAATGCACCACTTCAGAGTGTAAGAACTGTAACTTGTTACTCCCTGTTCCGGGAAGGAGCTACGAACGCAGCAGGAAAGGAACTCCATGAAAGTTCTGGTCAACCTGTGAAGGCTGATTGACATAGTTTTTTTTGGAATAAAATAAACCTTTGAAGAAAGATTTACAAAAACTGCATAGTGCCAAGGATTTATAATCCGAGGTGGTAGTTAGAACATCAAACTTCCCACCTTGCATATAATGAACTTGTTGGGTAACGTTGTTACTCATTATTTCCATTGAACCCTTGCTTAGACTCTAAGGATCCCGAAGACGTGCCAATGTATGAAACCGAATGCCAAGAAGACGTGTTCTACGAAGAACCTGATCTATCCGGAGGAGTTGAAGGCGTGGACTACGAGATCCGCTACGGTGTCGATGAGAACGAGTCCACTTAAGGGTCTATTTAGTAGTAATTAATGGAGCCGAGCAGCATGAACTCTATAGAATAAGCTGTTGATCCCCACTCTTAGTCGGATTTGCTACTTTCAAATTTCCGCTGAACATCTTATATTTTGGTTTGTAAGTTGGATCTTTTGGACGTCTTGATCTTCCAGTATTGTAATAATAATAATGTGTGTACTTTTTTAGTATGGACCTGCAATGTTTCTGTTGTACCACTCTGAGGGATGTGATATTTATGGAACGGTGTTCTGTGAATGTCATGTCAACGACTATAGTGTACTACACATGCAGTGGTATGCTGGGTCACCGCATAGGTTTTCATAAATACTCACTTCTTTTGTTTTGAAACTAAGTTTTTGATTATAGCGTCCATTCTAACTAGGGTCTCCTATGGTCAGGATGCATCTGATACCAACTTGTCAACACCCGGATTTTTAATCCTAGATGCTTGTTATGCCATACATCGCAATTATAGGATTACCATTTTTGCGAGACATAATAGATTGGTACCATAGTTCATCATCCATTACAAACCATAATAAAGGTATTAGAAATAATGGATCTCATGATCTAGTCTTAATACAATCAACAGAGCGGAATAATAATAAGGGTAGCATGGTCGAATCTCCAACTTCAGGGTCACGGGAAATACTGATGATGGGAAATGATCCTAGTTGTCATAGACTTCCTGCTGTCCATCATCCTGGTAGTCCTCTTCATAGTCTGGCCATGACAATAGCCAGGGACAAAGCCATGAGTACTCTTTAAGTACTCGCAAACTATCACTAACAAGTAAGTAGTCTGAGTAGGAATCCTAAGCTCTAGGTTTATTTGCAAAAAGCTAGGTTTATCTCTAACTGAGTTTAGAAGTAAAGAAAAATAATTTAATGTTTTACAACACCTAAGTGGGAACTTAGTTTTCATGTTCACAACCCTGTTGTGGTAAAGTCAAATCCATAGTTCATTTCACAAGTCATTTTGAAAACATCTGACGAAGGAACAGTATGGCCACTCCAACTGTCCATAATCGCGGACATGGCTATTCGAATAGTTTGACACACTACAGAGGTGGTACACTTACACCACAACATTCGATACATCCATCAGGAACAATCCTGAATCATCATACTTAGTATGCGGATAATCAATCTTAATCATTCAATTACACACCCTAGTATAGGCACCTCCCCTATGAGTTTGTCCTCCCAACCATGACCATCTGTCATCTTGCGAACTGCACAGGTGGACATTCATCATGAGGTAGCCTCATCTCAAACCTCTTCCACAAGGGAACCCATACTAAGGGAATCCAAGGTTTTCATAATCATTTTCACCAAGTATTCCCATCAAAAGTGATCAACTTTTATGCTTAGCACTAGCCACTAAAATTGAGGGTAATCACTAATGAGGGGTGCTAATCAAGTGTTACTATCCAAATCTAATCTCATGCCTCAGTATGAAATCTAGTTCTAACTACTTAGGCCAAGTTTTATGCTCTTTACGCTACCTATAATATCTTTCCAAAACTCACAAGCCACTAAGTAAAATCAATAAAGAACTATGATAAATAAATAAAATAATAAAGCTTGCAAGTAAAACATGGGATTGGTATAATCAAGGTTGCATAACCAAATCATGCCTAATGCATCTTGCATAGGTTATCTAGCTTGCAAGTGTTAGCTTGCTAGGATGGCTTACATTAGATATCTTGCCTTCATTGGTGCATTGTTAGAAGTTCTCTTCTTCTTCGTAGTAGTAGTACTCCTCCTCCTCGTAGCCTTGGTCGGTACTAACGTCTATAAATACATACGAGGTACACAATCACCAAAAAATACTTAACTACCTCTATTTAGCACACAAAGGTTCACACTAGATGATCTAGCATCGTCACCATCATCACATATAATAAACACCTAGTCTTATTTATTTTATTTTGGAAAAGTAATTTCTACTCATTGAAAACTAGGTAAGATTTAATATTCTCCAACTAAAATATGGGATGATGTTGACAGAAGTCATCACCACATATTCTAATACATGGGAATGTGATTTAAAGTGGTGGTCATATTTTATAAAGTTTAAAACTATTGTTTTAAATAATTAAAGTGACCAGAAATGCCTATGGGGCATTCTTTTAATACTAGTCCAAGATCACTGCATGTAAACCTAAATATTTTTACATATTTAGATAGATCTTGTCAAATGTGATTTTTGAGAGTTGGAATCAACTCAAAACATTTATGGTTGATTTTTGAAAAATGTTTGAATGTGAAAAGTCTCTGTCTTGTTATTTTTACTATAGGAGATCTATAATTTCATATGGTTTGAATCCAACGGGCTTGGATTGATAATTTCAATACCATTCTAGCAAAATTGGAATCAGGTATCTTGGTTCAGTAAATCTATTTGAATTGAATTTCAAAGTCACTGACTGAACTAGGTTTGAATTAAAGTGCAAAATATATATTTGAACTACTGGGATAAGCGCGGGAATGAAAATGGGCCGCCCCAGCTGCACAGCGCATGCAGCGGGCTACTAATAGGGGTCCCACAGGCTCAGTCTAAGCGGAGCTGTACCTTTCAATCTGAGCCCTACGATTAGAACAAGATATACGGCTCAAGCTCGTCGTCTCCGTCGAACAGCTCCGACGAGACCGAACCCTAACGGTGACAATGGGGGTACACGGCGGCTTACCAGGGCTCTAGCTAGGGTCAGCAATGGGGGCGAACGAAATTGTCGACGACGGCGGTTCAAACGGTGGTCGCGGCGGCTCCTGGGGTGGCTACAATAAACGACCCTTCTCCTCCTCTGCAACGTAGGACATTGGTGAAATTCCGGTGGCCCGGTGCTCCCCTTGCTCCGGGGAAGGGTCAGGGGTGGTTCTGAGAGTGAGGGGAGTGAGATGCTATGGAGAATGAGGGCTGGGGTGGCCTCTATTTATACACCGGCGAGAGGTGCAGCGCAGGATGCTCAGGCTCCTCCGGCGATGTCAGTACAGCGAGCTAACGACATGGCAAAGGGCGTAGGACGGTGCGGTGTCTCCTGGCGATCATCACGGGCTTAATAGCACGGCACTTGGCGGTCGATAATGGTCAGAACGGGTCGACCTCTATGCGGCACCAACGGAGTTTTAGACGACGCACAGGGGTTGCGTGTCGCACGGCGGCGAATGGTCATGTCTGGGAGGTAGCTAGGGGCATGGCGAGTGTAGTTAGGCGCAGCGTGTGCGCGCGTGTCGGCTGTGGCGCTCTAGCGCGGTCTCGGCATGGCGAGAGAGAAAATGGGCGCGGCATTTTCTCGGTGGTCTAGGGCCTAGCTACGCTCGAGGATTGGACAGAGGGTGGCGATGGACGGTGGCCTGCCTCCTGGACATCGTGGACATGCGCGACGCTCTCTCCTGCGTGCTAGCCATGGTCGATCGACAATGGTGGCTTCGGGTGGCATGGCACTGGAGCAAGGGTAGGGTTAGTAGCTGTTCTATGCATTGGTGGTCACTGGGGGAGACAAGGGGAGATAACTAGGGGCCATGGGGGAACAAGGCATTGATCAAGAATAGTGAAAGTTAGGCAGTTTGATTTGTGCTCACCAAGTGTTTGATGAAATGGCCGCATGAAATTTAAAATTTTGATGAATTTTTGTGAGTGCTCTGATAAAATGCTTGGTTGTCTGAGGGTGCTTGGGTTTGGCATGGTGAACTCATTTGAGTAGTTTTTTTGAAATGGTGATCTTAGTACCGACTAAGGATTCAATTTTGAATTGTCCTTTGCATAGATTTGGAATTTTTTTCTATTGGTTTGTAAAGTGGGTTTGGGTTCACATTTACTTGGTCTAGCAAGGGGTGAAAAGAATTGGATTTGTTTCTGTTAGAAAACTTGGACTAGGAACACTCAAAGTGGTCTAATGGTTAACTTTGGTAAAAATGACCATTTGCTTAAATTTCTTATTTTTGATTTTCTCTTCATTTGATTCTTCTTGGAAATGATCTAGATGATATTGTTTTCATCTTTAAACCAATCCTTGAAATGCATAGAAATCAAACATGGCATTGCAAGCATTCATGCATTAATCACACACATGCATTCATATTAATTTTAATAACAAAAGTTTTTGTTAACCCTAAACTTGGGTGATTAGAAATTGATAATCTTGTTTAATATTTTTTGGATGTTACAAACCTTCCCTCCTTAAACAAAATCTCGTCCCGAGATTTAAGAAAAATAAAACTAGGAACTAAAGAGATCTGGAAACTCGGTCCTAATGTAATCTTCTTCTTCCCAGGTAGCTTCTTTTTTAGTATGGTTACTCCAATGGATCTTGAGAAACTTGATACTCCGGGTTCTGGCGGTTCTAAAGGCTTCTTCCAAAATATGAATGGGTACTTCACGATAAGTTAGGTCCTGGTTGATCTCTATGCTTCTGTGATCAATATTTTTGAAAACTAAGGTCTTCTCTAGGACTTCTAGGCATTTGCGAAGTAATAAGATATGGAACACATCATGCACGGCTGACATCTCCTCCGGCAGTTCCAATTGATATGATACTTCTCCTTGGCGATTCAAAATCTTGAAGGGTCCAATATATCTGGGGGCAAGCTTTCCTTTCAGTTGGAAACGCCACATTCCTTTCAGGGGTGATACTTATAGATACACAAAATCTACGATAGCGTAGGCTAGATCTCGACGTCTCTTATCGGCATAACTCTTCTGTCTGGATTGGACGGTCTTGAGGTGCGCACAGATCTTGTGAACTTTCTCTTCGGCTTCTCTTAGGATGTCGGGTCCGACAATCTGACTCTCTCCTACTTCCGACCAATTCAATGGGGTACGACACTTCCTTCCATACATAAATTCAAATGGGGACATTTGTATACTAGCTTGGTAACTGTTGTTATATGAGAATTATGCGAAAGGAAGACAGTCTTCCCATTTAGATCCATATTCTAACACACAAGCTCTCAACATATGTTCGAGTATCTGGTTTGCTCGCTCCGTTTGTCCATCAGTCTGTGGGTGATAAGCTGTGCTAAAATCCAGTCTTGTTCCTAATCCTTCTTGAACTTTCTTCCAAAATCTTATGGTAAACTGGGTTCCTCGATCCGACACAATGTTCTTGGGGACTCCATGCAAACTGACTATCCTAGCAATGTACAAGTCTGCACAACTTCGCATGTTTAGGGTTTAGCGTTTTAGTGGTAGCCATGGGATCTGGCGAGTTTTGAAAAAAACAGCTTCACAATATTTTCCTACCATGTATGGACATTGTTGGGTTTCGACCTGAACGACCAAGGGTCGTCAAGGCCATATCGATCGACATCATAGTTTCCGACATGATAGAGTTCCCACACTAGGTGGGTGCATCATGGGGTAGTAAGAATTGTTGACCGTGGGAGTTTTCACACATATACACTACAAGAAATATTTCCTTACGCAACCGACTGGGACCGTCAGTCGTCGTAGAAGGCGCCTCTTCCGCGACGAAAATCTCGGCTCGACCATGGCTAGTGCAAAACTGTATTCGCGCCCGTCTACTACGACGAAACCGCTAAAAACATGGAGGAAGCTCAACGGGCGCGTGGCAGAAGTAAGAATTCCTCTTCCTCGCGAGATGTTGACTCGCCGAAGTATTTTTTTGCATGTGGGTCCCGGACATCAGTGACTCTAGCGGACCAAACTTTTCGGTCGCGCCTCCCTGATTTGAACTTGATAACGTTGTTCGATGCCTCTTCCGTTTAGTTCGGCTAATGGGTCCCGCATTTATGCCTCACATTAGAGGAAGGAATCGTGTGTATGATGGATTTTTTCCTTCCCTGTTCCGAACTTGATAGCCTCGCTCGATGCATCTGCCATTTAATCAGGCTGCAAGATCCCACGTGTCATCGTCACACTAGAAGAAACGTGTGCATGGTGGAATTTTTCCTTGGCTCGTGTCTCCCTAATATGAACTCGAAAACGTTGCTCGATCTATCTAACGTTAATCACGATGCTGGGTCCCACATGCCAACCTCTCATTACAAGAATCGTGTGTATGGTGGAATTTTTTCCCTTCGCTCCCACTACCATGTTCCGAACTTGATAGCGCTGCTAGTTGCATCTACATTTAATCACGCAGTTGGGCCCCATATGTCATCCTCTCATCAGAAGAAACATGTGCATGATAAAAAAATCCATGGCTTGTGCCTCCCTGATTTGAACTCGATAACATTGCTCGAACTATCTTCCGTTAATAACGATGCTAGGTCCCACATGCCAGCCTCTCATTAGAAGAATCGTGTGTATGATAGAATTTTTTTTCTTCGCTCTTGCTACCCTATTCCGAACTTGATTGTGCTGCTAGATGCATCTACCGTTTAATCACACAGCTAGGCCCACATGTCGTCCTCTCATTAACGAAATGTGGGTATGATGGATTATTTGCCCTCAGACACGCCTCCGTGTTAACTTGATAGCGTTGCTCGGCCAATCTGTTGTTTGGTCACGCAGCTTGGTCCCACATGTCAGCATCTCATTTGAAGAAACATCTGCATGTTGGACTTTTTTCTCGCTCGCATCTCCCAGTTTCAAACTTGGCAACGTTGCTTGATGAAGCACCTATATATGGTCTCTATGATGGGTCCTAGATGCCAGCCTCTCTGCTGAAGCATTTACCATTAATCTCGCAGTTGGGCCCCACATGTCATCCTCACATTAGAAGAAACGTGTGCATGATAGATTTTTTTCCATGGCTCGTACCTCCGTGTTAACTTGATAGTGTTGCTTGCTACATTAGCCGTTTATTTTGGCTGGTGGGTCTCCTATGTCAGTCTCACATAAATTTTCTTCTCTAGCGCTACCCTGTTCCGAACTAGATAGCATTGCTTGACGAATCTGCCGTTTGGTCACGCAGCTGGGTCCCACATGTCAGCATCTCATTTAGAAGAAACATCTGCATGTTGGATTTTTTTCTCGCTCGTGCCTCCCTTATTCGAACTGGCAAGCTTGCCCGATGCAGACTTGTAATAAGGTCTATCTGGTGGGTCCCACATGTGAGGCTCTCCGTAAATGAAACATGCTATGATGAACTTCTTTTTGGCTTCCTCTGTCGTTCTGACTTTGGTCCGCAGCTAGGTCCCAGATCTTAGCAACCTCTATGCAGGAAACGTGTCTATGATGGGTCCCAGATGTCAGCCTCTATTTGCAAGAAACATGTGTATGCTGGACTGTTTTTTCGTGTTGAGTCCGCCGTTATGACCTTGGCAATATTGGTAGATTTTGTTTTGCAGGGAAACGTCTCTATGATGCAGCAGCAGTTTATCTAGGTCCTAGATGTCAGCCTTATCGAGTATATAAAATGTTAATCTATACTCCACCGCTGGGTCCCACATGTCAACACTCTATGCATAGGAAACATGTATATGCAGTATCCCACATGTCAGTCTTCTCTGTGTAGGAAACGTGTCTATGTTGGGTACCACATGTCAGCCTCTATTTGAATTAAACGTGTCTATGCTAGGTCCCACATGTCAACCTCTATCTGAATTAAACGTTTCTATGCTAGGTCCCACATGTCAACCTCTATTGAATTAAACGTGTGTATATGTATATATGTTCGACTGTTTTTCAGGTCTTGTCCGCCATCCAGACCTTGGCAACATTGCTAGAGGCAGTCGAAGTTTATCCGTATCCTAGATGTCATCCTGAGAGTACAAAATAGATAATTCTATATTAATAAAAATTGCCTAGGATTCGAACTCGGGACCTCACTAGTGGTAAACTGGGTGCCTTGCCACTACGAAAGAAAGATCTCATATAATAGAACCGTTAAATAAGACTTATAACTTATGGATCTGTCTCCTTAAAAAGACTTTTTTAACCATTTTTATCTCCTATCAAATAATAAGGCGACGCTCTAAAAAATTGAAAACTGCAGGCATAGTTTCTTTAAAAAAATTAAGAGGTGACGGGCAATGCCCAAAAGTCCGAATTAAAAAGAGTTTCACTATTGTACATGGTATGCTCGATATGGGCTATACTCCATAGGATATTCTCCATGGGATCCTTTCTCAAATTTCCCTTGGATTATGGTCAGCAGTCCACAGACCCCTAAAAGGCCGAATTAAAATGTTTTGGGCTAAAGAGGGGCCGAATAAGCTAGATTTCTTCTTCTAGTATATAAAAATTGCATTTTTCTATGGCTCGGCCGGATTCGAAACAAAGACCCAGAGAGGAAGGGAAAGAAATCGATAATTATTTTTGGCAGATATTTATATAAACTCTGCAGTACTGAATAAGATATCGACAGATTCGCAGTTCACATTCAGTAGCACTTGACCAATTCTGCAGCATTTTAAAGTGACTGATTAGGGAAGACAGACACTGAAATACAATAGCAGTACAGAGAGAACCAGTTCTTATTTCAGCTCTTAAAACCTTGTCTCCCGATCAATTAGTTTGCCCATTTCTCTAAACACACTCGACCATTGGAGCATGCAAAACTGACGATCGAGTCTGCTTTGAGTATCTTCTTCTCACATCGATGTCTGTGTGACACCGATGCAACCCAAAATTCCCAAGTCTCATCTAGATTGAGACAAAGCCATGTTTCAAAACAAAAGCAAGAATAACTACTAAACTTGATCTAAACAAGTACCAGTATAGAATAAGACCGGAAAAACATCGATAGATTTCCATTTCATATTCAGCAGCACTTGACAGATTCAACATCATTTCAAAGTGACCGATTCAGCAGTATAGACAATTGCCAAAAGAAATGACAGATTCAGCAATACAGACAATGAAATTCAATAGTTTTTTTTCAATAGTTGTAGCTAGGCCATAACTCAAGAGGAAAGAGAGAGCATATTCTGCACTTGATCAGTCGATATGAACAAATACCAGTATATCTGTATTACTACAAAATAGATTAGCAGTACCAAACCTCCATACAAAATACACAGCATAACGCATTGGCTTATCCAAGTGCTGGTTGGGTCATACAAAATACACAGTGCTTTGTTTCCTGCTTGTTAACCTTTCCTTGTCACACAGTTGCCTATAGGCCCACTATGTCAGCAGCGTACATTGGAAATAGGTCATTATCGCAACTTAGTTCCACCTCTCTCCAAACAAATTAAGTCTATCAGCAATATAAATTAATTAATTAGTATGACGTTACCTATCTTAACATTGAGATTATCACAAGAATATTTAGTTGTGCTATCTCACTCTTGAAACTTGTCGATGTTAGGGAAGATGGGATGGCTCTAGTCTTTGATCAAGGTTTTTTTTGTTTTTGCAAGCCCTCTGGAGCTGCATCGAGGACGACGAATATAGCTTTGTTGTCACGCTGCCCTTCACTAAATTATAAGCTAGGCTGGCACGCTGCTATGCACTAAATTAACCATGTCACATCCTAGGGCATTACAGCTAGCAAGGCTGGAACGCTGTCATGCATGCCGACTAGAGTTAATACTGTCTTGTTTGACCAGACGATGTTTATTTACAGATCCTATATTACTCAAAAATACTAGTGCCTATAGTACCTAGTAGTAGTACACTTGTACAAGAACTACTACTACTACTAGCAGTATTAGTTTGCTCAAAAGGATTATAATGTGGAACAGAGGTGGTACAATACTATCAGTCAGTGGCAGAGCTAGCTCATAATTTAAGCCTGGGAAAAGAGTATAGATACAGTTGATTAGTTGAGTGTTTGCCCAGCAAATCTCCTCTTTTTATCTTAGTTTTCTTATAGTATTTCAATGGATTGAACCAGCTGAGCATGGGCATGCCGGGTTGTGGCTCCGCCATTGCTAGCAGTAGTACACTAGAAGTTTGTTTTGCTGGAAACATAATATAGTAAATAATTGCACATTAGAGCCTAGCGCGATCAAGTGCCATGTTGTTCCAAAACAATGCATCACTAGAGGGATATAGTTATAAACCACCTATTTACATAATAAGTATAATTAAAAGCGGACTGTCATCGCATTAATACACCTACGATATACTAGAACTTTTTTGATCAAATGGTGGGTGATAACATGCACATCTGATCACCTTCTCGCACTTATCATGATCAAATACCATCACCTTAAAGGATATGGTGGCAATCTTCTTGAATACTAGAAAGTATCGTACCTTCAAGTCATGTGCAATTGTTGGGCCACATAGAGATAAAATAAAACTTTTTCCCTCTAACATGGTGATCCCAAGATCCAGCTAAGGTAGAAGGCCACTAGGTTTACCACTAGACGCGTAGTTGCGGATTACTGATGTAGCACGTCTATTGAATGAAGTGCAGTCCTTATGATCCGATTGCCCTGGTGCTGATCGTACATCACCTCTGCTGGTATCCACACGTACAAGGAGGAGCACCGGCGGCGAACTTCTAGGTTTGTTACGACGGCAGGACTACTGTGGCTCTAGGGTTTCCAACACATGAAATGACCTAACCGATCAACGATTAACCCTTCTGGGTTACTGTGCTCCACTATATATAGGGAGTGAACGTGGGCTCCACTCTCGTGGCCCATTCACTATAGCCCATATGATATTAGTCCCTATGAGTCCAACTCACTAACTCAGTCCAAATTTGTCTCGGGTCCAACCCAACCAGATTTCCAGTTTAGATCAAATCCGAACTTGCTCCTGCTCTTAAGTGTGTGACTCCGCAGGCTCTTGGAAACTTGGACACGATTAGAGTCCGACTCTCAATCAATCAGTTGGTAGTGGCTCCTAGAAGAACATGCCGACTCCCAAGTACCAATGAGTCATGATGACTTTCCTTTTCAATGCGACTTGCATCTGAGTCCCTTTTGCCTCACGATATACCTTGTCAGACTATAGGCAAATATTTATCATCCCTTAAATAGTCTGACTCTGTTTTCGATCAGAGATAAGTGATTCACCCAACTAACTCTTAGTCAATCGCCTCGGTTAACACTTAACCGAGTCGTGCATGGCCATGCTTTCCGAATTATATCATCTGAGAGGGCCCAGAGAATATCTCTCCAAGTGGAGGGGCAAAATCCCATCTTGGTTATTCAGATCACGCAGCTTGATTCTCAGTCGACCCAAACTCTACCTTTATAACTACCCAGTTATGGATCAGCGTTCGTCAGAACCTAAGTCGGTGATCTTCAACTCGTATTGTGCAAGAACCTCAGGTCTAAGGATTACATTGATTAAGACATACAAATGATAACTTGTTCGTTGTACCTCAATATGGGTCAATCCGAGTCGCTAAACTCTTTAGACGAATCTGTGTAAGTCGGAATAGCATCACCATGCCCATGACAAGTGGAACCGAGTCATCAAGCCGACTTTCACATTGGTCTAAGTTGTGTGTCCAACACAACCTCGATGACCAAGGATATTTAGTAAAAACAACATGAATGTATAGTTCCACAACTAAATCACATATTCAACGAAATACATTAGATGCTCATACAAGGACAACTTAATAACTTTATGAATACAATGGGAAATATCATCATACATGATTACCTCTAGGGCATATTCCCTACAGTCTCCCACTTGCACTAGAGTCAATCTTCCGACATCACATTTCTAGGCATCTAATACCCATGGCTCTCAGGTGCGCCTCATGTTTCGGCTGTGGTAACGGCTTTCGGATCCATAATATTTAACTTGATATCACCCTGATCCACGAACTGGCAAATCAAGTGGTACCGCATGAGTATGTGCTTGTTCTTCTGGTGTTGTCTAGGCTCCTTGGCTTGTGCATTAGCACCATTGTTGTCACAATACACGTCTAACAGATTGGACGAGCCCTAAACCACACCAAGATCCATGAGGAAATTCCTCATCCAAACAGCTTCCTTTGCTTCCTCCGAGGCGGCAATATACTCAGCCTCTGTCCTAGATGCAGACACAGTCTCTTGCTTGGAACTCTTCCAACTCGCAGCACCTCTTTTTATAATAAAAACATATCCGGATTGTGAATGAGAATCATCAGAGTCGGCAAGATAACTCGCATCCGTGTAACCCTTTACACTGAGTTCATCTTCACCACCATAAACCAAAAACATATCCTTAGTCCTTCTCAAGTACTTTAGGATATTTTTAACCGTTGTCCAGTGGATTTCTCCAGGATCATCCTGGTATCTGCTCACAACACTTAGAGCATAGGAAACATCCGTCCTAGTACAAATCATGGCATACATGATGGTTCCTACTGCAGAAGCATAAAAAATCGCACTCATCCGACTTTGCTCATCACTTGTCGAAGGACACTGAGTCTTGCTAAGTTTTACACCATGGGACATCGGTAAGAAACCCATCTTAGACGATTACATGTTGAACTTCTTCAACACATTGTCCAAATAAGTACTTTGACTCAATCCAATGAGCCATTTTGATCTATCTCTATAGATTCGGATTCCGAGGATGTATGTTGCCTCACCAAAGTCTTTCATTGAGAAACTCTTTTCCAATGCTTCCTTGGTTTCTTACAACATCTGGACATCATTTCCAATCAATAATATGTCATACACATATAAGATTAGAAAGTTTACTTTTCTCCCACTAAACTTGTTGTATAAACAAGAATCATGATCACTCTTGATGAAGCCAAACGATTTGACTACCTCATCAAAGCGAATATTCCAACTCTCAGATGCTTGCTTCAACTCATAAATGGATTTCTGAAGTTTGCACACCTTGTCAGCATTAGACAGATCGACAAAATCCTCGGGTTGTATCATATGCACGTCCTCGGTTAAATTTCCGTTAAGGAAAGCCATTTTGACATCCATCTGCCATATCTCATAGTCGAAATAGGCTGCTATGGCTAACATGATCCGAACTTATTTAAGCATCGCTACAGGCAAGAAAGTCTCGTCGTAATAAACTCCTTGAACTTGTCGGAAACCCTTTGCGACAAGACGTGCTTTATAGATAGAAACATTTCCATCCATATCAGTTTTCTTCTTAAAGAACCATTTGCATTCGATGGGTCTTGCACCGTCTGGAAGATCAACCAAGTTCCAAACTTGATTTTCATCCATGGACTTTAACTCAGATCTCGTGGCTCAAAGGAATGACTTGGAATCAGATCCCACCATCGCTTCCGAATAATTTTCCGGCTCATCACTTTTTAATAGTAACACATCACGAACATTTCGCAATATTGCCGATCTTCGTAGTACATGTGCTGCTACCGGCTCAGCTACCATGACTGGCTCAACCTCCAAGGTTTTTGCCGACTCGCTACTAGCCGGTCCCTCTCGAATTTCTTTGAGCTGCACTGTCCTCTCACTGACTCCCTGACTGAGAAAATCTTTCTCAAGGAAGACATTGTTCCGAGCGACAAACACTTTGCCCTCTTCTCGGTTGTATAAGTAGTATCCCAAGGTTTCCCTCGGATACCCCACGAAAATACACTTATCCGACTTGGCCGTAAGCTTGTCCGACTGAAGTGCTTGACAAATGCTTCACAACCCCAAATCTTAAGAAAAGACAAACTCGGCTTTTTGCTTGTCAACATCTCATGTGGTGTCTTCTCTACAGACTTTGATGGTACTCAGTTTAGTGTGAACGCCGTTGTTTCTAGACAATAACCCAAAAATGATAAAGGTAGATCTGTCCGACTAATCATTGATCGTACCATGCCCAACAAGGTCCAATTCCGCCTTTCCGAAACACCGTTCCTTTGCGGCGTTCCTAGCGGAGTAAGTTGAGGAACTATTCCGACTTTTCAGATGGTCATCAAACTCATGGCTCATGTACTTGCCTCCTCTGTCCGACCAAAGAAACTTTATTTTATTGCCGAGTTGATTCTATGCTTCATTCTAAAATTCTTTGAACTTTTCAAAGGCTTACAACTTATGTTTCATCAAGTAGATACATCCATACCTACTCAAATCATCAGTGAAGGTAATGAAGTACGCATAACCACCCCTGGCTGTCGTGCTCATTGGTCCACACACATCACTATGTACTAGTCCCAACAAGTCGAACGCCCTTTCGCAACTCTTTGCAAAAGGTGTTTTGGTCATTTTTCCAGGTAGGCAAGATTCGCATGTCTCGAACGACTCCAAGTCGAACGAAGTTAGGATTCCATCATCATGGACCTTCTTCATGCGTTTCCAACTTATATGACCAAGCCGACAGTGCCAAAAGTAAGTAATATTCAGATCATTTGGTTTCAACCTTTTAACATTTATGTTATAAATTGACTCACCATCAAGATTCAAAATAAATAACCCGTCCTAGACGGGTGCAAAGCCGTGAAACATATCATTCAAATACAAAAAACAACCATTATTCTTGATATTCGACTCATAGCATTGCCTCATCAAACATGAAGCAGAAATAATGTTTCGACTGAGCACTGGAACATAATAACAATTATTCAGTTCCATAATAAATCTGGAAGGTAAATGAATTTGCATTGTGCCGACTTCCAACGCAGCAACTCTTGCTTTGTTGCCGACTCGAATATCAACCTCGCCTCTTGCTACGCTCCTAGTTCTTACCAGTCCCTGCAACGAGTTGCAAATGTGAATAACTGATCCGATATCATATACCCAAGAACTATTAGGTGCATCAGCAAGATATTTGTCTATGACATTGCAAACAAGTGTACCTGAGTCGGAAGTCATACCTCCACTCTTGGCTTTATCAGCCAAATACTTGCTACAGTTCCTCTTCCAGTGGCCATCAGCCTTGCAGTAGAAGCAAGTGGATCCGGCTGAAGAAGATGGCTTAGTCCCAGAGGAAGCGCTTGGGACTGGGTCCTGAGCCTGCTTTCCTCCCGACTTAGCCTTCTTCTTAGTCCAAGAACTTTTCTTGAACTTAGCCTTATTATGCACCATCAACACTTGACTGGCGCCCTTCCTGAGATCCGCCTCTGCCTGCTTGAGCATCCCATGCAATTCAATGCTCTTCTTATTCATACCATGCATGTGGTAGTTCGAAATGAACTGACCATACGTACTAGGAAGAGAGTTTAGAATTATATCCATAGCGAACTCTTCGGTAATGGGGTAGCCAAGCCTCTCCAGGGACTGCACGTAACCAACCATTTTGATCACATGCGGACTCAGTGGATCACCACCCTTAATCTTGCAACTCAGCAAAGGCTAAGGGACTTGATACCTCTCAGTCTTCGCCTGAGCCTGGAACATACTTTTGAGGCTTTCGATCATATCGTAGGCCTCAACATACTCGAACTGCTTTTGCAAGTCCGGTTCCATGTGAGCAAGCATAAGATAGCTAATATCCGTGGACTCATCCTTAGCCTGACGGTAGGCATTGGTGATAGTGATAGTCGCATTCTCATTCAGATCATCTGGAAGTGGGTTGCCTAGGACATGGTCCTTCTTTTCTTGTTTGAGAACAATTCTTAGATTTCGATACCAGTTGGTAAAATTAGTGTCATTTATTTTATCTTTCTCAAGAATGGTTCTCAACGCAAAACCGGATATCTGAGAGTGACTGCTACTGGGTGCCATGATCTACAACAGAAAATATGCAAAACACTTAAGACATGTATTCATAAAAGAGCAAGCATATTAAACATTTTAATATATTATTCTCCCACTAGAACCAACACCCCTCCAATGGTTACTTAGTGATTTAGGATCCTAAATAAGCAAGTCAGCTAGTGAGCTTTAGGATCACCGCTAGCCGCCAAGTGATCTAGGTAGACAACTCCTTGTCAATCGCATCTCATACGACTCATGTTGGACAGGTGGCATCACATGCCTCGGCTCCCGTCCGACTTTTCCCCGAGCCCCACAACCGTTGTGATAGACCCGTCTAGCTTACCGAGTGTTTCCTCAGTAAGAGTCCAACTCAAACCCACCTAGTCAAAAAGAATTGGCAGCACCTCAATTTTATGAGCCCACTACCAAAAATGTCCGACCTGTGATGGTGCAAACACTGGCGGGAAAACCGACTAGACATTCTTTGAGGCATTATATTTTACCGACTATCCAATAGAGGTAAAACAGAGACATATCGACAACATATAATAAAGCAATTATAATGTGAAATGGTATGGCTCTCTTCATGGTGATATCCATCTCCACAAAGCCTATAATCCGACTCGTGCCCACTCTATCACTTGCCGTCTTACTCCATCTCGCCGACAGGTACATCGCCTTGCATACCATCCGGGTTCTCTAAACAACTACACTAGCTTAGTAAAGTAAATTACACGGAGAATCCAACATGTAGGTCGTTATACAATAATATGACAGCACCTAGGCTCCAGCCGGCTGATAAAAGCTTGATTCGCAGATCACGTATGGATTACACGCATACATCACATGCACATGAACCATACCATTCACAACTTCCTACAAAAACAAGTTATGCATAGATACGATATCTACCGGCATTGTGAAACTCGCAACGACGTATAACAAGCTATGATAGGGCGAAGCCGTTGGTCCCGACGATTTTTCCAAAAAATGTAGCTCTCATCTACGATCCAGACTTGGATTCCGACCATTGTTCCGATTTGATCAAACTCTTTGATCTTCGATCACCACTTCGGGATTTATGTGTCACAGTCTACCCCGATGGTGGAAACCAACCGGTCGGGGTATGTCGTTCCACGACCTTAGCAGATATGATCACGGAAATTAGATCTACCATTGCCCGAGTACAGTTGATCCAATCAATCTCGTACAAAACCGATGTATATCATAGATCGACCACCAAAACAACATATAGATCTCATCTACAGCCAACCGCATATCACATATGCGAGATCTCGAGCCTAAAACCAGAAGCTATTGCTCTGATACCAATGTTGGGCCACGTAGAGATAAAATAAAACTTTTTCCCTCTAACGTGGTCATCCTAAGATCCAGCTAAGGTAGAAGGCCACGAGGTTTACCACTAGACGCGTAGTTGCGGATTACTGATGTAGCACGTCTGTTGAATGTAGTGCAGTCCTTACGATTCGATCATCCTGGTGCTGATCGTACAACACCTCTGCTGGTATCCACACGTACAAGGAGGAGCACCGGCAGGAAACTGCTAGGTTCATTACGACGGCAGGACTGCTTTGGAGCTAGGGTTTCCAACACATGGAATGACCTAACCGATCAACGATTAACCCTTCTTGGTTACTGTGCTCCACTATATATAGGGAGTGAACGTGGGATCCACTCTCGTGGCCTATTCACTAAAGCCCATATAATATTAGTCCATGTGAGTCTGACTCACTGACTCATTCCAAATCCGACTCGGGTCCAACCCAACCAGATTTCCGGTTCAGATCCAATCCGAACTTTCTCCTACTCTTAAGTGTGTGACACCACAGGCTCTTGGCAACTTGGACACGATTAGAGTCCAACTTTCAATCGATCAATCGGTAGCCGCTCCTAGCAGAACCTGCTGACTCCTAAGTACCAATGAGTCATGATGACTTGCCTTTTCAATACGACTTGCGTCAGAGTCCCTTTTGCCTCACCATATACCTTGTCAGACTATAGGCGAATATTTGTCATCCCTTAAATAGTTCGACTCTCTTCTCGATCCGAGATAAGTGATTCACCCGACTAACTCTTAGTCGATCGCCTCGGTTAACACTTAACCGAGTCGTGGATGGCCATTCTTTTCGAATCATATCATACGAGAGGGCCTAGAGAATATCTCTCCAAGTGGAGGAGCAAAATCCCATCTTCGTTATTCACATCACGCAGCTTGATTCTCAGTCGACCCGAACTCTGCCTTTATAACTGTCCAGTTACGGATCAGCGTTTAACAGAACCTAAGTCGGTGATCCTCAGCTCGGACTCTGAAACAACCTCAGATCTAAGGATTACATTGATTGAGATATACAAATGACAACTTGTTCGTTGTACCTCAATATGGGTCAATCCGACTCGCTAAACTCTTTAGCCGAATTTGTGTAAGTCGGAATAGCATCACCATGCCCATGAAAAGTGGAACCGAGTCAGCAAGACGACTTTCACATTGGTCTAAGTTGTGTGTCCAGCACAACCTCGATGACCAAGGATATTTAGTACAAACTACATGAATGTATAGTTCAAAAACCGAATCACATATTCAATGAAATACATCAGATGCTCATACAAGGAAAACATAATAACTTTATGAATACAATAGGAAATATTATCATACATGATTTCCTCTAGGGCATATTCCCAACAACATTGACAAAATCTAGCCATCCTTCGTCAAGGATAAACTTGCCATATTGCTTCCTCAGGTCGACATCCCAGCTACAGGCTTTGTAGATATTCAGCTTGATGGCGTACGGATACTCACCGCCAAACATTGGCAAATAGGTGTTGGATATGCTTTGCACGTCTAACCCACCCGGTATTAACGACATCTTGCAGAACTCGTCACAGGTGTTCCTGGCTCGCCCCTCCATCCGGATTACACAGGTCTCTCCTTTCTTCGATGATAATGAGTCTCTCAAAGCTTGATCTTCTTGCCCAAACACTGCAAAAAATGCCCGTGGTCAGATAATGTCTCTACTAGCTGTCAATAATTGTGAAATACATTATTCGTTGACCTAAAAATGTGCAACGATATTTTTATTATATTATTCATAATTATTACTATTGGATTCGTATTAAAGATACTTTTAAATAATGCTAGTTTGGGACCAACATTATTTATATATATAGAGTAATTTTTGGTCTAAGAAAAAACATGCAAAATGAGGAGGCCTTATTCTGGGGGATGGAGGTAGTAGAGTAAAATATAAAGATCAACTAAGAATGTACTAGAGTAGAGTAATTTTCTTATCCAAGTAGTACACAAAGTCTTAACTCTAGCTAGAAGTCAATAATCGATTGGTACAGATATGGAACACCCACGAACCAAAGAACGAACAAACATGATGAGATCTATCTAATGTAGATGCTAGAGATGCATACATATACTTGGAATTTTGGCAAAAACCAGGATAGGGCAGCAGCTGCCCTAAATTGCCTAGGTTAATGGGACCTACGCCCCTGAGACCAACCAACCAAAGCATGACGAGTGGCCTCCAAAACCATCATCAGCCATGGATCGATCAATACTACAAAATTTGAACTTGTTAGTATAATAATTTACCATAGATCTAGCCCTAGAACTTGCTTGTATGTGTAAAACTGTACTACTAGATGAGAAATACTAGTACTCAACACCAAACTACTGTTAACCAACTTGTACTACTAGATGAGAACTACTAGTACTCAACATCAAACCAATGTTAACCTACCGCCAATAAAAGCTTGACCGCATCTCATCATCAAGATCAAGGGTTTTGGGGATTATGTACATACCGCACTGCCACCGGAATGTCTGAGGGATGCGATGGCTCTATAGATGAGGTTGCAAGGGTCGTCTCCCGCCGAAGACCCGCCTAAGACAAGTAAGTTACGGCGGTGGTGGTCGTCAATGGAGCGAAGCGCAATGACAAAAAAGTCGAGAGACAAGGAGTGCGTGTGAGAGAGAGATCTGGGGCTAGGGATGAGGCTGTGAGGGAATAAATGCAGGGAGGGCAGATGTATGTTGTGGAGAAAGCAAATCGAATGGCTGCCAATACAGTACTACTATACCTAATGTAGAAAATTGGGCACGTCAGCTTGAGTGCTGTCATAGGAAAACATCAAACACATAAATACGAAAGTATATTATATGGTGCCTACAGGCTATACTGGATATGATGTTGCAAGTGCTGATACTAAAATACAGTATAAAAGTAGTACATTCGTAGCATTGTAAATTACATGGTGACTACTACTAGCTATAGAAATGATATTGTGAGTGATGTTAATATGCTTTTATACACCTTGTTCAAACTTCAGAAAGATCAAGGCAGGATTGGCACGAACCACATCGCGCCTCAATCATTTGCTTCCTATGTTCAGCTTCTATGTAGTTAAGTGATGAACCTATGGCAGGCCCCCATTGACGTGCACGTGGCTCGAATCTGGAATTGGCTGTGGGCGATGTTGGGAGCGCACGTGTGTAGCTAACACACAGTCTTCCTTGAACGCTAGTAGAGCTTCGTCAGCATCAGCAGTAGCATGTTCGAGGTTTCGAGGGGGGTCGAGGACTAATGGATGGTTGATTCCCACAAATACTGATCTCCCATCAAGATTGTTCCTTCTGATCCAGTCCAGTGCTATAGGGTCATCCCAATCAAAGGCCCTGCTGAAAACGTGGTAGCAGAGCGAGGGATAAGAGAGCATCTCTCTACCCGTGTATGACACTAGATCACCATGGCTTCTGGTTCGTGCACCCCTGGCGTGAATCCACAAGACACCCCATCCCCAGCCTGACTCTTCCAAGTACAAGATGTGTGATGCAATATCTTTAGCCTCGGCATAGTCACCAGTTTGGACGTTTGCCGGCTCTTCAATTACTGGGGCCTGTATGACACGGGGACCTGCAAGTATAACCGTGTGTGCATTTTAGTTAGCAAAAGTATCAGTAACAATGGATTTGTAAGTAATCTATAAATTTTACTTTTAGACAATAGCACTCACTCCACTTGGTCGGTTCCCAAACCAGAACATCTCCTCGAGGCTCTATCACCGCGAATACGCAATCAATACGACCAATGGCTATAGTTACTGCAATGGCATCGACATACTTTCATGGTGCAAGATAGTTATTCCGAAGGATAGTCCAGTCACTGTCATAAGGAAAATCTATGGTAGCAATGAATTTATCAAACACCGCCATCACCCTGTAGTACCATTGGTTGTCAAATCTGTACAATATACTTATTATATGTATCTTTAGCAGCTCGATACTCACCTTCTTGTAGCTGTAAGTGCATGGGGGCCGGGGAAAACCTGGGCACCACATGGATGAATATAAACACCCTGCACAGGTGGTAGCTCGATACGTGCCATAGTGTGCACGTTTTGGAGGTACGAACGCCCCGGGTGCTTTGCCGTCGCAATCCACTCTCCTATGGCACCAACTGAGTGACCCTTTTTTTCATATCCATCTTCGTCCCAAGTTCCTGGTATGTCATCATCAACTGGTACAAATGCTTCTACTGTTGGATTGTCTAGTGGCATCAGCAATGCCTCGATACTCTGCAATAGATTTTCTTCATATCTAGGGGCATGCAAGGTGTTCCACAACTGGGAAAGTGGCGAGCTAGCTTTGCCGAAACCGTGATGAATAAATCATTCATGCAAACAAACACACCGAGGAAAAATGTCTTGTTTGGATTAAAAAAAAGTGTAGGAATAGGAAATTTTTCTATGGTGGTGGCACTGTTCAATAATTTGGTTCAAAGGAATGAGGGCCCAACAGAGACGATAACATCATAAATATAATCTTGCGTGAAGTTTGACTTTGATTTGACATGTTTATAAGGAATCATATGTTTTGTTTTCATGTAAACCAAACAGCCAAATTTTTACATAATACTTGTGTTTGTCAAACACATGAAATATAAGGACGGACTTGATTGGACAATATACTTGTATCAACAATCCTAATCGTTCTTGTCTTTTCAGATTGGAGAGGATTGAGAACACAGGAATGTCACAAGTGCAGGTTTGCCGGTGAAAAACTGGCGGCTGTAAAACATAGGAAAACTACCTACATGAACGACATGTCTCGATGCTACGCACATGATGAGAGTTGGAGCTCAAGTATATGTTCCTATTACTACGGAATTTAGGCATAGGAAGGATTCGAGTCCTACAAAAAATCATGCACAACTGCTTTTTACCTCCTCGTGACGGTCGACTGGCCATGTCTGTGGGCCAGAGTGAAGTAGGGTTGCCGAACCAAACGGAAGAGCATGATCTTCTGCAATCCCTCAACGCATGCCAACCATGCCGCGAGCCAGGCGAGCGGTGCTCAGAAGATTGGTGTGACTGGTGATGTTGCTCAGCGGTCCGTAGTGGAGGTTGCCAAATCCCATTGCCTGGCTGTAGTGCCCTGATATCGTACGCTTCATCACTCCATACAGACGAACACTGCCAGATGTCATTCCGGGGAAGAGAACTACAGAAGATTTGTGGGGATGGTTGGAAGTTTCTACCTTTCTGCAAGGGTGGAGAAGGGCTACGATCGTTCATAAGCGGCCGAAGCGTAAGAGGAAGACGATGAGGGGCAGGTGGTTTCTCACAAAAATAAAAGATGGGGTAGGGGCGGCCGACGATTCTCCTACAGTTATCAGATCGACTCCTCCATCCCTGTGACAAGGCATGTCCAAACCCGGAAGTTAACCTAGATGCTTATGCAAAAATAAATAATAATAACAGAAAATTAGATCTATTTCTTAAATGCTCTGGCCCGCAATGCTATCCCCATGTTTAAGGGGCTAATGTTTTTTTGCGAGTCATCGAGAGCTTTATTACTTAGCCAACAAGATTACAATACCTTATAAGAGTGCTGATAAGAAAGCCCAGATTATAGTTGATCCAAAGGCATCTCCTCCAATCTTGACTAGCTTGTTTAGCACATAGGTGTGCCACTTGGTTATCATCATCCCTCTCTACATAAATAATGCTTAAACTTGGAAAAGCTCTCATAACCTCCCTAATCTCATGACAAATAGATCTATTTTTTCCTGACGGTAGCTAGGGCATAATCGCAAGGCAAATGACACCATGCCAGAAAAGAGTTAGAATTTCCCGACGCCAGGAAACACAATTTGTTTTGCATGCATATATAGTAAAGCTCCTGAAATTTATTACTAGTGTACGCCGTGTCTGCAGGAACCAATCGCATCTTTGCTCTAACATCGCACATACTTCAAAATCCTCCTCCTCGTTGCTCTCGCGTTGCCTCCTACGTGCTCTCCATCTCTTCTCGCTCCCATTTTGTTTTTCAACAGGACGAAACTCCTTGTGGCAATATTGTTTTTTTTAGGAAAATAGTGCAAATATTGTTCACCATGACAAGAGGCACCATGTACTTCTACCAATTATGGTAACTCCACCACGCCAAGTTCTTGCATAGCTAAGAACTTCAATTTTTCAGAAACTCTCGGTGGTTTTGATGTACCAAATTCCTACTTAGCTTAAAAAGATTTTTGGATTTAATATCAATCTATCACATTTACTTTTACTCCTCTAGTTAAAAATTTACACTAATGGTGGGAGTATATTTTACATCCAGGACATAAACAAGGGAAAATCACATTGAGGTCCATACATTTAGCACAAAGGGCCCTCCAATTAAGCAAGGAAAACAGTCGGGTTCAACTCCTCCTCGAGAGAGGAGCTAATCTAGCCATACTCTTCATACTACTTCCTCAATTTCCAGAATATGGCCAGATTAGGCGGCATGCAAATTCTTGGATATGGGATCATCAACATAAACTATGATGTAGATATGGCCATGACCTTGGTCGTCCGGTTGGAAATCCAAGAATGTTCATACTCATTGACAATTATGATTAAATTTGTATAAATTTTACCACTTACTAGACGGTGTGAGTACATTTGACATCAAGTTCATAAAAAGGAAAATTACATCAAGGTCCATACATTTCGCACAAACCACCCTAAAATTAAGCAAGGAAAATAGTTGGATCGACTCCTTCCCGAGATAGCAGTTAATCAAGCCATACTCTTCATACTACTTCCTCTTCGATTGTTTTCAAAATATTCCAAAAATTAGCGGCATGCATAATCTTGGATATGAGATCATCAACATAAAGTATGATGTAGTTATGACCATGTACTTGGTCGTTCTTCTTGAAAACCAATTTCGCTTAAATTTAACAACTAAGACTAATTTCGTTTAAATTTAACAAATTACTTTTTGGTTCAAATGTTACAAAGATGGTGGGAGTACATTTTACATAAAACACCTAAAAATGGAAAATTACATCGAGGTCCATACTTTTAGCATGAAGAACCCTTAAATTAAGCAAAAAAACAGTCAGGTTCGGCTCATTCACGAGAGAGTACGCAACCGATCGTGCCGTACTCTTCATACTACTTCCTCTTCGATAATTTTGAAAATATGGCCAAAATTGGCAGCATGCAAATTCTTGGTTATGGGATGATCAATATAAAGTATGATGTAGATAACGCCATGACCTAGGTCGTTCGTCTTGAAATCCAAGAATGTTCACACTTATTGTGACAACTAAGCTCAAATTCATTTAAAATTTACGAGTTGCTTTTAGGTTCTAATTTTACACGGACAATGGAAGTACGTTTTTCATGAAGGATCTAAAAATACAGAAAATCACATCGAGGTTTGTACATTTAGAACGAAGCACCCTAAAATTAAGCAGGGCAAATAGTCGGTTTGGCTCCTTCTCGAGAGAGTACGCAACTGATAATGCCATACTCTTCGTACTACCTCCTCTTTGTTTGTTCCCAACATATGGTAAAATTTGGCTGCATGCAAATTCTTGGATATGAGATCATCAACATAAAGTATATGATGTAGATATGACTTTCTTTAATTTAAAGGAAAACACTAATTATTTTCATTTCTAAATTCCAAAACGTTTCTTTGTTCATAAAACTTGGAAACTCCCATTATTTCGTAGCATTTTTGTTTACCATGCCAAGATGCACCCACCTACAAAGTATGGGACCAAACATTACCAGAGAGAATGTCCATTGACCCTAAATTTCCGTCCTGAAGCCCGATAGTGTTTATACATGGCAGGACATATTTTAAAGGAGTTTGTTTTTTCGAAAGTTTTAAATTCTCATGATTATCTTCTTTGACGGCAAGTAGTAAAATTTAGAGGACTTCGTGCGAAGTTTTTTCATTTGTTTTCTTATTGATTTTGAATCAAGGTCAAATTTTTCTACATGCAAAATGATTTTTTTACATTTGATTTTTTTGAAGCCTGAGTTTGTCACATAGAAAATTGAATTTTTTTCCTAATCCTATAAATTGAAAAACATTCTTGTCACTTATAAAATTGGTAATCTTAATAAATTGACTAATTTAAATTGGCAGAGTTTTACTAATAATAAGAATCTCGAAAACTCAAGGAATTTGGGAATCGCGAGTAATGGCATGGTCGTCCATTATGTCTGAAACTAGAGTGTAGTATTTCGAGTTATAGACTTTGTACATTCTTTATAGACAAAACACTCATGTCGCACGGAAAATTGTCATAAACTTTTTCCTGATATTTGGGAACTCCTGCTAGCAAAACAGATTAGTACAACAAGATGCACCCAATATAGCAGATGTTAAAACTCTATCCTAAATAAACATATGATGTCGATAAGGGCATGACCTTTGTCGTTTAGTTTGAGTCGAAACCTGAGAATAATTAATAAGAGAACACCACACATAAAATATTGTACTTTTTATTCTTTATTTGATAACAAACCCATGCAAACTTTGTCTCGATGTGGATGCACAACAAGAATTTGAAATTTTTGAACTTTTGGTGGATTTTGATGTATTGAATTCCTGGTTAGCTTCAAAAAAATTTGAAAAAATTGAAGAGAAGTCTATCGATCTTACTTGTAGTAAAAAATTGACATGGTTGGTGGGAGTATAGTTTACATCAAAGACCTCAAATAATAGAAAATTACACAGATGTCCAAACATTTAGCATAATGGCCCCTAAAATTAAGCAAAGAAAAGAAGTTTGGCCCGCTCCTTATCCAGCGAGCAGCTGAGCGATACAGTACTAATGTACTTGCTTCACACACAAAAAATGCTCTTCACTTTAGAACCAACATGCAGCAGGTCACGCAGGGTGTGAAATGGAAGGACAAGGCAAGTCAAACGCACGTGCGCAGCGTCACGTATTGGACGAGGGAGAGATCAGTTGGCCGGGGTGTGGGGATGCTAATGAGGAAGTGAAGAAGAGAGAAAACACAATTTATTTTACCCATCATCGTACGTCTGTACTCTGAACTCGAGTCATGAACCCATCGCAGCTTTGCTCTGACATCGCATAGCCTTCAAATCCTACTCTTCGCTGCTCTCGCGTTGCCTCCTATGTGCTCTCCGGCTCTTCTCGCTCCTAGATTTTTTTCAACAGGGGGAAACTCCTTGTGGCAATATTGTTTTTTAGGAAAATATTGTCAATATTGTTCACCATGCCAAGAGGCACCCATGTACTTCTACTAAGTATGGTAACTCCACCATGCTAAGTTCTTGCATAGTTAAGAACTTGAATTTTTCAGAAACTATCGGTGTTTTTGATGTACTGAATTCCTAGTTAGCTTATATTTTTTTTGAAAATTTTAATATGAATATATCGCATTTATTTGCACTCCTATAGTTAAAATTTACACTAATAGTGGGAGTACATTTTACATCAAGGACTTAAAAGAGGGAAAAGCACATCGAGGTCCATACATTTAGCACAAAGGACCCTCCAATGAAGCAAGGAAAATAGTCTGGTTCGACACCTTATCGAGAGAGGATTTGATCAACCCATACTATTCATAATACTTCCTCTTAAATTGTTTTCAAAATATGACCAAATTTGGAATCATGCAAATTCTTGGATATGGGATCATCAACATAAACTATGATGTACATATGGCCATGACCTTGTTGGTCATTCGGCGAGAAATCCAAGAATGTTCATACTCATTGACAACTATGCTTAAAATCTTTTAAATTTTACCACTTACTTAAACGGTGGGAGTACATTTTACATCAAGTTCCTAAAAAAGAAAAATCACATCGAGGTCCATACATTATGCACGAAGCACCATAAAAGAAAAAAAGAAAGCAGTCGGGTTCGGCGCATTCTCGAGAGAGAAGATGACCGAGCCAGACCCTTCGTACTATTTCCTCTTTGATAGTTTGAAAAATATGGACAAATTTGGAAGCATGCTAATTCTTGGATATGGGATCATGCACATAAAGTATGATGTGAATAACTCCATGAACTTGGTTGTTTGGCTTGAAATCTAAGAATGTTCACACTCATTGTGACAACTAAGCTTAAATTCTTTTAAAATTTACCACTTACTTTTAGGTTCGAATTTTACACGAACAATGGGAGTATGTTTTACATCAAACACCAAAAAAAGGAAAATCACATCGAGGTTCGTACATTTAGCACGAAGCACCCTAAAATTAAGCAAGGCAAATAGTCGGGTTCGGCTCCTTCTCAATAGAGGAGCAGCTGATCGAGCCATACTCTTGATACTACTTCCTCTTTGATAGTTTTCAAAATAAGGCCAAATATGGCAGCATGCAAATTCATGGATATGGGATCATCAACATAAAGTATGATGTAGATAACGCCATGACCTTCATCGTTTGGCTTGAAATACAAGAATGTTCATACTAATTCTGATAACTAAGCTTAATTTCATTTATAATTTACCACTTACTTTTGGTTTCTAATTTTACACGGAAGATGCAAGTATGTTTTACACCAGGGACCTAAAAAGGAAAAAATCACATCGAGGTCTATACATTTAGCACGAAGCAGCCTAAAATTAAGTAGGGAAAATAGTCAGGTTAGGCTCCTTCTTGAGAGAGCACGCAACTGATCGAGTCATACTCTTCATACTAGTTCCTCTTTGATTGTTTTCAACATATGGAAAAAATTGCCAACATGCAAATTCTTAGATATGAGATCATCAACATAAAGTATATGATGTAAATATGAATTTGTTTAATTTAAAGGAAAATGTTAATTGTTTCATTTGTAAAATCCAAAATGGTTATTTGTTCATAAAACTCGGAAATTCCCATTATTTAGCAGCATTTTTGTTCACCATGCCAAGATGCAACCACCTACAAAGTATGGGATCGAACAATACCATAAAGTATGGCCATTTACCCTTGTCATTTGGCTTGAAGCCCGAGAATTTTCACCAATGGCAGGACATATTTTTAAGGAGTTTGTTATTTTCAAAAGTTATGAATTCGCATGATCATCTTTGACGGTAAGTAGTACAAGTATGAGGATGTCGTGCGATGTTTTTAATTTGTTTTTTTATTGATTTCGAATCAAGGTCAAATTTCCTAGATGCAAATTGAATTTTTTTTTACATTCGATTTGTTTGAAGCCTAAGTTTCTCACTTAGAAAATTGAATTTGTTTTCCTGATCCTATAAATTGAAAAACATTCTTGTCACTTAGAAAATTGGTAATCTTAATAAATTGAGTAATTTAAGTGGGCGGGGTTTCACTAATAATAAGAAGCTTGAAAACTCAAGGAACTTGGAAATCGCGAGTAAGAGGATGGTCGTCCACTCTGTCTGAAACTAGAGTGTAGCATTTTGAGTCATAGACTTCGTACATTCTTTATAAACAAAACACTCATGTCACACGAAAAATTATAATAAACTTTTCCCGATATTTGGTAACTCCTGCTAGCAAAACGGATTAGTACAACAAGATGCACCCAATATAGCAGATGTCGGAACTCTATCCTAAATAAACATATGATGTCGATAAGGGCATCACATTCGCCGTTTAGTTTGAGTTGAAACCAGAGAATAATTAATAAGAGAATGCCACACAAAAATATTGTACTTTTTATTTTGAATGTTAACAAAACCATGGTGGATTTCGATGCACGGCAAGAACTTAAATTTTTCAAAACTTTTGGTGGCTTTCGATGTACTAATTTCCTAGTTAGCTCCAAAAAAATTTGGAAAATTTTAAGAGCAATCTACCGAGCTTTACTTGTAGTAAGAATTTGGTATGGTTGGCGGGACTACAGTTTACATCGAAGACCTCAAATAATAGAAAATTGCATAGAGGTCCAAACATTTAGCACAAAGGCCCCTAAAATTAAGCAAAGAGAAGCAGTTCTGTCTGCTCCTTCTCCAGCGAGCAGATGAGCCATACCATACTATTGTACTTACTTTCTTCGCACAAAAAACACTCTTCACTTTTAAACCAACGTGTTGCAGCTCGCGCAGGGTGTTAAATGGAAGGAGAAGGCAAGTCAAACGCACGTGCCCAACGAAATATATTGTACGAGAGAGCGATCGGCCAGCCGGGGTGTAGGGATGCTGATGAGGAAGTGAAGGAGAGAGAAAATACAATTTGTTTTACCCATCACCGTACGTCTGTACTCTATACCTCGTGTCAGTAACTCATCGAGCCATACTCTTCATACTACTTCCTCTTCGATTGTTTTCAAAATATGGCCAAATTCAGCGGCATGCAAATTCTTGGATATGGGATCATCACCGACATAAAATATGATTTACATATGGCGATGACCTTGGTCGTTCGTCTTGAAATCAAGAAATATTCATACTTGTTGATAACTAATATTAAATTTGTTTAGCTTTTACTATTCACTTTTCGGTCAAAATTTTACTCGCACCGGGTGAGTACATTTTACATCAAGTATCTAAAAAAGGGGAAATTGCTTTGAGGTACATACATCTTGCATGAAGTACCATGCAATTAATCAAGGAAAACAGATGGGTCGACTCCTTCTCGAAAAAGCACCTCATCGAGCTATACTCGTTATACTACTTCCTCTTTGATTATTTTAAAAATATGGCTCAATTTAGCGTCATGCAATTCTTGGATATGGGATCATCATCGACATAAAGTATGATATACCTATGGCCATGACCTCGGTCGTTCGGCTCGAAATCCAAAAATGTCCATACACATTGACAACTAAGCTTAAATTATTTTAGATTGTACCACTTAGTTTTAGGTTAAAATCTTACACGGGCTATGGGAATACATTTTACACCAAGGACCTAAAAAGTGAAAATTACAGCGTGGTCCGTACATCTACCAAAAAGGACCACAAAAGGGGGAAATTACATTGAGGCCCATATACATCTAACATGAGGCACCATAAAATTAAGCAAGGAAAATATTCGGGTCGGCTCCTTCTCGAGAAAGCACCTCATCTCAAGCCATACTCTTCGTCTAATTCCTGTTCGATTGATTGCAAAATATGACCAAATTTTACACGGGCGGTGGGAGTACATTTTACACCGAGGACCTAAAAAAGGGAAAATTAAATCGAGGTCCACACATTTACAAATAGGGACCTAAAAAGAGAAAATTAAATCGAGGTCTTGATGACCCACAAGTATAGGGGGTGTATCGTAGTACTTTCGATAAATAGGAGTGTAAATCCCAACGAGGAGCAGAAGGTGTTGACTATTGGTTTGGAGCAGGAGTTCTCTGTAAATACTTAGCAAGCTGATTCTTAGTGGTTTTTGATAATGCAAGGAAATAAAGTGCATGTAAACAAAGACAACGAATAAATGCAGCAAGTGGCCCAATCCTTTCTTAGCAAAGGATAAGCCAGTTGTATTACTTATGAGGACCAAACATTCTCGAGGACACATGGGAATATTGTCAAGTGCTTTCGCTTCATATAGTTGATTAATCTTCTTTTGTTGGATAAGTGTTGTGTGGGTGAACCTGTGATAATGTACTGACCTTACTTGGACTAATACATAATTGTATGAGTGTGGGTGATCCTACACTCCCTTATGCAAAGGTTTCCTAACAGGGGTTCAGGTTTCTGTCACTCCAGCAACCCCACGATTAGTAGCCAAGTTCACAATGCATTCCCCTAGGCCCATAAATGGTGAAGTATCATGTAGTCGACGTTCACATGACACATCTAGAAGAATAACACCACAACTTAAATATCAAACCATTGAATAATACCTCAACACAATTCCACTACTAACAACATGATTTCTCCCATGTCCTCAAGAACTAAATGAACTACTCACGAGACATCATATCGATCAAGATCAGAGATGATATAATGATGAATAACAATCTGAACATAAAAAATGATTCAATGTTTCCATTCACATGCATCAACTACAAAAGTAATCAACACCGGGAAAGTTTCCCCTAAGAACTATGCAAGATTCAACACAATTGTTACAGCGGGATGGAGTGGTGATGATGGTGCTGGTGGTGAGGATGATTATCCCGATGAAGTATAGCTTGATGATGGTGTTGATGACGATGATCTACCCTCTCCGGGAAGGAATTTCCCCGTTAGAAATCTATCTGCCGGAGAGCTCTTTCTCTCTCTGTAGTTTCCGCCCCGCAGAGGCGGCAAAATCTTTTTGTGGTCCTTCCTCGTGTATTAGGGTTTCGAGGAGAAGATATAGGTGAAAGGGCGGAGCAAGAGGTGGGCTAGGGTGGCCACACCCCCTGGTGGCGCGGCCCAGGGTGGCCCGCGTAGGGGGGTGTGGGCCCCTGTGGCCCATCTCAATCTCCCCTTCTGGCTTCCTTTGTCTTCTAGAAAAAAAGAATTTTCGGTGTATTTTTTGGAATTCTTCTGATCTTCGTGAAAATTGCATCTAAACACCACTTTTTCCATCAGGATCCTGACTCCGGCGGTTCATCCTCCAAAATTCATCCAACATGCAAAAATAGATGAAACAACATAAGTATCACCTCTTAATATGAAATATATCAATGAATAATAGAAAATTATGATATAGAATAGTGATGCAAATTGGACGTATCAACTCCCCCCAAGCTTAGACCTCGCTTGTCCCCAAGCGAAAACTAAGCTCAGTAAACATGACCACAGGTTTATGGAGTGAAGTGTCAATAAAAAAATACAGACAAGAAGCATCACACCTACCAATACACAACTCATAATAGAAAGCAACTCACCATTAAATAACTTAACTTGTAACGAGTATGGGAGTCATAGTAAAGATGCATAAAGATAAATCATAATTGGTAATGGCAAACTTTGTTGTTGGTCAAAGAATAGTTGACAAATCATACATAGTTTTGAAGCAAAGCTTTTGTAAAGAAGTTTATAACAGGAGTCCATTTTCTCAAACATAAAAGGCTTTTCACAATGATGGCTTTCAAAGTAATATTCATTCATATAAGAAAATGTGCAGAACAATGAAGATAATAAACATGATTGAATAAATCATCATATGAATGTTTGAAACACAACAACTCAAATGCTTGCTGGAGATAGAAAGGAATAGGTTTACTGACTCAACTAAGAAGTAAAATAAAGGCCCCTTCGCAGAGGGAAGCATGGATTTCAAGTTTCATAAAGAGCTTTCAAAATATTATGGTACTTACTAGTTTCGAGCTCTCATTGCCCCTATCATAAGCATCTTGAGCTGATTAAGGTGAAAGTGAACAAATATGGAGTATATGCTTGATGAAATATAAGTTGGCGATCTCATGTCCCTTGAGTACGAGGGTCGTTCCTTATGCTACTCAACTTTAGTTGCCGGTAAGTTCTTGTCATTGTAAGTATATGTGTATCATAGAGAACCGCCAATGGGGTACCCCTTGCCCCATGACACCGGAGCTATCCCATATCAAAATGACAAGGCAACAGACAGTGAGCATCTCAGCGATCCTTTTATTTACCATGAGAATGGTGCAAAAAAAATTCTCTTCTCTCTTTTTTCTGTATAATTTTTTTCTGAGGATGCTTCATAGATTGCTCACTATGGTGATGCTGCAAGTTTCCACCATGATTAGGCATGGCTTAGGATAGCGGCCCAGGCGTTTCTGTAACACACATAAATAACTCCATGGACTTACAAGCTCCCCTTTTATTTCACACCGCCGACATCCGCAAACAAAAGATCATGATATCAACGGGGTAGATATTTACAGGTGTTGAAAGCATTCCCCGTGATAGCTTGGTTCTGCTAATTCCTAACTTATAGGTGCAAGCATATACAATATAGATGACACAATGGTTCAAGTTTATTAAGGGAAAGAAAAATAAGGTGTGCCATCAAGTTCGTGAGAACTTTACTGACTAGTTTTCACATAACAAAAGAATTTTTAATTTGAAAGGTAGATGAAACTTGAGAATACGGAATAGCAATAATGCTAATAGGTAGATATGGTGGATAGAAATTACATAGGTTTTGGTTTAAAGGAATGGATGCACGAGAAGTATTCCCTCTCAGTACAGGTTTTTGGCTAGCAAGGCTAGGTAGCAAGCAAAAGAGTTGAAGGAAACAAGCAAACATATAAGTGATAAAGTCAAACATGCAATCTTCCTTGGAAACTCAAAAGATCTTAAATAAATAATACTAATCTTATGAGCCAATCAAGAAAGAAAGAAAATGATATAAAATACCTATAAGTGCTTTTATATTTTCCTTTCAAACCTCAAAAAGTGTTGCTACTTACCAGAGTTCGGTTTGCCAAAACCAATTTAGATTTACTTGATGCTCCCAAAGTGATACCAATACTAATCAACAAGATCAATCATATAATAGAGATTGCAAACTAAAATAAGATGTGCAAAAAGTAAAAGATGAAACTTCTCATTAATATTCCATAAAGGAACTCACATCAAGGGATACATAGATAACCAACTAAAGGAGAAATACTTCGACAATGCAAACTCTATTTGATAACTTCGCTATTCAAGATATGACTACTAAAAAGGTAAAAAGATGAAAGATAATGATGTGATACCACGACACTCCTCAGAGCTTGGAACAAAACAAGGGGATGCCAAAACCTGATGATGAATCATTCCTTCGGTGGTGGTGGTGTTCCCTTGTTCGGGGCGAGGAAACCCTCTATCATCTTACGAAGCATGTTATTCTCCTCTTGAAGTATATCCACCTTTCTCCTTAGGGTTCGGTACTTATCACAAAACTCATCAGTGGCTTGAAGGGCTTCCACTGCCTCAGGGCAGGAACTGAAGTCTGGAACGGAGGTCATCACCCCATGCATATTATGAGAAAAAGCACGTCGAATCTTAATTGCCCCTACAAAAGTAGATTTTCTTGCCCTTGATCCCACGACATCTTGCCCCTTCATGCCTGTTGACATGTCCTTTACTTCCTCCTTGATGCCCCAATCCATGTCTTCGCGCCTAGATGTGAGCCTTCCTTCTTCCATGGTTTTCTTGCCCTTATCGTTGGCAGTGACCATGATGCCTCCAGACTAGAGAATATTTCCTGAAAGAAACAGATCGAAACTAAAACACGAAGAGAGCATGATATACGAACCTCGGGGGGTCCGAGTGATTATATATTGTAGAGTTTTAAAACATAAGGAAGGTACTGGGCGAAAACGGGACAAAGACGCTCTCCAGGGTGGTCTCACCCCTGGTGGCGCGGCCAGGGTGGGCCCGTGCCACTAGGTGGTGTGGTCCACCCGGGCTCCATTTTATTCCCTTTTTCATCTTGTAAACCTCCATATGGAATAAAAACTGCAAAAATATAAAAAGAAAGAAAATTTGTGAACCTTCTGTTTTTAGCACTTTCACCTATTCGAAAGCGGACTCTGTAGATTCCAGAGTTTGGTCTCTAATAAATTCTTACGGAGTCACCATTTTCATAACACCAACATCTTCATTATAAGAATCTCTAGAAATATAATGTTTGAGCCTTTGACCAATCTTCATCTCCTTACATCATTCTCTCCCAATATTTGAAGATCTCTTTCATACTAGGCTTCACACAATCTTCATTAGTAACATTTGTGTGTGCAAAATATAAATAGACCCTTGTGTTCCAATTTCAAATGAAATCCAACAAAAAATAATCTACTGAAACAACACCTTCCAAAAGCCCAAAAATAATTTGAAAGGAAATCGATTTAAGAGGCAAATGCAAATGATGGCAGAAATCTGTCAAAACGGACCAGCAGGTAAAGATTAATTTTTTTTGAAAATCTTATGTTGCTCAAATCAAAAAGTGCAAAACTAAGTTGGATAACAAATTGGGGCACAAGCAAATAAAATTACAACTCCATCCGACATACTGATATTTTTTACGAATTTTTATAATGAAGCACAAAAATCTGTTCCGAGACAGCAACTTCTCACAACTCACCTACTTCTCAAAAGAGGCTGATCTTGACACAAAAACCAAACAAAAAATATAAGCAGAGGTTATTACACAGGTAATAACTTCCAAGACTCAAAGAAACAAAAACCGAAAGCAAAACTAAAATGGGTTGTCTCCCAAAAGCTCTTTCTTTATAGCCATTAAGATGGGCATAATAATTTCAATGATGCTCACATGGGAGATATGGATTTGAAGTGAAAGAAAGAATCAAGAAGAAAATATCCAACACATTTGAGTCTAACCCACTTCCTATGCAAGGGAGTTTCATAAGAAAACAAATTAGTGAAACAACAGGAAACTAGCATAGGAAGACAAAACAAGTGAAACTTCAAAGCTTTCAACATAAAGTGGGGAAACTTAATATTATTGAGATGCATAAAACCATGTTTCCCTCTCTCTAATAAATTTAAGTAGCACTTTAAATAAAGTTAACAATATAACTGTCATAAGAAAAAACTTTATCATCAGAATGAGCATACTTACAATCATCAAAAAGAGGTCTAAGGTCATAAATTGGATCAATTGAAGCAAGTTGTTCAACTCTAAAATCCTCATTTGGCAATTCATTTTCATAAGGAGCTTTAGCAAATTTGGAAAAATTAAAATGATAATATTGTCCATCAAAATTAGTTAAAACTTTCACCTTCTTACAATATATAATAGCTCCAGAAGTGTTCCAGAAATATCTACCACAAACCATAGGACAAGTTTTACTAGCTGCTGAACCATGCACTAGAAAATCAGCAGGATATTTAATCTTACCACAAAGAACTTCCACATCTCTTACAATACCAATTGGACAGATGGTTTCTTTATTAGCAAGGTGAATAACTACATCAATGTCCTCAAGTTCACAAGGACCAATTTCATGCATAATTTATCTATAAAGCTCATAAGGAATAGCACTAGAACTTGCACCAATATCACATAAACCATAATAGCAATGATCACCAATTCTAACAGAAAGCACAGGGACACTAGATTTCTTAGCTTCACTAGGATGTGAGACAATATTAGAAGCATCTTCACAAAAGATAATGTCCCCATCTTCTACATTCTTAGTGACAAGGTCTTTCACAATGGCTACTACCGGCTCAATATTTATTTGTTCATCAGGTTCAACAGCTTTCTTTGTACTTTTGCTAACCACATTAGCTATAATAGAATGTTCCTTTACCCTAGAAGGGAAAGGTATTTTCTCAATATAAGGTTCAGGCAAAATATGACCAACAGTACAAACTTTAGTGTTTCTAACAGGAACATTATTAACAATATGTTTATAAGGTGCATGGGACTTGTTCTACTTATTTTTGGGAATTTCAATATAAGAGGCAAAGGCCTTAAAACAATTGGAAATACTTTGATAATCAAGACCATACTCAGTACCAATATCATGAAAGTCATCAGTTCCCATAAAATATTTAATGCATTCATAATCATAATTTATACCTAACTTTCTTCCTTTTTCATTCTCGCATGCTTCAGTATTCTCTTGAATACGGTCTAGAAGATCCCATTTAGCTTCTTCTTTCATACGGGTGTCCAACACAAGAAGCATCTAATAAATCTTTGTCATGAAGAGGAAGCCTTGCATAAAAGTTATTGATAATAATATTATTATGGAGCTCATGAATAGGACATTTAAGCATTAATAACTTCAATATCCCACAATCTTGGGTTGTACTCTCTCCATCGCGAGGCCAAAAGTTATATATTTGATTCATATCCTGATGAATCTCACTGGGATGATATAATTTATAATAAAAGAGAGGTACAATTTCCTCCCATTCCATAGATTGTCCATTCTTCAACAGCTTATATCATTCTTCAGCTCTTCATTTCAATGATATAGAGAGTAACTTCTTCTTAACTTGTTCCATTGTGATACCTGCACACTTAAATAACTCACATAGTTTATGGATAAAAATCAAGTGATCACCAGGATGGACAATTCCATCCCCAAAATAATAATTATCCATAACACGATCAACAATTGTTGTAGGTATCTTAAAAGGATCTATCTTAGTAGTTGGTGGTTCATCTACTACCCTAGGAGTGGTAGTAGCTTTCCCAAATAGGAAACCAAGTGGGTTATCCATATTGGAAACAAAGTAACAAAGAGAAATAAAAAGCAATACTCACAGTAGAAGTTTCCTTTACCAGTTCCACTCTTCAATAGTGCTTCACTCCTCGGCAACAGTGCCAGAAAATAGTCTTGATGACCCACAAGTATAGGGGGTGTATCGTAGTACTTTCTATAAATAGGAGTGTCGATCCCAACGAGGAGAAGAAGGTGTTGACTAGTGGTTTGGAGCAGGATTTATCTGTAAATACTTAGAAAACAGATTTTTACGGGTTTTTGATAATGCAAGGAAATAAAGTGCAAATAAATAAAGACAACGAATAAATGCAGAAAGTGGTCCAATCCTTTCTTAGCAAAGGACAAGCCGGTTGTATTACTTATGAGGACCAAACGTTCTCGAGGACACATGGGAATACTGTCAAGTGCTTTTGCTTCATATAGTTGATTAATCTTCTTTGGTTGGATAAGTGTTGTGTGGGTGAACCTATGCTAATATACTGACCTTACTTGTACTAATACATACTTGTGATTAAACCTCTTGCAAGCATCCGCAACTACAAGTGAGTAATTAAGATAAAAAACTAACCACAACATTAAACTCTGAGACTTTACACTCCCTTGTGCAAAGGTTTCGTAACAAAGGTTCAGGTTTCTATCACTCCGGCAACCCCACGATTAGTAGCCAAGTACACAATGCATTCTCCTAGGCCCATAAATAGTGAAGTATCATGTAGTAGATGTTCACATGACACCACTAGAATAATAGCACCACAACTTAAATATCAAACCATTGAATTATACCTCAACACAATTCCACTACAAACAACATGATTTCTCCCATGTCCTCAAGAACTAAACGAACTACTCATGAGACATCATGTGGATCAAGATCAGAGATGTTATGATGATGAATAACAATCTGAACATAAACAATAATTCAATGGTTTCACTCACAAGCATCAACTACAAAAGTAATCAACACCGGGAAAGTTTCCCCTAGGAACTATACAAGATTCAACACAATTGTTACAGCGGGATGGAGTGGTGATGATGGTGCTGGTGTAGATGGTGGTGAGGATGATGATGATCCCGATGAATTCTAGCATGATGACTGTGTTGATGGCGACGATCTCCCCTCTCCGGGAAGGAATTTCCCCATCAGAAATCTGTCTACCAGAGATCTCTTTCTCTCTCTGTAGTTTCTACCTCGCAGAGGCGGCGGAATATTTCTGTGGTCCCTCCTTGTGTATTAGGGTTTCGAGGAGAACATATAAGCGAAAGGGCGGAGCAATAGGTGGTCCAGGGTGGCCACACCCCTGGTGGCGTGACCTAGGGTGGCCCGCGTAGGGGGGTGTGGACCCCCTGTGGCCCATCTCAGCCTCCCCTTCTGGCTTCCTTTGTCTTGTGGAAAAATAGATTTTTCCATGTATTTTCTGGAATTTTCTGATCTTCATGAAAATTGCATCTAAACACCGTTTTTTTCATCAGGATCCTTACTCCCGTGGTTCATCCTCCAAAAGTCATACAACATGCAAAAATAGATGAAACAACATAAGTATCATCTCTTAATATGAAATATATCAATTAATAACAGCAAATTATGATATAGAATAGTGATGCAAATTGGACGTATTAGGACGGTGGGAGTGCATTTTACATCAAGGGCCTAAAAATGGAAAATTGAATCTTTTAAAAATCTCTTTGATTTTTGGTAAATTGATTGCCTCGTGGCTACCGTCAAAATATAGTTGTAGAACTTTAAGAGAAGTCTACCACTTACTCTTAGTTCAAATTTTACATAATAATGACAAATCGATTCAAATTCTTTGTGAAGGAGGGAGTACTACTTGCGACGCGAAAAAAAGCACTCCTCATTTTCGAACCAGCTTGCTCCGGGTGTGCTTTGTGCATACTCTTTGTGTGAAAGGGAATGAATGGAGGTGGAAAAGTTGGGACTAGGAAGCCTAGCCAGAACTGGTCCCCCGCAACAAAAGGAACATAAATGGTAGTAGTATGCATCCAATGCGATGGGCCCACCCCCTAAAATTTACTACTAATCACTGTACATGTACCTTGTGTCGGAAACTCATCGCAACTTTGCTCTATCGCACCGCCTTCAAATCGTCCTCTTTGCCCCGTCATCTATGCTCTCGGTCCCTTCTCCATCCTAGTTTTTTTCAACAAGGGAAACTCCTAGTGGCAATATTGTTTACCATGACAAGATTTTACCACCGCTAACTCCTAGTGGCGACGGGAGTACATTTTACCCAAGGACCTAAAAAACAGGAAAATTACATCGAGGTCCATATACATCTATCATGAAGCACCATAAAATTAACCAAGGAAAATAGTTGGGTCGGCTCCATGTTGGGAAATCACCTCGTCGAGACATACTCTTCATACTACTTCCTCTTCAATTGTTTTCAAAATATGTCCAAATTCAGCGACATGCAAATTCTAGGATATGGGATCATCATCGACATAAAATATGATGTTGATATGGCTATGACCTTGGTCGTTCGGCTTGAAATCCAAGAATGTTCATACTCATTGACAACTAAGCTTAAATTCTTTTTGATTATACCACTTAGTTTGAGGTTAAAATCTTACACGGGCGATTGGAGTACATTTTACACCAAGGACCTAAAAAGGTGAAAATTACATCGTGGTCCGTACATCTACCAAAAAGGACCCAAAAAGGGGAAATTACATTGATGTCCATATACATCTAACACGAGGCACCATAAACTTAAGCAAGGAAATAGTCGGGTCGAATCCTTCTCGAGAAAGCACCTCATCTCAAGACATACTCTTTATACTACTTCCTCATCGATTGTTTGCAAAATATGACCAAATTTTACACGGGTGGTAGGAGTACATTTTACACCGAGGACCTAAAAAAGGGAAAATTACATCGAGGTCCACTCATTTACAAATAGGGCCCTAAAAAGGGGAAAATTACATCGAGGTCCATATACATCTAGCATGAAGCACCATAACCAAGGAAAATAGTTGTGTCGGATCCTGCGAGAAAGCTCCTCATCGAGTCATACTCTTCATACTACTTCTTCTTCGGTTGTTTTCAAAATATGGCCAAATTTGGTGGCATGCAAATTCTTAGATATGGGATCATCACGGACAGAAAATATGATTTACATATGGCCATGACCTTGGTTGTTCGTCTTGAAATCCTAAAATGTTCATACTCGATGACAACTAAGATTAAATTAGTTTAGATTTTACCACTCAATTTTAGGTTAAAATTTTACATGGACCGAGTGAGTACATTTTACATCAAGGACCTAAAAAGGGTAAAATTCCTTCGACGTCCATACATCTAGTACGAAGCACTATACAATTAAGAAAGGAAAACAGACGGGTCGACTCCTCGAAAAAGCACCTCATCGAGCCATAATCGTCATACTACTTTCTCTTCGATTATTTTCAAAATATGGCTCAATTGGCGTCATGCAATTCTTGGATATGGAATCATCATCGACATAAAGTATGATGTACATATGGCCATGATCTCAGCCGTTCGGCTCAAAATCCAAAAATGTTCATACTCGTAGACAACTAAGCTTAAATTCTTTTAGATTTTACCACTTAGCTTTAGGTTAAAATCTTACACGGGCGGTGGGAGTACATTTTACATGAAGGACTAAAAAAAGTGAAAATTACATCATGGTCCGTACATCTACCAAAAAGGAACATAAAAATTGTGAAATTACATTGAGGTCCATATACATCTAACAAGAGGCACCATAAAATTAAGCAAGGAAAATAGTCGGGTCGGATCCTTCTCGAGAAAGCACCTCATCTCAAGCCATACTTTTCATACTACTTCCTCTTTGATTGTTTGCAAAATATGACCAAATTTTACACGGGAGGTGGGAGTACATTTTACACCGAGGACTTAAAGAAAGGGAAAAATTAGATCGAGGCCCACACGTTTACAAATAGGGCCCTAAAAGGGAAAATTATATCGAGATCCATATACATCTATCACGATGCACCATATCGAGCCATACTCTTCATACTACTTCCTCTTCGATTGTTTTCAAAATATGGCCAAATTCGGTGGCATGCAAATTCTTGAACATAGGATCATTACCGGCAGAAAATATGATTTTCATATGGCCATGACCTTGATCGTTCGTCTTGAAATCCTAAAATGTTCATACTCATTGACAACTAAGATTAAATTCGTTTAGATTTTACCACTCACTTTTAGATTAAAATTTTACACGGACCGAGTGAGTATATTTTAAATCAAGGACCTAAAAAGGGGAAATTTCTTCGAGGTCTACACATCTAGTACGAAGCACCATAAAATTAAGCAAGAAAAACAGACGGGTCGACTCCTTCTCGAAAAAACACATCATCGAGGCATACCCATCATAATACTTCCTCTTCGATTATTTTCAAAATATGGCTCAATTTAGCGTCATGCAATTCTTGGATATGGGGTCATCATCGATATAAAGTATGATGTACATATGGACATGACCTTAGTCATTCAGCTCAAAATCCAAAAATGTTCATACTCGTTGACAACTAAGCTTAAATTCTTTTAGATTTTACCACTTAGTTTTAGGTTAAAATCTTACACAGGCGGTGGGGGTACATTTTACACCAAGGACCTAAAAAAGTAAAAATTACACAGTGGTCCATACAACTACCAAAAAGGACCCTAAAAAGTGGAAAATTATATTGAGGTCCATATACATCTAACACGAGGCACCATACAATTAAGCAAGGAAAATATTCAGGTCGGCTCCTTCTCGAGAAAGGACCTCATCAAGCCATAATATTCATAATACTTCCTCTTCGATTGTTTTCAAAATATGGTCAAATTTTACACGGGTGGTGGTAGTAGATTTTACACCGAGAACCTAAAAAAAGGAAAAATTAAATCAAGGTCCATACATTTACACAAAATGCCCTAAAAAGGAAAATTACATCAAGGTCCATATACATCTAGCACGAAGCACCATAAAATTAACCAAGGAAAACATTCGGGTCGGCTCCTTCTCTAGAAAGCACCTCATCGAGTCATACTCTTCATACTATTTCCTCCTCAATTGTTTTCAAAATATTGATAAATTCGGCGGCATGCAAATTCTTGGATATGGGACCATCATCGAAAAAATATGATTTTTATATATGGCCATGACTTTGTCCATTCAGCTTGAAATCCTAAAATGTTCATACTCGTTGACAACTAAGATTAAATTCGTTTATATTTTACCACTCACTATTAGGTTAAAAATTTACACGGACCGGGTGAGTACATTTTACATCAACGACCTAAAAAAGGAAAAAATCCATCGACATCCATACATCTAGCAGGAAGCACCATAAAATTAAGCAAGTAAAACAGACGCGGTGGTCCTTCTCGAAAAAGAACCTCATCGAGCCATAGTCATCATACTACTTCATCTTCGATAATTTTCAACACATGGGTAAATTTGACGTCTTTCAATTCTTGGATATGGGATCATCATCGACATAAAGTATGATGTACATATGGACATGACCTTGGTCGTTTGTATCGAAATCCAAAAATGTTCATACTCATTGACAACTAAGATTAAATTTATTTACATTTTACCACTTCCTTTTAGGTCAAAATTTTACACGGGCGGTGCGAGTACATTTTACATCAAGGACCTAAAAAAGGTAAAACTGCATCGAGGTTCATACATTTAGCACAAATGGCACTAAAAATTTTGTCAAATTTTTCATAGCTTGACTTTTTAGAAAAAAAGGCCTTAAGCCTTGCGACCGAGGGAGTACTAATAAAGGGGATAGAGGGTTACCCTCTCCTCCCACCATCCCCTCTCTCTATCAAATTCCGACACTCATCTCTCAACTCTGAGTCATTAACCCAAGTTGCTTCGATGGAACAAATGTCGAAACCTTTTTGGCCAGCCGCGTCGGAACCCTCATTGCCCGCCGAGTGGTAGTCCAAGCTTACGGCGTCGGCTTTGTCGGGCCCGAATGCTCATGTGGCAGCGGGAGCGTTCTTGTTGTCTTCAGGTTGGACTCCCATTACCAATGTGCCAAATTTCAGAGTATACACGGCGAAACCCCTATCGGTGGCTCCCCCTTCATCCACGATTATCCGTGATTCTTCGGTGTATGTGTCTAGTTCTTCGTCAGTGATGCCATGTTCATCTGCTAAATCCATCGACCCCAAATCCAACATGCATCTAGTCAGATTTTCGCAACATATACTACAGGTCCCTTGTTGAAATGCTTAGTTATATGTCATATTCTTGATAATTATCTTTTGTGTTGTTCTTTATATGTCATATTCTTGATAATCGTCTTTTGTGTTGTTCTACTTAGTTATGATATATTCTTGATGATGATGATGCAGGGTTCTGTTTTGGTACTTAGATGATTCTTTGAGATGTTTATGATGCATTGTGTCATATCTCCTCATTGTGTCATTTCATCCATTTTGATCCGTGTTCTGCTATTTAAGATTAAATGATAATGCCTTCTAGTTGTTCACATTATTTCAAATACCTGCTAGTTTAGGTAATTTTGATTATGCTGACATTGTTTATTAAATTAATTACATGATGCCTTGTGTTGTTTTGGTATTTTTGATGATGCATTGCATATATGTGTTTTGTCTATCTAGAGAATTCATTGTGCTATTTTATCCATACAGATTATTCATTGTGCTGCTTAATCAATCTAATTAAATGGTATGCCTTGTAGTTGTTTAATCAATATTGTTTTGGTATTTACGATGATGCATTGCATATATGCTGTTTTATCAATCCAGACAATTTATTGTGTTTTTTATCCATACAGATTATTCATTATGCTACTTAATCAATCTAATTAAATGGTATACCTTCCAGCTGTTTAATCAATCTAATTTTGAAGACCCACCAGGCTAGGTGATTCTGATGATACATCGTGTTGTTTAAGCAATTTAATTTACATGATACCTTGTGTTGTTTAGGTAATTTTGATGGTGCAATGATGCATTGTGATCTTTAGTCAATTTATATGATGCATTGTGGTGTTTTGGTAATTAAAAAGGTCTGACGCAATGGTAATATTCATGTAGGACAGTCCAGCTGTAATGCCGAAATTAGACTACAATCTTGATCAGACTGCTCGTGATCTAGGTGGCTATGAAGATGCTCTCCCCATCATACCAAGGGAGTTGAAGTTGCCGAGAAGGAGAGTGGAGGCCTTCGCACAGGCGAGTGTTGCAAGGTCGGTTGCTAGTTCTATCAAACCAAGAGGACGCCCTAGTCTATCATGACTTGTATATGCCTATCATCCCGACTTACTTCAAGCCTTACATGAAGGGACGCCCCTACCCACATATAGTAGTGATCCAAGCGTGCGAGGAATGCGAGTGGGTTGTCCATGCCAACCGCAACAAAGACCAGATCGTCCTGGACAAAGGGTGTTCTACGTTTGCTGCTTTCCATGAGTTGAAGGAGGGTGACTGCCTTATGTTCAAGGTCACTGCAGACAGGTTCAAGATGACAAACTAAGACCGCATCACCTCCTACCGAAAGGTGTTCGACTGTCATGAGCACGCTCAGCTTAATTTAGGGTCTCTTTGGATCGAATGATTTTCAAAGGAATTTTGGAAGAATTCAACCCATAGGAATTTTCCATAAGGAAGCCATTTGGATGAAAGAAATGATACCTCCAAAATTTGCTTTACTGATTGCATTCCTACATCCCAATCCCATAGGAATCTCAACATCCAGTTTTCTACACTGATTTGCGTAGGATTGAGACACTTTTCATGTGTGTTTGGTGTGTTCCAAGCCTGCAGATTTTATCTCTTTAGCAATCCTCTGTTTTGTTCATGTGACCCTGTTAAATCCCTTTGTTTTGAAATCATATGATCTAAAGAAGCCCTAAGTTCTCTTTAAATTTTCCGTTCGATCTTTTGGTGTGAGTGTTGGTGATGATTAGGCGTCAAGCCCTAAGTAATTTAATGTAACTACTACTACTAGTACTGTACTACTATTACTACTCTACATTGGATAGTTCTACGGAGTAATAGTAGTAGTACTACTAGTAGTATCTTTTGCATGTGGCAGTACGAGAGATTGTAGATGCCTGATCGCAAAAAATATTGTAGAAGCCTCAGTGTTACGAAATTTCACTCTAGTTTTTCGTCGCTCGGATGAAATTTTGTCCACTTCTTTGATAAGACATTACGCTACAGGACTTTGGTGGGTCTTAAAAATATTTACAGCTACTTGCTTGATTGCTAGCATGGTGGCCTACCCATAGTCTACTCCGAGAGACCTATGTTTTACTTCCTACTGAGGCAGAGCATTCATCCTGCCGGGTGGGTATTTGGATGGACCGATGACATTTCTCAAAGGGCGGCAAAGAGACCTAGACCTTGACAATTTGCTTCCACTATTCACTCTCTTCCTACTAGTACTACCTCGCTCCGCCTTCGTAGAAACCATTTCCTTCCCCACTGCTCCTCCCTTGATTCTTTACTTCTTCATCCACCGATGTCACAAAATAACATGTCTCGTCGGAAGAACAACAAGATGGCGGTGGATATACCCCGTTGACAGGGGGACCTACAGTCTCGGACCGATAAACGGGACTAGCAATGGGGCGAGGGATCCTCCTCGCGCATGTATCTGAAGAGCAGCTATCACCAGGACCAAGATGTTGGGTAAGTGTTTGTACTTCCATTGATTCTTGGGCTGTCTGCTCCTACTATTGAACCGTCTTTCTACATCTTCCAGGTCAGGCGTCTCCGGCGTCGAATTTTCCACCCCACGGGTCGATAGCACGATAGATATCTCTGACTTGTACAATGACATCATGCCCGCTCTCTATCGAAAAAAGAGGTAGGAACTATACATGTAGTGGCATTTTTATGTTCTTCTCTACATGCACTCAATGCATGCTCTGTTACTGATAATGGATTTTCCATGCATGAAGTTATGGCCATAATCTCGGCCAAAGTAGATGAAATCAACAGCCATAACATCAAAATTCTGCAGAAAAACATTGAGCTCAACCTGGAGTGTGATCGCCTCCGAGCCGATCTGGCTTTTCAAAGGAGGCTCGCACGATCTTATGAGCGTGACTCCTAAACCCTTCGCGCTGAGTGCAGTAATTTGAAGAAGGAAGTCATCGAGCTCCGCATCCAGCTTCTACCATTGCGGAGTCGGTTGAGGTCACGCCTCGCTAAGTAAGGAAGGGAGAAGACTTCCACTAGCCCTTTTTTGGTTTCTCATCCGTCTTCGCATAATTTTATTTCACTCTTATTAGCAATCGAATGCGCTCTGTGGAGATTTTTGTTAATGATAGTACTAGTTACTACTACTCCAGTCTTGTTGTATTCATTGGAGGATGAGATGGTTGGCTGATAATTGTTGCATGCTCTGTTTAATGGGTCCCACATGCTCAGTCTAACCGGTGCATCCATTTGGTTTCGACTCGACTCCACTTTTTCCTATACGGTGCAACATAGGGGACAGAGGGAAAACCATTTTTTTCTATCCCTCACGGGCAAATTATCTGTGTTGATTAGTGAGAATCATCAGTGGACGACGCAAAAAAGGGTCTGTCACTCAATCAACAAAATAAATGGAGCTTGTGCGCACATGCATGCTACTCAGTAACTAGATAGTGATGAGATCAACGAATATACAAAGAGTACAGGTAATATGATCAACCCAATAGAATCCACTTAATACACGATGCATACAACTCAATAACCAACTACTATCATGCATGTAATCACGATGCATGCTAGTTACATAGTACATTTTTAGATCCATTCACTCCTTTTTTTGTTCATTGAGATGCATACATTCAGTCCTGAAAATGGAGTAACCAAGTAGTACTATCATGCACGTAATCACGATGTGCTGACATAATAGCAATAACATGTGTTAGTACGTTTTTTTGAGCTGCATGCATTCACTCCTGAAAATGGAGTACACGAAAACTTTGAACTCGTGGAGAGCCAAAATAACCTAGCCCCAGCTAGCCCGAATAATGGTGTGCTACTACTATATAGTGGCCTACACATCTACCCCTATAGTCTACTCCGGGACACCCAGTGATTGCTTGCATAGAACTCCGTGTTAGAGCCTTCGCAGGGAAGGTATCATCTCTGGCCCATTGATTTCTAGACGGCCAAAATCACGTGGTCCCCACTGCCTCGTGCCCCTCTATTTCAAACACTACGAAATTTCTCGCGCCCCTCTATTTCAAACACTGCGAAATTTCTCGCGCCACTCTATTTCAAACAAACAATACTAATTAATAGTATTTACCTCTCGGGTCGATACTACAGTAATATCAATATATTTCAAAAATGATTCTTCCCCACAAACACAAACAAAAATCCTCAGATAGACCCTTAGCCCCGCTCACACTCTCTTGCCTCTTCGAGCACCGGCTCCGGCGGAAGAACCTCCCGCAACACATCTCATGCTGGCTCTGCCCGCCGAAACTCGACACCATGCACTCCTCGCCCACCAGTATGACGGAGCCGCATCAGCTGCGGTCTCATACAACGCACTATTGCCCGCTTCACCGAGGTTCAGCGCACCCAATCTAAGTCACGACACCTAGCTTCCTTTCCCCACTTTCCTGTGCACGGCACCAAATCTGTCAACAACTTCCCAAGATCTGCTTCCGTGCCGCCGACATCCATCCCAACCGTACCATACCGGAGCCGCTATGCAGTGCACCAATTTTACCTTTTTACCTCAGCGACGCTCTCGTCCACTACGCTCAAGCCGGCATCGACTACCCAAGATCTGCTTCCCTAACGCAAACAACCACCGCAACCGCAACACCCTCGGTGACCTGGACATCACCCGCGCGAGTACGGATGATGGTTAGAAGCCTCTCCAACCATGGTAACCAAATTTCCCAACTCTTTTTTTGTCTTGTGAGCAGCATAGCCGGTTCAAGCCTGTCGCAGTGAACTGGGAGAGCCTGATTTTTAGCTATGTCTAAGTTGCTGATGTCGTCCTACTATTTTGTGCTAATTCTCAGTTGCAACCTAGTTATAACTGATAAAATTTGTACCAACTCTTAGTTGCAACCTATTTGCAATTAATTAAATTCTTAGTTATAACCTAGTTGCAACTCATGTGTAACTCGTATATTGCACGAATTACGAGTTAGATTCAATGATAAGAGAGGCGACTAAGACATAACTAAAAATCAGTCATCTGATTTCTAGTGAAACCGATTTTTCTAATCGTGCTACACACCAATTCAGTGTGCCCGACTATTTCTATTTGCTACATAACGTTCACTAGACATGTTGGCTTGCATTCGCTTCTCTACAAATTTTAAAGTCATGCACATGTTCTTAGCTAATCCGTACAATAGTAATTGCCTGCTATTGTTTAGTTCTTACAAAATGTGAAGTCAGTGTAAAATATTAGTGTGGATTCCCTGCTCCACTGTTACTAAATTTATCTGGTTAGTCCTGAGCTACGTTCCTGCTATTATTTTCTCTCTAGCATTGTTTTGCTAACATGTAGTACGCGTTCAAACTATTCGTACTAATTCGATTATAATTTTGTTGTTGCCATCTGGTTCTTGAAAAGCTGCAACACCGACTATTTTGTTTGTCTTTGCTTAGAGCTCCAAAAGGGAGATCTGAAAATGTTTGTTTGCACAGCCTCTTCTACAGGTTTACAAGCGATGCCATTGTTTCCTTTTCTAGTGCTAGTTCGTCCTAAGCAATGACATAAGTACCCTCAACCTTATATATAGTTCATTCGTGGTTTGCCTTCCTGCTCTACAAGTTCTTATATGATGCTGTTATAATTTTTGTCTGGTTTGCGTTCCTGCTCGGCAAGTTCTTGCATGATGCCATTGTAATTTTTGTCTCGTTCATTCTTAGTTCCTAAAGTAATTACATGCCCAATGTGTAGCTCCCCGCAAATTCTGAGTCACCCAACATTTCTTGCATTCCACGATATACTACTGCTTCCATATATATTTGTTGAAAGGACCTGGCTAGTATATATTTGTTGAAATTCTAGGAAACACTCTGTTCGGCTGCTCAATTCATTTTTAGGCACACTTGTGTAAGGCTTGCTTGTCCTATTCTACTGGTTCAAAAGCAATGCCATTATATTTCATATCTAATGGTTCGTCCTAAGCAGCAACATAACTATCATCTATATATAGTTATTTCGTGGTTTGCATTCTTGCTCTACAAGTTCTCTTATGATGCCATTATAATTTCTATTCGGTTCATAGCTACAAAAGTAACTACATGCCCATTGTGTAGCTCACTGCAAATTCTAGGTCACCCAACGTCTCTTGCATTCTAGGATAAACGACTGCTTCCATATATGTTAAAATGACCTGGCTAGTTTATATTTGCTGAAATTCTAAGAAACACTTTGATTGACCACTCATTTCATTGTAGGAACACTTGTCTAATGCTTGCTTGTCCTCTTCTACAGGTTCCCCAGAGACGCCATTATATTTCTAATCTCGTGTTGGTTCATCCTAAGCAACGACATAACTATCCTCTACTATGTAGTTCATTTGTGGTTTACGTTCTTACTCTGCAAGTTCTGGTATGATGCCATTATAATTTCTATCTGGTTCATTCTTTGGTACAGCAATAACTTCATGCTATTGTGTAGCTCACCGCAAATTCTAAGTCAACCAACGTCTTTTGCTTTCTAGGATATACAACTGCTTCCATATATATATTTGTTGAAATGACCTGGCTAGTTTATATTTGCTGAAATTCTAAGAAACACTTTGATTGATCGCTCATTTCATTGTAGGCACACTTGTCTAATGCTTGCTTGTCCTCTTCTATAGGTTTGCCAAAGACGCCATTATATTACTAATATGATGTTGGTTCATCATAAGCAACGACTTAACTATCCTATACTGTGTAGTTCATCCATGGTTTGTGTTCCTGCTCTGCAAGTTCTGGTATGATGCCATTATAATTTCTATCTGGTTCATTCTTCGGTACGATAATAACTGCATGTCATTGTGTAGCTCACTGCAAATTTGGAGTCAACCAACGTCTCTTTCTTTCCAGGATATACAATTGCTTCTATATATATTTGTTGAAATAACCTAGCTAGTTTATATTTGCTGAAATTCTAAGAAACACTTTGTTTGACTGCTCATTTCATTGTAGGCACACTTTCCTAATGCTTGTGTTCTGTTCTACAGGTTCACAAGGGACGCCATTATATTTCGTATCTGATTCTGGTTCGTCCTAAGCAATGACCTAATTCATGTCCTACTTTATAGTTCATTTCTGTTTTGCATTCCTGATTTACAAGTTCTCACATGATGTCGTTATAATTTTTGTCTCGTTCATTCTTAGCTACGGCAGTAACTGCATACCATTTTCTGGTTTATTCTTCTATATATATTTGTTAAAATGAACTTGCTAGTTTATACTTGCTGAAATTCTAAGCCACACGCGTAGTTATATTTCTCGTTTCATGGTAGGCACACTTGTTTAATGCTTGCTTATCTTGTTTTTTTGACGTGATGGTCAATATATTTGAACAATTGACCGGTAGTAAACTCCAGTTTATAGCTCTTGTCATATCAGTTAAATGATTAGTTTGCCTTATTTAACGTATTAACTTGTTATTACATAGTTTCAGACTGCAATTATTATTATCGCCACCAAAGAGGGGGCTGGAGGATCATGACTCAAGTTTGTTTTCCAATGTAGATGTCACACTCAAAAGAGAGATGTATCAACTCGATTGTCAACTGAAATACCGATTTTTCTTTCCCTTGAGTTGATAATATGTAATAATTTTAATTTGTTTGCATTTGATTTAATATCTAGACTAATTGCATAGGCTGTGTAGGTATTTAGTTGATGTCGTCCACACATAGCGGTAGGCGGTACCATACCTGTGCTAGCCAGGTCGATTAGGGTACAGTATCATGCTCTGTATTTGCCCGTCTTGTAACAGGCCGACAATGAACAGAAAAAATGCTCACAAGTTGTATACATTTTATGGTGTTGAAATGGGCTCTAGAAATACAGAAACTGTCAAAAGTAACGGGGCCGATCCGCAGGCAGATTAGTAACAGTAACGGTACGTAACAGCGGGATGCCGTAACAGTGGCATGACGAAACAGTAACAGACCAAAATAATGGCAGGCTGAAACAGTAATAGCTCTAAATAGTAATAGACCGAAACAGTAACGGGACGAGAAAGTAATAGGCCGAAACAGTAATGGGCCAATAAAGTAAAAGGACGCGACAGTAACGGGCCAAGACGGTCACAGACTGGAACAGTAACTCCTAAAACAGTAAAAGGCCAGAACAGTAACGGGCTAGTAGGCCTGGCCAAGAAAAAGGACAGGATCATACCAGGCCAGAACAATAACATGCCTATTTTGTACCAGGCGGGAACAGTAACAGGCCAAGGAACTCACGAGGTTAAAACAATAACGGGACAGAACATGGGCCAGACATTTACATGCCTAAATAGTAGGGCCCCAAGTATATGGGCCCCACTCGAACAGTACGTGGATATACAGTAATGGGCCGGAACCGTTACGGGCCAAAGCGGGCTGGCCAAACAGGACAATTTCGAATAGTGCAAGGTGGAATACTAACGGCCCCGGATATTTATGGGTCCTGCGAATGGGCCAATTTCAAACAATGTGTTTGGAAACAGTAACGGGCCAGAAAGTTTATGGGATAACTATGTCTACACCAGTGGGCCCATTTGTAACAGTGCTTGTCGAAACAGTAATGTGTCACGATCCTATTGGGGTTCCTTAATGGACTAGCCCACTTAATAATTACTAGGCCTTGGCTGGGCCTGTATTCTACCATGGTTTCATTGAAAGATAACGGAGTTAACTGGCCGTTAACGATGCTCTCCACGTGGCAGTTTGCATGACGTCGTCAATCAACAAGGCTGGCGAACACATCTACGACGGAACGACTTTTCGTGGCTGGAGGGTGCGATCCGCCACGGTCGAAAAAACCCGTGTTAGATTCATTTGTGACGAGGCTTTTACCACGAAGGGCATCCGTCATATAAGACTCTTCAGCCACGAAAAATGGTCCTTCAACCACAAAAATCTTCTGTTGTAAAAGGACATTTGTCTTGTAGTGATAGTGGATCATGCGTCCTATCTAATTATAGCAGTTAAATGAATTTCGCAAAAAAATTGAGTCTAGCACGATTAAGACGGGAGTACAAGGCACGTGTGTCTAAGGGTATCCGTAATATAGGACTCATCCGACTAATGGAAATTATCATAATGTATAAGGTCACCATTTGCCACAAGGTAGGACCCACATAGCTTGTCAAATTGCTCCATGAAAGGGGAAATATTTTTATATTCTCCATGGGAAACCCACAAGCTCGAGGTAACTATTTTCTCCATAATATACTACTATATGCCTTAAGGTATGCTTTTTTATACATTGCGGATGACCTACGGAAAAAGCAAATAATGGCCCCACTTGGCAGTGTATGACCAAGCTATAAAACTCCTATGAAGAAGTTAGCGTCATCAATTTAGTGGGTCCCATGAATCATCTCGTTTACATACTGTCTAAAAGGTGGAGTTGAGCGTGTGCAGTGTTGGAAAAAAGCTATATATAAGAGAATCTTTTTGTTCTTAGACCTATGTCTAAACACTAGAGAGGGTGAGTCTAGCTAAGTTTTTCTTAGACTTGAGTCTAGTACTAGACATATGTCTAGAGAATAAAATGGTAGACGGACCCACTCGTCAGTGTATGATAGACCTTTTTATTATTCCTTTCTATTCTAGTTGATGGGACTCTTTACATGTGCTAGGGTGGAGCACATATGGTTTCTTAGACTTGAGTCTGGAAAATTTGGGATAGAGGGAGTACCATGTATGGACATTATTGGGATTTGAGGAGGTTTGGAAAAACAGCTTCGCAATATTTTTCTCGCAGTAGTCCGTACTAGTAATAAAATGGACTAAACTACGTGTGGAGGCGCACTAGTGGTGTAGACAGTTTGTTAGGGTGACTGCCCAGCACACGCTCGTCCCGTTCCTGAGTATGCACATACAGTAGGAGTACATAAATAGATATATTTTGTTGCTCATTGTACTAGTTTTTTGGTCTTGTAAGTCTACCTGGACGTGACTACCACTAGTACTGAACTACCGGCACAATTACTTCTTTTGTCAGTAAAGGATGAATGAATGTGGAACTCTCTGTGTCACATTACTATACTAGTAGTACTAGTACTAGTACTATACTCTGTAGTTTTTCGAATGCACCGTAAAGTAGTTGTCGTGGTATTGTCGACGAGTACGCCATTGAAGGGTCCTCATAGAGAGTGTTTAGAGCCGTGGGGTAAGGCGGAAGGTTGGCGGGTATGAGTTAACACAGCTTACCTAGGTTCAGATCCCACGACGGTGGAGGAATCCTACTCCTGCTATGAATCACTATAGTGGCAATACGCCGAGTTATAGGGATTGGTTCGCTTGCGCGATATCAGTTGAGTTATCCGTAAAGGCTCCCGTAGGTCCGGCTTATATAGTCGCCAGATCCTAGGGTTACAGGCAAAGTCCTAGCCGGACAGGTTACAGAGTCCTACACGGTACGCAACTAGTCTAACGTGTCTTGCACTTCATGGCTCCAGGTACGTTGGTGACTCCTCCATAGCCTTTCTTTATCCGGCATGGGCCTCCCCTCTAGATCCATCTAACTGGGCCGCCTAGCAGGCCATGGGCCTTGCTACAAACTGTGGGCCACCCGTTTTTTCCGGATTAGAGACATGCAATGGTGATACCCATTTAGCATATCCCCAATAGTAGCCCCCGGAGAACTCCGAGATCTTGAGCCGTCTTGCCTCTTCAGGTTGAATGCTCCGTCTAGATGAATGTCGGCAAATCTTCAAGCAATATCTTGTAGTCCTCCCAAGAACCCAGCAATTTTCTCCGTCTTAAACATGTAAGTCTGAGAACTGCTGAATCTTCCATCGTACTCTTCTCGTAGATGGATAGGATCCGTCCATGACGGAATCTTCAGATGGGATAGTTCACCTGCCTATGTTAGTAGAGCGTCATAGACCATAGGTCAGCAATGCCTCGTAACTCACACATGCAGAGAACATAATCATAGCTGTTTTTCCCACGCGAAGGATGCGAAACGTTGGCAGCGGCAGTGGGAACATGGCGAAATTTCCGTGCACGCGCACGCACGCGCTATCCACGCAGCAACCATTTGATCAACTTGCACAAATCTTGATGTTGAGTACTACAAATTATAACTGTGGTAATTCTTATTCTTTCACCACATTATTCCTCGCATCGTCTTCTTCCTCCAGCAAATGCTTCCTCAATCTCTCCGCGCGCATGAAGGAAAAAACCCTAGCTTTTCCCATCTCACTTCCAGTCTTCCTCTGAACCAATGGCCAGCAGCAGCACCACACCCTTCCATGGCGGCGACGAGTGAAGCCACGGACAAGCCGGTGGGCTCCGTCCATGTTCCTCGAGAAGGCGTGGTGGTGCCACGCACCGCGGTGGTGGAAACCACCGGCGGTGACCATATTCCAGCGGGGCTAGAACTACTGGAAGAGGAGGCCGATTCCCACAAAGGGGAATGGCGCGGCTCCGATATTACTGAAGGCAATCTCAAAGAGATGCTTGCCGAGGGGTACCTCCCCGCGACGGAGGGGCAGGTCTGGCGGGCGGCGCCGGCCGGCGAGGTCATTCCTTCTCCCCAAGCCGGAGAAAAGGTGTACCTCAAAGCTCAATTGGTACGTGGCGTCTCCCTCCCAATCTCCGACTTCTTCATAGAAGTCCTTAGACACTACCGGGTTCAACCTCAGAACCTTTCTCCGAATAGCATCCTCGTGCTTAGAAACTATGCGGCTCTTTGCGAGGGTTACCTAGAAATCAGGCCTAGGTTAGATCTGCTTATATATTTCTTCATCGTTAAGAGGGAAGTTGGAGTGAGAAAGTATGAGCTCAGAAATTGTGGAACTATTAGCTTCAGATCCGGCCTGGCCGGCGTCTCCTCGACATTGTAGTCCACTAGTCCTGCAAGAACTAGTAGAGGACGTACTTCTACGGCCTAGATATTCCTCTGGATGACCGAGAAGGAACATACCCAAACTTTTTCGATGGAGCTACCGCTGAAGCCCCGAAATGGATATCCCAAGCCCTCCTTCCCTCTGACGTCGAATCCTCCCACACTATAAGGCAGATCTAGTAGCTCATAGACACGGGTCTGACCGGGTTGGACCTAGCCATGTGCTGGTTCATTAGGCGGATCCAGCCTCTGCAGCACCGCGTGAAGCTCATGCACGAATACTCCAAGGATAGGAAGGATAGCCTCCGCATCTCCGAGGACAACTTTTTGAGTGACTCCATCAAGCTCCGCCTCAAGGACATAGTCAAGGTGAAGGACAGGAAGCGTGGCTTCGCCATCACGTACTGCAAGTTCGAGGGCGGCAGTTGCCCAAAGGTACTTATTTAATTTTCCGTGTACGACATATACTCCAGTTCTTCCTTCTTGCTTTAACCATTGCATCTGACACTTTTGGGATTCACTTAACAGCTGAAGGAACTAGACGAAGGTAGCATGGCTGCCCAAGTATACGATCCTAAGATGAAGGAAGTCACCGTCGTGTCCAACGACGATGTCCCGCTGGCGCGTAAGTGGAAGAGCTCTAGCTATGACGTTGCCGACGGAGGCAAGAAGAAGAAGACGGAGGGTGGAGCCTTCAAGATATCCACTGCCTCCCTGGATGCAGAGAAAAGAAGAATGATTGGTATTCCATTGACCAAGGAACCAACCACTGTGTAAGCTTCTTAACATCCGACATTGTCTCTTGCTCATCTTGTTCCTGTACTTATACTTCTGCACGTTTTAGGAAGAAGGCCAGTATGAGTTTGAAGAAGACCTCCAAAACATCGGGGGCTTATAAAAACATCAAAGAAATGTTTCACCAAGAATCTCCCGCCATCGCGCCTCCAACTCCGAGCGTCCAGCATGCTACCGCACCGACAAGCTCTCCAGCAAAGGTAACGTCTGAACCTTCCACCATGGAAGTGGACCCAGACGTTGCCACGAAACTTGCTGTTGTCAGCGAGCAGGCGACACAAGAAAGCACCGCATCTAAAGTGGCTGAAGCTCCGGCTAAGGATGCCACTGGTAGCGGTAAGGCGATGGTGGAAGGTGGAACTTCTGCCGCAGGCGGAGTCATTGCACCCAAGACGCCAGAAGATCCTCCAAAGATCGTCTACCCTGTACTTACACCGGTTATCTCAGCTCTGGTTCCTGGTGCACCGCCAACCTCTCCGACATGTGGTCTTGAGGAGCTGCTTAAGCAGGCGGATATCCTATGCAGAAACAGCCTTGCCTTCAGCAAGATATTTGTCGAGAGCGCCACACACCTCAAGATCATTGCACTTTTAAGTTTTATATGCCTTTTGCATTTCACATGTAGTATCCCACTGTATCCCCCGAGGATTTAGACGGAAAACCATAGGTCTTTGTGTCTGAATGCTCCAAGAGTGACTAAGCTAGAAACTTCGCACTATAGCCCCCAAGTATGTAGTTTGAATGAATTATTCTGACTAGATACTTTTAGAGTAGCATATGGAGTGTTTTGTAAATTTCAATACTGTAGCCCCCAAGCTTCTAGTTGAAACAGAATTAGTTCCGACTAGATGCTTAAAGAAATACTAAGCATATTGACGAGTTAAAAACTCTCAATGTAGCCCCCAAGCCTCTAGGTGGATATTTATCCGGCTAGATGCACCAAGTAGACTAAGTAACATTCATCTTTTTCATAGAATGAGAATGCTTGGAGAGGCATCGCCAACAAGGAGTTCCACAAGATGTGTGCTGACCTTGAAGCTGAAAAGGGTAAAACCGCCTTCTTGAAGGATCAAATCACCAAGAGCAAGAGTCTATTTTTATTTTCAATTTTGCACTCAATCTTGCTCTTGCGCCATTAACCTCTGACTACTCATCATGTGCTATCATTTCTCCGTCATGCAGAAGTGATGACCCACGAGTATAGGTGGTGTATCGTTGTACTTTTGATAAATAAGAGTGTCGATCCCAACGAGGAGCAGAAGGTGCTGAACAGTGGTATGGAGCAGGAAATCCCTGTGAATACTTAGAAAACGGATTTTTAGTGGTTTTCTGATAAGGCAACAAAACAAAGAGCAAGTAACAGAAGTAACGAACAAACGGAGCAAGTGGCCCAATCGTTTCTTAGCAAAGGAAAAGCCGCTGGAAATACTTACAAGGACCAAACGTTCTCGAGGGCACATGGGAATTTTGTCAAGTGCTTTCACTTGAAATAGCTGAGTACTCTTCTTTGGTGTTTGTAAGTGTTGTGTGGGTGAACTTGTGCTAACATACCGCCCTTCCTAGGACTAATACATACTTGTGATTAAACCCCCTGCAAACATCCGTAACTATAGGAAAGTAATTAAGATATAAATCTAACCACAGCCTTAAACTCTGAGATCCTATGCTCCCTTGTGCAAAGGTATCCTAACAGGGGTTCAGGTTTCTGTCACTCCGGCAACCCTGAGATTAGTAGCCAAATACACAATGCATTCCCCTAGGCCCATAAATGGTGAAGTATAATGTAGTCAACATTCACGTGACACCACTAGAAGAATAGCTCCACAACTTAAATACTAAACCATTGAATAATAACTCATCACAGATTCACAACTAACAACATGACTTCTCCCATTTCTTCAAGAACTAAACGAACTACTCACAAGACATCATATGGATCAAGATCAATGATGATATGGTAATGGATAACAATCTGAACATAAAAAACAATCCAATGGTTCCATTCATAAGCATCAACTACAATAGTAATCAACACCGGGAAAGTTTCCCCTAAGAACTAAAGCAATATCCAACACAATTGTGACAGCAGGACGGAGTGGTGGTGATGGTGCTGGTGGAGATGATGGTGTGGATGGTGATGATGATCCCGATGAAGCCTAGCTTTATGACGGTGTTGATGGCGACGGTCTCCCCTCTCGAGGAAGGAATTCTCCCGGCAGAAATCTGTCTGCCGGAGAGGTCTTTCTCTCTCGGTGTTTTCCGCCCCCAGAGGCGGCGGAAATCTATTTGTGGTCGCTCCCCGAGCCTTAGGGTTTCGAAGGGAAGATATAGGCGAAGGGGCGGAGTCGGAGGCCGGGCAGGTGGGCCACACCTTCCCTAGGCGCGGGGTCAGGTGGGCCCGCACCTTGGGGGTGTGGTCCCCTTGAGGCCCCACTTCATCCCTCATTCTGGCTTCCTTCGTCTTCTGGTAAAATAATATGTTTCCATATTTTTCTGGTATTTTTCTGATCTTCGCGAAATTGCACCGAAGCGCCTTCTTTTCCATCAGAATCCAGACTCCGGCAGTCCATACTCTAAGAATCATCCAACATGCATAAACAGATGAAAATACATAAGTAATACCTCATAATAAGACAAATATAAATGAATAGAGGTAAATTATGATATAGAATGGTGATGCAAATTGGGCGTATCAACTCCCCCAAGCTTAGACTTCGCTTGTCCCCAAGCGAATAATGAGCTCAGTAAACATGTCCACAGGTTTATGGAGTGAAGTGTCGATAAAATAATACGAACAAGAATCATCACACTTACCATTGCATAACTCATAGAAGAAAGCAACTCACCATTATATAACTTAGCTTGCAGCCAAGTAAAATAGTCACAATAGAGATGCATAAAGATAAATCATAATTGGGATTTACAAACTTGTTCTTGGTCAGAGAACACCTGGCAAAAAGTTTCACAAAATCTTTTTGTAGAAGTTTCAAAATAGGAACACTCTTTGCTCAAAAAGGTTTTTCACAAGTGAAGGATTTCAAAGTAATACTCAATAGATAAGAGTTTTGTGCAAACAAGGAAGATAAATAACATGATTGAATAAATCACCATATGAATGCTTGAAACACAACAACTCAAGTTCTTGCTAGAGATAGAGAGGAAGTAGGTTTACTGACTCAACTGGTAACTAGGATAAAGGTCCCTTCTTATAGGGTAGCAGGGATTACATGTCATAAAGAGCTTCCAAAAGATTATGGTACTTACTAGCTTTGAGCCATCATTTCCCCTGTCATAAGAATCTTGAGATGATTAAGGTTAAAGTGAACAAAGATGGAGTATATGCTTGACGAAATATAAGTTGGCAATCTCATGTCCCTTGAATATGAGGGTCACTCCTCATGCATACTCAACTTTGGGCCCAGGTAAGTTCTTGTCATTGTAAGTATTTCCATATCATTTAGAACCGCCAACGGGGTACCCGTTGCATATGGTACAGGAGCTTTCCCATAACCAAAATGACAAGGCAAGCAGACAATGAGCATCTCAGCAATATTTTTATTTACCATGTGTATAGCTTTTTATTGAGGATGATTCATAGATGACTCACTATGGTGATGCTGCAAGTTTCCACCATGATTAAGAATGGCTTAGGCTAGCGGCCCACGCGTTTCTCTAACACATAATACAAACTCCATGGACTTACAAGTTCCCTCTTTATTTCACACCGTTGACATCCATAGACAAAAGAGCACGATATCAACTATGTACAGAGTACAAGTGCAATGTTGAAAACGTTCCCCATGACAGCACGGTTCTACTAATTCCAATGTATAGATACAAGCATATACAACTTCGATGTTCACAATGGTTCAAGTCTATTGGGGCAAGGAAATAAAGTGTGCCATCAAGTTCGTGAGAGCTTTACTAACTAGTTTTCACATAAAAAATACTTTTTAAATTCGAAAGGTAGATGAAGCTTGATAATTTTCTAGGAATAGCAAAAGCTACTAGGTAGATGTGGTGGACACAAGTGGCAAAAGTTTTGGGTTCAAAGGATTTTGGAAACATGAGAAGTATGCCTTCTCAAAATAGGTTTTTGGCTAGCAAGGCTGGGTAGCAAGAAAGAGATCTAAAAGAAGCAAGAAAACATACAAGTAATAAAGCCAAACATGCAATCTTCCTTGAAAACACAAAATAATCTTAAATAAAGAATACTAAGCTTATGATCCAACAAGAAAGAAAACAAATGATACCAAATACCTATAAGCTTTTTCTTTCTTTCTTTTTTTTCAAACTAAAGCCACTGACCAGAACTCGGTTTGCCAAAACCAATTTAGATCCACTTGATGATCCCAAAGTGGTGCCAATACTGAACAACGAGATCCATCATATAATAGAGATTGCAAACTAAAAATAAGAAGTGCAAAAAGTAAAAGATGAGACTTCTCATTAATAATCCAATAAAGGCACTCACACCAAGGGATACATAGATAATCAACTAAAGGAGAGATTCTTCCAGATGCAAACCAGACTATAAGATAACTCCTCTACCACATATATGAATCCACTCAAAAGGTAAAATATAAAAGATAATGGTGGTGATACCGCGACACTCCCCAAGCTTGGAACAAGCCAAGGGGATGCCAAGCCTGATGACGAATTACTCCTTCGGTGGTGGTGGTGTTCTCTTGTCATCATAAAACTTCCAAGGCAATGGTTCCCCATCCAAAAAGGATGTCCTTGTCTCTGCAATCCTGAAACTAGCAATAGAGCTTATGCGATCAAATCTAGCCTCATACTCACAGTTTTTATTTTGTATGTCATAGAGTTGTGATTGCAATTGATTGGTGGTTTAGCGGAGTGAGAAGATCTCTTCTCGGAGCTCAGCAACTTCTCCCTCGTGCTTGGTGATGAGTTCTGAACTTATCTTGTGAATAACATCGACTTTGCGTCCTGCCATCTTCTTGTACCTGAAAATTTCTTGTTCCAACGCTTCTATCCTGTCTTCCAGACTGCCTTCTCCTTTAGGGCCTTGAAATTCTTTCATCTGTACCTTCCCCTCTTTGAGGATCAACTCTTTGGGATGAATCCTCAACTCATACATGTACGGGTTGAGGATATCCGCAGAGGAATCCTCCGTGGGTGATCCAGAGGAAGACATAATCTAAGAATTTTCCTGACAAAAACAGATTGAAATGAAAACACGACGAGAACACAATGCAAGAACCTCGGGGAACCCGGGGTGGTTATATATTACGAAGATTCAATGCATAAGGAAGGTTTTGACACAAAAACAAGGCGGAGTCGGAGCTCGGGGGTGGAACACCCCCCTCAGGCATGGCCAGGCTAGGCCCGCACCTGGGTGGGTTTGTCCACCCCGGGCTCCGTTTCCCCTTCAGTTTCATCTCGTAACTTCCCTTATGTATTAAAAACATCAAAAATATAAAAAGATTGGGGTTTCACGAAACTTCTGTTTTCATCACTTTTACCTATTCAAAGATGAACTCTGCAGTTGCTAGTGTTTCGCTTCTGATAAATTTTTCTAGAGTTATCATTTGAATAACATCAACATCTTCGTTATAAGAATCTCTAGAAATATAATGTTTTAGTCTTTTACCATTCACCACCTGTGTTGTGTCATCCTTTAGAGAAGAAATTTTGATGGAACCTGAATGGTACACTTCCTTGATAACAAAAGGTCCTTCCCATTTGGAGAGTAGTTTCCCTGCAAAAAATCTGAGACAAGACCTATACAAAAGAACTTTATCACCAACATGGAACTCCCTTTTGAGAATTCTCCTATCATGCCATCTTTTTAATTTTTCCTTAAAGAGCCTAGCATTTTCGTAAGCTTCACCTCTCCACTCATCTAAATTACTTAAGTCGAGAAGCCTTTTCTCACCATCAAGTCTAAAGTCTCTATTCAACTCTTTCACTACCAAATAATATTTGTGTTCTAATTCTAAAGGCAAGTGACAAGCTTTCCCATAGACCATTTTGTAAGGAGACATCCCCATAGGATTTTTATAAGCAGTTCTATAAGCCCACAAAGCGTTATTCAACTTTTTAGCCCAATTCTTCCTAGATCTATTGATAGTCTTCTGCAAGATAGATTTGATTTCCCTATTCGAAAGTTCTACTTGCCCACTAGTTTGGGGGTGATAAGATGAAGCTATTCTGTGGTTTACATCATACTTAGCGATAGTTTTTCTAAAAACCCCACGAATAAAATGAGAGACTCCATCAGTCATGACATATCTAGGCACACTAAACCTAGGAAAAATAACATCTTTGAGCATTTTCAAAGTGGCCTTACCATCAGCACTGTTTGTAGGTATGGCTTCTACCCACTTTGTAACATAGTCAACATGAACCAGAATATGTGTATACCCTTTTGAAGGAGGAAAAGGCCCCATAAAGATAAATCCCCAACAATTAAAAGGTTCAATAACAAGAGAATAATTCATAGGCATTTCATTGCGTCTAGAGATGTTACCTACTCGTTGTAAGATCCCTCCTTTGTAAAGGAAAAGGATCCCTGTGATTTCAATGCTAGTCCCTGGATCATTGCTAGCATCCACAGTTTAAGATGAAGTACCCAGATACAAAGGTCATTTATTACATCCATTCCAGAGATAAAACATAGTCTTTTACAACTCAGGGCCACAGGCCTAATACAAGAGTTTTGGAATAAGTAAATAAACATAAGTCTTCATCTTCATGTTCCACAGGCAAGCATGTTGAGTGTAGACTCATGACACCTAATCATCATCGGAGTAACCTGCAACATCACAAGTTACAGCCACAGTGGGTCAATACTTTGGAATAGTATTGGCAAGTGATACCTTAGTAAATTTTGAGTGGACTATATTACTATATGCATTTTGGCTAAGTGTAGCTTGGCTTGCTTTGCTCAAAATAGGTTTTTCCTATAAGTTGAAATCACTAAGTTTTTTTTGTCAAAAACTTTCCCAAGAAACCACCAATAGACATTGGGGTCCTTCACCCCTGTTCACCCACAAATTTTTACTTAGAAGTTGGAGTGATGAGATTCTTGATAACTTCCATGTCTTGATGCTCAAGTTGTCCATTTCCATGGACTTGGCTAGGTACTTATATTTTCCATCTGCAGAGGTTGTGCACTTTCCCCACCAGACTTGGTTTCCCAAGACAGGACCTTTCAGAAGCCTTCCCTTAAACCAAATGGACGCGCTCCAACCTATCATTCCCACTACCACCAACTGTCCAAATGGCTAAGTTCAAGAAACCTATATGATCAAGGCAGAGCCCATATTGCCAAGTTCCTGCACTATAAGCTTCTCAACACTTGGCTTCCAAAATCCCTTTGGGCCTGGGTGGCATTCCACTGAAGGGAATATGCCCTGAGAGGCAATAATAAAGTGTTTATTATGTGTATTCCAAGTATATGATAGATGTTTATTTTGCATGCTATAATTGTATTAATACGGAAACGTTAATGAAATGTGTGTTTAATAAACAAACAGAAAGTTCCTAGTTATGCCTCTCTCATAAACTAGCTCGTTTATTAACAAGATGATCAAGGTTTCCTGATCATGGACATTGGATGTTGTTAATAACGGGATCACAACATTAGTGTAATGGTGTGATGAACATTCATCCGAAGTATAGCATTACGATCAAAGTCATTGAGTTTATATTGCTATAACAACTTACGAAGTGATCCTAATCCTTAGACCATGAGATCATGTCAATCACTAACACCGGAAGAGTTTCTTGATAACATCAAACGTCACACCGTAACAGGGTGATTATAAAGATGGATTTAGAACTAATAAAGTGTTATGTTGAGGCTCATGGATCGAGAGTGGAATTTGTTCATCCCGATGACGGATAGATATACTCTGGCCCTCTCGGTGATATCACATTGATTAGCTTGCAAGCAAGTGATTTGATCACTAGAATGTTATATCACAGGAATGAGAAAAGAGTGCATGTCGGTAACGAGATCAAACTAGGTATGGAGATACCGATGATCGAATGTCGGACATGTAATATATCGTGAAACAAAGGGATTAAGATACTAGCGTAAAGGTTCCGACGATCACAAGAAAGTCATCGTTGAATGTGTGGAGTCGATGGGTCTCCAGATCCCGCTTTTGATTATTGATCCGAGAGGGTCGATCATGTCCGCATTATTCACGAACCGTAGCAACACGATAAGGTAGAGTCCTCCTGTTTTTTTAATGCTAGTCCCTGGATCAATAATAGCATCTTCACTTAAAACAATCAAACCTGCAACATACAAAAGTTACAACCAAGGGAATTATTTACATTGTTTGTTTGGCAAGTATGATAGTATAGTAGTATAGTGTATCATCGGTGACACACTTAAGAGACACCGACATCCAATTGGAGCAAATGTTTCATGCCGAAAAGAATGAACAAGCGAGAATTTATTTCACTAGATGCCAAACAAAGTTTTCGGGTGAAATTGCATAAAGTGGTTATGCATGTGAAATAGAATTCTAGCAAAGGGTTATTTGTGAATGTTTGTCATTAAAGTAACTGACAACATTCTGAATAAAATAAAAGAGTTTTATTTAATGAGAGTTTGCATTAAATTTGGTGGAAATTTAATGGGAATTTGAGTGGACTTTTGAGTGGAGGGAATTTAAAGGAGATTTGTGAGTGGAGTGTCCACCCACATGAAGAGGGGAGGGCAAGGGGCATCCCCATGCTGCCACCCCTTGGGGTTCCCCCCTCCTCCTATAAAAGGAGCCCCCCTCCTCACTTGTCTCTCACACCTCCTCGTGAAGGATCTCTCTCCCCCTCTAGAATTTATTCCCCATGGTCCCGGACTAGCGAGATACATGTTCCCGGTGGCTATTCGGCAAGAAAGAGTTGTGCTTCCGCTGCATCGCTGGAGTGAGGAGGCGGAGGTTGCTCGGTGCCTCGAACGTGTGTGCGAGCACGGATGCGCTGCTGATTTGCGGCGCTAGGACTTCCTCTCGATCTTGAGATTGGCAAGAGATCGTCTACATCAACCACGAGTTGAACTCGTTAAGCTTTGTTGGTCTTCAAGGGTATGTTCTCTACGGATCTACATCCGCCCGTTGTTTGTATCTAGTAGATAGATCTTGGTATATAGTTCACATCGTAGGAAAATTTTTGTTTTCTATGCTGCGAACCCTACATCCACAAGTGTAATACACAAGGTAAACCATGTCCATGGGCCTTGTGTAACCACTCAACCAAAAACCACCATTCAAGTCCCATTCCACCAGGAGGTTCATTGACTTAGTTGTTTTATTAGGAAAAACATAAGTCCAAAGACTTAGAAATATTTTCATCATAGCATGTAGATACTTTACCAACCCTTGTTTGCTACTAGCTAGGCTAAGCATGTCATAGTAACTTAACTTAGGAAAATTCCTAGCAATTCTACAACTACTTAGGATTTCCCAACTTAGCATTTGGCAAAAAGTATCATGCAAGACTTAGCAAAATATTTCTAATGCTTATACAAAATATAGGGATGAAAATAGTCATGAAGTACCACTTGCCTTGGTAATGGGGAGAGTAGCACTCTTCACAATCACAGTCACTAGCAAAATCTACACAAAAATTTGTAGCACAAAATTACACACAATTCATATACAAACAAAAAATATGAATGCATGCATGCAAGAGAATGCTAAGTGATGATTTTTGAAAACTCCACCAAGCAAGTGCATGATACAGAAACATAACCAAGTCAAAAACTTGCTAACTAAACTTATTTAGCACTAAAACTATTTACTAAACAAATTCTATACTCGAAATAGTCCTAAACAAGTTTCTGTATAAAAAGTCATTTTAACAGAAACATTTTATTAAACACATTGCAGATTCAGAAAGGGCTTGACTCCCTGATTCCAACAGTATAAAATTTGCAAAAATCTAACGTGGGAATCAAAAGTTATAGCCATTTGAAATTTGGATCTAAATCTGATTTGAATTCTATTTTTGATTTAAACTCTAGACACGCGTCTTAATCCTATTGGCTGACACCGATTCGTTCAGGATCACCCTCCCGCGCCGTTGGATCTAATTAAAACCCACAGCTCAGATCTGCCCATAACGGTTTGCTAACTTATCTAATTCTACGCGTTGGATCCAGATCTGACGGCTACAAATCAACTAACCAAACTCGAGCGGCGCTAGCGGCGGCGACTGGCGGCGGCGCTAGCGTTCTAGGTCGCGCGGGAGTGGGGGAAGTGGCTTACCAGAACCGCAGGAGGCTGCTGATGCTCAAGGTGGCGATGATTCGGGAAGGGCGACCGCACGGTCTCGAGGGCTCGTCGGAGTGCGGCGGCGTCTGTGCTGCGCCGTGGTTCTTGCCGAGGTTTGGCGTCGCCCTAGCACGAACCAGAGGGGTCAGGCGATGCACAATACGCAGGAGAACAATCTCGTATGAAAGAGGGGGCAAGGGGCGCTCGGGTTTTACCTCAATTGGTCGCCGGAGTCAAGCGGCGGCGCAGGTAGTTGCGGCCGTGAATGGAGACGACGACCTGGGTCACGAGCAGGCAAAAGAAAGGTGTCAGCAGATGCGCCAGATCATGCTGAGCAAGATAGCTTGAACCAAAGAGAGGGGGGCGGTCTGGGCTCACCGGAATCGGTCGCCGGAGTCGTCGGTACAGCGGGGCTTCGAGAGCAAATGCGCGCAGCCTAGTGGCGAAGTGAGCAAGGAGAGTGGGGGGAAATGACCGTGGCGGGGTGTGGTTTATATAGGCTCAAGCGCGAGAGGAAACGCCTGCGGCATCAAGGCTAATTACGCCGCGCCATTACCGACATTGACAGCAGCGGCGACGCGGTCTGCGGGCGCGGTTTGGGGAAGACGAGGGCGACGTGGAGAGGGCCCGCTCGTCAGCTAAATGCGCGAAGAGGAGGTGGGGTCTGGTCTTCAGCGAATGCCTGGGTGCGCTTGCGCGTGTGAGATAGAGAAGGAAAAGCCGGGTGGGCTAGTTGTGCCAGTTCTGCAGCTGGGCTGGAATCCTGGCGCCGGCCCTTTTCCAATTCTTTCTCCTTTTTCTTTTTCTGTTTCGATTTTCGGAATTGGTTTTCAAATGAATTCAAGTTCCATTTGAATTCAAATTACTTTGGAGTTTTTGCAGTGGTGCAATAGTCTCAAATACAGGCCTAAAACCATGTGGTTACTTTGCAAAGGTTGGTCAAACTTGGGGAACAAAAATATCTGAGACTTGGCACTTGATTTGCAAAGTTTGAAAAATGGTTTTTGAAACCATTTCCAATTTGTAAGTCTGGGTTTAAATTCTACACTCAAACCCTTCAACAAGGAAAGTAAACAATCAAGGTTCACAACCATTCAAACTTTCAAATGGTGATGGCCATTTGATTTAAGTTGCTCACATAAAATCATAGCACTATGTGCTTCTATTTTTCTGGAATGAGTTTGAAATAGACCTCAATTATATATGCATGCATGAGTGATATGCAAACTTTGAAATCATGATTTTAGGGATGTTACAAATCTAACCCCCTTAAGGTGAATCTCGCCCTCGAGATTCGGATTGGCTAGCAAATATGTGAGGGTGGTCTTTCCGAAGATCATCTTCTCTTTCCCATGTTGCTTCCTCTTCGGAATGATGATTCCATTACACTTTGCAAAACTTCATAATCTTTGTCCTTGTGACTCTTTCTGCGGTCTCAAGAATCTTGATAGGCTTCTCCTCGTATGTGAGGTCATTTTCTAGTTGTACTTCCTCCAATGGTATGGTATCCTTCAAAGAAGTTTCTTCCATTTCTGGGTGACATTTCTTAAGCTGACTCACATGAAAGACATTATGGACTGCTGATAGAGATTCTGGTAGCTCAATTTCATAAGCAACTTCTCCTTTGCGACTTAGAATCTTGAATGGCCCAAGATATCTTGGTGCCAACTTTCCTTTGACTCCGAATCTTTTCACTCCACGGAGTGGTGATAGTCTAAGATAGGCTCTATCACCAACTTCGTAGGTGACTTCTCTACGCTTAGGATCTGAGTAGCTTTTCTGTCGGGACTGTGCTATCTTTAACCTGTCCTTAACCAATTTGACCTTCTCTTCGGCTTCTTTGATAAGATCTGGCCCGAATAAACTTTTTCTCCCACACCATTCCATAACAATGGGGTGGTACACTTTCTTCCGTAGAGAAATTCAAACGGTGCCATCTCAATGCTGGTTTGATAGCTGTTGTTATAAGAAAATTCTGGGTAAGGAAGACTTTCGTCCCAACTTGCTCCATAGTCTAGGGCACATGCCCTCAACATGTATTCCAGAATTTGATTAGTCCTTTCCGTTTGTCCATCGGTTTGAGGATGAAAAGCAGTGCTGAATTCCAACCTCGTTCCCAATGACTCGTGTAGCTGTCTCCAAAAATGGGAAGTGAATTGAGTTCCCCTATCAGACACAATACTCTTGGGCACACCATGAAGACACACAATTCTACTCATGTAGATTTTGGCTAACTTGGCACTCGTATAAGTTGTCTTCACGGGTATGAAATGAGCCACTTATTTAGGCGATCCACTACTACCCCATATGGAATCATATCCTGATCTGGTCCTTGGTAATCAGGTAATAAAATCCATACCAATCTTGTCCCACTTCCAATCAGGAATAGGTAGTGGTTGAAGCAAACCTGCTGTTTTCTGATGCTCCGCTTTTACTCTACTACACACATCACACAAAGCAATATGTTCGGCGATATCTCTCTTGAGATTATTCCACCAAAATCTTTCTTTCATGTCCATGTACATTTTGGTGTTACCCGGATGAATAGAATACGGAGAGTTGTGTGCTTCCTGCAAAATCAGTTTCCGTAACTCCGGATCTTGTGGAACACAGATACGTTTCCCATGCCATAAAGTACCGTGTTCATCTTCATGGAAATTTTTAGCTTTCCCTTGGCCAATATTTTCCTTAATCTCTTCGATTTCCTTATCGGTCTTCTGAGCTTCTCGGATCTTGTCGAACAAAGTGGGTTGAACATCCAAAGACATGAGATGTCCTTCAGGCACAATCTCCAATCTGAGTTTTCTGAATTGGGTACACAAATCATCTGGCAATTCTCCTTTGTTGAGGCCATTCACAAATACCTTACGACTTAGAGAATCTGCTACGACATTTGCTTTACCGGGGTGGTATTGCAAACTTAAGTCATAATCCTTGATAAGCTCTAACCATCTTCTTTGTCTCATATTGATTTCCTTTTGGGTGAAGATATACTTCAAACTTTTGTGGTCGGTGAACACTTCGCAACGCTTTCCCAAAAGGTAATGTCTCCATGTTTTGAGTGCATGAACGACAGAGGCTAACTCCAAATCATGAGTAGGGTAGTTTACTTCATGAGTTTTGAGTTGTCTCGAGGCATAAGCCACAACTTTACCGTCTTGCATAAGAACTGCACCCAAACCTTGATGAGATGCATCACAATATACTTGGAAATCCTTTTCCAAATCTGGCAGGCATAAAACTGGTGCTGTCACAAGTCTTTTCTTCAACTCATGAAAGCTGACTTCACAACCTTCAGACCAAGCAAACTTCTTGTCTTTCTTTATTAATTCAGTCATGGGCTTAGCAACCTTTGAGAAATTCTCAATGAACCTTCTGTAGTAACCTGCTAAGCCAAGGAAACTACGAACCTATTTCACGTTCTTAGGAGATTCCCATTCAGTCACAGCTTAAACCTTAGCAGGATCAACTGCTACACCATCTTTTGTCATGACATGACCAAGAAAACCAACTTCTTCTAACCAGAACTCACACTTGCTAAATTTGGCATAAAGCTTATGCTCTCTCAACTTCTCAAGTATCAAATGCAAGTGTCCTTCATGCTCTTCTTTGCTCTTGGAGTAGACTAAGATGTCATCGATGAAAACAACAAAAAACTTGTCAAGGAATTCCATGAACACCTTGTTCATCATATTCATGAAGTATGTTGGAGCATTGGTCAAGCCAAAAGGCATTACGGTATACTAATACAATCCATACCTTGTGGTGAATGTTGTTTTAGGTATGTCTTGTTCTCTTATCTTAAGTTGAAAATAGCCTGACCTTAGATCAATCTTTGAGAACACACAAGCTCCTTCAAGCTGATTAAATAAGTCATTGATTCTAGGCAAAGGATATTTGTTTTTGATAGTTACTTCGTTGAGCGAACGGTAATCTATGCATAACCTTTGGCTCCTATCCTTGTTCTCCACAAACAAAACTGGGTCTCCCCAAGATGAAGAACTTGGTTGAATAAATCCTTTCTGCAACTGTTCTACTTGTTGCTTATTGAGCTCTTTCAGTTCATCCACTGACATCTTATAAGGCCTCTTTGCTATTGGTCCAGAACCTGGTACCAAATCTATCAGAAACTCCACATCTCTATCTGGTGGCATTCCTGGCAATTCTTCCGGAAATACATCCGGATACTCACACACAATTCGCACACTGTCCATGCTAACCCCCTTAAGAGAATTTAGCTTACTTCCTTTAGACTCAAAGTTGGACTTGAACTTAACCCGTTTTCTTTCCGGGGTTGTGAGTGCAACAGTACGATTAGCACAATCTAGTACTCCTTCATACTTAGCCATCCAATCCATTCCCAATATTACATCCAGTCCTTGGGAATCTAGGATTATCAGACTCACTGGAAACTTATGTTTTCCAAACTCTATTACTAGATCCCGGCATCCAAGACTTACTATCATTTCTCCACCCGGAGAGCTAACTTTTATTGGACAACCAATATTTTCAGATGGAAACCCATTTCTATCAACAAATGCTTTTGATATGAATGAATGCGATGCTCCAGTATCAAAAAGAACAAATGCTGGAATTGAATTGAGTCTGAACTTACCAGCAACAACATTGGGCTCTTCATAGACCTCCTCCACATTAATGTGGTTCACCTGTCCTTTCTGGAAAGGATTGGGCTTGACAGGTCCTTCAACTTTCTTTTCGAGGCACTCATTTGCATAGTGTCGCATCTTCTTGCATTTGAAGCACTCAACCTGACTGATGTCTCTCTTAGCAGGCTAACTTCCACTTCCACTTCCATTACCACCGTGGTGGCTCTTATGTCCACTCTTGTGGTTCTTGTACTTGTCATTGTCATGACTGCGGTGATGCTTGTTGTCATGACGGTTGTGGTTGTGGTTCTTGTTGAATTTCCCATGCTTGTGGGATCCTGAGCTTCCACTGTCATCATAGTGAGACCGTTTGTGAGACGATCCCGAGCTGTGCTTGTCGGAGTGCTTTCTCTTTCTACTCTCGACTTGCTTCATTTTGTTCTCCAATATAGCAGCCTTGTCACAGAGCGACTGATAAGTGGGAACATATGCCACAGCCAGCTGCAGATTCAGCTCATCATTCAAGCCTTCCAGAAATTTTTCCTTTCTTTTGGCATCTGTGTCAACCTCATCCGGTGCATAACGCGCCAGATTGTTGAACTCTTCAATGTATTCAGCCACGCTGCGGTGGCGCTGCTTTAGATTGTGGAACTCTTTCTTTTTCAGGCTCATTATTCCTGATGAGATATGAGCAGTGCGGAAGCCATCTTCAAAGATAGCCCAAGTCACCTCATCTATAGGAGTGGTGATTTGGAAGTTGTGCCACCATGTGGCGGCTGGCCCTTCCAGCAGATGTGCTGCAAACCTGACCTTTTCAGCATCTGTGCAGCCCACGGTCACTAAGTCTTTGTTTACAGAACGTAGCCAATCATTGGCCACCATGGGATCAGTCGTCCCCGAGAACTTAGCTGGCCTCAAACGCAGAAATCTGGTGAGCATATCAAAGCCCGGAGGGTTGTTGTTGTTATTGGGGTTGTTGTTGTTGTTTTGGTTCTGAATGAATGTTGTCATCATCTGCATGAGCTGTGTTTGAGCCTTCATCATTTGCTGCATTTCTAGAGTAATGTTGTTGTTGTTGTTGGGGTTTGCGCGACGGGGAGGCATATGTGGTTTGTTCAAATAGAGATAAGAATGAGATACCCATAGATGTTTTCATGCACATTACATCACATAAGCAAACACAAGCATGCAACCGAAGATAAAAGTTCAACAACCAGATAACAAGTTCACAAAGTAAAACACACAAGTGTCAAGCCATCCACATGTCGGATGGTCCAATAATAAGTTCACAAATAACAAGTACGATAATGAAAGATAAACGAGTAGTCAAGTCTACTCATCAGCATCAATCTCCTCCTCGACAAAGGTAAGACCTGCGTTCTCCATCGCGGTCTTGTTATCCTCAATAGTAGTGGTCAAGGACTCAATCTTGGCCTTGAGAGCCCTCTTCTGGGAACGAAGCCTCTCGATCACCATCTGCTGCTGCTCTAGCTCGAAATCCTTGGACTTCAGTTCTTCAGTCATGTCCCACATCTTCTTGTTCCTATCCTGAACATGTTTCTCCTGACTCTTGAACTTCCGGTCCTGGGTCTCGAACTTCGCCTCCATTTCCTTGACTATCTCGTCCTGCTGCGCGAAGAGCTTGTCCTTCTCGCGAAGCTGCACCTGGAGCTCGTCATTATTGAGCATGACATTGGTCCTGTCCGTATCCACGTGCCTAATGAGAGACTCTAAGTCCTAGAGATAGAGACGTATCGACTCTGCTGCGACCCTCGAGTCGTACTCGAAGTCGATGGACTCTCCATCCTCATCACGTCTTCCGAAACGTGGAAGTGGGTGCCTCTAACCTGTCGGGAGTGATGGCCTAGCAGACGTCCTATCAGGTCCTGCATGACTACCTCCATGCCTCTCTCCCTGTCATCGTGCATAAGCTTGAAGACGATGGCCTCCGTAGTAGGCTCTGTCTGGCGTCCGGGCTGGTTCACCTTGAAGCCCCAGAGGCCCTTCCTCTCAAACTTGGTGAGTGGATGCACCATGATGGTGGGAAGAGGGAGATTGAGCAAAGTGGTAAGCTCAACGATACGAGGACCAAAGCGGGTAACCTGGAACTCCTCAACAGTGCTGATGGTAATAGGCATCTATTTATAAGATAGAAAAGTTAGAACAACACTATTTAAGATAAAACAAAGACAAACATCACATACACATCCTTGGAACACAAAATCAAACAAGTCATGCATACATGAAGCCATTACATCAACCAAGGTCCAAACTTATTTAAGGTATCATTTTAGAAAATAAGGTGATAGGTGGTGGTCCAACTAACGAAATACGTTTACAATCCTATCTCACTGGATCTGTTGGCTAACACAATGTTCCTAGAGGCAATCAGCCTATCTTGCTCACATGATTCCATCACTAAGTCTATAATATCTCCTCTTAAGGTTTGGTTGGTGGCTTCCAACTCTTGGGTATGTTCCTTCTCTTTCTCTAAGTCTCTTTGGAGGTTGAGCATTGCGCACTTGACTCTAGCACTGAGTTCTTTGATAGTCCTCCAAGCTGCTTCTCTTGCTGACTCAAAGAATGTGGTGTGCACCACAGTGTTGGTGTACATGCAGAAACCTCTTTCTTTGTGGTTGTCTTCCTTGCTTTTGTACAAGTGAATTTGCACCCACCAGTACTCAACTCCTTCATCCATCACTGGAAAGCCTTTGTACACAGTTGCACCATGTATCTCCATTGCCACCATGAGGTCCTTGAGAATTTTGGGAAACTCAGTTTCACACTCCAAGGTCATGGTCATCAGTGGTCCTTTCTTCACGGCTTCGTTGATGGAGTTCATCTACAAATAGAGATGAGAACGAGAAGATTAGAAAAGTTTACGAGAAGAATAGACAAGTGTAGAAGTAGTTGAAAATTTTTCCTTAGTGGTTTCCAATCCTAGGGTCACAATCCTACAGGCAACACGGTGCTCTAATACCATATGTAAGATCCCTCCTTTGTAAAGGAAAAGGATCCCTGTGATTGCAATGCTAGTCCCTGGATCATTGCTAGCATCCATAGTTTAAGATTAAGTACACAGATACAAAGGTCATTTATTACATCCATTCCAGAGATAAAACATAGTCTTTTAAAACTCAGGGCCACATGCCTAATACAAGAGTTTTGGAATAAGTAAATAAACATAAGTCTTCATCTTCATGTGCCACAGGCAAGCATGTTGAGTGTAGACTCATGACACCTAATCATCATCGGAGTAACCTGCAACATCACAAGTTACAGCCACAGTGGGTTAATACTTTGGAATAGTATTGGCAAGTGATACCTTAGTAAATTTTGAGTGGACTATATTACTATATGCATTTTGGCTAAGTGTAGCTTGGCTTGCTTTGCTCAAAATAGGTTTTTCCTATAAGTTGAAATCACTAAGTTTTTCTTTGTCAAAAACTTTCCCAAGAAACCACCAATAGACATTGGGGTCCTTCACCCTTGTTCACCCACAAATTTTTACTTAGAAGTTGGAGTCATGAGATTCTTTATAGCTTCCATGTCTTGATGCTCAAGTTGTCCATTGCCATGGACTTGGCTAAGTACTTAGATTTTCCATCTGCAGATGTTGTGCACTTTCCCCACCAGACTTGGTTTCCCAAGACAGGACCTTTCAGAAGCCTTCCCTTAGACCAAATGGACGCGCTCCAACCTATCATTCCCACTACCATCAACTGTCCAAATGGATAAGTTCAAGCAACCTATATGATCAAGGAAGAGCCCATATTGCCAAGTGGCTGCACTATAAGCTTCTCAACACTTGGCCTCCAAAATCCCTTTGTGCCTGGGTGGCATTCCACAAGTGTGATACACAATGTAAACCATGTCCATGGGCCTTGTGTAACCACTCAACCAAAAACCACCATTCAAGTCCCATTCCACCCAGGAGGTTCATTTACTTAGTTGTTTTATTAGGAAAAACATAAGTCCAAAGACTTATAAATATTTTCATCATAGCATGTAGATACTTTACCAACCCTTGTTTGCTACTACCTAGGCTAAGCATGGCATAGTAACTTAACTTAGGAAAATTCCTAGCAATTCTACAACTACTTAGGATTTCCCAACTTAGCAATTGGCAAAAAGTATCATGCAAGACTTAGCAAGATATTTCTAATGCTTATACAAAATATAGGGATGAAAATAGTCATGAAGTACCACTTGCCTTGGTAATGGGGAGAGTAGCACTCTTCACAATCACAGTCACTAGCAAAATCTACACAAAAATTTGTAGCACAAAATTACACACAATTCATATACAAACAAAAAATATGAATGCATGCATGCAAGAGAATGCTAAGTAATGATTTTTTAAAACTCCACCAAGCAAGTGCATGATACAGAAACATAACCAAGTCATAAACTTGCTAACTAAACTTATTTAGCACTAAAACTATTTACTAAACAAATTCTATAGTCAAAATAGTCCTAAACAAGTTTCCGTATAAAAAGTCATTTTAACAGAAACTTTTTATTAAACACATTGCAGATTCAGAAAGTTCTTGACTCCCTGATTCCAACGGTATAAAATTTGCAAAAATCTAACATGGGAATCAAAATTTATAGCCATTTGAAATTTGGATCTAAATCTGATTTGAATTCTGTTTTTGATTTAAACTCTAGCCACGCGTCTTAATCCTATTGGATGATACCGATTCGTTCAGGATCACCCTCCCGCGCCGTTGGATCTAATTAAAACCCACAGCTCATATCTGCCCATAACGGTTCGCTAACTTATCTAATTCTACGCGTTGGATCCAGATCTGACGGCTACAAATCAACTAACCAAACTCGAGCGGCGCTAGTGGCGGCGACTGGCGGCGGCGCATCTGACAATGGCGACGCTAGCATTCTAGGTCGCGCGGGAGTGGGGGAAGTGGCTTACCAGAACCGCAGGAGGCTGCTGATTCTCAAGGTGGCGATGATTCGGGAAGGGGCACACTGGCACGGTCTTAGGGGCTCGTCGGAGTTGCGGGCGGCGTCTGTCGCTTGCAGTCGTGGTTCTTGCCGAGGTTTGGCGTCGTCCTAGCATGAACCAGAGGGGTCAGGCGATGCACAAGACGCAGGCGAACAATCTCGTATGAAAGAGGGGGCAAGGGCCGCTCGGGTTTTACCTCAATTGGTCGCCGGAGTCAAGCGGCGGCGCAGGTGGTTGCGGTCGTGAATGGAGACGACGACCTGGGTCACGAGCAGGAAAAAGTAAGGTGTCAGCAGATGCGCCAGATCATGCTGAGCAAGATAGCTTGAACCAGAGAGAGGGGGGCGGTCTAGGCTCACCAGAATCGGTCGCCGGAGTCCTCGGTACAGCGGGGCTTCGAGAGCAAATGCGCGCAGCCTGATGGCGGAGTGAGCGAGGAGAGTGGGGGGAAATGACCGCGGCGGGGTGTGGTTTATATAGGCTCAAGCACGACAGGAAACGCCTGCGGCATCAAGGCTAATTATGCCGCGCCATTACCGGCATTGGCGAAGCGGCCTCGAGGCGCGGTTTGGGAAGACGAGGCGGCGTGGAGAGGGCCTTCGTCGGTAAGCAGGCGAAGAGGAGGTGGGTCTGCCGCCTGGGTGCGCTTGTGTGTGTGAGAGAGAGAAGGAAAAGCTGGGTGGGCTAGTTGGACCAGTTCTGCAGCTGGGCTGGAATCCTGGCGCCGGCCCTTTTCCAATTCTTTCTCCTTTTTCTTTTTCTGTTTCGATTTTCTGAATTGGTTGTCAAATGAATTCAAGTTCCATTTGAATTCAAATTACTTTGGGGTTTTTGTAGTGGTGCAATAGTCTCAAATACAGGCCTAAAACCATGTGGTTACTTTGCAAAGGTTGGTCAAACTTGGGGAACAAAAATATCTGAGACTTGGCACTTGATTTGCAAAGTTTGAAAAATGGTTTTTGAAACCATTTCCAATTTGTAAGTCTGGGTTTAAATTCTACACTCAAACCCTTCAACAAGGAAAGTAAACAATCAAGGTTCACAACCATTCAAACTTTCAAATGGTGATGGCCATTTGATTTAAGTTGCTCACATAAAATCATAGCACTATGTGCTTCTGTTTTTCTGGAATGAGTTTGAAATAGACCTTAATTCTATATGCATGCATGAGTGATATGCAAACTTTGAAATCATGATTTTAGGGATGTTACACTCGTTGGAATTCATCACATGATAAGACAAACTTCCTTGCATCTTTAAAAAGGGTAGGCCAATAAAATCCATATTGTAAAACCTTTTGTGCAGTCCTATCCCAAGCATGATGTCCTCCATAAGCACTACCATGACATTTTCTCAATATCTCCTGTTGTTCAAATTCTGGAACACATCTTCGCATAATACCATCTACTCCTTCTTTATATAAGTGTGGATCATCCCAAAAGTAATGCCTTAGATCAAAAAAGAATTTCCTTCTTTGTTGGGCTGTAAATGTTGGAGGAAAATACTTTGAAACAATAAAGTTAGCATAATCAGCATACCAAGGACTCTCATGTGGACTTACCCTTATTGCAGCTAACTGTTCATTTGGAAAACTATCATTAATAGGCAAAGGGTCAAAAGAAATGTTTTCCAAACGAGATAAATTATCAGCAACAGGATTATCAGCACTTTTCCTATCCACAATATGCAGATCAAACTCTTGCAAAAGCAACACCCACCTTATAAGCCTAGGCTTAGTGTCCTTCTTTGTCATTAGGTATTTAATAGTTGCATGATCAGTATGAAGAGTAACATTGGAATCAACAATATAAGGTCTAAACTTATCACAAGAAAAGATTACAGCTAAGAACTCCTTTTCAGTAGTAGCATAAGTCTTTTGAGCAGCATCCAAAGTCTTGCTAGCATAATGAATGACATTTAATTTTTTATCAACACGTTGTCCCAAGACAGCACCCACAGCAAAATCACTAGCATCACACATAATTTCAAAAGCTAAATTCCAATCAGGTGGTTGGACTATAGGAGCAGTTTTCAAAGCTTTCTTAAAATTTTCAAAAAAGCTTCCTTACAATCATCATCAAAAACAAAAGGCACATCTTTTTGAAGAAGATTAGTAAGGGGCTTTGAAATTTTGGATAGATCTTTAATAAACCTCCTATAGAAACCAGCATGACCAAGGATACTACGAATACCTTTGATATCTCTAGGACAGGTCATCTTCACAATTGCTTCAATTTTGGCTCTGTTAACATCAATGCCTCTTTCAGAGATCTTGTGTCCAAGAACAATCCCTTCATTAACCATGAAATGGAATTTCTCCCAGTTAAGAACAAGGTTGGTTTCCTCACATCTCTGCAAAACTTTATCAAGGTTGTGCAAACAGTTATCAAAAGAAGTTCCATAGATGGCAAAATCATCCATGAAAACCTCCACAATTTCTTCACAAAAACCATGAAAGATAGCAGACATACATCTCTGAAAGGTAGCAGGAGCATTACATAAACCAAAAGGCATACGCCTATAAGCATAAGTACCATAGGAACAAGTGAAAGTAGTTTTCTCTTGGTCCTATGCTTTCACAGCAATTTGAGAACACCCAGAATAACCATCAAGAAAGCAAAAGTGAGTCTTTTTGGAAAACTTCTCATGCATTTGATCAATAAAGGGCAAAGGATAATGATCTTTCTTAGTAACTTTATTAATCTTTCTAAAATCAATGCACATTCTATACCCAACTACTACTCTTTGGGGTATAAGCTCATTATCCTCATTAGGCACAAAAGTTATTCCCCCTTTCTTGGGAACACAATGAACAGAGCTAACCCATTTACTATCAGCAATAGGATAAATAATACCAGCATCAAGGAGTTTTAATACCGCATTTGTTACCATATCCTTCATCTTAGGATTTAGACGACGCTGGTTCTCAACAATTGGTTTTGCATCAGGCTCTATATTAATAGCATGCTGACATATAGTAGGAGAAATCCCCTTTAAATCATCAAGAGTATAGCCCATAGCTCCTCGGTGTTTCTTCAATATCTACAATAACCTTTCTTCTTCATTTCCTGAAAGTTTGGAACTAATAATAACAGGATATATCTTCTTGTAATCAAGATAAGGATATTTAAGATCATCAGGTAAAGGTTTTAATTCGAAAACAGGGTCCCCTTTAGGTGGTAGAGTGGTACCCAAATCTTCCACAGGTAAATTATGCTTAAGTAACTCAGGCTGACGAAGGAAAGCCTCATCAATCTCATTCCTTTCCTTCATGAAGGCATCAATTTCATGATCTTCCATGAACTATTGCAAGGCATTGTTAGGAGCAAGAGAAATAGCAGAAAGTTGTTCAACCCTGAAATCCTCATCAGGAAGTTCATTTTCATAAGGAGTTTTGGCAAATTTGGAAAAATTAAACTCATAAGACTCTCCAGCAAACTTAGTCAAAACTTTTTCCTTCCTACAATCTATGATAGACCCACAAGTGTTCAAAAAGGGTCTACCAAAGATAATAGGATAGGTTTTACTAGATTCTTTACCAAGTACTAGAAAATCAGCAGCATATTTAATCTTACCACAAAGGACCTCCACATCTCTTACAATGCCAATGGGGAAAACTTGCTCTCTATTAGCAAGGTGAATAACCACATTAATGTCCTCAAGCTCACAAGGACCAATCTCATGCATAATTTCCCTGTAAAGCTCATAAGGAATAGCACTGGAACTACCAGCAATATCACATAAACCATAATAGCTATGACTACAATTTTAACAAAAAGCACAAGGACACTAGCTTTTCTAACTTTCTTAGGATGAGAAACAATATTAGTAGGATCTTCATAGAAGAAAATATGCTCATCCTCTATATTTCTAGTGACAAGATCTTTCACAATAGCTACCACAGGCTCAATATCAATAAGCTCATCGGAACCTAGGTTTTCTTTGCGCTTTTGCTAACCACATTAGCCATAATAGAGTGTTCCCTTACCTTGGAGGGAAAAGGTATCTTCTCAACATAAGGTTCAGGAAAAATAGGATCAACAGTACAAACCTCTACACTGGCAGGAACATGGGTAACAATGTCTTTATAAGGAGCATGGTACTTGTCCCACTCTTTCTTGGGAATCTCAATATAAGAGGCAAAAGCATTAAAACATTTTGCAAGAACTTGAGGATCAAGACCAAACTCATTGCTAATATCACGGAATCTATCAGTTCCCATAAAGGATTTAATGCATTCATAATCATAGTTTATACCTGACTTTCTTCCTTTATCATTCTCCCAAGCTTCAGTGTTCTCTTGAATACGGTCTAGTAGATCCCATTTAGCTTCTTCATTCATACGTGTGAATGATCCAACACAAGAAGCATCTAGTAAATCTTTATCATGAAGAGAAAGCCTAGCATAAAAGTTATTGAGAATAATATTGTTAGGGAGTTGATGAATAGGTCATTTAAGCATTAGTAACTTCAATCTCCCCCAAGGTTGAGATGTACTCTCTCCATCAAGAGGCCAAAAGTTATATATAATATTTCTATCCTTATGAATCTCACGGAGAATAAAATTTAGAGTAAAAGAGAGATGCCATCTCCTCCCATTCCATGGATTGTCCATTCTTCAGCAGCTTATACCATTCTTCATCTCTCCCATTCAAGGATATGGAGAGTAACTTATTCTTCACCATTTCAGTTGTGATACCTGCACACTTAAACAACCTGCATAATTCATGGATAAAAAGCAAGTGATCACCAAGATGGACAGTTCCATCCCCAAAATAATAATTATCCATAACACGATTAACAACACTTGTAGGTATCTTAAAAGGATCTATCCCAACAGGAGGTGGTTCATCTACTAACCTAGAAGTGGTAGTAATTTTACCAAACAGAAAACCAAGTGGGATATCCATATTGGAAACAAAGTAACAAGAAGTGACAAAAGAAATACTCATAGTAAAAGTTTCCCTTACCAGTTCCATCTTCAATAGCGCTTCACTCCCCGGCAACGGCGCCAGAAAATAGTCTCGATGACCCACAAGTATAGGGGGTGTATCGTAGTACTTTCAATAAATAGGAGTGTCGATCCCAACGAGGAGCAGAAGGTTCTAAACAGTGGTATGGAGCAGGAAATCCCTGTGAATACTTAGCAAACGGATTTTTAGTGGTTTTCTGAGAAGTCAACAAAACAAAGATCAAGTAACAGAAGTAACGAACAAACGGATCAAGTGGCCCAATCCTTTCTTAGCAGAGTACACGCCGTTGGAAATACTTATAAGGACCAAACGTTCTCGAGGACACATGGGAAATCTGTCAAGTGCTTTCGCTTCAAATAGCTGAGTACTCTTCTTTGGTGTTTGTAAGTGTTGTGTGGGTGAACCTGTGCTAGTATACCTCCCTTCCTAGGACTAATACATACTTGTGACTAAACCCCCTGCAAACATCTATAACTACATGAAAGTAATTAAGATATAAATCTAACCACAGACTTAAACTCTAAGATCCTACGCTCCCTTGTGCAAAGGTGTCCTAATGGGGGTTCAGGTTTCTATCACTCCGGCAACCCCACGATTAGTATCCAAATACACAATGCATTCCCTTAGGCCCATAAATGGTGAAGTATCATGTAGTCGACATTCACATGACACCACTAGAAGAATAGCACCATAACTTGAATACTAAATCATTGAATAATAACTCATCACAGATTCACTACTAACAACATGACTTCTCCCATGTCCTTAAGAACTAAACGAACTACTCACAAGGCATCATATGGATCAAGATCAAAGATTATATGGTAATGGATAACAATCTGAACATAAATAATAATCCAATGGTTCTACTCACAAGCATGAACTACAATAGTAATCAACACCGGGAAAGTTTCCCCTAAGAACTAAAGAAATATCCAACACAATTGTTACAGCAGGACGGAGTGGTGGTGATGGTGCTGGTAGAGATGATGGTGTGGATGATGATGATCCCGATAAATCCTAGCTTGATGACGGTGTTGATGGCGACGGTCTCCTCTCTCTGGGAAGGAATTCCCCCGGCAGAAATCTGTCTTCTGGAGAGATCTTTATCTCTCGGTGTTTTCCGCTCTCCAGGGGCGGCGGAAATCTATCTGTGGTCGCTCCCCGAGCCTTACGGTTTCGAAGGGAAGATTTGGAAAAGGGGCGGAGTCGGAGGCCGGGCAGGTGGGCCACACTTTCCCTAGGCGCAGGTTCAGGTGGGCCCGCGCCTAGGGGGTGTGGGCCCCCTGAGGCCCCACTTCGTCCCTCCTTCTAGCTTCCTTCATCTTCTTGTAAAATAATATGTTTCCATATTTTTCTGGTACTTTTCTGATCTTCGCGAAATTGCACCGAAATGCCTTCTTTTCCATCAGAATCTAGACTCCGGCAGTCCATCCTCCAAGAATCATCCAACATGCATAAACATATGAAAAGCCATAAGTAATACCTCATAATAAGACAAATATCAATGAATAGAGGTAAATTATGATATAGAATGGTGATGCAAATTGGGCGTATCAAGAAGCTATCGCCAAGGCAAAGGATATTGTCGAGCAAACCAAGCAATACAACTGTTGTATAGCAAGAACAAAATCCTCAACCAGGAGAGGGCTGAATCTTTGAAGATGCATGAAGATGAGATGAAGGCCGTGCAGAGTCCGCCAACACGGAGATCAACCGGCTGAAGGAGGAAATTGCGATCCTCAAGGAGCAGAACAAAGTTGCTGCCGAGCAGAATACGTGCAACCTTGAGGCTTACAAGGTCCTCCGACAAGAACGAGATTCCATTGTGGAGACGCTCCAACAAGCTGAGGCGAGCATCTTTGGTAAGCAATCTCCGTCTTGTACTTCTGTATGCCAGGTACTCTGAACCTTTGTGATGTGGGACTCATGTACTCCACTCCATGGTCGGAAATGCAGCTCCTATTGGTTTAACCAATACTCCTCCTCCGCTAAAGGAATGCATGGTCCTTGCTGACAACTTCATCAGCATCTCCATCAAACAAGCAAAAGAAATTGCCAAGCCACCGAACATCAACATCAAGGTGGTGGATTCCATCATGAAGTACTCAGAGATTCTGCGCCAAGCCCCCAAGCGTATCGTAAACTGGAAAGCTTCATGTACGCGAGATGGTGCAAGAATGTCGTTGGCTATGGTTAAGGCCCACTATGAGGGTGCTGACATCGACACGGTGATCTCGGGTCTACCCGACATAGATGATGACGGACATAAGATTGATCACAAATGTGAGACCCTGGCGCATGGCTCAATAGGATTGATAGGAAACCCATACAAAAAAGTTGCAACTTCTTTTCCGGAAGCTCATTCGAAAAGAACTCTAAGGTTAAGCGTGCTTGGCCTAGAGCAATTCTAGGATGGGTGACTGACCGGGAAGTGGGTAACCGGGTGCGCACGAGTGAGGACAAAGTGCGCAGAAAAGACTAGTGTTGATCTGTGGGGTTAGTCTAGAGATCCTATTGAGCAGCCAGAAGTGACAGTCATCGGTCCGGAGTGACCGGGGGTGTTACAAATTGGTATTAGAGCCGACCCTCGCGGTTACACGGGCGTGTGCGGGTCAGTGGCGGACATGTGGCACATGGCGCGTGTGGCCCAGAGTGGACACGTCATGGCATATGTGCCGGCATTGGACGCACAAACGTATGCCAAGAGGGGACGTTCCTGGCTTGTGGTTGATCGACGAGGACGTCGATCTTCTAAGGGTGGGTGTATGTGAGACCCTGGCGCATGGCTCACTAGGATTGATAGGAAACCCATACAAACAAGTTGCAACTTCTTTCCCGGAAGCTCATTCGAAATGAACTCTAAGGTTAAGCATTCTTGGACTAGAGCAATTCTAGGATGGGTGACCGACCGGGAAGTGGGTAACCGGGTGCGCACGAGTGAGGAAAAAGTGCGCAGAAAAGACTAGTGTTGGTCTGTGGGGTTAGTCTAGAGATCCTATTGAGCTGCCAGAAGTGACAGCCATCGGTCCGGAGTGACCGGGGGTGTTACAACAAAGCTATCTGGTCATCGCTCGCAGGATACGACACTAGGGTTGCCGAGTTGGTGGATCCAAACACCTTTGTGCCTCTCGAAATTATTGATGGCGACCAGCCCAGCTCCTCCGAGTCCCTCAAGACCAACGACTTTGGATGATCAGGATGACTTTCCTGCTGCCGACGACGTTACCTCAAAGTCTCCTGCACCAGAGGAATGAAAAACACTTATGTAATATTTGTTTCCTCTGGATATGATGTTTGTATGCAGAAAAAACTATGGTTTAACCTTAAGGCGGAAAACAATAGCTATATGTTTCATACTACTTAAGTACTAGTTCCAGTATGTATATATTTTTAAGCAAGTGGTGGCTTCTCCATTACTTTGGTTTTTATGCTTGACTTTTTGTGAGTCGGAAGACTTGTAGTTGGAACTATGCGTTCAGGCGATAATGCCCAATGGCACCGTCAAAAACCTAAGAACAAAATTGCCGACTTCGAGTGCCAAAATTCACTACTCTAGAATCCACATAAAAACGACAAAGAACGTGTAGACCTGCAAACTTAAGATAACGCCCGTAGGCGGAATTTTCACAAGTGCAAATTCAAAACTTGCGCATAAAGGTTTTATACGATCCAAAAATGAACACTAAAGGAGGTAAAAGACTCAACAATATGAGTGAACCAAAGAGCTTTATTTCATTGATCATATAAGAGGTACACATTAGATAAAAAATATGCTAAGTGTAAAAAGGACGTAGTTGTGCTATGTTCCATGACCGATGAAGCTCCGGGTAGTAATCATCCGGGTCACGTCGCTTACGCTTATGTTCCTTGTTTGGTCTATCCTTAAGTTCATGATTGTCAACGAGGTACTAAGACCCATTGAGTTGCGCCTTGCTTATGATGAACGGTCCTTCCCATGGCGGGGATAATTTGTGTGACTTCTTCTGCTTAAGTTGGAGCACCAAATCCCCCTCTTTAAACAAGTGATGCCGGACGTGGAGACTATGCTAGTTGTGTAGCTTCTGCTGGTAGATGGCGGATCTTTGTCATGCCAATACGCGCGCTTGCTCGAGAAGGTCCACATCTAGGCGTTTAGATTCTTCAGCGCCATCTTCGTCGTAGGCGGCAACTCTTGGTGAATCGAGAAGGATGTCAGAAGGCAGGATGGCTTATGCTCCATATACCATGAAATAAGGGGTGTAGCCGGTAGACCTGTTTGGTGTAGTTCGTAAACTCCACAGAACAGATGGTAACTCTTCTGCCCAGTTGTTGGGGATATGCTATATGGGTATCCTCATAACATGTCTCTTATCCGGCTAACCCGGGTGGCCCACAGTTGGTAGCATGGCCCATGGCCTGCTGGGCGGCCCAGTTAGATGGATCCAGAAGGGAGGCCCATGCCGGATAAAGGAAGGCTTTTAAGGGGTCACCAACGTACTCGGAGCCTTGGAGTGCAAGACACGCTAGACTAGTTGTAGGCAGTGTAGGACTCTGTAACCTGTCCGGCAAGGACTTTGCCTATAACCCTAGGACCAGATGACTATATAAGTCGGGCCTATGGAAGCCTTTAGGGCGCAATCTCAGACAATCTAGTGTCGACTACGACGCACCTCGCACAGCGAACCAATCCCTGTAACTCAGCGTATTTGCCCTTATAGTGATTTATAGCAGGAGTAGCATTCCGCCACCGTCGTGGAAACTAAACCTGGGTAAGCTATGTTACCTCATACCCATCAACCGTCTGCCTTCCCCCACATCTCGAAACACGCACTGTGAGGAACCCTCCATGGTGTACTCGTCGGCAATATCACGACAGTTGGCGCCCACCGTGGGGCAAGAGGCGCTTCAGGCTCTTCAGCGGGCAAGGACCAAGATCTTCATAGGAATCGGCGAAACCATAGCCATCGGTCGAATTATCTTCTCCGATAATGTTCTGATTGTCCCTCCCGATGAGTTCTGGATCCCGGCGAACACAAACCCTACGCGGTGCTCGATCGTTCCTATCGGAGACATCCACCTCTTCATCGGCAAAACCGACTCAGGCGCTAGTTCCCTGGAAGTCGGAGGAGCATCAAGACCCGCACAGACCGCCTACGGGCAGGACACGTTCGTGGAAGGATCGATGTCGGATCTCTCCTCGGAGTTTGCCGGCAAAGATAGGAAAAATTCAAGGCCCACCCAAACCGCCCCTCTGCAGGATATAAGGGTGGAAGATCGCTGCAAGTCCGTCGGCTTCGTCCGTGCGTCTAGACAGCAGAGATCCAAATTTGTTGGAGTGGTAACCATCTTCGATCTGGCGCGTTGCGTTTAGAGAGTGGGTGAAAACCCCCGCGATTACCTTTCCAGATGGCTCCGTATACGGGCCGATCTGGCGCATTACCCCAATGATGATGCTATGTATCACTTTGTGGAAGGACTGGACCAGGGTACGCTTCTCCAGCATTCGCTAAGGCGGCAACAGGCCGCATGACGCCTCACCTTCGAGAGCATGGTGAACACCGTCAATAGCTACGTAGAGGCCGAGGTGGCACCCCATGAAGTGCCCGCGCTCATTGGCGGCGCACCACAGCCTCACCAACCACCTCCTCCTCCATCGGTCGTCGCCGCACCACCGCTACCGCCTCCAGTCGTTATTGCTGCAGCAGCAGCATCACCACCTCCAGTCATCATCAAAATCGCCGCCCCTCCATCACCTATTGTTGATGAAACCCCGGCACCCTTCGAATCCATGCTCGGCGCGCTCTATGCCGACATCAACGCTTACTCGGAGGAGATACACCTCAGCCCGCATGAGCTAGAGTCAGCTATGTAGGAGATGGAGGAGGATTATCAGCGCGATGAGCAAGCTAACAAGGCTATCACATCCCGAGAGGTGTTTGTCGCCATTGCGGCTTTGATGGAAGATGACCAACCCTGACGAGCTCCGCCTACAGCGCTGGACAAGGGGAAGGGCCCACCTGTTGCTGCCGACAAGGATCATGCAAAGGTCATGCCCCCTCCGCCTAACCCAGGGCAACAGCCGCAGGAACTCGGCACCGGCCCGAGCAACAACAACACCACAAACCCGCCGCCTCCAGCATCTACGTCTGCTGCCCAAGTTACTGCAGCTGATAGAGTCATGTACAACAATCTCCTTGTCGAGCCCTTAACCGTAGCTCATATCCGGAACGTAACCCAGCTTGATGAGAAGCGACAGCAGCTGCTGGAGGAAGTGCAGGCCATCGCGGAGCAAGGAGCAAAGCTAGATCGAGATCTGGCCAACGCACAAAAGTCAATAGAGAAAGCTAGAGCCATGGAGGTTGAGTACAAGACTCTGCTCTGGTAGCAAAAGGCTAAGAAAGCTCCAGATCGCATTATCAACGATCCTAGTGTACGAAGAAACCTAGGATAGGCTCCCTCGAAGCCGGCACAGGCCAAGCCATACATTGACAGTGAAGGCAGGCAGGTGATTCCTACCCCTCTCCTTAACCTCGCCATTGCCATGACCCTTCTGGATTAGGATAGATCACCCAAAGCAGTTGAGCAGGTCTATGACCTTGTGGACAAAGCAGTAAAACAGCAGTAAAAGGCCACCTCCCAGAGGCTTGAGTCTGACCCAGCGTTCTGCCAGTCTAGCCACCATAAGCCGCCAAGGGATAGATCTCCTCAGGATGTTGGGTCCCAGACGGGTTCGTCAGAACAAAGACGGAGGGATGCACGCAACAGGAAGGATGCTATCCCCATATCCTCCGACCACGAAGGCAAAGATCACCCTCGTCGCCCATCTCCATCGCCCCGGTCTCCCCGACATCACGAAGACCCCAAGGCTCAGCATCGCACGGACATGCCTCCGCCAAAGCAACGCGGCATTGTCATCGGCGACAATGCAGAACAGGATCATCATGATGGAGAGCGCAACCAAGGACACAAGAGCAGGTCACGCCATGACCCTCCGTGTCCGACAAACAACCGCGACAAGCGTGAGGCGTCACAGGAGGGTAACAGCAAGAAAGCTAAACCACCGCCACCTCCGCCTCCATCGCCACCTAGTATCCACCATGGCGGAGGAGGCCAGCGTTGTTCACGCATTCCATCCTCTGATGGCAAAGAGAAGAAAACAAGCCCGAAGCCATACGAAGCAAGATCATGTCTAGACAAAATCCATGAGGCCCGGGATGGAGCATACCTGGGACCACGCTGCTTTGGACTTGTGATCGGACCGCAGCTTACCCCAAAGGCTTCCGGATTGACAAGAACATCAAGCCCTATCACGGCACTGCCAAACCAGCTACATGGTTGCAGGACTACGGCAACGGAGTGGAGATCGTTGGGGGAAACCCCAACGTCTCCGTCAAGTACCTCCCATTGATGTTGGCGGGCACGGCCTGACAATGCATCGTTGACTTGCCAGAGAAATCTATATGAAATTGGTTGGGCATGCAAGACGCATTCACCAAGAATTTCGAGGGTACGTACAAGCTTCCCTGTACTGTTGGCGACTTACAGTGGTGCGTGTAGGAAAAAAACGAGTCCTCTCGCGCCTACCTCTCCCGCTGGCTGGACTTGAAGAATTCCTGCGCAGGTGTGCACTCCCAGACCGCCATGTTCGCCTTCATCGACGAGTTGGAAAGAGGTACGTTGCTCCGACATACGTTGAAGCGCCTGTAGGACAACCACTAGCTCGACCTCAATCAGATGATCCAGCTGGCTAGTGAATTTGCGGTAGCCGATGACGACGCTCGCGGATCGTTGCCGACAATAGCAATTCCAACCCAAGCTAAGAGGAACAGCAGCACAAAGCGGAAGAATCAGCCAGAAGAAAAGCAAGCCTCCGACATGGTTGCCATGACTTTTGCAGGACGAGGTGATGGCGGACAGCATGGCCGAGGACGGGGGGCTGGTCGTGGGCATCAGCGAGGAAGTGAAACTACCTCGGCAGCGCTCTGCGTTCCCCATACCTACAAGGAGTACCGCGATATGCCATGCCTCGTACACCTCGACGCCAACGGCAAAGCCACACACACCAATCGACATTGCAAGTTTGTCAATGATCTCAAGGAGGACCTGGAGTCCGGCTACAAGCAAAGTCAGAAGAACAGATCGCGAGGCAAGGGCAAGGGGAAAAAGAAGGAGGAGTCCAAGGATTCAAGTGACATGGACGAGGACGTTGACCCCAAACACGCCGCCAAGAGCGACGTCAAGGGCAAGAACCCCTTCGAGAAGAAGGCGGCCGTTTTCCACACTTTCCTTGGCACCCCCACCGTCCGACAACAGAAGACCTCCATGCGGATACTAATGGCCACTCTACCCCCAGTTCTCCAGTTCCTGCGCTGGTCGGAGATTCCAATTACTTGGGATAGGAAGGATCACCTAGACCTCATCCCTACGGAGAACCAATACGCCATGGTTATCAACCCCTTGATTGACGACAATGAGTTCACCAAATGTATGGTGGATAGTGGAAGCAGCATCAACATCATGTACTTGGATACACTGCAGAAGATGAACTTGACGGAGGAAAACCTAAGGCGGACCAACACCATCTTCCACAACGTAGTTTCTAGTCGGGAGGCTCGGTCCCTTGGGTGCATCACACTTCAGGTCGCTTTTGGTGATGTTAATAAATACCGCCAAGAACACATGAACTTTGAGGTGGTCCCCTTCAAGAGCGTGTACCATGTCATATTCGGCCACGGCATATTCCACACCTTCATGGCCAAGCCATGCCTCGTCTACAACAAACTCAAGATACCCGGACCAAACGGTATCATCACTATATCCGGAAGCTTTAACAAGGCACGGGACTGCGAGATTGGAGAAGCCGCCTATGCAGAAGATGTCCTCTACAGCGAAGAATTCAAGGAGATACAGAGCAAGGTCGATGCCTCAGAGATGCCCGCGTCGAATCAATAGATTTCTGACTCCACCTCAGCATTCAAGGCCGCCATCGAGACCAAGCCGGTGGAACTTTTGGTTGGCGATGCCTCCAAGGCCACCGCCATTGGGACGAACCTGGATCCCAAATAGTAAAGCGCGCTCGTCGAGTTACTCTGTGAGAATACGGATCTCTTTGCCTGGCAACCTTCCGACATGAAAGGTGTACCTAGGGAACTTGCCGAGCACAGCTTAAACATTGATACAAAATGTAAAGCAGTGAAACAACCTCTACGACGCTGCGGAGACGAGAAGAGACGCGCCATAGGCAAAGAGATAGCTAGGTTACTTAAGGCTAGTTTTATCCAAGAAGTCCTTCACACCCGATGGGTGGCCAATCCTGTACTTGTACCCAAAAAGGTAACCAAAGAATTAAGAATGTGCATTTATTACACCGGCTTGAACAAAGCATGTCCCGAAGATCCGTTTGGCTTGCCTCGCATTGACCAAGTCATTGACTCGATGGCTGGCTCGGAGCTTTTGTGTTTTCTCGATGCATACTCAGGATACCACCAGATCAAGATGAGGAAGTCAGACCAATTGGTCACTTCGTTCACTACACCATACGACATGTTTTGCTATGTCACGATGCCCTTTGGGCTGAAAAACGCAGGTGCTATGTACCAGCGGACAATGCAACATTGCCTACACGACCAAATTGGTCGGAACGTTCACGCCTATGTGGAAGATATAGCGGTGATGTCTAAAAATTCAAATGACTTAATCTCCGACTTAAAAGAAACCTTTGAGAATCTCCGGAAATACAACATGATGCCTAACCCTAAGAAGTGCGTCTTCGGGGTTCCAGCCAACAAATTGTTGGGCTTTATCATTTCCCAGTGAGGAATCGAGGTCAAGCCAGATAAAATCAAGGCCATCTTAAACATAAACCGTCCGACATGCCTAAAGGACATACAATGGCTAACAGGTTGCGTTGCAGCAGTTAGTCCGTTCGTCAGCCGACTTGGAGAGAAGACTCTGCCGCTATACAAGTTGTTGAAGAAGGCGGACAAATTCACATGTACGGACGAAGAAGATGTAGCATTGAAGCAGCTCAAGGAGATACTTTCCTCAGTGCCTATCCTTGCAGTGCCCGAGCCTGGAGATCCCATGTTAATTTACATGGCGGCCACCAACCGGGTAATTAGCATCCTCGTCGTAGTAGAGCGGAAGGAACCAGGGCATGAGTACGGAGTTCAACGACCAGTTTACTATGTAAGCGAGGTCTTGACGGAGTCCAAGCAGTGTTACCTGCACTACCAGAAGTTATCTTATGGAGTATTCCTTGCTTCTCGGAAGCTGAGGCACTCTTTCCAGGAGCACCCCATTACAGTGGTGAGCAAGACTCCACTGTCCGACATCATCAACAACAGGGACGCTACAGGAAGGGTCGCGAAGTGGGGCATTGAACTTGCCGCCTTCGAGATCACTTACAAGAGACGCGACGCTATCAAGTCACAAGCCTTGGCGGATTTCATCGCAGACTGGACGGAGATTCCTGATGCTACCCCTATACCAAAGCTTGAATACTTGGTAATTGTAGGGATCCCAACCTGATAAGGTTGATCCCTCCTGTGTTTTACAATGCTAGTCCCTGGATCATTAGCTAGCATCCACAGTTAAGATGTAATATCAGGAAACAAAGGTCATAATATAACTTTATAACCAGGAAAACATAATTTTATTACATCATATATAGCTCATATGGCTATTACATTACATTGCAGCGGAATAACTAGGGTCAAGTGGTCCTTCATCTTCAAAGTGCCACAGGCAGATGTTGGTTGTAGACTTTGTAATCCTAAACAATCAATCTTCACTAAAATCAGTCAAACCTGCAACATACAAGTTACAGCCACAAAGGGTCAATACATTTGAATTGTATTGGCAAGTGATACTATGGTAGTATAGTGGAATCTATCATCTACATGCATTTGGCTAAGTGGAGTTGAGGCTTGCATTGCTCAAAAATAGATTTTCTTATCATTTTGAAAATACTAAGTTTTTGCTTGACAAAATCATTTTTTCCCAATCAAAGATTTCAAGATCCTTGTTCAAAGCCATCTCTCCATCAATGATTTAAGAATTCAAACAACCCTTGTTCAAACCACAAGATTTTAATTTAGAAATTGGAATGATGAGATTCTTGATTGCTTCCATGTCTTGATGCTCAAATTGTCCTTTACGGGGACATGGCTAAGTACTTAGATTTTACACTCTGCAGAGGTGGTGCACTTTACCCACAAGACTTGGTTTCCCAAGACAAAATCTTTCGAAGCCTTCCTTAGACCAAAATGGACGCTCCAACCTATCAAACACTACCAGCCACGTCCATTTGGCTAAGTTCTTGCAACCTATATGATCATGGCGAGCCCATATTGCCAAGTGGTTGCACTTGAAGCTTCTCAACATTTGACATCTCAAATCCCTTTGTTTCCTGGGTGGCATTCCACAAGTGAGATACACAACCCAAGTCCATGGCCTTGTGTAACCACTCAACATATCCCAATCCTTCCATTCCACCCAGGAGGTTCATTAACTTAGTTGTTTTATTAGACAAAATCACAAGTCCTCAGACTTAGAATCTTTTTTCCATAGTGTGAATATATATTCCACCCATGTTTTCTATTAGCTAGGCTAAGCTTGGTAGTAATAGGATCCTTAACTTAGGAAATACTACTAAGGATTCATCTACTAGGTTTTAGTATAGCAAGGTCTATACTTAGCAAAATCCATGCAAGTTTTACTTTGCAAAATCACTAATGCATAGAGAAAGTAATGGGACAAAAAGTATGAAGCATCACTTGCCTTTTGGTAGAGTATAGGTTCACTTCTTGATCTTTGCAACAATCACACTCTTCAAGTCACTACAAATCAATCAAGCAAGGCACAAACTCAATCTACCAATCAAGCAAAACAACACACATAAATAACAAAGTCAAAGAAATGCATGCAAGCATGCCAAGCTTTGTTTTGTTTGAAAAGTGGTTCCTAGTGGGTCATAGTCATTTGGGTACATCTAATGGTCATTTCCTAAAGTGGCCAAGTCATTTGCTAAAGGTTTCACTTTAAAACCATTTTCAAAACAAAGTGTTATTTTATGTGGTGTAGAAATATTTTTACTAAGGCATTAGCCCATAGGGTTCACCAAATGAGTTGCTATTGCAAAACTTGGTGTTTTGGTCAGTAGGTTTGGTCCAAACCATCTACTCAAAGTTTTCTTCCCATAAACATTTTTATAATAAAATCAATAATTTTATTTGGCTAGAAATGGACTAAACTAATTAATCCATTCCAAACTTTTCCAAATTCATTTTCCAAACCATGGGTTGGTTCCTAGGGTCAGTAAGGTCACAACAAACCAATTTGCAAAAGTTTTATCCTTAAATTCAATTTTAAACAATTTTTATACTCTAAACATGCATACAAATGAATCTGCAAATTCAAACAAGCTAACAACTACTATTTGCTAAACTAAGGGTAGGGTTGGTTAGGGCTTGTTCTCCTGAACTCATTGATATAAAATTTGTCAAATTTGGACGTGTGGTTTGAAAGTTATAGGGGTTTGAAAATGGCATTTAAATCTGGTATCTAAATCTAATTCAGTTCAGCTGGTGCCACGCGTCCTAATGTCATTCGTCGGTACCGCTTCACTCGGATTGCACAGCTGCAGCCGTTGGATCAAGCCAGATCGTGCGGCGCGCAGATGCTACTTACCGTTTCACCTAGCTTCTATCCTAGCCACTAGATCGGGATCGAACGGCTGACGCATGCTCGACCAAAAGCTAGCGGCGCTGCGGCGGCTGCTGGCGGCGGAGCGACCAGACGATGGCGGCGCCGGTGAAATAGGAAGCGAGGGAGGAGAAGAGGGGGCTCACTGTGATCGTCGTTGCACGGTTATGCTCAACCTGCTACTGGTTGATGAAGGGGCGCACGGGGTTGGGCGGAATTCCTCGCCGGAGTTGGTGCGGGCGGCGGTGCTCTCAGTTGTCGTTGTTGGCGTCGCTTAGGACCGCGCTAAGGCAAAGGAGAAGCACGGTTAGGTGAGTGGGATCAAGGAAAATCTGTGTGCTTGAGCGAGAGGTGAAGGGGAGGTCTGATCTCACCGGTGGGACTCGTCGGAGTGGAGGCAAATGGCGGCGGTACTGGTGGTTGTCGTTGGCGAGGTTCCCGGTTCGGAAGCTGAGGTTACAGAGCGGTGCTCCTGGGTCTGGCGAATCTATCTGCTTGCTCGGGAAGACAAGGGTGAGGAGATGCCGCCGGAATTTGGCCGTGAACTCGTCGGAGACGGCAGGTGCAGTGAAGATGGCGGCGACACTGGTGGCTCCGATGCATGGGGTTTGGGGAATGAGAGAGGAGGAAGAGGGATTTAACTCGAGTGATCATGCGAGGTTTAAACAGGGCATTAAGTCGAATTGACGCGAATTACTGCCAGAACAGGAGGAAGCAGTCGGCGGGGTGGAGAGGATGAACAGTGGCGTGGGGCCGTTGTGTCAGTGGGAAAAAGAGGAGAGGGAGAGGTCCACCAGTCGGTGTCTGCGTGGGTTGCTTCTGGGGTGAGAAAAGTAACGTTTCGGGGGAGGGGAATCAATGGGTCAGAAATTTGGCTGGCTGTTTCCTCTATTTTTTCCTGTCTATTTGTTTTATTCTTTTCTAATTCTTTTCTGCTTTTGAAATTCAAACAACCAAACATAATCAAAAGATTCAAACAATCATCAAGCTTTTCAAATATGAATTTGATTCTTAACCTCATAATTCTCATTCTAAAATAAAATATTATTTTAAATCTTTTTAGGTTCCATTTATCAATTAAATAAATGGATCATTAGTTAAATAAAATAGGGTTTGTTTTATTTAATAAAATCTTCATTTAAAATCCAAATATTTTCAAAACCCAATCAGTAGGTGTTATTTGGAAATAAAGAATATTTGTAAAACTTGTTTAAAATAATATAATCCTTTTACCTTAGGGTCCATTAATAATTAAATAAAATGGACCTTAGTTATTAAATCAAATATAGTTTTGATTTTTATTATTAAAAATCTTTATTTGAACCTAAATATTTTCAAAATAAAATTAGTAGGCTTAATTTGGGAAGTATATAATATTTGGTAATTTGTTTTAAAACAAAATAACCTTTTATTTTAGTGTCCATTTATTAATTAACATAATAGGCTTTCATTATTAAATCCAATAGGATTTGTTTTATTGAGATATTTATTTTGAAATCTAAAATAAAACCAAAACACTTTAGTAGGTTTTATTAGAGAATATAAAATACTTAGAAAACCTATTTAAAATAATTTATTAAGTTTTGATGTCTTATTTAAAATGGTAAAACCTTTTATTTGAATAAAATTTAATTCCTTATTATTTTATTTTAAATAAACCTTTGCTAAATTTATTTAGAATAAAATGTTTTAATTCCAAAACTTGGCCAAGTTTTAATTTGGCTTTATAAAACAATCTTTGTTTATAAAACCATATTTTCTTTTGAATACCAAATCTTTTATTAAAGGATCAAGTAATAGTATTTCCAAAACATTTTTAATTTCCTTTATTAAATGTTTATCTTTATGAATCCTTTTAAGATCTTATTTAATTCAAATGGGTTTGAAGTTCTAATTGAATTCAAAAAGTTTCTTCTGGCTCCGAAATTTAAACAAAGTTTTTAGTTTATTCATTTATTTTCACATTACAAGATTTGGAAAATCTTGGGATGTGACAGTAATGCACTTTGACGGATTAGAACTACTCAATGGCTCGGGGGCTGGTGTACAGCTACAATCACCAACCGGGGAAAAGCTACACCATGTTCTGCAGATCCACTTCGAGGCTATGAATAACATGGCGGAGTATGAAGCACTCATTTACGGACTACGTGTAGCCAACGATATTGGCATCAAACGCATAGTTTGATATGGTGATTCTGAATTGGTTTCCCAGCAGGTGGCTGGCACCTGTAGAACCCTATGATGGCGGCATATCGAGACGAAGTGGACGATATAGCCAAGAGCTTCTTGGGCTACAAAGTCAAGTATGTGCCTAGGGAGCAAGACGAAGCGGCTGGTCTACTGTCTAAGCTTAGATCAGGGCACAAACAAATTCCGCCTGGTGTTTTATTGGAGCATTTAGGGACACCATCGATGAAGGGAGCAGACATCGATAACTCGGAAAGAGCTAACTCTTTTGTTCACATGGTTACAAAGGTCCCTCCGGCTTGGACAAAACTGTTAATGGAGTATCTAGAACACAGAACTTTGCCCGATGACGAAGTCGAAAGACGGAAAATAGTACGTCGAGCAAAGGGTTGTACCATAATCAATGGACAGCTCTCCAAAAGAATCACTAATGGTGTATACCTTAAGTGTGTTTCCCAGCAAGAAGGTATTGAAATCCTTCATGAAATCCATCTCGGAGATTGCCGGCATCATGCCACTCCCTGATCGTTGGTTGCTAAAGCTTTTCGGCAAGGATTTTCTACGGGCTGACCGCGAAATCGGATGCCGACAAGCTGGTTGAGACATGCATGGGATGCCAGTATTATGCTCGACAACCACATGTTCTAGCTGAAGAATTGCGAACAATACCAATAACTTGGCCATTTGCAGTCTGGGGGCTGTACATGGTTGGTCCGTTGCAAACGACACCATGTGGGTTTACACATCTGCTAGTAGGAGTTGATAAATTAACCAAATGGATAGAAGCTAAACCCATTAGAAATCTTGATGGGGCAACTGCCCTTAGGTTTGTCCAAGATCTAGTGGTGAGATTTAGTCTCACACACAACATCATCACCGACAACGACAACAACTTGTCACTCGGAGAAGTGGAAGCTTATTGTTGGGAGAAGGGCATATGACTTGACCTCACATCTGTGGCACATCCACAGTCCAATGGTCAGGTTGAGCGAGCCAATGGATTAATTCTACAGGGAATCAAGCCGCGTATGGAGCACCACTACATAGAGCAGCTGGAGCCTGGGCGGAGGAATTGCCATCTGTGTTGTGTAGTTTATGAACTACACCCAACAGATCCACCGGCTACACCCCTTACTTCATGGTATATGGAGTAGAAGCCATCTTGCCTTCCGACATCCTTCACGATTCACCAAGAGTTGTCGCCTATGACGAAGATGACGCTGAAGAATCCAGACGCCTAGATGTGGACCTTCTCGAGGAGGAGCGCGTATTGGCATGCCAAAGATCCGCCATCTACCAGCAGAAGATACGCAGCTACCATAGTCGCCGCCTTCAGCATCGCTCGTTTAAAGCGGGGGATCTGGTGCTCCGACTTAAGCAGAAGAAGTCACACAAATTATTCCCGCCATGGGAAGGACCGTTCATCATAAGCAAGGAGCTACTCAATGGGTCTTACTACCTGGTTGACAATCGTGAACTAGAGGATAGACCCAACGAGGATTATAAGCGTAAGTGACGTGGCCCAGATGATGACTACCCGGATCTTGATCGGCCATGGAACATAGAACAGCTACGTCCTTTCTACACTTAGCATTTTTATCTATTGTGTACCTCTTATATGATCAATGAAATAAATCTCTTTGGTTCACTCATATTTCTGAGTCCACTACAAGGAATATGTCTATATATGACCCTCAATTTTCGTCACAGAATCGTCATAGTAGTCCGTTTATGACGATTCTATGACGATTTTGAGATCGTCGAAAGCTGGGCGTCGCAAATGAACTATAACGACGTTTTTGGTAAAATCGTCATAACCGTCTATGACGATATTGAATCGTCATAACGTCTATGACGATCCAATATCGTCATGGACCATCTAGCCAGGCCAGCTCAGATCCTACGTGGCTGATCCTACGTGGCAAAATTGTGACGAAATGAAATCGTCTTAAATCAAAATCAGCCCAGTCCATTTTAGTGATCTAAATGGGCTGGCCCAATAATTCTAGCCTTTTATTTGCTAGGCCTTGGCCTTTTTAGGTTTGTCACTTTTGGGCCTTGCCTTCTTATGGTACACTTATTTATTTTCAGATTTGTTACAATATATTTTGGGCCACAGCCTTTTTGGAGCCCAAATATATTTCATCCAGTCCAGATTTCTTCTATTTTTTAACTAGAATTTGCATTTTCATTTCTGGAATTTCTTCAGCCATGCAATAAATCGAGAAAATACACTAGAGTTTCCAAATACATCAATAAAATACACCATTTTCAGCAAATACACAAAGATGCGAGATAATTTATCAGCAAATAGCAGGCTCACAAATGCACATCCAAGATTACAATTCAGTATTTACATTCACTTATTAGCAAATAGCACCAATTGGAACACCTCGGACAAGCTCCTCGGATTGTTTCACGAACAAGCTCCTCCGCTCTCCCGAAGGCAATCCACTCTAGCACGATCATGAAACATGAACAAAGCTTGTAGTTTCAGAATATGGGTAGCAAATTTTACATATAGTTCTAGCAATCCGAATATGGGTAGCGTAAAATTTACATAATGGGAGAATATACACGATTTAATGGTGCTTTCAAGTATTCACCGATTCCTGTATTGCCAAATTACCTTAACAGATATAATCATTGCTTTGGACTAAATTCTAACTGGAAGTTACTAGAGTATATCTTGCAATCGACTAACTTCTAGTCGTGTCTTTTCTTTCAGTTTATCATCTACCTATTAATCAAACTCGGCGGATACCAGAGAGAAAGCTATGTATCTTGCAATCAAGTGGTGCTATATCTAGTACCTAAAACAACAAAACTATCTGCTCCGAAATTTAGACACTAGTACATAAATGAAGGCAGGAAATAAAGGAGGAGCTACAAAGACAAATTCATGTCATGTACTAAAAGCAGGTAGAATTAGCAATGGACATTCATGGCTCTATGCACGGGAAAGAAAGGACATGGCAATTGAGTAGTTGGTATGAAAGTTGTGAAATATAACTTAGGACAGCTCAACCTAGAAAGTGCAAAGAATACAGAATATGACTTATCATTTGTCTTGAGTCACAAAAACAAGACAGCTGATTCCCCGTCTATCTTATCCTAATTTACCCGATACATATCATCTTATATTCCAAAGGAAGCTACAGAAGAAGAGACACTCCTTAGATTTTGTACCTGTCCCACCACCACATCGAGATGCTTCATCCAGAAATGGGTTCACTCAAATCAACCTGAAAAATAAGGAGTAACAAGATTCCGTAAGGAAGAACCCCCAATTGGAATGGATCGAGCAAAGGAGGCAATGGGTAAGCTTGAGCAAAAGGTTCAAAGAACATTACACATGCAAGAACATCAGGTAGCACCGAGCTGATTTTTCACCGATCAAGGTGCAATCAATTACAAAAGTAAACAAGGACCAAACTTCAAATCACGGTACCATGAACACCCAACTAAGCAGACATCCGGTGGCATAAACTGCTGTAAAAAGTCACACATTCTACCATCCTAGAACCATCTCACATTGACACAAACACAGTGGTATGGAGACAAGATTACAGGGCGTGTCCTCACCTCTCGCAGACGCAAAAAGGATAACTCGTATAGGGTATGGAGCAGGAGAACAAGGACATGTCCATATTTCCTAATGGATTTAACAATCAAGTTGTCTTACCTTGGCGATGAAGGCAATCTTAGGGCAAGGAAATAGGTGGCGAGGCGACAAGATCGATGACTTGAGACGTATGTGCTAGTCCAATTACACGAAAACCAAATAAAACCAACAACAACGAAACAAGTGTTATTAAAAGTATACTCACCAAGTACCATAAGATACTAAAACTACAGAACTAATAACAGAAAATTAACACTAAACAAAAGTATCTGAATGCTCTCACAATTGGGGCTCGACCAAACTATAGATAGATCAATATGTACTAAGATTGAAGCCAGTTGCCACTAAAGCTAACCATGTCCGGACTGATATACTCAAATGCTCGCTATAAAGAAATGAGACTATAGGATCGGCTAGAGCCAAACGAATCGTTGTATGAGCAGACGTCATTGTGCACTCATTGCTATCTTGATTAGCTAACAGATCATGATTTTACAGCAAGAGGACCAAACAGAACTATTGAACTATTTTGAGCAGACGACTTAGGCAATAATCGGTGAAGACCAAGAATTACATACATTACAGGCTTCGATGATGGCGTATGGGAGAGGACAGAGGATGGAGAAACCTGCGCAGGAGAGCCGCTAGTGGAGAAGGATTGTACAGGACGGCGTGCTTCGTGAGCACGGAGCACTTCCCGCGGTGTTCCGGCGACCGACTTTGAGCTATCAACTCACTTGGGTGAATTAACAAGGACTATAAGGGAGTGGGAGAGATCGAATACTTATCTGAACCAAACCACGGCGATGGAGACGGTGAGGGTGGGGGATGCGACAGTAATGATAATGGGTGGCTTCGTTATCTTATGCTACCGACATTTTCTGAGAAGCATATCCTGATTTGAGGGTATGAAAACCACTATAATGTTATGCCAATATGGTTTCAACTCAAGGAAAATTAGTAGTACAAATAAAACGAACTAGGATATTACATGTTAACTCATCCGTAAACAAGCATAGTCCTAGGAAGTTTCAGAAGAACATTAGCTATCCTTTTCATACTTAGCAGAAATCATAATTCAAGACATGGACAGAAAAGGTTTGCTGCACAGCTATATTGTTAAATGTGTGCAATATGTGACTTGAGAGAAAGGAATAACTAGTTTCTTAATGAACATGAATAATGATAACATGGGTACTGTTATGAGAGTGCATGTTTTAAGTAGTGTAAGCATGTTTAAACAATATCAGATTACTTTGTGCACATAGCAGCATGAGTTCCTCATGATTATTGAAAGTACCAACACAGATTATAATTACTTATCAGTGAACCATATAAGTAGACCACAAGCAGATGGATTACATTGTTTTGATGTATATACAACTAACTAAATCACATTAGACTTATCCAGATAATAAAGCATCAAAAAACAAAGTTGTTAAACAAACACAAACTAATCGTACCTAAATCCGATGTCTTATTCGAAGACTGCGCAAGAACTCTTGTATAACATGTTTAAACTGTAGGTTTCAAGAAGTGAAAGAGTCTCAATCTTTCAATTAGCACCGATTACCTATTTGGGATGCAAATCTCTTATCATTTTGTATTTCAGGGACAGCAGATAGAGGTCCGAGAGAGGACCCGAGAGATAGGGGCGAGGTAGGGTGAAGAGAGAGACATGACTGGAAGTGCCGCAACATGGTTGGGATCCAGGCTTCCACGCTCCTCGAACCTATGTCGCCTTGATCTCAGAGCATCCGCCATGGCCAAGACACGACGCTAGATCGAGCTCGACCTCCATCCCATCCATGCTTTGGTGGAGAAGGAGGCTCCAGCCTCTAGTGCCTAGGTTGGCGTCCGCTGTCGCCTCTGGTCCCGCCATGCCGCCTCCGCCCTCGGCATGCTCTTCCCTCGGTGTCCGCAACCGGCTAGTTGCCCTACTCGATCGCGGCCTTGGTGTCATGGCAGGACCACGCATCCTCTTCGCCTCCTAGATGGTGGCGGTGGGCGTTGGTCGAGGTGGACCTTGTCCTCCGATCAACGGTGGAAGCACCGGCACTGCGGCTCCTCCGGGCTTGGAGGTGGATCGAGAACGAGGGAATGGGGGGCGCAATGGGATCTGGAGGTGATGGCGATCTGGAGGTTAGGTCATGGCGGCGGGGATCGAGGGGTGGCGGCAGCGCACACAGAGGAGGGCTGGCGGCGGGGATCGATCGGTTTGGAGGTAGGGTGTCGCGTGTGGGGACGCAAGTTGAGGCTCGGCGGGGAGATCGGCGGCGCACGGGGAGGCGATATGGAGGATGTGGGAGGTTAGGGTTTGACTGGAGGCAATATGGAGAGGTGGCGATGGCTCGATCTGCGGCTGGGCCTAGGGTTAGCAGTGGAAGAGTGGGTGCGTGTTTTTCTTCCCGCTGCTGGCCCATTCGGTTCGGTCCAAGTGCTGATGTGGCCGTCCAGTCATATTAATATGATTAAATTTAGCAATATGACGATTTAGATTGGTCATATTAGGCTAAAAATAAAATCCTAAGCTGTATTACATAGATTATGACGATTTTATCTGATAAAATTATGACGATTTGGACCCAAAACGTCGTAATTCTAAAGGGTTTTGACCTCTCCAAATGGTCTACGACCATCTTGTGTGAAATCGTCATAGATCTATGACGATTTCATTCCCCGTCACTATGAGAAGGTCACAAGTAAACACATTTCTTGTAGTGGTCTTTTACCTCCTTTAGTGTTCATTTTTGGATCGTATAAAACCTTTGTGCACAAGCCTTGTGATTGCACTTGTGAAAATTCTTCCTATGGGCGTTATCTTAAGTTTTGTGGTCTACACGTTCTCTGTCGTTTTTATGTGGATTCTGGAGTAGTGACTTTAGGCACTTATTGTCGGCGATTTTGTGCTTAGGTTATTGACGGTGCCATTGGGCATCATCGCCTGAGCGCATGGTTCCGACAACGAGTCTTCCGACTCACGAAATGCCGAGCATAAAAACCAGAGTAATGGATAAGCCAGCACTTGCTTAAAAAATATATACATGTTGGAACCAGTTCTTGAGTAGCAGGACATAACAATCATTGTTTTCCGCCTTAAGTTAACACGTTGTTTTTTCCGCATACAAATTACAGAGGAAAAAAATTACATATTGTTTTTCATTCCTCTGGAGCAGGCGACTTGGACGTAACATCATCCGCAGCAGGAGAGTCATCTTCCTCGAAGTCGGCGGTGTTGAGGGGCTCGGAGGAGCTTTGGCTTCCGCCATCAATGGTTTTCATGGGCGCAAAGATGTTCTAGTCGACCAACTCGGTGACTATGGTGTCAAAACCCGCGAGCGACGCCAAGATAGCATCATGATCAATCTTTCGGCCATTGTCGTCCATGTCGGGGATGCCAGAGGTCACCGCGTCGAGGTCGGCAGTTTCATAGTGTGCCTTGACCATTGATAGCGCCATCCTCGCACTAGCCCGGGTACATGAAGCTTTCCAGCTTAAAATATGCTCAGGGGCTCGGCGCAAGATCACCGAGAACTTCGCCACGGAATCCACCGCTTTGATGTTGATCTGGAGGTTCTTGGATATCTCCTTGGCCTGCGTGATGGCGGTCTTGATAAAGTTGCCAGCAAGGGCCATGCATCCTTTTGGCGAAGGAGGCGAATGGGTTAAGCCAATAGGAGCTGCAAGTTTTCGATAAGAGAACGCATGATTTTAATAACACAAAAGTTTAGAGTATCTAGCTTACAGAAGTACAATGCGGAGAATCACTTACTGAAGATGCTAATTTCAGCCTGCTGGAGAGTTTCCGCCATGGAGTCCCGTTCTTGTCGGAGGATCCTGTATGCTTCAAGATGGCGCTAATTTTGCTCATCGGCAGCTTTCTTCTGATCTTGCAGGATCGCGATTTCCTCCTTCAAGCGGTTCATCTTCTTGTTCGTGGAATCCTGCAGGACTTTCATGGAGTCTTCATGCATCTTCAGCATATCCTTCCTCTCCTACTTAAGGATCTTGTTTTCGCTGTCCAACTGCTTAATATGCTTGGATTGCTGAACAATATCCTTAGCTTTGGCAATGGTTTCTGCAAGTCGGAGAAAGAACAGTAAACAGTGAGTACTCGGAGAATGATTGGCACAAAGACCAAGTCGTAATACGAAAAATAAAGGAAAAACAGACGCTTGCTCTTGATGATTTGTTCCTTCAAGAAGGCAGTTTTACCCTTTTCAGCTTCCAAGTCCGCACGCATCTTCTGGTACTTATCGTTGGCCACGCCTCTCCGATCATTCTCATTCTATGGAAAGGAAAGGTTTAATGTTGTTTAGCCTACTTGGAGAATCTAGCCGGATAAATATCCACCTAGAATCTTGGGGGATACAGTGAGAGTTTTTAACTTAGTAATATGCTTGGTCTTTCTTTAAGCATCTAGTAGGAACTGATTCAGTTTTCAACTAGAAGCTTGGGGGCTACAGTATAAAGTTTTAACTCATTCATATGCTTATTCTTTCTTTAAGCATCTAGTCGGAACTAATTCAGTTACAACTAGAATCTTGGGGGCTACAGTATTGAAATTTATGAACACTGCGTATGGTACTCTAAAAGCATCTAGTCAGAATAATTCATTCAAACTACATGCTTGGGGGCTACACTGAGAAGTTTTCTAGCTTAGTCACTCTTAGAGTATTCAGATGCAAAGACCTATGGTTTTCTATCTAAATCATCGGGGGCTACAGTGGGATACTCATATGAAATGCACAAGGCAGATAAAACTTACAAGTGCGATGATCTTGACGTTTGTAGCGCACTCAGCAAGCAACTTTCCAAAGGAAAGGCTATTTCCTCGCAAGATGTATGCTTGTCGGAGAAGGTCCTAAAGAGAGCATGTCGGAGATGTCGACGCTGCACCAGGAGCCAAAGCAGAGCTACTCGGCGTAAGTGTCGGGTAAACTATCTTCGGAAACTCTATGGTTGCCTTAGGTGCGGAGGCGCCGCCTTCGGCAGAAGTACCACCCTCTACCACCGCCTTACCGCTACCTATGGCATCCTTAGCCAGAGCTTCAGCCATATAAGTTGCGGCACTCTCTTGTGTTGCCTATTTTCCGACAACAGCATGCTCCGCGGAGGCACCTGAGTCCACTTCCATGGCGGAAGGGCGGATGCATCTTTGGCTTGTTAGTTTGTCGGAGCTGGCGCAGGCAGGACATTGGGAGTGACAGGGGCGATGGTGGGAGATGCGTGGTGGACGTCATGATGCAATATATCCTTGATATTTCTAGAAGCCCCCAAAGTTTTGGAGGTCTTCTTCAAACTGGTGGTGGCCTTCCTCCTGAAACATGCAAAAATTATAAGTACAGGAACAAGACAAGCAATGGACAATGTCGGAGAGAAAGAAGCTTACACGACAGGGGGTGCTTTGGCAATGGGGATCCCGGTAATCTTTCTTTTCTCCGCCTGCAGGGCGGTAGTGGACTTCTTGGAGGCTCCACCCTCCGTCTTCTTTTTCTTGCCTCCGTCGACAGCGTCACAGGTCGAGCTCTTCCGCTTTCGCGCCAATGGGACATCGTCGTCGGACACGACCGTGACTTCCTTCATCTTTGGATCATAGATTTGGACAGCCATGCTATCCTCCTCTAGATCGCTGAGTTGTTAAGTGAAAAACTATAGCGTTAGATGAGATGTTAATGGCTAGACGGAAGAACTGGAGTATATGTCATACACGGAAGATAAACATGTACCTTTGGGCACTTGATCTCTACGAACATGTCGTAGGTGATGGTGAAGCCACGCTTCTTATCCTTCACCTTGACGATGTCCTTGAGGCGGAGCTTGACGGAGTCGCTCGAAAGGTTGTCCTCGGAGATGCGGAGGATATCCTTCCTCTCGTTGGTATAGTCCTGCATCAACTTCGAGCGGTGATGCAGAGGCTGGATCCGCCTGATGAACCAACACATGGCCAGGTCCAATCCGGTCGGACCCGTCTCTACGAACCAATCTATCCGCCTTATAGCGCGGGAAGCATCGATGTCGAAGGGAAGGGAGGCCTGGCATCTCCATGTCGAGGTTTCGGCGGCTGCTCCATCGACGAAGTCTGGGTACGTCACTTCTCGGCCAGCCAGAGCGATATCTGGGCCATAGAAGTACGTCCGCTGCCAGTTCTTGCAAGACCCGTGGCCGACGATGTCGGGGAAGCACCGGCCAGGCCGGATCTTAAAGCTAATAGTAACACAGTTCCTGAGCTCGTCCTTGTCGGCTCCGGCTTCCCGATTGACGGTGAAGAAGTAGATGAAGAGATCTAGCCTAGGCCTAATCCCTAAGTAACCCTCACAAAGCGTCGCGTAGTTGCTAAGCGTGAGGATGCTATTGGAGGAGGTTCTGAGGCTGTACTCGGTAATGGTTGAGGACATCTAGGAAGAAATTGGAGATGGGCAGGGAGACGCCACGTACCAGTTGGGCTTTGAGGTACACCTTTTCTCTGGAATGGGGAGAAGGAATGACCTCGCCGGCCGGCGCCGCCCGCCAGACGAGCCCCTCCATCGCAGGGAGGTATCCCTCGATGATTAGCTCCTTGATGTCGCGGTCCATAATATCCGAACCGCGCCAATTGCCCTTGTGGGTGTCGTATTCTGCCTCTAACAGCTCCAGCGCCACTGAGTTATGGTCGCCGCCGGTGGTTTCGACGACCGCGGATTTGGGGATCACCAGGCCCTCTGGGGGCACGATGACGGTGCTCGCCGGCTTCGCCGCATCCTCGCCTGACGCCGTCATGGAGGGGGTGGAACTGCTGCTGGCCATTGGAGGGTTTCGATGGTGATTGGGAAAGGTCGAGGAGCCAGGGTTTTTTCCGTGCGCTGCGTAGAGAGCTCGAGGAGGCGATCGCTGGAGGAAAAAGACGATGTAGAGGAGAATGAGGTGAAAAGTAAAATTTCCACCGTTGTTACAATTTATAACCTCCGGCATCAAGATTCGTGCAAAACGATCGAATGGTTGACGCGTGGACAACGTGTGCGGAAGTGTGCGTGGAAATTTCGCCATGTTGCCAACCGTCATCGCCAATTGTTCGTATCGCTCGCGCGGGAAAAATGGACATGATTGCGTTCTATGCATGTGTGAGTTACGAGGCATTGCTAACCTACGTATACGTCGCCCTAGCTGTCACTGGAAGGTGAACCATCACATCGGAAGATTCTGGCATGGACGGATCCAATCCGGCTATGGAAGAGTACGATGGAAGATTTAGCAGTTCTCCGGCTTACAAGTAGAAGACGGAGAAACCTCGCAGGGTTCTTTGGGAGGACTACAAGATATTGCTTGACGATTTGCCGACATCCATCTAGACGGAGCATTCAACCTAAAGAGGCAAGACGACGCAAGATCTCGGAGTTCTCCGGGGGCTACTATTGGGGATATGCTATATGGGTATCCTCATAGCATGTCTCTTATCCGGCTAACCCGGGTGGCCCACAGTTGGTACCATGGCCCATGGCCTGCTGGGCGGCCCAGTTAGATGGATCCAGAAGGGAGGCCCATGCCGGATAAAGGAAGGCTACGAAGGGGTCACCAACGTACACGGAGCCTTGGAGTGCAAGACACGCTAGACTAGTTGTACGCAGTGTAGGACTCTATAACCTGTCCGGCAAGGACTTTGCCTATAACCCTAGGACCTGACGACTATATAAGTTGGGCTTATGGGAGCCTTTAGGGCACAATCTCAGACAATCTAGTGTCGTCTACGACGCACCTCGCACAGTGAACCAATCCCTGTAACTCGGCGTATTTGCCCTTATAGTGATTTATAGCAGGAGTTCCGCCACCATCGTGGAATCTGAACCTGGGTAAGCTGTGTTACCTCGTACTCGTCAACCGTCCGCCTTCCCCCACGTATCTAAACACGCACTATGAGGAGCCCTCCATGGCGTACTCATCGGCAATACCATGACACCAGTCTCTAGCTTCTATATGTAGCGGTGCCTCTAGATGTGGCTTGATTCCCTATAGAATTAATCCATTGGTTCTCTCAACTTGCCCATTGGACTATGGATGTGGCACAGATGCTAAGTCAAGTTAGATGCCCTTCTCCCAACAATATGCTTCCACTTCTCCGAGTGACAAGTTGCTGCCGTTGTCGGTGATAATGTTATGTGGGAGACCAAATCTCACCACTAGATCCCGGACAAACCTAAGGGAAATTGCCCCATCAAGCTTTCTAATGGGTTTAGCTTCTATCTATTTGGTGAATTTATCAACTGCTACTAGCAGATGCGTAAACCCACATGGTGTCGTCTATAATGGACAAACCATGTCTAGCCCCCAGACTGCAAACGGCTAAGTTATTAGTATTGTTCGCAACACTTGAGCTGGTACATGTGGTTGTCGGGAATAGTAATGGCATACCATGCATGTCTCAACCAGCTTGTCGGCGTCCGCCTCCGCGGTCAGCCAGTAGAATCCTTGCCGGAAGGCTTTGGAGACCAACGATCAAGGAGCGTCGTGATGCCCGCAATCTCCGAGATGGATCTCAGGAAGGATTTCAATACCCTCTTGCTGGGAAACACACTTAAGGTATACACCAGTGGTTCTTCTTTTATAGAGTTATCCATTAATTATGGTATAGCCCTTTGCTCGACGTACTATTTTCCGACTTTTGACCTCATCGATGGGCAAAGTTCCATGTACGAGATAATCTATGAACAGTTTTGTCCAAACCGGAGGGACCTTTGTCACTGTGTGAACAAAAGAGTCAACTCTATGCGGGTTAGACGGATCCACTCCCTTCACAGATGGTGCGCGGATGCTCCAGGAAACCGCCAGGCGAAATTGGTTTGCACCCTGATCCAAGATTTGATAGCAGATCAGCCGCCTCATTGTCCTCCCTCTTGACATACTTGACTTCGTAGCCCTCGAAGCAGTTGGCTATCTTGTCTACTTTGTCTCGATATGCCACCATCATAGGGTTCCGCGTGTTCCAGGTGCCAGCCACCTGCTGGGCAACCAAGTCTGAATATCCACAGCAAACTATGCGCTTGATGCCAATATCCTTGGCTATGCGAAGTCCATGAATGAGTGCTTCATATTCCGCCATGTTATTTGTAGCCTCAAAGTGGATCTGCAGAACTTAGTGCAGCTTTTCCCCTGTTGGTGATTATAGCAGTACACCAGCCCCCGAGCTATTGAGTAGCTTTGATCCGTCAAAGTGCATCACCCACTATTTTGGATCTGGTACAGGGGTAGCATCTGGCATCTTCGTCCAATCTGCAATGAAATCCGCCAAGACCTGTGATTTGATAGTGTCGTGTCTCTTGTAGGTGATCTTGAAGGTGGCAAGCTTAATGCCCCACTTTGCAACCCTTCATGTAGCGTCGTTGTTATTGATGATGTCTGACAGTGGAGCTTTGCTCACAACTGTGATCAGGTGCTCCTAGAAATAGTGCCTTAGCTTCCGAGAAGCAAGGAACACTCGATAAGCTACCTTCTGGTAGTGTGGGTAATGCTTCTTGGACTGCGTCAAGACCTCACTTACATAGTAAACTGGTCGTTGCACTCCGTACTCATGCGTTGGTTCTTTCCACTCTACCACAACGACGATGCTGATTACCCGGTTGGTGGCCGCCATGTAGATCAACATAGGCTCCATAGGCTCGGGTACTACAAGTATAGGTGTCGAGGAAAGTATCTCCTTTATCTTCTTGAGTGCAGCATCTGTTTCATCCGTACATGTAAATTTGTCCGCCTTCTTCAGCAACTTGTACAGCAGCAGAGCCTTCTCTCCAACTCGGCTGACGAATCGGCTTACGGCCGCAACGCAGCCTGTTAGACATTAGATGTCCTTCAGGCATGTCAAACAGTTTATGTTTAGGATGGCCTTGATCTTATCCGGGTTGATCTCGATTCCACGCTGGGAAACAATGAAGCCCAACAATTTGCCGGCTGGAACCCCGAAGACGCACTTCTTAGGGTTAAGCATCATGTTGTATTTTCGGAGATTATCAAAGGTTTCTTTTAAGTCGGAGATTACGTCGTTTGACTTTTTATACATCACCGATATATCTTCCACATAGGCGTGAACGTTCCGACCAAATTGATCGTGTAGAAAATGCTGCATAGTCCCCTGGTACGTAGCACCTGCGTTTTTCAGCCCAAAAGGCATCATGACATAGGAAAATGTGCCATAGGGTGTGGTGAATGAAGTGGCAAATTGGTCCGACTTCCTCATCTTTATCTGGTGGTATCCTGAGTATGCATCAAGAAACCACAAAAGTTCTAAGCGAGGCAAAGCAAAGCAAAGGGATCTTTCGGGCACGCTTTGTTCAAGCCGGTGTAATCAACGCCCATTCTTAATTCTTTGGTTCCCTTTTTGGGTACAAGTACATGATTGGCCACCCATCGGGTGTGAAGGACTTCTCAGATAAAACTAGCCTTAAGTAACTAGCTATCTCTTTGCCTATGGTCTTGGGGATATGCTATATGGGTATCCTCATAGCATGTTCTCTATCCGGATAACCCGGGTGGCCCACAGTTGGTAGCATGGCCTATGGCCTGCTGGGTGGCCCAGTTAGATGGATCTAGAACGGAGGCCCATGCCGGATAAAGGAAGGCTACGGAGGAGTCACCGACGTACCCGACGCCTTGGAGTGCAAGACACGCTAGACTGATTGTAGGTAGTGTAGGACTTTGTAACCTGTCCGGCTAGGACATTTCCCTGTAACTCTAGGACCTGAAGATTATATAAGTCGGGCCTATGGGAGCCTTTAGGGCACGATAACTTAGACTTATAGTCACCTCGCATAGCGAACCAATCCCTGTAACTCAGCGTATTGCCATGATAGAGATTTATAGCATGAGTAGGATTCCGCCACCGTCGTGGGATCTGAACTTGGGTAAGTTGTGTTACCTCATACCCCTCAACCGTCCGCCTTCCCCCACGTCTCTAAACACGCACTGTGAGGACCCCTCCATGGCGTACTCGTCGGCAATACCAAGACAGTTGGCGCCCACCATGGGGCATGAGGCAGTTCAGGCTCTTCAGCGGGCGAGGACCAAGATCTTCGCGGGAATCAACAAAACCGTAGCCATCGGTCGTGTTCTCTTCTCCAACAACGTTCTGATTGTCCCTCCCGATGAATTCTGGATCTCGGCAAAGACGAACCCTACTCGATGCTCGATCGTCCCCATCGGAGACATCCACCTCTTCATTGGCAAAACCGACTCAGGCACTAGTTCCCTGGGAGTCGGAGGAGCATCAAGACCCACACGGACTGCCTACGGGCAGGATACGTTCGCGGAAGGATCGATGTCGGATCTCTCTTCAGAGTTTGCTGGCAAAGATCGCATAAATTCAAGGCCCACCCAAACCGCCCTTGTGCAGGATATAACAGTGGAAGATCACTGCAAGTCCGCCGGCTTCGTCTGTGCGTCTGGGAAGCAGAGATCCAAGTTCGTCGGCGTGGTTACCATCTTCGATCTGGCGCATTGTGTTTAGAGAGAGGGCAGAAACCCCCGTTATTACCTTGCCAGGTGGCTCCGTATACGGGTCGATCTAGCGCATTACCCCAACGATGATGCCATGTATCACTTTGTGGAAGGACTGGACTAGGGTACGCTTCTCCGGCATTCTCTAAGGTGGCAGCAGGCTTGAGGACGCCTCACTTTCGAAAGCATGGTGAACATCGTCAACAACTACGCGGAGGCTGAAGATGTATCTCAGGCGGCTCCTGTGCTCATTGACGGAGCACCACTGATTCAGCCACTGCCACCACCGCCTCCGGCCGCCATCGCAGGAGGAGGTAGATTTCAGCCCGGAGGAACTAGACACTGCCATGCAGGAGATGGAGGAGGAGTACACGCGCGACAAGCAGGCCAACAACGCCGTCACGTCCTGAGAGGTGTTCGTCGCCTTTGGGACGGCGATGGAAGAAGATCAACCCGGACGAGCTCCGCATATGGCTCTGGACAAAGGGAAGGGACCACCTGTTGCTGCCGACAATGATCGCGCAAAGGTCATGCCCCCTCCGCCTAACCCAATGCAACAACCGCAGGAACTCGGCACCGCACCGAGCAACAACAACACCGCAAACCCGCTGCCTCTGGCATCTACGTCTGCTGCTGCCCAAGTTACTCCAGCTCATAGAGTGATGTACGACAATCTCCTCGTCGAGCCATTGACCGTAGAGCATATCCGAAATGTGACCCAGCTTGACGAGAAGCGCCAGCAACTGCTGGAGGAAGCACAGGCCATCGCGGAGCAAGGCGCAAAGCTAGATCGAGATCTGGCCAACGCGCAGTAGTCAATAGAGAAAGCTAGAGCAATGGAGGCCGAGTACAAGACTCTGCTGCTGCAGCAGAAGGCCAAGAAAGCTCCGGCTTGCGTCATCAACGTTCCTGGTGTGCGGCGAAACCTAGGATGGGCTCCCCCGAAGCCGGCACAAGCCAAGCCATACATGGACAGTGAAGGCAGGCAGGTGATGCCCACTCCTCTCCTCAACCTCGCCATCGCCAAGACCCTTCTGGAGCAGGATAGATCACCTGAAGCGGTGGACTAGGTCTATGACCTAGTGGCTAAGGCGGTGAAACAGCAGGAAAAGGCCACCTCTCAGAGGCTTGAGTCTGACCCAGCGTTTTGTCAGTCTAGCCAGCATAAGCCGCCAAGGGACAAATCTCCTCTTGATGTCGGGTCTCAGACGGGTTTGTCAGAACGAAGACGGAGGGATGCGCGCAACAGGAAGGATGCTATCCCCCTATCCTCCGACCACGGAGGTAAGACCCAACCTCGTCGCCCATCGCCACCGCCCCGCTCACCTCGACATCGCGAAGACACCAAGGCTCACCGTCATACGGATATGCCCCCGCCAAGGCAAAGCGGCATTGTCATCTGCGACAACGCGGAGCAGACCCGTCATGACAGAAAGCGCAACCAGGGACACAAGAGCAGGTCACACCATGACCCTCCTCGTCCGACAAGCAACCGCGACAAGCGTGAGGCAGGAGGGTAACAGCAAGAAGGCTAACCCACCGCCACCTCCGCCTCCATCGCCACCTAGCAGCCACCATGGCGGAGGAGGCCCACGTCGTTCATGCAGCCCATCCCCTGTTGGCAACAAGAAAAGAAGCCCAGAGCCATACGACGCATGTTCGCGTATATACAAGATCCACGAGGCCCTGGAAGGACCATACCTGTGACCACGTTGTTTTGGACCTGTAATACGGTCTGAAACTTACCCCAAAGGTTTCCAGATTGACAAGACCATCAAGCCCTATGACGGCACCGCCAAGCCAGCTACATGGTTGCAGGACTACGGTAATGCGGTGGAGATCGACGGGGGTAACCCCAACGTCGCCGTCAAGTACCTCTGATTGATGTTGGCGGGCACAGCCCATCAATGGATTGATGACTTGCCGGAAAGATCCATCTGCAATTGGTTGGACATGCAAGAAGCGTTCACCAAGAACGTCGAGGGTATGTACAAGCGTCCCTGCACTGTTGGCTATCTACAACGGTGCATGCAAGAGAAAGAGGACACATCTCATGCCTACCTCCCCCACTGGCTGGATATGAAGAATTCCTGCGCAGGAGTCCACACTCAGACTGCCATGGCCGCCATCGATGGGTTGGAAAGGGGTACGTTGCTCCGACATAAGCTGAAGCGCCTGAAGGATAATCACCAACTAGACTTGAACCAGATGATTCAGTTGGCCAGTGAGTTTGCAGCTGCCGACAATGATGCTCGCGGCTCTCTGCCGGCAACATCCGTTCCAACTCAAGCTCGAGGGAATAGCAGCACAAAGCGGAAAACCGCACCAGAAGAAAAGCAAACTCCCGACATGGTCGCTATGACCTTCGCAGGACGAGGTGATGGCGGACAACGCGGACGAGGACGGGGAGCTAGTCGTGGGCAGCAGCGAGGAAGTGAAACTACCTCGGCAGCGCTCCTTGTTCCCCAACCTACGAGGAGTTCCATGATATGCCGTGCCTCGTACACCTCGATGCCAACCGCAAGGCCACCCACACCAATTGCCACTTTAAGTTCGTTAACAACCTCAAGGAGGACCCGGAGTCCGGCTACAAGCAAAGTTGGAAGAACAGACCACGAGGAAAGGGCAAGGGGAAGAAGAAAGAGGAGGAATCCAAGGATTCAAGTGACATGGACGAGGACATTGACCCCAAGCACGCCGCCAAGATCGACGGCAAAGGAAAGAACCCCTTCGAGAAGAAGGCGGCAATTTTCCACACTTTCCATGGCACCCCCACCGTCCGACAATAGAAGACCTCTATGAGGATACTGATGGCTACTCTGCCCCTCCCCCCCCAGTACCCCAATTCCTGCGTTGGTCGGAGATTCCAATTACTTGGGACAGGAAGGATCACCCAGACATCATCCCTACTGAGAACCAATACGCCATGGTCATCAACCCATTGATTGACGGCAATGAGTTCACCAAATGTATGGTGGATAGTGGAAGCAGCATCAACATCATGTACCTGGATACACTGCAGAAGATGAACTTGACGGAGGCAAACCTAAGGCGGACCAACACCATCTTCCACGACATATTTCCTGGTCGGGAGGCTCGGTCCCTTGGGTGCATCACACTTCATGCCGCCTTTGGTGATGTTAATAATTACCGCCAAGAGCGCATGACCTTCGAGGTGGTCCCCTTCAAGAGCGTGTACCATGTCATATTCGGCCGCGACATATTCCACACCTTCATGGCCAAGCCATGCTTCGTCTACAACAAACTCAAGATAACCGGACCAAATGGTGTCATCACCGTATCCGTAAGCTTTACCAAAGCAAGGGACTGCGAGATTGGAGAAGCAGCCTACGCGGAAGTTGTCCTCTACAGCGAAGAATTCAAGGAGATCCAGAGCAAGGTCAATGCCTCGGAGATGCCCGCGTCGAAGAAACAGATTTCTGACTCCGCTCCAGCATTCAAGGCCTCCATCGAAACCAAGCCGGTGGAACTTGTGGTAGGCGATGCCTCCAAGACCACCGCCATTGGGACGAACCTGGATCCCAAATAGGAAAGCGCGCTCGTCGAGTTCCTTCGTGAGAATAGGGGCATATTTTCCTGGCAACCTGCCGACATGAAAGGTGTACCTAGGGAACTTGCCGAGGACAGCTTGAACATTGATCCAAAATGAAAACCAGTGAAACAACCTCTACGATGCTTTGGAGATGAGAAGAGACGCACCATAGGCAAAGAGATAGCTAGGTTACTTAAGGCTAGTTTTATCGGAGAAGTCTTTCACACCCAATGGGTGGCCAATCCTGTACTTTTCCCCAAAAAGGGAACCAAAGAATTAAGAATGTGCGTTGATTACATCGGCTTGAACAAAGCATGCCCCAAAGATCCGTTTTATTTGCCTCGCATTGACCAAGTCATTGATTCGACGGCTGGCTCAGAACTTTTGTGTTTTCTTGATGCATACTCAGGATACCACCAGATCAAGATGAGGAAGTCGGACCAATTGGCCACTTCATTCACTACACCCTACGGCATGTTTTGCAATGTCACGATGCCCTTTGGGCCGAGAAATGCAGGTTCTACGTACCAGCGCACAATGCAACATTGCCTACACGATCAAATTGGTCGGAACGTTCTCGCCTATGTGGACGATATAGCGGTGATGTATAAAAAGTCAAATGACTTAATCTCCGACTTAAAATAAACCTTTGATAATCTCCGGAAATACAACATGATGCTTAACCCTAAGAAGTGCGTCTTGGGGGTTCCAGCCGGCAAATTGTTGGGCTTCATCGTTTCCCAGCGTGGAATCGAGGTCAACCCAGAGAAAATCAAGGCCATCTTAAACATAAACTATTTGACATTCCTAAAGGACATACAACGGCTAACAGGTTGCGTTGCAGCAGTTAGTCGGTTCGTTAGCCGAATTGGAGAGAAGGCTCTTCCGCTTTACAAGTTGCTGAAGAAGGTGGAAAAATTCACGTGGACGGACGAAGCAGATGCATTATTGAAGCAGCTCAAGGAGATTCTTTCCTCAGCGCCTATCCTTGCAGCACCCGAGCCTGGTGAGCCCATGTCAATTTACATGACGGCCACCAACCAGGTAATCAACATCGTCGTCGTGGTAGAGAGGAAGGAACCAGGCTACGAGAACGGAGTTCAACGACCATTTTACTATCTAAGAGAGGTCTTGACAGACTCCAAGAAGCATTACCCACAGTACCAGAAGATATCTTATGGAGTATTCCTTGCTTCTCGGAAGCTGAGGCACTATTTCCAGGATCACCCCATCACAGTGGTAAGCAAGGCTCCACTGTCCGACATCATCAACAACAGCGACGCTACAGGAAGGGTCGCGAAGTGGGGCACTGAACTTGCCGCCTTCGAGATCACCTATAAGAGATGCGACACTATCAATTCACAAGCCTTGGCATATTTTATCGCAAATTGGACGGAGATGTCAGATGCTACCCCATTGCCGGAACCAGAATACTAGGTGATGCACTTTGACGGATCAAAGATGCTCAACGGCTCGGGGGCTGGTGTACTGCTACAGTCACCAACTGGGGACAAGCTACACTACGTTCTATAGATCCACCTCGAGGATACGAACAACATGGCAGAGTATGAAGCACTCGTTCATGGATTACGCATAGCCAAGGATATTGGCATCAAGCGCATAGTTTGCTATGGAGATTCCGACTTGGTTGCCCAGCAGGTGGCTTGCAACTAGAATGCGCGGAACCCTATGATGGCGGCATATCGAGACAAAGTGGACGAGATAGCCAAGAGATTCTTGGGCTACGATATCAAGTATGTACCTAGGGATAAAAATGAGGCGGTTGATCTGCTGTCTAAGCTTGGATCAGGGCGCAAACGAATTCCTCCTGGAGTTTTCCTGGAGCATCTACGGACACCATCCGTGAAGGGAGCAGACATCGACAACCCGGACAGAGTAGACTCTTTCGTCCACATGGTGGCAAAGGTCCCTCCGGCTTGGATAAAACCGTTCATGGTGTATCTCGAACACGGAACTTTGCCCGACGACAAATTCGAAAGACGACAAATAGTAAGTCAAGCAAAGCGCTATACCATAATCAATGGACAGCTCTACAAAAGAAGCACTACTGGTGTATACCTTAAGTGTGTTTCCCAGCAAGAAGGTATTGAAATCCTATGCGAAATCCATCTCGGAGATTGCGGGCATCACGCCACTCCCCGATCTTTGGTCGCGAAAGCCTTCTGGCAAGGATTCTACTGGCTGACCGCGAAGGCGAAGGCGAACGCCGACAAGCTGGTGGAGACGTGCATGGGATGCCAGTATTATGCCCGATAACCACATATTCCAGCTGAAGAATTGCGAACAATACCAATAACTTGGCCGTTTGTAGTCTGGGGGCTAGACATGGTGGGACCGTTACAAATGGCACCATGTGGATTTACGCATCTGCTAGTAGCAGTTGATAAATTCACTAAATGGATAGAAGCTAAACCCATTAGAAAGGTCGATGGGGCAACTGCCCTTAGGTTTGTCCGGGATCTAGTGGTGAGATTTTGGTCTCCCACATAGCATAATCACCGACAATGGCAGCAACTTGTCACTCGGAGAAGTGGAGGCTTATTGTTGGGACAAAGGCATCCGACTTGACCTTGCATCTGTGGCACACCCACAGTACAATGGTCAGGTTGAGAGAGCTAATGGACTAATTCTGCAGGGAATCAAGCCACGTCTTGAGGCACCGCTACATACAGCTGGAGCCTGGGCGGAGGAATTGCAATCTGTGCTGTGGAGTTTACAAACTACACCCAACAGATCCACCAGCTACACCCCTTACTTCATGGTATATGGACCAGAAGCCATCCTGCCTTCCGACATCCTTCACGATGCACCAAGAGTTGCCGCCTACGACGAAGATGACGCTGAAGAATCCACACTCCTAGATGTGGACCTTCTCGAGGAGGAGCGCGTTTTGGCATGCCAAAGATCCGCCATCTACCAGAAGAATCTACGCAGCTACCATAGTCGCCGCGTCCAGCATTGCTCGTTTAAAGAGGGGGATTTGGTGCTCCGACTTAAGCAGAAGAAGTCACACAAATTATCCCCGCTATGGGAAGGACCGTTCATCATAAGCAAGGCACTGCTCAATGGGTCTGACTACCTCATTGACAATCGTGAACTGAAGGATAGACCCAACTAGGATCATAAGCGTAAGCGACGTGACCCGGATGATGACTACCCGGAGCTTGATCGGCCATGGAACATAGCATAGCTACGTCCTTTCTACATTTAGCATTTTTTATCTATTGTGTACCTCTTATATGATCAATGAAATAAAGCTCTCTGGTTCACTCATATTTCTAAGTCTTTTAGCTCCTTTAGTATTCATTTTTGGATCATATAAAACATTTATGCACAAGTTTTGCAATTGCACTTGTGAAAATTCCGCCTACGGGCGTTAGCTTAAGTTTTCTGGTCTACATATTCTTTGTCGTTTTTATGTGGATTCTGGAGTAGTGACTTTTGGCACTTATTGTCGGAGATTTTGTGCTTAGGTTATTGACGGTTCCATTGGGCATCATCACCTGAGCGCATGGTTCCGACAACGAGTTTTCTGACTCACGAAAGGTCAAGCATAAGAACCAGAGTAATGAATAAGCCAGCACTTGCTTAAAAAATATACATGCTGGAACAAATTCTTGAGTAGTAGGAAAAAACAACCATTGTTTTCCACCTTAAATTAACACATAGTTTTTCCGCATACACATTATAGAGGAAACAAATATTGCAAATTGTTTTTCATTCCTCTGGCGCAGGCGACTTGGAAGCAGCATCGTTGGCAGCAGGAGAGTCACCTTCCTCAAAGTTGGCAGTGTTGAGGGACTCGGAGTACCTTTGGTTGCCGCCGTCGATGGTTTTCATGGGCACAAAGACATTAATGTCGACCAACTCGGCGACTCTGGTGTCATAACCCGCGAGCAACGCCAAGATAGATTCATGGTTTATCTTTTGGCCTTCGTCGTCTACGTCGGGGATACCGGAGGTCACCGTGTCGATGTCGGCATTTTCGTAATGTGTCTTGACCATGGATAGCGCCATCCTTGCACCGGCCCATGCACATGAAGCTTTCCAGCTTGAGATATGCTCGGGGGCTCGGCGCAGGATCTCCGAGAACTTCACCGTAGAGTCTGATGCCTTGATAGTAATCTGGAGGGGTTTGGCTATCTCCTTGGCCTGCTTAATGGCGGTGTTGATAAAGTTGCCACCAAGGACCATGCATTCCTTTGGCGGAGGAGGCGACTGGGTTAAACCCATAGGAGCTGCAAATTTCTGACAAAGGAGCACATGAGCCCAATAACACAAAAAGTTCAGAGTTTTCAGCTTACATAAATTTAAGACGGAGAATCACTTACTAAAGATGCTAATCTCAGCCTGTTGGAGAGTATCCGCCATGGAGTCCCATTCTTGTCGGAGGATCCTATACGCATCTAGATGGCGCTGATTTTGCTCATCAGCGGCTTTCTTTTCCTCTTTCAGGATAGCGATTTCCTCCTTCAAGCGGTTCATCTCCTCGCTGGCGGAGTCTTGCAGGGCTTTCATTGAGTCTTCATGCATCTTCACCATGTCTTTCCTCTCCTGTTTAAGGATCTTGTTTTTGCTATCCAGCTTCTGAATATTCTTGGATTGCTCAACATTGTCCTTAGCCTTGGAAATGGTTTCTGCAAGTCGGAGAAAGAACAGTACACAGTAAGTACTTACCAAAGGACAAACTGTTTCCTTGCAAGATTTCTCCTTGCCGGAGAAGCTCTTCGAGACCACATGTTGGAGATGTCAGCGCTGCACCAGGAACCAGAGCAGTGCTAGCTGGCGTAAGTACCGGATAGACTATCTTCGAGAACTATATGGTCTTCTTGGGTGCAGAGGTGCCGCCTTCGACAGACGTACCACCTACCACCACCGCCTTACCGCTACCGATGGCATCCTTAGCCAGAGCTTCAGCCATTTGGTTTGGGGAACTTTCCTTTGTCGCCTGTTCGCCGACAACATCAAGATCGGTGGAGGCACCTGAGTCCACTTCCATGGTGGAAGGGCCAGATACTTCTTTGGCTTGAGATCTTGTCAGAGCGGACGCAGGCTTGACGATGGGAGTGACAGGGGCGATGGCGGGAGATGCGTGGGAAGACACGTCCCGTTGCAACATATCCTTAATGTTTTTAGAAGCCCCCAAAGTTTTGGAGGTCTTCTTCAGACTAGTAGTAGCTTTCTTCCTGAAACGTACAAAAAGTATAAGTACAGGAATAAGACAAACAATGGACAATGTCGGAGATGAAGAAGCTTACACAAGAGGGGGTGCTTTGGAAAAGGGGATCCTATTAACCTTTCTTTTCTCTGCCTCTAGGGCGGCGGTAGTCTTTTTGGAGGCTGCACCCTCCGTCTTCTTCTTCTTGCCTCCATCGGCAGTGTCAGAGGTGGAGCTCTTCCGCTTTCGCGCCAACGGGACCTCGTCATCGGACACGACGGTGACTTCCTTCATCTTTGTATCATAAATTTGGGGAGCCATGCTATCCTCATCTACGTCGCTGAGCTGTTAAGTGAAAATCCACCGTGCTAGATGAGATGGTAATGGCTAGACGGAAGAACTGGAGTATATGTCATACACGAAAAATAAACAGGTACCTTTGGGCACTTGCTCTATACGAACATGTCGTAGGTGATGGTGAGGCCACGCTTCCTATCCTTCACCTTGACGATGTCCTTGAGGCGGAGCTTGACGGAGTCGCTCTAGAAGTTGTCCTCGGAGGTGCGGAGGCTATCCTTCCTCTCGTTGGTATACTCGTGCATCAACTTCAAGCGGTGCTGCAGAGGCCGGATTCGCCTGATGAACCAGCACATGGCCAGGTCCAATCCGGTTAGACCCGTCTCTACAAACCACTCTATACGCCTTATGGCGCGGGAAGCATGGATGTTGGAGGGAAGGGGGGCCTGGGATCTCCATGTCTAGGCTTCGGTGGAAGCTCCATCGACAAAGTCCGGGTACGTCACTTCTCGGCCAGCCAGAGGGATATCTGGGCTGTAGAAATCCGTCTGTTGCCAGTTCTTGCAGGACTCGTGGCCAACAATGTCGGGGAAGCGCCGGCTAGGCCGGATCTTAAAACTAATGGTGCCACAATTCCTAAGCTCATCCTTGTTGGGTCTGGCTTTGCGCTTGACAATGAAAAAGTATATAAAGAGATCTAGCCAAGGCCTAATCCCTAAATAACCCTCGCAAAGCGCCGCGTAGTTGCTAAGAGCTAAGATGCTATTGGGGGAGAGGTTCTGAGGCTGTACTTGGTAATGGTTGAGGACAACTAGGAAGAAGTTGGAGATGGGCAGGGAGACGGTTCGTACTAGTTGTGCTTTGAGGTACACCTTTTCTCCGGCTTGGGGAGAAGGTGTGACCTCGCCGGCCGGCGCCGCCCGCCAGACGAGCCCCTCCGTCGCGGGGATATGGCCCTCGTTGATCAGTTCTTTGATATCACGGTCCGTAATATCTGAACCATGCCAATCTCCCTTGTGGGAGTCATACTCCTCCTCCAGCAGCTTCAGCGCCGCTGGGTTATGGTCGCCGCCGGTGGTTTCGACCACCACGGATTTGGGAATAACCAATCCCTCTGGTGGCACGATGACGGCGCTCGCCGGCTTCGCCGCAGCATCGTCTGACGCCGTCATGGAGGGGGTGGAGCTGCTGCTAGCCATTGGGAGTTTTTCGGTGGTGACTGGGAGAGATTAAGGAGCTAGGGTTTTTTGCACAGGTACGCGGAGAGCTCGAGGAGGCGCTCGTTGGAGGAAGAAGATGATGTAGAGGAGAATTAGGTGAAAAGGTAAAATTTCCACCGTTGTTACTATTTATGACCTCCGGCATCGAGATTCGTGCAGCATGATCGAACGGTTGACGCGTGGACGACCTGTGCGGGCGCATGCGCGGAAATTTCGCCACGTTGCCAACCGTCGCCGCCAACAGTCCGTATCGCTCGCGCGGCAAAATCATACATTATTGCGTTCTCTGCATGTGTGAGTTACGAGGTGTTGCTGACCTATGTCTACGTCGCTCTAGATGTCATTGGCAGATGAGCCATCACATCGGTAGATTCCGGCATGGACAGATCTAGTCTGGCTATGGAAGAGTACGGTAGAAGATTCAGCAATTCTCCGCCTTACCAGTTGAAGATGGAGAAAACCTTGAAGGGTTCTTTGGGAGGAATACAAGATGTTGCTTGACGATTTGTCGACATCCATATAGACGAAGCATTCAAAGTGAAGAGGCAAGACGGCGCAAGATCTCGGAGTTCTCTGGGGCTACTGTTGGGGATATGCTATATGGGTGTCCTCAAAGTATGTTCTCTATCCGGATAACCCGGGTGGCCCACAGTTGGTAGCATGGCCTATGACCTGTTGGGCGGCCCAGTTAGATGGATCCATAAGGGAGGCCCATGCCGGATAAAGGAAGGCTACAGAGGAGTCACCGACGTACCCGGAGCCTTGGAGTGCAAGACATGCTAGACTTATTGTAGGCAGTGTAGGACTCTGTAACCTGTCCGGCTAGGACTTTTCCCTGTAACCCTAAGACCTGAAGACTATATAAGTCGGTCCTATGGGATCCTTTACGACACGATAACTTAGACTTTCTAGCCACCTCGCATAGCGAACCAATCCATGTAACTCGGCGTATTGCCATCATAGTGATTTATAGCAGGAGTAGGATTCCACCACCATCGTGGGATCTCGAACTGGTAAGCTGTTACCTGCACTGCCAACCGTCCGCCTTCCCCCATGTCTCTAAACACGCACTGTCAGGACTCCTCCATGGCGTACTCGTCGGCAATACAACGACATATGGCGCGTCTCTTCTCATCTCCTGAGTGTTGTAGAGGTTGTTTCACCGGTTTACATTTTGGATCAATATTCAATCTGTGCTCGGCAAGTTCCCTAGGTACAACTTTCATGTCGGCAGGTTGCCGGCAAAGATGTCCTTATTCTCACGGAGGAACTCGATGAGCGCGCTTTCCTATTTAGGGCCTAGGTTCGTCCCAATGGTGGTGGTATTGGAGGCATCGCCAAACACAAGTTCCACCGAATTGGTCTCGATGGCGGCCTTGAAGGCGGGATCGGAGTCAGAAATCTGCTTCTTCGATGTCGGCATCTCCGTGGCATCGACCTTGCTCTGGATCTCCTTGAATTCTTCGCTGTAGAGGATAGCTTCTACTAAGGCTGCTTATCCAATCTCGCAGTCCCTTGCCTTTGTAAAGCTTCCGGATATGATGATGATGCCATTTGGTTCGGGTATCTTGATCTTATTGTAGATGAAGCATGGCTTGGCCATGAAGTCGTGGAAGATGTCGCATCCGAATATGACGTGGTACACGCTCTTGAAGGGGACCACTTCAAAGGTCACGCGTTCTTGGCGGTAATTATTAACATCGCCAAAAGTGACCTAAAGTGTGATGCACCCAAGGGACCGAGCTTCGCGGCCAGGAACTACGCCATGGAAAACAGTGCCGGTCCGCCTTAGGTTGGTCTCCGTGAAGTTTATCTTGTGCAGTGTATCCAGGTACATGATGTTGATGTTGCTTCCACTATCCACCATGCATTTGGTGAACTTGTTGTCGTCAATCAAAGGGTTGATGACCATGGCATACTGGTTCTCCGTTGGAACGAGGTCTGGGTGAACCTTCCTGTCCCAAGTAATTGGAACTTCCGACCAGCATAGGTACTGGGGGACTGGGGGTAGGGTGTCCATCAGTATCCTTAGCGAGGTTTTCTGTGCCCAGATAGTTGGGGTACCAAGGAAAGTGTGGTAGACGGGGGCCTTCTTCTCGAAGGGGTTCTTGCCTTTCCCATCGCCCTTGTCAGTGTGCTTGGGGTCGACATCCTGGTCAATGTCACTTGAATCCTTGGACTCCTCTTCCTTTTTCTTCCCTTTGCCCTTGCCTCGCGTCCTGTTCTTCCGGCTTTGCTTGTAACCAGACTCCGAGTCCTCCTTGAGGTCGTTGACTAACTTGCAATGGAGATTGGTGTGAGTGTCTTTATCCTTGGCGTCGAGGTGTACAAGGCATGGCATATCACGGTACTCTTCGTATGTTTGGGGAACATGGAGCGTTGTCGGGGTAGTTTCACTACCTCGCTGTTTCCCATGACCAGCCCCCCGTCCTCGGCCACGCTGTCCGCCATCACCTCTTCCTGCAAACGTCATGGCGACCATGTCGGAGGTTTGCTTTTCTTTTGGCGGGCTCTTCCTCTTGGTGATGTTGTTCCTCTTAGCTTGAGTTGGAACGGCTATTGCCAGCAAGGAGCCGCGAGCATCGTCGTTGGCAGCCGCGAACTCACTGGCCAACTGGATCATCTGATTGAGATTGAGCCTGTGATTGTCCTGTAGGCGTTTCAACTTATGTCGAAGGAACTTACCTTTTTCCAACACATCGATGAAGGTGGCCATGGCGGTCTAATCGTGCACTCCTGCGCAGGAATTCTTCGTATCCAGCCAGTGGGAGAGGTAGGATCGAGATGACTCGTCTTTCTCTTGCACGCACCGCTGTAGATCGCCAACAGTGTAGGGACGCTTATACGTACCCCCGAAGTTTTTGGTGAACGCTTCTTGGATGTCCAACCAGTTGTAGATGGACTTCTCTAGCAAGTCAGCAATCCATTGGCAGGTCGTGCCCGTCAACATCAGTGGGAGGTACTTGACGGCAACGTTGGGGTTACCCCCGACGATCTCCACCATGTTGTCGTAATATTGCAACCATGTAGCTGGTTTTCCGGTGACTTCATAGGGCTTGATCGTCTTCTCAATTCGGAAAACCTTGGGGTAAGTTGTGGTCCGTATTACAGGTCCAAAGCAATGTGGTCCTAGGTATGGTCCTTCCCAGGCCTCGTGAATCTTGTCCAGGCGTGAACGTGCATCGTATGGCTCCGGGCTTTCTCTTTTCTTCTTGCCGCTAGGGGATGGGCTGCGTGAACAACGCGGGCCTCCTCCGCCATGGTGGCTGCTAGGTGGTGATGGAGGCGGAGGTGGCGGTTGGTTAGCCTTCTTGCTGTTACCCTCCCGTGATGCCTCGCGTTTGTCGCGGTTGCTTGTCGGACGTGGAGGGTCATGGCATGACCTGATCTTGTGTCCTTGGTTGAGCTCTCCATCATGACGGGGCTACTCCGCATTGTCGCGAATGACTATGTCGCCCTGCCTTGGCAGAGTCATGATCGTACGACGGTGAGCCTTTGGTTCTTCGCGATGTCGGGGAGATCGGGGTGATGGAGATGGGAGACGAGGATGAGCCTTTCCTCCATGGTCGAAGGATATGGGGATAGCGTCCTTCCTGTTGCGTGCATCCCTCCGTCTTTGCTCTGATGAACCCGTCTGGGACCCGACATCCTAAGGAGATCGCTCCCTTGGTAGCCTATGATTGCTAGACTGGCAATATGATGACTCAAGCCTTTGAGAGGTAGACTTTTCCTGCTGTTTGACCGCCTTCGCTACAAGGTCATAAACCTGTTCCACAGCGGCGGGTGATCTATCCTACTACAGAAGTGTCTTGGCGCCGGCTAAGTTGAGAATAGGAGTGGGCATGACCTGCCTGCCCTCGCTGTCAATGTATGGCTTGGATTGTGGCGGCTTTAGGGGAGCCCATCCTAGGTTTCGCCGTACACCAGGATCGTTGATGACGCGATATGGAGCTTTCTTAGCCTTCTGCTACTTGACTTCTGCTTCCATGGCTCTAGCTTCCATGGCTCTAGCTTTCTCGATTGACTTCTGCGCCTTGGCCAGATCTTGATCTAGCTTTGCGCCTTACTCCGTGATGGCATACGCTTCCTCCAGTAGCTTCTGACGCTTCTCGTCAAGATGGACTACATTTCGTATATGAGCCACAGTCATGGGCTCGACGAGAAAATTGTCGTACATCACTCTATCAGCTGGAGTGATTTGGGCATCCGTAGACGTAGATGCTGGAGGCGGCGGGTTTGTGGTGTTGATGTTACTCGGATTAACATTGAGTTCATGTGGATGCTACACTGGGTTAGGCGGAGGGGGCATGGCCTTTCTGCGATCATTGTCGGTAGCAATAGGTGGTCCCTTCCCCTTGTACAACGCTTTAGGCAGAACTTGTCCGGGTTGATCTTCCTCCATCACACTCCCAATGGAGACAAACACCTCTCGGGATGTGATGGCCTTGTCGGCCTGCTCCTCGCACTTGATGTCCTCCTCCATCTCCTGCATAGCAAAGTCGAGTTCCTCCGGGTTGATGTCCATATCCTTTGAGTCCACGCTGATGTCGGCATAGAGTGCATCCAAAACAAAGTCGGAGGGTGTGGGGGCTTCCTCGACGACGGGAGAAGAAGCTGAGGCTGCAGGAACATTGGCTGGAGGATGTGGTGGCGGCGGATGATGCGATGGGGTGCCGGGTACGACCGCGAGTGCTACTTGAGCTTCTGCATCAGCGTCTGTGAAGTTATTGACGGTGTGAACCATGCCTTCAAAAGTGAGGCGCCCCGAGGCCTGTAGCCGCCTTAGCGTATGCAGGAGAAGTGTACCGTGGTCCAGCCCTTCCACAAAGTGATAAATGGCATCATCATTCGAGTAATGTTCCAGATCGGCCCGTATACGGAGCCACCTGGCTAGGTAATCGCGGGGGTCTTCACCCTCTCTCTGGACGCAACGCCCCAGATCGAAGATATTCACCACGCCGAGGAACTTGGATATCTGTTTTCCAGACGTACGAGTGAAGCCGGCGGACTTGCAACGATCTTCCACCATTATATCCTACACAGGGACGGTTTGGGTGGGCCTTGAATTTTTCCGATCTATGTCGGCAAACTCCAAAGAGAGATCCGACTTTGATCCTTCCGCAAACGTATCCTGCTAGTTGGCGGTCCGTGGGGGCCTTAACGATCCTCCGACTTCGAGGGAACTAGTGCCCGAGTCGATTTCACCGATGAAGAGGTGGATGTCCCCGATTGGGACGATTGAGCAGCGGGTGGGGTTCGTCTTTGCCGGGATCCAAAACTCGTCGGGAGGGACGATTGAAACATTGCCGCAGAAGAGAACACAGCTGATGGCTATGGTTTTGACGATTCCCGTAAAGATCTTGGACCTCGCCCGCTGTAGATCCTAAAGCGCCTCTTGCCCCACGGTGAGCGCCAACTATCATGGTATTGCCGACGAGTACACCATGGAGGGGTCATCACAGAGCGTGCTTAGAGACGTGGGGTAAGGCAGGAGGTTGGCGGGTACGAGGTAACACAGCTTACCCTGGTTCAGATCCCACGACGGTGGCGGAATCCTACTCCTGCTATAAATCACTATAATGGCAATACTCCGAGTTACAAGGATTGGATCGCTGTGCGCTATATGAGTTGAGTTATCCCTAAACGCTCCCGCAGGTTTGGATTATATAGTCACCAGACCCTATGGTTATAGGCAAAGTCCTAACCTGACAGGTTACAGAGTCCTACACGGTACACAACTAGTCTAATGTGTCTTGCACTCCAAGGCTCCGGGTATGCTGGTGACTCCTTGGTAACCTTCCTTTATTTGACATGGGTCTCCACTCTGGATCCATCTAACTAGGCCCCCAGCAGGCCATGGGCCTTATTACCAACTGTGGGCCATCCGGGTTATCCGGATTAGAGACAAGAAATGGTGATACCCATTTAGCATATCCCCAATAGTAGTGTAGTAACTGTTTGGTCAAGCTACATGCCACGAGCATTGAGATATCCAAATTTCTACTCCAGCTCGATGGCTCAAGAGATGAAACATCTAGTAGTAATCTCTAGCCTCCGGTTGTCGCCCAGATCAAAATGAACAAGCAAAAGATTGTCTATCTGGGAAATTTCCATGGCCATTTATTACCTGCAGAGCTTTATTTTATTTCTTTCGAGGCACCTGCAAAGACTGATACTACTACGCCTACTACATCAGCTATGATGAGGCCCTACAGCTAGTACTAGACAGTAGTACTACTCTAGTAGCTAGTCTCATCACATTGAACCTTCCTTCTCCAAGAGGTGGAGTTCCTTTTTTCTGAGAGAGGAAACCTAGTTGGATCTCCTTGAAACTACGGATCTATTTGTTAGAGGTCTGTGCAACTAGCCTCAATTGGAGGTCCAACGCCCCACTCGTCCACCTTCTACAGTACTAGTACTGCGCACCATCAGGCTTTGTCTTCTCCATCTCACACTCGGCCGCTATCTCCCGCCAACAATCTTCCCTCTCCTCCCCCTCCCTCCCACCCACCCACCCACAAAAACACCTCCAAAATACCATTCAGAGCCTCCTTACATGGTGATATTTAGCAAGGTCAGTAAATATCCTGACAAGTTCAGAAGGTGTTCACCGAAGCCCCCTTCAAGTACTCATCAACCATTGCGGTGCCACCACTGATGCCAGCCTCGTCGGTTCGTCCAAACATATTCTTCAATCAGCAAAAGAGAGCGCAAATACGCCTTCTTCTCAACCGTTTGGCCTCCCATGTGTTCTTCATTCTGACCCGATGGTGAGACCGTGGGAATCCAAAAACTACATCAAAGTGGCAGGCATCCCGTGCAAGCTGAAGCCGCTGGACAGGTTCTCCTTCGATGTTGTGATGCCAAATGGTTTTGATGAGCAGCGAGCATGTGGAAATGGAGATTGGATCGTCATGGTTGGGCCCGATTTCATGTGGGACCTTGTCAACGTGTACACTCATCGTAGTATTGTTCTTACGCAAGTGTCGGGGTTTGAAGCGACCGAAGGTTCTGCACTTATATTCCAGGATAATGCTGATGAAGGTCGACATACTGGACTGCAGAAGATAGTCATTTTCCAAGTTACGACGGTTGTTGGGGATACAAGGATTTATCTCTTGTCGCCATCTTCGAATTCAATATTTTTGTCCTTAAGGGGAATGATAGTAATGGATGGTCAGTTTGTGTAAACGAGTTCCAGAGCTACTTCAGATACTACGATGATATTATCCAAGACGGCCGTGTGTTCATCGTGACCAAGAACGGCAGTGTTTATGCATGGAAGCCTCTGAAACTTGGTAAATTATCCTCTCTACGTATTTTATTAGCTTTATTCCTGAATCGATGTAAGCTAATTTTTCTAAACATTCATTGGTTAATAGGAATTTTATCCTCTTTGATTTGAATGAATTCCCTAGGAATTGTAGAGGAATGCAATCTTTCGGGAAGTTTTCTTACATACAAGTAGTTTGATTCATATGGTTGAGTTCTGCTGATAGTATTGCTTTGATCGTTGTACATCCCACGAAAAATATGATGTCTACTTGTAGTACTTACGCGAGATTCAAATATTATTCCTAAATCGATGTAAGCTAATTTTTATAAACATTCATTGGTTAGTAGAAATTTTAGCTTCTTTGATTCGAAGGAATTCTCTAGGAATTTTAGAGGAGTGCAATCTTTGGTAAATTTTCTTACATATAAGTAGTTTGATATATATGATTGAGTTCTGATAATAGTATTTCTTTACTCCTAGTACATCCCACGGATAAAATGATATCTACCTATAGTACTTACGCGGGATTCAGATATTATTCATGAATTCTATGAAGAAAATTGCAGAACCACTATCCTTAGTGGCGTTTGTTGCATAAAACACGAAAACAAACTATTTTTTGCAGCTAGCACATTTTGTTGGTTAATTCTTTGCATCCAGCCTAAATTAATAGCTTAGCCTTGAAAACATCTTATATGATAGAGAAAATTGCAGTTAACATGAGTCCTTGTGGTATTTGTTCCAGAAAACACAGAAATAAGAAAAAATTGTAGCTAGCATAGTTTATGACTTAATTATTTGCATAGTTTTGGTACATAATATATCGCATTATAGGCTACATAAAAATCATAAAATCATTTTATTTGAACTTTTTTTATGTCCCATGAGAATATATAATTTGATGCAAATTTGGTCGTACATACTACACATGTATATGCATTTGTATGTTTTAAGAGACATACAAATACTGGTAAATATTTATTTTGGTAATACACTTATTTATTGGTAATATATTTTTTGGTGCGTGTTTCAAATAGATTTTTTGGAAATATTTTTATTTTAAAATAATTATGTTTTCAATGTTATGCTGCAAGCAAAACAGCACGCACGACCATCTATATAACAAGTCTAAGTTGTCCGTTTGAGTCAGGTGCAAAAAATTAAGCCACAAACTGTGCTATGTGAAAAACAACTTTGTTTCTGTGTTTTTGTGCAACAAATACCATAAAGGCTGATGCTAACTGAAATTTTTATCAATCCTATGGGAAATTTTCCTACGATGGTCATTTGAGTGGTAAGATAATATAAGGTAAGATATTAAACTTCATAGAAATAATCCTTGTTGGTTCTTCTTTGGTATACAACACACTAAAATCTTGTAGACCGAACCTTTGATTTTTCCCTTATGAACTTTACATTGCAAAATCCTATAGGATTTTTTCCTATTTCATTTAATCATATAAATCAAACGATGTCTATAGAAGAATTTCCATAGCATATCCCCATTTCAAAAAAAGGAGAATTTCCATAGCATCTCCCTAGGTAGGCATATTTTTTTATGCAATCAAACATCCTAATTATAATCAAGATTTTTGAAAATAGTATGTCAACTTCTACAATGTTAGATCAATATCAGTATTATTTCCATGTTAAATTTTCTTTCCCTTTGAATGTCTGTTACTTATCCAGTCGCCATGTGATGTGCTTTACATGACATATGGGCTTGCTAATGATGATGATACTTGTATGTGGTGGTTAGCAAAATATCCCCATGGTTCAAGACTTCTTCTAGTCTATACATATGGTGTCCGAGACAATGCAATTTCTCATGATACTAGTGTTCACTATGGTCACATCGTTCGCACCTATCCTTCTAGGTTTGAATGCATGGTGTTATCGATGAACACAAGCCAGTTACATGCATCTAACCCATGGAAAAGTGTTACTGACCTTGGATCATATTCTATTTTTCTTGGCATGAACTATCTGATTAACATTGCAGCAAGCAGGGCAAATGATCCGCTAGGACATCTGACGAGAAGGAACTGTATTTACACCTCACACCAAGCAATTGGCTACGAGTACACGACGTGTCTTGAAATTTGCTGCTTCGGTATGAATGGTGACGCATTTGTTGGTTTTCACACCAAAAGTTTTTGGATATGGTCAGAGATTCCATTTTGGTTCATCCCAAGCTTCTCAAATGCCCTGGAGTGGAACGAGATGGTTCAAGGATAGCTCATTTGGTCTCGGCCTTTTGTCGAACTCTTTCTTTTGGCTGGTTTAGCTGATGTAAGTACTACTCAATATTTAGTTTCACACTCGGTCCGTCTTGTAAAATTCTCTGTATGACCAAACCCCTTTTGTAAACTTGGTAGTTTCTCTAGTATATATGTTTCACCATGCTCGTAAAAGAACCTTATTTAGGAGTACAGTTGTACTCTACTAGTACTACCTAATTTTTTTCAGAATGTTATACTACTAGTTGTATACTCCTAGCAGTTCCATAGTTTTGTTTCCTTTTTCACTGTAGTTTTGGTCCTGTAACAAGCTAGTGTAGGAAAGTTGGACGTGTTGGTACTATGCTCGGAAACTGCATGCGGTGGAACACGAAGTTTTCAGGTTTACCAATAAAAAAATCGTAAAAAAGTTTACCAGTAAAAACATGTCGCTCGTTATGGCATCACCAGTGATTTGATAAGGTAGTATTGTACGACGGTGTTCTAGTCTAGCTAAATACTCGATGAAGCTAGCTAGAGTACTACTGATAGTAGCTATCGCAGAAGATAGAGAGGGAGGGAGTTTTGAACATGCCGGTGCACGTGGCAACGCGCTCTCCTTCCGAGACAATATGGATTTAACTCCCTCACCGGCCTCCCCCCACGCACATACAACAATCCCTTCTTCCATCGACTACCGTGCTCTGGCCTCTCGCTCAATATTGTTGCCGACCTGCTCCTCAGTTCCTTCCTCGGTTCCGTCATCCATGTCCTGGGGCGGCAATGGCAATTTGTGAAATACTAGAACACAAGTACCTATTCCCTCCGTTCCATAATATAAGATGTTTTAGCTTATATGAAATGAGTGTATCTAGATTCACTCTGAACTTACATGATAGAGTTGATGATGTGGTTAAATTTTTTATTATCGATTGCGCAACATTATCATGTGTAGAGTAGTTCTTATCTTTGATATGCATCCTTTTTTGTAGACTAGGATTGCATGGAAGCTTGGTTTCTGGGCTAGGTCCCATAACTAAGAACAATGGGGATCCGTTCAAAGTTGGTAGTTCGACAACGTAACTTTTCTACTTTTGCATATATTTGACAATCAACATCATGTAATTTGTTATCAATATTACAACTTAATGCAAAAGGAGATAGGGGATGGAGCCAAAAAGAGGATTCTTGATAAAATTGGTTCCAATTCTGTGAATTCTGCTATACCGGATGACAAGGTAAATCAATAGAATGGCATATGTTCTTGCGTCCCTCACAGATGCTTTGGTTATAATCTCTATTTATCTTGTAACTGCAGAAGCACAAAGTTGAAGAAGACTCTCAGTTTCCTGATGACAAAGTTGAAAATGGATTTCAGATTGCTACACCTAAGACTCCACCTTGTTTAACTTCTATGGAGACTGATGCAGCTGCAACTGGTACCGATGAGCCTGCACCTGTCATCGTCGTGGCAAACAATGGAGGTGCTGGATTGGTTTTACCATCGGCTAAGACTGGTGTGGCTGGAGCTGGCAATGAAGAGCCTCTAGCGGACATTGTGGTGCTGGATAGTTCACCTATTGTGGAGACTCATGCTATCGGTGTTGGCGCTACTATTGGTGATGCTGATACTGCTCCCGAAATCATTGATACGTCCAATTTGCATCACTATTATATATCATAATTTTCTGTTATTCAGTGATATATTTCATATTAAGAGGTGATACTTATGTGGTTTTATCTATTTTTGCATGTTGGATGACTTTTGGAGGATGAACCGCCGGAGTCAGGATCCTGATGGAAAAAAGCGGTGTTTAGATGCAATTTTCGCGAAGACAAAGGAAGCCAGAAGGGGAGGCTGAGATGGGCCACAGGGGGCCCACACCCCCCTGCACGGTCCACCTTGGGCCGTGCCACCCGGGGGTGTGGCCACCCTGGCCCACCACTTTCTCTACCCTTTCGCCAATATCTTCTCCTCGAAACCCTAATACACGAGGAGCGACCACAATAAGATTTTGCCGCCTCTGCGGGGCGGAAACTACAGAGAGAGAAAGAGCTCTCCGGCAGACAGATTTCAGCCGGGGAAATTCCTTCCCGGAGAGGAGAGATCGTCGCCATTAACACCGTCATCAAACTAGCCTTCATCGGGATCATCATCATCATCCTCACCCCAATCTCCACCAGCACCATCATCACCACTCCATCCCGCTGTAACAATTGTGTTGAATCTTGCATAGTTCTTAGCGGAAACTTTCCCGGTGTTGATTACTTTTGTAGTTGATGCTTGTGAGTGGAAACATTGAATTATAGTTTATGTTCAGATTGTTATTCATCATCATATCATCTCTGATCTTGATCCATATGATGTCTCGTGAGTAGTTCGTTTAGTTCTTGAGGACATGGGAGAATTCATGTTGTTAGTAGTGGAATTGTGTTGAGGTATTATTCAATGGTTTGATATTTAAGTTGTGGTGCTATTCTTCTAGTGGTGTCATGTGAATGTCGACTACCTGATACGTCACCATTTATGGGCCTAGGGGAATGTATTGTGTATTTGTCTACTAATTGTGGGGTTGCCGGAGTGACAAAAACTTGAAGCCCCGTTAGGAAACCTTTGCATAAGGGAGTGTACTGTTGTGGTTAGGTTTTTATCTTAATTACTTTATTTTAGTTGCGGATGCTTGCAAGGGGTTTAATCACAAGTATGTATTAGTCCTAGTAAGGTCATTACATTATCACAGGTTCACCCAAACAACACTTACCAAACCAAAGAAGATTAATCAACTATATGAAGCGAAAGAACTTGACAGTATTCCCATGTGTCCTCGAGAACATTTGGTCCTCATAAGTATTACACCAGGTTTTTCCTTTGCTAAGAAAGGATTGGGACACTTGCTGCAATTATTTGTTGTATTTATTTACCTGCACTTTATTTCTTTGCTTTATCAAAAAACCCTAATAATCGGTTTGCTCAGTATTTATAGAGAATTCCTGCTCCAAACCACTAGTCAACACCTTTTGCTCCTCATTGGGATCCACACTCCTATTTATTGAAAGTACTATGATACACCCCCTATACTTGTGGATCATCAAGACTATTTTCTGGCGTCGTTCCCTAGGAGTGAAGCGCTATTGAAGAGTGGAACTAGTAAAGGAAACTTCTACTGTGAGTATTTGTGGCATCCCGCAAAACCACTACTAGAAAATCGCGTTGTTTTTTGTGCATTGCATCGTCATCATCATGCATTGTTTGTCTGCATTATTTTGAAAAGCCTAGTTTTGATTTTTACAAATACCCCTCTTATGTTCAAACACAAAACCCCGATCGCATCGGAGATTTTATTTGTCTAAAGACTGTTTCCAAAATGTCCTAGTTTTAAAATAAACAACACCAAACAAACACACATTCTAATCAGCCTAAATCTAAATCCTATTTACAACCAGATCTATCCTACCCACCAACCGCAGGCCGCCACCTCACCCTCTCACCCTTTTTCTACCCACATGCCACCTCATCTATCCATACCTTTTCCCCCTCTCCTTTTCTCACCCACAGTCTCTCTACCCTCCCTCTCTGCAGCCTGGCCCCACCTGTACCGGTCAACCCCCTGACCCCCGGGCCCCACCAACCCAGCTCCCTCTCCCACCCAGCGCCAGGCCCCACCCTGCCCCGACCTGACCCCAGTCCCCATCCCCGCCTCCCTGGTTCGCCTCCTCCTCCTCCTCGGGCTCGCCTCGCCGGACCGCCCCGAGCGCCGCCCCGCCCCTCATCTTCTTCCCCGAGGCCACCGCTCTCCCCCCTCCGTCCGGCCACCCTCCTCCCCGCATCCTCCGCTCACCCCTCCTTTTCCCCTCGGCTGGCCTCACGCCACCCGCCTCGCCAGTCCACCAGACCCTCTCCTCCCGTGGCCGAGCCGCCTCACTGGCCGACGCCTCCTGCACCGCCTCCTCCGGTAGCACTCGCCTCCCAGCACCGAGCCCGCCCGCCTGCTCGCCGCCACTCACCTCGCCGCGCCCGCCACTGACCCCTGCCCGGCCCTCCGTCAGCATCTCCTTCCCGCCTCACTCGAAGGCCGACCGCTGAGCCGCCTGCCTGCTTCACCTGCCGCTCCTGGAGCTCCTGCTCGCCCGTCTTCCGGCCACCCTCGCCGGCGCCGCCCGCCCGACAGCACCGCCTCCATCCGCCTCCGTCGGCCCTCCCGCGAGCTCTCTCCGTCCGCTGCCTTCTTCGCCTGAAGGCCGACACCACGGTACCACCGCCGACTCGCTTACATCCCGGCCGTCGTCCTCTAGCCCGCCATCGCAGCGCCTGCCAGCTCGCGTCCGGCCGCTCCATCATCGCCCCGCTCACCTCGTCCACACCGGAGCTCCACCCCATGCCTCCCTGCCAGCCCGTCGAGCTTGCCGCTTGCCGCAGGTGGCCTGAGCCTCGGGTGCCGCCGTGGCTTCCCTGGCCGCGACTTCCCGCTCCCGCTCAGCATCCTACTGCCTCGAGCCCCCGTGTCTCCTGGACGCCTCCTTCCAACCGACCTGTGTTCCGTCGCCAAGTTCTGCTTCGATCGCCTCGAGTGGATGCCTCTGCTTGTTGCGGGTACGGCTCCAAGGACGCACGCAGTCTGCTCCGGTTTCGGGTCGTCGTCATCTTTCAGGCTATGCTACTCGCAGTACATTTGTTGCCGACCAAGGTCTGCTAGTGAACAAGCCCAACAGTTTAGACAAGGAGGTCCATCGACAAGTTTTCCAAGATCCTCTCGAGCTGCCGCCTGTCTGACCAAGATCGACACCGAACCCAGATGGCGCCCGACCCCAAGATCTGCCTCACGGGACCGAACCCCGGTAACCCCGATGCTTTCGACACGGACGCCAAGTACTCCGTCACGGACCCGATTGAAGCAAACCCGAAGACGGTAGATGCAACAAGTACTTCTCCCCAGATCCGATGCCGAGAACCCGGACGCCAAGGTCGTCGACACGGTTACGACATGAACTTCCGCTCGGCAATGCCAAGTGCTCCTTCCCGGATCCGAAGACCATCGGTCAAGTTCACCACCGACAAAAGACGGACCACAAGTTCTACTTCACGGATACCAAGCGACAAGATCTACTACCCCGATCCGAAGACCCTAACCCCGGAATCCGAGCACGATCCCGTCGAGACCGATCCCGTCGAACCCCGAACCCCCAGATCCGGACCCCGAGACCGACCCCGAACCCTGGACACACCAAGTTCGCCGAACCCTAATGTGTGAACCCCTTCCCGAAACCCTATTTTATAATGTAATAACAACTTGATGCATATTAATTGCCATACTTGCATGCATATTTGTCTGGTTTGGGGGCCTTATGCCGATTCACCTAATAATTAAATATGGGGCCCATATGCGGGCAAATCTAGTCTCATATTGGCCTCATTTAAATTTGTGTAGCGAACCGGTGCTATGTTTTGCCATGTTAAGACAACATTTAAATTGCGGGGTAGCTAAACAACATGAACCACCTAATTAATTGTCGGGACCCCGGTTCCGCTTAATATGACCTAATTGCATCGCATCTTGCCATGTCATACATCATACATGCATCATGCCGATCTTCTGCCGTGTATTAAATATTGCATCCGGTGTTTATTCTAGTGTTTTGCTGCTTCGCGGATAAGGCCGTTGAGTTGATGCGAGTGTCGCCCCGATCTTCGGTTGAACCGTCGACAATGTTTTTCAGGCGAGCATCTCACCCTTTCTACCTATCTTACTTTTATAGTATTTATTCCCTCCTGTTGATCTATTGCTATCTGTGTTGCGATGCTCTAGTGTTTCGTACCCGTGATATCCCTTGCAGCCTTATATTGCCTTGGACACATCCTATTACCTGTTGTTTGGTAGATAGTTGGACTTGCGTGTCGTAGTCGCTTGCTCAAGTGTTGTTGTGTGTCGTCATATGCCACAGTTGTTGATGTATTGCACCATGTTTGATGTTGGAGAGGATCATGGCTTTACTTATCGTCCACTTTAATTCCGGTTTAACAACTAAAATTGAAGTAAGCAGAGGCATCGGTGGGTGATAGATAATATTTGGTTTCCGAACGCCCACTTGTGTCCCGTAGGACCCCGAGTACTTGATACCTGTTCCTTTATTTATCACGCTATCCACATCCGGGAGGTATATGGGACCCCCTGAGCCAGAGCTTGATTCAGTCTTATTTCTTGGGGCCACAAACTAGTTTGAGGTTTTATTTACGATCCTGTACTTATGCCATGCTACTTATTTACGATTGTGCGAGGAGCACACTGTCTTGCTTAGGTAAGCGGAGTGTTTCATGGTATCGACAAGCCCACACTTTCGGGTTCCCATCGTTCTGACCATTGACGCAAACCTTGAGTCCGTCTCGGAGCTAGCTTACTTCGTTGCGGGTCTACTCAATGGGGTGGCCCCCTGAAATATTTCTGAATCCTGTGATTGCTTTGTCGTGAAGGCCTCGTTGGGTTTTGATTTGGTTTTTCCGAGGTTGATCGAGCGTGTGTTGCTATTGGTGCACCCCGGCCGGGTAAAACTTTCTGAAAGCCGTGTCCGCGGTTATGGACGACTTGGATCACAGTATCTCGACCATAGACAAGCATAACTAAAGTAGTACTATAAATTTTACTTATAATGACTAGTAATCAGCTTCACTATAATGGAATGGCTAAATAATACTGCCCACAATTGCTTGTTTGGAGTGTCGCTTGCGACCATTGTACCTGACTAGTAAGTATGGCAACTACAACGGAATGGCTAAATAAAAGTACCAACAACTGGTGGGTTTTGGGATATCTCATGCTAATTGTATCTGACTAGTAAGTGTTGCCACTATAATGGAATGGTTAACTAAAAGTGCCCACTGCTTATTTTATCAGGACGACTATCTATACCTGACTAGTAATTGCTGCAACGATAATGGAATAACTAAAACTGCCAACTGCGCGAGTTGCTCGGTTGACTTCCTCGTTTGGTCTCGAGGGGGAAACACCAGGATGGGTTTGTTTGATGGTAGTATCAGGTTGGTTCCGAATAGGTCTTTCTTACCCCTCTCTGATCACCGCTAGTTGTACCGAGTCTCTATAGGTTGTTTAGCGCATGCTGCCGCTGCCGCTCAGTCCACCATACCTATGTAGGCGAGGACCGCCGAATTCTAGCCTCTGCGTCTTGGCCTCGATCGACGATCCTCTTTTTCTTTTGCCCTTTGTCGGCACCCCTTTTTTGTTTAAGCAGGTTATGAGATGCGACGTCGTTAGCAGGGTTACCCTTCCGGCTTGGCCTGGGCAGGGTTATGGACGCCATTGGTTATTCTTCAGGGCTCTTAGCCCCATTTGCGTCTTGTCCGTAGCTGGACGCTCTATCGTTTTCAAGGTGATTTGGATCCTTGTATATTATATCTGTATTCTTGACTCATTGAGTCGCTGTTGTATATATATCTGTTCTGTGGGTCCCATCGAGGACTGTGGTGTACTGTTATTACTTCGTTTTCCATCCGCACGAAAGTGCCTGGTGGGCACCTTTGAATCGTTTCTATGCGGGTTTGGCGGGTTTCGCTCAAACTTGCATAGGTCCGATTTAGAGGGTGTTACAGAGTGGTATCAGAGCTCAGAAGTTGCGATACCCCACAAGTCCAGCCTGTAGGATAACCTAGCTAACGGCCGAAGTAGAGTGTCAAAACTATTTTTGCAAAATCGGTTGGATAGTTCTGACTAGGTCTGATTTTACTCCTTACCCCTTTGCTATTCCTCTCTTACCTCTACGTGTTTTGAATCCGCTCTCTTCTCTCTCTTCGAGTCCAGGATTTCTCGTGGTTGGGCTTCCGTCGTACCTTTAGGGTTTCGTTTTCTCCCTTTTGCAACGGAGGTGCTACGATCATCAATCCGCAACTGGTCTGTTGTGCCCTTCATCCGATCTTTTGTTCTTGAGCTCTTTATCCATATGTGTTCCTTGCTGGATATCCGTATCGTTGAAAAACATATGAGAAGGACGAGCATTGGTGAAGTTGGAGTATACCTTGAGCATGTGTTGTTCATGCCAACGGAACCATCGCGGAACCTAATCATTGTGTCTTTCATATGATTCCTGTTGTATCTTCCGGCGCTTCCTGATGTGATGACCTCATCTACATCAGATCCAACGCAGAGCTGGCATCATCCCTTTGTTCCGAATACCGCTTGTGAAGATCTTCATTCTAAAATCTCGAGAGTTGAGTTGCCTGATTTTCCTAGTCATGTATAGAGTTGATAGTTTGGGTACGGGATGGATTGATCACCCTAACCGACTCTTACTGTTCGCTCTGTACATCGAACTGTTGGATCAATGTAACTTTTCCTCTTCTAATGGAAGTTAGAGGTGGCCTTATCGTTTGATACCTCTACCTTCGTCCTTTGTTTCTCCGGAGTGTTCTCTCGGCGATCAGGAACAACGACCCTTTGTTGATGGTGTCGCCGATTTCCAGATGAAGAAGGAACCCTCGTTAGTGGTGTCGCGAGGATCTACACGAAGCGAGAAGACGCAGATCACCGACCTTCTTTCCGATACCATGAGGCGGATCTCGAGGGCGAGATCCATTGTTAGTGGTGTCGAATTGTGGCATCCCAAAAAACCACTACTAGAAAATCGCGTTGTTTTTTGTGCATTGCATCGTCATCATCATGCATTGTTTGTCTGCATTATTTTGAAAAGCCTAGTTTTGATTTTTACAAATACCCCTCTTATGTTCAAACACAAAACTCCGATCGGATCGGAGATTTTATTTGTTTAAAGACTGTTTGCAAAATGGCCTAGTTTTAAAATAAACAACACCAAACAAACACACATTCTAATCAGCCTAAATCTAGATCCTATTTACACCCAGATCTATCCTACCCACCAACCGCAGGCCGCCACCTCACCCTCTCACCCTTTTTCTACCCACATGCCACCTCATCTATCCATACCTTTTCCCCTCTCCTTTTCTCACCCACAGTCTCTCTACCCTCCCTCTCTGCAGCCGGGCCCCACCTGTACCGGTCAACCCCCTGACCCCCGGGCCCCGCCGACCCATCTCCCTCTCCCACCCAGCGCCAGGCCCCACCCCGGCCCACGCACCCCGACCCCGTCGTCCCCATCCTCCCCCCCCGCTCCCCTGGTTCGCTCCCTCCTCTCCCTCCTCTGGCTCTCCTCGCCGGCCCGCCCCGAGCGCCGCCCCGCCCCTCATCTTCTTCCCCGAGGCCACCGCTCTCCCCCTCTTCCCCCTCCGTCCGGCCACCCTCCTCCCCGCACCCTCCGCGCTCACCCCGCCTCCGTTTTTCCTCGGCCAGCCCGCCTCCGCCACCCCGCCTTGATCCGCCTGCAGACCCTCTCCCTCCCGTGGCCGAGCCCGCCTCACCGCCGCCACCGACGCCTCAGACCGCCTCCGGTAGCACCTCGCCCATGCACCGAGCCCGCCTGGCTCACTCGCCCTCACTGACCCGCGCCGCCACGGACCCCGCCTGCAGCCCTCCGTCGCATCTCCTCCCGCCTCCCACCTCGGCGCCCGACCCTGCCGCCCGCCTGCTCCGCCGACCTCTGCCCTCGCCTGGAGCCCGCTCGCCCGTCTTTCGGCCACCCTCGCCGGCGCCGCCGCCGACAACCGCCTCCATCCGCCTCCGTCATGAGCTCTCTCTCCGTCCGCTGCCTTCTCTCTGCCCGAGCGCGCGCCGACACCACGGGTACCACCGCCTCGACCTCGCCTACATCCCGCCGGCCGTCGTCCTCTAGCCCGGCCACTGCAGGCGCCCCCGTCAGCCTCGCGTCCGGCCGCTCCATCATCGCCCCGCTCACCTCGTCCACACCGGAGCTCCACCCCATGCCTCCCTGCCAGCCCGTCGAGCTTGCCGCCCGCTGCAGGGTGGCCCCAGCCTCGGGTCGCCAGGCTTCCTTCCACGCGCGACTTCCCGCTCCCCGGCCAAGATCCCTCGCCTCGAGCCCCCGTGTCGCCTGGACGCCTCCTTCCAACCGACCTATGTTCCGTCGCCAAGTTCTGCTTCGATCGCCTCGAGTGGATGCCTCTGCTTGTTGCGGGTACGGCTCCAAGGACGCACGCGGTCTGCTCCGGTTTCGGGTCGTCGTCATCTTTCAGGCTATGCTACTCGCAGTACATTTGTTGCCGACCAAGGTCTGCTAGTGAACAAGCCCAACAGTTTAGACAAGGAGGTCCATCGACAAGTTTTCCAAGATCCTCTCGAGCTGCCGCCTGTCTGACCAAGATCGACACCGAACCCAGATGGCGCCCGACCCCAAGATCTGCCTCACGGGACCGAAACCCGGTAACCCCGATGCTTTCGACACGGACGCCAAGTACTCCGTCATGGACCCGATTGAAGCAAACCCGAAGATGGTAGATGCAACAAGTACTTCTCCCCAGATCCGATGCCGAGAACCCGGACGCCAAGGTCGTCAACACGGTTACGACATGAACTTCCGCTCGGCAATGCCAAGTGCTGCTTCCCGGATCCGAAGACCATCGGTCACGTTCACCACCGACAAAAGACGGACTACAAGTTCTACTTCACGGATACCAAGCGACAAGATCTACTACCCCGATCCGAAGACCCTAACCCCGGAATCCGAGAACGATCCCGTCGAACCCCGAACCCCCAGATCCGGACCCCGAGACCGACCCCGAACCCCGGACACACCAAGTTCGCCGAACCCTAATGTGTGAACCCCTTCCCGAAACCCTATTTTATAATGTAATAACAACTTGATGCATATTAATTGCCATACTTGCATGCATATTTGTCTGGTTTGGGGGACTTATGCCGATTCACCTAATAATTAAATATGGGGCCCATATGCGGGCAAATCTAGTCTCATATTGGCCTCATTTAAATTTGTGTAGCGAACCGGTGCTATCTTTTGCCATGTTAAGACAACATTTAAATTGCGGGGTAGCTAAACAACATGAACCACCTAATTAATTGTCGGGACCCCGGTTCCTCTTAATATGACCTAATTGCATCGCATCTTGCCATGTCATACATCATACATGCATCATGCCGATCTTCTGCCGTGTATTAAATATTGCATCCGGTGTTTATTCTAGTGTTTTGCTGCTTCGCGGATAAGGCTGTTGAGTTGATGCGAGTGTCGCCCGATCTTCTACCGAACCGTCGACAATGTTTTCAAAGTAGCATCTCCCCCTTTCTACCTATCTTACTTTTATAGTATTTATTCCCTCCTGTTGATCTATTGCTATCTGTGTTGCGATGCTCTAGTGTTTCGTACCCGTGATATCCCTTGCAGCCTTATATTGCCTTGGACACATCCTATTACCTGTTGTTTGGTAGATAGTTGGACTTGCGTGTCGTAGTCGCTTGCTCAAGAGCTGTTGTGTGTCGTCATATGCCACAGTTGTTGATGTATTGCACCATGTTTGATGTTGGAGAGGATCATGGCTTTACTTATCGTCCACTTTAATTCCTGTTTAACAACTAAAATTGAAGTAAGCAGAGGCATCGGTGGGTGATAGATAATATTTGGTTTCCGAACGCCCACTTGTGTCCCGTAGGACCCCGAGTACTTGATACCTGTTCCTTGATTTATCGCGCTATCCACATCCGGGAGGTATATGGGACCCCCCTGAGCCAGAGCTTGATTCAGTCTTATTTCTTGGGGCCACAAACTAGTTTGAGGTTTTATTTACGATCCTGTACTTATGCCATGCTACTCAGATTTATGATTGTGCGAGGAGCACACCGCATCGCTTAGGTAAGCGGAGTGTTTTCGCTGTATCGATAAGCCCAGCCACACTTTCGGTTCCCAGATGTTTACCATTGACGCAAACCTTGAGTCCGTCTTCGAGCTAGCTTACTGCTATGGTATACTCAATGGGGTGGCCCTCAAATATTTCTCAATCCTGTGATTGCTTTGTCGTGAAGGCCTCGTTGGGTTTTGATTTGGTTTTTCCGAGGTTGATCGAGCGTGTGTTGCTATTGGTGCACCCCGCCGGTAAAACTTTCTGAAAGCCGTGTCCGCGGTTATGGACGACTTGGAGCACAGTATCTCGACCATAGACAAGCATAACTAAAGTAGTACTATAAATTTGACTTATAATGACTAGTAATCAGCTTCACTATAATGGAATGGCTAAATAATACTGCCCACAATTGCTTGTTTGGAGTGTCGCTTGCGACCATTGTACCTGACTAGTAAGTATGGCAACTACAACGGAATGGCTAAATAAAAGTACCAACAACTGCTGGGTTTTGGGATATCTCATGCTAATTGTATCTGACTAGTAAGTGTTGCCACTATAATGGAATGGTTAACTAAAAGTGCCCACTGCTTATTTTATCAGGACGACTATCTATACCTGACTAGTAATTGCTGCAACGATAACGGAATAACTAAAACTGCCAACTGCGCGAGTTCCTCGGTTGACTTCCTCGTTTGGTTTCGAGGGGGAAACACCAGGATGGGTTTGTTTGGTGGTAGTATCAGGTTGGTTCCGAATAGGTCTTTCTTACCCCTCTCTGATCACCGCTAGTTGTACCGAGTCTCTATATGTTGTTTAGCGCATGCTGCCGCTGCCGCTCAGTCCACCATACCTATGTAGGCGAGGACCGCCGAATTCTAGCCTCGCCGTGTACTGGCCTCAGTACTGACGATCCTCTTTTTCTTTTGCCCTTTGTCGGCACCCTTTTTTTGTTTTTGCAGGTTATGAGATGCGAAGTCGTTAGCAGGGTTACCCTTCCGGCTTGGCCTGGGCAGGGTTATGGACGCCATTGGTTATTCTTCAGGTCTCTTAGCCCCATTTATGCCTTTGTCCGTAGTGGACGCCTATCGCTTTCAAGGTGATTTGGATCCTTGTATATTATATCTGTATTCTTGACTCATTGAGTCGCCGTTGTATATATATCTGCTCGTGGGTCCCATCGAGGACTGGTGTACCGTTATTACTGCTTTCCATCCGCATTTAAAGTGCTCGGTGGCACCTTTGAATCGTTTCTATGCGGGTTTGGCGGGTTTCGCTCAAACTTGCATAGGTCCGATTCAGAGGGTGTTACAGTATTGCTTTTTATTTCTGTTTGTTACTTTGTTTACAATATGGATAACCCACTTGGTTCCCTTTTTGGGAAAGCTACTACCACTGCTAGGGTAGTAGATGAACTACCACCTGCTGAGATTGATCCTTTTAAGATACCTACAAGAATTGTTGATCGTGTTATGGATAATTATTATTTTGGGGATGGAACTGTCCTTCCTGGTGATCACTTGCTTTTTATCCATCGATTATGGGGGTGTTTTAAGTATGCATGTATCACAATGGAGCAAGTTAAGAAGAAGTTACTCTCTATATCACTGAAAGGAAGAGCTAAAGAATAGTATAAGATGCTGAGGAATGGACAATCTATGGAATGGGACGAAATTGTACCTTTCTTTTATTCTAAATTCTATCCTCCCAGTGAGATTCATAAGGATAGGAACCAAATATATAACTTTTGGCCTCGTGATGGAGAGAGTACAGCCCAATCTTGGGGGAGATTTAAGTTACTAATGCTTAAATGTCCTATTCATGAACTCCCTAATAATATTATTATCAATAACTTTTATGCAAGGCTTTCTCTTCATGATAAATATTTATTAGATGCTTCTTGTGCTGGATCATTCACACATATGAAATAAGAAGCTAAATGGGATCTCCTAGACCGTATTCAAGAAAATACCAAAGCATGGGAGAATGACAAAGGAAGAAAGTCATGTATAAATTATGATTATGAATGCATTAAATCTTTTATGGGAACTAGTGACTTTCATGATATTAGTACTGAGTATGGTCTTGATTCTCAAAGTATTTCCAATTGTTTTAAGGCCTTTTCCTCTTATATTGAAATTCCGAAAAAGAAGTGCAACAAGTACCATGCACCTTATAAAGATATTGTTAATCATGTTCCTGTTAGAAACACTGAAGTTTGTACTGTTGATAATATTTTGCATGAACCTTATATTGAGAAAATACCTTTCCCTTCTAGGGTAAAGGAACATTATATTATAGCTAATGTGGTTAGCAAAAGTACAAATAAAGTTGTTGAACCTGATGAACAAATAAATATTGAGCCGGTAGTAGCCATTGTGAAAGACCTTGTCACTAAGAATGTAGAAGATGGTCACATTATCTTTTGTGAAGATGCTTCTAATATTGTCTCTCATGCTAGTAAAGCTAGGAAAGCTAGTGTCCCTATGATTTCTGTTAGAATTGGTGATCATTGCTATTATGGTTTATGTGATATTGTGCAAGTTCTAGTGATATTCCTTATGAGCTTTACAGAGAAATTATGCATGAAACTGGTCCTTGTGAACTTGAGGACATTGATGTGGTTATTCACCTTGATAATAAAGAAACCATCTTTCCTATTGGTATTGTAAGAGATGTGGAAGTTTTTTGTGGTAAGATTAAATATCCTTCTGATTTTCTAGTGCTTGGTTCAGCAGCTAGTAAAACTTGTCCTATCATTTTTGGTAGACCTTACTTGAACACTTGTGGAGCTATTATAGATTGTAAGAAGGAGAAATTTTTAACTAAGTTTGATGGAGAATCAGTTTAATTTTTCCAAATTTGCTAAAGCTCCTGATGAAAATGATTTTCCTAATGAGGATTTTAGAGTTGAACAACTTGCTTCAATTGATCCAGTTTATGACCTTAGACCTCTTTTTGATGATTGTAAGTATGCTCATTCTGATGATAAAGTTGTTTCTTGTGACAGTTATATTGTAAACTTTATTCAAAGTGCTACTGAAAGTTATTATGAGAGAGGGAAATATGGTTTTATGCATCTCAATAATATTAAGTTTCCCCACTTTATATTGAAAGCTTTGAAGTTGCACTTGTTTTGTCTTCCTATGCTAGTGGCCTTTTGTTTCAATAATTTGTTTTCTTATGAAACGACCTTGCATAGGAAGTGGGTTAGAATCAAATGTGTTGTATATTTGCTTCTTGATGCTCTCTTTGACTTCAAATCCATATCTCCTATGTGAGCATCATTGAAATTATTATGCCCATCTTAATGGTTATAAAGAAAGAGCTTTTGGGAGACAAACCATTTTAGTTTCCTTTTTGTTTTTGTTTCTTTGATTCTTGGAATTTATTACCTAAGTAATAACCTCTCCTAATTTTTTTGTTTGGTTTTTGTGTCAAGATCAGCCTCTTTTGAGAAGTAGGTGACTTGTGAGAAGTTGTTGTCCCGGAATAGATTTTTTTGCTGCATTGGAACAATTCGTGAAAAATCTCAGTATGTCGGATGGAGTTGTAATTTTATGTGCTTGTGCCCCAAGTTGTTATACAACTTTCGCTAGTTATGCAATTTTTTATTTGAGCAACATAAGATTTTCTAAAAAAATCAATCCTTACCTGCTGGTCTGTTTTGACAAATTTCTGCCATCATTTGCATTTGCCTTTTAAATCGATTTCCTTTCAAATTCTTTTTGGGCTTTTGGAAGGAGTTGTTTAAGTAGCTTATGTTTTTTGGATTTCAGTTGAAATTTGAACCCAAGGGTCTATTTATATTTTGCATACACTAATGTTGCTAACGAATATTGTGTGGGGCCTAGTATGAAAGACATCTTCAAATATTGGGAGAGAATGATGTAAGGAGATGAAGAATGGTCAAAGGCTCAAACATTATATTTCTGGAGATTCTTATAGTGAATATGTTGATATTATTCAAATGGTGAATCCGGAAGAATTTATTAGAGACCAAACTCAGGAACCTAAAGAGTACGTTTCCGAATAGGTAAAAGTGCTGAAAATAGAAGGTTCACAAAAAACTTTTCTCTTTCTATTTTTGTACTTTTTATCCCATATGGAAGGTTACAAGAAAAAAAGGGAAGGAAATGGAGCCCGGATGGACCACACCACCCAGTGGCGCGGTCCCTGCCTGCAGTGGCGGAGCCAGAAACGGAACAAGACAGGTGCTAACTTGTTGCGCGTGTAAATTGTAGCTTGCAACTAAGATAATCAGCAGTAAAAATATATTACCACAATTCAAGCATAAATAATCTACTCCCTCCGGCTCATATTAATTGACTCAAATTTATCTACATTTAAATGAATCTAGACACTATTTAGTATGTAGATTCATCCAAATTTTGGCAAATCAAAATCAATTAATATGGACCAGAGGAAGTAGTATTTGTTCCTAGGCTAGCAGAGATAAAAATAGAAACTCCCTATAGTCTGAACTTTGCCTATATACGAATCGTTTTTAATACTTTTAAAGGAGAGCGACAGAAGAGGTGGAAGCACAAACGGGGCATCGAGCTAGCACTGCCGCCAGCAATGCAAGTCAATCAGGCGGCTTCTGCATACGCAAACTCGAACATAGCATACATGCATGTTTTCCCGTCGTCGGACCTGCGCATGGCCTCCACTACTATCAGCTAATCCTTGTGTAATTGCTGGACCGGTGCTACAGCCCGGCTAGCACCAGTCGCAGCTCCGCCCCTGCCTGCCTGGCCGCGCCACCTGGGGGTGTGATCACCCCGGAGCCCATCTCCATCTCGTTTTCGCCCTGTACCTTCCTTCTGTCGTAAAACTTCGTAATATATAATCACCCGGACCCCCCGAGGTCCGTATATCATGTTCTCTTCGTGTTTTTGTTTTGATTTGTTTCTGTCAGGCAGATTCTCAGTTTTGGAGCCACAATGTCTTCTCCTGGATCACCCAAGGAGGATTCCTTCGCGGACATCATCAACCCGTACATGTATCAGTTGAAGATTCACCCCAAGGAGTTGTTACTCAAGGATGGGAAGGTACAGATAAAAGAAGTTTAGGGCCCTAAATGAGAAGGCAGTCTGGAAGATAGTATGGAAGCATTGGAGCAGGAAGTTTTTAGGTACAAGAAGATGGTGGAACGCAAAGTAGATGCCATCCATAAGATAAGTTCATAACTCATCGCGTGCACAAGAGGGAGACTGTCGAGCTTAGAGATGAGATCCTCTCACTCCATCAGACCACCAACCAATTACAAGCATAGATGTATGACATACAAAATAAAAATTGTGAGTATGAGGCTAGGTTTAAACACAAAAGTTCTGGTGCTAGTTTCAGGATATTTGAAACCAAGACATCATTTGTGGAAGGGGATCCTTTACCTTGGAAGTCTAACGATGACAAGGGAACACCACCACCACCGAAGGAGTGATTCTTCATCAGGTTTTGGCATCCCCTTGGTTTGTTCCAAGCTTGGGGGAGTGCCGTGGTATCATATCATTATCTTTCATGTTTTAACTTTTTAGTAGAGTCATATCTTGAATAGAGAAGTTATCATATAGGATGGTTTGCATTGTGGAAGTATCTCTCCTTTAGTTGGTTATCTATGTATCCCTTGGTGTGAGTGCCTTTATAGAATATTAATGAGAAGTTTCATCTTTTACTTTTTGCACATCTTATTTTAGTTTGCAATCTCTATTATATGATTTATCTTATTTATTAGTATTGGTATCACTTTGGGAGCATCAAGTAAATCTAAATTGGTTTTGGCAAACCGAGCTCTGGTTAGTAGCAACACTTTTTGAGGTTTGAAAGGAAAAGAGAAAAGCACTTATAGGTATTTTATATCATTTTCTTTCTTTCTTGATTGGCTCATAAGCTTAGTATTCTTTATTGAAGATCTTTTGTGTTTTCAAGGAAGATTTCATGTTTGACTTTATCACTTGTATGTTTGCTTTTTTCCTTCAACTCTTTTGCTTTTCTACCCAGCCTTGCTAACCAAAAACATGTACTGAGAGGGAATACTTCTCGTGCATCCATTCCTTTAAACCAAAACCTATGCCATTTGTGTCCACCATATCTACCTATTATCATTATTGCTATTCCGAGTAAATTCTTGAGTTTCATCTATCTTTCAAATTAAAAATTCTTTTGTTATGTGAAAACTAGTTAGTAAACCTCTCACGAACTTGATGGCACACCTTATTTTTATTTCCCTTAATAAACTTGAACCATTGTGTCATCTATGTTGTATATTCTTGCACCTATAAGTTGGGAATTAGCAGAACCATGTTGTCATGGGGAACGCTTTCAACACCTATAAATATCTACCCCGTTGATATCATGATATTTTGTTTGCGAATATCGGCAGTGTGAAATAAAAGGGGAGCTTGTAAGTCAATGGAGTTATGTATGTGTGTTAGAGAAACGCCTGGGCCGCTAGCCTAAACCATGCCTAATCATAGTGGAAACTTGCAGCATCACCATAGTGAGCAATCTATGAAGCATCCTCGGAAAAAATTTATACAAAAAAAGATAGAAGAGAAAAAAAATATTTGCACCATTCTCATGGTAAATAAAAGGATCGCTGAGATGCTCACTGTTTGTTTCCTTGTCATTTTGATATGGGATAGCTCCTATGTCATGGGGCAAAGGGTACCCCGTTGGCAGTTCTCTATGATACACATATACTTACAATGACAAGAACTTACAGGTAACTAAAGTTGAGTAGCATGAGGAACGGCCCTCGTACTCAAGGGACATGAGATTGCCAACTTATATTTTGTCAAGCATATACTCCATCTTTTTTCACTTTCAACTTAATCACCTCAAGATTCTTATGATACGGGCAATAAGAGCTTAAAGCTAGTAAGTACCATAATATTTTGAAATATCTTTATGAAACTTGAAATCCCTGCTTCTCTCTACGAAGGGGCCTTTCTTTTACTTCTTAGTTGAGTCAGTAAACCTATTCCTTTCTATCTCCAACAAGCATTTGAGTTGTTGTGTTTCAATCATTCATATGATGATTTATTCAATCATGTTTCTTATCTTCCTTGTTTTGCACATTGTTCTTATCTGAATGAATATTACTTTGAAAGCCATCATTGTGAAAAGACTTTTATGTTTGAGAAAATGGACTCCTGTTATAAACTTCTTTACAAAAGCTTTGCTTGAAAACTATGTATGATTTGTCAACTGTTCTCTGACCAAGAACAAAGTTTGCCATTACCAATTATGATTTGTCTTTTTATGCATCTTTATTGTGACTCCCATACTCGTTCAAGTTAAATTATTTAATGGTGAGTTGCTTTCTATTATGAGTTGTGTATTGGTAGGTGTGATACTTCTTGTCCGTATTATTTTTATCGACACTTCACTCCATAAACCTGTGGTCGTGTTTACTAAGCTCAGTTTTCGCTTGGGGACAAGTGAGGTCTAAGCTTGGGGGAGTTGATACGTCCAATTTGCATCACTATTCTATATCATAATTTGTTGTTATTCATTGATATATTTCATCTTAAGAGGTGATACTTATGTTGTTTCATCTATTTTTGCATGTTGGATGACTTATGGAGGATGAACCGCCGGAGTCAGGATCCTGATGGAAAAAAGTGGTGTTCAGATGCAATTTTCGCGAAGATCAGAAAATTCCAGAAAATACACGGAAAATTCTTTTTTCCAAAAGACAAAGGAAGCCAGAAGGGGAGGCCGATATGGGCCATAGGGGGCCTAGACCCCCCCCCCCTACGCGGGCCACCCTGGGTCGCGCCACCAGGGGTTGTGGCCACCCTGGCCCACCTCTTGCTCCGCCCTTTCGCATATATCTTCTCCTCGAAATCCTAATACACAGGGAGCGACCACAGAAAGATTCTGCCGCATCTGCGGGTCGGAAACTACAGAGAGAAAGAGCTCTCCGACAGACAGATTTTTGCCGGGTAATTCCTTCTCGGAGAGGGGAGATCGTCGCCATCAACACTGTCATAAAGCTACACTTCATCGGGATCATCATCATCCTCACCACCATCTCCACCAGCACCATAATCACCACTCCATCCCACTGTAACAATTGTGTTGAATCTTGCATAGTTCTTAGGGGAAACTTTCCCGGTGTTGATTACAATTGTAGTTGATGCTTGTGAGTGGAACCATTGAATTATAGTTTATGTTGAGATTGTTATTCATCATCATATCATCTATGATCTTGATTCATATGATGTCTCGTGAGTGGTTCGTTTAGTTCTTGAGGACATGGGAGAAGTCATGTTGTTAGTAGTGGAATTCTGTTGAGGTATTATTCAATGGTTTGATAATTAAGTTGTGGTTCTATTCTACTAGTGGTGTCATGTGAACGTCGACTATATGATAATTCAACGTGTATGGGCCTAGGGGAATGCATTGTGTATTTGGCTACTAATCGTGGGGTTACCGGAGTGACAGAAACCTGAACCCCCGTTAGGAAACCTTTGCACAAGGGAGTGTAGGATCTCAGAGTTTAATACTGTGGTTAGGTTTTTATCTTAATTACTTTCTTGTAGTTGCATATGCTTGCAAGGATTTTAATCACAAGTATGTATTACTCCTAGTAAGGTCGGTACATTATCACAGGTTCACCCACACAACACTTACCAAACCAAAGAAGATTAATCAACTATATGAAGCAAAAGCACTTGACAGTATTCCCATGTGTCATCGAGAACATTTCGTCATCATAAGTATTACACCCGTCTTGTCCTTTGCTAAGAAAGTATTGGGCCACTTGCTGCAATTATTTGTAGTATTTATTTATTTGCACTTTATTTCTTTTCTTTATCATAAATCCCTAAAAATCCGTTTGCTAAGTATTTACAAATAATTCCTGCTCAAAACCACTAGTCAACACCTTCTGCTCCTCGTTGGGATTGACACTCCTATTTATCAAAAGTACTACGATACACCCACTATACTTGTGGGTCATCAATCATCGTGCCACCTGAAGGAGGTCATGATTTGGGTTTACAATCTACAGACACTGTTGCACCTGAAGGTGGTAAACTTAGATGTGGAGCTGTCTTTCTTATGATTCGTATGCTTTTCTTTGAAACCTATATTATGGAGCTACCTTGCGCTTTTGGATGTTGAACTGTAGTGTGGAACTGGAACTACTCCAAGTATGTAATCATATTTGGATGCTTAAGTATTATTGATGATAAAGTAATGCTAGCTGAGCTGCACGGGAATTGGGCTCTGCCACTTTCAGGCATGGTTCATGTCTTATTTCCTTTTCACAAGCATGGTGAAAAGATGGTTCTGTTCCTTTTCTTGTAATGCCATTATTCTTGTGTTATTTATCTAGAAACTTCATGCTGAATTTGTTTTTACCCAATCGTCTTTTATGACTCTACATACAAACATATTTGTTCACATGACTTGAATATAAATCGTATCTTCTTTGGATCCACTAACACAAGGAGACATGTGATTACTTTTTTGAAAAAAGGAAAAGATTTGCCATTTTCATTGATAGAGAGGGACATGCAATTCAATTACATTAAGATAACTACTCGTTCAAGTCATACAATGGTAGGGATTGCCATAGGAAATCATCACCTAGAACATCTTGTTCTAGAGAAGGTGCACTACAAGAAATCTGCTCACTAGTGACCTTTTTTAACGACCATGGATTTTTTGTTCATAGATCTATGACCATTCTGAACCAATTGGTCGTAGGGAATTTGGGAGGGTCCAAACCTTGAAAAATAACGATCAATTTTGACAAAAAGGTCATAGTGTCCTAACACAAAATGGTCATAGATGGATAGGACTGGTCTAAATCGAGTTATCTAGGAGACTATGACCAATTTAGATGGTCATATCATATAATAACAATGTATTTTAAAGTATAAAGAGGATGACTAGACCGCCACCTCAGCAATTCATCTATGTGTCTTTTGACATGTCCATTTGTGTAGGGAACAAGACCACTCAACCAACACTTCATTGATGCAAATAATCAACGCACGGTCATTTTTAGTATACCAAACCCACTAGAATAATTAAGGCAAAAAGGGAGCAGCGGGGAATCGAACCCACGACCACTCCCTCAAACTAACGGAACAATACCAATGGACCAACACTTAGTTAACACAAACAATCAGCGCATGACTATTTTTGTATATGAACCAACACTTAGTTGATGTAAAATCACAAGAAATGAAGGAGAAAAATGGAGTCGTGATGGTTCAAAAGACCACATACTCGGGCCGAGGGAACCCAACCAATGGACAAACAAATCATTCTTGTTTAAATAACACGTCGAACGTTTTTGTATATGCCAAAACAGAGTTGGGCCTGGGACCGCAGGCGGAAGTGGACTCTTTCTTTTTTCTCCTTAATATTTTGCTCTATCGGCTGATCCAATAGCCCTAGTCCAATAGCCCAATAGTCATTAGCAGGTCGATTTTACTAAAAACTATGAGTTTCTTGTAAAGTTTGAGCCCACACGAGTGGAGGGATTTTTTTTCAAAAAGTCTAAAAACTTAATTTCCCTATGATTTTTTCATATTACTTCGGATTGAAATAATATAAAAATCAACTTTGTTCATCTTTAGGAAGTGCGTAACTTTCTTATCATATAAAATTATGCAATGTGAAGGATTTCTATTTTTTTAAATTTTTTTAACTAGTTATGCCAATTTTAAGACGCGGTCAAAACAATAGAGTGACTCGTATAGGTGTTGAGCCTCTCTAAAATTTTAGTGGATTTATGATAAAACATCATATTGTGAACCTAAAAATATTTTTTGCAAAAAATCATGAGCATTAAATCATGTACCTATAGAGTTGATGGCGACGATCTCCTCTCTCCGATTTTCAAAAAATCATGAGCATTAAATCGGACACACTTCCTACCGATTTGGCAGAAATTTGTCTGTTTCGCGAGGGGTGGACGGAAAGGTTTGAGATATCCCGGTTGGGACATTGTCCATTTAAGGTGGTCTAGTATTTTTGTAAAATATGGTGGCAACATTTTGAATGAGCACTTTGGCAGTTCCTTCACAAAACTCCCCGTTTTTTGCACTCGGAAAATGGAAAATGGATTTTTTGTGCGAAGCTAAGGAAAACTTCCTCCTACAATATTGTTCGTCATCCCAAGATGAACATGCATGCACAATATGGGCACATTATCCCAAACTATTCCGTGATTCCGGCCATAACATTGGTCGTTTGACCCGAAAGCCATGAAACCTCGAATAAGTTAGCTCATTTCTGTGAAGTTTTTTTCAACATGTTCGCAATATACCAAGTTTAGTATTTTTCCTTGCAAATACTTCACATAATATGACACCACACGAAAAATTTACATTTTTTGGACCTTTTTTGAATTTTTTATGCCCGTTTCAAACTATGGTCAAAACGGTGGGCATTAAGGTTCATAGATAGGGGATGCTCCTCGCTAAACTCTCAATAGATCTCTGAAGAAACATCATATTGTGAGTCTAAAAATGAATTTTTCAAACAATCATGAGCATCAGATCATGTACATGTAGTTCAAACCGGACCCACATCCTACAAATTTGGCAGACATTTGTTTTTTTCACCAGGGGTGGACGAATGGTTTGAGATATCCTACTCAGGACATTTTCCATGTAAGGTTCTCTGGTATTTTTGAAAAATATGGTTTTAGCATTTTGAATTAACCATTTGGTGGTTGCTTCACAAAACGCCCCGTTTTCTGCACTCATAAAATGGAAAATGGATTTTCTATGCGGCGAAAAGGAAAACTTCCTCCTCCAAAATTGTTCGCCATCCCAAGGTGCACATGCGTGCACAATATAGGCACATTATCACAAACTATACCACAATTCTGGACATAACATTGGTCGTTTGACCCAAAAGCCATGAAACCTCGAACAAGATAGGTCATTTCTATGAAGGGTTTTTCAAGATGTTCGCAATATGCCGACTTTGAAATTTTTCATGCAAATATGTCACATAATATGACACCATGCGAAGGTTTTACATTGTTTTGATCGTTTTTCAATTTTTTTATGCCTGTTTTAAACTATGGTCAAAACAATGGGCTTTAAGGTTCATAGATAGTGGATGCTCCTCGCTAAACTCTCAATGGATCTCTGAAGAAACATCATATTATGAGTCTAAAAATGAATTTTGCAAAAAATCATGAGCATCAGATCATGTACATGTAGTTCAAACCGAACCCGCTTTCTACCGATTCGACAGATGTTTGTCTTTTTTGCTAGGAGTGGACGAAATGGTTTGAGATATCCTACTCGGAACATTGTCCATGTAAGGTTGTATAGTCATTTTGAAAAATATGGTTTTAGCATTTTGAATTAACCATTTGGTGGTTGCTTCACAAAACGCCCCGTTTTTGCACTCAAAAAATAAAAAGAGCCATCCAACCAAAATAGAGGATCATATTACCCATGGATCACCCAACTGATGCCCACCCAAACAATCTTAGTTGTTCAAATGACCTCCATCTAATGGTTGAAATTTCATATGTCTCTTCTCCCGCTTCCCCACTCCCCCACGTTTTGGACGAGAAATAACCAAAACACCCTTACAACTCCCACATGCACCAAACCAATGAGCAGGGGTAGTTTTGTGAATTCCAATCCAGATCCACGACACCAAACCCTAACATTTTGAATAAGCACTTTGGTGATTGCTTCACAAAACACCTCATTTTTGGCATTCAGAAAATAAAAAATGCATTTTGCGTGCGACTAATCAGAAGATAAAACCAGTCTATCCACAGATCACCCACCGAATCAGTTCTCAGACGTTGATAGGGCCTCCATCCAATACTCCAAAGTCGCAACACCGGTATCTCCCGCCTCCCGAACTTTGGTACTGAATGGACCGAAATTCCCTAGTATTCTGAATATTGTAGCATAGATATGAGCAAGGGCATTTTGGTAAAATACTCCCATAGACATCTACCCAAACCCGAACCTAATCCCCTCACGCGCCCGACCTCGCCGTCACTTCTTCTGTTAGATCCCGCGAGTACCCAAACCCTAATCCCGTCGGCGCCTCCCTTTGCTTCAACTACTAGATCGATTGCAACTCTACATAGATCCATCGCGGAACCGCACAGATGCCTTGACGGCCTCCACCAAATTAGACGCATCGACCCTACCTCAAAGTAACCGCGGTAACATGGATGATTTGCTCGCTAGAGCGCGCGTGCATCAGGACGATGATGCGCAACGCTCCTCGACTGCGCCTATTCGCGTGATGTCCAAGGGAGGAATCTACACGGCCTCATTCTACCACGGGAGGTGCAGCACGAAGGGCACAAGTATCTTCTATCGCGAGCACGGGGAATAGACCATGGCGTGCACGGAAGGAGAGGGGAGGCACTCACACTCGAAGCCACCAAATCCAGGACAAGGCCTACTCCTCCGATCTATACGTTCCAGCTACGATATACTCCAAAGGGTTTCCATTCTGGTCGAATATTGATTTTTCCAGGCGGATTCGCTTGCAGGATTCATGGCCGCCTAGGGTTTCGCCATCACCGTTAAGGGTTGTCTGTAGTTCCTCCATAAGGACTACTATAAGATCTGCAAGGTGAGCCCCGTTCCCCCTCTCAAGAGCTTCCATAGTTGCTAGATTAGATATTATTATCGACACTCGTTGATCCTGATGCGGTCCTACTCTCCTCTGTACTGGAGCGTGATACGAGGGAGTTCAGGGCTTCGGTTCTGCAGCAAGATATCCTCTATTCGTTCGAGGACCGGACGAGTTCCACGATCGCTACGCTAACTGATTGATGGTGATGTTCCTCATTGATCCACAACGAACGGCGACCGCTACTTCCGCATTAAGATCGATTGCTCCACCAACGACAATGAGTACCAGGTCGCATTGTAGCTTGAGTCCTAGCTAATTTTTATAGAACTTCATTGTTACAGATATGCTCGTTTATACAGATATGTAGGCACACAGTAATTTGCTCCTGAATATTGTACTATGCTAGAGTAGCTTATTGGGGAAGCCAGAACTGACTATGTGCTTCATTGATTGTCATGAATAGATCAAACCACTCATGCTTAAAATCACTAGATATATTGGTAGATTGGCCACACAGGGACCCTTTAACATCAGTCCATGATAATTTCACTTAGAAATTATTGAAATGGGAACAATAAATAACATTAATCCATGAAAGAACCCTTTACTTTTCTATGTCATTTAATGTGATAAGCCTTTAGAGTTATTATCATTTATGATCTGTTAACTATGACTTTATTCATTTGACACGGTCTGCAAACACTGGAAGCTAGTTAATAGATAGTTTAAGGATTACAAGTTAATACAGAATTCTAGGTGTATCTCCCTGTGGCCTGCAAACCTTGTTGACCTAGTTCATGTCATGCATTCTTGTTAGGTTTTTGTATAACCAATAGCTAATTGGGACATGATAATGGAATAGGTTGTTGTATCAACCCATTATTTCTTGGTACTGCTGGTTGCTTTATAAACAATTTAGTTGAAACCAAACTATGACTTTTCACTTGAAAGTAGTTCTGGTTCAGTACTACACCATGCTTCTCATTTTGTATGTGTATAATTTCTCCAAGAACGTTGAAGTGTCTAATGTATTTATGTTCCCGCATCTAATACCTTCATAGCTAGTCATTATGGTTTCATCCACATAATATCTGATAACATTGATTCTTATTTCTGATTTCCATTTGTCATATAGTATGTTGATTACATTGCCTTGCTGGATATACTGAAGTACAAGAAGTCAAGTTGTAGTTGTCTCACCTCTTCCTAGGTTTATTTGATACGCAGTGGATTTTTTTTCAAGTTATCCGTTGTTCATCCTTCAGTTTATTATTAATGCCATGACTATAAAGGTGCTTCTAGTTGTGCGCTTAGGAAATATCCTTAAGATTTTTTTAATTGATATTAGGACCCACTAATTTATTTTCTCAATGGTTGACACTTGAGACAAATACTGATCTCCTCATCAATACAATTTCCAGGTGTGCCACCAAAACCGTGGTAGTTTGTTGGGGTTGAGGGAACATCTGATCCGATGCAAGATTTTTGCTAATATAAAATTTGATGCACTCTTTGTTCTCCCTCGCTGTATTTTCATGTAATGAGCATTTTTGTGAACTTTAATCATGTGTAGCCTAATCACCACCTACCTAGTTGTGGAATGTATACCTAGAAATCTATTCATACATGTATTGGCATAGATTCATTCCTATCCTAGTACAAGCTTATTTTTTTCCTTATTGGCGCACTGTCTATTTGGTTCACTCAATGGTGTTCGCTAACCTAAGAACAATGCTACCTCAAATGATCAGGTTGGTAACCAGATTATGAAGAAGAGGATCCATGTCTGCGTGGAGCATGTGCAGCCATTCAAGTGCTAGGATGAGTTCCAGATGTGTCCACGACATTGCCACCATCTTTGTCATCCACGAGGTGAGCACATCTACAAGATTCCTCACTGGTTATGCTCACTGCATTTAATTGCTACCTGCTATTTTATTAGCTACAGAAGTTGAATCATTTGACTTGAACTAAAATTACATGTAGCATTCGTATTTGACTGCCTTTTCATTTTCATATTGTGTACTATGTGCTAAATTTAAGACACACTGAGTTCCACCTTTTTGATGAAGTTGTTCAAATGCGCTAAATTTGCTCATCTTTTATTAAACCTTGTCCTGTTTGAATTTGTAGAAGTTTTATTCATAGGCTGGGTGAAAGATTTGCTCGCAGCGGCTTCCCTTTGATGGAGCCGCCGATGGATTGATGGAGCTATTTGTGATTCTATAGCTGTTTTGTTGCTTGCTTATGTGAAATTAGATATACATATGATGATTTTGACTGTCATGTGGTGTAATGGAGTTAGTTGTGATTGCTGACTGAAGTGTAAAGTTTAGACTTATGTTGTTGTGTGATGTACATATTATTTAAAAATCTGCTGGGATGATTTGGTTATAACTTTCTCTAAGAAACCCTCTTGCGGGGTAATTTGTATTAATCTATTTGATATATTGTTGGGCTGAATTGACCGTTGTTTCCTCTTGGAAAAGCCTGTCACCCGTACTAGACCGAATAATAACTTGACTTAAAAAGGCCTTGGACAAAATAGTAGTGGACTAAACAGTGTATAATTTTCAAAAAAATTGGAACTAAATGGCTAAAATCCAAAAATAAACGGACCATAAAATGCTAATAGCTGGACCCTAAAAAGTACAAGGCCTAAAATGAAATACGTATTGAAAGACCAATATCTGGTAAGAAAAGGCTAGAATTGTTGGGCTTGGCCCATGTAAAATATCTACATGGACTGGGCTAAATCTGATCGACGACCTTTCCAATTGGTCACAGATTTGCCACGTAGGATCCGACGTGGACAGGTCAAATAGTTTGTGACCAATACAGTTGGTCATAGAATTGATGACTCCTTGTTGACGTGGAGCACTTCATCGGGAAACCCCAAGAGCAAGGTGTGAAGCAGCACATCAGCAAGTATTCCCTCAGTAAGAAACCAAGGTTATCGAACCAGTAGGAGGAAGGAAACGTCTCAAAGTTGTTGCAAGCAGCATGGAAACCTGCACAACACAAACTTAAGACTTTGACCCAATGAACAGTGAGGTTGTCAATCTCACCGGTTGCTATAACAAAGGATTAACTGTATGGTGTGGAAGGTGATGATGGTTTGCAGCTAGTAAACAGTAACAGTGGAAGATGTATCAATGGTAATGATTGGACCGGAGTCCATATTTCACTAGAGGTGTTCTTCATAGATAAACAAACATCACATGCTGGGTTACAAATTACAGCAGGGAAATTTATAGGACTGAGCAAGGCATAACAATGCAATAATAGACAAAAAGATCCTATGAGATTTGATTAGGCAATACAATAATATACATAGACCGCCATCCAACTACATCTATAACTAGAAGTCCACCTTCAGGTTATCATATGAACCCCTCCAGTATTAAGTTGCAAGCAACAGACAACTGCTTTAAGCAAAGTCTGTAAGGTAAACAATCCACTTGTTCCATGAACAAGAGACCGTTGTTTTCTCCCTAGTGGAAACGGCACATCTACAACCATAGAGATTTCTGTCACTTCCCTTGGTAAATAGAGGTATGAACCCACTATCGAGCATGAATACCCCCTCTTGGAGTCACTAGGAACTACTTGGCCAAGATTGCTACTAACAACGGAGAGTATGCAAGATCACAAACAACACAGACATGATAGAATCAAATAGACAAAACCATTAATCAATCTGACATAGTAATCTCAATATCCATCGGATCCCCGCAAACACAACATGCATGATTACAAATAGATTAGATCTTGATCAATAACGGAGCTCACAAGATCTAGACATGAAAGCACAAGGAGGAGATACAACCATTTAGCTACTCAATGGACCCGTAGTCCAAGGTGGAACTACTCACGCTTCATATCGGAGGCTGGCATGATGAAGAAGAAGGCCTCCGGGGTGATCTCCCCTCCGGTAGGGTGCTGAGAAGAGCTTCAGATCCCCCCCGATCTAGGGATGATGGTGGCGGTGGATACAGACGGTTTCATGGAGTTTTGATCGGGTGCCTAGGGTTTCTGCATCGAGAGGGATTTATAGGCAAAGAGGCGAGGTAGGGGGCCACTGGCATCGCACCCCACCCCTGTGGCATGGGGTGGGCCCACTCACGCTGGGGTGTGGCCCCCTGGTGAGCCTCCTCCATTTCGTATTCTGGCTTCGTGTTTCCCACGGTAAAATATTGACTTTGGCTTTTGTCCCGTCCAATTTCGAGAATATTTATTTTCTGCCTTTCTGGAACCAAAAATAGAAGAAAACAGGCAACTGGCACTGTGGCAACTTGTTAATAGGTTAGTTCCAGAAAACATATAAAACACCTCAAAGTGTAGACAAAGCAAAGCAAAGTAGATACTAAACAAGCATGGAACATCAAAACTTATAGATTATTTTCCGACGTATCAAGCATCACCAAGCTTAACTCTTGCTCGCCCTCGAGTAGGTAAGTGATAAAATAATAATTTTTGAGGTGACATGCACCATCAAAACCAAGATCAAACCATTTGCAAGCATTGAAAGCTGGGATCAAAGAACTCTAAACATGTGCATGAAAGATGGAGTTCTAACAATAAGACAAAGTAACTATACATGCAACATAAAAGGTTACAAACAAAGATCATGAATAACATGCATTGAAAAACGTTTGTTTGTTTCACATACAGAAAACATGGCATAGTGGAATTCATCTTGTCCCTCATGGAGTAGCAAATAGATGCATAGGACACCTTCAAAGATCATAAGAGTGACTAGATACAAATAGCACAAGAACAAGCAATATCAACAATATGCGTCAATCAATAAGTTTTGGGACACTACACATAGAACTAAGAATGACAACTATGCTCTCTTAATGGTGCCTAAAGGATAGAAGGTGGAGACTCAATATAATAGTGGAAGAAAGGACCTTCATAAAGGGAAGCAGGGATTTCAAGTCTCAAAAAGAGCTTCCAAAAATTATGGTACTTGTTAGCTTTCATCCCTCATTGCCCCTATCATAAGCATCTTGAGGTGATTAAGGTTAAAGTGAACAAAAATGGAGTATATGCTTGACAAAGTATAAGTTGGCAATCTCATGCCCCTTGAATACGAGGGCCACACCTCATGCTACTCAACTTCAGTCACATGTAAGTTCTTGGCATAGTAAGTACATGTGTATCATAGAGAACCGCCAATGGGGTACCCCTTGCACATGGTACAGGAGCTATCCCATAACCAAAATGACAAGGCAAGCAGACAATGAGCATCTCAGCAATCTTTTTATTTACTATGTGCATAGCTTTTTATTGAGGATGCTTCACAGAATGCTCATTATGGTGATGCTGCAAGTTTCTGCCATGATTAGGCATGGCTTAGGCTAGCGGACCAGGAGTTTCTCTAACACAAAATACATAACTCCATGGACTTACAAGCTCCCTCTTTATTTCACACTGGCGACATCCATAGACAAAAGAGCATGATATCAATTGTGTACAAAGTACAAGTGGAATGTTCAAAATGTTCCCCATGACAGCATGGTTCTGTTAATTCCAACGTATAAGTGTAAGCATATACAACATAGATGACACAATGGTTCAAGTTTATTAGGGGCAAGGAATATAAAGTGTGCCATCAAGTTTGTGAGGGCTTTAATCACTAAGTTTTCACATAACAAAATACTTTTTAATTGGAAGATAGATGAAAACAAGAATATACTTGGAATGGTGTAACACACCATGCATAGGAATTTATAGTGGACACTTTGGAATAACTTGGTTTCTTGGGAGTTGGAAGCATGAGTATAACTTACTCATACAAGTGGAGGCTAGCAAAAGACTGGGAGCAACCAACTAAGAGAGCAATAATGGTCATAATCATGTAGAGCGACAAAACATTACTAATCAAATCATAGAGTGGTACTACAAGTCAAGGACTAAATGATCATAGAGGCTATGGTGACTTGTTCATAGTCATAACATGGTGCGAGCATGTGCCAAGTCAACCCAAACAAAGCATCAAAGGAGAATACCACAATACTATGCTTTTGTATGCTAAAACAATGCATGATTCCTTCAAGGCACACTAAGAAATCCCAATTGTTTGTAACAAGACATGCTACAGCAATAATCACTAAGCATAAGGTCAAAACAACACCTAGCATGTCATGCTAAAGTCTAAGTCACAGTCAATGCAAGCTCCTCTTGCACTTTCAAGCAAGAACTTTCTACTCCTTTCCAACACCAATCGACTTATTTGAAACAACACATCGAGAACAAGGTCAAAACTACTTTATTCAAGCAAACTAAATAACTAAGCAAAGCAAACAAAAACTAAGACTCTCCAAGAACAACACAATAGTGCGTGAAACAATAAAAACGAAGTGTCTAGAAGGACCTGAGCTTTTTATTGATGAAGAAGGGGATGCCTTGGGCATCCCCAAGCTTTTATGCTTGTACCTCTTGGATATTTATTGGGGTGACACCGGTTTGGCATCCCCAAGCTTGAGCTTTTGTCCATTCTTTATGTTATTACATCATTCTCTCTCTACGCCTGAAAAAACTTGACACAATCATCATTAGCAACATTAGTGTATTCAAATAATAATATACCTTTCGGTTTAGCTTTAGAATAGAAAAACTTTTCACTAAAAACACAAGCTACTATAGCAACTCCTTAAAAAACTCAATTTCTCAAAAATAACCCAAAAAGGAATCAATAAGAAGCAACTGCAAATAATGGCAGAAATCTGTCAAAACACACCAGCAGGTAGAAACTGATTTTTTCGAAAATCTTCTATTGCTCAAATCAAAAAGTGTTGAACTAACGAACTTTATCTAACATACTAGTAGATTTATTCATAAATTTTCAGCTCAATCCGGCATACAGAGAATCCTCACGAATTTTTATGGTGGAGGACATAAATCTGTTTCGGGACAGCAACTCCTCAAATCTTACTTCCTCTCATTAGAGGTCATTCTTGGCACAAAAAGCAAAAAAAAGGATAAGGAGAGGTCATTACTGAAGTAATAACTTCAAAGACTCAAGGTAACCCTTGGGTTATCTCCCAACAAGTACTTTTCTTTAACGCCTTTAAGTTAGGCACAAGAAGCAAGAAATCAAATATTTTCAAATGAGGAAGCATTACCCCTCTTGCTCCTACCTTTCTTACCTTTCTTATTTTCTTTAGGGAAAATATGATTGCTTACTAGAGGAGCAAAATGCATAATGCCTTTTCCCACATCTATTATTTCTCCAAGGTGTTTCAGTAGGGAACTTCCAAGTGTAATATGTCATTTGCCTACACATTCAATAACAAGATAATTAGTAGACACCATTTTACTTGTGATTTTTGTAAACACACCTTAAGATATTCCAATGGTTAATAAAGTGTCATTATTAGTAAGATATATTTCTTCTCCTCCTTTAGAAAGTCCCCAAAGACTCAAAGGATCATAAATATCTTTAGGCATAAGGCAAAATTCAGACATGATATCACAGCGAGCATCAAAAGTTGCACTATTCATAGTGCCTTTGATTGTGGGAAACCACTTTGAATTCTCAGAATTCATTGGAACATAATTATGGTACTCCCTAAGTGTGTGATAGCAACCGTTCAAAGCAGCAGTACTGGACTCAAGAGTGTTCAACCTAGCAAAAATATCTATGAATGAGGAATCAGACTTGCCAGGCATACTATAAATTATAATAAACTTTGTTATGACATCAAAAGCTTCATCCTCAATACATTGAAAAATATATTCTCAGCCACAGCATCCAAAGGATATATATAACAAAGAGCAATACCATGGTAGAAACTATTAATAACCAAGGTAAGACTCATATTAGGCTTAGTTTCCCTTTGTAAAGCATAGATTCTAGACGAAGCTTCTTTGAAACTCTCTTCACCTTTTTGCTTAAAAGTGAAGATCTCTTCCATAGGTGTCACAGCGATTGGACCAAAACCAGATATGATAGCAACTAGGGCAGGAACTATTTTTTCTGTTTTTGATAAGAGAAGGAAAACCAAACTAGACTAATTTTTTTGGAGTTTTTGATAAAAAGAGGCAAAAAACCAAGAAAAAGAAACTAACCAAACTAAAAACAAAGTAAAGAGAAAGGTTGAGGAGGACTCCCCTTGTGAAGACGTCCTTGGCCTCCCCGGCAACGGCGCCAGAAAACTTATTGATGACTCCTTGTTGACGTGGAGCACTTCGTCGGGAAACCCCAAGAGCAAGGTGTGAAGCAGCATAGCAGCAAGTCTTCCCTCAGTAAGAAACCAAGGTTATCGAACCAGTAGGAGGAAGGAAACGTCTCAACGGTGTTGCAAGTAATGTGGAAACCTACACAACACAAACTCAAGACTTTGCCCCAACGAACAGTGAGGTTGTCAATCTCACCGGTAATTTGAGCGTCTTACATGATCCTTAGACCTTATTAGTCCATCCGGTCTTTTTACTGGTAGAACGAAATTTGTTGGTACTTTTATTTCTCTGAAGGACCTAAAAACATAGCCAAGTCAGACATCTAAATATATCTAATTTTAGTAGATCTTATATTATATATGGAGATGTCTTTGCATAACACTCACTTAGCAAACTGTCTACGGATATCTTCCCGCTCCTTGGAAATGCGAAGTAGACGTTCTATAGGGTACATCCATCTATATTGTACTATACCTCTAAGTACTTCCTCGTCAGGTACATCAACAGCCATTGATCCATCATATCAAAGAAGGATGGGCGATATATTAGGTAAAAAGCTTGTACAGGGTCTCTGCCAAGTCCGTTTTAAGATATTTTCCAACTCTTCCCAGATCTTTACTATAGATTTATCTAGCCAAATATGCAAGCACCTTGTAAATCTACATGATCAGAAGCTTTAACTATTTCTAGGATAGGTGGAGTACAAACCAAAGCCAAGAAGAATGTCTAGTGCCTAAATCTAGCAGGCAAAGCGTGGGGATCGCTCAGCTAACCGCCCGTCGGTGCGTCTCGTAAAGAACGGCGTGGCCAATTGTGGTAGGCCGATACTACTGATACAAAGGCGCCGAGAAGTTTTTTTAAAGGCGTGTGGAGAAGTTCACGTCCTGGTTCTAATCTCGTGCATCTACGGCACAAAATTTGAAGAGACAGGAGCTAGTTGCTCGATTGAAGGCGCGCCTAGGAAAGTTTGGGGTCTCGACGGAAAGTTTTGGAGGACGCAGGGTGTTTGTTCCAGTTTTACAACATATTTCACAGAAATATCAGTGAATATTGTATACCTTGTTTTTTTCCTAGTAGAAGTCTTTGTTTCAAATCCAGCCAATCCCTAGCCCATATATTGGAATTTTAACTATCGAGACCAAGCAATTAGCCCATCTAGCCTCACTATAGCCCAAGACCTTCTAATTCGGCCTTTTCTGGGTCACTCAACCGTCGGAAAGAGCCCATGGAAAATAACCCATCAACGCCTACCTGGCCCATTTTTCTTCAATTTGGCCTTTTTGAGCACTGTCGCCCCACCCCCCAAAAAAACTCCGCCAATCCATGTTTTTTAAGTAAAAACTACTACCTAGTACATTATGTATAGCATTGTTTACTTGAGATACCAGCAATCACGCGTAGCACATGGACATGCAAATTTTTAAGGAGACAAATAAATTAGTTATATACGATGTTAGAATACATTCTTTAATGTTTTATAAAAGCATAACATTTTATTTGTGTAGTGGCAAAGCATGCAGTTTACCTATGTTGAAGTCTCGAGTTTGTAGTTCGAATCCAACGCTTATAATGTTGCTATGTAGATTATCATTTTATATGTAGCAATATTTATGTACTGAGAGGCCGACATGGCCGACCCACCTACCTGCAGCTAGCACCCATCAATCTTACTATACAAGAGATCAAGTTTAATGAGTGTTTTTAAAAAGTACTCGTGCAGCAGTCACGACAAAAAGAAGACAAATATAGACATGTTTCTTGTCCAGAGAGGCTGACACGTGGGTCCCAATAGCAAGACCGTACATGGCTGATGCACCAAACAACGTTACCAGGGTCAAACAGCCAGAGGCGACCGAAAAAATGTTCAACATACACACGTTTCCTGTATAGAGGAGGCAGACGTGTGGGACCCAATAGAGAGACCTTATACCGTGAACGCATCGAGCAACGTTGCCAAGTTCGAAACAAGGAGTCTAGCATGCACGCGTTTCTTCTAATGAGAGGCTTACATGTGGGACCCACCAACCTGTATAAACGGCTGATGCATCGATTAATGTAGCCAAGTTCGAAACAGTGAGGATTTAGCGAGAAAAAAGTCCAGCATGCACATGTTTCTTCTAATGAAGGGCTGACATGGGCGACTCACCAGCCTGTATTAACGGCTGATGCATCGTGCAACATTGCCAATTTCGAAACACGGAGGCGCAAGCGAAGAAAAAAGTCTCATGGACACGTTTCTTCTAATAAAAGGCTGACATATGGGACCAAGCAGCTTGACCAAATGGCAGATTCGTCGAGCAACGCTATGTAAACAGAGTAGTGCTAGAGAAGAAAAATTACATAAAACACACGATTCTTCTAATGTGAGACTGACATATGGGACCCACCAGCCTCAATAAACGGCCGATGCAGCGAGAAACGATATCAAGTTAACACAGAGGCGCGACCGAGGGCAAAAAATCCATCTTACACATGTTTCTTCTAATGAGAGGATGACATGTGGGCCCCACCTGCGTGATTAAACGGTATATGCATCTAGCAGCTCTATCAAGTTCAGAACAGGGTAGAGGGAGCGAAGGAAAAATTCCATTATACACATGATTCTTCTAATGAGAGGCTGATATATGGGACCCATCAGCATGATTAACAGCAGATAGATCAAGCAACGTTATCGAGTTCAAATCAGGGAGGCATGAGCCAAGGAAAAAATCCATCATGCACATGTTTCTTCTAATGAGAGGATGGCCTATGGGGCGCAACTGCGTGATTAAACTGAAGAGGCATCGAATAATGTTATCGAGTTCAAATAGAGGCGAGACCGAAAAGTTTGGTCTGCTAGAGTCACTGACGTCTGGGACCCACAGGCCAAAAAAATACTTTGGCGAGTCAACATCTTGCGAGGAAGCAGAAATCTTACTTCTGCCACGTGCCCGTCGACCTTCGTCCATGTTTTTAGCGGTTTCGTCGTAGTAGAGGGGCGCAAAACCGAAAAAAAGTTTTATATGAGCCATGGTCGAGCCAAGAATTTTGTCACGGAAGACGCGCCTTCTACAACGACCGACGGGCCTAGTTTTGCAAAAGGAAACATTTCTTGTAGTTTCTATGAAGGGACTAAGAAGTGGTTTTTGGATGGTTTATTTAGAAGAATAAGTGACTAAGAAGGGTCTAAGAATTGTTACAAATTTAGCCTCATTTAGAAAAAGTATGTTTTTGGATGGGTTATTTTGTAGGTGGATTGAGTAGAAAGCCATGCATCTGCACAACTAGTAGCTCATTCCAAGAAGCGACTAAGAAGTGGTTTAGAGGAGATCTCAATTTCCCTTTATTTCCTTTTCCTTTCTTATTTATGCTAGGTTGTAGGTAACATAACAAGACTCCATGTGAAGGTTGCACTATGTTTTGACTTTTTTGAATTAAACTAACCCTAAAACTATTTTTTTGAATTTAGTCACTTAGGAAAATAAAAATGTGGATTATTACAAATAAATACAAACTTTCTAATATCATATGATGGATCAATCCAAGATACACAAGTGTGCCAAATTTTGAATAAATTGGTCAACATTTGTTATGGTTTAAGCCATGAACTAGCTAAACCCCATCTGTTGACCACCTATCGTGGGAAAAACTGAGCAATGCTAAGAAACTAGGTGGATGACCATAGGAAACTCACAAAAACACATACATTATGGGATTATTCAACATACAAACTTGGGAGCGTCACACTAGTTCCAATTCAATACAAACATTGATAGTACTTCAAATTCATCATACAAATTCAAATTAATAGTTCAAATTCAGTTTTTTCTTGCTGCTAGTGGTTTTCACTGGGTTCACCACCTTGCTCCGGGTGATCCTTGCTGGAATATTCTTGGAGTCCACCATCAGATTTTCCATTTGTTCCCTTTGTTCTTATTTTCTGCATCAAATGAATCAAGTGCTTTAGTCTATTGTACAATTGGTTAAATCTCGTCTCAATCCATTGGTTCATACAAAAATGACAGCATTGCTTCAATCTCCTCTCATGTAATTCCTTTACTCTTCTTCTCTGCATACAATGAATTAATAATTGCTTCAGTCTATTATATAGTTGGTTCAATCTCATATCGATCCATTGGTTAAAACTGCAATGGCCGCAATTCTTCAATCTCCTCTCATGTAATTCCTCTATTCTTTGCATCCAATGAATCAATTGCTTCAATCCCCCTTTATTTTGTTTAATCTTCTATGCATTTGGTTCAATCTCCTCTTGATCCATTGGTCCACTCTGCAATGTATCCATTGCTTCATTATCCTCTTGTTCAAATACTTTATTCTCATATGCATTTGCTGCTTCTGCCCGATCATCCATTGCATAAGCTGGGTCCACTGCATTTTTACAAAGCCTAGCAATGTGCCCTAGGATCCCACAATGTTTGCACTTACATTGTCGAGGTGGTGCACCACCCCCTGCACTAGCTCTCATCCTATTCTTCCTTGGCCTACCTGCTGGTCTAGTAAAAACTAGAGCGTATAGCTTGAAGCCTAGATCCACTTCCATCCATTGGTATTTTCCCAACAAGGCAGGAACATTCTAAGCATATGCTGCCCTAAATTTGGAAACAGAGAAATACTCTGACATGTACTGATCAACTTCACCCTCTTCACCTCCTAGAACAACTATGAAAAACAATGCATGTATGCAGGGTTTCCCACGGAGCTGCCATTGCTTGCAATGTCATGTCCTATCAACCAAACTCACTAGATACCTCCATTTCCTATCTTTAATATCAATGTCCATTACCTCAGCCTTCATTCTTCTTCTAATACATTTCATCTTCAATTGTTTTGCCCTGGCATGCAAAGCCTTAATCAAAGATGGGAGGATGAGATGGCAAACATATATTGTTGATACAATTCTTTGACGCCAATCGATCTTTATCATGATCATCTGCCTAATCTTATTAAATAATTTCCATAGCATAAATCCATTCAATGACTTGACATTTGCATTGAAACTCTCTACAGGGTTACTTGTTACATAGTCTACCTTGCAAATTTCATTGAATTGGCTTCTTGACCACACCATTCCATTATGTGCATCCAAGTACTCCTTAATCGCAGTTTTTTGTTTATACAACACTCACAAATGATAGAGATGTTTCCTCAAACTGCATGTGTATGAAGTTGTCCATAGGTTGTCAGTATAAAATTTACCCTAGAATTTCTTTGTAAAATTCTACACTAAGTGTTGCATATATTCTCTATGCTCCACACTAGGGAATACTACTTATAAAGCTTTCTCCATATGTTTGCAAGCGTCCGTCTGGATAGTAAGTCCTGGTGGATGACCTATAAGGTCATGCAAATTCTGCAGAAACCAAGTCCAACTTTCCTCTGACTCAATCTCCAAAACTCTATAAGCAACATGGAACATTCAATTATGTACACCATTAACTGTAGTAGTAGCTACTAGCTGTGCTTTAAATCTGCCATGAAGCATCCAAATAAGGCATGTAACCATCCAGAAACTCTTGCCAGCAAGCTTTGAAATAAAAAAAATCCCTTCTAAATCACTCCTTCTCCATTGTCTTCACTCTTATTTTGTATTGAACTTTATGCATGTCTATCTGTATAACACTACCTGGACTAGCCATCTCCACTTTAGCTTTGAAGCTGTAAAGCAACTGAAAGCTTTCATTCAATGGACCATTGATCCTCTCAAGATACATTTCCTTTGCATAGAACATCCTCAAGTAAGGTATTGTAATATTAAACTTTACAATAACCCTTTTATGAGTGCTTTTGCACCAAGTGGTGGTTTATCTCTCATCCAATCCATGATTGCATCCGCCAACCACCTAGTCTTTGCGAGTTTTGTTTTGTCCTTTCGTTGACCCCTTGATCTAGACAAGAATGTTCACATCGATTCCTTTTTATCTTAAAATAATGAAAATGCCATGTACAGTTAACAAACTCTACAAAATGATCTAAAATACACAACTGGTTGTAATACATGAACCAAACTGCTCCAGCATAGTGGATCCATGCATCCTCCACCTACACCTCTTGTATGGGCACTTCATTATGAACCTTGCTAGCTTACTCTTAATAACATCATAATCATTATTGGTGAGAATGCAATATATAGTAAGGGCATTACGATAGTCCCGCATCATTTCAAATAAGGTGCCTTATGAAAACTTAGGATCGTATTTGTCCACTTCAATTAATGGCAAGTCCTCACCGTCATACTCGGCTAAAACGATGTTGTTATTGTTCTCCTCTCTCTCTTTGTCATCAGTGTCATCAAATCTGGCACCATGGTCCATTTCCTCTTTGTATCGATTCTCTAGTGCCTGCTTACTAAATTTATCTACCAATTTAGGAAACATCAACTCATCCTCATCATCTAGTGGAGGCGCTCCATTGTTAGGCTCTACTTCGTCCTCCAGATCATACGCACAAACGATTTGGCTTACACTCGTAGTGCGAACAGATGGTATTGTTGTGGACCTACAAGGAGCGCGGGGGCGCACACTATTAGCAGAGACAACAAAGACACATGATGCCCGACCACCTGATGATGCCTGACCACCTGATGATGCTTTAACCCTCTTTTCCATGAGCTCAAATTTAGGTTGAAGATGGAGCAAATTTGACCAAAATGTTCGGCAGCATTCAAAGAGAAAAGCATTACCAGATGAGCTTCACAAGTTAGTGGGAGCAATCTTTGTTCGCTAATATTAAAATATTGCAAATCAACTGAATCAGCATGGCTCTAGGGGAACTTAGAATAGATTTTTTCTTTCGAATATCTGAGACTTATGGAGGTTACAACCACTGTTGGGAAGTAAAATTCAGAGATATATTGTTCACAACCATGAATTACGCTAGTATCTAGTCTAACCGCCAGCCGAAATGCTAGCGCTTGATTAATCCTAATCGAAAAGCAAGGCAGTTAGTTGAGCACTAGTGTCGTCGGATTGTCGAAAAGTACGCCATAGGGGGTCCTAAGGGCGTTGAGAAAATGGGGTGTGAGCCATACAGTGTTTTGGGATTGGTGAGTACAAGTTTACCTAGGTTCAGATCCGACTGCGGTGAGCGAATCCAACTTCTGTTAGCAACCCAGTAATATATCAACGAGATCCGGATGTTACAGCGAATTTCAAGAGAGGTTCTCCTGTGCGAGTTGGTTTCCGTTGATCTATGATATGGTGCCCAAGGCTCCCTCGGGTCCGGCTTATATAGTCACCGAGACCTAGGGTTATAGGAGAGACCTATCCGGCTACGTTATAGAGTTGGTAACTAGATACAACTTGGACTACAAATAATAATACAGGCCTAAGTCGGTAAGTCTTCTAGGCCTTGTCGTAGCCGAAATTGACTCCTCCTCTTTCTCTGACCGGCCCGCCCATGAAGCAAAGCTCTAACCCGTTGGTGGGCCGCCCTTGTCAGCGAGTCCTGTGGGTATACCCAGAAAGTATATCCGCAACAGTAGCCTCGGAAGTCTTCAATATCAAAAATCGGATAAATCGTCTAGCTTGATGGTTTCTTCATCTTGATAACCTTGAAGGTTCCTGAAAACTTTGTCCAGTAGTATAGGAATCTGAGTCTCATCTACGTCAGATATGTCTCCTTGACTTCATCATTTCCTTGCTCGATTCAAACATGAGCTGGAATTTAAATAGTGACATTTGCCTGATAACCTTTTAGGTCACGTCTTGTCACTGATAACTATCTTGTTAGCCTGACCGTTGGTGGGTCCGCTTACATGGAACCAGAGAAACGTTTCAATGCAAGCGTGAGAATCGAGGGGGCGGAGGCGTCACCAGGAAGCCTCCTCTCTCTCCTATACACGTGGCACAAATTTCGTGGATCCAGCATGAATCTTGGCTTGGAGGTTATTAAGTTAGAGATTTCTTCTCTCACAGATTCATTCCTCGTCTTTCATCATTGCCTCCTCGTACTCCTTGATATCTTCGCGTCTCTCTCTCCACCGCACCCAAAAATACCCTAGTGCCACCAATATTTGACCTCAACTCTAGCGAAATGGCGGAAGTGATGTCAAGCTCTAGGGCGGTAACGGCAGCGGACGACAGAGGATCGCGGGGCCTTTGGGTCCCTAGCGCCATGGATGATTCCAAGTTGCATCCCATGGAGGATGAGGGCTACCTCGCCGCCGGCGCATGGTAGAGCAGCTTTGGAGATGCAGTTCCAACACCCCGCGATGGCGAACGAGTGCTCTTAGGGACGCACGTCGATTGCAGCCTCAGCTTCCCACCATCGGAGTTCCTCACCGAGGCGCTTCAATATTACGGTGTGCAACTTCAGAATCTTCCCCCTAATTCTTTACTTGAGATTAGCACTCACGCAACTCTTAGCGAGGTATTTCTAGGAATTAGGCCGAATCTCACTCTCTTCCGGTACTACTTTGGTACTCGGTAGAATTCTGTTAGTGTCGATATTCCATACATTATTGGCACTCTTAGATTAGGTTTTAGGAGATACCGAGTCTACCCTAGGATCAACGCTAGTGAGTCGGTAAAAAGATGGGATGGAACATTCTTTTATCACAAAGATATTCGGCTCCTTAGAAGAAGGAAGGTCTTCCAGCTTTCATTGACAGCGCCTCTCCCCACAAGGAATCATGGGATGCGGAGGAACCGGAATTATCCAAAGACTTGATCCTCGCTAAGAGGCAGATTGAGTTTTTGATGAAGAATTCGGACCGTCGTGGATCTGACTTGATCCACTATTGGCTGGATCGCTGGATTTAGCCACTGCTGTAGCACGACGACCGCCTAATGCACACGGTCACTAGAGACAGGAAGGACAACATGAAGGTTTGTTCAAATCGCATCGCTGTGAAGGACTACAAGACCTGAATGCAATACCTGATCAAGGAGAGGGTGAAAAAGATGCCTGAAGTCTCCATGAAGATGTATACAGCTGACCAACCTCTGAATCCAATAAATTTTTCGACTTTGTATTTTACCTTTTCCTTTTCATCCCATCATCTGACTTTAGCTATGCTGATGTTTTATATCTTATCAGCTCGAGAAACTTTCTGAGTCTGAGCTTGTCCCTCTTGAGGGTTATCCCATAGAAGACTGGGAGGAGAAGGAGGATGATGAGGTGAAAGAACTTCCTGCCACTGCTTCCAAGAAGCACAAGGCCAAGGAAGTTGTTGCTACTGCTGGCGCACAAGTGTTGCTAGTGGTTAAAATGTAAACACCTTTTAACCTCCAGTACTTGTTCGTTTATTCTTTCCGAATCACACCTGACACATGTTATTTTAAGTGATTCAGAGCTGAGTCTATTTTGAAGAGAAAGTCCAAGCCAAAGAGCAAGTCAGTTAAGAATCTACGTCAGAAGAAGCTTACACTGTCTCCAGTTGTGGCCCCTATAACTCCGAATAGCACCCAGACTTCAGCACCAGAGGCTCCCTCCTCTCTAGGTGCTGGCTCCATCATCCTTGGCGACTCCACGACCTCACAAGCCCTGGTTATGACTAGTAGCCAGTCATATGACAAGGTTTAACCCGCCAAATGTAATGATCCCATGTTAACGTCACCAGGGAAGCTGGATAAAATTTCCGCCTCTGTTGCATCCGGCTTGAAGCGAAAACAGAAGGAAGAGATTCTCAAGTTGGCCCAAACCAGTCTTGAGAAGAAAATCCTTGCTCCAGAAGCAGCAAGCCAGGAGACAAAAGATGTCAAGATGGAGAGCCTCCTAGAGAAAATTTTGGTCCGAGATCAAAAGATCGAAGCCGGAGAGCTTCCAGCGACAACTATTTCTCCTACCTCCCTTGCAGATAAGGTCTTCCACAACACGAACATCAGATTCGAGAAGCTGCACTTGGAGCACATTGTAAGTTTTCTGACTATCATTTGGTATTTTATTATCATATCCTCTACCCCACAAGCATAAAGTCGGATAAAGATCAAACCATAAGATCCGAGTTGATTTTTATAGGATGCAAAAGAACGATAGTCGAAAAGAATCCGAGTCAAAAAGCTTTTGCCACTAAGGATTTAGCTGCAGCGTGATGACCGCATTCGCCTTCGTGGATTTATCATAATATTTCCACTCCTTCTTTTGGAGAAATACAGCATTGGAAAACCCCAGAAACACTCCGCTTATAGAGCTCACCATTGATTATTTTATAGGATTTTGCTCGTAGGACGATCTGCCGGCCCAGAACTTCATCTTCGGGTAATTTTCCGCCTATCAGGAAATCCAGATAGGGTTGAGTACATCTGGGAATTACAGCCAGAACTGCTACTAAAGGTGAGTAGGATTTCTTTGGATAGTCCTCAAGAACTCCTGTGATAGAGGGAACTTTTTGGTGTTCTAGAAAAGCACCATCTAGGACTTGTTTCCGCGCAAAGCCTATTCTTGATAGAGCATATGCTTCCTCATTTTCTGCTCGAGGTATGTGTTGAACCTCAAAACCCTCGAATGATTTAGATAATTCATCCACAACAGTTTTGTATGCTACCATGTGCTTATTTGCATTGCAGATACTTGTTGAGCAACTAAATCCGAGTCTCTGTAACACATGAGTCGGGTGACGCCAATGTTTTTGGCCATGCATATTCCATGTAATAGTGCTTCATACTTGGCAATATTATTGATTGTCGTGAAGTATATCTGTAATACATAGAATAGCTTATCTCCTTGGGGTGACTCGAGCAGCACACCAGCCCCTAAGCCTCCTCGTGCTTTTGATCCGTCAAAATGTAGGGTCCAAAATTCCGAGTCTATAGGACTTGTGTTTTATGTCGTCTCTGTCCAATCAGCGATGAAATCGGCAAGTATTTGGGATTTGATTGTTGTCCGTGGCTTGTACTCGATGTCAAAAGCTGCAAGCTCTATTCCCCACTTTGCGACACGTCATGTGGCATCGTGATTGTTGATAATATCTCGCAGGGGAGCAGTACTCACCACTGTGATCTTATGCTCTTGAACATAATGGCGTAGCTTTGTGGCAGCAAAGAATACTCCATAGGCTAGTTTTTGGTAATATGGATACCTTTTCTTCGACTCTATCAGGACCTCGCTTAGGTAATAAGTTGGACGTTGCACCTTATTCTCATGATTTTCTTCATCGCACTCCACTCATGTTACTACACTTACGACTTTGATTGTCACTGCGATGTAAAGTAACATAGACTTCTGTGGCTCTGTTGCTGCGAGAGTTGGTGGATTTGAAAGTAGATCTTTCAAACTCTACAGAGAAACGTTGGCTTCCTTGGTCCAGAAAAATTTGTCGGTTTTCTTCAAGATCTTGTATAAAGGTGCAGCTCTTTCTCTGAGTCGGCTGACGAACCGGCTTACTACTGCGATACAGCCAGTGAGTCGTTGTACGTCCTTCAAGCGATTCGTCCTGGTAGTGTTTAATATAGCTTTGATTTTTTCTTAGTTCACCTCGATGCCTCTTTCAGACACAATGAAACCTAACAATTTTCCGGCTAGGATTCCAAAGAAACACTTATTCAGATTTAGCATTATGTTGATTTTTCATAGGCTAGCAAATGTTTCCTCTAAGTAGGAAATAAGTGTTTCCTTATTTTTGGACATCATTGCTATATCATCTATGTATGCATGTATGTTGTGTCCGATTTGGTTGTTAAGGCAATGCTGCATGGTGTGTTGATATGTAGCTCGTGCGTTCTTTAAGCCAAAAGTCATAGTTTTGTAGCATAAGGTTCCGAAAGGAGTGACGAACGTCCTTAATTGATTCGATTTTTTCATTGGTATTTGGTGATATCCGGAATATGCGTCAATAAAACAGAGTAATTCTGACCCTGCCAGTGAGTCAATAACTTGATAGATTCTTGGCAAAGGGAATGGATCTTTGGGGCAAGCCTTGTTCAAGGCGGTATAATCAATGCACATCCATAAATCAATAGTGTCCTTTTTATGGACGAGTACAGGATTTGCCACCGATTCAGCATGGATGACCTCTACGATAAATTCGGCTAATTCTAGTCGGGCTAACTCCTTAGCTATAGCTTTGCGCTTTTCATCCCAAACCGTCGTAAGGACTGCTTGACGAGTTCAGCGTCAGGGTACATATTAAGAGAGTGTTCAGCAAGTTCCCTGGGTACTACGATCATGTCAGAAGGTTGTCATGCGAAGATACCTTTATTATCTTTGAGGAACTCGACGAGCACGCTTTCCTATGAGAGGTCTAAGCCTACCCCTATGTTTTTCGACTTGGAGGGATCATCTTCCCTTCAGCAACGTCTTCTTCGTCTCTTATAATGCCTTGAACTACATACTCATCTTCAGCACCTTGTTCTTTGTAGCGGGCATCTCAGACGGATCAGTGTTCTTCTTGATCTCCTAGTACTCTTGGGCGTGTAGCACGACTTCAGCAAAGGAGGCAGGTCCTTCCTCGCAATCTTGTTCTTTCTTTGGGTTTCCTTGGATAGTTATGACGCCATTGGGACCTGGAAGATTCATCACAATGTATATGTAGAAGGGACAGTCCATGAACGCCCAATAAGCCAGACGTCTAAAGATGGTGTGGTAAGCACTTTTGAACGGCACCACCTCGAAAGAGAGTGGCTCGGTCCGGTAATTGTCTAGAGTTCTGAATGTTATATCTATTGTGATATCACCTAGAGAATCTGCATGTCCTCCTGGTACAATGCCATGAAACGACACATTACTATGGTTTAACTAGCTTTCGTGAATCTTCATGCGGCGGAGCGTTTCAATGTAAAGGATGTTGATGCTGCTGCCACTGTCCATGAGAGTTTTAGTGAACTCATAGCCATCAATAAGAGGATTGACGACTAGAGGATACTTCCTCAACGATGTGTTTTCTTTGGGTGTTCGCTTCGGTCAAAGGTGATAATTACGTCCGACTAATCCAATAATTCGGGAACAGCCGGAATCGTGGCATTTAGCTCATGGAGAACCGCCTTTCTAACCTTAGTCGGTTGAGTTCCAAGGAAGCAGACATAAGTGTCTTCCTCTATAGGATTGTCCTTTTTTCCATTCCACTTGGGTTGTGCGGCATCTGCTTCTTCCATGTCAGAATCTTCCTTGGCCTCCTTGCCTTTCTTGGAATTTTTCTTTCTTTTAGTCACTTGGCCATGTAGCCAGCGGATTCATCTCTCTTGATGTCGTCATTGAAACAACACTCATCATTGGTATGGGTAGAGCCACCATTCCCATTTGGGTGATGTACATAAGGGTTATTGTCAATGTCGGCCCAGGAGTATGATTTTCCGGGCTGCTGGTCTCCTCTACCCTGGACTTGGGAAGTTTCGCGGCCTCGTCCCCGGCCACCTCCATGCCCTCCTCGTCCTCCGGATCAGAATGTTGCGTTGACAACTACATTGTCCGGAGCCGGTTTATCTTCCAGGGTATTCTTGCACTTCTGAGTTTGTTGTTTCTGCTCCTTGGCCGCATGTGGATTGGCCAGATTATTCAGCAGTCCATTTGAATCATCATCGGCGTCAGCGTACTTGCTCACCATTTCTATCATCTCTCCCAAGTCTATGACATGGTCACGCTTCAGTCTGTGATGCCATAATCCAACTAGGAGTCCTGCAATGAAGGCTTCAATCGCGGTTTGCTCGTTTACCCCCTCATAGGAGTTCTGCATGTCGATCCAGCATCCGAGGTAATCCCGACAAGTTTCTCCGGGTCTTTGAGTGCAACATTGCAACTCTCCGACTTTGCAGGGCCTCCTGTATGTTCCCTCGAAGTTTGAAAAGAACGCACTTTGCATATCATACCAGTTGTGAATCGAGTTCTATGGTAATTCATTGAGCCACGATCGAGCCCTCTTTCGCAACATAAGTGGCAAATATCAAACTGCAACCAAGCTATTTCCTCCTTTGGCGATGCAGCAAGCATAGAAAAAATCTTAGAGACAAGTATCTGGACGAGTTGCACCATCGTAGGGTTGAATGTGTTTGGCTATGCCGAAGTCTACCGGAAACTTTGTTTGATGGATACATGGGCCAAAGCATTTGGGTCCCACATACGTGTCTTCCTCGTCGTACCGCCGCGCTTCTATATTGGAATCTATGCGGTGGCGAGCGTCATTGGGAGAGAGAGAGAGACCTATGCCTTGAGGGCTCGCCACTTCTTCATGGCAGCGGAGTCGGATTCCTTCTTCTCCTTCCGCCATTGCGGCCTCCGTACGATGATATCCTACATGGTCACTACTGGGCGGTGATGGTGGATCTGGTGGGTTATTTCCGGCTGAGCGGCATGGTCCCGGAGCATCATTATGCTGGCTCCAAGGTTGATTTCATCAGACTCCAACCCTGCTTGATTCAGGGTGATCCGGGTCGTTTCTTTGTCCGGCGTTGTCATTACGACGAGGCTCAGCCAGACGGATAGGGGCGGCATCCTTAGTCGGTCATGTTCTCGCTGGCGGAGCACCTCCAGGTCTTGCATGTGGCAATTATTCTGCCAACGATGGGTTTGGCGACATACTAATGCCCTGATGGCATGTTGGGACGCGGCCGGAATAACTCCCGACCAGTCCCACGCAGCCCTTCGATGATGACCGTTTGATCCGGTCCTTGAGTTTTATTCTTCTCGAGGGATAGGTCAATGACGCTGATATGTATCCCTGTGGGGTCCTTCATCAGCGTTTTGGCCTACATCAGTGTGGCAATATTACGACCTTGATTGTAACATCCCAAAAATATTAAACTTAAATCATCAAACTCTAATCTTCAAATTTAGGGTTAACAAAAACTTTTCAAATTAAAAATATGAAAGCATCCATATGAGTGTGCATTAAAATTTGGATTCTTTTGAATTGCCATAATTCTGTGCTTCCTTGCTTGTAAAATGATTCTTAGGTGAAATAAACATCATCTAAACAATCCCCAAACTTTTTCCAAAGACAAACAAATTAAGTGAATGGTCACTTTGGCCAATTTAACTCCCATGCCTACTTTGGCTATCCCTAACTTTCAGAACTTAACAGAAACATGTATGGATCTTTGCACCCCTTGATAGTACTCATGGCCCACTTTGTGATCATCCAGAAACATTCAAATGCTTAGTTTAAATGACAGTTTAAAATTGAATCTATTTCATATGGGAAGATCCCACTATTTCAAAACCACTCAAACCAACTCAATTTTCAAAACCCAAGCATCCACAGACTCCCCAATACATTCCTAGCACACCCACAAAAAATCTTTTCAAAATTCAAAACTTAAGTTCATGCGGCCATTTCATCAAACAGGTTGCAGATGCAAATAAAAAAAAAATCAAAACACTATGTTGAACAGTGTTTTGGGCCTAACTTGTTCCCTCTCTGGACACCACTAGCCTTAGTAGATCATCTAACAACCTTAACTAATCACTAGCAACACTGTAAGCTGTCCATTGTCATCAATGTTGAGTAGGCCGAGAGCACCATTGCCACCCCATGGTCGACAGCAAGCTACGAGCAACACTAGCCTCGCCAACCTTGTCTGGGAACAAGCTAGCACCCCATCGCCACTCCCTGTCCCAGCCGCGAGCAATGCCAGCCAATGGACCACACGCCCAGGCCATGCCAACCTTATCTGCGACCATGCCGAGAGCGCGCCCCGTGCGCCACGCTCGAACAACACCCTGCATCGCCCTCGCCAAGGCACGTGATCACCAACACCCCAAAGAACCCCGCAGACACGCCTGCTCGCCACATGACCACGCTACCAGCGCCATCAAAGCTTCCGTCAGACCAGCGCAGAGCACCGCAGCGTTCCGACCGATCAGCACCGCCCCACGCCTCGCCACCACGCCGTTGAGCTTCGCTAGGCAGCACAGCACAGCCCCCTATCGTCGCCCACGCCGATAGCCCTCTGTGCCGTTGACCACGATGAGCCCAGCTTGCGCCCGTCAGTCCCCCCTCGCCACTATAAATAGAGGCATCCCCCGCTCGAATTCTTCAAACCATTCTACTCCCCTCTTCACCCAGAACCACCCCACCTCATTCCCAGAGCAAGGCGAGCAGCGCATCGCCGGAATTTCACCGGAGTCCGCCGCTACTGGAGAAGAAGGAAGCCATCGATCGGAGCCGCCCAAGGAGAAGCTGTCGGTGCCAGGAGAATCGTCGTCGTCGAATTCATCGTTCGCCCGCATTTCCGACCTTCGCCTGAGCCCCGGTGAGCCTCCCACGACCCCCACTTAGCCTCTAGTGTTCGAGCTCGCCGGTGACTTGTTCATCGTCGACAATGACCCTCAGCCGTCGATCTTCATTCTAATCCAACGCACCACATCGCCCCGTACCGCTTTGTGTTTAAAGAGCCACTGACCCGTAGACCCCCCATGTCAGTTGCGCCACGCGCTGCGGAGTGACATTGGGCCGGCCCATTACCCCTTCCCGCGCAGCCCACTCGTTTGAATTTAGCTTTTTCTATTTATATTCAAACTAAGTTATGTACCTAGTTTCAAATCTCGATTCAGTGAACCAAATTGAATGAAACCAATTTTGTTAGAAATATATTGAAATGCTTAATCCAAGACCGTTGGATTCAAATCATTTGAATCTATAGATCAACCTTGGTAAAAATAACAAGGCAGAAGATTTTATGCATTAAACATTTTTCAAATTTAAACCATAATAGCTTTTGAGTTGATTCCAACTCTCAAAAATCACATTTGATCATACCTTTCAGAATATATAAGAACATATGGCTTTACTTACAGAAATAATGTTCAAGCAATAAAAGAATGCCACATAGGCATTTCTAGTCATTTATTTTATTTGAAATAAAAGGTTAAATCTTATTAAATTGTGACAACACTTAAAATCACATTCTCATGTACTGAAATATGTGGTGATGACATGTTTCAACATGATCCCATGTTTGGTTTGGAGAATATTAAATCTTAAGTAGTTTTTCAATGAGTAGAAATTACTTTTCTAAAAATAAAAGAAATAAGGCAAAGCTTTAATCTTGTAATATTAGTGATGATGCTAGATCATCTATAGAACCCTTGTGTGTGATGATTGAAAATATTTAAGTATTTTTTGGTGATTGTGTACCTCGTATTTATTCGTAGACGCTAGTACCGACCAAGGATATGAGGAGTAAGGAGGATACTACGAAGAAGAAGACGAGGATAAATTCAACCACTGCTCTGCACAAGGCAAGCCTAATACTACTAGTTGATTGAGCAAGATAACACTTGCAAGATACTCTACTTTAGCAAGCTATTAACCTTGCAAGCTAACACTTGCAATTATGAAAGTTAGATAAACTATGCAATGCACTAAGCATGCTTGGTTAGACACATTTGATGTTACCCAATCCTAGTTTTACTTTCAAGCTTTCTACTTTATCTCTTTATCAAAGTTCTTACTTAGAGTTTACTTGAGTAAATTGTAGATACTAGAAAGATAATTGAAGGTTGCATAAAGAGCATTAAATTTGGCCTAAGCTAGATAATGTTGATGCCATCCCAAGGCATGAGATTGTACTTAGTTAAACTCCACTAGTTTGCCACCCCTCATTAGTAATCACTCCTATTTGTAGATGCTAGAGCTAAGCATAAAACTTGATCCACTTTAGATGGGAATACTTGGTGGAAAAAATGGTTATGAAAACCTTGGAATGATGGATCATTCTACTGAGATGTTTTGACATGTGTTTCCGAACACCAGATGATTTTGGTGATAAAAATATTGAGGCATGAGTCGTAGCCCTTTATAAAACTGATGGTAGTCTAGATGCGATACCATTCCAATTTTACCGTACAACCACAATACCCGAGAATTGGGTAGGGCTTGACTGGAAACTTATATACCTTAGTATGGGTTCCCTCATGGCCAAGGTCTGAGCTGAGGCTACCTTGTGAAGATTGTCCACCTGTGTAGTACCCAAGATGACAGTTGGTCATGGTTGGGAGGCCAAACTCACAGGAGAGGTGCTTATACTAGGGCGTGTAATTGAAAGGTTAGGATTGATTATCCGCATACTGAGTATGGTGAATTCAGGATTTGTTCCTGATGGATGTATCGAATGTTGTGGTGAAAGTGTACAATCTCTGCAGAGTGTCAAACTATTTGAATAGCCGCGTCTGCGGTTATGGACAGTTGGAGTGGCCATACTGTTCCCCCGTCAGATTTTTTCAAAATGACTTGTGAAATGAATTGAGAATTTGACTTGACCATAACAGAGTTGTGATATGAAATACAAGTTCCCACTTAGGTGTTATAAAACTTCAACTAGCATTCTTTGCTTCTGAACTTAGTAGAGGTAAATCTGGCTTTTGCAAAACAACCATAGAGCTTAGTGTCCTATTACAAAACCCCCCTTCACTTGTTAGTATTAGTTTGCGAGTACTTGAAGAGTACTCATGGCTTTGTACCTGGATATTCCCATGGCCAGACTATGAAGAGGAGTACCAGGACGAAGGACCTGTAGCATCCCAGTTGTCTAACCCCTGTAATGCTACATGTCATAATAATAAAATGGGCTCTTCCAACATATAATTGTTGCATCATCATCATATCATGCTCATGTCATCATATCACCTTGCATCTGAGCACCATATAAAACCTTTTCTTGTTTGGTTCTTATCTCATGTGCATGATTAATTGTAGTTGACTCTTGATATTGTATTTGCTTCTTAATAAAATGTTAAATGCCCAAGCTGAGTTGGGGGCATCTCTCTTTTTGACTCCACCACCTTTTCTTTCACCACCTTATAATTCCACCATTCAATAATATGGGCTTGGCATTTTATTGAGTTACCTCTAGCCCATGTTGTTGGTTGGATCCACCCTAATCTTTGCTTGGCCTTGTCCACATTTTGGATTGGAGAGGAATAGTGCCATATTAATATCCTTGTTCTCACAAGGATAATTGTGGCATTAATTATCTTGCATGGGCCATGCAACAGCCACCTTGTTCCTAGTATTTGGTTTTTGCTTGTTTTCTAAATGAACCACTCCTTCCTTGCTTGATCTTGTTTGGTAGTGTTAAACCCTCCCTCTCTTTTGCCTTTAGCTAGACCACCCCATGTCCCATGCACACACATGTGCTAAGGAGCATGCCCATCCAAACCATCCTTGCTTGGATTTTTCTTGTTCTTTGTAAGAAACATGCATGATTCAAAACCCACATCCCCATGGCCATCTCCCTTTTCCCCTTTTTCTTGCTTAGTCTTGTTTTGAGCTTGTACTTAAAGCATGCTTGATCAAGTTTAGAACCATCTCCACCCCTTCCACCCCATCTACCCTAATCCTTCTTTACTCTAACCCTAAGCTCAAGCATTACCCCAAGCTAGCTAATCTATGCAAAACCTAGTACTTCCTCTTTTCCCTTTCTACCCTAAACTAAACCCTATGTTACATATATCCTAAACAAAATCCCTAATCTACTTCTACCTCTAAACAAAACCCAAATAAAAACTCACCTCTCTTTTTTCCTCCTATCTAGCATGTTCCATGCCCCATAACCCTCTCCCCTCTCCCTTCAACTCTAGCCCAACCACCCAGCACCCTACCTACCCCCACACCCGACCAGGCCCCCCTCCTATCTACTCTAAACCCTAGCTCGACCCATGCCCCTCTTTTCCTCCCCTCTTTTCCTCTCTCTCTCTCTACCAAGAATGCCAGCCTACCACCCGCCTCACTGCCTCCCCTCAGGGCCACCTGCCATCCCCTCTCACCTCCCCAGCTCGACCACGCCACCCTGGCCCATGCGGAGCACGTGCAAAGGGAGGTGACCAACGCCACCCCCGCAGCTAACCCTCCCCTCACGCAACCACCGCGCCTCCCTCCTTCTTATCCTCTCCCTCTCCCTCTCTGGCCTCCCCAGATCCCATCCCTGCAGCCCCGCAAGTCCCCCTCCCTCCCTTCCTTCCCTTCGCCACTGGCCATCATCGCTGCCTACCACCTGCCCAGTTGATCTAGACGGTGAAGGCGGCGAGGCGTCGAGGAAGCTCCTGGAGTCGCTGCGACGTCCCTGTGGTCAGCAGCGAGGGAAGCACCGAGCCGCCTCACCGACGCGCCGAGCAAACCCTAGCTACGACCGGCCGTCACCGCCAGGATCGCGACCACCTCTGCCTGCATCGAGCACGCCAAAGACGCGCGGTGAGTCCACGACCCTCCTAGACATCGCCTTCCTCGCTTGCTTCTGGGCGATCAATCCTTTCGTCGAACGCTCTCAAGGCCGCGGCGCAGCGTGCTGCAAGCTTCCGCGCGCCACACCCTATCTAGCACGGAGCATCGGCTTAGCATCAACCGTAGGCCAGCCGGTGGTCACCGCCAGCGCCAGCCATGGTCATGGATCGAGCCCCAGCGCTTTTCTCCTCGCCGGGTTCAGTTTCGGCGGTGAGAAGAAGCACAGTACCAGGTGGCCGTTTGCACAACACCTGCATCTTTCTCACAACCCGCGCTCCCCAAACCCCACATGTCTGTGCCTAGGGAACTTTGCAAAAAGGCTCTCGATGTTTTGTGTATTCCACCCGCGGTCCAGATTTGTTCCAGGCACTGCCGCGTGGGCCAGAGATGCCCCTGGCCCACCTGTCTGCGACTCAGGCTGGGCTGAGCTGAGTGGAAAACGTCCAGATGCGGTTTTCAAAATTCAAATTGGCTTAAATAATTTAAAAATGCAAATCTAATTCAGTTTTTAATAACTTTTACATGCTTTATCCAAATTAGGCAAATAATATATGTTTGGATATCAGCAAGATGAGAGGAATTCAAATATGCCATCTATTTTGTATTTTGGACAAGTAAAATTCCAAGTCATGTTAATTACATCAAATGCCACTGGATTTTCAACAATTAATAACTTTGGTTTTACAATTCCAAATTTTGCAACTGAGTAGTCCAAATTGATCAGCTCGACGAGACCTTTCTGTTTATGCTATCCATGACTTAAATTGCAGCATGCATCATATAACTATATCATGAATAACAACTGTTATGGCAACAAATGTGGTTCCAAAACCCACTAAATGTTATATTCTTGTTCCCCACACCTCAACCATGCCATGCTACTTTACTTGCCATGTAAAATGTGCATCATTCATCATGGCATGATTGTTTGCTTGACGCATCTTATTCATATGCTTGTGCTCTATATTCATGTTGGCCTTGTTTGTTTGGTTTTTCTCGGATAGACACTGAGCAGGGGTTGTATCAAGAGAACCAGGAGCACTACCCAGAACCGTCCTTTGCTTCAACAGAGACACCAGGCAAGCACTACCACATGCTTGCATACATACAGTACCTATTGCCTCTATCTTATTCTTGCACCATTGAGTCGCGATTGCATTAAATTGAATCCCAAGTATGCATAGCCTTTACTTTCAAACCCCACCAAGCTTGTTTCCTCCATCCCATGAGCCACTACTATAGGAGTTGTTTGAGCCATGCGAGTCGTAGAACAGCATGTGTAGGGTTTGTGAGAGTCTGATGGATAATGAGGTACCTAAACAACTTAACCTGAGTAGTTCTGGGATAACTAAAGAAAGTGGCACCGGTGAGCAATATCTGCTATTTGGTTTTTCCTGCTCACTTGTGTCCCGTAAGACCCCGAGTACTTGATTCCTGTTCCTTGATTTATCGCGCTATCCACATCCGGGAGGTATATGGGACCCCCCAGGCCGAGCTTGATTCCGTCTTATTTCTTGGGGCCACAAACTAGTTTGAGGTGTTTTTACTATCCTCTTATGCCATGTTTACCGCTTTATTTACGACAGCGAGGTGCACTGTATCGCTTAGGTAAGCGGGATGTTTCGCGGGCAGACGATCCCGATTGGGGACTCGCTGTCGTTACACCATCGACGCAGACCTTGAGTCCGTCTCGAGCTTGCTTACTCGCTATGGTAGCTTAATGGGGTGGCCCCCTGAAATAGTTCTGAATCCTGTGATTGTTCAGTCGTGAAAGCCTCGTTGGGTTTTGATTTGGTTTTTCCGAGGCTGATCGAGCGTGTGTTGCTATTGGTGCACCCCGGCCGGGTAAAACTTTCTGAAAGCCGTGTCCACGGTTATGGACGACTTGGAGCACAGTTTCTTGATCATAGACAAGCATAACTAAAGTACCGCTTCTAATGTGACTAAAGTAACTTGACTAGTAAATAGTGCCATACTCATGGAATGGTTAATAAAATTGCCAACGGATGGGGGGTTGTTCGTCCGCTTCCTTGTTGGTAAGCAGGGAGGAGGATGGATCGGATGAGATTACCATTATAACTGTTGTACTTTAATTCACGGACATCCGTCTATCATTGGTTAGGCGGATGGTTAGCGTTTATCTGTAGAATTGTTAGGGTTTACCTTTTGCTGCAATTGCGTCACCCCAGGTTGCGTCCCCTTTAGAGGCATTAAGACTTGCTGAGTACCCTTAGGGTCTCACACGATAAATTCTTGATTCAGATGAACAGGTACCTTCTCAGGACGGATACTGGGTGGAAGAAGCCGATGATGTGGGCAACGATCGTTCGGTGTAGAGATTCCGGGATCGGGGATCCGTGAGACCTGTAGTTGGGATGTGCTTATTTTCTCTGGCATCTTATGCCTATTTGCTTCTTATCCGTACTCGGATCTTGTTTGCCGCTTCCGCATGATACTCTGATGTGTGTTGTATGAGGAGTTATCCTAAATTATAGATGTATCTAGGTCATTTGAATCTTGCCGTATGGCGTTGGAATATTACCTTTCATTCTTGATGGTGTGGCTCGATGTACTCTTGTATGGTGGCTTGCGTACATACCCACTTGTGTACGTAGTTGATCCTTCGCCGCCGACTCACGCCCGTACAGGTCCCGTTGAGAGGTTAGCGGTTGGGACGTCTGAAAGGACTACCTGAGTGGCTTTTGGGGCCCCAGTACTATTTCAACCGCTATCTCTCATCCAGGCTTGTATCTAGGAGCGTAGTTCACCGAGGTAGTTACAATTGGTATCAGAGCCATCCCGACCTTCAGGGTTTCAGCCAAACGGTCGTTGTCAGTCTAGCAATTATTTTAGTAGTTACGTATATAGGGAAAAACAAAACGCGAGAGTAGGACTGCTTCATTTTTCTTCTTACCCTCCCACCCACCCTTTTCTGGTAAGGAAGTGCAACGTTTTCAATTCTCGTCTCAAAGTTCAAACTAGGATTCACGTGTTCTGGGTTTCCGTAGTACCATAGGATGTGTGTGTGTATGTGTGTGTAGTCCCTTGTCTATCTGTTGCATCCAAGTTGTTATCTTATCTGCCTTTGGTTATCAACTGTTGGTACATTCCATACCGACAGGCTTTGGTAAACCGACGCAATCTATCTTCCTTTTGTATCCGACGCTATCGTGTTTGGGGTGTTCGTTTCCGTAGTATCAATCTTTAGGTTTCGTCGTGAGAAGAAGGGGTTGGGATATGTGTTCCACTTGTTCATGTGCGGAGTAATGATTTGAGTGCGGGATGGAGTCGCGACCATACCACTACTTGTATCATTTTCTTTTGTATATTGAATCGGTAGAGTCACTAATCTTGATTCGTTAAGTAATTTTGCGCATCTATTGGTATTTTAATGCCGAAATTTGTGGAAAATTTTTCTTTGATATGTTTGTGTACCACACTCCTTTTCAGTCGTGTGCGATATGCTTAATATCTTTGAGGTGCTATGAACTTTGTTGATATTTTTATATCATCTCAAGAATTGTATCCTTTAATCTTGGTTAATTCCATCTTGGTACTATTTTGGATTATTATCATTCTCCATTATAGTACTGACTTGAGTTTTACATCAATGACAGGATGGCTCCCCACGGATCGAGGAGGACATTCCTCCGTAATCGGCTCAAGACCGCCAAGCATAGCTAATGCTTTGGCAGCCATGCAAGAGAACACCGCGCTTTGAGGAGAGCGTCCAAGGAACGAGTTCACTCCACTTCCTCCACCTCCCAAGCGTGGTGACATCAAGAGCTTCCTCAAGTTCAACCCCGCCACCGACGTGTCCGACCGACCTCTTGATGCGATGATTGGCGCGAGATCTCAAGGTTGCTAGAGACTGCGATGTGCCGTAACAGAATGGGTAAAGTGTGCTACTCACCGCTCAAGGGAGACGCAGCTCTATGGTGGGAAAACTACTTGAAGGCTAGCTGACTGGCTCCAGCCTACTTGGGAGAGGTTCACCGCAGCTTTCAAGGAGCAGTTTCTCAGAGATTGTGATGGAACGGATGAAGGATGCTTTCCTCAACTTGAAGCAGGCAATGATAACGCCAACACCTACATCGTGAACTTTATGAACCTGTCTCGCTATGGTGGTGATGAGGTATCCGATGACAAGAAAAGCGAAGAGATTCGTGCAAGGGCTCAATGCGCCGATCAAGTATGCACTCACGCATGCAAGACCGCAACCTTCCCGAACTGCAGATATGGCACTACAAGAGGAGGCTAGTAGGCGATGTTCGAGGAGTCCAAGAAACACAGCAGGATGCATCAAGCTCGGCAATGGCAACTCCTTCTAAGCGGCGTGTCGGGTTCCTAACACCCCACCGCCTCCCGGCTCCACCAAGACCTGCAACTTACGCGCCAAGGCCATCAAACTTCACCATCGGCTCCTGTGGCTACAACAACCCTTACCCTGGAGCGCCTGGCGGAGTCCCTGGCTACTCTGCTCCACGTCCAGCTAGTGCCTGCTACACGTGTGGAGATCCTGGACATCGCAACTGGAACTGTCCATTGAAGAACAAAGCTCTCCTCAACCCCGCCAAGATCGCGACAAGCTCTCCTTCGGTTCGGCGCGCCACCGCCGGCTCTCAACATCAACACTAAGCCCGGTTCGGGTTGTTCGCGCTTAATCGCGTCAACGCCTCTCAAGCCGAGCTCGCACTGAGTCGCTATGGGTATGCTTCGCTAACTCCGCCTGCACGAGTTCTCTTTGATTCTGGTGCATCGCATTCCTTTGTGTCTCACAAGTTTGCAAATGAGAACGAGTTAGTCCTGGGTCCTCTCCAAAAGAAGTTAATGGTTCTTTCTCCTGGAGCAAATATGATGGCAACTAAGATCAGCCATGGCAACCAAGTTGAGATTGGTGGTTCTTCATTTCTGGCTTCTTTGATTGTTCTGGGCAACTCTGACATTGATGTCATCTTGGGCATGGATTGGTTGACAAAGAAATGCAGTGATCGATTGTCTTGAACGCCGGTCTCTGAAGATCCCTGAAGGCCACATAGTCTTTTCTCCAAGTCTGACTCCTGCTGTCCAGCTCTATTCCTTGGCTACTCTGAATAATGATGCTATGGAAGCTATTCAGAAAGTACCAGTGGTCTGTGAGTTCCCAGATGTCTTTCCTGAAGAGTTGCCAGGTATGCCTCCGGATCGCGAGGTTGAATTCGTGATCGAGCTTGAACCTGGAACGGCTCCTATCTCCAAGAGGCCATACAAAATGGGTCCTTCTGAGCTGGCTGAACTCAAACGACAACTTGATGAACAAGAGAAGTTGGGTTTCATTCAGCATAGCACTTCTTCTTGGGGTAGTCCAACAATCTTCGTGAAGAAGCGTGACAGAACCGATAGGCTATGTGTTGATTATCGGGCTCTCAATGCTAAAACCATCAAGAACAAATATCCTCTTCCTCGGATAAATGATCTATTTGATCAGCTAGCAGGAGTTGTGGTGTTCTCTAAGCTGGACCTCAGAAGTGGTTATCACCAAATCAAAATTCGCAAAGAGGATGTGCCCAAAACAGCTTTCACCACTCGCTATGGCCTGTATGAGTACACGGTCATGTCTTTCGGTCTCACCAACGCACCTGCTACCTTCTCGAGGCTGATGAACTCCGTTTTCATGGAGTATCTTGATAAGTTTGTGGTGGTATATCTGGATGACATTCTGGTCTATTCCAAGTCTAAGGAGGAGCATGAAGAGCATCTGCGGTGTGTCCTGAACAAGCTTCGTGAGAACCGCTTGTATGCAAAGTTCTCTAAGTGTGAGTTTTGGCTTCCGGAAGTAACATATCTGGGGCATGTTATCTCTGCCAAGGGCATTGCAACAACCCGAAACCGTGAAGACAATAGTTGAATGGCTTCCTCCGCTAATGTCAAGGAAGTGCGGAGTTTTCTCGGCTTGGCTAGCTATTGCCGATTTGTGCGTAACTTCTCGAAGATAGCAAAGCCTCTTACCGACCTCCTCAAGAAAGGCAAGAAGTACCTGTGGACACCTGCTTGCCAAGAAAGTTTTGAGACACTCAAAGCGAAGCTCACTTCCACACCAGTCTTGGTTCCTCCGGATACATCTAAGCCTTTCCAGATCTTCTGCGATGCCTCTTTGCAAGGATTGGGTGCGGTCCTTATGCAAGAGAGACAGGTGGTTGCTTATGCCTCTCGTCAGTTGAAGACGCATGAGGTCAACTATCCCACACATGACCTTGAGCTAGCAGCAGTGGTCTTTGCTTTGAAGCTATGGAGGCACTACTTGCTTGGTAACCGCTAGAGATCTTCTCGGACCACAAGAGTTTGAAGTATATCTTCACTCAACCGGATCTCAATCTTCGCAAAGGAGATGGATTGAAGCAATCAATGACTTTGATGTGACCATCAACTACACTGTGCAAAGCAAATGTCATGGCGATGCGCTTAGTCAGAAGCTTATGTCAACAACCTCATGGTGGAAGAGCAGCAGCCTCTCTTGTGCGAGGAATTCGCCACCAACCTCGAGATTGTGGAACAAGGGCACCTTCGAACCTCCTGGCTACTCCTCTCTTGGAAGAACAGATTCGCCTCGCCTTGGTGATCCGCACACTAAAAGCTCATCGCTAAGCTTGGCACTCAAGTATGAATCCTTCCATGTTGATGATCAAGGAACGCTCTTCTTTGAACACCGGATGTTTGTTCCAAACTACCCGGGTCTGAGAGACCAAGTTCTCAAGGAGGCACATGATTCGGTTCTTTCTATCCATCCTGGCAGCACAAAGATGTACATGGACTTGAAAACACAATACTGGTGGCCTGGGTTGAAAAGGTATTGTGCCAAGCATGTCTCAGAATGTGATGTCTGCCGCAGAGTCAAGGCTGTTCATCAGAAACCATTCGGTCTTCTACAGCCATTGAAACCTCCTAATGGAAGTGGGAGAAAGTTGAGATGGACTTCATCACGGCTTTCCGAGGTCGCAGAAGGGCAACAATGCAATTTTTGTTGTCATCGACAGCTTTCCAAAGTGGCACACTTCTTCCCAAAAAGAAACAATTCGACTTCAGTTTGAGCTCTATATCAACAGGATTGTCTCTTTGTATGGGGTTCCACTTGAAATCAGTTCAGATCATGGGAGCATCTTCACCTCAAGTTCGGGAGAGTTTCCAAAAGCTTTGGGAACGGTTGAACTTCAAAGACTGCTACCACCCTCAGTCGCAAGGACAAGTGGAGAGGATCAATTAGATTCTCGAGGACATGCTTAGAGCTTGCGTCATCTCGTTTGGCATGAAGTGGGAGGAATGCCTTCCATATGCTGAATTCTCCTACAACAACAGCTTCCAGAAGAGTCTGAAGATGGCACCATTCGAGGCTCTCTATGGATGCAAGTGCAGAACTCCCATTGGTTGGTCAGGTGCAGGAGAAAGAATCTGGTTTGGCCCTGACATAGTAACCCAAGCAGAGGAGAAGGTGCATATCATCCTGGAGAACCTGAAGATTGCTCAAAGTCGTCAGAAGAGCAACTATGACAGGAAGCACACAGATATGGTATATGCCCCTGGTGATCTCGTCTACCTTCGTGTCACTCCCATGAGAGGAACACACCGCTTCGGTATCAAAGGAAAGTTGGCTCCTAGATACATCGGTCCTTTCAAGATACGTGGTAGAAGAGGGGAAGTTGCTTATGCACTCGAGCTTCCGGAAAAACTCAAAGTCCATGATGTTTTCCACATCTCTCAGCTCAAGAAGTGCTTCAAAGACCCCGGCAAGACCGTGGACCATGAGCTAATCGACCTCCAAGAAGATCTCTCTTATCAAGAGCACCCCACCAAAATCCTCGAGACCGCAGAACGAAGGACTCGCAACAAGTCCATCAAATTCTGCAAGGTGCAGTGGTCACACCATTCTGTTGATGAAGCAACTTGGGAGCGTGAAGATGAACTCCGTACCAACCATCCTTCTCTCTTTGTGTCTTCTTCTTCTTCTTCCTAGAATCTCGGGGCGAGATTCCTGTTTAGTGGGGGAGAGTTGTAGCATCCCAGTTGTCTAACCCCTGTAATGCTACATGTCATAATAATAAAATGGGCTCTTCCAACATATAATTGTTGCATCATCATCATATCATGCTCATGTCATCATATCACCTTGCATCTGAGCACCATATAAAACCTTTTCTTGTTTGGTTCTTATCTCATGTGCATGATTAATTGTAGTTGACTCTTGATATTGTATTTGCTTCTTAATAAAATGTTAAATGCCCAAGCTGAGTTGGGGGCATCTCTCTTTTTGACTCCACCACCTTTTCTTTCACCACCTTATAATTCCACCATTCAATAATATGGGCTTGGCATTTTATTGAGTTACCTCTAGCCCATGTTGTTGGTTGGATCCACCCTAATCTTTGCTTGGCCTTGTCCACATTTTGGATTGGAGAGGAATAGTGCCATATTAATATCCTTGTTCTCACAAGGATAATTGTGGCATTAATTATCTTGCATGGGCCATGCAACAGCCACCTTGTTCCTAGTATTTGGTTTTTGCTTGTTTTCTAAATGAACCACTCCTTCCTTGCTTGATCTTGTTTGGTAGTGTTAAACCCTCCCTCTCTTTTGCCTTTAGCTAGACCACCCCATGTCCCATGCACACACATGTGCTAAGGAGCATGCCCATCCAAACCATCCTTGCTTGGATTTTTCTTGTTCTTTGTAAGAAACATGCATGATTCAAACCCACATCCCCATTGCCATCTCCCTTTTCCCCTTTTTCTTGCTTAGTCTTGTTTTGAGCTTGTACTTAAAGCATGCTTGATCAAGTTTAGAACCATCTCCACCCCTTCCACCCCATCTACCCTAATCCTTCTTTACTCTAACCCTAAGCTCAAGCATTACCCCAAGCTAGCTAATCTATGCAAAACCTAGTACTTCCTCTTTTCCCTTTCTACCCTAAACTAAACCCTATGTTACATATATCCTAAACAAAATCCCTAATCTACTTCTACCTCTAAACAAAACCCAAATAAAAACTCACCTCTCTTTTTTTCCTCCTATCTAGCATGTTCCATGCCCCATAACCCTCTCCCCTCTCCCTTCAACTCTAGCCCAACCACCCAGCACCCTACCTACCCCCCACACCCGACCAGGCCCCCTCCTATCTACTCTAAACCCTAGCTCGACCCATGCCCCTCTTTTCCTCCCCTCTTTTCCTCTCTCTCTCTACCAGCAGCTGCCAGCGCCTACCCTACCTGCCTGCCTCACCGTACCCCCTCAGGGCCACCTGCCATCCCCCTCTCACCTCCCCAGCTCGACCACGCCACCCTGGCCCATGCGGAGCACGTGCAAAGGGAGGTGACCAACGCCACCCCCGCAGCTAACCCTCCCCTCACGCAACCACCGCGCCTCCCTCCTTCTTATCCTCTCCCTCTCCCTCCGCCTCCCCAGATCCCATCCCAGAGCCCCGCAAGTCCCCCGCCTCCCCTTCCTTCCCCTTCGCCACTGCCGCCATCACGCCTACCACCTGCCCAGTTGATCTAGACGGTGAAGGGAGGCGAGGCCGAGGAAGCTCGAGTCGCCGACGTCCCCTGTGGTCAAGCGAGGAGGGAAGTACCGAGCCGCACTGCACGCGCCCGAGCAAACCCTAGCTACGACCGCGACCTCGCCATGGATCGCGACCACCTCTGCCTGCATCGAGCACGCCAAAGACGCCGCGGTGAGTCCACGACCTCCTAGACATCGCCCTTCCTCGCTTGCTTCCGGGCGATCAATCCTTTCGTCGAACGCCTCGGTAGCGTCGGCGACGAGCGTCAGCTCGCAAGCTTCCGCGCGCCACACCCTATCTAGCACGCGAGCATCGGCTTAGCATCAACCGTAGGCCTGCCCGTGGTCACCGCCTTCAGCGATCGCGGATCGAGCCCCAACCACCTGCTTTCTCCCTATCGCTGGTTCAGTTTCACAAAGCGGTGAGAAGAAGCACAAGATTCGGTGGCTGCTTTTGCACAACACCCCCGTGATCTTTTTCTCACAACCTCCCCAAACCCCACATGTCTGTGCCTAGGAACTTTGCAAAAGGCTCTCGATGTTTTGTGTATTCCACCATGTCCAGATTTGTTCCAGACCGCCACAGGCCGAGATGCCTCGCCCACTGTCTCGCGACTCAGGCTGAGCTGAGTGGAAAACGTCCAGATGCGGTTTTCAAAATTCAAATTGGCTTAAATAATTTAAAAATGCAAATCTAATTCAGTTTTTAATAACTTTTACATGCTTTATCCAAATTAGGCAAATAATATATGTTTGGATATCAGCAAGATGAGAGGAATTCAAATATGCCATCTATTTTGTATTTTGGACAAGTAAAATTCCAAGTCATGTTAATTACATCAAATGCCACTGGATTTTCAACAATTAATAACTTTGGTTTTACAATTCCAAATTTTGCAACTGAGTAGTCCAAATTGATCAGCTCGACGAGACCTTTCTGTTTATGCTATCCATGACTTAAATTGCAGCATGCATCATATAACTATATCATGAATAACAACTGTTATGGCAACAAATGTGGTTCCAAAACCCACTAAATGTTATATTCTTGTTCCCCACACCTCAACCATGCCATGCTACTTTACTTGCCATGTAAAATGTGCATCATTCATCATGGCATGATTGTTTGCTTGACGCATCTTATTCATATGCTTGTGCTCTATATTCATGTTGGCCTTGTTTGTTTGGTTTTTCTTGATAGACACCGAGGTGGTTGTATCAAGAGAACCAGGAGCACTACCTGTAACCGCCCTTTGCTTCAACAGAGACACTGTGCAAGCACTACCACATGCTTGCATACATACAGTACCTATTGCCTCTATCTTATTCTTGCACCATTGAGTCGCGATTGCATTAAATTGAATCCCAAGTATGCATAGCCTTTACTTTCAAACCCCACCAAGCTTGTTTCCTCCATCCCATGAGCCACTACTATAGGAGTTGTTTGAGCCATGCGAGTCGAGAACAAAGATGTGTAGGGTTTGTGAGAGTCCGATGGATAATGAGGTACCTAAACAACTTAACTCGAGTAGTTCTGGGATAACTAAAGAAAGTGGCACCGTGAGCAATATCTGCTATTTGGTTTTTCCTGCTCACTTGTGTCCCGAAGACCCCGAGTACTTGATTCCTGTTCCTTGATTTATCGCTATCCACATCCGGAGGTATATGGGACCCCCGGCAGTAGCTTGATTCCGTCTTATTTCTTGGGGCCACAAACTAGTTTGAGGTGTTTTTACTATCCTGTACTTATGCCATGTTTACCGCTTTATTTACGATTGTGCGAGGTGCACGCATCGCTTAGGTAAGCGGGATGTTTTCATGTATCGACAGTCCCCGATTGGGGACTCATTGTCATGTACCATCGACGCAGACCTTGAGTCCGTCTCGAGCTTGCTTACCCGCTATGGTAGCTTAATGGGGTGGCCCCCGAAATAGTTCCGAATCGTGATTGTTCAGTCGTGAAAGCCTCGTTGGGTTTTGATTTGGTTTTTCCGAGGCTGATCGAGCGTGTGTTGCTATTGGTGCACCCCGGCCGGGTAAAACTTTCTGAAAGCCGTGTCCACGGTTATGGACGACTTGGAGCACAGTTTCTTGATCATAGACAAGCATAACTAAAGTACCGCTTCTAATGTGACTAAAGTAACTTGACTAGTAAATAGTGCCATACTCATGGAATGGTTAATAAAATTGCCAACGGATGGGGGGTTGTTCGTCCGCTTCCTTGTTGGTAAGCAGGGAGGAGGATGGATCGGATGAGATTACCATTATAATCTGTTGTACTTAATTCACGGACATCCGCTCATCATTGGTTAGGCGGATGGTTAGCGCTTATCTCAGAGAATTGTTAGGGTTTACCTTTGTTTTGCGCAATTGCGCCACCCCTGTGTTGCCCCTTTAGAGGCATTAAGACTTGCCGAAAACCCTTAGGGTCTCACACGATAAATTCTTGATTCAGATGAACAGTACCTTCTCGTGACGACATCGGGTGGAAGAAGCCGATGATGTGGGCAACGATCGCTCGGTGTAGAGATTCCGGATCGGGATCCGTGAGACCTAGTTGGGATGTGCTTATTTTCTCCGCATCTTATGCCTGTTTGCTTCTTATCCGTACTCGGATCTTGTTTGCCGCTTCCGCATGATACTCTGATGTGTGTTGTATGAGGAGTTATCCTAAATTATAGATGTATCTAGGTCATTTGAATCTTGCCGTATGGCGTTGGTATATTTCCTTTCTTTCTAGATGGTGTGGCTCTGATGTACTCTTGTATGGTGGCTTGCGTACATACCCACTTGTGTACGTAGTTGATCCTTCGCCGACTACGCCGCCCGTACAGGTCCCGTTGAGAGGTTAGCGGTTGGGACGTCTGAAAGGACTACCAGTGAGTGGCTTTTGGGGCCCCGCCGTACTATTTCAACCGCTATCTCTCATCCAGGCTTGTATCTAGGAGCGTAGTTCACCGAGGTAGTTACAGGACCTCAGGAAGGTTATGACAACTAGGATCATCTCCCATCGTCAGCATTGCCTGTGACCCCGAAGATGGAGCTTCGCCTATGCTACCTTTATTATTAAGTTATTCCGCTGCTTGAGTTGTATTAAGAACCGGATCATGAGATCCTTATTTGTGTAAGACCTTATGTATGGTTTGTAATGTATGATGTACTGTGGTATCCAAATCTGTTATGTTTCGCAAAAATGGTAATCCAGGGATTGCGATGTATGGCATAATAGGCATCTGGGATTAAAAATCCTGGTGTTGACAAGTTGGTATCAGAGCCATCCTGACCATAGTAGACCCTAGTTAGACTGGACGTTTGAATCAAAAACTTAGTTTCAAAACCAAAGGAAGCAAATATTTACAAAAACTTATTCCCATTCTTATCACCTTGATTCTTTCATAAAAATTCATGTTCCTCAAAAACTCTTGCAAAATACATAAAATTTGACACACTTGATCACTCTACTAACTTACTCATCCTATATTCTTATAGATGGACGTGAAGTACAGCAAGTTTTATCAGTTGGGGAATGGAGGAGACCTTATCTTTGAGAGGGATTTGGACCAGCTTTCGGAACTTCTGGAGCGTTTGCACCCCGAGTTCTTCGGAGCTCGGCCCAATGATCAAGGAGGAGAAGATCTGCAGTGGCTAATTGTTGCAAGTCTCTGAGGAAAGATTGAACCTCCCACTGCCGAGGGAATTCAATTCACCTTAAGAGAAAACAACTGGCTTGATGGACTTGCCAGGGCCATGCAGGAAGCTCTTGCCCGTCTACGTGGGCAGAGTATCAACAAGATCAAGGGTACCCCCTTTGAATTTTGTCCAAGGCGTGATGGTATGGGACAGCCACTGGAAGCCCCATACCACCACGAGCTGAAGACTCAGTTGGACCACCTCAGCTTCATGATGTACGATCGTCAGCAGGAATTGGACAATTGCTGTGACTACTCCAACCACAAGTCCGCCATCATCAAGACGAAGGATCAGACCATCGCCATGCTAGCGAAGGATCGCAAGTCTCGCCGCCGTCAGCTCGATAAGAAGGAGCGCATCATTGCCCGTCTTTTCCACCGTATCTCGGATTTGGAGGAGACCATCCATGAGAGAGACATGTAGTTGGAGGAAAGGGAGAATGCCGGAGAAGATCTTCGTGGAGACCCCTACTCCTATCTCAGCGATGATGATGACTTTCTGGAGGCTCAGGCTATGGATTTTGTTCACCGATGAGGATGATTACGCCTTCATCAATGACAATAAGGATGATAAGGATGACGACTACACCGACTCCGAGGAGTAGTAGCACTTGAGCACTAGCATAGTGAGTTGTATTAGGTCCCACTATATCTTAGTTTCCAGAATGGTTCTTAAAACCATATGTTTACCTTTGTTGTGGTGTGTGTTTGTATCGTGTGCTATGAATGAATGAATGAAAAGCAAGTTGCAAAAAAAATTCTGAGTCAAAATTTAAAAACTTTTCAAAGTCCCTGAACCTTAGAAATTTCCCTCTTTTCTCATGATCTATCTCAATGTTCAGATGCCACGCGGAGGAAGTGGTTCATCCCCGGACCCGATGTTGCAGATCCTTCAAATGTTGGTTTCTGACCGCGAAGCCGAAAGAGCCGAGCGTCAAGCCAACCTAGCCACCCTTCAGCAGATAGCTCAGCTAGCCCACAACAATCAAGGCCAAGGAAATCAGGACAACCATGGATCTAAGCTCAAGAATTTCCAGAATACCAACCCACCTATTTTCACTAAGTTGTAAGAGCCCTTAGACTCAGATTATTGGCTGCAAACCATGGAGAACAACCTAGAAGTCGCCGGAGTGGAAGCCAACGAGAAAGTTCTGTTCGCCACCCACTACCTAGCCGGAGATGCAAGGGCATGGGAATGGCGTTCGTGCAATGACCGGAGGACAGATGATGACCTGGGAGGAATTCAAGGTCAAGTTCAGCAGAACCCATGTGCCACTGGGTTTCATCAAGAGGATGAGAGATGAGTTCAAAGAACTGAAGCAAGGAAGGATGACCGTAGTGGAATACCATGACAAATTCTTGTCATTAGCTAGGTATGCCCCGGATCAGATCGACACCGAAGCCAAGAAGAAGGAGAGATTCTTGAATGGTTTGCATGATGAGATGCAGACTGTGTTAGTCTATATCCCCTTTGCCGATATTGAAGCCCTTGTCGACTCTGCCATCGAGATGGAAGGAAAGATCAACCAAGCCAATGAGAACCGCAAGCGTCGCATGATGCATCAGCCAGGAACCCATCATACCCCAAAGTATCGCCCTAACCTCTCTCCAGGATTTTCCCCGAGAACCAACAGACCCCCGATGAACCGTTCGACCTATCCCAACCATGGAAACCCGAGACCCGGAGGAAATCACAACAACCCCGGCAACTCTGGCAATTTCAACCGTGCACCACCCAAGTTCAACAACAACAATGCTGCCACCAACACCAACACTGCCCCGAGGACTGGAAGCAATGTTGTACCTGTTGCAGCAAAGTACAAGTCACAAGTGACTTGTTATGACTGTGGAAATAAGGGTCACTACTCCAATGAGTGCCCAAAGAAGAATGCCGCAGCCCCCAATGCAAATGCCCCAGCTCAGCAGCAACGTTGTGTTCAGCCTGGAAGAATATTTGCCCCAGGGAATTCACTCAACCGCAACGGCCGTCTTTTTCTCATGCATGCTAAAGAAGCCCAGGAAGTGCCAGACATCGTGCTGGGTATGTTTTCTGTTAATTTAGTACTCTCTAGAGTGTTGTTTGATTCGGGTGCATCGCACTCATTTGTCACCGAAGAATTTGCATGCACTAGTAAGATTCAACCAACAAAACTAAGGCATGTTATGATTGTTCAAATCCCCGGTTCAACCACAAAAGCTAGGAAAATTTGCAAAGTCGTCCCTATCCGAACCCATGGCATATATTTTTATGCTAATCTGATAGTACTCGGAACTAAAGGTTTGGAAGTAGTACTAGGAATGGATTGGATGTCCAAACATAAAGGATTGATTGACTGTGCCAAGAAAGCCATAACCATGACCAATGTAATATCAGTCGAGCATGTATCTGAAACCTTACCTCGTCAATTCAAGTGCAACAAGAGTATAGCCCAACCTACCATTGACCAAGTTCGGATAGTCTGTGAATACCCCGATGTATTTCCAGATGTTTTGCGCGGTATGCCCCTAGATCGGGATATCGAGTTTATCATTGAACTAATCCCCGGAACCGGACCCATAGCCTAGAGACCATATAGTATGATCCCGTATGAACTAGTAGAATTGAAGAAGCAACTGGATTTCATGTTGGAAATTGGATTGATTCAACCAAGTGCGTGTCAACACCCGGATTTTTAATCCCAGATGCCTGTTATGCCATACATCGCAATCCCAGGATTACCATTTTTGCTAGATATAACAGAATTGGATACCACAGTACATCATCCATTACAAACCATACATAAGGTCTTACACAAATAAGGATCTCATGATCCAGTCTTAATACAACACAAACAGCAGAATACGTAACAGTAACGGTAGCGTAGGCGAAGCTCCATCTTCGGGGTCACAGGCAATGCTAACGATAGGAGATGACCCTAGTTGTCGTAACCTTCCTGGGGTCCATCTTCCAGGTACTCCTCTTCATAGTCTGGCCATGGGAATAGCCAGGGACAAAGACATGAGTACTCTTTAAGTACTCGCAAACTAATACTAACAAGTGAAGGGGTTTTTGTAATAGGACACTAAGCTCTAGGGTTGTTTTGCAAAAGCCAGATTTACCTCTACTAATTTTGGAAACAACGAATGCTAGTTAAGGTTTTATAACACCTAAGGGGGGGACTTGTATCTCATGCCACAACTCTGTTGTGGTCAAGTCAAAGTCTCAAATCATTTCACAAGTCATTTTGAAAACATCTGACGGGGGAATAGTATGGCCACTCTAATCGTCCATAATCATGACGCGGCTATTCGAATAGTTTGACACTCTGTAGAGATTGTACACTTTCACCACAACATTCGATACATCCGTCAGGAACAAATCCTGAATTCACCATACTCAGTATGCGGATAATCAATCCTAACCTTTCAATTACACGCCCTAGTATAAGCACCTCTCATGTGAGTTTGGCCTCCCAACCATGACCAACTGTCATCTTGGGTACTGCACAGGTGGACAATCTTCACAAGGTAGCCTCAGCTCAGACCTTGGCCGTGAGGGAACTAATACTAAGTTATATAAGTTTCCAGTCAAGCCCTACCCAATTCTCGGGTATTGTGGTTGTACGATAAAATTGGAATGGTATCGCATCTAGACTACCATCAGTTTTTAAAAAGGACTAAGGCTCATGCCTCAACATTTTCATCACCATAAACATTTGGTGTTCGGAAACACATGTCCAAAATATTTCAATAGAATGATCCATCATTCCAAGGTTTTCATAACCATTTTTCCACCCAGTATTCCCATCTAATTTTGATCAAGTTTTATGCTTAGCACTAGCATCTACAAGTGGGGGTAAATACTAATGAGGGGTGGTAAACTAGTGGAGTTTTAACTAAGTTCAATCTCATGCCTTAGGATGACATCAAGATTATCTAGCTTAGGCCAAATTTTATGCTCTTTATGCCACCTTCATTTATCCTTCTAGAATCTACAATTCACTTAAGTAAACTCTAAGTAATAGCTTTGATAAAGAAATAAAGTATAAAGCTTGCAAGTAAAACTAGGATTGGGTTATCAAGTGAGTATACTCACATATGCTTAAGGTATATAGTTGGCATGGTAACAAGCAAGTATTTGCTTGCATAGGTCAACTTTTTTAGTAAGTCTTGCTAAAGTAGAGTATCTTGCAAGTGTTAGCTTGCACATTCAACTAGTAGTATTAGGCTTGCCTTGTGCAGAGCAGTGTTTGAAGTTCTCCTTGGCTTCTTCTTCGTAATATCCTCCTTCCTCCTCGTATCCTTGGTCGGTACTAGCGTCTATGGATAAATACGAGGTACACAATCACCAAACAATACTTACATACTTGCAATCATCACACAAAGGGGGTCCTATAGATGATCTAGCATCATTACTAACCTTACAAGATCAAAGCTTGGTTTAATTCCTTTTATTTTTGGAAAAGTAATTTCTACTCATTGAAAAACTACTTAAGATTTAATATTCTCCAAACCAAACATGGGATCATGTTAACACATGTCATCACCACATATTTTAGTCCTTGGGAATGTGATTTAAAGTGGTATCACAATTTAATAAGGTTTAACCTTTTATTTTAATTAAATAAAGTGACTAGAAATGCTTATGTGGCATTCTTTTATTACTTGGTCATTATTTCTGTAAGTAAACCTATATATTTTTATATATTCTGAAAGGTATGGTTAAATGTGATTTTTGAGAGTTGGAATCAACTCAAAAGCTATTATGGTTTAAATTTGAAAAATGTTTGAATGCATAAAAGCTTCTGCCTTGTTATTTTTACCAAGGGTGATCTACAGATCCATATGATTTAAATCCAATGGGCTTGGATTCAGCACTTCAAGGCATTTCTAAATTGGTTTCATTCAATTTGGTTCACTGAATCGAGCTGGGTTGATTTTTGAAACTAGGTACAGAACTGTGTTTGAAAAACAATGGAAAAGGTTAAATTCAAAGGACTGGGCTGCGCGGGAACGATACTGGGCCGGCCTGCTAAGCACAGCGCTTACGCGGGCTGCTTAAGTTTCTGTCCCCACGCGTCAGTGATACGAGGGGGTGCAAAGCGGTATGGGGCAATATGGTGCGTTCGATCTAGTTCTAATCCAACGGTTGAGGGTCGTCGTCCACGTCGGGCAACGCCGGCGAGACTGAACCCTAACGCGGCAGGTGGGAGTCGTCGGGGGCTCACAGGGGCTCAGGCGAGGGTCGGCAAAGTGGGTGAACGACGAATTTGATGATGGCGAACCTCCTGGTACTGGCAGCTTCTCCTGGGGCGGCTCTAATCGCTAGCTCCCTTCTTCTCCAGCAGCGGCGGGCTCCGGTGAAATTCCGGCGAAGCGCTGCTCGCCTTGCTTCGGGAACAGGGTGGAACGATCAGTGAGGAGAGGGGAGTGATATGGTGTGCTCAATTTGGCTGGGGGTGGCCTCTATTTATAGTCGCGACGACGAGACCGAACGGGATGGGCAGGCGACGGTGGCGACATGGCTACGGGCTGCTAGAGGCATGGCCGGCGGTGGCGATCGCTTGGTGGTCTCCTGGCGATGCTCTACGGCTTTAATGCGCATGTAGGGGCGGTGGCAAATGGTCTGGAACGTGCGATGCTCTGCGCGGCCGAGGCGGCGTCTTCGATGGCGAGCGGTGGCTGTGAGGCATGGGGCGGCGAATGGGGATGTCTGGCGGTCTCCTGGGTCGGTGGTGATCGTGTATGCACGCGGCGAGGGCGGCGCGTGGTCTGTGGGCGTGTGTCGAGGGCGGAGCTCTGGCGCATGCTCGGCATGGTTGCTGGCGAGTTGGACACGGTCTGTGCGTGTGGTCCAGGGGTTGGCAACATTCGAGCGCTGGACAGGGAGTGGCTGTGGGGTGTTGGCTTGCTCCCAGACATGTTGGCTAGGCTTGTTTCTTCTCCTAGCTTGCTATCCACACTGGGGTGACATGGTGAGCTTCGGCTGTTCACCATTGATGGCATTGCCAAGCTTACAGTGGGTCTAGTGCTTGGTTTAGCTTGCTAGATGATCTACTGAGGTTGCTGTGAGCTAGAGAGGGAACAAGTTAGGCTCCAATCACTTCTCACAATAGTGTTTAGATTTTATTTGATTTGAATCAGCAAGGTGTTTGATGAAATGGCCGCAAGAATTCAAGTTTCGAATTTTGAAAAGATTTTTGGTGGGTGTGCTAGGTTGGTGCTGGTGAGTCTGCAGATGCTTGGGTTTTGAAAGTTGAGCTTGTTTGAGTGGTTTTTTAAAAAGTGGGATCTTCCCATATGATATAGATTCAATTTTGAATTGTCATTTAAACTATGCATTTGAAAGTTTCTGGATGATCAAAAGGTGGGCCTTGATACTTTGTTAGGATTACTATCAAGGGGTGTAAAGATCCAAACAAGTTTCTGTTAATTTCTAAAAGTTTGGGACAGCCAAAGTAGGCATGGGAGTTAAATTGGGCAAAATGACCATTCACTCAATTTGGCTTATTTTGATTTATTTGTCTTTGGGAAAAGTTTGGGAATTGTTTAGATAATGTGCATTTCAACTAAGAATCCTTTTACAAGCAACGAAACACATAAACAAGGTAATTCACAAGAATTCAAAAATGGGATGCATACACACATGCATGCTTGCATATTTTTATTTAGAAAAGTTTTTGGTTAACCCTAATTTTGATGATTAGAGTTTGATGATCCAAGTTTAGTATTTTTGGGATATTACAAACCTCCCCCCCCCCTTAAACAAAATCTCGTCCCGAGATTTGAAAAATATCGAAAAGATTACCTAGGATTTGAAGAGATCGGGAAATTCCGCCCTGATGTGATCTTCGCGCTCCCAGGTAGCTTCCTCTTCTGTGTGGTTGCTCCACTGATTCTTGAGAAACTTGATGCTTCGGGTTCTGGTGGTTCAGAAAGCTTCTTCCAAAAGACGGATGGGTACTTCGGGATAGGTCAGGTCATCGTTGATCTCTATGGTCCGATGATCGATATTCTTGAACACTTCAGTCTTCTCTGGAACTTCGAGGCACTTGCGAAGTAATTAGATATGGAACACATTGTGCATGGCTGACATCTCCTCAGGTAGTTCCAATTGATACGACACTTCTCCTCGACGGTTCAGAATCTTGAAGGGTCCGATATATCTGGGGGCTAACTTTCCTTTTAGTTGGAAACGCTGCATTCCCTTCAATGGCGACACTTTCAGATATACAAAATCTCCTATGTTGAAGGCGAGGTCTCGACGTCTCTTGTCGGCGTAACTCTTCTGTCTGGACTGGGCTGTCTTGAGGTGCTCACGAATCTTGTGAACCTTCTCTTCTGCTTCTCGTAGGATGTCGGGTCTGAAGATCTGACTCTCTCCTACTTCCGACCAGTTCAAAGGGGTGCGACACTTCCTTCCGTACATGAATTCAAATGGGGCCATTTGCAAACTGGCTTGATAACTGTTGTTGTATGAAAATTCTGCAAACGACAGACAGTCTTCCCACTTAGATCCATATTATAACACAAATGCTCTCAACGTATCTTCGAGTATTTGATTTACTCGCTCCGTTTGTCCATCGGTCTGAGGGTGATATGCGGTACTGAAATCTAGGCGAGTTCCTAAACCTTCTTGGACTTTCTTCCAGAATCTCGAGGTAAACTAAGTTCCTCGATCTGATACAATGTTCTTGGGGACTCCATGCAAACTAACGATTCTAGCGATGTATAACTCTGCTAGCTTCAAACTCTGATATGTGGTTTTGACGGGTAGGAAATGGGCGACTTTGGACAATCTATCCACTATGACCCAGATAGAGTCATTTCCCCTACTAGAAGTAGGCAATCCGGTGATAAAGTCTATTCCAACGGAATCCCATTTCCATTCCGGAATCTGCAATGGTTGCAACAGTCCAGCGGGTCTTTGATGTCATGCCTTGAATCGCTGACATATATCACACTTGGCGATATAGCTTCCGATTTCTCTCTTCATCTTATGCCATCAAAATTGCTCTTTCAATTCTTGATACATCTTAGTTCCTCCGGGGTGGATAGAATAAAGAGTATCATGATCTTCCTTCAGAATCACTTCTTTCAACTCAGAATCTGCTGGTACACAAAGGCGTCCCTTGTACCACAGAACTCCTTCTTCGTCTTCGGTAAATCCGGGTACTTTGCCTGTACCGATACGACGCTTGATTCCGTCGATACTAGCATTTCCTTTCTGCGCCTCTTTGATCTGGCTGATCAAAGTGGGTTGAAGTTCTATGCTTGCCAAAAATCCGTCACTTACTAATTCTATTCGAAAATGTTCCATCTCTTTGTGCAAGCTTGGTTGCTCCTTCAAGATCATGGAGTTCAAGCGGCACGGCAATATGCTAAGGGCATCGGCTACTACATTGGCTTTACCAGGGTGATAGTGAATGTCCAGATCGTAATCCTTGATTAGCTCAATCCATCTTCTCTGTCTCATATTCAGCTCCTTATGAGTGAATATATACTTCAGGCTCTTATGATCCGAATAAATCTCACAACGATTTCCCATCAGGTAATGTCTCCATGTCTTCAGGGCTAGAACTACGGATGCGAGTTCGAGGTCATGGGTTGGGTAATTTTGTTCATGTTGTTTCAGTTGTCGAGATAGATAAGATATAACTTTTCCTTCTTGCATTATCACACATCCGAGGCCGATCTTGGATGCATCACAATACACATCGAAGGGCTTCGTGATATCTGGCATGATTAAGATATGGGCTGAAATCAATCTCCTCTTGAGTTCTTGAAAACTCACTTCACATTTTTCGGTCCATTCAAACTTCTTGTCCTTCTTCAGCAATTGGGTCATGGGTCGGGCGATACTCGAGAATCCTTTTACGAACTTGCGGTAATATCCCGCCAGTCCGAGAAATGCACGAACTTGGGTTTGAGTGGTTGGGGGTTGCCAATCTTCGACATCCTTCACCTTTGCAGGGTCAACGGCAATTCCTCCGGCTGATACAATGTGATCGAGGAATCCTACTTCCTGTAACCAGAATTCACATTTGCTAAACTTGGCATACAACTGATGCTCTCTAAGGGTTCCAAGAATGGTCCTTAGGTGTAGCTCATGTTCTTCTTCCGATTTGGAGTAAATCATAATGTCATCGATGAAAAAAACGACAAACTTATCCAAGAAGTCCATAAAAATCTTATTCATGAGATTCATGAAATAAGTGGGGGCATTGGTTAATCCAAAAGACATGACGGTATACTCGTATAATCCATATCTAGTGGTAAAGGCGGTCTTGGGAATATCTTCTGCACGAATCTTGAGTTGATGATAGCCAGTCCTAAGATCAATCTTAGAAAACACTTTGGCACCGGTCAACTTATCAAACAAATCTTCTATATTGGGAAAGGGGTACTTGTTCTTGATGGTGACATCATTCAACTTTCGATAATCCATACACAAACGGTTACCTCCATCCTTCTTATCCACGAACAAAACAGGTGATCTCCAAGGTGACGCACTTGGTTGAATCAATCCAATTTCCAGCATGGCATCCAGTTCCTTCTTCAGTTCTGCCAGTTCCAACGGGTTCATACTGTAGGGTCTCTGGGCTATGGGTCCTGTTCCAGGGATTAGTTCGATGATAAACTCGATATCCCGATCTAGGGGCATACTGGGCAAAACATCTGGAAATACATCGGGGTATTCACAGACTATCCGGACTTGGTCAATGGTAGGTTGGGCTATAATCGTGTTGCACTTGAATTGGCGAGGTAAGGTTTCAGATATATACTCGACTGATATTCTGGCTGTACTGGTCATGGTGATGGCTTTCTTGGCATAGTCAATCAATCCTTTATGTTTGGACATCCAATCTGCTCCTAGTACTACTTCCAAACCTTTAGTTCCGAGTACTATAAGATTAGCATAAAAATCTATGCCATGGATTCGGATAGGGATGGCTTTGCAAATTTTCCTAGCCTTGGTGGTTGAACCGGGGATTTGAATAATCATAACATGCTTCAGTTTGGTTGGTTGAATTTTACTAGTGCATGCAAATTCTTCGGTGATAAATGAGTGCGATGCACCAGAATCAAACAACACTCTTGCAAGTACTGAATTAACAGAAAACATACCCAGCACGACGTCTGGCGCTTCCTGAGCTTCTTCAACATGCATGAGGAAAAGACGGCCGTTACGGTTGAGTGAATTCCCTAGGCCAAACCTTCTTCCAGGATGAACACGACAATGCTGCTGCGCTGGGGCATTAGTATTGGGGGCTGCGGCATTCTTCTTGTTGGGGCACTCATTGTAATAGTGGCCCTTATTTCTACAGTCATAACAAGTCACTTGTGACTTTTCCTTTGCTGCTACAGGCACAGCATTGCTTCCAGTCCTTGGGGCAGTGTTGGTGTTGGTGGTAGCATTGTTGTTGTTGAACTTGGGTCGGGCACGATTGAAATTGTTAGAGTTGCCGAGGTTGTTGTGATTTCCTCCGGGCCTTGGGTTTCCACGGTGGGGATAGGTCGGACGGTTCATCGGGGGTCTATTGGTTCTTGGGGCAAATCCTGGAGATGGGTTGGGGCGATACTTTGGGGTCTGATGGGTTCCTGGCTGGTGCATCATGCGACACTTGCGGTTCTCATTGGCTTGGTTGATCTTTCCTTCCATCTGGATGGCAGAGTCGATAAGGGCTTCAATATCCGCAAAGGGGATATTGACCAACACAGTGTGCATCTCATCGTGCAAACTATTCAAGAATATTTATTTCATCTTGGCTTCGGTGTCGATCTCATCAGGGGCATCCCTAGCTAATGACAAAAATTTGTCACGGTATTCCACTACGGTCATCCTTCCTTGCTTCAGTTCTCTGAACTCGTCTCTCATCCTCTTGATCAAACCTGGTGGCACATGGGTTCTGCTGAACTTGACCTTGAATTCCTCCCAGGTCATCATCTGGCCTCCGGTCATTGCGCGAACACTGTTCCACCATGCACTGGCATCTCCGGCTAGATAGTGGGTGGCGAATAGAACTTTCTCGTTAGCTTCCACTCCGGCTACTTCTAGGTTATTTTCCATGGTCTACAGCCAATCGTCGGCATCTAGGGGCTCTTCAGACTTAGTGAAAACAGGTGGGTTGGTGTTCTGGAAATTCTTGAGCTTAGATCCATGGTTGTCCTGATTACCATGGCCTTGGTTGTTGTGGGAAAGCTGAGCTATCTGTTGCAGGGTGGCCAGGTTGTCTTGATGTTCGGCTCTTTCAGCTTCACGGTCAGAAGTCAACATTTGCAGTATCTGCAACATCGGGTCCGGGGATGAACCACTTCCTCCACGTGGCATCTGAAGATTGAGATAGATCATGAGAAAAGAGGGAAATTTATAAGGTTCTGGTACTTTGAAAAAAATTTAAGTTTGACTCAGATTTTTCTAGCAACTTGCTTTTCATTCAATCATAGCACACGGTACAACACACACCACAACAAAGGGAAACAGATGGTTTTAAGAACCATTCTGGAAACTAAGATACAGTGGGACCGAACACTGCTCACTACGCTAGTGCTCAAGTGCTACTACTCCTTGGAGTCGGTGTAGTCGTCATCCTCATCATCCTCATCGTTATCGATGAAGGCGTAATCATCATCATCGGTGAAGAAATCCATAGCCTGATCTTCCAGGAAATCATCATCATCACTGAGATAGGATTAGGGGTCTCCACGAAGATCCTCTCCGACATTCTCCCTTTCCTCCAACTACATGTCTCTCTCATGGATGGTCTCCTCCAAAGATGAGATACTGTGGTGAATACGGGCAACGATGCGCTCCTTCTTGTCGAGCTGACGACGGCGAGACTTGCGATCCTTCGCTAGCATGGAAATGGTCTGATCCTTTGTCTTGATGATGGCGGACTTGTGGTTGGAGTAGTCACGATAGTTGTCCAATTCTTGCTGGCGGTCGTACATCATGAAGCTAAGGTGATCCAATTGAGTCTTCAGCTCATGGTGGTATGGGGCTTCCAGGGGTTGTCCATTAGCATCACGCCTTGGGCAAAACTCAAAGCCAGTACCCTTGATCTGGTTGATACTCTGCCCACACAGACGGGCAAGAGCTTCCTGCATGGCCCTGGCAAGTCCATCGAGCCAGTTGTTCTCTCTTAAGGTGAATTGAATTCCCTCCGCAGTGGGAGGTTCAATGTTTCCTCGGAGACTTGCAACAATTAGCCACTACATATCTTCTCCTCCTTGATCATTGAGCTGGGCTCCGAAGAACTCGGGTGTGGACGCTCTAGAAGTTCCGAAAGCTGGTCCAAATCCCTCTCAAAGATAAGGTCTCCGCCATTTCCCAACTGGTAAAACTTGCTGTACTTCACGTCCATCTAAATGAATATAAGATGAGTAAGTTAGTAGAGTGATCAAGTGCGTCAATTTTTATGTATTTTGCAAGAGTTTTTGAGGAACATGAATTTTCATGAAAGAATCAAGGTGATAAGAATGGGAATAAGTTTTTTTCTAAATATTTGCTTTGTTTGGTTTTGAAACTAAGTTTTTGATTCCAAACGTCCAGTCTAACTAGGGTCTCCTATGGTCAGGATGGCTCTGATACCAACTTGTCAACACCCGGATTTTTAATCCCAGATGCCTGTTATGCCATACATCGCAATCCCAGGATTACCATTTTTGTGAGACATAATAGAATTGGATACCAGAGTACATCATCCATTACAAACCATACATAAGGTCTTACACAAATAAGGATCTCATGATCTAGTCTTAATACAACACAAACAGCGGAATACGTAACAATAACGGTAGCGTAGGCGAAGCTCCATCTTCGGGGTCACAGGCAATGCTGACGATGGGAGATGATCCTAGTTGTCGTAACCTTCCTAGGGTCCATCTTCCAGGTACTCCTCTTCATAGTCTGGCCACGGGAATACCCAGGGACAAAGCCATGAGTACTCTTTAAGTACTCGCAAACTAATACTAACAAGTGAATGGGTTTTTGTAATAGGACACTAAGCTCTAGGGTTGTTTTGCAAAAGCCAGATTTACCTCTACTAATTTTGGAAACAACGAATGCTAGTTAAGGTTTTATAACACCTAAGGGGGGACTTGTATCTCATGCCACAACTTTGTTGTGGTCAAGTCAAAGTCTAAAATCATTTCACAAGTAATTTTGAAAACATCTGATGGGGGAACAGTATGGCCACTCCAACTGTCCATAACCGCGGACGCAGCTATTCGAATAGTTTGACACTCTGCAGAGATTTCACACTTTCACCACAACATTCGATACATCCGTCAGGAACAAATCCTGAATTCACCATACTCAGTACGCGGATAATCAATCCTAACCATTCAATTACATGCCCTAGTATAAGCACCTCTCCTGTGAGTTTGGCCTCCCAACCTTGACCAACTGTCATCTTGGGTACTGCACAGGTGGACAATCTTCACAAGGTAGCCTCAGCTCAGACCTTGGCCATGAGGGAACTAATACTAAGGTATATAAGTTTCCAGTCAAGCCCTACCCAATTCTCGGGTATTGTGGTTGTACGATAAAATTGGAATGGTATCGCATGCAGACAACCATCAGTTTTTAAAAAGGGCTAAGGCTCATGCCTCAACATTTTCATCACCATAAATCATCTGGTGTTCGGAAACACATTTCCAAAACATTTCAATAAAATGATCCATCATTCCAAGGTTTTCATAACCATTTTTCCACCAAGTATTCCCATCTAAATTTGATCAAGTTTTATTCTTAGCACTAGCATCTACAAGTGGGGGTAAATACTAATGGGGAGTGGTAAACTAGTGGAGTTTTAACTAAGTTCAATCTCATGCCTTAGGATGACATCAAGATTATCTAGCTTAGGCCAAATTTTATGCTCTTTATGCCACATTCATTTATCCTTCTAGAATCTACAATTCACTTAAGTAAACTCTAAGTAATAGCTTTGATAAAGAAATAAAGTATAAAGCTTGCAAGTAAAACTAGGATTGGGTTATCACGTGAGTATAATAACATATGCTTAAGGCATATAGTTGGCATGGTAACAAGCAAGTATTTGCTTGCATAGGTCAACTTGATTAGTAAGGCTTGCTAAAGTAGAATATCTTGCAAGTGTTAGCTTGCACATTCAACTAGTAGTATTAGGCTTGCCTTGTGCAGAGCAGTGGTTGAAGTTCTCCTCGGCTTCTTCTTCGTAGTATCCTCCTTCCTCCTCGTATCCTTGGTCGGTACTAGCGTCTATGGATAAATAGAGGTACACAATCACCAAACAATACTTAACTACTTGCAATCATCACACAAAGGGGGGTCCTATAGATGATATAGCATCATTACTAACCTCACAAGATCAAAGCTTGGTTTAATTACTTTTATTTTTGGAAAAGTAATTTCCACTCATTGAAAAACTACTTAAGATTTAATATTCTCCAAACCAAACATGGGATCATGTTGACACATGTCATCACCACATATTTTAGTCCATGGGAATGTGATTTAAAGTGGTGTCACAATTTAATAAGGTTTAACCTTTTATTTTTAATTAAATAAAGTGACTAGAAATGCTTATGTGGTATTCTTTTATTACTTGGTCATTATTTCTGTAAGTAAACCTATATATTTTTATATATTATGAAAGGTATGGTTAAATGTGATTTTTGAGAGCCTATGTGTTAGAATATGGAAACATGATCTACGGACAAACGGAGCGAGTAAATCAAATACTCGAAGACGCCGCAGACAGATTGTCAAAACTCGGATATGTACGTAAAACGACGCCGCAGACACATTGTCAAAACTCGGATCAACCAGACAAACGATTCCCCCAGTTATCGCCCTAGAGCACCTGAGGAAACCATCAATAACACCATCACCAGAGTCCGAATCCATTTTTATTCCGGCAAAATCAAGAGAAGATAGTGTGCCGATGGAAGTTGACAAGGAATGTAACCCGGAATTTCCAAAAATAAACCCGGCCGATGCAAGGATGGATATGGGGAAATCCGAGGTAATTATGTCGGTGTAAAATATGGAAATAGATAGCGAGATTACCCCAGAAAAAATCATACCAACATGGGCGCAACCCATATTTTCTTTCCTCAGAGATGCGATTTTGCCAAATGACGAGGTAGTGCAAGACAGCCACTGAGAAGAGATAAAGCTTATACAATCATAAACAATGAGCTGTATAAAAGGAGCGTCACAAGCGTGTTGCAAAGATGTGTGAACTCGGCGGAAGGCCAGGAGATCCTCCTAGATATACACCAAGGAGAATGCGGGCATCACGCCTCGTCCAGAGCTTTAGTGGCCAAAGCATTCAGGCATGGGTTTTATTGGCCGACAGCGTTGAAAGAGGCCAAAGAACTGGTCGAAAAATATAATGGTTGCCAGAGATATCCAAGAAAGATACATATGCCATCGTTCGAGTTAAAAATGATACCAATTACTTGGCCATTTTCTATATGGTGCTTAGATATGGTGGGACCATTCAAGCCGGCCCGAGGCGGGATGACCCACATCTTAGTCATGGTCGACAAATTCACAAAATGGAACGAAGTAAAACCAATAAATAAATGTGATGGGCCAACAGCGGTAAAATTCCTCAAAGATATTATCTTGAGATACGGTTACCCACACAGTGTTATTATAGACAATGGTACGAACTTTGCTGAAGGAGCCTTCGCTAGATTTTGTCAAGAAAAACACATAAGACTAGATGTCGCCTCGGTGGCTCACCCAGCATCTAATGGGCAAGTAGAAAGATCTAATGGACTAGTACTGTCAGGAATAAAACCATGACTCGTCGAACCACTGCAAAGGTTGGCAGGATGTTGGATTGAGGAACTACCAGTAGTACTATGGAGCCTCAGAACTACCCCAAACAGATCAACAGGGTATACACCATTTTTTCTAGTATATGGGGAAGAAGTTATGCTTTCAGCCGACATAACACATGACTCGCCAAGGGTTACCCAGTATACAACCGCTGAGGTAAATGAAATAGCTCGGCAAGATGATGTCGATCTGCTAGAGGAAGCCAGGGAGTTAGCACTATCAAGATCAGCTATTTATCAGCAGGACTTGCGGAGATATCACAGCAAGAAAGTAAATCCAAGAGTGTTTAAAGAAGGAGATTTGGTTCTTTAGTTAGTGCAACGTACGGCTAGCATGCACAAACTATCACCCCCGTGGGAAGGACCGTTCATCGTGAGCAAAGCATTGCACAATGATGCGTATTACCTAATTGATGCTCAGTCACCAGAAAGAACAAGGCAGACAAAGCCGGCGAAGAATCGAAAAGACCATGGAATGTAGCTTTACTTCGTCCATTTTACTCGCAGGAGTCATCTATGACAAGTTGTAGAGAAACGCTCTAGGACAAAATATCAACTATGTATCAAACCTCGGCACCTAGAGCAGTGGCTCGGGGACTGCCTTATGCTGTTTTTGAGTTTGGGTTATGTATTAAACCTCGGCACCTAGAGCAGTGGCTCGGGGACTGCCTTATGTTGTTTTTGAGTTTGGGTTGTGTATTAAACCTCCGCACCTTGAGCAGTGGCTCGTGGACTGCCTTATGTTGTTTTTGAGTTTGGGCTATGTATCAAACCTCGGCACCTTGAGAAATGGCTCGGGGACTGCCCTACGTTGTTTTTGAGTTTGGGTTACGTATCACACCTCGGCACTTCGAGCAGTAACTCGGGGACTGCCCTATATTTCTTCTGAGTTTTGGATATGAAATAAACCTCGGCACCTTGAGCAATGACTCGGGGACTGCCATATTTTGTTTTTTGGTTTATGTATTAGACCTCGGCACCTCCAGCAATAACTCGAAAACCGGCCAATATTATTTCGCACTTTTAGCAATGTGTTGAGTCTCCATTTTTAAAACAGTGATTAGAGGATTGCCCAATTGTCCTTCATTACAGAAATGGGATATCGAACTTCGGCACCCAGAACAATGTTATTTCGTTCTCCCCAGATATAGGCTTCGAGATTGACAACTTCATCAAGATCAGGCAATATTATTTCGTTCTCCCCAGATAAAATTCAAGAACACAATGGTCGAAGTGTCAAATTCATCAGGGTCAGGCAATATTAGATGCCGGACTACCGTACGACAAAGGCAAAACACACAATCCGAACTTAAGAAATTAAAGGCCACAAAAGCAAAGATTAAAACAAACAAGATTAGTTTAAACAAAGTAATAAAGATCACAAACATGTGTGCCTCAGCGGCAAAAGGAAAAAAAGGTTCATACCACACAGAAAGTCGGACAAGTATCTGACACACATCATACGCCCGACATAGCAGGGATAAGAAACGACTTAGAATTTTTTAAGGGGCAGCGACTTGATCAGGAGCTGGGCGCTCCGAGGTAGACGGCACCTCGGCCGAAGTTGCTTCGCCCTCCATAGAACCAGGAGTGACTTCGGGGGAAGCTCGGGGCTGTTGAGAAACATCAGCTTTAGCTGTGGAATGCCCAGTACATTTGGAGGAGGATCGCGCGTCACCATTGCCATCCGAGCTTGAGCTGTAACCACTAGAAATATCCGAGTCGCCATCAGCTTCATCTGGGTTGGCTGAATCATCTTCAGAGGCATCTTCAACTTCGACCTCTTCCGCCGGGTCAGGAAGGAAACTCGGCCCTTCAATCCAGTTATGCACGTCCACATACTCAATGAGCTGGAAGGCACGAGCTTGTCGGAGAGCGACGAAGTCTGGATCCTCAACCCAGCGGGAGCCAGTTCGCAAATTTATCAAGGTATCGAGGGAAATATCCTCGTACCATGACATAATGACTGTAAGTGCCATATCAGCACCAGCTCGTCGAACGGATTCCCTCCAAAGATTCAACTGGTTCTGGGATGCCATCAATCTTTCCACCAGTATCTTGATTTCATCAATATCAGGAGTCCCAGAAGTATTCGGCCAGAGAATATGGTAGGCCCGAATGGCTTCTTGCACCAAGTCCCTACCCATAATCTTCATCGGACCGACGACAGCACCAACGGCAACAAAGAAATCTTCCATCGAGTATTCTAGGCTCGCATCGGCAGGAACACCTCGGCGCGCACGAGCATTAATCACCGCTTTAGAGCTCACGGGCTTAGCTTCTGGAAAATGGTCTGCGCAAAACGAAAGTGCGTCGGTCAACAGTAAGCAAGGGAAAAAGATAACTCGGCCACGGCCAGAAGCTTACGGTGAATATAGCTCAGCATTATCTGAAGATCTTTAGCCCAGTCACCCTTGGTTTTCTCAAAGCGAGTGATCTCCTCGCTCATCCCCCGGGTCTTCAGTTCGGCAGCCTCGAGAAGCTCTTTATTTTTCTGCAATTGCAGAGCTAGCCGATTCTTCTCCTCGGAGAACTCCTGGTCAACTTTTTCCAACTCAGATTTCTGAGAAAGCTTGAGGGACTCCACCTCGGCGCGCAAGCGAGCTATCTCGTCATCTTTATCTTTCAGCTGCGCCGAGTGAGTGGCGGCTTGTTCTAAAAAATGCAGCATCATATCAGGCATGCGTATGCATTCTTGGTGTGAAGCTGCAAAAGTTTGTAACTCGGCTATACCAAAGACAAAAGGGTTAAAAGAAACCCGGTGCACATTTCAAATTGATATCTGTAGAATAAAGAAGAGTAACGAACCTTCTAGGGCCTTGACCTTTTTCTCAAGACGGATATTAAGATTGTTGATATTACCTATTCACCAGCAAAATGAGTTAGCACCTCACATCCAAAACAATAAGAACTTTAGGGATAATGCGAAATTTTGTTAACTGACCAGCTTTCTTCGCCACAGGAATGACCCTCTCATATTTATCTTGCAATTTTTTATGTGCAAAGAGCAGCCTTTGGAATTCGGCGGTCCGCCGGTCATGCGCAACCTAAAACGACAAAACAAAAAGCAATAAGATATTCGAAGCTCAGACAGATCCGAGTCAAGCAAAACTTAACACGGATCTAGGTGGCTGGATATTCGAAGCTAAGACAGATCCGGGTCGAGCAAAACTTAACTCGGATCTAGGTGGCTGGATATTCGAAGCTCAGGCAGATCCGAGTCAAGAAAAACTTAACACGGATCTAGGTGGCTGGATATTCAAACTAGGACAGATCCGAGTCGAGCAAAACTTAACTCATATCTAGGTGGCTGGATATTCGAAGCTAAGACAGATCTGAGTCGAGCAAAACTTAACTCGGATCTAGGTGGCTGGATATTCAAACTAAGACAGATCCCAGTCAAACAAAACTTAACTCGGATCTAGGTGGATGGTTATTCAAACACTAAGACAAAACTGAACCAGGTAAAACATAATAAAACTTCCAAACGAATAACAAGTTATTCGATTGCAAGCTTCGGGGACTAGAGTATATATAATGGCATAAAGTCAATTACCTCATTCATCTTGTTGCTGTCAAGAACAATCTTGGCAGCCAGATGTAGGCGACAACTGATGTCGGAGAGTTGAAACGGCTGGCTGCTTGGATTGCCTTCAAGCTGATCAGCAGCGTTCCAATTGTTGGCATACTCGACCAATGAGCCCAGGCTGTTCCCACTCTCCGTTCGAGTCAGGACTTTGCCTCGGACGTGTTGGGTAGCCACCGTCGCCGCGGGACCCTTGTGGAGAGCGAGCCGTGTATCAGCAACCGGGGTAACAGTACTCTTGGAAGATGAAATCCCCTTGCACAGCGCATCAGCAATTGTAGACTGAGAAGAGCTGGCAGGTCCTTTTTGAGATGAGGGAGGCTTGGTGGCAACGACCTCTCTCACCTTAGAAGAGGCATCGGCAGGAACCGTTACCTCGGCACTTGGGATGACTTCTTTAGGGGCCGGAGGGATTACGGTTTCTGAGGGCGCCGAGATATTGGTATCCTCGGCTGGAATCGGAGTCGCAGTAAGGGTTGTGGGGGACAAAAGGACCTCAGGGGAAATTTCAGGGTTCACGGAGGAGACGGCGGGCTCAGTGGAAATATCTACGGGCCGAGTTGTACCGACATCAACAGGAGAGATCTCAGGCGCGTCCTGGTGAGATGGCATCTGATTCGGAGCAGGAGGAGAATCAACATGAGCAGGACTAGGAATTCTAGTGTCTTCAGGAGGCGGAGGAGAAGGCGGCCGAGTCGTGTGACTCATCATACTAGGGCCACTAGGATTAACAGAAAGAGGAGCCCTGCAGAGGCAAAAAGATCAGGTCAAAAGGCAGAAAGAGAGAAACAAGAAATACAAATAAAAAGCAACTCACCCAGTAACCCCGGGCATAGTTTTATGCTTAGGGGGGGGTGCGGGGCAGATCTCTTTATTCGTTTCTTAGGAACGGCTTCCGAGGCACCGCCTGGAGCGCTACGTTTCCCCGAAGTAATAGGAGGTCGGGAGGCGAGAGGCTCGGCGTTGTGAACCTGACCAGCCAGATTAGCTGAGAAAGTAGAGGCCAGAAATGCATAAGAAATTGGCATTGTGGCAACTACCTCAAGAACTTGGACCTCGTTTGAATCACCTTCCTCGTCTTGGGCCGGGGTCTTGCCGCGGCACGAGCCGGAGCAAGATCCGACTTGGGAACGAACTCTTCCGAGTCCGGCTCCCCGCTGTCCGGAGTGTTCTGATCCGCGGGCCACACGAGGGACAAAACCTTAGCATCCTCAACCTTCTGCTCTTCAAACCTCTGCAGGACAAGAAAGAGAAAAATTAACAAGAGAAAACACAGATGCGATTAAAAGGTAAAACATGACTGCAAGAACTTACTCTGGGAGGGGGATGCTCGCGGGTGAATGGCTTAAATCCCCAGGCCCAGTCCTTCGGCATCTCCGTCTTAAAGATAGCCCAGACGCGCTTGAAGATAAGATAATTGTCCAGCTCCACCATCGAGACTCGGTTGGGATCGAGAGTACCGCTCATATAGCAGAGCTTGTGTGTGCGTTTCTGGAATGGGCAGATCCGGCTGCTGACGAAGGTAGTCATCAGATCCTCGCCGCATAGTCCGGAGCGGATCAGTTCCTTCAGCCGAATCTCAAAAGCCTCGGCCAGAGCATCACTCTTCCTCGGATTATAGGTCCAGTTCTTCTTGGAAGGAGTGCCAATGGAAAAAGTAGGGAGCCGAATCCTATCCTCATTCCCAGAGTTCTTGACATAAAAGAACGACTTATGCCACTTCTTGCATGATTCTAAACCTGCAACGCGAGGAAATTCGGATATCCTACGAGGTGTTATTAACGCGGCACCACATTGGGTAAGCAACTTCTCGGAGTGTTGAAGAGATTTGTCTGGGACAACGTTGGATCGAATCTGGAAAAACTTTGACCAAACGTGCACAGACGGCCATAGGCTGAAGTATCCCTCCGAAGCAGAGATGAAGGCAGAAAGAGAGGCAATGGCATTAGCAGGAAGATGATGCGGCTGCAGGCCGAAGTAATCAAGGAACTCCCTAGCGAAATCGCTGAGGGGGAGACCAAACCCGCGAGCGAAATGTGACATGAAGACGACGTACTCGCCCTCCCTAAGAACTGGAGACGATTCGCTGCCGGGTAAGCGACAAGCTACCTCGGCAGGAATCCGGCGAGTTCGGATTAGCCACTCAACCTCTCGGCGGGTGACGGAAGAGCCCTGCCAAGAGCCCCGCTTGGGCCCAGTCGCAACATCGTCGTCCTCAGTGAGCGCACCGCTGACAGAGCTCGACATGAGGTCACCGGAAGAACTTTCGGAGGAAGAAACACTGCTCCAGAACTAAAGAAAAGCAGAGGTTTCTAGAGGAAAGCCTAGGCGTTAAGACCGGATAAACTCACCGGCGACGACGCCGGAGCAAGCGAACGGGGACGAGGTCGACGGAGCAGTGCGGCGGAAGCCTTGCCATCAAAGACCCAGATGGGCGCACGGCGGCGGACGCACGAATGGGCGCGGAGGCGAGAGGAAGAAGAAGGGCACTAGTAAGCGGAGGGGGGAAAGTGAATCCCCTAGCCCCGTTCCCCTCTTTATAACCGCTCCGTCTGAGAAGTAGTGGGATCATGGGTGTGGCAGTTATCTGTGTGGATCGTGTACGCGGCACGATCGCACGCCGCTAAGTGGAACCGCACCAACGACCACACGATGATAGAAAAGGTCAAGATCCCTGACGGAAACGGTACGCGAGGCGTCGCAGTGCCGACGCGACAGGCGCAGTAATTACTGTAGCCTGTCAGTGGACACTGTAGAGGAACGAAAAAAGAGAGAAACAATGATGAGTATGACACGTAGGACAAGGCGTACGCGAGAAGAAACGCATATACCTCGAACGAGAAAAGGATAACTCAGAAACAATGGGAAACGAATATCGTGAAACTGATACGGCCCGGCCGAAGTTATAGGCAGGACCGTACCAGCTTCGGGTACTAATGTTGGGGAGGTGACCCCGGATAGGGTAAGGATGGGGGAAAGACGAAAGGAGATTCCCCGTCCAGTTTCCGAGTTACACTCTAAATCGGCCGAATCCTGTAAAGGTCGGCCGAGGTGTGAAAGGGTAGAACCCATATGATGATAGCAAGGCATTACCCGCCGGGATACTGCGTAAGTCGGCCGGGTCAGCCCGAATAATCTTAATGTAGGTGAAGGCCAAGCCGAGTGATGCGAGACAGGGCCGAATGATATGAAGCTTGCAGGAGAAGGAGATGCCAATAGTCAAACTCTATTCGCAGGCTAGGGAGAATCTGAGCAGAGCCAAGCACAAAGGAAAAGGCCTAGAGCGACAGAGGGGCAGAAGGAGGTCACGGAGGTGACAGTCCTGAAGCCCGAGGCATGCAGGTGGGGTTCTCTGGAACCTTGCCGTCGTTAGAAGGGCGACACGAAAAGGAGGCCGCTGAGTTACTATATTGGGACAAGCATATTCTTCGAATATGCTTGCCACGTCAGCCCTAGAGGAGCCCAAGGTTCTCCTTTATAAGGTGAGGCTTGGACTCTGTTAAGGGCATCGACTCATTTAGTACCGTTAGGCTGGTAAAGTTCTTCCTCTCTACTTGTACTCAGCTCAAGGAGCACTTGTAGCCCAAGGAAGGAGAAATAAAGATCTTACCTTAGTCTTCTGTGTGTAGAATCAACTACATCTTCCCTCCCCAGATCCCTCTAGTATCCATTGGCCTCATATTTTAGCCTACCCCTAGAATCGGCCGACCCCAAAGAGCAGCCTTCGAATATCCAGCCACCTAGAACCGAGTTAAGTTTTGCTTGACTCGGATCTGCCTTAATTTCGAATATCTTATTGCTATTTGTTTTGTTTCTTAGGTTGCGCATGACCGGCGGACCGCCGAATTCCAAAGGCTCCTCTTTGCGCATAAAAAATTGCAAGATAAATATGAAAGGGTCATTCCTGTGGCGAAGAAAGATGGTAAGTTAATAAACTTTTGCATTATCCCTAAAGTTCTTATTGTTTTGGATGTGAGGTGCTAACTCATTTTGCTGGTGAATAGGTAATATCAACAATCTTAATATCCGTCTTGAGAAAAAGGTCAAGGCCTTGGAAGGTTCGTTACTCTTATTTATTCTACAGATATCAATTTGATATGTGCACCGGGTTTCTTTCAACCCTTTTGGCTTCGGTATAGCCGAGTTACAAACTTTTGCAGCGTCACACCAAGAATGCATACCCATGCCTGATATGATGCTACATTTTTTAGAACAAGCCGCCACTCACTCACAAGTATTTGAAAGATAAAGATGACGAAAGCTTATGCCGAGGTGGAGTCCCTCAAGCTTTCTTAGAAATTTGAGTTGGAAAAAGTTGACCAGGAGTTCTCCGAGGAGAAGAATCGGCTAGCTCTGCAATTGCAGAAAAATAAAGAGCTCCTTGAGGCTATCGAACTGAAAAAACGAGGGATGAGCGAGGAGATCACACGCTTTGAGAAAACCAAGGGTGACTGGGCTAAAGATCTTCAGATAATGCTGAGCTATATTCACCATAAGCTTCTGACCGTGGCCGAGTTAGCCTTTTTTTCCCTTGCTTACTGTTGACCGACGCACTTTCGTTCTACGTAGACCATTTTCCAGAAGCTAAGCCCATGAGATCTAAATCGGTGATTAATGCTCGTGTGCGCCGAGGTGTTTCTGCCGATGCAAGCCTAGAATACTCGATGGAAGATTTCTTGGTTGCCGTTGGCGCTGCCGTCGGTCCGATGAAGATTATGGGTAGGGACTTGGTGCAAGCAGCCATTCGGGCCTACCATGTTCTCTGGCCGAATACTTCTGGGACTCCTGATATTGATGAAATCAAGAAACTGGTGGAAAGATTGATGGCATCCCAGAACCAGTTAAATCTTTGGAGGGAATCCGCTGGACGAGCTGGTGCTGATATGGCACTTACAGTCGTTATGTCATGGTACGAAGATATTTCCCTCGATACCCTGATAAATTTGCGCACTGGCTCCCGCTGGGTTAAGGATCCAGACTTCGTCGCTCTCCGACAAGCTTGTGTGGTATGAGCCTTTTTTGCCTTTTGTCGCTGAGGCACACATGTTTGTGATCTTTATTATTCTGTTTAAACTAATCCTGTTGTTTTAACCTTTGCTTTGGTGGCCTTTAATTTCTTAAGTTCGGATTGTGTGTTTTGCCTTTGTCGTATGGTAGTCCGGCATCTAATATCGCCCGACCCTGATGAATTTGACACTTCAACCATCGTGTTCTTGAATTTTATCTGGGGATAACGAAATGACATCGTTCTGGGTGCTGAAGTTCGATACCCATTTCTGTAACGAAGGGCAATTGTGGGGCAATCTTCTAATCACTGTTCTAAAAATTGAGACTCAACACATTACTAAAAGTGCGAAATAATATTGGCCAGTTTTCGAGTTATTGCTGGAGTTGCCGAGGTCTAATACATAACCTAAACTCAAAAACAAAATATGGCAGTCCCCGAGTCATTGCTCAAGGTGCCGAGGTTTAATTCATATCCAATACTCGGAAGCAATATAGGGCAGTCCCCGAGCCACTGCTCAAGGTGCCGAGGTTTAATACATAACCCAAACTCAAAAACAACATAAGTCAGTCCCCGAGCCACTGCTCTAGGTGCCGAGGTTTAATACATAACCCAAACTCAAAAACAACATAAGGCAGTCCTCGAGCCACTGCTCTAGGTGTCGAGGTTTAATACATAACCCAAACTCAAAAACAACATAAGGCAGTCCCCGAGCCACTACTCTAGGTGCCGAGGTTTAATATATAACCCAAACTCAAAAACAACATAAGGTAGTCCCCGAGCCACTGCTCTAGGTGCCGAGGTTTGATACATAGTTGATATTTTGTCCTGGAGCGTTTCTTTACAACTTGTCATAGACGACTTCTACGAGTAAAATGGACGAAGTAAAGCTACATTCCATGGTCTTTTCGATTCTTCGCCGGCTTTGTCTGCCTTGTTCTTTTCTGGTGACTGAGCATCAATTAGGTAATACGCATCATTGTGCAATGCTTTGCTCACGATGAACGGTCCTTCCCACGGGGGCGATAATTTGTGCATGTTGGTCGTACATTGCACTAACCGAAGAACCAAATCTCCATGTTCTTTAAACACTCTTGGATTTGCTTTCTTGCTGTGATATCGCCGCAAGTCTTGCTGATAAATAGCTGATCTTGATAGTGCCAACTCTCTGGCTTCCTCTAGTAGATCGACATCATCTTGCCGAGCTATTTCATTTACCTCAGAGGTTGTATACTGGGTAACCCTTGGCGAGTCATGTATTATGTCGGCTGGAAGCACAGCTTCTGCCCCATATACTAGAAAAAATGGTGTATACCATGTTGATCTGTTTGGGGTAGTTCTGAGGCTCCATAGTACTGCTGGTAATTCCTCAATCCAACATCCTGCCGACCTTTGCAGTGGTTCGACGAGTTGTGGTTTTATTCCGAACAGTACTAGTCCATTAGATATTTCTACTTGCCCATTAGATGCTGGGTGAGCCACCGAGGAGACATCTAGTCTGATGTGTTTTTCTTGACAAAATCTAGCAAAGGCTCCTTCAGCAAAGTTCGTACCATTGTCTGTAATAACACTGTGTGGGTAACCGTATCTCAAGATAATATCTTTGAGGAATTTTAGCGTTGTTGGCCCATCACATTTCTTTATTGGTTTTACTTCGATCCATTCTGTGAATTTGTCGACCATGACTAAGATGTGGGCCATCCCGCCTCGGGCCAGCTTGAATGGTCCTACCATATCTAAGCACCATACAGAAAATGGCCAAGTAATTGGTATTGTTTTTAACTCGGACAATGGCATATGTATCTTGCTTGCATATCTCTCGCAACCATTACATTTTTCGACCAGTTCTTTGGCCCTTTCAACGCTGTCGGCCATTAAAACCCATGCCTAAATGCTTAGGCCACTAAATCTCTGGACGAGGCGTGATGACCGCATTCTCCTTGATGTATATCTAGGAGGATCTCCTGGCCTTCCGCCAAGTTCACACATCTTTGCAACACGCTTGTGACGCTCCTTTTGTACAGCTCATTGTTTATGATTGTATAAGCTTTAGCTCTTCTCAGTGTCTGTCCTGCCACTACCTCGTCATTCGGCAAAATCGCGTCTCTGAGGAAAGAAAATATGGGTTGCACCCATGTTGGTATGATTTTTTCTGGGGTAATCTCACTATCTATTTCCATATTTTCCACCGACATAATTACCTCGGATTTCCCCATATCCATCCTTGCATCGGTCGGGTTCATTTTTGGAAATTCCGGGTTACATTCCTTGTCAACTTCCATCGGCACACTATCTTCTCTTGATGGTTTCCTCAGGTGCTCTAAGGCGATACCTGGGGGAATTGATTGTCTGGTTGATCCGAGTTTTGACAATGTGTCTGCGGCGTCGTTTTCCGCCCGAGGTACATGATGAAATTCACATCCATCGAAGTATCCACTGAGTTTTTGCACATGAAACCTATATAAGGCCATATTGGCATCTAACGCATCCTAATTGCCTGAGACTTGTTGTACTACTAGATCTGAGTCTCCGTAGCATAAGAATTTGGCGTATGCCAATCTCTTTCGCTACTTTCAATCCATGGACCAGTGCTTCATATTCGGCTACATTGTTTGACGCGGCGAAGTGTATTTGTAACACAAATCTGAGCTAATCTCTTTTTGGCGAGGTTAACACTATTCCTGCCCCCAAACCATTTCTTAGTTTGGAGCCATCGAAGTGCATCGTCCAATAATTAGGATCTGGTAATGGTGGATCATACTGTACCTCGGCCCAATCAACAAAGAAGTCGTCCATAGCCTGAGATTTGATCGCATCTCGCCTATCGAATTGCGGAGCATAGGGTGACAATTCAATTGCCCATTTTGCTATTTGGCCACTTGCATCTTTGACGCTCAATATGTCGTATGGGTGCTTCACAGTTCACTTTGATGGGGTGCTCTTCGAAGTAATGTTTGAGTTTCTTTGATGACATGTATACCCCATATGCCATCTTCTGATAATGTGGGTAATTTTGTTTCGAGGCTGATAGTACCTCTCTTAGGTAATATATCGGCCATTGTAATGATTTATTATCTTCAATTCGTTCCACCACGATCACAGCGCTTACCACTCTGTTTGTGGCGGCTATGTAAAGTAACATAGGCTCTTTCGATAATGGAGAAGCCAGGATTGGCGCTGTGACCAACATCTTTTTCAATTCATGAAACGCATTGTCTTCTTGCGGTGTCCAAATGAACTTATCTGATTTTTTTATCAGTTGATAAAATGGTAATGCTTTCTCTCCCAGCCGACATACAAATCGGCTAAGCGAGGCCAAGAAACCTGTGAACTTCTGTACGTCATTTAGACATCTTGGCAATTCCATCCTTTCTACTGCTTTTATCTTAGTTGGGTTGGCCTCTATGCCTCGGCTAGATACGAGAAAACCGAGTAGTTTTCCCGCAGGCACACCAAAAGTGCATTTTTCCTTGTTAAGTTTCATTCGGAACCTTCTCAGGTTCGCGAAAGTCTGCCGGATATCATCCAGTAGCGTTTTGCTTTCTTTGTTTTTGATAACCACATCATCTACATAAACTTGTACATTCTTTCCTATCTGGTCATGTAGACATTTTTGCATACATCTCTGACAGCATCCCTCGGGGGAGGAGGTGGTAACATTAGTTGTCGCGCTTGCTCCAATCGTGGTCGATGTCACGATGTGCCTGGAGGGACGTTGATTGCACGCCTACGGGGTTACCCATTGCATTTTTCATCCAGGCACACTGGCGAGTTGTATGATTGGCCAGCCTGGTCGGGTTTGACGTGTGAAATTTACACGGCTGATCTAACATAGACTCAAACGTGTACTTCGGCCTCTCCTGCCATTGCTTCTTTTGCTCTGGTGTCCACTGTCTTTTCCCTTCATTCCTTGGTGTCCATTGCTGAGGACCATTCTTTTGCCGTTGATTGCTTCCGTGACTCAGCTGATCTTGCACTACTGCTGCCACCTGAGTTGAACCATATCTATAATCCGGTCTTTCTTCTCTTCTTCTTCCTCTGAAATCATTGCGCCTGGATGACCCGGCCACATCTCTTGCATATTGATCTTGATGTTCCCGATGATCTGCTGACATTAATTCTGGTTGCGTCGGGTCTCCCAACGCATAGGAATCCGCTATCCTGATGGTTTCTGACAAAGTGGTTGGCATATCTCTTTGCAGTCGCTGCCATAATACACTGGCATAGCGGCATCCTTGAGCGAACCAAGCTATCACTTGTGATTCTATAACTCCCTCACACGAATTTCTCAGGTTACACCACCGAGTTAAGAACTCTCTGTCTATCTCATTCGGCCTTTGCTTGCACATGGCTAGCTGCTGCGGCCTGTTTGGCCTCTTGTAAGTACTGGTGAAGTTACTAACGAACATTTCTTCAAAATCCAACCAACAGTTGATGCTGCCTGCTGACAGATTATTCAGCCATACTCTAGCTGGTCCTTCCAACATTTGCGGGACATATCGCACTGCCCATCGTAAGTTTTCGCCAGCTATTTTTACTGCAGTGGCATAATCGATCAACCAATCCTGTGGTTTGGTGCTCCCATTATATGTTTTTGTGCCCCTTGCCAGCTGAAAGTTTGGCACAGGCGGCTGGCTCATGATCCGTGGTCCGAAGCATGTCGGACCTGGTGGACCCTGTTCTTCTAACAGCTCAGATCGGTATAGCCGGTCCAGCTTTACCCTGGCATCACTTGACAGCAAATCTCTGTACAGAACTCTTTCCTGCATTCCATAGTGGTTATTTCCACCATGAACCGCATATTCCATTTCGGAATATCCATCATTATACCTCTCATTCACCTGATTGTGGCAAGCTGGTCTCACTTCTCTTTCCTGCCGAGGTTCATATCTCGGTTGTGGATTGGGTGGCGGTTCTCTCCTTCCTTCAGTCGGGATATTATTCTCGTGATTTCCTCTTCCGAGATCTCCTCTTCCGAGATCTTCATTACCTCAGCTTACGTTGCCTTTCTCGGCACGGCCGGGGTTTCTCTCGCCACTGTTACCTCGGCTCCTGTTGCCTCTATTTTCATTTGCTTTTCCGGCTATCGCCAGGTCATATGGAACAATTTGCTTATTTCTTTTTCCCGAAGTTACCGCCCTGTCTTTCCACGCATTGTTTCCGGGCGAGGATGCTGCTGACACCGTTAAGGCAGGTGCTGCACCAGCCGAATGAACCATTCGCGATGCACCAGGCCTTGTTGGGTCTGCCCTAAGCATTTCTTCATTCTGCTGGTTCGCAATGCGCACCAGTTCATTCACTCTCTCTTGTTGTTTTTGCCGGGCTTCGCCGGTCAATCCTTCTAACTCTAGTGCAGCGGCATTTGCCGCCCTCAGGTTCTTTGTCGGGGTACTGTATCTCGGCAAACCTAGATCAACTGATTCTGCCCTATGAGCATCATGCTCTTTGTTGATATCTTCTATGAGGTTCTTCCCTCTTAGTCTCAATTCGTCTACCCGCTCGGGGGCGACGTCAAGCTTGTTTGCCCTAGCATATTCTCGCAGGGTCCTGTTTAAAGACTCCCGCAATGCTGACACCTTTTTTGCCTCTACTAGCACTTTTTGCCTGGTCTCTTCTAACTCTGCCTGAGCGTTTGCCAGATCAAGGATCGGCGCTACAGGTGTAGTCAGATTATCTATAGTTGCCTGGAGAATGTTTTCTGGTTTTTCCAGTGGTGGCCCTCTTACCCTTGGTGCCTTTGGGGTCGTATCCTGCACCTCGGCTGGGTTTGCTAGGGATCTGAGGTGTCTGTGGCGTCGTTTTCCGCACATAAGATTCGGCGTATGCCAATCTCTTTCGCTACTTCCAATCCATGGACCAGTGCTTCATATTCGGCTACATTGTTTGATGCGGCGAAGTGTATTTGTAACACATATCTCAGCTGATCTCATTTTGGCGAGGTTAACACTTAGTTTGGAGCCGTCGAAGTGCATCGTCCAATAATTCGGATCTGGTAATGGTGGCTCATACTGTACCTCGGCCCAATCTACGAAGAAGTCGGCAATAGCCTGAGATTTGATTGCATCTCGCCTATCAAATTGCGGAGCATAGGGTGACAATTCAATTGCCCATTTTGCTATTCGGCCACTTGCATCTTTATTGCTCAATCGTCAGTTCTTTTAAATGTGATTTCAGCACCGCGTATCACCCTCAGACCGACGAACAAACAGAGCGAGTAAATCAAATACTCGAAGACATGTTGAGAGCCTGTGTGTTAGAATATGGATCTAAGTGGGAAGACTGTTGTAGAGGTCCCAACCTTTAATAAGGTAGAGATCCCTATGTTTACAATGCTAGTCCCTGGATTAATAGCTAGCATCCACAGTTAATATGTAATATGAAGAAACAAAGGTCATAATACAATTTTATAACCAGGAATAAAATAATTCATTACATCTTACATAGCTCATTTGGCTATCTCATTACAATGCAGCAGGAATAACTATAGCATGGAGTCCTTCAACTTCAAAGTGCCACAGGCAAACATGTTGGTTGTAGACTCGTAATCCTAATCATCACACTTTACTAACATCAAACAAACCTGCAACATAATAAGTTACAGCCACAAGGGTCAATACATTTGAGTTGTATTGTCAAGTGATACTATGGTAGTATAGTGGAGTCTATCATCTATATACATTTGGCTAAGTGGAGCTTACGCTTGATTTGCTCAAAATAGATTTTCCTTATCATTTGAAAACACTAAGTTTTTTCTTGACAAAATCACCCAAGGCATCTCCCAATAGAAATTGGTGATCCTTCAACCCTTGTTCAACCACAAAGTTCTAACTTAGAAATTGGGATAAGGAGATTCTTGATAGCTTCCATGTCTTGATGCTCAAATTGTCCTTTACTAGGGACATGGCTAAGTACTTAGATTCTTCCATCTGCAGAGGTTGTGCACTTTCCCCACAAGACTTGATTTTCACCAAGACAGGATCTTTCAGAAGCCTTCCCTTAGACCAGAATGGACGCGCTCCAACCTATCAAACCCCTACCACCAACTGTCCATTTGTCTAAGTTATTGCAACCTATATGATCTAGGCAGAGCCCATAATGCCAAGTGGCTGCACTTGAAGCTTCTCAACATTTGACATTTCAAATCTCTTTGTTCCTGGGTGGCCATCCACAAGTGAGATACACAAGGTAAACCATAGAAATGGGCCTTGTATAACCACTCAACACAAACCATTCCTTCCATTCCACCCAAGTGTTTCATTCACTTAGTTATTTTATTAAACAAAACTCAAGTCTTTGACTTAAAAATATTCCATAGCATGAATATAATCCACCCTTGTTTTCTACTAGCTAAGCTAAGCATGATAATAGTAGGAATCTTAACTTAGGAAATTTCTACTAAGGTTTCATCTACTAGGATTTCCCATGGCATAGTTTATACTTAGCAAAAATTCCATGCAAGTCCTACTTAGAAATATCACTAATGCATAGTGAAAATAATGGGACAAAAGTATGAAGCATCACTTGCCTTTTTGGTAGAGAATTATAAGTTCACTCCTTGATCTTGCAATATTCACACTCTTCAAATTCCACTACAATTCAATCAAGCAAGCAAATATTCAATCTATCGTTCAAGCAAACATCACATAAAATAATAGAAACAAAGCAATGCATGCAAGCATGCTAAAGATTGTTTTATTTGGAAAAGTGGTTTCTAACATGTTATAAACATTCTAAAACACCTATTGGTCATTTTATATAAGTGGCAAAATCATTTGCAAAAGATTTTACTTATAAACCATTTTTAAACCAAATCCATATTTTATGTGGTTGAAAATGCTGTTTAGCAAAGTAATAATCTATAGGGTTCACAAATATATTTTAAAATCATAAAACTTTGTGTTTAGGGTCAGAGAGTTTAAATCAAAACATTTTCCCAAAGGGTTTCTTCCAAAAGCATTTTTTAATATATAAACAATATTTTTATTTCACTAGAAATGTTCTAAATCAAAGATTTATTCTTTTGCTTCACAAAATATGTTTTTGAAACCATAAGTTGATTTAGATGGTCAGTAGGTTCAAACAATCCATTTGCCCAAAGGTTTTATCACAAAAATAATTTTAGGATGAATTTTATATTCAAATTATGCCTACACAAGTTTCTGCAATAACAACCAATTTAACAGAATAAATTTACTAAACAAAGTGCATGGTTGGAAAGTACTGTTCTTTCTGATTCCATTTATATAAAATTTGCAAAATTTGGACGTGTGGATCAAAAGTTATGGATTTTACAAAATTGAACATCTAATAGATCAATTCTGTTTTTATAACAATAGACAGGGCCACGTGGAATGTTCTGATTGGTTGAAAACATTTCGCGCGGATCAAGCGATGCAGGTCGTAGGATCTAATGTGGATTGTATGGTACAGATACAGTCATACCTCTTCGATAAGTGATTCTTTCCTAGCCAATGGGTCTGCTTCTAACGGCTCTGAGCCTCTGGTCATGGATTGGCGGCGCTAGAAACGGTGAGCGGCGGCGCGCTCGGGCAGGAGCGTTCCGGCGAAGCTAGGGTGCGCGAGAGAGGGAGAAGGAGCTTACCAGACTCACCGTGAAGCGCTGATTCTCAGGGTGGTCTTTGTCGACGGAGGGGCACACGGTGGCAACGTTAATCGCTCGCCGGAGAAGAGATAGACGGCGACTGCTTACTGTCGAAGACGGAGGCGACGCTACGGTGCAGGCTAGGACAATAAAACGGCGGCGTTAGTTGCGTAAGAGGTCACTGGTCACAGGCGTATCATCGTAAGGAAGAGGGGCGATCAGAACGTTACCACGGGAGTCGCCGGAGAAGAGACAGACGGCGGTGGCACTCGGGTGATGCCCTTGCCGAAGCTCTGGTGTTCGCGCGGCCAAGAGAGCGACACCGGAAGAAGCACAGGAGTCAGTGGAACACGCTCGTGTGGTCGAGGGGGCGAGGCGCAGCCTGGGTTCGTCGAAATCTTCGCCGGAGAGCGTCGGAGGCAGTGGTGGTGTGTGGACAAATTCGAGCATCCTAGGGGAAGTGGGGAGGCGATGTTTGGGGGAAATGAAAGAGGAGGAGCAGGCGTTTAATACGGCATGGTCACGGCGAGGAATAATCGCAGCATTAAGGTGGATTGATCGCGAGTAATCAGCGGAAGAAACGGCCAGAGGGTGTGGTCTTCGCGTGGGTGGAGACGATGGTCTGGCAGGTGGGGCTCAGAAGTCAGCGAGAGAGAGAGGGGGAGGTGGGGCCTTCTAGTCAGCGACTGTGTGGGTTACTTCTCTGGTTCGAATCGTTTTCCTGCGGGAGGGGGAGATGGGCTAACTGGGCTTAGTGGGCTGGGGTTAGCTGGGCTGGGTTCTTTTCCCTTTTTTATCTGTTTCATTTTTCTTTTTCTGTTTTGATTTTGTATAAATGTTTTCAAACCTTATTTGAATTCAAACCTTTTTCAAATGTTCAGTATAATTCCATACTGTTTAAATATGAAATTTTAATACCATTTTAGGAATGGTTCTTTTATTTTTCTTATGTTTTATTCCTTATTAAAATAAGCATAAGCCATTATTTAAATAAGATTGAATATATTTTCAATCCTTTATTTATTTTCCAATTTTTCACCAAACTATTTTAAGTAGGTTTATTTATTTAATGAGGTGTTTAAATAATTTACTTTGAATTATTGAAAGTATTTTAATATGATTATTAATCATTTAATTTGAGCAATTGTTTTTACTCCAATGAAATTCAAATATGGTTTTAATTCCATAAAACTTTATTTAAATGATTCTTTTATTTCATTTAAGTCAATTAAATAACTTTTATTCCACTTGGGTAAATTCAAATTATTTTTCCCTCATTTAATTAATCATTTCTATTAGGGATTTGTCTTAATCAAATGGAATAGAATTTGGTTAATGCCATTTTATTTTATTTGGAAAATTCTTTATCCATTTATTTTATTTGGATTTGGATTATATTCATTCCATTTGCTTATGGATTAGGCCAAGATTTAATTTGGTCCTTAAATATTCCTCATTTAATATTTCTTTCTTTATCTTATAAAATTCATATCTTTTTATTTATAGATCCAAACTTGGTGATTCTAATTTGTATAATCTTATTTAATATTTGTTTATACTTTAAATCCCTTTAGGACTATTTGCTCACCATTTGGTATGGATTTCTAGATAGGTGCTTCATTAGCTTTGGAAATTCAATTTCCTTATCTTATTAATTTCATAAGATTTTATCTATGGCTCCAAATTAAGTGAAACCATCTTATATGGTTTTATAATATTTCTATTTGTCATTCTTGATCATTTATAAATGTTTGTTTAACCAATTTTTATATGGATCAAAACCATAGGCTTGGAGATAACTTGGAAATGTTTTTCTCTCATTAGGGTTTTAGGGTTTGGGTTTATTTTCCAAGTGTTTAAATTTACAGATGCATTTATGAAGAATGCATTCCTCTTGATTTGAATTTAGTTGGATTCAAACATTACTCAAGTCTGTTCAAGATGGGATTTTAAGTTTCCATTTAGAAACAAAAAGTTCCTTTTCACCCTAAATTTCAACAATTATTTATTTTGTTTATTTATTTTTCACATTACAAAATTTGGAAAAATTTGGGATGTGACAAGTGTCTGCCGTTTGCAGAATTTTCATACAACAATAGTTATCAAGCTAGTTTGCAAATGGCCCCATTTGAATTTATGTACGGAAGAAAGTGTCGCACCCCTTTGAACTGGTCGGAAGTAGGAGAGAGTCAGATTTTCGGACCCGACATCCTACGAGAAGCAGAAGAGAAGATTCACAAGATTCGTGAACACCTCAAGATAGCCCAGTCCAGACAAAAGAGTTACGCCGACAAGAGACGTCGAGACCTCGCCTTCAACATAGGATATTTTGTGTATCTGAAAGTGTCGCCATTGAAAGGAATGCAGTGTTTCCAACTCAAGGGAAAGTTAGCCCCCAGATATATTGGCCCCTTCAAGATTCTGAACCGTCGAGGAGAAGTGTCGTATCAATTGGAACTACCCGAAGAGATGTCAGACGTGCACAATGTGTTCCATATCTCATTACTTCGCAAGTGCCTCGAAGTTCCAGAGAAGACTGAAGTGTTCAAGAATATCGATCATCGGACCATAGAGATCAACGATGACCTGACCTATCCCGAAGTACCCATCCATATTTTGGAAGAAGCTTTCAGAACCACCAGAACCCGAAGCATCAATTTTCTAAAGATTCAGTGGAGCAACCACACAGAAGAGGAAGCTACCTGGGAGCACGAAGATCACATCAGGACGGAGTTTCCCGATCTCTTCAAATCCTAGGTAATATTTTGCGTCCTTTTTCAAATCTCAGGACGAGATTTTGTTTAAGGGGGGAAGGTTTGTAACATCCCAAAAATATTAAACTTAAATCATCAAACTCTAATCTTCAAATTTAGGGTTAACAAAAACTTTTCAAATTAAAAATATGAAAGCATTCATATGAGTGTGCATTAAAATTTGGATTCTTTTGAATTGCCATAATTATGTGTTCCCTTTCTTGTAAAATGATTCTTAGGTGAAATAAACATCATCTAAACAATCCGCAAACTTTTCCCAAAGACAAACAAATTAAGTGAATGGTCACTTTGGCCAATTTAACTCCCATGCCTACTTTGGCTATCCCTAACTTTCAGAACTTAACAGAAACATGTATGGATCTTTGCACCCCTTGATAGTACTCATAACAAGGTACCAAGTACCACTTTGTGATCGTCCAGAAACATTCAAATGCTTAGTTTAAATGATAGTTTAAAATTGAATCTATTTCATATGGGAAGATCCCACTATTTCAAAAACCACTCAAACCAACTCAATTTTCGAAACCCAAGCATCCACAGACTCCCCAGTACATGCCTAGCACACCCACCAAAAATCTTTTCAAAATTCAAAACTTAAGTTCATGCGGCCATTTCATCAAATAGGTTGCAGATGCAAATCAAACAAAATCAAAACACTATGTTGAGCAGTGTTTGGGGCCTAGCTTGTTCCCTCTCTGGACACCACTAGCCTTAGTAGATCATCTAACAACCTTAACTAATCACTAGCACCACTGTAAGCTGGCCATTGTCATCAATGTGAGCAGGCCGAGAGCACCATTGCCACCCCATGGTCGACAGCAAGCTACGAGCAACACTAGACTTGCCAACCTTCTCTAGGAGCAAGCTAGCACCCCACCGCCACTCCCTGTCCCAGCCGCGAGCAATGCCAGCCACTGGACCACACGCCCAGGCCATGCCAACCTTCTCTGCGACCATGCCGAGAGCGCCCGTCGCCACTCTACCAAGCACCCCAGCGCCGCCCTCGCCGTGTGCACGCGTGATCACCAACACCCCAGCAACCCCGCAGACACGCCCGTTCGCCGCCGCGCAAACCACGCGCGCTATGCGCCATCAAAACTTCCGTCGGACCAGCGCAGAGCACCGCAGCGTTCCGACCGATCAGCACCGCCCCACGCCTCGCCACCACGCCGTTGAGCTTCGCTAGGCAGCACAGCACTGCCTCTACCGTCGCCCACGCCGATAGCCCTCTGTGCCGTCGACCACGACGAGCTCAGCTTGCGCCCGTCGGTCCCCTCTCGCCACTATAAATAGAGGCATCCCCTGCTTTAATTCTTCACACCATTCTACTCCCCTCTCACCCAGAACCACCCCACCTCATTCCCGGAGCAAGGCGAGCAGCGCAAATCCGGAATTTCACCGGAGTCCGCCGCTGCTGGAGAAGAAGGAAGCCATCGATTGGATCCACCCCAGGAGAAGCTGCCGGTGCTAGGAGAATCGCCATCGTCGACTTCGTCGTTCACCCGCATCGCCGACCTTCGCCTAAGACCCAGTGAGCCTCCCACAACCCCCACTGAGCCGCTAGGGTTCGAGCTCGCTGGTGACTTGTTCATCGTCGACGACGACCCCCAGCCGTCGATCTTCATTCTATTCCAACGCACCACATCGCCCTGTACCGCTTCGCGTTTAAAGAGCCACTGACCCATTGACCCCCCCCTGTCAGTTGCGCCCCGCGCTGCGGAGTGACACTGGGCCAGCCCATTACCCCTTCCCGCGCAGCCCATTCGTTTGAATTTAGCTTTTTCTATTTATATTCAAACTCAGTTCTGTACCTAGTTTCAAAAATCAACCCAGCTCGATTCAGTGAACCAAATTGAATGAAACCAATTTTGTTAGAAATATATTGAAATGCTTAATCCAAGCGCGTTGGATTCAAATCATTTGAATCTATAGATCAACCTTGGTAAAAATAACAAGGCAGAAGCTTTTATGCATTCAAACATTTTTCAAATTTAAACCATAATAGCTTTTGAGTTGATTCCAACTCTCAAAAATCACATTTGATCATAACTTTCAGAATATATAAAAACATATGGGTTTACTTACAGAAATAATGTTCAAGCAATAAAAGAATGCCACATAGGCATTTCTAGTCATTTATTTTATTTGAAATAAAAGGTTAAATCTTATTAAATTGTGACACCACTTAAAATCACATTCCCATGTACTGAAATATGTGTTGATGACATGTGTCAACATGATCCCATGTTTGGTTTGGAGAATATTAAATCTTAAGTAGTTTTTCAATGAGTAGAAATTACTTTTCTAAAAATAAAAGAAATAAGAAAAAGCTTTAATCTTGTAATATTAGTGATGATGCTAGATCATCTATAGAACCCTTGTGTGTGATGATTGAAAATTGTTAAGTATTGTTTCGTGATTGTGTACCTCGTATTTATTCATAGACGCTAGTACCAACCAAAGATACGAGGAGGAAGGAGGATACTACGAAGAAGAAGCCGAGGAGAACTTCAACCACTGCTCTGCACAAGGCAAGCCTAATACTGACATGGTTATACCCTACGGGTACGCGACTTCAGCATACCTGTTCCAGCCCAAGGAAGGCCCACAGCAGATATACGCTGGCCCATGAAGATTTTCGGGTGGCCAAGGTCTAACACCCTCAGAATCGACCCTATGCAAGTTTCAGCGATTCCCGCCAAACCCGCATAGAAACGATTCAAAGGTGCCCACCAGGCACTTTCGTGTGGGTGGAAAACGAAGTAATAACATTACACAACAGTCCTCGATGGGACCCACAGAACAGATATATATACAACACGACTCCATGAGTCAAAAATACAGATATACAATACAAAGATCCAAATCACCTTGAAGACGAGTCAGCGTCCGACTACGGACAAGATGCAAATGGGGCTAAGAGCCCTGAAGAATAACCAATGGCGTCCATAACCCTGCCCAGGCCAAGCCGGAAGGGTAACCCTGCTAACGACGTCGATCTCAAAACCTGCTTAAACAAAAGGGGTGCCGACAAGGGGCAAAGGAAAAAGAGGAGCGTCAGTACTGAGGCCAGTACACGGCGAGACTAGAATTCGGCGGTCCTCGCCTACATAGGTATGGTGGACTGAAGCGGCAGCGGCAGCATGCACTAAACAACCTATAGAGACTCGATACAACTGGCGACTATTAGAGAGGGGTAAGAAAGACCTATTCGGAGCCAACCTGATGCTATCACCAAACAAAACCCATCCTGGTAATCATCCTGATAAAATAAGTAGTGGGCACTTTTAGTTAACCATTCCGTTGTAGTTGTGGAACTTACTAGTCAGGTACAATTAGCATGAGATAACCCAAAAAACCCAGCAGTTGTTGGTACTTTTAATTAGCCATTCCGTTGTAGTTGCAATACTTACTAGTCAGATACAATGGTCGCAAGCGACAACCCAAACAAGCAATTGTTGGCAGTTTTATTTAGCCATTCCATTATAGTTAAGCTGATTACTAGTCATTATAAAGTCAAGTTTATAGCACTACTTTAGTTATACTTGTCTATGATCTAGATATTGTGCTCCAAGTCGTCCATAACCGCGGACACAGCTTTCAGAAAGTTTTATCCGGCCGGGGTGCACCAATAGCAACACACACTCGATCAACCTCGGAAAAACCAAATCAAAACCCAACGAGGCCTTCACGACAAAGCAATCACAGGATTCAGAAATATTTTAGGGGGCCACCCCTTAAAGTAGACCCGCAACGAAGCCGGCCGGCTCCGAGACGGACTCAAGGTTGTGGGGACGGCTGTGAACGACTGGGAACCCAAAACTGGGCTTGTCGACACCGCGGAATCGTGCCACGATCCTAAACAGTACATTGTGCTCCTCGCACAATCGTAAATAAAGAAGTAGCATGGCATAAGTACAGGATCGTAATAAAACCTCAAACTAGTTTGTGGCCCTAAGAAATAAGACTGAATCAAGCTCTGGCTCAGGGGGGTCCCATAATCCTCCCGGATGTGGATAGCGCGAATATTCAAGGAACAGGTATCAAGTACTCGGGGTCCTACGGGACACAAGTGGACGGTTAACAACCAAATAACATCTATTGCCCACCTGTGCCTCTGCTTACTTACTTCAATTTTAGTTGTCAAACAGGGATTAAAGTGAACGATAAGTAAAGCCATGATCATCTCCAACATCAAACATGCGGCATTACTCCAACAACTGTGGCACTTGACATCACGCAACAGCACTTGAGCCAGCGACTACGACGCGCAGGTCCAACTAACTACCACACAACAGGTAATGGGAGGTGTCCAAGGCAATATAAGGCTGCAAGGGATATCACGGGTACGAAAGCTAGAGCATCGCAACACAGATAGCAATAGATCAACAGGAGGGAAATAAATACTATAAAAGTAAGATAGGTAGAAAGGGGGGAGATGCTCGCCTGAAAACATTGTCGAAGGTTCAACCGAAGATCGGGGCGAAGCTCACATCAACTCAACGGCCTTATCCGCGAAGAAGCAAAACGCTAGAATAAACACCGGGTGCAATATTTAATACAACGGCAGAAGATCGGGCATGATGCATGTATGATGTATGACATGGCAAAGATGCGATGCAATTAGTTCATATTAAGCGGAACCGGGTCCCGACAATTAATTAGATGGCTCTTGTTATTTAGCTACCCCGCAATTTAAATGTTGTTTTAACATGGCAGAAGATAGCACCGGTTTCGCTACACAAATTTTAAATGAGGCCAATATAAGGCTAGATTTGCCCGCATTTCGGCCCCATATTTAATTATGAGGTGAATCGGCATAAGGCCCCAAACCAATGATATGCATGCGAGGATGACAATTTAATATGCGACAAGTTTATTATATTATAAAATAGGGTTTCGGGAAGGGGTTCACACATTAGGGGGTCTCGACGAACTTGGGGTTCCGGGGTTCGGGGTTGGTCTCAGGGTTCAGGGTTCGACGGGATCAGTGGGAGCGGATACAAGACGGAGAACTTTACGTGACGTGCCGGGGGTCTTGGGTCCAAGCGGTCGCTCTTGTCGGTTCCGCGGATCGGCCGGTCTTGTCGTTCGGAAGTAGAACTTGTCGTCCTTGTGGCGATCTTGGCGTCCTTCCGGTTCGGGTCTTCGGGGTTCATGAGGCGAACTTGGCGTTCTTCAGGTTCGGGTCCTGGTGCTTTGGATCGGTCTTCAGGGTCTCGGCCACCGGATGCGTGAAGGAGATCTTGTCGGTCCCAGGTTCCTTGTTGGCATTCGCGGTGTTCCGCGGTGGAGTGCTTGGCGTCCGGCGGTAGATCTTGTCGATTCCCCTCCAACGGCCTTGTTGTTCCGCAGCGTAGATCTTGGGGAGGTTCGGCGTTCCACGGGTTCGACTCGACAATCGGAAACCGGGAACGGGTCTTGGCGACGGTATACGAGGGTGACTTGTTTGGTGCCGGCGGTTCATCGACTTCGTACGGGTCGTTGTCGAACTTGGAATGGTGCTGGTATCCTTCGATTCACGCCTTGTTCAATCGTCGGAGGTGTCGGCCTGGGCCCATGGAGGCAGGAAGCATCCAGAAGGAAACATGGCAGGCGAGCTCGGGTCGGGGACGCAAGGCGGTAGCACAGACGGAAGGGGATCACAACTGGGCGTGGAGCTTGGCCGACCATAACTCGCAGACGCACGTCCGGAGATGGGTGGACGAGGAGGAGCTCGGCGGCTCACGCGAGGGCCGGGCAGCGCGCAGAGAGGGCGCGACGGCGCTGCTCACGTGATAGAGGCGGACCGGCGGTGGGCTCAACGGTGGGGAGGTGCGGGGTGCTGCGCCTTCGGGGGTAGCAGAGGAGGCGGGCGCGCAGAGGGAGGCGCGGGGCGGCGGAGGCTGGGCGCAGGACGGCGTTGACGCGGCCGACGGCGAGGAGGCGAGGCCGCGAGGAGGAGGCGACCGCGGGGTGCGCTGCTGCGCCGGGGAGGCGGCAGAGGCGGTTACCGCGGGGAGCTCGCGAGGAGGGGAGGCGCCGCGTCGGGCCGGAGGAGGAGCGGTGGCCGGCGGTGAGGACGAGGGGGACGCCTGGCGCGGCGGCTCGGCGGGCTCCGCGGTGGGGGAATGGAGCCGGCGAGCGGCGAGGATGGCGGTGGAGGCGGAGGCCAACGCGGAGCGGCTCGGGGGCGGCTCCGGCGCGGGAGGAGGCGGCGGGAGAGCGAGGACGGCGAGGCGCGGAACCGCGTAGAGGGCGGGGACGGCGGAGCTCGGCCGACGGGGAGCAGAGGCAGCGGCGGGGGATCCAGACGAGAGGGAGGCGGCGGTGGTCGTCGCGGGGAGGAGGGGTCGGCGAGGAGGGGCCTCGCGGGCTCGGGGAGATCCGGGACGCGGCCGGAGCGGGGCGGTCTGCGGCGGTCGGACGCGAGGCAGAGGAGGGGCAGGTGGAGGTGGGGAGGAAGAGAGAGAGAGACAGGCGCGTGGGGGTGGTGGGGTCGGGCGGCAGGTGGGGCTAGCCAGGCTGTCGGGCGGCGGACCAGGGGAGAGGAGGGGGTTGGCAGGGCGACCAGGTGGCATGGGGGTGTGGGCAGGTGCCGCGGGTGGCGCGCCTGTCCACCCCGGGGTGGGGCCAGGCCGAGGTGGCAGCATGCAGGGGCGCGTGTGTGCTGGGTGTAGGCAGGCGTGTGTGTGGGATGGATGAGGTGGCGGCACCGGATAGGATAGGGGAAGAGGGGAGGTGAGGTGTCGAGAGGGGGTTGGTTGGGGTGAGGTGGAGGGGGACGGGGTAGGTTAGGACTGGGTAGACTAGGGATTCTGGTGGACCGATTTTAATTCCTGGGGGTGGTCGACTGGGTCGAATCGGCCCGTTCGACTGCCCCCACATAGCTAGTACATCCACACATAGGTACATCTCTAAGTGCATCCTAACACATGCACATCCCTACACCTCCGGAGAGCTGCTTGAGAGACCCATGTCTCCCCGCTTCAAGAAAGGCGAAAGTTGACGTCGAGTAGCTGCCATCGAACCAGCACCGGAAGAAGGAGAAGTATCGACATGACCACCACCATCGGTAGAAGGAGAAGCACCACCACTCTCAGCACGATGGGGAGAAGGAGAATCACCACCACCAGCAGCGGAAGAACCAGGAGAAGCACGGCCGGTATGAACCGGTGAGATCACGCGCGAGATAGTCGGCGAGGCATCAGGACGACCAAAGTGTGCATTGTTGGAGCATCCCGGTCCCTACATGTTTGAGGTAGAGTTAGCAACCACCAAGGCACATGTTTGTTGTAATAACTGGTTTGTCAAATAACCTACCGGGGTCCCTGAGTAGAAGGCCAAAGCATATTCATCCTTCGATGGGAAGATTGGCTACGGCCCTGGCCTAGCTGGCCATGGCGGTAGCATATCCCACTCTCTAGTGGCATAAAACCTCTCGACAGCTTGCAAGATAGTTAGATGTGAGGCGTTGCAAAAATAAAGATTCAAAATAAGGAATACGGGACTTGTCATCTTTTGCAAAAATAAAGGTTGAAACTTACATCATCGCGACATTCTGCGTAGTCCTCGTAGGATGCTCGGGTCTGGAACCACGTCTCGAGCGTCACCAAGTGTTCCGCATGAGCGGCCTTGTAGGCCGCGTCCAAAGTAGGCTACAATTTTTTTTAAAAAAAATCTCGTCAACATAGCCACTCATGAACGATTGTCAGAAAGATGATGGAAATGAGAAAAACTTACATCGTCGTTCGCTCGAAAAGGCTGTTGTCACATCCCAAAATTTTCCAAATTTTGAAATGTAAAAAATAAATAAACAAAATAAAATTTTGTTGAAATTTAGGGCGAGAAGAAACTTTTTGATTCCAATTGGAAACATCAAAACCTATTTTTGATCAAATAAAATCCTAAAAGGATTTAAAAAGATAAACAATTAATAAATAAATTTAAAATAGTTGGAATCACTATTTTTGGATCTTTAATAAAAAGATATGGTTTTCAAAAGCAAAGGTAGAATTATAAATAAGGATTATTTTATAGAGCCAAATTAAATCTTGGCCAAACTTTTGAAATAAAATATTTCTATTTGATAAAAAAGAGTAAAGGTTTATTAAATAAAATAATGAGGATTTATTAATATCCAATTTTATTTAAGTAAAGGCTTTTCCATTTTAAATAAACACTAAAACTTGTTAAAATATTTTAAATAAGATTTCCAAGTGTTTTATATTTTTTAATAAAACCTAATGAAATGGTTTTGATATTATTTAGATTTCAAATAGAGTTTTTAAATAATTAAAATCCTATTTGAATTAATGACTAATGTCTATTTATTTAATTATTAATGGATCCTAAAAAGAATAAAAATTATTTTATTTTGGACTTTGGATTATGATGTTAAACAGAATTAAAATCAATACAAAGTTTGGTGGTGGTTTGAATTGATTTGTTGTTTGAATTATTTGTTTGAAAATCAAAACAGAAATTCATATTGGAAAAAGAAAAAGCTTTCAGAATAAAAAAATGAAACAAACAGACCCAACCCAATGTGCCCAAGAAGCCCACTCATGCCCAACTTTCCCCCTCGTGAATCGTTTTTCACCTTTCACAAGCGAAGTCACTGAACGCTCGGCCCCACTCCCTCTTCCTCCACCCCGCTGACAGACGGACCCCACGCCACCTCAGCATCGTCTCCCTCGCGACCACGTCTCCCTCGCCGTTTCTGCCAGTAACTCCGGCGATGAATACGAGTTATAGCCTGAGTTATTCCTCGCAGTGATCACGCGTACATAAGCGCCCACGTCTCCTCTCTCTTTCCCCTTACGCGCCCCTCCTTCTCTGCCCTAGGGCTGTTCGAATTTGTCCCCACACCACCTCTGTCTCCGACGACGTCTCCGAGCGATTCAGGCCACACCCCGCCGCCCCTCGCCTCCCACTGCATGCACACTTGCTCTACACCTCCTGGCGCATCTTCCAGTGCAGCTAGTTAGCCCGCGCGTGCCCCACAGCCTCGGCTTCATCATCACGTGAGCGCTGCCGCCGTCTGTCTCGTCTCCATCGAGTTTCCCCGGTAAGTTCCGACCACCCCGAGCCCTCCCAATGATACTCACGTACTCCCCATGCTCGTACGCATCTAATGCCCCCTCCCGTTTGCCTTAGGGCGACCTGCAGCCTCGCCCCCGATGACCTCCAGAGACACCCTCCGCTCGCAGCAACTCCGGCGAGCAATCCCCTCCGTTCCTGAGCACCCCTCGCCAAGCCGACAGCACGTTGAGCTTCAGCATCTCCCTGCGAACGCTGTAAGTCACTTCCCCCTCTCCCTCGCTTCCTGCATCGTCGGCAAGCACACCTCCAGAGCGTGCTCCGCCGCTCACCGCCGTGCAGCACCGCCAGTCATTGACCAAGCAACCGTGTCCGTTAGATCGTTATCCAGTGGCTGTGATTAGATCCAACCGAAGGGGTATGTGTGCATCTGAGCCGTGCGATTTAAGTGAAATCCTGCGGTCCAGGGGAGGCTGATCCGCACGAAGCGGTACCGGCCAATAAGAACGAGCCACATGGACAAGGTTTTGTTAAAAACAGAAAATAGAATCTGTTTGAATTGCAAACTTGTAAAATTCATAACTTTAATTCTACACGTCCAAAGTTTGCAAATTTTATATCAATGGATTCAGCAGAACAAGTACTTTGCAACCATGCATTTTGTTTAATGTTTTGCTTCTGGAAAATTGTTTAAATTTGCAGAAACATGTGTAGGCTTATTTTGAATATAAAATTGTTCTAGATATGTTTTTGAGATGAAATCTTTGCAAAATGTATTGTTGTGAACCTACTGACCATAGGAACCAACTTATGGATTTAAAAAAGTATTTTGTGAAGTTAAAGAGTAAATATTTGAAGTAGCACATTTCTAGTCAAATAAAAATATTGTTTTTGGTTTAGAAATGATTTTTGTGTAAAACCTTTGGGAAATGATTTGATTCAAACCTTCTGACCCTAAACACCAAGTTTTGAGAATTAAAATATATTTGGTGAACTCTTTAAAGAATATTGCTTTGCTAAAAGCATTTCCAACCACATAAAATAATGATTTGATTTAAAAATGGTTTTTAGATAAAACCTTTTGCAAATGGTTTTACCACTTTAGTAAATGACCACTTTTGAACTTTACAATGTTTAGAGCCTAGGAGAAACCACTTTTGCAAGTAAAACTATCTTTTGCATGCTTGCATGCATGACCTTGTTTCTATTATTTTATGTGTGATAAATTGGTGGGAATGCTAGTTGAATTTGTGTTTGCTTGATTGAATTGTAGTGGAATTAGAAGAGTGTGATATTTGCAAGATTAAGAAGTGAACCAACATTCTCTACTAAAAAGGCAAGTGACACTATCATCCATGTCCTACTATTTTCATTACACTAAGTGGATTTTGTAACATGCATGGAAAGGACTACTATATTTTATGCTATGCTAAATCCTAATAGGATACCCTTATATATTCCTTAGTGAAAACATTGTAGTTGTAGTATGCTTAGCCCTTCTATATATTTGGGATGGGATACATGATATGATTATATGAAGAGTTGAAAAGTTATATGTTTTATATAATAAAACAAGTACTCAATGAACCACCTGGGTGGATGTAGCACCCCGGGTAAAACCACTACTAGAAAATCGTTGTTGTTTATACTTTGTGCATCATCATGACATCAGCATACATCTTTTTGCCTAAAATTATTTTTGCTAAAAACCCTATTTTGTTTTCTACAAATACCCCTTCACTAATTCAAATATAAAACCATGTTCCTCTCGGATCCTTATTTTTGCCTAAAACATATTTGTAAATATTTTGTTTTAAATAAAAGAAAATTAATAATATAAATATTTTGTTAGGGGGAGGCAGTCCATCCAGTCAGGCCCAAAGGCCCAACTAGATCGACCACCTACTACCCCATATATAAAACCCTAACCCTAATCCTAGATCCTGCCTATCCCCAAACCCTAGCCCCTCTCCCCACTCCCTCTCCCTGCCGCCACCTCTTCCTGGGCTAAACACAACACCCCGAACGCGACACACCTAGAGCACACACACGCCGCACCCCACCACTCCATCCCCGCGGTCAAACCCCTAGCCCCACCAAACGCACACAGGAACACATGCCTCCACCCTCTGACGCGTTCATGTCCTCCCCGCTCCCCTCGGTTCCCTCACGGGCCCACCCCACCTACCGCATCTCGCCGCCTCTCCCCAACTCGCGTTCCCTACCCCGTATCTCCTGACCCTCCTCTGCTTGAGAAACCGCCGCCACGTTGCAGCGGCCTCCCTTCCGCCATCGCCGCCTTCTCCCGCCTTCCTCCGCGGCGCCATCGCCACCTCTGATCTCGCTGACCGCCAACACCCGTGCAGTCACCTCCACTCACTGCGCCTCCTCCCCCGAGCAGAGTCGCCTACTTTCGTCGGCCTCCTTCCATCTTCGGCCGCACCCCCAGCCGTCTGTGCTTCCACCGCCAAGGTTGGTCGTCCCCTCACGCCCGGACCTGGGCCCCACATCGCGTTGCTGCCACGGGTCCATATTCTTCCCCTCTGTCGGCCGCGCGGCACCTCCGGCCTCCCTGCCCCATGCCTCGTCACCATCTCCCCCCTCTTCTCGTCTTCGGCCTCAAGCCACCGCCGACGCCGCCGGCCTGCGCGACCTCCCTCCTGCGTTGGACACCTTGTACGCTTCCTCCGGGTTTAGCAGTGCCCACGTCTTGCCCCTGTTACTCCTTTGTCCAGCATGACCCTAGTGTCCTCTGATGCATGCTTCTCTGTGTTGGTACCATGTTGGGGATTCGGTGCTGCAGGTTCCCAATATCCGCTTGGCAACTTGTTGTCGAGTTGCCCAATCGTGTCGTTGCCATGTTGCTTGATGACTAGGAGTGTGGATGCTGGGTGATTTGGAGTTGTGACGGTGGTGACCAAGTAAAGATGGTGATGTGCTCACAAGGTTTCTTGACGGTGTGGTGCTACAACAAGGAATTCCTCTGACTTGAGTCGACAAGATCGACAATTGATGATGAGACCCGAAGTATCCCAACAAGATCCTCCCCATGGATGCCAAGTTCTCCGACCCTGGACCTGATGTCTGAGATCCCGAAGGCCGATCCGAAGACCGATCCCGGCGAGAACGAACCCCGAACCAAGACCTTCACCCCTATGTGTGACCTTCTTTTCCGTGACCCATATTTTATAAATGATATTACTTGTTGCATTTAAATTGTTCATGTCGCATATATATTGTGTGGTTTGGGGGCCTTATGCCGATTCATCTCATAATTAAATATGGAGTCTATATGCGGGATATCTTTGTCTTATTCCGGACTTCATTTAAATTGGTGTAGCGAACCAATGCCATGTTCTGCCATGTTAATCCAACATTTAATTTGCGGGGTAGATAAATAACTTGAACCGTTTAATTAAATGTCGGGACCCCGGTTCCGCTTAATATGGCCTAATTGCATCGCACCTTTGCCATGTCATGCATCATACATGCATCATGCCCGATCTTCTGTCGTAGTATTAAATAGTGCATCCGGTGTTTCTTCTAGTGTTTTGCTTCTTCGCGGATTAGGCCGATGAGTTGATGTGAGTGTCGACCCGATCTTCGGATGAACCTTCGGCAATGTTTTCAGGCGAGCATCTCCCCCTTTCTACCTATCTTACTTTTATAGTATTTATTCCCTCATGTTGATCTATTGCTATCTGTGTTGCGATGCTCTAGTTTCCGTACCCGTGATATCCCTTGCAGCCTTATATTGCCTTGGACACATCCTATTACCTGTTGTTTGGTAGATAGTTGGACCTGCGCGTCGTAGTCGCTTGCTCAAGTGTTGTTGCGTGTCGTCAAGTAACACAGTTGTTGGAGTATTGCCGCATGTTTAATGTTGGAGATGTTCATGGCCTTAATTATCGTTCACTTTAATTACTGTTTAACAACTAAAATTGAAGTAAGTAAGCAGAGGCACAGGTGGGCAATAGATGTTATTTGGTTGTTAACCGTCCACTTGTGTCCCGTAGGACCCCGAGTGCTTGATACATGTTCCTTGATTTATCGCGCTATCCACATCCGGGAGGATTATGGGACCCTCCTAAGCCAGAGATTGATTCATTCTTATTTCTTGGGGCCACAAACTAGTTTGAGGTTTTATTTAATATCATGTACCTATGCCATGCTTTACTGCTTTATTTACGATTGTGCGAGGAGCACACTGTACTGTTTAGGAATTGTGACCCGTTTTCGCGGTATCGACAAGCCCAGTTTTGGGTTCCCGATCGTTCTGACCCCCACAAACCTCGGGTCCGTCTCGAGTCAGCTAACTTCGTATGGGTGTACTCAAGGGTGGCCCCTGAAATATTTGAATCCTGATTGCTTTGTCGTGAAGGCCTCGTTGGGTTTGATTTGGTTTTCCGAGGTTGATCGAGTGTGTGTTGCTATTTGTGCACCCTAGGGTAAAACTTTCGAAAGCCGTGTCCACGGTTATGGACTTGGAGAACAAGATATCTCGATCATACATAACTATAACTAAAGTAGTGCTATAAATTTGACTTTATAATGACTAGTAATCAGCTTCACTATAATGGAATGGCTAAATAAAACTGCCAACAATTGCTTGTTTGGGTTGTCGCCATGCGACCATTATATCGACTAGTAAGTATTGCAACTTCTAACGAAATGGCTAAATAAAAGTACCAACAACTCTGGGTTTTGGGTTATCTCATGCTAAGCATGTCGACTAGTAAGCGTTGCAACTACAATGGAATGGTTAAATAAAAGTGCTTATTTTTATCAGAATGATTATCTAAACCTGACTAGTAATTGCTGCAACGGTAACTGAATAAGTAAAACTGCCAACTATGTGAGTTCCTCGGTTGACTTCCTCGTTTGGTCTCGAGGGGGAAACACCGGGATGGGTTTGTTTGATGGTAGTATCAGGTTGGTTCCGAATAGGTCTTTTCTTACCCCTCTCTGATTGCCGTCAGTTGTATCGAGTCTCTATAGGTTGTTAGTACATCTTTGCCGCCGCTTGATCCACCATACCTATGTAGGCGAGGACCGCAATTCTAGTCTCGCCGTAATGGCCTCGATCGACGCTCCTCTTTTTCCTTTGCCCTTTGTCGGCACCCCTTTGTTTAAGCAGGTTTTGAGATCGACGTCGTTAGCAGGGTTACCCTGCCGGCTTGGCCTGGGCAGGGTTATGGACGCCATTGGTTATTCTTCAGGGCTCTTAGCCCCATTTGCGTCTTGTCCGTAGCTAGACGCTCTATCAATTTCGAGGTGATGTGGATCTTTGTATATTATATCTGTATTCTTGACTCATGGAGTCGCTGTTATATATATCTGTTCTGTGGGTCCCATCGAGGACTGTTGTGTAATGTTATTACTTCGTTTTCCACCCGCATGAAAGTGCCTGGTGGGCACCTTTGAATCGTTTCTATGCGGGTTTGGCGAGTTTCGCTAAAACTTGCATAGGGTCGATTCTGAGGGTGTTATAGAGTGGTATCAGAGCTCAGCAGTTACGATACCCCACAAGTCCAGCCTGTAGGATAACCTAGCTAACGGCCGAAGTAGAGTGTCAAAACTATTTTTGCCAAATCAGTTGGATAGTTCTGATTAGGTCTGATTTTACTCCTTACCCCGCTGCTGCTCTCCTCTCACCTCTGCGTGTTTTGAATCCGCTCTCTTCTCCCTCTCCGAGTCCAGGATTTCTCGTGGTTGGGTTCCATCGTACCTTCAGGGTTTCGCTTCCTCCTTTGGTAACGGTGTTGCTACATCTGGTCTTCATGCTATCCGAGGAATCCTTCGTCTGGTGGACTTCTCTTTGTTCCTTCTCGTGCTTTCCGGTGTTTCCGACGCGACGACATCTTCTATGCCAGATCCGATGCAGAGTCTGCATCACTCCTTTGTTTCCGAACCTCGCTTATCGAGATCTACAATCTGAATTCCGAGAGTTGATTGCATACTCCGCCTATTCGTGTGCCGAGTAATGGTTTGGGTGCGCGATGGACTGATCACCATCCGACTACTCTTATCATTCGCTCTTGTACATCGAATCAGTGGATCCAGCAATTTTACTCCATCCACGGAAGCTAGAGGTGTCTTTATTTGTTGATACCTTTACCTTCGACCTTTTGTTCCCGGAGTGTCCTCTCGACAATCACGGACAACGACCTCTTGTTAGTGGTGTCGCGAGGATCGACACGAAGCGAGAAGATGCCGATCGCCGCCCTTCTTCCCGGTACCACGAGGCGGATCTCGAGGGCGAGATCCATTGTTAGTGGTGTCGAATTGTGGCATCCCGCAAAACCACTACTAGAAAATCGCGTTGTTTTTGTGCATTGCATCGTCATCATCATGCATTTGTTTGTCTGAAACTATTTTCAATAAGCCTATTTTTGTTTTCTAAAAATTACCCCTGCTTCAGTTCAAAACAAAGTCTCATAATTATCTGTTAAACTATTTAACTAAAATTTATTTGCTAAAAGATTTAGAACAAAACAAAAGAGTGTCTTACAAAATAATAAACCTAAACCTAATTCCTATTCCTACCCAAACCTATCCTACCCACCTATCCTAGCTCGCCACCTCACCCCTGGCCCCCAATCCCTACCCACCTCGCCACCTCATCAATCCATCCTCCCTCCCTCTCTCTCTTCCCCTGGCCCACAGCCACTTCCTCGCTCTCCCCCTGGTCAAACCCTCCCCACCGCCGACCCACTCCCCACTCCTCTCCCTGACCGGCCGGACCCACCCGCACCTGCCGGTCCCACCTGCCCCACACTCTCTCCCCCGACCCACTCTCCCCTGGCCGTTCCCAACCCCACCGCGGGACCCACCCGACGCGTCCCCGCTCCAACCCCTTCTCCTCTCTCCCCCGTCCTCTTCCACCTCCCGCACCGCCCGCGTCTCCCCCCTCCACCGCCGGCCTTCCCCGACGCCGGACCGCCCCCTCGAGCTCCTCTCTCCGCCGCCCGCGGCCGTCCTCCTCCTCCTCTGGCCGTCCCGCAGGCCTCCTCTACCTACCGCGCCGTCGTCCGCATCCTCCTATGCCATGGCGCCGTCAGGCGGTCCTTCTCCCTGCCTCCCCGACGGCAGGCCCTCCTCTGCCTGCCTCGCAGCGGCCGCCCACGCCAAGCTCGCCCTCCACAAGCCCCACGTCGAGCGCGCCCGCCAAGGTCTGCCCGCGCCATCTGTTCCTTGCTGTTGCCTTCCGGCGCGCCCTCGCCCGGCCTCGTCTCTGCCCTCCCCGCCTCGCCCCTCGACAACGCCGCCCGCTGTCGTCGAGGCCGCCGCCGCTCGTAGAGCTCCATCGACCCCCGCCGCACCTCCGGTCGTTGTTCTCCATCCGTGGTGTCGACCTCGGCCCCTGTTGTCTATGGACGCCGTCGTCTTCTCGTCGCTCCATGTGGTGCCATCCTCGTGCTCGAACAAAATCCGTCCCCACTTCATGAGTTCCCTGTTGCAAGGGGGCACCTGGTCTGGCTCCTACATGAAGCCGTGTTCCCTAATTCATGCTTTGTGGCCATGACTGCAAAGTCTGGGACCTTTTGTTCAATTGATCTGTGCATCCTGATGCTCCGGTGTTGTTATGTTGCAACCCTAGCGATGACAATATTTTGCAGTCCCTATGCGTTCTCCTCATACTACTGATGTTGATCGGGTACTAGAATGTGTGGGATTCAAGGACCAACGGCCGAGTTCTCCAATGCGGATCTGAATCTCCCAAAGATCATCGGCCCGGAACACCAAGATCTCCCAGTGCCGAGACCCGAGTCCGACACCGACAATCGAAACCGCGGAACCGACAAGTTCGCCTACCTGGGCACCGTGCGACAAGATCTTCTCGGACCCGAGGACCATCAAGGCTTCCGCCCGGCAACGCCAAGTACTCCTTCCTGGCTTCGAAGCCCGACCCCGTGGACCGACATGATCTCCTTCACGGATACGACAAGTACCCCCTCGGGGACGCCGAGTACTTCACCCCGGACACCGAGACCCTGGACGACAAGTTCTCCTTCCCGGAAGCATTGACGCTCGTGCGACAAGATCTACTTCCCCGTTCCGAAGACCCTAAATCCCGGAGTCCGAGAACGATCCCGTCGAACCCTGAACCCTGCGACCGAACCCCGAACCCCGGAACCAAGATCGTCGAACCCTAATGTGTGACCCTAAGCCCCTATTTTTTTAAATGATATATCTCGTTGCATATTAATTGTTCATCTCGCATGCATATCATGTGGTTTGGGGGCCCTATGCCGATTCACCATATAATTAAATATGGGGCCCATATGCAGGCAAATCTAGTCGTATATTGGCCTCATTTAAATTTGTGTAGCGAACCGGTGCTATATTTTGCCATGTTCAAACAACATTTAATTTGCGGGGTAGATAAACAACACGAACCACCTAAATATTGTCGGGACCCCGGTTCCGCTTAATATGACCTAATTGCATCGCATCTTTGCCATGTCATACATCATACATGCATCATGCCCGATCTTTTGCCGTAGTAATAAATATTGCATCCGGTGTTTATTCTAGTGTTTTGCTTCTTCGCGGATAAGGCCGTTGAGTTGATGCGAGTACCGACCCGATCTTCGGGTAAACCTTCGGCAATGTTTTCAGGCGAGCATCTCCCCCTTTCTACCTATCTTACTTTTATAGTATTTATTTCCCTCCTATTGATCTACTGCTATCTGTGTTGCGATGCTCTAGTTTTCGTACCCGTGATATCCCTTGCAGCCTTATATTGCCTTGGACACATCCTATACCCTGTTGTTTGGAAGATAGTTGGACTTGCGCGTCGTAGTCGCTTGCTCAAGTGTTGTTGCGTGTCGCCAAGTACCACAGTTGTTGGAGTATTGCCGCCGGTTTAATGTTGGAGATGGTCATGGATTTAATTATCGTTCACTTTAATTACTGTTTAACAACTAAAATTGAAGTAAGTAAGCAGAGGCACAGGTGGGCAATAGATGTTATTTGGTTGTTAACCGTCCACTTGTGTCCCATAGGACCCCGAGTGCTTGATACCTGTTCCTTGATTTATCGCGCTATCCACATCCGGGAGGATTATGGGACCCCCCTGAGCCAGAGCTTGATTCATTCTTATATCTTGGGGCCACAAACTAGTTTAAGGTTTTATTTACTATCCTGTACCTATGCCATGCTTTACTGCTTTATTTACGATTGTGCGAGGAGCACACTGTACTGTTTAGGAATTGTGACCCGTTTTCGCGGTATCGACAAGCCCAGTTTTGGGTTCCCAGTCATTTACAACCGGCCCCACAAACCTCGGGTCCGTCTCGGAGTCAGCTAACTTCGTTGCGGGTGTACTCCAAGGGGTGGCCCCCTGAAATATTTCTGAATCCTGTGATTGCTTTGTCGTGAAGGCCTTGTTGGGTTTGATTTGGTTTTTCCGAGGTTGATCGAGTGTGTGTTGCTATTTGTGCACCCCTGCAGGGTCAAAAATTTTGAAAGCCGTGTCCGCGGTTATGGACGACTTGGAGCACAGTATCTCGATCATAGACAACTATAACTAAAGTAGTGCTATAAATTTGACTTTATAATGACTAGTAATCAGCTTCACTATAATGGAATGGCTAAATAAAACTGCCAACAAATGCTTGTTTGGGTTGTCGCTTGCGACCATTGTATCTAACTAGTAAGTATTGCAACTACAACGGAATGGCTAAAGAAAAGTACCAACAACTGCTGGGTTTTTGGGTTATCTCATGCTAACTGTATCTGACTAGTAAGCGTTGCAACTACAATTGAATGGTTAAATAAAAGTGCCCACTGCTTATTTTTATCAGGATGATTATCTATATTTGACTAGTAATTGCTGCAACGATAACTGAATAAATAAAACTGCCAACTGTGTGAGTTCCTCGGTTGACTTCCTCGTTTGGTCTCGAGGGGGAAACACCAGGATGGGTTTGTTTGATGGTAGTATCAGGTTGGTTCCGAATAGGTCTTTTTTTACCCCTCTCTGATAGCCGCCAGTTATATCGAGTCTCTATAGGTTGTTAGTGCATGCTGCCGCTGCCGCTTCAGTCCACCATACCTATGTAGGCGAGGACCACCGAATTCTAGTCTCGGTGTCTTGGCCTCGATCTTGACGCTCCTCTTTTTCCTTTGCCCTTTTTCGGCACCCCTTTGTTTAAGCAGGTTTTGAGATCGACGTCGTTAGCAGGGTTACCCTTCCGGCTTGGCCTGGGCAGGGTTATGGACGCCATTGGTTATTCTTCAGGGCTCTTAGCCCCATTTGTATCTTGTCCGTAGCTGGACGCTCTATCAATTTCGAGGTGATTTGGATCTTTGTATATTATATCTGTATTCTTGACTCATGGAGTCGCTGTTATATATATATATCTGTTCTGTGGGTCCCATATAGGACTGTTGTGTAATCTTATTACTTCGTTTTCCACCCGCACGAAAGTGCCTGGTGGGCACCTTTGAATCGTTTCTATGCGGGTTTGGCGAGTTTCGCTAAAACTTGCATAGGGTCGATTCTGAGGGTGTTACAACCGCTCTCTCTTTTTCCTTTGCCCTTTGTCGGCACCCCTTTTGTTTAAGCAGGTTTTGAGATCGACGTCGTTAGCAGGGTTACCCTTCCGGCTTGGCCTGGGCAGGGTTATGGACGCCATTGGTTATTCTTCAGGGCTCTTAGCTCAATTTGCATCTTGTCCGTACTCGGACACTTTATTGTTTTCAAGGTGATTTGGATCTTTGTACTGTATATCTGTATTCTTGACTCTTTGAGTCGATGTTGTACATATTTGTTTTGTGGGTTCCATCGAGGACTATTGTGTAATGATATTACTTCGTTTTCCACCCGCACGCAAGTGCCTGGTGGGCACCTTTGAATCGTTTCTATGCGGGTTTGGCGGGAAGCGCCGAAACTTGCATAGAGCCGATTCTGAGGGTGTTATAGAGTGGTATCAGAGCTCAGCAGTTGCGATACCCCTCAAGTCCAGCCTGTAGGATAACCTAGCTAACGGCCGAAGTAGAGTGTCAAAAACCATTTTGGAAAAATCGGTTGGATAGTTCCGATTAGGTCTGATTTTACTCCTTACCCCTCTGCTGCTCTCCTCTCACCTATGCGTGTTTTGAATCCGATCTCTTCTCTCTTGAGTCCGTTTCTCGTGGTTGGGTTCCATCGCACCTTCGTGGTTTCTCTTCCTCCTTTGGTAACGTGTTGCTACATCTGGTCTTCATGCTATCCGAGGAACCCTTCGTCTGGTGGACTTCTCTTTGTTCCTTCGTGCCTTCCGTGTTTCCGGCCTTACGACATCATATACGCTAGATCCGATGCAGAGTCTGCATCACTCCTCTGTTCTGAACCTCGATTGTCAAGATCTTCAGTCTGATTCCGAGAATGGTTGCACGCTTTTCTACTGATTGTGCAGAGTAATAGTTTGGGTGCGTGATGGATTGGCCCCCATGCCGACTACTCACTCTATTCGCTTGTGTACATTGAAGTGGATGAGAATGCATCGGTTCTCTCTTTCTATCGGAGTTAGAGGTGGCTTTATTTGTTGATACCTCTACCTTCGACCTTTTGTTCCCGGAGTGTTCCCTCGACGATCACGGACAACGACCTCTTGTTAGTGGTGTCGCGAGGGTCTACACGATGCGAGAAGATTCAGATCGCCTCCCTTCTTCCCGGTACCATGAGGCGGATCTCGAGGGCGAGATCCATTGTTAGTGGTGTCGAATTGTAGCACCCCGGGTAAAACCACTACTAGAAAATCGTTGTTGTTTATACTTTGTGCATCATCATGACATCAACATACATCTTTTTGCCTAAAATTATTTTTGCTAAAAATCCTATTTTGTTTTCTACAAATACCCCTTCACTAATTCAAATATAAAACCATGTTCCTCTCGGATCCTTATTTTTGCTTAAAACATATTTGTAAATATTTTGTTTTAAATAAAAGAAAATTAATAATATAAATATTTTGTTAGGGGGAGGCAGTCCATCCAGTCAGGCCCAAAGGCCCAACTAGATCGACCACCTACTACCCCATATATAAAACCCTAACCCTAATCCTAGATCATGCCTATCCCCAAACCCTAGCCCCTCTCCCCACTCCCTCTCCCTGCCGCCACCTCTTTCTGGGCTAAACACAACACCCCGAACGCGACACACCTAGAGCACACACACGCCGCACCCCACCACTCCATCCCCGCGATCAAACCCCTAGCCCCACCAAACGCACACAGGAACACATGCCTCCACCCTCTGACGCGTTCATGTCCTCCCCGCTCCCCTCGGTTCCCTCACGGGACCACCCCACCTACCGCATCTCGCCGCCTCTCCCCAACTTGCGTTCCCTACCCCGTATCTCCTGACCCTCCTCTGCAACGCAGGAAACCGCCGCCGCCATGTTGCCGCGGCCTCCCTTCTGGCCTGCCATCGCCGCCCCCTTCTCCCCGCCTTCCTACGTCTGTAGCGCCATCGCCACCTCTCCCTGATCCTCGCACCGGCCAACACCCCGTGCAGCGCCGTCACCTCCCTGCTCACTACGCCTCCTCCCCCGAGCAGAGTCACCTACCTCCGTCGGCCTCCTTCCATCTTCGGCCGCACCCCCCGCCGTCTGTGCTTCCACCGCCAAGGTTGGTCGTCCCCTCACGCCCGGACCTGGGCCCCGCATCGCGTTTCCGCCACGGGTCCATCGTCTTCCCCTCTGTCGGCCGCGCGGCGCCTCCGGCCTCCCTGCCCCATGCCTCGTCACCATCTCCTCCCTCTTCTCGTCTTCGGCCTCAAGCCACCGCCGACGCCGCCGGCCTGCACGACCTCCCTCCTGCGTTGGACACCTTGTACGCTTCCTCCGGGTTTAGCAGTGCCAACGTCTTGCCCCTATTACTCCTTTGTCCAGCATGACCCTAGTGTCCTCTGATGCATGCTTCTCTGTGTTGGTGCCATGTTGGGGATTCGGTGCTGCAGGTTCCCAATATCCGCTTGGCAACTTGTTGCCGAGTTGCCCAATCGTGTCGTTGCCATGTTGCTTGATGACTAGGAGTGTGGATGCTGGGTGATTTGGAGTTGTGACGGTGGTGACCAAGTAAAGATGGTGATGTGCTCACAAGGTTTGTTGACGGTGTGGTGCTACAACAAGGAATTCCTCTGACTTGAGTCGACAAGATCGACAATTGATGATGAGACCCGAAGTATCCCAACAAGATCCTCCCCATGGACGCCAAGTTCTGCGACCCTGGACCTGATGTCTGAGATCCCGAAGGCCGATCCGAAGACTGATCCCGGCGAGAACGAACCCCGAACCAAGACCTTCACCCCTATGTGTGACCCTCTTTTCCGTGACCCATATTTTATAAATGATATTACTTGTTGCATTTAAATTGTTCATGTCGCATACATATTGTGTGGTTTGGGGGCCTTATGCCGATTCATCTCATAATTAAATATGGAGTCTATATGCGGGATATCTTTGTCTTATTCCGGACTTCATTTAAATTGGTGTAGCAAACCGATGCCATGTTCCGCCATGTTAATCCAACATTTAATTTGCGGGGTAGATAAATAACTTGAACCGTTTAATTAAATGTCGGGACCCCGGTTCCGCTTAATATGGCCTAATTGCATCCACCTTTGCCATGTCATGCATCATACATGCATCATGCCCGATCTTCTTCCGTAGTATTAAATAGTGCATCCGGTGTTTCTTCTAGTGTTTTGCTTCTTCGCGGATTAGGCCGATGAGTTGATGCGAGTGTCGACCCGATCTTCGGATGAACCTTCGGCAATGTTTTTAGGCGAGCATCTCCCCCTTTCTACCTATCTTACTTTTATAGTATTTATTCCCTCCTGTTGATCTATTGCTATCTGTGTTGCGATGCTCTAGTTTTCGTACCCGTGATATCCCTTGCAGCCTTATATTGCCTTGGACACATCCTATTACCTGTTGTTTGGTAGATAGTTGGACCTGCGCGTCGTAGTCGCTTGCTCAAGTGATGTTGCGTGTCGTCAAGTACCACAATTGTTGGAGTATTGCCGCATGTTTAATGTTGGAGATGTTCATGGCTTTAATTATTGTTTAATAACTAAAATTGAAAGTAGGTAAATGCAGAGGCACAGGTGGGCAATAGATGTTATTTGGTTGTTAACCGTCCACTTGTGTCCCGTAGGACCCCGAGTTCTTGACACCTGTTCTGAGATCGAGCGCGCTAACCATAGGTGGGGTGTATGGGCACCCCCATCAATTTAGTACCTGATTCCAAGTACTGTACTGGGGGCCACAATTAGTTTGGGTCTTTATTACTATTCTGTACTTATGCCATGCTTTACTGCTTTATTTAATATTGTGCGAGGAGCACCTATACTGTTTAGATAAGCGGAGTGTTTTCGCGGTATCAACAAGCCCAGTCACACTTTCGGGTTCCCAGTCGTTTACAGCCATTGACGCAAACCCTGAGTCCATCTCGGAGATCGGCCGACTTCGTTACGGGTAGCTTAGTGGGGTGGCGCCCCGTGCTTTCTTTGGGTCTGGGAAACGTCGTGTCCGAAACCCCGTCGACATACCGTTGGGTGTATGTTTTGTGATCTTGTACCTACCTGATCTGACAACAAGGGTGTAGGTGCGTGTGGGAACTTTGGTGCACCCCTGCAGGGTTAAATCTTTTCGAGAAGCCGTGTCCGCGGTTATGGACGACTTGGAGCACAGGTCTCGATCATAGACAACTATAACTAAAGTTTACTGTTATAATTTGACTTGTATCCGATATGACTAGTAATCAGCTTCACTACAACGGAATGGCTAAATAAAAGTACCAACAACTGCTGGGTTTGGGATATCTCATGCTAATTGTATCTGACTAGTAAGTGTTGCAACTACAACGGAATGGTTAACTAAAAGTGCCCACTTCTTATTATATCAAGATGCCTATCTATACCTGACTAGTAATTGTTGAAACGATAACTGAATAAATAAAACTGCCAACGGTGTGAGTTCCTCGGTTGACTTCCTCGTTTGGTCTCGAGGGGGAAATACCAGGATGGGTATGTTTGGTGGTAGTATCAGGTTGGTTCCGAATAGGTGTTTCTTATCCCTTTCTGATAGCCGACAGTTATATCGAGTCTCTATAGGGTGTTTAGTGCATGCTGCGCTGCCGCTTCAGTCCACCATACCTATGTAGGCGAGGACCGCCGAATTCTAGTCTCGCTGTCTTGGCCTCGATCGACCGCTCTCTCTTTTTCCTTTGCCCTTTTTCGGCACCCCTTTTGTTTAAGCAGGTTTTGAGATCGATGTCGTTAGCAGGGTTACCCTTCCAGCTTGGCCTGGGCAGGGTTATGGACGCCATTGGTTATTCTTCAGGGCTCTTAGCTCAATTTGCATCTTGTCCGTACTCGGACGCTGTATCGTTTTCAAGGTGATTTAGATCTTTGTACTGTATATCTGTATTCTTGACTCTTTGAGTCGCTGTTGTAAATATATGTTTTGTGGGTTCCATCGAGGACTATTGTGTAATGATATTACTTCGTTTTCCACCCGCACGCAAGTGCCTGGTGGGCACCTTTGAATCGTTTCTATGCGGGTTTGGCGGGAAGCGCCGAAACTTGCATAGAGCCGATTCTGAGGGTGTTACAGTGGACAAGGATACTCAAGTTTTGGACAAGGTGGCAACAAAGGGAACCATGTTTATATGGCCATCTTTTTGTATGTGCACTAGAAGAAAACCACCCAGGGACTTAGATATTGAACATGTTTCTCGTACAGTGGCTTCCTATGCAGCCACATGCTAAATGGGCTCTGGCTTAGTCAACTACATAGTGGAAGACCCATGCATTGGCATCTTCAGGTTAACTAGAATTGTGTAAGGGAAATTTATCCCTACATTGGTGCCTGGTTGACAAGCTAGCATTGTGTATTGGGAGGACTCCTATGGAAAGACTTTGTCACATTTTCAATCTGCTAGTAATCCATCTTGGTGAGTACTTATCCAGCGGCCACTGGTGGCATCAAGATGAGATTGTGTCATGTGGGTAAAGTGTACAACTTCTGCAGAAGATAAAATTCTAAGTACTTAGACATGTCCCCGTTTATGGACAATACTGAGCAACTAAGGCCTGAAGCTATGGAAGATCTCGACATTCCAATTTCTCAAAGTAAAACTTGAAGGTGACAACAAGGGATTTGAAGCACTTGGAGTTTTCCAAGGAGTTCAGAAAGATTTGACAAAAGATCAAAATTATTTTGAAAAGATAGGACAAAACTATATTGCTTCCTGCAAAAGAGCCTAAACCCCACTTAGCCAAATATGCATGTAATGATAGGATCCACTTATTTCTACATAGTAGTGAAAACTTGCCAATACAATTCAAATGTATTGACCCTTGTGGCTGTAACTTATTATGTTGCACGTTTGTTTGATGTTAGTGAAGCGTGTGTTGAATAGGATTACAAGTCTACAACCAACATGACTGCCTGTGGCACTTTGAAAATGAAGGACCCCATGCTTTATAGCTATTCTGCTGCAATGTAATGTGATAGCCAAATGAGCTATGTAAGATGTAATGAATTATTTTATTCCTGGTTATAAAGTTGTATTATGACCTTTGTTTCTTGATATTACATTTTAACTGTGGATGCTAGCTATTGATCCAGGGACTAGCATTGCAAACACAGGGATCTCTACCTTATTAAAGGTTGGGAACCTTACAGATGGTATCAGAGCACTGTGTTGCCTGTAGGATTGTAACCCTAGGATTGGACAAAACCCCTTACAAAAATAGAAGTTGTATTTGTTCCAAAACTTATTTACAAACAATCTTGTAAACTCTTTCCTCAACCATTTTGGTTTTGATTCTACATCTCTTCCTTTTCAACTTGATGGACAAAGCCTTCACGATGACCAATGACTTCAACTTTAGTCTCACCAAAGATTTCAACCTAGACATCACTAAGGACTACAAGTGAAAACCAAGAGACATTAGGTTGCCTACCAAAGACATTGATATCAAGTTAGAGTATGGATCATATTGACCTATGAGATATGACTATACTAGGTTGATTATTTCAAGAAAACTTGTTGTTTACTTCAACTCATGAGTTAAGCTCATAAGTTGTTAAGTGGATAGTTGCTTGTTGATTGATTGATCGTTTGATTGAACTTGGATGTTTTGAGTTGTGTGTTAGAACTTCTTAAAAACCTATCCATCATTACTCATCCCTATCAAACCAACAGATGCCTCCCCGTCGTGCCAGCCCCAACCAAAACAACAATAACAACATCACTCCTGAGATGCAGCAGATGATGACAGCTCAGACACAACTGATGCAGGAGATGACCACATTCATACAGAATCAGAACAACAACAACAACAAAAACAACAAAAGCAATTAGAATAATCCTCTAGCACTTGACATGCTCACCAAGTTTCTGAAACTTAGGCCTGCAAGGTTCTCTGGAACAACTGATCCAATGGAAGCCAATGACTGGTTACGTTCAGTGAACAAAGACTTAGTGACTGTTGGCTGCGCCGACAAAGAAAAAGTTAGGTTTGCAGCATTTCTACTTGAAGGACCAGCAGCAACATGGTGGGATAACTTTCAGATCACCACTCCCCTTGAATATGTGACTTGGGCAATTTTTGAGGATGGATTCAGAACAACTCACATCTCACTTGGAGTGATGTACTTGAAGAAAAAGGAGTTTCACAATCTGAAACAGCGTCACCTCAGTGTGGCTGAGTATATTGAAGAATTCAACAATCTAGCACGATATGCACCGGATGAAGTTGATACAGATGCTAAGAGAAAGGAGAAATTTCTTGAAGGACTTAATGATGAGTTGAACCTGTAGCTAGTTGTTGCCTATGTCCCAACCTATCAATCACTCTGTGACAAAGCCACCATTTTGGAAAACGGGATGAATCAAGTTGAGAATAGAAAGAGGAAGCATAAACTCAAGCATCACTCAGGATCATCAAAAAAGAAGCATTCATTCAAAAAGAGCAATGAAGATTCTGAACCACATCAGTATCACCACCACAACAATGGAAGTGATAATAATAGAAATGATACTGACAATGGAGATGACCTTGGTCAGAGCCAACATGACACTTTCAGGAAGAAAGACATTAGCCAGTTACAGTGCTATAATTGCAAGGAACTTGGACACTATGCATCAGACTGTCCTGAGAAGAAAAATAAAAAGGATGCTAGAAGAACCAATGGAAATGACTCCAATGTGACCCAGAAAGGACATGTGAACCACCTTGACATGGATGGAAACTTTGAAGAGATAGAAGAAGTGGATTTCAGGAACTAGTTAACTCAGAAGAGTCAAATAAGGATTCCTTGTCTGGATATCAAGTGTTGAACCCATAGTCAAGTGAACCATCAATGTAATCCTATGAGATTTATTTTAAGGGTGGTAGTACCCTAGTTGTCCTCAAGCCAACTTGTAACCCTAGCCTTCCCAAATCTCGGGACGAGATTTATTTTAAGGGTGGTAGCCTGTCACATCCCAAAATTTTCCAAATTTTGAAATGTGAAAAATAAATAAACAAAATAAAATTTTGTTGAAATTTAGGGTGAGAAGTTTTGATTCCAATTGGAAACATCAAAACCTATTTTTGATCAAATAAAATCCTAAAAGGATTTAAAAAGATAAAAAATTAATAAATAAAGTTAAAATAGTTGGAATCACTATTTTTGGATCTTTTAATAAAAAGATATGGTTTTCAAAAGCAAAGGTAGAATTATAAATAAGGATTATTTTATAGAGCCAAATTAAATCTTGGCCAAACTTTTGAAATAAAATATTTCTATTTGATAAAAAGAGTAAAGGTTTATTTAAATAAAATAATGATGATTTATTAATATCCAATTTTATTTAAGTAAAGGATTTTCCATTTTAAATAAACACTAAAACTTGTTAAAATATTTTAAATAAGATTTCCAAGTGTTTTATATTTTTTAATAAAACCTACTAAAATGGTTTTGATATTATTTAGATTTCAAATAGAGTTTTTAAATAAATAAAATCCTATTTGAATTAATGACTAAGGTCTATTTATTTAATTATTAATGGATCCTAAAAAGAATAAAAATTATTTTATTTTGGACTTTGGATTATGATGTTAAACAGAATTAAAATCAATACAAAGTTTGGTGGTGGTTTGAATTGATTTGTTATTTGAATTATTTGTTTGAAAATCAAAACAGAAATTCATATTGGAAAAATAAAAAGCTTCCAGAATAAAAAAAAGTGAAACAAACAGACCCAACCCAACAGGCCCAGCAAGCCCACTCGCAGCCCAACTTTCCCCCCTCAGCGAATCGTTTTTCACCCACGCGCGCACCCGCGAAGTCACTGAACGCTCGGCCCCACTCCCTCTTCCTCCACCTCGCTGACAGACGGACCCCACGCCACCTCAGCATCGTCTCCCTCGCGACCACGTCTCCCTCGCCGTTTCTGCCAGTAACTCCGGTGATGAATACGAGTTATAGCCTGAGTTATTCCTCGCAGTGATCACGCGTACATAAGCGCCCACGTCTCCTCTCTCTTTCCCCTCACTCGCCCCTCCTTCTCTGCCCTAGGGCTGTTCGAATTTGTCCCCACACCACCTCTGTCTCCGACGATGCCTCCGAGAGATTCCGGCCACACCCCGCCGCCCCTCGCCTCCCACTGCATGCACACTTGCTCTCCACCTCCTGGCGCATCTTCCAGTGCAGCTAGTTAGCCCGTGCATGCCCCGCAGCCTCGGCTTCGTCATCACCTGAGCGCCGCTGCCGTCTGTCTCGTCTCCGTCGAGTTTCCCCGGTAAGTTCCGGCCACCCCGAGCCCTCCCAATGATACTCCCGTACTCCCCATGCTCGTACACATCTAATTCCCCCTCCTGTTTGCCTTAGGGCGACCTGCAGCCTCGCCCCCGATGACCTCCAGAGACACCCTCCGCAAAGAACTCCGCGAGCAATCCCTCCGCTTCGAGCACCCTCGCCGACAACACGTTGAGCTTCAGATCTCCGCGAACGCTGTAAGTCACTTCCCCTCCTCGCTTCACGCATCGCAAGCACACCTCAGAGCGTGCTCGCCACCGCCGCAAAGACCGCCATCATCATTGACCAAGCAACCGTGTCCGTTAGATCGTTATCCAGTGGCTGTGATTAGATCCAACCGAAGGGGTATGTGTGCATCTGAGTCGTGCGATTTAAGTGAAATCCTGCGGTCCAGAGAGGCTGATCCGCACGAAGCAGTACCGGCCAATAAGAACGATCCACGTGGACAAGGTTTTGTTAAAAACAGAAAATAGAATCTGTTTGAATTGCAAACTTGTAAAATTCATAACTTTAATTATACACGTCCAAATTTTGCAAACTTTATATCAATGGATTCAGCAGAACAAGTACTTTGCAACCATGCATTTTGTTTAATGTTTTGCTTCTGGAAAATTGGTTGAATTTGTAGAAACATGTATAGGCTTATTTTTAATATAAAAATTGTTCTAGATATGTTTTTGAGATGAAATCTTTGCAAAATGGATTGTTGTGAACCTACTGACCATAGGAACCAACTTATGGATTTAAAAATGTATTTTGTGAAGTTAAAGAGTAAATATTTGAAGTAGCACATTTCTAGTCAAATAAAAATATTGTTTTTGGTTTAGAAATGATTTTTGTGTAAAACCTTTGGGAAATGATTTGATTCAAACCTTCTGACCCTAAACACCAAGTTTTGAGAATTAAAATATATTTGGTGAACTCTTTAAAGAATATTGCTTTGCTAAAAGCATTTCCAACCACATAAAATAATGATTTGATTTAAAAATGGTTTATAGATAAAACCTTTTGCAAATGGTTTTACCACTTTAGTAAATGACCACTTTTGAACTTTACAATGTTTAGAGCCTAGTATAAACCACTTTTTCAAGTAAAACTATCTTTTGCATGCTTGCATGCATGACCTTGTTTCTATTATTTTATGTGTGATAAATTGGTTGGAATGCTAGTTGAATTTGTGTTTGCTTGATTGAATTTTAGTGGAATTAGAAGAGTGTGATATTTGCAAGATCAAGAAGTGAACCAACATTCTCTACTAAAAAGGCAAGTAACACTATCATCCATGTCCTACTATTTTCATTACACTTAGTGGATTTTGTAACATGCACGGAAAGGACTACTATATTTTATGCTATGCTAAATCCTAATAGGATACCCTTATATATTCCTTAGTGAAAACATTGTAGTTCTAGTATGCTTAGCCCTGCTATATTTTTGGGATGGGATACATGATATGATTATATGAAGAGTTGAAAAGTTATATTGGCGTTGAAAAACGATTTCTCCATTCTCAATGAGTCACATGATCATCTCCAAATTCGATTGGCCAAGTATGATGTTCCTAGCTCATCCAATTCAACATATAGTCACAAGGAAAATGCTAGTGTGTAAAAAGAAGTGGTCAAGGACATCACTACCAAGGATAAGGGTGTTCTTGATGAAGTTCTTGGCAAGCAAAGGTCAAATCATGGTAAAGAGGGACTTGGGTATGTCACCAAGTCCAAGAAACAGAAATACAATAAGAACAAGACCAAGAATGTGCAATCAAAGACAAGCACCGCTGAGAAGAATGTCACAAAAGACAAGAGTAACAATATTGGTTTTGCAGGGTCTCACAATCCAAATTATGAACTCTTTTGTGATGATTATGGCGATGTTTATGCTTATTATGTCGGTCCCTTTGATGAATATATTGCTTGGTCTATTTGGGTTCCAAAGACCCTTGTTACTAACATGAAAGGACCCATTGAAAAATGGGTACCTAAAACCAAGAAGTAATTGTAACACCCTCAGAATCGGACCTATGCAAGTTTTAGCGAAACCCGCCAAACCCGCATAGAAACGATTCAAAGGTGCCCACCAGGCACTTTCGTGCGGGTGGAAAACGAAGTAATAACATTACACAATAGTCCTCGATGGGACCCACAGAACAGATATATATAACAGCGACTCGAAGCTATCAAGAATACAGATATAATATACAAAGATCCGAATCACCTTAAAAATGATAGAGCGTCCGACTGCGGACAAGATGCAAATGGGGCTAAGAGCCCTGAAGAATAACCAATGGCGTCCATAACCCTGCCCAGGCCAAGCCGGAAGGGTAACCCTGCTAACGGCGTCGATCTCAAAACCTGCTTAAACAAAAGGGGTGCCGACGAAGGGCAAAGGAAAAAGAAGGAGCGTCAGTACTGAGGCCAGTACACGGCGAGACTAGAATTCGGCGGTCCTCGCCTACATAGGTATGGTGGACTGAAGCGGCAGCGGCAGCATGCACTATACACCCTATAGAGACTCGATACAACTGGCGGCAATCAGAGAGGGGTAAGAATGACCTATTCGGAACCAACCTGATACTACCATCAAACAAACCCATCCTGGCGTTTCCCCCTCGAGACCAAACGAGGAAGTCAACCGAGGAACTCACACAGTTGGCAGTTTTATTTATTCCGTTTTAGTTGCGGCACTTTACTAGTCAGGTTTAGATAATCTTCCTGATAAAGTAAGCAGTGGGCACTTTTAGTTAACCATTCCGTTATAGTTACAACACTTACTAATCAGATACAGATAGCATGAGATAACCCAAAAACCCAGCAGTTGTTGGTACTGTTATTAAGCCATACCGTTGTAGTTGCAACACTTACTAGTCAGGTACAATGGTCGCGTTTACACTCCAAGCAAGCAATGGTGGGCGTATTAATTAGCCATTCCATTATAGTGAAGCTGATTACTAGTCATTATAAAGTCAAATTTATAGCAATAAACTTTAGTTATGCTTGTCTATGGTCGAGATATCAGTCCAAGTCGTCCATATCCGCGGACACGGCTTTCGAAAGTTTTACCCGCCGGGTGCACCAATAGCAACACACGCCGATCAACCTCGAAAACCAAAACAAAACCCAACGAGGCTTTCACGATGAACAATCACAGATTCAGAAATATTTCAGGGGCCACCCTTAAGTAGATCCCGCAACGAAGCCACCGACTCAGACGGACTCAAGGTTTGGGTAGACGGTCAGAACGATCGGGAACCCGAAGTGTGGCTGGGCTTGTCGACACAGAATCGTGTCCCGATCCTAACAAGACAAAGGTGCTCCTCGCACAATTTAAATACATAAGTAGCATGGCATAAGTACAGATCGTAAATAAAACCTCAAACTAGTTTGTGGCCCCAAGAAATAAGACTGAATCAAGCTCGCTCGGGGGTCCCATATACCTCCCGGATGTGGATAGCGCGATAAATCAAGGAACAGGTATCAAGTACTCGGGGTCCTACGGGACACAAGTGGGCGTTCGGAAACCAAATGTTAGCTATCACCCACCGATGCCTTTGCTTACTTCCATTTTAGTTGTTAAACAGGAATTAAAATGAACGGTAAGTAAAACTAGATTCATCTCCAACAGCAACATGCGGCAATACATCAACAACTGTGGCACTGGACGAAACGCAACAGCACGTGAGCAAGCGACTACGACGCGCAAGTCCAACTATCTACCAAACAACAGGTAATAGGATGTGTCCAAGGCAATATAGGGCTGCACGGTATATCACAGGTACGGAAACTAAAGCATCGCAACACAGATAGCAATAGATCAACAGGAGGGAAGTAAATACTATAAAAGTAAGATAGGTAGAAAGGGGGAGATGCTCGCCTGAAAAACATTGTCGAAGGGTTCATCCGAAGATCGGTAAGCTCACATCAACTCAATGGCCTTATCCGCCAAGAAGCAAAACACTAGCGAAATACCGGATGCAATATTTAATACAACGGCGGAAGATCGGCAAGATGCATGTATGATGTATGACATGGCGTAAAGCGATGCAATTAGGTCAATATTAAGTGGAACCGGGTCCCACAATTATTTATATGGTTCGAGTTGTTTAGAACCCCCGCAAATTAAATGTTGTTTTAACATGGCAAGAGATAGTACCGGGTTCGCTACACCAATTTAAATGAGGCCAATATGAGACTAGATTTGCCTGCATATGGGCCCCATGTTTGATTATTAGGTGAATCGGCATAAGGCCCCCAAACCAATGATATGCATGCGAGATGAATGACAATTTAATATGCGACAAGGTTATTATGTTATAAAATAGGGTTTCGGGAAGGGGTTCACACATTAGGGGTCTCGACGATCTTGGGGATCCGGGGGTTCGGGGTTCGGGTTCGGTCTCAGGGTCCAGGGTTCGGCGGATCAAGGTTCGGACTCCGGGAGCTGATACAAGACGGAGAACTTGTCGTCCAGGGTCTCGATGTCGGGGTGAAGTGCTTGGCGTCCGGCGGTCGATCTTGTTGGTACCGGCTCCATCGGGTTCCACCTCGCTCATTGGTCGACGAAACACGTAGCGATGCAGATCTTGGCGACAAAAGGTCATCGGGGCTCTTGTGACGAGACGGTCTTGTCGAGGGACCCTCGGGTTCGGGGTCTCGGCGAACTTGGCGTAGCGTCGGGCATCGGACTCGCCCGTTGTCTTGTCGTTCTTGTCGTCGATGGCGAACTTGAGTGGATCGGGTTCCGGGGTACTCGAGTCCGTGAAGTAGATCTTGAGGCGCCCGCTTCACCGGGTCCGGTAGATGTTCTTGTCTTCCATGTAGAATACCCTCGGGTTCGGGAAGGAGGTCTTGCGGTTTCCGGTCCTCTTTGGGTTGGGGTTCTCGGCGTCCGGGGTTAGGGTCTTCGGTTCGGGGTAGATCTTATCGGTCTTGGTGTTCGGGGCCTCGACGTCGCATCCTGGGAAGAAGATCTTGTGGCATCCGGGGGTGTCGGGTCATGGCGTCTGTTTGTCATTTCCACGGCGGAGATCTTGGCGGCCTTGTCGAGGTACTTGAGTGCCAGTGCCGGACTTAGGTTCGGCGCCGGTGGTTACTCGAGTTCGCGTTGGGCACTGTCGATCTTGACGAGATGGCCCTTGGAAGATAGCTGCGAGGGCACTTGCACGCATGCGAGGACGAACATGGCGGGGCCGAGCGGGCAACAGAGGGACGACGGGGCGCGGCCTCGCGCCGGAGAGGCGCCATGCGGTGGCGGGGAGGCCGGACGGCGACGAACTTGGCGGCACGGCTCGGGCCACGAGGACGGAGCCAGGGACGCGGAGGAGAGGTCCAGGAGCCAGTGAGGGGGACGGGGGAGGAGGGGCTGGCGCGGAGCGCGACGGTCCGAGGAAGGTCGACGCGGAGGTGGCGAGGCGGAGCTGCGCTGGGCGGAGGACGCGCGGCTGCTGGGCCGCCGTCGGGAGGAGGGGCTCCGCGAGCGGGGCGGAGGCGAGGCGGAGGACGGCTGCTGGGCTCATGGAGGAGAGGTGGGCTGGGGCGGGCGCTGGGCGAGGGAGCGGCCGAGCACGCTGGGGCGGCGAGGCGCGGGTGGAGGTGGAGCGGTGGGCGCCGTTGCTGAGGGAGAGGGAGCGACGCCGGGCTGGAGGGGGGCGGTCGGGCGGCGGAGGGAGAGCGAGGCAGGGGCGGATGAAGAAGGGAGTGAGGCGGACGGAGCTGAGGGAGAGCAGCGGGGACACGGGCGCTGCGGGAGGAAGACGAGGGAGGGGCGAGCTGGGGCCAAGGCGTGTGGTGGCGCGGTGGGTGCTGGGCCAGGGGTTGGGTGGGGCCACGGGCAGGTCGGGCACGCGGTGTGGGTGGGTTTTTGTGTGGTGTGCTGTGTGTGCGTGGGGTGTGTGGTGGGGGCAGGGTGAGAGGGGTGAGAGAGGAGGGGTGAGTTGGCAGAGGGTGGTTGGTGGGGGGTTTGGGGTGTGCTGACGTGGCGAGAGTTGATTGGAGGGAGGGAGGTGGAGATAGGGGTGGGTAGGTTTTCTGGGTAGCTGTAGGAGTTGTTGGGGTGTTCAGGTGGACCGATTTAAAATCTCGGGGTGGTCGTCCGGTCAATCGGCCCGCTCGATCGCCCACAAAAATAATATAATTAAATTATTTATTCAACCAGCTTTTGCAATTCGACAATGACAAAACAAAATAATCCGGGGACCCGGTTTTGATGTTTGAATAAAGAGGGGGCGTTTTAGAAAACAAAATGGGCTTTGCGAACATTGTTTTATGCAAACAATGCATGATGATGACGATGCAATGCACAAAAATCAACGCGATTTTCTAGTAGTGGTTTTGCGGGATGCCACAATTCGACACCACTAACAAGGGATCTCGCCCTCGAGATCCGCCTCATGGTACCGGAAAGAAGGTCGGCGATCTGCGTCTTCTCGCTTCGTGTAGATCCCCGCGACACCACTAACAAGAGGTCGTTGTCCGTGATCGCCGAGAGAACACTCCGGAAAACAAAAGGTCGAAGGTAGAGGCATCAACAAATAAAGCCACCTCTAGCTTCCGATGGATGGAGTAAACTGCTGGATCCACTGATTCGATGTACAAGAGCGAATGATAAGAGTAGTCGGATGGTGATCAGTCCATCGCGCACCCAAACCATTACTCTGCACACGAATAGGCGGATTATGCAACCAACTCTCGGAATTGGACTGAAGATCTCGACAAACGAGGTTCGGAAACAAAGGAGTGACGCAGACTCTGCATCGGATCTGGCATAGAAGATGTCGTCGCGTCGGAAAACACCGGCAGGCACAAACATGGAACAAAGAATGGTACCACCGTAGACGGATTCCTCGGATAGCTCGAACACCAGATGGTAGAACACCGTTATCGAAGAAGGAAGTGAAACCCTGAAGGTACGACGGAAAACCCAACCACGAGAAATCCTGGACTCGAAGAGAGAGAAGAGAAGAGCGGATTCAAAATGCGTAGAGATAAGAGGAGAATAGCAGAGGGGTAAGGAGTAAAATCAGACCTAATCAGAACTATCCAACCGGTTTTGCAAAATAGTGTTGACACTCTACTTCGGCCGTTAGCTAGGTTATCCTACAGGCTGGACTTGTGGGGTATCGCAATCGCCGAGCTCGATACCACTCAGAACACCCTCAGAATCGGACCTATGCAAGTTTTAGCGAAACCCGCCAAACCCGCATAGAAACGATTCAAAGGTGCCCACCAGGCACTTTCGTGCGGGTGGAAAACGAAGTAATAACATTACACAACAGTCCTCGATGGGACCCACAGAACAGATATATATAACAGCGACTCGAAGCTATCAAGAATACAGATATAATATACAAAGATCCGAATCACCTTAAAAATGATAGAGCGTCCGACTACGGACAAGATGCAAATGGGGCTAAGAGCCCTGAAGAATAACCAATGGCGTCCATAACCCTGCCCAGGCCAAGCCGGAAGGGTAACCCTGCTAACGGCCGATCTCAAAACCTGCTTAACAAAAAAAGGGTGCCGAAAGGGCAAAGGAAAAGAAGGAGCGTCGATCGAGGCCAAGACAGCGAGACTAGAATTCGGCGGTCCTCGCCTACATAGGTATGGTGGACTGAAGCGGCAGCGGCAGCATGCACTATACACCCTATAGAGACTCGATACAACTGGCGGCAATCAGAGAGGGGTAAGAATGACCTATTCGGAACCAACCTGATACTACCATCAAACAAACCCATCCTGGCGTTTCCCCCTCGAGACCAAACGAGGAAGTCAACCGAGGAACTCACACAGTTGGCAGTTTTATTTATTCCGTTTTAGTTGCGGCACTTTACTAGTCAGGTTTAGATAATCGTCCTGATAAAGTAAGTAGTGTGCACTTTTAGTTAACCATTCCGTTATAGTTACAACACTTACTAATCAGATACAGATAGCATGAGATAACCCAAAAACCCAGCAGTTGTTGGTACTGTTATTAAGCCATACCGTTGTAGTTGCAACACTTACTAGTCAGGTACAATGGTCGCAAGCGACACTCCAAGCAAGCAATGGTGGGCAGTATTAATTAGCCATTCCATTATAGTGAAGCTGATTACTAGTCATTATAAAGTCAAATTTATAGCAATAAACTTTAGTTATGCTTGTCTATGGTCGAGATACTGTGCTCCAAGTCGTCCATATCCGCGGACACGGCTTTCAGAAAGTTTTACCCGGCCGGGGTGCACCAATAGAAACACACGCTCGATCAACCTCGGAAAACCAAAACAAAACCTAACGAGGCTTTCACGACTGAACAATCACAGGATTCAGAAATATTTCAGGGGGGCACCCCTTAAGTAGATCCCGCAACGAAGCCAGCTGACTCCGAGACGGACTCAAGGTTTGGGTAGACGGCTGTGAACGACTGGGAACCCGAAAGTGTGGTTGGGCTTGTCGACACCGCGGAATCGTGTCCCGATCCTAAACAGTACAGTGTGCTCCTCGCACAATTTAAATACATAAGTAGCATGGCATAAGTACAGGATCGTAAATAAAACCTCAAACTAGTTTGTGGCCCCAAGAAATAAGACTGAATCAAGCTCTGGCTCAGGGGGGTCCCATATACCTCCCGGATGTGGATAGCGCGATAAATCAAGGAACAAGTATCAAGTACTCGGGGTCCTACGGGACACAAGTGGGCGTTCGGAAACCAAATGTTAGCTATCACCCACCGATGCCTTTGCTTACTTCCATTTTAGTTGTTAAACAGGAATTAAAATGAACGGTAAGTAAAACTAGATTCATCTCCAACAGCAACATGCGGCAATACATCAACAACTGTGGCACTGGACGAAATGCAACATCACGTGAGCAAGCGACTACGACGCGCAAGTCCAACTATCTACCAAACAACAGGTAATAGGATGTGTCCAAGGCAATATAGGGCTGCACGGTATATCACAGGTACGGAAACTAAAGCATCGCAACACAGATAGCAATAGATCAACAAGAGGGAAGTAAATACTATAAAAGTAAGATAGGTAGAAAGGGGGAGATGCTCGCCTGAAAAACATTGTCGAAGGGTTCATCCGAAGATCGGGGCGAAGCTCACATCAACTCAACGGCCTTATCCGCGAAGAAGCAAAACACTAGCAGAAATACCGGATGCAATATTTAATACAACGGCAGAAGATCGGCATGATGCATGTATGATGTATGACATGGCAGAAGTGCGATGCAATTAGGTCAATATTAAGTGGAACCGGGGTCCCGACAATTATTTATATGGTTCGAGTTGTTTAGAACCCCCGCAAATTAAATGTTGTTTTAACATGGCAAGAGATAGTACCGGGTTCGCTACACCAATTTAAATGAGGCCAATATGAGACTAGATTTGCCTGCATATGGGCCCCATGTTTGATTATTAGGTGAATCGGCATAAGGCCCCCAAACCAATGATATGCATGCGAGATGAATGACAATTTAATATGCGACAAGGTTATTATGTTATAAAATAGGGTTTCGGGAAGGGGTTCACACATTAGGGGTCTCGACGATCTTGGGGATCCGGGGGTTCGGGGTTCGGGGTCGGTCTCAGGGTCCAGGGTTCGGCGGATCAAGGTTCGGACTCCGGGAGCTGATACAAGACGGAGAACTTGTCGTCCAGGGTCTCGATGTCGGGGTGAAGTGCTTGGCGTTCGGCGGTCGATCTTGTTGGTACCGGCTCCATCGGGTTCCACCTCGCTCATTGGTCGACGAAACACGTAGCGATGCAGATCTTGGCGACAAAAGGTCATCGGGGCTCTTGTGACGAGACGGTCTTGTCGAGGGACCCTCGGGTTCGGGGTCTCGGCGAACTTGGCGTAGCGTCGGGCATCGGACTCGCCCTGGTTGCTGTCGTTCTTGTCGTCGATGGCGAACTTGAGTGGATCGGGTTCCGGGGTACTCGAGTCCGTGAAGTAGATCTTGAGGCGCCCGCTTCACCGGGTCCGGTAGATGTTCTTGTCTTCCATGTAGAATACCCTCGGGTTCGGGAAGGAGGTCTTGCGGTTTCCGGTCCTCTTTGGGTTGGGGTTCTCGGCGTCCGGGGTTAGGGTCTTCGGATCGGGGTAGATCTTATCGGTCTTGGCGTTCGGGGCCTCGACGTCGCATCCTGGGAAGAAGATCTTGTGGCATCCGGGGGCGTCGGGTCATGGCGTCTGTTTTGTCGTTTCCACGGCGGAGATCTTGGCGGCCTTGTCGAGGTACTTGAGTGCCAGTGCCGGACTTAGGTTCGGCGCCGGTGGTTACTCGAGTTCGCGTTGGGCACTGTCGATCTTGACGAGATGGCCCTTGGAAGATAGCTGCGAGGGCACTTGCACGCATGCGAGGACGAACATGGCGGGGCCGAGCGGGCAACAGAGGGACGACGGGCGCGCCTCACGGAGAGGCGCCATGCGGTGCCGGGGAGGACGGACGGCGACGAACTTGGCAGCACGGCTCGGGCCACGATGACGGAGCCGCGGGGACGCGCGGAGGAGAGGTCCAGGGAGCCGGGCGGAGGGCAGGGACGGCCGGGGAGGAGGGGCCGGCGCGGCGGAGCGCGGACGGTCCGAGGAAGGTCGACGCGGAGATGGCGAGGCGGAGCTGCGTCGGAGGAGGGCAGGCTGGGGCTCGTCGTCGGCTGGGAGGAGCGGGGCTCCCGAGCGGGGAGGCGAGGGGCGGAGGACGGCTGCACGGGCTCATGGAGGAGAGGTGGGCTGGGCGGCGGGCGGAGGGCGCGCCGAGCACGCCGGGTGGAGGGTGGAGCGGTGGGCGCGGTTGCCCGAGGGAGAGGGAGCGACGCCTGGCTGGAGGGGCGGCGGCGGGCGGAGGGAGAGCGAGGCGGATTAAGAAGGAGTGAGGCGGACGGAGCCGAGGGAGAGCAGGGACACGGGCGCAGGGAGGAAGACGAGGGAGGGGCGAGCTGGGCGCTGCTGGGCGGCGGGCTGGGCGCTGCTGCTGCTGGGGGTTGGGTGGGGCCACGGGCAGGTCAGGCACGCGGTGTGGGTGGGTTTTTGTGTGGTGTGCTGTGTGTGCGTGGGGTGTGTGGTGGGGGCAGGGTGAGAGGGGTGAGAGAGGAGGGGTGAGTTGGCAGAGGGTGGTTGGTGGGGGGTTTGGGGTGTGCTGACGTGGCGAGAGTTGATTGGAGGGAGTGAGGTGGAGATAGGGGTGGGTAGGTTTTCTGGGTAGCTGTAGGATTTGTTGGGGTGTTCAGGTGGACCGATTGAAAATCCTGGGGGTGGTCGTCCGGGTCAATCGGCCCGTTCGACTGCCCCCACAAAAATAATATAATTAAATTATTTATTCAACCAGCGCTTTTGCAATTCCGACAGCGGACAAAACAAAATAATCCGGGGACCCGGTTTTGATGTTTGAATAAAGAGGGGGCGTTTTAGAAAACAAAACGGGCTTTGCGAACATAGTTTTATGCAAACAATGCATGATGATGACGATGCAATGCACAAAAATCAACGCGATTTTCTAGTAGTGGTTTTGCGGGATGCCACAGTAATTCTCTTGCAGGGCTATGCTTCCGGTGGGTCGAAATGGGTGCTGGATAGTGGATGCACTAGTCATATGACCGGAAGCAAGGAGATCATCACGGAGATGCGTCCAAATCATGATAATATTACAATCTCCTACGGTGATAAGTCTAAATCTCAGGTATTGGGTCTTGGCAAGGTTGTGGTTGCCCACGATATCTCTCTTGTGGACATCATGCTTGTTGAGACCCTCGGTTCCAACCTTCTTTCTGTTCGTGTCCTTGGCAAGATGGGTTTTGGTGTTTTTATCGATGATGATTTGGTGGTACTCTTTTGGAGCAAGTCTCTAAAGGTCGCTTTCATTGGGTATGTCGAAAATGACCTGTATGTGGTGAAATTTTCGGGGAAAACCACTCCGGGTCCGATGTGTCTATTCGGAAAGGCCGACGTGGGCTGGTTATGGCATCGCCGTTTAGCCCATGTCAATATGAGAACTTTGCAAAGTCTCCACAAGGGTGGCCACATCCTTGGACTAAAACACAATGTCTCCTTTGCCAAAGATCGTGTTTGCAGGGCTTGTGTTGAAGGCAAAATGCATGACTCGCCCCACAAGAGGAAGACTATTGTGTCTTCAAAGAGGATCTTGGAATTACTTCATGTGGATTTATTTGGTCCTCCTTCTCATGCAAGTCTTGGTGGGAAGAAATATTGTTTGGTCATTTTCGATGATTACTCAAGATATACATGGGTCTATTTCTTCAAGCTAAAGAGTGAGACTCAACAAACAGTCATTGACTTTGCCAATGAAGTTCAACGTCAACACAATGTTCCTATCTTGGCAATAACAAGTGACAACGGCTCCGAATTCAAGAACTACACTTTTAATGAGTTTCTAAGCGAAGAGGGGATTAGACATCAATATTCCGATGCGTACACCCCTCAACAAAATGGTGTAGCCGAGAGGAAGAACCGGACTTTGATGGATATGGAAAGATCAATGTTGGCTGAATTCAAGTCCCCTTACAATTTTGGGCTGAAGCCATATCCACTGCTTGTCACTCATCAAACCGGCTCTACCTCCAAAAGATTTTGGACAAGAATCCATATGAAATACTTACCGGTAACAAGCTCAACATCTCATACTTTAGGGTATTCGGGTGTAAGTGTTTCTTTCTTATTAAAGGTGTCCGCTTGTCTAAATTTGAGTCCAAGTCTTTAGAAGGTATTTTTGTTGGTTACGGTGCCGAATCCCACACTTATAGAGTCTACAACAAGCTCACAGGGATTGTTGTAGAATCTTGCAGTGTGGAGTTCAATGAAAATAACGGCTCCTTTGTAGGGCAAGTTGATGTTTGTGATGTAGATGTTGAAATACCCCAAGATGCCATAAGGAGAATGTGTGTGGGATTTTTCCGCCCCATTGAGGAACCCCTTGTGGCGGATCGGGAAGGACAATGCTCCACTCAAGTGGATCCCTCATCTACACAAGATCAACAAGCTCCTCCTATTGGAGAAAACTCTTCGCCGACACCACAACTCTCTGAAGATCATCAGTCTCCTGGACAAAATGGTAGTCCCAGGCCGGATTATCCGCCCCCTCCAAGGGGCGGATAATCCACCCCTGGCACTCCAACTTGTTCCAGGGGATGCGAAGAAGAAGACATCAACCAAGAAGTTCCCAGGCCAGATTCTCCGTCCCCCTAGGGCGGATTATCCTGCCCTGAAGAACAAATTCTGCAGCAAGCTCTTGTTGTTAACTCAGATCAAGATCAAGGACAAGACTGTGGTCAATACAAGGATACAACTATTGAATCAACTCCTTCTAGAAACAATAAGGACATTGAGGCTCGTCGCAAGGCTCGTGCTGATCGGAACCTTGAACTAAGGGGTCACACTCTTGACAAGGTTGTTGGTGATCTACGAAGAAGGGTGTCTACTAGAAGAGAACTTGCAAGCTTCTGTGATCATCAAGCTCACATTTCCATGGTTGAACCGAAGAAAGTCTTTGATGCTCTTGAAGATCCCGATTGGGTTGTTGTAATGCATGAAGAATTAAATAACTTCGAACGCAACAAAGTTTGGAAGCTTGTAGAGAAACCCAAGGATTGCCGCAATGTTATCGGCAACAAGTGGATCTTCAAGAACAAACAAGATGAAAATGGCATGGTTGTGAGGAATAAAGCAAGACTCGTGGCTCAAGGATTCTCTCAAGTGGAAGGAATTGATTTTGGCGAGACTTATGCTCCTGTGGCTCGTCTTGAGTCCATCTGTATCCTTCTTGCCTATGCAGCCCATCATAATTTTAAATTACAGCAAATGGATGTTAAGAGTGTGTTTCTTAATGGTCCTCTACATGAGGTAGTATACGTCAAGCAGCCCCCGGGTTTTGAGGACCCCAAATTTCCGAACCATGTCTACAAACTCGATAAGGCGCTCTATGGCCTTAAACAAGCCCCGCGTGCGTGGTATGAGAACCTTAAAGAGCTTTTGTTAGACCGTGGATTCGAAGTTGGGAAAATCGATACCACTCTTTTTACTAAGAAGGTTAATGGGGAGCTTTTTGTATGCCAACTTTATCAAGCTTTTAACGATGAATTTTCAAAGCTTATGACTGACAGGTTTGAGATGTCAATGATGGGTGAGTTGAGGTTCTTTCTTGGATTCGAGATCAAACAACTTAGAGAGGGAACCTTTATTAATAAAGCTAAGTACATCCAAGACATGCTCAAAAGGTTCAAGATGACGGATCTCAATGGCGTTTCTACTCCAATGCAAACAAAGTGTCATCTTGAGCTCAATCCCAAGGGTAAAGACGTGGACCAAAAGGTATACCGATCCATGATCGGCTCTCTCATTTACCTTTGCGCATCTAGGCCCGATATCGTGTTAAGTGTAGGAGTGTGTGCAAGGTACCAAGCCACTCCTAAAGAAAGCCACTTAGTGACGGTCAAACGAATCTTCAGATATTTGGTTCATTCCCCAAATTTTGGGTTATGGTATCCCAAGGGTTCAATTTTCTCTCTATGTGGTTACACTGATTCAGATTGGGCTGGTGACAAAGATGATAGAAAATCAACTTCTGGTGCATGTCAATTCTTGGGCAGGTCCCTAATGTGTTAGTCTTCAAAGAAACAGAATTGTATTTCACTCTCAACCGCCGAAGCTGAATATGTTGCTGCTGCAAGTGCTTGTACATAGTTATTATGGATGACGCAAACTTTAAAGGAATATGGTGTCAATTATGACAAAGTGCCTCTATTATGTGACAATGAAAGTGCTATCAAAATTGCTTACAATCCCATGCAACATACAAGAACAAAACATCTTGAGATCCACAATCATTTCTTCGGGATCATGTTGCTCGTGGTGATATTGCCCTATCCTTTGTGAGCACGAAGAACCAACTTGCTGATATTTTCATGAAGCCCCTTGATGAAGCAAGATTTTGTTATTTGAGGAATGAGCTAAATATCATAGATTCAAGGATCTTGGCTTGACTACCCTTGCACACTCACTTGCTCTTATTCTTGTATTTGGTTTAGATGCAGGCATAGACATAGGGGGAGTGTGGTCCTAATTGATTGGGATAACCCTGCCCCATAATGCCGAAAGCAAGAAAAATCATTTCCCTTAATATCTTTTTGTGATATGTGGGTCATCGATGAGCATTGGTTTTGAACTCAAGATACATCTTCGCGGTGTCATGCCATGTGCTCCAACATGGTGGCTTCGTCCACCTCCCTCTTTCTTGAGAAGAGTTGGTTTCTAGTGGCTCTCTTTGGATTTTCTTGCATATTTCTTGTTCCTATGGAAAACACACTCAACTTTTATTTTTGTTTGTTTTGATTCTCGCAAATTTGGGTGTGTAGTACCATCTCAGTTTGTTGCTCTAAACCCAAGCCTTCTTTCCCTCCTTGAACCATCTATTCTTGAACACAAGTCCTCTATACACCAGCGAGGTTTCTTCGGCCTGAATCTGTACTTAACAGAAATTTCAGAGGGGGGGGCGGACTATCCGCCCTAAGTGGGGGGCGGATTATCCGCCCCGGGCGAAATCTGCCCTTTAAAGGCTGGGTCGGGGAGGCCAGGCTCAAACAGAGCAGCCAGCCCTCCCCCAACCCTACCTCATCCCCCAGCCGTCGCCGGAGCATCCGTCCCTCCCGGAGTCGATTTGACCACCAGATTCTCCGGGCCCTCCCCGGATCTTCTTCACCTCGCCTCCGAGTATCTTCTCCTTAGTGATTTTCCTCCAATGAGTGAGGGTAACTCCCTCATCTCTCTCCTTTTGTATGGTATGCATTTTGTTTGGTGGAAATCTCGTTGTAGAAGATTCTTGGTGTTCTTACTTACTTGCTAGAATCAGTAGTATTGCAACCCTAGTGACCGATATATTTTGCCATGGTAGATCTGGGCCATTCTAGAAATTTTCTGCGGGGGTCGGATTATCCGCCCCTTCCAGGGCCGGATAATCCGGCCTGGAGATTCACTTCTGGTCTGGCTTGGTCCTGACTCCTGCAATGCACATCATTCACTTATGGATTGTTTTTCTAATCTTTCTATTGTTTCTCCTGGACTTGTGTGTGTGCTTATCTCCATGCTATCCCTCTCATGCTTTTCACAGGTGGTTCCAAGCCAACCAAGACCTTCTCTCGTCGTTCCCGTGCATGTTATCTCAAGCCCACTGCAGAAGGGAAGTTCACTAACAAAACCGAAGTCAGCAGAGCAGCAAGAGAGGCTGAACGGATGGCAGAGGCAGGAAAGAAAACAAAGAGGACCGCATATCGCAAGGGCAAATAGTCTAGGCCCAATTACAAGTCTATGGACAGTATTCAGTATGCCTCCATTCGCCAGACTGATTACTATGATGAGGCTGACAGTGATGGTCCCCCCGAGGACTCTATGTTTTGGAATGCCCACTTTCGGGCTATTCATGATGATGTGTATGCTACCCTCAAGCTTCGCCCTATGCACCCTATCAATTTGACCGAGGCTCAATCCAACGCAGGGCTCCTTGAGGCATTATATGTGACCAACAAGATGGGGCTTCACCACCTTATGACTATCCAATGCAGCTATGATTCCTTTGTGGTGCGGCAGTTTTTCTCGACACTTGTGATTCGCGATGATGAGCGCCATACTATGAAGTGGATGACCGGGACCACAATGATTCAGTCGGACTTCCGCATTTTTGGGCAGGTTCTTGGTTATGCCTTCCATGGCCGTGACACCCCTTCTGGCCACCGTATCATTTCTCCACTGAAGCCATACAAGGATATTGTGCTTGCTCCTTGCCTTACCCCTGATGTTGTTGCTGGTACTTTCGTTGGTCTCTCTCCCTTGTATGCCTCCCTTGTTGTCATATTTAGGGATTGCATTTCTCCGAGTGGTGGCAACAATGACAAGATCCGTGGCCATCTGGTTCCTCTCCTTGCTTTTGCTCACGAGTGTGCCACCAACTCTGGTTCAGCTATAGGTTACAAACTGGATGTCATGGACTACATATATCATGAGATGACGGATACAATGATCAACAGGTTCTCTATTCCTTATGCTCCTTTCATTATGATGCTCATCAAGAATATGTTTCCCCATGAGGACTTTGGCACTGCTTTGGATGGAGTTCACAAGCCCAAGAAAATCTACAAGAAGGCTCAGAAGACCCATCACCCTTCCACTGCCCTTGAGTCCTTCATGCGTGATGCACGGGCTAGTGGTTATTGTTCCGTGGTGTCCCCAATGGCATGCGAGGTTAAGCACCTCACTTGGTTCCAGTGAAACATCCTTTGCATGGGCATTGACACGCACAAGGGCCAATATGAGGCGTACCACAGGGATCATGAGAGGGATCACACTCAGTAGTTATTCTTCACCATGTCTCAGGTGCCACTGGCCATCCACCTCCTCCCACTGCTCCGGAACCGTATGCTCAGTGGAACAATTCAGGGATCAACTACGGCGAGCTCGAGAGTTGCCTCTTTCCTCCACCACCGAGGGCACCCACTCCTCCAGATGATGACGATGATGATGAGTATGATGAATAGGAAGGGGACGGGAATGACTACGATGAGGATGAGGAGGAGTGATCTTTAGGGGCGTTAGCATCACTCTTCTTCCTTTTTGGCGTTTCGATGCCAAAGGGGGAGAAGTAGTTCTTTAGGTCTCGTGGATTTGCAAGGGTCGGGAACAAGCTTTCTTTGCTTGCTTGTGCCTTTTTTTAGCGTGAACTTATTTGCTATTTGTGTTTTGTTATGTAAGACTATGTCGTGCTTTACTCTGCGTGCTTGGTACTCTGGAATTCCGGAATTATATTGTGGATCTCATGGAATTCTGGATTTATCTATGGAGCCTATTTGATGGCATATGGAATCATGGGATTATCTTATGTATGCATCAATATTGTTGGGATGTGCTTGGAGGATATCAATCTCTTTATTTCCTTTGGCTATAATCACATCCCGATGGTATGACTTTGTTTCTCAACCCACCTTGTTTCAATTATCTTTTCTATGAAAGTCGTGTTCTCTCTAGTGTGTGTATTTGTATTCAAATGCAAATTGTAAATATGCACACATCTAGGGGGAGCGTCTTTCATTTTTAAGGTGGCGTTAGCCGGTTTCATTGCAAATCCTAGTATTGTCATCTAACACCAAAAAGGGGGAGATTGAAAGAACATTTTATAACCCCTAGTGTTTTCTGTGTTAGATAACAATATCAAGGATTATTTAATGTGTGTTGAAGTGTTGCAGCTCTATCTAGGGATCAAAGGAAAAGGATTCTGCATTTGGGGGGCGGATAATCTGCCCCTCCCTCTTCCCAAATAGGCGCAAGCCCCAGAAGGGGGCGGAGTTTCGGCCGGATTCGCCGGATAATCCGCCCCTCAGGGGGGCCGGATAGTCCGCCCCTCTTGCTCACGACCAAGGCGCAAGCCCCAGAGAGGGGGCGAAGTTTTGGCCGGACTTTCCGGCTAGGCCGGATAATACGCCCTAGGAGGGGGCCGGATTATCCGCCCCCTCCAAGATCTTCAAGTTTCGCAGGCTCTATCCCAAGAGAGGGGGCGTATTTTCTCCCAGAATATCCGCCCTTGGGGCGGAGTTTTCCCAGGGGGCGGATAATCTGCCCCAAGTGGGGGGCGGATAATCCTCCCCAAAGTTGTTCAACGGCCAGATCTAGGCAGGGGGTATTTAAGCCAGCCTTCCCCCTCCTGCCAGATCTCTTGGTTCATTCGAAAAAGTCAAGATCTGATCTGCAACCTTCATCCAAGAGAGCTCCACCTAGATCCACCCAAAGGCCCCTTCCATTGGGGAATCAAAGGAGGAGAACTCGATCTTCATCATCAGCACTCAAGAGCTTCATCTCCTCTCCATTCATTTGGAGAATCACCGATCTAGTATTTCTTGCAAATACCTAGATCCTTGTTTTGTTTATATTGATAAACCTTGTTCTTGTGACAACTTGTTGTCATCTCGGGAGCCCCCAATTCAGTTGTGGGTGTGTGCCCCGGTAACGTTGTAAAAGGCACCAGTTCCCGCCTCGAAGGGTTCCAATAGTGGAGAAGGTGGATCAGGCCTCTCGTGGCGAGATCCATCGGAGAATAGGGTTAAGCCTATTGTGGCGTGGTGGTCTTAGAACTTCCCACCCCTCCAACGCAGATGTACTTCCCTTAACAAGGAAGGAACTGCGGTAAAACAAATCCCTGTGTCTCCACGTGCTCCACTACGGTTCCATCGCTCCTCTCTTTACGTGCTTTGTAGCTAGGGTTGCATATAGGGAAATTATCGTAGTTACATATCTAGAGAATTTACTTTGTGTCAAGCCTAAAATTGAAAACGTACTAAAAATTGGTTAGCACCTATTCAGCCCCCCCCCCCTCTAGGTGCCCATACGATCCATTTAAGCGAGGAGGAGGGAATGCAGGGGAGTAGGGACCGACTGTGAGGAGGAGAAGGTCGGGGGCGGGCGTGCGGGCGGTAGGAAGAGAAGGAGGGGCCGGTGTTGGAGGCTCGGGGGAGGGACGGCATGGCGGCGAGGTGGCGGCGGGGTGGTTCGATCTCGGGAGGGGAGGCGCGGGTGCGCGCAATTGGGCAGGGTCGGGATGGGTGGGAGGTTGTGCGAGTGGGATTATCCACTATAAGTCTAGACCGATGGCGAGGCCGTCGGCGTAGACTATATGGAAAAAATGGCAAATCTAGGCCGACGGGATTGCCGCCGGCGTAGCTAAATTTTAAAAATGATTTTTTATTATATTCTAAAAAAATATTAAACTTGTATCTATATTTTTGTGTGTGGTTATATTACGCAAGTTTTGGAGACATCCGGGTGCTTCGGTGCTAGTTTCCCATGTAAACCCTACACATGGGCCCCGCGGATTGACCCCCCTAAACTTCTCGTGGTCTCGTGGCATCCCGGCGCTCGGGCGCTCCTTTTCCACCAAAACCCTAATCCAAGGTCCCTGCAGGTCTACCACCATAGCTAGTCCCAAGGTTCCACCGGTTTACCTATGTTTGACCCGCGGTAGGAGTTTCCTCCTACATGTCTAGCACACTTCTCTAAGTGTTATCGCATGCAACAGTAAACGGTCACACCCGGGAGCTAGGTTTTCCATCTAGGAGCAATCCACCACCATGTGCATGTATACTAGGTCCACACGCATGTTATCATGGCATCCTAGCGTCCGGGCGCTCCTTTTTCGATGAAACCCTCATCCGAGGGCCCCGCAAGTCTACCCCCATAGCATTCTCCGTATCAGGGTTGGCCAATGTACTTTTGTGGTGGTTTTAGGTTTGTTTAGGTCATATATACATGGAAAACCAAGGCTATTCCCAAGGTTCCACCTGTTTACCTACGTTTGACCCGCGGCGGGAGTTTCCTCCTACATGTCTAGCACACTTCTCTAAGTGTTATCGCATGCAACAGCGGACGGTCACACCTGGGACCTAGCTTTTCCATCTAGAATCAATCCACCACCCTTGTGCATGTATGGTATGGCCACACGCATGTTCTTGTGGCATCCCGGCATTCAGGCGCTCCTTTTCTAATGAAAACCTAATCCGAGGGCCCCGCAGGTCTATCCCAATAGCATTCTCCATACGAGGATTGGCCAATGTACTTTTCTGGTAGTTTAGGTTTGTTTAGGTAATATATACAAGGAAAACCAAGGCTAGGCCCAAGGTTCCACATGTTTACCTATGTTTGACCCGTGGCGGGAGTTTCCTCCTACGTGTCTAGCACACTTCTCTAAGTGTTATCGCATGCAATAGTGGACGGTCACACCCGGGAGCTAGGTTTTCCATCGAGGAGCAATCCAACACCCTTGTGCATGTATGTTAGGGCCACACGCATGTTCTCCTGGCATCCGGCGTTCAGGCGCTCCTTTTCTGATGAAACCCTAATCCGAGGGCACCGTAGGTCTACCCCCATAGCATCCTCCATACGAGGGTTGGCCAATGTACTTTTGTGGTGGTTTATGTTTGATTAGGTCATATCTACATGGAAAACCAAGGCTAGGCCCAAGGTTCCACCTGTTTACCTACGTTTGACCCGTGACAGGAGCTTCCTCCTACATGTCTAGCACACTTCTCTAAGTGTTATCGCATGCAACAGTGGACGGTCACACTCGGGAGATAGGTTTTCCATCTAGGAGCAATGCACCACCCTTGTGCATGTATGATAGGGCCACACACATGTTCTCATGGCATCCCGGCACTCGGGCGCTCCTTTTCCGATGAAACCCTTATCTGAGGGCCCCGCAGGTCTACCCCCATAGCATTCTCCGTATGAGGGTTGACCAATGTACTTTTGTGGTGGTTTAGGTTTTTTTAGGTCATAACTAGATGGAAAACCAAGGCTATGTCCAAGGTTCCACCGGTTTACCTATGTTTGACCCGCAACGGGAGTTTCCCTTCCTGGAGATCCAGCACACTTCTCTAAGTGTTATCGCATGCAATAGTGGACGGTCACACCCGGGAGCTAGGTTTTCCATCTAGGAGCAATCCACTATCCTTGTTCATGTATGCTAGGGACACACGCATGTTCTCATGGCATCTTGGTGTTTGGGCGCTCCTTTTCTGATGAAACCCTAATCCAAGGGCCCCACAGGTCTACCCCCGTAGCATTCTTTGTACGAGGGTTGGGCAATGTACTTTTGTGGTGGTTTAGGTTTGTTTAGGTCATATCTACATGGAAAACTGCAGTGACCTAGCATACCACTGCATGTGTAGTACACTATAGTCGTTGACATGACGTCCACAGAACACCGTTCCGTAAATATCACATCCCTATTACATTGCGGATCCATATTACAACAGAAATATTGCGGGTCCATATTACAAACATAAACATATTATTATTACAATACCAGAAGTTCGAGACTTTAAAAGATTCAACTCACAAACCAAATAAAAACTATTTCAGCGGAAGTTTTAAAGTGACAACTTCAACTCTGAATTGAGCTTAGCAACTTATTATTATATATTTTTCATGTTTCTCGGCTCAATTAGTTACTAATACTAAGGCAGTTATTCTGACTCATTATGCTCTCCTCCATAGACGATGTCGTAGTCCACCCCTTCTACATCATCATACAGATCTGGCTCCTCGTAGAAGACCTCCTCTTGGCTTTCAGCTGCATACATTGGTGTATCTTCTGGATCCTCAGAGTCTAAGCAGGTGATCAAAGGAAAGGGTGAGTAACAACGTTACCCAGCAAGTTCATTATATGCAAGGTGGGAAGTTTGATGCTCTATCTACCACCTCGGACTATTAGTCCTTGGTACTATGAATTTCGTAAATCTTTCTTCAAAGATTGATTTTATTGTTAAAAACTATGTCCATCAGCCTTCACAGGTTGACCAGAACTTTCATGGAGTTCATTTTCTGCCGCGTTCGTATATCCTTCCCGGAACAGGGAGTAACAAGTTATAGTTCTTACACTCTGTAGAGGTGCATTACTTTACCCATCAACTCCTTGTTGCACAACCGGGCGTACTTTCCTGTCCATAATACCATGATGTGGGGCTTAGTAGGTGATCCAAGCTATTCACTGCCCTTTCCATGACCCCGCATGTCTTCACGATCCTTCGGGGCTGGCTCACCTCCGTTAAGCCCCCTTTCGGGAAGGCTAAAACCCTGATGAGTTCCCAAAGATTCTATGAGCTGGTGATGCCCCTGCCAAGTACCATATAGGTCCGGATATACGTCTGACATCCGCTCATATATAATCTAGACACCAAAAATGTGGGGCCTAAGGGTGCTCACCCATATGTTGGATCCACACAAGGAATCACAATGTCACGTTAAGGTCGTCTTGCCTACATACGAAAGGAAAAGGATACATCTGACTTCTCCGTCCCATTCCAAATCTCATGGTTAACGCGTTATATACGGCGCTAGAATCACTGATGTCATGGGTTGTTAATTCCTAGGTGATTATCCTGGTTGCAAATAGAAACTTAAGTTCTATTCCTCCCCTAATCCATATCATCACTTAGGATGATATCAATAGTTTATTTATTTGAGAAAATAATATTTTTTCCTCGAAACATAGATGATAACACACAATTTATAAATACTTTGATAAAGACTCTTCAAAGGACATGCGCAAGTGATGAACTTGCCTTGTGATTGCAAGGTAGTGAAGTCAGATGCTTGCACTGGACCTTGAGCTTCTATGTCTACAAAACATCATTATTGCCCGGTAAGGACAATATTTAAAGAAGCAAAAATGAACATGCATAGTAATGTAATGCATCATTTTTTATTTATTTTCTTTATGCGTTTTACCCAATATTTTAATTTTCTGGAATTTCTTTAGGTAATTAAGAAATTCATTTTAAGGAATAACATTAATATTTTATAAATATTATATTCACTATTTTTATAATGTGATATATTATTAATAGAGTTAAAAACTAATTTTTATTTAATTTTAACTCCTATATTTATTTACTTAATAATTCTTTTTAAGCATTTTAATTCAGGAGGTTTTATTTTGGTATCTTTTAAATATTCATTTAGTATTTTTTTCTAAAATACTATAATAACTAAATCTAATAAAAGTTATTTTTATTTATTTTTATGTATTTTTATGTATTTTCTTGATTTTTATAAAATTGCATAAGGAATATATATATTATAAAAATCTTTAACCTTAATTGATGTCATTGAAAATAACCTCTTAATTTATTAAATAACTTGTATTATTATGCATCTAAAAATATTTTATTTGTATTTTTAAGAACTTTATTTTATTTTCTGGATTTTATTAAATTCTAGGGATATTTTGGTCTTTTGATAAATCATTAAAATCCCTTTTAGGGTTTGGGCCAACCATTAGGTTATTTGGGCCCTTCTTGGCCTAATTGGCCTTATAAAAATATCTTCCCGAAGTGGTACTGGCCTTATCGGCCTAGTCCACTTTCTCCTCTCTCTCTCTCGTTCTCATCTCTTCTTCTTCCTCGACCCCGTGGTTGTCGACACCGCCGTCGTGCGATTCACGCCACCGTGGTCCTCTCTGGCCGCCGTCATGGTGCATGGCGTGGTTGTTGACCCGCTCTTTCATCTAGTCCAATTCAATTTGGCGCTGAGTCTCTCCTGTGGCTAGGCTAGCTCCGTCCCGAACCCTAGGGTCTGGAGGTGGTGCCGATGATGCCTCCGCCGCTGCTCCAGTGGTGCCATGGGGTGTTCGTATGTTGCGGTGGTGGTTCCGCTCTCCCTCAAGCACTGTTGTGGCCGCCACCTCGGCTCGGTGCGGGTTGCAGCACCCCCTTGGGGTGCTCCCCATGCCGCCGTGCCCATAGCCCCCTTGTCCCCTCTTTTCTAATCTACAGTGAGGACCTCCAGTAAGTGTTTTCTCTCTTTCCTCTCGTTCTCTCTGTCATCTACCTCGCTTGATATCCCATGCGTGCTTATAGTGGCTATCCCTGATTACGGTTCATGTCTTGATTAGGCTTCATCGTTCTGTTGTGGTTATATATGATGAACTAGAACTAGTGGTGAGGACTAGTGAGGATTGTGATCAAATACACTAAATTGATCACTGTTTTTATTTGATTATATGATGCTAGTGGCCTTATAGTATTGATTCCAATTGATAATTTAGCATGGCCAAAATGGTAATGCTACTGTGGAGTTTTACTAGTGGTGTTGGTGATTTGTGAGTTCACCACTATCAAAATATTAATACTGACAATAGTACTGCCAGTGATTACCCACTAGATTGTTCATAAGATTTTATATGGGTTCATAAGATTTATGGATTTTGAGGTGCTACTCCACTAGGAGATGTGCCCAGAATGCATAAGCTAAGCTATGGATATGTTGGAATATAAGATTTGGCTATCATATCCAGGATCTATGATGATGGTCTAAGACCCTAGTTTGATTTGTAAAATTTAAGCATACTCTTTATTTAAAAGATCATCTATGATGGATTCACCCCACTTGGGTGATTTATGAGAGTTCTAGATAAAAAACAACACATGAATCTTAGTTTAGAGAAGATTATTAGATCATGTGAAGGTTTTATTTTACTCACCACAACTGTTATGTGTTATGGTTGGTTGATTTGGATGGTTAGATTTTGTTGATGGTGCTGCTGGCTTGAGCTTGTCCTTCACTTTCTGGTTCCTGTAAGCTTGTCCTTGTCCTTGCTATCCACCTGATCCACCCCCTCCTTATGTCACCATCTGGTGAGTACTGGGATGATCTGGTGTAAGGTTGGGCTGATGGTTTGCTTGGCTCTGATAAGCTTGGTGTGTTCCTGGTTTGGTGTTGGAAAGTGAGAATGAGCTTGCTGGATGCTTTGCCACTGTTGGGCTCTTCCCTTTTGCTTGTGTAGATGCTGCTGCTATGTTGACAGCACACACCATGCATTTAGGTGATTGTGCTGCCTGGCTGATTGGTGCATGTTGTGGATCAGCTCGATGATTTGTTTCACATTTTGACCTTTTACAGTGCACTCACCTGGTGAAACTTTCCCCTTTTAATTGCTGCTAAAATCTAACTTGTGGCTTATTTATTATGGAAGAATAGATTCTTTCATATTGGTGAAACTTGCCCCTTTAATAATACTCGATGATGTAATATGAGCGGTGCACTTCACTTCTCTCTACTGAGAGTAATCCTAAAAACTAATCTTTTATTTCCTTTTTAATTGTTTTGAATTCTGTTGCAGGTATAAGATCTGGATATGCAAGATTTAGTATAGGATTAGATAGATAGATAGATAGATAGATATATTCACATTGTAATTTCTACTTTATTATTTTTGTAATAATTTTGTAATAGTTTATTATTTGAATTCCATTTGTTTTAATTCCCTTACTATACTGAACCCCTCATTGGTTAAATGAGTTCATCATTGTAACAAAAATATGTATGGAATAAAGATAAGAAATAATGAGTCATTTCTTATTTGAATTACTTTATATTGAATTCTATTATTATTTATTATATCTTTATTATAGCTAATGATATTACTAAATCATATAAAATTTATTTCAATATCCAAATCTTAACTTTTAAATATAAGTTCAAATTTCAAATTCTTCCCCCAAAACACATTTATTCATAATGATCATGTCAGAATTTATAACGATCACTCTCAATTGCTAGTCCTACACACAGAGAGTGAAAGAAACTCTGATCACTTTAGGGTTTTGTTTGGCGAAAAATTTACCCGCATTTTACAGATGAATGCATGCATATGCACAAAATCCTAATTCTACCATTCGTTGGTTCCTAAATGCTTGGATGTTACAGACTTCTCCCCTTAAATTAAACTTCGTCCCGAAGTTTTCTGAAGTGTACCTGAATAGTCTGGATAAGCTTCTTTTAATTCATCCTCTTTCTCCCAGGTGGCTTCCCTCTCAGGGTGATGCTCCCACTGTACTTTGAAATACTTGATTGCCCTGTTTCTCAACTTTTTCCTGTTATCTTCCAAGATTTTACAGGGTTTCTCAACATACGTCAAATCTGCTTGTAATACCACTTCTTGATGTGTGATTGCATCATCAGGAACCTTACGGCATTTCCGGAGTTGTGACACATGAAAAACATTGTGAACTTGAGCCAATGTTGGTGGTAACTCTAAAGCATAAGCTATAGTCCTATTCTGACTCAGTATTTTGAATGGTCCTATATATCTAGGACTCAATTTTCCTTTAACTTCGAACCTCTTAACACCTTTCATTGGTCTTACTTTGAGATATACCATATCTCCCACTTCAGGATGCCATGATCTTCGACTTTGATATGCATAACTTTTCTATCTACTTTGAGCTATTTTCAATATATCTTTGATTATATCGATGATATCTTGCCTTTCATTGATATAGTCTGGTGCAAATTCTTTGCTACTACCAGTCTCATACCAACATATTGGTGATCTACATTTCCTCCCATAGAGTACTTGATATGGGGTTTCCTTCGGACTACTCTGATAGTTGTTGTTGTAAGAAAATTCTGCCAATGGTAGATGATCTCCCCACGAACCTCCAAAATCTAATGCACAATCCCTCAGCATGTCTTCCAATATTTGATTGGTTCGTTCAGTCTTACCCCCAGTTTCTGGATGATAGGCTGTGCTGGAATATAACTTTGAACCAAGTCCTTCATGCAATTGTTTCCAAAATGCTGAAGTAAACACAGATCCTCTATCCGATATGATCTTCTTGGGCACTCTGTGCTTACTTACTATCTCCTTGACATATACTTCTACTAACTTCTCAGCATTATCTTTTTGATTTACCGGAATAAAATGTGCACTTTTCATGAGTCTATCTACAATCACCCATATCATATCCTTCCGTTTTGGTGTCATGGGTAATCATGTGATGAAATCCATACCAATTTCCTCCCATTTCCACTCTAGAATTTCCAAAGCTTGTAACGGTCCTACTGGAGTTTGATGTTCAGCTTTTACCCTTTGGCAAGTATGGCGTTCTGACACATATTTTGCAATGTCTCTTTTCATGTTATTCCACCAGAATAATTCTTTCAAATCCATGTACATCTTGGTACTTCCTGGATGAATGGAATATGGTGTTTCATGTGCTTCTCGGAGTATCACTTCACGAATTTCTGACACATCTGGAACACAAAGACGATCTTGGAACCATAAAGATCCATAATCTCCTAAGCGGAAAGCTGATGCTTGACCTTGAGATATCCTTCGAATTTCTTCAGCAATAAAAGGATCTTCAGCTTGATGTCTAAAAATTTCATGCCTAAGATCACTATTCTGTTCTGCAACTACTCGCATGGTAGCTAGTCCTCCAAGAATCTCTATTCTTATGAATTGGAGTTCCAACGTCTCCAAATCCATCTGCAGCTCTTTTGGTAGTTCTCTAGTGATAGGCTGAATATCTTTGCTTTTTCGTCTTAAAGCATCAGCCACAACATTGGCCTTTTGATGGCTCCCAGCACTTCTCGTGGGACGCTTCGTTGGAAACCCCGAGAGCAAGATATGAAGCAGGACAACAGCAAGTTTCCCTTAGTAAGAAACCGAGGTTATCGAACCAGTAGGAGGAAGGAAACATCACACAGGTGCTGCAAGCAACGCAGAGACCTGCACAACCCAAACTCAAGACTTTGCCCCAACGAATCGGTGAGGTTGTCAAGCTCACCGGTTTGCTGTAACAAAGGATTAAACATATGGTGTGGAAGGTAATGGTTTGCAGCAAGTAAACAAGTAACAGTGAAAGATGTATCAATGGTAAAGATTGGAACAGGGTCCATAGTTCACTAGAGGTGCTCTCCTTAGATAAACAACATGGCATGAAGGGTAAAAAAATTACAGCAGGGCAATTGACAGGAACTGAGCAAGGCATAACAATGCAATTACTAGTCAAAAGATCCTATGAGATTCGATTGGGCAATACAACAATATACATAGACCGCCATCCAACAACATCTATGACTAGAAGTCCACCTTCAGGTTATCATCCGAACCCCCTCCAGTATTAAGTTGCAAGCAACTGACAACTGCTTTAAGCAAAGCATGTAAGGTAAACAATCCACATGTTCCATGAACAAGAGACCGTTGTTCTCTCCCTAGTAGCAATAGCACATATACAACCGAAGAGATTATTGTCACTTCCCTTGGAAACTAGAGGCATGAACCCACTATCGAGCATAAATACCTCCTCTTGGAGTCACTAGCAACTACTTGGCCAAGATAGCTACTAACAACGGAGAGCATGCAAGATCACAAACAACATAGACATGATAGAATCATAAAGACAAAACCATTAATCAAACCAACATAATAATCTCAATATCCATCGGATCTCCGCAAACAACACATGCATGATTACAAATAGATTAGATCTTGATCATGAACGGAGCTCACAAGATCTATACATGAAAGCACAAAGGAGGAGATACAACCATGTAGCTACTACATGGACTCATAGTCCAAGGTGGAACTACTCACGCATCATACCGGAGAGAAGGTCTCCGGGATGATCTCCCCTCCGGCAGGGTGCCAGGAAGAACTTCAGACCCCCTCGATCTAGGGACAATGGTGGCGGCGGCTACAGACAGTTTCATGGACATTTGATCGGGTACTTAGGGTTTCTGCATCGGGGCTTCTTATAGGCGAAAGGGGAAGCCGAGGAGGCGACCAGAGGCCCCAAACCCTACCCAGGCACAGGGCAAGGCCCACCCGCGCCTAGGGGGGTTTGGCCGCCCTGGCTTGCATCCCCGTCTCGTCTTCTGGATTCTTGTTCCCCACGTAAAGTTATTGACTTTGACGTTTCTCCCGTCCAATTCTGGGAATATTTCTTTACTAACTTTTCTGAAACCAAAAACAGCAGAAAATAGGCAACTAGCACTGTGGCAACTTGTTAATAGGTTAGTACTAGAAAACATGTAAAAATCACCTCAAAGTGTAGACAAGCAAAGCAAAGTAGATACTAAACAAGCATGGAGCATAAAAATTATAGATACATTTCCGATGTATCACCTTTCTAGGAGTATAATTGATTGCCAGATCATAATATTTGATTAGCTCCAACCAACGCTTCTGTCTCATATTCAATTCCTTTTGAGTGAAGAAATATTTGAGACTTTTGTGGCCAGTGTATAACTCACACCTTGCTCCATAGAGAAAATGCCTCCATCCTTTCAAGGCAAAGACTACTGCTGTTAAATCCAAATCATATGTTGGATAATTGACTTCATGGGTTTTCAGTTGTCTTGATCCGTAAGCAATTACTTTACTATATTGCATTAACACACAACCTAATCCTTCTTTGGATGCATCACAATATACTGTGTAATCCTTTCCTGTTTCAAGAACTACTAAGATTGGGGCGGTAGTTAACCTAGTTTTGAACTCTTGAAAGCTTGATTCACATTTTTCATCCCAGATGAATGGTGTTTTCTTTCTTAGCAATTTGGTCATCGGTCCAGCTATCTTGGAAAAACCTTCAATGAACCCCCGATAATAACCAGCCATACCCAAGAAACCTCAGATTTTCTTCACATTGGTTGGTGCAGTCCACTCTAACACAGATTGAACTTTGGATGGATTTACAGCAATCCCATACTTATTGATCACATGACCAAGGAATTCTACCTCATCCAACCAAAATTCACACTTGCTGAACTTAGCATAAAGCTTATGTTCTCTTAAGGTCTGTAATGCTATTTTCAAATGATCTGCATGCTATTCCTTATCCTTTGAATATATCAAAATATCATCAATAAACACTATGAAAAACTTGTCCAAGTATGGCATGAAGATTTTGTTCATTAGATTCATGAATATTGTTGGTGCATTGGTCAACCCAAAAGGTACGACAAGATACTCATGGTGTCCATACCTTGACACAAATGCTGTCTTTGGAACATATTCAGGTTTGATTTTTATCTGATGGTATCCTGATCTTAGATCAATCTTGGAAAATACTCTAGCTCCCTTGACTTGATCAAATAGATCTTGAATTCTTGGCAATGGGTACTTATTCTTGATGGTAACATTGTTGAGATTCCTGTAATCCCCACACATCCTTCGTCCTCCATCTATTTTATCTACAAAGATCACCGGAGTTCCCCATGGAGATACACTTTCTTGGATAAATCCCTTTTTAGCTAACTCATCAATTTGCTCCTTAAGCTCTTTTAATTCCTTTGGACCCATATTGTATGGTGCTTGAGCTATTGGTGTTGTAACCGGAATTAGATCAATAGTGAATTCTATTTCTCGATCCGGTGGCATTCCTGGTAACTCTGCCGGGAAAACATCTTGGAACTCATTTACTACAGGAATATCCTCCAACTTGACCTCCTTCATTGAGTTCAATTATAGATCTACCATGATATGACTATGCTTATAAGCCTGATATACTATATGTGCTCCACTTGGAGTCTTGATTGAGACAGTTTTATCCTCACAATTAATCTGAGCCCCATGTTCAGTCATTCAGTCCATCCTAGCACTACTGCGGTTCCCTTCAAAGGAATCACATAAAGATCTGCAAAGTATGTACAACCATAGATCGACATAACCTGATCTTGTTTAATGTGGCGTACAACTACATTTCCCCCTGCCATCACCACAGTCATAGGGTTTTCAGACGCTGCCCTTCTAATCCCAAATTTATCACAGAATTCTTCAGATATGAATGAAGTAGTTGCACCATTATCAAATAAAACTTTTCCGGGATTGGTAAGGATATTGAGCGTACCTATCACTGCATGCTCGGAGTTATCCACCTCCTCCAAGGTTGCACAATTCAACTTCCCAGTAGGCCTGCTCCTTTTGCCATTATTGTTCTTGACAAAGTTTCCTCCTCTGTTGGGTTGTCCATTTATTCCACTGGTTTGTCCTCCACCTTTGATAGGCCAACCACCTGGTGGTTTACTCGGACAATTTGGCTTTATATGACCCCTCTGGCCACAAGAATGGCAAATTATTACCGGTTTCTGGAAATCCCTACTCATATGCCATGTAAGCTTGTAATTATGGCATATAATATTCCTTCTGGTTGGATTTGCACTCCAATTGAAATTGTTGTTGTTATAGGATCTATTCCTTGGCTTGAATTCCAAATTGGGCTTAGGTTTACTAGCTTGTATCTTCTTTGTGTCCTTCTTAGCTCTCTTCCTTCAGTCCTCTTGGACATTCTTGTAGTCATCTTCAAAGCTAATAGCTGCATCGACAAACTATTGAAAAGTTTGCTTGTTGGCCAGCCTCAGCTGCATTTTCACAAACGGATTTAATCCTCGCAGAAAACGCTTCTTCCTATTTTCCTCAGTGATCACTTCATCTTCAGCATAACGAGATAGCTGACTAAACTCACAGATGTACTTCATGACACCGGTATAACCTTGCTGAAGCTCCTCAAACTCCCTACGCTTCAAACCCATCACACTTTCAGGAACATGGTACTCACAGAATCTCTGCTTGAACTCCTCCTAGGTATACTCTCTTCCTAGCGGTTGCATTGCTAACTAATTCTCCCACCACGATGCTGCAGGTCCGGTCAAGAGACGGGTTGCATACCTCAGCTTCTCTTCATCATTGCAACCTACAGTATTTAACTTCCTCTTAGTATCTTCTAGCCAATCCTCTACATCCATCGGTTCTGGAGATGATGCAAAAGGTAATGTCCTTGCATTCTGGAAGTCGGAAAGACTCACTCCTCCTTCAGGTTCCCTCTGATTTCCATCTCGTCCCAACAACTCTTCCATAAATTTGTTCTGGGATTCTTGCATCATTTGCATGTATTGCATAAAGTTCTTCTCCATTAGCGGCCTCATTAGTGGTGGTGTTAATGCTCCTTGAGTTCCAGCATCTGCATATTCCTTCTCCTTAGCCTCGCGCTCCATGCGCTGATGTTCAGATTCAGTTTCTACACCCGATTCCATGACCCCGTAGTCCTGCAACATAAAGCGAATACTCATAATTACATCATGCACATGTGTTATGAGCTCAACTTCATGCATAGAAATAGTCACACAATGAAAAACAAAACCCAAATAAGATCCAAATATGCATTTCACATATTATACAGTACAAACAACTTAGTGAATACAAATTCATTACAAACCTGTACCATAGAGGTACCACATCTCATAAGAACACTACCTCACTTATTTAGATACATATTTTTCTCGTACTACAATACGCAATACCAGCTACTTCCTAATAAGCAACCTACGTCTTTAATATCCACGACATTCATCATACATGCCTGAAGTCCAACTGTGATGACGTGACATCCGTCACACAGTTTGTGGAACAAATGGCCTTCCAGATGGAACATACTCGGTATATGAAGTATCAGGACTTGAGTTATTACTCAGCCTAAGTGCATCAACTCCATCCAGCTCAGCTGAAAAGTCTAAAGAAACCTGTTCAACACTATCACCCACTTGCATCTCCTGAGCTTCATTCCTAGAGTTGTCAACAGAATACCCAGATTTCGCTGTCCCCCAGGAGATCTGTTGGGAAAGATAGTTAAACACTGGATAATGTACATTCCCAGGGTTTGTAAAAGATATTGATGATTCAAACACTCTCTCCTCGGGATCTTCTTCCTCATACTGACTTCCTGCAATTATGGTATTTTAGCTCCTATCATTAGGATTGGTTCTCACACCCATCCAGCTGGATTGTCCAACATCTCTGCCAGACCCATCCACTAACATTTGATTCCATAGGGATCCCTCAGGTGATCCTATCCTCCATCCATCAGAATTCTCAATAGGAAGTTCTGATTCAGATCCTTCCTCAGAAGCCTGTGATATAGAATACCTCATATCTAAATTAGGATCATAGGTAGGTTCTAGTCTGGGTGAATAAGGATATGGTGTAAATGATTCAGGATCTATAGGTATATCCTTAAATATTGGTTTTGCACTACTACTTGCTTCATTCTCTAACTGAGATGCTAACTGTTTCCTTCGTTATGGATCAGTTAGATCCTTTAACATGTCATTTTTATCCTCTACTATGACTTGATGTGTCTTATACAAAGACCCAACAATTGTTCGATATCGATCCATAAACTTGGAAGCTAACTTTGGATGCTTCTTTACTAAAGTAGGATGATCCGGTACTGGCTCCGAGTCTATAGAATCATGAGGAATCACGGAAAATGTGCTCCCTTCTAACTCCTGGGCTTTGTGCTCCCGGATATTGGTTACCGCATCCACAACAGCAACATGATATGCTTCTAAATGGCTCCTAACTTCACCTATAGGTAGATCGTGATATAATCCAAGCTCCTCTGTAAGTTGGATACTCACACGATATTTGGATAACATACAACCATCATAATAGGTTATGGTATTCACTGGGATCTTAGTTGGACAACTAAAATCCTTAAGAGTTGACGAAGCTGATCAATGAATGACCCTTGATAATCATCGAGAGTCTCCTCTTTCCTTACCAAAGTTTGTTTTGGAAACTTTGGTGCCATAACTCTATATAACAAAAATACTTTTATTAGTAATCAATAATATATTGCATCATAACAAAGAATTATCGCACTAAAATATATAACGGAATATTCTCATTTGAGTACCCATTATACCCTTTTAGAGAATTCTTTATCGTTGCTATAGACTCCTACATGTAATACCCTTTACTAGGTTTCCAACCTAAGGTCAAAGCAATTTGCTCTGATACCAACTGCGGTGACCCAGCATACCACTTCATGTGTAGTACACTATAGTCGTTGACATGACATCCGTAGAACACCTTTTCGTAAATATCACATCCCTTAGAGTGGTACAACAGAAACATTGAGGGTCCATATTACAAACATACACACATTATTACTATTACAATACCAGAAGTTCGAGACTTCAAAATATTCAACTTCCAAACCAAATATAAACTGTTTCAGCGGAAGTTTCAAAGTGACAACTTCAACTCCGAATTGAGCTCAACAACTTATTATTATATATTTTTCATGTTGCTCGGCTCAATTGGTTACTAATACTAAGGCAGTTATTCCAAATCATTGTGCTTTCCTCCATAGACAATGTCGTAGTCCACCCCTTCTATAGCACTGTACAGATCTGGCTCCTCGTAGAAGACCTCCTCTTGGCTTTCAGCTGCATACATTGGTGTATCTTCTGGATCCTTAGAGTCTAAGCAGGGGATCAAAGGAAAGGGTGAGTAATAGTGTTACCCAGCAAGTTCATTATATGCAAGGTGGGAAGTTTGATGCTCTATCTACCACCTCGAACTATTAGTCCTTGGCACTATGAAGTTCTCGTAAATATTTCTTCAAAGATTAATTTTATTGTTAAAAACTATGCCCATTAGCCTTCACAGGTTGACCAGAACTTTCATGGAATTCCTTTCCTGCCGCGTTCGTAGCTCCTTCCCGGAACAGGGAGTAACAAGTTACAGTTCTCACACTCTATAGAGGTGCGAATTTACCCATGAGAGATTAACTCCTTGTTGCACAACCGGGCATACTTTCCCGTCCACAATTCCATGATGTGGGGGCTAGTAGATGATCCAAGCCAATCACTGCCCTTTCTGTGACCTCGCATGTGTGCACGATCCTTTGGGGTTGGCTCACCTCTGTGAAGCCCCCTTTCTGGTAGGCTAAAACCATGATGAGTTCCCAAAGACTCTATGAGATGGTGATGCCCCTGGCAAGTACCATATAGGTTCGGCTATACCTCCGACAGCCACTCATAGATAATCTAGACACCAAAAACGTGGGGCCTAAGGGTGCCCACCCATATGTTGGATCCGCACAAGGAATCACAACGTCACGTTAAGGTCGTCTTGCCTACATACGAAAGGAAAAGGATATAGCTGACTTCTCCGTCCCATTCCAAATCTCATGGTTAACGCTTTATATACGGCGCTAGAATCACTGATGTCATCGGTTGTTAATTCCTAGGTGATTATCCTTGTTGCTAATAGAAACTTAAGTTATATTGCTCCCCTAATCCATATCATCACTTAGGATGATATCAATAGTTTATTTATTTGAGAAAATAATATTTTCTTTCCTCGAAACATAGATGATAACGCACAATTTATAAATACTTTGATAAAGACTCTTCAAAGGACATGAGCAAGTGATGAACTTGCCTTGTGATTGCAAGGTAGTGAATTCGGATGCTTGCACTGGACCTCGAGCTTCTATGTCTACAAAACATAATTATATCCCGGTAAGGACAATATTTAAAGAAGAAAAAATGAACATGCATAGTAATGTAATGCATCATTTGTTATTTATTTTCTTTATGTGTTTTACCCAATATTTTAGTTTTCTAGAATTTCTTTAGGTAATTAAGAAATTCATTTTAAGGAATAACCTTAATATTTTATAAATATTATATTCACTATTTTTATAATGTGATATATTATTAATAGAGTTAAAAACTAATTATTATTTAATTTAACTCCTATATTTATTTACTCAATAATTCTTTTTAAGCATTTTAATTAAGGAGGTTTTATTTTGGTATCTTTTAAATATTCATTTAGTATTTTTTTCTAAAATACTATAATATCTAAATATAATAAAAGTTATTTTTATTCAGTTTTATGTATTTTCTTGATTTTTATAAAATTCCATAAGGAATATATATATATATATTATAAAAATCTTTAACCTCAATTGATGTCATTGAAAATAACCTCTTAATTTATTAAATAACTTGTATTATTATGCATCTAAAAATATTTTATTTAGATTTTTAAGAACTTTATTTTAATTTCTGGATTTTATTAAATTCTAGGGGTATTTTGGTCTTTTGCTAAATCAAAATCCCTTTTAGGGTTTGGGCCAACCCATTAGGCTATTTTGGCCCTTCTTGGCCCAATTGGCCTTGTCAAAATATCTTCCCGAAGTGGTACTGGCCTTATCGGCCTAGTACACTTTGTCCTCTCTCTCTCTCTCTCTCTCTCTCTCTCTCTCTCTCTCGTTCTCACCTCTTCTTCTTCCTTGACCCCGTGGTTGCCGACACCGTCGTCGTGCGATTCACTCCGCCGTGGTCCTCTCTGGCCGCTGCCATGGTGCATGGCATGGTTGTTGGCCCCACTCTTTCATCTAGTCCAATTCAATTTGGTGTTGAGTCTCTCCTGCGGCTGGGCTAGCTCTGTCCCGAACCCTAGGGTTTGGGGTGGTGCCGGTGATGCCTCCGTCACTGCTCCAATGGTACCATGTGGTATTCGTATGTTGCGGTGGTGGTGGTGCTGCCCTCAAGAGCTGATGTGGTCGCCGCCTCGACTCGGTGCGGGTTGCAGCGCCCCCTTGTGGTGCTCCCCGTGCCACCGTGCCCGTAGGCCCCTCTACTTCCTCTTCTAATGTACACTGAGGACCTCTAGTAAGTTTGTTCTCTCTTCCCTCTCGTGCTCTCTGTCCTCTTCCTCACTTGATCTCACATGTGTGCTTCTAGTGGCAATCCCTGATTAGGGTTCATCCTTCTATTGTGGTTATATATGATAAACTAGAACTACTGGTGAGGACTAGTGAGGATTGTGATCAAATACACTAAATTGATCACTATTTTCATTTGATTATATGATTCTAGTGGCCTTATAGTATTGATTCCAATTGATAATTGAGCATTGCCAAAATGGTAATGCTACTATGGAGTTTTACTAGTGGTGTTGGTGATTTGTGAGTTCACCACTTTCAAAATATTAGTACTAACAGTAGTACTGTCAGTGATTACCCACTGAATTGTTGAGCTCTCACTTGTGAGATTATACTCAGAATTAGGTAATAATGTGATTATAGTGATACCCTGATTATGTGGATGGATATAGACTTGGCAATGATTCCTGGTTTGATTCCACGAAGATAATTTTTAGTGTATTACAAGTTTATTTCTGCAATCTAAGCAATGGATCTACTTGATTTAGAATCTATTCGTGTGACACCATATTAAAATGGCACGCAAGTCTAGGTTCTACTACTGGCTTTGTTCTAATGATGCACAAGATTGTACTAATGTAAAATATGAGTTGAAAGCTTCCTTTTTAAACCTGATAGCCTATGATGTTGGTCTGAGGCTTAGGAATTAGATTCCTTTTTGTTGTTCCCCGTTCTAATATTACCATTGGTTACTGGATCTTGAATCATTTTGGCTAATATAGTTGGGTGCTCATGATTTTATATGGGTTCATAAGATTTATGGATTCTGAGGTGCTACTCCACTAGGAGATGTGCCCAGAATGCATAAGCTAAGCTATGGACATGTTGGAATATAAGATTTGGCTATCATATCCAGGATCTATGATGCTGGTCTGAAATCCTGGTTTTATTTGTAAAATTTAAGCATACTCTTTATTTAAAAGATCATCTATGATGGATTCACCCCACTTGGGTGATTTCTGAGAGATCTAGATATAAAACAACACATGAATCTTAGTCTAGAGAAGATGATTAGATCATGTGAAGGTTTTATTTTACTCACCACAACTGTTTGTTTTGCTGGTGTTGTGGCTAGTTGATTTGGATGGCTAGATTTTGTTGATGGTGATGTTGGCTTGAGCTTGTCCTTCACTTTCTGGTTCCTATAAGCTTGACCTTGTCTTTGCCATCCACCTGATCCACCCCCTCCTTATGTCACCATCTAGTGAGTACTAGGATGATCTGGTGTAAGGTTGGGCTGATGGTTTGCTTGGCTCTGATAAGCTTGGTGCATTCCTGGTTTGGTTTTGGAAAGTGAGAATGAGCTTGCTGTATTCTTTGCCATGGCTGGGCTCTTCCCTTTTGCTTGTATAGTTGCTGCTGTGTTGACAACACACCCCATGAATTTTGGTGATTGTGCTGCCTGGCTGTTTGGTGCATGTTGTGGATCATCTCGATGATTTGTTTACATTTTGACCTTTTACAGTGCACTTACCTGGTGAAACTTGCCCCTTTTACTTGCTGCTAAAATCTGACTTGTGGCTATTTATTAAGAACAGATTCTTTCATATTGGTGAACCTTGCCCCTTTAATAATACTCAATGATGTAATATGAGCAGTGCACTTCACTGCTCTCTACTGAGAGTAATCCTAAAAACTAATCTTTTATTTCCTTTTTATTTGTTTTGAATTTTGTTGCAGGTACAAGACCTGGATATGCAAGACTTGGTATAGGATTAGATAGATAGACATATTCACATTGTAATTTCTACTTTATTCTTTTTGTAATAATTTTGTAATAGTTTATTATCTTAATTCCATTTGTTGTAATTCCCTTACTGTACTGAACCCCTCATTGGTTAAATGAGTTCATCATTGTAACAAAAATGTGTATGGAATAAAGATAAGAAATAAAGAGTCATTTCTTATTTGAATTACTTTATATTGAATTCTACTATTATTTATTATCTCTTTATTATAGATAATGATTTTACTAAATCATTTAAAATTTATTTCAATATCCAAATCTTAACTTTTAAATATTATTTCAAATATCAAATTTGAATTCAAATTATCCCCCCAAAACACATTTATTCATAAAGATCATGTTAGAATTTATAACGATCGCTCTCAATAGCTAGTCCTACACAGAGAGAGTGAAAGAAACGCTCATCACTTTAGGCTTTTGTTTGGCGAAAAATTTACCCACATTTTACAGATGAATGCATGCATATCCACAAAATCCTAATGTTACAAAAACCAAGGCTAGGCCAAAGGTTCCACCGGTTTACCTACGTTTGACCCACGGCGTGAGTTTCCTCCTACATGTCTAGCACACTTCTCTAAGTGTTATCGCATGCAACAGTGTACGGTCACACCCGGGAGCTAGTTTTTCCATTTAGGAGCAACCCACCACCCTTTTCATATATGCTACGGCCACACGCATGTTCTCGTGGCATCCCGATGTTTGGGCGCTCCTTTTCCAATGAAACCCTAATCCGAGGGCCCAGCAGGTCTACCCCCATAGCATTCTCTGTATGAGGGTTGGCCAATGTCCTTTTGTGGTGGTTTAGGTTTGTTTAGGTCATATGTACATGGAAAGCCAAAGCTAGGACCAATGTTCCACCGGTTTACCTATGTATGACCCGCGGAGGGAGTTTCCTCCTACATGTTTAGCAACACTTCTCTAAGTGTTATCGCATGCAATAGTGGACGGTCACACCCAGGAGCTAGGTTTTCCATCTAGGATCAATCCACCACCCTTTTTCATGTATGCTAGGGCCACACGCATGTTCCCGTGGCATCCCGGCGCACGGACACTCCTTTTCTGATGAAACCCTAATCCGAGGGCCCCGCAGGTCTACCCCCTTTGCATTCTCCGTACGAGGGTTGACCAATGTACTTTTGTGGTGGTTTAGGTTTTTTTAGGTCATATATACATGGAAAACCAATGCTATGCCCAAGGTTCCACCGGTTTACCTATGTTTGACCCGCGGCGGGAGTTTCCTCCTACATGTCTAGCACACTTCTCTAAGTGTTATCGCATGCAACAGTGGACGGTCACACCCAGGAGCTATGTTTTCCATCTAGGAGAAATCCACCACCCTTGTGCATGTATGCTAGGGCCACACGCATGTTATCGTGGTAACCCAACGTTCAGGCACTCCTTTTCCGATGAAACCCTAATCCGAGGGCCCCTCGGGTATACGCCCATAGCATTCTCCATACTAGGGTTGGCCAATGTACTTTTGGGGTGGTTTAGGTTTGTTTAGGTCATATCTACGTGGAAAACCAAGGCTAGGCCCAAGGTTTCACCGGTTTACCTATGTTTGAACCACGGCGGGAGTTTTAAACTACGTGTCTAGCACACTTCTCTAAGTGTTATCGCATGCAACAGTGGACGGTTGATGGCGCTGCGTCAACGTGGAGCACTTCGTCGGGAAACCCCAAGAGCAAGGTATAATACAACACAGCAGCAAGTCTTCCCTCAGTAAGAAACCGAGGTTATCGAACCAGTAGGAGGAAGGAAACATCTCAAAGGTGTTGCAAGCAACATGGAAACCTGCACAACACAAACTCAAGACTTCGCCCCAACTGACGGTGAGGTTGTCAATCTCACCGGTTGCTATAAAAAAGGATTAACTATATGGTGTGCAAGGTGATGATGGTTTGCAGCAAGTAAACAATAACAGTGGAAGATGTATCAATGGTAAAGATTGGACCAGTGTCCATAGTTCACTAGAGGTGTTCTCCTTATACAAACAAACATGGCATGTTGGGTAAACAAATTATAGGTCATTTCTGGCACAAAAAGCAAACAAAAAGGATAAGGAGAGGTCATTACTGAAGTCATAACTTCCAAGACTCAAGAAAACTCTTGGGTTATCTCCCAACAAGTACTTTTCTTTAACGCCTTTAAGTTAGGCATGATAGTTTGAGAAGATGCTCACATAAGAAATATGAATTGAAGTAAAAGAGAGCATCAAGAAGAAAATTCAAAACACGTTTAATTCTAATCCACTTCCTATGCATAGTAATCTTGTAAAGAAACAAGTCATGAAAGCACAGAGCAACAAGCGTAGGAAAGCAAAACAGGTGCAACTTCAAAATTTTCAACATAAAAAGAGGGAACTTAATATTATTCAGTAGCATCATGAATAAAAATAACAATATAACTATCACATAAAACATTCTTATCATGAGCCACATGCATATAATGATTACTACTCTCCACATAAGCATAGTCATTCTTATTAATTGTAGTGGGAGCAAAGTCAGCAAAATAGATATCATTATTATTCTCATCACCATAATCATCAAATATAGGAGGCATATTGTAATCACAATTAATTTTCTCCTCAATAGTAGGTGGACTGAAAATATCATAATAATCATTGTACTGATCATAAATTGGAGGTAAAGTATCATCATAGGCAATAGAATTTTCAGAATTAGTACCAAAGAGATTTTCAATATCAAAAGTAGTGTTCTTTTCCCAATCATGATCACTACTATGGGTAACAGGCATAGGAACATCATCACAAGTTTTACCCATAGTATATATTTCAAAAGAATCCACAGGATCATAACATTCAGCCTCCTCTTTTTCATCTAATGAGCTTCCTGTTTCAGCAATTTCTTCTTCCATAGGCTCCTGCAAGGCATTAGTCTCTTTCGTTTGTGGAAAGCACCTATTAAAATATTCAATAATATAGACATTTTATTCCTTGTAATTATCAAAGAAAAATTTAAGTATCTCATAAACCTCATATTCATAAAGTGCATCATCAGTATTTTCAAGCAAAATGGCAAGTTCAAATGCACCCTTGAAAGCAATAAATTCTTCAATTTGTTCCACATCATAAAGGTCATAATTTCCTTTAACATAAGAGGATATGGTAACATTATCATTATAATCACATTGAAAAGGGAGGTGTTTATACCTCCTATAGCAACAAGCTTTATCAAAGCAATGAGTAACATTATAAGTAGAGCACACCTCTCTAGCAATAGTATTCAATTTATCAATTTATGCCCATAAGTATTTCCCTTTTTGTGACAAACGGTGTTCCTTATAACAGTACTTTTGTTCTTCCGTGAACTGACCTTGCCAATAAGAACTAGTTTCAAAGAAACCATCCATTGATAGAAACCATGACAAAGCAAGGCAATAACAGACCAGCAACAAGAGTGGGAACTAATTTTTTTGTGTTTTTTATAAGAGAAAGCAAACCAAACTAAACTATTTTTTTGATGTTTTTGATAAAAAGAGGCAAAAAAAACCAAGCAAAAGAAACTAAGCAAACGAAAACCAAAGTAAGGAGAAAGGTTGAGAAGGACTCCCCTTGTGAAGACGTCCTTAGCCTCCCCGGCAACGGCGCCAGAAAATCTTGATGGCGTTGCGTCAACGTGGACCTCTTCGTCGGGAAACCCCAAGACCAAGGTATGATGCAGCATAGCAGCAAGTATTCCCTCAGTAAAAAACCGAGGTTATCGAACCAGTAGGAGGAAGGAAACATCTCAAAGGTGTTGCAAGCAACGTGGAAACCTGCACAACACAAACTCAAGACTTTTCCCCAACTAATAGTGAGGTTGTCAATCTCACCGATTGTTGTAACAAAGAGATTAACTGTATGGTGTGGAAGGTGATGATGGTTTGCAGAAAGTAAATAGTAACAGTGGAAGATGTATCAATGGTAAATATTGGACCGGGATCCATAGTTCACTAGAGGTGTTCTCCTTAGATAAACAAACATGGCATGATGGCTAAACAAATTACAGCAGGGAAATTGACAGGACTGAGCAAGGCATAACAATGCAATACTAGACATAAATATCCTAGGAGATTCGATTGGGCAATACAACAAGATACATAGAACGCCATCCAACTGCATCTATGAATATAAGTCCACCTTTGGGTTATCATTCGAACCCCCTCCAGTATTAAGTTGCAAGCAACAGACAACTGCTTTAAGCAAAGTGTGTAAGGTAAAAAATCCATTTGTTCCATGAACAAGAGACCATTGTTTTCTCCCTAGTGGCAACAACACATATACAACCTTAGAGATTTCTGTCACTTCCCTTGATTAAATAGAGGGATGAACCCACTATCGAGCATAAATACCCCCTCTTGGAGTCACCAGAAACTACTTGGCCAAGATAGCTACTAACAACGGAGAGCATGCAAGATCACAAACAACACAGACATGATAGCGTCAATAAGACAAAACCATTAATCAATCTGGCATAGTAATCTCAATATCCATCGGATACCCGCAAACACAACATGCATGATTACAAATAGATGACATCTTGATCATGAATGGATCTCAAAAGATCTAGACATGAAAGCACAAGGAGGAGATACAACCATCTAGCTACTACGTGGACCCGTAGTCCAAGGTGGAACTACTCATGCTTCATACCAGAGGCTGGCATGATGAAGAAGAAGGCCTCCGGGTTGATCTCGCCTCCGGCAGGGTCGGGAAGAGCTTCAGATCCCCCCGATCTAGGGACGATGGTGGCGGCGGATACAGACGGTTTCGTGCAATATTGATCGGGTGCTTAGGGTTTAGGCATCGGGGGCTTCTTATAGGCGGTAGAGGCGGCCGAGGCCCACACCGCCAGGCGTGGCCAGGTGGGCGCACTGGGGTGCACCACTGTGGATCCCCCCCGTCTCTCCTCTGGACTCCGTGTTCTCCTCGGTGAAATATTGAATTTTTCTTTTGTCCCATCCAATTCCGAGAATATTTCCTTACTAGCTTTTCTGGAACCAAAAATAGCAGAAAACAGGCAACTAGCACTGTGGCAACTTCTTAATAGGTTAGTACCAGAAAATATATGAAAAGCACCTCAAAGTGTGGACAAAGCAAAGAAAAGTAGATACTAAACAAGCATGGAACATCAAAAATTATAGATACGTTTCTGACGTATCAATAATCACACCCGTGAGCTAGGTTTTCCATCTAGGAGCAATCCACCACCCTTGTGCATGTATGCTAGGGCCACACGCATGTTCACGTGGCATCCCGGCGCTCGGGCACTCCTTTTCTGATGAAACCCTAATCTGAGGGCCCCGCAGGTCTACCCCCTTTGCATTCTCCGTATGAGGGTTGACCAATGTACTTTTGTGGTGTTTCAGGTTTTTTAGGTCATATCTACATGGAAAACCAAGGGTATGCCCAAGGTTCCACCGGTTTGACTACATTTGACCTGCGGCGGGAATTTCCTCCTACATGTCTAGCACACTTTTATAAGTGTTATCGCATGCAACAATGGAAGGTCACAACCGGGAGTTATGTTTTCCATATAGGAGCAATCCACCACCCTTGTGCATGTATGCTAGGGCCACACACATGTTCTCATGGCATCTCGGGATTCGGGCGCTCCATTTCTGATGGAACCCTAATCCGAGGGCCCCGTAGGTCTATCCCCATAGCATTCTTCGTACGAGGGTTGGCCAATGTACTTTTTGTGGTGGTTTAGGTTTGTTTAAGTCATGTCTACATGGAAAACCAAGGCTAGGCCCAAGGTTCCACCGGTTTATCTACATGTCTAGCACACTTCTCTAAGTGTTATCTCATGCAACAGTGGACGGTCACACCCAGGAGCTATGTTTTACATCTAGGAGAAATCCACCACCCTTGTGCATGTATGCTAGGGCCACACGCATGTTCTCGTGGTATCCCGATGTTCGGGCCTCCTTTTCCGTTGAAACCCTAATAGCATTCTTTGTACGAGGGTTGCACAATGTACTTTTGGGGTGGTTTAGGTTTGTTTAGGTAATATCTACATGGAAAACCAAGGCTAGGCCCAAGGTTCCACTGGTTTACCTATGTTTGACCCATGGCGGGAGTTTCCTCCTAGATGTCTAGCACACTTCTCTAAGTGTTATCGCATGCAACAGTGGACGGTCACACCCGGGAGCTAGGTTTTCCATCTAGGAGCAATCCACCACCCATATGCATGTATGCTAGGGCGATACGCATGTTCTTGTGGCATCCTGACACTCAGGCGCTCCTTTTCCTATGAAACCCTAATCCGAGGGCCCCACAGGTCTACCTCCAAAGCATTCTCCGTATGAGGGTTGACCAATGTACTTTTGTGGTGGTTTAGGTTTGTTTAGGTCATATCTACATGGAAAACCAAGTCTATTCCCAAGGTTCCACCGGTTTACCTACGTTTGACCCGCACTAGGAGTTTCGCTTCTTAGAGATCCAGCACACTTCTCTAAGTGTTATCGCATGCAATAGTGGACGGTCACACCCGGGAGCTATGTTTTCCATCTAGGAGAAATCCACCACTCTTGTGCATGTATGCTAGGGCCACACGCATGTTCTCGTGGCATCCGGCGTTCGGGCTCTCCTTTTCCGATGAAACCAAGCTAATCCGAGGGCCCTATAGGTCTACCCCGTAGCATTCTCCGTATGAGGGTTGGCCAATGTACTTCTGTGGTGGTTTAGGTTTGTTTAGGTCATATCTACATGGAAAACCAACGCTAGGCCCAAGGTTCCACCGGTTTACCTATGTTTGACCCGCGGTGGGAGTTTCCTCCTACATGTCTAGCACACTTCTCTAAGTGTTATCGCATGCAAAAGTGGATGGTCACACCCAGGAGCTAGGTTTTCCATTTAGGAGCAATCCACCACCCTTGTGCATGTATGCTAGGGTCACACGCATGTTCCCGTGGCATCCCGATGTTCGGGCGCTCCTTTTCCGATGAAACCCTAATCCGAGGGCCCCACAGGTCTGCCCCCATAGGCCATAGCATTCTCTGTACGAGGGTTGGACAATGTCCTTTTGGGGTGGTTTAGGTTTGTTTAGGTCATATCTACATGGAAAACCAAGGCTAGGCCCAAGGTTCCGCCGGTTTACCTATGTTTGACCCGCGGCGGGAGTTTCCTCCTACATGTCTAGCATACTTCTCTAAGTGTTATCGCATGCAACAGTGGACGGTCACACCCGAGATCTAATTTTTCCATCTAGGAGCAATCCACCACACTTGTGCATATATGCTAGGGCCACACGCATGTTCTCGTGGCATCCCGGTGCTCGGGCGCTCCTTTTCCGATGAAACCCTAATTCGAGGGCCCCACAGGTCTACCCCCATAGCATTCTCCGTACGAGGGTTGACCAATGTACTTTTGTGGTGGTTTAGGTTTGTTTATGTCATATCTACATGGAAAACCAAGGCTATTCCCAAGGTTCCACCGGTTTACCTATGTTTGACCCGCACCGGGAGTTTCGCTTCCTGGAGATCCAGCACACTTCTCTTAGTGTTATCGCATGCAACAGTGGACAGTCACACCCGGAAGCTATGTTTTCCATCTAGGAGCAATCCACCACCCTTGTGCATGTATGCTAGGGCCACACACATGTTCTCGTGGCATCCCGGTGTTCGGGCGCTCCTTTTCTGATGAAAACCTAATCCGAGGGCCCCGCATGTCTACCCCCGTAGAATTCTCCGTACGAGGGTTGGCCAATGTACTTCTGTGGTGGTTTAGGTTTGTTTAGGTCATATCTACATGGAAAACCAAGGCTAGCACTAGTAGAAAAACGACCTTTCATTTTTTGCTGCTCCAGCCTCTAGTCCCGGCCCCGTATGAAACCGGGACTAGTGTTAGCACTAGTCCCGGTCTGTGAAGTTTGCAACGGCTAGATGGCGCCACATGACTAGTCTCGGTCCATTGGCAACCTCTAGTCCCGTCTTGTGTTACAAGACGGGACTAGAGCACCTGTGGGACCCAAGGCTATATTTAGTCTAGGTTCTTGTTGCCACCCGAGACTATAGATCAACCTCTAGTCTGGGTTCTTTTTACCACCCGGGATAATATATTACCACTATATATGGCCTCTTCGACCCAGCACAAAAGCATGTCCATTTCCTCCAAGGAACAACTCAAGTCCATCCTCATTTTTGTCCAATTTGGTGGAAACTTTCAATCCAAGTTTTGTCAAGATTTGGTGGGATCATCTATCAATCCAAGCTTCTAAAATGGTTAGCAACTTCAATCTTTCATCTCTTCTTGTTATAGTTTAGCTCAATGCTCTAGAACTAGAATGAGGAATTTCATGCTTAGAAGTGTAGAGGGAATTTTAGATGTGTAATTTTAAGCATAGTTTGATTATACAAAAAGCTACTGAAAGTTGAGATGTGCATTTTAAGAGTTTCGGATCTCAGAATTGAATAAGGTTTTCACTGCTAGAGCAATAATTAAATAGTCAACATTTTTATGTTAACAGTTTTGTCCAATTCAAAAATTAGTGCATGTAAAAATTTAATATGATAGAAAAACTTAATTAAAAAATTAGTGCATGTAAAAGTAATTGTAGTAAAAATGATCCAAACTTTTTATATGATATAAATTTTTAATTATACTGCAGATGAGCCGAGAATGGATGTACGATGCTTCCCAAATGTCTGACGCATTCATTAAAGGTGTGCATTCTTTCCTCAATTTGGCTGAGGCAAACAAGCGGAATGGTTTTATGTGTTGTCCGCATCGTGTCTATCGGAATGAGAAGGATTGCTCTTCATCCAAAACCATTCACATCCACCTGATTCAATCAGGTTTCATGTCTGGCTATATTTGTTGGACAAAGCATGGAGAAAGCAGGGTTATGATGGAAGACAACAAAGAAGAAGAGAACGATGACAACTATCCAATGTTTCCTGAATATGGTGGTACTGCACTAGAAGACAATGAACAAGAAGAAGGTGAAGGGCGGGCTTTAGATGAGACTGCTAATGATCTTCGTCAGGCCATTCTTGATGCATGGAGCGAATGCGAAAATGAAAACTAGAATAAGAAGTTAGAGCGCATGTTAGAGGATCACAAAAAATTGGTATACCCAAATTGCAAAGATGGCAACACAAAGCTCGGTACCACACTGGAATTACTGCAATGGAAAGCAGAGAATGGTTATCTGACAGGGGATTTGAGAAGCTACTGAAAATTGGAATAAGAAGCTTCCAAAGGATAACAAATTGCTTGTTAGTACATACGAGGCAAAGAAGGTCGTCTGCCCTCTAGGACTAGAGGTGCAGAAGATACATGCATGCATTAATGACTACATACTATATCGCGGTGAGGAGTACGAGAATTTGGATGCATGCCCAGATGCGTTATAAGATCAGACGAGATGACCCTAGTGATGTTGAGGGCGAGCAGCGCCCCAGGAAGAGGGTTCCTGCAAAGTTTATGTGGTATGCTCCTATAATACCACGATTGAAACGTTTGTTTAGAAACAAAGAGCATGACAAGTTGTTGCGATGGCACAAATAAGAGCGCGGGAAAGACTCGGTGTTGAGACACCCCGCTGATGGGTCGCAATGGAGAAAAATCGATAGAGAGTACCCGAGCTTTGCAGATGACGCAAGGAACTTAAGGTTTGGTCTAAGTACAGATGGCATGAATTCTTTTGGAGAGCAAAGATGTAGTCATAGCACCTGGCATGTAACTCTATGTATATATAACCTGCCTCCTTGGTTGTGCATGAAGCGGAAGTTCATTATAATGCTAGTGCTCATCCAAGGCCCGAAGCAACCCGACAATGAAATTGATGTCTATCTAAAGACATTAGTTGAAGAACTACTACAGTTGTGGCGCGAAGAAGGTGTTCGTATGTCAGATGAGCACAAACAGGAGCCATTTGACCTACGTGTGTTGTTGTGCATAACCATCAATGATTGTCCTACTCTTAGTAACCTTTCAGGACAGTCAAACAAGGGATACAATGCATGCACGCATTGTTTAGATGATACTGAAAGTATATATTTGGATAAAGGTAAGAAGAATGTGTACCTGGGGAATCGTCGATTTCTTTCGGCCAGGCATCCCGCAAGAAAGAAATCCAAGCATTTCAATGGTGAGGCAGATCACCGGAAGAAGCCTATCTGCCGTACTGGTGATGATATATTTGGTATGGTCAAGGATCTAGAAGTAATCTTTGGAAAGGGCCCTGGCGGTCAATCTGTTCCAAATGACGCTGACGGACATGTGCACATGTGGAAGAAGAAATTTATATTTTGGGAGCTACCCTATTATAAAGTTCTAGAGGTTCGCTCTACAATCGACGTGATGCACATGACGAAGAATCTTTTAGAAAACCTGCTAGGCTTTATGAGCGTGTATGGAAAGACAAAAGATACGCCAGAAGCATGGCAGGACCAGCAAGGTATGAAAGACCGAGACGGCGTGCATCCAATAAAGATAGATAAAGGACGTCTAAGTGATACCAGCTATGCTCTTACCAAAGAAGAGAAGGAATTTTTTTTTGAAGTCCTAAGAAGTATGAAGGTCCCTTCTGGATTCTCGTCGAATATAAAAGGAATAATAAATATGACAGAGAAGGCCCCTCCCCCGCCTGGCGGTAGCGGAATCATCTTCTAGGAAACCCCTCCCCCGTCCGCCGTGAATCTGAGGTCGAGGCGTGTGCCCCGGTATATGCCATGGTCACCGAGGATCCCGAGTGGCACGGATGATGACGATGACGATGACGAAGAAGACCACAAGCTGCGTACTATAGGACTAGGCATGATTATGACTAAAGGCGGGCGCTTTAGTCCCGAGTGTTAGCTAGTCCCGGTTTGTCCCTTTTGAATATTAATAAATGTATTGAGTGTTAGTCGGTTTATGGTCAGACAGGACTAAAGGGCCTTTAGTCCCGATTCCGTAGTCTCGCTTTTAAATATTAATAAATATCTTGAGTGTTAGTCGTTTGTGGTTGGACCAAGGACTAAAGGGGCCTTTAGTTCCGATTCGACTACGACTTTCCTGCACTATGAAGATGTTGTCTCGATTCGTTACCATGAAGATCTCGATCTCAAACACGTGTGGTCACGTTAGGGAGTGCCTCTATGACCGTTTATTGGAGATCTTGAGGACTAGGCTCGGCCAGATCTCCCTGAAACTGGCTGTAGTGGTGTCACTGCTCTCGAAGACCATCTTGCAGCTTGTAACTTCTCTAACTAGATCAATACGCCTGGGAGCTAACCTAATTTCACATATTAGGGAGTGCCTCTATGACCAGTTTCTTGGAGATGCCGGAGGACTTGTTTTCGGCGGCATCTCCCTGAAACTGGCCGTAGTGGTGTCCCTGATCTTGAAGACCATTTTGGAGATGCCTCAAACTGGCTGGAGGACTGGACTCATAAGGATGCCTATTTATAATACAAGTATCTCAGCATAGTGTCGACACTCAAGAAATAATATCGACACTCACCCTTATTATTAGTGTTGACTCATGTTTTGTCCCGGTTGATGTCTCCAACCGGGACTAAAGGTTCATCTTTAGTCCCGGTTGGCGACACCATCCGGGACAAGGTAAAATCCGCATGACATAATGTCGACACTCACCCCTATCATTAGTGTTGCCTGCCCTAGCCTGCCTGTCCTAGTCCTTCCTGCCCTAGCCTGCCGCAAGCTTTAGTCCCGGCCCATATTTAGTATGCTAATAGATTTATATCGTAGATCTTTTTTTCCTGCAAATTTTGATATATGATACATATTTTTCATCATTACAGAATAAAAGATATTGAAATAATAATATTAATAAATTCAAACTCTATTATACAAAAGATATTTCTTAATTCAACAAAATATTAGTTTTATAACAGAATATGCTAATAGATTTACATTATAGATATTTTTTCTAGAAAATTTGATATATAATACATATTTTTCATCATCACAGAACAAAAGATATAAAAATAATAAAATTAAAAAAATTAACCTCTAGTCCCGACCCATACTACAAACCGGAACTAGAGGTTTTTGCACGCGAGAACGAAACGGTGCGCCGAAAAAACCTCTAGTCCCTACCGAGGTCGGGCCAGACTAGAGGCCTCTAGTCCCTACCGAGGCTAGAACCGGACTAGAGGTGGTGGGTATAAATACCACCGTCCTCCCTCCCGAGCCACGAGCGGACGTTCTCTCCAAATCAGAGACACGCTCCGCCTCCAGCGCGCTCACAGGCCGCTCTGCCACACCAGGTCGCTCTCGCCGTCTCACGCCTCGCCTGGCGCTCGACCATGGAGTCGCTGCCTCATCGGCCCGCCCTCACGCCTCGCCTGCCCAGCGCCACCCTCCGGTGAGTTTTTTTCTGTTTTTTCAATATAGTGTATTTTTTCAATATTGTTAGTGTATTTTTTCAATTTGTTAGTGTATTTTTTCAATATATAGTGTTTATTGTTTAGTTAGTGATGAATGTGTTAATATATAGTGTATATTTGTTTCAATATATAGGGTATATTTGTCTAGTTTGATAGTTTGATATATAATTTTAGCGATGAATAGTGTATATTCTTTAGTTAGCGATGAATGTGTTAATATATAGCGATGAATATTGTATATTATTTAGTTTGATATATAATTTTAGTTTGATGTATAATTTTAGTTTGATATATAATTTTTAATATAGAGATTTAAGGATATTTTAGTTTGATATATAATTTTTAATATAGAGATTTAATGATATTATTATTTAGTTCAGCGATATTTAAGGATTTGTATATAATATTAGTTAGTATTTAGGGTATTTAGAGATTTGTATATAAATATTTGTTAGTATTTAGGATATTATTGCTAATATTTAGGAAATTATTACTATTATTAGAATATAATTATTTATTTAGCATTATTTCGGTCAAATCCGTACCTACTTTAGGATATGCCCATATCGCATCCTTGTAGTGGACTCGGCCAGAGCGAGGGAGTACTACGCCTACCTAGGTCAGACGAGATCGGGCCCGCCAGTCAGACCTGGAGGTGCTACCGTCAGGGACGCGTAGCTTGGTGAGGAATCCGATTGTCGTCGTCGATCCGGATCTTCTTTGGTGGAAGTCATGTGGTCCATGCCGTGTGCAGAGGGAGACGGCCCCCAAGGAGGTGGTACGACATCATGTCAGGGAGGAGGACGAGCACGTCCATCGCTACATGGTGATGTTGGACGCCAGGGTGGCCCCCCATACCTGGCAGGTTATTCAGGGATCTCACCCTAGTTATACTCCGATGATGGTTCCGACTATTTGGTTGGTCACATCCCGCGGCTCAGGAGCCGGGAGTCGACGTTGAGTTTGAGCGATGTTATCAGTCAAGATGTTGTTCTTTATATGATATTACTACTTTGTCGTTATTCGATATGTATTATGACTACTTTGTTGTTTTTTGAGATGTTATTCGAGATGTATTATGACTACTTTGTTGTTTTTTTGAGATGTTATTCGAGATGTTATATGATATTAATACTTTGTTGTCATTCGAGATGTTATATAATTTTATTACTCATATATGCACATTATGTGATAGCGCAGTTATTCTAAGGACTTCAGCAGTACAGAAGGTGAAGATCATTTATTCGATATGATACGAGGTGATGAACCGCTCCCCCTATCAGGATGTAGCGCTCCCTTATTAGGATGGAGCGCTCGTCGATCAGGGTGGAGAAGAAGACTGTGGAGGAGAAGATGGCTCACAGTTTTTGAATGAGTCTCGTGAGGGAATAGAGATTGAACCTCTACTAATCGAAGCACAGACTAGTTTTAATTTTGATGATGGCTTGAAAAATGATGGACTAGCCTTGACAAAGTCTGGCGAGGTATATTATTAAGCCTCTTGATCACTAGATAGATGCATTAATTGATTTGTGTGTATATATATTAACAAATGTTGTTTCTTATTTTAGACCTTCACATCGACCAAGTCAGTTCAAAATAGTAAACGAGGACCGGCCAAAGGGATGCCCGAAGATGCGCATCTCACAATTGTTGAGGTCTCTCTAGTGGGCGAACTGTTGCTTCCCATAAAGAACGCAAACACATTTATTCATCAATGTGGATTTGTTGTTAGGGACAACGTCCTGATCAGCATTATCAACTGGAATAATCCAGCAAAGGGAGATGAAAATTCTATGAGTTATGTCGAGAACAGATACAAAGACATACTAATCCAGCAAAGGGAGATGAAAATTCTATGAGTTATGTCGAGAACAGATAGAAAGACATACTATGGGAGAAGCTCATTCGCCATTTCACCCTATCGGTCTTAGAGTCTAAGGAGGCCACAGATGATATGAGGTCCAAAGTTAAGCGTTTCGCTCTTAAGAAGATGGCCCAACAGTTCAATAACTATAAGAAAATATTGTACAATGAATATCTCGAGGAAGGAAAAGTTCCAGAATTCGCTGACTCACTAGAGAAGTAGTGGCCTCACTGGGAAAGATTTCTAGACTACAAGAAAACAACAATAGCAAAAAAAAGGTCCGCAAAGAATAAAGAAAATGCTGCAAAAAAGAAATATCACCATAAGATGGGATATGTGGCTACACGACTTTCGTTCCTAAGTGGGAGGAAGCCGAGAAAGCCTTGCGTGCCCAAGGGCTCACTCCAGCTACAGAGGACTGGCCCATCAGAGTAAGGAATTGGTTACTTTCCCATGGGGCAAAGTATGACATGGAAACGGGCCAGTTAATATTCGATGAAAAGTCCAATGTTGCTACACCCCATGGAGAAATTCTAAAAACAATTGAGGAGGTTAAACAGGGTAACTTCAAACCCGACAGAGAGAATGACAAGCTGACAAAGGCCCTCGGGAATCCTGAAAAACCAGGACGAACACGAGGCTTTGGGCCTTCTGTGCCGTGGAAGACTGGGTTTCCCGAGGACACTGAATCCTATAGAAGACGAGCGAGGGCAAAGAAGTGGAAGGAGATAGAGGAGGCAAACCGGTTGCGTAGCGTGGAAAGAAAGAACGAGGAAATATATGACATGCTAAAGGAGCAACAAAATCAACTGGACGAAATGCGCCAGCAAGGGCCAACTCATCAGCGGCTAGAATAAAGTGTCGGTGTCCCATCTCAGCGGAGAAGCAGTGTCGCTTCCACGGTGGCCGATCCGATAGATCGCTATCCCATGGACAATATCACTGAGAAGACAAGCTGCGAGATGCATGTGGGAGTGATGAACTTATCCTTCAAGGCGGCTCTCGGCTATGCTTTATCTTGTGAACCTGAAGCACGTTGGCATTGCAAAGAGATTCCAGATGGCTATGCTCGTGTCGGGGTGGATGAGGTTCTACCTCAATATGAATCACTACAACTTGACATCCTTGGACCTGAAGATGAGAGCATGCTAGGAGAAGTCAGGGGCTCTATCATTCTATGACGGAAGAAATACATCGTGTTTCCAGGCTCTGCACCTAGGCCACCACCATCTCCTTCGCGTCAGCCGAGTCTGCCGCCTCCATCAAGTCCACATGAGGAGTGGGACGACCACCATAGCGCGAGTCCACCGTGATCACCACTCCCACTCACTCACCGTCGTGTCAAACGAAGAAGGCGGTCTCTCAGTCAACTAGTAATAATACTAGTCAGAAGAAAGCCAAAGGTAAAAAGGTGAAGAAAATCCCGCCGCCTCCTCCCAAGTTACCTTACGAGATGACTGATGAGGAAACAAAGCGATCAGGGATGCCCAAGTGAAAGCCTTCTTTGCACCCAAAGCTCCCGAGCCAAAGCAAATATCTGATCCGAAAGCCAAAAAGTGGGCTAAGGGTTTTCTTGAGCAACCATCACAATATGAGATAAATAAGGTTGATGACTACAAACACTATCTGCTGAGAATTGGTAGGAAGAATCCAGGAAATACTACTGCAAGCAGCGCGAAGACTCCATGAAATACCACTACAAGCAGCGGGAAAAGAGATGTTGCACAACTCGGAATGCAGGCAAACAAATTGATCGCCCCGCTCAAGGTGTTATCCAATATTGATCATCAGAATATTATAGCAATGGAATTTTCCAAAGGTGCTAGTATTACAGTTGATCAAGCTCTAGGCGGGCATATCCCCAAACATGAGGAATTTGCATGGAGATATGAATACGGGAAGACTCTGGTTAGACCTAATGAGGTCGAACTTCTACCAACTCAAATGCGAAGACTGCATGAGTGGTACGTTTCAGTCTCTACATGCAATGAAGAAGATCGATTGTCAGCGCTGCTTGTGAGAATTACAAGTGAGCATTTTAATGTGAAGACCAGTTGCAAATTTATTTTGAGGAATTCTATATGTTATTTAAACAAGATGTCCTTGACTTGAGTCTCCTCGCTACCTATTGTCTGTAAGTGGTTCATTTATTTCTATGATGAAGTCTCTAACTCAGCTCTTTCATTGCATATAATTATCTTCACTATATATGCTATTATGCAGAATGAAGAGCGATGAATGTGACCGGAAGAAAATCTTTGACACTGGGTTCATCGACCCACACCGGTTTAATCAAGCATTGCTAAAGGAATACCCCAAGGACACGGAGCGTATCTTGCTAAGGGTCTTATTGAGGCAACATTACAAACGAAGAATATTGTTTCCCTACAACTACAGGTAAGAGTGTTACTGCCTTGTATAGATCACTTGATTCTGCTAAGTGTAATTGATGAGTTACTGACATATATAAAGGTGCGCAACTATCACTGGATTCTGGTAACCATTGAAGTTGACGCTGGAAGAGTTAAAATCAAGGACTCGCTAATGAGAGATGAATCAGAGTACGCATTCATTAAATATGCGCTCTAGAGGTAATTTTAGTCATTATCACACTATATCGGTCTCTTTCGTTCATATATATCCTGAGATATCAAGTAACTAATAACTCATTTATCCTTTTTTTGCCGGGTAGGGTTTGGAAAGCTTTCACCAATGCTACGGTTGGTGAATTTAAAGACGAGCTTAGTTTTATCGGATCGATGTAAGTAGTACGATCTAGATCCGCGCATCTCTTCAATTCTAGTTTCAATACCATTATGTCATGCTTGATTATTATTTGATTGAATTATATTCTCGTAAAGTGCGAGAGGCAGCCACCGGGTACTAATCTATGTGGATACTTCGTGTGCGAGTACATTCACTCCGAGGTCAGTGAGCGGGACGGAGGGACATTTTTAGAAGTACATGAACAATATATTCACAATTTTTGTTGAATGTCATTCATAATATTTGTTATGACTATTCATATTCATATTGACCTCCTTCTTTTATATATAGTTGGAAATATTGTGGGAGAATCTCGAACCAAGGAAGCGTCTGGTAGCAATTCAAGAGGAATTCGCGGGATTTCTTGTTGACCATGTCATAAACCCAGAAGGAAAATACCATACCTCCGACTACTAGTGATTTAATGAACTTGTAACCGAATAAGCGGGTTGTGATCTCTATTTAATCAAATTGTATATATGTGTAATGTAGAATTATATCTATATAATCATGACGATGTTGTGTGTAATGGGTTTCTTCGTTGCATGTCACTTTACGCCAAACGCAACCCTTCTCTACCTACCCTCCTGCCGTGGCAGAACTCCGCATTCGGCTACCGCCGCAGAAATCGGCCCCAAAATTCTGCCACGGAAGAAACCCGCATCGGTTGTCGTGGCAGAAAATGACCCCAAAACTCTGTCGCGGCAGAAAGCCCCCTCGGCTGCCTCCGTAGTCGAATTGGTAAAATGCTTCCGATGTAAAATAACTAGTCCTGGTCAGACATCGCCACGCATAGCACTGCAACCGGCCAGAATCGACCCGGGACTAGAGGCTGGGACCTCTAGTCTCGTTTCCGTAGTCTCGACTACGTATCCGGGACTAGAGGCCCTCTAGGACCGGGACTAATGCCCCGTTCTCCACTAGTGTAGGACCAAGGTTCCACCGGTTTACCTACGTTTGACCCGCGGCGGGAGTTTCCTCCTACATGTCTAGTACACTTCTCTAAGTGTTATCACATGCAACAGTGGACGGTCACATCCGGGAGCTAGGTTTTCCATTTAGGAGCAATCCACCACCCTTGTGCATGTATGCTGGGGCCACACGCATGTTCACGTGGCATCCCGACGTTCGGGCACTCCTTTTCCGATGAAACCCTAATCCAAGGGCCCCACAGGTCTACCCCCATAGCATTCACCGTACGAGGGTTGGCCAATGTACTTTTGTGGTGGTTTAGGTTTGTTTAGGTCATATCTACATGGAAAACCAAGGTTAGGCCCAAGGTTCCACCGGTTTACCTATGTTTGACCCGCGGCGAAAGTTTCCTCCTACATGTCTAGCATACTTCTCTAAGTGTTACCGCATGCAATAGTGGACGGTCACACCCGAGATCTACTTTTTCCATCTAGGAGCAATCCACCACCCTTGTGCATGTATGCTAGGACCACACGCATGTTCTCGTGGCATCCCGGTGCTCGGGCGCTCCTTTTCTGTTGAAACCCTAATCTGAGGGCCCCACAGGTCTACCCCCATAGCATTCTCCGTACGAGGGTTGACCAATGTACTTTTGTGGTGGTTTAGGTTTGTTTAGGTCATATCTACATGGAAAAGCAAGGCTATGCCCAAGGTTCCACCGGTTTACCTACGTTTGACCCGCAGCAGGAGTATTTCCTAGAGATCCAGCACACTTCTCTAAGTGTTATTGCATTACGAGGGTTAACCAATGTACTTTTTGGTAGTTTAGGTTTGTTTAGGTCATACCAATGTACTTTTTTGGCCTTTACAAGCGTGCATGCGACAAACTTTGGTGTAGGGTTTCTCCAAAAAGTGGGTTCGATGCCCGAGGGTCCCCAAAAGAGAGGGGTTTCTAGGGTTTCCCCAATAGAGAGGTTTCGGTTCCTCGTGGTCCTAAAAAATGAGATATATCTTTAATTTTTTGTTGTAGTTGTTTATTATATGTGTATTTTGTTTTTTCTATTTCACATTTATGCTTTAGCATCGGGTTCCGGAAAATTTGCGTCGTTATTTTATGCGGGATACGCGAAGATTTGTGGGATACGCGAAGATACGCTAAGATAGTGGGAAATAAATCAATCAACTATATGAATTTTATACTTTGGAGAAAAAAAGGAAAAATAGATTATCTAGGCCGACGGTATTGCCGTCGGCGTATACATGCTACCCTAACTAGCTAGACCGATGGCCTGGCCGTTACTGTCAGCATGTTTTACTCTATGCCAAGCAATAATCAGATCTTATGTACGAGACCGATTGGCAGGAAGCTGGGATTAAACTGTGATCAAACCACCAAGCAAGCACAAAGACAGCAGAGAATCATGAGCTGCAAGCATGAGCTGCAAGCAGGAACAACATCAAGCACAACAGATAGCAAGCTGAGCCGGTCACCCGATCACTCCTCCGATTCATATCAGTTGACTTAAATTTGTCTAGATACGGATGTATATAACACAAAAATTTAACTAAATATATCTGTATCTATATAAATCTAAATCAACTAATATGGGTCGGAGTGAATATTATATAGAGAAATCTATTTACATGTATTCCAATGTATGTTCGAGGTGTCTAGGATGAAGCAATTCAAAGTTTTTCATCGTGCGTCTTCGTAGATGGAAGTACAGGTACCAGAGTAGATGATATTTTCTTAAGAATTGTGATTACTACTTGTGTCAGCAATCTATTGCTTTATTATACTGGATAGTATAGCTAGCCTAGATTGCTTAGCAATGCTTTTCTTGCAGCTTTGAAATTTCTCTTAGTACACCACATGAGTTGATTGGGATTTTTCTACTCCTTTCGATCCCATATTAGTTGACTCAAATTTTTCTAGATACAAATATATCTAACATTATAACTTGACTAGATACACTCGTATTTAGATAAATCTAATTCAACTAATATGAGTCGGAAGGAGTACTATTAACCGAGGTGTTTACATGCAACTTCATATGGTTAGTGTCGCCTCGAGGCAACGAGCTGCAAAAGTAAGGTATGGTTGACAATAGAGCGATAATAGAACGAAACACATGTTACTATGTCTTTTGTTTCCTTAGTTGTTTCATTTCCTTCTACAAGTTGGATACCCCTAGACGGTCTACCTGCCATAATCACATTCTATATCGAATATCAAGCTCAAATTTCATTCTCGTAGTATTTATTAATGCTAAAGCCTAGAGTTGCATTGCGTTAACTCTCACTGTAAAAACAAAAACTAGAGAAAATAAGGTAGGTCATGACTTAAATTACCATGTGTTTACAAGCGCTTCTTCTATTGGCAACGGCAGTGTACAAGAGGCTCCTGAGAAGAACTAGAGGGCTCTGGAGCTGCAGAGGGTGCCGACACGGGTACGTTTCCTAGTCACAGAGAATTATAAGAATTATTAGTTATAATAATTTTTCTCAGTTTCAAACCAAGGAGGAAAACAGCTCCTTTATGTCATATTATTCAAGGAGGCAAAGAAAACAGATTCACAATATAGAGCCCCAACCGATCAGGTAGGCACAGATAATACAAAAGAAAATGTAAGCAGCTCGCAGGCACGCTTGATTACAAAACTGCAAACTCGAAGCTGGTGTTGGGTACAGTGGAACTGTTGTCGGGCACAGTTCTGTAAGTGCTGGTGTTATCCATATGGGAGGAGGCCAGTTGGACCAAAGCTGAGGAGATACAAGTTCCTCCATACTATTATTTGCCAAGTCAAAGACTCCAATATCCCGACGGTTATTCCTGAATCCAAAAATATACAACTCATGATCATCTGTAAAGTAGACACGATTTGCCTTCAACTGTGGATATTCTTCAGCATTAAGACAAAGTGATTGGTTATGCCCAAGAACCAACACATGATCATCCAAGCAATTTATTTTCACAAGCTTTTGAGCTGTAGTGTCAACTTTAAATATATCAATCTTCCCAGTATGACTTTCATACGTCGCGTCGTCCACATCTTCACCATCCCCATCATCGGCTTCCAATCTCCAAACTTGCAGCAGATCGCCGCAAGGAGCCTGAACAATGTAAATATTTTCACATATACTATGTTTTGCCCTGTCCATAATTAACTTTTTTGTGACCATAGGGCCTCTGAGATTAAAGGCAAAAATTTCTCCGTATCCAGCCACAGCATATAAAAGATCATCCTTGTAGATGCAGTCATGAAAATTTCTGTGTGGTGGCAGCAAGGTCCAATTGTGATCCCCTAACCAAGCAAATGAAAGATGTCCATGTGGATCATGAATGAGCACCACGATGTAACGTTTTGCAGATGTATCATTAAATACGAATGCCTTGCTATAGAGGTAATACCATAGCTCACCAAGAACAAAAGCCTTAGGCGGTTGTGCGGCATCAATCCTGAAACTATACTTGTGCATATCACCCATTTCATCGAAAATGGGTGCTACTGGTTCGAGGGTGATCACGGATGGAAGAGCAATCTGTTCCAAGGTGATAAGATTGAGAAGGTGCATCTCAGACCTATCATCAGCAGTAACCAGCCAGCCATTTGAGGACCCGATCAGATATCTACTGCGGATAGGCGGCTCCGGGAGAGTTAGCTTGTATGACCTCTTCTCCATGAGGCTGTAAAAACGCGCATCGCACTCACTGTCAGTTTTACAGGTGTAGAGCAGGCACGGCGTCTGGGGCTGTTTGTACTGCCCAAGGTTGCATACGCTGGTGTATGCGGAGCACCAAGAGGGGCAGACAGAGCCAGCACGTACAAGGTCAGGGATCTCCAGCAGGGTAAATATATCCATCAGTATGTCCTGCGGAAGCTCTGGCAATGTAGCCTCCATCGGGGGTCGGCAAACGCTGAATTTCTTGTGTAAAATGGGAGGGAGACACAGCAGCTTAGGTACAGCTCGCAAGAGTAGAGCGGACAGATTTCTCGGTTATACAGACAGGTTCAGAAATCGCTTCACCGTGGCTTTGCAAGAGGCCTCCATTGGAGCAATCATAGAAGATGAGTTGCTTTTTGCACTGCAGGGACGCTCAGCCTCGATGGAACACAAAAACAGGACAGGCCCTGGGCTATTCTATAGAGCACCAAAACTCCTAATTCGAGTTAGGGACGACACGAACACGGGGACTTCCTGAAGCAGACGTGTTTTTGCAGACAATTGGAAAGCATTTGACTGAGCACACGGAGGACTGGTTTCTGCTCTAATCAAGAAGTAATATTCTAGCCCCCCAAGGAAGCTTTTAGAGGCCATCTGCCCTCTTAGCCGTAGGATTGGGCTTCCAAATCCATCCCAGCCGTCCGCTCCATCCATCATTTTGACTCGCACAGCCACGTCCGCTAGCTACCCTCCCTGAACGGTGGGGACCTGCGTTTTGCGCGCCCCGCTCGTCAGAGACAGTGCGAACGTGGCATGCGCGTGAGCACAGGAAGAGAGCGACGGCGCGGTGGCTGCCCCGTGCTTTCCATGGGCGGGCGGGGGCAAATTGGTCTTTCCGTCTCTATCGCCTGGTGGTGCTCGGGAGGGATAACGAGTGGCTTCCATCCCTCGTCTTCTTCCCCTTCTCGAAAACCTAGCTGCCACCGCCGTTGGTTTGTCCCCGTCGGGCTTGCGTGCAGGCGACGCGGAGCTCACGCGACGGCCTCCGCTCCCAGATGCAACGGCGGCTGCCCGGCACCTCCCTCTATATATGGTTCACCATGGAGCAGAGGAGCCTCACCCGCCTAGGGTTCTCCAGGCTTCAAGTGGAGAACGACAATGGCCACCAACGAATCCAGGCGCAGAGCGCCCCGCCGCCGCTCCACATGATTCGAGGTCGACCCGCAGTGCTCGCCTAGAGGTACGACCTCCTGGTCTCTCCTTCCTCTCCCATCTCTGCTCTCTCTCTCTCTACCCCTGGCGCCGCCGCCCCTCCAACTCCGCCTCCGCCTCATCACTGGACGGCCACCCTCCACCTCCATGCCCTTCTGGCACTACCCAATCCGTGAGAGGGAGAGAGAGAGACGAGATGGGAGGGAGGGAACTCGCGGTGCCCCTCTCCGACCACGAGCGGGGAGGAGGCCTGGCTCGTGGGGAGGAGCATGGGAGCACGACGTGCCTCTCCTCCCATTTGTCCTCGGCTCAACCTCAACGCTTTTAGTAATTATGCTTTGACTCTCACATGTGCAGGTTTTTCAGAATATCTTGGCACAGATTATGGGATTCAAAGCAATGGGGATGGGATGTTAGGAGGTTAAGAACAATTCCTTAACCAGATTTTGACCTTCCAACGAAATTAAGGTGAATCTTTGATTTTGGGGGCACTATGAATACAGTTGTTTAGAGGAATTGCTTGAATATTGTTCTATTGTTCTGGGTATTAGATTCAGAAGTAAATATGTTCCATGCTTGGTAGTGTGTGAATCTGATGCATGGTGAGAAAGAAGAAAAACTGTGGCTGCCAATAATAATTGTTAAAAGTAGTATCTTGTACTGTATTTTCTTATGCATGGTCACTATGGGGAAGTGCCAACTAAGTTTACCCCTCTAATAGATAGAGCCATTGGTAAATGCCTACAGAAGTTTCAGTTATAGAAAGCTCATTCTACAAGTGTACTAACTGGGCATGCTCATTTGAAAAGCTCCGTGACCATATCACTTGTTTCAGAACACATTACAGATTATTTTTTTACTATCAAATCATTATGAGCTAAGAAATTCCTGTACATGCATCCCTCTTTCATGAGCAGTCGGCAGGCTACTTTTTCCTAATGGGACAAAAGTATGTATTTGATATTTTCCGCGTTTTTTGGTTATAATGGGACATCTGAAGGTGACCCGATTTATGTGTGTATACTGACACGAGTGAGGAATATGTCTGCAGCTTAGAGTTTTCTCCCAACCCAGGTGTGGTATATAAATAATTTGGTGTCCCGCACTACACTCTCAATGTAGTCATATGCTTTTGTCAAGCTGTGATCTTTTATCTCCGTCGCGCACACAATAAATTAATTTGAATGCAAGCAATTTTTACTGAAAAATTGACTGTACACACAAGGCATAAAAGATTGACTGTAGGCTCAAGGCATAGTAGTTAACTGCTCACCGTTTTTACAGGATGCCGAGGAAGGAGTCGGTCCCGGTACAAGGAGGTTTCACAACAACGATGATGAGGTGACAGAGGAGTGGCCGTCCCAGCCGACGGTGCGATGCTGAGCGGCGTTGTCGACGAAGGCGACACGGTGCTGCGAGCGTCGAGGGCGCCGTCCAGGCCGTTGAAGGTGCAGTCAGCGGTGAGAGCTCCGTCCAAGAAGGCCAAGCTGATCTACCGGGCAGCGAGGGACATATACTTGCGTGCAGATTACTGATTAATAGTTTGAGCTTAGTGGTCCTTTACTGATTATTTTATTTTATAATTACTCATGTTTTCTTGAGTGCAGATTTTCTTGGCACATATGGCAGATGTGGCTTGGTCAAAAGAAGGAAGGGTAGATGGTGGCTTCATGGTTTCTACCTCGACGCTTGCCCCGACAGGCACAATGATATGAAAATATAAGGTAGGATGGATTGTTGTAATGCAATTTCGGCGTCGAGGTAATGGCTCATACTACCATGGTTTTGTGAAACGAGAGTGACTCTGCAGAAGCTGCAGTAGGATCAAATGCATTCGTATGAAGTTGTGCCTAACCATGGTGTATATATTCTGTCTAGGAGATCAATATATTCAGAAGTAGGTAATGAGGTTTTTCTCTGATCGTGATATCACTATCAATCTAAGAACCATGCGGAGTAAAAACACATTAGCCTTCTCTAATGAGTAAAACGGTTTACTGTAAACCTAACATGTTACACCACATCATTACCACAAAAGATAACCTAACTTGATAAGTGGACATTGTAATTTCTTTTTGAAGATAATTGGAGTTGAGGGTTGAATTGTATACTATTTGGATATGGGTTATTTGATCACAAAGGCAGATCACACTTTAATAATTTATTGGAAAATTCACATTGAAAATTAAATAATGGTTCCTTGCACACTACTTTGCTTATTTACACTGATTGCTAATTTCTCTTCTTGGTGTTTCAGGCCATGCAGGCCCTGAGTTTGATGGCTTCATGGTCCTTGAGAAGAAGAGCATTCTTATTATGGCAGGGATGTGCCCTCTTCTCCGTCTCTGCATGACGCGGCCATGGGCGGGTTCGTGTGACGGCCCCAGTAGGTTTCCATGCGCGACGGAGACATGGAGGTGTTTCGTCTCTTAATTTGTGTCAGGTATTTTTTTACTTTTTAGTTCCATGTTTGTTTACATTGAACTTGCTACATGACTGAATGTGTTGTTTTTGTTCATAGTGAACCTTACCTTTTTGTTCAGGTTAATGCATATATTTGATATGAATTACGAAGTGATTTGGCTATTGGATCATTTTTTGGTTCATCAATATGTGTATCAATCTGTCCATTAAATCATACTAAAGACTACAGAGGTAGGTTTTTGGTGGACAGGATATAAACCTTAATGTTAGCAGTTGCAACCGAGTGATATTATGTCAACAATATATAATGGTACAATTTAAGGAAAAACTCAAAATATAGTGGGAGTATTCATGTCCACAATGAATCCAATGATAGTCAATGATTTGGGGGTCAAGCTAAGCTGTTTAAAATCCTTCTGTCAAGCCTGATGCACTATATTGCTAGCTTAGATCTTGTGGAGATGCTTAGCTGCTGATATTATGTTTGAGTTAGATGATATCCTGAATGCATGATTTTTTACTCCTAAAATGTCTTGTGAAACTGAATCCAAGAACACCTTATTTACTAGGAATTTCTTTCCTTTGCCTAGAGCTTCACATAATTAGGTTTTTGTTTCACATGATTCATACGTGATATTCGTTTAATATAATTAGGTGTTAGTGTTAAAATTTATATCGGATTACGATTTTAATATCCAGGAGGTAATGAACTAATGGTCAATATGATCACAACCTGTGATGAGCATGATGGCTCGATCAACAGCACGCTATCATGATCTGATTGTTTCTCCACTATAATAAGAGAGGTAATGCTACAGACCTGTGGTGTTAGTACCTTGTTTTATTCCTAGGCTCTTTCATTGTTATGTCAAACTAATACAACTACTATATCTCGTTTAGAATTGGTACCGCTACTAGCTACAGGTTGTATGATTAATAAATGTTCTTATTCTATAAATAACCAAGTATGTAATTATATGCTCCAATTTCTAATTTGATACACATAATTAAAGTGAATGGATATTGCTAACAACCAGTTCTGAATTTTGTTGGTGCACCAGTGGAGCTTCAAGTTGTGCATAGTTTATGGTTCGGTATACCATGGCAATGCCCTTATTATTCTCTGCCTAGGTTCGACCAAATTCTGACCACTCCTGCAGCCCCCGCTCCCGTCCCCGTCGTGCAGCCCCACTGTTCCCCATTTGGCCATCTCCAATCCTCCCCGACGAGCCTGTTGTGGCAACCTGTGGGGAATGAGCCCTACATCTCCTCCAGCGAGGGCAACAAACTCATGCGACTTCAGTTACTCATGTAGCATGGTGAGGCCATCTCCTCCGTGTCCTTTCACTGTTCTTTTACACCTACACACTAAAAGGTATCTGGATACATGTGTTTCAGTAAAATGCTAAAACATCTTATATTTTGAAATGGAGGAAGTAGTAACTACTCTATGGTTTTTCTTAATATAACAGCCCATATACCTCAAGAAAATAGGAGTATTTTTAAATTAGGCTCTTCTATATTCGAAATTTTACTAATCAATATATTTATTTTCATAATCATTCCTAGGAGCTCACTATGTTCAATTCTTTGTCAATTGTTGGATTTTTTGCTCTATATTTACTTGAAAAAATGTTTGTTTCTCATGTTTCAAAGAATCGATGTACAATACTCACCAATTGGCACTCTCTTCACCAAGGGCTTTGGTTAGATACTTAGATTGTTAAACCTCTTCCGATTCACGCTCACGCTCCAAGGTTTCAAGATGCAATCGGATCTTCGTATCCACCAATTTAGCTACAATCTCTATTTGTGAATGGTCATATTGGTACGTGCTATAACATTCGTATAGATGTGTTGCAGATACATACCTTATTATTAGCATCTCCATATTATAATATTTCCCATGCAAGTTCATAGAAGCTTTTCATGTATCCTCTTGGAGTGGCCTGAAATTAATTAATCATACATTTTTTGCAATTGTTTAGTCTCAGATTCCGCTTTGCAACGAAATATCTGGAAATTTAAGTACAAGCGTAAAAATCAAGTAGCATACTTCTCTCAATGAAGTTATGACTCACTATTTTGATTCAGTGGGATTGCTTTATTAATAATATAGGAGAATATGACTCCGAGTGGCATTTTCTAGAGAGTTGACTACCATAGATTGTACATGCTGATCAAGAAGCAGATTCTAAGGGTTAAGTTTATATAGTGTTTGAGCATCAATTTTTAGACCCATCTATGCTTTATGTGATTGGCTGCAAGGTAGAATGCATGTTCGCATATCTATGATTATGTTGTTGCTATCAAATATTTATGTTCTCGCGCAGATTTTGAGTCTAACAATAACATTGACTTTATATATGCCAAACAGATTGATGTGACATCGGTTGATGATTTAGTGGATGATTTGCTTGCAGACTCCCCATTCTTCTTGAATGATCAGAAACAAACCACATGTACAGGGGCAACATAACTCAAGTGTCAATGTGCCTCCGCATTCTGATTCCTCAAATGTATCAGATGATTTTGACTCCTGGTTTGATGCACTACAGAAGTAGAAGAACCGCTTTTGATGGTGAAGAGGTGTCAGTTGGCTCCAGAGATCCTTTACTTGGAAACAAAGGCCTGAATCTAGGCAGTAAATATTCAAAAAAAAAAAGCGGTCTTAATACTGGGTACAGCGATCCGTGGAGCATACCTGAGACCATCATAGCAGATGTTGAACTGAATTTTGGGGCTAGGCGTATGTTGTTGTAGTGCATTCTGCACTGTTATCATACTGACAAAGAATCCAGATGCTAACTGCCATGAAATGTATGCAAATATGTACCTTCATGAGCTGAACTTGGTCATGTCTTTGTAGCATGTCACGTCCTTAATTTGTAGATGTTCTTACCAAGACATGGCTAATGCAAGCAACTCAGTATTAAGCAACTCGGTCTTTTTGTTGTGGTCCTGTGGTTCCTAGGTGAAATAAATGTAGGTTGTAGGTATTGATGTTTTAACCTTTTAAGGCCGACCACACATAGGAGCGATAAGGCTCTACCTAATTGCTAGAAAGTAAGAAAGTATGGGGTCCAGATTGGATAAAGAAGCACTACGCTTTGCAAGGGCGCCAACCACTAGGTTGTAACAACAGAACAAGATTCAATTTGTGTTAAGTCCATGGGACATGGGTATCCTCCTTATTTTTTTGTAAATTTGTCTCCCCACTATGGATTTAGAAGATACTCCTTTAGGTATTTTACTAATGCAAGTTTGCAACTTCTATTCTATTTGTGACTGTCGTAATGTATTTCTATACTCACTCCTATGCATTCTTTTTTATCCATTTTGTTGTGATATGTTTTTAGATGCCATAATTGGAGCATGATTCCTTTAGATTTTGTTCTTTGATTGTAAGGTTAAGTCACAAGCATCGTTATCTTTTGTTTATGATATAAAATGACCCTGTCTAATAATTGCGTATATATAATGTATTACCTTTATTTTCTTAGCGATTGTTTATACCGTGTTGCCCACGAAGCGGGCAATCGAGCGGCAAGCCGCGTTTCCTACCTAGTTGTATATATATAGGTGGGAGGCCGAACCAACCAAGACCTCAGTAGTAATCTGATTAGGTCACGGACAGCAATTAGAATTCGGATTTGATCAGAGAAGTGGATCTGAATAAACAAAGCAAGCAATTTTTTTTCTGCAAGAAATCCCTCTGTTACTTCTCCAAATTTCAAAGGCTAAAGGGCATAGCACTGACCGGCAGCAGGTGATACGAGGAACATTAGCAGGCAGGCCGGCGCATCCAACTAAGGGATGATTCTGCTCTGCAGCAAGGGGCAGGTCCGCTCCGATCCGGAGGCTTCGCGCTGTGGGCGGCGGAGTGGGGGCAAGAAGCTGGCAGTGGTGGAAGGTCGAGTAGCGATGGCGGCGGCGAGAGGTGGGAGAGCAGCGACTCGTGAAAACGGGCTCCACTTTCTTTTTTTTTTTTGAGATGTCCACTTTTTTTCTTTTTGGAGATGGAAAACGGGCTTCGCTTCGTATGTTCTGTTTTATTATGGGACCCGAGGAGGCAATTTGGCTAAAAATAATTTCTATTTAAAACAAATTCATGATTTTACTGAACTGATCCTTTTTCAACGCCATCTACGCTCGCGTCGCACCCTGAAGCGCAACGCCATGAGTAGTGGCTCCGCACTCCTGCCAGCGTGGACTCGCCGTGGCCTCGTGGGAACTGGCTGTAAGTGCGGCGCCATGTTTCACCCTGAGAGTTTGGTTTCAGAGGGTGTGCTTTGAAGCTTTGTTGGTTGTTATTATCATGTGGCATGTTCTCGTTCCATGGTGCTGACGGGGAAAGTCATGGAGACCGACATCTGAGAACAAACAATGGTGGTTCGAGTCTGGGTGGTGATGAGGAATTGGCTAAGTGATTTGTGAATTGGAGCAGTGGCATGCAAGTGGGGGTGACTGCACAGGAGAGGTTCATGGTCCTATCTCTCAGGGTGAAAACCCAGGGTCTGGCCTTAATTGGTTGTGTCTGGCAATGGCCTTGTTGAAGATATTGTTTTGAGAGCGCAGACTTTCTTTAAGGTGAAAACCTAGATCTTTGATCAGACGATGACGGTGTTTGCGTACTTTTCCCTTCTTAGAGGCGTTATTTTTGGAAAAGTTGGACTTCTGGTGCTGTCTTGGTGGTAGTACTGCTGTTTCAATGAATGAGTCACTATAGCGGGACTTTTCTTTTTTGTAATTCCTTTTTTTGTGTGCATCCGTGTGGCCACTAGGGCAATGCGTTGTTGCAGAGGCTGGATGTAATTGATATCGTCTGATATTAATATATGCTCCTTTCCAAAAAAAAATGCGGTGCCACAGCTCATGATGCCACACTATGCAGTGCAACGCCATGTCAGGTGGCGCTCTTTAGAACTAGGTTACAACGCGCGGCCGCCCCAGCCCCCGACCTAGCCCTCACTCCTCTCCTCCCTCGAACAGAACACGGCGCGGCGGCGGGTTGACTCTCTCAAATCCCTCCCTCCTAGTGGCCAAATTGGAAGCTCCTCCCCATGGATTTCGATCCCCCTAAGTGCCTAGAGGTATTCTTCCCCTTCTTCTTTGATTTCACCCACTGAATTCTTGTTTTGGGCCATATCTTGAAAACCCTAGGTTGTTTTGTAAGATGCATGGTAGATTGTTGTTGCATTGGCATATGGGTTGGGTATTGTGTTCATGGTAGCATGGGTATATATTGAGTATGTTGACCATATCTTAGAAATGGCAAGAATTGTTCATGTTCACCATGTAGACAAGGATGAATTTTTAGAGGTAACATAGAACCGGACCCGGGCGAGCTTGATTTGGTGTTTGAGCGTACTCCAACCTATGCCGACGTCTTGGAGCAATTGAGGATTGAATTGAAATGAATGGACCCAAATGATGTTGTTGAGTTGGAGGGAAGACATAATGTTGGCTTTGGAATACATGTCCGTTGGAAGACCATGCGTATCTATTCTGAGTCCCGTTGGGTTGCATACAAGGAGGTGGTGGCCAAATCATTAGACAAGGCTCTTGAGATATTTGTCACTAAGAAGGTTGATAGTTCTTTGCACTTGGATTTGAACCATATGGCCTCCCCGTTGGATTCTAGGAGTCCTCCACCCATAAAAGAAGAGCTATTGAGTGAACCTCTTTTGACCCAAACATTGAGCCCAATTTCAAAGGACCAAGACAAAGTGTTGGAAGAGGACAATCATGATTATGGGGGTGATGATGATGATGATGTTGAACTCCTCAACAACAATGTTGGAGATTTGGACAAATATATCACGAAGGATGACATCGACCGTGACCTCCCGTATTCTCAAGGCTATGCATCGGACTCAGATGATGATGGTCCCGATGAAGAAGTTGACAAGGAGGGGTTCACGGCTAGAGATGCTGAAATCCACGATACCGTATTGGGGCGGGACCATCGGGTCCCTTTGTTTCGTGATCTTAGTCTCGCGGATGAAGCCACGGTTGATGGTGGCAAGGGAGTAGTTGAAAGTGCAAAGGACGCCGCCTAGAGGGGGTGAATAGGATTTTAAAATTATTACGGTTAGGCTCAAATAAATGCGGAATAAAACTAATATTTAATTTATTGAGCACAAACCTAACCACTAGGTTCACCTAAGTGCAATACAAGCAACAAGGTGATAACAATATATAATAATTCAAGCATGAAGGCTATCACAATGTAAAGTGCATAAGTAAATGGCTCGGTTGAGGGATAAGCGGTGGACGCGGAGACGAAGATTTTTATCCGGAAGTTCACTTCCAAAGAAACTACATCTCCGTTGGAGAGTTGCAATGGCGCAATGCTCTATGAACGGCACAAATGGCGCACCTCGGGGTGTGGTGGCTCGATGCTCACCCAACGCCACACAAGGCCTCATCCCGGATGCGAAGGCACGCAACTCATCGGCACCACAAAAGGCTCACCCTATTCTCCCATGATCACGCCACAAAGGCCTACTCACGATCCACTAAGGGACACTTGAGGGCGGTCATGAAAACCCGTACAAGGTTTGGGCTATCTCCATAATTCAATTGGAGGCTCCCAACAACAAAGCAACAAAAGGCTACAAAGCCACAAAAGGCACCAAAGCCACAACAGGCAACAAAGACCACAAGAGGTCAACACTCCAACCACACAACCGTCTAAGGTTCCAAGAACCCAAGAGTAACAAGCCCACAAGCTTGTACTCACCGAATCTCCGTGTATAACTCAAACCTATACAAAAAATGCAAGGGCAAGTCCTTCTCTCCCAAAATCCAACAAATCTACAAAAGCTATTGGGGGAATAAGGGAGGAAGAACATAAGAGGAGAACACAAAACTCTCCAAGATCTAGATCCCAATGATTCCTTCACAAAGAAGGGATTTGGCTTGGGGGATTGTAGATCTAGATATCCTCTCTCAAATCCCTCAAAAAGATGCAAGAATATTAGGAAGGAAAGGGGAGATGGAAAGCTCTTCGAGGTCAACAATGGAGGAGAGAGAGAAAGCCAAGAACCAAGAAAAGAGATGTTGCCCACGAAGGGGAAGAGGAGCCCCTTTTAAAGGGATCCCAGATCTGACCATTTGGGCATTTACGACCCTGGCCGGAACTTCCGGTGGGAGGCCGGAACTTCTGGTGGCACCCAGCCAACGGTCAGAAAATAGCGATGCGAAAGATAGAAAAATGACCCTGGCCGGAACTTCCGCTAGTCCACAGGAACTTCTGATGAGAACAGTACTACTGCCAGAAATTTCGACCAAAGTTCCGACAAATAGAGCACATAAAACAGAGAGGTTACAGTACGTGAGCGGAAGTGGAGCCGGAATTCCACACGGTACTACCGGCGACAAATATGCCCGAGCGGTACTTCTGGTGATTGGCCGGAACTTCCGACGAGGGCGGTACTACCGTCTTAACTTCTGATCCAAATTCCATCAAATACAAAAAACCAAACAGAGAGGATACAATACGTGAGCGGAAGAAGAACCGGAACTACCGGCGGCAAAATGCCCTAGCGGTACTATCGGTGGCTAGCCGGAACTTCCAGTCAGGGAAACTCCAGAAACCAAAACTGCAATAACTTTCGCATCCGAACTCCAAACGAGATAAAACCAAATTTGTTGGAAAGATAACGACATGTAGAATCCAAAAAATATTGGGTATCACCAAGGGAGAAAATAACATGAATATATATATGTGATGTATCTCCTAAGGTGTGGAGCCAAAAAACTTACAAGATCAACAACCACAATAAGATATGCAAGGGAAATCCTTATTTGATGAACTAGAGCTTTGTTATGATGATAACCACAAGCTATAGATCCTCTCATGGACAAGAACCAACTAACAACCAAGAAAGATGATGCTATGCATGTAAAGGTTTGACTCTCATCGAACGATGCGATCGAGACACCCGCTTGAGAGCCCCTCTTGATAGTACGACTATCTATCCTAAACCCGGTCTCCCAACTAACAACACGAGACCGGCAAAAGAGAAGCCCTATCAAGATCATACCTTTGCCTTGAGAATTCCATTTGAAATTGATGTAGACCATCTTGTTCTTCTCAAGATGGAACACCTTTCTTGATTGTTCTTGCTCGCTCTTGCTTGATGGAGACTTGCAAATTTCTCCCCCATACTCCATGGGAAAACCTCTTCTTTGAGCTTGTCTTCATCACTCCATGATCACGAGGATGGCAAGCATCAAGCATGAGATCTTCAAGACATGGCTTGAGCTTGCCCTTCTTCATTCCTTCTTAAGGTTGATCCATCTTGATGCAACTATTTGCACTTGTCTTGATCAACCTTCAAGCTTCTTCTTTCTTTAGGATTCCAATGAGCAAGAAGCCCTTGGACATTCCTTCATCTTTCAACCTTGAGACCAACACATGGCCCTAGCAATGCCAATGGACAAACCTACAAGTGAAACTCGATTTACACATTAGTCCATAGAGATTGTCATTAATTACCAAAACACACATGGGGGCATACATGCCCTTTCAGTAGTGCTTGGACCAAGGACAAGTTCTTAAAGGGATGATAATCACGATAATAATGGATTTTCCAAAGGATCAAGGTTCAAGACCTTGTTCGAATTTAAGCAATGGATAAAGGAATTTTATGTTAAGCATCATCGTCCTTACACGGTTGTGCACTCAGACGTGAAGAAGCGTTACATGGTGAAGTGTGAGGGGGAAGGATGTCCTTGGATTATGCGTGCAAGACCATTCAAGGGAGGTCCGATTGGCACATATCTAGTTGTGTATCAACTCACATGTGCCGAGGCCCGATGATGGATGGCAAGGATGTGAAGCGCAAGCACCAAAAACTCACCTTTGAGTTCCTCGCTTATATGCTTTCCAATGACATCACGTCAATTCCAATAATGAACATCAAGATGGTCATGGACCTTGTGAAAGCCTTTTTTCACTATGAGGTGGAGTACATGAATGCTTGGAAGGCGAAGCAAGACGCACTCAAGATGTTGTACGGTGATTGGGAGGAATCTTATAACGGAATTCATAGGTTGTTGGGAGCGATGGCAAATGCTAACCCGGGTATGGTTCATGTGGTTGAACCTTATGGGAACAAGACAAGGATAGTAAAAGGAAGAACTATTTGAGTATTTGGCCATGCATTTTGGGGTTTCGAGCAATGTATTCGGGCTTTTGAACATTGTAGGCCGGTCATCTCCATTGATGGCACATTCTTGACCGGACAATTCAAGGGCAGTATCTTAATTGCAATCGCAAATGATGCCAACAACCGTTGATTCCTTTGGAGTTTGCTTTGGTGAAGGTGGAAAACAATGATAATTGGGAATTGTTCTTCCATCTTTTGAGAACCAAGGTATTACCCCCTCAAAGGGAAATATGTGTCATCTCTGACCGTCACCAAGGAATTCTCAAGGAGGTGATGATTGACATTCCCCGCCATGTTCTGTTGCACCATCGATGGTGTACGAGGCACTTTTGTGCAAACTTCTATAGGGCATGCAAGATCAAGGACTTGTCCGATGATCTATAAGATTTTTGCCTCGCTTTCACGGACCATCATTTCTCAAACTTGTACAACAAATTGCTCTACAACAAAGAACTCAATGCGGGTGGTCGAGAGTTTCTTGATAGGAACATTCAAGATAGGACAAAGTGGGCATGATATTTTGATGACGGTGGCTGGAGGTACGACCAAATGACAAGAAACATGGACAAATGCTTCAACAAGTTGCTCAAAGGTGTCCGTGCATTGCCCGTTACGACAATAGTCCGATATAAATTCGACAAGATGAATGAGTATAATCATCCGCTCACGGTGAGAGAGTCTGAGTTATCTATTGAGACTACTAAGAAGACATGGTCTCCTAGATTTAACCCATACCTGGACCAATCACAATGTTCGGAATACCATGGAATTCAACTATTGATCGATCTGAAATGGAAGGTTATTGGACATGTAAGACGTAGGACAAAGAGCTTTAGGAGAGACATGGACATAAGGTTCTATCAATTTTGGAACCAAAGTGTGGCGCCATGAGTTATGGCGTTGCACAGTGCAACGCACTTGCTCGTGGAATTGTAGTGTGGAATGCCACAGCTCATGGTGTTGCACCTTCCTGTAACCGTCAGACAAGTGCCTAGTTATTGTGCGGCGTCGTGGAATGTGGCGCCACACTTTCCTGGCATTGAAAATTCTGGATCCTGTATTTTCTTAGTTTCTAGATGGCAAGTGGATCCAATTAGCACAACCTCATAACTCACACACACAATATGCTCACACCCATAAGAGGGGCAGTAAATCAAGCAAATATAAGAACACATGAGTTAAAATTTCTCAAAGATCACATAGCCAACAACCATAGGCAACAAGTAGGAGTTCACATCTACTTGATTAAGGCAATAAGTAGGAAACAAGTAGGGGTCCATTACAAGTCTAACAAGTTCAAACAAGCGATAGAGCAAATTCTCTACAAGTTCACATCTACTTGATTATGCGACAAGTTCACAAGCTAACAAGACTGCATCTACTCTACTTCCCACGGGTCATCTTCTTTCCTCGGCCCCTTCTCGCGGGAAGCTTCCTCGTCCTTGGTTCCTTGTCATCATCTTCCTCCATGTACGTCTTCTTGGCATTCTTTGCCTTGGCCACGAAAGGGTCGGGTGTGTAAGGCTTCTTGGGTTGCCTTGGCTTAAGCACGTAGTCGGACCGCTCGTGGACTTTCTATCGAGTGTATGTGATTAACGTCATATCATCGTTGATGCTTTCTTCATCTTTGGCTGTCAACAAAAGAACAATGGCAAGGACATATAGTAATGCAAGGGGTAGTGGGGATGCAATGCTTTGCGACCTTAGGTGTGTTCGACTCATCCTCGGATGTGGAGTGATGATTGCCATAAGGGTCATCTTGGGGCATGTTGGACCGTGACACGAACGGTGTTGCCACCTCGGGGTCACGACAACCTAGCAAGTTCGAAAGCCGCCTTAACTGTTGGGCCTGATTCTTAACGAACCCTCTAAACGGACCCTCTCCCTTATCTCCGTGAGGGTATGTCTTGAAATATTCCTTGCATGCATCGACAGACTTTCTTACCTCTGCGCGATGTCATAGACAAGAATAAACTAGTAAGTCATCCGTGTGAGGTGTGAAAAGGGCAAAGAAGGAAAACAAATATTCGGCACACATTACCACTAAGTTGACCAAAGGAGCAAACTCGGCTTGTCGCCCTTCTCTGACCATCTTGTTGTATTGTTCAGCTGCAAGATCATCAAACAACAATGGCTCCTCCAAGATTTCTTCCTGAAATGCTCGTGGGTGTATCTCCACCCGCGGTGTCAAGAAAGCATGTTATGTAGTTGTTAAAAGCATCCTGACTGAAGCCCCTTTCCTGTGTTCCTTTTTATTTCTTAGCCTCGATCACACACCTCTTGAATTTGTCAATGTGCTTCTTGTGAATCTTGTCCCACTCCTTATCCTTCCTTTGCTTCTTCTTGTCCAAGCTGCACACAACAACAAGTCCTAGAGAGTTATTTGTCAAAGGATAAATACATCACATGTTAAGGCAGTTGATATATTACCCATGGAGCCCTATTTCCATGTCCTTCCACTCAGGCGGGACAATATGAAATAACCCAAATTAGGTCATGTAATGGTAGGTCTGGTGATGCTCAACAACCCACATGCATACCATGGGGAAACGCATTAGCCACAAAAGGGCTTCTTCTGTGCACATTGGGTTAAGGCGATAGTCGTCTAGGACACCAAAGTTTTCCCTTGGACCGTATGGCTCCCACGTCACACGCAACATACCACACTGATGACCCACAAGTATAGGGGATTGCAATAGTCTTCGCGGGTAGTATTACCCAATTTATTGATTCGACACAAGGTGAGCCAAAGAATATTTGTAAGCCTTAACAAATGAGTTTTCAGTTCAGCTGCACCTGGAAATAGTTCTTGCTCACAGAAGTTTATCAGTAGCAACAGTTTATAGTAGCAACAGCAAAGCAACAGAAACAACAACAGGAGCAATAGTAATAGTAACGGTAACAGTAGGATTCGAGTGCGGTAGGCATAGGGATGGATGGACGGGCGGTGCATGGACGAGTCTAAACATGTAACTTCAAGACCTAGGGCATTGCAGATAAATAATAACAAGCATCCAAGTACTAAACAATCCTAGGCATGTGCTCCAAATATAGTCATATGTGCTCCCAATGAGAACTTGCACAACATCTTCTGTCCAGCCAGCCCGTGGCAGCGGGGCCTCTAGGGAACTACTGGCAATTAAGGTGCTCCTTTTAATAGAGCACTGGAGCAAAGCATTAACACTCCGTGAACACATGTGATCCTCACACCACAGCCATCCCCTCCAGTTGTCCCAATTATTGTCACTTTGGGGCCTTTGGATCCGGACAATGATATGTGTACACAACTTGCAGATAAGATCACAAACAATACTATCATAATGATTCAATGATAAGTTCAGATCTGAGATCATGGCACTCGGGCCCTAGTGACAAGCATTAAGCACAACAAGTTGCAACAAAGTCAATGTAAGGTTCCCAACCTTTAATAAGGTAGAGATCCCTGTGTTTACAATGCTAGTCCCTGGATCAATAGCTAGCATCCACAGTTAAGATGTAATATCAAGAAACAAAGGTCATAATACAACTTTATAACCAGGAATAAAATAATTTATTACATCTTACATAGCTCATTTGGCTATCACACTACAATGCAACAAAATATAACAATAGCATGGGGTCCTTCATCTTCAAAGTGCCACAGACAGACATGTTGGTTGTAGACTTGTAATCCTAATCATTAAACTTCACTAATATCAAACAAACCTGCAACATAATAAGTTACAGCCACAAGGGTCAATACATTTGAATTGTATTGGCAAGTGATACTATGGTAGTATAGTGGAGTCTATCATTTATATGTATTTGGCTAAGTGGAGCTTAGGCTTGCTTTGCTCAAAATAGTTTTTCCTTATCATTTGAAAACACTAAGTTTTTGCTTGGAAAAATCACCCAAGGCATATCCCAATAGAAATTGGTGATCCTTCAACCCTTGTTCAACCACAAGATTTTAACTTAGAAATTGGGATGAGGAGATTCTTGATAGCTTCCATGTCTTGATGCTCAAATTGTCCTTTACCAGGGACATGGCTAAGTACTTAGATTTTACACTCTGCAGAGGTGGTGCACTTTCCCCACATGACTTGGTTTCACCAAGACAAGATCTTTCAGAAGCCTTCCCTTAGACCAGAATGGACACGCTCCAACCTATCATTCCCCTACCACCAACTGTCCATTTGGCTAAGTTATTGCAACCTATATGATTCAGGCAGAGCACATAATGCCAAGTGGCTGCACTTGAAGCTTCTCAACATTTGACATCTCAAATCTCTTTGTTCCTGGGTGGCCATCCACAAGTGATATACACAAGGTAAACCATAGAAATGGGCCTTGTGAACCACTCAACACAAACCATTCCTTCCATTCCACCCAGGTGATTCATTCACTTAGTTGTTTTATTAAACAAAACACAAGTCCTTGAGTTTGGAACATTCCATAGTGTGAATATATATTCCACCCTTGTTTTCTACTAGCTAAGCTAAGCTTGATAGTAGTAGGAATCTTAACTTAGGAAAATTCTACTAAGGTTTCATCTACTATGATTTCCCATGGCATAGTTTATACTTAGCAAAATTCCATGCAAGTTCTACTTTGAAACATCACTAATGCATAGTGAAAATAATGGGACAAAAGTATGAAGCATCACTTGCCTTGTTGGTAGAGAATATAAGTTCACTCCTTGATCTTGCAATATTCACACTCTTCAAATCACTACAATTCAATCAAGCAAGCAATATTTCAATCTACCATTCAAGCAAAACATCACATAAAGTGATAGAAACAAAGCAATGCATGCAAGCATGCCAAAGATTGTTTTATTTGAAAAAAATGGTTTCAAATGGGTCATAAACATTTGAAAACACCTAATGGTCATTTATAAAGTAGCAAAACCATTTGCAAAAGATTTTACTTCATAAACCATTTTTAAACCAAATCATTATTTTATGTGGTTGAAAATGTCTTTAGCAAAGTAATAATTTTTATGGGGTTCACCAAATACATTTTCAATTCATAAAACTTGGTGTTTGGGGTCAGAGAGTTTAAATCAAAACATTTCCCAAAAGGTTTTCTTCCAAAATTATTTTTAAACCATAATCAACATTTTTAATTGGCTAGAAATGCTTTTATTCAAAGATTTGTGCCTTTGCTTTACCAAATAAATTTTTGAAACCACAAATTGATTTCTATGGTCAGTAGGTTCAAAACAAACCATTTGCCAAAGGTTTCATCTCAAAAATCATTTTAGAACAAATTTTATGTTCTAAATATGCCTACATAAGTTTCTGCAAAAACAATAAATTTAATAGAAACAATTCACTAAACAAAGTGCATCGTCAGAAAGTACTTGTATTTTTTATTACATTGATATAAAATTTGGACATGTGGTTTGAAAGTTATGAATTTTTCAAATTGGAACATCTAATAGACAAGTTTCTGGTTTTTAAAACAGATTCCAGACCACGTGTTTAGTTCCTATTCGCCGGTACCGTTTCGCTCGGATCGATTGTTGTGGAGCGTTGGATATAACTGAATCGCACGGATCAGATCGCATACCCCTTAGGTTTAAGTGAATCTATCGCGCACGTCGGATCCTAATCGAACGACGCACAACCACTGACCATTTACCAGCGATGATGGCGGCGGCGACTGGCGGCGGAGCGGCCTGGCGATGGCGTTGCTGGAGATGTAGGAAGCGAGAGAGGGTGGGGAGAAGCTCACCAGGTTCGCAGGGCTACGCTGATTCTCGACGTGGTCGCCACAGGGTCAGGGGCGCACGGGGGTGACGGTGATTGCTCGCCGGAGAGATGCCTGGCGACGGGCTCGTGCTGTCGCGATCGGAGACGAGGTTGTAGATCGCGTGCGGTTGTTTGGCGAGCACCTGGAGATGCATAAGACACAGGCGAATAAAACCGCATGATCCACTGGTCGACGCGCGCACGGAGTCGAGTTCTAGGGCTCACCGGAGTTGCGGGGGTCGTCGGTGGCGCTCAGACGAAGATGGAGGCGAGGTTGTGGGGCATGCGTGGGAGAACGAAGACCATGGGCAGGTGCGCAAGATGATGGGGATCAAGCTGATGTGAGCTAGGAGGTAGGAGAGGGTCAGGGCTCGCCGGAATCGATGCCGGAACTCGTCGGGGCAGCGGAGTTTCGAAGAGAAATTAAGACGACCTGGGGGCGTAGAGGATCTCGCGGGTGAGGGGAATGAGAGAGGGGACGAAGGCGCTTTAGTACGCATGGTCACGGGGCCGAATCAATGCGAGATTGAAGAGGAATCAAGCGAGCTGTTAACGGCAGAAACCGCCGGCGAGGTTAGCGCGCGGGTGGGGAAGACGCTGATGTGGCGTGGGCTCGAGACGTCAGCGAGGGAGAGAGAGAGGGAGTGTGGCCTGGTCGTCAGCGACAGAGTGGGTTCTTTCCGCGGTGAGAAAACGTTTCGGGGGAGAGAGGGAGAGGTGGTCATGAGTGGGCTCAAATTAAATGGCGGCATTCATTTTTTATCTGAATGCTTTCCCTTTTTATTTTGTAATATTCTGTTTTGATTTTTATTAATCAATTCGAACACTCATTTGAATTCAAACCTATGCCAAATTTTGTGAATAATCAAACACTGATTAGAAATACATTCTGAAGTCAAACTTAGAATAATATATTTATCCTATTTAGTGTCTTTTAATTATTTAAAATAGTCTCTAGTTTTAAATAAGATTTCATAATATTATTCAATCTCCATTTGAATTCAAATCACCACCAAACTTTTGGTGAATTTTAATTCTGCTTATCAACATATTTCAAAGTCCAAAATAAAATAATTCTTTTATTCTTTTAGGATCTATTAATAATTAAATAAATAGACCATAGTCTTTAATTCAAATAGGTTTTAATTTATTTTTAAAACTCTTTTTGAATTCTAAATAATATCAAAATCTTTTCAGTAAGTTTCATTTGAAAAACTAAAACACTTGGAAATCACTTATTTAAACTACTTTAATAAGTTTTAGTGTTTATTTAAAATGGAAAAGCCTTTACTTAAATAAAATTGATATTATTAAATCCTCATTATTTTATTTAAATAAACCTTTACTATTTTTATCAAATAGAAATATTTTATTTCAAAAGCTTGGCCAAGATTTAATTTGGCTCTATAAAATAATCCTTATTTATAATTCTACCTTTTCTTTTGGAAAACAAATCTTTTTATTAAAAGATCCAAAAGTAGTGATTCTAACTATTATAACTTTATTTATTATTTGTTTATATTTTTTTAAATCCCTTTAGGATTTTATTTGACCCAAAATAGGTTTTGATGTTTCCAATTGGAATCAAAAAGTTTCTTCTCACCCTTAATTTCAACAAAATTTTGTTTTGTTTATTTATTTTTTCACATAACAAGATTTGGAAAATCTTGGGATGTGACAGGCTACCACCCTTAAAATAAATCTCGTCCCGAGATTTGGGGAGGCTAGGGTTACAAGTTGGCTCAAAGCAACTAGGGTACTACCACCCTTAAAAATTTTCCAACTAGATTACTTCTTGGCTTGCTTGGAATCTTGTTGAAACTTCTCTAGGCAAACATCTGCATTGTGTCCTTTGTTTCCACACTTGAAACATGTGATAAGGCTGAGATCCTTCATAGACTTGTTTATCTTGTGCTTCATCTTTCCTGGACAATTGCTTGCATAATGTCCTGGTTCTTTGCAATTGAAACACATCACTTGGCTAATAACTTTCTTTTCCTTTGGTATCATTGCCTTTTGTTTGTTTCCTTGGTTCTTCTTCTTTTCTGGGCATTCATTGGCATAGTGTCCCATCTCTTTGCAAGTGTAACATTTGTAACATCCCAAAAATACTAAAATTGGATCATCAACTTCTAATCATCAAAATTAGGGTTAACAAAAACTTTGTTAAATAAAATTATGAATGCATGCATATGAGTATGCATTAAATTTGAAATTCCTTTGAACCACCTTGTTTGTATGTTTCCTTGCTTGTAAAATGTTTCTTAGGTGAAATAAACATCATCTAAACATTTCCCACACTTTTCATAAAGACAAGTAAATCAAAACAAATATATTAAGGGAATGGTCATTTTGACCAATTTAACTCCCATGCCTACTTTGGTTGTCTCAAACTTGCAGAACCTAATGGAAAATTTTCTAGATCTTTGCACCCCTTGAATGTACTCATAAAAAAGTATCAAGGCCCACTTTGTGATCATCCAGAAACTTTCAAATGCATAGTTTAAATGACAATTCAAAATTGAATCTTTATCATATGGCAAGATCCCACTTTTTCAAAAACCACTCAAACAAGCTCAACTTTCAAAACCCAAGCATCTGCAGACTCACCAGAACCAACCTAGCACACCCACCAAAAATCTTTTCAAAATTCAAAACTTGATTTCATGCGGCCATTTCATCAAACAGGTTGTAGACACAAATAATCAAAATCCTAAACACTATAGTGAGCAGTGATGGAAGCCTAACTTGTTCCCTCTCTAGCTCACAACCAGCTCAGTAGATCATCTAGAAAGATTAACTAAACACTAGCACCACTGTGAGCTTGGCATTACCATCAATGGTGAACAGCCGAGGCCAACCTTGTCATCCCCATGTTGACAACAAGCTAGGAAGAGAAGCAAGCCTAGCTAGCATGTCTGGGAGGCAGCCCACCGTCCATCGCCACTCCCTGTCCCAGCCGCGAGCGTTTCCAAGCCCTGGACCACACGCACGAACCATGCCAACCTTGCCAACGACCATGCCGAGCGTGCGCCAGAGCGCCACCCTCGACCAGCGCCCACAGACCGCGCGCCGCCCTCGCCGCGTGCATACACAATCCCCACCGACCTAGGAGACCGCCAGACATCCTCGTTTGTCGCCCCGTGCCTCATGACCACACCGCCGTCGAAGACGCCGCCTGCCAGAGGCGTCGCATGTTCCGCACCAAGCCACACCGCCCATGCCTCGAAACCATGTCATTGAGCATCGCCAGAACACCGCACGTCCCTACCGCCGCCCATGCCAGTGGCTGTAACATCGCCCCGACGAGCTCACCTTGCGCCGTCGGTCCCTCGCCGACTATAAATAGAGGCCACCCCAACGATTTCTTCACACCATCACTCCCCTCTTCTCACGATCGTGCCACCGTTCGGAGCAAGGCGAGCACCACCTCGCCGAATTTCACCGAGCCGCCTCGGAGAAGAAGGGCGCCATCGATTTTGTCCACCCTAGGAGCTGCCGCGACCACCCTCGAAGTTCGCCATCGTCGACTTCGCTGCTCGCCTCATGACCTCGACCCCGGTGAGCCCCGGCACCCCTCACCGGCCGTGCTAGGTTTCTTTCTCATGGCGTTGTCTCGCGTCGACGATGACTCCACCGTTGGATTAGAATCGATCGAGCGACCCGTTGCCCGTACCACTTTGCCCCTCCTGTCTCACCGACGAGTGGGGACACCCACTTAAGCAGCCAGCGGAGAATCAAGGCTTAGCAGGCCCGTTAACTTTTCCCGCGCAGCCCAGTTATTCAAATTAAACCTTTTCTATTTTATTTCAAACTCACTTCTGTACCCAACTTCAAAATTCAACCCAGTTCGATTCATTGCACCAAATTGAATGAAACCAATTTTGTTAGAAAGGTCTGGGAATGCTGAATCCAAGCCCGTTGGATTCAAGTCATTTGGATCTATATATCACCCATGGTAAAAATAACAAGGCATAAGCTTTTCTGCATTCAAACATTTTTCAAATTTAAACCTGTTGGAGATATGCCCTAGAGGCAATAATAAATGTAGTTATTATTATATCTTTGTGTTTATGATAAATGTTTACATTCATGCTATAATAGTATTAACAAGGAAACATTGATACTTGTGTGATTTGTAAACTTAATTTGAAGTCCCTAGTATAGCCTCTATACTTCACTAGCTTGTTGGTTGATAAATGATTGTGGTTTCCCTTTCATGGACATTGAGATGTTATCAACAACAAGATCATATCGTTAGGAGAATGATATGATGGACATACTCCTATAGATAAGCGTAGCATAAAGATCAAGTCATTTCAATAGTTCAATTGCTATATGCTTTCTGATACATAGTAACCTAATTCCTTCGACCATGAGATCATGCATATCACCTTTATCGGATGGATGCTTTGATGACATCAAACACCACACCGTAATCGGGTGGCTATAAAGGTGGCATTGAGTGTTCGGAAAGTATTGGTTGAGACACATGGATCAAGAGTGATTTGTCCATCCATATGACAGATAGATATACTCTGGGCCCTCTCGGTGGAATGTCATCCAATTAGCTTGCAAGCATGTGACCGACTCACAAGGGATCACATATCACGAACGATAAAGAGTACTTATCGGTAACGAGGTTGAACTAGGTATGCGAGATACCGCGATCATAACCTCGGATAAGTAAACTATCGTGAGACAAAGGGAAATTGGTATCGTATGTAAGTGGTTCATTCGATCAAAGTAATCGTAGAAATATGTGGGAGCCATATGAATTTCAGATTCCTCTATTGGTTATTGTTCGGAGAAGTGTCTCGATCATGTCCGCATAATTCACGAACCGTAGGGAGACACACTTAAGGATTCGACGTTGTTTGAGTAGTTATGGTATTATGAGAAAGAGACCGAATGTTGTTCGGAGTCTCAGATGGGATCCGAGATATCACGAGGTGATCCGGAATGGTCCGGAGAATAATATTCATATAAGGAAAGTCCGTTTGAGTTCGGGAATGATTCGTGTTTTCATCGGGAATGTTCTAGAAGGTTGAATGTCCCAAGACTCCGAAGGGAAGGTACATGAATGTGTCATTGCATATTGGGATGATTGCATCATGTACTAAGTGTTCTCTCTGTTCCAAATAAAGGATTAAATTGAATCCTAAATTGAAAAGTCAAATAGCAAGTTTGAAAAGTCAAACGGCTAAAATTGGAAAGAGGGAAAGAGGAAAGAGAGGGAACCGAGAGTTGGGGAGTCCTCCTCCAACCGGCGCGCCTCCTCCAAGCCGAGTTGGGGAGGGACTCCCCTCCCTCCCCATGGCGCGGCCAGCCCCTCCACCTATATAAGGAGGGGCAGGGCTCCCTCCTCTAGACACACAAGTTCCTATCCTCTAAATCTAAACCCTAGCCCTAGCCTCCGGTTTAGAGCCGTTTTGGTTTAGAGCTTCTAATTGCTCTAGCCTTCGGATTAGAGCCTTCTAATTGGTGTGTCTAAACCCTAGACCGCCGAAGAACTCTCTTATACTCCACCATACTCGCTCCGGCTTAAGGCGAAGCCTGGGATCTCCCTCTACTTAGGTACCACAGTTGTCTTTGCCGGAATCGCGAGGAGAGTGCTACAACCTCCATTTCTTTGGAACAAGGGAGAGGAAGGTCTTCGTCGAGCACCGAACGTGTTACCGATTGGGAGCGCTGCGGACGCAGCGGAAGGATCGTCTACGATCTTGAGATCGGGAAGAGTACGACTACATCACCCGAGAATCCGCTCTCGTTAAACACTTTGGAATCTTCGAGGGTAAGTTATTCCATCGACTCGTTGCTACAATCTAGTAGATAGATCTTGGCTTGTTTGTTTGTATTCGATAGAAATTTTTTGTTTTCCATGCTACGAAACCCTAAAGTGGTATCAGAGCCGTGTCTATATGTAGATCTGTTGCACGAGTAGAACACAATGGTCATTGTGGGCATTGATGCTTTTATTGTCGATTGCTTCTTGTGTACTTTGCATCTTGCGGTATGTTGGGATGAAGCGGCCCGGGCTAACCTTACATGACATCGTTCATGAGACTTGCTCCACGCTTGACATGCAACTTGTATTGCATAAGTGGCTTTGCGGGTGCCTGTTTCTCCTAGCATAGTTAAGATCCAATTTACAACGGGTGATCAACAATGCTAGTATCAATGTTGTGGTTCTTGTTCGTAAGTTAGAACGACACTTATTGAAAGCCCCAAACCACGTAAAATATGCAAAGAAAGTAGAGGCGTCTAACTTTGTTTTGCGGTGTCTGATGATGTGATATGGCCATGATTGTGATTATATTTGATGTATGCAATGTTCCTTATTGTAAGTTGGCAACCGGCAGGAGCCAGATGGTTGTATTTAATTTATGTTAAGACCCGCGTGTCTATTCAAAGTAGTTGTAATAGTTGAAAACCGGTGGACGACAACCATGGAGAAGCATCATTGACCTTGATGCAATGCCGGTAATGATGGAGATCATGTTTGTGCTTGAAGATGGAGATCGGAAGCACAAAGAAGAAAGGCCATATCATATCACATATTATTGAATTGCATGTGATGTTAATCCTTTATGCATCTTGTATTTCTTAGTAGACAACGGTAGCATTATAAGATGATCCCTCATGCACATGAATTTCAAGTCATAAAGTGTTCACCCTTAGTTAGCACCGTTGCTAAAGCTTGTTGTTTCGAAGCACCACGTGATGATCGGGTGTGTTAGATTTTGCAAGTGTATACAACGTGAGCAAGCCAGATTTGCTCATGCGGAAACTAAGGTTTGATCTTGACGAGCCTAGCATTTACAGACATGGTCTCGGAACACGGATCACCAAAAGGTAAAGCATGAATCATATAGTAGATATGATGAACATGACGATTGTTCGCCATTGAAACTGTATCAACTCTTGTGATGATCGGTGTTGATGTAGTGGATTTGGTTCGTGTGATCACTAAAACAATGTGAGGGATGTTGTTTTGAGTGGGAGTTCACCTAGTTTAATTTCATTATTAATTTGAACTCAATTTATCATAAACTTAGCCTAAACTATTGCAAATATGTTGTAGATCAATGGCAGCCCCTACCATCAATTTTAATGCGTTCCTAGAGAAATAAAAGTTGAAAAACAATGGAAGCAACTTCGCGGATTGGTTCCGCAATTTGAGGATTGTCCTCACAGCTGGTAATTTGACCTATGTGCTGGATGCACCGCTGGGTGACCCACCTGCAGCTGATGCTCCCGATGAAGTAAAGAATGTTTACCTCGCTCGGAAGAATCAGTACTCCATAGTTCAGTGTGCTATCTTGTATGGTTTGGAATCGGAGCTTGTAAAAGGTTTGAAGAATCGGACCCATATGATATTGTCGAGGATCTCAAATTGATTTTTGAGACTCATGCGCAATTGAAAGCTATGAGGCTTCAAAAGTTCTTTAACCGCAAGATGGAAGAAGGCAGTCCGTGGCAAGGAGCATGTGCTTAAGATGTCCAGGCATGCAAACAAACTTCAAAGCTTGGGTATAGTGATTCCTAATGCTTTGGGATTTACCGTCCTCCAATCACTACCACCAAGTTACAAGAACTTTGTGATGAACTACAACATGCAAAACATGAACAAGACGTTGCGAACTCTTTGCCATGTTGAAATCAGAGAAGTGGAGATCAAGAAAGAGCACCAAGTGTTGTTGGTCAATAAGACCACCAAATTCAAGAAAGGCAAGTCTAAGCAAAGGACACTTCAAGAAGGGTGGTAAGAAAGTTACCACGCCATGAAGAAGACCAAGGCTGACCCAAGCGACATCTTGAGTGCTTTTACCGCAAGGGAGAAGGTCATGGAAGCGGAATTGCCCAAAGTACTTGGCGGATCTCAAGAACGGCAACATCAAGAATAAAGGTATATCCGATATACATGTTATTGATGTGTATCTCACTAGTACTGTAGTAGTGCGGGTATTTGATAATCGGTTCGGTTGCTCATATTTGTAACTCAAAAGCAGAATAAACGGAAGCTAGCGAAGAACGAGGTGACGATGCGCTGGGAAACGGATCAAAGGTTGATGTGATTGCTCGGCACGCTACCCCTTCATCTACCATCGGGATTAGTTTTATACTTAAATAATTGTTATTTGGTGCTGCGTTGAGCATGAACATTATATCGGGATCTTGTTTATTGTAGACGGTTACTTGTTTAAGTCCGAGAATAATGGTTGTTCGATTTATATGAGTAATATGTTTTATGCACATGCACCTTTGATAGATGGTCTATTCTTATTGAATCTCGATAGTGGAAATACACATATCAATAACATTGAGGCTAAACGCTTGAAATCAGCGATAATTCAACCTATATGTGGCACTGCCTTGGTCACATTGAGTGAAACGTATGAAGAAACTCCATTCGATGGACTTCTTGAATCACTTGATTTTGAATCACTTGAAAGATGCGAAGCATGTCCGATGGGAAAAATGACTAAGACTCCATTTTCAGGTATGATGGAGTGAGCTACGACTTATTGGAAATCATACATACCGATGTGTGTGGTCCAATGAGTGTAGCATCGCCATGGTTATCGTTATGTTCTTACCTTCACGGATGACTTGAGTAGATATGGGTATATCTATTTCATGAAACATAAGTCCAAACTTTCGAGAAGTTTAAGGAGTTTCAAAGTGAGGTAGAGAATCAACGTAACAAGAAGATTAAATTTCTACGTTCGATCGTGGAGGTGAATATCTAAGTTACGAGTTTGGCGAGCATTTGAAGAAATGCGGAATACTTTCATGATTGACACCGGAACACCACAACAGTAATGGTGTGTCCGAACGTAATCGAACTCTCTTAGATATGGTTCGCTCTATGATGTCACTTACAGATTTACCACTATCATTTTGGGGTTATGCATTAGAAACACCGCATTCACTTTAAATAGGGCACCGCCTAAATCCGTTGAAACTACACCGTATGAATTATGGTTTGGGAAGAAACCTAAATTGTCGCTCCTTAAAGTTTGGGGATGCGAATCCTATGTAAAGAAGTTACAGCCGGACAAGCTTGAACCCAAAGCGGAAAAATGCGTCTTCATAGGATACCCAAGGAAACTATTGGGTATACCTTCTATCATAGATCCAAGGCAAAATCTTCGTTAAGAATGGATCCTTTCTAGAGAAGGAATTTCTCTCAAAGAAATGACTGAAGGAAAGTAGAACTCGACGAGGTTGTCGAACCTTCTCGAATTGCGAGTAGCGCAAAGACCGGAAGAAGTTCTGATGCCCGCACCAATGAGAGGAAGCTAATGATGGTGATCATGAAACTTCGGTTGAAGTTGCTCTGAGCCTCGGAGGTCAACGAGAACTCGTACCACTCCAGATTGGTATGATCCCGTTATGAGTGTCATGTTGGTGGACAACACCGATGATCCCGAGACATATGAGGAAGCGATGATGAGCCCAGATTCCAATAAATGGCAAGAAGCCATGAAATCCGAGATTGGATCCATGTACGAAAACCAAGTATGGACTTTGGTGGACTTACCGGATGGCCGGAAGGTCGAGAACAAATGGATTTTCAAGAAGAAAACAGATGTCGATGGTAATGTTATCATTTATAAAGATCGACTTGTCGCAAAAGGGTTTCGACAAATTCAAGGAGTTGACTACGATGAGACTTTCACCCAGCGAAGCTAAAGTCTGTGAGGATTATGTTAGAAATCACGCATATTATGATTATGAGATATGGCGGATGGATGTCAAACAAAGCATTCCTCAATGGAGATATTGATGAAGAGTTGTATATGATGCAACCCAAATGTTTTGTCGATCCTAAAGATGCTAACAAGGTGTGCAAACTTCAACGGTCCATCTATGGATTGAAGCAAGCATCCCGGTTGGAATCAACGCTTTGATAAGGTGATCAAAGTTTTGGTTTTATACAAACTTATGGAGAAGCTTGTATTTACAAGAAAGTGAGTGGGAGCTCAGAGCATTCTTAATACTATATGTGGATGACATATTGTTGATTGGGAATGATGTAGACCTTCTTAATAGTGTCAAGGAATATTTGAATAATAGTTTTCAATGAAGGATCTTGGCGAAGCCTTACATATTAGGCATAAAGATTTATAGAGATAGATCAAACGCCAAATATCATTGTCACAGAGTACATATTTGGACAAAGTTCTAAAGAGGTTTGGAATGGAAGAAAGCAAGAAAGGGTTCTTGCCCATGTTGTCCAATACGACCTTGAGTAAAACTCAAAGTCCGACATCGCGTAAGATAGAGAAAGGATGAGTCGGACTCTATGCCTCAGCCATAGGATCTCTAATGTATGCCATGCTATGTACTAGACCCGACATTGCATATGCCGTTAGTTTAACTAGCAGATATCAAAGTGATCCAGAGTGGATCATTGGACAATGATCAAAACATCCTTAAGTACTTGAGAAGAACTAAGGATATGGTTCTTTCTTATGGAGGTGATGAACACTCGTTGTTAATGGTTACACCGATGCTAGTTGGAACACCGATCCGGATGATTCTAAATCACAACTGGATAATGATTTATTTTGAATGGTGCAGCTTAATGGAGGAGTGCAAAGCAAAGCGTTGTGGCGAGATCTTCAACCGAATCGAATACATGGTCGCTTTGAGGCTTCACAAGAAGCGATATGGATGAAAGAGTTCATTACAGAGATGGGTGTGGTTCCTAGTGCGCTGGACCCAATGTCTATCTATCGTGATAACATGAGCGCCATAGCCAATGCGCAAGAACCAAGGTCACACAAGAAGTCAAGCAGATCAAGTCTGCTTTCACGCTATTCGAGAACATATCCAGGATGGGGATATAAAGATTTGCAAAGTACACACAGATCTGAATGTGGCATATCCGTTGACTAAACCTCTCCCGAGGGCAAAACATGACCAACACCAAACTGCCATGGGTGTTCGGTATATTACCATGTAATCTAGATTAGATGACTCTATTGCAAGTGGGAGACTGTTGGAGATATGCCCTAGAGGAAATAATAAATGTAGTTATTATTATATCTTTGTGTTTATGATAAATGTTTACATTCATGCTATAATAGTATTAACAAGGAAACATTGATACTTGTGTGATTTGTAAACTTAATTTGAAGTCCCTAGTATAGCCTCTATACTTCACTAGCTTGTTGGTTGATAAATGATTGTGGTTTCCCTTTCATGGACATTGAGATGTTATCAACAACAAGATCATATCGTTAGGAGAATGATATGATGGACATACTCCTATAGATAAGCGTAGCATAAAGATCAAGTCATTTCAATAGTTCAATTGCTATATGCTTTCTGATACATAGTAACCTAATTCCTTCGACCATGATATCATGCATATCACCTTTACCGGATGGATGCTTTGATGACATCAAACACCACACCGTAACTGGGTGGCTATAAAGGTGGCATTGAGTGTTCGGAAAGTATTGGTTGAGACACATGGATCAAGAGGGATTTGTCCATCCATATGACTGGATAGATATACTCTGGGCCCTCTCGGAATGTCATCCAATTAGCTTGCAAGCATGTGACCGCTCACAAGGGATCACATATCACGGAACGAGAAAAGAGTACTTATCGGTAACGAGGTTGAACTAGGTATGCGAGATACCGACGATCATAACCTCGGATAAGTAAACTATCGTGAGACAAAGGGAAATTGGTATCGTATGTAAGTGGTTCATTCGATCGCAAAGTAATCGTAGAAATATGTGGAGCCATATGAATTTCCGATTCCTCTATTGGTTATTGTTCGAGAAGTGTCTCGATCATGTCCGCATAATTCACGAACCGTAGGGAGACACACTTAAGGATTCGACGTTGTTTGAGTAGTTATGGTATTATGAGAAAGAGACCGAATGTTGTTCGAGTCTCGGATGGGATCCGGATATCACGAGGTGATCCGGAATGGTCCGGAGAATAAGATTCATATAAGGAAAGTCCCGCTTTGAGTTCGGGAATGATTCCGTGTTTTCATCGGAATGTTCTAGAAGGTTCCGAATGTCCCAAGACTCCGGAGGGGAAGGGATACATGAATGTGTCATTGCATATTGGGATGATTGCATCATGTACTAAGTGTTCTCGCTGTTCCAAATAAAGGATTAAATTGAATCCTAAATTGAAAAGTCAAATAGCAAGTTTGAAAAGTCAAACGACTAAAATTGGAAAGAGGAAAGAGGAAAGAGAGGAAACCGAGTTGGGGAGGAGACCTCCTCCAACCGGCGCCTCCTCCAAGCCGAGTTGGGAGGATTCTCCCTCCCCATGGCGCGCCAGCCCTCCACCTATATAAGGAGGCGGGCTCCCTCCTCTAGACACACAAGTTCCTATCCTCTAAATCTAAACCCTAGCCCTAGCCTCCGGTTTAGAGCTGTTTTGGTTTAGAGCTTCTAATTGCTCTAGCCTTCGGATTAGAGCCTTCTAATTGGTGTGTCTAAACCCTAGACCGTCAAGAACTCTCTCATACTCCACCATACTCGCCTCGGCTTAAGAAGCCTGCGGATCTCCTCTACTTCCCGTACCACGTCGTTTGCTACCGAATCGCGAGGAGAGTGCTACAACCTCCATTTTCACTGGAACAAGGAGAGGAAGGTCTTCGAGAGTACCGAACGCAGACCGATCATGGAGCCCGGAACGCACATGGCGGAAGGATCGTCTACACGATCTTGAGATCGGGAAGAGTACGACTACATCACCCACGAGAATCCGCTCTCGTTAAACACTTTGGAATCTTTGAGGATAAGTTATTCCATCGACTCGTTGCTACAATCTAGTAGATAGATCTTGGCTTGTTTGTTTGTATGCAATAGAATTTTTTTGTTTTCCATGCTACGAAACCCTACAAAACCATAATAGCTTTTGAGTTGATTCCAACTCTCAAAAATAACATTTAACCATATATTTCAGAATATATAAAAATATATAGGTTTACTTGTAGAAATAATGTTCAAGTAATAAAAGAATGCTACATAGGCATTTCTAGCCACTTTAATTAATTAAAATAAAAGGGTAAAACCTTATTAAATTGTGACACCACTTTAAATCACATTCCCTTGGACTACAATATGTGGTGATGACATCTGTCAACATGATCCCATGTTTGGTTTGGAGAATAATAAATCTTAAGTAGTTTTTCAATGAGTAGAAGTTAATTTTCTCAAAATAAAAGGAATTAAACCAAGCCTTAATCTTGTAATATTAGAGATGATGTTAGATCATCTATAGGACCCTTTTGTGTGATGATTGTAAGTAGTTAAGTATTGTTTGGTGATTGTGCACCTCGTATTTATTCATAGACGATAGTACCGACCAAGGATACGAGGAGGAACGAGGATTCTACGAAGAAGAAGCCGAGGAGAACTTCAACCACTGCTCTGCACAAGGCAAGTTGATGCTATACCTATGCAAGCTTATACTGATATTGATGCAAGTTAACTCTTGCAGAATACCCAACTGATGCAACAAACCCCTACCTGTTACTATGACTACTATATGACCTAAGCATATATGATCATATCCACTTGATAAACCAATCCTAGTTTTACTTGCAAGCTTGATTACTTTATTTCTTTATCAAAGCTAGTACTTAGAGCTTACTTAAGTGAATGGTAGATACTAGAAAGATATGTGAAGGTTGCATAAAGAGCATAAAATTTGGCCTAAACTAGATAATCTTGATGTCATCCCAAGGCATGAGATTGAGCTTAGTTGAAACTCCACTAGCCTACTACCCCTCATTAGTGTTTACCCCCACCTATAGATGCTAGTGCTAAGCATAAAACTGGATCAACTTTAGATGGGAATACTTGGTGGAAAAATGGTTATGAAAACCTTGGAATGATGGATCATTCTATTGAAATGTTTTGGACATGTGTTTCCGAACACCTGATGATTTTGGTGATGAAAATGTTGAGGCATGAGCCTTAGACCTTTATAAAACTAATGGTTGTCTAGATGCGATACCATTCCAATTTTATCGTACAACCACAATACCCGAAGATTGGGTAGGGCTTGACTGGAAACTTATATACCTTAGTATCAGTTCCCTCACGGCCAAGGTCTGAGCTGAGGCTACCTTGTGAAGATTGTCCACCTGTGCAGTACCCAAGATGACAGTTGGTCATGGTTGGGAGGCCAAACTCAAAGGAGAGATGCGTATACTAGGGCGTGTAATTGAAAGGTTAGGATTGATTATCCGCATACTGAGTATGGTGAATTCAGGATTTGTTCCTGACGGATGTATCGAATGTTGTGGTGAAAGTGTATAGTCTCTGCAGAGTGTCAAACTATTCGAATAGCCGCGTCTGCGGTTATGGACAGTTGGAGTGGCCATACTGTTCCCCCGTCAGACTTTTCAAAATGACTTGTGAGATGAATTGAGACTTTGACTTGACCACAACAGGGCTGTGATCTGAATTATAAGTTCCCACTTAGGTGCCATAAACTTTCAACTAGCATTCGTTGCTTCTAAACTTAGTAGAGATAAATCTGGCTTTTGCAAAATAACCCTAGAGCCTAGTGTCCTATTATCCGAAAACCCCCTTTACCTGTTAGTATTAGTTTGCGAGTACTTAAAGAGTACTCATGGCTTTGTCCCTGGCTATTCCCATGGCCAGACTATGAAGAGGAGTACCTGGAGGATGGACCCCAGGAAGGTTACGACAACTAGGATCATCTCCCATCGCCGCATTGCTGTGACCTCAAGATGGAGCTTCGCCTACGCTACCGTTATTATTACGTATTCCGCTGCTTGATGTTGTATTAAGAACTGGATCATGAGATCCCTATTTGTGTAAGAACTTATGTATCGTTTGTAATGGATGATGTACTATGGTATCCAATTCTTTTATGTCTCGCAAAAATGGTAATCCTGGGATTGCGATGTATGGCATAACAGGCATCTGGGATTAAAAATCTGGGTGTTGACAAGTTGATATCAGAGCCATCCTGACCATAGGAGACCCTAGTTAGACTGGACGTTTGAACCAAAAACTTAGTTTCAAAACCAAAGAAAACAAATATTTACAAAAACTTATTCTCATTCTTATCCCTTTGATTCTTTCATGAAAACTCATATTCCTCAAAAACTCTTGAAAAATACATAAAATTTTGAAACACTTGATAACTCTGCTAACTTACTTATCCTCTATTCTTATAGATGGACGTGAAGTACAACAAGTTTTACCAATTGGGGAATGGAGGAGACCTGATCTTTGAGAGGGATTTGGACCAGCTTTCGGAACTTCTGGAGCGTCCGCACCCCGAGTTCTTCGGAGCTCATCTCAATGATCAAGGAGGAGAAGATCTGCAGTGGCTAATTGTTGCAAGTCTCCGAGGAAAGATTGAACCTCCCACTGCGGAGGGAATTCAGTTTACCTTGAGAGAAAACAACTGGCTCGATGGACTTGCCAGAGCCATGCAAGAAGCTCTTTCCGCTCGTGGGCGAGCATCAATCAGATCAAGGGTACTCGCTTTGAGTTTTGCCCGAGGCGTGATGCAAATGGACAACCACTGGAAGCCCCATACCACCCCGAGCTGAAGACCCAATTGGACCACCTTAGCTTCATGATGTACGATCGTCAGCAGGAGTTAGACAACTGCCGTGACTACTGCAACCACAAGTCTGCCATCATCAAGACAAAAGACCAGACCATCGCCATGCTAGAAAAGGATTGCAAGTCTCGCCGCCGTCAGCTCGACAAGAAGGAGAGCATCATTGCCCGTCTTCGCCACCGCATCTCATCTCTGGAAGAGACCATCCATGAGAGAGACATGCAGTTGGAGGAAAGGGAGAATGTCGGAGAGGATCTTCGTGGAGACCCCTACTCCTATCTCAGCGATGACGGCGATTTTCTGGAGGATCACGCTATGGATTTCTTCACCGATGAGGACGATTTCGCCTTCATCAATGATGATGACGAAGCCACAGATTCCGAGGAATAGTAGCACTTGAGCACCAACGTAGTGAGTAGTATTCGGTCCCACTATATCGTAGCTCTCAGAATGGTTCTTAAAACCATCTGTTTTTCTTTGTTGTGGTGCGTGTTGTATTGGGTGCTATGAATGAATGAATGCAAAAGCAAGTTGCTAGAAAATCTGAGTCAAACTTTAAAAACTTTTCAAAAACCCAAAACTTTAGAAAGTCCCCTCTTTTCTCATGATCTACCTCAATCTTTAGATGCCACGTGGAGGAAGTGGTTCATCTCCGGACCCGATGTTGCAGATTCTGAAAATGTTGACTTCTGACCGCGAAGCTGAAAGAGCCGAGCGTCAAGCCAACCTGGCCACCCTTTCGCAGATCGCCCAGCAGCCCATAACAACCAAGGCCATGGAAATCAGGACCACCATGGATCTAAGCTCAAGAATTTCCAAAATACCAACCCACCTGTTTTCACTAAGTCAGAAGAACCCCTAGACGCTGATGATTGGCTGCAAACCATGGAAAATAACTTAGAAGTAGCAGGAGTGGAAGCCAACGATAAAGTCCTGTTCGCCACCCACTATCTAGACGGAGATGCCAGAGCATGGTGGAACAGTGTTCGCGCAATGACCGGAGGCCAGATGATGACCTGGGAGGAATTCAAGGTCAAGTTTAGCAGGACCCATGTGCCGTCGGGTTTGATCAAGAGAATGAGAGACGAGTTCAGAGAGCTGAATCAAGGAAGGATGACTATAGTGGAATACCGTGACAAATTTTTGTCATTAGCTAGGTATGCCCCAGATGAAATAGACACTGAAGCCAAGAAGAAAGAAAGATTCCTAAATGGTCTGCATGATGAGATGCAGACGGTGTTAGTCAATATTCCCTTTGCGGATATTGAATCCCTTGTCGACTCTGCTATCCAGATGGAAGGAAAGATCAACCAAGCCAATGAGAACCGCAAGCGTCGTATGATGCATCAGCCCGGAACCCATCAGACCCCAAAGTATCGCCCTAACCCATCTCCAAGATTTGCCCCAAGGACCAACAGACCCCCGATGACCCGTCCCACCTATCCCAACAGTGGAAACCCTAGACCCGGAGGAAACCACAACAACCCCGGCAACTCTAGCAATTTCAATCGTGCCCCACCCAAGTTCAACAACAACAATGCTACCGCCAACACCAACACTGCCCCGAGGACTGGAAGCAATGCTGTGCCTGTCGCAGCCAAGGACAAGTCGCAAGTGACCTGTTATGACTGTGGAAATAAAGGCCACTATTCCAACGATTGCCCCAACAAGAAGAATGCTACATCCCCCAATGCCAATGTCCCAGCTCAGCAGCAGCGTCGTGTTCAGTCAGGAAGAAGGTTTGCCCCAGGGAATTCACTCAACCGCAATGGCCGTCTTTTTCTCATGCATGCTGAAGAAGCTCAGGAAGCGCCAGACGTCGTGCTGGGTATGTTTTCTGTTAGTACTTGCAAGAGTGTTGTTTGATTCTGGTGCATCGCATTTATTTGTCACCGAAGAATTTGCATGCACTAGTAAAATTCAACCAACCAAACTAAAGCATGTCATGATTGTTCAAATTCCCGGATCAACCACCAAGGCTAGGCAAATTTGCAAAGCCGTCCCTATCCGAATCCATGGCATAGATTTTTATGCAAATCTGATAGTACTCGGAACTAAAGGTTTGGAAGTAGTACTAGGAATCAATTGGATGTCCAAACATAAAGGATTAATTGACTGTGCCAAGAAAGCCATAACTATGACCAGTACCGCCGGAATATCAGTCGAGCATATATCTGAAACCTTACCTCTCCAATTCAAATGTAACAAGAGTATAGCCCAACCTACCATTGACCAAGTCCGGATAGTCTGTGAATACCCCTATGTATTTCCAGATGTTTTGCCCGGTATGCCCCCAGATCGGGATATCGAGTTTATCATCGAACTAATCCCCAGAACCGGACCCATAGCCCAGAGACCCTATAGCATGAACCCGTCGGAGCTAGCAGAATTGAAGAAGCAACTGGATTCCATGTTGGAAATAGGATTAATTCAACCAAGTGCGTCACCATGGAGATCACCTATCTTATTTGTGGACAAGAAGGATGGAGGTAACCGTTTATGTACGGATTATCGGAAGTTGAATGATGTCACCATCAAGAACAAGTACCCCTTGCCCAAGATAGTAGATTTGTTTGATCAGTTTACTGGTGCCAAAGTGTTTTCTAAGATTGATCTTAGAACTGGCTATCATCAACTCAAAATTCGTGCAGAGGATATTCCAAAGACTGCCTTTACCACCAGATATGGATTGTATGAGTATACGGTCATGTCTTTCGGATTAACCAATGCCCCCTCTTATTTCATGAACCTCATGAATAAGATTTTTATGGACTTCCTGGATAAGTTTGTTGTTTTTTTCATTGACGACATTCTGATTTATTCCAAATCAGAAGAAGAACATGAGCTACACCTAAGGACCATTCTTGGGACCCTTAGAGAGAAGTTTAGCAAATGTGAATTCTGGTTATAGGAGGCAGGATTCCTCGGTCACATTGTATCAGCCGGAGGAATTGCCGTTGACCCTGCCAAAGTGAAAGATGTAGAAGATTGGCAAGCCCCAACCACTCAAACCCAAGTTCGTGCATTTCTCGGATTGGCGGGATATTACCGCAAATTCATAGAAGGATTCTCTAGTATCGCCAGACCCAAGACTCAATTGCTGAAGAAGGACAAGAAGTTTGAATGGACCGACAAGTGTGAAGCGAGTTTTCAAGAACTCAAGAGGAGATTGATTTCAGCCCCAATCTTGATCATGCCAGATATCACGAAGCCGTTCGATATGTATTGTGACGCATCCAAGATTGGTCTCGGATGTGTGCTAATGCAAGAAGGCAAAGTTATATCTTATCTATCGCGACAACTGAAGCAACATGAGCAAAACTACCCAACCCATGACCTCGAACTCGCAGCCGTAGTTCTAGCCCTGAAAACATGGAGACATTACCTGATGGGAAACCGTTGTGAAATTTATTCGGATCAAAAGAGCCTAAAGTATATATTCACTCAGAAGGAGCTGAATATGAGGCAGAGAAGATGGATTGAACTAATCAAGGATTATGATCTAGACATTCACTATCACCCTGGTAAAGCCAACGTAGTAGCCGATGCCCTTAGCAGATTGCCGTGCCGCTTGAACTCCATGATTTTGAAGGAGCAACCAAGTTTGCACAAAGAGATGGAAGATTTTCGAATGGAATTAGCGAGTGAAGGATTTTTGGCTAGCATAGAACTCCAGCCCACTTTGATCAGTCAGATTAAAGAGGCGTAGAAGGGAAATTCCAGTATTGACGGAATTAGGCGTCATATCGGTACAGGCAAAGTACCTGTATTCACCAAAGACGAAGAAGGAATTCTGTGGTACAAAGGACACCTTTGTGTACCATCAGATTCTGAGTTGAAAGAAGTGATTCTGAAGGAGGCTCATGATACTCTTTATTCTATCCATCCCGGAGGAACTAAGATGTATCAAGATTTAAAAGAGAAATTTTGGTGGCATAAGATGAAGAGAGAAATCGTAAGCTATATCGCCAAGTGTGATATTTGTCAGCGAGTCAAGGCCGGACATCAAAGACCCGCTGGATTGTTGCAACCATTGCAGATTCCGGAATGGAAATAGGATTCTGTAGGAATGGACTTTATCACTGGACTACCTACTTCTAGTAGGGGAAATGACTCTATTTGGGTCATAGTGGACAAATTGTCCAAAGTCGCCCATTTCTTACCCATCAAGACCACATATCAGAGTTCGAAGCTAGCGGAGTTGTACATCGCTAGAATCGTTAGTTTGCATGGAGTCCCCAAGAACATAGTATCGGATCGAGGAACTTAGTTTACCTCGAGATTCTGGAAGAAAGTCCAAAAAGGTTTAGGAACCCGTCTAGATTTTAGCACCGCGTATCACCCTCAAACCGATGGACAAACGGAGCGAGTAAATCAAATACTCGAAGATATGCTGAGAGCATGTGTGTTAGAATATGGATCCAAGTGGGAAGACTGTCTGCCGTTTGCAGAATTTTCATACAACAACAGTTATCAAGCCAGTTCGCAAATGGCCCCATTTGAATTTATGTACGGAAGGAAGTGTCGCACCCCTTTGAACTGGTCGGAAGTAGAAGAGAGTCAGATTTTTGGACCCGACATCCTACGAGAAGCAGAAGAGAAGGTTCACAAGATTTGTGAGCACCTCAAGACCGCCCAATCCCGACAAAAGAGTTACGCCGACAAGAGACGTAGAGACCTCGCCTTCAATATAGGAGACTTTGTTTATCTGAAAGTGTCGCCATTGAAGGGAATGCAGCGTTTCCAACTCAAAGGAAAGTTAGCCCCCAGATATTTCGGACCTTTCAAGATTCTGAATCGTCGAGGAGAAGTGTCGTATCAATTGGAACTACCTAAAGAGATGTCAGCCGTGCACAATGTGTTCCATATCTCGTTACTTCGCAAGTGTCTCGAAGTCCCCGAGAAGACCGAAGTATTCAATAATATTGACCACCAGACCATAGAGATCAACGATGACCTGACCTATCCCGAAGTAGCCATCCGTATTTTGGAAGAAGATTTTCGAACTACCCGAACCCGAAGCATCAAGTTTCTCAAGATTCAGTAGAGCAACCACAAAGAAGAGGAAGCCACCTAGGAACACGAAGATCACATCAGGACGGAGTTTCCCGATCTCTTCAAATCCTAGGTAATCTTTTCGTCCTTTTTCAAATATCGGGACGAGATTTTGTTTAAGGGGGGAAGGTTTGTAACATCCCAAAAATACTAAACTTGGATCATCAACTTCTAATCATCAAAATTAGGGTTAATAAAAACTTTGTTAAATAAAATTATGAATGCATGCATATGAGTATGCATTTAATTTGAAATTCCTTTGAACCACCTTGTTTGTATGTTGCCTTGCTAGTAAAATGTTTCTTAGGTGAAATAAACATCATCTAAACATTTCCCACACTTTTCATAAAGACAAGTAAATCAAAACAAATATATTAAGGGAATGGTCATTTTGACCAATTTAACTCCCATGCCTACTTTGGCTATCTCAAACTTTCAGAACCTAATGGAAACTTTTCTGGATCTTTGCACCCCTTGAATGTACTCATAACAAAGTATCAAGGCCCACTTTGTGATCATCCAGAAACTTTCAAATGCATAGTTTAAATGACAATTCAAAATTGAATCTTTATCATATGGAAAGATCCCACTTTTCCAAAAACCACTCAAACAAGCTCAACTTTCAAAACCCAAGCATCTGCAGACTCACCAGCACCAACCTAGCACACCCACCAAAAACCTTTTCAAAATTCAAAACTTGATTTCATGCGGCCATTTCATCAAACAGGTTGTAGACACAAATCATCAAAATCCTAAACACTATAGTGAGCAGTGATGGAAGCCTAACTTGTTCCCTCTCTAGCTCACAACCAGCTCAGTAGATCATCTAGCAAGATTAACTAAACACTAGCACCACTGTGAGCTTGGCATTGCCATCAATGGTGAACAGCCGAGGCCAACCTTGTCACCCCCATGTCGACAACAAGCTAGGAAGAGAAGCAAGCCTAGACAGCATGTCTGGGAGGCAGCCCACCGTCCACCGCCACTCCCTGTCCCAGCCGTGAGCGTTGGCAAGCCCTGGACCACACGCACGAACCATGCCAACCTTGCCAGCGACCATGCCGAGCGTGCGCCAGAGCGCCACCCTCGACCAGCGCCCACAGACTGCGCGCCGCCCTCGCCGTGTGCATACACAATCCCCACCGACCCAGGAGACCGCCAGACATCCTCGTTCGCCGCCCCGTGCCTCACAGCCACCGCTCGCCGTCGAAGACGCCGCCTCTGTCGCGCAGAGCGTCGCATGTTCCAGACCAAGCCACACCGCCCCATGCCTCGAAACCATGTCGTTGAGCATCGCCAGGGAACACCGCACCGTCCCCTACCGTCGCCCATGCCAGTTGCTGCCTGTAACATCGCCCCCGATGAGCTCACCTTGCGCCCCGTCGGTCCCCTTGCTCGACTATAAATAGAGGCCACCCCAGTCGATTTATTCACACCATCCCACTCCCCTCTTCTCACTGATCGTGCCACACCGTTCCCGGAGCAAGGCGAGCACCATCTCGCCGGAATTTCACCGGAGCCCGCCGCCTCTGGAGAAGAAGGGCGCCATCGATTTCGTCCACCCAGGAGCTGCCGCGACCACCCCTGAGTTCGCCGTTGACGACTTCGTCGTTCGCCCGCCTCGCCGACCCTCGCCAGCACCCCGGTGAGCCTCCAACACCCCTCACTGGCCGTCCTAGGTTTCTTTCTCGTCGGCGTTGTCTCGCGTCGACGATGACTCCCAGCCGTTGGATTAGAATCAGATCGACCCACGCGTTGCTGCATCGCCGCCTCCCTATCTCACCGAGTGGAGACACCCACTTAAGCAGCCAGGGAGCATCAAGGCTTAGCAGTGCCCGTTAACTTTTCCCGCGCAGCCCAGTTATTCAAATTAAACCTTTTCTATTTTATTTCAAACTCACTTCTGTACCCAACTTCAAAATTCAACCCAAATCGATTCAGTGCACCAAATTGAATGAAACCAATTTTGTTAGAAAGGTCTGGGAATGCTGAATCCAAGCCCGTTGGATTCAAGTCATTTGGATCTATAGAGCACCCATGGTAAAAATAATAAGGCAGAAGCTTTTCTGCATTCAAACATTTTTCAAATTTAAACCATAATAGATTTTGAGTTGATTCCAACTCTCAAAAATCACATTTAACCATTAATTTCAGAATATATAAAAATATATAGGTTTACTTGCAGAAATAATGTTCAAGTAATAAAAGAATGCTACATAGGCATTTCTAGCCACTTTAATTAATTAAAATAAAAGGGTAAAACCTTATTAAATTGTGAGGCCACTTTAAATCACATTCCCTTGGACTACAATATGTGGTGATGACATCTGTCAACATGATCCCATGTTTGGTTTGGAGAATAATAAATCTTAAGTAGTTTTTCAATGAGTAGAAGTTAGTTTTCTCAAAATAAAAGGAATTAAACCAAGCCTTAATCTTGTAATATTAGAGATGATGTTAGATCATCTATAGGACCCTTTTGTGTGATGATTGCAAGTAGTTAAGTATTGTTTGGTGATTGTGCACCTCGTATTTATTCATAGACGATAGTACCGACCAAGGATACGAGGAGGAACGAGGATTCTACGAAGAAGAAGCCGAGGAGAACTTCAACCACTGCTCTGCACAAGGCAAGATGATGCTATACCTATGCAAGCTTATACTGATATTGATTCAAGTTAACTCTTGCAGAATACCCAACTGATGCAACAAACCCTACCTGTTACTATGACTACTATATGACCTAAGCATATATGATCATATCCACTTGATAAACCAATCCTAGTTTTACTTGCAAGCTTGATTACTTTATTTCTTTATCAAAGCTAGTACTTAGAGATTACTTAAGTGAATGGTAGATACTAGAAAGATATGTGAAGGTTGCATAAAGAGCATAAAATTTGGCCTAAACTAGATAATATTGATGTCATCCCAAGGCATGAGATTGAGCTTAGTTGAAACTCCACTAGCCTACTACCCCTCATTAGTGTTTACCCCCACCTATAGATGCTAGTGCTAAGCATAAAACTGGATCAACTTTAGATGGGAATACTTGGTGGAAAAATGGTTATGAAAACCTTGGAATGATGGATCATTCTATTGAAATGTTTTGGACATGTGTTTCCGAACACCTGATAATTTTGGTGATGAAAATGTTGAGGCATGAGCCTTAGCCCTTTATAAAAATTGTCTCGATGCGATACCATTCCAATTTTATCGTACAACCACAATACCCGAAGATTGGGTAGGGCTTGACTGGAAACTTATATACCTTAGTATCAGTTCCCTCACGGCCAAGGTCTGAGCTGAGGCTACCTTGTGAAGATTGTCCACCTGTGCAGTACCCAAGATGACAGTTGGTCATGGTTGGGAGGCCAAACTCACAGGAGAGGTGCTTATACTAGGGCGTGTAATTGAAAGGTTAGGATTGATTATCCGCATACTGAGTATGGTGAATTCAGGATTTGTTCCTGACGGATGTATCAAATGTTGTGGTGAAAGTGTACAGTCTCTGCAGAGTGTCAAACTATTCGAATAGCCGCGTCCGCGGTTATGGACAGTTGGAGTAGCCATACTGTTCCCCCATCAGACTTTTCAAAATGACTTGTGAAATGAATTGAGACTTTGACTTGACCACAACAGGGTTGTGATCTGAATTACAAGTTCCCACTTAGGTGCCATAAACTTTCAACTAGCATTCGTTGCTTCTAAACTTAGTAGAGATAAATCTGGCTTTTGCAAAACAACCCTAGAGCCTAGTGTCCTATTATCCAAAAACCCCTTTACCTGTTAGTATTAGTTTGCGAGTACTTAAAGAGTACTCATGGCTTTGTCCCTGGCTATTCCCATGGCCAGACTATGAAGAGGAGTACCTGGAGGATGGACCCCAGGAAGGTTACGACAACTAGGATCATCTCCCATCGTCAGCATTGCCTGTGACCCCGAAGATGGAGCTTCGCCTACGCTACCATTATTATTACGTATTCCGCTGCTTGATGTTGTATTAAGAACTAGATCATGAGATCCCTATTTGTGTAAGAACTTATGTATCGTTTGTAATGGATTATGTACTATGGTATCCATTTCTGTTATGTCTCGCAAAAATGGTAATCCTGGGATTGCGATGTATGGCATAACAGGCATCTGAGATTAAAAATCTGGGTTTTGACAACATTGCTCTTGGGTAATATCCTTATTGCTTGGGTTGGGGCATTTCTTCTTCTTCTTCTTGGGTCTCTCCAAAGCTAGGAGTTATTCTAGTTCATGCTCTTCATACTTTACCACAAAGGTGGGAAATCTTTCTCTCTTCTTGGGGCATTTACTAGAGATATGACCTTCCTCACAAGAGTAGCAACACTTTGTGATCACTTTGGATTTGGCCTTATGGTGCATAGTTTTGACTTTGCCTTCATCCTTCTTGGTAGAAGTTGTTCCTTCATGAGGGTTTACAAATTGTTGTTGCACTCCACATTGTTTCCTTTGTTGAACTATGGAATAGATGGGGCATTGGATAGGGACATGATTATTTCCTTCACATAGGAAACAAGTAGCTTGAGATGTGGGGCATTGATTAGTTGGATGTTTCTCTTTACAATTGGGGCATTGATCTTCATGTTCCTTGGAAGTGTGATCCTTGTCTCCACAAATATTGCAAGCTTGGGTTCCTTCTAAAATATCATCCTTGACATCCTTGTTGTCACAAACTCCTTGGGAAAGGTTGTCTCCCATGTTGATCATTTGAGTGTCCATCCCTTGCAACAATTGGGATTGAATTTCCAAAAACTTTTGTATGGTTGGGTCTAATCCATTGTTGTTGGCTAAAAACTGAGTTGTCACTTGGTTCAACTGGGTTTGATTTGCTAGCAGTTGTTCTCTCATGTTGACCTCTTGGTTGTTGTTGTCATCATTCTTGATGTTAGAGTTTCTTGGAGTAGTCATCTGTTTGGGTTGGATTGGAATTAAAATGGCAAAAGATTTTCTAAGGAATCAATTCTAATCACACACATCACAATTCACTCAAGGAATGTGCAAGCAATCACAAACAAACATTCCACTCAAACAACAAGTTTCAAGCACATTTTTAGGCAATGAAATATTTTGTTACACCACATAAGTTGGTGAATTTGGTTTGATCTAAATATGGTGGTCCAACTATATGGTTCACTTGAGATCTTTCCATCCTTCTTAGTTGATTCTTCTTGAATGAGATCATGGTTTCCTTGGGAAAATTCTTGTGTCTTTGTCACAAAGCTTCAAAGGTGATGATGATTCCTTCTAAGTTATGTTTCCTTAGTCCTCAAGTCTTGAGTAACATTTCTTGTCTCACTTGTAGTCCTTAGTGATATCCAAGGTTGAAGTCCTTGTTGAGAATAATGTTGAAAGCACTTGAAGATGTTGAAGTCATTAGAGTTGATGAAGTCCTTTGCACATGGTGAATTCTTTGGTCATGGGGTAGGCTTTATTCATCAAGTTTGAAATAGAAGAGATGTAGAGTTAAAATCAATAGATTGAGGAAACTAGTTTACAATATTTTTTGCAAATAAGTTTTGGAACAAAATAAACTCCTACTTTCCTAAGGGTTTTTTTCCAATCCTAGGGTTACAATCCTATAGGCAACACAATGCTCTGATACCATCTGTAAGGTTCCCAACCTTTAATAAGGTAGAGATCCGTGTGTTTACAATGCTAGTCCCTGGATCAATAGCTAGCATCCATAGTTAAGATGTAATATCAAGAAACAAAGGTCATAATACAACTTTATAGCTAGGAATAAAATAATTTATTACATCTTACATAGCTCATTTGGCTATCACATTACAATGCAGCAGAATATAACAATATCATGGGGTCCTTCATCTTCAAAGTGCCACAGGCAGACATGTTGGTTGTAGACTTGTAATCCTAATCATTAAACTTCACTAATATCAAACAAACCTGCAACATAACAAGTTACAGCCACAAGGGTCAATACATTTGAATTGTATTGGCAAGTGATACTATGGTAGTATAGTGGAGTCTATCATCTATATGTATTTGGCTAAGTGGAGCTTAGGATTGCTTTGCTCAAAATAGTTTTTCCTTATCATTTGAAAACACTAAGTTTTTGCTTGGCAAAATCACCCAAGGCATCTCCCAATAGAAATTGGTGATCCTTCAACCCTTGTTCAACCACAAGATTTTAACTTAGAAATTGGGATGAGGAGATTCTTGATAGCTTCCATGTCTTGATGCTCAAATTTTCCTTTACCAGGGACATGGCTAAGTACTTAGATTTTACACTCTGCAGAGGTGGTGCACTTTTCCCACAAGACTTGGTTTCACCAAGACAATATCTTTCAGAAGCCTTCCCTTAGACCAGAATGGACGCGCTCCAACCTATCATTCCCCTACCACCAACTGTCTATTTGGCTAAGTTATTGCAACCTATATGATCCAGGCAGAGCCCATAATGCCAAGTGGCTGCACTTGAAGCTTCTCAACATTTGACATCTCAAATCTCTTTGTTCTTGGGTGGCCATCCACAAGTGAGATACACAAGGTAAACTATAGAAATGGGCCTTGTGAACCACTCAACACAAACCATTCCTTCCATTCCACCCAGGTGATTCATTCACTTAGTTGTTTTATTAAACAAAACACAAGTCCTTGACTTTGGAACATTCCATAGTGTGAATATATATTCCTCCCTTGTTTTCTACTAGCTAAGCTAAGCTTGATAGTAGTAGGAATCTTAACTTAGGAAAATTCTACTAAGGTTTCATCTACTAGGATTTCCCATGGCATAGTTTATACTTAGCAAAATTCCATGCAAGTTCTACTTTGAAACATCACTAATGCATAGTGAAAATAATGGGACAAGAGTATGAAGCATCACTTGCCTTGTTGGTAGAGAATATAAGTTCACTCCTTGATCTTGCAATATTCACACTCTTCAAATCACTACAATTCAATCAAGCAAGCAATATTTCAATCTACCATTCAAGCAAAACATCACATAAAGTGATAGAAACAAAGCAATGCATGCAAGCATGCCAAAGATTGTTTTATTTGAAAAAAATGGTTTCAAATGGGTCATAAACATTTGAAAACACCTAATGGTCATTTATAAAGTAGCAAAACCATTTGCAAAAGATTTTACTTCATAAACCATTTTTAAACCAAATCATTATTTTATGTGGTTGAAAATGTCTTTAGCAAAGTAATAATTTTTATGGGGTTCACCAAATACATTTTCAATTCATAAAACTTGGTGTTTGGGGTCAGAGAGTTTAAATCAAAACATTTCCCAAAAGGTTTTCTTCCAAAATTATTTTTAAACCATAATCAACATTTTTAATTGGCTAGAAATGCTTTTATTCAAAGATTTGTGCCTTTGCTTTACCAAATACATTTTTGAAACCACAAATTGATTTCTATGGTCACTAGGTTCAAAATAAACCATTTTCCAAAGGTTTCATCTCAAAAATCATTTTAGAACAAATTTTATGTTCTAAATATGCCTACATAAGTTTCTGCAAAAACAATCAATTTAATAGAAATAATTCACTAAACAAAGTGCATGGTCAGAAAGTACTTGTCTTTCTGATTCCATTGATATAAAATTTGCAAAATTTGGACGTGTGGTTTGAAAGTTATGAATTTTTCAAATTGGAACATCTAATAGACAAGTTTCTGGTTTTTAAAACAGATTCCAGGCCACGTGTTTAGTTCCTATTCGCCGGCACCGTTTCGCTCGGATCGATTGTTGTGGAGTATTGGATCTAACTGAATCACACGGATCAGATCGCATACCCCTTCGGTTTAAGTGAATCTATCGCGCACGCCGGATCCTAATCGAATGACGCACAACCACTGACCATTTACCAGCGATGATGGCGGTGGCGACTGGTGGCGAAGTGGCCTGGCGGTGGCGTTGCTGGCGATGCAGGAAGCGAGAGAGGGTGGGGAGAATCTCACCAGGTTCGCAGGGCTGCGCTGATTCTCAACGTGGTCGCCACAGGGTCAGGGGCACACGGGGGTGACGGTGATTGCTCGCTGGAGAGATGCCTGGCGACGGGCTCGTGCTGTCTCGGTCGGAGACGAGGTTGTAGATCGCGTGCGTTTGTTTGGCGAGCACCTGGAGATGCATAAGACACAGGCGAATAAAACTGCATGATCCACTGGTCGAGGCGCGCACGGAGTCGAGTTCTAGGGCTCACCGGAGTTGCGGGGGTCGTCGGTGGCGCTCAGACGAAGACGGAGGCGAGGTTGTGGGGGCATGTGTGGGCGAACGAAGACCATGGGCAGGTGCGCAAGATGACGGGGATCAAGCTGGTGTGATCTAGGAGGTAGGAGAGGGTCGGGGCTCGCCGGAATCGACGCCGGAACTCGTCGGGGCAGCGGAGTTTCGAAGAGAAATTAAGACGGCCTGGGGGCGTAGAGGATCTCACGAGTGAGGGGAATGAGAGAGGGGGAGAAGGCGCTTTAGTACGCATGGTCGCGGGGCCGAATCTATGCGCGATTGAAGAGGAATCAAGCGAGCTGTTAACGGCAGAAACCGCCGGCGAGGTTAGCACACGGGTGGGGAAGACGCTGATGTGGCGTGGGGTCGAGACGTCAGCGAGGGAGAGAGAGAAGGAGTGGGGCCTGGTAGTGAGCGACATAGTGGGTTCTTTCCGCGGTGAGAAAACGTTTCGGGGAAGAGAAGGAGAGGTGGACTGCGAGTGGGCTCAGTGGGCTGGGCTGGCCAGATTCATTTTTTTGATCTGAATGCTTTCCCTTTTTCTTTTCTAATATTCTGTTTTGATTTTTATTAATCAATTCAAACACTCATTTGAATTCAAATCTATGCCAAATTTTGTGAATAATCAAACACTGATTAGAAATACATTCTGAAGTCAAACTTAGAATAATATATTTATCCTTTTTAGTGTCTTTTAATTATTTAAAATAGGATCTAGTTTTAAATAAGAATTAATAATATTATTCAATCTCCATTTGAATTCAAATCACCACCAAACTTTTGGTGAAATTTAATTCTGTTTATCAACATATTTTCAAAGTCCAAAATAAAATAATTCTTTTATTCTTTTAGGATCTATTAATAATTAAATAAATAGACCATAGTCTTTAATTCAAATAGGTTTTAATTTATTTTTAAAACTCTTTTTGAATTCTAAATAATATCAAAATCTTTTCAGTAGGTTTCATTTGAAAAACTAAAACACTTGGAAATCACTTATTTAAAATACTTTAATAAGTTTTAGTGTTTATTTAAAATGGAAAAGCCTTTACTTAAATAAAATTGGATATTATTAAATCCTCATTATTTTATTTAAATAAACCTTTAATCTTTTTATCAAATATAAATATTTTATTTCAAAAGCTTTGGCCAAGATTTAATTTGGCTCTATAAAATAATCCTTATTTATAATTCTACCTTTTCTTTTGGAAACCAAATCTTTTTATTAAAAGATCCAAAAGTAGTGATACTAACTATTATAACTTTATTTATTATTTGTTTATCTTTTTTTAAATCCCTTTAGGATTTTATTTGACCCAAAATAGGTTTTGATGTTTCCAATTGGAATCAAAAAGTTTCTTCTCACCCTTAATTTCAACAAAATTTTATTTTGTTTATTTATTTTTTCACATAACAAGATTTGGAAAATCTTGGGATGTGACAGTCAAATAGCACAAGAGAAACTAGGCACTATGCCCTAACAATCTTATTCGATTACATGATAGAACTCATCCAATCCCTACCATCCCCAAGCCTATAGCGGGGGGATTACTCACTCATGGATGAGGTAAACATCGGTGGTTGATGGAAATGCATTGGTGATGACGATGGTGATGATCCTCTCCAAATTCCCCGTCGTGGTGCGTAACGAGTTTCTGGATCCGAATCTTCGTTTCTGGTGGCGGCGATGGAGCGGAACTCTTTCTGGAAAACTATCGAACCCCCCTCGGTTTTTAGGTCAAAAGGCAGCTTATAGGCGTAGAGAGAGGCCGAGGGGGTGCCTAGGGTGGCTGCACCTGTTGGAGATATGCACAAGAGGCAATAATAAAGTGGTTATTATCATATCTTCATGCTTATGATAAATGTATACATACCATGCTATAATTGTATTAACCGGAAACATTAATACTTGTGTGATTTGTAAACATAAAAGAGTCCCTAGTAAAGCCTCTTGTTAAACTAGCTTGTTGGTTAATATATGATCATGGTTTCCTGATCATGAACATAGAGATGTTATTAACAACAGGGTCATATCATTAGGATAATGATGTGATGGATATACTCCTATAGTTAAGCATAGCATAAAGATCAAGTCATTTAATATAGTTCACTTGCTATAAGCTTTCTGATACATAGTAACCTAATTCCTTCGACCATGAGATCATGGTAATCACCATCACCGGAAGGATGCTTTGATGACATCAAACACCACACCGTAACTGGGTGGCTATAAAGGTGGCATTGAGTGTTCGGAAAGTATGTGTTGAGACACATGGATCAAGATTGGAATTGGTCCATCCATATGACGGATAGATATACTCTGGGCCCTCTCGGTGGAATGTCATCCAATTAGCTTGCAAGCATCTGACTGGATCACAAGGGATCACATATCACGGGAACGAGAAAAGAGTACTTATTGGTAACGAGGTTGAACTAGGTATGCAAATATACTGATGATCAAACCTCAGATAAGTAAAATATCTCGAGACAAAGGGAAATTGGTATCGTATGTAAATGTTTCATTCGATCACGAAGTAATCGTAGAAATATGTGGGAGCCATATGAATTTCTAGGTTCCTCTATTGGTTATTGATCGGAGAAGAGTCTCTATCATGTCTGCATAATTCACGAACCGTAGGGAGACACACTTAAGGATTCGATGTTGTTAGTAGATATGGAATGTGAGTAAAGAGACCGAATGTTTTTTGTAGTCTCCGATGGGATCCGGGATATCACGAGGAGATCCGAAATGGTCCGGAGAATAATATTCATATAAGGAAAGTCCAATTTTGGAGTTCGGGAATGATTCCGGTGTTTTCACTGGAATGTTCTAGAAGGGTCTAGAAGGTTCACCGATCCAGAAGGGGAAGGGTACATGGATGTGTCTTGACAAAGTGTAATGGTTGCATCATGTCCTAGGTCACTTGGTTGGACACTTGGAAGAGAGAAATCAAACTCTAATTTGAAAGTCAAAAAGGTAGTTTGGAAAAGTCAAATCCCAACATGGTTTTCGAGTTAGGGAGGGTTTCCACCTGGGTTGGGAACACCCTTGGACGCCCCACTACCTATATAAGGAGGGGTAGGGGAGCACCCCAAGGTATCCCCCTTGCCCTCGGCGCCCAAGAAACCCTAGGTTGGCCGCCGCCCCCTCTCTAGTTGCGACCAATCTAGATCTCCTCTAAACCACTACCGACTAGCTAAACTCTAGTTGCTAGCTACCTCTAAACCTCGGCTCTCTAAACCCTAGATCGCCGGGGGTCCTTCTACTCCACCATACTCGCTCCGGCTTAGGTGAAGCCCTGCGGGATCTCCCCTCTACTTCCGACACCACGCCGTCGTGCTGCCGGAATCGCGAGGAGAGTGCTACAACCTTCGCTGCCTGCTAGAAAAAGGGAGAGGAAGGTATTCATCGAGTACCGTACGTGTGACCGACTGCGAGAGCAATGCCGGAACACGGCGCCAGAAGGATCGTCTACGCGATCTTGAGATCGGAAAGTGAACGACTACATCACCCACGAGAATCTGCTCTCGTTAACCGCTTTGGATCTTCGAGGGTTAGTACTCTATCAACTTGTTGCACCAATCTAGTAGATAGATCTTGGCTTGATCATAGATTATATCTTGATTGTGTGTTCATGCGGTAGAAAAACATTGTTTTCCATGCTACGAACCCCTACAGTGGTATCAGAGTCGTGTCTATATGTAGATCTATTGCACGAGTAGAACACAATGGTCATTGTGGGCGGTGGTGCTTTTATTATCAATTGCTTCTTGTGTACTTTGCATCTTGCGGTATGGTGGGATGAAGCGGCCCGGGCTAACCTTACATGACATCGTTCATGAGACTTGCTCCACGCTCGACATGCAACTTGTATTGCATAAGTGGCTTTGCGGGTTTCTATCTCTCCCATCATAGTAAAGATTCAATTTACAATGGGCACTTGATAGTTAAAGCAACAACGTTGTGGTTCTTGTTCTTAAGTTAGAACGACACTTATTGAAAGCCCCAAACCACGTATAACATGCAAAGAAAATTAGAGGCGTCTAACTTTGTTTTGCAGGGGTGTGCTGTGATGTGATATGGCCATGATTGTGATTATATATGATGTATGTAATGTTCCTTATTGTAAGTCGGCAATCGGCAGGAGCCATATGGTTGTCTTTTAATTTCTTCTAGACCTGCGTGTCTATTATTAAAAGTAGTTGTAATAGTTGATGCTGGTGGACGACAACCATGGAGCGGCGCCATTGACCTTGACGCCACGCCGGTGATGATGTAGATCATGTTCGTGCTTGAAGATGGAGATCGGAAGCACAAGAAGAAAGGCCATATCATATTACATATTTTGAATTGCATGTGATGTTAATCCTTTTATGCATCTTGTATTGCTTAGTTCGTGACAGTAGAATTATAAGATGATCCCTCTCAAAAAAAATCAAGTTATAGAGTGTTCGTCCTTAGTAGGCACCGTTGTCAAAGCTCGTTATTTCGAAGCACCACGTGATGATCGGGTGTGTTAGATTCTGTGAGTGTATACAATGGGAGCAAGCCAGATTTGCTCATGCGGAATCTAAGGTTTGATCTTGACGAGCCTAGCATGTACAGACATGGTCTCGGAACACGTAATACCGAAAGGTAAAGCATGAGTCATATAGATGATATGATGAACATGATGATTGTTCGCATTTGAAACTATATCATGTCACGTGATGATCGGACTTGGTGTAGTGAATTTGGTTCATGTGATCACTAAAATAGTGTGAGGGATATTGTTTTGAGTGGGAGTTTAATAGCAATATGATTAAAAGTTGAACACTATTTATCATAAATTAAATTAAGGTAAATTTGCATAGTTGTTGTAGTCATTGGCATCCGTTTACCACCTTGCGCTTAGTTATAATTGAGATAATAGAACTATAGAATTCTGGTTAGTTACTTTACGAACTGGTATCGTATTGTTTTGAAGTGTTAATCTAAAGTTTAAAAGTCCTATTGCAAACTTTCAGTAAGTTCCGGTTACTCCATGAAGTTTAATAATTGGTATTAAAACAAGAGTGACAATTCCAGTGTTAGTATATAAGTATCATGTTTGTCTCCATGATTCTTGATATTTAAAAGATTGTTTTAATATCAAGGTTATCTAGGATCTGGAAGAGTTGTTTCAGAAACCATGATGTGTGGAAGATATTGCGATATCTGAAATGATGTTTTGGTTGCAACATGAGAGAGTATAATATGGCAAAGTTTATGTTCTCATATTTGATGAGAATTTGAAAAAGGTTGTAGATGCTTGTTGTCCTAATCCTCCAAAAGGTTTTGGAGAGCAACATTATACTCGCGATTCACCGTTATAAGCTAAAAGTAGCTTGATCATGAATAGTTCCATGATAAGAGTGAATATTTGATAAAATGTTTACTACACTAAAAGATTACTAAACAATGGAATTTGAAAGAACACCAAGTATTTGACGATGGTGATCTACTTCAAAGTGCAAGTCCGAAGACATTGGTATTTAACTATACATGCTTTGGACTATGTGTCATGTGTATGGCTCCACTATTGATGTTGATAGATTCTTTCGAACGGAAAAGGAAATACTGAAAGAGAATCTGATAAATATATGGCAGGAAAGAAAAGACTAGAATTGTTCAGCTCAGGTATATAGAGGATATACATGTTATGGCTATATTCTTTTCTTATTAAACAATGTGGTTCTTAAGTATTGGATACTGAATTTGTTCGTGTGGATCTTCATACGAAACAACACAATTCATGAACTACAATGGCCTAAGTAACTAGAAAAAGAATATGTAATGATGTTCATTGAGAACAAATAAAGGGTTGTTTTGTTGCTCATTAACATCAAAGCCTTCCTTCAAGATTTGTTTTATCAGGTATTATGAGAACAAAAGGGTTGTTCAAATAATTGCAGTAATCCATAAAAGATGGATGATTTACAAATCTCGTTGGATAAATCACATCCATAAAAATATTGCTAAAAATGTCGAAAGACAATTGATAATAAAGATCACTTAGGAAGTGACATCGCCATTTAAATTATATTGGAAAGAAAACATAAAGAAACTCCACGTGGATGGAATTTTGGAGTCTTTTGATTTTTGATCAAATGACGCTTGTGAAATTTTCCTAGAGATAATTAAAACTCCGCTCATAGGTCAAAGGGAACAGATGACTAGCTTATTGGAACTTGTACATATTGTTGTATGATGTCCATTATGTGTAGTCAAGAGCGATAGATTTCAACTTCATATGATTTCTCTGAAAATTTGAGTGAATATATGAATATTTACTTAATAAGGATGAAGTGTGAAACATTTGAAAAATTTAAAGACTTTCAAGATGAAGTGCAAAATCAATGTAACAAGAAAATAAAGAATTTATGATAGGATCATAAAGGAAGATATTTGAGTTATAAAGTTTAGCATAACACCTAAGATTTGAGGAATCGTTCCATGGATTTGCGTTTCCCGAAACACCATATAAGTATGGAATAATCGAGATATGCAATGAAACCTTGTTTGACATGGTAAGATCAAAGGTGTAATTGATAAAACTGCCATTATATTTTAAAGATTAAAGCTTTAGAGACTACCGTTTTTCCACTGAAAAGAGCTCCATCATAATCCATTGAAATGACACCATATAAAGTTATGGTTTGGGATAAAACCCAAGTTGTACTTTCTTAAACATTAGTATGATGTGCATAAGAAAGATGTTTTGCAACCAAAATCGAATGAACATATCTTTGTATGTTATTTTGAATAATCATTGAGTATTCCTCCATAACACCAAAGACAAAAATGTTTGTCGCTTAGAGCGTCAAGTTTCTTTGAGAAAGGAATTTTCCGTGAAAAGTTAAGTGGGAGGACAATAGAACTTTGATAAGGTTAAAAGAACCTTACCTATATGTGCAAAGTTGTGCAGCGCTGAAAAGTGTTCCGGAGGCAGCAACAATGCTCATGGCTGACGTGCCTCAAAGGTTGTGGTCACGGAGGTCTAAGTTCCTATTGAAACAAGTAGGTCGGGTAACCAGTCAAATACCAAGATTTGAGAGTTAAATAATTATTTGATAATAATGATCTGACTACATGGAAAGAAGCGATGATGGGCCCTGACTCTGTCAAATGGTTTGAAGCCATAAAATTCGTGATAGTTCCATATACGCGAGATCAAGCTTTGAACTTGAAAGACCCTATGAAAAGGTGCAAGACCTTACAGTAGTATTTGGATCTATAAAGAAATAGACATGTATGTTTCACATCTATGAAATTATCGACATGCCGGGAAAGAGTTCACGACAATGTTCAAAGAGTTGACTATGACAAGATCTGGTCTTTCATTAAGCGATATTTAGTTTAGACGGATTAATGTAGCAACCACTACATATAATTTTGTTATGTGGTAGTTGAATAAACAAAACAAGTTCTTATGATAGAATTGTTACCTAGGACGTGTGCATAACACGATCCAAAGGGTTTTGTTAATTCAAACGATGCTAAAAGCGTATGCAAATTTCAATGGTTGAAGTAAGCATCGCGGAGTTGGAATCTTCACTATGATGAAACTGTTAAAAGAGTTTAATTTCATCGGAGATGATGAAGATGCTTGCATTTGCAAGAAATTTAGTGGGAGCGCTAAGACAAATTTCTAATACATTATGTGGAAGACATATTGTTGATTGGAAATGATGTATCTTTTATTGACACAGGTTAAGAATTTCATATCGATGAAAGGCTTAGGCAAAACCCGAATATTTGGCATCGAATAAATTGAGACACTAATATGGTTGTGCCAGAAGTACATAGATGAGATATTGAATGAGTTCAATATAGAAACTACAAGAAAGGTTCTTGTTGCACAAGAAGGATTGAATAAAGATTCAAGTATTTTTGATACTTGATATATAAAATCACAAAGAGTATTTTATCAATTGTAAGGGTCCCAACCTTTAAATAAGGTAGAGTCCCCTGTGTTTACAATGCTAGTCCCTGGATCAATAGCTAGCATCCACAGTTAAGATGTAATATCAAGAAACAAAGGTCATAATATAACTTTATAACCATATTGATCATTTGATCTGTCACCTTAAGCATCAATTGGGCTTGAGTTTCCAAAAATTCTTGCAGGGTTGGATCTTCCCCACTGGTGTTAGCTATGAACTGAGCTGTCATCTGGTTCAACTGGTGTTGGGTTGCTATGAGCTCTTTCATGCTGTCCTCTTGGTTGGTGTTGGTGTCATCAACCTTGATGTTGGAGTCTCTTGGAGTAGTCATTTGTTTGGGTTGAATGGAGATTAGAATAGGAAAAAGTTTTCTAAGTAAGGATTCTATTCACACATCACAATTCACACCAGCAATGTGCAAGCAATCACAAACAATTTTTCACTCAAACAATGAAGTTCAAGCACATACTTAGGCAACCAAAAATATTTTTGTTACACCACATAGGTTGATGTGTTTGATTTAACTAAAATATGGTGGTCCATCTATATGGTTCACTTGTGATATTTCCATCCTTCTTGGTTGATTCCCTTTGCATGAAATCATGGTTTCCTTGGGGAAAACTCTTGGTCACAAAACTTCAAGTGAAGTGAACTCCTAGTTTTGCATTTCCTCAGTCTCCACATCTTGAGCAAGATTTCCTTGTCTCACTTATAGTCCTTAGTGGCATCCAAGTTGGAAGTCCTTGGTGATTATGCTGAAGATGTTGAAGTCATTAGAGTTGAATAAGTTGAAGTCATTAGAGTTGAAGAAGTTGAAGTCATTAGAGTTGATGAAGTTGAAGTCATTAGAGTTGATGAAGTCCTTTGCACATGGTGTAGTCTTTGGTCATGGGGTAGGTTTTTCCATCAAGTTGAAAATAGATGAGATGTAGAATCAAAACCAAAATGGTTGAGGAAAGAGCTTACAAGATTGTTTGTAAATAATTTTAGGAACAAATACAACTCCTATTTTTCTAAGGGTTTATAAATCCTACAGGCAACACAGTGCTCTGATACCATCTATAAGGGTCCCAACCTTTAAATAAGGTAGAGTCCCCTGTGTTTACAATGCTAGTCCCTGGATCAATAACTAGCATCCACAGTTAAGATGTAATATCAAGAAACAAAGGTCATAATATAACTTTATAACCAGGAATAATATAATTTTATTACATCTTACATAGCTCATTTGGCTATTACATTACATTGCAGCGAAATAACTATAAGCATGGGGTCCTTCATCTTCAAAGTGCCACAGGAAAACATGTTGGTTGTAGACTTTGTAATCCTAATCAATCAATCTTCACTAAAATCAACCAAACCTGCAACATTACAAGTTACAGCCACAAGGGTCAATACATTTGAATTGTATTGGCAAGTTTCACTACTATGTAGAATATAGGTGGATCCTATCATTACATGCATATTTGGCTAAGTAGGGTTTTAGGCTCATTTGCAGAAAGCAATAATTTATCCTATCTTTTCAAAATAGTTTTGATCTTTTGTCAAATCTTTCTGAACTCCTTGGAATCCACCAAGTGTCTTTGTCAAAAATCTCTTGAGCTCCTTGGTAACCCCAAGTGCTTCAAGTTTTTATCAAAATCTCTTGAGCTCCTTGGTAACCCCAAGTGCTTCAAGTTTTCATCAAAATCTCTTGAGCTCCTTGGTACCCCCAAGTGCATCAAGTCTTTTGTTGTCACTTAGAAAGTTTTCTTTTAGAAATTGGAACGTCGAGATTTCCCATAGCTTCAAACTTTAGTTGCTCAGTATTGTCCATAACCGGGACACGGCTAAGTACTTAGATTTTATTATCTTCTGCAGAAGTTGTACACTTTACTCACATGTCACACTCTCATCTTGTCGCCACCAGTGGCCGCTGGATTGGTACTCTCCAAGATGGAGTACTGGCAGATTGAGAAAGTGACGAAGTCTTTCCAGAGGGTCCTCCCATACACCATTGCTAGCTTGTCTTCAGTACCCATGTAGGATTCCAGGTCCTCATTTTCAGTAACCTGAAGACAATGCATGGGTCTTCCCAATGTATTTGACTAAGCCAGAGCCATAAGTAGCATGTGGTTGTACACGAAAGCCACAATTGGAGAAACATGTTCAATCTCTAAGTTTCCTGGGTGGTTTTCTTTTGGAGCACAACACAAAGAGATTGCCATAGACATGGTTCCTTTTGTTGCCACCTTCTCCAAAACTCAAAGTATCCTTGTCCACCCAGGTGGTTCATTGAGTCCTAGTTTTATTATATAAAAACACAAGTCCTTTTCTTAACTTCATAAAATCTCAACATGTAACTCTTTTTAAAATATAGCATGACTAAGCATGTAACAACTACATTGTGTAACACCCTCAGAATCGGCCCTATGCAAGTTTTAGCGCTTCCCGCCAAACCCGCATAGAAACGATTCAAAGGTGCCCACCAGGCACTTGCGTGCGGGTGGAAAACGAAGTAATATCATTACACAATAGTCCTCGATGGAACCCACAAAATATATATATACAACAGCGACTCAAGGGGTCAAGAATACAGATATACAATACAAAGATCCAAATCACCTTGAAAACGATAGAGCGTCCGACTACGGACAAGATGCAAATGGGGCTAAGAGCCCTGAAGAATAACCAATGGCGTCCATAACCCTGCCCAGGCCAAGCCGGAAGGGTAACCCTGCTAACGACGTTGATCTCAAAACCTGCTTAAACAAAAGGGGTGCCGACAAAGGGCAAAGGAAAAAGAGAGAGCGGTCAGTACTGAGGCCAGTACATGGCGAGGCTAGAATTCGGCGGTCCTCGCCTACATAGGTATGGTGGACTGAAGCGGCAGCGCAGCATGCACTAAACAACCTATAGAGACTCGATACAACTAACGGCTATCAGAGAGGGGTAAGAAAGACCTATTCGGAACCATCTTGATACTACACCAAACATACCCATCCTGGTATTTCCCCTCGAGACCAAACGAGGAAGTCAACCGAGGAACTCACACAGTTGGCAGTTTTATTTATTTAGTTATCGTTGCAGCAATTACTAGTCAGGTATAGATAGCAATCCTGATATAATAAGCAGTGGGCAGTTTTAGTTAACCATTCCGTTGTAGTTGCAACACTTACTAGTCAGATACAATTAGCATGAGATATCCCAAACCCAGCAGTTGTTGGTACTTTTATTTAGCCATTCCGTTGCAGTGAAGCTGATTACTAGTCATATCGGATACAAGTCAAATTATAGCAGTAAACTTTAGTTATAGTTGTCTATGATCGAGACCTGTGCTCCAAGTCGTCCATAACCGCGGACACGGCTTCTCGAAAAGATTTAACCCTGCAGGGGTGCACCAAAGTTTCCACACGCACCAACACCCTTGTTATCGGATCAGGTAGGTACAAGATCACAAAACATACACCCAACGGTATGTCGACGGGGTTTCGGACACGACGTTTCCCAGACCCAAAGCAAGCACGGGGGGCCACCCCACTAAGCTACCCGCAACGAAGTTGGCCGGCTCCGGAACGGCCCCAGGGTTTGCGTCAGTGGCTGTAAACGACGGGGAACCCGAAACTCTCGGGCTTGTCGATACCGCGAAAACACTCCTCTTACCTAAACAGTACAGGTGCTCCTCGCACAATCTTAAATTAAGCAGTAAAGCATGGCATACGTACAGAATAGTAATAAATCTCCAAACTACTTTGTGGCCCCCAGTACAATACTTGGAATCAGGTACTAAATCGATGGGGGTGCCCATACACCCCACCTGTGGTTAGCGCGCTCGATCTCGGAACAGGTGTCAAGAACTCGGGGTCCTACGGGACACAAGTGGACGGTTAACAACCAAATAACATCTATTGCACACCTGTGCCTATGCATTTACCTACTTCAATTTTAGTTGTTAAACAGTATTTAAAGCCATGATCATCTCCAACATTAAACATGCGGCAATACTCCAACAACTGTGGTACTGGACGACACGCAACAGCACTTGAGCAAGCGTCTACGACGCGCAGGTCCAACTATCTACCAAACAACAGGTAATCGGATGTGTCCAAGGCAATATAAGGCTGCAAGGGATATCACGGGTACGAAAACTAGAGCACCGCAACACAGATAGCAATAGATCAACAGGAGGTAATAAATACTATAAAAGTAAGATGGGTAGAAAGGGGGAGATGCTCGCCTGAAAAAATTGCCGAAGTTTCATCCGAAGATCGGGTCGACACTCGCATCAACTCATCGGCCTAATCCGTGAAGAAGCAAAGCACTAGAAGAAACACCGGATGCACTATTTAATACTACGACAAAAGATCGGGCATGATGCATGTATGATGTATGACATGGCAAAGGTGCGGTGCAATTAGGCAAGATTAAGAGGAACCGGGGTCCCGACAAATATTTAGGTGGTTCATGTTGTTTAGCTACCCTGCATTTTTAAATGTTGTATTAACAGGGCAAGATAAGTTACCGGTTCGCTAGACCAATTTAAATGGAGTCCGGAATAAGACAACGATATCCCGCAGATGGACTCCATATTTAATTATATGGTGAATCGGCATAAGGCCCCCAAACCACATGACAATATGTATGCAAGCATGGCAATTTTATATGCAACAAGTAATATTATTTATAAAATATAGGTCACGGAAAAGCGGGTCACACTTGGAGGGGTCTCGGCGAGCTTGGGGTTCCGAGGGTTCGGGGTTGGTCTCAGGGTTCGACGGGAAGGCAAGTTCGGTTCGATGAGATCGGTCTTGGCATTCGGGAAGAAGAACTTGGCGTCCGAGAGACAATCTTGTCGCATCCGCAGTCGTTGGGTCTTGTCGTCGGTCTTGTCGTTTCACGTCGGAGATCTTGGTGTCCCGGGTCTCGGCGTCTTCGGATCCGAGAGGAAGAACTTGGAGTGTCGGGTTCGGTTTTCTGATCCGAGAAGGAGAACTTGGCGATTCCGAGGGTCTTGGTGTTCGACGGGGTTCGAGCACGCCGGGATCGGTCTTCGAATCCATGTAGTAGACCTTGTCAGTTCCATGTCGACGACCTTGGGGTTCTGCGGTCTTCGGCTCCGGGAACGGTCTTGCTATCCATGTGGTAGATCTTGTAGTACCGTCCTCGGGTTCGTGATGTAGATCTTGTCGTCCATGATGAAGGAATTGGTTTTTCCCGTGTTGATGGCCATCAAGTTTCCTGTCGAAGTACTCGTCGCTCGTCCTTTGTCGATGTAAAACATTGGGGCGAACATAGCCAATGTCATACCAACGTGGTCTATCGGTCGATCTTATTCATCGGGAGGGTCTCGGGCATCAAAACACGGGGACTGCAACACCGAAAGGGAGACAAGACCAAGCATACATCGCTCACAAAAGTGGGCATGCATGCAGAGGAAGCGAGCTCTTCCATGGGCGAGGCTAGAGGTCGACCACGGCGGTCCAAGGCGGCGAGGGACAGGCGTCGGGGTCGTTGAGCTTGGCGTGGGACGCGGAGGAGCAGCGGCGGCTCGTGACGCTGCTGGCCGGCGTGAGGTCGCGCGAGCAGGGGTTCAAGGCGGGGGGGGGGGGGGGATGCAGCGACGGTCGCGGATCGGGGAGGTGCTAACGGAACAGGGCACCACGGTGGTGCTCGCGAGACAAGAACGCGGGAGGGAGCCGGACGTCGCGTCGCTGGTTCGCTGGAGGGCGACACGTAGGAGGGCAGAGGCGTCCGACGGCGGTGGCGAGTGTCGCGGATGCGACCGACTCGGAGCCGGCAAGGTCGCGCAGAGGTGGTAGGTAGGCTCGATGGTGGCGGCGGAGGGGCTCGGGGCCGGAAGCTCTGCAGGCGGAAGACGACGAGGTGAGGCGCATCTGCTCGGGGCGGGCTCGCTGGTCGGCGTCGAGCGGCGCAGGGGCGATGGGGAAGGGCGTCGGTGGCGCTGCGGCGGAAGGCGCGGCTGACAATGGCGGCGGGCGCTAGGAGGCGGCTGGCGAGGAGAAGCGAGCGGCGATGGCGAGGCGCATCGGGGAGGTGGTGGATGGCGAGAGGAAGGAGACAGGACGGGGGGGACAGGAGCGAGGCGGGGCCCACGCGGGCAGGATCCCGAGGCGGGGGGGCCTGTCGGCGGGGGTGGCGTGGGAGATGGGGAGGTGGGACCGGGGTGGTCAGTTGGCCCAGGGGAAGTGGGTCGGGGCGGCGGTGGGGCTAGCCAGGTGGTGGAGGTGGCAGGATAGGGTGAGGTGGCGGCTGGTGGTTGGCTGGAGGGGAAGGGAGTGGTGAGGTGGAGGGAGGGGATTGGTCAGGGTGAGGTGGAGGGAGGCTGGGTAGAATAGGGTTGGGTAGAATATCTGGTAGCAGGGTTTCGGGTGTTCTGGGGTAGGTAGGGTTTTATGCGAGGTGGCCGGCTAGGCTTTCGGGCCTGGCTGGCTGCCTCCCAAAAATAAATTAAATATTTTACTTGTTTAAAACGGGGCGTTTGAGAAAACAAAAACAGGCTTTTCGAAAATAGTTTTATGCACACAAATGCAAGATGACATGACGATGCTCAAATGCAAGGTGGCATGATGACATGAGCATGCGGTCATGATGATGCAATGGACGAAAACAACGCGATTTTCTGGTAGTGGTTTTGGCGGGGCGCCACACATTGTTTCCACTAAGGAATGTATAGGGTATCCTATTAAAATTTAGCATAGCATAAGTATAGAAATTCTTTTCATGCATGTTTCAAAATCCACTAAGTATAATGAAAATAGTAGGACTTTAGATGATAGTGTCACTTGCCTTTTTGGTAGGGAATGATGGTTCACTTCTTGATCTTGCTAGTTTCACACTTTTCTAACTTCACTACAAATCAATCAAGCAAACACAAAATCAACTAGCATTCCAACCAATATTCAAACAATCAAACACACACATAAAATAAGAGAAACTAGGTCATGCATGCAGGCATGCAAAAGATAGTTTTATTTGCAAATATGGTTTCTACTAGGCTCTACACAATGTAAGTATCCAAGTGGTCATTTTCTAAGTGGAAAAGTCATTTGCAAAAAGGGTTTTATCTATAAACCATTTTTCAAAACCAATCATTATTTTATGTGGTGGAAAATATTTTTATCAAAGCAACAACTTTAAGTTGTTCACCAAATAAGTTGTTGTTTCTCAAAACTAGGTGTTTAGGGTCCGTAGGTTTGATTCAAATCATTTTCCCAAAGTTTTTATTCCAAAATCATTTTCATAGCAAAATCAATATTTTTATTTGACTAGAAATGGGCTAAATCAAGTTTTTATTCCTAAACTTCACAAAATCCATTTTAAAATCCATGGGTTGGTTCCTAGGGTCAGTAAGTTCACCAAAAACCAATTTGCAAAGATTTCAACCTCAAAAACATTTTTGAATAATTTTTATAACCTAAACAAGCATACTAATGTTTCTGCAAAAACAAACAATCTACCAGAGGCTTTTTACTAAAAACATTGCATGGTTGGCTAGGGCTTGTTCCACTGATTCCATTGATATAAAGTTTGAAATTTTTGGACATGTGGATCAAAAGTTATAGGGTTTTCAAATTTGCATCTAAATCTGATTTCAAATTCTGTTTTAAAACGAAGACTGGCCACGCGTCGCGATGTCATTGGCTGGTACCGCTTTGGTCGGATCATGCTCCGCGGTGCGTTGGATCTAAACAACATCGTGCGGCTCTTGTTGCGTACCCCTTCGGCGTTTAAGTGATCTCTCGCGTTCGTCCGATCTAGATCCTACGGACACTACTGCTCGGTCAACAACGGGCGACGCTGTGCGGCGGCAGACGGCGGTGACGGTCAGGCGGTGGGCTAGCGGCGGTTCTAGGAAGCAAGGAGGGAAGGGGAGGTGCTCACCGGGTTCAGGAGGTCACGGTGAAGCTCGAGGCGGTGTTGGTCTGGCGAGGGGCGCTCCGGTTCTAGCAGGATTGCTCGCCGGAGTGGGGAACGGCGTCGGGCGGTTCTGGAGGTCGTCGAGGATGGTGCTGTGGTTCACTCCGAGGAAAAACGAGGATGCAGTTAGATGCGAAGGATCAAGGCGAAGATGCGTGCATGATCGAGAATGCTCGGGTGGTACAGACTTACCGGGGACTTCGCGAGAGAGGCGTGGCCTTGTCGAGGTTGTCGAGTCGGCCTTCTGGGCGCCAGCAGTTGAGCGAGGGCACGGAAAGAAGCGCCTGAGGCTGGGGAACGTGTGTGCTTGGTCGGGGAGGCAAGGCGGTGGCTGGTCTCGCAGGAATTTGAGCAAAGGCTCGTCGGAGCAGTGAGTGGTCTCTGGCGAAATTAGTGTAGCCTGGTGGCGTGTTGGTTATGGTGACAGAGGGGAAAGGAGAAGAAGGCGCATGCGATTAAAAGGACGTGGTCGCATGGGGAGTAATGGCTGTTAATCACGCGAATTGATCGTCGGCGTAAAGAGTAGGAAACGGCAGGGCGTCGTCTGCGCGAGGAAGAAGGAGGTGAGCTGGCTGCGTGGGTCCTCTTCGTTAGCGAAGGAGAGAGGTAGGGAGAGGGGTCCACCAGTCATTGTCTGCACGGTTCAGGAACTGAGTGCGAAACATTTTCCTTCGGGAGGGAGAGAGTGGGATGGTACTGGGCTGTTGGGCTTGGCCAGTTGAGCTGCTGTCTGGTTCCATTTTTTTCTTTCCAAATGTTTTATCTTTTTCCAATTCTATTTTCTGTTTTGAAAATCAAACAACAAATCAAACATTCAAATTAATTCAAACATTCACAACACTTTGCAATTGAATTATGTTCTGTTTAACAACATAAACCATTTCTCAAAAATAAAAATAATATTTTTATTTGAGAGTCCATTTATAATTAAATAAAATGGACATTAGTTCATAAATCAAATGGGTTTTATTTTAATTAAAAGCTCCATTTGAAAACTAAATATTAACGATCCAAATAATAGTCTTGGCCAAGTTTTAATTTGGCTCTTTAAAATAATACTTATTTTATTTCTATCCTTTTCTTTTGGAAACAAATCTTTTTATTAAAGATCCAAAATAGTAATTCCAATATTTTTATTTTCCTTTATTAAATGTTTATCTTTTTAAATCCCTTTGTTCAAAATAAGTTTGAAGGTTTCTATTTGATCTCTAAAGTTTCTTCTCACCATGAAAATCAACAAAGTTTTATTTTATTCATTTATTTTGCACATTACAAGATTTGGAAAATCTTGGGATGTGACATCAATCATGTTGTGATGTGTACAAATCCAGATATGTACTATGCTCTAAATGTTATGAGCGTATACCAGAATGATTCATAAGATGATTATTGGACGATGGTAAAGATATTCAGGGGCAGAGGCAAGGGGGGCTAGCAGGGGTCAGACCCCCCCCTAATGTTTCGCCCCCTCAAGGAAACGCAGCAGGATCAGTACAGGTCTTGTGCTAATTGCCATAGTTAATCACCTAATTGATTTTCTTGGCCCCTAATTGGTTTTGGTTGTTCACGCATGGAATCATAATCAAGTGCCCATCTTCCTACATGTCCATGTACAGGCCATGATTATGATCTCTCTGGTATTTCTGCTCTCACCGCGTCTGGACTATCAATCAGACCGATCTATCTTGATGCTAGGTATAGGACCCTGCCGCTCGCTCCAAGGTGACTTGATTGGCAGATTGTTAGCGGCGGCTGGCTGCCGCCATGGCGGTGTGACCTTCGTTGCTTGGCGTCATCTGTATAATCATATTAATGGTCAAGGTGTGTACAAGAGATACCCTTTTTGCTTCAGTTAACCCATAGTTGGTTAGTTTAAAATTTGTAAAAAAAAATCCTATTCTTAGGTCTCAAATCTGCCCAAATTAGCCTGGCCAAAATGCTAACTTTTTTGGACCAAGCTGTTGTGAATGATTATAGAAGATGTATACATGTATTTTGTAAAAAAATAGCCAAACAAATGTCCGCTTGCTTATAATTTTTTCTTAAATTTTAATGTTTGAGATCATTTATATTCATATAGCATTGTTGGCTTTTTGGCAAACATATGATCCATATATTATTTCGGTTTAAAGTTTTTTAGCGCTCGCCCCCCCCTATACTCAAATCCTGGCTCCGCCCCTGAAGATATTCTTATGATCTTTTAGAAGAACTAAGAATATATTATTTTGTATAAGTGACAGATAGATGGTTAGTTCATTGTAAAAGTATTACATTGATACTAGTTTTGTCACAAAGTACAAATTAAGTTTATCTCTATCTAAACTAAGGGTGGCACAATATGATGGAAAGTAAGTTCCATAATGGATATGGATGAGTTCCAAAGTTAAGACATTATGACAGATACTACAACAAAAGGCTAAGTATATGACTGCTATAATAGCAGCAAAAGAGGGCATTTGTGTCAAGTAGTTTGTTATCAAACTAGGTGTGGTTCACAACTGTCACATCCCAAAATTTTCCAAATTTTGAAATGTGAAAATAAATAAACAAAATAAAACTTTGTTGAAATTTAGGGTGAGAAGAAACTTTTTGATTCCAATTGGAAATATCAAAACCTATTTTGATCAAATAAAATTCTAAAGGGATTTAAAAAGATAAACAATTATTAACGAAAGTTTTAATAATTGGAATCACTCTTTTTAGGTCTTTTAATAAAAATATTTGTTTTTCAAAACCAAAGGTAGAATTTTAAATAAGGATTATTTTATAGAGCCAAATTAAATATTGGCCAAGCTTTGGAAATAAAATATTTCTATTTGATAAAAAGAGTAAAGGTTTATTTGAATAAAATAATGAGGATTTATTAATATCCAATTTTATTAAAGAAAAGGCTTTTCCATTTTAAATAACACTAAAACTTGTTAATTTATTTTTCATATGATTTCCAAGTGTTTTATATTTTCAAATAAAACCTACTGAAATGATTTTGGTATTATTTAGATTTCAAATAGAATTTTTAAATAAATTAAATCCTATTTTTGAATTAAAGACTAAGGTTTATTTATTTAATTGTTAATAGATCCTAAAAGAATAAAAGTATTATTTTATTTTTGACTTTGGATTATGTTGTTAAACATAACTAAAAATTATACAAAGTTTGGTGGTGGTTTGATTTGAATTGGAGTTTGAATTAATTGTTTGAAAATCAAAACAAAAATTCCAAATTGAAAAAGAAAAAGCTTTCTGAATAAAAAAAGAAACAAACAGACCCAACCCATCTGGCCCACTAAAGCCCAGCAAGAGCCCACCCGGCATACCCTCACCGAAACGTTTTCTCACGCGAAAGCGCGCCCGCGAAGTCACTGAACGCTCGGCCCCACTCTTTCTCTCCCTCTCTCGCTGTTAGCACGACCCACTGCCACGCAATCATCTTCAACACCACGACCACGTCACCCTGCCGTTGCTGCCCATTAACTCCGGCGTTGAATTCGCGTTGATGGCGGCCTTAAATCCTCTGATGACCATGCGTAGATAAGCGCCCACGTCTCCTCTCTCTTTCCCCTCACTCGCCCCTCCTTCTCTGCCCCTAGGCTGCTCCAATTCGCCCCCACACCGCCACTGTATCCGATGGAGTTCCCAGCCAATTCCGGCGCCGTCCAGCCTCCCCTCGACTCCCTCTGCACGCATGCATATTCCCCATCGCCAGGCGCACCTGCCCATAGCCCCAGCTCACTCCCGCGTGCACCGTAGCGTCGGCTTCGTCCTCACCTGAGCACCGCCGCCGTCTGTCTCGTCTCCGACGAAGTTTCCTGGCAAGCCTCGACCTCCCCGAGCCTTCCTATTGATGCTCCTAAGATCCCCATGACAGTACGCATGTGACCACGTATTTGTTTTGCCTCGGCGCGACTTGCAGCCTCACCTTCGACAGCAAACAGAGCCGCCTGACGCCGCCACCGATTCTGGCGAGGAATTTCCAGCAGCTCCGAGCGCCCCTCGCCAAGCCAACGCCTCGAGCTTAGCCAACCCTCTGCGAACACTGTGAGAACCTCCTATGTCTTCCTTGCTTCCTGTAATCGCCGAGACTCCACCGTCTGACCGCGCGCCGCCGCCAGCCGCCGCGCAGCGCCGCCACTTTGTGGTCAAACCCATCTGCACCGTTAGATTTAGATCCGACGCATAGGAACAAATGACTTAACGAAGGGGTATCACTCAATCTGCGCCGTGCAATCTAAATAAGATCCTGCGGTCTAGAGATCTCGATCCACCCGAAGCGGTACCGACCAATGAGATAGAGCCACGTTGCCAGTCTGTTTGAATAAAAACCAGAAAATGTTCTAATATAATTGCAAACTTGTCAAATTCATAACTTTAATTCTACATGACCAAATTTTGCAAATTTTATATCAATAGAATCAGTAGAACAAGTAATTTGCAACCATGCACTTTGTTTAATGTTTTTCTTCTCTAAAATTGGTTGAAACTGCAGAAACTTGTGTAGGCTTATTTTGAATATAAAAATTGTTCTAGATATAATTTTAATGTGAAATCTTTGCAAAATGGTTTGTTTTGAACCTACTGCCCATAGGAACCAACTTATGGAATTAAAAATGTATTTTGTGAAGTTAAGGAGTAACTATTTGAGTTAGCACATTTCTAGTCAAATAAAAATATTGTTTTTGTTTTAGAAATGATTTATGAGTGAAACCTTTGGGAAATGATTTGATTCAAACCTTCTGACCCTAAACACCAAGTTTTGAGAATTAAAATATATTTGGTGAACTCTTTAAAGAATATTGCTTTACTAAAAGCATTTTTAACCACATAAAATATTGATTTGATTTATAGATAGAACCTTTTGCAAATGGTTTTACCACTTTAGTAAATGACCACTTTTGAACTTTATAATGTTTAGAGCCTAGTAGAAACCACTTTTGCAAATAAAACTATCTTTTGCATGCTTAGATGCATGACCTTGTTTCTATTATTTTATGTGTGATAAAATTGGTTGGAATGCTAGTTGAATCTATGTTTGCTTGATTGAATTGTAGTGGAATTAGAAGAGTGTGATATTTTCAAGATCAAGAAGTGAACCAACATTCTCTACTAAAAAGGCAAGTGACACTATCATCCATGTCCTACTATTTTCATTACACTTAGTGGATTTTTGTAACATGCATGATAAGAACTACTATATTTTATGCTATGCTAAATCCTAATAGGATACATTATATATTCCTTAGTGGAAACATTGTAGTGGTAGTATGCTTAGCCCTGCTATATATTGGGATGGGATACATGTTATGATTATATGAAGAGTTGAAAAGATAAATGTTTTATATAATAAAACAAGTACTCAATGAACCACCTGGGTGGACAAGGATACTCAAGTTTTGGACAAGGTGGCAACAAAAGGAACCATGTTTATATGGCCATCTCTTTTTGTATGTGCACTAGAAGAAAACCACCCAGGGACTTAGAGATTGAACATGTTTCTCGTACAGTGGCTTTCGTGTACAGCCACATGCTAAATGGGCTCTGGCTTAGTCAACTACATAGCGGAAAACCCATGCATTGGCATCTTCAGGTTAACTAAAATTGTGTAAGGGAACTTGAAACCCTACATTGGTGCCTGGATGACAAGCTAGCATTTTGTATTGGGAGGACTTCTATGGAAAGACTTTGTCACATTCTCAATCTGCCAGTACTCCATCTTGGTGAGTACTTATCCAGCGGCCACTAGTGGCATCAAGATGAGATTGTGTCATGTGGGTAAAGTGTACAACTTCTGCAGAAGATCAAAATTCTAAGTACTTAGCCATGTCCCCGGTTATGGACAATACTGAGCAACTAAGGCCTGAAGCTATGGATGATCTCGACATTCCAATTTCTCAAAGGAAAACTTGATGGTGACAACAAGGGATTTTGAAGCACTTGGAGTTTTCCAAGAAGATTAGAAAGATTTTGACAAAAGATCAAAACTATTTTTGAAAAGATAGGACAAAACTATATTGCTTTCTGCAAATGAGCCTAAACCCTACTTAGCCAAATATGCATGTAATGATAGGATCCACTTATTTCTACATAGTAGTGAAACTTGCCAATACAATTCAAATGTATTGACCCTTGTGGCTGCAACTTATTATGTTGCAGGTTTGTTTGATGTTAGTGGAGTTTAATGATTAGGATTACAAGTCTACAACCAACATGATTGCCTGTGGCACTTTGAAGATGAAGGACCCCATGCTATTGTTATATTCTGCTGCATTTTAATGAGATAGCCAAATGAGCTATGTAAGATGTAATAAATTATTTATTCCTGGTTATAAAGTTGTATTATGACCTTTGTTTCTTGATATTACATCTTAACTGTGGATGCTAGCTATTGATCCAGGGACTAGCATTGTAAACACAGGGATCTCTACCTTATTAAAGGTTGGGAACCTTACAACAACGGGATAGTACTATGATGATATATTGTATGACAATATTATCAACATGTTTTAACCCCAAGGAACTAAAGGTCTCACCAAAGGACCAAATTTATACAAAGCCATCTCATTAGATAATGAGTGATGCGTAGAGACGCAAAGACATGCAATTACACATGGACCTGAAAGTGTCGGATCCAGAAATCAGTTGACCACTAGAAATTGCGTAAATACAACACCGGAAAGCCATAGGTGTTGAATGCACAAAGGTTTGAAACTAGATTATTGACTCTAGTGCAAGTGGGAGACTGTTGGAGATATGCCTAAGAGGCAATAATAAAGTGGTTATTATCATATCTTCATGCTTATGATAAATGTTTACATACCATGCTATAATTGTATTAACCAGAAACATTAATACTTGTGTCATTTGTAAACATAAAAGAGTCCCTAGTAAAGCCTCTTGTTAAACTAGCTTGTTGGTTAATATATGATCATGGTTTCCTGATCATGAACATAGAGATGTTATTAACAACAAGGTCATATCATTAGGAGAATGATGTGATGGACATACTCCTATAGTTAAGCATAGCATAAAGATCAAGTCATTTAATATAGTTCACTTGCTATAAGCTTTCTGATACATAGTAACCTAATTCCTTCGACCATGAGATCATGCTAATCACCATCACCGGAAGGATGCTTTGATGACATCAAACACCACACCGTAACTGGGTGGCTATAAAGGTGGCACTGAGTGTCCAGAAAGTATGTGTTGAGGCACATGGATCAAGATTGGGATTTGTCCATCCATATGACGGATAGATATACTCTGGGCCCTCTCGGTGGAATGTCATCCAATTAGTTTGCAAGCATGTGACTGGATCACAAGGGATCACATATCACGGGAACGAGAAAAGAGTACTTATTGGTAACGAGGTTGAACTAGGTATGCAGAGATACCGATGATCAAACCTCGGATAAGAAAAACATCGCGAGACAAAGGGAAATTGGTATCGTATGTAAATGGTTCATTCGATCATGAAGTAATTGTAGAAATATGTGGGAGCCATATGAATTTCTAGGTTCCTCTATTGGTTATTGATCGGAGAAGAGTCTCGATCATGTCTGCATAATTCACGAACCGTAGGGAGACAAACTTAAGGATTCGATGTTGTTAGTATATATGGAATGTGAGTAAAGAGACCGAATGTTATTAGGAGTCTCGGATGGGATCCAGGATATCACTAGGAGATCCGGAATGGTCCGGAGAATAAGATTCATATAAGGAAAGTCCAATTTAAGAGTTCGGGAATGATTCGGTGTTTTCACCGGAATGTTCTAGAAGGGTCTAGAAGGTTCATCGATCCGGAAGGGGAAGGGTACATGGATGTGTCATGACAAAGTGTAATGGTTGTATCATGTCCTAGGTCACTTGGCTGGACACTTGTAAGAGAGAAATCAAACTCTAATTTGAAAGTCAAAAAGGCAGTTTGGAAAAGTCAAATCCCAACATGGTTTTCGAGTTAGGGAGGGTTTCTGAGTTAGGGAGGGTTTCCACCTGGGTTGGGAACACCCTTGGACTCCCCACCACCTATATAAGGAGGGGTAGGGGCGCACCCCAAGGTATCGCCCTTGCCCTAGGCGCCCAAGAAACCCTAGGTTGGCCGCCGCCCCCTCTCTAGTTGTGACTAATCTAGATCTCCTCTAAACCACTACCGACTAGCTAAACTCTAGTTACTAGCAAGCAAAGACTAGGAAGGAGAAAGGAAAAATAAATCAAGTATAACCACAATGGAAACATTATTTAGTTCATTTAAATCCTTTTGTTAACAAGGTTGATCAAGTCTTGTTACCAAAACAATCTTATATGAAACAAAACTTTGCATTCCACAACCTCATACTTGATAGCAATTGTCTCAATCATAATAGTTTCAAAATTTTCTTGTGGAATGGGACAATATATTTCTCCAACCTTGATGCCCTCAATATTTTCAATGGAATTCAGGCAATAGCTATTAACAGCCTTCTTGGGGAAATAGACAGTGTGCTTTTTTTCATTAATATTGAATGTTACTTTTCCTTGATTGCAATTGATGATAGCACCTGCAGTATTAAGAAAAGGTCTCCCAAGAATAATAGACATATTATCATCTTCGGGAATTTTAAGCACAACAAAATCAGTTAAGACCATGCAATTATGAGAAACTTGAACAGGAACATCCTCACATATACCAACAGGAATAGTAGTTGACTTATCAGCGATTTGCAAATAAATATCAGTTGGTATCAACTTTTCTATGTGGAGTATCTTGTAGAGGGAAAAAGGCATAACACTAACTCCAGATCCCAAATCACATAAAGCAGTTCTAATATAATTATTCTTAATAGAGCAAGGAATAGTTTGTATACCTAGATCACCAAGTTTCTTTGGAACCTTACCATTGAAGGAATAATTAGCAAGTAGAGTAGAAATCTCCTCATTAGGAATCTTCCTTTTATTAGAGACAATATCCTTCATATACTTTGAATAAGGAGTCAACTTAATAGCATCAGTGAAAGGAATTTGCAAGAATAAAGGATTCATCCACTCACAAAACTTGTTGTAGTGTTCTTCCTCCTTTGACTTGTGTTTCTTACCTGGAAAAGGCATAGGGTTTCTGCACCCAAGGTTCTCTCTCTTTACCATGTTTATTAGCAATAAAATTTTCCTTTGTGTACCTAGTGTTCTTAGTGTGCTTCTCAGGTTCTTCCTCACCTTCCTCCTTATCAGGAGACTCATTTTTATCATTACCACTCTCAGTTTTAGCATCAGAGATAGATATACTATTAGGATCTACAGCAGGTTCAAGTGGTTCCTTAACTATCTTATGTTTCTTTTTCTTTCTGTTACGAGGGCTACCACTATCCTCACCTTGTTGAGAATCCTGCTCAATTCTTTTAGGGTGTCCTTCATGGTATAAACGATCTTGAGTAGCTATACCACTCCTAGTTCTAATTCCATAAGCATGTTTATGTAAGACCCCACCTTTATAAAGGTAAAGGTCCCTCTGATTGCAATGCTAGTCCATGGATCAAATGCTAGCATCCACAGTTTAAGATGAAGTACACATAAACAAAGGTTATTATTACAATGTCATTCCAGAGATAACATAGTCTTTTACAACTCCATAGCCATAGGCTAGTACAAGAGTCTAACTTAACAATATAAATAAAAGTCTTCATCTTCATGTGCCACAGGCAAGCATGTTGAGTGTAGACTCATAACCCTAATCCTCATCAGAGTAACCTGCAACATCACAAGTTACATCCACAGTGGGTCAATAAGTTGGAATAGTATTGGCAAGTGATACCTTAGTAGAATAATAGTATCTAGCTTCTACATGAATTTGGCTAAGTGTAGCTTAGGCTTTCTTTGCTCAAAATAGGTTTTACCTATCAGTTGAAAACACTAAGTTTTTGTTTGGCAAAAACTCCAAAGGAACCACCAATAAACATTGGTGAACCTCTCCCTTATTCAACCACAAGTTTTAACTTAGAAATTGGGATGAGGAGATTCTTGATAGCTTCCATGTCTTGATGCTCAAGTTGTCCTTTTCCGGGGACACGACTAAGTAGTTAGTTTCTTCCTTCTACAGAGGTGGTGCACTTTCCCCACAAGACTTAATTTTCATCAAGATAGGACCTTTCAGAAGCCTTCCCTTAGACCAAAATGGATGCGCTCCAAACCTATCATCCCCTACCACCAACTGTCTATTTGGCCAAGTTATAGCAACCTATATGATCCAGGCAGAGCCCATAATGCCATGTGGCTACACTAGAAGCTTCTTAACATTTGGCATCTCAAATCCCTTTGTTCCTGGGTGGAAATCCACAAGTGAGATACACAGGGTAGACCATTGGAAAATGGGCCCTGGTAACCACTCAACAAAAATCCACCAAGCAATTACCATTCCACCCAGGTGTTTCATTCACTTAGTTGTTTTATTAGGCAAAACATAAGTCCAAGACTTAGAAATATTTTCCATAACATGTGTATATAAACCACCCTTGGTTGCTACTAGCTAGCCTAAGCATGGCAATTGCAAGTATCTTAAATTAGAGAAAATTCTAACAATTCTACAACTACTAGGATTTCCCAAGCATAGCATATAGATACTTAGCAAAAATTATCATGCAAGTCCTATACAAAATATTTCTAATGCATAGTCAAAATATTGGGACCAAAGTATTAAGCACCACTTTCCTTGGTAGTTGGGGGAGAAACAACAATCCTCACAGTCACAATCACCACTAGCACCAAAATCTACACATAAAATGATAGCACCAAATTCACATATCAAATAGACAAGCAAACGAACGATGTCAGAGGATGCACGGACAAACGAACGATGTCAGAGGATGCACAAGGTCACAAGGAACACGCTCGTATGAACTAGAAGGACAGGGGCGGTCAGGCTCACCGGAATTTCGTCGTCGGAATTCGTCGGTACTGCGGTGGTGTTCTGCAAAATATGGGCAGCCTGGTGGCGGAGTGGGGGTGCTGAGTGAGGGGACATGGTCGCAGAGGGGTGGGGGTTAAGTAGTCGGAGAAGGGGCGAGAATTACACGCTGTGTCAATGGAATTTAAGTGCATTTGCATCAGGGAGGAAACGACCGCGGCGAGCAGGTCTTCGGCGCGAGATAGACGACGAGGTCGACGTGGCTGGTGGGTCCGAGGTGTCAGTGAGGGGGTGTGTGCGGGCTGGGTGAGAAACAATGGGAGAGGGGAAAACCCGGGTGGGCTGGCTATTGGGCTAGGTATGCTGCTAGGCCGAATAAGTGGAGCCGGCCCTTTCTGTTTTCTTTTATTCTTTTCCATTTCTATTTTGATTTTCTGAATTCATTTTCAAATGCTTTTCATATGGGTTTGAATTGAAACTTGTTCTAAATTTTTGTAAAGTGGACCATACACATATTTTACTACAGAACAATGTTGTTCACTCAAAAATACATTGGTCCATTGGATTTTAGAAATAAACCATGCTTTAATTTATTTATTTATATTAGGCATATGAATGGTTTTGAATTCATATTTTGTTTTGAAAACTTTGACCAAGCTTTGGAAATATCAATCAAACCTATGTTCAAATCTTTTCTGGTTAAAATAATTTTTCTCATATTAGAGAGTATTAATAAGGCCATTGCCTTGCTTACATAAAATAATAGACAACAAATGCTTCTGTTTTTGAAATCTTATTTGAAAATGATCCTAAAATGATTATGAATGCATGAATGATATGCAAACTTTGAAATCATGATTTTTGGGATGTTACAAATCTAACCCCCTTAAGGTGAATCTCGCCCTCGAGATTCGGATGGGCTAGCAAATAGGTGAGGGTGGTCTTTCCGAAGATCATCTTCTCTTTCCCAAGTTGCTTCTTCCTTGGAATGATGGTTCCACCGAACTTTGCAGAATTTGATAGTCTTTGTCCGAGTTACTCTTTCTGCAGTCTCGAGAATCTTGATAGGTTTTTCTTCGTAGGTGAGATCACTTTCCAATTGGACCTCCTCCAAAGGTATAGTATCCTTCAAAGAAGTCTCTTCCATCTCTGGATGGCATTTCTTTAGCTGACTCACATGAAATACATTGTGAACGGCAGACAATAATTCAGGCAACTCAATCTCATATGCTACTTCTCCTTTATGGCTCAGAATCTTGAATGGTCCAACATATCTTGGGGCCAATTTTCCTTTGACTCCAAACCTCTTCACTCCACGAAGTGGTGATACTCTAAGATATGCTCTATCACCCACCTCATAGGTGACTTCTCTACGCTTAGGATCTGCGTAGCTCTTTTGTCGGGACTGTGCTATCTTCAATCTGTCTTTTACTAACTTGACTTTCTCTTCAGCTTACTTGATTAGTTCTGGCCCGAACAAGTTTCTTTCCCGAACACCATTCCATAGCAATGGTGTAGTACACTTTCTTCCATAGAGAAACTCAAATGGTGCCATCTCAATACTGGCTTGATAGCTGTTGTTGTAAGAGAATTCCACGTAAGGCAGACTTTCATCCCAACTAGCTCCATAATCTAGGGCACATGCCCTCAACATATCCTCTAAGATCTGGTTGGTCCTTTCTGTCTGTCCATCAGTCTGGGGATGAAAAGAAGTACTGAATTCCAATCTCGTTCCCAATGACTCATGCAGTTGCCTCCAAAAATGGGAAGTGTACTAAGTTCCCCTATCAGACACAATACTCTTGGGTACCCCATGCAGACACACAATCCTATTCATATAGATCTTGGCTAAATTAGCACTTGTATAGGTCTTCACAGGTATGAAATGAGACACTTTAGTTAGACGATCTACTACGACCCAAATAGAATCATATCCTGATCTGGTCCTTGGTAATCCGGTGATGAAATCCATGCCAATCTTGTCCCACTTCCAATCAGGAATAGGTAGTGGTTGTAACAATCCTGCTGGTTTCTGATGTTCCGCTTTCACTCTGCTACATACATCACACAAAGCAATATGTTCGGCGATGTCCTTCTTGAGATTATTCCACCAAAATCTTTCCTTCACATCCATGTACATTTTAGTGTTACCCGGATGAATGGAATATGGTGAGTTGTGTGATTCTTGTAAAATTAGTTTCTGAAGCTCCGGATCTTGCGGAATGCAGATACATTTTCCATACCATAAAATACCCTGTTCGTCTTCAAGGAATCCTTTGGCTTTTCCTTTACCAATCTTCTCCTTAATCTCTTCAATTTCCTTGTCCGTCTTTTGGGCTTCCTTGATTTTGTCCAACAAAGTGGGTTGAACATCCAATGACATGATATGTCCTTCAGGCATAACCTCCAATCTGAGATCTTTGAATTGGGCACACAGATCATCTGGCAACTCTCCCTTAGTAAGGCCATTCACATAAACCTTACGGCTTAATGCATCCACTACAACATTTGCTTTGCCAGGGTGGTATTGCAAACTCAAGTCGTAGTCCTTGATGAGTCCTAGCCATCTTCTTTGTCTCATGTTGATTTCTTTCTGAGTGAAGATATACTTCAAACTTTTGTGATCTGTGAACACTTCACATCGCTTTCCCAAAAGATAATGTCTCCATGTTTTGAGTGCATGGACAATAGAGGCTAACTCTAAATCATGAGTGGGATAATTCACTTCATGAGTTTTGAGTTGTCTCGAGGCATAAGCCACAACTTTCCCTTCTTGCATCAGAACTGCACCCAATCCTTGGTGAGATGCATCACAATAAACTTGGAAATCCTTCTCCAAATCTGGCAGACATAAGACTAGTGCTGTCAGTAGTCTCTTCTTTAATTCTTGGAAACTGAGTTCACATCCTTCAGTCCAATCAAATTTCTTGTCTTTCTTTAGTAACTCCGTCATTGGCTTAGCTACCTTTGAGAAATTCTCAATGAACCTTCTATAGTATCCTGCCAAGCCAAGGAAACTACGAACTTATTTCACTGACTTAGGATATTCCCACTCAGTTACAGCCGACACTTTTGCGGGATCAATGGCTACACCATCTCCTGACACAATGTGTCCAAGAAATCCAACCTCATTCAGCCAGAATTCACACTTTCTGAATTCGGCATACAACTTATGCTCTCTAAGCTTCTCAAGTATCAAACACAAATGTCCTTCATGCTCTTCATTACTCTTGGAGTAGATCAAAATATCATTGATGAATACGACAACAAACTTGTCAAGAAACTCCATGAACACCTTGTTCATCATATTCATGAAGTAGGTTGGTGCATTGGTCAAACCAAATGGCATCACGGTGTACTCATACAATCCATATCTAGTGGTGAAAGAAGTCTTAGGTATGTCTTGTTCCCTTATCTTAAGATGAAAATAGCCTGACTGGAGATCAATCTTTGAGAACACACGGGCTCCTTATAACTGATCAAACAAGTCATTGATTCTGGGCAAAGGATATTTGTTCTTGATAGTCACCTCATTGAGTGAACGATAATCTATGCATAACCTTTGACTTCTATCTTTCTTTTCAACAAACAAGACTGGTGCTCCCCAAGATGAAGAACTTGGTTGAATAAATCCTTTCTGCAACTGTTCTCCAAGTTGTTTCTTGAGTTCCTTCAACTCATCAACTAACATATTGTAAGGTCTCTTTGCTATTGGTCCTGATCCTGGTAGTAAGTCAATCAGAAACTCCACATCCTTATCAGGCAGCATTCCTAGCAATTCCTCCGGAAACACATCTGGGTATTCTCTCACAATTAGCACACTATCTATGATAACCCCTTAAGAGAATTTAGCTTACTCCCTTTTGATTCAAAGTTAGAATTGAATCTAATCCGTTTCTTATCCAGGGTTGTGAGTGTGACATTATGATTAGCACAATCTAGCACTCCCTTGTACTTGGTCATCCAATCCATTCCCAAAAGTACATCCAGTCCTTGGGAATCTAGGATTATCAGACTAACTGGAAACTTATGCTTTCCAAATTCTATCACTAGATCACGACATCCAAGACTTACTATCATATCTCCACCGAGAGAACTTAATTTTATAGGACACCCAATATTTTCAGTTGGAAATCCATTTGTATCAGCAAATTCTCTTGATATGAATGAATGCGATGCACCAGTATAAAAAAGAACAAGTGCTGGAATAGAATTGAGTTTGAACTTACCAGCCACAGCATTAGGTTCCTCATATATCTCTTCCACATTGATGTGGTTCACTTGTCCCTTCTGGAAAGGGTTGGGCTTGGTGGTTCCTTCAACCTTCTTCTCTGGGCACTCATTTGCATAGTGTCCCATCTTCTTACACATGAAACACTCAACCAGACTGATATCCCTCTTTGCAGGCTGACTTCCACTTCCATTTCCACCTCCACTATGGTGACTCTTGTGTCCACTCTTGTGGTTCTTGTACTTGTCATTATCATGACTGCGGTGATGCTTGTTGTCATGATGGCGGTTGTGGCTGTGGTGGTTGTTTTAATTTCCATGTTTGTGGGATCCAGAACTCCCACTATTATCATGATGGGAACGCTTGTGAGACGATCCCGAGCTGTGCTTATCAAAGATATGCTTCCTCTTCCTGCTCTCCACCTGTTTCATCTTGTTCTCCAAGATATTATCCTTGTCACGAAGTGATTGGTAGGTTGGGACATAGGCAACAAACAACTGCAGATTCAGTTCATCATTCAGTCCTTCGAGGAATTTCTCCTTCCTCTTGGCATCAGTATCAACTTCATCCGGTGCATAATGCGCCAGATTGTTGAACTCCTCAATATACTCGGCCACGCTACGGTGACGTTATTTCAGGTTGTGGAACTCCTTCTTCTTCTTCAAATTCATCACTCCGGATGAGATGTGAGCTGTACGGAATCCATCCTCAAAGATAGCCCAAGTCACATCCTCAATGGGAGTGGTGATCTGAAAGTTATCCCACCAGGTTGCTACTGGCCCTTCCAACAGATGTGCTGCAAACCTGACCTTCTCTTCGTCGGTGCATCCGACAGTCACTAAATCCTTGTTCACTGAACATAGCCAATCATTGGCGACCATTGGATCAGTGGTTCCTGAGAACTTTGCAGGCCTCAGTCTTAGAAATCTGGTGAGCATGTCAAATCTTGGTGGATTATTCTGGTTGTTGTTGTTGTTATTGTTATTGTTATTGTTGTTGTTGTTGTTATTCTGATTCTGGTTCTGCATAAAAGTGGTCATCATCTGCATTAGTTGTGCCTGTGCTGTCATCAACTGCTGCATCTCGGGAGTGACATTGTTGTTGTTGTTGTTTGGGTTGGGGTTGGCATGTCGAGGAGACATCTGTGGTTTTCATAAGGATAAGAATGAGATACCCATAGATGCTTAACATGCACAATACATCACATACTCAATCACAATAACCAAGCATCAAAATAACATAGAGTTTGAACGACATAAACAACAAGTTTGGAAATGCAACACACCATAGCAAGCCACCCACATGTTGGATGGTCATTGCGACTCAATAACCAAAAGTACGGTAGATGAAAGATAATCGAGTATTCTTCACTACTCCTCCGCATCAATCTCTATGTCAACGAGGGTAAGACCTGCATTCTCCATGGCAGTCTTGTAGTCATCAACACTAGTAGTCAAGGCCTCTATCTTGGACCTAAGAGCCCTCTTCTGTGAGCGAAGCCTCTCGATCACTCCCTGCTGATGCTCAAGCTCGAATTCCTTGGCCTCAATCTCTTCCTTCATCCCCCGGATCTTCTTGTTCCTGTCTTGGAATCTTTTCTCCCGGCTCTTGAACTTCTTGTCCTGGCTTTCAAACTTGGACTCCATTTCCTTGACTATCTCGTCTTGCTCCGTGAATAGCTTGTCCTTCTCATGAAGCTGAACCTGGAGATCTTCATTGCTAAGCATGACGTTGTTCCTATCAGTATCTAGGTGTCTAATAAGACCCTCTAGGTCCTGGAGGTACAGACAAATCGGCTCCATCGTCTCTCTAGCAGCATCCTCGTACTCTATAGCTTCACCCTCCTCATTGCGTCTCCCGAAGGGGTGAAAGTAAAGACCTCTAAGCTTTGTGGAGTGTCTCCCTACCAGGCTCCCAAGTAACTCCTGCATGACTACATCAAAGCCTTTCTCCTTGTCGTCATGCATCAGCTTGAAAGTGATGGTCTCCGTGGTTGGCTCTATCTAGCGTCCCGGCTGAGTGACTCCGAAGCCCCAAAGGTCCTTCCTCTCAAACTTGGTGAGTGGAAGTGTCATGATGCTAGGAAGTGGAAGGTTGAGCACACTAGTGAGCTCAATGAGATGAGTACCAAAACGAGTTCCCTTGAACTCCTCGGCCGTGTTGATAATAACATTAGGCATCTATTTTTATAAGATAGAGAAAAGTTAGAATCAACATCAAATAGAGGAAAAATCACAAGACAAAATACCAAAAGCATATCTTTTGCAACAAACACACAAGTTATGGCATACACAAATCCATTACAAGCATCAAAGGTTCAACATATCTTAGACAAACTTTTTGGAAGTAGAAACGATAAGTGTGGTGGTCAAACTAACGAAGTACGTTATAACTCTCACTCACTAGATAAAATATCTATCAGGGCATCCTTAGTAGCCATCTGTCTATCTTGTTCACAAGACTCCCATATTAAATCTATGATGTCCCCCCTTAGTTGTTGGTTGGTAGTCTCTAATTCTTAGGTATGCTTATTTTCTTCTCTAAGGTCATTTTGGGTGTTGAGCATTCTGCACTTGAGTCTATCACCAAGCTCTTTGATAGCATTCCAAGCTGCATTTCTTGCAGAGTCAAAAAATGTTGTGTGCATTGCTGAGTTGGTGACCATGCAGAATCCTGATTCCTTGTGGTTGTCTTCCTTGTTTTTGTACAAGTGAAGTTACACCCACTAGTAATCTTCTCCTTCATCCATCACAGGTAATCCTTTGTACACAGCTGCACCATGTATCCCCATTGTAACCATAAGGTTCTTGAGGGCCTTGGGAAATTCAGTCTCACACTCCAAGGTCATGGTCATGAGTGGTCCCTTCCTCATAGCTTTGTTAATGGATTTCATCTACAAATAGAGATGAGAAATAAGATTAGAAAAGTTTACGAGAAGAAAAAGACAAGTGTGGAAATTTTTCAAAGTGTTGAAAATTTTCCTTAGTGGTTTCTAATCCAATCCTAGGGTCATAATCCTACAGGCTACGCAGTGCTCTGATACCATCTGTAAGACCCCACCTTTATAAAGGTAAAGGTCCCTATGATTGCAATTCTAGTCCCTGGATCAAATGCTAGCATCCACAGTTTAAGATGAAGTACACAGAAACAAAGGTCATTATTACAACGTCATTCCAGAGATAACATAATCTTTTACAACTCCATAGCCATAGGCTAGTACAAGCGTTTAACTTAACAATATAAATAAAATTCTTCATCTTCATGTGCCACAGGCAAGCATGTTGAGTGTAGACTCATAACCCCAATCCCCATCAGAGTAACCTGCAACATCACAAGTTACAGCCACAGTGGGTCAATACATTGTAATAGTATTGGAAAGTGATACCTTAGTAGAATAATAGTATATAGCTTCTACATGAATTTGGCTAAGTGTAGCTTAGGCTTGCTTTGCTCAAAATAGGTTTTACCATTCAGTTGAAAACACTAAGTTTTTGTTTGGCAAAAACTCCAAAGGAACCACCAATAAACATTGTTGAACCTCTCCCTTGTACAACCACAAGTTTTAACTTAGAAATTGGGATGAGGAGATTCTTGATAGCTTCCATGTCTTGATGCTCAAGTTGTCCTTTTCCGGGGACACGGCTAAGTAGTTAGTTTCTTCCTTCTACAGAGGTGGTGCACTTTCCCCACAAGACTTAATTTTCATCAAGATAGGACCTTTCAGAAGCCTTACCTTAGACCAAAATGGAAGCGCTCCAAACCTATCATCCCCTACCACCAACTGTCCATTTGGCTAAGTTATAGCAACCTATATGATCCAGGCAGAGCCCATAATGCCATGTGGCTGCACTAGAAGCTTCTTAACATTTGGCATCTCAAATCCCTTTGTTCCTGGGTGGCAATCCACAAGTGAGATACACAGGGTAGAACATTGGAAAATGGGCCCTGGTAACCACTCAACCAAAATCCACCAAGCAATTACCATTCCACCCAGGTGTTTCGTTCACTTAGTTGTTTTATTAGGCAAAACATAAGTCCGGGACTTAGAAATATTTTCCATAACATGTGTATATAAACCACCCTTGGTTGCTACTAGCTAGGCTAAGCATGGCAATTGCAAGTATCTTAACTTAGAGAAAATTCTAAGAATTCTACAACTACTAGGATTTCCCAAGCATAGCATATAGATACTTAGCAAAAATTATCATGCAAGTCCTATACAAAATATTTCTAATGCATAGTCAAAATATTGGGACCAAAGTATGAAGCACCACTTGCCTTGGTAGTTGGGGGAGAAACAACAATCCTCACAGTCACAATCACCACTAGCACCAAAATCTACACATAAAATGATAGCACCAAATTCACATATCAAATAGACAAGCAAAAATATATGAATGCATGCAAATGCCATGTGATGATTTTTCCAAACCAAGCAAGACAACTAAAACAGTACTGATCAATAAACTAAACATTTATACATCAAATAAACTTTATTTGGCCTTTAAAACATTTTCCAATTAATTTTTATACACAAAATAAGCCTACAAATGTCTCTGCAAAAACAACTAATTTTAAAGAAGCAATTCATTAAACAAGGTACATGGTTGGATAGAATTCTTCTTCCTGATTCCATTGATATAAAATTTGCAAAATTTGGACGTGTGGATCAAAAGTTATGAAATTTGGAAGTTTGAACATCTAATAGAAATGATTCTGTTATTAAATCAAACTACAGGCCATGTGTCATGTTCTAATTCGCTGATACCGATTCGCACAGATCAATCGACGAGGGCCATTGGATTTAAGTGACAGTGCACGGCCAGATCTGCTTGTACCGGTTTGTTTAAGTGATCTAATCTGAAACGTTAGATCTAGATCCAACGCTGCTGAGCACATGACCAAAGATGGGCGGCGCTAGCGACGTCGATGCGGCGGCGACGCTACTGGCGGTGGTGGAACAGCGATTCTAGCGAGGCCTAGGGGTGGCGATGTAACATCCCAGTTTCTGTATTAAGATGTTATTAGGGTCATGCATCATCCTTGCATCATTTGCATCCTACATTTGAAAAGTTGCAACAACAAAACCCTAACACATAAACCCTTTTAAAAACCCTATATAATTTCCCCATAAGTAAGAACCCTTGTTGTAGTGGCATGACCCCTCTAAAAACCTTGTAAAATATTAAAACTATGTCCTATGTTGACCACCTCAATTTTATGAGAATTTAGAAACAAGATTCCTCAATTTTGGACTTGTCTTGCAAAAGATATTGGAGTTTTTCTAAAACAGAAAAAGGGAAAATTGTTAAACAAAAAAAAAGGGAGGAGGCCAACAGCTAACCCTAGCTGGGCCGGCTCGCCAACCAGCCCACCCCGCCCCAGCGCCCGCGCAGCAGGGAACCAACCCGCACACGTCGGCCCACCTTTCCTCCCCTCCACCACTGACGCGGGGGCCCCACCCCGTCGTCTTCCTCCTGGAGTCCGCGGCGGATACTACTCCGGCCACGTCGGACTCGTACCCGCGCCGGACTCGACCGTCCCATCGCCCAAGTTCCTGCCCCTTAAAAGCTGACCCCTCCCATCGTTTTCCTCTTCGAGAAACCCTAGCCCAAGCCCTCGCCCGACCCCGCCGCTCTGTTCGCCATTGCCGCGCTCGGGAAGGTAGAGCCCCCGGCGAATTGCGCCACCCCGATCCCTCTCTCGCCACTGGTTGTCTTTCCCATGTTTCTCTGCTTCGCTTGACCTCTTTTCCCCCTTCCGCAGAGCGCTAGGTCACGCTCGATTTCTCGCCGACGCCTCGCCGGAGCTCGCGGAGATCGGCGGAGCACCGCAGTTGAACGGGCAAGCTAACGAGGAAGTCGAACACGCGAACGAGACCACGAGGACCAGGCGCTTCCAGTCGACCACGCCACCACCGCGGGGAGCCACTGGAGCACCGCCATCCATCACCGCCGATGCCACCGCCGCCCACAGCCACCGTCGTCGCAATCTGTAAGTCGCCGAGCCACCTCCTCCGTTCAATCTGCGATCTGTGGCTAGGATTAGTTCTTGACCCGAAGGGGTATGCTCCAATCACGCGCCGCCGCGTGGCTGCCACGCTAGCTCACCACTTCTCCACACCGCGCTGCGCCGCGTCACCCCCTCCGTTGCCAGCTGGGCCAGTCAGGAGCTGCCACTTGGCAATCCCTTTTAGATCTGTTTGCAGATTTGATTTTAAACTTGCGAAATTCATATAAAATTGAATATTTGGACAAATTTAGCTTATAATATACCGTTGGATTCCTAATTTTATGTAGAATCCAAATCTGTAATAATAATGCAGGTTTGCAGTAATGTTTTAGGTGTAGATTTTAATCATTAGATTAGAGAGTTTAAAGTATAGAAAAATAATTAAAATTCTATTCTAACTGATTCTTGTTGCAATAACATTGTTTTCACAATACCTACTAATCCAAATATTTATGATTTGCTTAGGATCATTAGATCTAACTTGGGGCTATTTAGATGGTTTGATCTTCTTATAATCCTAGGATTTGTTTTTAGTGACTCTATTAGATCTAAACCTTTGGGAATAAATCCTAGTGACATCCTTAAAACTATCACCACACAATCTTGCTACCTTGATCAATTTAACCAACCTTGCATAAGTACCATGTTGCATGCATGCATGATTTTCTTTGTGTTATGCTCTGAACAAGTTGTGATCAGATCTATGTTTGTGATTCGTTAGATTGCTCGGAGTGCGCTAAGGAGTGCTATTGTGTAGAGTGCTGCTCGGATCAAGTCAAGTTACACCACATGTTCATAATTTTGTCCCAGTTTTGATTCTATGCATGTGATCTTCAAAATTCTGTAGTATGCATGTGTAGGATGATCTAGTAGAATTTTTCCTTAGTATTATTTTGCAAGTGCGATGATTTTGTAGTATGCCATGAGTATCTCTATACTTAGGATTTCCCATCCTAATAGGTTACCCCTATTTTTACTAAGTATTGCTTGCTATGCTATATATACAAAGTACCGTTGGGGGGTTCGAAAGACAAAGAATTTTTCTAAGTATAAAGGCTCTCTAGAGCAAACTTTTCTTCTCAAATCCACTTCAAAATAGAACTAAGTTTTCTTCTAGGCGGAATGGTTGTCGGGACAACGAGTGAGATTTTGGTGGAGGACGGCCGCCCAGGAATCAAAGAAGTCTGCCATGTTTCAGAATTCAGAAGCTTCCAGTGCAACCACAATACATTATGGGCTCTGTCTTGGCCTAGTACTTAGTGGGAAACCTCACCTGGGTACCAACATTTGGAGGTTCTTGGCACAGTTGGATCCGGAAGGTAGAGGGGCTACTAAGGGAAAGCCTCGCCATGGTCTTGTCTGTAAAAGGACTTGATCATGGATTGTGGGTAAAGTGCACAAACTCTCGAGAGTATTGCAATCTGATCGATCAGCCGTGTTCACGATAATGTAACAACAATGAGCGTCAAGGATGGAGCCTCAAGGATCTTCCTCTCTCTTTTCTAAAACAAAGTTTTGAAACCCCATGGCGTGCGTAATATCGCTAATGGGTGGGAATTTGGGGAAACTTGGTGTGTAATATCCAAGTAACGCTTGGTGCGTAATATCCAAGTGTTTGGTTGTTTGGACACCTGGTGCGTAATATCCTTGTGTGCCACTCGACCTTATTTTATCCAAGAAAATGTTTACAAAGTAGGGCAAACTTCTATTCTTCTCTCTACTTAAGAAAATTAGCTTTGAGCAAATGAACTCTACAGCCTATACCAGCCTTGCATGTAGAGATAGTCTTTTATCTCCTTGGTGTAATTTGCCAATACATTCAAAGTATTGACCCAACTTGTTGGCTGCACGTCTTATGTGCGGAATCCGAAGATTGAAAGGTGCGTAGGGATCGCGGGTCTACACTCGACAAGCCTGGGCGTTGATGGACTCATGCTGTTTTTATGTTTCCGCTGTTATTTGAGCTAGCATAATGCTAAGCAATTTTTGTAATAATTTCATACTCTGGATTCTCCGTGTAATAAAGACTTTGTGTTTTACATGATATTTCATCGACTGTGAGTGCTAGCTATTGATCCAGGGACTAGCATGTTAATCACAGGGACTTAGGATCCTTACCGATCCGAGGTCATTACAGATGGTATCAGAGCACATCGTTGCCTGTAGGACGTGACCCTATGATTGGAACCACCTCTAAACTTAGTGCCTTACTTGCTTCCTACTAAGTTATTTTCCGCACATCTAGTATCTGCTTTCCTCTACTTGTTTAAGTATCTAACCCTCATTCTTCTAACTCAAAGATGACAAGCTTCCTCTACGACACCGTCGCGGACATCGAGCCCCTTCGCTTTGGAGGATGCCTCATGGATCTACTTACGCGTTTGGATCTTCCTCTCCCAACAATCCAAGGGAGCACAATGAAGAAACTCCATAAGGACGGCTGTTGGGGAGTCAAGGTCATCCAGCCAGGAAAAGAGCGAGGCAAGAACCCGGAGGAAGACATAGCAATCCACATTGTTAGCGATTCCAAGGAGAAGGCCCTTAGCATTAGCTTGCAGCAACTCATTGGTCGCCTATGTGGACGTCATCATGAAGCTCTCCAAGGACACTGCGGCGGCCTCTTTGGAAGAAGATATGAGGAAGGGATTCCCATGGAGTTAACCTTTGAGGAAAGAACTTCTACCAAGCGCCGAAGAACACAATACCAAGACTTGGAGTGCCACATCCATGACCTTGAAAAGGGTACCTTCCTCGAGATGTTGAAGAACGACGAGCTATGCACCCTCATCAAGGAGAAGGAAGAAATGATCAAGCAGCAGGAGGAGGCAATGAAGCTCCAAGAGATAAAATTCCAGGACCAAGAGAAGAAGTTCACTAACCAAGAGAAGAGGGTGATAAATAAAAACAAGAGAATTAGGGAACTCAAACAGCAGATCGATGGAGATGAAGTGCAAACTGAAGGCCTTTGCCAGATAATCAATGATGTACGTGCTTCCAAAAGGGACTTGTCAAAGCAACTTGAAGCCGCAATGAAGTCAAGTTTAGTGGAGGAACTACAAAGCGAGAAGGAGGGACTTCAGGAGCAGCTGGAAGCCACTACCCGGAAGCTACAAGATGAGATAAAGGACCTCCAAGAGAAGCTTGAAGCCACCACAAAGGAGATGGAGTTGTACAATACAACTCTAGAGCAAGAAGGCTACTCATTCGAGGACGAGGAAGAGGAAGGCGTCGAAGATGTGTAGTAGTTGGACCACCTTTAATTCTATAGTAGAACGTTATTCGCAAATGTAATAAATACCAAGACAAGTCTGGTTTAGTTAAATTTGGTTGTTTCCTGTGCTAAATCTGTGGTGTTATGCCTTGTGTGCCTTGTGTACCTTGTGTGCCTTGTGTGCTTGGTGTGTTTTTCATAAGGGTAGGAGTTTACTACTTAGTCTTTCTATCTATTTCTTAACTATTCTCTTAAACCCCACAGATGCCGCCAAGACGTGCGAATCCCGAAATCCTGCCAGAAATAGCAGAACTTTTGGCCACTCAGAACCAGCTGATCCAACTGCTCACTCAGAACATGCAAAACAACAACAACAACCCGCCACCTCCACCACCTCCGCCACCCCCTCAACAGGATCGCTTGACTCGGTTTTTGAGGCTGAACCCACCTGCCTTCACTAGCAGCACTGAACCAATCATCGCAGATGACTGGCTGCGTACGATCAACAAGAAGCTAGACACCGTGCAAGCTGTCGGAGCCGACAGGGTGCGTTATGCCGCACACCAGCTTGAAGGACCTGCTGCAGAATGGTGGGATAACTACCAAGTCACCCACCCGGACATTGATGCTATCACTTGGGAACAGTTTGAGTTAGATTTTCGCACTCATCATGTGGCTGCTGGTGTCATGAATCTAAAGAGGCGCGAGTTTCGCGACCTACACCAGCTGCACCGTTCTGTCACCGAGTATGGTGAGCTTTTCAATAAGCTAGCCCGTTATGCACCCGATGATGTTTCCACTGATGCCAAGAGACAGGAGGAGTTCTTAAGAGGGCTCAATGATGAGATATCCATTCAGCTTGTGGCTCAGAAATTTGACAACTTTCAGGAACTCCTGGACAGAGCCATTGTGGTTGAATCAAAGAGGAGGAGCATAGAAAATCGCAAGAGGAAATCTAACCCTCACAAACACTCTATTTCGTACCAGAAGCAGCGCAATTCCTCACCACCACCTTATAACAATAATGGCCACAACCATAACGGTCATAACCATGGTGGCCACAAACACAATGGGCACAAAAACCGCAATGGCAATGGCGGCAATGGAAAGGATCTCAGTGAGGTGACATGCTTTAAGTGCAACAAGACAGGGCACTATGCAACCTCTTGCCCCGAGAGGAAGAATGGCAATGGTAATGGGAATGGAAATGGACACAACCGTGGCAATGGGAACGGGAAGAAGCCAAATCCGTTTGTCAAAGCCACGGTGAATCATGTTTCTATGGAGGATGCTTGTGAGGCGCCAGACTCTGTGATTGGTAAGTTCAAACTCAATTCTATTCCGAGCTTGTTCTTTTTGATACCGGTGCATCGCATTCATTCATATCAAGGGTATTTGTGGATAGAGGCAAGATACCAACGGAAACTATAAACTTTCCTCTAAGGGTAAGTTCTCCTGGGGGAGAAATAGTGGCAAACTCCGGTTGCCGGGAATTAGAACTGAGGATTGGGACACACATCTTTCCCACCAGTCTAGTAGTTCTAGAATCACAAGGAGTGGACATAATCTTGGGCATGAATTGGATGACCGAATATGAAGGAGTCATAGATTGTGCCAAGAGAACTGTCATGCTCACAACACCGGAAGGGAGAAGGATTCGTATCAAGTCGAATTTCGCTCTTAAATAAGTCATGGTGAACTCTCTTAAGGGGGTTAGCTTGGAGGAAGTACCTATTGTAAAGGAATACCCAGATGTCTTCCCAGAAGAGCTACCCGGAATGCCGCCCGACTGTGATATCGAGTTTCTCATTGACTTAATGCCCGGCACGGGGCCGATAGCTAAGAGACCATACAAGATGGATGTGGACGAGTTAAAGGAACTCAAGAGGCAGCTTAGGGAAAAATTGGACAAGGGGTTCATTCAGCCCAGCGCGTCATCTTGGGGAGCACCCGTCCTATTTGTGGAAAAGAAGGATAAGACCAAGAGGCTGGTTGTGGACTACCGCTCGTTGAACGAAGTGACGATTAAGAATAAGTATCCTCTGCCCAACATCAACGACCTGTTTGACCAGCTAAAAGGAGCCAGTGTATTCTCAAAGATCGATCTACGATCGGGCTACTTTCAGCTAAAGATTCAGGAACAGGATGTGCCCAAGACAGTATTCACCACAAGATACGGATTGTATGAGTACACCGTGATGTCTTTTGGTCTAACCAATGCCCCAGCATACTTCATGACCATGATGAACAAGGTGTTCATGGAATATTTGGACAAGTTTATCGTGGTATTCATAGATGATATACTCATATACTCTAAGGATGAGAAAGAACATGAGAAACATCTGCGCCTTATTATGGAAAAACTAAGAGAACACAAGTTGTATGCCAAATTCAGCAAGTGCGAATTCTGGTTAAGGGAAGTGGGATTCCTTGGCCATGTTGTGTCGGCTAAAGGAGTTGCCGTAGATCCTAGTAAGGTAGCTTCCGTGACGTAATGGGAGTCATCCAAGAATGTGGGAGATATTAGGAGTTTCTTGGGCCTCGCAGGATATTACCGGGGGTTCATCGAAAACTTTTCCAAGATAGCAAAACCCATGACGGAACTATTAAAGAAGGAAAAGAAATTCCTATGGACCGAGGCATGTGAAGCAAGTTTTCAAGAGTTGAAGAAACGCCTTGTAACGGCACCCGAGTTCACTTTGATATCCAGAAGGATTTTCAAGTCTATTGTGACGCTTCTCGACAAGGACTTGGAAGTGTATTGATGCAGGATGGGAAAGTGGTATCCTATGCCTCCCGACAACTTAAGAACCACGAACACAATTATCCCACTCATGATTTGGAACTTGCATCTGTAGTTCATGCACTCAAGGTATGGAGACACTACCTCATGGGCAAACATTGTGATGTGTTCACAGACCATAAAAGTTTGAAGTACATCTTCACCCAAAAAGAGTTGAATATGAGACAACGAAGATGGCTTGAGCTAATTAAGGATTATGACTTGGATTTACAGTACCACCCCGGAAAGGAAAACGTGGTGGCTGATGCCTTAAGCCGTAAGGCATATTGTAACAAACCTAAATTCATATTCCAAACTCATTCATATCATCCTTGCATTCAACATCATTTAGGGTTTTCTCAAAATCATTTCAGGAACAGGAGCATTTGGGCTCATTATTTTATGTATGAAAACCCTAGCCTTTGTGCTACATGCTATTGGGAAAGATGCTGTTATTTCTTTCAGAATGATTTGAAATCCAAACTTTAGTGGTCTCAAAAGCTTGAGCAAAATATCAAAAGCAAAATATGAATTAAAACAAATTCTATGCCTATTATCACCTCTCATAAAGACATAGTTTAATTTATTTTCAAAAGGACCCAAGTGTTCTGAAAAGTTCAGATGTGTTTGACACTCATTTAAGAGCAAGTTTTATTTTACAAAAGTCCTGTAAAGCTTTGGATTCAAACATATTTGAATTTAGGTTTAAAAACCATTTCTAGAAATTCAATCTGAAAAAGAAAAGGAATTAAGAAGGAAAAAATAACCAAACCAATTAATCTGACCCAGCCCAACACGGCCAGACTAGCCCAATAGTGCACACCCCATAATTGTTTTCTTTACCCACTCGCACCCACCAACTCACCGATGTAGGGACCCGCTTCCTCTCTCTCACGACAACCGCGCCCACCCGAGCATCGTTCTCCACCCCCACGAATTGCTCGTCCCAAAATTGACGTCTGCTTCCATTGATTACGTCGCTTAAATTCGCGTTAAGGCTCGAGTGATTCTCGCTCGCGAGCAGGCTACATAAACCCCCTCTTCCCCCTCTCTCTTCTTCCCCAAACCCCAAGCACAGAACGCCCCCAGGCTGCGCACATTGCTCTCTGCAACCCCGCCGCCTCCGACGAGCTGCCGCAGCAATTCCGGCCACCTCCGACCACCCCTCTGCCTCTGCTTCACACAAACAGACTCCACTTGATCTCCCGCACCTCCTAACACTCCTGGTTTGCCCGCGGGTGACCCAGAACGTCGGCTACGCAAACGACTGACCGCCACCGTCTCCAGCTTCAACTCCGGCGAGCTCCAGCGGTAAGTCCAGACCGTCCCGAACCCTGTTTTTCACGCACGCATCTTCGCCGTGGTCTTCTGCATCTAACCACATCCTCCGTTTGCATCCTAGTGATCTACAACGTCGCCTTCGACCTCAAGCAGAGCCACCGTTGCCAGATCCAACTCCGGCGAGAAATTCACCGCAACCCTCAGCGCCCCATGACGAGCTGTCCACAAGTTGAGCATCCCCACGTCCTTGCGGTCTCGGTGAGTACCTTCCCTGTCCTCCTAGTGACCTGTATCGCCGGCGCCGCCACCGTCTGGTCGTCGCCGCCGCGCGCAGCCGCTAAGCGCCGCCAGATTTTGGCTAGGTAATTTAGGCCGTTGGATCTGTATCGTAGGTCTAGGATAGAATTTTAAACGAAGGGGTAGGCGCGCATCTGAGACGCCAGATCCCACTTAGATAGTGCGGTCCACAGAGCGCGATCCAACTGAATCGGTATGCTCCAGTGATGTTGTGACACGTTTCTAGGGACAATTCAAAAACAGAAATTTGAATCAGATTTAGATCCAAACTTCAAACAACTATAACTTTTGAATGCCACGTTGGAATTTTACAAACTTTATACCGTTGGATTCAGTGAAACAAGACCTTTCTGAATATCCAATGTGTTTAACAAATAGTAACAGTTAAAATGACTTTATTTGTGGAAACATGTTTAAGGCTATTTTGAGTATAGATTTAGTATAGTAATTTGTTTTGGTGTCAAATAAGTTTAGTTGGCAAACTTGTGACTGGTTAAGTTTCTGTAAACATGTGCATGCTTGGTAGAATTTTCAAAAATCACCACTTGGTAAATTCTTGCATGCATGCATTCATATTATTTTTTATTGTATATAATTGTGTGTAATTGTATGCTATAATTTTGTGTAGATTTTGCTAGTGATTGTGATTGTGAAGAGTGCAGCTCTCCCTACTACCAAGTCAAGTGATATTTTCATGAATATTTCTATCCTATGTTTTGTACTAGCATTAGATATTTTGCTAAGTCTTGCATGCTATTTTTGCCTAAAGCTAAGTTGGGAAATCCTAAGTAGTGTAGAATTGTAGAATTGCTAAGGAATTTTCCTAAGTTAAGTTATCTTACCATGCTTAGCCTAGCTATTTAGCAAACAAGGGTTGGTGAAAATCTATACATACTATGGTGAAAATATTTCTAAGTCATGATACTTATCCTTTCCTAATAAAACAACTAAGTCAAATGAACCTCCTGGGTGGAATGGAAGGATTGGGTTATGTTGAGTGTATACACAAGGCCATGGACTTGGGTTGTGTATCTCACTTGTGGTATGCCACCCAGGCACAAAGGGATTTGGAGTCCAAGTGTTGAGAAAGCTTACAGTGCAACCACTTGGCAATATGGGCTCTGCCTTCATCATATAGGTTGCTAGAACTTAGTCATTTGGACAGTTGGTGGTAGTTGGGATGATAGGTTGGAGCGCGTCCATTTGACTAAGGAAAGGCTTCTGAAAGGTCCTGTCTTAGGAAACCAAGTATTGTGGGGAAAGTGCACCACCTCTGTAGATGGAAAACCTAAGTACTTAGCCTAGTCCAAGGCAATGGACAACTTGAGCATCAAGACATGGAAGCTACAAGAATCTCATCACTCCAACTTCTAAAGTAAAATTTGTGGGTGAACAAGGGTGAAGGACCCCAATGTCTATTGGTGGTTCCTTGGGAATGTTTTGGACAAAGAAAAACTTAGTGATTTCAACTAATAGGAAAAACCTATTTTCAAGCAAAGCAAGCCAAGCTACACTTTGCCAAAATGCATATAGTAATATAGTCCACTTAAAATAAACTAAGGTATCACTTGCCAATACTATTCCAAAGTATTGACCCTCTGTGGCTGTAACTTGTGATGTTGCAGGTTACTCCGATGATGAGTAGGAGTCATGAGTCTACACTCAACATGCTTGCCTGCGGCACATGAAGATGAAGACTTATGTTTATTTACTTGTTCCTTAAACTCTTGTATTAGGCCTATGGCCCTGAGTTGTAAAAGACTATGTTTTATCTCTGGAATGAATGTAATAAACGACCTTTGTATCTGTGTACTTCATCTTAAACTGTGGATGCTAGCATTGATCCAGGGATTAGCATTGCAATCACAGGGATCCTTTCCTTTATAAAGGAGGGGTCTAACAGATGGTATCAGAGCACTGTGTTGCCTGTAGGATTATGACCCTAGGATTTGAAAACCACTAAGGAAAAATTTTCAACTACTTCTACACTTGTCTATTCTTCTCGTAAAACATTTCTAATCTTCTCATTCTCATCTCCATTTGTAGATGAACTCCATCAACGAAGCCGTGAAGAAAGGACCACTCATGACCATGACCTTGGAGTGTGAAACTGAGTTTCCCAAGATTCTCAAGGACCTCATGGTGGCAATGGAGGCACATGGAGCAGCTATATACAAAGGCTTTCCAGTGATGGATGAAGGAGTGGAGTATTGGTGGGTGCAACTTCACTTGTACAAAAACAAGGAAGACAACCACAAAGAAAGGGGATTCTTCATGTACACCAACACTGTAATGCACACCACATTCTTTGAGCCAGCCAGAGATGCAGCTTGGAGGACTATCAAAGAACTAAGTGCTAGAGTCAAGTGCAGAATGCTCAACCTCCAAAAAGACTTAGAGAAAGAGAAGGAACTTACCCAAGAGTTGGAAGCCACCAACCAAGAGTTAAGGGGAGATATAATAGACTTAGTAATGGAATCATGTGAACAGGATAGGTGGATTGCCTCTAGGAACATTGTGATAGCCACCAGATCCAGTGAGATAGGCCTATGAGCACACTTTGTTAGTGGACCACCGTCTATCACCTTATTTTCCAAATGATACCCTAAATAAGTTTGGACCTTGAATGATGTAATGGATTTATGTATGCATGACCTGTGTGATGTTTGTGTTCCATGGTTATGTATGAGATGGTTGTCTTGTATTTATCTTAAATTGTGTTGTTCTAACTTTTCAATCTTATAAATAGATGCCTATTACCATCAGCACCGTTGAGGAGCTCCAGGTTACCCGTTTCGGACCCCGTATCATTGAGCTTACCACTTTGCTCGATCTCCCTCTTCCCACCATCACGGTGTACCCACTCACCAAGTTCGAGAGGAAGGACCTCTGGGGCTTCAAGGTGAACCAGCCAGACGCCAGATCGAGCCTACTACAGAGGCCATCGTCTTCAAGCTGATGCACGACAGCTGTGAGAGAGGCATGGAGGTAGTCATGCAGACCTGATAGGACGCCTATTAGCCGTCACTCCCGACAGGTTAGGGGCACTCACTTCCACGCCTTCTAAGGCGTGATGTTGATGGAGAGTCCATCGACTTTGAGGACGACTCGAGGACGCGGGGAGCCGATGCCTCTACCTCCAGGACTTAGAGACTCTCCTCAGGCATGTGGACACGGACAGGACGAACGTCATGCTTGGCAATGACGAGCTCCAGGTACAGCTTCGCGAGAAGGACAAAATTTTCGCACAGCAGGATGAGATGATCAAGGAAATGGAGACAAAGTTCGAGGCCCAGGACCGCAAGTTCAAGAGTCAGGAGAAACGCGTCCAGGATAGGGACAAGAAGATCCGGGACATGACCGAGGAACTGAAGTCCAAGGATTTCGAGCTTGAGCAGCAGCAGATGGTTATTGAGAGGCTTCGCTCCCAGAAGAGGGCTCTCAAGGCCAAGGTCGATTCCTTGACCACTACGATTGAGGAGAACAAGACCGCGATGGAGAACGCAAGTCTTACCTTCGTCGAGGAGGAGATTGATGCTGATGAGTAGACTTGACTACTCGTTTATCTTTCATATTCGTACTCGTATTTGTGAACTTGTTATTGGACCATCCGACATGTGGATGGCTTGCCACTTGTGTGTTTTATTTCATGAACTTATTATCTGGTTGTTGAATTTTTGTTCTTGAATTGCATGCTATGTGAATTGCTTGTGATGTATTGTGCATAAAACATCTATGGGTATCTCATTCTTATCTATTTGAACAAACCACAGATGCCTCCCCGTCGCGCAAACCCCAACCCCAACAACATCACCCCGGAAATGCAACAAATGATGAATGCGCAAACACAGCTTATGCAAATGATGAGAACATTCATTCAAAACCAGAATAACAACAACAACAACCCCAATAACAACAACAACAACCCCAACAACAACAACAACAACCCTCCGGGTTTTGATATGCTCACCAGATTTCTGCGTTTGAGGCCAGCAAAGTTTTCGGGGACGACTGATCCCATGGTGGCCAATGACTGGCTACGTTCTGTGAACAAAGATTTAGTGACCGTGGGCTGCACGGATGCTGAAAAAGTCAGGTTCGCAGCACATCTGTTGGAAGGACCAGCCGCCACATGGTGGGACAACTTCCAAATCACCACTCCTATTGATGAGGTGACTTGGGCTATCTTCGAAGATGGCTTTCGCACTGCTCATATCTCATCAGGAATAATGAGTCTGAAAAAGAAGGAGTTTCACAACCTGAAGTAGTGCCACCGTAGCGTGGCAGAATACATAGAAGAGTTCAACAATCTGGCGTGTTATGCACCGGATGAAGTTGACACAGATGACAAAAAAAAGGAAAAGTTTTTGGAGGGCTTGAATGATGAGCTGAATCTACAGCTGTCTGTGGCATATGTTCCAACTTACCAGTCTTTGTGTGACAAGGCTGCTATTTTGGAGAGTAAAATGAAACAAGTCGAGAGTAGGAAGAGGAAACACTCCGACAAGCACAGCTCGGGATCGTCTCACAAACGATCTCACTATGATGACAAGGCGCTCAGGATCCCATAAGCATGGGAAATTCAACAAGCACCACAACCACAACCGTCATGACAACAAGCATCATCGCAGTCATGACAATGATAAGTACAAGAACCACAAGAGTGGACATAAGAGCCACCACAGTGGGAATGGTAGTGGAAGTGGAAGTCAGCATGTTAAAAAGGACATCAGTCAGGTTGAGTGCTTCAAATGCAAGAAACTGGGGCATTACGCTAATGAGTGCCCTGAGAAGAAAGTTGAAGGACCTAACAAGCCCAATCCTTTTCAGAAAGGACAGGTTAACCACATCAATGTGGAGGAGGTCTATGAGGAGCCTAATGCTGTTGTTGGTAAGTTCAGACTCAATTCCATTCCAGCATTTGTACTCTTTGACACCGGTGCATCTCATTTATTCATATCAAAAGCATTTGTTGATAGAAATGGGTTTGCATCTGAAAACATTGGTTGTTCAATAAAAGTTAGTTCTCCGGGTGGAGACATGATAGTAAGTCTTGGATGCGGGGATCTTTTCATAGAGTTTGGAAAGCATAAGTTTCCAGTGAGACTGATAATCCTAGATTCCCAAGGACTAGACGTAATTTTGGGAATGGATTGGATGGCTAAGTATGAAGGAGTACTAGATTGTGCTAATCGTACTGTTGCACTCAAACCCGTATGAAAAAAGAATAAAATTCAGATCTAACTTTGAATCCAAAGGAAGTAAGCTGAATTCTCTAAGGGGTTAGCATGGATAGTGTGCCAATTGTGTGAGTACCGGATGTATTTCCTAAGAATTACCAGAATGCCACAGATAGAGATGTGGAGTTTCGATAGATTTGGTACCGTGTTCGGACCAATAGCTAAGAGACCATACAAAATGTCAGTTGATGAACTGAAAGAGCTCAAGAAGCAACTAGGAGAACAGTTACAGAAAGGGTTCATTCAACCAAGTTCTTCATCTTGGGGAGCCCCAGTGTTGTTCGTGGAGAAGAAAGATAGAAGCCAAAGGTTATGCATAGATTACCGTACCCTCAACGAGGTAACTATCAAGAACAAATATCCTTTGCCAAGAATCAACGATTTGTTTGATCAGCTAGAGGGAGCATGTGTGTTCTCAAAGATTGATCTTCGGTCAGGCTATTTTCAACTCAAGATAAGAGAGCAAGACATACCTAAGACAGCATTCACCACAAGGTATGGATTGTATGAGTACACCGTAATGCCCTTTGGTTTAACCAACGCTCCAGCGTACTTCATGAATATGATGAACAAGGTATTCATGGAATTTCTCGACAAGTTTGTTGTCGTATTCATCGATGACATCTTGGTCTACTCCAAGAGCAAGGAAGAACATGAAAGACACTTACGCTTGATACTTGAAAAGTTAAGGGAGCATAAACTTTACGCCAAATTCAGCAAGTGTGAGTTTTGGTTAGAGGAAGTTGGTTTTCTTGGTCATGTTATGACAAAGGATGGTGTGGCGAAGGATCCTGCCAAAGTTTCAGCTGTGACAGAATGGGAATCTCCCAAGAATGTGAAAGAAGTTCGTAGTTTCCTCGGCTTAGCAGGTTACTACATAAGGTTCAGTGAAAATTTCTCGAAGGTTGCTAAGCCAATGACAGAATTGTTAAAGAAGGACAAGAAATTTGCTTGGTCTGAAGGTTGTGAAGTCAGCTTCCAAGAATTGAAGAAGAGACTTGTAACAGCACCAGTTCTATGTCTGCCAGATTTGGAAAAGGATTTCCAAGTATATTGTGATGCGTCTCATCAAGGTTTGGGTGCCGTACTTATGCAAGACGGTAAAGTCATAGCCTATGCTTCGAGACAACTCAAAACTCATGAAGTAAACTATCCTACTCATGATTTGGAGTTGGCCTCTGTCGTCCATGCACTCAAAACATGGAGACCTTATCTTTTGGGAAAGCGTTGTGAAGTATTCACCGATCATAAGAGTTTGAAGTATATCTTCACCCAGAAGGAAATCAACATGAGACAAAGGAGATGGCTAGAACTTATCAAGGATTACGACCTAAGTTTGCAGTACCATCCTGGTAAATCAAATGTAGTAGCAGATGCTCTAAGTCGTAAAACGTTTGTTAATGGCCTTATCAAAGGTGAATTGCCAGATGACTTGTGTAAGCAATTCAAAGAACTCAGATTGGAGATTGTACCTGAAGGACATCTCATGTCCTTAGATGTTCAACCCACTTTATTGGACAAGATCCGAGAAGCTCAGAAGACTGATAAGGAAATTGAAAATATTAAGGAAAATATAAGTCTAGGGAAAGCTAAGAGTTTCCATATAGATGAACAAGGTACTTTATGGCACGGGAAACGTATATGTGTTCCACAAGACCCGGAGTTGCAGAAACTAATTTTACAGGAAGCCCACAACTCTCCGTATTCTATTCACCTGGGAAACACCAAGATGTACATGGACATGAAAGAAAGTGTAACATCCCAAAAATCATAGTTTCAAAACTCATTTCATATCATCTTTGCATCCTTCATTCATTTAGGGTTTTTCTCAAAAAATCACTTGGTGATAGAATATGAGCTATGATTTCATGTGGTCAAATTGTCTCAAATAAACATCACCCCTTGAAATTTGAATGTTTAAATACTTGTTGTTTGCCTCCATTGATGGAAAGTTTGGGTAAAACTTTTAAACCCCCAAGAATTCAAATTTAGAAGCAGTTTTCAAAATCCCTTTCAATTACTTGCAAACAGGAACAAATCCCTAATTATTTTAGAAACCAAACTGGACCAAGCCTTGCAAAGTAACCACTTAGTTTTATGACTATTTTTGAATCCACAAAAACCCTGCAAAAGCCCCAAGGCAGTTTGATTTCAAAAGGATTTGAATTCATATTAAAATTCATACCAGAAAATGAATTTAGAAAAAGAAAAGAGCACTTCAAAAGAAAAGGGCCACGCGGCCAGAATCTGGCCCAGCAAAAGAACGAGCCCAGTAAGCCCACCCGGGGATCTCCTTTTCTTCTCACACGCGCGAGCACACGCAACCAGACGCTAACAATCAGACCCCACCAGCACTATGCGCGTTTTGCTGACAAGCGGGACCACACGCCGTCTCGTCTTCCCCAGATCGCGCTGCGACCACGTCATGGCGATGATGGCGTAATGGCGCGAGTAATGGGGCAATAATCCTCGGCGCTTCTGTCGACTCCCGGCTATAAGACCCTCTACGCCGCGATCTTTTTCCGAACACCTCGCCACTCCGCCCAGCTGCCCTCAATCCGCGAATCGCCACGACAGAGCCCCTCCGACGAGCGATTCAGGTGAGCCTCGTGTTCCCCTCTACCTATCGTTCTTGCTGCCAGATTCAGTGCATCCTTGCGCACCTCCTGACCACACTAGTCCATCTTGCACTGCCCCAGGTCGCCAGTTCCACTCGACACCGCGAGTACTGACGGCGACATCAACTCCGACGAGTTTTTCCGGTAGGTACAGACTGCCCCTCGCCTCCCCGTTCATGCACACAACTTTCCCTTGACCCTGTGAACCTAATCGCGTCGTTCTTTTGCCTTGAGGTGGTTCACAGCGACGACCACGACGATCACCTGACGCACCCGACGCCGCCACGAACTCCGGTGAGCAATCACAGCCGTGCCCGAGCGCCCCCTGACCAACCACAAGTACGTCGAGCCTCGCCAAGATCTCCTGAGCACGGTGAGCTACTCCTCGTTCTCCTTACCTGTAGCGCCTCCCGCAACGATCGACCAGTTCGCCGGTAGCCGCCATTCGCCCGCCAGATTTTAGTCAAGATAATAGCGCCGATCCTTATCGGAGTGCTAGGATAGAATCACTTACTCTGAAGCGGTACGCGATCTGAGCCGCCAGATTTCATTTAAATCCTACGGCTGTAGATCTTGATCCGATGCGAAGCGGTACAGGTGAATGAAAACACGACGCGTGGCAAGGTTGGATTAAAAACAGAATTTGAAAACCTGATTTAGATTCAAACTTCAAATGCTCATAACTTTCAAATGCCACGTTGGATTTTTGCAAACTTTATACCGTTGGATTCAGTGAAACAAGGCCTTTCTGAATATCCAATTAGTTTAGCATATAGTAACAGTTAAAAATGTTTTATTTGTGGAACAAGTTTAGGGCTATTTTAGATATAAAAATATCTTTATAAAATTTTGTTATGGCCAAATAGGTTTATTGGACAAACTTGTGACATGTTATGCTTCCGTAGTCATGAACACACACTTGGTAGAATTTTCAAAAATTTAACACTTGGTAAATTCTTGCATGCATGCATTCATATTATTTTTGTTTGTATTTAAATGGTGTGTAATTGTATGCTTGATTTCTTGTGTAGATTTTGCTAGTGATTGTGATTGTGAAGAGTGCTACTCTCCACACTACCAAGGCAAGTGATATTTTCATGAATATTCCTATCCTAAGTTTTATGTTAGCATTTAGTTATCTTGCTAAAGTATTGCATGATATTTTGCTAAAGTACTAATTTGGGAAATCCTAAGTAGAGAGAAATAGTAGAAATGCTAGGGAAATTTTCCTAAGTTAAGTTACCCTATTTTGCCTAGCTAACAAGGGTGGTGAACATCTATATACTATATGATAAAAATGTTCTAAGTCAAGAGACTTATATTTTCTTAATAAAACAACTAAGACAAATGAACCTCCTGGGTGGAATGGGAAGATTGGGTTATGTTGAGTGGTTACACAAGGCCATGGACTTGGGTTGTGTATCACACTTGTGGAATGCCACCCAGGCACAAAGGGATTTGGAGGCCAAGTGTTGAGAAAGCTTACAGTGCAACCACTTGGCAATATGGGCTCTGCCTTGATCATATAGGTAGCTAGAACTTAGTCATTTGGACAGTTGGTGGTAGATGGGATGATAGGATGGAGCGTCCATTTGACTAAGGAAAGGCTCGAAAGGTCCTGTCTTGGGAAACCAAGTCTAGTGGGGAAAGTGCACAACCTCTGCAGATGGAAAACCTAAGTACTTAGCCTTGTCCAAGGAAATGGACATTTTGAGCATCAAGACATGGAAGACACAAGAATCTCATCACTCCAATTCTAAATAAAAACTTGTGGGTGAACAAGGGTGAAGGACCCCAATGTCTATTGGAGGTTTTCCTTGGGAATGGTTTTGACAAAGAATAACTTAGTGATTTCAACTAATAGGAAAAGTTTATTTTCAAGCAAAGCAAGCCAAGATACACTAGCCAAAATGCATATAGTAATATAGTCCACTTAAAATATACTAAGGTATCACTTGCCAATACTATTCCAAAGTATTGACCCTCCGTGGTCAGAACTTGTGATGTTGCAAGTTACTCCGATGATGATTAGGAGTCATGAGTCTACACTCAACATGCTTGCTCGTGGCACATGAAGATGAAGACTTGTGTTTAATTACTTATTCCTAAAACTCTTGTATTAGGCCTATGGCCCTGAGTTGTAAAAGACTATGTTTTATCTCCGGAATGAATGTAATAAACGACCTTTGTATCTCGTACTTCATCTTAAACTGTGGATGCTAGCATTGATCCGTGGACTAGCATTGCAATCACAGGATCCTATCCTTTATAAAGGAGGGTCTAACAGATGGTATCGAGCACCGTGTTGCTGTAGGATTATGACCCTAGGATTGAAAACCACTAAGGAAAAAGTTTTTCAAATACTTCTACACTTGTCTATTCTTCTCGTAAAACTTTTCTAATCTCTTTCAACTTCCTTGTAGATGAACTCCATCAACGAAGCCGTGAAGAAGGGACCACTCATGACCATGACCTTGGAATGTGAAACCGAGTTTCCCAATATTCTCAAGGACCTCATGGAGGCAATGGATGCACATGGTGAAGCTGTGTACAAGGGCTTTCCAAAGGATGGATGAAGGAGTGGAGTATTGGTGGGTGCAACTTCACTTGTACAAAACAAGGAAGACAACCACAAAGAAAGGGGATTCTGCATGTACACTAACACTACCATGCACACCACATTCTTTGAGTCACCAGGATGCAGCTTGGAGGACTATCAAGGAACTAAGTGCTAGAGTCAAATGCGAATGCTCAACCTCCAAAAGGACTTAGAGAAAGAGAAGGAGCTTACTCAAGAGTTGGAGGACACCAACCAAGAAATAAGAGGAGATGTTATAGACTTAGTGATAGAATCAAGAGAGCAAGATTGGTGGATTGCCTCTAGGAACATTGTGTTTAACAATAGATCCATGAGATTGGATTGTAAGGTCACTTCGTTAGTTGGACCACCACTTATCACCTTATTTTTCTAAAGATATTTTTAAATAAGTTTGGACCTTGAGTGATGTAATGAACTTATGTATGCATGACTTGTGTGACGATTACTGTTCATGGATATGAAAGAAAAGTTTTGTGGAACAATCTCAAAAGAGACATCACGAACATATTGCTTTGTGTGATGTGTGTAAGAGTCAAAGCGAGCACCAAAACCAGCAGGTCTGCTTCAACCACGCCTATTCCTGAATGGAAGTGGAAAATATTGGTATGGATTTCATTACGGACCAAGAACCAGATCCGGTATGATTCCATATGGGTAGTAGTGGATCGCTTAACTAAAGTGGCTCATTTTATACCCGTGAAGACAACTTATACCAGTGCCAAGTTAGCAAAATATATATGAGCATAATCGTATGCCTTCACGGAGTACCCAAAAGTATTGTGTCAGATAGAGGAACTAAGTTCACTTCTCACTTTTGGCGCCCACTTCATGCATCTTTGGGAACCAGATTGGAATTGATCGCCTTCCATCCTCAAACAGATGGACAAATGTAAAGGACCAACCAAATTCTGGAAGATATGTTGAGAGCATGTGCTTTAGACTATGGAGCAAGTTGGGATGAAAGTTTACCTTACGCAGAGTTCTCTTACAACAATAGTCATCAATCTAGTATTGGAATGGCACCGTTTGAGTTACTCTACGGAAGAAAGTGTACCACCCCATTGTTATGGAACGGTGTGGGAGAAAGAAACCTATTCGACCAGATCTTATCAAAGATGCCAAGAAAAGTGAAATTGGTTAAAGACAAATTGAAGATAGCATCCCGATGAAAGCTACGCGATTCTAAGCGTAGAGAAGTCACTACGGTTGGGGATAGAGCTTATCTCGAGTATCACCACTCGTGGAGTGAAAAGATTTGGAGTCAAAGGAAAGTTGGCACCAAGATATGTTGGGCCATTCAAAATTCTAAGTCGCAAAGGAGAAGTTGCATATGAAGTTGAATTGCGTAATCTCTATCAAGATCCATAACGTATTTCATGTGAGTCAGCTTAAGAAATGTCACCCAGAAATGGAAGAGTCCTCCTTGAAGGATACCATACCTTTGGAAGAGGTTCAACTAGAGAGTGATCTCACTTATGAAGAAAAGCCTGTCAAGATTCTAGAGACCGCAGAAAGAGTCACCAGGACCAAGACTATCAAATTTTGTAAAGTACAATGGAACCATCACTCCGAAGAGGAAGCGACATGGGAAAGAGAAGATGATCTTCGGAAAGACCACCCTCACCTATTTGCTAGCCAATCCGAATCTCGAGGGCGAGATTCATCTTAAGAGGGTTAGATTTGTAACATCCCAAAAATCATAGTTTCAAAACTCATTTCATGTCATCTTTGCATCCTTCATTCATTTAGGGTTTTTCTCAAAAAATCACTTGGTGATAGAATATGAGCTATGATTTCATGTGGTCAAATTGTCTCAAATAAACATCACCCCTTGAAATTTGAATGTTTAAATACTTGTTGTTTGCCTCCATTGATGGAAAGTTTGGGTAAAACTTTTAAACCCCCAAGAATTCAAATTTAGAAGCAGTTTTCAAAATCCCTTTCAATTACTTGCAAACAGGAACAAATCCCTAATTATTTTAGAAACCAAACTGGACCAAGCCTTGCAAAGTAACCACTTAGTTTTATGACTATTTTTGAATCCACAAAAACCCTGCAAAATCCCCAAGGCAGTTTGATTTCAAAAGGATTTGAATTCATATTAAAATTCATACCAGAAAATGAATTTAGAAAAAGAAAAGAGCACTTCAAAAGAAAATGGCCACGCGGCCAAAATCTGGCCCAGCCGAAGAACGAGCCCAGTAAGCCCACCTGGGGATCTCCTTTTCTTCTCACACGCTGGCACACGCAACTGTGACGCCGACAATCGGACCCCACCAGACTATGCGCGCTTTCACGACAAGCGGGACCGACCACGTCGTCCTCGTCTTCCCCAGATCGCGCTGCGACCACGTCGCTTGGCGATGATGGCCGGTAATGGCGCTGGAGTAATGGGGCAATAATCCTCGGCGTTTCCTCGTCGACTCCCGGCTATAAGACCCTCTACGCCTGCGATCTTTTTCCGAACACCTCGCCACTCCGCCAGTGCTGCCCTCAATCCTCCGCGAATCGCCACGACAGAGCCCCTCCGACGAGCGATTCTGTGAGCCTCGTGTTCCCTCTACCTATCATTCTTGCTGCCAGATTCAAGCATCCTTGCACCTCGACCACACTAGTCCATCTTGCCGCCTTGGTCACCAGGCCCACTCGACACGAGTAATCTTGACGGCGACATCAACTCGACGAAGTTTTTCCGGTGAGGTACAGATCGCCTCTCGCCTCCCGTTCATGCACACAACTTTCCCTTGACCTCGTGAACCTAATCGCCGTTCTTTTGCCTTGAGGTGGTTCACAACGACGACCACGATCACCGACGACCCGACACGCCACGAACTCCGGTGAGCAATCACAGTGCCCGAGCGCCGACCAACCACAAGTACGCCGAGCCTCGCCAAGATCTCCGAGCACGGTGAGCTACTCCTCGTTCTCCTTACCTCAGAGCGCCGCCCGCAACGACCGACCGGTAGCCCGGGCCGCCGCCAGATTTTAGTCAGTACAATAGCGGCCGTCAGATCCTTATCGGAGTGCTAGGATAGAATCACTTACTCTGAAGCGGTACGCGATCTGAGCCGCCAGATTTCATTTAAATCCTACGGCTGTAGATCTTGATCCGATGCGAAGCGGTACAGGCGAATGAAAACACGACGCGTGGCAAGGTTGGATTAAAAACAGAATTTGAAAACCTGATTTAGATTCAAACTTCAAATGCTCATAACTTTCAAATGCCACGTTGGATTTTTGCAAACTTTATACCGTTGGATTCAGTGAAACAAGGCCTTTCTGAATATCCAATTAGTTTAGCATATAGTAACAGTTAAAAATGTTTTATTTGTGGAACAAGTTTAGGGCTATTTTAGATATAGAAATATCTTTATAAAATTTTGTTATGGCCAAATAGGTTTATTGGACAAACTTGTGACATGTTATGCTTCTGTAGTCATGAACACACACTTGGTAGAATTTTCAAAAATTTAACACTTGGTAAATTCTTGCATGCATGCATTCATATTATTTTTGTTTGTATTTAAATGGTGTGTAATTGTATGCTTGATTTCTTGTGTAGATTTTGCTAGTGATTGTGATTGTGAAGAGTGCTACTCCACACTACCAAGGCAAGTGATATTTTCATGAATATTCCTATCCTAAGTTTTATGTTAGCATTTAGTTATCTTGCTAAAGTATTGCATGATATTTTGCTAAAGTACTAATTTGGGAAATCCTAAGTAGAGAGAAATAGTAGAAATGCTAGGGAAATTTTCCTAAGTTAAGTTACCCTATTTTGCCTAGCCTAGCTTATAGCAAACAAGGGTGGTGAACATCTATATACTATATGATAAAAATATTCTAAGTCAAGAGACTTATATTTTCTTAATAAAACAACTAAGACAAATGAACCTCCTGGGTGGAATGGGAAGATTGGGTTATGTTGAGTGGTTACACAAGGCCATGGACTTGGGTTGTGTATCACACTTGTGGAATGCCACCCAGGCACAAAGGGATTTGGAGGCCAAGTGTTGAGAAAGCTTACAGTGCAACCACTTGGCAATATGGGCTCTGCCTTGATCATATAGGTAGCTAGAACTTAGTCATTTGGACAGTTGGTGGTAGATGGGATGATAGGATGGAGCGCGTCCATTTGACTAAGGAAAGGCTTCTGAAAGGTCCTGTCTTGGGAAACCAAGTCTAGTGGGGAAAGTGCACAACCTCTGCAGATGGAAAACCTAAGTACTTAGCCTTGTCCAAGGAAATGGACATTTTGAGCATCAAGACATGGAAGACACAAGAATCTCATCACTCCAACTTCTAAATAAAAACTTGTGGGTGAACAAGGGTGAAGGACCCCAATGTCTATTGGAGGTTTTCCTTGGGAATGTTTTTGACAAAGAATAACTTAGTGATTTCAACTAATAGGAAAAGTTTATTTTCAAGCAAAGCAAGCCAAGATACACTAGCCAAAATGCATATAGTAATATAGTCCACTTAAAATATACTAAGGTATCACTTGCCAATACTATTCCAAAGTATTGACCCTCTGTTGTTGTAACTTGTGATGTTGCAGGTTACTCCGATGATGATTAGGAGTCATGAGTCTACACTCAACATGCTTGCCTGTGGCACATGAAGATGAAGACTTGTGTTTAATTACTTATTCCTAAAACTCTTGTATTAGGCCTATGGCCCTGAGTTGTAAAAGACTATGTTTTATCTCTGGAATGAATGTAATAAACGACCTTTGTATCTGTGTACTTCATCTTAAACTGTGGATGCTAGCATTGATCCAGGGACTAGCATTGCAATCACAGGGATCCTATCCTTTATAAAGGAGGGGTCTAACAGATGGTATCAGAGCACTGTGTTGCCTGTAGGATTATGACCCTAGGATTGGAAAACCACTAAGGAAAAGTTTTTCAAATACTTCTACACTTGTCTATTCTTCTCGTAAAACTTTTCTAATCTCTTTCAACTTCCTTGTAGATGAACTCCATCAACGAAGCCGTGAAGAAGGGACCACTCATGACCATGACCTTGGAATGTGAAACTGAGTTTCCCAATATTCTCAAGGACCTCATGGAGGCAATGGATGCACATGGTGAAGCTGTGTACAAGGGCTTTCTAGTGATGGATGAAGGAGTGGAGTATTGGTGGGTGCAACTTCACTTGTACAAAAACAAGGAAGACAACCACAAATAAAGGGGATTCTGCATGTACACTAACACTACCATGCACACCACATTCTTTGAGTCACAGGATGCAGCTTGGAGGACTATCAAGGAACTAAGTGCTAGAGTCAAATGCAGAATGCTCAACCTCCAAAAGGACTTAGAGAAAGAGAAGGAGCTTACTCAAGAGTTGGAGGACACCAACCAAGAAATAAGAGGAGATGTTATAGACTTAGTGATAGAATCAAGAGAGCAAGATTGGTGGATTGCCTCTAGGAACATTGTGTTTAACAATAGATCCCGCGAGATTGGATTGTAAGGTCACTTCGTTAGTTGGACCACCACTTATCACCTTATTTTTCTAAAGATATTTTTAAATAAGTTTGGACCTTGAGTGATGTAATGAACTTATGTATGCATGACTTGTGTGACGATTCTGTTTCATGGATATGAAAGAAAAGTTTTGGTGGAACAATCTCAAAAGAGACATCGCCGAACATATTGCTTTGTGTGATGTGTGTAGCAGAGTCAAAGCGGAGCACCAAAAACCAGCAGGTCTGCTTCAACCACTGCCTATTCCTGAATGGAAGTGGGAAAATATTGGTATGGATTTCATTACCGGATTACCAAGAACCAGATCCGGGTATGATTCCATATGGGTAGTAGTGGATCGCTTAACTAAAGTGGCTCATTTTATACCCGTGAAGACAACTTATACCAGTGCCAAGTTAGCAAAAATATATATGAGCAGAATCGTATGCCTTCACGGAGTACCCAAAAGTATTGTGTCAGATAGAGGAACTCAGTTCACTTCTCACTTTTGGAGACAACTTCATGAATCTTTGGGAACGAGATTGGAATTCAGTACTGCCTTCCATCCTCAAACAGATGGACAAACAGAAAGGACCAACCAAATTCTGGAAGATATGTTGAGAGCATGTGCTTTAGACTATGGAGCAAGTTGGGATGAAAGTTTACCTTACGCAGAGTTCTCTTACAACAATAGTCATCAATCTAGTATTGGAATGGCACCGTTTGAGTTACTCTACGGAAGAAAGTGTACCACCCCATTGTTATGGAACGGTGTGGGAGAAAGAAACCTATTCGGACCAGATCTTATCAAAGATGCCGAAGAAAAAGTGAAATTGGTTAAAGACAAATTGAAGATAGCACAGTCCCGACAGAAAAGCTACGCGGATTCTAAGCGTAGAGAAGTCACTTACGAAGTTGGGGATAGAGCTTATCTCAGAGTATCACCACTCCGTGGAGTGAAAAGATTTGGAGTCAAAGGAAAGTTGGCACCAAGATATGTTGGGCCATTCAAAATTCTAAGTCGCAAAGGAGAAGTTGCATATGAAGTTGAATTGCGTAATCTCTATCAAGCATCCATAACGTATTTCATGTGAGTCAGCTTAAGAAATGTCACCCAGAAATGGAAGAGTCCTCCTTGAAGGATACCATACCTTTGGAAGAGGTTCAACTAGAGAGTGATCTCACTTATGAAGAAAAGCCTGTCAAGATTCTAGAGACCGCAGAAAGAGTCACCAGGACCAAGACTATCAAATTTTGTAAAGTACAATGGAACCATCACTCCGAAGAGGAAGCGACATGGGAAAGAGAAGATGATCTTGAAGACCACCTCACCTATTTGCTAGCCAATCCGAATCTCGAGGGCGAGATTCATCTTAAGAGGGTTAGATTTGTAACATCCCGAAAATCATAGTTTCAAAACTCATTTCATATCATCTTTGCATCCTTCATTCATTTAGGGTTTTTCTCAAAAAATCACTTGGTGATAGAATATGAGCTATGATTTCATGTGGTCAAATTGTCTCAAATAAACATCACCCCTTGAAATTTGAATGTTTAAATACTTGTTGTTTGCCTCCATTGATGGAAAGTTTGGGTAAAACTTTTAAACCCCCAAGAATTCAAATTTAGAAGAAGTTTTCAAAATCCCTTTCAATTACTTGCAAACAGGAACAAATCCCTAATTATTTTAGAAACCAAACTGGACCAAGCCTTGCAAAGTAACCACTTAGTTTTATGACTATTTTTGAATCCACAAAAACCCTGCAAAAGCCCCAAGGCAGTTTGATTTCAAAAGGATTTGAATTCATATTAAAATTCATACCAGAAAATGAATTTAGAAAAAGAAAAGAGCACTTCAAAAGAAAAGGGCCACGCGGCCAGAATCTGGCCCAGCAGAAGAACGAGCCCAGTAAGCCCACCCGGGGATCTCCTTTTCTTCTCACACGCGCGAGCACACGCAACCAGACGCTGACAATCAGACCCCACCAGCACTATGCGCGTTTCGCTGACAAGCGGGACCAGACCACGTCGTCCTCGTCTTCCCCAGACTGCGCCTGCGACCACGTCGCTGCGGCAGTGATGGCCGGTAATGGCGCGGAGTAATGGGGCAATAATCCTCGAGCGTTTCCTGTCGACTCCCCGGCTATAAGACCCTCTCTGCCCCGCGATCTTTTTCCCCCGAACACCTCGCTCACTCCGCCCCCAGGCTGCCCTCAATCCTCCGCGAATCGCCGCTGACAGAGCGATTCGCCTCGATTCTGTGAGCCTCGTCCTCTACATATCGTTCTTGCTGCCAGATTCAGTGCATCCTTGCGTACCTCCTGACCACACTAGTCCATCTTGCACTGCCCCAGGTCGCCAGTTCCACTCGACACCGCGAGTACTGACGGCGACATCAACTCCGACGAGTTTTTCCGGTAGGTACAGACTGCCCCTCGCCTCCCCGTTCATGCACACAACTTTCCCTTGACCCTGTGAACCTAATCGCGTCGTTCTTTTGCCTTGAGGTGGTTCACAGCGACGACCACGACGATCACCTGACGCACCCGACGCCGCCACGAACTCCGGTGAGCAATCACAGCCGTGCCCGAGCGCCCCCTGACCAACCACAAGTACGTCGAGCCTCGCCAAGATCTCCTGAGCACGGTGAGCTACTCCTCGTTCTCCTTACCCCATCAGGCCGCCTCCGGCGCACCGACCAGTTCGCCGCCGTAGCCGCCTCCGCCAGATTTTAGTCAAGACAATAGCGCCATCGATCCTTATCGGAGTGCTAGGATAGAATCACTTACTCTGATGCAGCGATCCGAGCCGCGATTTCATTTAAATCCTACGGCTGTAGATCTTGATCCGATGCGGCGATACAGCGAATGAAAACACGACGCTGGCAAGGTTGGATTAAAAACAGAATTTGAAAACCTGATTTAGATTCAAACTTCAAATGCTCATAACTTTCAAATGCCACGTTGGATTTTTGCAAACTTTATACCGTTGGATTCAGTGAAACAAGGCCTTTCTGAATATCCAATTAGTTTAGCATATAGTAACAGTTAAAAATGTTTTATTTGTGGAACAAGTTTAGGGCTATTTTAGATATAGAAATATCTTTATAAAATTTTGTTATGGCCAAATAGGTTTATTGGACAAACTTGTGACATGTTATGCTTCCGTAGTCATGAACACACACTTGGTAGAATTTTCAAAAATTTAACACTTGGTAAATTCTTGCATGCATGCATTCATATTATTTTTGTTTGTATTTAAATGGTGTGTAATTGTATGCTTGATTTCTTGTGTAGATTTTGCTAGTGATTGTGATTGTGAAGAGTGCTACTCTCCACACTACCAAGGCAAGTGATATTTTCATGAATATTCCTATCCTAAGTTTTATGTTAGCATTTAGTTATCTTGCTAAAGTATTGCATGATATTTTGCTAAAGTACTAATTTGGGAAATCCTAAGTAGAGAGAAATAGTAGAAATGCTAGGGAAATTTTCCTAAGTTAAGTTACCCTATTTTGCCTAGCCTAGCTTATAGAAAACAAGGGTGGTGAACATCTATATACTATATGATAAAAATATTCTAAGTCAAGAGACTTATATTTTCTTAATAAAACAACTAAGACAAATGAACCTCCTGGGTGGAATGGGAAGATTGGGTTATGTTGAGTGGTTACACAAGGCCATGGACTTGGGTTGTGTATCACACTTGTGGAATGCCACCCAGGCACAAAGGGATTTGGAGGCCAAGTGTTGAGAAAGCTTACAGTGCAACCACTTGGCAATATGGGCTCTGCCTTGATCATATAGGTAGCTAGAACTTAGTCATTTGGACAGTTGGTGGTAGAAGGGATGATAGGATGGAGCGCGTCCATTTGACTAAGGAAAGGCTTCTGAAAGGTCCTGTCTTGGGAAACCAAGTCTAGTGGGGAAAGTGCACAACCTCTGCAGATGGAAAACCTAAGTACTTAGGCTTGTCCAAGGAAATGGACATTTTGAGCATCAAGACATGGAAGCCACAAGAATCTCATCACTCCAACTTCTAAATAAAAACTTGTGGGTGAACAAGGGTGAAGGACCCCAATGTCTATTGGAGGTTTTCCTTGGGAATGTTTTTGACAAAGAATAACTTAGTGATTTCAACTAATAGGAAAAGTTTATTTTCAAGCAAAGCAAGCCAAGCTACACTAGCCAAAATGCATATAGTAATATAGTCCACTTAAAATATACTAAGGTATCACTTGCCAATACTATTCCAAAGTATTGACCCTCTGTGGCTGTAACTTGTGATGTTGCAGGTTACTCCGATGATGATTAGGAGTCATGAGTCTACACTCAACATGCTTGCCTGTGGCACATGAAGATGAAGACTTGTGTTTAATTACTTATTCCTAAAACTCTTGTATTAGGCCTATGGCCCTGAGTTGTAAAAGACTATGTTTTATCTCTGGAATGAATGTAATAAACGACCTTTGTATCTGTGCACTTCATATTAAACTGTGGATGCTAGCATTGATCCAGGGACTAGCATTGCAATCACAGGGATCCTATCCTTTATAAAGGAGGGGTCTAACAGAAATATTTTGGTGGAATAATCTCAAAAGAGATATCGCCGAACACATTGCTTTGTGTGATGTGTGTAGTAGAGTGAAAGCGGAGCATCAGAAACCAGCAGGTTTGCTTCAACCACTACCTATTCCTGAATGGAAGTGGGAAAATATTGGCATGGATTTCATTACCGGATTACCAAGGACCAGGTCAGGGTATGATTCTATATGGGTAGTAGTGGATCACCTAACTAAAGTGGCTCAATTTATACCCGTGAAGACAACTTATACAAGTGCCAAGTTAGCAAAGATCTACATGAGCAGAATTATATGCCTTCACGGTGTGCCTAAGAGTATTGTGTCAGATAGAGTAACTCAGTTCACTTCTCACTTTTGGAGACAGCTTCATGAATCCTTAGGAACGAGGTTGGAATTCAACACTGCTTTTCATCCTCAAACTGATGGACAAACAGAAAGGACTAATCAAATTCTTGAAGAAATGTTGAGGGCATGTGCCTTAGACTATGGAGCAAGTTGGGATGAAAGTCTGCCCTACGCAGAGTTCTCTTACAACAACAGTTATCAATCTAGTATTGGGATGGCACCATTTGAGTTTCTCTACGGAAGGAAGTGTACCACCCCATTGCTATGGAATGGAGTGGGAGAAAGAAGTTTATTTGGACCTGATCTTATCAAAGACGCCGAAGAGAAAGTCAAATTGGTTAAGGATGATTGAAGATAGCACAGTCCCGATGAAAAGCTACGCGATTCTAAGCGTAGAGAAGTCACCTACGAAGTTGGGGATAGAGCTTATCTCAGAGTATCACCACTTCGTGGAGTGAAAAGATTTGGAGTCAAAGGAAAGTTGGCACCAAGATATGTTGGGCCATTCAAAATTCTAAGTCGCAAGGGAGAAGTTGCGTATGAAGTTGAATTGCCAGAATCTATGTCAGCTGTCCATAATGTGTTCCATGTGAGTCAGCTTAAGAAATGTCACCCAGAGATGGAAGAATCTTCTTTGAAGGATACCATACCTTTGGAAGAGGTTCAACTAGAAAGTGATCTCACCTATGAGGAAAAGCCTGTCAAGATTCTTGAGACCGCAGAAAGAGTTACAAGGACAAAAACTATCAAGTTTTGCAAGGTACAATGGAATCATCACTCCGAAGAGGAAGCAACATGGGAAAGAGAAGATGATCTTTGGAAAGACCACCCTCACCTATTTGCTAGCCAATCCGAATCTCGAGGGCGAGATTCATATTAAGGGGGTTAGATTTGTAACATCCCTAAATTCATATTCCAAACTCATTCATATCATCCTTGCATTCAACATCATTTAGGGTTTTTCTCAAAATCATTTCAGGAACATGAGCATTTGTGGCTCATTATTTTATGTATGAAAACCCTAGCCTTTGTGCTACATGCTATTGGGAAAGATGCTGTTATTTCTTTCAGAATGATTTGAAATCCAAACTTTAGTGGTCTCAAAAGCTTGAGCAAAATATCAAAAGCAAAATATGAATTAAAACAAATTCTATGCCCATTATCACCTCTCATAAAGACATAGTTTAATTTATTTTCAAAAGGACCCAAGTGTTCTGAAAAGTTCAGATGTGTTTGACACTCATTTAAGAGCAAGTTTTATTTTACAAAAGTCCTGTAAAGCTTTGGATTCAAACATATTTGAATTTAGGTTTAAAAACCATTTCTAGAAATTCAATCTGAAAAAGAAAAGGAATTAAGAAGGAAAAAATAACCAAACCAGCCAATCTGGCCGACCCAGCCCAACACGGCCCAGACTAGCCCAATAGTGCACACCCCGCGAATTGTTTTCTTTACCCACTCTCGCACCCACCAACTCACTGACAGAAGGGAACCGCTTCCACTCCCCTCTCTCGCTGACAACCGCGGCCCACCCGAGCATCGTTGTCTCCACCCCCCCATGACCTGTTCGTCCCCAAAATTGACGCGGCCGTTTCCTGTTGATTACGCCGCTTAAATTCGCGTTAAGGCTCGAGTGATTCTCGCTCGCGAGCAGGCTACATAAACCCCCTCTGCCCCCTCTCTCTTCTTCCCCAAACCCCAAGCACAGAACGCCCCCAGGCTGCGCACATTGCTCTCTACAACCCCGCCGCCTCCGACGAGCTGCCGCAACAATTCCGGCCACCTCCGACCACCCCTCTGCCTCTACTTCACACAAACAGACTCCACTTGATCTCCCGCACCTCCTAACACTCCTGGTTTGCCCGCGGGTGACCCAGAACGTCGGCTACGCAAACGACTGACCGCCACCGTCTCCAGCTTCAACTCCGGCGAGCTCCAGCGGTAAGTCCGCCGCCCGAACCCTGTTTTTCACGCACGCATCTTCGCCGTGGTCTTCTGCATCTAACCACATCCTCCGTTTGCATCCTAGTGATCTACAACGTCGCCTTCGACCTCAAGCAGAGCCACTGTTGCCAGATCCAACTCCGGCAAGAAATTCACCGCAACCTTGAGCGCCCCTTGCCGAGCTGTCCACAAGTTGAGCATCCCCACGTCCTTGCGGTCTCGGTGAGTACCTTCCCTGTCCTCCTAGTGACCTGTATCGCCGCCACTGCCCGTCGTCGCCGCCTTGCCGCTGCCAGCGCCAGATTTTGGCTGGGTAATTTAGGCCGTTGGATCTGTATCGTAGGGCTAGGATAGAATTTTAAACGAAGGGGTAGGCGCGCATCTGAGCCGCCAGATCCCACTTAGATCATGCGGTCCACAGAGCGCGATCCAACTGAATCGGTATGCGCCAGTGATGTTGCGACACGTGTCTAGGGATAATTCAAAAACAGAAATTTGAATCAGATTTAGATCCAAACTTCAAACAGCTATAACTTTTGAATGCCACGTTGGAATTTTACAAACTTTATACCGTTGGATTTAGTGAAACAAGACCTTTCTGAATATCCAATGTGTTTAACAAATAGTAACAGTTAAAATGACTTTATTTGTGGAAACATGTTTAAGGCTATTTTGAGTATAGATTTAGTATAGTAATTTGTTTTGGTGTCAAATAAGTTTAGTTGGGAAACTTGTGACTGGTTAAGTTTCTGTAAACATGTGCATGCTTGGTAGAATTTTCAAAAATCACCACTTGGTAAATTCTTGCATGCATGCATTCATATTATTTTTGATTGTATATAATTGTGTGTAATTGTATGCTATAATTTTGTGTAGATTTTGCTAGTGATTGTGATTGTGAAGAATGCAGCTCTCCCCACTACCAAGGCAAGTGATATTTTCATGAATATTTCTATCCTATGTTTTGTACTAGCATTAGATATTTTGCTAAGTCTTGCATGCTATTTTTGCCTAAAGCTAAGTTGGGAAATCCTAAGTAGTGTAGAATTGTAGAATTGCTAAGGAATTTTCCTAAGTTAAGTTATCTTACCATGCTTAGCCTAGCTATTTAGCAAACAAGGGTTGGTGAAAATCTATACTTACTATGGTGAAAATATTTCTAAGTCATGAGACTTATGCTTTCCTAATAAAACAACTAAGTCAAATGAACCTCCTGGGTGGAATGGAAGGATTGGGTTATGTTGAGTGGTTACACAAGGCCATGGACTTGGGTTGTGTATCTCACTTGTGGTATGCCACCTAGGCGTAAAGGATTTGGAGGCCAAGTGTTGAGAAAGCTTACAGGCAACCACTTGGCAATATGGGCTCTGCCTTGATCATATAGGTTGCTAGAACTTAGTCATTTGGACAGTTGGTGGTAGTTGGGATGATAGGTTGGAGCGCGTCCATTTGACTAAGGAAAGGCTTCTGAAAGGTCCTGTCTTGGGAAACCAAGTCTTGTGGGGAAAGTGCACCACCTCTGCAGATGGAAAACCTAAGTACTTAGCCTAGTCCAAGGCAATGGACAACTTGAGCATCAAGACATGGAAGCTACAAGAATCTCATCACTCCAACTTCTAAAGTAAAATTTGTGGGTGAACAAGGGTGAAGGACCCCAATGTCTATTGGTGGTTCCTTGGGAATGTTTTGGACAAAGAAAAACTTAGTGATTTCAACTAATAGGAAAAACCTATTTTCAAGCAAAGCAAGCCAAGCTACACTTAGCCAAAATGCATATAGTAATATAGTCCACTTAAAATAAACTAAGGTATCACTTGCCAATACTATTCCAAAGTATTGACCCTCTGTGGTTGTAACTTGTGATGTTGCAGGTTACTCCGATGATGAGTAGGAGTCATGAGTCTACACTCAACATGCTTGCCTGTTGTAACACCCTCAGAATCGGACCTATGCAAGTTTGAGCAAAATTCGCCAAACCCGCATAGAAACGATTCAAAGGTGCCCACCAGGCACTTTCGTGCGGGTGGAAAACGAAGTAATAACATTACACAACAGTCCTCGATGGGACCCACAGAACAGATATATATAACAGCGACTCAAAGAGTCAAGAATACAGATATAAGGCACAAAGATCCAAATCACCTTGAAAAGACGGAGCGTCCGACTACGGACAAGATGCAAATGGGGCTAAGAGCCCTGAAGAATAACCAATGGCGTCCATAACCCTGCCCAGGCCAAGCCGGAAGGGTAACCCTGCTAACGACGTCGATCTCAAAACCTGCTTAAACAAAAGGTGCCGACAAGGGCAAAGGAAAAGAAGGAGCGTCGATCTTGAGGCCAAGATTACAGCGAGGCTAGAATTCGGCGGTCCTCGCCTACATAGGTATGGTGGACTGAGCGGCAGCGGCAGCATGCACGAAACAACCTATAGAGACTCGATACAACTGGCGGTTATCAGAGAGGGATGAGATTGACCTAACCGGATCCAACCTGAAGCTAGCACCAAACAAACCCATCCTGGTGTTTCCCCCTCGAGACCAAACGAGGAAGTCAACCGAGGAACTCACACAGTTGGCAGTTTTACTTATTCAGTTATTGTTACAGCAATTACTAGTCAGGTTTAGATAATCATCCTGATAAAGTAAGAAGTGGGCAATTTTAGTTAACCATTCCGTGATAGTGGCAACACTTACTAATCAGATACATTTATCATGAGATAACCCAAAACCCAGCAGTTGTTGGTACTTTTATTCAGCCATTCCGTTGTAGTTGCAAGATTTACTAGTCAGGTACGATGGCCGCAAGCGACAACCAAACAAACAATTGTGGGCAGTATTAATTAGCCATTCCATTATAGTGAAGCTGATTACTAGTCATTATAAGTCAAATTTATAGCAGTAAACTTTAGTTATGCTTGTCTATGATCGAGATACTGTGCTCCAAGTCGTCCATATCCGCGGACACGGCTTTCAGAAAGTTTTACCGGCGGGTGCACCAATAGCAACACACGCCGATCAACCTCGAAAACCAAATCAAAACCCAACGAGGCTTTCACGACCGAACAATCACAGGATTCGAATTATTTCAGGGGCCACCCATTGAGTAGATCCCATAGCGGAGTAAGCAAGCTCGAGACGGACTCAAGGTTTCGACAATGGCTGTAAACGATCGGGAACCCGAAGTGTGGCTGGGCTTGTCGATACCGCGAAAACATTACGCTTACCTAAATAAAGACAGGTGCTCCCGCACAATTTAAATACGAAAGTAGCATGGCATAAGTACAGGATAGTAAAACACCTCAAACTAGTTTGTGGCCCCAAGAAATAAGACTGAATCAAGCTCGCCTGGGGGTCCCATATACCTCCGGATGTGGATAGCGCGATAAATCAAGGAATGTATCGTGTACTCGGGGTCTTACGGGACACAAGTGGGCGTTCGGAAACCAAATATTTTCTATCACCCACCGATGCCTCTGCTTATTTCAATTTTAGTTGTTAAACAGAAAATAAAGTGACGGAAAGTAAAACTAGAATCATCTCCAACATCAACATGCGGCAATACATCAAGAATCGTGGCATATGACGACACGCAACAGCACTTGAGCCAGCGACTACGACGCGCAAGTCCAACTATCTACCAAACAACAGGTAATAGGATGTGTCCAAGGCAATATAGGCTGCACGGTATATCACAGGTACGGAACTAAAGCATCGCATCACAGATAGCAAAAGATCAACAGGAGGGAAGTAAATACTATAAAAGTAAGATAGGTAGAAAGAGGGAGATGCTCGCCTGAAAACATTGCCGAAAGGTTCATCCGAAGATCGCTGAAGCTCACATCAACTCAACGGCCTTATCCGCGAAGAAGCAAAACACTAGAAGGAACACCGGATGCAATATTTAATACACGGCAGAAGATCGGCATGATGCATGCATGATGGATGGCATGGCAAAGGTGCAATGCAATTAGGTCATATTAAGCGGAACCGGGGTCCCGACATTTAATTAGGTGGTTCCTGTTATTTATCTACCCCGCAAATTAAATGTTGTTTACATGGCAAAAGATAAGATACCGGTTCGCTACTCAAGTTTAAATGAGGCCAATATGAGACTAGATTTGCCCGCATATGGGCCCCATAATTAATCATTAGGTGAATCGGCATAAGGCCCCCAAACCACAGATGTGCATGCGGGATGAATGATTAAATGCAACAAGTTGATATCATTTATAAAATAGGGTAACGAGGAAAAAGGGTCACACATCAGGGTTCTCGACGATCTTGGGGGGTTCCGGGGTTCGGGGTTCGACAGGGTCCAGGGTTCGGTCTCGGGTCCAGGGTTCGACGGAAGCGTTCTCGGACTCCGGGGTCGTTCTCGGTATCGGGGCAGATCTTGTCGCTTCGGGGTCTCGGCGTACCATGAAGGAGTACTTGGCCTGGCGTCGGGGCATCGGTACCGTCCTGGTTGTTGTCGTTCTTGTCGTCGTGCAGAACCTGCCGTCCGTGCTTCGATTCGGAAGGCGATCTTGCCGCTCGGGCGAAGTCCTGGGTTTCCTCCTTATACACCGGTGGCGAACTTGGCGTCCGATTGGCGACCTTTGGGTTGTCGGGCTCGGGTGTGGCGGCGATGATTCCATGTAGGAGACTCCCGGTACCATGGCGGAGTCCTCGGTAGCGATGAAGGTCTTGGTTCGGTTCGCGAGATTGGCCTTAGGTCTCGGGACGCCGGATCGGCTTCAATCGGGCGTCGGTACTCGAGTCCTCGAGGAAGATCTTGTTTGGTTCCCTCGTTAGCGTCGCGGTACTTGTTTCGTTCCTTGATGACGGCTTGGATTGGCACCGATACACGCTCATGCGGAAACAACCAGGCCAAATCGCCAGTACCGCAGATGACAACACACGAGGCTCGAGCTAGTTTCGCGCAGCCAGCGATGACGGAACGGCGGGCTGCACGGGACGAGCCCGAGGCGGGCAGGCGCGCGGCAGACGACGGGCGGCCCGGAGGTGGAGGCGAGCTGAGCGGAGGGAGGCCGCGACGCCGGGCGCGCGGAGGTCGAGGCGGCGCAGCGCCATGGGCTGGGGAGGCGGGAGCGGAGGTTGGTGGCGGAGGCGGCAGTAACGGCGGTAGGCGGGCGCGTCTGCGAGGCGGGTGCGCGCCTTGGGAGCGGGAGGGAGGCCGGGCGAAGCTCGGAGCGGGCGGCGCTGGACGCCGGCAGCGAGGGCGCCATGGAGGGCTTGGCGAGGACGCGAAGCACCGGGCGAGCCACGGCGGCGCTGACGAACGTGGGGGAAGAGGTCGACGGGCGAGTGGGCGGCCTGGCTCGGGCGCGCGCAGGAGGGCGGCGGAGGCGGGGAGGCACGACCGCGGAAGGAGGGGAGCAGAGGCGGCGCTCGCGGAGCTCGTCGGAGCGGAGCCGGCGAGGTCGCGAGGGAGGTGGCGAGGCGAGGCTATGCGCCGGCGGCGGCTGCGCACGCGGGCAGGGAAGGAGGGGAAGGGGCGGAGCGGCGCGGCAGGAGCGAGGAAGGGCGCTGGGGAGCGGCTCGGGGCGGCCGGCGGGAGGCGGTGAGCAGGCGGAAGGCGCTGTCGCGTTGGGGAAAGGGAGGAGGAAGGAGAGAGGAAAGGAGAGGGTGGGGTCGGCCGGGTGGGGCCCGCGCGGGGGGGGGGGGCGATCCGGGGGAGGCAGGGAGTGGGGGAGAGAGGGCTGCGGGGCAGGTGGGGCCACGCGGGAGGGGGTCCCGGTGTCGTGGGGCAGCAGCAGTGTGGCGTGCGTCTTGGAGTGTCGCGTCTTGCGTGTGCTTGTGGGCCCAGGCAGCGGTTGGTGGGAGGGTGCGCCCAGGTGAGATGAGGTGGCGCTGGACAGGGGGGTACAGGGGTGGGACTAGGATAGGTGGCAACTGGGGATTGGGCCAAGGGAGGGGCTGGTTGAGGTGGCAGGTTACCATTGGAGGGAGTGAGGTGGAGGGGTGGGTTGGGTTAGATAGTTGGTAGCTGTAGGATTAAAGGGTTGGACCGATTTAGTTTCGGGGGCGGTCGTTCGGGTCACTCGGCCCGTTCGACTGCCCCACTAAAAATTAATTTAATATTTTATTTAGTTTTAAATGCACCGTTTGTAAAACATTGTCGGTCAAATAAAATACTCCGGAGTCCCGGTTTTTGGCGTTTGAATAAAAGACAAGGGCGTTTTAGAAAAATAAAACGGGCTTTGCGAATATAGTTTTGGCAAACAATGCAAGATGATGACGATGCAATGCACAAATTCAACGCGATTTTCTAGTAGTGGTTTTGCGGGATGCCACACCTGTGGCACATGAAGATGAAGACTTATGTTTATTTACTTGTTCCTTAAACTCTTGTATTAGGCCTATGGTCCTGAGTTGTAAAAGACTATGTTTTATCTCTGGAATGAATGTAATAAATGACCTTTGTATCTGTGTACTTCATCTTAAACTGTGGATGCTAGCATTGATCCAGGGACTAGCATTGCAATCACAGGGATCCTTTCCTTTATAAAGGAGGTGTCTAACACATATGTAAATGGACTTACCGCAGGGGAACTTCCAGAGGATTTATGCAAGCAATTCAGGGATCTCAGGTTGGAGATAGTCCCGAAAGGACACGTAGCGACTATGGAAATAGTGTCCACTTTCCAAGAAAGGATCCAAGAAGCACAAAAGGGGGATAAAGAGTTGGAAGAAATAAGAGTCAGGATAAATGAAGGAAGGACTAAAGAATTTCGTCTGGATGAACAAGGAACCCTCTGGCATGGAAAGCGTTTGTGCGTTCCCAATGACCCCGATATCAGGAAGATGATTCTACAAGAAGCTCATGATTCGCCATACTCAATTCATCCAGGCAACACAAAGATGTACATGGATGTGAAGGATAGATTCTGGTGGAATAACCTAAAGAGAGATATTGCAGAGTATATTTATCTGTGTGATGTGTGCAATAGAGTTAAAGCCGAGCATCAGAAACCGGCAGGATTACTACAACCACTACCTATACCCGACTAGAAGTGGGACAAGGTAGGCATGGATTTCATCACGGGATTACCCCGGACTCGTTCTGGATTTGATTCTATCTGGGTAGTGGTGGATCACTTCACCAAGGTGGCTCACTTCATCCCCGTAAATACCACATATACAAGTGCTAAGATTGCTAAGATATACATGTCAAGGATTGTAAGCCTACATGGTGTTCCCAAGGGAATTGTGTCAGACAGAGGCACCCAGTTTACTTCAAAATTTTGGCGTCAACTACATGAGTCTCTTGGAACCCGACTAGAATTCAGTACTGCCTTCCACCCTCAAACAGATGGCCAAACAGAAAGGGTGAATCAAATTTTGGAAGATATGTTGAGAGCTTGCGCACTAGACTATGGGTCTAGTTGGGACGATAACCTACCATATGCTGAGTTCTCATACAACAACAGCTACCAGACAAGTATCAAGATGGCTCCGTTTGAAGTTCTATACGGAAGGAAGTGTAGGACTCCATTTCTATGGAATGGAGTTGGAGAACGCAGTCTTTTTGGACCTGACTTGATAAAGGATGCCGAAGAAAAGGTGCGACAGATTCAAGATAGGCTAAAGGTAGCCCAATCCCGACAGAAGAGCTACGCTGATTCCAAACGCAGAGATGTGGCCTATGAAATACGAGACCGTGCGTATCTCCGAGTTTCACCCCTACGTGGAGTTAAGAGGTTCGAAATCAAGGGCAAGTTAGCCCCACGATTCATAGGACCATATAAGGTCCTGGCCCGTAGAGGAGAAGTTTCTTATCAGTTGGAGTTACCGGAAGGATTGACTGTTCATGATGTGTTTCATGTGTCGCAACTAAAGAAGTGTCACCCGGAGATGGCTGAAACACCACTAAGAGACATCGTTTCCCTAGATGAGGTTCAATTGGAGAATGACCTTACCTATGAGGAAAAACCCATCAAAATACTGGAAACAGCTGAAAGGATTACCCGCACCAAGACTATAAGGTTCTGCAAGGTACAATGGAACCACCACTCCGAGGAAGAAGCTACGTGGGAGCACCCAGTTTACTTCAAAATTTTGGCGTCAACTACATGAGTCTCTTGGAACCCGACTAGAATTCAGTACTGCCTTCCACCCTCAAACAGATGGCCAAACAGAAAGGGTGAATCAAATTTTGGAAGATATGTTGAGAGCTTGCGCACTAGACTATGGGTCTAGTTGGGACGATAACCTACCATATGCTGAGTTCTCATACAACAATAGCTACCAGACAAGTATCAAGATGGTTCCGTTTGAAGTTCTATACGGAAGGAAGTGTAGGACTCCATTTCTATGGAATGGAGTTGGAGAACGCATTCTTTTTGGACCTGACTTGATAAAGGATGCCGAAGAAAAGGTGCGACAGATTCAGGATAGGCTAAAGGTAGCCCAATCCCGACAGAAGAGCTACGCTGATTCCAAACGCAGAGATGTGGCCTATCAAATACGAGACCGTGCGTATCTCCGAGTTTCACCTCTACGTGGAGTTAAGAGGTTCGAAATCAAGGGCAAGTTAGCCCCACGATTCATAGGACCATATAAGGTCCTGGCCCGTAGAGGAGAAGTTGCTTATCAGTTGGAGTTACCGGAAGGATTGATTGTTCATGATGTGTTTCATGTGTCGCAACTAAAGAAGTGTCACCCGGAGATGGCTGAAACACCGCTAAGAGACATCGTTTCCCTAGATGAGGTTCAATTGGAGAATGACCTTACCTATGAGGAAAAACCCATCAAAATACTGGAAACAGCTGAAAGGATTACCCACACCAAGACTATAAGGTTCTGCAAGGTACAATGGAACCACCACTCCGAGGAAGAAGCTACGTGGGAGCGTGAAGAAGACTTGAAGGAAGAGCACCCACACCTATTTGCTAGCCAACCCGAATCTCGAGGGCGAGATTCTTCCTAGGGGGGGTAGGTTTGTAACATCCCAGTTTCTGTATTAGGATGTTATTAGGGTCATGCATCATCCTTGCATCATTTGCATCCTACATTTTAAAAGTTGCAACAACAAAACCCTAACACATAAACCCTTTTAAAAACCCTATTTAATTTTCCCATAAGTAAGAACCCTTGTTGTAGTGGCATGACCCCTCTAAAATCTTGTAAAATATTAAAACTATGTCCTATGTTGACCACCTCAATTTTATGAAAATTTAGAAACAAGATTCCTCAATTTTGGACTTGGCTTGCAAAAGATATTGGAGTTTTTCTAAAACAGAAAAAGGGAAAATTGTTAAACAAAAAAAAGGGAGGAGGCCAACAGCTAACCCTAGCTGGGCCGGCTCGCCAACCAGCCCACCCCGCCCCAGCGCCCGCGCAGCAGGGAACCAACCCACGCACGTCGGCCCACCTTTCCTCCCCTCCACCACTGAAGCGGGGGCCCCACCCCGTCGTCTTCCTCCTAGAGTCCGCGGCGGATACTACTCCGGCCACGTCGGACTCGTACCCGCGCCGGACTCGACCGTCCCCTCGCCCAAGTTCCTGCCCCTTAAAAGCTGACCCCTCCCGTCGTTTTCCTCTTCGAGAAACCCTATCCCAAGCCCTCGCCCGACCCCGCCGCTCTGTTCGCCATTGCCGCGCTCGGGAAGGTAGAGCCCCTGGCGAATTGCGCCACCCCGATCCCTCTCTCGCTGCCGGTTGTCTTTCCCATATTTCTCTTCTTCGCCTGACCTCTTTTCCCCCTTCTGCAGAGCGCTAGGTCGCGCTCCATTTCTCGCCGACGCCTCGCCGGAGCTCGCGGAGATCGGCGGAGCACCGCAGTTGAACGGGGAAGCTAACGAGGAAGCCGAACACGCGAACGAGACCACGAGGACCAGGCGCTTCCAGTCGACCACGCCACCACCGCGTGGAGCCACCGGAGTGCCGCAGCCATCACCGCCGACGCCACCACCGCCCACAGCCACCATCGTCGCAATTTGTAAGTCGCCGAGCCACCTCCTCCGTTCAATCTGCGATCTGTGGCTAGGATTAGTTCTCCAATCGCGCGCCGCCGCGTGGCTGCCACGCCAGCTCACCACTTCTCCACACCGCGCTGCGCCGCATCACCCCCCCCCCCCCGTTGCCAGCTGGGCCAGTCAGGAGCTGCCACTTGGCAAGCCCTTTTAGATCTGTTTGCAGATTTGATTTTAAACTTGCGAAATTCATATAAAATTGAATATTTGGCCAAATTTAGCTTATAATATACCGTTGGATTCCTAATTTTATGTAGAATCCAAATCTGTAATAATAATGCAGGTTTGCAGTAATGTTTTAGGTGTAGATTTTAATCATTAGATTAGAGAGTTTAAAGTATAGAAAAATAATTAAAATTCTATTCTAATTGATTCTTGTTGCAATAACATTGTTTTCACAATACCTACTAATCCAAATATTTAAGCTTTGCTTAGGATCATTAGATCTAACTTGGGGCTATTTAGATGGTTTGATCTTCTTATAATCCCAGGATTTGTTTTTAGTGACTCTATTAGATCTAAACCTTTGGGAATCAATCCTAGTGACATCCTTAAAACTATCACCACACAATCTTGCTACCTTGATCAATTTAACCAACCTTGTATAAGTACCATGTTGCATGCATGCATGATTTTCTTTGTGTTATGCTCTGAACAAGTTGTGATCAGATCTATGTTTGTGATTCGTTAGATTGCTCGGAGTGCGCTAAGGAGTGCTATTGTGTAGAGTGCTGCTCGGATCAAGGCAAGTTACACCACCTGTTCATAATTTTGTCCTAGTTTTGATTCTATGCATGTGATCTTCAAAATTCTGTAGTATGCATGTGTAGGATGATCTAGTAGAATTTTTCCTTAGTATTATTTTGCAAGTGCGATGGTTTTGTAGTATGCCATGAGTAGCTCTATACTTAGGATTTCCCATCCTAATAGGTTACCCCTATTTTTACTAAGTATTGCTTGCTATGCTATATATACAAAGTACCGTTGGGGGGGTTCGAAAGACAAAGAATTTTTCTAAGTATAAAGGCTCTCTAGAGCAAACTTTTCTTCTCAAATCCACTTCAAAATAGAACTAAGTTTTCTTCTGGGCGGAATGGTTGTCGGGACAACGAGTGAGATTTTGGTGGAGGACGGCCGCCCAGGAATCAAAGAAGTCTGCCATGTTTCAGAATTCAGAAGCTTCCAGTGCAACCACAATATATTATGGGCTCTGTCTTGGCCTAGTACTTAGTGGGAAACCTCACCTGGGTACCAACATTTGGAGGTTCTTGGAACGGTTGGATCCGGAAGGTAGAGGGGCTACTAAGGGAAAGCCTCGCCATGGTCTTGTCTGTAAAAGGACTTGATCATGGATTGTGGGTAAAGTGCACAAACTCTCGAGAGTATTGCAATCTGATCGATCAGCCGTGTTCACGGTAACAGAACAACAATGAGCGTCTGAAGGATGGAGCCTCTGAAGGATCTTCCTCTCTCTTTTCTAAAACAAAGTTTTGAAACCCCATGGCGTGCGTAATATCGCTAATGGGTGGGAATTTGGGGAAACTTGGTGTGTAATATCCAAGTAACGCTTGGTGCGTAATATCCAAGTGTTTGGTTGTTTGGACACCTGGTGCGTAATATCCTTGTGTGCCACTCGACCTTATTTTATCCAAGCAAATGTTTACAAAGTAGGGCAAACTTCTATTCTTCTCTCTACTTAAGAAAATTAGCTTTGAGCAAATGAACTCTACAGCCTATACCAGCCTTGCATGTAGAGATAGTCTTTTCTCTCCTTGGTGTAATTTGCCAATACATTCAAAGTATTGACCCAACTTGTTGGCTGCACATCTTATGTGCGGAATCCGAAGATTGAAAGGTGCGTAGGGATCGCGGGTCTACACTCGACAAGCCTGGGCGTTGATGGACTCATGCTGTTTTTATGTTTCCGCTGTTATTTGAGCTAGCATAATGCTAAGAAATTTTTGTAATAATTTCATACTCTGGATTCTCCGTGTAATAAAGACTTTGTGTTTTACATGATATTTCATTGACTGTGAGTGCTAGCTATTGATCCAGGGACTAGCATGTTAATCACAGGGACTTAGGATCCTTACCGATCCGAGGTCATTACAGGCGATGATGCTTACCAGACTCGCACACGCACGAGGGAGGTCAACGTGGTCGCGGTTGGGCAGGGGGCGTGCTGTAGTGGGGCTTAGAGCTCGTCGGAGTTGCTGGCGGTGTCGGGTCCTTGCAGACGAGGTTGTTGCCGAGGCTCTGGGTCGTCCTAGCACAAGCCAGAGGTATCAGTAGCTGCGCAAGGACAAGGCGAACCTGGTCGTATGCAAGCGAGGTCAAGGGGCACTCAGTAATTACCGTAATCGATCGCCGGAGTTGAGCGGCGGCTCTGTCGCTTATAGGCGTGAACGGGGACGGCGGCCTGGGTCATGCGCGGACAAACGAACGATGTCAGAGGATGCACAAGGTCACAAGGAACACGCTCGTATGAACTAGAAGGACAGGGGCGGTCAGGCTCACCGGAATTTCGTCGTTGGAGTTCGTCGGTACTACGGTGGTGTTCTGCGAAATATGGGAAGCCTGGTGGCGGAGTGGGGGTGCTGAGTGAGGGGAAATGGTCGCAGAGGGGTGGGGGTTAAGTAGCCAGAGCAGGGGCAAGAATCACACGATGCATCAATGGAATTTAAGTGCATTTGCGTCGGGGAGGAAACGGCCGCGGCGAGCAGGTCTTCTGCGCGAGATGGACAACGAGGTCGACGTGGCTGGTGGGTCCGAGGTGTCAGTGAGGGGGTGTGTGCGGGATGGGTGAGAAACAGAGGGAGAGGGGAAAACCCGGGTGGGCTGGCTATTGGGCTAGGTCTGCTGCTATGCCGAATAAGTGGCGCCGGCCCTTTCTGTTTTCTTTTATTGTTTTCCATTTCTATTTTGATTTTCTGAATTCATTTTCAAATTCTTTTCTTATGGGTTTGAATTCAAACTTGTTCTGAATTTTTGTAAAGTGGACCATACACATATTTGACTACAGAACAATGTTGTTCACTCAAAAATACATTGGTCCATTGGATTTTATAAATAAACCATGCTTTAATTTATTTATTTATATTAGGCATATGAATGGTTTTGAATTCATATTTTGTTTTGAAAAATTTGACCAAGCTTTGGAAATATCAATCAAACCTATGTTCAAATCTTTTCTGGTTAAAATAAGTATTCTCATATTAGAGAGTAGTAATAAGGCCATTGCCTTGCTTACATAAAATAATAGTCAACAAATGCTTCTTTTTTTTAAATCTTATTTGAAAATGATCCTAAAATGATTATGAATGCATGAATGATATGCAAACTTTGAAATCATGATTTTTGGGATGTTACAGTTTATCTCCTAAAGCATTAACTGGCATATCCTTTTGTACCTTAGCAAGTTGATCAAGTTGGTTTGAACCATTTGAAAGTGTTTAGAAAGCATTTTAATATCATTAGAAGTTCTTTCCACAATATCTTTCAACTCATGGATGATCTAGAGTTTTTCAATAAATGATTCTGAACTTGTTTATTAAAATGACCTTTGTTTAACAATAAAAATGTCAAGTTCCTCTAAACATTGATCAGGAGGCTTACCATAAGGAATATCAACCTTATAAAAAAGTGTTGGAGAGAGTGTACCTCAATAATAGATAAGTGGGGAATTTGTAGGGTTCGCAGCATAGATTTTTTTTTCCTACGATGGGAACAACTATGTACCAAGATCTATCTACTAGATACATGCAACGGTCGGATGTATATCCGTAGAAAACATACCCTTGAATACCGACAAAGCTTAACGAGTTCAAACTCGTGGTTAATGTAGACAATCTCTTGCCGATCTCAAGATCGAGAGGAAGTCCTAGCGCCGCAAAACAGCGGCGCATCCGTGCTCGCACACACGTACGAGGCACCGAGCAACCTCTGCCTCCTCACTCCAGCGATGCAGCGGAAGCACAACTCTATCTTGCTGAATAGCCACCGGGAACATGTATCTCTCTAGTCCGAGACCATGGGGGATAAATACTAGAGGGGGAGAGAGATCCTTCACGAGGAGGTGTGCTTTGAGAGGATGAGAGGGGGGCCTTTTATAGGGGAGAGGGGGGCACCCAAGGGGCATGGAGCCTAGACATGGGGCTTCCCCCACCTCTTCCACATTCATGTGGGTGGACACTCCACTCACTCAAATGCCTTTCAATTCCTTCCACTCAAATTCCCACTCAAATTCCCATTATATTTCCACCAAATTTAATGCAAACTCTCATTAAATAAAACTCCTTTTATTTATTCAGAATTTTGTCAATTACTTTAATGAAAAACATTCACATATAACCCCTTGCTAGTATTTCATTTCACATGCAGAAACACTTTCTGCAATTTCACCCAAAAACCCGTTTCAGTATCTAGTGAAATAAATTCATTCACTTGTTATTCTTTCCGGCATGAAACTTTTGCTCCAATTGGATGTCGGTGTCTCTTAAGTGTGCCACCCTACGGTTCGCGAATAATGCGGACATGATCGAGACCCTTCTCCGATCAATAATCATAAGCGGGATCTGGAGACCCATACTGACTCCCACACATTCAACGATGACTTTCTTGTGATCGTTGGAACCTTTTACGCTAGTATCTTAATCCTTTTGTTTCGCGATATATTACATGTCCAAGATTTGATCATCGGTATGTCCATACCTAGTTTGATATCGTTACTGACATGCACTCTTTTCTCGTTCCCGTGATATAACATTCTAGTGATCAAATCACTTGCTTGCAAGCTAATCAATGTGATATCACCGAGAGGGCCCAGAGCATATCTATCCGTCATCGGGATGAACAAATTCCATTCTCGATCCATGGGCCTCAACATAACACTTTAGTAGTCCTGAGCCCATCTTTATAATCACCCAGTTACGGTGTGACGTTTGATGTTATCAAGAAACTCTTCCGGTGTTAGTGATTGACATGATCTCATGGTCTAAGGATTAGGATCACTTCGTAAGTTGTTATAGCAATATAAACTCAATGACTTTGATCGTAACTCTATACTTCGGATGAATGTTCATCACACCATTAAATTAATGTTTGACCTCGTTATTAACAACATCCAATGTCCATGATCAAGAAACCTTTGATCATCTTGTTAATCAACGAGCTAGTTTATAAGAGAGGCATAACTAGGAACTTCCTTTTTGTTTATTAAACACACATGTATTAATGTTTCTGTATTAATACAATTATAGCATGCAAAATAAACATTTATCATAAATAAGGAATACGATAATAACTACATTATTATTGCCTCTGGGGCATATTCCCTTCAGTTTCCCACTTGCACTAGAGACAATAATCTAGTTTCAAAACTTTGTGTGTTAAACACCTATGGCTTTTTGGTGTTCCATATACGCAATTTCAAGTGGTTAACATAATCTACGGATCTGACGCTTTCAGGTCCGTGTGTATTTGCATGTCTTTGCGTCTCCACGCATCACTCATTCTCCAATGAGATGGCATTGTATAAATTTGGTATTTTGGTGAGAGCTTTAGTTCCTTGGGGTTAAATCATGTCGATACTATTGTCATACAATATATCTTTAGTGTTAGACCGTTGCGAACCACACCTTAGTTTGATAACAAACTGCTCAACACAAATTCCCTCCTTTGCTGCTACTATAGCAGTCATATACTTAGCCTTTTGTTGTAGTATCCGTCACAATGTCTTAACTTTGGAATTCATCCAAATACATCATGGAATCTCCTTTCCATTACATTGTGCCACTTATAGTTTAAATTGAGATAAACTTAATTTTGTATCTTGTGACAAAACTAGTATCAATGTAACGCTTTTATAATGAACTATTTGTAATTGTTTGTCACCTCTACACAAATATATTCTTAGTTCTTCCAAAATATCATAAGAATATCCTTACTATCGTCCAATGATTATTTTATGATTCATTCTGGTATATGCTCATAACACTAAGAGCATAGGACATATCTAGGTGTGTACATATCATGGTATGATTGATCAAAACATTCTCGTGATTTCACTCATCAAGTGTCAAAGCACCTGAATCTTGTTTCACTTATCAAGTGTCAATACACTTGAATCTTGATTCAATTCCTTTCCATGCGACAAGAACTGTTTCTTGTCTTTTCTATATTGAACTCCTTCAATATCTCATATATGTATGTTTGGCACAACGATATTAGCGTCACAGTCTATCCACTATAGACATTCATGCTAAATATTCGGGTTTTGCCTAAGTCTTTCATCAAAATGAAATTCTTAACCTTTGTCAATAAAAATTACATCATTTCAAATCAACAAGATGTCCTCCACATAATGTATTATAAATATGTCTCAGCGCTCCCACTTAATTTCTTGCAAATGCAAGCATATTTATCGTCTCCTGATGAAAACTCCTTTTCATTACGGTGAAGATTCCAACTCCACGATGCTTACTTCACCCATTGAAGTTTGCATGCCCTTTTAGCATCCTTTGAATTAATAAAACCCTTTGGACCATGTCATGTACACGTCCTAGGTAACCATTCTATTAGAAGAACTTTGTTTTGTTTATTCATCTACCATATACCAAATTATATATAGTCGTTGCTACTTTAATCCGTCCAGACTAAATATCGCTATGAAAGATCAAATCTTGTCATAGTCAACTCCTTGAACATTGTCATAAAATACTTTACGACATGTCGACTATTTCATAGATGTGAAACATCCATGTCTGTTTCTTTATAGATCCAAATACGACCGATAGGTTTTTACACCTTTTCGGAGGGTCTTCCAAGTTCAAAACTTGATTTCTCGTGTGTGGAACTATCATGGATTTTATGGCTTCAAGCCATTTGATAGAGTCAGGGCCCATCATCGCTTCTTTACATGTAGTCGGTTCATCATTGTCAAATAATGATTTACTCTCAAATCTCAACATTTGATTGTTTATCCAACCTACTTGGTTCAATAGGAACTTAGACCTCCGTGACCGCAACCTTTGAGGCACGTGAGCCATGAGCATTCTGCCTGCCTCCGGAACATTTTTCGGCGCTGTGCAACTCAGCACATATAGCTAAGGTTCGTTAACCTTATCAAAGTTCTATTGTCCTCCCACGTAACTTTCTATGAAAAAACTTCTTTTTCAAGAAACTTCACGTTTCAAGCGACAAACCCTTTTGTCCTTGGTGTTATGGAGGAATACCCAATGGTTATTCGAAATAACCTACAAAGACATGCTCATCTAACTTTGGTTGTAAGAATCTTACTTGTGCTTAGCATACCAAAATTTAAGAAATGACAATTTGGGTTTTTACCCGAAACCATAACTTCCATGGTGTCATTTCAACGGATCAAGATGGAGTTCTTTTTCAGTGTAAAAGCGGTAGTCTAAAGCTTTAATCTTTTAAAACATAATGGCAGTTTTATAATAACACCTTTGATCCAACCATGTCAAACAAGGTTTCATTACAAATCTCAAACACTCCATACTCCTATGTTATTTCGGGAGATGTAAATCTAGGTGTTTTGCTAAACTTGCAACTCAAATAAATCCCTTGATGATAAATCATAATTCATTTATTTTTCTTGTTACACTTGTAACTCAAATAAATCCCTTATGATAAAATCATAAACCATTTATTTTCTTGTTACAATGATTTTCCACTTCATCTTGAAAGTCTTTGAACGTTTTCAAATATTTCATACATCTTTCTCATTAAGTGAACATTCACTCAAATTTCCGGAGAAAGCATATGAAGTTTAAATCCATCGCTTACGACAATACATAATGGACTACATACATCGATATGTATAAATTCCAATATTTAGTCGTTCGTTCTTCTTTGGCCTTTGAACGAAGTTTCAATTATCCCGAGGAAAGTCTCACAAGCGTCACTTGATCAAATCAAAGACTCCAAAAATCCATGAATATGGAAATTCTTCATGTTTTCTTTCCAATATAATTTAAACGATGATGTCACTTTGTAAGTGATCTTTCAATCATTTGTCTTGCGACATTTTAGCATTAGTTTTTCTGGATGTGATTTGTCCAACTAGATTTGTAAATCATCCATCTTATATGGAATATGTTAATTATTTGAACAACCTTTGTTCTCATAATACCTGATTTAAATAACAATTATTAAAACAAATCTTGAAGTCAAGCTTTGATGTCAACGAGAAATACAAACAACGGTTTGTTTGTTTTCAATGAACATCATCACATATTCTCTTGCTAGTTATTTAGGCCATTGTGGTTTATGAATTGCGTCGTTCTGTATGAAATTTTATACCAACCAATTCGGTATACAATACCCAAGAACCACATTGTTTAACAAGCAAAGAATACAACCATAACATGTATATCATCCATATACCTAAATTGGATATTTCCAATCTTTTCTTTTCTGCCAAATATATTTTATAGATTCTCTTTTAGAATTTCCTTTTCCTTTTTTTAAAGAATCTATCAACATCAACAGTGGCGCCATATACATGACACATAGTCCAAAGCGTGTATATTCAAATAATAATATCTTTGGACTTGCACTTTGAAGTAGATCACCATCATCAAAATGATCACCATTCTTTCAAAATCCATTCTTTAGTTATCTTTTAGTGTAGTAAACACTTTACATACATCTTTTATTCATCCTTATCATGACGACTTTCATGATTAAGCTAATATAGCTTATAAAGACGAATCGTGAGTATAACGTTACTTTCCAAAACCCTTTTGGATGATTAGGATGTCTAGCATCTCCAACCTTTGCAAATTCTCATCCAATATGAGAACATATATTATACTCTATCATATTGCAACCAAAACATTGTTTCAGATATCATTATATCTTCCACACATGATGGTTTCTGAAACAATTCTTTCAGCTCCTAGATAAACCTGATATTAAAACAATCAAGAATCATGGAGGCAAACATGATACTTAAGATACTAACACTGGAATTGTTACTCTTGATTTAATACCAATTATTAAATTTCACGGAGTAAACAGAGTTTGCTGAAAGTTTGCAATAGGACTTGAAACTTTAGATCGACACTCAACACAATACGATACCAGTTCGTAAAGTAAATATCCAGAATTCTATAGTTCTATTATCTCAATTACAACTAAGCATAAGGTGGTGAACGAATGCCAATGACTACAACAAATTATGCAAATTCACTTTGATTTAATTTATGATAAATTGAGTTCTACTAATCCAAATTATAAATAAACTCCCACTCAAAAACGACATCCCTCGTGTCTTTTTGTGATTACATGAACCAAATCCACTACACCAAGTCCGATCATCACGCGAGTCGGTGTAGCTTCAAAGGCGAGCATCAAATTGGCATCATATCTACCATATGACTCATGCTTAACCTTTCGGTCCGTGTTTCGAGGCCATGTCTATACATGCTAGGCTGGCCAAGTGAGAACCTTAGTATTCGTGTGTGTAACTGTCTTACACCCGTAATATGGTCATGTATCCAAGAACACCCGATCATCACGCGATGTGTTGGAGCGACAAAACATAATCAGTGCATACTTAAGGAAGAACACATTATTATCTTGATATTTAAATGAGGGGTCATCTTATTATGCTAATAAAACACCAAACAAGCAATATAAGATGTAATCAAACATCACATGTTTGTAAGTGAAATGATATGGTTCCCGCATATGATCTCCATCATGCGCACCATGGTATGATCTCTATCATACCTCTATGTGTAAGGCCAAGGTCTATGGAACCTATCATGTTATGTGTGTCGTAGGAGTATCATCTCATACTTCTACTTACACCATCACCATATCATAACACTAGCCCAGCAACAATCTAAACTAGACGCCTCTAATTTATCCATTGCAAGTTTTACGTGGCTTAGGGCTTTCGAATATAGAACCGTTCTTACCTATGAACATGAACCACAACGAGGATAACCAAATTGTTGATATTGACTATAGTAGGAGAGACAGACACCCTCTAGCCACTTATGCAAAACTATTTGCATGTCAAGCCTGGAACAAGTCTCATGTGCGACGACATGTAAAGTTTGTCCGGGCCGCTTCATCCCACTATGCCACCAATTTCCAAACTACAACTAAGAAGCAATAAAATGATCATCATCGCCCACATACTCATATGTGTACTACTCGTGCAAAGCATCTACACATAGATCCGGCTCTGATACCACTGTAGGGTTCGCGGCATAGAAAACAATTTTTTTCCTACGATGGGAACAACTATGTACCAAGATCTATCTACTAGATACAAGCAACCGGCGGATGTATATCAGTAGAGAACATACCCTTGAAGACCGACAAAGTGTCATATCCCAAAATTTTCTAAATTTTGAAATGTGAAAAATAAATGAACAAAATAAATAATTGTTGAAATTTAGGGTGAAAAGAAACTTTTATTTCAAATTGGAAACATCAAAACACATCTTGAACAAACTTTGGATAAAATTTGAATCCAACTAAATTCAAATCAAGTGAAATGCATTTATCCTAAATGCATCTTGAAATTTAAACACTTGGAAAATAAACGAAGAAAATCATTTCAAAGATCTCTCTAAGACTATGGATTTGATCCATACAAAAATCTATCAACAAACATTTATAAATGATAAATAAAAATATTATAAAAACATAGAAATTGATTTCATTCAATTTGGAACCATGGATAAAAACTTATGAATTTAATAAGATAAAGAAATTAAATTTAAAAGCTAATAAAGCTCCTATCTAAAATCCATACCAAATTGTGAGAAAAATAATCCTAAAGAGATTCAAAAGTATAAAAAAATATTAAATAAAATTGTACAAATTGGAATCACCAAGTTTGAATCTTTAAATAAAAAGATAAGGATTTTATAAGACAAAGAAAGAAATAAATAAATAAGGAGTATTTAAAAGCCAAATTAAATCTTGGCCAAACAAATGAAATGAAAGATTATGGAATAATAAAAGGAATAAAAGATTATTTAAATAAAATCATAAGGATTGATTAATATCCAATTTTATTTAAATAAAGACAATTCCCAATTTAAATGAACATTAAATCATATTAAAGTATTTTAAATAATAATTCAAATTGAATTATTTGCACTAAAGAATAAATAAAACCTACTGAAAAAGTTTTGGTAAAAAATAAAATTCAAATAGAGTTTGAAAACATATTTAAATCTTATTTAAAATAAAGACAAATGTCTATTTTAAATAAATGATAGACCCTAAAAGAATAAAAGAAATATTCTAAAATGGACTTTAGAAAATATTATTAAACATAATTAAATCCCTACTGAAAGTTGGGAAACATTTGAATTCAAACAAATGCTTGAATCAATTGAATAAATTCAAAATAGAAAATCAAAATAGAAAAGGAAAAAGAAACAGAATAAAAAAATGGAAAAGGGTCCAGCCTAGCTAATCTAGCCCATCAGGCCCATTTTCCAGCCTACCTCTCTCCTCGCGAGCCCCTTTTCTCACCGTAGCACACACTCTCTCAGCCACTGACCGGTGGACCCCACACGCAAACACACACCTCGCTGACAAAGGGACCCACCTAGCCACCACGTCATCATCAAACTCGCGCGTCCGTTACCAGCGCTTGATTCTCGGCCTAAATTCGCTCTAACATGATCTTAAACACCAAAACCGTCAGGGCACTCTTAATCCCCTCCGACTCCTCCTCATTTCCCCTCAACAAATACCGCTAATGAGCAACTGGGCACCTCGAATTCGAGCTCAACGTCTCGCCGACTCTGACGAAGCCCAGCACCAAATTCCGGTGAAAAGGACACACACGCACCTCCATTTCTCTGTTGAATCTCCCTAGTTTTCTGTCGCGCATCTTCCTGACTCCTTGGTTTGGTTTCTTGAGCCCCAGGAATTCAACATTGACATCATATGCAAGCGCCGCCGCAAGCACAACTCCGGCCACCCCTAGGAACCGCTCTAGGAAGCAAACCTCCACCGCTCCAACACCATCGCCTTCGCCTAGATCTGTTGTGCATCATCTTCGTCTCCACCGTCTTCGGGAACCACTAGAACGTCGCCTTCTTCCACATCCTGAGCATCACCGCCGTCCTCACCATCGCCGGTGACCTGAGCCGCAAGGTGAGCCAGCACCCTCTGTTCCATACCCTTCGATCTTACTTCGACGGACACGATTATAACTATCCCAGCCTAGCTGAGCCACGTATCATGAGCCAAGCCACCACCCTAGCTCGATCCTTGATGAATCTGCACCGTTCATTTTATGTAAATCGTACGACCCACACCAGCTATCCACACTGAACCGGTATCGACCAATAGAAATCGGCCATGTTGCATGTCACGATGGAAATAAGGGTTTTCTAATTACCAAATAAACAGAATTAGTTGCCAACTTCAAAAATTCATATAAAATCAACCATAAGTCCAAAATATAACAAATAATATGTCCCTGGGTTCATAAAAATGTGAACTTTACAACCATGCCCTTTGTTTAGTGATTTGCTTCTGTAATATTGGTTGTTTTTTGCAGAAACATGTGTAGGCATATTTTGAGTATAAAATGTATTCCAAAAGTGTTTTTAGGCTAAAATCTTTTGTAAATGGACTGTTTTGAACCTACTGACCATAGAAACCAACTTTTGGATTTAAAAACATATTTTGTGATACTTAGGAATTATTCCTTTGAATAAAAGCATTTCTAGTTAAATAAAAATATTGATTATGTTTTAAAAAAGCTTTTTGAGTAAAACCTTTTGGAAATGGGTTGATTTAAACTCTCCGACCCTAAACACCAAGTTTTAGGATTTAAAAATATATTTGGTGAACCCTAGAAAATTATTACTTTGTTTGAAGGCATTTCCAACAAAATAAAATGTTGCTTTGGTTTAAAATGGATTTTGAATGAAACCCTTTGCAAATGGAATTGTTTTAAAACATTATGACCATAAAAATTAATATTGGTGTTTAAAAACATTTTGGCTAACACTAGAAATCATTCTTTGAATAAAATCCATTCTAGCAAAACAAAAGGGATTTAAAGTGACCATTTTCACTAACTTGTTATCAAATGTTTTGCCACTTTGATAAAATGACCAATAGGTGAATTAAAATGTTTATATCCTATTAGAAACCTCTTTTCCAAAATAAAACAATCTTTGGCATGATTGCATGCATTGCTTTGTTTTTATTATTCTATGTGTTGAATTGTTTGAATGCTAGATTGAATTTGTGCCTTGATTGAATTGTAGTGAAATTTGAAGAGTGTGACTATTGCAAATATCAAGGAGTGAACTTACACTCTCTACAAATAAGGCAAGTGGTGCTTCATACTTTTGTCCCATTATTTTCACTATGCATTAGTGATATTTCTAAGTAGGACTTGCATGGAATTTTTACTAAGTATGCTATGCCTTGGGAAATCGTAGTAGTTGATGCCTTAGTAGAAATTTTCCCTAAGTTAAGATCCCTACTACTATCTTGCTTAGCTTAGCTAGTAGAAAACAACGGTGGATTATATTCATTCTATGAAATATTTCTAAGTCTATGACTTGTGTTTTTTTTAACAAAACAACTATGTGAATGAATCACCTGGGTGGAATGGTGGGAATGGATTTAGGTTGAGTGGTTACACAAGGCCAGGGGACTGTTGAACCTTGTGTATCACACTTGTGGAAAGCCACCCAGGAACAAAGAGATTTGAGATGTCAAATGTTGAGATGCTTCAAGTGCAGCCACTTGGCATTATGGGCTCTGCCTGGATCATATAGGTTGCAATAACTTAGCCAAATGTATAGTTGGTGGTAGGGGATGATAGGTTTGGAGCGTATCCATTATGGTCTAAGGGAAGGCTTCTGAAAGATCTTGTCTCGATGCATGTCGAGTCTTGGAGGGAAAGTGCACCACCTCTCTCGAGAGTAAAATCTAAGTACTTAGCCGTGTCCCCGGTAATGGACAATTTGAGCATCAAGACATGGAAGCTATCAAGGATCTCCTCATCCCAATTTCTAAGTTAAAATCTTGTGGTTGAACAAGGGTAAAGGATCACCATGTCTATTGGTAGATGCCTTGGGTGATTTTTGCCAAGTAAAAACTTAGTGTTTTCAAATGATAAGGAAAATATATTTTGAGCAAAGCAAGCCTAAGCTCCACTTAGCCAAATGCATATAGATGATAGATACCACTATTCTACCATAGTATCACTTGCCAATACAAATCAAATGTATTGACCCTTGTGGCTGTAACTTATTATGTTGCAGGTTTGTTTGATGTTAGTGAAGTGTGTTGATTAGGATTACAAGTCTACAACCAACATGATTGCCTGTGGAACTTTGAAGATGAAGGACTCCATGCTATAGTTATTTCTGCTGCATTGTAATGAGATAGCCAAATGAGCTATGTAAGATGTAATGAATTATTTTATTCCTGGTTATAAAGTTGTATTATGACCTTTGTTTCTTGATATTACATCTTAACTGTGGATGCTAGCTATTGATCCAGGGACTAGCATTGTAAACACAGGGATCTCTACATTATTAAAGGTTTTTCGTGGTATTGCCGAAGAGTACGCCATGGAGGGGTCCTCATAATGCGTGTTTAGAGACGTGGGGTAAGGCGGACGGTTGACGGGTACAAGGTAACACAGCTTACCCAGGCTTAGATCCCACAACGATGGTGGAATCCTACTCCTGCTATAAATCACTATAATGGCAATACGCCGAGTTACAGAGATAGGTTCGCTGTGCGATGTTGTCTCAGATTGTCTGAAGTTGTGCCCTAAAGGCTCCCATAGGCCCGACTTATATAGTCGCCATGTCCTAGGGTTACAGGGAAAAGTCCTAGCCGGACAGGTTACAGATTCCTACACCGTCTATTACTAGTCTTGCGTGTCTTGTACTCCAAGTCTCTAGGTACGCTGGTGACTCCATCGTAGCCTTCCTTTATCCGGCATGGGCCTCCCTTCTGGATCCATCTAACTGGGCCGCCCAGCAGGCCATGGGCCATGCTACCAACTGTGGGCCACCCGGGTTATCCGGATAGGAGACACGCTATGAGGATACCCATATAGCATATCCCCAACAAGGTTGGGATCTCTACACAAAGCTTAACGAGTTCAAACTCGTGGTTGATGTAGACAATCTCTTGCTGATCTCAAGATCGAGAGGAAGTCTTAGCGCCGCAAAAAAGCGACGCATCCTTGCTCGCACACACGTACGAGGCACCGAGCAACCTTCGCCTCCTAGCTCTAGCGATGCAGCGGAAGCACACCTCTTTCTACCCGAATAGCCACCGGGAACATGTATCTCGCTAGTCCGAGACCATGGGGGATAAATACTAGAGGGGGAGAGAGATCCTTCACGAGGATGTCTGCTTTGAGAGGATGAGAGGGGGCCTTTTATAGGGGAGAGGGGGGAACCCAAGGGGCATGGCGCCAAGCCATGGGGCTGCCCCCACCTCTTCCACATTCATGTGGGTGGACACTCCACTCACTCAAATGCCTTTCAATTCCCTCCACTCAAAATCCCACTCAAATTCCCATTAAATTTCCACCAAATTTAATGCAAACTCTCATTAAATAAAATTCCTTTTATTTATTCAGAATTTTGTCAATTACTTTCATGAAAAACATTCATATATAACCCCTTGCTAATATTTCATTTCACATGCAGAAACACTTTCTGCAATTTCACCCGAAAACCCGTTTCAGTATCTAGTGAAATAAATTCCTGCGCTTGTTATTCTTTCCGGCATGAAACTTTTGCTCCAATTGGATGTCGGTGTCTCTTAAGTGTGCCACCCTACGGTTCACGAATAATGCAGACATGATCGAGACCCTTCTCTGATCAATAATCAGAAGCGGGATCTGGAGACCCATACTGACTCCCAAACATTCAACGATGACTTTCTTGTGATCGTCGGAACCTTTTACGCTAGTATCTTAATACTTTTGTTTCACGATATATTACATGTCCGATATTCGATCATCGGTATCTCCATACCTAGTTTGATCTCATTACTGACATGCACTCTTTTCTCGTTCCCGTGATATAACATTCTAGTGATCAAATCACTTGCTTGCAAGCTAATCAATGTGATATCACCGAGAGGGCCCAGAGCATATCTGTCTGTCATCGGGATGAAAAAATTCCATCCTTGATCCATGGGCCTCAACATAACACTTTAGTAGTCCTGAACCCATCTTTATAATCACCCAGTTACGGTGTGACGTTTGATTTTATCAAGAAACTCTTCCGGTGTTAGTGATTGACATGATCTCATGGTCTAAGGATTAGGATCACTTCGTAAGTTGTTATAGCAATATAAACTCAATGAATTTGATCGTAATGCTATACTTCTGATGAATGTTCATCACACCATTACATTAATGTTGTGACCTCGTTATTAACAACATCCAATGTCCATGATCAGGAAACCTTTGATCATCTTGTTAATCAACGAGCTAGTTTATAAGAGAGGCATAACTAGGAACTTCCTTTTTGTTTATTAAACACACATGTATTAACATTTCCATATTAATACAATTATAGCATGCAAAATAAACATTTATCATAAATAAGGAATACGATAATAACTAATTTATTATTGCCTCTCGGACATATTCCCTTCAGAATTGGCTTACATAATTCTTCTATAGGAGGTAGATTCTTCACATCTTCAGCTCTAATACCTTTCTCCTTTAGACACTTCTTAGCTTCCTTCATCACTTCATCATTTAATGCAATAACTCCCCTCTTATTTGTTGTGGGTGTTGGAATTGGTACAGGGACAACTGGTTTAGGAGTAATAGGCTCAGGTGTATTCATCTCAGTTGAAGTCCAATCATCATAATTCTTGCTTATCTTACTCATTAATTCTTCAGCATCTGTAGGAGTCCTTTTCCTGAAAACACAATCAACAAAGCTATCTAGGTAGGTCCTAGAATCATCAGTTAGTCCATTATAATAAATATCAAGAAGCTCATTCTTAGGTAATGGACATCCAGTATGTGCATGAATCAAGGCACAGAACCTTGTCCATGACTCAGGCAATTTCTCTTCTTCTCCCTGTTTAAATCAAAAACTCTCTGCAAAGCAGCATGTCTAGCACTAGGAGGAAAATATTTCTGGAATAAAGAAGCAATCAAGCAATCAGGGCTATCAATGGAACCAGGAGGTAATCCATTAAACCAAGCCCTAGCTTCTCCTTTTAGTGAAAAAGGTAAGATCTTAGCAACAAAGTACTTGCGTATCTTAAAATCATTAGAGAACAAAGCACTCATAGTAGAAAGCTCATTCATATGGGCCACATCACTCTCATTTTCAGTCCCACAAAATGGTTCTTTCTCAACAATATCTAAATAAGATAAATCAAGAGAGAAATTATAATCTTTATCTTTAATATCTATGGGAGAAGTGGCAAACTTAGGATCAAAGGACAACTTAGGCATAATAGTACATCTAGCAAGGAGACTCTTATTAGCACTAGTACCATGTGTGTTTTGGCACTCTTCAACAAAATCATCAGTGAACTCAATGTAACCATCATTAATATCATAACTCTCACTAGCCTCAGGTGAGCTAACAGGTGTAACAATGTCTCCACTAGGAGTTTCGGTATTTCCTAGACTAGCCATAGTAGCATCTAGAAAAGGACCTAATGAACCACTTGCATCAAGCACAATAGAAGTAACATCATGAGCATCAAAAGCAGTTTCAGACTCAGCAGTAGTAGCAGTGTGTGTAGCATGTGTATGTGGTGGTATTGTAACAAGCTTACTTATAACAGACGGCGAATCAAGAGTAGCAGAGGTGTTTAGGACTATATCTCTTCTTGTAGTGGATGGTAGAATAGGGAACTTCCCATCAAGAGACTTCCCCATGATGAAAGGAGTAGCAGTGAACAATAATAGTTCCAAGTGAACTTACAAATAAAGCTATGCTCCCCGGCAATAGCGCCAGAAAATAGTATTGATGACCCACAAGTATAGGGGATCGCAATAGTCTTCGCGGGTAGTATTACCCAATTTATTGATTCGACACAAGGGGGGCCAAAGAATACTTGCAAGGCTTAACAACTGAGTTGTCAGTTTAGCCGCACCTGGAAATAGTTCTTGCTCACAGAAGTTTATCAGTAGCAATAGTCTGTAGTAGCAACAGCAAAGCAAAAGCAACATGAGCAATAGTAATAGTAACAGTAACAATAGAATTCGAGTGCGGTAGGCATAGGGATGGATGGACGGGCGTTGCATGGAAAAGTCTAAACATGTAACTTAAAGACCTAGGGCATTGCAGATAAATAATAACAAGCATCCAAGTACTAAACAATCTTAGGCATGTGCTCCAAATATAGTCATACGTGCTCGCAATGAGAACTTGCACAACATGTTCTATCCAGCCAGCCCGTGGCAGCGGCGCCTCTAGGGAACTACTGGCAATTAAGGTGCTCCTTTTAATAGAGCACCGGAGAAAAGAATTAACACTCTGTGAACACATGTCATCCTCACACCACAGCCATCCCCTCCGGTTGTCCCAATTATTGTCACTTTGGGGCCTTTGGATCTGGACAATGATATGTGTACACAACTTGCAGATAAGATCACAAACAATACTATCATAATGATTCAATAATAAGTTTATATCTGAGATCATGATACTCAGACCCTAGTGACAAGCATTAAGCACAACAAGTTGCAACAAAGTCAAATATCACTAATAGAGATACTAGGCACTATGCCCTAATAGATCTTATTCGATTACATGATAGAACTCATCCAATCTCTACCATCCCCAAGCCTACAGTGGGGGATCACTTAGTCATGGATGAGGGAAACATCGGTGGTTGATGGAGGTGCATTGGTGATGAAGATGGCGATGATCCTCTCCAACTTCCCCGTCCCGGCAGGGTGCCAGAACGGAGTTTCTGGATCCGAATCTTGGTTTATGGTGGCGGCGGCGGAGCGGAACTCTTTATGGAAAACTATCAAACCCCCCTCGGTTTTTAGGTCGAAAGGCAACTTATAGGCGCAGAGGGAGGCGAGGGGCTGCCTGGGGGTGGCTGCACCTCCTCTAGGCGCGGCCAGTGGTGGGCCCGCGCCTGGGGTGGGTGTGGGCCCCCCAGGCCGCCTCTCCGTTTCTCCTTCTGGCTCCGTGGATCTTCTGGTGAAATATAATTTTTGGCATATTTTCCGGGATTTTTCCTGATAGTTCATTTTCTGCAGAAAAACAAGACACAAAGGTAATTCTGCTGAAAACTGCGTCAGTCCGTGTTAGTTGTATCTAAATCACACAAGTTTAGAGGAGAAACAATAGCAAAGTGTTCAAGAAAGTAGATACATTTTGGACGTATCACACACTCATGTCAAATTCAAAGATTACAAATTCAAAACATATAATTGACCGCACCCAAGGAAATTACTTAATCCATGGTGATCGTGTCAAACTCGTTGGTGTACCTCTTGTACGCCGCCACTGGGTTGCCTGGCGGATCGGAGACCACATCCCACTTGTAATCCCACGTGGGGAGCGGAAGGTCATTTCCTTCATCAACATAAGGGTTGTACACCAATCTTGGCCGTCCAACCGGGAAGCGTTCCCAGCTCCACACCAAAAGAAGTAGCAAACAACCACCAGTGCATCCATCGGTCCCGATCCTAAGACAAGCATCATCTAGCTGCACATAAAGTGATAGACCGTTTAGTAAGAACAATATTTTTTTGAGGTAATGCAGAGATAGACAACATTTGTTAGAAAGTGATTACCTGATAGTACAACCAGGCCAACGTCGCCGAACCCCAACTGAAATTAGAGTCAAAAACAGTGAGCACCTTAAGCTAATGCCACTAAGCATAATCCCCATTATTGTTAGGAAATAGAGTCCTTGTGATGATGTACCACACATACACACGAGTGTACGTCATGATCGTATCCTCATCAGCATCCTCGAAGCAGGTCTTGAAATTATGGATGATCCAACTAAAAGTAGCCCTGGCAGCGACCCTCAATCTTTCCCCCTTCTTGTTTACAGCCTCGGGTGGATGCTTCCCTATAAGGCTTACCATCTTCTCACGCTACCCGTATGAATCCGTGCTTATGCACATAGGGTTTCCCTCCATTGGAAGATCTAGGATCATGCTCATGTCCCGCAAGGTGACCGTAGTATCACCGTTCCTAAGGTGAAAAGTGTGTGTCTCCGGCCTCCACCGATCGACAAGCGCGGTGATCGCAGCGGGGTTGAAGTTCAGTGTCGACCAAGGGACCATGTGGATAAAGGGGAGGAGTCCTAGCTGCTGAATGTACGGAGTGTACCGCTCATCATAAGGCATCTTGTTGGACGAGACCTCGTGGTACCTAAGTCGAAGGGGTAGAAGCTCCTGCAAACATACAATGGCCAAGGTTAGATTTCCATCTCAACAAACCGGAACCATATGAACTAGGATGGAGGTTTTTAGTACCTATCTCTTCTCCGGCAACTTGTAGGAACGGTGTTGAACATCGTAGTGAGGATTGTTTAGATCAATCCTACATATATTAAAAATAGATACCATAAGAACAATTATTCTAACATGCACATATATTCCACCTTCGTAAAACTATACTTATAACATTACAAATAGCCCACTATACTCTATCTATATTTCTAAAATGAACAATTATTATAACATTAATGAGGATTGCATAATATCATCTAACATAATTAAAGAAAATTGCTACTATGAACAACACATACTAACATATATACTAGGTTTCTATGCTAATATAACCAACTAAAGTTCTACCATTGAATACTAAGCTATTGCTAAATCTAAAGATCAAATAAACATGGCAATGCTTCATATCAAAATCTAAATCCAATTAAAACTAGGGTTTCACCGAAATTTGAAGAAAAGGGGAAAATATGTAAAGGATTAGCACCTAGAATTAGAGATGACACAGGTGTATGCATTGCATTCATGCATAAGAAGATCCGGGGAATTTTCGCACCAAACTAAAAGAGCTATAAAGGGATCGAGATCTCTCTTGTACCGATGGAAATGTCAGTGCAAGTTCTTGGAATTTCGACATGACCTTACTATATTTTTATGTTTGAGGGGAAGACAACTTAAAATTTGAATATTTAATTGATAAATTTGAATATCAAAAGAATTTGAAATGGAATAATAATTGGAAATTGAATTGTAATAAGAAATAAGAGTTGTACTCTTATTTATGAATAAGATACAATATTTATAAGTCTCAATTAAAAAAAACTTAAAGAAATGAATTGAAATAATAAATAAGAATTGAATTCTTATTTATAATAAGATATAAACATTGAAAGGATTCAAATTATAAATAAAATAATAATGGAACACTTTATTACATAATACAATGTTATATTGTTATTGCAATAAAATAATAAAAGAAATTTACAACAAATATTAGAATCTATACTAAAACCTTAACTATGTAGCCTAAGCTGAATCTTGTGTTTTATTTTCTTCTCTTTATCTTCATTCTTGTATATTAAACAACAAAAGAAAGGAATTTTTTTGTTAATGTTAAAATGTTTGCCCCACCATAGGTGAGGCAATTTAATTTATTAAACTTAGTTAGGGAATTTAGGAAGTACTCCTAAATTCAATAACCTAGAACTAGAGGGCATTACCAAATCTAGGCAACATCTAGGACATGGATCAGATGCCTCTATACACTTGAAATCGAGAGAGGTATATGTGGGACAAGGTAACAAATTTTTACGATATTAAGTAAGCTATAATACCCTATAGCTCTAGCTAATTTTAAATTTAAAATAAAAAAGAGTTGAATATACATGTTAGTCAAGTTTAGAAATAATCAACTAAACCGACTGTTTCTTAAAGTGACACGTTTAGAAAATATAAAGAATGACAGCCAACCATGAATAACCACATTAGCAGGAGCTAGATCAACATGCACACCTGACCTGTGATACATTGCAAACGTATCTATAATTTTTGATGCTCCATGCTTGTTTGGCACCAATTATCTTATGTTGTTGTCTACACTTTGTGGCATTTTTATGCATTTTATGGATCTAACATATTAACAAGTGCCACAGAGCCAGTTTCCTGTTTTCTGCTGTTTTTGTGTTTTACAAAAACTAGTAAAGAAATATTCTCGAAATTGGACGAAACAAAAGCCAAACCTCCTATTTTTTCCAACACAAAGGAGTCCAAAGCATAGACGGAGGAGGGAACCAAGGCGGCCACACCATAGGGTGGCGCAGGTCCCCCCTGGCTATGCTTGGCTATGGTGTGGGCCCCTCGGGCGTCCATCGACATCGCTCCTTCTCCTATATAAACCCCCCGAGACGAAAACCCTAGATACCAGATCATAATTTCATGAAATGTTCCGCAACACCGCCGCCACTGAAGACGAGATTCGGGGGACAGAAGTCTCTGTTCTGGCACCTTTCTGGGATGGGGAATTTCCCTCGGAGCCATCTCCATCGACTCCACCACCATCTCCATTGCCGTTGCTGACTCCCATGATGAGGAGGGAGTAGTTCTCCCCTGAGGCTAAGGGCTCTACCGGTAGCTATGTGTTCATCTCTCTCTTCATGGTGTGATCTTATTGTGATCATGATATTTGTAATCTAGTTGAATAAGTAGATGCTACTCTTTGTCTATTATGCTACTCAAGTGCTTTTATTAATGTGATCTCCAGAGACACCTTGTCCCACGTGTGTGAAGGTGACAGTGTGCGCACCGTGTGTGGCTCTTAGGCTAAAGATTACAGAAATACTTATCATGAGTTATAATTTGAGTTGGATGTCTCTATGAAATTGTGATGTTTGTTTGAAACCATATAGTGCTCAAGGTGGCAGTGTGGGGTTACCTAGATGGGGAATGAAAACTTTAAGGTGTGCTTTTATAGCCCTACGCGGTGAATGGGAGTTCGTTATCCAACCGGAGAGTAGTTCAGGGTAGCATAGTGAAGAGAAGATATTTATGTGTTCAATTATGTTATCATTGGTGAGAGTGTCCACTAGTGAAAGCATGATCCATAGGCCTTGTTTCTAAGCATTGAAACACCATTTACAATCAGTCCTGCTACATGTTTGCTTGCTACCATTTTTATTTCAGATTGCAATTACCACTTATAATCATCCATATTACTTGTATTTCACTACCTCTTCGCCAAACTAGTGCACCTATACACCTGATGAGTGTATTGGGTGTGTTGGGGACACAAGAGTCTTCTTGTATCTTAATTGCAGGGTTGCTTGAGAGGGATATCTTTGACTTCTTCCTCCCTAAGTTCAATAAACCTTGGGTGTTCCACTTAAGGGAAACTTGTTGCTGTTCTACAAACCTCTGCACTTGGAGGCCCAACACTGTCTACAAGAATAGAAACGTGCGTATACATCAAGCTCTTTTCTGGCGCCGTTGCCGGGGAGGTAAGGTAAAAGGTACTCACATTCTCTGGCTACTAAGCTATCTTCTAGTACAGTCGTTGGTGTGTGAGTGGTCAAAGTTATTTACTTTTGACTCTGCAATTATATCTTTTTGTTTCTTGTTTTTTATTTTCACTAGTTAGGCTTAATGGAAAACAACAACAAATTTAGAGAGCTTTATAGTATTTATCTTGAGTTAGGATATGAAGTGTTTAAAGAGAAAATTAAAAAACCTATGGAACTTTATTTGCATGCTAATAGCAATGTTATTAGTATGAATTATTTGAACACCATTATTGCTAATGCTATGGAAAAGTCTAATCTTGGGGAAGCTAGTTTTTATGATCTTTTTAGTTCCCCGGATTTAGAGGAGAAAATTTGCTATGATGATACTATACCTACAATGTATGCTGATTACAATGATGAATATGATATTTTCATTCTACCTACTATTGAGGAGAAAATTTGCTATGATGATACTATACCTCCAATTTATGATGATTATAATGATGAATATGATAATTTAAGTCCACGTACTATTGAGGAGAAAATTAATTATGATTACAATATGCATCCTATATTTGATGACTGGTGATGAGAATAATAATGATAGCTATTTTGTTGAATTTTCTCCCACTACAATTAATAAGAATAACTATGCTTATGTGGAGAGTAATAATAATTATATGCATGTCGATCATGATAAGAATGTTTTATGTGATAGTTATATTGTTAATTTTATTCATGATGCTACTGAAAGTTATTATGAGAGAGGGAAACAAGGTTTTATGTATCTCAGCAATATTAAGTCTCCCCTCTTTATGTTGAAATTTTTGAAGTTGCACTTGTTTTTCTTTCCTATGCTTATTGCTTTGTGCTTTCATGACTTATTTATTTACAAGATTATTTTTCATAGGAAGTGGGTTAGACTTAAATTTGTTTTATATTTGCTTCTTGATGCTCTCTGTTACTTTAATTCATATTTCTTACGTAAGCATCATCGAAATTATCATGCCTATCTTAATGGCTATAAAGAAAGAGCTTTTGGGACACAACCCATTATATTTTTTCTTTTAGTTTATTTTTGTTTATTCGAGTCTTGGAAGTTGTTACCTATGTATCAACCTCCCCTTATCATTTTTATTTCGTTTTTGTGCCAAGAGTAGCCTCTAATAGGAAGAAGGTAAAATTTGGGGAAGTTGCTGACCCAAAACATATTTTTGTGCTTCGCTGTAAAAAATCGTGAAAAATCCCAGAACGTCGTATTGATCTGAAATTTTTTGTGCGCATGCCCCAGGTTATTATATAACTTTAGTTAGGTTTGAAATTTTATATTTTTATTCTGTTTTGACAGATTTCTGCCACTATTTGCATTTGCCTATTGATCTCTTTCTTTTTGAGTTATTTTGATCGGAAGAGCTTTGAAAAGAAGTTTCTACAATAGCTAATGTTCTAATGGATGTTGTACCTGAGTTGAAACTGAACCAAAAGTGGATCTACTACCTTGCATATGCTAATGTTGCTAATGAGAATTGTGTGAAGTTTTGTATGAAGGAAGTTTTCAAGTGTAGGGAGAGAATGATGTGATGAGATGAAGTATGGAAAAAATCTCAAGATTGGGGATTCCACCCATATCCCCCCAAGAAATATTCAAGATATACAAGCGTCAAATCTTGGGGATGCCCAAGGCATCCCCTTTTTCATCAACAAAAATCTCAAGTCTTCTTTCAAGACACTATATTTTTATTGCTTCATGCACTATGTGTTGTTCTTAGAGAGTCTTTGTTTTTGTTTTTAGTTTTATTTTTCTTTGTTTTCAGAAATAAGTTGGTTGGATCCCAGCACACTTCTCTTGGAGAAGTCACAGCCCATTCTTCATTGCCTAGAACACTCTAGTTTTCACTCTTATTGTTCTGCGAGTATTCTCTTTTGCTAGCACTGCGTTTAGTTTTAATTTTCTTCTTTTTGTTTAGAACTTTTTAGTTCTTCTTTGTAGTTAGGTGATACAAGCTCTCTGGTTTTTATTGATTATTATCTTTGTAAGTTGTTTCAAATAAGTTGATTGGTGTTGGAAAAGAGTAGAATGTTTCATGCTTATGGTGGTACAAAAAGAAGCTTGTTTTGACTGTGGATTAGACTTTATCATGTCATGTTAGATGTTTCTTTGACTATATGCTTAGTGGTTATTATTGTAGCATTACTTGTTTCAAACAATTGATATTGCTTAATGTGCCATGAAAGAATCATGTGTTGTTTTTAGCATACGAAAGCATAATATTGTGGTATTCTCCTTTGATGCTTTATTTGGGTTGACTTGGCACATGCTTACACCATGTTATGACTATGGACCAGTCACCTTAGCTTCTATGATCATTTAGTTTTTGACTTGTGATATCACTTTATGCTTCGATTAATAATGTTTTGTCGCGCTGCATGATTATGGGCATTATTGCTCTCTTAGTTGGTCGCTCCTAGTCTTTGCTAGCCTCCACCTGTACTGAGTATGAGATATACTCGTGCATCCAACTCCCTTTAACCAAAGTTTTCCATTTGTGTCCACCATATCTACCTAATAGAATCATTTGCTATTCCAAGTAAATTGTTTGTTTTATCCTTCTTCCAAATTAAGTTTTTGTTATGAGAAAATTAGTTAGTAAAGCTCTCACGAACTTGATGGCACATTTTATTTCCTGCACTTAATAAACCTGAACCATTGTGACTATCTTATGATGATTATATGCTTGCAAATTGTAAGTTGGGAGTTAGAAAAACCATGTTGTCATGGGGCACGCTTTCAACATTGCACTTATTTCTATTTAGTTGATATCATATTCTTTTGTTTATGGATGTCGTCAGTGTGAAATGAGTTGGGAGCTTGTAAGTCCATGGAGTTTGTATATGTGTTAGAGAAACACCTGTGCGGCCAGGTGGAAACTTGTATCATAACCATAATGAGCACTCTATGAAGCATCTTCAATAAATAAACTATGCTCATGGTAAATAAAACGATCGCTGAGATGCTTATTGTCTGTTGCCTTGTCATTTTGATATGGGATAGCTCCTGTGTCATGGGGAAAAGGGTACCATGTTGGTGGTTCTCTATGATACACATATACTTACAATGACAAGAACTTACCTGCGACCAAAGTTGAGTAGCATGAGGTCTCGGTATTCGTACTCAAGGGGCATGAGATTTTCAACTTGTGATTGTCAAGCATATAACTCATATTTTCCCTCACTTTAACCTTAACAATTCAAGATGCTTAAGATAGGGGCAATGAGATCTCAAAGCTAATGAGTACTATAATTTTTGGAAGCTTTATAAAACTTATTAATCCCTGCTTCCCTCTGTGAAGGGACTTTCTTTTTACTTTTTTGTTGAGTCTCCATCTTCTATCTTTATGCACCAGTTAAGAGAGCATAGTTGTCATTCTGAGTTCAATGTGCATTGTCCCAAAATTTGCTGATTGATTCATAATTATGGTATTTCTTGTTCTTAAATTATTTGTATCTAGTCACCCTTATGAACTTTTAAGGTGTCCTATGCATTTATGTTTTGCTATTCCATGAAGGACAAGCTGAATACCACTTTTGCTATGTTTTCTATATGTGAAACAAACAAATGTCTTTCAAAGCATTATTCATGATATTTTTTTTATGTAGCCTTTCATGTTGCAACATATTTGCTATGTCTTATTGTTAGAAATATATCTTGCATTCTTATGTTTAGAGTACTTTGATCCCAGATCTCAATGCTTTGGAATACTTTGATCAAGATTGTGATGGTGCATGTCATCTCAAAAATTATTCTTTTTATCACTTACCAACTCGAGGACGAGCAGGAGTTAAGATTGGGGATGATGATACGTTGCATACGTATCTATAATTTTTGATGCTGCATGCTTGTTTTGCACCAATTATCTTATATTTTTGTCAACACTTTGTGGCATTTTTATGCATTTTCTGGAACTAACATATTAACAAGTGCCACAGAGCCAGTTTCCTGTTTTCTGTTTTTTTGTGTTTCAGAAAAACTAGTAAAGAAATATTCTTGGAATTGGACGAAACAAAAGCCAAACCTCCTATTTTTCCCGACACGAAGGAGTCCAAAGCAGAGACGGAGGAGGGCACTGAGGCGGCCACACCAAAGGGTGGCGCGGGTCCCCCCCTGGTCATGACTGGTTATGGTGTGGGACCCTCGGGCAACCACCAACCTCGCCCCTTCGCCTATATAAACCCCCCCGAGACGAAAACCCTAGATACCAGATCAGAATTCCACGAAAAGTTCCGTAGTGCTGCCACCACCGAAGACGAGATTCGGGGGACAGAAGTCTCTGTTCCGGCACCCTGCCGAGATAGGGAATTTCCCTCGAAGCCATCTCCATCGACTCTGCCGCCATCTCCATTGCCGTTGCTGACTCCCATGATGAGGAGGGAGTAGTTCTCCCTCGAGGCTAAGGGCTCTACCGGTAGCTATGTGTTCATATCTCTCTCCATGGTGTGATCTTATTGTGATCATGAGATTTGTAATCTAGTTGAATAAGTAGATGCTACTCTTTTTCTATTATGATACTCAAGTGCTTTTATTAATGTGATATCTAGAGACACCTTGTCCCACGTGTGTGAAGGTGACAATGTGCGCACCGTGTGTAGCTCTTAGGCTAAAGATTATAGAAATACTTATCATGAGTTATAATTTGAGTTGGATGTCTCTATAAAATTGTGGTGTTTATCTGGAACCATCTAGCGCTCAAGGTGACAGTGTGGGGTTACCTAGATGGGGAATGCGAACTTTAAGGTGTGCTTTTATAGCCCTAGGAGGTGAATTGGTTTTCGTTATCCAACTGGAGAGTAGTTTAGGGTAGCATAGTGAAGAGAAGATATTTATGTGTTCAATTTTGTTATCATTGTTGAGAGTGTCCACTATTGAAAGTATGATCCCTAGGCCTTGTTTCTAAGCATTAAAACACCGTTTACAATCAGTCCTGCTATATGTTTGCTTGCTGCCATTTTTATTTCAGATTGCAATTACCATTTATAATCATCCATATTACTAGTATTTCACTATCTCTTCGCCGAACTAGTGCACCTATACACCTGACAAGTGTATTGGGTGTGTTGGGGACATACGCGACTTCTTGTATCTTAATTGCAGGGTTGCTTGAGAGGGATATCTTTGACCTCTTCCTCCCCGAGTTCGATAAACCTTGTGTGATCCACTTAAGGGAAACTTGCTGCTGTTCTACAAACCTCTTCACTTAGAGGCCCAACAATATCTACAAGAATAGAAGCGTGCGTAGACATCAACATGTTAAGTAAAAAAATGTTACAACCAGATAATATCCATCATTCCTTGATCTCTTCCATAGGAAAATATCTGGGGGTGGAAACTTGAACCCTGGGAGGGTCCCACTTGATAGCAACTCACATACCACATGCAACTGATGTGTTGTCAACACATCAGGGAAGGTACCAACAATAGAAAAGAAACAAAACCGGAGCTAGCAAAGCCAAAACACCACTTCCATTTCATGCCACAGGATCCCCATGCCATCCCCCGCAGACCACCATAAAACCACACAAAAACAACCTCAATTCATCATAGTTCATCAACAGATCCTTCCCAATAATCAGCCAACACCACTATAACCAACCACCATGGTTACCAAGAGGAGTTTAGGAAATAGGCCAAGACAGAAGCACAAGAAGGAGGGGGCAGGAGTAGACCAAGTTATCAAGGAGGAGAAGCAACCAGGCCAATAGAGCAAGTAGTCATAGATCAAGATCACCCACAGGAAGAATAAACCATCTCACCATCTCAGGTTGAGTACACCATAATATATGTTCTTATCAGTTTTAGCATAGGCATTTATAGTAGCATCCCAAATAAGATAAAGGAAATAGGAAAACTCTCAGTTGACATAGAGATGCTATGGAAATTCTTCATAGAGTTTGAGAGCCACCAGTAATATATGTTCTTATATATAAAAGGATGAGCCTCAGCCTGTGCATCCTTGGCAAGGACAGATAACAACAAATCATGCTGTTAAAAATATACTTCCGTGCACACTCCACATGAGAGTCACAACAACAGTAGATCCAATGACAGCAGAAACCACTAAGTTATTGAACACAACCAATAAAAGGCCAAAACTTAGTACATATAAGTTTTGTTTCATCTTGAGCATGTATTACAATCACGTCATAATCATTAAGACCTATTATTGTGTACACTCAAAAGAGGCATCACAGTAACATGATCTCAACCACTAAAGCCACCAGAACAAACTAGCAAAAGTAACTTAGGTCCTCAAGCTATTAGAAGTTAAAATAAATCATTTCTCTAGTCATATTTTTGCTAGATATCATTTTAAGAGATCTAGATATATCTGATAGGAAACAAATATTATCACTAAACCATAGGTTCAGTCCATCATGTCAAACATAGTACTTGATTCGGATCATGCATGTACAAAATCTAGTGATCTATAACAACAGTCAAGAGCTAAAGAAACATTCAAGTAGCCAAACCAAGCATATATTACACATATGTTCATATCAAAGATATACACTGAATCACTTCATCAATTGATCAACCAAAGAAGTAGGGAGGATGTACAAGCTAAATCAAACAACACAATTTACCCAAGATATTACAAGCATATGATCAGATAGTTAATTATCATCCAAACCAAGAAGCAAAGCTACTAAGAAAATTACCTGAATCATTATATCATTTATTCATAGAAGGAACAGACCAGAAACAAAAATAAATATATCATGTATATTAAATAGAGGAATTATTTGCTAATACAAATCATCTAATGGTCATGAAAATCATCAGGAAACCACTGACCACTACTTGTATTCATCGACATGGATAAGAAGTTAATTTAGAAATCCAACCCAAGAGCAGAACTAATAGAATCATCTAGAACTATAGCATCTAGCACTATAACCTTATCAAGTGAATCTTGGCTATCTTGTGAGCACCAAATTTGCACATCACCATAACAATAGTTTGGATTTAGGACTCTGACTATTTGAGATAGATTAATTATCCTAATCATAGGAGTAGCACATGTCCAGTAACACTACCTGATCACAAATGATTCCTAGAACCAACAAATGCACTACCAGACCTTAATCTAATCAGTACCACATATCAAACCCATGATTTCCAGAACCTAAGCCTGTGTGTTTTACACCTAAACGACTTCATCGGCTTGAAGGCCGCTCACATGAGCATTACGTTACTGGAGACATGGTTGATGTAGTAGATAAGAAGGCCGACGCTGGGGTGATATGTCCAAACGTATCTACTTTCTCGAACACTTTGCTATTATTTTTTCCTCTATACTTCTGTGATTTGGATACAACTAACACATACTGATGTTGTTTTCAGCAGAATTACCTTGGTGTCTTGTTTTTGTGCAGAAAATGAACTATTAGGAAAAATCCCGGAAAATATGCCAAAAATTATATTTCACCAGAAGATCCACGGAGCCAGAAGAAGAGACGGAGGGGAGGCCTAGGGGGCCCAGACCCACCCCAGGCGCGGGCCCACCTGACCCTGCGCCTGGAGGGGGTGAGGCCACCCCAGGCACCTCCTCAGCCTCTCTCAGCGCCTATAAGTTGCGTTTCGACCTAAAAACCGAGGGAGGTTCGATAGTTTTCCAGAAAGAGTTCCGCTCCGCCGCCGCCACTAGAAACCAAGATTCGGATCCAGAAACTCCGTTCTGGCAACCTGCCGGGACGGGGAATTTGCAGAGGATCATCGCCATCGTCATGACCAACGCATCTCCATCAACCACCGATGTTTCCCTCATCCATGAGTGAGTAATCCCCCGATGTAGGATTGGGGACAGTAGGGATTGGATGAGTTCTATCATGTAATCGAATAAGATTGTTAAGGCATAGTGCCTAGTTTCTCTTATGCTATTTGACTTTGTTGCAACTTGTTGTGCTTAATGCTTGTCACTAGGGACCGAGTGCCATGATCTCAGATCTGAACTTATTATTGAATCATTATGATAGTATTGTTTGTGATCTCAACTGCAAGTTGTGTACACATATCATTGTCCGAATCCAAAGGCCCCAAAGTGACAATAATTGGGACAACTGGAGGGGATGGCTGTGGTGTGGGGATCACATGTGTTCACGGAGTGTTAATGCTTTGCTCCGGTGCTCTATTAAAAGGAGCACCTTAATTGCCAATAGTTCCCTAGAGGCCCCACTGCCACGGGTTGGCTGGACAGAAGATGTTGTGCAAGTTCTCATTGCGAGCACGTATGACTATATTTGGAGCACATGCCTAGGATTGTTTAGTACATGGATGCTTGTTATTATTTATCTGCAATTCCCTAGGTCTTGAAGTTACAAGTTTATACTCGTCCATGCAACGCCCGTCCACACATTCCTATGCCTACCGCACTCAAATCCTACTGTTACCGTTACTGTTACTATTGCTCATGTTTCACTGTTGCTGTTGCTGTTGCTATTTCTAGTACAAACTGTTGCTACTGATAAACTTCTATGAGAAATAACTATTTTCAGGTGCAGCTGAACTGACAACTCATTTGTTCAGGCTTGAAAGTATTATTTGGCTTCCCTTGTGTCGAATCAATAAATTGGGTCATACTATCCGCGAATACTGTTGCGATCCCCTATACTTGTGGGTCATCAAGACTATTTTCTGGCGCCGTTGCCGGGGAGCATAACTTTATTTGTAAGTTCACTTGGATCTATTATTGTTCACTGCTACTCCTTTCATCATGGGGAGGTCTCGTGATGGAAAGTTCCCTATTTTACCATTCACTACAAGAAGAGGTACAGTCCTAAACACCTCTGCTGCTCTTGATTCACCATCTGTTATAAGTAAGCTTGTCACACCACCACCACATACACATACACATGATACACACTGCTACTACTACTGAGTCTGAAACTGCTTTTGATGCTCATGATGTTACTTCTACTGTGCTGGATGTGAGTGGTTCATTAGGTCCTTCTCTAGATGCTACTATGGCTAGTCTAGGAAATACCGAAACTCCTAGTGAAGACACTGTTACACCTGTTAGCTCACCTGAGGCTAGTGAGACTTATGATATTAATGATGGTTACATTGAGTTCACTAATGATTTTGTTGAAGAGTGCCGAAACACACATGGTACTAGTGCTATGAAGAGTCTCCTTGCCAGACGTACTATTATGCCTAAGTTGTCCTCTGATCCTAAGTTTGCCACTTCTCCCATAGATATTAAAGATGAAGATTATGATTTCTCTCTTGATTTATCTTATTTAGACATTGTTGAGAAAGAACCTTTTTGTGGGACTGAAAATGAGAGTGTTGTAGCTCATATGAATGAGCTTTCCACTATGAGTGCTTTATTCTCTGATGATTTTAAGATGCGCAAGTACTTTGTTACTAAGATCTTCCCCTTTTCACTAAAAGGAGAATCTAAGTCTTGGTTTAATAGATTGCCTCCTGGTTCCATTGATAGCCCTGATTGCTTGATTGCTTATTTCTTCCAGAAATATTTTCCTCCCAGTGCTAGACATGCTGCTTTGCAGAGACTTTTTGATTTTAAACAGGGAGAAGAAGAGAAATTGCCTGAGTCATGGACAAGGTTCTGTGTCTTGATTCATGCACATCCTAGATGTCCATTACCTAAGAATGAGCTTCTTGATATTTATTATAATGGACTAACTGATGATTCTAGGACCTACCTAGATAGCTTTGCTGATTGTGTTTTTAGGAGAAGGACTCCTATAGATGCTGAAGAACTAATGACCAAGATAAGCAAGAATTATGATGATTGGACTTCAACTAAGCTGAATACTCCTGAACTATTTGTGCATCAACCAGTTCCAACACCCACGACAAAGAAGAGGGGAGTTATTTCATTAAATGATGAAGTGATGAAGGAAGCTAAGAAGTGCCTAAAGGAGAAAGGTATTAGAGCTGAAGATGTGAAGAATCTACCTCCTATAGAAGAATTATGCAAGCCAATTCACCACTCATCTACTATTGAGGTACACCCTCTCCAACACTTTGATGAAGGTGATATTCCTTATGGTAAGCCTCCTGATCAATGTTTAGAGGAACTTGACACTTTTATTGTTAAACAAGGTAATTTTAATAAACAAGTTTAGAATGATTTATTGGAAAACTCTAGAGCTATCCATGAGTTGAAAGATATTGTGGAAAGAACTTCTAATGATATTAAAATTCTTTGTAAACACTTTCAAATGGTTCAAAATCAACTTGATCAACTTGCTAAGGTGCAAAAGGATATGCTAGTTAATGCTTCAGGAGATAAACATGCTTATGGAATTAGAACTAGGAGTGGTATAGCTACTCAAGATCCTTTATATCCTGAAGGACACCCTAAAAGAATTGAGCAGGATTCTCAACAAGGTAAAGATAGTGGTAGTCCTCGTAAGAGAAAGAAAAATAAACATAAAGTAGTTGAGGAACCACTTGAACCTGATGTAGATACTAATAGTATATCTATCTCTGATGCTGAAACTGAGAGTGGTAATGATAAAAATGAGTCCAAATGAGTCCCCTGATAAGGAGGAAGGTGAGGAAGAACCCGAGAAGCACACTAAGAACACTAGGTACACAAAGGAAGATTTTATTGCTAATAAACATGGTAAAGAGAGAGAACCTTGGGTGCAGAAACCTATGCCTTTTGCAGGTAAGAAACACAAGTCAAAGGAGGAAGAACACTACAACAAGTTTTGTGAGTGGATGAGGCCTTTATTACTGCAAATTCCTTTGACTGATGCTATTAAGTTGCCTCCTTATTCAAAGTATATGAAGGATATTGTCTCTAATAAAAGGAAGATTCCTAATGAGGAGATTTCTACTTTGCTTGCTAATTATTCCTTCAATGGTGAGGTTCCAAAGAAACTTGGGGATCCAGGTATACCAACTATTCCTTGCTCCATTAAGAATAATTATGTTAGAACTGATTTATGTGATTTGGGAGCTGGAGTTAGTGTTATGCCTTTTTCTCTCTGTAAGAGACTCCAGCTAGAAAAATTGATACCAACTGATATTTCATTGCAAATGGCTGATAAGTCAACTAATATTCCTGTTGATATATGTGAGGATGTTCCTGTTCAAGTGGCTCATAATGCATGGTTTTAACTGATTTTGTTGTGCTTGAAATGCCTAAAGATGATAATATGTCTATTATTCTTGGGAGACCTTTTCTTAATACTGTAGGTGATGTCATCAATTGCAATCAAAGAAAAGTAACATTCAATATTAATGACAAAGATCACAATGTCTATTTCCCCAAGAAGGTTGTTAAGAGCTATTGCCTGAATTCCATTGAAAATATTGAGGGCATCAAGGTTGGAGAAATATATTGTCCCATTCCACAAGAAAATTTTGAAACTATTATGATTGGGAGCATTGCTATCAAGTATGAGGTAACATAATCACCTTGTCGAATGCAGAGTTTTGCTTCATATAAGATTTTTTTGTTAACAAGACTTGATCAACCTTGTTAACAAAAGGATTTTTTATGAACAAAATAATGTTTCCATTGTGGTTATACTTGCTTTCTTTTTCCTTTCTCCTTCCTAGTCTTTGCTTTAGCTTTAGTTTTGCTAGTTGTTTGCTAGTTTGGGTTTCTTAGAGCTCCTGTAGTTTGGATTTTGGTTTGCTTTTGCTTCTTCTGAAAAACTGTTTCTGCGAGAAAATCATTTTTCATACCCTGAAAATTGGCCAAAAATAAAGTTTCCCCAAAAATCCCAAAAAATTCAAAATAAATTTTTCCTTGAAAGAAGGGGCAGAGTGGCACCTGAGATGACCCAGGGGGCCACCCCAGGCCACCAGACCCCTGGTAGGCGTGGCCTACCAGGTGGCGACGCCTAGGGGAGGACTGGCCCACCTGGGCCCCTCTAGGCTGCCTCCTCAAAGCCACCTTCTTTCTCTCTCTTGAAAAACACCGAAAAACTTGCTCAAGCTCGAGTTCTTGCTGTTATTGCTCGCGATTTTCGATCTCCTTGTTCAGCCCATCTCAAGTGCTAATTTTTGGAGGGATTTCTCCTTGGTATGTGCCTCCTCCACTTGTCCAATTAGATTTGTGATTGGTAAATTGTATCTTGAGTATGTTGCTGCTATAGGTGACAGGTTGTTTGAGCTTGCATGTTTGTTCTTTGCATAGAAACTTTGTTTTGATGCATGTGTAGTCCTCTAGCAAGTTCCTATAGTAGTTGCTCATCATTTATCAACTTAGAAATCACTTAGTTTCATGGTTGTTTAAAATTTCAGAATAGGAAAGTCATGGACCACCACACCTTTGGTGACATATTTGAGAGTGATGCACCTAGAAGGGCAAGGCTTCCAAGGTCATCTACAAGTACTAGACCCTCATACAATGAGGATCTCATCACTCCACGATTTGGTGACGAGGGAGATGAAGGGGATGTGCACCCCTCCACCTTTCCTTGCCAAACTTTCTTGCAAGCTGCTGGGATTCTTAATGATTTCATGACTTTGGTGCAGAGAGCTATACTAACAAGTTACATGCAGGATGAGAGTGCACAATATTATTTGCTTACTAAAACATATGTGGATAGTTTCTCCTTTACCAATAGCTTGTTCAATCCTTATGTGTCTTTCAAAATTTATGGCAGGGCTCATTCTATGACATTGAAGAAATTTTGCAAGGCCCTAGGACTTGGTACGTCTGGGTCATCAAAGAAGATTCAAGATCTACCCACTATGTTAGAGATTTACCGAGGAATAACCAATGATGATGACTGTAGATCTCAGCGAGGGAAGATAAAGAACATTCAACTTCCAGTCATCAAGTATTTTGCCTACTATCTTGCCACTAGTGTTCTTGGTAGGTAGAACACTAGTAATATTTCCAACTATCAACTGGCCTTCTTAGCTGCTGCGCTCAACAATGAGGACAAGTATAATCTTGGTTCTCTCATTGCTCGTCGTCTAGCTGCTAAGGGACCCATTTTTGGGGGAATTATTCCTACTCATGTTGCTGCTGCCTTGAACATTGTTGTTAATCCACATGATACAGTTTTGTCTCCTTAGAGGCTTGATCTTGCTGCCATGAAGGCACAACACTTTGTCACCACTAGCTCTACTCTTGAGAACTTGGTTTACAGAATGCTGTTTACTGACGGGGAAGAGAGAGAGAGAGATCCCTCTATCCCAAACCACTTTGTTTAGTATTTCTCAGGGACCTTGGTCACGCTCGAAGGATGAGATGGGCGACAACCTGCGTTCTCTTAACTTCCATGGGCACTATCAGCAGGAAGCACCATCATACGACCCCCCTGCGTATTACACAGGGGAGGCCTCGAGCTCGTACCAGGACGAGGGAGCTTCCTCGACATACTACGAAGATGCATCTACTTGGGCACCCTGGGATTGATCCCCACTTAGGCCAAAAGCCTAAGCTTAGGGGGGGGGAGGTATACTGACGTCACACTCATCTATATATCATGTTCGGTCGGTTCTTTGTATATCCATTGTTTTCTCTTTCTTTTTGGTTTTTGTTGCTTCTTTCTAAAAACCCAAAAATACCAAAAATATTTTCGTTGTTTCTCTTGGTTTGTTTCTTTGCTTTGGTTTGCCTTAAAAGAAAAATCCAAATATATTTTGCTTTGTTTTTGTTTGTTTTTTCTTTGTTTGCTTGTTTCTAAAAAATCGAAAACACCAAAAAATATTTGTTGTTCTTCTCTGGTTTTGTGAGTTCTTCGTAGGGTTCAGTCATCCTCAGTGGTTTGTGGTTTCATGTTATTTATTCAAGTCACACAAGTGAAGGGAAATAATGAAGATTAAGACAACTCGAGGTGTGGTAAGAGGCTGGTAACGAACTCTATTTGTTTCATTTTTGTACATATACTCTTCATTGTGAGCATGCTTAGCCTGTTTGTGTAAGGTGTATGTCATTATGGATGCTTAGTAGTTCTTGCTTGTCTATGATTAGCTCCAGCTTGCTAATAGTTTGTAGCATGTCATATGAATGTTTGCTTGCATTGTTTTATTCATACTTTGGTATGATATTGTGGTATCCTCCTCTGACTGTTCACGTGAATCGACTTGGCACATGCTCACGCATGCATATGACTAATCAATAGTCAGTAAGCCTCGATGATTTATTTTGCCTCAGAGTTCTTGTATCACTTTCATGCCATAGTTAGTCTTGTTTTGTTGCAAGCATGATTATGATAACTATTGCTCTCTCGTTTGTCGCTCCCTCTCTATTGCTAGCCTTCACTTGCACTGAGTACGTGCTCTACCTGTGCTTCCAACTCCCCAAAACCAATATTGCCAGTTGTGTCCACCATACCTACCTATTAGCATAATTTGCTATTTCAGTGCATATTCCATATGCCGTGTTCTCTTCCAAAATAAAATGTTTGTCTGTTTTGAGAAAGTTAGTAAAGCTCTCATGAACTTGATGGCACACTTTATTCCTTGCCCTTAATAATTCTGAACCATTGTGACTAGTCCATGATAGTTATATGCTTGCTAATTATATACTGGGAGTCAACAGAACCATGCTGTCACGGGGAACGCTTTCAACACTTTTTGGATATCTCGTCCAGTTGATTCCTTGCTCTTTTGTTTATGGATGTCGATGATGTGAAATAAAAGGGGAGGTTGTGAGGTCATGGAGTTTATACATTGTGTTAGAGAAACGCCTAGGCCGCTAGCCTAAGCCATGCCTAATCATGGTGAAAACTTGCAGCACCACTATAATGAGCATCTATGAAGCGTCCTCAATAAAAAGCTATGCATATGGTAAAGAAAAAGATTGCTGAGGTGCTCATTGTCTGTTTGCCTTGTCATTTTGGTTATGGGAAAGCTCCTATACCATGTGCAAGGGGTACCCCATTGGCGGTTCTCGATGATATGCATGTATTTACAATGACAAGAACTTTTAGGTGACCAAAGTTGAGTAGCATGCAGAGCGACCCTCGTATTCAAGGGACTTGGGATTTCTATTCTATGGTCTGTCAAGCATATGATTCAGAGTGGACCTCACTTTCACCTTAACCACATGAAGATGCCTATGATAGGGGCAATGAGAGCTCAAAGCTAATGAGTACCTTCCTTTCAGCATTGGGAAGCCTTTCAAACTTTTCAAAACCGTTTTCACAACCTTGTTGAGTCACCACTTATTCTATGAGCACCTTCTTGAGAGCATAATTGTCATTCTTGTGTTTGTTTCAAAACTTGGTTAATTATGTCATGATTTTGATGCTTGTATCTCATCTCTAGTCTTCATGTGAACTTCAGAGGTGCCTTGGCATTTATATTGTGCTCTTCAAACAAAGGCAAGCGAGATACCACTCTATCATACCTTATTATGAGCATTGCAATGTTACTTATGTTTATGTTTCATGCTACTTATTATTATTGAGTTGGTTTCTCTTCATAGCCTGCAATGACTATTGAGTAGACTTAGTTGCATGCTCCTTATTATGAATTGTCTAAGAATCTACTCCTGTGCTGAGAATATTTACATCATATGAAGCAAAGTGTTCATAAAAGTTCTTTTATCGCACTCAGTTTTCAACTGAATTGCTTGAGGACAAGCAATAAGCTAAGCTTGGGGGGAGTTGATATGTCCAAAACGTATCTACTTTCTCGAACACTTTGATATTGTTTTTTCCTCTATACTTGTGTGATTTGGATACAAGTAACACGGACTGACGCTGTTTTCAGTAGAATTACCTTGGTGTCTTGTTTTTGTGCAGAAAATGAACTATCAGGAAAAATCTGAAAAATATGCTAAAAATTATATTTCACCAGAAGATCCACGGAGCCAGAAGAAGAGACAGAGGGGAGGCCTTGGGGGTCCAGACTCACCCCAGGTGCGGGCCCACCTGACCCCGCGCCTGGAGGGAGTGAGGCTACCCCAGGAACCTCCTCGACCTCCCTCTGCTCCTGTAAGTTTCCTTTCGACCTAAAAACCGAGGAGGGTTCGATAGTTTTCCAGAAAGAGTTCCGCTCCGCCGCCGCCACCAGAAACCAAGATTCGGATCCAGAAACTACGTTCTGGCACCCTGCTGGGACAGGGAATTTGGAGAGGATCATCACCATCGTCATCACCAACGCATCTCCATCAACCACCGATGTTTCCCTCATCCATGAGTGAGTAATCCCCTGTTGTAGGCTTGGGGATGGTAGAGATTGGATGAGTTCTATCATGTAATCGAATAAGATTGTTAAGGCATAGTGCCTAGTTTCTCTTGTGCTATTTGACTTTGTTGCAACTTGTTGTGCTTAATGCTTGTCACTAGGGACCGAGTGCCATGATCTCAGATCTGAACTTATTAATTAATCATTATGATAGTATTGTTTGTGATATTATCTACAAGTTGTGTACACATATCATTGTCCGGATCCAAAGGCCCCAAAGTGACAATAATTGGGACAACCAGAGGGGATGGCTGTGGTGTGGGGATCACATGTGTTCACCGAGTGTTAATGCTTTGCTCCGGTTCTCTATTAAAAGGAGCACCTTAATTGCCGATGGTTCCTAGAGGCCCACGCCACGGTGGCTAGATGTAAGATGTTGTGGAAGTTCTCATTGCAAGCACGTATGACTATATTTGGAGTACATGCCTAGGAATGTTTAGTACTTGGATGCTTGTTATTATTTATCTGCAATGCCCTAGATCTTGAAGTTACATGTTTAGACTCGTCCATGCAATGCCAGTCCATCCATCCCTATGCCTACCGCACTCGAATCCTACTGTTACCATTACTATTGCTCCTATTTCACTCTTGCTGTTGTTGTTGCTTTGCTGTTGCTACTGATAAACTTCCGTGAGAAAGAACAATTTCCAGGTGCAGCTGAACTAACAACTCAGTTGTTAAGGCTTGTAAGTATTCTTTGGCTCCCCTTGTGTCGAATCAATAAATTGGGTAATACTATCTGCAAAGACTGTTGTGATCCCCTATACTTGTGGGTCATCATGGGGTTGTAGAAGCTTGCCATCCTGCTAGTGTCGGAGAAGAAACGATACCACAACACCTCCACCACCACCATAGCAAGGTTCTGAAGCAGCACGGCGACGCATCGAAGGGCGCCAGGGTTGCATCCCAGGATGCCGTCCCTCCAGCATCAGGGATTGGAGTAGACCACGACAGTTGCTGCAATACCACACCATCGTGAAAAGTGCGAGAGCAACAGATTGTGGTCAAGAAAGGGGGAGGTCTTGGTCTTCCTCGAGCAACAGCCGAGGGCATGGAGGCCAGAGGATCCACGCCGGCGAACCTGCCAAATCGCACGACTAGGGTTTTGTCTAGGAGTGCACGAGGAAGCGGTCGAGCTAATTTGAAGGGGAAAAAGGAAGAGTAGGAGGTGGCAAGGCAGCACCAGCGAACGGTGGCCAATGGCAGCCGTGATAGCATCGGCGGCGGCAGAACCTTACAATCGCGTGAGAAGCAGGGGAATGAGAGGATGAGACATGCTCGTGTGTGCGTGTGTGGGATGAGAGTGTGTGGGTTGGGCTGGGATATCCCAACTGGTTGGGCCAGGATGGGCCAAGTACAACCGAGTAAAAAAAGAGAACAAAAAATGTGAATAAAATCATATAAGACAAAACAAAGAATTACAAAGACACCCTTTGAATACTTTAAATTCTAGAAAAATGTTCAAAAATCCTAAAAATACATATTATATATCAAAATTTTCACAAAAATAATTTCTACATAAGAAAAATATAACATTATTTATTTAAGCTAAACATAATAAAACTAGATATTAAGGCTATTAAAATCCTAAAAGAAATTTAATAAAATAAGGAAAAATCCTAAAAATGAATAAATATCATTTCTTGTATATCAAAATAAATCTAATATTTTATAAACATTCAACTTGAAAATTTTAAAAATAAAACTTGAAACGAATATTCAAGGACACTTAATTCTTTGAGGAATGATACGTCGTAAACGTATATATAATTTTTGACATTCCATGCTTGTTTAGTATCTACTTTGCTTCGTTTTGTCTACACTTTGAGGTATTTTTATATGTTTTCTGGTACTAACCTATTAACAATATGCCATAGTGCCAGTTGCCTGTTTTCTTCTATTTTTGGTTCTAGAAAAGGCAGAAAATCAATATCCTCGGAATTGTACGGGACAAAAGCCAAAGTCAATATTTTACCGTGGGGAACACGGAGCAAGAGCACCAGGGGGCCACACCCCCTGGCCGCGTGGCCAGGATTGGCCCACACCTGGGGGTGCGGCCACCCTAGGTGCCCCTGTCTCGCCTCTTCGCCTATAAGAAGCCCTCGATACCAAAACCCTAAGGACCCAATCAATCTTCCAAGAAACAGTCCATAGCCACCGGCACCATCGTCCCTAGATCGGGGGGATCTGAAGCTCTTACCGGAACCCTGCCGGAGGGGAGATCATCCCAGAGGCCTTCTTCATCATGCCAGCCTCCGGCATGAAGCGTGATGTCACATCCCAAAATTTTCCAAATTTTGAAATGTGAAAAATAAATAAACAAAAGAAACAATTGTTGAAATTTAGGGTGAAAATAAACTTTTTGTTTCTAAATGGAAACATCAGAACCCTACTTAAACAAAATTTCAATGAAAAGGGTCTCCAACAGAAATTTCAAACAAGTGAAATGCATTCATCAATGAATGTATCTTGGAATTTAAACACATGGAAAAGTTAAACCAAAACCCCAAATATTAATGAAAGAAATCACTTCCAAACATCAAATGCATTTTATGCATGGAAAGAATCTTGAATTTAAACACTTGGGAAAATAAACTAAAACCCTAATGGAAGAAAATGGTTCCAAGATCTCTCTAAGACTATGGATTTGATCCATATAAAAATTCAGGAATAAACATTTTTAAATGATCAAAAATGATAAACAAAAATATCATAAAACCATATAAATTGGTTTCATTTAAGTTGGATCCATGGATAAAAACTTATGAATTAAATAAGATAAAAGGAATTAATTTCCAAGGATAATAAATATCCTATCTAAAATCCATACCAAATCTTGAGCAAAGTAATCCTAAAAGGATTTAAAAATATAAAAAAATATTAAATAAAATCATACAAATTGGAATCACCAATTTTGGATCTATAAATAAAAAGATATGGATTTTATAAGATAAAGAAAGAAAGAAATAATTAAGGAATATTTAAAATATAACTTAAATCTTGGCAAAATCCATAAACAAATCAAATGAAAGTTTATTGAATAATAAAAAGGAGAAAAGGTTTATTTAAATGAAATCATATGGATTAAACCATATTCAGTTTTATTTAAATAAAGACAAATTTCCTAAACTAAATAATAAATCACAAGGAAATTATTTTGAAGACAATTTAAATCTTGAATTAAATCTATAACCAAATGGAATAAAAGATAATCCAAATAAAATAAAGGAATAAAGATTATTTGAATAAAAACTTATATGGACTTCAACCATATTTTTTTTGATAAAGACAAAATCCCTAATATATATGATTAATTAAATCTTGAGAAAATAATAATTGAAATTTCCCAAGAGGATTAAAAGTTATCAAATTAATTTAAAATTAATAAAATAATAATTGAATAGAATTATATGGTTTGGAACCATATTCAAATTATGCAAATAAAGACAAAAGGCCTAACTAAAATAAATAATAAATCATGAGAAAATATTTGAATATTTTCCAAAGTGGGCCAACTAATCAAATCATAAATGATTTAAAACCTACTGAAAAGGTTTGATGAAAATTTGAAATCAAATGGAGGCTTGAATCATTGGTTTTAATAAAAACAAATGACTAATTTAAATAAATATTAAACCATAAAATAACATTTGAAATATTCTAAAAATGGATTTTAAACACATCAATAAATGATTTAAAACCTACGAAAAAGGTTCTGCAAAAGTTTGAAATCAAATAGAAGTTAAAAACATTTGATTCAAATGAAAACATAAATTATAATTGGAATAAAGACAAATTTCTATTTTAAATAAATAATAAACCATAAGAGAATATAAGAAATATTCTAAAATGGACATTAATAAACAATATAAAAACCTACTGAAAGTATGGAAAAAGTTTGATAAATAAATCTGAATTCAAATGAGAGTTTGAATTTGAAAACAGAAATCAGAAATAGAAAAAGGAAAAAGAAACAGAAAGGAAAAAATAAGAAAAGAAATAGCCCACTAACCCTACCCCAGACCAGGCCCAACTTTGCCCAGCAACCCACCCGACACTCTCAACCACGCGAGCCCTTTATAACTCGCACCCGCGCCCGCACATCCACTGACCTAGCGACACCAGCGTACCCCCTCTCATTTGTTGACAACGCAACCCCACTGCCAGCTCATCATCTTCAACCCCGCGACCCGTTCCTTCACAAATTCTGTCACCATTTCTGTGTTGATTTCGCGGCGTTAATTCGCTTCAATGCTCCAGCAATTCCTCCCCCTGATCTTGCCCTCTTAAGAGCCTCGCACCCCTCTCCCTTTTCCCTCATTCCCCCACACCTCTCCGCCCCCAGGCTGCCCCTAATTTCATTTGCTCCACCACTGCTCCAATGAGCTACCTCGGCCAATTCCGGCGAGGCCCGACCCCCTCCTATCTCCTAGCCCACACGACTTTAATCTCCAACTACTTGCGCACCTTCCAGTAGCACTAGCTCGCTCGCACATGCCCCAGAGCGTCGGCTCCATCTTCACCCGCGTGTCACCGATGACCCCACAAACTCCGGTGAGCCCTAGCACTCGACCCCATGCGCTCCTCGACCTGTGACTAATGCCATCTTGTTCGCTTGTGTCCGTTGAATCTCCAGGTACTCACCAATCGTCTGCGTGTGACCTGCAAGCTCGCCTTCGACCACAACCGTGCATGCCCGATGGAGATAGAGACTCCGGCGAGCAATCGACGACACGCCCGTGCGCCCCTCGACAAATGGTGACCACGTCGAGTATCAGCGCGACCCTGTGAGTCTGGTAATGCCCTTCGTTTCTTTCCTTGCTTCTTGTTGTCGCCGGAACACCATAGCCTGAGCGCCACCACCGCTCACCGTTGCCCATCGCCGCCAGTCGATGGTCAGGATGCTGTGGACCTTTAGAGCGTGATCTAGCGGCTAGAAATAGATGACTAATCGAAGGGGTATGACTTGATATGTGCCGTGCGTTATTGTTTAGATCTGATGGCCCATGATGATTGATCCGTGTGAACCGGTACTGACCAATAGGAACACACCACGTGGCATGCCTGCTGATTTAAAATAGAAATTTGATCTATTAGTGATTTGATTTTGTAAAATTCATAACTTTTGATCTACACGTCCAAAATTTGCAAATTTTATATCACTGGAATCAGGAAAATGAAACCTTTGCAACCATGCCCTTAGTTTAGTATTTTTCTTCTGGAAAATTAGGTGTTTTTGCAGAAACATTTGTAGGACTATTTTGTGTATAAAAAATATTCTAAAAATGTTTTTTGGGTAAAATCTTTTGCAAATTATTTGTTTTGAACCTAGTAACCAGAAACACAAACTTTTGGGTTTAGAAATATATTTTGTTAACATTAGAAAATTATTAATTTGAAAAAAAGCATTTCTAGTAAATAAAAATGTTGTTATGATTTAAAAATGATTTTTGGGTGAAACCTTTTGCAAATGGATTAGTTTTAAACACTTTGACCTTAAACACTAACATTTGTGTTTAAAAATATATTTTTCAAACACTATAAATTATTCCTTTGGTTAAAATCATTCCTAGCAAAACAAAAATGATTTAAATGGCCCATTTTCACTAACTTGATTTTAAATGGTTTTGCCACTTTTATAAATGACCAATAGGTGTTTTAAAATGTTTATAACACTATTAGAAACCACTTTTTCAATAAAACAATCTTTTGCATGCTTGCATGCATGTTGCGGGAGTGTTCCAGCCTTAATACAATATAAGGTGGAGTCCCCTGTGTTTTACAATGCTAGTCCCTGGATCACTAGCTAGCATCCACAGTTAAGATGTAATATCAAGATACAAAGGTCATATTATAAATTTATAACCAGGAATAACATAATTCTATTACGTCATACATAGCTCATTTGGCTATTACATTACATTGCAGCGGAATATCTATAGTCATGGGTCCTTCATCTTCAAGTGCCACAGGCAGATGTTGGTTGTAGACTTTGTAGTCCTAGTCAATCAAATAAATCTTCATTTAAAAACAATCAACCTACAACATTACAAGTTACAGCCACAAGGGTCAATACATTTTGAATTGTATTGGCAAGCTTCACTTTTATGTATAATAAGAGTGGAACCTATCATTATATGCATATTTGGCTAAGTAGAGTTTAAGGATTATTTGCATAAAGCATTGTTTTATCCTATCTTTTCAAAAAGGGTTTTAAGTCCTTTGTCAAATCTCTTTTCCAAGAATCCCTTGAACTCCTTGGTAGAAACTCAAGTGTTCAAGTCCTTGTCAAAATCTCTTGAGCTACTTGGTAACCCCAAGTGCGACAAGTTTTGTGAAATCTCATGAGTTCTTTGGTAACCCCAAGTACACCATGCTCTTGAGCACCTTGGTAACTCCCCAAGTGCAACAAGCTTAACAAATCTCTTTGAATTCCTTGGTACCCCCAAGTGCATCAAGTTTTTATATTAGAAGTTGGAATGTCGAGATCTCCCATAGTTCAAACTTTAGTTGCTCAAGATTGTCCATAACCGGGACACGGCTAAGTAGTTAGATTTTATTAACTTCTGCAAGGAGTACACTTTACCCACATGACACAATCCCATCTTGTTGCCACCAGTGGCCTCTTGGATTAGTGCTCACCAAGTTGGAGTACCGAGACCGAGAGTGTGAAGTCTTTCCAAAAGGTCCTCCCATACATCATTGCTAGCTTGTCTTCAGCCCCCATGAAGCATTCCAGATCCCCATGTCCGGTAACTAAAGACAATGTATGGGTCTTCCTAATGTAGTTGACTAAGCCAGAGCCATAATAGCATGTGGTTGCACACGAAAGCCACAATTGGAGAAACATGTTCAATCTCTAAGTTTCCTAGGTGGTTTTTTTTGGAGCACAACACAAAGTGATTCCCATAGAAATGGTTCCTTTTGTTGCCACCTTCTCCAAAACTTAAAGTATCCTCCACCTAGGTGGTTCATTGAGTCCTTGTTTTATTATGTAAAACACAAATCTTTTTCTCAACTTTGTAAAATCTCAACATGTATCTTTCTTTTCAAATAAGTATGGCTAAGCATGTACAACTACAATATTTTCACTAAGGAGTGTATAGGGAATCCTATTAGGATTTAGCATAGCATAAGTATAAAGATATCTTTTTCATTCATGTTTTCATAATCCATTAAGTATAATGAAAATAATAGGGCATTTGTATGATAGTGTAACTTGCCTTTTTGGTAGGGAATGAGGGTTTTATTTCTTGCTAGCCTCACACTTTGCAAATTTCACTACAATCAATCAAACAAGCATGGTATCAGGTAGCATTCCAAACATATATTCAAACAACATTCCACACACACAGGTAATGGAATCTAAGACATGCATAAGTATGCAATGGTTGGTTCTATGGTAAGGATGGTCTCTACTAGGTTTCTAAACTTTGTAAGTTCCAAATTGGTCATTTACCAAGATGGCAAGGTCATTTTGCACATGTGGTTTATCCTTAAACCATTTCCAAACCACTCATTATTTATGTGATGAAAAATAGTTTCTTTATTTAAAGCAAAACCTTATGTTTTTCACCAAGTGAGTTGTCATTGTAAAACTTGGTGTTTTTGGGTCAGTAGGTTTTGATCCAAAACATTTCCTCAAAGTTTTCTTTGCAAAAACTTTTCCATAGTAAAATCCATAATTTTATTTGGCTAGAATATGGTTAAGTCAAATAATTCAGCCTAAATTATACCAAAATAATTTTTAACACCAAGGGTTGGTTCCTAGGGTCAGTAAGGTCACCTAAATCCATTTTGCAAAAGATTTAATCCTAAAATCAATTTTAAACAATTTTTCTATTCTAAACAAGCTCACAAAAGGATCTGCAATTTCAAACAAGCTAACAGATACTATTTTCGAAACTAAGGCCATGGTTGGCTAGGGCTTGTTCTCCTGAATCCAACGACATAAAATTTGCAATTTTTGGACATGTGGTTTGAAAGTTACAAGGGTTTGAAGTTTGCAAATAAATTTGTTTTCAAATTTCTTTTAAACGAAATAGGTGACACGCGGCGTGTTTTAACTGGACTGTACCGGTTCGGGTGGATCGATCTCTCTGGATCGTTGGATCTAAGTGGGATCGCACGGCGCTGGTTGCTCGATACCCCTTAGCCCACTTTCTTTCCTGTACGTTAGATCTAAATCTAACGGTCACTAGCATGTTTGCCAAATTCCGGCGGTGGCTCGGTGGCGGCGGCAGTCAGCTGCGGCTATCGGCTGTTCTAGGAAGCAAAGTACGAGGTGAGAACGCTCACTGTAATCGCGAGGTCGAGGTGATGCTCGGGGCGCGGTCGGTTGGTCGCGGGGCGCTCAGGGTCTGCAGTAATTCCTCGCCGGAGTGGAGGTCGGCGTCGGGTGCTTCAGGTGGTCGTCGTAGACGTCGCTGAGGATCACCCCAAAGCAAAATAACGACGCAGTTAGATGTAGAAAGGGGTGGCGAGTGCGGGAGTGTGAACGAGGAGGCGCGGGGTGGTCAGATGCATACCAGAAATGCTCGTCGGAGTTAAGCCAGACGGTGGTGACGGTAGGAGTCGTCCGCAGATCGCCTAGGGTAAGACAGAGCACATTCGATGCGCAAGAGCAAGGCAATCGTGTGCATGAACGAGAGGGGTCGGGCGTGGTTCACCTGAAAGTCGTCGCCGGAGTAGAAACGGACGGCGGCGCTGTCGGAGCTTGTCGAAGCCGACGCTCCGGGGCGCCCGCGGTTGAAGGAAGGCACGGGGAGAAGCGTCTGGGAGTGGGGAAGCTGCTAGCGTGCTCAGGGAGGCTCGGGAAGGTGTGGTTTGGCCGGAATCGACAGAGGAAGCTCGTCGGACCGAGGGTGGTGCGGCGAGAAATGGAGCAGCCTGGGGGCGAGTCGAGGCGTGGTGACAGAGGGGAACGGAGGGGAGGGCACTGGCGCTTAAGTACGCAAGGTCAGAGGCGAGATTAACGCAGCCATTATGAGGAATTAAGCGTGCGGATTAACGGCAGGGAACGGCAGCGCGGTTGGGGAGAAGGGGTCGCGCGGGTGAGGACGACGAACAGTAGCGGTGGGGTCTACCTGTCAGCGGGGAAAAAAATAAGGGAGAGGTCCACCGGTCATTCTCTGTGCGGGTCAGGTAGTTGGTTCGAATCGTTTTCTGTAGGGACAGGAGCTGGGCTGGTTGGTGGGCTTATTGGGCTGCCTGGGTTGGGTTGGCCAAACTCCATTTTTTTTATTCTGTAACTTTTTCCTTTTCTATTTCTGATTTCTGTTTTGAATTTCAAACAAACAATTCACACTCAAATATATTCAAACAATCATCAAACATTGCAGCTATGAATTTGGTCCTGTTTATCATCATAATTCACATTCTAAAACTAAATAATATTTTAAATCTTTTTAGGTTCCATTTATTAATTAAATAAATGGATCATGGTTTATTAATCAAATAGGGTTTGATATAATTTAACATATTCCTTATTTGAAATCCAAATATTTTCAAAACTAACCAGTAGGTTTTATTTAGGTAATATAAAATACTTGGAAACTTGTTTTTTTTTTAAAACAAAATAACATTTTATTTTAGAGTCCATTATTAATTAAATATAATAGGCTTTCATTATTTAATTCAAATAGGACTTATTTATTGAGGTGTTTATTTTGAAATCTAGAATAAGGCCAAAGCATTTTAGTAGGTTTTATTTGTGAATATCAAATACTTGGAAAACTTATTTAAATAACTTAATAAGTTTTTGATGTTTCAATTAAATTGGTAAAACCTTTTATTTAAATAAAGTTGGATATTAAATCCTTATTAATTTATTTAAACAAATCTTTGTTAATTTTATTTAGGTAAAACGTTTTAATTCAAAAGCTTGGCCAAGGTTTTAATTTGGCTTTATAAAATATTCTTTATTTATAAACTCATCTTTTCTTTTGAATTCCAAATCTTTTATTAAATGATTCCAAAATAGTAATTTCATAAACCTTTTTAATTTCCATTAATTTAAATGTTTAACTCATTAAATTCCTCTAGGATTTATTTAATTCAAATGGGTTTGAGGTTCTATTTAAACTCAAAAAGTTTCTTCTGGCTCTGAAAATCAACAAAGTTTTATTTTATTCTTTTATTTTCACATTACAAGATTTGGAAAATCTTGGGATGTGACAGGCTACCACCCTTAAAATAAATCTCGTCCCGAGATTTGGTAAGGTTAGGGTTTCAAGCAAGTTCAAACAACTAGGGTTCTACCACCCTTAAAATTTTCAAACAAAATTTACATATTGTCCTTCTTGGGATCCTGGGAAAAATATTCATGGTAAACATTTACATGGTTTCCTTGGTTTCCATACTTGACTCATGGACCAAGGTTGAGCTTTTCCATAGGTTTGTTCAACTTGTTCTTCATCCTTTCTGGACAGTTGCTCGCATAGTGTCCTGGGTTCTTGCAGTTGAAACAATGAATGTCCTTGAGTTCTTTACGTGGCTCTTATGGACAAGTTGCTACATAGTGACCTGGTTCTTTGCAGTTGTTGCACCACACTTGGTCAATCTATTTATTCTTTTTGTTCTCTGGGCATCCACTGGAGTAGTGTCCCATTTCCTTACATTTACGACATTGTGCAAGGCTCATGTCCTGCTTGGGTTTCTTGGTTTTCTTTGATCCTTTGAATTGGGTTGTCTTGTTTGGAGGTATGAGTGGTCCTTTTCCTTTGGTAGACTCAGATCCTTCTTGTTTCCTTTGTTCTATCATGGCATAGATGGGACATTGGTCAGGAGTATGATCACTTCCTTCACAAAGTTAACAAGTAGCTTGAGAGGTGGGGCATTGTCCAACAGGATGGTCTTCTTCACAATTGGGGCATTGTCCCTCATGCTCCTTGGAAGTATGATCCTTGTCTCCACAAATAATGCAAGCTGGGGCTCCATCTAGAATAACATTCTTGTCATCCTTGTTATCATACACTCTTCTAGGATAGCTTTCTTCCATGCTAATCATTTGATTAGTCACTTTAAGCATCAGTTGGGATTGTTCCTCCAAAAACTTTTGTAGTGCTGGATCTTTATCACTATTGTTGGCTAGGAACTGAGCTGTCAGTTGGTTCAACTGATGTTGGGTTGCTATGAGCTCTCCCATGCTGTCAGCTTGGTTGGTGCTGGTGTCATCAACCTTGGAGTCCTCTAGAGTAGTCATCTGTTTGGGTTGAAGGAAGATTAGAATAGGCAAGATATTTCTAAGGAAATATTTCTAATTACACACATCACAATCCACACAAGCAATGTGCATGCAATCACAAATCAACTTTTCACTCAAACAAGGTTCAAGCACATACTTAGGCAACAAAATATTTTTGTTACATCACATAAGTTGGTGTGTTTTTGACTTAGCTAAAATATGGTGGTCTATCTATATGGTTCACTTGTGATCTTTCCTTACCTCATGATTCTTCTTACTTGAGATCATGGTTTCCTTGAGAAAAACTCCTTGGTCACAAACCTTCAAAGTTGTTGTTGGCTCCTTCTTATTTTGCATTCCCTCAGTCTCTAACTTTTGAGTAAGATTTCCCTTGTTTCACTTATGGTCCTTAGTGATATCCAAGTTGGAAGTCCTTGGTGAAGAGGCTGAAGATGTTGAAGTCTTTAGAGTTGAAGAAGTTGAAGTCATCCTTTGCACATGGTGTAGTCCTTGGCCATGGGTAGGTTTTCCATCAAGTTGAAGTAGAAGAGGTGTAGAGTTGAAACCAAAATGGTTAAGGAAAGAGGTTACAAGCATTTTTGTAAATAAGTTTTGGATCAAAATATAACTCCTATTTTCTAAGGGTTTTGTCCAATCCTAGGGTTACGTATCCTACAGGCAACACAATGCTCTGATACCATCTGTTGCGGGAGTGTTCCAGCCTTAATACAATATAAGGTGGAGTCCCCTATGTTTTACAATGCTAGTCCCTGGATCACTAGCTAGCATCCACAGTTAAGATGTAATATCAAGATACAAAGGTCATATTATAACTTTATAACCAGGAATAACATAATTCTATTACATCATACATAGCTCATTTGGCTATTACATTACATTGCAGCGGAATATCTATAGTCATGGGTCCTTCATCTTCAAGTGCCACAGGCAGATGTTGGTTGTAGACTTTGTAGTCCTAGTCAATCAAACAATCTTCATTTAAAAACAATCAACCTGCAACATTACAAGTTACAGCCACAAGGGTCAATACATTTTGAATTGTATTGGCAAGCTTCAATTTTATGTATAATAAGAGTGGAACCTATCATTATATGCATATTTGGCTAAGTAGAGTTTAAGGATTATTTGCATAAAGCATTGTTTTATCCTATCTTTTCAAAAAGGGTTTTAAGTCCTTTGTCAAATCTCTTTTCCAAGAATCCCTTGAACTCCTTGGTAGAAACTCAAGTGTTCAAGTCCTTGTCAAAATCTCTTGAGCTACTTGGTAACCCCAAGTGCGACAAGTTTTGTGAAATCTCATGAGTTCTTTAGTAACCCCAAGTACACCATGCTCTTGAGCACCTTGGTAACTCCCCAAGTGCAACAAGCTTAACAAATCTCTTTGAATTCCTTGGTACCCCCAAGTGCATCAAGTTTTTATATTAGAAGTTGGAATGTCGAGATCTCCCATAGTTCAAACTTTAGTTGCTCAAGATTGTCCATAACCGGGACACGGCTAAGTACTTAGATTTTATTAACTTCAGAAGGAGTACACTTTACCCACATGACACAATCCCATCTTGTTGCCACCAGTGGCCTCTGGATTAGTGCTCACCAAGTTGGAGTACCGGAATGAGAGTGTGTAAGTCTTTCCAAAAGGTCCTCCCATACATCATTGCTAGCTTGTCTTCAGCCCCCATGAAGCATTCAGATCCCCATGTCCCAGTAACTAAAGACAATGTATGGGTCTTCCTAATGTAGTTGACTAAGCCAGAGCCATAATAGCATGTGGTTGCACACGAAAGCCACAATTGGAGAAACATGTTCAATCTCTAAGTTTCCTAGGTGGTTTTTTTTTGGAGCACAACACAAAGTGATTCCCATAGACATGGTTCCTTTTGTTGCCACCTTCTCCAAAACTTAAAGTATCCTCCACCTAGGTGGTTCATTGAGTCCTTGTTTTATTATGTAAAACACAAATCTTTTTATCAACTTTGTAAAATCTCAACATGTATCTTTCTTTTCAAATAAGTATGGCTAAGCATGTACAATACAATATTTTCACTAAGGAGTGTATAGGGAATCCTATTAGGATTTAGCATAGCATAAGTATAAAGATATCTTTTTCATTCATGTTTTCATAATCCATTAAGTATAATGAAAATAATAGGGCATTTGTATGATAGTGTAACTTGCCTTTTTGGTAGGGAATGAGGGTTTTATTTCTTGCTAGCCTCACACTTTGCAAATTTCACTACAATCAATCAAACAAGCATGGTATCAGGTAGCATTCCAAACAAATATTCAAACAACATTCCACACACACAGGTAATGGAATCTAAGACATGCATAAGTATGCAATGGTTGGTTCTATGGTAAGGATGGTCTCTACTAGGTTTCTAAACTTTGTAAGTTCCAAATTGGTCATTTACCAAGATGGCAAGGTCATTTTGCACATGTGGTTTATCCTTAAACCATTTCCAAACCACTCATTATTTATGTGATGAAAAATAGTTTCTTTATTTAAAGCAAAACCTTATGTTTTTCACCAAGTGATTTGTCATTGTAAAACTTGGTGTTTTTGGGTCAGTAGGTTTTGATCCAAAACATTTCCTCAAAGTTTTCTTTGCAAAAACTTTTCCATAGTAAAATCCATAATTTTATTTGGCTAGAATATGGTTAAGTCAAATAATTCAGCCTAAATTATACCAAAATAATTTTTAACACCAAGGGTTGGTTCCTAGGGTCAGTAAGGTCACCTAAATCCATTTTGCAAAAGATTTAATCCTAAAATCAATTTTAAACAATTTTTCTATTCTAAACAAGCTCACAAAAGGATCGGCAATTTCAAACAAGCTAACATATACTATTTTCGAAACTAAGGCCATGGTTAGCTAGGGCTTGTTCTCCTGAATCCAACGACATAAAATTTGCAATTTTTGGACGTGTGGTTTGAAAGTTACAAGGGTTTGAAGTTTGCAAATAAATATGTTTTCAAATTTCTTTTAAACGAAATAGGTGACACGCGGCGTGTTTTAACTGGACTGTACCGGTTCGGGTGGATCGATCTCTCTGGATCGTTGGATCTAAGTGGGATCGCACGGTGCTGGTTGCTCGATACCCCTTCGCCCACTTTCTTTCCTGTACGTTAGATCTAAATCTAACGGTCACTAGCATGTTTGCCAAATTCCGGCGGCGCTCGGTGGCTGCGCGCGGCAGCGACGGTCTGGCTGTGGCTATCGGCGGTTCTAGGAAGCAAAGTACGAGGTGAGAACGCTCACTGTAATCGCGAGGTCGAGGTGATGCTCGGGGCGCGGTCGGTTGGTCGCGGGGCGCTCAGGGTCTGCAGTAATTCCTCGCCGGAGTGGAGGTCGGCGTCGGGTGCTTCAGGTGGTCGTGAGCGTCGCTGAGGATCACCCCAAAGCAAAATAACGACGCAGTTAGATGTAGAAAGGGGTGGCGAGTGCGGGAGTGTGAACGAGGAGGCGCGGGGTGGTCAGATGCATACCAGAAATGCTCGTCGGAGTTAAGCCAGACGGTGGTGACGGTAGGAGTCGTCGCTGCAGATCGCCCTAGGGTAAGACAGGAGCACATTCAGATGCGCAAGAGCAAGGCGATGCTGTGTGCGTGAACGAGAGGGGTCGGGGCGGTCTGGTTCACCTGAAAGTCGTCGCCGGAGTAGAAACGGACGGCGGCGCTGTCGGAGCTTGTCGAAGCCGACGCTCCGGGGCGCCCATGGTTGAAGGAAGGCACGGGGAGAAGCGTCTAGGAGTGGGGAAGCTGCTAGCGTGCTCAGGGAGGCTCGGGAAGGTGTGGTTTGGCCGGAATCGACAGAGGAAGCTCGTCGGACCGAGGGTGGTGCGGCGAGAAATGGAGCAGCCTGGGGCGAGTCGAGGCATGGTGACAGAGGGGAACGGAGGGGAGGGCACTGGCGCTTAAGTACGCAAGGTCAGAGGCGAGATTAACGCAGCCATTATGAGGAATTAAGCGTGCGGATTAACGGCAGGGAACGACAGCGCGGTTTGGGGAGAAGGGGTCGCGCGGGTGAGGACGACGAACAGTAGCGGTGGGGTCTACCTGTCAGCGGGGAAAAAAATAAGGGAGAGGTCCACCGGTCATTCTCTGTGCGGGTCAGGTAGTTGGTTCGAATCGTTTTCTGTAGGGACAGGAGCTGGGCTGGTTGGTGGGCTTATTGAGCTTCCTGGGTTGGGTTGGCCAAACTCCATTTTTTTTTATTCTATAACTTTTTCCTTTTCTATTTCTGATTTCTGTTTTGAATTTCAAACAAACAATTCACACTCAAATCTATTCAAACAATCATCAAACTTTGCAGCTATGAATTTGGTCCTGTTTATCATCATAATTCACATTCTAAAACAAAATAATATTTTAAATATTTCTAGGTTCCATTTATTAATTAAATAAATGGATCATGGTTTATTAATCAAATAGGGTTTGATATAATTTAACATATTCCTTATTTGAAATCCAAATATTTTCAAAACTAACCAGTAGGTTTTATTTAGGTAATATAAAATACTTGGAAACTTGTTTTTTTTAAAACAAAATAACATTTTATTTTAGAGTCCATTATTAATTAAATATAATAGGCTTTCATTATTTAATTCAAATAGGACTTATTTATTGAGGTGTTTATTTTGAAATCTAGAATAAGGCCAAAGCATTTTAGTAGGTTTTATTTGTGAATATCAAATACTTGGAAAACTTATTTAAATAACTTAATAAGTTTTTGATGTTTCAATTAAATTGGTAAAACCTTTTATTTAAATAAAGTTGGATATTAAATCCTTATTAATTTATTTAAACAAATCTTTGTTAATTTTATTTAGGTAAAACGTTTTAATTCAAAAGCTTGGCCAAGGTTTTAATTTGGCTTTATAAAATATTCTTTATTTATAAACTCATCTTTTCTTTTGAATTCCAAATCTTTTATTAAATGATTCCAAAATAGTAATTTCATAAACCTTTTTAATTTCCATTAATTTAAATGTTTAACTCATTAAATTCCTCTAGGATTTATTTAATTCAAATGGGTTTGAGGTTCTATTTAAACTCAAAAAGTTTCTTCTGGCTCTGAAAATCAACAAAGTTTTATTTTATTCTTTTATTTTCACATTACAAGATTTGGAAAATCTTGGGATGTGACAATGCATTGCTTTGTTTTTATTATTTTATGTGGTGAATTGTTTGAATACTAGTTTGAATATGTGCTTGCTTGATTGAATTGTAATGAACTTTGAAGAGTGTGACAATTGCAAGATCAAGGAGTGAACATAGTTTCTCTACTAAAAAGGCAAGTGGTGCTTCATACATTTTTTCCGATTACTTTAACTATGCATTAGTGATATTTCTAAGTAGGACTTGCATGGAATTTTCTATGTGATTAACTATGCCATGGGAAATCCTAGTAGATGATGCCTTAGTAGAATTTTCCCTAATTTAAGATTCTTGCTACTAGTATGATTATCCTAGATAGTATAAAACAAGGGTGGATTATATTCATGCTATGGAAATCTGCTAAGTCTTTTGACTTATGTTTTTTGCTTAATAAAACAATTATGTGAATGAATCACCTGGGTGGAATGGTGAGAAAGGGTTATGTTGAGTGGTTACACAAGTCCAGTAAACTAGGGAAAACTTCTGTGTCTCACTTGTGGAAAGCCACCCAAGAACAAACAGATTTGAGATGTCAAATGTTGAGAAGCTTCTAGTGCAGCCACATGGCATTATGGGCTCTACCTGGATCATATAGGTTGCAATAACTTAGCCAGATGGACTGAAGGTGGTAGGGGGTGATAGGTCTGGAACGCGTCCATTTGGTCAAAGGGTAGGTTTCTGAAAGATCTTGTATCGATGCATGTCGAGTCTTGTGGGGAACTGCACCACCTCTCGAGAGAGTAAAATCTAAGTACTTAGCCGTGTCCCCGACAATGGACAATTTTAGCATCAATACATGGAAGCCATCAAGGATCTCCTCATCCCAATTTCTAAAGTTAAAAGCTTGTGGTTGAAAAAGGGTTAAAGGTTAACCAATTCTATTGGTTGTTCCTTGGGTGATTTTGACAAACAAAAACATAGTGTTTTCAACTAATAAGGAAAACCTTATTTTGAGAAAATCATGCCTAAGCTCCACTTAGCCAAATTCATATAGATGATAGATACCACTATTCTACCATAGTATCACTTGCCAATACAATTCAAATGTATTGACCCTTGTGGCCGTAACTTGTTATGTTGCAGGTTTGTTTGATGTTAGTGAAGTGTGTTGAATAAGATTACAAGTCTATTACCAACATGGTTGCCTGTGGCACTTTGAAGATGGACTCCATGCTATATAGTTATTTCTGCTGCATTGTAATGAGATAGCCAAATGAGCTATATAAGATGTAATGAATTATTTTATTCCTGGTTATAAAGTTGTACTATGACCTTTGTTTCTTGATATTACATCTTAAACTGTGGATGCTAGCTAATGATCCAGGGACTAGCATTGTAAACACATGGATCTCTACCTTATCAAGTTGTGACCTCTACACGTGAGTAGTTCCACCTTGGACTATGGGTCCACATAGTAGCTAGATGGTTATCTCTCCTCCTTTGTGCTACCATGTTTAGATCTTGTGAGCTCCGTTCATTATCAAGATCATCTATTTGTAATCATGCATGTTGTGCTGGTGGGGATCCGATGGATATTGAGATTAGTATGTCAGATTGATTAATGGTTCTATCTTATTGATTCTATCATGTCTGTGTTTCTTGTGATCTTGCATGCTCTCCGTTTCTAGTAGCTATCTTGGCCAAGTAGATGCTAGTGATTCCAAGAGGGAGTATTTATGCTAGATAGTGGGTTCATGCCTCTATTTATTCTAAGGGAAGTCAGAAAAATCTCTAAGGTTGTAGATGTGTTGTTGCTACTAGGGAGAAAACAACGGTCTCTTGTTCATGGAACAAGTGGATTGTTTACCTTACACACTTTTCTTAAAGCAGTTATCCGTTGCTTGCAACTTAATACTGGAGGGGGTTCAGATGATAACCTGAAGGTGGATTAATAGTCAGAGATGCAGTTGGATGGCGGTCCATGTATCTTGTTGTATTTCCCAATCAAATCTCATAGGATCATGAATGTCTAGTATTGCATTGTAATGCCTTGCTCAGTCCTGTCAATTGCCCTGCTGTAATTTGTTTACCCAGCATGCCATGTTTGTTTATCTTAAGGAGAACACCTCTAGTGAACTATGGACCTCGGTCCAATATTTACCATTTATACATCTTTCACTGTACTGTTTACCTTTCTGCAAACCACCATTACCTTCCACACCATACGGTTAATCCTTTGTTTTCAGCAAACCGGTGAGATTGACAACCTCACTGTTCGTTGGGGCAAAGTCTTGAGTTTGTGTTGTGCAGGTTTCCAAGTTGCTAGAAACACCTTTGATTCGTTTCCTTCCTCCTAATAGTTCGATAACTTTGGTTTCTTTCTGAGGGAAAACTTGCTGCTATTCTCATCATACCTTCCTCTTAGGGTTTCCCAACGAAGCTCTACAGTGATTTGAGCCATCATCAAGGTTTTTTCTGGCGCCATTGCCGGGGAGGCTAAGGATGGCTTCACAAGGGGAGTCCTTCAAAACCTTTCTCTTTACTTTGTTTTTGTTTTGCTTAGTTTCTTTTGCTTGGTTTTGTTTGCCTCTTTTTATCAAAAATCACAAAAAAAAGTTTCGTTTAGTTTGTTTTCTCTTATAAAAAATACACAAAAATTAGTTCCTGCTCTAGTTGCTGCTGCTGTTGGCTTGCTCCACTTTTGCCAAAATGAAATGTGCTGAGAACACCAATTTGTGTGACTTCACTAGCAAAACAACAATGACTTCCTGAGTACACCTATTGCTCCACCTGCTCCTGATGCTACCTTTTATGAAATTAAGTCTGCTTTGTTGAATCTTGTTATGAAAGAGCAATTTTCTGGTGCTAGTTCAAATGATGCTGCTGCCCACCTCAATAACTTTGTTGAACTTTGTGAGATCCAAAAATACAAGGATGTAGATGGAGATATTATTAAGATCAAGTTGTTTCCTTTCTCCTTGATAGGAAAAGCTAAAGAATGGTTGCTATCCTTGCCTAGAAATAGTATTGATTCTTGGATTAAGTGCAAAGATGCTTTTATTGGAAAATACTATCCTCCTGCTAAGATTATATATATGAGAAGTGAAATAATGAAATTTAAACAACTTGATAATGAACATGTTGCTCAAGCTTGGGGAAGAATGAAATCTTTGGTTAAGAATTGTCCCACTCATGGAGTTACTGCTAGGATGATTATCTAGACTTTTTATGCAGGTTTAAACTTCTCCTCAACAAACTTGTTGGATTCAGCTGCTAGAGGTACCTTTATGACCATTACCTTGGGTGCTACAACAAAGCTCCTTGACAATATGATGGTTAATTATTATGAATGGCACACTGAGAGAGCTCCACATGGTATGAAGGTAAATTCTATTGAAGAAACCTCCTCTTTGAGTGATAAGGTTGATGTTATCATGGCTATGATTGTTATTGGGAAATCTTATATTGACCCGAATAATTTTCCCTTGGCCTTTTTAGTTTCTCAAGAAGAGCAAGTTGATGTGAACTTCATTTGAAACAACAATTTCAACAACAATGCCTATAGGAATAATTTTGATAGTAATAACAATTATAGGCCTTATCCTCCTAATAATGGCAATACCTATGGACACTCCTAAAATAATACTAGAAGTTCTCCCTATAAACTTGAAGTCATGCTCAAAGACTTTATTAGTAAACAAACCACTTTCAACAAAACTATGGAGGAAAAGCTTTTGAATGTTGAGAAAAATATTTCCTCTTTTTCTGAAGCATAGTCCTCTTTGATTAAATAAATGGCCGCTAAACCTGAAACTTTGGAAAGCACCTGCTACTCATGCCATACAAGTTACTATTGATGAAAATGTTAGACTGTTAGCCCAACTACTTGCAAAGTGGGAAAGAGAAGCTGAAATTTCTAGAAACAATAGTGTGTGCACTATCACCACCACTAATATGGATGCCACTAAACCACAAGAAGTCCCTATTCTTCCTACCACAATGCCTAAACCCAATGAGTCTACTACCAGTGATGCTAAATTTTATTTTGATCTTGATGGTTGCAATATTTCTGAAGTGATTATGTTCCTGCAAAAGCTTGCTAGAAGCCCTAATGCTAGTGATATGAATGTGGCCTTCAGCAAACACATTACATATGCTCTTATTAAAATTAAGGAAGAAAAGTTGAAACAAAAAGCCTCTATTCCTAGGAAAGTATAAGATAGTTGGGAACCCATCATTAATATGCAACTGAATGACTTTGATCTCAAAGCTTCATGTGACCTTGGTTCTGTGTCTCTATTATGCCTAGAAAGATTTATGAAATGCTTGATTTGCCACCTTTGGAAGATTGTTATTTGGATGTTGCACTTAATGATAATGCTAAAAAGAAACTCATGGGGAGTGTTAATGATGTTCTTATTATGGTTAACAATGCTTATGTCCCTGTTGATTTCTATGTTTTGTATGTTGAATACAATGCTTCTTGTCCTATTATTTTGGGAAGACCTTTTCTTAGAACTGTTGGTGCCATCATTGATATGAAAGAAGGCACCATTAAATATCAATTTCCATTCAAAAAAGGTATTGAACACTTCCCTATGAGGAGAGAGAAGTTTATTTTTGCTCCTCCTTTGAAAGCAAGGTTTGATGTTAATGCTTCTTCATTTGAAAATACTAGATTCTTGCTTCTTGTGCCTAACTTAAAGGCGTTAAAGAAAAGTACTTATTGGAAGATAACCCAAGAGTTTCCTTGAGTCTTGGAAGTTATTACTTCAGTAATGACCTCTCCTTATCTTTTTTGTTTGCTTTTTGTGCCAAGAATGACCTCTAATAAGAGGGAAGTAAGATTTGGGGAGTTGCTGTCCCAAAACAGATTTCTTTCCTCCACCATAAAAATTCGTGAGGAGTCTTTGTAAGTCGTATTTCTCTGAAAATTTACAAATAAATCCCCTAGTACGTTAGATAACTTTCGTTAGTTCAACAATTTCTTATTTGAGAAACCGAAGGTCTTCGAAAAAATAAGTTTCTACCTGCTGGTCTATTTTGACAGATTTCTGCCAATATTTGCATTTGCTTCTTATTGATTCCTTTTTGGGTTCTTTTTGCGAAATTGATCTTTTTGAGGGAATTGATACAGTAGCTTGTTTCTTTAGAGAAAGTTTTTCTATTTTAAAACTAAACCCCAAGGGTCTATTATCTTTTGAATACACTAATGTTGCTAATGAAGATTATGTGAAGTTTTGTATGAAGGAAAATTTTCAGGTGTAGAGAAAGAATGATGTAATGAGATGAAGAATGGACAAAAGCTCAAGCTTAGGGATGCCACCCCTTGTCACCACAAGAAATATTCAAGAGGCACAAGCGTCAAAGCTTGGGGATGCACAAGTGTAGCACCCCGGTAAAACCACTACTAGAAAATCGCTGTGTTCTTGTTTTGTGCATCATCATGATCGCATGCTCATGTCATCATGCCACATTTCATTTGAGCATCATCATATTTGCATGCATATAATTTTCCAAAAACTATTTTTCTAAAGCCTATTTTGTTGTCTGGATATGTTCCTCTTTATTTCAACCCAAACCCTAGATCTATCCAGATCTTCTATTTATCTAAAAAAACTATTTGCAAAAGGTTTTATAAACAAAACAAATTGTACAAATAGTTTTGACCGGGGAGGCAGTCCAGCCGGTTAGGCCAGAGGTCCAACCGGGCCAGACTACCTACCACCCGGCCCATCTAAACTAAACCCTAATTCCAATCTACCCCAAACCCTAGTATCCCCAAACCCTAGACCCAACCTCTACACATCCCACCCGCCGCCGCCACCCTCTAGGAAAACACACAAGCCTCGCAGCACACATACACCACGCACAGCAAACACGCACGCCACCACCCACCCCTGCCTCGATCCCCTGGCCCCACCTCCAACATCGCACGGTCCTTGTAACATCCCAATTTCAGCAACCCTGATTCAATGTCCAAAAGGCAAAAATCAGGGGGAACAAAAACTTTTCTTGCTATATGTGCTTACTTGTTTGTTTGTGCTCAAGCAACTGTTTGTGTACTAGTTATGTACTCCTCATCTCAACACTAGTTTACAAAAACTATTTTACAAAAGAGATGTCTTGGATCATCTTTCATATTCTCAAATGTTCTGGCATTTCAAAACCTGAGCCAAGAATGACTTTGACACAACCAAATGCTTTACTAGTTTCTATTAACAAAACTATGGAGACCTATATATATTATCTCCTTATGTTTTCAAGACAGAACCTTCAACTACTCTTATCCCTAGGTTTTCCAAAAACTTATTAAAACCTTTTCATCTCAATATTGGTAGAAATACCAAGATGGTACTTATCCTACCTAAAACTAAACCCCTTTAAACATACCCATCCTTAACTCAATATAGGCTTGATGATAACCCTAATAATAGTTAGATAAGTTAAGATAAGTTGCCTTGATCTGCTGGTTGATGAATTGCCTTGATCTGCTGTCTGATGATTTGCCTTGATCTGCTGATTGCCTTGTTTGCCTAGGAACTAGATTGAGATAATCGAGTAGCTCATCCTTTAGGACCCAATCCTTGCTTATGATCATCCATCTCAAGATAAGCATCCAAGTCTGGATCTCTCCTAAGCCACCCAAGTGATCAACTTCCCTCATGATCAGACCAGCCCAAGGATAATCCCTTCGGATGTTGCCCAAGTCATTAGAGACCCAAGATAAGCTTGAATCCTATCTACTTGGTTAGTACCTTAACATCAACCACTTTATGGATAGGATAAACCCTTGTCATACTATCAAAATCATCTACACTTGTACTCTAGTCTAAAACCCTAAATCTGCCAAAATGGCTAAGTCTGGATTTCTTATCTAGATACCATTTTTGGAGCTCTACCTTCTCCAACCTATGTGCATTCTTGAGAATGTACTTGAACCATATTGTAGTACATATTTAGTACTACCAAGGCCCACTCTTACCCTTGGCTAAGCCATTCTATCCCCCACTCATGCATGATGGTTTTATAGGCAAGATACTAATCTTTTCTGCAAATCCTATCATCTTGCCTACTTTCGCAGAAGCTCACATCTATATGCCACCTCCACTTGACCAAGTATTTTTTTGGTTATCATCTACTAACCAAGGCCTATATATCCCCACCTTACTTGTTTCCATTGGATCCTTGTGCTTCTTAAACCCACCTGGTTTAGGAGGCTACCTGATGTATCTGTTATGGCAGCCTTATTTTCAACAAAGTTTGCCATCACTCCAAAACCACCTCAAATACAACCAAGCCTAAATCTTTCTTCCATGATCATCTATATGAAATGGTATATCCATCCATACACCCCTCGTGCCAAGGTGAGCTCTGAGCTCCCTAATCCAAAACTGTTTAAGAGGTATCAGGATAACAAAACCCTAGATCCCCCAGAAATCTAGTTTTATTTCTTTCCACCACTTTTATTCCAAACCAAGGTGAACCCTGATTCCTAAATCAATTTTAAATCATATACCATGGATATAAGCATCCCCAAATAATTCTCCCAATTATTGGATTATTAAACTATTTAATTTCCTTATTCCACCAATTTATCAAAACCCTTGTCTATAAAGACATGTGTGTTTTTCTCCAAACCACCTTACCAACTCAAGGCACCCTTGGTTCCAAAATATAATATCCTATCTTCCCAACTCAAGAATAAATATTTTTGAGATTCCTTATTATTCCTTTTTGCCCTATTTCTGAAATGGAAGAAACAAGAAATAATTCCTTAAAAATATTTTTCCACCTCAATAAATCTCAATAAAATCCTCCAATGTGTAATATGGTATTTAGGACCATATCACATCAAAAACCAAGTTTTCCCAATGTAAAAATATCATTTTTGCATCCATAATCTATTTCTGCACTTTTTGAACAAGTGCATTTAAATGGGATTATAACCATAAGAAAAATCCCATTTAAATCATGGAGAGATTATGTGACCCCATCTATCTACCAGTACCATTTCCACACTTTGTCCAATGCAAATTTACCAACTTCCTTCTCAAGCCTCCATTTGGTCAATATTTCACATTTCAAGCAAACTTGATTCAAATCCATTTCAAATCAGCCCCAATCTTCTCCAGAACTCCACCTTGGCAGCACCCACACCCCTCTGGTCGACCAACACTGTAGCATGCCCCACTCCCCTTGGCCCACATGATTACTTAAGAGGGAGACAAAGGAGATGTCTTGTCAAAACCCATTTCTTTACTCCTTGCAGCCCTCTACTCCCTCTTTGCTCCATGCACGACCACAAGAAACCACAACACTCTCCCCACCGCCCCTGGCCACCAATGGGAAGGCCATGGACCAGCTCCATGTTCCTCCATGAGCCACACCCCCATATACCACTCCCTCTCGGTATATAAGGCTCAAGGCCACCCAGCTCTCCCCTGCTCAGCTCATTTGCCCCAACAACCCCCACTCTCCCCCACGCTCTGTTTTTCTCAAGGAAGAAGAAGAAAGGAGCCGACCATTTTCTCTCCCGCAAGCACACCTCCCTCACTCGAGCTCCCCTCTCTTTGCATGTCACCCTGTAGTGACCCCCTCCTCTTCCTCTACCTGACCCTGCCCTTAGTTTTGCCCAGGACCCCGCTATCGACCGTGCCGACCAGCTCCGACGTGCTCCTCCTCGGCCACCCTCGCGCGAGCTTCTTTGCGACGTCAAGACCCCTCGCGCCGACCACCCCCTGGACCGCCGGCGAGCACCGCGTCGCCCCGTCGCCTTCCCGACCTCTCTCGAGCCCCCGGTAAGCTCCCCCGTCTCTCCCTGGCCCACCCTAGGGTTTGCTCCCCGCCGGCGATCCCCCGCGAGTACGACAACTGGGTACCGTCGATCCCCACTAGATCTGACGGCCCCAGATGCTCAGTACCCATTCGCAGGGAAGGCCCGCCACTAAGCCGTGGCCGTTTGTGCGTCGCCTGCGTGCGAGCGCTATGCCTGGGCCGATTCTCTTCTTTCGGCCCATTAGCCAAAAGATCCAGCCCAGCCACCCCTTTTCCTTTTATGGGCCCCTGTGGAATTTTAGTGAAATAAACCCTTCTGTGCATGGTTAATTCACTAGTAAAATCCTTACAGTAGCTATGTAACTCCAAAAGGGTTGATTCCAATTTCTACAAAAAGGTACTCTGTAAAACTTCTGTAAAATAAATCGGATGAAAAAGACAAATCCCAGCCAGTACTGCATTTGGGAATTTATCAAGGGCAATCTGGTAATTGTTTTGAGGTGATTCCAACACCTCTTGATTCAGTCCATCAAATACTACTTAATCACCCAAGGAAATAATTTTTGGAACTCCAGAGAAGTTCTGGTGAATTATTTCCTTAAACTAGAGTTTTATCCACTATAAAATCCTTTATAAATCAAGGGAAATTGATAAAATAGTGAAACCACTTTTATTGGCTTCATTTTATCAATACCTATCTGATGGTATCATTTTTATACAATGGTATCATACAGATCAATTCCTTGAGCAAAAACCCTTTCTTAGGTAGTTCCTAGACTTGGAAATCCAAAGGGAGCCCTTTTTCCTAATGCCTCCAAATCCCTTGCGAATCTCTTAAATCCATCATCCCAAATCCCCCTGCCTCATATCTTTATTTATCCTTAGCTTATTGTTTGGTTTGATGTTTGTATGCTTGTATTGATTGATGTATTAGTTGTTGCATGTGTGCTCGATAAACGGCGATAGTTGCGTTTGTGTGCTGCCGAGAAGAAGGAAGCATCAGGGTTATCTTTATAATTGGTATTTTGGTTATTTAATGCCGTCAAGGGACTTCTCGCTGGTCACAGGCAAGCCACTATTCCTAAACTCCTTTATTAATCTACTCCTGTTTATCAACTGTGTTATATCTCGTTTATAAATTGCATGATCAAAAGGCATGATTTGTTTCAAATAAAAACACGTGAGTAACTTGGCTCCTCCAAGTTATGGATGGATGTCCACTAGGACACCTACCCTATTTTACACCTACTTTTACCCCTAAGAACGAGGCTAAGATGAGCATCTTCCCTCTTGGAACCCTCGGTTTTTCAAAGATATAACTATTTTGGGGTTTTACCCTACTACAAAGTTTTCAAAATAAAACCCTTGGAAAGCGGCATCGTTCCGAGTGGAGTTTTCACTAACTGAGATATGAGAAGGATAAAGATAAAGTTGAATAAGGAAAGGAAGAAGGAAAGGGGTACTCAAGTCTTTTGCCCGAACAATTTTATCAGTGCAACCACATTACCCTGGGTGGGACTCAGTGCTAGCTCGTAGTTTTTCCTCCTTAGTATGGGCTACGCCATAACGCGTAGAAAGGGGTTAGAGTCCCCGGAAACCGGTTCCTTTCCACTTAGGGGGGTCGTCGTGCCCGGAGACGTTCCATTCAACTCCTCGGAGTCGGCTGAAACTATGGAGATCCCGCGGACGGTACCAGGTTAAGGCAGTATGGAAGGGAGTGGATAAAGGATGCGCAGGAAGGGAGATTCGGACTTGGGAAGTCAGGTACACGTCCCGAGGGAACTAAGCAACCATAGGTAAAGTACCTATACTAGGGACAACAAATGAAATGTTAGGTTCGATAATCCGTACCCCCGTCTACAGTATGTAGAGGGTCGTGGTTGTATCCCGGCGGATGTATTGATTCCTATGGGTAAAGTGCAAAAACTCTGCAGAGTCTAACCTATTCGAATAGCCGTGTCCACGGTCAAGGACGGTTGGAAAGGTGATTGCTATGAGTACCGGGAGATATGTCACGAGGAAGGATAGAGAATGAGTTTGGCTTTGACCAGAGATGGTCGATAAGGTTTTAAAAAGGGTTTTATTACCAAAACTGTTTTAAATCTTTTTAACAAAGATGTGGAGATGTCCAGGTTTTAAAAAAGGCGGGCATATTTTACAAAAACTCTTTTTCAACAAAGATATAAAGATGCCAAAGTTACGTTTCTTTCAAAATATGCGTTATCTTCTTACACATGACTCAGTGGTTTGCGAGTACATTCAAAGTACTCACCGGCATTGTACCTGGCTATTTACTTGGAAATATTGCAGATGGTAAGAAGCGACGAAGGTGTTAACGTCTATGCGAGCTAGGCCGTCTTCCAGTCAGTTGCCTGTAGGATAAGGCATGGGCTCTGTGCTGAAGAGTTCCGCTACTTGTATTGTAATCGCCATAATGGCCACTTTGTAAGTTTTGTACTCGTTATTGTAAGGATGATGTAATGATACTAGTAGGTTATGCTCACGGCTCACTGATCATGGGAACGTGAATTGTATGCATAACCGGTATTCTCGGACCATATATCCAGGGTGCCACAGTCCTGGTCACGCCTCGCTCGCGCGATGCCCGCTCCTCACGAACCCCGGCCCCACCACTCCTAGACCGCGTTCACTTTCCCCTCTCTCTCCGCGATCCCCTCCACGCGCTCCCTACCTCGGCCTGTCACCAAATTCCGCCGTCTCCTCCACCTCTGCCTGGCAGCCGCCGGCCACGCAGGCTCCCCTTCACCAGCCCGCCGTCCTCACCTCGCATGCCCCTTGCGGACCTCTTCGTCATCAACCCCTCCTGCTGTAGAGCTCGCCACACCCCTCCTGGTAACCGCCGGCGCCCGGCTCATCGCCGCTCGACTTCCTCCGCATGTCCCCGAGCTCGACCGCCCCTTCTGCCTCACACCACCTCCACTCAATGCCATCTCCCTCTCTATGCTGCTCCATGGACGCCGCCCCACCTCTTCCACGGTACCCCAACCTTCCTCGCCGGCCCGATGTCCAGATCCTCCGCAGCGCCGCCGAGGCCCGCCTTGTCCACCTCCGGCCTCCTCCCGTGCATCGCCGCTATCGCCAGTGAGCGCCATGCCCGCGTCTTCCTTCAGCCGTTGGCTCATGTGCCATATTCCGGCAGTCCGGTGACCAAGACCTACACCTCTCTGTCTCTGACTGTGTGGCCTGGTGCCCAAGGCCCCGAGGCCGTCCACAGCGTTCACCAAGCCTCCGGCCTACCACATTTCTCTGTTTCAAATGATGCTTGTGCGTGTGCCCTCTGTTGTTTTTCTGCATGTGCACTCCCGTGCTCCGTGATTCGTTGAGAGGTGTTGTACTCTAACCTGTTGGTGTGGTGGTGAGGGTGGGTTAGTGGTGATGTTGCCACAAAATCTTCGAACCCTCTTGGTGGACAAGACCCTCGTGTCGGAATCCAAGTTTGCCATCAACGATAATATCTACGACATGGGACATCAAGAACTTCTTCACAGAACGACACAATCTCCTTCTCGGACCCAAAGACGTCGAGACCCCAAGTGCGCCGACACGGATGGCCAAGATCCGAAGACCCCGAAGCCCAGAACCGAAGACTGATCCCTCGAACCTCCGATCCCCGAGAACGCCGAAGCCTATTTGTGACACTTCTCCGACCCCTATTTTTATAATATGATATTTGACTTGTTGCATATAAAATTGTCATGCTTGCATCTATATCATGTGGTTTGGGGGCATTAGGCCGATTCACCTCATAATTAAATATGGAGACCATATGTGGGCTTTTCTAGTCTAATATTGGTTCCATTTAAATTTGTGTAGCGAACCGATGACATGATTTGCCTTGTTAAGACAACATTTAAATTGTGGGATTTCTAGACAACATCAACCACCTAATTAATTGTCGGGACCCCAGTTCTGCTTAATATGGCCTAATTGCATCGCATCCTTGCCATGTCATATATTATACATGCATCATTCTCGATCTTCTGTCCTAGTATTAAATATTGCATCCGGTGTTTCTGCTAGTGCTTTGCTTCTTCACGGATTAGGCCGATGAGTTGATGCAAGTGTCGACCCGATCTTCGGATGAACCTTCAACAATGTGTTTAGGCGAGCATTCTCCCCCTTTCTACCTATTTTACATTTATAGTCTTTATTTCCTCATGTTGATCTAATGCTATCTGTGTTGCGATGCTATAGATTCCGTACCCCGTTATCTTCCCTGCAGCCCTTATATTTCCATGGACACATTCTATTACCTGTTGTTTGGTACATAGTCGGCCTTGCGAGTCGTAGTTTCTTGCGTAGGTGATGTGTCGCGTCGACGATCTTCCACAGTTGTTGAAGTAATGCTGCATGTTTAATGTTGAAGATGATCATGGCTTTCATTACCACTTAATAACTAAATTGAAAGTAGGTAAATAATACAGAGGCACAGGTGGGCAATAGATGTTATATGGTTTTTAACCATCCACTTGTGTCCCGTAGGACCCCGAGTACTTGATACCTGTTCCTTGACTATTCGCACTATCCGCATGTGGGATCATGAATCCCTTAGCATGAGCTTGAGTCATATCTTATTTCTTGGGGCCACAAAGTAGTTTGGGGCTTTATTACTATCCTGTACTTATGCCATGATTATTCCATGCTTTACTGCTTTATTTACTATTGCGCGTGGAGAGCCTGTACTGTTTTGGAACCCCGTGCCACGTTTTCGCGGTATCGACAAGCCCAGTCACACTTTCAGTTCCCAGTCATTTATAGCCATCATCACAAACCTTTGGGTCCGTCTCGGAGCCGGCCAACTTCATAGCTGGTAGCTTGGTGGGGTGGCCCCCTGAAATATTATATGAATCTTGCGATTTCTTTGTCGTGGTGCCTCATTGGGTTTTCATTTAGTTTTTCCAAGGTTCATCGTGCGTGTGTTGATATTTGTGCCCCCTGCAGGTTAAAACTTTCTGAAAGCCATGTCTGTGGTTATGGACGACTTGGAGCATAGTATCTCGATCATAGACAACTATAACTAAAGTAGTGCTATAAATTTGAACTTAAAAATGACTAGTAATCAGCTTCAGTACAATGGAATGGCTAAATAAAAGTACCAACAACTGCTGGGTTTTTGAATGTCTCATGGTATATGTATTTGACAAGTAAGTATTGCAACTACAACAGAATGGTTAACTAAAACTGCCCGCTGCTTATTATTTTAGGATGACTCATGCTATCTATATCTGACTAGTAATTACTGCAACTTTAATGGAATGAATAAAACTACCAACTGTGTGAGTTCCTCGGTCTGACCTTCTCGTTTGGTTTCGAGGGGAAACGCTAGGATGGGTATGTTTGGTGTTAGTATCAGTTTGGATCTGAATAGGTCTTTCTTGTCCCTCTCTGATAGTCGATGGTTGTATCGATTCTCTATAGGTTGTTTAGTGCATGTTGCGCTGCCGCTTTAGCCCACCATACCTATGTAGGCGAGGACCGCCGAATTCTAGTCTCGCTGTGTACTGGCCTTAGTACTGACCGCTGTCTTTTTCCTTTGCCCTTTGTCGGAACCCCTTTTGTTTAAGCAGGTTTTGAGATCGATGTCGTTAGCAGGGTTACCCTTTCGTCTTGGCCTGGGCAGGGTTATGGACGCCATTGGTTATTCTTCAGGGATCTTAGCTCAATTTGCATCTTGTCCATACTCGGACGTTGTATGGTTTTAAAGGTGATTTGGATTTTTGTATTGTATATCTGTATTCTTGACTCTTTGAGTCATTGTTGTATATATCTATTCTATGGGTTCCATCGTGGACTATTGTGTAATGGTATTATTTCGTTTTCCACCCACACGAAAGTGCCTGGTGGGCACCTTTGAATCGTTTTTATGCGGGTTTGGCGGGAATCGTTGAAAATTGTATAGGGCCGATTCTGAGGGTGTTACAGAGTGGTATCAGAGCCCAACAGTTACGATACCCCACTGGTCTATCCTGTAAGATAACCTAGCTAATGGCCATTGGAGAGTGTCAAAACTATTTTGGAAAATCGGTTGGATAGATCTGATTAGGTCTGCTTTTACTTCTTACCCCTATGCTATTCTCCTCTCATCTCGACGTGTTTTGAATCAGCTCTCTTATCTTTTCTTCGAGTCCAGGATTTCTCGTGGTTGGGTTTCCATCGTACCTTTAGGGTTTCGTTTCCGTCCTCTTGTAATGGTGCTTCGACATCCGGCATTCACGCTATCTAATGAATCTTTCATCTGTTGTATCTTTAAGTGGACCCAAAAATACACTAAAATTTTTCTTTGTATATACCGGTGTTCTCCGACACGACGACATCATCTACCTCATATCTGATGAATATCTGCATCCCCCATTGTTTCCGAACCTCGCTTTGTCGAGATCTACAATCTGAATTCCGAGAGTTGGTTGCATAATTTTCTATTCATGTGCAGAGTAATGCTTTGGGTGCGCGATGGAGTGATCACCATCCGACTACTTTTATCATTCTCTCTTGTACATTGAATGGTGAATCGATGCAGTTATACTCCTTTTGTAGAAGTTAGAGGTGGCCTTATCGTTTGATGCCTCTACCTTCGTTCGTTGTTCTCCGGAGTGTTCTCTCTATGAACGTGAACAACGACCCCTTGTTGGTGGTGTCGCCGATTTCAAGATGGAGAAAGAACCCTTGTTAGTGGTGTCGGGAGGATCTACATGAAGCCAGAAGTTTTAGATCGTCGGCCTTCTTACCTGTACCATGAGGCGGATCTCGAGGGCGAGATCCATTTTTAGTGGTGTCAAATTGTAGTACACCGGTAAAACCACTACTAGAAAATCATTGTGTTCTTATTTTGTGCATCATCATGATCGCATGCTCATGTCATCATGCCACATTGCATTTGAGCATCGTCATATTTGCATGCATATAATTTGCCAAAAACTATTTTTCTAAAGCCTATTTTGTTCTCTGGATATGTTCCTCTTTATTTCAATCTAAACCATAGATCTTTCAAGATCTTCTATTTATCTAAAAAAACTATTTGCAAAAGGTTTTATAAACAAAACAAATTGTAAAAATAGTTTTGACCGGGGAGGCAGTCCAGCCGATTAGGCCAGAGGTCCAACCGGGCCAGACTACCCACCACATGGTCCATCTAAACTAAACCCTAATTCCAATCTACCCCAAACCCTAGTATCCCCAAACCCTAGTATCCCCAAACCCTAGACCCAACCTCTACACATCACACCCGCCGGCCGCCGCCACCCTCTGGGAAATACACACAAGCCTCGTAGCACACATACACCACGCACAGCAAACACGCACGTCACCACCCACCCCTGCCTCAATCCCCTGGCCCCACCTCCAATATCGCGCGGTCGTGGTCATGGCTCGCTCGCGTGAGGCCCGCTCCTCACGAACCCTGGCCCCACCACTCCTCGACCGCGTTCACTTTCCCCTCTCTCCCTGCGATCCCCTCCACGTGCTCCCTGCCTCGGCCTCTCCCCAAATTCCGTCGTCTCCTCCACCTCTGCCCGGCAGCCGCCGACCACGCAGGCGCCCCTCCACCAACCCGCTGTCCCCACCTCGCATGCCCCTTGCGGCCCTCGTAGTCGTCAACCCCTCCTGCTGTAGAGCTCGCCACACCCCTTCTGGTAACCGCAGTCGCCCGACTCGTCGCCGCTCGACTTCCTCCGCACGTCCCTGAGCTCGACCGCCCCATATGCCTCACACCACCTCTGGTCAACGACGTCTCCCTCTCTATGTTGTTCCATGGATGCACCTCTTCCGTGGTACCCCAACCTTCGTCGCCGGCCCGCTGCCCAGGTCCTCCGCAGCGCCGCCGGGGCCTCGCCTTATCCACCTCCTACCTCCTCCCGTGCGTCGGCGCCGTCGCCAGTGAGCGCCATGCCCGCGTCTTCCTTCAGCCGTTGGCTCATGTGCCATATTCCGCTAGTCTGGTGACCAAGACCTAAACCTCTCTGTCTCTGACTGTGTGGCCTGGTGCCCGAGGCCCCGAGGCCGTCCACAGCATTCGCCAAGCCTCCGGCCTACCACATTTCTCTGTTTCGTTTGCTGCTTGTGTGTGTGGCCTCTGTTGTTTTTCTACCTATGCACTCCCGTGCGCGGTGGTTTGCTGAGAGGTGGTGTACTCTAACCTGTTCGTGTGGTGGTGAGGGTGGGTTAGTGGTGATGTTGCCGCAAGATCTTCGAACCCTCTCGGTGGACAAGACCCTCATGTCAGAATCCAAGTTTGCCATCAACGATAAGATCTACGACATGGGACATCAAGAACTTCTTCACGGAACGACACAATATCCTTCTCGGACCCAAAGATGTCGAGACCCCAAGTGCGCCGACACGGATGGCCAAGATCCAAAGACCCCGAAGCCCGGAACCAAAGACTGATCCCTCGAACCTCTGATCCCCAAGAACACCGAAGCCTATGTGTGACCCTTCTCCAACCCCTATTTTTATAATATAATATTTGACTTGTTGCATATAAAATTGTCATGCTTGCATCCATATCATGTGGTTTGGGGGCATTAGGCCGATTCATCTCATAATTAAATATGGAGACCATATGTGGGATTTTCTAGTCTAATATTGGTTCCATTAAATTTGTGTAGCGAACCGAGGACATGATTTGCCTTATTAAGACAACATTTAAATTATGGGGTATCTAGACAACATCAACCATCTAATTAATTGTCGGGACCCCAGTTCCGCTTAATATGGTCTAATTGCATCGCACCTTGCCATGTCATATATCATACATGCATCATGCCCGATCTTCTACCGTAGTATTAAATATTGCATCCGGTGTTTCTGCTAGTTCTTTGCTTCTTTACGGAATAGGCCGATGAGTTGATGCGTGTGTCGACCAGATCTTCGGATGAACCTTCAGCAATGTTTTCAGGCGAGCATACTCCCCCTTTCTACCTATTTTACATTTATAGTCTTTATTTCCTCTTGTTGATCTATTGCTATCTATGTTGCGGTGATATAGATTCTGTACCCGTTATACTTCCCTGCAGCCCTTATATTTCCATGGACACATCCTATTACCTGTTGTTTGGTAGATAGTCGGCCTTGCGAGTCGTAGTTGCTTGCGCAGGTGATGTGTCGCGCCATCGATCTTCCACAGTTGTTGAAGTAATGCCGCATGTTTAATGTTGAAGATGATCATGTCTTTCATTACTGCTTAATAACTAAAATTGAAAGTAGGTAAATAATGCAGAGGCACGGGTGGGAAATAGATACTATTTGGTTTTTAACCGTCCACTTGTGTCCCGTAGGACCCCGAGTACTTGATACCTGTTCCTTGACTATTCGCACTATCAGCATGTGGGACCATGAATCCCCTTAGCATGAGCTTGAGTCATATCTTATTTCTTAGGGCCACAAAGTAGTTTGGGGATTTATTACTATCCTGTACTTATGCCATGATTATGCCATGCTTTACTACTTTATTTATTATTGCGCGTGGAGCGCCTGTACTGTTTTGGAACCCCGTGCCACGTTTTCGCGGTATCGACAAGCCCAGACACACTTCCGGGTTTCCAGTCGTTTACAGCCGTCGTCATAAACCTCTGGGTCCGTCTCGGAGTCGGCCAACTTCGTAGCGGCTAGCTTGGTGGGGTGGGCCCCTGAAATATTATATGAATCTTGTGATTTCATTGTCGTGATGTCTTGTTGGGTTTTCATTTGGATTTTCCGAGGTTGATTTTGCGTGTGTTGCTATTTATGCCCCCCTGCAGGGCAAAACTTTCTAAAAGCCGTGTACGTTGTTATGGACGACTTGGAGCACAGTATCTCGATCATAGACAACTATAACTAAGTAGTGCTATAAATTTGACCTTAAAAATGACTAGTAACTAGCTTCAGTACAATGAAATGGCTAAATAAAAGTACCAACAACTGCTGGGTTTTTGAATGTCTCGTGGTATATGTATCTGACTAGTAAGTATTCCAACTACAACGGAATGGTTAACTAAAACTGCCCACTGCTTATTATTTTAGGATGACTCATGCTATCTATATCTGACTAGTAATTACTGCAACTTTAATGGAATGAATAAAACTACCAACTGTGTGAGTTCCTCGGTCTGACCTTCTTGTTTGGTCTTGAGGGGGAAACGCCAGGATGGGTATGTTTGGTGTTAGTATCAGGTTGGATCTGAATAGGTCTTTCTTATCCCTCTCTGATAGCCGATGGTTGTATCGAGTCTCTATATGTTGTTTAGTGCATGCTGCGTTGCCGCTTCTGTCCACCATAGCTATGTGGGCGAGGACCGCCGAATTCTAGTCTCTCCATGTACTGGCCTTAGTACTGACCACTATCTTTTTACTTTGCCCTTTGTCAGCACCCCTTTTGTTTAAGCAGGTTTTGAGATCGACGTCGTTAGCAGGGTTACCCTTCCGGCTTGGCCTGGGTAGGGTTATGGACGCCATTGGTTATTCTTCAGGGCTCCTAGCTCAATTTGCATCTTGTCTGTACTCGGACGCTGTATCGTTTTAAAGGTGATTTGGATCTTTATATTGTATATCTGTATTCTTGACTCTTTGAGTCATTATGTATATATCTGTTCTGTGGTTCCATCATGGACTATTGTGTAATGGTATTACTTCGTTTTACACCCACACAAAAGTTCCTGGTGGGCACCTTTGAATCGTTTCTATGCTAGTTTGGCGGGAATCGCTGAAACTTGTATAGGGCCGATTCTGAGGGTGTTACACCAAGGCATCCCCTTCTTCATCAATAAAAATATCAGGTCTTTCTAGACACTTCGTTTTTATTGTTTCATGCACAAGTTGTGTTGTTCTTGGAGCGTCTTAGTTTTCGTTTTTGTTTGCTTAGTTTGGTTGAATAAAGTAGTTTGGACCCCCGTTCTCGCTGTGTTGTTGCAAATAAGTTGATTGGTGCTGGAAAAGGAGTAGAAAGTTCTTGCTTGAATAGTAAAAGAGGAGCTTGCTTTGACTGTGACTTAGACTTTATCATGTCATGCTAGGTGTTGTTTTGACCTTATGCTTAGTGATTATTATTGTAGCATGACTTGTTCCAAACAATTGGGATTGCTTAATGTGCCTTGAAGTAATCATGCGTTGTTTTAGCATACAAAAGCATAGTATTATGGTATTCTCCTTTGATGCTTTGTTTGGGTTGACTTGGCACATGCTCACACCATGTTATGACTATGAACAAGTCACCATATCCTCTATGATAATTTAGTCCTTGACTTGTAGTACCACTTTATGTTTTGATTAGTAATGTTTTGTCGCTCTGCATGATTATGGCCATTATTGCTCTCTTAGTTGGTCGCTCCCAGTCTTTTTCTAGCCTCCACTTGTATGAGTAAGCTCTACTCATGCATCCAACCCCCAAGAAACCAAGTTATTCCAAAGTGTCCACTATAAATTCCTATGCATGGTGTGTTAAACCATTCCAAGTATATTCTTGTTTTCATCTACCTTCCAATTAAAAGCTCTCACAAACTAGATGGTACACTTTATTTTTCTTGCCCCTAAATAAACTTGAATCATTGTGTCATCTATGTTGTATATACTTGCACTTATATGTTGGAATTAGCAGAACCATACTGTCATGGGGAACGCTTTCAAAATTGCATTTGTACATTGTACACAGTTGATATCATGCTATTTTATTTATGGATGTCGTTGGTGTGAAATGAAAGGGGAGCTTGTAAGTCCATGGAGTTATGTATGTGTGTTAGAGAAACGCCTGGGTCACTATCCTAAGCCATGCCTAATCATGGTGGAAACTTGCAGCATCACCATAGTGAGCAATCTATGAAGCTTTCTTCTTTTAAAAAAAGAGACATATTGAAAAGAGGAAAGAGAGAAAAAAGCACCATTTTCCCATGGTAAATAAGAATATTGTTGAGATGCTCAGTGTCTGCTTGCCTTATCATTTTGATTATGGGATAGCTCCTGTGTCATGTGCAAGGGGTACCCCGTTGGCGGTTCTCTATGATACACGTGTACTTACTATGACAAGAACTTACAGGTGACTAAAGTTGAGTAGCATGAGGAGCGGCCCTCGTATTCAAGGGACATGAGATTGCCGACTTATACTTTGTCAAGCATATACTCCATCTTTGTTCACTTTAACCTTAATCACTTCAAGATGCTTATGATAGGGGCAATGAGAGCTGAAAGCTAACAAGTACCATAATTTTTGGAAGCTCTTTTTGAGACTTGAAATTCCTGCTTCCCTCTTTGAAGGGCCTTTCTTCCACCATTATATTGAGTCTTCACCTTCTATCCTTAGGCACCAATTAAGAGAGCATGGTTGCCATTCTTAGTTCTATGTGCATTGTCCCAAAACTTATTGATTGCTTCATATTGTTGATATTGCTTGCTCATGAACTATTTGTATCTAGTCACTCTTATGAACTTGGAAGGCGTCCTATGCATTTATTTGCTACTCCATGAGGGACAAGCTGAATGCCACTATGCTATGTTTTCTATATGTGAAACAAACAAACGTCTTTCAATGCATTGTTATTCATGATCTTTGTTTGTAACCTTTCATGTTGCATGCATAGTTACTTTGTCTTATTGTTACAACTCCATTTTTCATGCTCATGTTTAGAGTTCTTTGATCCCAGGTTTCAATGCTTGCAAATGGTTTGATCTCGATTTTGATGGTGCATGTCACCTCAAAAATTATTCTTTTTATCACTTAACTACTCGAGGACGAGCAGGAGTTAAGCTTGCGGATGTTTGATACGTCGTAAACGTATCTATAATTTTTGATGTTCCATGCTTGTTTAGTATCTACTTTGCTTTGTCTACACTTTGTGGTATTTTTATATGTTTTCTGGTGCTAACCTATTAACAAGATGCCACAGTGCCAGCTGCCTGTTTTCTTCTGTTTTTCGTTCCAGAAAAGGCAGAAAATCAATATTCTCCGAATTGGACGGACAAAAGCCAAAGTCAATATTTTACCGTGGGGAACACGGAGCTAGAGCACGAGACATAGGGGAGCCACCAGGGGGCCACACCCCCTGGCCGCGCGGCCAGGTTTGGCCCGCGCCTGGGGGTGCGGCCACCCTGGGTGCCCCTACCTCGCCTCTTCGCCTATAAGAAGCCCCCGATACCAAAACCCTAAGGACCCGATCAATCTTCCACGAAACAGTCTATAGCCGCCACCACCATAGTCCCTAGATCAGGGGGTCTGAAGCTCTTCCCAGCACCCTACCGGAAGGGAGATCATCCTGGAGGCCTTCTTCATCATCATGCCAGCCTCCAGTATGAAGGGTGAGTAGTTCCACCTTGGACTACGGGTCCATGTAGTAGCTAGATGGTTGTCTCTCCTCCTTTGTGCTACCATGTTTAGATCTTGTGAGCTCTGTTCATGATCAAGATCATCTATTTGTAATCATTCATGTTTTTTTTGTGGGGATCCGATGGATATTGATATTACTATATAAGATTGGTTAATGGTTCAATCTTATTGATTCAATCATGTCTGTGTTGTTTGTGATCTTGCATGCTCTCCGTTTCTAGTAGCTATCTTCGCCAAGTATATGCTAGTGACTCCAAGAAGGAGTATTTATGCTAGATAGTGGGTTCATGCCTCTATTTAATCTAAGGGAAGTGACAGAAATCTCTAAGGTTGTAGATGTGTTGTTGCTACCAGGGAGAAAACAACGGTCTCTTGTTCATAGAACAAGTGGATTGTTTACCTTACACACTTTTCTTAAAGCAGTTATCCGTTGCTTGCAACTTAATACTGGAGGGGTTTCAGATGATAACCTGAAGATGGATTACTAGTCATAGATGCAGTTGGATGGCGGTCTATGTATCTTGTTGTATTTCCCAATCAAATCTCATAGGATCATGAATGTCTAGTATTGCATTGTTATGCCTTGCTCAGTCTTGTCAATTGCCCTGCTGTAATTTGTTAGCATGCCATGTTTGTTTATCTTAAGGTGAACACCTCTAGTGAACTATGGATCCCGGTCCAATCTTTACCATTGATACATATTCCACTGTGCTGTTTACCTTTCTGCAAACCACCATTACCTTCCACACCATATAGTTAATCCTTTGTTTTCATCAAACCGGTGAGATTGACAACCTCATAGTCCGTTGGGGAAAAGTCTTGAGTTTGTGTTGTGCAGGTTTCCAAGTTGCTAGAAAAACCTTTGAGTCATTTCCTTCCTCCTACTGGTTCAATAACCTTGGTTTCTTTATGAGGGAAAACTTGTTGTTGTGCTCATCATACCTTCCTCTAGGGGTTTCCCAACGAAGCTCTACAGTGATCTGAGCCATCATCAAGGAATTTTATAAAAATAAAGATCTTAAACAAGTATATTTTACTAGAAAAATACTATGTATATTATTATTCCAAAACATTTTAAGGTTCTTAGGTAATAAAATTCATTTACCTATTTTACTAAAATGAAATAACTATTTTTTTAATTCTTTCAAATTATTTAGTAAGTAAGAAATAATTACATTTCTTTATAAGACATTAAATCCTGTAAGTTTAATTACTAAGTCTAAATCCATAATCATAATTCCTAATAAAACTTAAGTATAATTATTAACTTTTAAATACTCTTTTAAAATCTTAAATTCAAATCAAAACCCTTTTAAATAAATATTATGTATCACTCATATATAATATGGTGAATAATCTTCATCTCATAACCACACTTAAAATGACTTTAAAACTAAACTAAACACTAGTTCCTTCAAATGTTATTCTTTTTGCTACTTCAAACAAACACACTATGTTATTTCTTTCAACTCTGATCAACCTAAAAATGGACTTTCGTAATAGTTACATGATATCAATTAACCTTAATCATGTATTGTTATTATGCTTCACTTTGTATCCTACATGTTAGTCTTAAGTTTCTTGTATATATATTTGCTTGTAAATAAACTTGAAAATAAACCAAATCTTAAGAAAACCACCAAACTTAACTTTTTCACCATATTGGGTATTACTTCGGGGTTTTCCAAATTGCATTACATTACTTATACATAATAGCATATTGCTTGTTTAAAACATTAGTCCTTACCGGACCAATGATGCTGATTTCAGATGTTGGATCTTCTAGTGTCTCGAAGACCGTGATTGCATAATCTTGCAATCACAAAAGGCAAGTTCACACTTGCTCATGTCCTTTGATTATTTTCTATCAAGTATTTGCAAATCAAATAGTGGCATCACCCGCATTCAAAAAAGGTTAGAAAACACAATTTTTGATAATAATGTGAATTATTGGTTACTGATCCAGGGTGATCAGCTAATCTATTAAGTCTGGCAGTTCGAATACCACTACACAATAATATGTCATCTATGACTTAACAACAAATGTCGACAGTGATTCTTGCGCCATATATTATGCGTTAACCATGAGATTTGGTATGGGACGGATAAGTCAGCTAGATCTTCTTCCTTTCACATGAACGGATGACCATCTCGTGACGCTTTTGTACCTTACGAGGCTCATAATGGGTGGGACTGACGAGGCTTCGACTCGTCAATTCCCATTGTTATGGACTTGGGTTTTTGAGAAGATGGGGATGCTGGAAGTTGCGAGACGGTTAATAGACACACAGCAAGGGGACACGAGGTTTACCCAGGTTCAGGCCCCCGGAGGGAAAATCCTACTCCTCCTTGTCTATTCTTGATTACGGAGGAACCGAAGGTTACAAGGGGTGCGCAGATGCAATCTGGCGTGAGGTGTGCGTATGAGTTGGAAGAGAGCCTCCTCATCGTGCCCTCCTAGCCTTTATATAGATAGGTCAGGTCTCGGGGTAGTTCGAGTCGGTTAAAGTTAGGGTTTCACCCTTGAATAATCTAACAACATCCTGGCCATGTTCTCTAAGGAGTCGAACTCGTACTGGGCTTGGGCCACCCGGAGTCTCCTTGGGCAGCAAGTCTTGTCGTGGGCCTTCACTGGGCTAGACCGGGTATACCAATATGAGGCACCCGTAGGGTATATCCATGTCAGTAGCCCCCGAGTGTTCAGACGAATCGTAGATTTGACTGGAGACTCTATAATCTTTCGGGTGCTTCTCATTCGAACCTGTTTTTTTGAATAAACACGTTAGTTCATAGTGATTTTTGATACGTGTGTCTGACTCACCCGACGGATCAGGGTCAGTTAGTGCATAGACTGTCATTGGACAAAACAACATGATCTTAGACTGTCATTGGACAAAACAACACGATCTTCTTCAGACTCGAGTCCTCGGACTCGAATCCAGAACGATGCTGGTGTAATGCGACACAGGCCATTGAGGTCTTATAGGAGTTGAATTCTAGTGTCTTAAGTTTGATACCCAACGCGTCCATCGGGATTTTTCATCGTGCATGTAGTCACGGTATGTTACTGGCAGAGCACAGTCTGGTGCGTTACCAGGCCATCATATGATATCTGTAGGACTTATCTTTGCATCGTAGACGCAGCATCCAAAGGTTTATCACCACGGAGGTGTTTCGAGTGACCGAGGAGACTGCTTCTCACTCAGCATTGATTCGGGTAAAGTTGCCAAAAAGATTTTTATCATACTTGATCCGAAGGATCTCATTCGAATAGTTCATAGGGTGCGTGACCAGTGCTCCCTATGGGAGTAGCCCCCAAGTGTCTAATCGAGTCATAGACTCGAGCGGAGACTTTAGTTAAGTATTTTGTGAATGTTCGATTGTTTGTTTGAGGAATGTATTTTTTCGAATGCGTGACCAATGCTCCCTATGGGAGTAGCCCCCGAGTCCGTAGTGGAGTCGCAGACTCGACGTAGGACTCGAAGATTTCTTCGAGGCAATTTTACCATTGTGGTTTCTCAGGTGCGCGGCCAGTGCTCCTGATAGGTGTAGCCCCTGAGTAGTTGGTTGAGTCGTAGACTCAAGTAAGTAATTTTTGTTCAGTCCAAAGTTTCGATCCGTTGCTGGATTTGCTTTGATGACATCATTGCTGACACTTGGTGAGCTCAACCATCTGTAGCAGCAGAGACGATGCGATGGGACGAACGTGGGTCCCACCTTCTGACGTGAATTTGACTGGTCACGCGTAACATGGGCAAAAATTATGACGCCTCCTCGATTTCCGTGTGTAGTGGGCGGCGTGCTTGCGACGGGTCATGTGGATGTTGACACGTGTATGGTGAGATGGGATGCACGCATTAGGGATTCTGCATAAACGGCTCCTCTTTGTCATCGTCATCCTTTTATACTATGGGAAAAAACAGAGGAGTTTTACCCCTTTGCCATTTGCATTCATCTTTCGACATTGCTGCCATTTCCAGCGCTCGTGCTTGTCTTGCGCACTAGACATCCTCCACGGTTTTTCGTCGTCCTTTCTCCGCTTGGATCGCCGTGTTCGCTGCACCACCAAGATGGGCAAGCCGAAGAGAAGATCCTCCGCTGCATCGGGCTCGAGCGTCGCTGGCGCCGCCAATAAGGTCGCCGGTCCAAGCCGCACCACCGATGGTGGATGGCGGCGGACTGAGATGAGGGAGTCGGATTTGTGCAAGCTGCGCGAGTCCGGCCTAATCTCCAAGAACAAGGGCGACTCCATCCTTCCTGATCAGGAGGTAATCCCGCGCCCACCCGAAGGGTTTCGGGTTATGTTCTAAGCTTTTGTTGTTCATGGTCTTTCATTGCCCGCCCACAAATTTCTTCGTGGGCTTATTTTTCTCTATGGGCTTCAACTTCATCACTTGTTGCCCAATTCTCTTCTCCACATCGCTTGTTTTATTACTCTTTGCGAGTGCTGGCTCGGTATCGAGCCTCACTTCGGCCTCTTTCGGAGACTTTAATCTGTGAAGAGGAAATCTGGCACCAGTGGCGTCTATCCACTGGGTGGGTGCGGGATTGATACGTCCAAAACGTATCTAATTTCCTAAACACTTTTGCTATTGTTTCTCCTCTAAACTTGTGTGATTTGGATACAACTAACACGGACTAACGCTTTTTTTAGCAGAATTACTTTGGTGTCTAGTTTTTGTGCAGAAAATCAACTATCAGGAAAAATCCCGGAAAATATGCCAAAAATCCTATTTCACCAGAAGATCCACAGAGGTAGAGTATGAGACGAAGTGGAGGCCTGGGGGCCCACACCCTGCCAGCCGCGGATGGGCCTAGCTCGCTCCTAGGGGGGTGCGGCCACCCCAGGCACCCCCTCGGGATCCCTCTTAGCCTATAAGTTACCTCTTGACCTAAAAATCGAGGAGGGTTCGTCATTTTTCTAGAAAGAGTTCCGCTACACCGCCACCACCAGAAACCAAGATTCGGATCCAGAAACTCCATTCTGGCACCCTGCCGGGATGGGGAATTTAGGGAGGATCATCGCCATAGTCATCACCATCTCGTCTCCATCAACCATCAATGTTTCCCTCATCCATGAGTGAGTGATCCCCCTCTGTAGGCTATGGGGATGGTGGGGATTGGATGAGTTCTATCATGTAATTGAATAAGATTGTTAGGGCATAGTGCCTAGTATCTCTATTAGTGCTATTTGACTTTGTTACAACTTTTTGTGCTTAATGTTTGTCACTAGGGCCTGAGTGCCATGATCTTAGATATGAACATATTATTGAATCATTATGATAGTATTGTTTGTGATCTTATATGCAAGTTGTGTACACATATCATTGTCCAGATCCAAAGGCCCCAAAGTGATAGAAATTGGGACAACCGGAGGGATGGCTGTGGTGTGAGGATCACATGTGTTCATGGAGTGTTAATGCTTTGCTCCGGTGCTCTATTAAAAGGAGCACCTTAATTGCTAGTAGTTCCCTAGAGGCCCCGCTGCCACGGGCTGAAAGGACAAAAGATGTTGTGCAAGTTCTCATTGCGAGCATGCATGACTATATATGGAGCACATGCCTATGATTGTTTAGTACTTGGATGCTTGTTCTTATTTATCTACAATACCCTAGATCTTGAAGTTACATATTTAGACTCGTCCATGCAACGCATGTCCATCCATCCCTATGCCTACCGCACTCATATCCTACTATTTGCTGCTGCTGTCACTATTGCTCCTATTTTACTGCTGCTGTTGCTACTACAAACTATTGCTACTGATAAACTTCTGTGAGCAAGAACTATTTCCAGGTACAGCTGAATTGAAAACTCAGTTGTTAAGGCTTGCAAGTATTCTTTGGCTCCCCTTATGTCGAATCAATAAATTGGGTAATACTACACTCGAAGACTATTGCGATCCCCTATACTTGTGGGTCATCAAGACTATTTTCCAAGCGCCGTTCTTGAGCATAGCTTTATTTGTAAGTTCACTTGGATCTACTATTGTTCACCGCTACTCCTTTCATCATGGGGAAGTCTCGTGATGGAAAGTTTCCTATTTTACCATCCACTACAAGAAGAGGTAAAGTCCTAAACACCTATGTTGCTCTTGATTCACCGTCTATTATAAGTAAGCTTGTTACACCACCATCACATACTCATGATACACACACTGCTACCACTGCTGAATCTGAAACTGCTTTTGATGCTCATGATGTTACTTCTACTGTTCTTTATGCGAATGGTTCATTAGGTCCTTTCCTAGATGCTACTATGGCTGGTCTAGGGAATACTGAAGCTCCTAGTGAAGACAATGTTACACATGTTAGCTCATCTGAGTCTAGAGAGAGATATGATATTAATGATGGTTATATTGAGTTTACTAATGAATTTGTTGAAGATTGCCGAAACACACATGGTACTAGTGCTATTAAGAGTCTCCTTGCAAGACGTACCATTATTCCTAAACTGTCCTCTGATCCTAAGTTTGCCACCTCTCCCATAGATATTAAAGATAAAGATTATGATTTATCTCTTGATTTATCCTATTTAGACATTGTTGAGAAAAAACCTTTTTGTGGGACTAAAAATGAGAGTGTTGTATCTCATATGAATGAGCTTTCTACTATGAGTGCTTTATTCTCTGATGATTTTAAGATGCGCAAGTACTTTGTTACTAAGATCTTCCCTTTTTCACTAAAAGGAGAAGCTAGGGCTTGGTTTAATAGATTACCTCTTGGTTCCATTGATAGCCCTGATTGCTTGATTGCTTCTTTCTTCTGGAAATATTTTCCTCCTAGTGCTAGACATGTTGCTTTGCAGAGACTTTATGATTTTAAATAGGGAGAAGAAGAGAAATTTCCTGAGTCATGGACAAGGTTCTGTGCCTTGATTCATGCACATCCTGGATGTCCATTACCTAAAAATGAGCTTCTTGATATTTATTATAATGGACTAATTGATGATTCTAGGACATACCTAGATAGCTTTGCTGATTGTGTTTTCAGGAAAAGAACTCCTACATATGTTGAAGAATTAATGGCTAAAATAAACAAGAATTATGATGATTGGACTTCAACTGAGCTAAATACACCTGAGCCTATTACTCCTGAACCAGTTGTGCCTGAACCAGTTCCAATACCAACACCAAAGAAGAGGGTATTTATTGCATTAAATGATGAAGTGATGACAAAAGCTAAGAAGTGTCTAAAGGAGAAAGGTATTAGAGCTGAAGATGTGAGAAATCTACCTCCTATAGGAGAATTATGCAAGCCAATTCCCCACTCATCCACTATTGAGGTACACTCTCTCCAACACTTTGATGAAGGTGATATTCCCTATGGTAAGCCTCCTGATCAATGCTTAGAGGAACTTGACACATTTATTGTTAAACAAGGTAATTTTAATAAACAAGTTTAGAATCATTTATTGGAAAACTCTAGAGCTATTAAAGAGTTGGAAGATATTATGGAAGGAACATGTAATGATATTAAAATTCTTTGTAAACACTTTCAAATGGTTCAAACCCAACTTGATCAACTTGCTAAGGTACAAAAAGATATGCTAGTTAATGCCTCAGAAGATAAACATGTTTATGGAATTAGAACTAGGAGTGGTATAGCTACTAAAGATCCTTTATATCCTGAAGGACACCCTAAATAATTGAGCAGGATTCCCGACAAGGTGAAAGTAGTGTTAGTCCTCGTAAGTGAAAGAAAAAGAAACATAAGGTAGTTGAGGAACCACTTGAACCTGCTGTAGATCCTAATAGTATATTTGTCTCTGATGCTGAAATTGAGAGTGGTAATGATAAAAAAGATGCTTCTGATAAGGAGGAAGTTAAGGAAGAACCTGAGAAGCACACTAAGAACACCAGGTACACTAAGGAAGATTTTATTGCTAATAAACATGGTAAAGAGAGAGAACCTTGGGTGCAGAAACCTATGCCTTTTCCAGGTAAGAAACACAAGTCAAAGGAGGAAGAACACTACAACAAGTTTTGTGAGTGGATGAAACCTTTATTTTTGCAAATTCCTTTGACTGATGCTATTAAGTTGCCTCCTTATTCAAAGTATATGATGGATATTGTCTCTAATAAAAGGAAGATTCCTAATGAGGAAATTTCTACTTTGCTTACTAATTATTCCTTCAATGGTAAGGTTCCAAAGAAACTTGGTGATCCAGGTATACCAACTTGGTGGTGCCAAATCCTTCCTTGGGGGCAATGGATCTACATTTCATGTCACTTATCTGAGAGATCGGGTCTTCAAATTCTCAGTCTACTCCAAAGCTGTTGGTTTCATGGTTTATAACCTCAGATCGTTCTCATGCCCCATGTTTGAATGCTTTTTTCATCTTTGGAGTTTGGGTGGTCCGAATTGGTCACGTGAATATGATCTTTTGATCACTGAATCAGAGGCAGAATGGACACTCATCTCTTGTTGTAAAACACCACTCACTGGCGCCAATGCCATCCTGATCTCTAGCGGCAGGATCTATGATGCCGTTGCACGATCTACGGCCTCAGATCCGCCTACCTCGGATCTCGTGAGGATTTCCTGCCCAGCTGGATTTATTCAAACCCCTTCGGTCATCCCGGATCGGCTTCTTCTCCTGGGCCCTGTTCCCCCAACTAGCCCATCCAGCCAGCCTGCCAGCCATTCACCACACCGCCCTCTCAGCCATCCACCCGGCCCAACTTCTATTCCACCTCCCATCTTCTCGCCTTGTCCCCCACCAAACACCGCTTCCGACCTCCTACACAACCCACCACAGCCCAGCCCATCAAACCAGACCGGCCCATCTTGCAGCAAATGTCTCGGCCACAGCCACCTTTGCCCTGACTGCCTTTCTGATTTTCGCTGTCGTGGTTGTTTCAGATATGGACACATCCACAAACATTATCTCGATAAATGGAACAAGACAATGATCTATCGCATTAAACGCATTATACCTGGTCATAACACCCCTTTCCCACCCTTGGCCGTTCCATCTCCCTCCCCTGCATCACCTCCATCGGCTGACATGCCCGAGGTGAGTTCTCCCACCCTAGCCGCCACCCTTCCTCCATCCCCCTGCCATGGCTAACTACCTGTGCGATCGTGCTCCCCACCTGCCACCTGGATGTGAGATCATCCCTCCATCACCCCATCAACGTCGCATGGGCTTCCACTGCTTCAGCGGTCCTGCTCTGCTCAATGCTGACGACTGGGCCATCGTGCAGCTTCAACCGCCTACTGGTCCTGACCAGTTCATCACCGACGCAGCACTGATCAGGGGCTTTCTTGATGGACAATTCCATCACGTGCGTCAAATCATACGATCTGGTATGGGTGCAGCTCTGGTTCAGTTTTCTGATACTGTTCATCGTGACACTGATGTATATCGTAGCCCTTTCCTAGTTGGTGATAGTATTCTCAGGGTTGTGCCCCAAAACAGAGGAATCAATCATAGGAACTATACCTTTACCCATGATGTTTGGATTATGATGATGAATTTTCCCCAAGAGGCATGGCATGTTGAAAAAATTAGGGAATCTGTTAGTGAATTTGGCAGATTTCTTATTTGGAATAGAGATGGGTCAAACAGAGCTAGAATTCTTGTGAAAGTCAGAGTTCCTAATCCTTTGGAAATTCCTATCAGTCTAGTTTTGTGTGAGAATACAAGTGATGAGGGCAATGGACATTCATGGACCGTTGTCAATTATATGCTCCAATGCAAGATGATTGGTGTTCTGGGAGGTGATGAGGACCCTCTTCCACCTGATGGAGGCAATCCAGACCCTCTATCAAACCTCCCCTTTGGTGGTATCTGGGTAGATGATATGGGAAACAATAATTTCCCTCCTGATGTTGAAGCTGAGATTAATGTTGCACCAAACAATAATGCTGCTGGACATGCTGCACCTACTGCGGCTGATGATGTCCCTACGATCTAGACACCTCCACAAAGCACAGATCATGCCCAACCCAACTATGATAACATGCAACATGCCATTCATGCTATGGAGGCATTTTATGCCATTCACAAGGTGCTACAAGATGCTATCAAGGATATGCCACAGATTGTCAATCACATTGATACTGAACATGTCTCTAGTATTAGATTCCAGCTATTTGATGTTGTTGATGAGGAAGCTGCTGAGAAGAAGGGCTTCTTCACTATCTACTCTGTCACTGAACCTTTCAAGCCAAATCACTATTGTACTATCACTGAACTTACTGATGATACAAATGACGATGCAAATGATTATGATTCCACATATGACAGCATTGAAGAATCCATCAATGCCTCTACCTCTGATGGTATGTATGAGCAAGACAGCAAACTGGAGAACATGGAGGAAATAATCTCACCTACTATCAAGAGAAAAAATACTGTTACCAGAGATGTCAATGATGTGAGGCGCAACAAGCGTATTTTTGACATTACTACAGGTTTCAAAGACAAGGAAGCTGCTGACAGAGCTGCTGCTAAGGAGACTGAGGTGATCCTGGATTCAGCTAAGGGAAAAGGCAAAAAGGGAGTAAAGGGCACAGCTAAATCATCCAAGAAAAATCTCAACCCATCATTTGCTGCTGGAGTCAGACACAAGTGCACCTCCTCCACCAGAGCTTCCATTGGCCACTATCCAAGCTCTTGGAACAAGCAGTGCCAGATTCCTCTTAAGGAGTTGTCTAAATACAAGCTCAAGGGAAACAGTGGCTAATGTTAGCCTTTAATCCTTCTTTCTATCATGGTTGGGAATGGATTTTCCCACCATTAAGTCTCATTTATTTTCTGGATTATATCCAAACTACTGGGCTGTAATAATCTGCAAACTACCTCTCTCTTATGAGCCCATGACTCTGTTATGTTGCACTGTCTCTGTTTTTATCAACTACAATCGAACCCTCTATGTCTTTGATTTGTTTGGCTCGGTTACAAAAATAAAATACCATTTTATGATCTTCCCTGTGAATCACAAAGTCAACATCCACTCAATAATTGCATTATATGAGTTGCAACACACCTCTCATTCTAGTTTTATCAATGAGTAGAAATTGGGATATTTTAGGTTGGAATATTCGTGGGATTAACTCCTAAGAGAGATGGGATGACATCAGAACAAGATCAAATGAATTTAACTGCAGTATTATATGCCTTCAGGAATCTAAACGTGAATATTTCGACCATGCTTATATCAGAAATTTTGCTCCAAGGAAATTCTCACATTTTGCATACACACCCTCTGTTGGTAATTCTGGTGGAATTATAACTCTATGGAATGGCAGCCTATTTGATGGCACTATCATTAGTCAAAATAATTTCCAGCTTACTATGGAATTTACTTGCAAAATAACTAGGAAGAAATGGTTTCTTTCAAACATCTATGGACCAGCTCATAGTGAAAACAGAGAGGATTTCTTTAATTGGTTTGCTGAGCTAGACTCATCAAATATGCAGCTCTGGTTACTTGCTGGTGATTTTAACCTTATTAGAGAACCAGATGACAAAAGAAGACCAGGTGGCAATACAAACAATATGATGCTGTTCACTTCTATAATTCAGATGCATGATTTTGAAGAAATACCTCTCAAAGGCAGGTCTTATACTTGGAGCAATATCCAATCCTCCCCACTCTTGGAAAAACTTTATTGGGTATTCACCTCTGCTGATTGGACTACTGAATTTCCCAATACACTATCATTTCCACTGGCTAGTATTAGTTCTGATCATATCCCAATTCATGTTCAAGTGGATATTCATGTCCCCAAATCAACCATCTTCAGGTTTGAAAATTACTGGTTTGACTTTGAAGGGTTTATGGATATTGTCAACAATTCTTGTTCTACTACTACACATTATTCTGATGCAGCTAAAGGAATCAATGCTAAATTTAAAAATCTGAGATATGGGCTCAAGAAATGGAGCAAATCATTATCAAACATCAACAACCTGATATCTAACAGCAGCTTTACTCTTGCACTACTTGATGGTATTGAGGATCAGAGAGAATTATCTGTCATGGAGAATTTTTTTAGAAAGATTCTGGAGAACCACACTAGGAAATTGATGGAAGCAAAGAGGATTTATTAGAAAAATAGGGATAAAATTAGATGGTCACAACTTGGAGATGAAAATTCAAAAAATTTCCACACTATTGCCACCAAGAGCTACAGAAGAAACCTGATTACTTCTATTACAACAGTAGATGATAGATTTATCTATAATCATGAACAAAAAGCTGCCATTATTTGGGAATCATATAAAGAGAGGCTTGGACTATCTGATAATCCTATGATGTTATTTGATCTTCAACAAATTATTACTCCAGTTGATTTACACCATCTGGATGAGCCATTCTGTGATAAAGAAATTGAGGAAGTCATCAAGGAAATACCTACTGATAGAGATCCAGAGCCTGATGGATTTAATGGTGCATTTCTTAAGAAATGCTGGCCAATGTTAAAAAATGATTTCACCAAGCTTGTTCATGACTTCTACAATGGTGACTTATCATTGGAATGCATCAATACTGCATGTATTACCCTAATCCCTAAAAAGAATGATCCTGAGAATATGAATGACTATAGGCCTATTTCTTTGGTCAGCCTCCCACTGAAATTCATCACTAAGCTTATGGCTAATAGACTTCAGAAAGAGATCATCCCTATTGTGCACAAAAATCAGTATGGCTTATAAAAGGGAGGAATATTCAAGATTGTATCAGCTGGACATTTGAATATCTTCACCTCTGTCACCAATCAAAGAGGCCAATTATTCTGCTAAAAATTGATTTTGAAAAAGCATTTGACAAGGTTGAATATAATGCTATCTTGGCAATGTTACAAGCTAAAGGGTTTGGCCCTAAATGGATAGCTCTGGTCAAATCTATACTATACTCTGCATCAACTTCTGTGCTCTTGAATGGAGTGGCTAGGAAGAAAATTATATGTAAAAGAGGTGTCAGTCAAGGAGAACCACTTTCACCATTGTTATTTGTGAACATAGCTGAATTACTTCAATATATTATTAATGATGTCTGGCAACATGGTCTATTGAGTCTTCCTATCCCTGAATTATGTGGACAGAAATTCCCCATTGTTCAATATGCTGATGATACTTTCATGATTATGCAAGCCGATCTTGCTCAGTTACAACACTTAAAAAGCATTCTCCAATTATTTAGTGCTTCTAATGGTCTCCAAGTCAATTTTCACAAGATCACCTTGGTACCTATCAATATTGATAATACATAAGCTATCAGTCTAGCTACTGCATTTGGATGTAAAGTTGAATCTCTGCCCTTCACCTATCTTTGACTTCCATTAGGCACAACCAAACCTTCTGTTGCTTATCTCATGCCTACTATCTCTAGGCTGGACAAAAAACTGTCTGGTATCTCATCACTCATGTCCTACAATGGCAGACTGACTCTTTTAAACTCTGTAATTAACTCAATGCCAATGTACATTATGTGCTCCATCAAGGTTCATGTGACTATTTTTGTTCACTTTGAAAAGAGTGGGAGACAATTCCTTTGGGCATATAGAGATAATACAAAGCATGGAAAATTTCTTGCTAGTTGGGAGATGGTCTGTAGACCCAAATCAGAAGGAGGTCTTGGTGTAATGAACCTGAGATTACAAAACAAGGCACTGCTGATGAAAAATTAGCATAAATTTTATAATTGTATGGATTTACCATGGGTGTAGTTAATTTGGCAAGCCTATTACAGCAATGGTCAGACACCACAAACTTCTAACCCCAAAGGATCTTTTTGGTGGAAGGATTGTTTGTCTCTTTTTGAGGAATACAGTGGTATGGTGCAGATGGAAATTAACAAAGGAAACACTGCTTTACTTTGGAAAGATGAATGGAATGAAGCTATCAGAGAGGATAAATTCCCCCATTTATACTCTTTTTGTATCAATAAAAACCTATCTATAAGCCAAGCAAAAGCAATTGCAGATGATAATATCTATGATCTGTTCCACCTGCCACTTTCCACTCTGGCAATACAGCATCTTCATGAACTCCAAGATGATTTGCAAGGAATACAACTAAATGATGATAATGATCAATGGGGATACAGCTGGGGCCCTTACTACTCTACTAAGAAAGCATACAGATCTCTTCTTGGTGAATTTGTTACTCCTCAACCTATTCTGGATATTTGGTAGACATGCAACATACCTAGACAGATTTTTTTTGCATGGCTTCTTCTCAATAAGAGGCTAAACACGAAAGATCTGATGAAGAAAAATAATTTATATGTTGAATATTCAGATTGTATACTTTGTGAGACCTGCCCTGAGGAAACCCTTCAGCATCTGTTTTTTGAGTGCAGCTTCAGTCAGAGTTTTTGGTGGGCACTAGGCTTCGAATGGAATTCTGATTATGACATCAATGATATGATTATGGAAGCAAAAAATAGATACTCAATATCCTTCATCATGGACATCCTCATCACAAGGTGCTGGAGCATATGGGACAAGAGAAATGATGCTATATTCAACCACAATTTACCAAATATTCAGAGATGTATTCAAAAATTTAGAGCTTTTTTGCTTTGATCCTTCATAGGGCTAAGCCTAGCTTGAAGTAAGCTTTACAATCTTGGTTAGACACTCTATGATTATGTAATGAGGACAACTGCTCCATCTATAAATATTCCATTTATTAATATAAAATGACATAGTAGGGAGTCTTTCCCTACTTTATTTGTGTCAAAAAAAGGTATACAAACTATTCCTTGATCTATTAAGAACGATTATGTTAGAACTGCTTTATGTGATTTGGGAGCTGGAGTTAGTGTTATTCCTTTTTCTCTCTACAAGAGGCTCCATCTAGAAAAGTTGATACCAACTGATATATCTTTGCAAATGGCTGATAATTCAACTACTATTCCTATTGGTATATGTGAGGATGTTCCTATTCAAGTGGCTCATAATTGCTTGGTTTTGACTGATTTTGTTGTGCTTGAGATGCCTTAAGATGATAATATGTCTATTATTCTTGGGAGACCTTTTTTTAATACGGAAGGTGATGTCATGAATTGTAATCAAGGAAAAGTAATATTCAATATTAATGACAAAGAGCATACTGTTTATTTCCCCAAGAAGGTTGCTAGAAGCTATTGCCTGAATTCCATTGAAAATATTGAGAGCATCAAGGTTGGAGAAATTTATTGTCCCATTCCACAAGAAAATTTTGAAACTATTATGATTGGGACCATTGCTATCAAGTATGAGGTAACATAATCACCTTGTGGAATGCAAAGTTTTGTTTCATATTTGACTTTGTTGCAACTTTTTGTTCTTAATGCTTGTCACTAGGGACCGAGTGCCATGATCTCAGATTTGAACTTATTATTGAATCATTATGATAGTATTGTTTGTGATCTTATCTGCAAGTTGTGTACACATATCGAGCACGCATGACTATATATGGAGCACATGCCTATGATTGTTTAGTACTTGGATGCTTGTTCTTATTTATCTGCAATGCCCTAGATCTTGAATTTTCATGTTTATACTCCTCCATGCAACGCCCGTCCATCCATCCCTATGCGCACTCATATCCTACACGTTTGTTGCTACTGTCACTATTTACTCCTGTTTTACTACTGCTATTGCTACTACAAATTTTTTCTACTGATAAACTTCTGTGAGCAAGAACTATTTCCAGGTGCAACTGAATTGACAACTCAGTTGTAAAGGCTTGCAAGTATTCTTTGGCTCCCCTTGTGTTGAATCAATAAATTGGGTAATAGTACCCTCGAAGACTGTTGCGATTCCCTATACTTGTGGGTCATCTGGGATTTCCATCCGCCCCAACGTCTAGTTCTTCTCCTTCTATGTTTGCGAGTCCATCCAACAGTGGCGGAAGAAGTGGTTCTACATTCGCGATGTCAAGCTATACAACCAGCTATACGGGCTCTCTCCTTTCAATTCCACCCAGAAGATCATCTAAAAGCGCTCATGGTCAAACAACATCATGAAGGGTGAGTCCGATGAGTTGGAGAAGCTTTATCAGCGGGTGGAGGCCCTTCAGCTGATTCTAGGAAAAGAGGTCAACGGTGTTGATACCATTCGCACCTTACCCAAGCGTCTGGTGCAGCCGCTCTAAGCGAGGGTGCATTCGATGTTTCTATACTATGGCGCCAACGACCCGATGAGAGTTTTGTTAGAGGAGATGTTCGGCTGACCTCGACAGGGTGCTTCGGCCTCTGCTAAAGCACAAGGCCGAAGAGGATCTTTCGGGGAAGTCTCTGACTTCCCCTTTTCATTCCAAGAAAGCGGTCCCTCGGAAACCTGTAATTGCATGCAATGCTTTTTCGAGTGCTTGTTGTTTGGTATTCTTGAATCATTTCTCCTTTTGTCTTTAACTTGCTGGACTATAAGGTAGCGGCCATGTTGTTGCCTCTACCTAAAAAATCGAGGTTGCACCAGATGGTGGGGACGCGGACTCTAAATTCAAGGTCCACCTGCTCAGTCACGAACCACCGAAGCCCTTGAGCACAGCGAAGGGCTATCTCAAAAGAGGTCCCGGAGCGAGAGTTCAGATGGGGAGAAGCCGCCAACGGAGAGGGATCCTGCCTTCCTCGAGCATCATGGTGGGGATGAGGGTGCGACCTCCTCCCCTATTGTGTCTATGCCTGTTCGAACCATGGCTCCTCACCCGCCAGCCAAGAAGAAGAAGAAGAATAATAATAAGAAGAAGAAGAATAAGAAGGAGAATGTCAACACCCAGATTTTTCAATCCTAGATGCCTGTTATGCCATACATCGCAATCCCAGGATTACCATTTTTGCGAGACATAACAGAATTGGATACCATAGTACATCATCCATTACAAACGATACATAAGTTCTTACACAAATAGGGATCTCATGATCCAGTTCTTAATACAACATCAAGCAAATGAATACATAATAATAGCGGTGGCGTAAAGCTCCATCTTCGGGTCATAGGCAATGCCGACGATGGGAGATGATCCTAGTTATCGTCGAACCTTCACGGGGTCCATCTTCCGTACTCCTCTTCATAGTCCGCCATGGAATAGCCAGGATAAAGCCATGAGTACTCTTTAAGTACTCGCAAACTAATACTAATAGGTAAAGGGTTTTTGGATAATAGGACACTAGGCTCTAGGGTTGTTTTGCAAAAGCGATTTATCTCTACTAAGTTCTAAAGCTAGTCACAATTTTATAACTCCTAACTGGAACTTGTATTTCATATCACAACTGTTGTGGTCAAGTCAAAGTCTTAGTTCAGTTCATAGGTCATTTTGAAAAGTCGGGGGAACAGTATGGCCACTCCAGCTGTAATCATGTGACGCCTATTCGAATAGTTTGACACTCTACAGAGATTGTACACTTTCACCACAACATTCGATACATCCGTCAGGAACAAATCCTGAATTCACCATATTCAGTATGCGGATAATCAATCCTAACCTTTCGATTACACGCCCTAGTATAAGTACCTCTCCTGTGAGTTTGGCCTCCCAACCATGACCAACTGTCATCTTGGGTACTGCACAGGTGGACAATCTTCACAAGGTAGCCTCAGCTCAGACCTTGGCCGTGAGGGAACTAATACTAAGGAATATAAGTTTCCAGTCAAGCCCTACCCAATATTCGGGTATTGTGGTTGTACGATAAAATTGGAATGGTATCGCATCCAGACAACCATCAGTTTTATAAAGGGCTAAGGCTCATGCATCAACATTTTCATCACCAAAATCATCCGGTTTTTTCAGAAACACATGTCCAAAACATTTCAATAGAATGATCCATCATTCCAAGGTTTTCATAACCATTTTTCCACCAAGTATTCCCATCTAAAAGTTGATCAAGTTTTATGCTTAGCACTAGCATCTACAGGTGGGGGGTAGTACTAATGAGGGGTGGTAACTAGTGGAGTTTCAACTAAGTATAACCTCATGTCTCAGGCTGATGTCAAGGTTTCTATCTTAGGCCAAATTTTATGTTCTTTATGCAACCTTCAGCATCTTTCCAGTATCTACGGGTCACTTAAGTAAACTCTAAGTAAGCTTTGATAAAGAAATAAAGTAAGAAGCTTGCTCATAAAACTAGGATTGGTTTATCAAGTGGGTATGATCACATATGCTTAAGGCATATAGTAGTCATAGAACAAGTATGGGTTTGTTGCATCAGTAGGGTATCTTGCAAGGGTTAGCTTGCATAGGTATAGTATCAGCTTGCATCAATATCAGTATAAGCTTGCACATTCACTAGTAGTATTAGTCTTGCCTTGTGCAGAGCAGTGGTTGAAGTTCTCCTCGGCTTCTTCTTCGTAATATCCTCCTTCCTCCTCGTATCCTTGGTCGGTACTAGCGTCTATGAATAAATACGAGGTACACAATCACCAAACAATACTTAACTACTTGCAATCATCACACACAAGGGTCCTATGGATGATCTAGCATCATCCCTAACATTACAGGGTTAAGGCTTGATTTAATCCCTTTTATTTTTAGAAAAGTAATTTCTACTCATTGAAAAACTACTTAAGATTTAATATTCTCCAAACCCAACATGGGATCATGTTGACACATGTCATCACCACATATTGTAGTCCATGGGAATGTGATTTAAAGTGGTGTCACAATTTAATAAGGTTTTACTCTTTTATTTTAATTAATTAAAGTGGCTAGAAATGCTTATGTAGCATTCTTTTATTACTTGAACATTATTTCTGCAAGTAAACCTATATATTTTTATATATTCTGAAAGGTATGGTTAAATGTGATTTTTGAGAGTTGGAATCAACTCAAAAGCTATTATGGTTTAAATTTGAAAATTTTTTGAATGCAGAAAAGCTTTTGCCTTGTTATTTTTACCAAGGGTGATCTATAGATCCAAATGACTTGAATCCAACGGGCTTGGATTCAGCATTCACAGATTTGTCCAACAAAATTGGTTTCATTCAATTTGGTGCACTAAATCGATATGGGTTGATTTTTGAAGTTGGGTACAACAGTGTGTTTGAATTGAAATAGAAAAAGTTTAATTTGAATAACTTGGCTTGCGCGAGAAAAGTTACTGGGCCGGCCTACTAAGTGCAGTGCTCCCACGGGCTGCTTAAGTGGGTGTCCCCACTCGTCAGTGACATGGGGCTGGGCGAAGCGGTATGGGGCGATGTGGATCGTTCGATCTAGTTCTAATCTAACGGCTGGGGGTCATCGTCGACGCGAGACAACTCCGGCGAGACCGAAACCTAGCGCGGCCAGTGGGGGTTGCTGGGGGCTCACCAGGGTACTGGCGAGGGTCGTCAAGGCGGGCGAACGACAAAGTCGACGACGTCGAATCTCCTGGTACCGGTGGCTTCTCTTGGGGCGGCTCCAATCGTTGGCTCCCTTCCGGAGGCGGGCTCGGTGAAATTCCGCGGGGTGGTGCTTGTCTTGCTCACGAGCGGTGGCACGATCAGTGAGTAGAGGGGAGTGAGATGGTGTGAAGAAATCATGCGGGGGTGGCCTCTATTTATAGTCGAGCGAGGGGACCGTCGGGGCGCACGGTGAGCTCGTCGGGGGCGAGGTTACAGGCAGCTAATGGCATGGGCAAGGGTAGGGGACGGTGCGGTGTCTCTTGGCGATGCTCCACGACATGGTCTCGAGGCATGGGGCGGTGTGGTTTGGTCTGGAACGGGCGGTGCTCTGCGCGGCAGAGGCGGCGTCTTCGACGGCGGGTGGTGGCTGTGTGGCACGGGGCGGCAAACAGGGATGTCTGGCAGTCTCCTGGGTCGGTGGGGATTGTGTATCCACGCGGCGAGGGCGGCGCGCGGTCTGTGGGCTTCGGTCGAGGGTCGTGCTCTGGCGCATGCTCGGCATGGTCTCTGGCGGTCTGGGCGCGGCTTGTGCGCGTGGTCCAGGGCTTGGCAACGCTCGCGGCTGGGACAGGTAGTGGTGGTGGACGGTGGGCTGCCTCCCAGACAAGGTTGGCAAGGCTAGTTCTTCCTCTAGCCGGCTGTCCACAATGGGGTGACAAGGGGGGTGCTTGGCTGTTCACCATTGATGGCAATGGCAAGCTCACAGGGGTGCTAGTCCTTAGTTAAACTTCCTAGATGATCTACTGAGCTGTGTGTGAGCTAACTAGGGAACAAGTTAGGCAAGAATCACTGCTCACAATAGTGTTTGATGTTTTGTTTGATTTGTGTCTGCAACCTTTTTGATGAAATGGCCGCATGAAATCAAGTTTTGAATTTTGAAAAGATTTTTGGTGGGTTTGCTAGATTTGTGCTGGTGAGTCTGCAGATGCTTGGGTTTTGAAAGTTGAGCTTGTTTGAGTGGTTTTTGAAAAAGTGGGATCTTCCCATATGATAAAGATTCAATTTTGAATTGTCATTTAAACTATGTATTTGAAAGTTTTTGGATGATCACAAAGTGGGCCTTGATACCTTGTTATGAGTACATTCAAGGGGTGCAAAGATCCAGAAATGTTTCTGTTAGGTTCTGAAAGTTTGAGACAGCCAAAGTAGGCATGGGAGTTAAATTGGTCAAAGTGACCATTCATTTCATATATGTGTTTTGATTTACTTGTCTTTAGGAAAAGTGTGGGAAATGTTTTAGATGATGTTTATTTCACCTAAGAAACATTTTACAATCAATGAAACAAACAAACAAGGTGGTTTTAAAGGATTTCAAAATCCATGCATACATATATGCATGCATTCATGATTTCATTTAAAAAAGTTTTTGTTGACCTTAATTTTGATGATTAGAATTTGATGATCCAAGCTTAGTATTTTTGGGATGTTACAAACCTTCCCCACTCAAACAAAATCTCGTCCCGAGATTTGAAAAGGACGAAAATATTACCTAGGATTTGAAGAGATCGGGAAACTCCGTCCTGATGTGATCTTCGCGCTCCCAGGTAGCTTCCTCTTCTGTGTGGTTGCTCCACTAAAACTTGAGAAACTTGATGCTTCGGGTTTGGGTAGTTCGAAAAGATTCTTCCAAAATGCGGATGGGTACTTCAGGATAGGTCAGGTCATCGTTGATCTCTATGGTCCGGTGATCGATATTCTTGAACACTTCGGTCTTCTCAGGGACTTCGAGACATTTGCGAAGTAACGAGATATGGAACACATTGTGCACAGCTGACATCTCTTCAGGTAGTTCCAATTGATACGATACTTCTCCTCGACGATTCAGAATTTTGAAAGGTCCGATATATCTGGGGGCTAACTTTCCTTTGAGTTGGAAACGCTGCATTCCCTTCAATGGCGACACTTTCAGATAAACAAAATCTCCTATATTGAAGGCGAGGTCTCGACGTCTCTTGCCGGCATAACTCTTCTGTCGGGATTGGGCGGTCTTGAGGTGCTCACGAATCTTGTGAACCTTCTCTTCTGCTTCTCGGAGGATGTCGGGTCCAAAATTCTGACTCTCTCCTACTTCCGACCAGTTCAAAGGGGTGCGACACTTTCTTCCGTACATGAATTCAAATGGGGCCATTTGCAAACTGGCTTGATAACTATTGTTGTAGGAAAATTCTGCAAATGGCGCAGTCTTCCACTTGGATCCATATTCTAGCACACATGCTCTAAGCATATCTTGAGTATTTGATTTACTTGCTCCGTTTGTCCATCGGTTACGCGGTGATACACAAGATCTTGAAATCTAGGCGGGTTCCTAAACCTTCTTGGACTTTCTTCCAGAATCTCGAGGTAAACTGAGTTCCTCGATCCGATACGATGTTCTTTGGGACTCCGTGCAAACTGACGATTCTAGCGATGTACAACTCCGCTAGCTTCGAACTCTGATAGGTGGTTTTGACGAGCAAGAAATGGGCAACTTTGGACAATCTGTCCACTATGACCCAAATAGAGTCATTTCCCCTACTAGAAGTAGGTAGTCCAGTGATAAAGTCCATTCCTACAGAATCCCATTTCCATTCCGAAATTTGCAAAGGTTGCAAAAATCCAGCGGGTCTTTGATGTCCTGCCTTGACTCGCTGACATATATCACACTTGGTGATATAGCTTCCGATTTCTCTCTTCATCTTATGCCACCAAAATTGCTCTTTCAAATCTTGATACATCTTAGTTCCTCCGGGATGGATAGAATAAAGAGTATCTTGAGACTCCTTCAAGATAACTTCTTTCAACTCTGAATCTGCTGGTACACAAAGGCGTCCTTTGTACCACGGAAATCCTTCGTCGTCGGTGAATCCGGGTACTTTTCCTGTACCGATACGACGCTTGATTCCGTCGATGCTGGCATTTCCCTTCTGCGCCTCTTTAATCTGACTGATCAAAGTGGGCTGAAGTTCTATGCTAGCCAAAAATCCTTCACTTACTAATTCCATTCGAAAATCTTCCATCTCCTTGTGCAAACTTGGTTGCTCCTTCAAAATCATGGAGTTCAAGCGGCAGTAATCTGCTAGGGCATCGGCTACCACGTTGGCTTTACCGGTGGTAGTGAATGTCCAGGTCGTAATCCTTGATTAGCTCAATCCATCTTCTCTGCCTCATATTCAACTCCTTCTGAGTGAATATATACTTTAGGCTCTTGTGATCCGAATAAATCTCACAACGGTTTCCCATTAGGTAATGTCTCCATGTCTTCAGGGCTAGAACTACTGCTGCGAGTTCGAGGTCATGGGTTGGATAGTTTTGCTCATGTTGCTTCAGTTGTCGAGATAGATAAGATATAAATTTTCCTTCTTGCGTTAGCACACATCTGAGACCAATTTTGGATGCGTCACAATACACATCGAAGGGCTTCGTGATATCCGGCATGATCAAGATTGGGGCTGAAATCAATCTCCTCTTGAGTTCTTGAAAACTCACTTCACATTTCTCGTTCCATTCAAACTTCTTGTCCTTCTTCAGCAATTGGGTCATGGGTCGGGCGATACTCGAGAATCCTTCTACGAATTTGCGGTAATATCCCGCCAATCCGAGAAATGCACGAACTTGGGTTTGAGTGGTTGGGGCTTGCCAATCTTCTACATCTTTCACTTTGGCAGGGTCAACGGCAATTCCTCCGGCTGATACAATGTGACCGAGGAATCCTACCTCCTGTAACCAGAATTCACATTTGCTAAACTTTTCATACAGCTGATGCTCTCTAAGGGTTCCAAGAATGGTCCTTAGGTGTAGCTCATGTTCTTCTTCTGATTTGGAATAAATCAGAATGTCATCGATGAAAACACCGACAAACTTATCCAGGAAGTCCATAAAAATATTATTCATGAGGTTCATGAAATAAGCGGGGTATTGGTTAATCCAAAAGACATGATTGTATACTCGTACAAACCATATCTGGTGGTAAAGGAAGTCTTTGGAATATCCTCTGCACGAATTTTGAGTTGATGATAGCCAGTTCTAAGATCAATCTTAGAAAACACTTGGGCACTGGTCAACTGGTCAAACAAATCTTCTATCTTGGGCAAGGGGTACTTGTTCTTGATGGTGACATCATTTAACTTCCTATAATCCGTACACAAACGGTTACCTCCATCTTTCTTGTCCACAAATTAGACAGGTGATCTCCATGGTGACGCACTTGGTTGAATCAATCCAATTTCTAGCATGGAATCCAGTTGCTTCTTCAGTTCGGCTAGTTCCGACGGTTTCATACTATAGGGTCTCTGGGCTATGGGTCCAGTTCCGAGGATTAGTTTGATGATAAACTCGATATTCCAATCTGGGGGCATACCGGGCAAAACATCTAGAAATACATCGGGGTATTCACAGACTATCCGGACTTGGTCAATGGTAGGTTGGGCTAGACTCTTGTTACACTTGAATTGGCGAGGTAAGGTTTCAGATATATGCTCGACTGATATTCCGGTGGTACTGGTCATGGTGATGGCTTTCTTAGCACAGTCAATCAATCCTTTATGTTTGGACATCCAATCCATTCCTAGTACTGCTTCCAAACCTTTAGTTCTGAGTACTATTAGATTAGCATAAAAATCTATGACATGGATTCGGATAGGGACGGCTTTGCAAATTTGCCTAGCCTTGGTGGTTGATCCGGGAATTTGCACAATCATAACATGCTTCAGTTTGGTTGGTTGAATTTTACTACTGCAGGAAAATTCTTCGGTGACAAATGAATGCGAGGCACCAGAATCAAACAAGACTCTTTCAAGTACTGAATTAACAGAAAACATACCCAGCACGACATCTGGCGCTTCCTGAGCTTCTTCAGCATGCATGAGAAAAAGACGGCCATTGCGGTTGAGTGAATTCCCTGGGGCAAATATTCTCCCTGGCTGGACACGACGCTTTCTTGAGTGGGGCATTGGCATTAGGGGCTGTAGCATTCTTCTTGTTGGGGCACTCGTTGGAATAGTGGCCTTTATATCCACAGATCATAACAGTCACTTGTGACTTGTCCTTGGTCATGACACAACATTGCTTCGATCCTCGGCAGTGTTGGTGTTGGCGGTAGCATTGTTGGTGTTGAACTTGGGTGGGGCACGGGTGAAATTTCTAGAGTTGCCAGGGTTGTTGTGATTTCCTCCGGGTCTAGGGTTTCCACGGTTGGGGTAGGTGGAACGGGTCATAGGGGGTCTGTTGGTTCTTGGGGAAAATCCTGGAGATGGGTTGGGGCGATACTTTGGGGTCTGATGGGTTCCTGGTTGATGCATCATGCGACGCTTGTGGTTCTCATTGGCTTGGTTGATCTTTCCTTCCATCTGGATAGCAGAGTCGACAAGGTCTTCAATATCAACAAAGGGGATATTGACTAACACCGTCTGCATCTCGTCATGCAGACCATTCATGAATCTTTCTTTCTTCTTGGCTTCGGTGTCTATCTCGTCCGGGGCATACCTAGATAATGACAAAAATTTGTCACGGTATTTCACTACAGTCATCCTTCCTTGTTTCAGCTCTCTGAACTCGTCTCTCATTCTCTTGATCAAACCTGGTGGCACATGGGTTCTGCTAAACTTGACCTTGAATTCCTCCCAGGTCATCATCTGGCCTCCGACCATGCCCTGGCATCTACGACTAGATAATGGGTGGCGAACAGGACTTTCTCGTTGGCTTCTACTCCGGCGACTTCTAGGTTGTTTTCCATGGTTTGCAGCCAATCATCGGCATCTAGGGGTTCTTCTTATTTGGTGAAAACGGGTGGGTTGGTATTCTGGAAATTCTTGAGCTTAGATCCATGGTTGTCCTGATTTCCGTGGCCTTGGTTGTTGTGGGCTAGCTGGGATATCTGTTGCAGAGTGGCTAGGTTGGCTTGATGTTCCGCTCTTTCAGCTTCGCGGTCAGAAGTCAACATTTGCAGGATCTGCAACATCTGGTCCGGGGCTGAACCACTTCCTCCACGTGGCATCTGAAGATTGATATAGATCATGAGAAAAGAGGGAAATTTCTAAGGTTTTGGTTCTGTGAAAGGTTTTAAATGTTTGACTCAGACTTGATTTTTCATTCATTCATTCACAGTACAACACACATCACAACAAAGAAAAACAGATGGTTTTAAGAACCATTCTGGAAACTACGATACAGTGGGCCCGACTACTACTCACTACGCTAGTGCTCAGTGCTACTACTCCTTGGAGTCTGTGGCTTCATCATCTTCATCATCATCGATGAAGGCAAAATCATCCTCATCGGTGAAGAATTCCATGGCCTGATCCTCCAGAAAATCATCGTCATCGCTGAGATAGGAGTAAGGGTCTCCACGAAGATCCTCTCCTGCATTCTCCCTTTCCTCCAACTGCATGTCTCTCTCGTGGATGGTCTCCTCCAAAGATGAGATGCGGTGGCGAAGATGGGCAATGATGCGCTCCTTCTTGTCGAGCTGACGGCGGCGAGACTTGCGATCCTTTGCTAGCATGGCGACGGTCTGATCCTTCGTCTTGATGATGGCGGACTTGTGGTTGCAATAGTCACGGCAGTTGTCCAACTCCTGCTGACGATCATACATCATGAAGCTAAGGTGGTCCAATTGAGTCTTCAGCTCGGGGTGGTATGGGGCTTCCAGTGGTTGTCCATTTGCATCACGCCTTGGGCAAAACTCAAAGCGAGTACCCTTGATCTGATTGATGCTCTGCCCACACAGACAGGAAAGAGCTTCCTGCATGGCTCTGGCAAGTCCATCGAGCCAGTTGTTTTCCCTCAAGGTAAACTGAATTCCCTTCGCAGTTGGAGGTTCAATCTTTCCTCTGAGACTTGCAACAATTAGCCACTGCAGATCTTCTCCTCCTTGATCATTGAGCTGAGCTCCAAAGAACTCGGGGTGCAGACGCTCCAGAAGTTCCGATAGCTGATCCAGATCCCTCTCAAAGATAAGGTCTCCTCCATTTCCAAGTTGGTAAAACTTGCTGTACTTCACGTCCATCTATAAAAATAGAGGATGAGTAGATTAGAAGAGTGATCAAGTGTGTCAAAAATTTTAGGTATTTTGCAAGAGTTTTTGAGGTACATGAATTTTTATGAAAGAATCAAAGAGATAAGAATGATAATAAGTTTTTGTAAATATTTGTTTTCTTTGGTTTTGAAACTAAGTTTTTGGTTCAAACGTCCAGTCTAACTAGGGTCTCCTATGGTCAGGATGGCTCTGATACCAACTTTTCAACACCCGGATTTTTCAATCCTAGATGCATGTTATGCCATACATCGCAATCCCAGGATGACCATTTTTGCGAGGCATAACAGAATTGGATACCATAGTACATCATCCATTACAAACGATACATAAGTTCTTACACAAATAGGGATCTCATGATCCAGTTCTTAATACAACATCAAGCAGCAGAATACGTAATAATAACAATAGCGTAGGCGAAGCTCCATCTACGGGGTCACATGCAATGCTGACGATGGGAGATGATCCTAGTTGTCGTAATGTAGTGACCTCGGATCAAGTAAGATCCTAAGTCCCTGTGAATAACATGCTAGTCCCTGGATCAATAGCTAGCACTCACAGTCGATGAAATATCATGTAAAACAACAAGTCTTTATTACATGAATCGAGTAATCCAGAGTTTACATTATTACAACAGAAGCGATATAAATACAACTTGGAGTCCCATCAATGCCACATGCAGGTTGAGTGAAGACCCGCGATCCTAGCGCACCTTTCAACGATCTCAAATTACGCACATGAAACGTGCAGCCAACAAGTTGGGTCAATACTTTGAATGTATTGGCAAATTACACCAAGGAGATAAAAGACTATCTCTACATGCAAGGCTGGTATAGGCTGTAGAGTTCATTTGCTCAAAGCTAGTTTTCTTAAGTAGAGATAAGAAGAGAGGATTGTCCTACTTTGTAAACATTTGCTTAGATAAAATAAGGTCGAGTGGCACACGAGGATATTACGCACCAAGTGTCCAAACAACCAAACACTTGGATATTACGCACCAAGCGTCACTTGTATATTACACACCAAGTTCCCAAATTCCCACCCATTAGCGATATTACGCACGCCATGGGGTTTCAAAACTTTGTTTTTAGAAAAGAGAGGAAGATCCTTTAGAGGCCCTGGCCCTTCAGACGCTCATTGTTGTTCATATCGTGAACACGGCTGATCGATCAGATTGCAATACTCTCGAGAGTTTGTGCACTTTACCCACAATCCACGATCAAGTCCTTTTACAGACAAGACCATGGCGAGACTTTCCCTTAGTAGCCCCTCTACCTTCTGGATCCAACCGTGCCAAGAACCTCCAAATGTTGGTACCCAGGTGAGGTTTCCCACTAAGTACTAGGCCAAGACAGAGCCCATAATGTATTGTGGTTACACTGGAAGCTTCCGAATTCCGAAACTTGGCAGACTTCTTTGATTATTGGGCGGCCGTCCTCCACCAAAATCTCACTCGTTGTCCCGACAACCATTCCGCCCAGAAGAAAACTTAGTTTTATTTTGAAGTGGATTTGAGAGGAAAAGTTTGCTCTAGAGAGCCTTTATACTTAGAAAATTCTTTGTCTTTCGAACCCCCCAACGGTACTTTGTATATATATAGCATAGCAAGCAATACTTAGCAAAACAGGGTAACCTATTAGGATGGGAAATCCTAAGTATAGAGCTACTCATGGCATACTACAAAATCATCGCACTTGCAAAATAGTACTAAGGAAAAATTCTACTAGATCATCCTACACATGCATACTACAGAATTTTTAAAGTTCACATGCATAGAATCAAAACTGGGACGAAATTTATGAACAAGTGGTGTAACTTGCCTTATGTTGATAATATGGGTGTTGATTGTATTTCTCCGCAGCAATTGCACTCTCCAAACAATCTAATACGAGGACAAGGTAGTTCCAATCAAAACAATTGCAAACATAACAAACACGACAAGGATGATCAAAAACATGCATGATGATTTAACATAACACAATGGTTATAATTAGTTTTATGAACATTAATATATCATATGATGCATGTATGAATTCATTTAATGCAATAGGGTACTTGTGATTAATGATTACTTGCCAATATAAGGGTTTTGATAGTTCTTGTGTAACGCCTGTTCTAACTGTAGAATTAAAATTGTTTCTTGGGTTTACTGGATAGAGGACGTTAATACGAACCAGTAGGCGTTGGATTCACCCTAATCGGAGTTATAGATCTTTTTATATGATTTAAATAGTGTTTAATGGGTTTTAAATGATTCATATAGTTTCTGTTGCCTAAAATCAAACTAAAATTATATCTGTAATCTCCACGGAATTGTGATTTCAGGGACATATTATTTGTAATTTTCTGAATAGTATTTATTTTCTTTGAATTTATTACTCTAAATAAGCCATTAAACTATTTAAATCTTCACGTCAAAACCTTACAGTAAAATGCCGAACTAATTGCAGATTGATGATCTACATGGAACCAGCTTTCCATCGGTATATCATTTGTATTTTTGTGACAAGCAATTAACTTACTATGAATTTAATGATTTATAAAGGCATTAAAACTAATTAAATTTCTACGGGTTAAATAATCTGCAAAGGCTAGATCCAACCAGATATTATTAAAGTACATTACAGTAGCTTCAAATTGATATATTATTCATATTTTTCGAGTTACAGATAATTTCTTATGAATTTATTAACCTAAAAGACCATTAAAACTAATTAAATTACTGCAGTAACTACGTACAGTAAAAGTTGGATCTATTCAATAAGATGATTCTACGTGAAATTATCTTCAATTTGATATATTATACGCAATTTTTGGACATGGTATGAATTTCTAATGAATTTTACAAGTTAGATCTATAATATGCAATTTTAAATCGAACGGAATATTCGGAATATTCATTGACTGAACAGGTTGACTTTGCATCTTGACTAGGACTAGATGTTGACCTTACGTTGACGTGGCGTTGATGAGGAAGATGACCGGGATGACGACATGGCACGATCGGTTTGATTGGATCTCGGCCGTCTGGATAGGATCCGTGGCTAGAAGAAGAGATTGACCGATTTTGGCTCGAATAGACAAAAAAATAGATCTGTGTTAGAGAGACAAATATGTAGGTCAAATCGAAAAACTCAGAACATGAAAGTTATGGAGAATCATTATTCCTACCTTCTCACCAAAGGAATTTGGATTTGAACAAACGAGCGCGAGTACATCTTGGATTTACACCGTAAGATCTGAAATATTGCGATACGAAATTCTCCGGCTGTGGTGGATGAAAAGAGGTGAGGTTTGTCGGGATTGAAAGATTTCGACGATCCCTACAACTTTCGTGTTTTGACCGAAAGCAAACGACGAAGTCTAGATGGGTTAAAAAGCGAAACAACATTCGGGAATAGGTAGATTCGGGATTTCGAGAATAGAAACTCGTACAGCCGTGGCTCCACGAGTTTATATGGAGATTTGAGACGTTGTAGAGATAGCCCTTGGAGTAAGGAACAAGTAGAAACAAACGGAAGTCGATTCGGAGTTGTAGATAAAAAGTTATAAGAGTTTGAGTAGAGATAGGTTTTAGAAAACAGATTTCGCACGTTTTTTTTTGGAGCAAACTGGGCACCTACAGCGCGCGTGCTGCTCCTGGCTGGCTAGGTAGCTGGGCCGCCGGCCCGTTAGTTTTTTTTTCCTTTTTTTTTCTTTTTCTTTTTCTATTTACTTGTTTTCCTTATATCTTTTGCATACGAACTCCAAATGACATGATTTTTGTTTCTAAATTTTTCTAAAATCGTATAGATTATTGTAGGATCAAAATTATAATCTTTATTACTAGTTTGGAAGTAGTGGATTTACAAATCCTTGTATATTCCATTTTATTTATATCTTTATGTGTTTGTATTTGTTTCATAACTTTTTCATACTAGTTCCAAATGAGCTCAATTTTGTTTCTAAAATTTTGTAGTATTAATTAGATCTCTTTAGGCTATAACTATCAATAATTTATGCCTTAAGAATAATGGGTTTTATAAAGTCAATTTAATTACCCTTAGGAACATTTGGGCGAATCAACTATAGGATTTAGATACCAGGATTTGGATTCAGTTTGTGAGATCTTTGCATGGATGAAATGCTTATGAATGATTCATGATTTTCATTTTGAAATCTTGCACACCAACTCTACAATCCAAAGTCAATCCATGCCTTTTTGCCTATATGGCTACTTAGGTCTTAGCAAAAGAATATAAGATTTTGAATTCAAGGTTGAGAGGATTTTCTATTGCAAAAAGTTTCTTCTCTTTGAGAATTTTCAACATAGTCAAACAATCAATCAATCTTATTTGTTTATTTCACATTCCAAAATTAGGAGAATTTTGGGATGTGACAGACTACCACCCTTAAAAGAAATCTCGTCCCGAGATTTGGGAAGGCTAGAAAGAAAGGTTCGGGATCCATTAGGATGCTACCACCCTTAAAATAAAATTTACTAGGTCACTTCTCGAGGATTCACTTAGCTCAGATTGGTTCTCCTTTAGACTTTTATTGGCACAATGTTTCTAGCACATTCTAAACATCATGATTGATAGTTTCTGAGGAATCACTTCTTAAACTAGCAAAAATCTCATGGTGGGCAATTAGGAAACGTTTACTTCACGGTACCCATTAATAATGGTTGAAATTCATCCTTATCGTATATTCCTATGCTTAGCAATGAATTCTTTTATAGAGGTGGAACAATCTACCATTCTAAGGTTTAGGCTCAACGCCGGTTCCTTGCTAAGGCTGAAAGGCACTCAAGATTCGCAAAGCCCACAGTACAAGAGCGAATAATAAGAGTAGTAGGAATGGTGCTCAATCCATCACACCCAAATCATTACCCCGTATGAGGATAGGTGAATCACGTTTTTCTATCACTCGGGCATTCTCACTTGCCTTGAAGAATGTTTCCATGGGCACGAACTAATGCTCTATGTATACTCCCATGTATTCAATCAACAAAGCTACTACTAAAACTAAACTATCGATACTTCAACTTTCAGTTGCGTAATCTACTACATAACATCATGTGCAACACTTCATACTTCCACATCTTTTTTCTATTAGGTGGAGCATTCCTTACTAAATGCATTGTGTTGTAAAACATTCCACTTAACACATCATTATATCTCCAAGGGTTCAAGATAGGAAAGGATAGATTCTATAGGAAAAGCGACTAAGAAAATAATCCTACCCATAACTATATGAAGCAATCAATGTCACAAATAAGGAAACAATCATAAGAAATTAACACACAAGCAAGCACCTATATAATAACATTACATGTGTATAAACTTAGTAGTATATAACCAAAAATAGTTTGAAAGCATTGGGAACAATACTAGAGTAAAATAGAGCAACATATAAGCGATAAACGAAATCTATCAAAAGCAGTCATGAGACTTCACGAATTTTTTTCTAACCGACCTAAACTCGTCAGGAATTCTAGCCAATTTTTGTTCATGTACTACAGGTAATTATACTCCAGACCCTATTGTTTTTAGATTTTTTCTGAATTACCAATAAAATATGAAAAATCGCAGTACAACAGGTCGAGGAAAAACTGATAAAATCATGAATTTCAATCAATTCACACCATTAAACTAATTTTAAAACCACACGAAAGTTCCAGCAACTTTAGAGTTTCAAAACAACAGATCCTAAACAAGGCATCACACGATATGATTCAATACAAACCAGCAAGCAACCTATATTGTCATACCACATAAGTTGGTAAGAACAATATGCTAACACGATAGCGATGATCTCCTAAAGAGATAAGATATGGTGGTCCATACCTAACAAACTTGGTGAGATGTTCATTTATGCCATGTTATTTGTTCTTTACTTGTAGGCCAACTCTCATATAGGTATCATAAGAATGGACAACTACAATTTGAATAAGAAGAGGTTATAGAAAAGATAGACAAGAAGTATAAGAACATCTAATAAGTATAAAATATGATAGTTCTCCTAATAGAGGTCTTCTATTGCTATTACCATCGTCGTTTTTATCCTTTCCAGCTACATTCACATGTTTTGGACAATTATCAGCATAATGCCCAGGATTGTGACACTGGAAGCATAGGACTTTTGCTTAGATCCTTCCTCCTTTTTGGCAAGGACATCCCGTCTTGTGGTTCTTCATGCTCTACCTCAACATTTGGAATCCTTGATCGTTTCCTTGAGCCCGTTTGGGGAAAATGGTCATTCCTTTCATATGTCGAGTATTGCGGAGTGATGACTTTGGGTGCGGTGTCTAGAGTCTTGAATCCATTCCTTGTATTTGTCGTGTCCTCGCGGAGCTTCATGAGGTCTTGGCGCATTCCATCTCTGAATTGTTGATTCAGTTGGTGTACCACCGGGTAGAGGTGCATTGAGTGGGGTTGTGATTGGTCCCTTCGCATAGGAAGAATGTAACTTGAGAGGTGGGACATTCTTTTGATGGGTGCCTTCCTTCACGAAGAGGCGATCATGATGCTCCTTGGTGATATGCCCTATTTCTCCACAGATCGTGCAAGCTAAAAGTTTCGGGACTTCAACTTCTTGGATTTTGGTATACGAGACGAGATTGAAGTAGAACCACTTTAAATTCTTCCTAAGATATCACCCCTTGATGATCATGAATGGTGTGTTGCATTACCCACCAGGTTGGAGCGTCATCCTTTAGGAATTGGGTGGCGTAATGAAGCATTCTGTTGACTTCAATGTTGTCATCCTTCATTCTTTCTTCAACCTGGAGCATCCACTTCTTTGCATCGGCGTGGCTCTTACGCTTGGTGGAGTTGAGTTCCTTGTCCTCCTTATTGATATGGTCCATCCGTCGAGTTGACCAAGGTTTAGAGTAGGAACGAAAGGAGTATGGAAGAAGAAGAATAACCCATACAAGAGATTTTATTTAGAAAACAGGTTTTCATTAGCTAAGGTAATAAACCATACAAGATAGCAAACAATTTGTCGCATCTATATTTAGCGAAATCTTATTCGAGTTTGGTTCCTAATAGGTCACTTGGAATCTTCGAGGCTTTGAGTCTCCAAAAGTCTTCGTGCTCTTGATAGTCTTCATGTTCTTCATAATCTTCAATCTCTAAAGTTCTTTAGTTAATAACATTGACTTAAGGCCTTTGAAGTCTTTAATCTTGTATCAACAGTCTTGGAACATCTTTCATGGAGGTCTTCAAGTATCAACTTAATCGAAACATTGAGATGATCTTCTTTGAAAAGGTAATCTTGAGAAAAGTTTCTTCTTGAAGTGTGTAGTGGTCATTTTCTAATGTTGAAAAGAAGAGACTTAAGAAATTTTAAAATCCCAAGGTAGATGATGAGAAGTATGAGAGTTTTCCGAAATAACTTAGAAAATATTTGTCCTAAGGTTTTTCCATGTCTAGGGTCACGATCTACAGTCAACTTATGCTCTGATACCATCTGTAGTAACCTCGGATCAAGTAGGATCCTAAGTCCCTGTGAATAACATGCTAGTCCCTGGATCAATAGCTAGCACTCACAGTCGATGAAATATCATGTAAAACAACAAGTCTTTATTACATGAATCGAGTAATCCAGAGTTTACATTATTACAACAGAAGCGATATAAATACAACTTGGAGTCCCATCAATGCCACAGGCAGGTTGAGTGAAGACCCGCGATCCTAGCGCACCTTTCAACGATCTCGAAATTACGCACATGAAACGTGCAGCCAACAAGTTGGGTCAATACTTTGAATGTATTGGCAAATTACACCAAGGAGAGAAAATACTATCTCTACATGCAAGGCTGGTATAGGCTGTAGAGTTCATTTGCTCAAAGCTAGTTTTCTTAAGTAGAGAGAAGAAGAGAGGATTGTCCTACTTTGTAAACATTTGCTTAGATAAAATAAGGTCGAGTGGCACACAAGGATATTACGCAGCAAGTGTCCAAACAACCAAACACTTGGATATTACGCAGCAAGCGTCACTTGGATATTACACACCAAGTTCCCAAATTCCCACCCATTAGCGATATTACGACGCCATGGGGTTTCAAAACTTTGTTTTAGAAAAGAGAGAGGAAGATCCTTGAGGCCCGTCCTTCAGACGCTCATTGTTGTTCATTACCGTGAACACGGTGATCGATCGATTGCAATACTCTCGAGTTTGTGCACTTTACCCACAATCCACGATCAAGCCCTTTTGAGACAAGACCATGGCGAGGCTTTCCCTTAGTAGCCCCTCTACCTTCCGGATCCAACCGTGCCAAGAACCTCCAAATGTTGGTACCGGTGAGGTTTCCCACTAAGTACTAGGCCAAGACAGAGCCCATAATGTATTGTGGTTGCCTTTGGAAGCTTCAATTCAAACATGGCAGACTTCTTTGATTCTCAGGCGTCCTCCACCAAAATCACACTCGTTGACCCGACAACCATTCCGCCTTAAGAAAACTTAGTTTTATTTTGAAGTGGATTTGAGAGGAAAAGTTTGCTCTAGAGAGCCTTTATACTTAGAAAATTCTTTGTCTTTCGAACCCCCTAGCGGTACTTTGTATATATATAGCATAGCAAGCAATACTTAGCAAAAGGGGTAACCTATTAGGATGGGAAATCCTAAGTATAGAGCTACTCATGGCATACTACAAAATCATCGCACTTGCAAAATAGTACTAAGGAAAAATTCTACTAGATCATCCTACACATGCATACTACAGAATTTTTAAAGTTCACATGCATAGAATCAAAACTGGGACGAAATTTATGAACAAGTGGTGTAACTTGCCTTATGTTGATAATATGGGTGTTGATTGTATTTCTCCGCAGCAATTGCACTCTCCAAACAATCTAATACGAGGACAAGGTAGTTCCAATCAAAACAATTGCAAACATAACAAACACGACAAGGATGATCAAAAACATGCATGATGATTTAACATAACACAATGGTTATAATTAGTTTTATGAACATTAATATATCATATGATGCATGTATGAATTCATTTAATGCAATAGGGTACTTGTGATTAATGATTACTTGCCAATATAAGGGTTTTGATAGTTCTTGTGTAACGCCTGTTCTAACTGTAGAATTAAAATTGTTTCTTGGGTTTCTGGATAGAGGACGTTAATACGAACCAGAGGCGTTGGATTCACCCTAATCGAGTTATAGATCTTTTTATATGATTTAAATAGTGTTTAATGGGTTTTAAATGATTCATATAGTTTCTGTTGCCTAAAAATCAAACTAAAATTATATCTGTAATCTCCACGGAATTGTGATTTCAGGGACATATTATTTGTAATTTTCTGAATAGTATTTATTTTTCTTAATTTATTACTCTAAATAAGCCATTAAACTATTTAAATCTTCACGTCAAAACCTTACAGTAAAATGCCGAACTAATTGCAGATTGATGATCTACATGGAACCAGCTTTCCATCGGTATATCATTTGTATTTTTGTGACAAGCAATTAACTTACTATGAATTTAATGATTTATAAAGGCATTAAAACTAATTAAATTTCTACGGGTTAAATAATCTGCAAAGGCTAGATCCAACCAGATATTATTAAAGTACATTACAGTAGCTTCAAATTGATATATTATTCATATTTTTCGGAGTTACAGATAATTTCTTATGAATTTATTAACCTAAAAGACCATTAAAACTAATTAAATTACTGCAGTAACTACGTACAGTAAAAGTTGGATCTATTCCAATAAGATGATTCTACGTGAAATTATCTTCAATTTGATATATTATACGCAATTTTTGGACATGGTATGAATTTCTAATGAATTTTACAAGTTAGATCTATAATATGCAATTTTAAATCCGAACGGAATATTCCAGGGAATATTCCGCTGACTGGACAGGTTGACTTTGCATGCTGACTAGGACTAGATGTTGACCTTACGTTGACGTGGCGTTGATGAGGAAGATGACCGGGATGACGACATGGCACGCATCGGTTTGATTGGATCTCGACCGTCTGGATAGGATCCGGTGGCTAGAAGAAGAGATTGACCCGATTTTGGCTCAGAATAGACAAAAAATAGATCTGTGTTAGAGAGACAAATATGTAGGTCAAATCGAAAAACTCAGAACATGAAAGTTGTGGAGAATCATTATTCCTACCTTCTCACCAAAGGAATTTGGATTTGAACAAACGAGCGCGAGTACATCTTGGATTTACACCGTAAGATCTGAAATATTGCGATACGAAATTCTCCGGCTGTGGTGGATGAAAAGAGGTTTGTCGGGATTGAAAGATTTCGACGATCCCTACAACTTTCGTGTTTTGACCGAAAGCAAACGAAGAAGTCTAGATGGGTTAAAAAGCGAAACAAGATTCGGGAATAGGTAGATTCGGGATTTCGAGAATAGAAACTCGTACAGCCGTGGCTCCACGAGTTTATATGGAGATTTGAGACGTTGTAGAGATAGCCCTTGGAGTAAGGAACAAGTAGAAACAAACGGAAGTCGATTCGGAGTTGTAGATAAAAAGTTATAAGAGTTTGAGTAGAGATAGGTTTTAGAAAACAGATTTCGCACGTTTTTTTTTGAGCAAACAGGGCACCTACAGCGTCTGCTGCTCTGGCTGGCTAGGTAGCTGGTAATGACCCGTTAGTTTTTTTTTCCTTTTTTTTTCTTTTTCTTCTTCTATTTACTTGTTTTCCTTATATCTTTTGCATACGAACTCCAAATGACATGATTTTTGTTTCTAAATTTTCTAAAATCGTATAGATTATTGTAGGATCAAAATTATAATCTTTTTACTAGTTTGGAAGTAGTGGATTTACAAATCCTTGTATATTCCATTTTATTTATATCTTTATGTGTTTGTATTTGTTTCATAACTTTTCATACTAGTTCCAAATGAGCTCAATTTTGTTTCTAAAATTTTGTAGTATTAATTAGATCTCTTTAGGCTATAACTATCAATAATTTATGCCTTAAGAATAATGGGTTTTATAAAGTCAATTTAATTACCCTTAGGAACATTTGGGCGAATCAACTATAGGATTTAGATACCAGGATTTGGATTCAGTTTGTGAGATCTTTGCATGGATGAAATGCTTATGAATGATTCATGATTTTCATTTTGAAATCTTGCACACCAACTCTACAATCCAAAGTCAATCCATGCCTTTTTGCCTATATGGCTACTTAGGTCTTAGCAAAAGAATATAAGATTTTGAATTCAAGGTTGAGAGGATTTTCTATTGCAAAAAGTTTCTTCTCTTTGAGAATTTTCAACATAGTCAAACAATCAATCAATCTTATTTGTTTATTTCACATTCCAAAATTAGGAGAATTTTGGGATGTGACACGTAACCTTCCTGGGGTCCATCTTCCAGGTACTCCTCTTCATAGTCTGGCCATGGGAATAGCCAGGGACAAAGCCATGAGTACTCTTTAAGTACTCGCAAACTAATACTAATAGGTAAAGGGGGTTTTTGGATAATAGGACACTAGGCTCTAGGGTTGTTTTGCAAAAGCCAGATTTATCTCTACTAAGTTCTAAAGCTAGTCACAATTTTATAACTCCTAACTGGGAACTTGTATTTCATATCACAACTCTGTTGTGGTCAAGTCAAAGTCTTAGTTCAGTTCACAGGTCATTTTGAAAAGTCTGACGGGGGAACAGTATGGCCACTCCAACTGTCCATAACCACGGACGCAGCTATTCGAATAGTTTGGCACTCTGCAGAGATTGTACACTTTCACCACAACATTCGATACATCCGTCAGGAACAAATCCTGAATTCACGATACTCAGTATGCGGATAATCAATCCTAACCTTTCGATTACACGCCCTAGTATAAGTACCTCTCCTGTGAGTTTGGCCTCCCAACCATGACCAACTGTCATCTTGGGTACTGCACAGGTGGACAATCTTCACAAGGTAGCCCCAGCTTAGACCTTGGCCGTGAGGGAAGTAATACGAAGGTATATAAGTTTCCAGTCAAGCCCTACCCAATATTCGGGTATTGTGGTTGTACGATAAAATTGGAATGGTATCGCATCCAGACAACCATCAGTTTTCTAAAGGGCTAAGGCTCATGCCTCAACATTTTCATCACCAAAATTATCCGGTGTTTTCGGAAACACATGTCCAAAACATTTCAATAGAATGATCCATCATTCCAAGGTTTTCATAACCATTTGTCCACCAAGTATTCCCATCTAAAAGTTGATCACGTTTTATGCTTACCACTAGCATCTACAGGTGGGGGGTAGTACTAATGAGGGGTGGTAACTAGTGGAGTTTCAACTAAGTATAACCTCATGTCTCAGGCTGATGTCAAGGTTTCTATCTTAGGCCAAATTTTATGCTCTTTATGCAACCTTCAGCATCTTTCCAGTATCTACCAGTCACTTAAGTAAACTCTAAGTAAGCTTTGATAAAGAAATAAAGTAAGAAGCTTTCTCATAAAACTAGGATTGGTTTATCAAGTGGGTATGATCACATATGCTTAAGGCATATAGTAGTCATAGAACAAGTATGGGCTTGTTGCATCAGTAGGGTATCTTGCAAGGGTTAGCTTGCATAGGTATAGTATCAGCTTGCATCAATATCAGTATAAGCTTGCACATTCACTAGTAGTATTAGGCTTGCCTTGTGCGGAAGCGATGGTTGAAGTTCTCCTCGGCTTCTTCTTCGTAATATCCTCCTTCCTCCTCGTATCCTTGGTCGGTACTAGCGTCTATGAATAAATACGAGGTACACAATCACCAAACAATACTTAACTACTTGCAATCATCACACACAAGGGTCCTATGGATGATCTAGCATCATCCCTAACATTACAAGGTTAAGGATTGATTTAATTCCTTTTATTTTTAGAGAAGTAATTTCTACTCATTGAAAAACTACTTAAGATTTAATATTCTCCAAACCCAACATGGGATCATGTTGACACATGTCATCACCACATATTCTAGTCCATGGGAATGTGATTTAAAGTGGTGTCACAATTTAATAAGGTTTTACCCTTTATTTTAATTAATTAAAGTGGCTAGAAATGCTTATGTAGCATTCTTTTATTACTTGAACATTATTTCTGCAAATAAACCTATATTTTTTATATATTAGGAAAGGTATGGTTAAATGTGATTTTTGAGAGTTGGAATCAACTCAAAAGCTATTATGGTTTAAATTTGACAAATGTTTGAATGCAGAAAAGCTTCTGCCTTGTTATTTTTACCAAGGGTGATCTATAGATCCAAATGACTTGAATCCAACGGGCTTGGATTCAGCATTCACAGATCTGTCCAACAAAATTGGTTTCATTCAATTTTGTGCACTGAATCGATCTGGGTTGATTTTTGAAGTTGGGTACAGAAGTGTGTTTGAATTGAAATAGAAAAAGTTTAATTTGAATAACTGGGCTTGCGCGGGAAAAGTTACTGGTCCGGCCTGCTAAGCGCAGTGCTCCCGCGGGCAGCTTAAGTGGGTGTCCCCACTCGTCAGTGACACGGGGCTGGGCGAAGCGGTATGGGGCGTTGTGGATCGTTCGATGTAGTTCTAATCTAACGGCTGGGGTCATCGTCGACGCGAGACAACTCCGGCGAGAACGAAACCTAGCACGGCCAGTGGGGGTTGCTGGGGGCTCACCGGGGTACTAGCGAGGGTCGGCGAGGCGGGCGAACGACGAAGTCGACGACGGGGAATCTCCTGGTACCGGTGGCTTCTCTTGGGGCGGCTCCAATCGCTGGCTCCCTTCTTCTCCAGAGGCGGCGGGCTCCGGTGAAATTCCGGCGGGGTGGTGCTTGTCTTGCTCTGAGAACAGTGTGGCACGATAAGTGAGTAGAGGGGAGTGAGATGGTGTGAAGAAATCGTGCGGGGGTGGCCTCTATTTATACTCGAGCGAGGGGACCGTCGGGGCGCACGGTGAGCTCGTCGGGGGCGAGGTTACTAGCAGCTAATGGCATGGGCAAGGGTAGGGGACGGTGCGGTGTCTCCTGGCGATGCTCAACGACATGGTCTCGAGGCATGGGGCGGTGTGGTTTGATGCAGGCAGGCGGTGCTCTGCCGGAAGAAGGCGTCTTCGACGGGTGGTGGCTGTCTTGGCCGGCAAGCACGGGATGTCTGGCGGTCTCTGGTCGGTGGGGATTGTGTATGCACGTGGCAAGGCGGCGATGCATGGGCTTCGGTCGAGGGTCGTGCTCTGCGCATGCTCGGCTTGGTCTCTGGCGGTGCAGGCGTGGCTTGTGCGCGTGGTCGAGGCTTGAAGCCGCCATGGTGGGACAGGTAGTGGCGATGGACTGTGGGCTGCCTCCCAGACAAGGTTGGCAATGCTAGTTCTTCCTCTAGCCTGCTGTCCACAATGGGGTGACAAGGGGGGTGCTCGGCTGTTCACCATTGATGGCAATGGCAAGCTCACAGGGGTGCTAGTCCTTAGTTAAACTTCCTAGATGATCTACTGAGCTGTGTGTGAGCTAACTAGGGAACAAGTTAGGTAAGAATCACTGATCACAATAGTGTTTGATGTTTTGTTTGATTTGTGTCTGCAACCTGTTTGATGAAATGGCCACATGAAATCAAGTTTTGAATTTTGAAAATATTTTTGGTGGGTTTGCTAGATTGGTGCTGGTGAGTCTGCAGATGCTTGGGTTTTGAACGTTGAGCTTGTTTGAGTGGTTTTTGAAAAAGTGGGATCTTACCATATGATAAAGATTCAAGTTTGAATTGTCATTTAAACTATGTATTTGAAAGTTTCTGGATGATCACAAAGTAGGCCTTGATACCTTGTTATGAGTACATTCAAGGGGTGCAAAGATCCAGAAAAGTTTCTGTTAGGTTCTGAAAGTTTGAGACAGCGAAAGTAGGCATTGGAGTTAAATTGGTCAATGTGACCATTCATTTCATATATGTGTTCACTCCTTGATCTTGCAATAGTCACACTCTTCAAATTTCACTACAATTCAATCAAGGCACAAATATTCAAACTACCATTCAAGCAATTCATCACATAGAATAATAAAACCAAGCAATGCATGCAAGCATGCCAAAGATTGTTTTATTTGGAAAAGTGGTTTCTAATAGGTTTTAAACAATATAAAACACCTATTGGTCATTTATAAATGTGGCAAAACCATTTGATATCAAGTTTGTGAAAATGGCCACTTTAAATCATTTTTGTTTTGCAAGAATTGATTTTATTCAAAGAATAATTCCTAGTGTTAGCCAAAATGTTTTTAAACACCAATATTAATGTTTATGGTCATAATGTTTTATAACAATTCCATTTGCAAATGGTTTCATCTAAAAACCATTTTTTAATCAAATCAATATTTCATTTTATTGGAAATGCCTTCAAACAAAGTAAAAATTTTCTAGGGTTCATCAAATATAATTTTAACTCTTAAACTTGGTGTTTAGGATTAGAGAGTTAAATGCAAGTCATTTTCAAAAGGTTTCACTCAAAAATCATTTTTAGAACATAATCGTTATTTTTATTTAACTAGAAATGCTTTTATTCAAATATTTATTTTTTAGATCCACAAAATACACTTTTAATCTATAAGTTGGTTTCTATGGTCAGTAGGTTCAAAACAATCCAATTACAAAAGATTTTACCCTAAAAATATTTTTAGAATGAATTTTATACACAAAATATGTCTACAAATGTTTCTGCAAAAACAACTATTTTTCTAGAAGCAAATCATTAAACAAAGTGCATGGTTGGAAAGTACTCTTTTTGCTGATTCCATTGATATAACATTTGTAAAATTTGGACGTGTAGATTTAAAGTTATGATTTTTGCAAAATCTATCATCTAATAGAATAATTTTTATTTTTTAAAACAAAGTATGTGCCACGCGTCTTGATCTAATTGGAGCATACCGGTTCGGCTTGATCGAGTGCTGTGGTGTGTTGGATTAAAAGAAGATCGTGCGGCATAGACTGAGTGTACCGGTTCGATTTAAGTCATCTATCGTGTCCTTATGATCAACATCTAACGGCTCAGATCTAGTTGACCAAAGGTTGGCGGCGCAGCGACGGTGGCTGGCGGCGGCGCACTCGGGCTGCTACGTTGCTGGCGATATAGGTTGCAAGAGAGAGAGGGCAAAGGCTCACCGGACTTGCCGTGACATGGGGAAGCTCGACGTACTCGTCGTAGATGAAGGGGCGCACGGAGTAGTCAGTGATTGCTCGCCGGAGTAGCTTCTGTCAAGGGTGCGCTCGGGTTGTCGTTGTTGGCGATGCTACAGGGCATGCCAAGTGATTGGGGAACATTTGGAGATGTGCAGGACAAGGGAGAATAAGATAGCGTCAACCAGAATAGGATGGGCGGACGAAACCTATCGGGAAATGCTCGCCGGAGTCAAGGCAGTGGACAGCGATGTTCGGTCTTGGTCGTTGCCGACGTTCTGGGGCACGTGCGGATGATCTGGAGCTACTGGCAGATGCGCAAGAGGGTGGGGAGCAAGTTCGTGTGGTCGAGGGGGCAAAGGGTTAGCTGGGCTCGCCGGAATTGTTTGCGAAGCTCGTCGGAGTAGTGTAGGTATTTGAGAAAAATCAGGGCAGCCTGGAGGCAAAGGGTGGGTGGCGTTTGGGAGGAAATGTAGAGGAGACACGGGCGATTTATCGTGCGTGATTGCAGTGGTTAATTACTCACGGAATTAAGACGAAATTATGCTGCGGAATGAAAGATGAAATGGGAGAGAGGAGGAAGAGTCAGTCGCGGTGGGCGAAGATGACGACTAACGAGTAGGGCCATGTTGTCAGCGTGAGAGAGGGGTTTGCGTTGGGGTCCAGCGATCAGAGTCTGAGCGGGTCGAGTTTGCGGTGAGAAAACCCTTCGCGTTTGAGAGAGAGGGAGGGGGCTAGTTGGGCTAGTGGGCTGGGCTGCTCCATCTCTATTTTTTTATTCAGTTACTTTTCCTTTTCTGATTTCTTTTTCTGTTTTGATTTTATCCAAAAGATTTCAAACTCTTGTTCATTTCAAAACTTTTCAGTAAGTTTCTATTCTGTTTAAACATGTATTTTAAGGATCATTTGGAATATTTCTTTTATTCCCACATGGTTTAAATATTTATTTAAAATGGACCTTTGTCTTTATTTATATAGGATTTTAATTATGTTTTCCAACATCTATTTAATCTCAAAATTTTACCAAATCCTTTTCAGTAGGTTTGATTTATTTATGAGGGTGTCAAATAATTCACTTTGAATTATTTGAAATATTTTTAATATGATTTATTAATCATTTAAATTGGGAATTTGTCTTTATTCAAATAAAATCAAATATGGTTTTAATCCCATATAAATTTTATTTCAAATAATTCTTTGATTCCATTTAAGTTAATTAAATAACTTTTATTCCACTTGGGAAAATTCCAATAATTATTTTCCCCTGATTTAATTAATCATTTTTTTGACCTTGGACTGTGAGGCAAAAGCCCCACAACAAAATTTTATTAAAATAAACATAAGAGAAAACAGTTCTAATATATACAAAAGATTTAATTAATCATTTACTTTAGGGATTTTGTCTTTATTAGAATATAATTGGAATAGGGTTTAATTCCATATACTTTTGTTTTGAATATTGTTTATGCCTTTATTTCATTTGGATTTGGAGTATCTTTGTTTGATTATGGATATGGCCAAGATTTAATTTGGCTTTTAAATATTCCTTATTTATTTATTTATTTATTTCTTTCTTTATCTTATAAAATCCATATCTTTTTATTTAAAGATCCAAAATTGGTGATTATAATTTGTATATTTTTATTTAATATTTTTTATCCTTCTAAATCCCTTTAGGATTATTTTGCTCGCAATTTGGTATGGATTTTAGATAGGTGCTTTATTATCTTTGGGAATATTTCCTATTGCCATATTAAACTCATAAGTTTTTATCTATGGTTCCAAATTAAGTGAAACCAATTTCTATGGTTTTATAATATTTTTATTTACCATTTTTGATAATTTATAAATGTTTGTTGAAAAAATTTTATATGGATCAAATCCAAAGTCTTTGAGATATCTTGGAAATGATTTTCTTCCATTAAGGTTTTGGGTTTTGGTTTATTTTTCCCAAGTTTGAATTCCAAGATACATTCATATATGAATGCATTTCACTTGATTGAAATTTTGTTGGACTCCATTTATTCAAATTTGTTCAAGATGTGTTTTTGATGTTTCCATTTAGAAATAAAAAGTTTATTTTCACCCTAAATTTCAACAATTATTTATTTTGTTTATTTATTTTTCACATTTCAAAATTTGGAAAATTTTAGGATGTGACCGGCTACCACCCTTAAAAGAAATCTCGTCCCGAGATTTGGAGAGGATAAAGGTTACAAATTGGCTTCAAGACAACTAGGGTACTACCACCCTTAAAAAGTTTTCCACCTAATTACATCTTGGCTTACTTGGGATCTTGATGAAACCTTTCTGGGCCGACATCTGCATAGTGTCCCTTGTTTCCACACTTGTAACATGTGACTAGGATGAGATCCTTCATAGGCTTGCTTGTCTTGTACTTCTTCTTTTCTGGACAACTGCTTGCATAATGTCCTTGGTCACCACACTTATAACATGTGACAAGGTTGAGTTCTTCACGTATCTTCTCTAGACAAGTTGATATATAATGGCCTAGCTCTTTGCAGTTGTTGCACCACATTTGGCCAATTTCCTTATTCTTCTTCTTCTTGGGTTTCTCCAAAGCTAGGAGTTCTTCTAGTTCATGCTCTTCATATCTCACCTCAAAGGTGGGAAAGCTTCCTCTGTTCCTTGAAAGATTCCTTGGATAATACCTATCTTTCCTCTTATGTGCATCAGGGTGATTCCTAATGTATGGAGGTGCAATCTGAGGTTTGCCTTTGTCCTCATTCTTCCTGATAGAAGTTGTTTCCTCATGGGGTTTTCCATACTTTTGATGCATTCCACCTTGTTTCACTTGTTGAACTATATGATAGATGGGGCATTGGATAGGAACATGATTATTTCCTTCACATAGGAAACAAGTCACTTGAGATGTGGGGCATTGTTTAGTTGGATTTTCTCTTCACAATTAGGGCATTGATCTTCATGCTCTTTGGAAGTGTGATCCATGTCTCCACAAATATTGCAAGCTGGAGTTCCTTCTATAATACCATCCTTGACATCATTGTTGTCACAAACTCCTTGGGAAAGGTTGTCTTTCATGTTTGTAGAGGGTCCCAACCTTTAATAAGGTAGAGTACCCTGTGTTTACAATGCTAGTCCCTGGATCAATAGTTAGCATCCAGAGTTAAGATGTAATATCAAGAAACAAAGGTCATAATACAACTTTATAACCAGGAATAACATAATTTTATTACATCTTACATAGCCCATTTGGCTATTACATTACATTGCAGCAGAATAACTATAAGAATGGGGTCCTTCATCTTCAAAGGGCCACAGGCAGACATGTTGGTTGTAGACTTTGTAATCCTAATCAACACACTTCACTAAATCAATCAAACCTGCAACATAACAAGTTACAGCCACAAGGGTCAATACATTTGAATTGTATTGGCAAGTGTTACTATGGTAGTATAGTGGAGTCTATCATCTATATGCATTTGGCTAAGTGGAGCTTAGGCTTGCTTTGTTCAAAATAGATTTTCCTTATCATTTGAAAACACTAAGTTTTTGCTTGACAAAATAATCCTTCCCAAGGCATCTCCCAATCAAAGATTGAAGATCCATTAACCCTTGTTCAACCACAAGTTTTTAACTTAGAAATTTGGATGATGAGATTCTTGATTGCTTCCATGTCTTGATGCTCAAATTGTCCTTTACCAGGGACATGGATAAGTACTTAGATTTTACACTCTGCAGAGGTGGTGCACTTTCCCCACAAGACTTGGTTTCACCAAGACAAGATCTTTCAGATGCCTTCCCTTAGACCAAAATGGACGCGCTCCAACCTATCAAACCCTACCACCAACTGTCCATATGGCTAAGTTCTTGCAACCTATATGATCCAGGCAGAGCCCATATTGCCATGTGGCTGCACTAGAAGCTTCTCAACATTTGACATCTCAAATCTCTTTGTTCCTGGGTGGCCATCCACAAGTGAGATACACAAGGTTCACCAGTCCCCTGGCCTGTGTAACCACTCAACCAAAAACCACCAAGCAATTACCATTCCACCCAGGTGATTCATTAACTTAGTTGTTTTATTAAACAAAACACAAGTCCTCAGACTTAGAATTTTTTCCATAGTGTGAATATATAATCCACCCTTGTTTTCTACTAGCTAAGCTAAGCATGATGGTAGTAGGAGTCTTAACTTAGGAAATTTTACTAAGGTTTCATCTACTAGGATTTCCCATAGCATGGTTATACTTAGCAAAAATTCCATGCAAGTTTTACTAGAAAAATCACTAATGCATAGTGAAAGTAATGGGACAAAAGTATGAAGCATCACTTGCCTTTTTGGTAGAGGGTATAAGTTCACTCCTTGTCCTTGCAACAATCACACTCTTCAAGTCACTACAATTCAATCAAGCAAGGCACAATCTCAATCTACCAATCAAGCAAAACATCACATAAAATGATAAAGTCTAAGAAATGCATGCAAGCATGCCAAGCTTTGTTTTATTTAAAAAAGTGGTTCCTAATGGGACATAAACATTTGAAATCACCTAATGGTCATTTTGTAAAGTGGCTAAGTCATTTGCAAAAGGTTTCACTTCATAAACCATTTTCAAAACAAGGTATCATTTTATGTGGTGTAGAAATGTTTTTACTAAGGCATTAATCTATAGGGTTCAAAAATTATGTTTTCAAACCATAAATCTTGGTGTTTAGGGTCAGAGAGTTTAAAACAAAACATTTCCCAAAGGTTTTCCTTCAAAATAATTTTTAATAAATAAACCATATTTTTATTTGACTATTCTTTTGTTTCACCAAACACATTTTTGAAACCACAAAGTGATTCCTATGGTCAATAGGTTCAAAACACACCATTTGCAAAAGATTTTATCCCCAAAATCATTTTTGAACAATTTTTACATCCTAAACAAGCATACAAATGTTTCTACAAAAACAAACATTTTTGTAGAAGCTTTTTACTAAAAAAAATGGCATGGTTGGCTAGGTATTGTTCCACTGATTCCATTGATATAAAGTTTGCAAAATTTGGACGTGTGGTTTAAAAGTTATGCAATTTACAAAATCACAAGTCTAATTGATCAAATTCTGTTTTTTAAAACAAACTCTAGGACACGCGTCTGATTCCTATTCGTCAAAAACGTTTCACGTGGATCGACTAAAACAGACCGTAGGATTTAAGTCATATCGCACGGCTCAGATCACACGTACCGTTTCGGTTTAAGTCAATCTATCGCGTCCACTGGATCATGATCTAACGGCTTAGATGAGTTTGACCATCAGCTGGCGGCGCCGGTGGCGATGACTGGCGGTGCACGCTCTGTCCGAGGTGGTCCGGCCGTTCTAGGAAGCGAGAGAATAGGAGGAGAGGCTCACCGTGATCGCAAGGACGTGGGGAAGCTCTACGTGTTGGTTGCAGACGAAGGGGCGCTCGCATGTGCTGGCGATTGCTCGCCGGAGTTGCTGTGGGCGGCGGGTGTCTCTGGAGGTCGTAGAGGGCGAGGCTGCGATTCGTGCCGAAGAAAAATAAGTACATGGTTAGACGCGTGAGGGTGTGGTGTACACGCGAGCATGATCGAGAGGGCTCGGGGTGGTCTAGCTTACCAGGGGGAGGTCGTCGGAGAAGAACCAGACGGTGGCGGCGGCGGTTGTTGTTGTTGCCGACGTTCTGGTGTTCGCGCGGATGAATGGTAAGGACAGGGAGGTGCGCCAGAGGCTGGGGATCACGGCGGTGTGCTTAGGAAGACAAGGGGTGGCGTGAGGCTGACGGAATCTTCGCCGGGGCTTCGTCGGACAGAGGGTGGTGTGGAGAGGAATTGTCGCAGACTGGTGGCTCCGGTGGCGTGGCGTCTGGGGGCAAAGAGAGAGAAGTGGGAGGCGATTAATACCGCGTGGTCACGGCGAGAGATTAACGCCGCATTAAGGCGAATTCAACCGGAGAAATCAATGGCAGCAACGCCTGGGCGAGTTCAACGCGAGGAGGAAGAAGATGACGTGGCGTGGGGCCATCTGGCAGCGAGAGAGGGGAAAGGGAAATGGGGTCCATCTTCCAGCGTCTGTGTGGGTCCTTTCGCGAGTGAGAAAATGTTTCGGGGAGGGGGAAGTAGGTGGGATTGCTGGGCCTAGTTGGGCTGGCCGACTGGGCTGTTGTCTTTTACACATTTTTTTTCATTCCAAATGCTTTTTCTTTTCTATTTCTATTTTCTGTTTTGAATTTCAAAAAACAATTCAAACATTCAAACAATTCAAACATTCACTACACTTGTAATGAGTTTTGGTTCTGTTTAACAACAATAAACCACAGTCCCAAAAATAAAATAATATTTTTATTTTAGGGTCCATTATTAATTAAATAAATAGACCTTGTTTATTAAATCAAAATAGAATTTGATTTATTTAAAATCTCCATTTAAATTTTAAATATTTTCAAAACCAAATCAGTAGGTTTTATTTGGAAATAAAGAATACTTGGAAAACTTGTTTTTAAATAAATAAGTAAGTTTTGATGTTTAATTTAAAATAGTAAAACCTTTATTCTTAATAAACTTGGATATTAAATCCTTATTAATTTATTTTAAATAAACCTTTACTATTTTTATCAAATAGAAATATTTTATTTCAAAGGCTTGGCCAAGTTTTAATTTGGCTTATAAATATTCCTTATTTAAAATACTTCCTTTTCATTTGAAAGCCAAATATTTTTATTAAAAGATTCAAAAATAGTAATTCCAAATATTTTTATTTTTCCTTTATTAAATGTTTATCTTTATAAATCCCTTTAGGATTTATCTTAATCAAAATAGGTTTGAAGGCTCCCAATTGGAATCAAAAAGTTTCTTCTCGCCCTGAAAATCAACAAAGTTTTATTTTATTCATTTATTTTTCACATTGCAAGATTTGGAAAATCTTGGGATGTGACAAGCTACCACCCTTAAAATAAATCTCGTCCCGAGATTTGGGAAGTCTAGGGTTACAAGTAGGCTCAAAGCATCTAGGGTACTACCACCCTTAAAATTTTTCCAACTAAATTACATGTTAGCTTGCTTGGGATCTTGGGGAAACTTCTCTGGGCAAACATCTGCATTGTGTCCTTTGTTTCCACACTTGGCACATGTGTCAAGGCTGAGATCCTTCATAGGCTTGTTTATCTTGTTCTTCATTTTTTCTGGACAATTGCTTGCATAATGTCCTGGTTCTTTGCAATTGAAACAGTTGATGAGTTTAAGTCCTTCACGTGTCTCTTGTGGACAAGTTGCTGCATAATGGCCTAGCTCTTTGCAGTTGTTGCACCATACTTGACCAATTTCCTTATACTTTTGTTTCTCTGGACATTCACTGGAATAGTGTCCCATTTCTTTGCAATGATGACATTGCACATGGCTTTTGTCCTTCTTTTTCTTTTTGGGCTTCTCCAAAGCTAGGAGTGCATCTAGTTCATGTTGTTCATATGTTATCTGGTAGGTAGGAATGTCTACATGTTTCTTGGACCTTCTATTGCTCTTTGGAAAATTTATATGCCTCTTCTTTGGTCCTTTGAATTGGGTTGTATTGCATGGAGGTATAAGTGGAGCTTTTCCTTTGTCCTCATTCTTCTTGGTAGATTTGGATCCTTCTTGATAGTTTGCAATCATTTGTTGCACTCCACCTTGTTTCCTTTGTTCAACTATGGAGTAGATGGGGCATTGGATAGGGACATGATTATTCCCTTCACATAGATAGCAAGTGGCTTGAGAGGTGGGACATTGGCCAACTGGCTGTTTCTCTTCACAGTTGGGGCATTGATCTCCATGCTCCTTGGAAGTGTGATCCTTGGCTCCACAAATATTGCAAGCTTTGGCTCCTTTTAGAATAACATCCTTGTCATCCTTGGAAAAGTTGCTTTCCATGTTGAGCATTTGGTCTGTCACCTTATGCAACATTTGGGCTTGGTCTTCCAAAAACTTTTGCAGGGTTGGATCTTCCCCACTGGTGTTGGCTATGAACTGAGCTGTCATTTGGTTCAACTGGTTTTGGGTTCCTATGAGTTCCTCCATGTTGTCCTCTTGGTTGGTGTTTATGTCATCAACCTTGATGTTGGAGTCTCTTGGAGTAGTCATCTGTTTGGGTTGAATTGAGATTAGAATAGGCTAGAAGATTTCTAAGTAAGGATTCTAATCACACACATCACAATTCACTCAAGCAATGTGCAAGCAAACACAAACAAACACTTCACTCAAACAACAAATTTCAAGCACATCTTTAGGCAACAAAATATTTTTGTTACACCACACAAGTTGGTGTGTTTGACTTAACTGTATATGGTGGTCCATCTATATGGTTCACTTGTGATCTTTCCTTCCTTCTTGGTTGATTCTTCTTGCATGAGATCATGGTTTCCTTGGGAAAAACTTTTGGTCACAAAATTTCAAGTGATGTGGGCTCCTTCTAACTTGTGTTTCTTTAGTCTCCAAATCTTGAGCAAGATTTCCTTGTCTCACTTGTCCTTAGTGATATCCAAGGTTGAGGTCCTTGGTGAATATGCTGAAGATGTTGAAGTCATTAGAGTTGAAGAAGTTGAAGTCATTAGAGTTGAAGAAGTCCTTAGCTCATGGTGAAGTCTTTGGCCATGGGGTAGGTTTTTCCATCAAGTTTGAGGTAGAAGAGATGTAGAGTTGAAACCAAAATGGTTGAGGAAAGAGTTTACAAGATTGTTTGTAAATAAGTTTTGGAACAAATACAACTCCTATTTTTCTAAGGGTTTTTGTCCAATCCTAGGTTTACAAATCCTACAGGCAACACAATGCTCTGATACCATCTGTAGAGGGTCCCAACCTTTAATAAGGTAGAGTCCCCTGTGTTTACAGTGCTAGTCCCTGGATCAATAGCTAGCAGCCACAGTTAAGATGTAATATCAAGAAACAAAGGTCATAATACAACTTTATAACCAGGAATACCATAATTTTATTACATCTTACATATCCCATTTGGCTATTACATTACATTGCAGCAGAATAACTATAAGCATGGGGTCCTTCATCTTCAAAGTGCCACAGGCAGACATGTTGGTTGTAGACTTTGTAATCCTAATCAACACACTTCACTAAATCAATCAAACCTACAACATAACAAGTTACAGCCACAAGGGTCAATACATTTGAATTGTATTGGCAAGTGATACTATGGTAGTATAGTGGAGTCTATCATCTATATGCATTTGGCTAAGTGGAGCTTAGGCTTGCTTTGCTCAAAATAGATTTTCCTTATCATTTGAAAACACTAAGATTTGCTTGACAAAATAATCCTTCCCAAGGCATCTCCCAATCAAAGATTGAAGATCCATTAACCCTTGTTCAACCACAAGTTTTTAACTTAGAAATTTGGATGATGAGATTCTTGATTTCTTGCATGTCTTGATGCTCAAATTGTCCTTTACCAGGGACATGGCTAAGTACTTAGATTTTACACTCTGCAGAGGTGGTGCACTTTCCCCACAAGACTTGGTTTCACCAAGACAAGATCTTTCAGAAGCCTTCCCTTAGACCAAAATGGACGCGCTCCAACCTATCAAACCCTACCACCAACTGTCCATATGGCTAAGTTCTTGCAACCTATATGATCCAGGCAGAGCCCATATTGCCATGTGGCTGCACTAGAAGCTTCTCAACATTTGACATCTCAAATCTCTTTGTTCCTGGGTGGCCATCCACAAGTGAGATACACAAGGTTCACCAGTCCCCTGGCCTTGTGTAACCACTCAACCAAAAACCACCAAGCAATTACCATTCCACCCAGGTGATTCATTAACTTAGTTGATTTATTAAACAAAACACAAGTCCTCGGACTTAGAAATTTTTCCATAGTGTGAATATATAATCCACCCTTGTTTTCTACTAGCTAAGCTAAGCATGATGGTAGTAGGAGTCTTAACTTAGTAAATTTTACTAAGGTTTCATCTACTAGGATTTCCCATAGCATGGTTATACTTAGCAAAAATTCCATGCAAGTTTTACTAGAAAAATCACTAATGCATAGTGAAAGTAATGGGACAAAAGTATGAAGCATCACTTTACTTTTTGGTAGAGGGTATAAGTTCACTCCTTGTCCTTGCAACAATCACACTCTTCAAGTCACTACAATTCAATCAAGCAAGGCACAATCTCAATCTACCAATCAAGCAAAACATCACATAAAATGATAAAGTCTAAGAAATGCATGCAAGCATGCCAAGCTTTGATTTATTTGAAAAAGTGGTTCCTAATGGGACATAAATATTTGAAATCACCTAATGGTCATTTTGTAAAGTGGCTAAGTCATTTTCAAAAGGTTTCACTTCATAAACCATTTTCAAAACAAGGTATCATTTTATGTGGTGTAGAAATGTTTTTACTAAGGCATTAATCTATAGGGTTCACAAAATATGTTTTAAAACCATAAAACTTGGTGTTTAGGGTCAGAGAGTTCAAAACAAAACATTTCCCAAAGGTTTTCCTTCAAAATAATTTTTAATAAATAAACCATAATTTTATTTGACTAGAAATGGTTTTAAATCAAAGATTCATTCTTGTGTTTCACCAAACACATTTTTTAAACCACAAATTGATTCCTATGGTCTGTAGGTTCAAAACACACCATTTGCAAAAGATTTTATCCCCAAAATCATTTTTGAACAATTTTTACATCCTAAACAAGCATACAAATGTTTCTGCAAAAACAAACATTTTTAGAGAAGCTTTTTACTAAAAATATGGCATGGTTGGCTAGGGCTTGTTCCACTGATTCCATTGATATAAAGTTTGCAAAATTTGGACGTGTGGTTTAAAAGTTGTGCAATTTACAAAATCACAAGTCTAATTGATCAATTTCTGTTTTTTAAAACAAACTCTAGGACACGCGTCTGATTCCTATTCGTCAAAAATGTTTCGCGTGGATCGACTAACATAGACCGTAGGATTTAAGTCATATCGCACGGCTCAGATCACACGTACCGTTTCGGTTTATGTCAATCTATCGCGTCCACTGGATCACGATCTAACGGCTTAGATGAGTTTGATCATCAGCTGGCGGCGCCGGCGGCGATGACTGGCGGCGCACGCTCTGTCCGAGGTGGTCCGGACGTTCTAGGAAGCGAGAGAAGAGGATTAGAGGCTCACCGTGATCGCAAGGACGTGGGGAAGCTCGACGTGCTGGTTGCAGACGAAGGGGCGCTCACATGTGCTGGCGATTGCTCACCGGAGTTGATGTGGGCGGCGGGTGTCTCTGGAGGTCGTCGAGGGCGAGGCTGCGATTCGTGCCGAAGCAAAATAAGTACATGGTTAGACGCGGGAGGGTGTGGTGTACACGCGAGCATGATCGAGAGGGCTCGGGGTGGTCTAGCTTACCAGGGGGAGGTCGTCGGAGAAGAACCAGACGGTGGCGGCGGCGGTTGTTGTCGTTGCCGACGTTCTGGTGTTCGCGCGGATGAATGGTAAGGACATGGAGGTGCGCCAGGGGCTGGGGATCATGGCGGTGTGCTTAGGAAGACAAGGGGTGGCCTGGGGCTGACGTAATCTTCGCCGGGGCGTCGTCGGACAGAGGGTGGTGTGGAGAGGAATTGTCGCAGACTGGTGGCTCCGGTGGGGTGGCGTCTGGGGGCAAAGAGAGAGAAGAGGGAGGCGATTAATACCGCGTGGTCACGGCGAGATATTAACGCCGCATTAAGGAGAATTCAACCGGAGAAATCAATGGCAGCAACGCCTGGGAGAGTTCAACGCGAGGAGGAATAAGATGACGTGGCGTGGGGCCGTCTGGCAGCGAGAGAGGGGAAAGGGAAATGGGGTCCATCTGCCAGCGTCTGTGTGGGTCGTTTCGCGAGTGAGAAAATGTTTCGGGGAGGGGGAAGTAGGTGGGATTGCTGGGCCTAGTTGGGCTGGCCGACTGGGCTGTTGTCTTTTACACATTTTTTTCGTTCCAAATGCTTTTTCTTTTCTATTTCTATTTTCTGTTTTGAATTTCAAACAACAATTCAAACAATTCAAACATTCACCACACTTGTAATGAGTTTTGGTTCTGTTTAACAACAATAAACCACAGTCCCAAAAATAAAATAATATTTTTATTTTAGGGTCCATTATTAATTAAATAAATAGACCTTGTTTATTAAATCAAAATAGAATTTGATTTATTTAAAATCTCTATTTAAATTTTAAATATTTTCAAAACCAAATCAGTAGGTTTTATTTGGAAATAAAGAATACTTGGAAAACTTGTTTTTAAATAAATAATTAAGTTTTGATGTTTAATTTAAAATAGTAAAACCTTTATTCTTAATAAACTTGGATATTAAATCCTTATTAATTTATTTTAAATAAACCTTTACTATTTTTATCAAATAGAAATATTTTATTTCAAAGGCTTTGCCAAGTTTTAATTTGGCTTATAAATATTCCTTATTTAAAATACTTCCTTTTCATTTGAAAGCCAAATCTTTTTATTAATAGATTCAAAAATAGCAATTCCAAATATTTTTATTTTTCCTTTATTAAATGTTTATCTTTATAAATCCCTTTAGGATTTATCTTAATCAAAATAGGTTTGAAGGTTCCCAATTGGAATCAAACAGTTTCTTCTCACCCTGAAAATCAACAAAGTTTTATTTTAGTCATTTATTTTTCACATTACAAGATTTGGAAAATCTTGGGATGTGACAATGTTGATCATTTGAGTGGTCATCCCTTGCAACAATTGGGATTGGATTTCCAAAAACTTTTGCATGGTTGGGTCTAACTCATTGCTGTTGGCTAAAAACTGAGTTCTCATCTGATTCAATTGGGTTTGGTTTGCTAGTAGTTGTTCTCTCATGTGCATCTCTTGGTTGTTGTTGTCACCATTCTTGATGTTGGAGTCCCTTGGAGAAGTCATCTGTTTGGGTTGGATTGGGATTAGAATAGGAAAAAGATTTCTAAGGAAGAATTCTAACAACACACAACAATTCACACAAACAAATGTCCAAGCAATCACAATCAAACATTCCACTCAAACAATAAGGTTCAAGCACTTTTAGGCAACAAAATATTTTTGCTACACCACATAAGTTGGTGGGTTTAAACTAATCATTAGTATGGTGGTCCAACTATATGGTTTTCTTGGAATCATTCCATTCTTCCTAGTTGTTTCTTCTTGAATGAGATCATGGTTTCCTTGGAAAAATTCTTGTATCTTGATCACAAAGCTTCAAAGGTGATGATGATTTCTTCTAGGTTGTGTTTCCTTAGTCTCCAAGTCTTGAGTATTCTTTTCTTGTCTCACTTGTAGTCCTTAGTGATATCTAGGTTGAAGTCCTTGGTTAAACTAAAGTTGAAGTCATTGATGATGTTGAAGCTGAAGTCATTTGAGTTGGTGAAGTCCTTGCTCATGTTCAAGTCTTTTCTCATATTGAAGGTTTTTCTCTATCAAGTTGAAATGGAAGAGATGTAGAATCAAAACCAAAAAGGTTAAGGAAAGAGTTTACAAGATTGTTTGTAAATAAGTTTTGGAACAAATACAACTCCTAATTTTCTAAGGGGTTTTGTCCAATCCTAGGGTTACAATCCTACAGGCAACACAGTGCTCTGATACCATCTGTAGAGGTCCCAACCTTTAATAATGTAGAGATCCCTGTGTTTACAATGCTAGTCCCTGGATCAATAGCTAGCATCCACAGTTAAGATGTAATATCAAGAAACAAAGGTCATAATACAAGTTTATAACAAGGAATAAAATAATTCATTACATCTTACATAGCTCATTTGGATATCTCATTACAATGCAGCAGAATTAACTATATAGCATGGAGTCCTTCATCTTCAAAGTGCCACAGGCAATCATGTTGGTTGTAGACTTGTAATCCTAATCAACACACTTCACTAACATCAAACAAACCTACAACATAATAAGTTACAGCCACAAGGGTCAATACATTTGAATTATATTGGCAAGTGATACTATGGTAGAGTAGTGGTATCTATCATCTATATGCATTTGGCTAAGTGTAGCTTAGGCTTGCTTTGCTCAAAATAGGTTTTACCTATCAGTTGAAAACACTAAGTTTTTGTTTGGCAAAAACTCCCAAGGAACCACCAATAGACATTGGTGAACCTTTACCCTTGTTCAACCACAAGTTTTTGACTTAGAAATTGGGATGAGGAGATTCTTGATAGCTTCCATGTCTTGATGCTCAAATTGTCCATTGTCAGGGACACGGCTAAGTACTTAGATTCTTCCTTCTGCAGAGGTGGTGCACTTTCCCCACAAGACTTGATGTTCACCAAGACAGGACCTTTAAGAAGCCTTCCCTTAGACCAACATGGACGCGTTCCAAACCTATCACCCACTACCACCAACTGTCCATTTGGCTAAGTTATTGCAACCTATATGATCCAGGCAGAGCCCATAATGCCAAGTGGCTGCACTTGAAGCTTCTCAATATTTGAAATCTCAAATCTCTTTGTTCCTGGGTGGCATTCTACAAGTGAGATACATAGGGTAAACCATTGAAAAATGGGCCCTGGTAACCACTCAAAAAATCCAACCAAGCAATTACCATTCCACCCAGGTGTTTCATTCACTTAGTTGTTTTATTAAACAAAACATAAGTCCTTGACTTAGAAATATTCCATAGCATGAATATAATCCACCCTTGTTTTATGCTAGCTAAGCTAAGCATGGAAGTAGTAGGAATCTTAACTTAGGAAAATTCTACTAAGGTTTCATCAATTAGGATTTCCCATGGCATAGTTTATACTTAGAAAATTCCATGCAAGTCCTACTCAAAACATCAATAATGCATAGTGAAAATAATAGGACAAAAGTATGAAGCACCACTTGCCTTATTGGTAGAGAATATAAGTTCACTCCTTGATCTTGCAATAGTCACACTCTTCAAATTTCACTACAATTCAATCAATGCACAAATATTCAAACTACCATTCAAGCAATTCATCACATAGAATAATAAAACCAAGCAATGCATGCAAGCATGCCAAAGATTGTTTTATTTGGAAAAGTGGTTTATAATAGGTTTTAAACATTATAAAACACCTATTGGTCATTTATAAATGTGGCAAAACCATTTGATATCAAGTTTGTGAAAATGGCCACTTTAAATCATTTTTGTTTTGCTAGAATTGATTTTATTCAAACAATAATTCCTAGTGTTAGCCAAAATGTCTTTAAACACCAATATTAATGTTTATGGTCATAATGTTTTAGAACAATTCCATTTGCAAAGGGTTTCATCTAAAAACCATTTTTTAATCAAATCAATATTTTATTTTGTTGGAAATGCCTTTAAACAAAGAAATAATTTTCTAGGGTTCGTCAAATATAATTTTAAATATCAAACTTGGTGTTTAGGATCAGATAGTTTAATTCAAGTCATTTTCAAAAGGTTTCACTCAAAATTCATTTTTAGAACATAATCGTTATTTTTATTTAACTAGAAATGCTTTTATTCAAAGATTTATTCTTTAGCTCCACAAAATACACTTTTTAATCTACAAGTTGGTTTTAATGGTCAGTAGGTTCAAAATAATCCAATTACAAAATATATTACCCTAAGAATATTTTTAGAATGAATTTTATACACAAAATATGTCTACACATGTTTCTGCAAAAACAACTAATTTTCCAAAGGCAAATCATTAAACAAAGTGCATGGTTGGAAATTACTATTTTTGCTGATTCCATAGATATAAAATTTGTAAAATTTGGACGTGTATATTTAAAGTTATGATTTTTGCAAAATCTAACATCTAATAGAATAGTTTCTGTTTTTAAAACAAAGTCAGTGCCACGCGTCTTGATCTAATTGGAGTATACCGGTTCGGCTGGATCGAGTGATGTGGTGCGTTGGATTAAAAGCAGATCGTGCAGCACAGACTGAGCATACTGGTTCGATTTAAGTCATCTATCGTTTCCTTACGATCAACATCTAACGGCTCAGATCTAGTTGACCAAAGGTTGGCGGCGCAGCGACGGTGGCTGGCGGCGGCGCGCTCGGGCTGCTACGTTGCCGGTGATATAGGTTGCAAGAGAGAGGGGAAAGGCTCATCGGACTCGCTGTGACATGGGGAAGCTCGACGTACTCGTCGTAGATGAAGGGGCGCACGGAGTAGTCAGTGATTGCTCGCCGGAGTAGCTTCTGTCAACGGTGTGCTCGGGTTGTCGTCGTTGGCGACGCTACAGGGCATGCGCAAGTGATTGGAGAACGTTAGGAGATATGCAGGACAAGGGAGAATAAGATAGTGTCAACCATAATAGGAGGGGCAGACGGAACCTACCGGGAAATGCTTGCCGGAGTCGAGGCAGTGTTCGGTCTTGGTCGTTGCCGACGTTCTGGGGCACGCGCGGATGATCTGGAGCTAATGGAAGATGCGTAAGAGGTTAGGGAGCAAGTTCGTGTGGTCGAGGGGGCAAAGGGGTAGCTGGGCTCGTCGGAGCAATGTAGGTCTTCGAGCAAAATCAGGGCGGCCTGGAGGCAGAGGGTGGGTGGCGTCTGGGGGAAAGGTAGAGGAGACGCGGGCGATTTATCGTGCGTGATTGCAGTGGCGAATTACTCGCGAAATTAAGACGAAATTATGCTGCGGAATCAAATATGAAACGGGAGAGAGGAGGAAGAGTCAGTCGCGGTGGGCGAAGACGACGACTGAAGAGTGGGGCCGTGTCGTCAGCGTGAGAGAGGGGTTTGTGGTGGGGTCCAGTGGTCAGAGTCTGAGCGGGTCGAGTTTGCGGTGAGAAAACGCTTCGCATTTGAGAGAGAGTGAGTGGGCTAGTTGGGCCAGTCGGCTGAGCTGCTCCATCTCTATTTTTTTTATTCAGTTACTTTTTCCTTTTCTGATTTTTTTTGTTTTGATTTTATCCAAAAGATTTCAAACTCTTTTTCATTTCAAAACTTTTCAAACTTTTCAGTAATTTTCTATTCTATTTAAACATGTATTTTAAAGATCATTTGGAATATTTCTTTTATACCCACATGGTTTAAATATTTATTTAAAATGGACATTTGTCTTTATTTAAATAGGATTTTAATTATGTTTTCCAACTTCTATTTACTCTCCAAATTTTACCAAATCCTTTTCAGTAGGTTTGATTTATTTATTAGGATGTCAAATAGTTCACTCCGAATTATTTGATATATTTTTAATATGATTTATTAATCATTTAAATTGGGAATTTGTCTTTATTCAAATAAAATCAAATATGGTTTTAATACCATATAAATTTTATTTCAAATAATTATTTGATTCCATTTAAGTTAATTAAATAACTTTTTATTCCACTTGGGCAAATTCCAATTATTATTTTCCCATGATTTAATTAATCATTTACTTTAGGGATTTTGTCTTTATTAGAATATAATTGGAATAGGGTTTAATTCCATATACTTTTGTTTTGAATATTCTTTATCCCTTTATTTCATTTGGATTTGGAGTATCTTTGTTTGATTATGGATTTGGCCAAGATTTAATTTGGCTTTTAAATATTCCTTATTTATTTATTTCTTTTTTTATCTTATAAAATCCATATCTTTTTATTTAAAGATCCAAAATTGGTGATTTCAATTTGTGTATTTTTATTTAATATTTGTTTGTCCTTTTGAATCCCTTTAGGATTATTTTGCTCACAATTTGGTATGGATTTTAGATAGGTGCTTTATTAGCTTTGGGAATATTTCCTATTGCCATATTAAACTAATAATTTTTATCTATGGCACCAAATTAAGTGAAACCAATTTCTATGGTTTTATAATATTTTTATTTACCATTTTTGAACATTTATAAATGTTTGTTGACCAATTTTTCTTCCACTAAGGTTTTGTGTTTTGGTTTATTTTTCCCAAGTTTGAATTCCAAGATACATTCATAGATAAATGCATTTCACTTGATTGAAATTTTGTTGGACTCCATTTATTCAAATTTGTTCAAGATGGGTTTTTGATGTTTCCATTTAGAAATAAAAAGTTTCTTTTCACCCTAAATTTCAACAATTATTTATTTTGTTTATTTATTTTTCACATTTCAAAATTTGGAAAATTTTAGGATGTGACACTCATTATGGTGATGCTGCAAGTTTCTACCATTATTAGGCATAGCTTAGGCTAGTGGCCTAGGCGTTTTTCTAACACAAAATACATAACTTCATGGACTTAAAAGCTCCCTCTTTATTTCACACCAGCGACATACATAGACAAAAGAGCATGATATCAACTATGTACAAAGTACAAGTGCAATGTTAAAAACATTCCCCATGACAACATGGTTCTGCTAATTCCAACGTATAAGTTCAAGAATATACAACATAGATGACACAATGGTTCAAGTTTATTAGGGGCAAGGAATATAAAGTGTTCCATCAAGTTTGTGAGGGCTTTAATCACTAAGTTTTCACATAACAAAATACTTTTTAATTGGAAGATAGCTGAAAACAAGAATATACTTGGAATGGTGTAACACACCATGCATAGGAATTTATAGTGAACACTTTGGAATAACTTGGTTTCTTGGGAGTTGGATGCATGAGTAGAGCTTACTCGTACAAGCGGAGGCTAGCAAAAGACTGGGAGCAACCAACTAAGAGAGCAATAATGGCCATAATCATGCAGAGCGACAAAACATTACTAATTAAAGCATAAAGTGGTACTACAAGTCAAGGACTAAATGATCATAGAGGATATGGTGACTTGTTCATAGTCATAACATGGTGTGAGAATGTGTCAAGTGAACCGAAACAAAGCATCAAAGGAGAATACCAAAATACTATGCTTTTGTATGCTAAAACAACGCATGATTCTTTCAAGGTACACTAAGCAATCCCAATTGTTTGGAACAAGTCATGCTACAGCAATAATCACTAACCATAAGGTCAAAAAACACCTAGCATGTCATGCTAAAGTCTAAGTCACAGTCAATTCAAGCTCCTCTTGCACTTTTAAGCAAGAACTTTCTACTCCTTTCCAACACCAATCGACTTATTTGAAACAACACAGCGAGAACGGGGGTCCAAACTACTTTATTCAAGAAAACTAAACAAACTAAGCAAACCAAACAAAACTAAAACGCTCCAAGATCAACACAACAGTGCATGAAACAATAAAAACAAATTGTCTAGAAAGACCTGAGCTTTTTACTAATGAAGAAGGGGATGCCTTGGGCATCCCCAAGCTTTGACGCTTGTACCTCTTGGATATTTCTTGGGGTGACACCGGATGGCATCCCCAAGCTTGAGCTTTTGTCCATTCTTCATCTCATTACATCATTCTTTCTCTACACCTGAAATTTTTCCTTCATACAAAACTTCACACAATCTTCATTAGCAACATTAGTGTATTCAAAAGATAATAGACCTTTGGGTTTAGCTTTAGAATAGAAAAACTTTTCACTAAAAACACAAGCTATTGTAGCAACTCTTTCAAGAAGCTCAATTTCCCCAAAAAGAACCCAAAAAGGAATCAATAAGAAGCAAATGCAAATAATGGCAGAAATCTGTTAAAACAGACCAGTAGGTAGAAATCGATTTTTAAAAAAAATCTTCTGTTGCTCAAATAAAAAAGTGTTGAAATAATGACAGTTATCTAACATATTGGGGTATTTATTTGTAAATTTTCAGCTCAAACCAACTTATAGAGACTCCTCACGAATTTTTATGGTGGAGGACAGAAATATGTTTCGGAACAACAACTCCCCAAATCTTACTTCCCTCTCATTAGAGGTCATTCTTGGCACAAAAAGCAAACAAAAAGGATAAGGAGAGGTCATTAGTGAAGTAGTAACTTCCAAGACTCAAGAAAACTCCCTCATGCTGTTACTGTTTGTGGATAATTTTGGTGGAGAGGAATTCTAAAGCGAGTTGATGAATGGAGGTCCATTTCCAAGTGCATTGTGGGGTCTGGGTTTACCATTATTTTCTGGAATGATCTTTGGCATACATAACTTCTTGCAAGCAAATTCCCAAGGTTATACTCTTTTGCTAGAGACAAGATGGTTTATGTCAGAGATGTGGGTACACTGAACAATCTGCATGATGCTTTTCATCTGCCTCTGTCAATTGAGGCATTTCAGGAATATGATAAACTACAAGAAATTATTGGCTCAGTAAGCTTATCTCAGGAGGAGGACAAGTGGATTTGTAATTTGAGTAATGACGTCTATAAATCTAAGTTATACTATGAGCATTGTTTCTCAATGATACCCACTAACTTAATTTCAGAGAGTATCTGGGAGAGTAAATGCATGTCCAAACATAGGTTCTTTGCTTGGCTATTGTTTCATGACAGATTGAATACAAAGGACATGCTGCTTAAAAGGAACTTGAAGGTAACTGAAAATCATGGTTATGTACTCTGCCCTACTGGAGTCATTGAGCACTGGAAACATCTTTTCTTCCAGTGCAATTTTAGCACCAGAGTGTGGAATTATATTCAGATACAATGGATAAATGTGTCTCATAGGGAAAGTTTCTGTCGAGCTTTCAAATCTTTCCAAGGGCCCTGCTTCTTAGAGATTGCAATCCTTGCTTGTTGGAATATCTGGAAGCAAAGGAATGACTGGGTCTTCAAGGATACAAAGACGACTTTCAGAGGATGAAAGGCTGGCTTTGTTTATGATATTACTCTGCTTCTTCATAGGTTAAAGGATAGACATAAGGATTTACTGTCATTATTGCTTGACAGTCTGTCCTAGTTTTGTTAGTTCTATTTTTCTTTGTACATATGTGTGTAAGTAAACTCTAGACTGTTTTTTTGTTAAATAAAGAACTGTGGGGGTCTCCCCTGTAGTAGAAAAGTTCAAAAAAAAACAAGTAATTTTCTTTAACGCCTTTAAGTTAGGCATGATAGTTTAAGAAGATGCTCACATAAGAAATATGAATCGAAGTAAAAGAGAGCATCAAGGAGCAAATATGAAACACATTTAAGTCTAACCCACTTCCTATGGATAGGAATCTTGTAATAAAACAAGTCATAAAAGCACAAAACAACAAGCATAGGAAAGCAAAACAAGTACAACTTCAAGATTTTCAACATAAAGAGGAGAAACTTAATATTGTTGAGATACATAAGACCATGTTTTCCTCTCTCATAATAACTTCCAGTAGCATCATGAATAAAATTAACAATATAACTATTGCATAAAACATTCTTATCATGATCCACATGCATAAAATGATTATTACTCTCCACATAAGTAGTGGGAGAAAATTCAACAAAATAGCTATCATTATTATTCTCATCACCATAATCATCAAATATAGGAGGCATATTGTAATCACACTCAATTTTATCCTCAATAGTAGGTGGACTGAAAATATCAATATCATTATCATAATCATCATAAATTGGAGGTAAAGTATCATCATAGGCAATAGAATTTTCAGAATTGGTACCAAAGATGTTTTCAATATCAAAATTAGTGTGCTTTTCCCAATCATGATCACTACTATAGGTAACATGCATAGGAACATCATCACAAGTTTTACCTATAATAGATATTTCAAAAGAATCCATAGGAGCATAACATTCATCCTCCTCTTTTTCATCTAATGAGCTTCCTGTTTCAGCAATTTCTTCTCCCATAGGCTCCTGCAAGGCATTAGTCTCTTCCGTTTGTGGAAAGCACCTATTAAACTATTCAAGAATATAGCCATTTTCTTTCTTGTAATTATCAAAGAAAAATTTAAGTATCTCATAAACCTCATATTCATAAGGTGCATCATTAGTATTTTCAAGCAAACTAGCAAATTCAAATGCACCCTTGAAAGCAATAAATTCTTCAATTTGTTCCACATCATAAAATTCATAATTTCCTTTAACATAAGAATATACGGTAACATTATCATTATACTCACATTGAAAAGGGAGGTGTTTATACATCCTACAGCAACAAGCATTATCAAAGCAATAAGTAACATTATAAGTAGAGCACACCTCTCTAGCAATAGTATTCAACTTATCAATTTGTTCCCATAAGTGTTTCCCTTTTTGTGACAAACGGTGTTCCTTATAATAATACTTTTCTTATTCCATGGACCCACCTTGCCAATAAGAACTAGTTTCAAAGAAACCATCCATTGATAGAAAGCATGAACAAGCAAGGCAATAACAGACCAGCAGCTAGAGTAGGAACTATTTTTTTTTTGTTTTTGATAAGAGAAAGCAAACCAAACTAGACTATTTTTTTTTGAGTTTTTGATAAAAAGAGGCAAACAAAACCAAGCAAAATAAACTAAGCAAAAAAAAAGTAAAGAGAAAGGTTGAGGAGGACTCCCCTTGTGAAGACGTCCTTAGCCTCCCCGGCAACGACGCTAGAAAACTTGTTGATGACTCCTTATTGACGTGGAGCACTTCGTCGGGAAAACCCAAGAGCAAGGTGTGAAGTAGCACAACAACAAGTCTTCCCTCAGTAAGAAACCAAGGCTATCGAACCAGTAGGAGGAAGGAAACGTCACAAAGGTGTTGCAAGCAACGTGGAAACCTCCACAACACAAACTCAAGACTTTGCCCCAACAAACAGTGAGGTTGTCAATCTCATCGGTTGCTGTAACAAAGGATTAACTGTATGGTGTGGAAGGTGATGATGGTTTGCATCAAGTAAACAGTAACAGTGTAAGATGTATCAATAGTAAAGATTGGACTGGGGTCCATAGTTCACTAGAGGTGATCTCCTTAGATAAAAAAACATGGCATGCTGGGTAAACAAATTACAGCAGGGAAATTGACAGGACTGAGAAAGGCATAACAATGCAATACTAGACAAAAAGATCCTATGACATTCGATTGGGCAATACAACAATATACATAGACCGCCATCCAACTGCATCTATGACTAGAAGTCCACCTTCAGGTTATCATCCGAACCCCCTCCAGTATTAAGTTGCAAGCAACAGACAACTGCTTTAAGCAAAGTGTGCAAGGTAAACAATCCACTTGTTCCATGAAATAGAGACCGTTGTTTTCTCCCTAGTGGAAACAACACATCTACAACCTTAGATATTTCTATCACTTCCCTTGGTAAATAGAGGCATGAACCCACTATCGAGCATAAATACCCCCTCTTGGAGTCACTAGCAACTACTTGGCCAAGATAGCTACTAACAACGGAGAGCATGCAAGATCACAAACAACACACACATGATATCAAATAGACAAAACCATTAATCAATATGACATAGTAATCTCAATATCCATCGGATCTCTGCAAACACAACATGCACAATTACAAATAGATTAGATCTTGATCATGAACGGAGCTCACAAGATCTATACATCAAAGCACAAGGAGGAGATACAACCATATAGCTACTACATGGACCCGTAGTCCGAGGTGGAACTACTCACGCTTCATACCGGAGGCTGGCATGATGAAGAAGAAGGTCTCCAGGATGATCTCCCCTCCAGCAGGGTGCCGTGAAGATCTTCTGATCCCCCTGATCTAGGGACGATAGTGGCGGCGTCTATAGACGGTTTCGTGGAGTTTGATCGGGTGCCTAGGTTTTCTGCATCGAGGGCTTCTTATAGGCGAAGAAACGAGGAAGGGGGCCACCACGGCGGCTGCACCCCCAGGCGCAGGGTGGGCCCACCTGCACGACCAGGGGGTGTGTCCCTGGTGAGCCTCCTCCGTCTCGTATTCTGGCTTCATGTTGCCCATGGTAAAATATTGACTTTGGCTTTTGTCCCGTCCAATTCCGAGAATATTGATTTTCTGCCTTTTTGGAACCAAAAATAGAAGAAAACATGCAACTAGCACTGTGGCAACTTGTTAATAGGTTAGTACCAGAAAACATATAAAAACACCTTAAAGTGTGGACAAAGCAAGGAAAAGTAGATAGTAAACAAGCATGGAGCATCAAAAATTATAGATACGTTTCCGACGTATCAGAGTGTGAGACAGAGTTTCCCAAAGCACTCAAGAACCTTATGCTCACCATGGGGATACATGGTGCAGCAGTGTATAAAGGATTCCCCGTGATGGATGAAGGGCAAGAGTATTGGTGGGTACAACTCCACTTGTATAAAAACAAGGAGGACAACCACAAAGAGTCGGGATTCTGCATGGTCACCAACTCAGAAATGCACAAGTCATTCTTTGACTCTGCAATGAATGCAGCTTGGAATGCCATCAAGGAGCTTGGAGATAGACTCAAGTGTAGAATGCTCAACACTCAAAATGACCTTAGGGAGGAGAATAAGCATACCCAAGACTTAGAGGCTACCAACCAACAGCTAAGGGAAGATATCATAGACTTAGCATGGGAGTCTTGTGACCAAGACAAACATATTGCCTCCAAGGATTCCCTGATAGCTATCCTGACAAGTGTGTGAGAGTTATGACATACTCCAATAGTTGGACCACCACACTTATCGTTTTTCTCGCGTTAATAATTTTGATCATACCAACCTATGTGGTATGGCAAAAAAATTGTCTAAGTTATGTTGAACCTTGGTGTTTGTGATTGAATATTGTATGCCATGACTTGTGTGTTTTATTGTTGAAAGTATGCTTTTGGCTTTTACTTCACTACCTTATGTTTTTCACTTACTTGTGTTGTTTCTAATTTTCTCTATCCTATACAATAGATGCCTAGCTTTGTTATCAGCACCGCCGATGAGTTCAAGGGAACTCGTTTTGGTTCTCATATTATGGAGCTCACTAGTGTGCTCAATCTCCCCCTCCCTAACATTAAGGGACTTCAGCTTACGAAGTTCGAGAGGAAGGATCTATGGGGATTTAGAGTCTCGTAGCCAGGACGCCAGTCAGAGCCACCCACCGAGGAGATTTCCTTCAAGTTAATGCATGATGACAAGGAGAAGGGACTCGACGTTGCCATGCAGGAGCTACTTGGATGCCTTTGTGGACGTCACTCCACCGAGCTCAGGGGCCTGTACTTCCACCCATCTGGGAGAAGTGACGAGGAGGGAGAGGGTGTAGTGTATGACGATGCCACTAGAGTGTAAGATCCCTCCTTTATAAAGGAAAAAGGATCACTGTGATTGCAATGCTAGTCCCTGGATCAATGCTAGTATCCACAGTTTAAGATGAAGTACACAGAAACAAAGGTCATTATTACAATCATTCTAGAGACAAACATAGTCTTTACAACTCCAAGGCCACAGGCCTAGTACAAGAGTTTGAATAAGTAAATGAATAAAAGTCTTCATCTTCATGTGCCACAGGCAAACATGTTGAGTGTAGACTCATGACTCCTAAACCTCATCAGAGTAACCTGCAACATCACAAGTTACAGCCACAGTGGGTCAATACATTGGAATAGTATTGGCAAGTGATACCTTAGTATAATTTTGGTGGACTAGATACTATATGCAATTTGGCTAAGTGTAGCTTGGCTTGCTTTGCTCAAAATAGGTTTTGCCTATTAGTTGAAATCACTAAGTTTTTCTTTGTCAAAACTTTTCCCAAGGAACCACCAATAGACATTGAGGTCCTTCACCCTTGTTCACCCACAAGTTTTTACTTAGAAATTGGGACGATGAGATTCTTGGTAGCTTCCATGTCTTGATGCTCAAGTTGTCCTTTTCCAGGGACATGGCTAAGTACTTAGATTCTTCCATCTGCAGAGGTTGTGCACTTTCCCCACCAGACTTGATTTTCACCAAGACAGGACCCTTCAGAAGCCTTCCCTTAGACCAAATGGACGCGTTCCAACCTATCATCCCACTACCACCAACTGTCCAAATGGCTAAGTTCTAGCAACCTATGTGATCCAGGCAGAGCCCATATTGACAAGTGGCTGCACTAGAAGCTTCTCAACAATTGGCCTCTAAAATATCTTTGTTCCTGGGTGGCTTTCCACAAGTGAGATACACAAGGTAAACCATAGAAATGGGCCTTGTGTAACCACTCAACATAAACCATTCCTTCCATTCCACCCAGGTGTTTCATTTACTTAGTTGTTTTATTAGGCAAAACACAAGTCCAAAAGACTTAGAAATATTTTCATCATAGCATGTATATTTCACCAACCCTTGGTTTCTACTAGCTAGGCTAAGCATGGCATAGATATCATCTTAACTACTAGGATTTCCCAACATAGCATATAAGCAAAATATAACATGCAAGTCTAACAAAATATTTCTAATGCTTAGTAGAAAACATAGGGATAAAAATATTCATGAAGCACCACTTGCCTTGGTAGTTTGGAGAGTAGCTACACTCCTCACAATCACAATCACAATCACAATCACAATCACAATCACAATCACAATCACAATCACAGCACCAAAATCTACACAAAGAATCATAGCCACAAATCACATACAAAACATATACAAACAAAAATATATGAATGCATGCAATATGATATGTGATGATTTTTAAAACTCAACAAAGCAAGTGTACAGTACTGATTCATAAACAAGTTAAAAACTTTCCAAACAACATTTATTTAAACCTTAAAACATTTCTTAAACAATTCATATACTCAAATTAGCCCTACACAAGTTTCTACAAATAACCATTTTAACAGAAGAAAAACATTAAACACATTACATATTTAGAAAGGGCTTGTTCTCCTGATTCCATTGATATAAAATTTGTCAAATTCTAACGTGGGAATCAAAAGTTATAGCTAAAACAAATTCAAACAACTAATAGATTCAAATTTTGTTTTTAAATCTAATTCCTGGCCACGCGTCTTAACCTGATTGGTGCGTACTGTTTCGCTCAGGATCGCGTCTGTGAACCGTTAGATCTACATAATCTGCACGGCCCAGATCTACTCGTAACGCTTCGATAAGTGATCTAATCTCACACGCTGGATCCAGATCCAACGGTCCTGGATCAAACGACCATAGCTAGGCGGCGAGCTCTGCCTATGGCGGCGCGACACTACAGGTGGATCTGGGGTCGTCGAAGATGCATACCAGAAATGTGACGATGCGCTGATGCTCAACCTGGCGACGGCTTGGCAAGGGGCACACGGACACGGTCACTGGAGCTCGTCGAAGTTGCGGGCGGCGTTAGTTGCTTGCTGTCGAAGATGTTGCCGAGGCTCTGCGTCGACCTAGCACAAGCCAGATGGTTTAGGAGATGCGCAAGGGCCTGGCGATCAAGACAGTACCAAAGGGGAGGCAAGGGGCGGTTTCATTTTACCTGAATCGCACGTCGGAGTCGAGCGGCAGCTCAGGTGCTCGCGGGTGAGGACGAAGACGTCGCTCTGGGTCATGAGAAAGCAAACGGAGGGCATTAGCGAATGCGCAAGGTCATGCTGGTCACGGTGGTTTGAACTAGAGGCAGAGGGGCAGTCTATACTCACCGAGATTCGTCGCCGGAGTTGCTCTGTCTGCGGAGGCGCAAGGGCAATTGCGGGCAGCCTGGGGGCGTAGAGGTGGCGCTAGGTCAGGGGAAATGGCCGCGGTGCAGAGGGGGTCTTATAGCTAGAGCGTGGGCGAGGATCGCACACGGTATCAAGGGAAATTAAGCGCGTATAGAGGCGGAGCGAGCGTCGCGGCCGCGCGTGATTGACGACGAAGACGACGTGGTCGCAGGGTCCACTCATCAGCGAGTTAAACAGAGGGGAGGTGGGGTCGCATGGTCAGTGACCTGGTGGGTTCGTCCGTGAGTGAGCGAGAGAGAGGGGGAACCCAGGTGGGCTTACTGGGCTGGATTTGTAGTTGGGCCAGATAGGTGGCGCTGGCCTTTTTCTATTTCTTTTCTCCTTTTCTTTTTCTGTTTTGATTTTCTGAAATGATTTTCAAACCCAAATTAAATGAGTTTGAATTCAAATCTTCTCTAGGTTTTTATACTGCAAACCTTGCACTCAAATGTATGTCAAACTCTACTGTTTATTCAAAACACTTTGATCCAATGAAAATAAAAATAAAACCAAGCCTTTATGAGATATATACAATAGGCATAATATTGGTTTTATTTTCTCCTTTTGTTTTGAAACTTTGTTCAAACTTTTGATGGTGCCTAAGTTTGAATTTCAAATCTTACTGAACCAAAACAAGTACTCTTATCATTGGAAGATAGCACTAAGGCTAGAGCAAACTTACATGAAATAATAAGCATATATGCTCCTGTTTTGAAATGATTTGTTTGAAATGAAACTTATATGATCATGGATGCATGGATGATATGCATGATTTTGAAACATGATTTTAGGGATGTTACAAATCTAACCCCCTTAAGGTGAATCTCGCCCTCGAGATTCGGATTGGCTAGCAAATAGGTGAGGGTGGTCTTTCCGAAGATCATCTTCTCTTTCCCAAGTTGTTTCCTCTTCGGAATGATGGTTGCACTGCACTTTGCAAAACTTGATAGTTTTAGCCCGTGTGACTCTTTCTGCAGTCTCAAGAATCTTGATAGGCTTCTCCTCATAAGTGAGATCACTTTCCAATTGTACTTCCTCCAAAGGTATAGTATCCTTCAAAGAAGTTTCTTCCATTTCTGGATGACATTTCTTAAGCTGACTCACATGAAACACATTATGGACAGCTGACAGAGACTCTGGCAATTCAATTTCATAAGCAACTTCTCCTTTACGACTTAGAATCTTGAATGGCCCAACATATCTTGGGGCCAACTTCCCTTTGACTCCGAACCTCTTCACTCCACGAAGTGGTGACACTCTAAGATAAGCTCTATCACCAACTTCATAGGTGACTTCTCTACGCTTAGGATCTGCGTAGCTTTTCTGTCGGGACTGTGCTATCTTCAATCTGTCCTTAACCAACTTGACCTTCTCTTCGGCTTCTTTGATAAGTTCTGGTCCGAACAAACTTCTTTCTCCCACACCATTCCATAACAATGGGGTGGTACACTTTCGCCCGTAGAGAAACTCAAATGGTGCCATCTCAATGCTGGCTTGATAGATGTTGTTATAAGAAAATTCTACATAAGGCAGACTTTCATCCCAACTGGCTCCATAGTCTAGGGCACATGCCCTCAACATATCTTCCAGAATCTGATTAGTCCTTTCTGTTTGTCCATCAGTTTGAGGGTGAAAAGCAGTGCTGAATTCCAACCTCGTTCCCAATGACTCATGTAGCTGTCTCCAAAAATGGGAAGTGAATTGAGTTCCCCTATCAGACACAATACTCTTGGGCACTCCATGTAGACATACAATTCTACTCATATAGATTTTGGCCAACTTAGCACTTGTATAGGTTGTCTTCACGGGTATGAAATGAGCCACTTTGGTTAGGCGATCCACTACTACCCAAATAGAATCATATCCTGACCGGGTCCTTGGTAATCCAGTAATGAAATCCATACCAATCTTGTCCCACTTCCAATCAGGAATAGGTAGTGGTTGAAGCAAACCTACTGGTTTCTGATGTTCCGCTTTCACTCTACTACACACATCACATAAAGCAATATGCTCGGCGATGTCCTTCTTGAGATTATTCCACCAAAATCTTTCCTTCATGTCCATGTACATTTTGGTGTTACCCGGATAAATGGAATACGGTGAGTTGTGTGCTTCTTGCAAAATCAGTTTCCGAAGCTCCGGATCTTGTGGAACATAGATACGTTTCCCATGCCATAAAGTACCCTATTCATCTTCATGGAATCCTTTGGCTTTTCCTTTGCCAATATTTTCCTTAATTTCTTCAATTTCCTAATCAATCTTCTGGGCTTCTTTGGTCTTGTCCAACAAAGTGGGTTGAACATCCAAAGACATGAGATGTCCTTCAGGCACAATATCCAATCTGAGATCTCTAAATTGGGCACACAAATCATCGGGCAATTCTCCCTTGGTAAGGCCATTCACAAAAACCTTACGGCTTAAAGCATCTGCTACAACATTTGCTTTACCGGGATGGTATTGCAAACTTAACTCATAGTCCTTGATGAGTTCTAGCCATCTTCTTTGTCTCATATTAATTTCCTTCTGGGTGAAGATATAATTCAAACTCTTGTGGTCTGTGAACACTTCACAACGCTTTCCCAAAAGATAATGTCTCCATGTTTTGAGTGCATGGACAACAGAGGCTAACTCTAGATCATGAGTAGGGTAGTTCACTTCATGAGTTTTGAGTTGTCTCGAGGCATAAGCCACAACTTTTCCTTCTTGCATAAGTACTGCACTCAAACCATGATGAGATGCATCACAATATACTTGGAAATCTTTTTCCAAATCTGGCAAACACAAGACTGGTGCTGTCACAAGTCTCTTCTTCAATTCCTGAAAGCTGAGTTCACAACCTTCAGACCAAGCAAATTTCTTGTATTTCTTTAGCAATTCTGTCATAGGCTTAGCAACCTTGGAGAAATTCTCAATGAACCTTTTATAGTTAACCTGCTAAGCCAAGGAAACTATGAACTTATTTCACTGACTTAGGAGATTCCCATTCAGTTACAGCTGAAACTTTAGCAGGATCAACTGCTACACCATCTCCTGACACAACGTGTCCAAGAAATCCAACTTCATTTAGCCAAAATTCACACTTGCTGAATTTGGCATACAATTTATGCTCTCTAAGCTTCTCAAGTATCAAGTGCAAATGTCCTTCATGTTCTTCTTTGCTCTTGGAGTAGACTAAAATGTCATCGATGAAAACGACAACAAACTTATCAAGGAATTCCATGAACACTTTGTTCATCATATTCATAAAGTATGCTGGAGCATTGGTCAAACCAAATGGCATCACGGTATACTCATACAATCCATACCTTGTGGTGAAAGCTGTTTTTGGTATGTCTTGCTCCCTTATCTTGAGTTGGAAATAACCTGACCGGACATCAATCTTTGAGAACACACAAGCTCCTTCAAGCTGATCAAACAAATCATTGATTATACGCAAAGGGTATTTGTTCTCGATAGTCACCTCATTGAGTGAACGGTAATCTATGCATAACCTTTGACTTCTATCTTTCTTCTCCACAAACAAAACTGGGGCTCCCCAAGATGAAGAACTTGGTTGAATAAATCCTTTCTACAACTGCTCTCCAAGTTGTTTCTTGAGCTCTTTCAGTTCATCAACTGACATCTTGTACGGTCTCTTTGCTATTGGTTCAGATCCTGGTAGGAAATCAATAAGAAACTCCACATCTCTATCTGGTGGCATTCCCGGCAATTCTTCCGGAAACACATTCGGATATTCACTCACAATAGGCACACTGTCTCTAACCCCCTTAAGAGAATTTAGCATACTCCTTCTTGCTTCAAAGTTGGTCTTGAATCTGATCCTTTTATTTTCTGGAGTTGTGAGTGAGACAGTATGGTTGGCACAATCTATCACTCCCTTATGCTTAGTCATCTAGTCCATTCCCAAAATGACATCCAATCCTTGGGAATTTAGGATTATCAAGTTAACGGGAAACTTATACTTCCCAAACTCTATGACTAGATCTTGACATCCTGAATTCACTATCATTTCTCCGCCAGGAGAACTTACTTTTATAGGACACCCAATAGTTTCTACCGGCAGTTCATTTATTTCAACAAATGCTCTTGATATGAATGAATGAGATGCACCAGTATCAAAGAGAACAAATGCCGGAACAAAATTGAGTTTGAACTTACCAGCAACATCATCACGCTCCTCATAAATTTCCTCCACATTGATGTGGTTCACTTGTCCCTTCTGAAAAGGGTTGGGCTTGTTGGGTCCTTCAACTTTCTTTTCTAGGCATTCATTTGAATAATGCCCCATCTTCTTGCACTTGAAGCATTCAACCTGACTAATGTCCTTCTTGACAGTTTGGCTTCCACTGCCACTTCGACTACCACTGTGGTGGCTCTTATATCCACCCTTGTGGTTCTTGTACTTGTCATTGTCATGACTACGGTGATGCTTATTGTCATGACGGTTGTGGTTGTGGTGCTTGTTTAATTTCCCATGCTTGTGGGATCCTGAGCTTCCACTGTCATCGTAATGGGAATGTTTGTGAGACGATCCCGAGCTGTGCTTGTCCGAGTGCTTTCTCTTCCTGCTCTCAACTTGCTTCATTTTGTTCTCCAAGATAGCAGCCTTATCACAAAGAGACTGGTATGTGGGAACATATGCCACAGCCAACTGCAGGTTCAGCTCATCATTCAACCCTTCGAGGAACTTTTCTTTCCTCTTAGCATCGGTGTCAACTTCATCCGGTGCATAACGCGCTAGATTGTTGAACTCCTCAATATATTCAGCCATGCTGCAGTGGCGCTGCTTCAGATTATGGAACTCTTTCTTTTTCAGACTCATCACTCCAGATGAGATATGAGCAGTACGAAAGCCATCCTCAAAGATAGCCCATGTCACATCTTCTATGGGAGTGGTGATCTGGAAGTTATCCCACCAAGTGGCGGCTGGTCCTTCGAGCAAATGTCTTGCCAAATCGACTTTTATGCATCAAGATGTTACGATTACCAAGTCCTTGTTCACAGAGCGTAGCCAATCATTGGCCACCATGGGATCAGTTGTTCCTGAGAACTTTGCTTGCCTCAATCTCAAGAACCTGGTAATCATGTCAAAACCCGGTGGGTTGTTGTTGTTGTTATTGTTGTTGTTGTTGTTGTTGTTGTTGTTGTTGTTGTTGTTGTTGTTGTTTTGGTTCTGGATGAACGTCGTCATCATTTGCATCAGCTCTGTCTGAGCTGTCACCATTTGCTGCATTTATGGAGTGATGTTGTTGTTGTTGGGGTTGGGATTGGCACGACGGGGAGGCATCTGTGGTTTGTTCAATAGAGATAAGAATGAGATACCGATAGATGCTTTCATGCACAATACATCACATAAACAATCACAAAAACATGCATCATAGCAATAATAGTTCAACAATAAAAACGACAAGTTTGCAAAGTAAACACACAAATAACAAGCCATCCACATGTTGGATGGTCATTGTGACACAAATAAAGTATGATAAATAAATGATAAATGAGTAGTCAAATCTACTCCTCGGCATCAACCTCCTCCTCAACAAAGGTAAGAACTGCATTCTCCATTGCGGTCTTGTATTCCTCGACATTGGCGGTCAAGGTCTCTACTTTGGCTTTGAGAGCCCTCTTCTGGGAACGAAGCCTCTCAATCACCGTCTGCTGATGCTCGAGCTCGAAGTCCTTGGCCTGTAGTTCTTCAGTCATGTCCCGGATCCTCTTGTTCCTATCCTGGACTTGCTTTTCCTGACTCTTGAACTTTCTGTCCTGGCTCTCGAACTTTGCCTCCATCTCCTTGACTATCTCATCTTGCTCCGCGAAGAGCTTGTCCTTCTCGCGAAGCTGCACCTGGAGTTCGTCATTGTTGAGCATGACGTTGGTCCTATCAGAGTCCACGTGCCTAATGAGAGCCTCTAAGTCCTGGAGGTATAGGCGAATCGGCTCAGCTGTATCCCTCGAAGTGTCCTCAAAGTCGATGGCCTCTCCATCCTCATCACGTCTACCGAAGACGTGGAAGGGAGTACCTCTAACCTGTCGAGAGTGTCTCCCTAGCAGACGTCCTATCAGATCCTACATGACTACCTCGAGGCCTCTCTCCTTGTCATCGTGCATGATCTTGAAGATGATGGCCTCCATGGTAGGCTCAGTCTGGCGTCCGGGCTGGTTGACCTTGAAACCCCAAAGGTCTTTCCTCTCGAACTTGGTGAGGGGAAGCACCATGATGGTAGGAAGAGGGAGATTGAGCAAAGTAGTAAGCTCAACAATACGAGGACCAAAGCGAGTTCCCTGGAACTCTTCAACAGTGCTGATGGTAACATTAGGCATCTATTTATAAGATAGAAAAAGTTAGAACAACACCATTTAAGATAAAAACACAAGGAAAAGCATCACATACATATCCTTGGAAATCAAAACACACAAGTCATGGCATACATGGATCCATTACAACAACCAAGGTTCAAATTATTTTAAGCAACATTTGGAAAATAAGGTAATAAGTGGTGGTCCAACTAACGAAGTACGTTTACAATCCTATCTCACTGGATCTGTTGGCTAACACAATGTTTCTAGAAGCAATCAATCTATCTTGATCACATGACTCCATCACTAAATCTATAATGTCTCCTCTTAAGGTTTGGTTGGTAGCTTCCAACTCTTGGGTATGTTTCTTCTCTTCCTTTAGGTCATTTTGGAGGTTGAGCATTCTGCACTTGACTCTATCACCAAGTTCTTTGATGGTCTTCCAAGCTGCATCCCTTGCCGATTCAAAGAATGTAGTGTGCACCACTGAATTGGTGAACATGCAGAATCCTTTTTCCTGGTGGTTGTCTTCCTTGTTTTTATACAAGTGAAGCTGCACCCACCAGTATTCAACTCCTTCATCCATCACAGGAAAACCTTTGTACACAGCTGCACCTTGTATTTCTAATGCAACCATGAGGTCCTTGAGAGCCTTGGGAAATTCTGTCTCACACTCCAAGGTCATTGTCATGAGTGGTCCTTTCCTTACGGCTTCGTTGATGGAGTTCATCTACAAATAGAGATGAGAAGAAGATTATAAAAGTTTACGAGAAGAATAGACAAGTGTATAAGTTGCTGAAAATTTTTCCTTAGTGGTTTCCAATCCTAGGGTCATAATCCTACAGGCAACACAGTGCTCTGATACCATCTGTAAGATCCCTCCTTTATAAAGGAAAAAAGGATCCCTGTGATTGCAATGCTAGTCCCTGGATCAATGCTAGCATCCATAGTTTAAGATGAAGTACACAGAAACAAAGGTCATTATTACAGTCATTCCAGAGACAAACATAGTCTTTACAACTCCAAGGCCACAGGCCTAGTACAAGAGTTTGAATAAGTAAATGAATAAAAGTCTGCATCTTCATGTGCCACATGCAAACATGTTGAGTGTAGACTCATGACTCCTAATCATCATCAGAGTAACCTGCAACATCACAAGTTACAGCCACAATGGGTCAATACATTGGAATAGTATTGGCAAGTGATACCTTAGTATAATTTTGGTGGACTAGATACTATATGCAATTTGGCTAAGTGTAGCTTGGCTTTCTTTGCTCAAAATAGGTTTTGCCTATTAGTTGAAATCACTAAGTTTTTCTTTGTCAAAACTTTTCCCAAGGAACCACCAATAGACATTGAGGTCCTTCACCCTTGTTCACCCACAAGTTTTTACTTAGAAATTGGGATAAGGAGATTCTTGATAGCTTCCATGTCTTGATGCTCAAGTTGTCCTTTTCCAGGGACATGGCTAAGTACTTAGATTCTTCCATCTGCAGAGGTTGTGCACTTTCCCCACCAGACTTGATTTTCACCAAGACAGGACCCTTCAGAAGCCTTCGCTTAGACCAAATGGACGTGTTCCAACCTATCATCCCACTACCACCAACTGTCCCAATGGCTAAGTTCTAGCAACCTATGTGATCCAGGCAGATCCCATATTGCCAAGTGGGTGCACTAGAAGCTTCTCAACACTTGGCCTCTAAAATCTCTTTGTTCCTGGGTGGCTTTCCACAAGTGAGATACACAAGGTAAACCATAGAAATGGGCCTTGTGTAACCACTCAACATAAACCATTCCTTCCATTCCACCCAGGTGTTTCATTTACTTAGTTATTTTATTAGGCAAAACACAAGTCCAAAAGACTTAGAAATATTTTCATCATAGCATGTATATTTCACCACCCTTGGTTGCTACTAGCTAGGCTAAGCATGGCATAGATAGCATCTTAACTTAGAAATTTTCTAGCAATTCTACAACTACTAGGATTTCCCAACATAGCATATAAGCAAAATATAACATGCAAGTCTAACAAAATATTTCTAATGCTTAGTAGAAAACATAGGGATAAAATATTCATGAAGCACCACTTGCCTTGGTAGTTTGGAGAGTAGCTACACTCCTCACAATCACAATCACTAGCACCAAAATCTACACAAAGAATCATAGTCACAAATCACATACAAAACATATACAAACCAAAATATATGAATGCATGCAATATGATATGTGATGATTTTTAAAACTCAACAAAGCAAGTGTACAGTACTGGTTCATAAAAAAGATAAAAACTTTCCAAACAACATTTATTTAAACCTTAAAACATTTCTTAAACAATTCATATACTCAAATTATCCCTACACAAGTTTCTTCAAATAACCATTTTAACAGATGCAAAACATTAAACACATTGCATATTTAGAAAGGGATTGTTCTCCTGATTCCATTGATATAAAATTTGTCAAATTCTAACGTGGGAATCAAAAGTTATAGCTAAAACAAATTCAAACAACTAATAGATTCAAATTCTGTTTTTAAATCTAATTCCTGGCCACGCGTCTTAACCTGATTGGTGCGTACCGGTTCGCTTAGGATCGCGTATGTGAGCCGTTAGATCTACATAATCTTCATGGCCCAGATCTACTCGTAACGCTTCGATAAGTGGTCTAATATCACACGCTGGATCCAGATCCAACGGTCCTGGATCAAACGACCATAGCTGGGCGGCGCTGGCAGTGTCTACTGGCGGCGGCGAGCTCTGCCTATGGCGGCGCGGCGCTACAGGTGGCTCTAGGGTCGTCGGAGATCCTTACCAGAAACATGACGATGCGCTGATGCTCAACCTGACGACGGCTTGGCAAGGGGCGCATGGACACGGTCGCTGCAGCTCGTCGAAGTTGCGCGCGGCGTCAGTTGCTTGATGTCGAAGATTTTGCCGAGGCTCTGCGTCGACCTAGCACAAGCCAGATGGTTTAGGAGATGCGCAAGGGCTGGCGATCAAGACAGTACCAAAGGGGAGGCAAGGGGCGGTTTCATTTTACCTGAATCGCACGTCGGAGTCGAGCGGCGGCTCAGGTGCTCGCGGGTGAGGACGAAGACGTCGCTCTGGGTCATGAGAAAGAAAACGGAGGGCATTAGCGAATGCGCAAGGTCATGCTGGTCACGGTGGTTTGAACTAGAGGCAGAGGGGCGGTCTGTACTCACCGAGATTCGTCGCTGGAGTTGCTCTGTCTGCGGCGGCGCAAGGGCAATTGCGGGAAGCCTGGGGGCGTAGAGGTGGCGCTAGGTGAGGGGAAATGGCCATGGTGCAGAGGGGGTCTTATAGCCAGAGCGGGGGCGAGGATCGCGCGCGGTATCAAGGGCAATTAAGCGCGTACTGATTGCGGCTAGGTAATAGAGCGGAGCGGCGTCATGCGTGATTGACGAAGACGACGTGGTTGCAGGGTCCACTCGTTAGCGAGTTAAACAGAGGGAAGGTGGGGTCGCATGGTCAGTGACCTGGTGGGTTCGTCCGTGAGTGAGCGAGAGAGAGGGGGAACCCAGGTGGGCTTACTGGGCTGGATTTGTAGTTGGGCCAGATAGGTGGCGCTGGCCTTTTTCTATTTCTTTTCTCCTTTTCTTTTTCTGTTTTGATTTTTTGAAATGATTTTCAAACCCAAATCAAATGATTTTGAATTCAAATCTTCTCTAGGTTTTTATACTGCAAACCTTGCACTCAAATGTGTGTCAAACTCTACTGTTTATTCAAAACACTTTGATCCAATGAAAATAAAAATAAAACCAAGCCTTTATGAGATATATACAATAGGCATAATATTGGTTTTATTTTCTCCTTTTGTTTTGAAACTTTGTTCAAACTTTTGATGGTGCCTAAGTTTGAATTTCAAATCTTACTGAACCAAAACTAGCATCAAGGCTAGATCAAACTTAGATGAAATAATAAGCATATATGCTCCTGTTTTGAAATGATTTGTTTGAAATGAAACTTATATGATCATGGATGCATGGATGATATGCATGAGTTTGAAACATGATTTTAGGGATGTTACATAGAGAGACTATTGAGCCAGTACGTCTCTATCTTCAGGACCTAGAGAGCCTCGTTAGACACCTCGACACCGATAGGACCAACGTCATGCTTAGGAATGACGAGCTTCAAGTCCAGTTGAGGGAGAAGGGCAAGGCCTTCGCGGAGCAGGATGGGATCATCAAGGAAATGGAGGCTAGGTTCGAGAAGCAAGACAAGAGGTTCAAGAACCAAGAGAAGAGAGTGCAGGATAGAAACAAGAAGATCAATGAGATGAAGGCCGAGATAGAGCTCAAGGATCTTGAGCTAGAGACACAACAGGGAGTGATAGAGAGGATGCGCTCGCAGAAGAGAGCCCTCTGGGAAAGGGTCGATGCTTTGACCACCAGCGTGGAGGAGTACAAGACAACAATGGAGACGGCAAGACTTTCTCTAGTAGACGAGGAGGTCAACATGGTGGAGTAGTGTTGACTACATGGCTACCTACCTATCTATCATCCTTTTATTTATCGAATCGCAATGATCATCCAACATGTGGATGGCTTTGCTAGTGTGTTTACTTTTCCAAAACTTGTTGTTTACATTGTTTAAACTATAAGTTTATCTTGTGCTTGATTATTTGTGATTGTTTCTATGTGATGTATTGTGCATGTTACTATCTATGGGTTATATCTCATTACTTATCCTTATTGAAACCACAGATGCCTCCCCGTTGTGCCAATCCCAACACTAACAACAATGGCAATGAGATGCAGCAGCTGATGATAGCCCAGACTCAGTTGATGCAAATGATGACCCAGTTCATGGCAAATCAGAATCAGAACCAAAACAACAACAACAACAACAACAACAACAAAAACAACAACAACAACAACAACAACAACAATAACAACAATCAAAACAACCCACCAGCCTTTGATATGCTTACAAGGTTTTTGAGGTTGAGGCCTGCAAAGTTCTCAGGAACCACTTATCCTATGGTAGACAATGACTGGCTACGTTCTGTGAACAAGGACTTGGTCACTGTGGGCTACACGGATGAGGAAAAGGTCAGATTTGTAGCACATCTGCTTGAAGGACCAGCAGCCGCATGGTGGGATAATTTCCAAATCACCACTCCTATTGAAGATGTGACTTGGGCAATATTTGAGGATGGAATCCGCACTGCTCATATCTCATCAGGAGTGATGAGTTTGAAGAAGTAAGAGTTCCATAACCTTAAGCAACGTCACCGCAGTGTGGCCGAATATATTGAGGAGTTCAATAATCTGGCATGCTATGCACCGGATGATGTTGATACTGATGCTAAGAGGAAGAAAAAATTCCTCGAAGGACTGAATTATGGGATGTGCATGCAGCTAACTATTTCATCTGTTCCAACTTATCAATTACTGTGTGATAAAGTCACCATCTTGGAAAGCAAGATGAAGCAGGTGGAAAGTAGGAAGAGGAAGCACCACTTTGATAAGCATGGATCAGGAAGATAGTGGAAGTTCTGGATCCCAAAAACATGGGAAGTATAACAGCCACCACAACAGTAACCGTCACCATGATAACAAGAATCACCGTAGTCATGGCAATGATAGATATAAGAACCACAAGAGTGGACACAAGAGCCATCACAGTGGAAATGGCAATGGAAGTCAGCCTGCTAAGAGAGACATAAGTCAGGTTGAATTCTTTAAGTGCAAGAAAACTGGGCACTATACAAATGAATGCCCAGAAAAGAAGGCTAATGGAGCCAACAAGCCCAACCCTTTTCAGAAGGGTCAAGTGAACCACATCAATGTGGAGGAAATCTATGAGGAATTTGATGCTGTGGCTGGTAAGTTCAAGCTTAATTCTTTTCCAGCACTTGTTCTTTTTGATAACAGCGCATCACATTCATTCACATCAAGGGCATTTGTATACAAAAATGGACTTCCAACTAAAACTATTGGATGTCCTATTAAAGTAAGCTCTCCAGGAGGAGAGATGATAGTAAATTCTGGATGTCATGATCTAGTAATAGAGTTTGGAAAGTATAAGTTTCCAGTTAGTCTGATAATCCTAGATTCCCAAGGATTGGATGTGATTTTGGGCATGGATTGGATGACTAAGTATGAAGGAGTAATAGATTGTGCCAATCGTACTGTTACACTCACAACTCCGGATAAGAAACGGATTAGGTTCAAGTCTAACTTTGAATCCAAAGTGAGTAAGCTAAATTCTCTTAAGGGGGTTAGCATAGACAGTGTACCAGTGGTAAGGGAGTATCCGGATGTGGTTCCAGAGGAATTACCTGGAATGCCACCAGATAGAGATGTGGAATTATTGATTGACTTACTGCCAGGATTTGGACCAATAGCAAAGAGACCCTACAAGATGACAGTTGATGAGTTGAAAGAACTCAAGAAACAGCTTGGAGAACAGTTGAAGAAAGGATTTATCCAACCAAGTTCTTCGTCTTGGGGTGCACCAGTTCTGTTTGTTGAAAAGAAGGGAAGAAGTCAAATACTATGCATAGATTATCGATCACTTAACAAAGTGACTATAAAGAACAAGTATCCCTTACCTAGAATTAATGATATATTTGATCAGCTAGAAGGAGCCCGAGTGTTCTAAAAAATTGATCTCCGTTCAAGCTACTTTCAGCTAAAGATTAGAGAGAAAGACATACCTAAGACTTCTTTTACCACTAGGTATGGATTGTATGAGTATATTGTAATGCCATTTGGACTAACAAATGCACCAGCCTATTTCATGAACATGATGAACAAGGTGTTCATGGAATTTCTTGACAAGTTTGTTGTCGTATTCATCGATGACATATTGATCTATTCCAAAAGAAAGGAAGAACATGAAGAACATTTGCGTTTAATCCTTGAGAAACGCAGGGAGCACAAGTTGTATGCCAAATTCAGCAAGTGTGAATTTTGGTTGAGTGAAGTTGGATTTCTTGGACATATTGTGTCGGAAGATGGTATAGCTGTCGATCCCGCAAAGGTGTCAGCTGTAACGGAGTGGGAATCTCCCAAGTCTAGTAAAGAAGTTTGTAGTTTCCTAGGCTTGGCATGATACTATAGAAGGTTGATGACCCACAAGTATAGGGGGTGTATCATAGTACTTTCGATAAATAGGAGTGTCGATCCCAACGAGGAGCAGAAGATGTTGAACTGTGGTATGGAGCAGGAAATCCCTGTGAATACTTAGCAAACGGATTTTTAGTGGTTTTCTGACAAGGAAACAAAACAAAGACCAAGTAATGTGAAAGTGAACAAACGGAGCAAGTGGCCCAATCCTTTCTTAGCAAAGGACAAGCTGGAGGAAATACTTAGAAGGACCAAACGTTCTCGAGGACATATGGGAATTCTGTCAAGTGCTTTCGCTTCAAATAGCTGAGTACTCTTATTTGGTGTTTGTAAGTGTTGTGTGGGTGAACCTGTGCTAACATAGTTCCCTTCCTAGTACTAATACATACTTGTGATTAAACCCCCTGCAAACATCCATAACTACATGAAAGTAATTAAGATATAAATCTAACGATAGCCTTAAACTTTGAGATCCTACGCTCCCTTGTGCAAAGTTGTCCTAACGGGGGTTCAGGTTTCTCTCACTCCAGCAACCCCACAATTAGTATCCAAATACACAATGCTTTCCCCTAGGCCCATAAATGGTGAAGTATCATGGAGTCGAAGTTCACATGACACCACTAGAAGAATAGCACCACGACTTAAATACTAAACCATTGAATTATAACTCATCACAGATTCACTACTAACAACATGAGTTCTCCCATGTCCTCAAGAACTAAACGAACTACTCATGAGACATCATATGGATCAAGATCAAAGATGATACGGTACTGGATAACAATCTGAACATAAACAATAATTCGATGGTTCCACTCGCAAGCATCAACTACAATAGTAATCAACACCGGGAAAGTTTCCCCTAAGAAATAAAGCACTATCCAACACAATTGTTATAGCGGGACAGAGTGGTGATGATGGTGCTGGTGGAGATGATGGTGTGGATGATGATCCTGATGAAGCCTAGCTTGATGATGGTGTTTATGGCGATGGTGTCCCCTCTCCGGGAAGGAATTCCCCCGGTAGAAATCTGTCTACTAGAGAGATCTTTCTCTCTCGGTGTTTTCCACCCCAGAGGCGGTGGAAGTCTATTTGTGATCGCTCCCCTGGTGTTAGGGTTCTGTAGGGAATATATAGGCGAAGGGGCGGAGTCGGAGGCCAAGCAGGTGGGCCAAACTCACAGTAGCCGCGGGGTCAGGTGGGCCCGCGCCTAGGGGGGTGTGGGCCCCCTGAGGCCCCCCTTCGCTCCTCCTTCTGGCTTCCTTCGTCTTCTGGTAAAATAATATGTTTCCATATTTTTATGGTATTTTTCTGATCTTCGCGAAATTGCACCGAAACGCCGTCTTTTCCAATCAGAATCCAGACTCTGGTAGTCCATCATCCAGGAATCATCCAACATGCATAAACAGATGAAAAGCCGTAAGTAATACCTCATAATAAGACAAATATCAATGGATAGAGGTAAATTATGATATAGGATGGTGATGCAAATTGGGCGTATCAACTCCTCCAAGCTTAGAATTCGCTTGTCCCCAAGCGAATACTGAGCTCAGTAAACATGTCCACAGGTTTATGGAGTGAAGTGTCGATAAAATAATACGAACAATAAGCATCACACTTACCATTGCACAACTCATAGAATAAAGCAACTCACCATTATATAACTTAGCTTGCAACCAAGTACATGAGTCACAAATAGAGATGCACAAAGATAAATCATAATTGGAGTTGGCAAACTTGTTCTTGGTCAGAGAACACCTGGTAAACAATTTCACAAAAGCTTTTTGTAGAAGTTTCAAAACAGGATCACTCTTTGCTCAAAAAGGTTTTTTCACAAGTGAAGGCTTTCAAAGTAATACTCAATAGATAAGAGTTTTGTGCAAACAAGGGAGATAAAGAACATGATTGAATAAATCACCATATGAATGCTTGAAACACAACAACTCAAAAGCTTGATGGAGATAGAGAGGAAGTAGGTTTACTGACTCAACTGGTAACTGGTAGAAAGGTCCCTTCTTAGAGGGTAGCAGGGATTACAAGTCATAAAGAGCTTCCAAAATATTATGGTACTTACTAGCTTTGAGCCCTCATTTCCCCTATCATAAGCATCTTTAGATGCTTAAGGTTAAAGTGAACAAAGATGGAGTATATGCTTGACAAAATATAAGTTGGCAATATCATGTCCCTTGAATATGAGGGCCACTCCTCATGCATACTCAACTTTGGGTCCAGGTAAGTTCTTGTCGTTGTAAGTATTTGCATATCATTGAGAACCGCCAATGGGGTACCCCTTGCACATGGTACAGGAGCTTTCCCATAACCAAAATAACAAGGCAAGTAGACAATGAGCATCTCATCAATCTTTTTATTTACTATGCATATAGCTTTTTATTGAGGATGCTTCATAGATGACTCACTATGGTGATGCTACAAGTTTCCACCATGATTAAGCATCGCTTAGGCTAGCGGCCCAGGCGTTTCTCTAACACAGAATACAAACTCGATGGACTTACAAGTCCCCTCTTTATTTCACACCGTTGACATCCATAGACAAAAGAGCACTTTGTAACATAGTCAACAGCAACAAGAATATGAGTATACCGTTTTATATATTAAGAAGATTCAATGCATAAGGAAAGTTTTGACACGGAAACGAAGTGGAGATACTTCTCGTAGGTATGGCTTCTACCCACTTTGTAACATAGTCAACAACAACAAGAATATGAGTATACCCTTTTGAAGGAGGAAAAGACCCCATAAAGTCGAATCCCCAACAATCAAAAGGTTCAATAACAAGAGAATAATTCATAGGCATTTCATTGCATCTAGAGATGTTACCTACTCGTTGGCATTCATCACAGGATAAGATAAACTTCCTTGCATCTTTAAAAAGAGTAGGCCAATAAAATCTATATTGTAAAACCTTCTATGTAGTCCTATCCCCGACATGATGTCCTCCATAAGCACTGCCATGACATTTTCTCAATATCTCTTGTTGTTCAAATTCTGGAACACATCTTCTCATAATGCCATCTACTCCTTCCTTATATAGGTGTGGGTCATCCCAAAAGTAATGCCTTAGATCATAGAAGAATTTCCTTCTTTGCTGGGCTGTAAAGGTTGGAGGCAAATACTTGGAAACAATAAAGTTAGCATAATCGGCATACCAAGGATTCTCATGTGGACTTACCCTTATTGAAGCTAACTACTCATTTGGAAAATTATCATTAACAGGCAAAGGGTCAAAAGAAATGTTTTCCAAACAAGATAAATTATCAGCAACAGGATTATCAGCACCTTTCCTATCCACAATATGCAGATCAAACTCTTGCAAAAGCAACACCCACCTTATAAGCCTGGGATTAGCGTCCTTCTTTGTCATAAGGTACTTAATAGCTGCATGGTAAGTATGAATAGTAACCTTAGAATCAACAATATAAGGTCTAAACTTATCACAAGCAAACATTACAGCTAAGAACTATTTTTCAGTAGTAGCATAATTCTTTTGAGCAGCATCTAGAGTCTTGCTAGCATAATGAATAACATTCAGCTCCTTGTCAACATGTTGTCCAAGGACATCACCCACAGCAAAGTCACTAGCATCACACATGATTTCAAAAGGTAAACTCCAATCATGTGGTTGGACTATAGGAGCAGTTGTTAAAGTTTCTTCAAAGTTTCAAAAGCTTCCTTACAATCATCATAAAAAACAAAGGGTACATCTTTTTGAAGAAGATTAGTAAGGGGCTTTGAAATTTTGGAGAAATCTTTAATAAATCTCCTATAGAAACCAGCATGACCAAGGATACTATGAATACCTTTGATATCCCTAGGACAAGGCATCTTCTCAATTGCTTCAATTTTGGCTCTGTGAACTTCAATACCTCTTCCAGAGATCTTATGTCCAAGAACAATTCCTTCATTAACCATGAAATGTCATTTCTCCCAGTTAAGAACGAGGTTGGTTTCTTCACGTATCTGCAAAACTTTATCAAGGTTGTGCAAACAGTTATCAAAAGAAGTTCCATAGACAGGAAAATCGTCCATGAAAACCTCCACAATTTCTTCACAAAAACCATGAAAGATAGCAGACATACATCTCTGAAAAGTAGTAGGAGCATTACATAAACCAAAAGGAATACGCCTATAAGCATAAGTACCATAAGGACAAGTGAAAGTGGTTTTCTCCTGGTCCTGTGCTTTCACAGCGATTTGACAAAACCCAGAATAACCATCAAGAAAGCAAAAGTGAGTCTTTTTGGACAGCCTCTCAAGCATTTGATCAATAAAGGGCAAAGGATAATGATCTTTCTTAGTAACTTTATTAATCTTTCTAAAATCAATGCACATTCTATACCCAACCACTACCCTCTGGGGTATAAGCTCATTATCCTCATTAGGCACAACAGTAATTCCCCCTTTCTTGGGAACATAATGAACAGGGCTAACCCATTGACTATCAGGAATAGGATAAATAATACCACCACCAAGGAGTTTTAATACCTCATTTCTTACCACTTCCTTCATTTTAGGATTTAGACGGCGCTGGTGCTCAACAACTGGTTTTGCATCAGGCTCAATATTAATAGCATCCTGACATACAGTGGGAGAAATACCTTTTAAATCATCAAGAGTATAACCCATATGTAGAGGTCCCAACCTTTAATAAGGCAGAGATCCCTGTGTTTATAATGCTAGTCCCTGGATCAATAGCTAGCATCCACAGTTAAGATGTAATATCAAGAAACAAAGGTCATAATACAACTTTATAACCAGGAATAAAATAACTCATTACATCTTACATAGCTCATTTGGCTATCTCATTACAATGCAGCAGAAACAACTATAGCATGGAGTCCTTCATCTTCAAAGTGCCACAGGCAATCATGTTGGTTGTAGACTTGTAATCCTATTCAACACACTTCACTAACATCAAACAAACCTGCAACATAATAAGTTGCAGCCACAAGGGTCAATACATTTGAATTGTATTGGCAAGTTTCACTACTAAGTAGAAATAAGTGGATCCTATCATTACATGCATATTTGTCTAAGCAGGGTTTAGGCTCATTTGCAGAAAGCAATATAGTTTTATCCTATCATTTCAAAAATAGTTTTGATATTTTTTCAAATCTTTCTGAACTCCTTGGAAATCTCCCTTGTTGTTACCATCAAGTTTTACTTTGAGAAATTGGAATGTCGAGACCTTCCATAGCTTCAGGCCTTAGTTGCTCAGAGTTGTCCGTAACCGGGGACACGGCTAAGTACTTAGAATTTGATCTTCTGCAGAAGTTGTACACTTTACCCACATGACACAATCTCGTCTTGACGCCACTAGTGGCCGCTGGATAAGTACTCACCAAATGGAGTACCGGCAGATCAAGAATGTGACAAAGTCTTTCCATAGAAGTCCTCCCAATACATAATGCTAGCTTGTCTACCAGGCACCAATGTATGGATATATTTCCAATACACAATGCTAGTTAACCTGAAGATGCCAATGCAAGGGTCTTCCACTATGTAGTTGACTAAGCCAGAGCCCATTTAGCATGTGGCTGTACACGGAAGCCACTATATGAGAAACATGTTCAATCTCTAAGTCCCTGGGTGGTTTTCTTCTAGTGCACATCCAAAAAGATAGCCATATAAACATGGTTCCCTTTGTTGCCACCTTGTCCAAAATGGAGTATCCTCTTTCCACCCAGGTGGTTCATTGAGTACTTGTTTTATTATATAAAACATATATTTTTCCAACACTTTATATAATCATATCTTGTATTCCATCCAAAATATATAGCAGGGCTAAGCATACTATCACTACAATGTTTTCACTAAGGAAGATATAAGGATATCCTAATAGGATATAGCATAGCATAGAAATATAGTAGTCCTATCATGCATGCTACAAAAATCCACTAAGTGTAATGAAAATAGTAGGACATGGATGATAGTGTCACTTGCCTTTTTAGTAGAGAATATTGGTTCACTCCTTGATCTTGCAAATATCACACTCTTCTAACTTCACTACAATTCAATCAAGCAAGCACATATTCAACTAGCATTCAAACAATTCACCACATAAAATGATAAAAACATGGCAATGCATGCAAAAGATAGTTTTATTTGGAAAAGTGGTTTCTATTAGGATCTAAACATTTTAAAGCTCATATTGGTCATTTACAAAAGTGGTAAAACCATTTAAATTCAAGTTGGTGAAAATGGCCACTATAAGTCATTTTTGTTTTGCTAGGAATGGTTTAAATCAAAATGATAATCCCTAGAGTTTGTAAAATATTTTTAAACACAACATGTTAGTGTTTTAAGGTCATATAGAGGTCCCAACCTTTAATAAGGTAGAGATCCCTATGTTTACAATGCTAGTCCCTGGATCAATAGCTAGCATCCAAAGTTAAAATGTAATATCAAGAAACAAAGGTCATCATACAACTTTATAACCAGGAATAAAATAATTCATTACATATTACATAGTTCATTTGGCTATCTCATTACAATGCAGCAGAAATAACTATAGCGGGGGGTCCTTCATCTTCAAAGTGCCACAGGCAATCATGTTGGTTGTAGACTTGTAATCCTAATCAACACACTTCACTAACATCAAACAAACCTGCAACATAATAAGTTACATCCACAAGGGTCAATACATTTGAATTGTATTGGCAAGTGATATTATGATAGTATAGTGGAGCCTAACATCTACATGCATTTGGCTAGGTGGAGCTTAGGCTTGCTTTGCTCAAAATAGATTTTTTCTTATCCTTTGAAAACACTAAGTTTTTGCTTGTCAAAAATTACCCAAGGCATCTCCCAATAGAAATTGATGATCCTTCAACCCTTGTTCAACCACAAAATTTTAACTTAGAAATTGGGATGAGGAGATTCTTGATAGCTTCCATGTCTTGATGCTCAAATTGTCCTTTACCAAGGACATGGCTAAGTACTTAGATTCTTCCATCTGCAGAGGTTATGCACTTTCCCCACAAGACTTGGTTTCACCAAGACAAGATCTTTCAGTAGCCTTCCCTTAGACCAGAATGGACGCGTTCCAACCTATCATCCCCTACCACCAACTGTCCATTTGGCTAAGTTATTGCAACCTATATGATCCAGGCGGAGCCCATAATGCCAAGTGGCTGCACTTGAAGCTTCTCAACATTTGACATCTCAAATCTCTTTGTTCCTGGGTGGCCATCCACAAGTGAGATACACAAGGTAAACCATAGAAATGGGCCTTGTGTAACCACTCAACACAAACCATTCCTTCCATTCCACCTAGGTGATTCATTCACTTAGTTGTTTTATTAAACAAAACACAAGTCCTTGACTTAGAAATATTCCATAGTATGAATATATTCCACCCTTGTTTTCTACTAGCTAAGCTAAGCATGATAGTAGTAGGAATCTTAACTTAGGAAATTTCTAATAAGGTTTCATCTACTAGGATTTCCCATGGCATAGTTTACACTTAGCAAAAGTTCCATGCAAGTCCTACTTAGAAATATCACTAATGCATAGTGAAAATAATGGGACAAAAATATGAAGCATCACTTGCCTTTTTGGTAGAGAATATAAGTTCACTCCTTGATCTTGCAATATTCACACTCTTCAAATTCCACTATAATTCAACCAAGCAAGCAATATTCAATCTACCATTCAAGCAAACATCACATAAAATACTAAAAACAAAGTAATGCATGCAACCATGACAAAGGTTGTTTTATTTGAATAGGTGGTTTCTAATAGGTTATAAACATTTTAAAACACCTATTGGTCATTTTATAAAAGTGGAAAAACCATTTGCAAAAGATTTTACCTATAAACCCTTTTTAAACCAAAGCATTATTTTATGTGGTTGAAAATGCCTTTAGCAGAGCAATAATCTTTATAGGGTTCACCAAATACATTTTTAATTCTAAAACTTGGTGTTTGGGGTCAGAGAGTTTAATCGAAATAATTTCCCAAAGATTTTTCTCCAAAAAGTATTTTTAACACATAAACAATATTTTTATTTGACTAGAAATGCTTTAATTCAAATATTTATTCTCTTGCTTCAAAAAATATGTTTTTGAATCTACAAGTTGGTTTCTATGGTCAGTAGGTTCAAAACAAACCATTTGCCAAAGATTTTATCAAAAAAATAATTTTAGAATGAATTTTATATTCAAATTATGCCTACACAAGTTTCTGCAAAAACAACCAAGTTTCCAGAAGCAATTCACTAAACAAAGTGCATAGTTGCGTAGGGTTTGTTTTCCTGATTCCATTGATATAAAATTTGCAAAATTTGGGCGTGTGGATCATTTCTGGTTTTTATTAAAACAGACTGGCCACGTGGTGAGTTCTGATTCGTCCATACCGTTTCGCTCGGATCGGCTGTTGTGAAGCGTTGGATTTAAGTTGCATCGCATGGTCCAGATCACAACATACCTCTTCGCTTAAGTTCTATCGTGTGCATTGGATCTAAATCCTACGGTTGACGATCAAATGACCATCGACCGGCGGCGCACGGCGACGGTGAGCGGTGGCGTGGTCAGACTGCGGTGGAGCCGACGATTTAGGAAGCAAGGGAGGTAGAGGAGGGCATTACCAGGTTCACTGTGCTTCGCTGATGCTCAACGTGACCTTGCTTGGTGAAGGGGGGCTCGAGGTCAGCCGGAGTTCCTCGCCGGAGATGTGTCAGGCGTCGGGCTCGTACTGGTCTTGATGGAGGCGAGGATTGAGAGCACGCTAAGACGAGTGGAGGACATGGTCAGATGCACAAGGTCGTGGCACGCACAGGAGCATCAAAAGGAGGGGAGAGGGAGGTCAGGGCTTACCGTGTGGAGTCGCCGGAGTCGAGGCAGACGGTGGCGGAGTTCAGTTGAAGTTGTTACCGAGCGTCTGAGGCGCGCGCGACTGCCCTGAGGGTGCAGAGAGAAGCGCCAGAGGATGGGGAATGCGCTCGTCTGGTCGAGGGGGAAAGGGGCGACGGCGGCTGGCCGGAATCGTCACTGAAGTACGTCGGAGGCCGCGGCGGTGCAAGGTAAAATCGACGCAGCTTGGTGGCTCTTTGGCAGCAAGGTTTGAGGGGAAATATAGAAAAGAGAGAGGGGATTTATCGAGCGTGATTGTGAGGAGAGATTACTGCGCCATTATCGTGGAATTAAGCCGGGGAGATAACGGCAGGAACGGCCGGCGAGGCATGGTCAGTGGGCGGGTGAGGGAGACGATGACCTAGCGGTGGGGTCTGGCGTCAGCGAGTGAGAGAGAGGAGGAGAGAGTCCAGGTACTCAGCGGTGATGCGGGTGTGGGTCTGGGTGGAAAAACGTTTCACTCGGGGTTAGAGGGATGGGCTGATGCTGGGCTTAGTGGGCCAGGTTGGGTTGGGTTGGTTGGTTTCATTTTTTTTTGTTCTATTTTTCTTTTCTTTTTCCAATTCTTTTATTCTGTTTTGATTTTGTTTAATCAATTCAAACACCCATTTGAATTCAAACTTCAACCAAATTTTGAGTATATTCAAATACTGTTTATTGATACACTTTAAAGCCAAAATTAGAATATTTCTTTTATTATTTTTAGGGTATATTAATTATTTAAAACAAAGCCCTTGCTTTAAATTCAAATAAGATCAAATATATTTTTAACCCTTATTTAGTTTCAATTTTTCACAAAACCTTTTCAGTAAGTTTTATTCATTTATTAGGGTGTCAAATAATTTACTTTGAATTATTTGGAATATTTTTTTAATATGATTTATTAATCATTTAATTGGGTATTTGTCTTTATTCCAATGAAATCGATGATAGTTTTTATTCAATAAATTTTATTTAGGTGATTTCTTTGATCCCATTTAAGTTAATTAAATAACTTTTATTCCACTTGGGTAAATTTCAAATATTATTCTCCCATGATTTAATTAATCATTCTTTATTAGGGATTTTTGTCTTCATCAAAATAGGAATAGAATTTGGTTAATGCCATTTTATTTTATTTAAAAATTCTCTATCCTTTTATTTGGATTTGGATTATAACTATTCCATTTGCTATTAATTTGGCCTTTAAATATTCCTCATTTAATATTTCTTTCTTTATCTTATAAAATCCATATCTTTTTACTTATTGATCCAAAGTTGGTGATTCCAATTTGTAAAATATTATTTAATATTTATTTATCCCTTTAAATACCTTTAGGATTATTTTCTCACCATTTGGTATGGATTTCTAGATAGGTGCTTTATTAACTTTGGAAATTCAATTCCCTTATCTTGTTAAATTCATAAGATTTTATTTATGGCTCGGAATTAAGTGAAACCAATTTCTATGGTTTTATAATATTTTTATTTGTCATTCTTGACCATTTATAAATATTTGTTGATAAATTTTATATGGATCAAATCCTTGGTCTTTGAGATGATTTGGAAATGATTTTATTCCATTAGGGTTTTAGGGTTTGGGTTTATTTCCCAAGTGTTTAAATTTCCAGATGCATTTATGATGAATGCATTCCACTTGATTTGAATTTAGTTGTATTCAAACATTACTCAAGTTTGTTCAAGATGGGATTTTAAGTTTACATTTAGAAACAAAAAGTTTCTTTTCACCCTAAATTCAACAATTATTTATTTTGTTTATTTATTTTTCACATTACAAAATTTGGAAAATTTTGGGATGTGATAGGCTACCACCCTTAAAATAAATCTCGTCCCGAGATTTGGGAAAGATAGGCTAGGGTACTACCACCCTTAAAAAATTCCAACTAGATTACATCTTGGTTTACTTGGGATCTTGATGAAACTTCTCTGGGCAAACATCTGCATAGTGTTCTTTGTTTCCTGTCACATCCCAAGATTTTCCAAATCTTGAAATGTGAAAATAAATGAATAAAATAAAACTATGTTCAATTTTCAGAGCCAGAAGAAACTTTTTGAATTCAATTAGAACTTCAAACCCATTTGAATTAAATAAAACCTAAAGGTATTTAAGATGATAAACTTTTATTAAAGGAAAATAAAAATAATTACAATATTAATTTGAAACTCTTAAATGAAAAGATTTTTTTTCAAAAGAAATAGAAGTTCTGCAAATAAGGATTATTTAATAAAGCCAAATTAAACTTTGACCAAGCCTTGGAAATTAAAACTTTTAGTTTTTGAATAAAAATAAACAAAGGTTTATTTAAAATAAAATAATAAGGAATCAATATCAAAAAATTTATTCAAATAAAAGGTTGTACCATTTTAATTAAAACAATCAAAACTTGTTAAAATTGTTTTAAATAGGTTTTCCAAGTATTTTCTAATAAAACCTACTAAAGTGTTTTGACTTTAATTTAGGTTCAAAATAAATATCTCAAATAAACTAAATCCTATTTGAATTAATAAAGAAAGTCCATATTATTTAAATCATTAATGGACCCTAAAATAAAAGGATATTTTGTTTTAAACAAGTTTCCCAAATATCCTTTATTTCCAAATAAAACCTACTGATTTGTTCTGAAAATATTTGGATTTAAAAATGGTGATTTTATCAAATAAATCAAACCCTATTTAAATAAATAACTAAAGGTACATTTTATTTAATTAATGAATGAATCCTAAAATGAATTAAATATTATTTTATTTTAGAAATTTTGGTATTTGTTACTGAACAGAATCAAGTTCAAAAGTTGTGAAGTGTGATGTTGGTTTGAATTTAATTGGTTGTTTGAATCATGTGTTTGAATAATCAAATCAGAAAATAAAATAGAAAAGAAAAAGCATTCAGTATAAAAAAAATGAAACAAAGCAGCCCAGTCGACAGGCCCAGCTCCAGCCCATCTAGCCCACCTCCTCTCCCGAACCGTTTTCTTTCCACTCGAGCGCACCTCCCAGAACCGACAAGTGGACCCACTGAAACGTTTTTCCCATCGACTGGACCCCTTTACTCGTTTCTCCTTCTTCCCCGCACGAGCCCTTCTCCCCTCACCTCGCTGCCGTTTCTTCCCGTTAGCTCAATCAATATGCGTTATTCCGTGCATTAAACCTCGCCGCGACCACGCCCTTTTAATCGCCTCACTCTCTCCTCTGTTTTCCCCCAGACACCGCCTCCCTTCTGCCTCCAGGCCGCCCCAATTCCTCTCTATACCGCTGCTACTCCGACGACCCTCCGCGGGAAATTCTGGCCACACCTCGTCGCCCCTCAACTGCCTCTGCATGCGAGCTTGTTCTACATCGCCTGGCGAACCACCCAGCGTCTCTACCGCAGCGCAGCCACACGGGCCTTCGGCCGTCAATTCGAGCACTTCCGGCGTCGCGACCACTCCGGCGAAATCTCTCGGGTAAACCAGACAACCTCGACCCCTCTCGTTCACGCACCCACCTTCTCCCTGTCTTGGCGCATCTGACCGTGCATTTTGTTTGCCTTCGAGTGATCCCTAGCACCGACCTCGGTGACGACTGAGCAAAGCCGAGGCGCAGCTCCACTCCGGCGAGCAATCTAGCCCGCTCCAGTGCGCCCCTCGCCAAGACAGCAACACGTTGAGCTCCACCAGACTTCTGCGATCACTGTGAGCATTTCCCCACCTTCCTTTGCTTCCTGCTTCGCTAGCGCCGCCTCCGTCTGCCCGTCGCCGCCGCGCACAGCCACGCAGCACCGCCGGATAATGGCCATCTGTTTAGGTCCGTTAGATCTAGATCAGACGAACAGGATTAGGTCACTTAAACGCCGAAGAGGTATGCGCTCGATTCGCGATCGGACTTAATCCAACGCACCAGAGCGTGATCCGCAGCAAATCGGTACCGCCCAATAGAATCCTGCCGCGTGTCCCCTGTGCTGTTTAAAACAGATTTGAAATCTGATTTAGTTGTGAATTTCAAATCCTTATAACTTTTGATCCACACGTCCAAATTTGACAAATTTTATATCAATGAAATCAGGAGAACAAGCCCTAAACAACCATGGCCTTAGTTTTGGAAATAGTATCTGATAGCTTGTTTGAAATTACAGAAACATTTGTGTACTAATTTAGAGTATAAAAATTGTTTAAAAATTGATTTTAGGATTAAATCCTTTGCAAAATGGATTTATGTGACCCTACTGACCCTAGGAACCAACCATAGTGTTAAAAATGATTTTTGTGAAATTTAAGTTGAATTACTTAACTTAGTCATTTTTCTAGCCAAATAAAACCCATTAAAATTGTACTAAGAAAATGTTGCTGCAAGGAAAACCTTGGGAAAATGTTATGGACCAAAACTTTCTGACCCAAAACACCAAACCTTGCCAAGAGCAACTCACTTGGTGAAAAACATAAAGTTTTACTTTAAAAGAATAATTTTTCACCACATAAAATGTTGAATGGATTTTAAAATAGACTTTGGGTAAAACCCACCAACTAGTGACTTTGCCATTTTGGTAAATGATTAATGTGAACCTTACAAAGTTTATAAACCTAGTAGAGACCAACTTTGCAATAGAATCCTCTTTTTTTTCAAGACTTAGGAACCATTGCTTTGTGTATGTGATTTATTGTTTGAATGTTGGAATGCTACTTAATACTATGCTTGCTTGATTGTAGTGAAATTAGCAAAGTGTGAGACTAGCAAGATCAAGGAGTGACTATCATTCCCTAAAACAAAAAGCAAGTGACACTACCATCTAAAGTCCTACTATTTTCATTATACTTAGTGGATTTTGTAAACATGCATGAAATTGTTTTATACTTAGGCTATGCTAATCCTAATAGGATTTCCTATACACTCCTTAATAAAAATATTGAAGTTGTACATGCTTAGCCATGCTATGTTTTGAAAAGAGATACATGTTGAGATTTTACAAAGGTTGTGAAAAAGACTTGTGTTTTGTATAATAAAACAAGGACTCAATGAACCACCTAGGTGGTGGACACTTTATGTTTTGGAGAAGGTGGCAACAAAAGGGAACCATGTCTATGGCAATCACTTTGTGTTGTGCTCCAAATGAAAACCACCTAGGAAACTTAGAGATTGAACATGTTTCTCCAATTGTGGCTTTCGTGTACAACCACATGCTATTATGGCTCTGGCTTAGTCAACTACATTAGGAAGACCCATACATTGTCTTTAGTTACCGGACATGGGGATCTGGAATGCTTCATGGGGGCTGAAGACAAGCTAGCAATGATGTGTGGGAGGACCTCTTGGAAAGACTTCGTCACATTCTCAGTCTGCCAGTACTCCATCTTGGTGAGCACTAATCCAGTAGGCCACTGGTGGCAACAAGATGGGATTGTGTCATGTGGGTAAAGTGTACTCCTTCTGCAGAAGTTAATAAAATCTAAGTACTTAGCCGTGTCCCCGGTTATGGACAATACTGAGCAACTAAAGTTTGAACTATGGGAGATCTCGACATTCCAACTTCTAATATAAAAACTTGATGCACTTGGGGGTACCAAGGAATTCAAAGAGATTTGATAAAGCTTGTTGCACTTGGGGTTACCAAGGAGCACAAGAACATGATGCACTTGGGGTTACCAAGGAACTCATGAGGTTTTGGATAAAACTTGTTGCACTTGGGGTTACCAAGTAGCTCAAGGGATTTTGACAAGGACTTGAACACTTCAGTGTCTACAAAGGAGTTCAAGGAACTTGGAAAAAGAGATTTGACAAAGGACCAAAACCATTTTTGAAAAGATAGGATAAAATATTGCTTTATGCAAATAAGCCTTAAAACTCTACTTAGCCAAATATGCATATAATGATAGGATCCACTCTTAATATACCAAAAGTGAAGCTTGCCAATACAATTCAAAATGTATTGACCCTTGTGGCTGTGACTTGTAATGTTGCAGGTTGATTGTTTTATTAGATGAAGATTGTTTGATTGACTAGGATTACAAAGTCTACAACCAACATCTGCCTGTGGCACTATGAAGATGAAGGACCCATAATTATATTTATTCCGCTGCAATGTAATGTAATAGCCAAATGAGCTATGTATGATGTAATAAAACTATGTTATTCTTGGTTATAAAAATTTATATTATGACCTTTGTATCTTGATATTACATCTTTACTGTGGATGCTAGCTATTGATCCAGGGACTAGCATTGTAAAACACAGGAGGACTCTACCTTACCAGGTTGGGACCCCTACAGATGGTATCAGAGCATTGAGTTGCCTGTAGGATTTGTAAACCCTAGGATTGGACAAAAACCCTTAGAAAATAGGAGTGTATTTGTTCCAAAAACTTATTTACAAAAACACTTGTAAACTCTCTCCTTAACCATTTTGGTTTCAACTCTACGTCTCTTCTACTTCAACTTGATGGAAAAGCCCAACCATGGCCAAGACTACACCATGTGCAAAGGACTTCTTCAACATCTTCAACTCTAATGACATCAACATCTTCAGCATATTCCCCCAAGGACTTCCAACTTGAAAACTACTAAGGACCACAAGTGAAACAAGGAAGTTTTGCTCAAGAGTTAGAGACTGAGGGAATGCAAAAGTTAGAAAGAGCCATCAACAACTTTGAAGTGATGTAACCAAGAGTTTGTCTCAAGGAAGCCATGATCTCATGCAAGAAGGATCAACCAAGAAGGAAGGGAGGATCACAAGTGAACCATACAGATGGACCACCATAATGTAGTTAAGACAAAACACACCCAACTTATGTGGTGTAACAAAAATATTTTGTTGCCTAAGTATGTGCTTGAACCTTGTATGAGTGAAAAGTTTGTTTTGTGATTGCATGCACATTGCTTGTGTGAATTGTGATGTGTGTGATTAGAAATATTCCCTTAGAAATATATTGCCTATTCTAATCTTCCTTCAACCCAAACAGATGACTACTCCAAAGGACTCCAAGGTTGATGACACCAACACCAACCAAGCTGACAGCCTGGGAGAGCTCATAGCAACCCAACATCAGTTGAACCAATTGACATCTCAGTTCCTAGCCAACAATAGTAATGAAGATCCAACACTGCAAAAGTTTTTGGAGGAACAATCTCAACTAATGCTTAAGGTGACTAATCAAATGATTAGCATGGAAGAAAATTATCCTAGAAGAGAGTATGATAGCAAGGATGACAAGAATGTTGTTCTAGATGGAGCCCCAGCTTGCATTATTTGTGGAGACAAGGATCATACTTCCAAGGAGCATGAAGGACAATGCCCCAATTGTGATGAAGACCATCCTGTTGGAGAATGCCCTACCTCTCAAGCTACTTGCTACCTTTGTGAAGGAAGTGATCATACTCCTGGCCTATGTCCTATCTATGCCATGGTAGAACAAAGGAAACAAGAAGGATCCAAGTCTACCAAAGGAAAAGGACCACTTATACCTCCAAGCAAGACAACCTAATTCAAAGGATCAAGGAAAATCAAGAAGCCCAAGCAAAACATGAGCCTTGTACAATGTCGTAAATGTAAGGAAATGGGACACTACTCCAGTGGATGCCCAGAGAACATAAAGAATAAAGGAATTGACCAAGTGTGGTGTAACAACTGTAATGAACCAGGTCACTTTGTAGCAACTTTCCCTCAAGAGCCACGTAAAGAACTCAATGACATTCATTGCTTCAACTGCAAGAATCCGGGACACTATGCAAGCAACTGTCCAGAAAGGATGAAGAACAAGTTGAACAAGCCTATGGAGAAGCTCAATCTTGGCCCATGAGTCAAGTATGGAAACCAAGGAAACCATGCAAATGTTTGCAATAAGAAAATTTTATCCAGGACCCAAGAAGGCCAATATGTAATTATTGTTTGAAAATTTTTAAGGGTGGTAGTACCCTAGTTGTTTTGAACTTGCTTGTAACCCTATCCTCCCCAAATCTCGGGACGAGATTTATTTTAAGGGTGGTAGCCTGTCACATCCCAAGATTTTCCAAATCTTGAAATGTGAAAATAAATGAATAAAATAAAACTATGTTCAATTTTTAGAGCCAGAAGAAACTTTTTGAATTCAATTAGAACTTCAAACCCATTTGAATTAAATAAAACCTAAAGGTATTTAAGATGATAAACTTTTATTAAAGGAAAATAAAAATAATTAAAATATTAATTTGAAACTCTTAAATGAAAAGATTTGTTTTCAAAAGAAATAGAAGTTCTGCAAATAAGGATTATTTAATAAAGCCAAATTAAACTTTGACCAAGCCTTGGAAATTAAAACATTTAGTTTTTGAATAAAAATAAACAAAGGTTTATTTAAAATAAAATAATAAGGAATCAATATCAAAAATTTATTCAAATAAAAGGTTGTACCATTTTAATTAAAACAATCAAAACTTGTTAAATTGTTTTAAATAGGTTTTCCAAGTATTTTCTAATAAAACCTACTAAAGTGTTTTGACTTTAATTTAGGTTCAAAATAAATATCTCAAATAAACTAAATCCTATTTGAATTAATAAAGAAAGTCCATATTATTTAAATCATTAATGGACCCTAAAATAAAAGGATATTTTGTTTTAAACAAGTTTCCCAAATATCCTTTATTTCCAAATAAAACCTACTGATTTGTTCTGAAAATATTTGGATTTAAAAATGGTGATTTTATCAAATAAATCAAACCCTATTTAAATAAATAACTAAAGGTACATTTTATTTAATTAATGAATGAATCCTAAAATGAATTAAATATTATTTTATTTTAGAAATTTTGGTATTTGTTACTGAACAGAATCAAGTTCAAAAGTTGTGAAGTGTGATGTTGGTTTGAATTTAATTGGTTGTTTGAATCATGTGTTTGAATAATCAAATCAGAAAATAAAATAGAAAGAAAAAGCATTCAGTATAAAAAAATGAAACAAAGCAGCCCAGTCGACAGGCCCAGCTCCAGCCCATCTATCCCACCTCCTCTCCCGAACCGTTTTATTTCCCACTCAGAACCGCACCCTCCCAGCAACCGACAAGTGGACCCCGCCTGAAACGTTTTTCCCACTGACCGCTGGAACCCCTTTACCACTGTTCTCCTTCTTCCCCGCGCGAGCCCTTCTCCCTCACCTCGCTGCCGTTTCTTCCCGTTAGCTCAATCAATCTGCGTTATTCCGTGCATTAAACCTCTCCGCGACCACGCCCTTTTAATCGCCTCACTCTCTCCTCCGTTTTCCCCCAGACACCGCCTCCCTTCTGCCTCCAGGCCGCCCCAATTCCTCTCTATACCGCTGCTACTCCGACGACCCTCCGCGGGAAATTCTGGCCACACCTCGTCGCCCCTCAACTGCCTCTGCACGCGAGCTTGTTCTACATCGCCTGGCGAACCACCCAGCGTCAACCGCTTGGCCGCGGCCACACCGGCCTTCGGCCGTCAATTCGAGCACTTCCGTCGCGACCACTCCGCGAAATCTCTCGGGTAAACCGACAACCTCGACCCTCGTTCACGCACCCACCTTCGCCCTGTCTTGGCGCATCGACCGTGCATTTTGTTTGCCTTGAGTGATCCCTAAGCCCGACCTCGGCGATCGCAAAGCCGAGGCGCAGCTCCACTCCGAAAGCAATCTAGCCGCTCGGTCGCCCTCGCCAAAGCAACACGTTGAGCTCCACCGGACTTCTGCGATCACGTGAGCATTTCCCCACCTTCCTTTGCTTCACCTTCGCTAAGCGCCGCCTGCCCGTCGCGCGCGACAAACCACGCAGCACCGCCGGATAATGGCCATCTGTTTAGGTCCGTTAGATCTAGATCAGACGAACAGGATTAGGTCACTTAAACGCCGAAGAGGTATGCGCTCAGTACCGCACGATTGGACTTAATCCAACGCACCAGAGCGTGATCCGCAGCAAACCGGTACCGCCCAATAGAATCTGCGCGTGTCCCTGTCTTTGTTTAAAAGCAGTTGAAATCTGATTTAGTTGTGAATTTCAAATCCTTATAACTTTTGATCCACATGTCCAAATTTGACAAATTTTATATCAATGAAATCAGGAGAACAAGCCCTAAACAACCATGGCCTTAGTTTTGGAAATAGTATCTGATAGCTTGTTTGAAATTACAGAAACATTTGTGTACTAATTTAGAGTATAAAAATTGTTTAAAAATTGATTTTAGGATTAAATCCTTTGCAAAATGGATTTGTGTGACCCTACTGACCCTAGGAACCAATCATAGTGTTAAAAATGATTTTTGTGAAATTTAAGTTGAATTACTTAACTTAGTCATTTTTCTAGCCAAATAAAACCCATTAAAATTGTACTAAGAAAATGTTGCTGCAAGGAAAACCTTGGGAAAATGTTATGGACCAAAACTTTCTGACCCAAAACACCAAACCTTGCCAAGAGCAACTCACTTGGTGAAAAACATAAAGTTTTACTTTAAAAAGAATAATTTTTCACCACATAAAATGTTGAATGGATTTTAAAATAGACTTTGGGTAAAACCCACCAACTAGTGACTTTGCCATTTTGGTAAATGATTAATGTGAACCTTACAAAGTTTATAAACCTAGTAGAGACCAACTTTGCAATAGAATCCTCTTTTTTTTCAAGACTTAGGAACCATTGCTTTGTGTATGTGATTTATTGTTTGAATGTTGGAATGCTACTTAATACTATGCTTGCTTGATTGTAGTGAAATTAGCAAAGTGTGAGACTAGCAAGATCAAGGAGTGACTATCATTCCCTAAAACAAAAAGCAAGTGACACTACCATCTAAAGTCCTACTATTTTCATTATACTTAGTGGATTTTGTAAACATGCATGAAATTGTTTTATACTTAGGCTATGCTAATCCTAATAGGATTTCCTATACACTCCTTAGTAAAAATATTGAAGTTGTACATGCTTAGCCATGCTATGTTTTGAAAAGAGATACATGTTGAGATTTTACAAAGGTTGTGAAAAAGACTTGTGTTTTGTATAATAAAACAAGGACTCAATGAACCACCTAGGTGGTGGACACTTTATGTTTTGGCGAAGGTGGCAACAAAAGGGAACCATGTCTATGGCAATCACTTTGTGTTGTGATCAAAATGAAAACCACCTAGGAAACTTAGAGATTGAACATGTTTCTCCAATTGTGGCTTTCGTGTACAACCACATGCTATTATGGCTCTGGCTTAGTCAACTACATTAGGAAGACCCATACATTGTCTTTAGTTACCGGACATGGGGATCTGGAATGCTTCATGGGGGATGAAGACAAGCTAGCAATGATGTGTGGGAGGACCTCTTGGAAAGACTTCGTCACATTCTCAGTCTGCCAGTACTCCATCTTGGTGAGCACTAATCCAGTAGGCCACTGGTGGCAACAAGATGGGATTGTGTCATGTGGGTAAAGTGTACTCCTTCTGCAGAAGTTAATAAAATCTAAGTACTTAGCCGTGTCCCGGTTATGGACAATCTTGAGCAACTAAAGTTTGAACTATGGGAGATCTCGACATTCCAACTTCTAATATAAAAACTTGATGCACTTGGGGGTACCAAGGAATTCCAAGAGATTTGATAAAGCTTGTTGCACTTGGGGTTACCAAGGACAAGAACATGATGCACTTGGGGTTACCAAGGAACTCATGAGGTTTTGGATAAAACTTGTTGCACTTGGGGTTACCAAGTAGCTCAAGGGATTTTGACAAGGACTTGAACACTTGAGTGTCTACCAAGGAGTTCAAGGAACTTGGAAAAAGAGATTTGACAAAGGACCAAAACCATTTTTGAAAAGATAGGATAAAATATTGCTTTATGCAAATAAGCCTTAAAACTCTACTTAGCCAAATATGCATATAATGATAGGATCCTCTTAATATACCAAAAGTGAAGCTTGCCAATACAATTCAAAATGTATTGACCCTTGTGGCTGTGACTTGTAATGTTGCAGGTTGATTGTTTTATTAGATGAAGATTGTTTGATTGACTAGGATTACAAAGTCTACAACCAACATCTGCCTGTGGAACTATGAAGATGAAGGACCCATAATTATATTTATTCCGCTGCAATGTAATGTAATAGCCAAATGAGCTATGTATGATGTAATAAAACTATGTTATTCTTGGTTATAAAAATTTATATTATGACCTTTGTATCTTGATATTACATCTTTACTGTGGATGCTAGCTATTGATCCAGGGACTAGCATTGTAAAACACAGGAGGACTCTACCTTACCAGGTTGGGACCCCTACATTTCCACACTTGAAACATGTGACAAGGCTGAGATCCTTCATAGGCTTGTTTATCTTGTGCTTCATCTTTTCTAGAAATTGCTTGCATAATGTCCTTGGTTACCACAATTGTAACATGTGACAACATTGAGTTCTTCATGTATCTTCTGTGGACAAGTTGACACATAATGGCCTAGATCTTTGCAGTTGTTGCACCACACTTGGCTAATCTCCTTATATTTTTGTTTCCTCTCAGGACATTCATTGGCATAGTGTCCCATCTCTTTGCAATGGCAACATTGCACTTGTATTTTGTCCTTCTTCTTCTTGGGTTTCTCCAAAGCTAGGAGTGCTTCTAGTTCATGTTCTTCATATCTCACCTCAAAGGTGGGAAAGTTTCCTGGTCTCCTTAATCTTTTCCTTGGATAATACATATGTTTCCTCTTTGTTCCATCAAATTGAGTCATATTGCATGGAGGTGCAAGCTGAGATTTTCCTTTGTCATGATCCTTCTTGGTTGAAGTTTTTCCCTCCTGAGGGTTTACAATCTGTTGATGCGCTCCACCTTGCTTCCTTTGTTGAACTATGGAATAGATGGGGCATTGGATAGGGACATGATTATTTCCTTCACATAGGAAACAAGTAGCTTGAGATGTGGGGCATTGATTAGTTGGATGTTTCTCTTCACAATTGGGGCATTGATCTTCATGCTATTTGGAAGTGTGATCTTTGTCTCCACAAACATTGCAGGCTTGAGTTCCTTCTATAATATCATCCTTGACATCATTGTTGTCACAACCTCCTTGTAAAGAGTTGTCTCCCATGTTGATCATTTGATTTGTCACCTTTTGCATCAATTGAGTTTGGGTTTCTAAAGACCTTTGCATGGTTGGGTCTAACTCATTGTTGTTGGCTAAAAACCGAGTTGTCACTTGGTTCAACTGGGTTTGGGTTACTATGAGTTCTCTCATCTTGATGTCTTGGTTGTTATTGTTTTTGTCACCATCCTTGATGTTGGAGTCTCCTGGGGTAGTCATATGTTTGAGTTGGATTGGGATTAGAATAGTCAAAATATTTCTAAGGAAATAATTATAGTCACACACAACAATTTCACACAAGCAATGTGCAAGCAATCACAAACAAACATTCCACTCAAACAACAAGTTTCAAGCACATTTTTAGGCAATAAAATATTTTTACTACACCACAATAGTTAATGTGTTTGATTTAAACTAAATATGGTGGTCCAACTATATGGTTCACTTGAGATCATTTCATTCTTCTTAGTTGATTCTTCATGAACAAGATCATTGTATCCTTGGAGAATTCCTTGCATCTTGGTCACAAAACTTCAAAGGTTATGATGGTTCCTTCTAAGTTGTATTTCCTTAGACTTCAAGTCTTTGAGTAATATTTCTTATCTCACTTGTAGTCCTTAGTGATATCCAAGTTGAAATCCTTGTTAAGACTAAGGTTTAAGTCACTTGAGTTGGTGAAGCCCTTTTCTCATGGTTGAGGATTTGTCCATCAAGTTTGAAAAGGAAGAGATGTAGAATCAAAAACCAAAAAGGTTGAGGAAAGAGTTTACAAGATTGTTTGTAAATAAGTTTTGGAACAAATACAACTCCTATTTTTCTAAGGGGTTTTGTCCAATCCTAGGGTTACAATCCTACATGCAACACAGTGCTCTGATACCATTTGTAGAGGTCCCAACCTTTAATAAGGTAGAGATCCATGTGTTTACAATGCTAGTCCCTGGATCGATGGCTAGCATCCACAGTTAAGATGTAATATCAAGAAACAAAGGTCATAATACAACTTTATAACCAGGAATAAAATAATTCATTACATATTACATAGTTCATTTGGCTATCTCATTACAATGCAGCAGAAATAACTATAGCATGGGGTCCTTCATCTTCAAAGTGCCATAGGCAATCATGTTGGTTGTAGACTTGTAATCATAATCAACACACTTCACTAACATCAAACAAACCTGCAACATAATAAGTTACAGCCACAAGGGTCAATACATTTGAATTGTATTGGCAAGCGATACTATGATAGTGTAGTGGAGCCTAACATCTATATGCATTTGGCTAGGTGGAGCTTAGGCTTGCTTTGCTCAAAATATATTTTTTCTTATCCTTCCAAAACACTAAGTTTTTGCTTGTCAAAAATTACCCAAGGCATGTCCCAATAGAAATTGGTGATCCTTCAACCCTTGTTAAACCACAAAATTTTAACTTAGAAATTGGGATTAGGAGATTCTTGATAGCTTCCATGTCTTGATGCTCAAATTGTCCTTTACCAGGGACATGGCTAAGTACTTAGATTCTTCCATCTGCAGAGTTTGTGCACTTTCCCCACAAGACTTGGTTTCACCAAGACAAGATATTTCAGAAGCCTTCCCTTAGACCAGAATGGACGCGTTCCAACCTGTCATCCCCTACCACCAAGTGTCCATTTGGCTAAGTTATTGCAACCTATATGATCCAGGCAGAGCCCATAATGCCAAGTGGATGCACTTGAAGCTTCTCAACATTTGACATCTCAAATCTCTTTGTTCCTGGGTGGCCATCCACAAGTGAGATACACAAGGTGAACCATAGAAATGGGCCTTGTGTAACCACTCAACACAAGCCATTCCTTCCATTCCACCCAGGTGATTCATTCACTTAGTTATTTTATTAAACAAAACACAAGTCCTTGACTTAGAAATATTCCATAGTATGAATATATTCCACCCTTGTTTTCTACTAGCTAAGATAAGCATGATAGTAGTAGGAATCTTAAGTTAGGAAATTTCTACTAAGGTTTCATCTACTAGGATTTCCCATGGCATAGTTTACACTAAGCAAAAGTTCCATGCAAGTCCTACTTAGAAATATCACTAATGCATAGTGAAAATAATGGGAAAAAAATATGAAGCATCACTTGCCTTTTTGGTAGAGAATATAAGTTCACTCCTTGATCTTGCAATATTCACACTCTTCAAATTCCACTACAATTCAACCAAGCAAGCAATATTCAATCTACCATTCAAGCAAACATCACATAAAATACTAAAAACAAAGTAATGCATGCAACCATGACAAAGGTTGTTTTATTTGAAAAGGTGGTTTCTAATAGGTTATAAACATTTGAAAACACCTATTGGTCATTTTATAAAAGTGGCAAAACCATTTGCAAAAGATTTTACCTATAAACCCTTTTTAAACCAAAGCATTATTTTATGTGGTTGGAAATGCCTTAGCAAAGCAATAATCTTTATAGGGTTCACCAAATACATTTTTAATTCTAAAACTTGGTGTTTGGGGTCAGAGAGTTTAATCCAAATCATTTCCCATAGATTTTTCTCCAAAAAGTATTTTTAACACATAAACAATATTTTTATTTGACTAGAAATGCTTTAATTCAAATATTTATTCTCTTGCTTCACAAAATATGTTTTTGAATCTACAAGTTGGTTTCTATGGTCAGTAGGTTCAAAACAAACCATTTGCCAAAGATTTTATCAAAAAAAAAATTTAGAATGAATTTTATATTCAAATTATGCCTACACAAGTTTCTGCAAAACAACCAAGTTTCCAGAAGCAATTCCCTAAACAATGTGCATAGTTGGGTAGGGTTTGTTTTGCTGATTCCATTTATATAAAATTTGTAAAATTTGTACATGTGGATCAAAAGTTATGAATTTTACAAACTTGAACATCTAATAGATCATTTCTAGTTTTTATTAAAACAGACTGGCCACATGGTGAGTTCTGATTCGTCCATACCGTTTCTCTCGGATCGGCTGCTGTGAAGCGTTAGATTTAAGCTGCATCGCACGGTCCATATCACAACATACCTCTTCGCTTAAGTTCTATCGTGTGCATTGGATCTAAATCCTACGGTTGACTATCAAATTACCATCGACTAGCGGCACACGGCGACGGTGAGCGGTGGCACGGTCAGACTACGGCGGAGCCGACAATTTAGGAAGCAAGGGAGGTAGAGGAGGGCATTACCAGGTTCGCCGTGCTTCGCTGATGCTCAACGTGACCTTGCTTGGTGAAGGGGCGCTCGAGGTCAGCCGGAATTCCTCGCCGGAGATGTGTCTGGCGTCGGGCTCGTACTGGTCTTGATGGAGGCGAGGATTGAGAGCGCGCTAAGACGAGTGGAGGACACGGTCAGATGCGCAAGGTCGTGGCGCGCACAGGAGCATCAAAAGGAGGGGAGAGGGAGGTCAGGGCTCACTATGTGGAGTCGCCGGAGTCAAGGCAGACGGTGGCGGAGTTCAGTTGAAGTTGTTGCCGAGCGTCTGGTAGGCCGAGTCTTGAGGTGCTGAGAAGCGCCGGAGGATGGGAGTCTTTCGCGTGTTCGAGGCGGGCGACGAAGGCTGGTCGGAATCTTCGCTGAAGTGCGTCGGAGGCCGCGGCGGTGCAAGGTAAAATCGACGCAGCTTGGTGGCTCTTTGGCAGCGAGGTTTGAGGGGAAACATAGAAAAGAGAGTGGGGATTTATCGAGCGTGATTGTGAGGAGAGATTACTACGCCATTATCGCGGAATTAAGCCGGGGAGATAACGGAAGGAACAGCCGGCGAGGAGTGGTCAGCGGGCGGGTGAGGGAGACGATGACCTGGCGGTGGGGTCTGGCGTCAGCGAGTGAGAGAGAGGAGGAGTGGGTCCAGGTAGTCAGCGGTGATGCGGGTGTGGGTCTACGTGGAAAAACGTTTCACTCGGGGTTAGAGGGATGGGCTGATGCTAGGCCTAGTGGGCCAGGTTGGGCTGATTTGTTTCATTTTTTTTATTCTGTTTTTCTTTTTCCAATTCTTTTATTATGTTTTGATTTTGTTTAATCAATTCAAACACCCATTTGAATTCAAACTTCAACCAAATTTTTACTATATTCAAATACTGTTTATTGATACACTTTAAAGCCAAAATTAGAATATTTCTTTTATTCTTTTTAGGGTATATTAATTATTTAAAACAAAGCCCTTGCTTTAAATTCAAATAAGATCAAATATATTTTTAACCCTTATTTAGTTTCAATTTTTCACAAAACCTTTTCAGTAAGTTTTATTCATTTATTAGGGTGTCAAATAATTCACTTTGAATTATTTGGAATATTTTTTTAATATGATTTATTAATCATTTAATTTGGGTATTTGTCTTTATTCCAATGAAATCGATTATTGTTTTTATTCCATAAATTTTATTTAGGTGATTTCTTTGATCCCATTTAAGTTAATTAAATAACTTTTATTCCACTCGGGTAAATTTCAAATATTATTCTCCCATGATTTAATTAATCATTCTTTATTAGGGATTTTTATCTTCATCAAAATAGGAATAGAATTTGGTTAATGCCATTTTATTTTATTTAAAAATTCTCTATCCTTTTATTTGGATTTGGATTATAACTATTCCATTTGCTATTAATTTGGCCTTTAAATATTCCTCATTTAATATTTCTTTCTTTATCTTATAAAATCCATATCTTTTTATTTATTGATCCAAAGTTGGTGATTCCAATTTGTAAAATCTTATTTAATATTTATTTATCCTTTTAAATACCTTTAGGATTATTTGCTCACCATTTGGTATGGATTTCTACATAGGTGCTTTATTAACTTTGGAAATTCAAATCCCTTATCTTGTTAAATTCATAAGATTTTATTTATGGATCCGAATTAAGTGAAACCAATTTCTATGGTTTTATAATATTTTTATTTGTCATTCTTGATAATTTATAAATGTTTGTTGATAAATTTTATATGGATCAAATCCTTGGTCTTTGAGATGATTTGGAAATGATTTTGTTCCATTAGGGTTTTAGGGTTTGGGTTTATTTCCCAAGTGTTTAAATTTCCAGATGCATTTATGATGAATGCATTCCACTTGATTTGAATTTAGTTGTATTCAAACATTACTCAAGTTGTTCAAGATGGGATTTTAAGTTTCCATTTAGAAACAAAAAGTTTCTTTTCACCCTAAATTTCAACAATTATTTATTTTGTTTATTTATTTTTCACATTACAGAATTTGGAAAATTGTGGGATGTGACAGATCAAGTGTTTAATATTAAAACCATTTGCAAAAGGTTTCACCCCATAAACCAATTTTACACCAAAGTGATATTTTATGTTGTTGGAAATGCCTTTTAGTAAAGTAATAATTTTATAGGATTCATCAAATATATTTTAAATCTCAAAACTTGGTGTTTAGGGTCAGAGAGTTTAATTCAAATCATTTTCCAAAGATTTTACTCAAAAGTATTTTTAACACAATAAACAATATTTTTACTTGACTAGAAATGCTCTTATTCAAAGATTTATTCTTTAACTTCACAAAATACATTTTTAAATCCATAAGTTGGTTTATATGGTCAGTAGGTTCAAAACAATCCATTTGCCAAAGATTTTACCACAAATATATTTCTAGAATAATTTTTATATTCAAATTTTGCCTACACAAGTTTATGCAAAACAACTAAGTTTCGAGAATAAATTCATTAAACAAAGTACATGGTTGGAAATTAGTTGTTCTGCTGATTCCAATGATATAAAATTTGCAAAATTTTGACTTGTGGATTAAAAGTTATGAATTTTGCAAGTTTGTATATCTAATAGATACATTTCTGTTTTTAAAACAAACCCTGGACACGTGGCGCTTTCTTACTGGAGCGTAACGGTTCGCACGGATCACTCTCTGTGTGTCGTTGGATTTAAGTTAGATCTTGCGGCACAGAACGCTCCGTACCTGTTCGTTAAGTGAATCTATCGTGTCCGCTGGATCAACATCTAACGGCTCTCAGCAGCTCTACAAGGATCTGGCTGTGCTGACACGACGGCGAGCGGCGGAGCGCTCTGTCTGAGGTGGTCCGGCCATTCTAGGAAGCGGGATAAGGGGAGGAAAGGGCTCACCGTATTCGCAACGTCGCGGTGGTGCTCAAGGTGTTCGTCGTTGGGAAGGGGCGCACATGGACGATGGGAATTCCTCACCGGAGTTCTTAGCGCCGTTGGACACGCACGGGCTTCGTCGGTGGCATCGCTACGGAGCACGAGATAGCAAGAAGACAGTGGGGTTAGACTCGCGAGGTTACGGCAAGTGCAGGAGCACCATTCATAGAGATAGGGGAGGACGTAGCTTACAGGGAAAAGGTCGCCGGAGAGGATCAGACGGTGGTGGCGCTCTATCGTCGAGGTTGTTGAGCATCTAGGGCACGCGCGGGCAAGGGGAAGGTACCGAGAGGTGTGCCTGGTACTACGGATCTCACTCGTTTGCTCTAGGGGGTACGGGGCAAGCGGTGTTGGCCGAAATTGGCTGGTGGAGCTCGTCGGGGCGGGTGGTTTCGAGCTTGCGATTGGGGCAGCCTGGTGGCCGTAGATGGTGCCTGGGGGAAAGATAGAGGGGGAGTGGGCGTTTAAGATAGCAAGGTCGCTAGCGAGATTAATTTAGCCATCAACGTGAATTGATCACCTTAATCAATGGCAGAAACGGCGAGGCGTGGGCGTGGTCACCGCGGGGGGTGAGGAAGAAGGCCTTCCAGGGGGGGCTCAGCGGTCAGCGAGAGGAAGAAGGGAAAGGTAGGGTCCAATCGTCAGCTGTTGTGCGGGTGTGGTTTCTGGTGAAAAACTATTCGGGGGAGGAAAAGAAGATGGGCTGCGCTGCTGGGCTGGACTGGGCCTGCTAGTGGGTTGGGTTCGATTCATTTTTTTTACAGAATGTTTTTCTTTTTCCTTTTCTATTTATCTGATTTGGTTTTTATTGAAACAATTCAAACACTATTTGAATTCAAACTTCTACCAAACTTTGTGTAGATTTTAATACTGTTATTTAACATATTATAATAGAATAATTATTTTATTCCTTTTAGGGTCTATTATTTATTTTAAAAATAGACATTTGTCTTTATTTCAAATAGGATTTAAATTTGTTTTAAACTCTATTTGAAATCTAAAATTTTTACCATACCTTTTCAGTAGGTTTTATTTTAAAATAATTCACTTTGAATTATAATTTTAGAATACTTTAATATGTTTTAATGTTCATTTAAAATGGAAAATGTCTTTACCTAAATGAAATTGGATAATAATAAATCCTCATGATTTTATTTAAATAATCCTTTAATCTTTTTATTAAACAAAAATATTTTACTTTATTTGCTTGGCCAAGATTTAATTTGGCTTTTTAAAATAGTCCTTATTTATTTATTTATTTATTTCTTCCTTTGTTTATAAAAATCCATATCTTTTTATTTAAAGATCCAAAAATGGTGATTCCAACTTTTATAAATTTATTTATTATTTGTTTATTTTTATTTTTTAAATCCCTCTAGGATTCTATTTAATCAAAATAGGTTTTGATGTTTCCATTTAGAATCAAAAAGTTTCTTTTCACCCTAAATTTCAACAATTATTTATTTTGTGTATTTATTTTTCACATTTCAAAATTTGGAAAATTTTGGGATGTGACACCATAGCTCCTCGGTGCTTCTTCAATACCTCCAACAGCCTTTCTTCTTCCTTCCCTGAAAGTTTAGAACTAATAATAACAGGATATATCTTCTTATCATCAAGATAAATATATTTAAGATCATCAGGTAAAGGTTTTAATTCGAAAACAGGATCCCCTTTGGGTGGTAGTGTTGTACCCAAATCTTCCACAGGTAAATTATGCTTAATTAACTCAGGCTAAGGAAGGAAAGCCTCATCAATCTCATTTCTTTCCTTCATAAAGGCATCACTTTCATGATCTTCCATGAACTGCTACAAAGCATTGTTAGGAGCAAGAGAAATAGCATACCGTTGTTCAACCTTGAAATCCTCATCAGGCAATTCATTTTCATAAGGGGTTTTTGCAAATTTGGAAAAATTAAACTCATAAGATTCTCTAGCAAACTTAGTCAAAACTTTTTCCTTCCTACAATCTATGATGGCCCACAAGTATTAAGGAAGGGTCTACAAAAGATGATACGATAGGTTTTACTAGCTTCTTTACGAAGTACTAGAAAATTAGCAGGATATTTAATCTTACCACAAAGGACCTCCACATCTCTTACAATACCAATGGGGCAAACTTGCTCTCTATTGGGAAGGTGAATAACCACATCAATGTCTTCAAGATCACAAGGACCAATCTCATGCATAATTTCCCTATAAAGCTCATAAGGAATAGCACTAGAACTAGCATCAATATCACATAAACCATAGTAGAAATGATCAACAATTTTAACAGAGAGCACAAGAACACTAGCTTTTCTAGCCTTACTAGGATGAGAGATAATATTATAAGCGTCTTCACAGAAGACAATATACCCATCCTCTAAATTTCTAGTGACAAGATCTTTCACAATAGCTACCACAGGCTCGATATCAACAAGCTCATCGGAACCTATAGTTTTCTTTGCACTTTTACTAACCACATTAGCCAAAATAGAGTGTTCCCTTACCTTGGAGGGAAAAGGGATCTTCTCAACATAAGGTTCAGGCAAAATAGGATAAACAGTACAAACCTCTATACTGGCAGGAACGTGGGTAACAATGTCTTTATAAGGAGCATGGTACTTGTCCAACTCTTTCTTGGGAATCTCAATATAAGAGGAAAAATCATTAAAACATTCCGCAAGAACTTGAGGATCAAGGCCAAACTTATTGCTAATATCACGGAAGTTATTATTTGCCATAAAAGATTTAATGCACTCATAATCATAGTTTATACCTGACTTTCTTCCTTTGTCATTCTCCCAAGCCTCGGTATTATCTTGAATATGGTCTAAAAGATCCCATTTAGCTTCTTCCTTCATACTTGTGAATGATCCATGTGGCATCCCGCAAAACCACTACTAGAAAATCGCGTTGAATTTGTGCATTGCATCGGCATCATCATGCATTGTTTGCTAAAAATATGTTTGCAAAGCCCGTGTTGTTTTCAAAACGCCCCCTCTCTTTTCAAACATCAAAACCGGGTCCCCGGAATATTTTGTTTTGGCTATCGGTTTCTGCGGGCAGCGTTTAAATTAAATAAAATATTTAATTATTTTGCGAGGCGATCGAGCGGGCCGTTTTAGCCCGACCGCCCAGATTTTCTAAGCGGTCCAACCTGCCTACCCCATCTAATCCTAAACTCACCCACTAGTCTACCCAACCCACCCACACCTCACTCCCTCCTATCCCTGCACGCCACCTCAGCGACCCCTCTACCCTCACCCAACCACAGCCCGCCACGTGGCCTCCTCCACATCCCTCCCCCTCTCTCTCCTCTCTCTCCACTTAGAACACCACACACGCCACCCCAGCACACGACGCACACACGCACACCAAACACACACCACACAGCGCGCATGCAGCCACCACATCCTGCCGCTGCCACAGGCCCTGGCCCACACACCTTGATACCGCCCAGAGCACACAACGCCCACCCCACCCGTGTCCCTTCCACCTGCCCCCCCGCCTCCGACCCACACACCCACCTCCCTCCTCCTCCCCTTCTTCTTCCCTGACCTCTCCCTCTCACGCAACCTTCCCGAGCCCCGACCCCTTCCCCGCCAGCACGCTCGCTCGCCGCCCTCCGCCGCCGCGCTCGCTCGCTCGCCGCCCTCCGACGCCGCGCCTCCTTCGCCGCCCCGCGCCAGCACCTCCCTTCCCCGCCGCGCCTCAGGCTGCCCAGCGTCGCCGCCCGCCCAGCCCGCCTCCCGAGCGCGCCCAGCTCTCCCCCAGGCGCCTCGCCTCTCCGCCCCGTGCGCTCCGTGGCGCTTCGCCGCCACAAGCGTCGCCCGCGTGGCCTTCCAGCGCTCCGCCCGTTCGCCGTCGCCTCCCGCGGCGCCGGCGACCTCAGCGCCGCCTCTCCGTCCCAGCGTGCCGCGCGGCTCCGTCGCCCGCGTCCCGACCCCTCGGCCGCCTCAGCGTCTGCGCCCGCCCGCAGCCTTCGCCAGCGCGTCAGCGTCGCCAGCGGCCAGCTCCCGCCGCCGCCGGAGTACCCCTCGCCGCTGCGCCTCCCCGCGGTAGCCCGTGCAGCTCCCGCGGCGCCGACGACCCTGCAGCCTGCCCCGCCACCTTCGGCTCCGGTCCGACCCCGCGACGTCGCGCCTCGCCCCGAGCGGAGCCGCCTCGCCGCCAGGGAGCCTCCCCGTCGCCCTCCGCGTGGCCTCCCCTGGACCTCCCCGAGCCCCGCGCCCCTCTCAAGCCCCCCGAGTCGCCGTCACGCCTCACCTCCGAGCACCGTCTGGCGTCATGTTGCAGAGGATGTGTTCCGTGTTGCTAGCCCAAGTACCACAACATCCTTTGGAGATGAACCCGAGAGTTTCAAGAAAAAAACCGACGATGACTCCACATAGTTATCGGATGCGACAAGAATCCCTCGAGACCGCCAACATCGTCATCGAAACCACAAGACCGATGAAGTGGACTCGACAAGATCTACATGTAGGCGGACCGAACCGGTGGCCCTCGACAGATCTCCGGCAAGAACTTCGACGCGGAGCACCAAGATCGCCTCCACGGAGCCCCGAGCTTTTCCCTGAACGCCAAGTTCGCCGACACGGAGGCAACAAGTGCTCCTCGAGGATGCCAAGCACTTCTTCCCTCGCCAAGACCGCCTCGATGGCACGGACCCGACAAGGCCCTCGCAACGGCAGGATCGACCCCGTGGGACGCGACAGGATCTGCACGACGCCATGACCGACAATATGACCCGAAGACCCCGGCGCGACGAGAACTACCCCGGTAGCCGAGAACGTTCCCATGAGACCGCTCCGTCGAACCCTGGACCCTGAGGCCGACCCCGAACCCCGGAACCCTAACAAGATCGTCGAGACCCCTCAATGTGTGAACCCCTTTTCCTCGAACCCTATTTTATAACATAACAACTTGTTGCATATTGAATTGTCATACCCGCATGCATATCTGTGGTTTGGGGGCCTTATGCCGATACACCTAATAATTAAATATGGGGCCCATATGCGGGCGAATCTAGTCTCATATCGGCCTCATTTAAACTTGTGTAGCGAACCGGTATCTTATCTTGCCTTGTTAAAACAACATTTAATTTGCGGGGTAGCTAAATAACTGGCACTACCTAATTAATTGTCGGGACCCCGGTTCCGCTTAATATGACCTAATTGCATTGCACCTTTGCCATGCCATGCATCATGCATGCATCATGCCGATCTTCTGCCGTGTATTAAATATTGCATCCGGTGTTCCTTCTAGTGATTTGCTTCTTCGCGGATAAGGCCGTTGAGTTGATGTGAGCTTCGCCCCGATCTTCGGGGAAAACCTTCGACAATGTTTTCAGGCGAGCATCTCCCCCTTTCTACCTATCTTACCTTTATAGTATTTACTTCCCTCCTGTTGATCTATTGCTATCTGTGTTGCGATGCTTTAGTTTCCGTACCTGTGATATTCCCTGCAGCCCTATATTGCCCTGGACACACCCTAATACCTGTTGTTTGGTAGATAGTTGGACTTGCGCGTCGTAGTCGCTTGCTCAAGTGCTGTTGCGTGTCGTCATATGCCACAGTTGCTGATGTATTGCCGCATGTTGTTGTTGGAGATGACTCTAGTTTTACTTATTGTTCACTTTAATTTCTGTTTAACAACTAAAATTGAATAAGCAGAGGCATCGGTGGGTGATAGATAATATTTGGTTTCCGAACGCCCACTTGTGTCCCGTAAGACCCCGAGTACTTGATACCTGTTCCTTGATTTTGCGCGCTATCCACATCCGGGAGGTATATGGGACCCCCCTGAGCCAGAGCTTGATTCATTCTTATTTCTTGGGGCCACAAACTAGTTTGAGGTTTTATTACGATCCTGTACTTATGCCATGCTTCTTTGCTTTATTTACGATTGTCGAGGTACTGCTTTGTCTTTGTTAGGATCGGGACACGATTCCGCGGTGTCGACAAGCCCCGTTTGGGGTTCCCAGTCGTTCACAGCCGTCTACCCAGCACCTTGAGGCCGTCTCGGAGCTTGCTTACTCCGTTGCGGATTCTACTTAAGGGGTGGCCCCCTGAAATATTTCTGAATCCTGTGATTGTTCAGTCGTGAAAGCCTCGTTGGGTTTTGATTTGGTTTTTCCGAGGTTGATCGAGCGTGTGTTGCTATTGGTGCACCCCGGCCGGGTAAAACTTTCTGAAAGCCGTGTCCGCGGATATGGACGACTTGGAGCACAGTATCTCGATCATAGACAAGCATAACTAAAGTTTATTGCTATTAATTTGACTTATAATGACTAGTAATCAGCTTCACTATAACGGAATGGCTAATTAATACTGCCCACAATTGCTTGTTTGGTTGTCGCTTGCGACAAATGTATCTGACTAGTAAGTATTGCAACTACAACGAATTGGCTGAATAAAAGTACCAACAACTGCTGGGTTTTGGGTTATCTCATGCTATCTGTATCTGTTTAGTAATTGTTGCAACTATAACTGAATGGTTGACTAAAAGTGCCCACTGCTTATGTTATCAGGACGATTATCTATACCTGACTAGTAATTGCTGCAACTATAACTGAATAAGTAAAACTGCCAACTGTGTGAGTTCCTCGGTTGACTTCCTCGATGGGCTTCGAGGGGGGAACACCAGGATGGGTTTGTTTGGTGATAGCTTCAGGTTGGATCCGGTTAGGTCATTCTCACCCCTCTCTGATAATCGCCAATGTATCGAGTCTCTATAGTTGTTTAGTGCATGCTGCCGCTGCCGCTTCAGTCCACCATACCTATGTAGGCGAGGACCGCCGAATTCTAGCCTCGCCGTGTACTGGCCTCGATCTTGGCGCTCCTTCTTTGTTTTCTGCTTTGCCCTTTGTCGGCACCCCTTTTGTCAAGCAGGTTTTGAGATCGACGCCGTTAGCAGGGTTACCCTTCCGGCTTGGCCTGGGCAGGGTTATGGACGCCATTGGTTATTCTTCAGGGCTCTTAGCCCCATTTGCCTCTTGTCCGTAGCTGGACGCTCTATCGTTTCCAAGGTGATTTGGATCTTTGTATATTATATTTGTATTCTTGACTCATGGAGTCGCTGGTATATATATTTCTGTTCTGTGGGTCCCATCGAGGACTGTTGTGTAATGTTATTACTTCGTTTTCCACCCGCACGAAAGTGCCTGGTGGGCACCTTTGAATCGTTTCTATGCGGGTTTGGTGAATTTCGCCCAAACTTGCATAGGTCCGATTCTGAGGGTGTTACAGAGTGGTATCAGAGCTCAGCAGTTGCGATACCCCACAAGTCCAGCCTGTAGGATAACCTAGCTAACGGCCGAAGTAGAGTGTCAAAACTATTTTTGCAAAAACCGGTTGGATAGTCCTGATTAGGTCTGATTTTACTCCTTACCCCTCTGCTGTTCCCCTCGTATCTCGACGTGTTTTGAATCTGCTCTCTTATCTTTTCTTCGAGTCCAGGAATTCTCGTGGTTGGGTTCCGTCGTACCTTCAGGGCTTCGCTTTCTCCCTTTTGTAACGGAGGTGCTACGAACATCAATCTGCAGCTGGTCTGTTGTTCCTTCATCCGATCTTTTGTTCTTGAGCTCTTTATCCATATGTGTTCCTTGCCGGATATCAGTGTCGTTGAAAACATATGAGAAGGACGAGCTTTGGTGAAGTTGGAGTATACCTTGAGCATGTGTTGTTCATGCCAATGGAACCATCGCGGAACCTAATCTTTGTGTCTTTCATACGATCTCTGCTGGCATCATCCTTTTGTTCCGGATACCGCCTATGAAGATCTTCAGTCTAAAATCTCGAGAGTTGAGTTGCCTGATTCTCCCACCCATGTATAGAGTTGACAGTTGGGTCCGGGATGGACTGATCACCCTACCCGACTCTTACTGTTCGCTCTGTACATCGAACTGGTGGATCGATGTAACTTTTCCCTCTTCTAACGGAAGTTAGGGGTGGCTTTATTTGTGATACCTCTACCTTCGACCTTTTGTTTCCGGAGTGCTCTCTCGATGATCAGGAACAACGACCCTTTGTTGGTGGTGTCGCCGTTTACCAGATGGAGAAGAAACCCTCGTTAGTGGTGTCGCGAGGATCTACACGAAGCGAGAAGACGAGGATCGCCGACCTTCCTTCCGGTACCAGGAGGCGGATCTCGAGGGCGAGATCCATTGTTAGTGGTGTCGAATTGTGGCATCCCGCAAAACCACTACTAGAAAATCGCGTTGAATTTGTGCATTGCATCGTCATCATCATGCATTGTTTGCTAAAAATATGTTTGCAAAGCCCGTGTTGTTTTCAAAACGCCCCCTCTCTTTTCAAACATCAAAACCGGGTCCCCGGAATATTTTGTTTTGGCCGCTATCGGTTTGCAGACGGCCCGTTTAAATTAAATAAAATATTTAATTATTTTGCGAGGCGATCGAGCGGGCGTTTAGCCCGACGACCGCCCCAGATTTTCTAACGGTCCAACCTGCCTACCCCATCTAATCCTAAACTCACCCACTAGTCTACCCAACCCACCACAGCCACCTCACTCCTCCTATCCCTGCACGCCACCTCAGCGACCCCTCTACCCTCACCCAACCACAGCCCGCCACGTGGCCTCCTCCACATCCCTCCCCCTCTCTCTCTCCTCTCTCTCCACTCAGAACACCACACACCCCACCCCAGCACACGACGCACACACGCACACCAAACACACACCACACAGCGCGCATGCAGCCACCACATCCTGCCGCTGCCACAGGCCCTTTGCCCACCTGTGATACCAGCGCCTGAGCACACAACCGCCCACCCCGACCCCGTGTCCCTTCCACCCGGGCCCCACCGCCTCCGACCCCACCTGGCCCGGCACCCACCTCCCTCCTCCTCCCCTTCTTCTTCCCTGACCTCTCCCTCGCACGCAACCTTCCCGAGCCCCGACCCCTCCCCCGCCAGCACGCTCGCTCGCCGCCCTCCGCCGCCGCGCTCGCACTTCCGCCGCCTCGCCGCCCGCGCTTCTTCGCTCGCCGCCCCAGCGCCACCTCCCTTCCCTGCCCCCCTCCTGCCCAGCGTCGCCGCCCGCCCAGCGCACCTCCCGAGCAGCGCGCCCAGCTCTCCCCTGCCGGCGCCTCGCCTCTCCGCCCGCAGCATCCGTAGCAGCGCTCGCGCCGGCAAGCGTCGCCCGCGTGGCCTTCTCCAGCGCTCGCCCGTTCGCGTCGCCTCCGCGGCGCCCGCCCGGCGACCTCAGCGCCCGCCTCTCCGTCCCAGCGTGCGCCCGCGCGGCTCCGTCGCCCGCGTCCCGACCCTCCGGCCGCCTCCAGCGTCTGCGCCGCGCAGCTTCGCCAGCGGTCCCCGTCGCCCAGCGGCGAGCTCCCGCGCCGCGCGGTACCCCTCGCCGCTGCGCCTCCCGCGGTAGCCGTGCAGCTCAGCGGCGGCGACCCTGCAGCCCGCCACCTTGGCTCGGTCCGACCCATGACGTCGCGCCTTCGCCCGAGCCGCCTCGCCGCCAGAGCCTCCCGTCGCCCTCCGTGGCCTCCCTGGACCTCCCGAGCCCGCGCCTCTCAAGCCCCTCGAGTGCCGTCCTGCCCTCACCTCCGCAGGCACCGTCTGGCGTCATGTTCTGAGGATGTGTTCCGTGTTGCTAGCCCAAGTACCACAACATCCTTTGGAGATGAACCGAGTTTCAAGAAAAAAACCGTGATGACTCCACATAGTTATCGGATGCGACAAGAATCCTCGAGACCGCCAACATCGTCGCCGAAACCACAAGACCGATGGACTCGACAAGATCTACACATGTAGACGGACCGAACGGTGGCCCTCGGCGGATCTCCGGCAAGAACTTGACGCGGGCACCAAGATCGCCTCCACGGGCCCCGAGCTTTTCCTGAACGCCAAGTTCGCCGACACGGAGGCAACAAGTGCTCCTCGAGGATGCCAAGCACTTCTTCCCTGCCAAGACCGCCTCGATGGCGCGGACCCGACAAGGCCCTACAGCGGCGAGATCGACCCGTGGGGCGCGACGGGATCTGCACGGCGCCATGACCGACAATATGACCCGAAGACCCGGTACGGCGAGAACTACCCGGTGGCGAGCGTTCCCATGAGACCGCTCCGTCGAACCCTGGACCCTGAGGCCGACCCCGAACCCCGGAACCCTAACAAGATCGTCGAGACCCCTCAATGTGTGAACCCCTTTTCCTCGAACCCTATTTTATAACATAACAACTTGTTGCATATTGAATTGTCATACCCGCATGCATATCTGTGGTTTGGGGGCCTTATGCCGATACACCTAATAATTAAATATGGGGCCCATATGCGGGCGAATCTAGTCTCATATCGGCCTCATTTAAACTTGTGTAGCGAACCGGTATCTTATCTTGCCTTGTTAAAACAACATTTAATTTGCGGGGTAGCTAAATAACTGGCACTACCTAATTAATTGTCGGGACCCCGGTTCCGCTTAATATGACCTAATTGCATTGCACCTTTGCCATGCCATGCATCATGCATGCATCATGCCGATCTTCTGCCGTGTATTAAATATTGCATCCGGTGTTCCTTCTAGTGATTTGCTTCTTCGCGGATAAGGCCGTTGAGTTGATGTGAGCTTCGCCCCGATCTTCGGGGAAAACCTTCGACAATGTTTTCAGGCGAGCATCTCCCCCTTTCTACCTATCTTACCTTTATAGTATTTACTTCCCTCCTGTTGATCTATTGCTATCTGTGTTGCGATGCTTTAGTTTCCGTACCTGTGATATTCCCTGCAGCCCTATATTGCCTGGACACACCCTAATACTGTTGTTTGGTAGATAGTTGGACTTGCGGCGTCGTGATGCTTGCTCAAGTCTTTGTGTCGTCATATGCCACGATTGCTGATGTATTGCCGCATGTTGTTGTTGGAGATGACTCTAGTTTTACTTATTGTTCACTTTAATTTGTTTAACAACTAAAATTGAATAAGCGGAGGCATCGGTGGGTGATAGATAATATTTGGTTTCGAGCGCCCACTTGTGTCCCGTAAGACCCGAGTACTTGATACTGTTCCTTGATTTTTTGCGCTATCCACATCCGGGAGGTATATGGGACCCCACAGCGAGCTTGATTCATTCTTATTTCTTGGGGCCACAAACTAGTTTGAGGTTTTATTTACGATCCTGTACTTATGCCATGCTTTCTGCTTTATTTACGATTGTGCAGTGCACTGCTTTGTCTTGTTAGGATCGGGACACGATTCAGCGGTGTCGACAAGCCCGTTTGGGGTTCCCGATCGTTCACACCGTCTACCCACCTTGAGGCCGTCTCGAGCTTGCTTACTCCGTTGCGGATTCTACTTAAGGGTGGCCCCTGAAATATTTCTGAATCTGTGATTGTTCGATCGTGAAAGCCTCATTGGTTTTGATTTGGTTTTCGAGGTTGATCGGCGTGTGTTGCTATTGGTGCACCCGGCCGGGTAAAACTTTCTGAAAGCCGTGTCCGCGGATATGGACGACTTGGAGCACAGTATCTCGATCATAGACAAGCATAACTAAAGTTTATTGCTATTAATTTGACTTATAATGACTAGTAATCAGCTTCACTATAACGGAATGGCTAATTAATACTGCCCACAATTGCTTGTTTGGTTGTCGCTTGCGACAAATGTATCTGACTAGTAAGTATTGCAACTACAACGAATTGGCTGAATAAAAGTACCAACAACTGCTGGGTTTTGGGTTATCTCATGCTATCTGTATCTGTTTAGTAATTGTTGCAACTATAACTGAATGGTTGACTAAAAGTGCCCACTGCTTATGTTATCAGGACGATTATCTATACCTGACTAGTAATTGCTGCAACTATAACTGAATAAGTAAAACTGCCAACTGTGTGAGTTCCTCGGTTGACTTCCTCGATGGGCTTCGAGGGGGGAACACCAGGATGGGTTTGTTTGGTGATAGCTTCAGGTTGGATCCGGTTAGGTCATTCTCACCCCTCTCTGATAATCGCCAATGTATCGAGTCTCTATAGTTGTTTAGTGCATGCTGCCGCTGCCGCTTCAGTCCACCATACCTATGTAGGCGAGGACCGCCGAATTCTAGCCTCGCGTGTCTTGGCCTCGATCGGCGCTCCTTCTTTGTTTTACCTTTGCCCTTTGTCGGCACCCTTTTGTCAAGCAGGTTTTGAGATCGGCGCCGTTAGCAGGGTTACCCTTCCGGCTTGGCACAGCTGCAGGTTATGGGCCATTGGTTATTCTTCGGGCTCTTAGCCCCATTTGCCTCTTGTCCGTGGGACTCTATCGTTTCCAAGGTGATTTGGATCTTTGTATATTATATTTGTATTCTTGACTCATGGAGTCGCTGGTATATATATTTCTGTTCTGTGGGTCCCATCGAGGACTGTTGTGTAATGTTATTACTTCGTTTTCCACCCGCACGAAAGTGCCTGGTGGGCACCTTTGAATCGTTCCTATGCGGGTTTGGTGAATTTCGCCCAAACTTGCATAGGTCCGATTCTGAGGGTGTTACAATCCAGCACAAGAAGCATCTAATAAAACTTTATCATGAAGAGAAAGCCTAGCATAAAAGTTATTGAGAATAATATTGTTAGGGAGTTCATGAATAGGACATTTAAGCATTAGCAGCTTCAATCTCCCCCAAGCTTGAGCTGTACTTTCTCCATCAAGAGGCCAAAAGTTATATATAAGACTTCTATCCTTTTGGATTTCACTGGGAGGATAAAATTTAGAGTAAAAGAGAGATGCCATCTCCTCCCATTCCATGGATTGTCCATTCTTTAGCAACTTATACCATGCCTTAGCTCTCCCTTTCAAGGATATGGAGAGTAACTTCTTCTTCACCTGTTCAGTTGTGATACCTGCACACTTAAACAACCCGCATAATTCATGGATATAAAGCAAGTGATCACCAGGATGGACAATTCCATCCCCATAATAATAATTATCCATGACACGATTAACAATACTGGTAGGTATCATAAAAGGATCAATCTCAACAGGTGGTGGTCCATCTACTACCATAGAAGTGGTAGTAGTTTTCCCAAACAGAAAACCAAGTGGGTTATTCATATTGGAAACAACGTAACAAGCAGTAACAAAAACAATACTCATAGTGAAAGTTTCCCTTACTAGTTCCACTCTTCAATAGCGCTTCACTCCCCGGCAACGGCGCCAGAAAATAGTCTTGATGACCCACAAGTATAGGGAGTGTATCATAGTACTTTTGATAAATAGGAGTGTCGATCCCAATAAGGAGCAGAAGGTGCTGAACAGTGGTATGGAGCAGGAAATCCCTGTGAATACTTAGCAAACGGATTTTTAGTGGTTTCCTGACAAGGAAACAAAACAAAGACCAAGTAACAGAAGTAACGAACAAACGGAGCAAGTGGCCCAATCCTTTCTTAGCAAAGGACAAGCTGGAGGAAATACTTAGAAGGACCAAACGTTCTCGAGGACATATGGGAATTCTGTCAAGTGCTTTCGCTTCAAATAGCTGAGTACTCTTATTTGGTGTTTGTAAGTGTTGTGTGGGTGAACCTGTGCTAACATAGTTCCCTTCCTAGTACTAATACATACTTGTGATTAAACCCCCTGCAAACATCCATAACTACATGAAAGTAATTAAGATATAAATCTAACGATAGCCTTAAACTCTGAGATCCTACGCTCCCTTGTGCAAAGTTGTCCTAACGGGGGTTCAGGTTTCTCTCACTCCAGCAACCCCACAATTAGTATCCAAATACACAATGCTTTCCCCTAGGCCCATAAATGGTGAAGTATCATGGAGTCGAAGTTCACATGACACCACTAGAAGAATAGCACCACGACTTAAATACTAAACCATTGAATTATAACTCATCACAGATTCACTACTAACAACATGAGTTCTCCCATGTCCTCAAGAACTAAACGAACTACTCATGAGACATCATATGGATCAAGATCAAAGATGATACGGTACTGGATAACAATCTGAACATAAACAATAATTCGATGGTTCCACTCGCAAGCATCAACTACAATAGTAATCAACACCGGGAAAGTTTCCCCTAAGAACTAAAGCAATATCCAACACAATTGTTACATCATGATGGAGTGGTGATGATGGTGCTGGTGGAGATGATGGTGTGGATGATGATGATCCCGATGAAGCCTAGCTTGACGATGGTATTGATGGCGATGGTCTCCCCTCTCTGGGAAGGAATTCCCCCGGCAGAAATCTGTCTGCCGGAGAGATCTTTCTCTCTCGGTGTTTTCCGCCCCTAGAGGCGGCGGAAGTCTATCTGTGGTTGCTCCCCTAGTGCTAGGGTTCCCTAGGGAATATATAGGCGAAGGGGCGGAGTCGGAGGCCGAGCAGGTGGGCCAAACCCACCCTAGGCACGGGGTCAGGTGGGCCCGCGCCTAGGGGGTGTGGGCCCCCTGAGGCCCCCCTTCGCTCCTCCTTCTGGCTTCCTTCGTCTTCCGGTAAAATAATATGTTTCCCTATTTTTTGGTATTTTTCTGATCTTCGCGAAATTGCACCGAAACGCCGTCTTATCCATCAGAATCCAGACTCCGGCAGTCCATCCTCCAGGAATCATCCAACATGCATAAATAGATGAAAAGCCATAAGTAATACCTCATAATAAGACAAATATCAATGAATAGAGGTAAATTATGATATAGGATGGTGATGCAAATTAGGCATATCAAAGGTTCATTGAGAATTTCTCAAAAGTAGCTAAGCCAATGATGGAGTTACTTAAGAAAGAGAAGAAGTTTGATTGGACTGAAGGATGTGAAACCAGTTTCGAAGAATTGAAGAAGAGACTAGTGTCAGCACTAGTCTTATGTTTGCCTGATTTGGAGGACTTTCAAGTCTATTGTGAGGCATCTAACCAAGGATTGGGTGGAGTTTTGATACAAGAAGGAAAAGTTGTGTCTTATGCCTCGAGACAACTCAAAACTCATGAAGTGAATTATCCTACTCATGAATTAGAGTTAGCCTCTGTTGTCCATGCACTCAAAATGTGGAGACATTATCTTTTGGGAAAGCGTTGTGAAGTGTTCACGGATCACAAGAGTTTGAAATATATTTTCACCCAGAAGGAACTCAATATGAGACAAAGAAGGTGGCTAGAACTTATCAAGGATTATGACTTGAGTTTGCAATACCATCCCGGTAAAGCAAATGTTGTAGCGGATGCTTTAAGCCGTAAAGTTTATGTGAATGGCCTTACTAAAGGAGAGTTGACAGATGATTTATGTGCTCAATTCAAAGAGTTAAGATTGGAGATAGTGCCTGAAGGATATCTCATGTCTTTGGAAGTTCAACCAACACTGATAGATAAGATCAAAGAAACCCAAAAGTTGGACAAGGAAATTTAAGAGATTAAAGGTAAAATTAGTAAAGGAAAGGCTAAAGGATTTCATGAAGATGAACAAGGTACTTTATGGTATAGAAAGCATATCTACATTCCACAAGATCCGGAACTTCAGAAATTGATTCTGCAAGAAGCACACAATTCACATATTCCATTCATCCAGGTAACACCAAAATGTACATGGACGTGAAGGAAAGATTTTGGTGGAACAATATCAAGAAAGATATCATGGAACACATTGCCTTGTGTGATGTGTGTAGTCGAGTGAAAGCGGAACATCAGAAACCGGCAGGGTTATTACAACCACTACCTATACCTGATTGGAAGTGGGATAAGATTGGTATGGATTTTATCACTGGACTGCCAAGGACCAAGTCTGGCTATGACTCTATATGGGTTGTTGTGGATCTCCTAACTAAAATGGCTCATTTCATACCCGTGAAAACTACTTATACAAGTGCTAAATTGGCCAAGATATATATGAATAGAATTTTATGCCTACATGGAGTACCTAAGAGTATTGTGTCTGATAGAGGAACTCAGTTCACTTATCACTTTTGGCGACAACTGCATGAATCATTGGAAACAAGGTTAGAATTCAGAACAGCTTTTCACCCTAAGACTGATGGACAGACAGAAAGGACAAATCAGATTTTGGAAGATATGTTGTGGGCATGTGCACAAGACTATGGATCTAGTGTAACATCCCCATTTCAGCAACCCTGATTAACTGTCCTGAAGGCAAAAATCAGGGGGAACAAAAAAAATTCTCGTAGGGTGTGCTCACTTGTTTTCTTGCGCTCAAGCAACTGCTTGTGGATTAGTTGTGTACTCCTCATCTCAACCCTAGTTCCCAAAAACTACTTTACAAAAGAAATGTCTTGACTCATCTTTCATATTCTCAAATGTTCTGGCATTTATAAAACCTGAGCCAAGATGATTTTGATACAACCAAATACTTTACTAGCTTCTATTGCCAAAACTATGGAGACCTATATATATTATCTCCTTATGTTTTCAAGACAGAACTTCAACTACCCTTATCTCTAGGTTTTCCCAAAACCTTTTCATATTAATCTTGGTAGAGATACGAAGATGGTACTTATCCTACTTCAAATCAAAACCCCTTTTCAACATACCCATCCTTACCTTAAGCTAGGCTTGATGATAAACCTAGTAGTAGTTACATAAGTTAAGATGAATTGCCTTGATCTGCTGTCTGATGAATTGCCTGGATCTGGTGATTGCCTTGTTTGCTTAGGATCTAGATAGAGCTAGTCCAGTAGCTCATCCCTTAGGACCTAATCCTTGCTTGTAATCATCAAGCTCATATCAAGCATCCCAGTCTGGATCTATCCTAAGTCACTCAAGTGATCATCTCATCTCCTGCTTACCTTAGTCCAAGGATAAACCTTCTGAATGGTTTCCAACTCAGTGAAGACCCAATCCAAGCAGGAATAATATCTATTGAGCCCTCACATCAACATCCTCCACATGATCATGAGATTGGAACCTAGTGTCCTCTCAAAATCATGAGATTGGATTTCTTATCTGGATACCATCTTTGGAGCCCTACCTTTTCCAACCTATGTGCATTCTTGAGAATGTACTTGAACCCTCTTGTAGTACATCTTTAGTACTACCAAAGCCCACTCCTGCCCTGTTCTAAGCCATTCTATCTCCCTCTCATCCATGATGGTTTTGTAGTCAAGATAATAATCTTTTCTGCAAATCTTATCATCTTGCCTACTTTGGCAGAAGCCCATATCTATATGCCACCTCCCCTTGACCAACTCTTTGCATAGTTAGGACCTACTAACCATGGCCTATCAATCCCCACTTCACTTGTTTCCATTGGAGCCTTGTGCTTCTTAAACCCACATGGTTTAGGAGGCTAACTAATACATCTATTATGGCAGACTTATTTTCAACAAAGTTTGCCATCTCATCTAGACCACCTCAGATCCAACCAAGCCTAAACCTTGCTTCCATTATCAAGGTCAGCTCTGAGATCCCTAATCAATCCATCCATATACCCCTTGTACCAAGGTGAGATCTGAGCTCCCTAATCCAACCCTGTCTAGATGGCATCAGAACAACAAAACCCTAGATCCCCTAGAAATCTAGTTTTATTTCTTTTCATCACTTTTATTCCAAACCAAGGTGAACCTTGATGCCTACGTAAAGTGTACCTCATCTAACTTGGATATAAGCATCCCCAAATAATTCTCCCAATTATTTGGATTTTCAAACTATTTAATTCCCTTTATTTACCAAATTCCCAAAATCCTTGTCTCTAAAGGCAAGTTTGCTTTTATCCAAATCACCTTGTCAACTCAAGGCACATTTGATGCCTATACTCCATCTCCCATCTTTCAAACTCAAAATTAAATATTTTTGACAATCTTAATTATTTCTTTTGCCCTTTTTCTTAAATGGCCGAAACAAGAAATAATTCCCTAAAAATACTTTCCCATCTCAATAAATCCCAAAAAAATTCTCCAATGTGTAATATGGTATTTAGGACCATATCACATCAAAAACCAAGCCTGCCCAATGTAGAATTTCCCTCTTAGCTTCCATAATCCATTTCTGCACTTTTTGAAGACATGCTTCTAAATGGGATTATCACCATTAGAAAAATCCCATCTAATTCTTGGAGACATCATTTGACCTCATCTATCTACCAGTACCATTTCAACACTTCGATAAATTCAACTTTTGCAACTTACTTCACAAATGCCTTCATTTGATCGATTTTGCAAACTTAATCAAACCTTGATTCCATAATACCAAATCAACCCCCAAGCTTGTCAAGAAATTCACCTTAGCAGCACACACCTCCCCTGGTTGACATAGCATTGCAGCATCACTTGACACTTGTCTCCTAGAGTTTGTAACAGAGAGAGAGCATCATTTCGTGCATAGAACTTTGTGCTAAACGGGACAGCATCTACCCCACTCCCCCTCTCCCCCTCTGGTCGACCTCCTGAACCCACACACGCATACCACTCCCCTGCCCACAGGACCGAAAACCATGCCCCCACCCCCTGCCCATTTTGGGCATTTCACCATTGCCCATGTGGTTTTGCAATAAAAGGGCTAAAGGCCTCCTAGCATGTGGCATCCCGCAAAACCACTACTAGAAAATCGCGTTGTTTTTGTGCATTGCATCGCTATCATCATGCATTGTTTGTCTGAACTATTTCGAAAAACCTAGTTTTGCTTTGTACAAATACCCCTCTTTATTTCAAAGGCAAAACCCCGAGCGTATCGGATATTTTATTTCCCTAAAAACTTTCTCCAAAGTGGCCTTGTTTTAAAATAAACAACACCGAACAAACACATCTTTACAAAACCTAAACTCTAAATCCTATTTACACCTAGTCCCAATCTACCCACCAACCGTAGCGTGCCACCTCACCCCTCCCCCAATTCCCTACCCACTCCGCCACATCATCAATCCATCAGCCCCACCTCTCTCCTTCTCTCACCCTAGCCCATCCTACCCACTCTCCTTAACCTCTTCCTTACCCCTAGGCCCCCCACCTCCCTGGACCCACTCCCTTCTCCCTTCCCACCTCCACCTGACGGACCCACCACAGGCCCCACCACCCCCTTTCCCCCACTCACCTACATGGGCCCGCTCCCACAGCCCCACCCACAGCCACCGCCTGCTCCCTCCTCTCTCCTCCCACCCCACCTTCTCCTTCCCGACGCCCCTACCTCGCCCTCGCCCCTCCCAGGCGCCCCCTCCTCCTCCTCGGCCGGACCCGCTGGCGCCTGCTCTTTCCTCCCCCTCCCCGCCAGCCCCCCTCCCTGGCGCCTCTCCCGGCCTCGCCTCCTCCGCCGTGCGCTCCTCCTCCTCCCCACGCCGGCCACACGCCCGTCTCCCCTCCTCGGCCGGAGCCAGGCAGCCCGCCTCCACCAGCCCGGCTCCAACCCAGCTGCCCTGCCGCGACCCCCTCTCCTCCAAGCTCGCCGCCGCCCTCTGGACGGAGTCCGCGCCTCCCGGCCCTCCTCCTCCTCCGCTCTGGCGCCGCCGCCCGTCCTCCTCCCCCGAGCCTCGCCGCCGTCCGAGCCACCCTCTCACTCAGCGTCGGCCCGTCCTCCCGGCCTCGCCCGGTTAAATGTCGGCGGCCGGCGTCGCCCTCCTCTAGCCCCGCCTCGCCGCCCTCCTTCCCTCCGCAGGCCGCCGGCGCCTTCCCGTCCGCCGCCTCCGGCCAGGTCCGCCGCTGCCGGCCTCGCCAGGCGCCGCCCTCGGCCGTTCCGCTGCTCCTTCTCTGCCCCGAGCCGGCCACCGTCCTCCCTGCGTCGGCGTGGTGCTCGCCAGCCCCAGGCGCCGCGGCTGCAGGATGTGTCTCCCTCTTATGCCGACACCGTGTGGTGGTGCTGTCCGCCAGAGAAGCTGCTGTCGACATGCGTGTGTGCCCCTGTGCGTATGTGTTGTATGGCTACTGGTGTGGTGCCAGTACAAATCCCGACGGCCAAGGTTGCGTCCATCTTCGTTCAGGGTTGTGAGCAACGATATTGAGCGCACCATAAAGCCATCGCCAAGTTCTTCCCAAGAGAAACCTACACCAAGTTTTGGGGCGACAAGATCTTCTCGCCGACAAGACCAATATTAGAGCCTCGAGAGCCCTGGCATGGACCCGAAGCCCGATCCCGAACCCGGCGTCGTATCAAGTTCTCCTTCCCGGATTCAAGGACTCCGACCTGGTGCGACAAGTACTTCTATCCGAGCATAAGACCGGTCGAAAACGCCAAGATCTTCAATCGGAACGCCAAGTTCGTCACCCTGAAACGCCAAGACTGCGTCACGAGGACCCGACAAGATCTTCGTGACGACAAGATCGGCACCGACCAGGGCGGGAACGATGCGCCCCCGACACCGAACCAAGACCTTCCCGGATGCGAGATCGATCCCCGTCGAACCCTGAGACCGAACCCCGAACCCCGGAAAACACCAAGATCGCCGAACCCTAATGTGTGCCCCTTTTTCCGAGCCCCTATTTTATAAATGCTAAATATAAAACCTGTTGCATAATAATCATTCATCTCGCATACATATTTGTGTGGTTTGGGGGCCTTATGCCGATTCACCTCTAATTAAATATGGGGCCCATATGCGGGCAAATCTAGTCTTATATTGGCCTCATTTAAATTTGTGTAGCGAACCGGTAACTTACCTTGCCTTGTTAAGACAACATTTAAATTGCGGGGTAGTTAAATAACTTGAACCGTTTAAATAATTGTTGGGACCCCGGTTCCACTTAATATGACCTAATTGCATCGCATTTTGCCATGTCGTGCATCATACATGCATCATGCCCGATCTTTTGCCGTAGTATTAAATAGTGCATCCGGTGTTTCTTTTAGTGTTTTGCTTCTTCGCGGATTGGGCCGTTGAGTTGATGTGATCTTCGCCCCGATCTTCGGATGAACCTTCGACAATGTTTTCAGGCGAGCATCTCCCCCTTTCTACCTATCTTACTTTTATAGTATTTATTCCCTCCTGTTGATCTATTGCTATCTGTGTTGCGATGCTCTAGTTTTCGTACCCGTGATATCCCATGCAGCCTTATATTGCCTTGGACACATCCTATTACCTGTTGTTTGGTAGATAGTTGGACTCGCGCGTCGTAGTCGCTTGCTCAAGTGCTGTTGCGTGTCGCCATGTACCATAGTTGTTGGTGTATTGCCGCATGTTTGATGTTGGAGATGATCATGGCTTTACTTTTCGTTCACTTTAATTACTGCTTAACAACTAAAATTGAAGTAAGTAAGCAGAGGCACAGGTGGGCAATAGATGTTATTTGGTTGTTAACCGTCCACTTGTGTCCCGTAGGACCCCGAGTGCTTGATACTTGTTCCTTGATTTATCGCGCTATCCACATCCGGGAGGATTATGGGACCCCCTGAGCCAGAGCTTGATTCATTCTTATTTCTTGGGGCCACAAAATAGTTTGAGGTTTTATTTACTATCATGTACTTATGCCATGCTACTGCTTTATTTACGATTGTGCGAGGAGCACACTGTACTGTTTAGGTAAGCGGAATGTTTTCGCGGTATCGACAAGCCTAGTTTTGGGTTCCCAGTCGTTTACAGCCATTGTCGCAAACCTTGAGTCTGTCTCGGAGTCAGCTGGCTTCGTTGTGGGTCTACTCAATGGGGTGGCCCCCTGAAATAATTCTAAATCCTGTGATTGCTTTGTCGTGAAGGCCTCGTTGGTTTTTGATTTGGTTTTTCCGAGGTTGATCGAGCGTGTGTTGCTATTGGTGCACCCCGGCCGGGTAAAACTTTCTGAAAGCCGTGTCCGCGGTTATGGACGACTTGGAGCACAGTATCTCGATCATAGACAAGCATAACTAAAGTAGTGCTATAAATTTGACTTTATAATGACTAGTAATCAGCTTCACTATAATGGAATGGCTAAATAATACTGCCCACAATTGCTTGCTTTGGGTGTCGCTTGCGACCATTGTACCTGACTAGTAAGTATTGCAACTACAACGGAATGGCTAAATAAAAGTACCAACAACTTCTGGGTTTTGGGTTATCTCATGCTATTGTATCTGACTAGTAAGTGTTGCAACTATCACGGAATGGTTAACTAAAATTGCCCACTGCTTATTTTATCAGGATGATTATCTATACTTGACTAGTAAGTGTTGCAACAATAACTGAATAAATAAAACTGCCAACTGTGTGAGTTCCTCGGTTGACTTCCTCGTGTGGTCTCGAGGGGGAAACACCAGGACGGGTTTGTTTGATGGTAGAATCAGGTTGGTTCCGAATAGGTCTTTCTTATCCCCCTCTGATAGTCGCCAGTTGTACCGAGTCTCTATAGGTCGTTTAGTGCATCTTTGCGCTGCGCTTGATCCACCATACCTTTGTGGCGAGGACCGAATTCTAGCCTCATGGTGTCTTGGCCTCGATCTTGGCGCTCCTCTTTTCCTTTGCCCTTTCGGCACCCTTTTGTTTAAGCAGGTTTGAGATCGGCGTCGTTAGCGGGGTTACCCTTCCGGCTTTGGGCGGGGTTATGGGCGCCATTGGTTATTCTTGGGGCTCTTAGCCCCATTTGCATCTTGTCCGTAGTCGGACGCTGTATCTTTCAAGGTGATGTGGATCTCATGCCGTATATCTGTATTCTTGACTCATGGAGTCGTGTTGTATATATATATATACTGTGGGTCCCATCGAGGACTGTTGTGTAATGTTATTACTTGTTTCCACCCTTGCGAAAGTGCTGGTGGGCACCTTTGAATCGTTTCTATGCGGGTTTGGCGGGTTTCGCTAAAACTTGCATAGGGCGATTCTGAGGGTGTTACAGAGTGGTATCAGAGCTCAGCAGTTGCGATACCCCACAAGTCCAGCCTGTAGGATAACCTAGCTAACGGTCGAAGTAGAGTGTCAAAACTATTTTGCAAAATCGGTTGGTTAGTTCTGACTAGGTCTGATTTTACTCCTTACCCTCTGCTATTCACCTCTTACCTCTACGCGTTTTGAATCCGCTCTCGTCTCTTTCTTCGAGTCCAGGAATTCTCGGGGTTGGGTTTTCGTCGTACCTTTAGGTTTCGCTTCCTCCTTTGGTAACGGTGTTGCTACATCGGGTCTTCATGCTATCCAAGGAATCCTTCGTCTGGTGGGCTTCCCTTTGTTCCTTCTCGTGCCTTCCGATGTTTTCCGACACGACGACATCATCTACGCCAGATCCGATGCAGAGTCTGCATCACTCCTTTGTTTCCGAACCTCGCTTGTCGAGATCTTCAGTCTAATTCCGAGAGTTGGTTGCATAATCCGCCTATTCGTGTGCAGAGTAATGGTTTGGGTGCGCGATGGACTGATCACCATCCTACTACTCTTATCATTCGCTTTTGTACATCGAATCAGTGGATCCAGCAATTTTACTCCATCCACGGAAGCTAGAGGTGGCTTTATTTGCTGATACCTCTACCTTCGACCATTTGTTCCCGGAGTGCTCTCTCGACGATAACGGACAACGACCTCTTGTTAGTGGTGTCACGAAGATCTACACGAAGCGAGAAGATGCAGATCACCGACCTTCTTTCGGTACCATGAGGCGGATCTCGAGGGCGAGATCCATTGTTAGTGGTGTCGAATTGTGGCATCCCGCAAAACCACTACTAGAAAATCGTGTTGTTTTTGTGCATTGCATCGCCATCATCATGCATTGTTTGTCTGAACTATTTCGAAAAACCTAGTTTTGCTTTGTACAAATACCCCTCTTTATTTCAAAGGCAAAACCCCGAGCGTATCGGATATTTTATTTCCCTAAAAACTATTTGCAAAGTGGCCTTGTTTTAAAATAAACAACACCGAACAAACACATCTTTACAAAACCTAAACTCTAAATCCTATTTACACCTAGTCCCAATCTACCCACCAACCGTAGCATGCCACCTCACCCCTCCCCCAATTCCCTACCCACTCCGCCACATCATCAATCCATCAGCCCCACCTCTCTCCTTCTCTCACCCTAGCCCATCCTACCCACTCTCCTTAACCTCTTCCTTACCCCTGGGCCCCCCACCTCCCTGGACCCACTCCCTTCTCCCTTCCCACCTCCCTGCCAGCCGGACCACCAGGCCCCTTGCCCACACCCACCTTTCCCCCCTCACCCTCCCATGGGCCGCTCCAGCCCCACCCCACAGCCACCGACCCTTTGCTCCCTCCTCTCTCCTCCCACCCCACCTTCTCCTTCCCGACGCCCCCACCTCGCCCTCGCCCCTCCCAGGCGCCCCCTCCTCCTCCTCGGCCGGACCCGCCGGCGCCTGCTCTCTCCTCCCCCTCCGGCGAGCCGCCAAGCCCCCTCCCCGCCGGCGCGCCTCCCCGACGCCTCGCCTCCCTCCCGCCCGGCTGCTTCTCCTCCTCCCCCCACGCCACGCCTCCGTCTCCCCTCCTCGGCCGGGCCAGGCCGGCCCGCCTCCACCCGCGCTAGCCCCGGCTCCAACCCCGAGCTGCCTCGCCGCCGCGACCCCCCCTCTCCTCCAAGCTCGCCGCCGCCCTCTGGCCGGAGTCCGCGCCTCCCGGCCCTCCTCCTCCTCCGCTCCGGCGCCGCCGCCCGTCCTCCTCCCCCGAGCCTCGCCTCCGGCCAAGCCACCCTCTGCCTCACCGCGTCGACCGTCCTCCCCGGCCTCGCCCGTCGGCGGCCAGCGCGCCGCCCTCCTCTAGCCCGCCTCGCCCCTCCTCCCTCCGCGGGCCCGCGCCTTCCCGTCCGCCGCCTCGGCCAGGTCGCCATGCCGGCCTCGCCGGCGCCCCTCGGCCGTTCGCTGCTCCTTCTACGCTTGAGCCGGCCACCGTCCTCCCTGCGTCGGCGTGGTGCTCGCCAGCCCCAGGCGCCGCGGCTGCAGGATGTGTCTCCCTCTTATGCCGACATCGTGTGGTGGTGCTGTCCGCCAGAGAAGCTGCTGTCGACATGCGTGTGTGCCCCTGTCGTATGTGTTGTATAGCTCTTGGTGTGGTGCGGTACAAATCCCAGCCAAGGTTGCGTCCATCTTCGTTCAGGGTTGTGAGCAACGATATTGAGCGCACCATAAAGCCATCGCCAAGTTCTTCCCAAGAGAAACCTACACCAAGTTTTGGGGCGACAAGATCTTCTCGCCGACAAGACCAATATTAGAGCCTCGAGAGCCCTGGCATGGACCCGAAGCCCGATCCCGAACCCGGCGTCGTATCAAGTTCTCCTTCCCGGATTCAAGGACTCCGACCTGGTGCGACAAGTACTTCTATCCGAGCATAAGACCGGTCGAAAACGCCAAGATCTTCAATCGGAACGCCAAGTTCGTCACCCTGAAACGCCAAGACCGTACCGATACGAGGACCCGACAAGATCTTCGTGACGACAATATCGGCACCGACCAGGGCGGGAACGATGCGCCCCCGACACCGAACCAAGACCTTCCCGGATGCGAGATCGATCCCCGTCGAACCCTGAGACCGAACCCCGAACCCCGGAAAACACCAAGATCGCCGAACCCTAATGTGTGCCCTTTTTCCCGAGCCCCTATTTTATAAATGCTAAATATAAAACCTGTTGCATAATAATCATTCATCTCGGATACATATTTGTGTGGTTTGGGGGCCTTATGCCGATTCACCTCTAATTAAATATGGGGCCCATATGCGGGCAAATCTAGTCTTATATTGGCCTCATTTAAATTTGTGTAGCGAACCGGTAACTTACCTTGCCTTGTTAAGACAACATTTAAATTGCGGGGTAGTTAAATAACTTGAACCGTTTAAATAATTGTCGGGACCCCGGTTCCACTTAATATGACCTAATTGCATCGCATCTTGCCATGTCGTGCATCATACATGCATCATGCCCGATCTTTTGCCGTAGTATTAAATAGTGCATCCGGTGTTTCTTTTAGTGTTTTGCTTCTTCGCGGATTGGGCCGTTGAGTTGATGTGAGCTTCGCCCCGATCTTCAGATGAACCTTCGACAATGTTTTTAGGCGAGCATCTCCCCCTTTCTACCTATCTTACTTTTATAGTATTTATTCCCTCCTGTTGATCTATTGCTATCTGTGTTGCGATGCTCTAGTTTTCGTACCCGTGATATCCCTTGCAGCCTTATATTGCCTTGGACACATCCTATTACCTGTTGTTTGGTAGATAGTTGGACTCGCGCGTCGTAGTCGCTTGCTCAAGTGCTGTTGCGTGTCGCCATGTACCAAGTTGTTGGTGTATTGCCGCATGTTTGATGTTGGAGATGATCATGGCTTTACTTTTCGTTCACTTTAATTACTGCTTAACAACTAAAATTGAAGTAAGTAAGAAGAGGCACAGGTGGGCAATAGATGTTATTTGGTTGTTAACCGTCCACTTGTGTCCCGTAGGACCCCGAGTGCTTGATACCTGTTCCTTGATTTATCGCGCTATCCACATCCGGGAGGATTATGGGACCCCCCTGAGCCAGATCTTGATTCATTCTTATTTCTTGGGGCCACAAAATAGTTTGAGGTTTTATTTACTATCATGTACTTATGCCATGCTACTGCTTTATTTACGATTGTGCGAGGATTGCGGTATCGATAAGCCCAGTTTTGGGTTCCCAGTCGTTTATAGCCATTGTCGCAAACCTTGAGTCCGTCTCGGAGTCAGCTGGCTTCGTTGTGGGTCTACTCAATGGGGTGGCCCCCTGAAATAATTCTGAATCCTATCATTGCTTTGTCGTGAAGGCCTCGTTGGGTTTTGATTTGGTTTTTCCGAGGTTGATCGAGCGTGTGTTGCTATTGGTGCACCCCGGCCGGGTAAAACTTTCTGAAAGCCGTGTCCGCGGTTATGGACGACTTGGAGCACCGTATCTCGATCATAGACAAGCATAAATAAAGTAGTGCTATAAATTTGACTTTATAATGACTAGTAATCAGCTTCACTATAATGGAATGGCTAAATAATACTGCCCACAATTGCTTGCTTTGGGTGTCGCTTGCGACCATTGTACCTGACTAGTAAGTATTGCAACTACAACGGAATGGCTAAATAAAAGTACCAACAACTGCTGGGTTTTGGGTTATCTCATGCTATTGTATCTGACTAGTAAGTGTTGCAACTATCACGGAATGGTTAACTAAAATTGCCCACTGCTTATTTTATCAGGATGATTATCTATACTTGACTAGTAAGTGTTGCAACAATAACTGAATAAATAAAACTGCCAACTGTGTGAGTTCCTCGGTTGACTTCCTCGTGTGGTCTCGAGGGGGAAACACCAGGACGGGTTTGTTTGATGGTAGAATCAGGTTGGTTCCGAATAGGTCTTTCTTATCCCCTCGATAGTCGCCAGATTGTACCGAGTCTCTATAGGTCGTTTAGTGCATCTTTGCCGCTTGATCCACCATACCTTTGTAGGCGAGGACCGAATTCTAGCCTCATGGTGTCTTGGCCTCGATCTTGGCGCTCCTCTTTTTCCTTTGCCCTTTGTCGGCACCCCTTTTGTTTAAGCAGGTTTGAGATCGGCGTCGTTAGCGGGGTTACCCTTCCGGCTTGGCTTGGGCGGTTATGGGCGCCATTGGTTATTCTTGGGGCTCTTAGCCCCATTTGCATCTTGTCCGTAGTCGGACTGTATCTTTCAAGGTGATGTGGATCTCTGTATCAGTATATCTATTCTTGACTCATGGAGTCGTGTTGTATATATATACGTGGGTCCCATCGAGGACTGTTGTGTAATGTTATTACTTCGTTTTCCACCCGCACGAAAGTGCCTGGTGGGCACCTTTGAATCGTTTCTATGCGGGTTTGGCGGGTTTCGCTAAAACTTGCATAGGGCCGATTCTGAGGGTGTTACATAGCACTTCTCTCTGCCCCTCATTTCTCCCCCACACTCCCACCTACCTCCCCTGAAGCTCCAACCCTCCCCTCTGCTCTCCTTCGCCCTAGACAGAAAGCTTCGATGCTCAAGCTGCTGCAAGGTAGGAGGAGGCTGTGTGCCCTCCCTACTACATCTCCTTCTCTCATTTTTGTTCACGCGTGACCCCCTGCTCCAGCTGCAACTAACCCAACTCCTCTTTTGTTTTGCATGCACCCTTGAGATCCGCTCCGAGAGGCCACCGAGGAGGCACCGTCGCCGTCCTTGCGCGAGGCCTCTCCCGAGGCCGCACCCACCCTTGTCGCCCGTCTCTGAGGTCCCCTCCGAGTACCGCATCCTCCACGACCGCCCCTAGCACCTCTCCGTCGCCCGGTGATCTCCCCTCCACCTCGCAGCTCCTCCCTAGGGATTCTGCCCGGCGAAACCTTTCCTGTGAGGAAGACAGTGGTGTGCCATCGATCTCGTTAAGATCGAACGACCACCCTCCTCATACACCTTTGCCCATGACGAACCGGCCTCGCCAGGCCGGCCTCGGAGTATTCACCGCGTGCGTCGCCGCCCGGGTGGGCCGGAACTCCCCCTAGCGCGGCCTAGTGACCCCGGATCTAGCCCAAAAGCCCCCTTGTTTTAATTATTTTCACCAAACCCCAATTTTCAGCCCTTAGTATAAATCATTTTGAAATTGGAAAACATATCCAAATGCCCAGATCTAATTTTTCTTAGATAACCCGAGGTCTCTACAAACATGCAGACTAGTTGCTGAATCAAATTGAGGTTTAAATCAATTATGATAAACCCCCTATTAAAATCTGTCTAGATCACTGATTAAATTCCCTAGTAAGATTGGTATATCCAAATGACCTATTTCCAACTGGTATTGAAAGGTATAGGCCATACCTCTATAACCCCACTGGCCCCACCTTAGTTGGCTCCCTAGATTTCCCCTGATAAAACTATCAAAAACAATTCTTTTCTGCCTTTAAGAAAATTTTCTAGGCAAAACCAAAAATGTTTTTGATGTAATTGCCACTCCTTCTAAACCTGGATACCAATAAGTACCAAAAACTAGGAGCCCAAGATTTATTGAGCCTTTATTGAATTATGGTGAATTAAACAATTATGTGCATAGTTTATTCACTACTTAAATCACCAAAATAGTTCTGTAACTCCAAAAAGAGTAAATCCAATTTCTTCAGAAAGGTATTATCATTACCTAACAATTACCCCTGGAATCACATCAAAATCTTCTGTAGGATTAATCTGGTGAAAAAGACAATCCCATCTAGTACTGTCTTTGGAAATTTCTCAAGGGCATTCTGGTAATTGTTTTGTAGAGATTCCAACTCCTCTTGATTCAATCCATCAAATACTACTTAACCACCCAAGGAAATAATTTTTGGAACTCCATAGAAGTTCTGGTGAATTATTTCCTAAAACTAGAGTCTTAATCACTATAAAATCCCTTATAAATCTTTGGTAATGGATAAAATAGTGAAACCACTTTTGTTGGCTTCATTTTATCAATACCTATCTGAGAGTATCATGTTTCACATTGACCTCATACATAACTTGGCCTTGCTCCTAAACCCCTTATCTAGGGAGATTCTGAACCTTAAAATCCTAAATAGAAAATCCACTAATGCAAACAAAGCATTACATTGTATCCCCAATCAGATCTCCTAACATTCTACTGATGTTTATCTTGTTTATATACTTGTTTGCTGTATGGTTTGATATTTGTATACCTGGTATTGAGTGGTGTGTTATTCGTTTGCATGTATGCTCGATAACGGCGATAGTTGCGGTTGTGTGCCGTCGAGAAGAAGGAAGCCTCAGAGAGTTATTATCGCTATCATTATTATCATGGGGTTTCTGGTATTCTAAGGAAATCACAGGACATCCCTCTGGTCATAGGCAATCCACCTTCTTGCTCATATGCCTTGTCCCATTATTTTACTTATGCATGTTTTATCTACTCATTTCCGCAAATTGCATTGTTTTACTATACTATGTTATATATGGGGAATGTTTGGCTCCTCCAATTAATTACCCCTAAGTACCTTTAGGTACAACCCATATGTATAATACCTACCTCCCCCTTAGTATGGTAGATGGTGTTTAACACCATAACTCCTTGGAGACCCCGTTTTAGCCTAAGCAAAAGTGTAGGATGGGAAAACCCCGGGAAAAGACTTTCAAAAATTATTTATGAGAAAACCTTGGTGAGGCTTGGCCTATCAAGTGGTTTGGAAAATGAGAAAGGTTTTTTTTTACAAAATGATGGAGGAAAATCGTTTACGAAAACAGCCGGGCTGGCCAGTTTTTAAGCTAGCGCAATTAACCCGTGCAACCACATTACTCCGAAATGGGACAGGGCTGGGCTAGAAGTTTGTCTAGTCCGGTATAGGTTCCTCAAACTACTATGGGGAAGAACAAATTCCCGGAGGCTAGGCTTTCCCCTGTAAAGGCCATGTGAAACATCGGTCTGGGGTTAGTAAATACCGTCTAAATGGCGGCCAGACGATACTATGAGCCCCTCATTGAAAGCGCCCACCCCGCGAGGTGCAAAACACGCTCCGGTTGGCTTGTGAACTATATAGGGCATCCCGGTTTTGAGGGGATTAACCTCATAGGGTAGGCACTTGTATCGGAGAGGGCATTCGGAAGGACTTGACCAGTTATTCGACCCACGATCAGTGTAGATCAGGGACGGGTACTCGGATGGTGTGGATACAGTGTACAACCTCTATAGAGTGTAAATCTATTCGAATAGCCGAGTCCTCGGTCATGGACGGTTGTGCGGGCGGCTGTACAACGGTGATAGTTTTGATTTCGAAAAGGACTTCGGAAAAGCAATGGCTCAAAAATGTTTTGACCATGGGATGGTCGGAAAAATGAGGAAGGAGTTTGGTCATGAGATGACCGAAAACAAAAACAAATGGGTGACCCAATCCTAGTGTTTTCTTAAAACTTTTCTAAAAAGTTTTCCAAATTCTTTACCAACGTTTTTCAACAAAGATATAGAGATATGCTATACCTACAAGAGAAACTATTTTATTAAAGAACCTCTCATGGAGCCATCCTACCACAGCCATATTGCATATCCTTTAATATTGCTTACTTAAGGTGGTTTGCGAGTACATTCAAAGTACTCACCGGCGTTGTCCCTGGCTATTTACTTGTCCAGATTGCAGATATTAAGAAGGAACAAAGGTACTGACGTCTATGCGAGCTAGGCCATCTTCCCAGTCAGTTGCCTATAGGTTAAGGCACGGGCTCGGCGCTGAAGACTTCCGCTTCTTGTGTTGTATTCTCCATAATGTCCTCTTTGTAAGTGTTGTACTCGTTACTTTATGGATGCTGTAATGATACTAGTCGGTTATGCTCACGGCTCACTGATTATGGGAACGTGAATTGTATGCATAACGGGTATTTCCGGACCGTAAATCCGGGGTGCCACAGACTTAGTATCAGATCCATCCTGACTGTAGGAGACCTTAGTTAACATGGACGTTAGACATGACTACCCCTATTTATGGAAACACAATTTTTCAAAAACTATTTTCCTCAAAAGATTTTCAAAAGATTGCTTATCTCATCTTCTCTGATTAAACAATCTAAAAATGAATTTCTCTATATCTCGTCTACTTCAAATTTTCCGTTCTCTCAAAACAAAGTCCGACTTAGATGTTGGAGATGTGCCCTAGAGGCAATAATAAATGTAGTTATTATTATATCTTTGTGTTTATGATAAATGTTTACATTCATGCTATAATAGTATTAACAAGGAAACATTAATACTTGTGTGATTTGTAAACTAAAATAGAGTCCCTAGTAAAGCCTCTTTATAATACTAGCTTGTTGGTTAATAAATGATTGTGGTTTACCTATCATGAACATTGAGATGTTATTAACAACAAGATCATATAGTTAGGAGAATGATATGGTGGAATACTCCTATAGATAAGCGTAGCATAAAGATCAAGTCATTTTTAATAGTTCAATTGCTATATGCTTTCTGATACATAGTAACCTAATTCCTTCGACCATGAGATCATGTATATCACCTTCACCAGAAGGATGCTTTGATGACATCAAACACCACACCGTAACTGGGTGGCTATAAAGGTGGCATTGAGTGTTCGGAAAGTATTGGTTGAGACACATGGATCAAGAGTGGGATTTGTCCATCCATATGACGGATAGATATACTCTGGGCCCTCTCAGTGAAATGTCATCCAATTAGCTTGCAAGCATGTGACTGGCTCACAAGGGATCACATATCACGGGAACGAGAAAAGAGTACTTATCAGTAACGAGGTTGAACTAGGTATGCAGAGATACCGACGATCATAACCTCGGAAAGTCCTGTTTTGGGGTTGGAGAATGGTTCCGGTGTTTTCATCGGGAATGTTATAGAAGGTTCCGGAATGTCCGACACTCTAGAGGGGAAGGGTACATGAATGTGTCATACCAAGTTGGAATGATTGCATCATGTACTAGGTGTCATCGCTGAACAAAATAAAGGGTTTAATCAAATCCTAGTTTGAAAAGTCAAACGCCAATTTGAAAAGTCAAACGGCTATTTTGGAAGGTGGAGGGGAAGTAGGAAACCTACTTGGGGAGGAGTTCCTCCTCACCGCCGGCCCACTTGGGATCCGAGTTGGGGAGGGACTCCCCTCCCCTTGGTCGGCGCCTCCCACCTATATAAGGAGGGGCAGGGCTGCCCCTCCTAGCACACAAGTTGCCCCCCTCTAAACCCTAACCCTAGCCGCCGCCCTCCATAGCCGCCGCCGGCCTAGGGCATCTCGCCGCTGCCTAGGGAAAACCCTAGCCGCTGGCCTTGCCCCCTCCTTGGTGTGTCTAAACCCTATATCACCGAGGGCTCTCTCATAGTCCACCATACTCGCTCCGGCTTAAGGCGAAGCCCTACGAGATCTCCCCTCTACTTCCGGTACCACGCCGTTGTGCTGCCGGAATCGCGAGGAGAGTGCTATAACCTCCGCTGCCTGCTGGAACAAGGGAGAGGAAGGTCTTCGTCAAGTACCGAACGTGTGACCGACTGCGGGAGCGTTGCCGGAACGCAGCGCCGGAAGGATCGTCTACGCGATCTTGAGATCGGCAAGAGTATGACTACATCACCCACGAGAATCCGCTCTCGTTAAACACTTTGGAATCTTCGAGGGTGAGTTATTCCATCGACTCGTTGCTACAATCTAGTAGATAGATCTTGGCTTGTTTGTTCGTATGCGGTAGAAATTTTTTGTTTTCCATGCTACGAAACCCTAAAGTGGTATCAGAGCCGTGTCTATATGTAGATCTGTTGCACGAGTAGAACACAATGGTCATTGTGGGCGTTGATGCTTTTGTTGTCGATTGCTTCTTGTGTACTTTGCATCTTGCGAGATGTTGGGATGAAGCGGCCCGGGCTAACCTTACATGACATCGTTCATGAGACTTGCTCCACGCTTGACATGCAACTTGTATTGCATAAGTGGCTTTGCGAGTGCCTGTTTCTCCCAGCATAGTTAAGATTCAATTTACAACGGGTGATTGACAATACTAGTATCAATGTTGTGGTTCTTGTTCGTAAGTTAGAACGACACTTATTGAAAGCCCCAAACCACGTAAAACATGCAAAGAAAGTAGAGGCGTCTAACTTTGTTTTGCAGGGGTGTGTTGCGATGTGATATGGCCATGATTGTGATTATATTTGATGTATGCAATGTTCCTTATTGTAAGTTGGCAACCAGTAGGAGACATATGGTTGTCTTTAAATTCTGTTAAGACCCGAGTGTCTATTCAAAGTAGTTGTAATAATTGAAGCCGGTGGACGACAACCATGGAGAGGCATCATTGACCTTGATGCAATGCCGGTGATGATGGAGATCATGTTCGTGCTTGAAGATGGAGATCGGAAGCACAAAGAAGAAAGGCCATATCATATCACATATTATGAATTGCATGTGATGTTAATCCTTTATGCATCTTGTATTGCTTAGTTAACGATGGTAGCATTATAAGATGATCCCTCATGCACATGAATTTCAAGTTCTAAAGTGTTCATCCTTAGTAAGCACCGTTGCTAAAGCTTGTTGTTTCGAAGCACCACATGATGATCGGGTGTGTTAGATTCCGCAAGTGTATACAACATGAGCAAGCCATATTTGCTCATGCGGAAGCTAAGGTTTGATCTTGACGAGCCTAGCATGTACAGACATGGTCTCGGAACACGGATCACCGAAAGGTAAATCATGAATCATATAGTAGATATGAAGAACATGTCGATTGTTCGCCATTGAAGCTACATCAACTCTCGTGATGATCGGTGTTGATCTGGTGGATTTGGTTCGTGTGATCACTAAAACAATGTGAGGGATATTGTTTTGAGTGGGAGTTCACCTAGATTAATTTAACTATTAATTAGAACTCAATTTGTCATAAACTTAGTCTAAACTATTGCAAATATGTTGTAGATCAATGGCGGCCCCTACCATAAATTTTAATGCGTTCCTAGAGAAAGAAAAGTTGAAAAACAATGGAAGCAACCATGGATTGGTTCGCAATTTGAGGATTGTCCTCACAGTGGTAATTTGACCTATGTGTTGGATGCACATTGGGTGACCCACCGCAGCCATCGCTACCGATGAAGTAAAGAATGTTTACCTCACTCGGAAGACTCGATACTCCAATTCGGTGTGCTATCTTGTATGGTTTAGAATCGAGCTTGAGAAAGGTTTGAGAATTCAGACCCACATGATATTGTCCGTGATCTCAAATTGATATTTGAGACTCACGCGGCAATTGAGAGCTATGAGGCTTCTGAAAAGTTCTTTAACTGCAAGATGGAAGAGGGCATCTCCGTCAGTGAGCATGTGCTTAAGATTTCTGGGCACACAAAAAAACTTCAAAGCTTGGGTATAGTGATTCCTAATGCTTTGGGGATTTATCGTGTCCTCCAATCACTACCACCAAGTTACAAGAACTTTGTGATGAACTACAATATGCAAAACATGAAAAGCAGTTGCTAGAACTCTTTGCCATGTTGAAATCTGCAGAAGTGGAGATCAAGAAAGAGCACCAAGTTTTGATGGTCAATAATACCACCAAATTCAAGAAAGGCAAGTCTAAGCAAAAGGGACACTTCAAGAAGGGTGGTAAGAAATTTACCGCGCTGACGAAGAAGACCAAGGCTGGACCTAAGCCTGATACTGAGTGCTTTTACTATAAGGGAGAAGGTCACTGGAAGCGGAATTGCCCAAAGTACTTGGCGGATTTGAAGAATGGCAACATCAAGAAGAAAGGTATATCCGATATACATGTTATTGATGTGTATCTCACTATTACTCGTAGTAGTGACTGGGTATTTGATACTGGTTCGGTTGCTCATATTTGTAACTCGAAGCAGTCTTTGAATAAACTGAAGCTAGCGAAGAACGAGGTGACGATGCGCGTGGGAAACGGATCAAAGGTTGATGTGATCGTGGTCGGCACGCTACCCCTTCATCTACCATCGGGATTAGTTTTATACTTAAATAATTGTTATTTGGTGCATGCGTTAAGCATGAACATTATATCTGGATCTTGTTTATTGCGAGAAGGTTACTTGTTTAAGTCCGAGAATAATGGTTGTTCGATTTATATGAGTAATATGTTTTATGCACATGCACCTTTGATAGATGGTCTATTCTTGTTGAATCTAGATAGTGGAAATAAACATATTAATAACATTGAGGCTAAACGTTTGAAATCGAGCGATAACTCGACCTATATGTGGCACTGTCGTCTTGGTCACATTGGAGTGAAGCGTATGAAGAAACTCCATTCCGATGGACTTCTTGAATCACTTGATTTCGAATCACTTGAAAGATGCGAAGCATGTCTGATGGGTAAAATGACTAAGACTCCATTTTCAGGTATGATGGAGCGAGCTACGGACTTATTGGAAATCATACATACCGATGTGTGTGGTCCAATGAGTGTAGCATCGCGCGGTGGTTATCGTTATGTTCTTACCTTCACGGATGACTTGAGTAGATATGGGTATATCTATTTCATGAAACATAAGTCCGAAACTTTCGAGAAGTTTAAGGAATTTCAAAGTGAAGTGGAGAATCAACGTAACAAGAAGATTAAATTTCTGCGTTCTAATCGTGGAGGTGAATATCTAAGTTACGAGTTTGACGAGCATTTGAAGAAATGCGGAATACTTTCTAATTGACACCCGGGGAACACCAGCGTAATTGTGTGTCCGAGCGTCGTAATCGAACTCTCTTAGATATGGTTCGTTTTATGATGTCACTTACAGTTACGCTATCATTTTGGGGTTATGCATTAGAAACAGCGCATTCACTTTAAATAGGGCACCATCTAAATCCGTTGAAAGCGACACCGTATGAATTATGGTTTGGGAAGAAATCTAAATTGTCGTTCCTTAAAGTTTGGGGTTTGAAGCCTATGTAAAGAAGTTACTGACCGAACAAGCTTGAACCCAAAGTGGAAAAATCGTCTTCATAGGATACCCGAAGGAAACTATTGGGTATACCTTCTATCATAGATCCGAAGGCAAAATCTTCGTTGCCAGAATGGATCCTTTCTAGAGAAGGATTTTCTCTCGAAGAAGTGACTGGAAGGAAAGTAGAACTCGACGAGGTTGTCGAACCTTCTCTCGAAATTTCGAGTAGCGCGACCGGAAGAGATTCTGTGGTGCTGCACCAATAAGAGAGGAAGCTAATGATGATGATCATGAAACTTCGTTGTAGTTGCTCTGAGCCTCGCAGTCAACGAGAACTTGTACCACTCTGATTGGTATGATCCGTTATGAATGTCATGTTGGTGGACAATACCGATGACCTGCGACATATGAGGAAGCGATGATGAGCCCATTCCAATAAATGGCAAGAAGCCATGAAATCCTAGATTGGATCCATGTACGAAAACCAAGTATGGACTTTGGTGGACTTACGGATGGCGGAAGGCTGTCGAGAACAAATGGATTTTTAAGAAGAAAGCAGATGTTGATGGTAATGTTCTTGTCTATAAAGCTCGACTTGTCGCAAAAGGGTTTCGACAAATTCAAGGAGTTGACTACGATGAGACTTTCTCACCAGTAGCGAAGCTAAAGTCTGTGAGGATTATGTTAGCAATCGCTGCATATTATGATTATGAGATATGGCAGATGGATGTCAAAACATCATTCCTCAATGGAGACATTGATGAAGAGTTGTATATGATGCAACCCAAAGGTTTTCTCGATCCTAAAGATGCTAACAAGGTATGCAAACTTCAACGGTCCATCTATGGATTGAAGCAAGCATCCCGAAGTTGGAATCAACGTTTTGATAAGGTAATCAAAAGTTTTGGTTTTATACAAACTTATGGAGAAGCTTGTATTTACAAGAAAGTGAGTGGGAGCTCTGTAGCATTCTTAATACTATATGTAGATGACATATTGTTGATTGGGAATGATGTATACCTTCTTAATAGTGTCAACGAATATTTGAATAATAGTTTTTCAATGAAGGATCTTGGCGAAGCAGCTTACATATTAGGCATAAAGATTTATAGAGATAGATCGACACGCCTAATATCATTGTCACAAAGTACATATTTGGACAAAGTTCTAAAGAGGTTTGGAATGGAAGATATCAAGAAAGGGTTCTTGCCCATGTTGCCCAATACGACCTTGAGTAAAACTCAAAGTCCGACAACGGCAAAAGATAGAGAAAGGATGAGTAAGACTCCCTATGCCTCAGCCATAGGATCTCTAATGTATGCCATGCTATGTACTAGACCCGACATTGCATATGCTATTAGTTTAACTAGCAGATATCAAAGTGATCCAGGAGTGGATCATTGGACAGCGGTCAAAAACATCCTTAAGTACTTGACAAGAACTAAGGATATGGTTCTTTCTTATGGAGGTGATGAATAGCTCGTTGTTAATGGTTAGACCGATGCTAGTTGGAACACCGATCCGGATGACTCTAAATAACAATCTGGATATGTATTTACTTTGAATGGTGAAGCAGTTAGATGGAGGAGTGCAAAGCAAAGCGTTATGGCGAGAACTTCAGCTGAATCGAAATACATGTCTGCTTCGGAGGCTTCACAAGAAGCGATATGGATGAAAGAGTTCATTACAGAGCTGGGTGTGGTTCCAAGTGCGCTGGACCTAATGTCTATCTATTGTGATAACATGGGCGCCATAGCCAATGCCCAAGAACCAAGGTCACACAAGAAGCTTAAGCATATCAAGCTACGTTTTCACGCTATTCGAGAACATATCCAAGATGGGGACATAATGATTTGCAAAGTACACACAGATCTGAATGTGGCGAATCCGTTGACTAAACCTCTCCCGAGGGAAACACATGACCAACACCAAACTGCCATGGGTGTTCGGTATATTACCATGTAATCTAGATTAGATGACTCTAGTGCAAGTGGGAGACTATTGGAGATATGCCCTAGAGGCAATAATAAATGTAGTTATTATTATATCTTTGTGTTTATGATAAATGTTTACATTCATGCTATAATAGTATTAACAAGGAAACATTAATACTTGTGTGATTTGTAAACTAAAATAGAGTCCCTAGTAAAGCCTCTTTATAATACTAGCTTGTTGGTTAATAAATGATTGTGGTTTCCCTATCATGAACATTGAGATGTTATTAACAACAAGATCACATCGTTAGGAGAATGATATGGTGGACATACTCCTATAGATAAGCATAGCATAAAGATCAAGTCATTTTTAATTGTTCAATTGCTATATGCTTTCTGATACATAGTAACCTAATTCCTTCGACCATGAGATCATGCATATCACCTTCACCGGAAGGATGCTTTGATGACATCAAACACCACACCGTAACTGGGTGGCTATAAAGGTGACATTGAGTGTTCGGAAAGTATTGGTTGAGACACATGGATCAAGAGTGGGATTTGTCCATCCATATGACGGATAGATATACTCTGGGCCCTCTCAGTGAAATGTCATCCAATTAGCTTGCAAGCATGTGACTGGCTCACAAGGGATCACATATCACGGGAACGAGAAAAGAGTACTTATCAGTAACGAGGTTGAACTAGGTATGCAGAGATACCGACGATCATAACCTCGGATAAGTAAACTATCATGAGACAAAGGGAAATTGGTATCGTATGTAAGTGGTTCATTCGATCGCAAAGTAATCGTAGAAATATGTGGGAGCCATATGAATTTCCAGATTCATCTATTGGTTATTGTTCGGAGAAGTGTCTCGATCATGTACGCATAATTCACGAACCGTAGGGAGACACACTTAAGGATTCGACATTGTTTGAGTAGTTATGGAATGATGAGTAATAGACCGAATGTTGTTTGGATTCTCGGATGGGATCCGGGATATCACGAGGAGATCCGGAATGGTCCGGAGAATAAGATTCATATAAGGAAAGTCCTGTTTCGGGGTTGGAGAATGGTTCCGGTGTTTTCATCGGGAATGTTCTAGAAGGTTCCGGAATGTCCGGCACTCCGGAGGGGAAGGGTACATGAATGGGTCATACCAAGTTGGAATGATTGCATCATGTACTAGATGTCATCGCTTAACAAAATAAAGGGTTTAATCAAATCCTAGTTTGAAAAGTCAAACGCCAATTTGAAAAGTCAAACGGCTATTTTGGAAGGTGGAGGGGAAGTAGGAAACCTACTTGGGGAGGAGTTCCTCCCCTCCACCGCCGGCCCACTTGGGATCCGAGTTGGGGAGGGACTCCCCTCCCCTTGGCTGGCGCCTCCCACCTATATAAGGAAGGGCAGGGCTTCCCCTCCTAGCACACAAGTTGCCCCCCTCTAAACCCTAACCCTAGCCGCCGCCGCCCTCCATAGCCGCCGCCGGCCTAGGGCATCTCGCCGCCGCCGCCTAAGTCAAACCCTAGCCACTGGACTTGCCCCCTCCTTGGTGTGTCTAAACCCTAGATTACCGAGGGATCTCTCATAGTCCACCATACTCGCTCCGGCTTAAGGCGAAGCCCTGCGAGATCTCCCCTCTAATTCAGGTACCACGCCGTTGTGCTGCCGGAATCGCGACGAGAGTGTTATAACCTCCGCTGCCTACTGGAACAAGGGAGAGGAAGGTCTTCGTCGAGTACCGAAGGTGTGACCGACTGCGGTAGCGTTGCCGGAACGCAGCGCCGGAAGGATCGTCTACGCGATCTTGAGATCGGCAAGAGTACGACTACATCACCCACGAGAATCCGCTCTCGTTAAACACTTTGGAATCTTCGAGGGTGAGTTATTCCATCGAGTCGTTGCTAGAATCTAGTAGATAGATCTTGGCTTGTTTGTTTGTATGCGGTAGAAATTTTTTGTTTTCCATGCTACGAAACCCTACATTAGAGCGTACGAAGACGGAGATCCCGGAATGAAGAGAACCAAGACAAGCAAAACAAAGTAGCTACCAATGACGGAATACACTACAAGATCACCCTACCAACAGAGTCCTTCACCACCCCCAAATTGATCAAGTACGACACCAAAGACAACAAATGGCAAGACAGAGTCAAGACCCCTGTAACGTCCATAAAGAGGGTTAGCATTCCTAATATAGTATTCCAATTATGGCGTGTAGTCATCCCCTTCGTATCCATGGTACGCTCCGCCTGCTTGTCATGTACTTATGTGATGTTTGAAATGTGATGCTTGTCTTCCTCGGATCACTCGATCCTATTGTATGAACACCTTATAGGCGTATCCCGGCACTAACCCTCGCAACCCCATAACTGGAAATCTCTCCTCAGCAAGATGGCCACATAAGGAAATCCCTAACAAATCCTCCTCGTGCCTTAGTTCTAATAGCCCCAAATAAGGAACGAACTAGTCAACTCTCCGCCAAATCAACATGAAGTATTCGTTAAGAAGACAGAAGAAAAGAAGGCCCGAAGACAACGAGTCTACTCCATCATCAAACCAAATCAGCCTAACGAGTTCAAGTGAGGACAACCCATCTGTAACCAAAATGCCTCCACCTTGACTAAGGACTAATAAGAAGCATTGCTAACCGCTAAACTATCAGAAGATAACCTATAAGGCTTCATTAGGTAATAACCATAGGAAGGTAGTCGCAATAAGGCGTCACACTAAGACCTCAACCCCAGCATCCCGCCAATGCCCCAAGGCAAAGGATTGACCACAACCTCGACGACCCCAAGTAAAGCTCTAAGGTGGAAAGACTGCGTCTTTCCATTCTATTCGAGAAGACCGACCATGAGAAGATCATACCAAAAGATCTCCAATCCAAGAAACTGCTCCAAACCCCACCCCAGGAGTCGTCAGACGAACAGAACCCAGACTTCATCAACAATCTTCAAAATACTGCCCGATCCTCACAACAACCGAGACATTCATAATTAAGGTGACAAGACTACCCGGTGCCGCCCATACTACTCTCCAAGGAGTATAAAGAAACCCAAGACATCAAGTTTCTCGGAGGATGTCGCGAAGACCCTTCTCTGCTTCTGCTATTAACAACCCACCGAAGAAGACCTCCGAATCTGCAAACCCCGAGATGGAGAATGAAGAGCTATCCCCTTCACGAGTATAAACCCCTCTTCAAGTCACCACCTCCCCCTAGAAGATCCACTTGCTGCAGCAAAAACCTCAGAGAAGGCCCGACCCTCGCTACTGAAGAGTTGAAGGCCCCTCAGACCCGGAGTAAATATAGTAACCAAAGTTGGTACCCAACGCAAGGACTGCTACAAGATCCAAGGAGAACCCTCGACCTAGTCCTTAGTACCCTACCCAGTTACTCTAATAACCTCTAGCAAGTGATGGATCGTCTCAAAACCCGGTCTGTAAGGTGTCAAGTACCTCCGCCATTGGTCGGCGCAAATCCTCCGAATTAGGGATGAACCCCGTTGCATGATTTTCAAGAGTAATGTTGTTCCTTGCATGTTTTACCCACGATGTTGCATCAGACCTAGAACGTCCGCATTCCAAAGGACCTCGTTTCCTAGACCGCCAAACTCCAACGACAATCCTCCAACCCATCAGACCCCCTCATTAGCTCAGAATTAACTACCCGGATGCTAGTAGACGCCAATCCGGTAAACCCCCTAACCCATGAAGCGGTTTCGACAAACACCGACAAAATATATCAACCTCGAATTAAAGATGTAGCGCCTTTCTCCAACACCAGCATATGACTCCACGCAAGAAAGTCGGCGACTTCACCAAACACCCGTAGTTTTGCTCTAAGGGGGAAAGACTGCGTCTTTCCCACCCAAACTCGATAGACCCCGAGAATCGAACATTAGTTAGCGTCAAGAGCTGACCACCCCTCCAACCCAAATCATTGACCCGGCGAGAATAACGACAATCTGCACTCCAGCGTCAGAAGGTACTTCAAGAAAGTCCTCCACTCCAAGGTTGACCACCCCATCGACACCCCGGTATATCAAGACCCTAGAGAGAGAAAAGTCGACCCCAAGAAAAAGGGAATATCAAAGACTCAACTCGTCGTCTAGCCTCAAGAAGGAAGTACCGCCGATGTTAAACCTACCTAGACTTGTCCTAAGGGGAAAGACTGCATGTTTTCCACTGGTTTCATCCAAACACCACAAACACGAAGCCCCTCAACTCTAACCCGTGACTAACCACGTTGGGTCTTTGCAAAACTTATTAGCGCCGAATAATTTCCACCGCTGAAATTTTTAAGTGGATGTTATCACCCCAACCCTACTTCTCCCTAATCTCGGGACGAGATTATTTTAAGGGGGAAAGGTCTGTAACATCCCCATTTCAGCAACCCTGATTAACTGTCTAGAAGGCAAAAATCAGGGGGAACAAACACTTTTTCTTGTAGGGTGTGCTCACTTGTTTGCTTGTGCTCAAGCAACTGCTTGTGGATTAGTTGTTTACTCCTCATCTCAACCCTAGTTCCCAAAAACTACTTTACAAAAGAGATGCCTTGACTCATCTTTCATATTCTCAAATGTTCTGGCATTTCTAAAACCTGAGCCAAGATGATTTTGACACAACCAAATACTTTACTAGATTCTATTGCCAAAACTATGGAGACCTATATATATATATATATATATATATATATATATATATTATCTCCTTATGTTTTAAAGACCGAACTTCAACTACCCTTATCTCGAGGTTTTCCCAAAACCTTTTCATCTCAATCTTGGTAGAGATACCAAGATGGTACTTATCCTACTTCAAAGAAAAACCCCTTTTCAACATACCCATCCTTACCTCAAGCTAGGCTTGATGATAACCCTAGTAGTAGTTAGATAAGTTAAGATGAATTGCCTTGATCTGCTGGTTGATGAATTGCCTTTATCTGTTGTCTGATGAATTGCCTTGATCTACTGATTGCCTTGTTTGCTTAGGATCTAGATAGAGCTAGTCCAGTAGCTCATCCCTAGGACCTAATACTTGCTTGTAATCATCAAGCTCATATAAAGCATCCAAGTCTGGATCTATCCTAAGTCACTCAAGTGATCATCTCATCTCCTACTTACCTCAGTCCAAGGATAAACCTTCTGGATGGTTTCCAACTCAGTGAATACTCAATCCAAGCAGTTATAATATATATTTATCCCTCACATCAACATACTCCATATGATCATGAGATTGGAACCTAGTATCCTCTCAAAATCATCTACACTTGTACTCTAGTCTAAAACCCTAAATCTGCCAAAATGGCTAAGTCTGGATTTCTTATCTGGATACCAACTTTGGAGCCCTACCTTTTCCAACCTATATGCATTCTTGAGAATTTACTTGAACCCTCTTATAGTACATCTTTAGTACTACCAAAGCCCACTCCTGCCCTGGGATAAGCCATTCTATCTCCCTCTCATCCATGATGGTTTTGTAGTCAAGATAATAATCTTTTCTACAAATCTTATCATCTTGCCTACTTTGGCAGAAGCCCACATCTATATGCCACCTCCCCTTGACCAACTATTTTCATGGTTAGGACCTACTAACCATGGCCTATCAACCCCCACTTCCATTGTTTCCATTGGAGCCTTGTTCTTCTTAAACCCACATGGTTTAGGAGGCTAACTGATACATCTATTATGGCATCCTTATTTTCAACAAAGTTTGACATCTCATCTAGACCACCTCAGATCCAACCAAGCCTGACCCTTGCTTCCATTATCATCTACATAACATAATCAATCCATCCATATACCCCTTGTACCAAGGTGAGCTCTGAGCTCCCTAATCCAACCCTGTCTAGATGGCATCAGAACAACAAAACCCTAGATCCCCTAGAAATCTAGTTTTATTTCTTTTCATCACTTTTCTTCCAAACCAAGGTGAACCTTGATGCCTACATCAAGTGTACCTCATCTACCTTGGATATAAGCATCCCCAAATAATTCTCCCAATTATTTGGATTTTTAAACTATTTATTTCCCTTTATTTACCAAATTCCCAAAATCCTTGTCTCTAAAGGCAAGTTTGCTTTTCTCCAAATCACCTTGTCAACTCAAGGCACATTTGATGCCTATCCTCCATCTCCCATCTTTCAAACTCAAAAGTAAATATTTTTGATATTCTTAATTATTTCTTTTGCCCTTTTTCTTAAATGGCCAAAACAAGAAATAATTCCCTAAAAATACTTTCCCATCTCAATAAATCCCAATAAAATTCTCCAATGTTTAATATGGTATTTAGGGCCATATCACATGAAAAACCAAGCCTTCCCAATGTAGAATTGCCCTCTTAGCTTCCATAATCCATTTCTGCACTTTTTGAAGACATGCTTCTAAATGGGATTATCACCATTAGAAAAATCCCATCTAATTCTTGGAGACATTATTTGACCTGATATATCTACCAGTACCATTTCCACACTTTGCTCAATGCAACTTTTGCAACTTACTTCACAAATGCCTTCATTTGATCGATTTTGCAAACTTAATCAAACCTTGATTCCATAACACCAAACCAACCCCCAAGCTTGTCAAGCAATTCACCTTAGCAGCACACACCTCCCCTGGTCGACATAGCAATGTAGCATCACTTGACACTTGTACCCTAGAGTTTGTAAAAGAGAGTGCATCATTTCTTGCATAAAACTTTGTGCTAAAGGGGACAGCAACTACCCCACTCCTCCTCTCCCCCTACGGTCCAGCTCCTGGCCCCACACACCCATACCACTCCCCCTTCCCATAGGAACCCAAAACTATGCCCCCACCCCCTGCCCATTTTGGGAATTTCACCATTGCCCATGTGGTCTTGCAATAAAAGGGCTAAAGGCCTCCCAGCACTTCTCTCTGCCCCTCATTTCTCCCCCACACTCCCACCTACCTCCCCTGAAGCTCCAACCCTCCCCTCTGCTCTCCTTCGCCCTAGACAGAAAGCTTCGATGCTCAAGCTGCTGCAAGGTAGGAGGAGGCTGTGTGCCCTCCCTACTACATCTCCTTCTCTCATTTTTGTTCACGCGTGACCCCCTGCTCCAGCTGCAACTAACCCAACTCCTCTTTTGTTTTGCATGCACCCTTGAGATCCGCTCCGAGAGGCCACCGAGGAGGCACCGTCGCCGTCCTTGCGCGAGGCCTCTCCCGAGGCCGCACCCACCCTTGTCGCCCGTCTCTGAGGTCCCCTCCGAGTACCGCATCCTCCACGACCGCCCCTAGAACCTCTCCGTCGCCCGGTGATCTCCCCTCCACCTCGCAGCTCCTCCCTAGGGATTCTGCCCGGCGAAACCTTTCCTGTGAGGAAGACAGTGGTGTGCCATCGATCTCGTTAAGATCGAACGACCACCCTCCTCATACCCCTTTGCCCCTGACGGGTCGGACTCGCCAGGCCGGCCTCCTTGTATCCCCCGCGTGCGTCGCCTCCTGGGTTGGCCGGAACTCCCCTTAGCACGGCCCAGTGACCCCGGATCCAGCCCAAAAGCCCCCCTTGTTTTAATTGTTTTCACCAGACCCCAATTATCAGCCCGTAGTATAAATCATTTTGAAATTGGAAAACAGCTCCAAATGCCTAGATCTAAATTTTCTTAGATAACCTGAGGTCTTTATAAACATGCAGATTAGTTGCTGAATCAAATTGAGGTTTAAATCAATTATGATAAATCCCCTATTAAGATATGTCTAGATCACTAATTAAATTCCCCGTAAGATTGGTATATCCAAATGACCTATTTCCAACTGGTATTGAAAGGTATAGGCCATACCTCTATAACCTCACTGGCCCCACCTTAGTTCGCTTCCTAGATTTCCCCTGGTAAAAATATCAAAAACAATTCTTTTCTGCATTTAAGAAAATTTTCTAGGCAAAACCAAAAATGTTTTTGATCTATTTCCAACTCCCACTAAACCTCCATACCAATAAGTACCAAAAACCAGGAGCCCAAGATTTATTGATCCATTATTGAATTATGGTGAATGAAACAATTCTGTGCATAGTTTATTCACTACATAAATCACCAAAATAGTTTTGTAACTCCAAAACCAGTAACTCCAATTTCTTCAGAAAGGTATTATCATTACCTAACAATTACCATTGGAATCACATCAAAATCTTCTGTAGGTTTAATCTGGTGAAAAGGACAAATCCCATCCAGTACTGTCTTTGGAAATTTCTCAAGGGCATTCTGGTAAATGTTTTGAAGAGATTCCAACTCCTATTGATTCAGTCAATCAAATACTACTTAACCACCCAAGGAAATAATGTTTGGAACTCCAGAGCAGTTCTGGTGAATTATTTCCTAAAACTAGAGTAATCACTATAAAATCCCTTATAAATCTTTGGTAATGGATAAAATAGTGAAACCACTTTTGTTGGATTCATTTTATCAATACCTATCTGAGGGTATCATGTTTTCACATTGACCTCATACATAACTTGTCCTTGCTCCTAAACCCCTTATCTAGGGAGATTCTGAACCTTAAAATCCTAAATAGAAAATCCATTAATGCAAACAAAGCATTACCTTGTATCCCCAATCAAATATCCAAACATTCTACCGATGTTTATCTTGTTTATATACTTGTTTGATGTATGGCTTGATGTTTGTATACCTGGTATTGAGTGGTGTGTTATTTGTTTGCATGTATGCTCGATAACAGCAGTAGTTGCGGTTGTGTGCCGTCGAGAAGAAGGAAGCCTCGGAGAGTTATTATCGCTATCATTTTTATCATGGGTTTTCTGGTATTCCAAGGAAGTCACGGGACATCCCGGCAAGCCACCTTCTTGCACATATGCTTTGTCCCATTATTTTACTTATGCATGTTTTATCTACTCATTTCCGCAAATTGCATTGTTTTACTAAGTACCTTTAGGTACACCCCATATGTATAATACCTACCTCCCCCTTAGTATGGTAGATGGTGTTTAACACCATAACCCCTTGGAGACCCTGTTTTAGCCTAAGCAAAAGTGTAGGATGGGAAGACCCCAGAAAAAGACTTTCAAAAATGATTTATGAGAAAACCTTGGTGAGGCTTGGCCTATCAAGTGGTTTGGAAAATGAGAAAGGTTTTGTTTTACAAAATGATGGAGGAAAATCGTTTACAAAAATAGCCGGGCTGGCCAGTTTTGAAGCTAGCGCAATTAACCCGTGCAACCACATTACTCCGGAATGGCACGGGGCTGGGCTGGAAGTTTGTCTAATCCGGTATAGGTTCCTCAAACTACTACGTGGAAGAAAAAATTCCCGAAGGCTGGGCTTTCCCCTGTAAAGGCCATGTGAAACATCGATCTAGGGTTAGTAAATACCATCTAAATGGCGGACAGACGATACTGTGAGCCCCTCATTGAAAGCGCCTACCCTGCGGGGTGCAAAACTTGCTCCGGTTGGCTTGTGAACTATATAGGGCGTCCCATTTTTGAGGGGATTAATCTCATAGGGTAGGCACTTGTATCAGAGAGGTCATTCGGAAGGTCTTGACCGGTTATTCGACCCACGATCAGTGTAGATCAGGGACGGGTACTCGGATGGTGTGGGTACAATGTACAACCTCTACAGAGTGTAAATATATTCGAATAGCCGAGTCCTCGGTCATGGACGGTTGTGCTGGAGGCTGTACAGCGGTGATGGTTTTGATTTCAAAAAGGACTTTGTAAAAGCAATGGCTCAAAAATGTTTTTACCATGGGATGGTCGGAAAAAGGAGGAAGGAGTTTGGTCATGAGATGACCGGAAAAAAACCAAATGGGTGACCCAATTCTAGTGTTTTCTTAAAACTTTTCTAAAAAGGTTTCCAAATGCTTTACCAATGTTTTTCAACAAATATATAGAGACATGCTATATATACAAGAGAAACTATTTTATAAAAGAACCTCTCATGGAGCCATCCTACCACAGCCATATTGCATATCCTTTATTATTGCTCTCTTAAGGTGGTTTGCGAGTACATTCAAAGTACTCACCGGCGTTGTCCCTGGCTATTTACTTGGCCAGATTGCAGATATTAAGAAGGAACACAGGTACTGACGTCTATGGGAGCTAGGCCGTCTTCCCAGTCAGTTGCCTATAGGTTAAGGGACGGGCTCGGCGCTTCAGACTTCCGCTTCTTGTGTTGTATTCGCCATAATGGCCTCTTTGTAAGTGTTGTACTCGTTACTTTATGGATGTTGTTATGTGTAACACCCTCGCCTGATAAGGCTGAGTTCATGTGTATAGTGCCAATCCCTGGATCGGTTCACTGGCACACACAGTACAAAATGATACCAAATATAATTGTGCATCATAAATACAATGAATATGATCCAGAATTTACATTATTTATACAAGTACACAGCGGAAAACGAATACAAGGTAGATCTCCATCCTTCAAATGTGCCACAGGCGAACAATTGTTGAGTGGAGTCTCGCGACCTATGAACGATCACTCAGATACGATATAACCTGCAACATGAAACGTTGCAGCCACGAATGGTCAATACATTGAATGTATGGCAAGTAGGATAAAGTGGTTAACAACAGATCTATCAACTACATGCTTATTTGGCCAAGTGGAGTTCAGGCTCATTTGCATAAAGCAACAGTTTTATCCTAACATTTGTAACAAAGTAGTTTTCCAATACGATAAATAGGACACTCTGGTTCACTCCCAGGTGCTCCTACCCAATTATGTTCACCCAACAAGTTTTAAGTAATTAAGAAATAAGGATGAGTGAGAAATATCATAGCATCAGTATCAGGTCGCTCAAATTGTCCATAACCGGGGACATGGCTAAGTACTTAGTTTATACACCCTACAGGGGTTAGTACACTTTACCCATGTGACTTGGATAGCCCAGCTCGTACCACCACTCTCATATTGGGTGATGATAGGGAGAAGTCCAAGAAGGAACCGTTCAGGAAGGAGCTCCCCAATCCCGACGCGCACCGGTCCAACCTACACTATCTACATCTCTGGATACGCGGGTTCGAGTTACCACAACCTACTGAGTTCAACCAACCGCCCATTTCATTATTGGCACATGGTTGCACACGAAAGCTTCCAAACAAAGAAACCAATCATTTCTCAGTGTCCTGGGTGCCTTTCCGCAATGATACCACCAAAAATTATCAATCCCATCACACCCAGGAGATTCATTGATTAAGTTGTTTTAGTTTTCGCAAACCAACACATTTAGAAACAAGTCTCAATGATGTAACCCAACCCTCGTTCATTATAGCATGGCTAAGTACATCTACCAACGGTGGTTCATCTACAGGAAAACCCTACCACATAATAGGACATAGCATAGCATATACACATCAATTCCTACAGATGCAATTCTAAAAAAGCATCTACAATGCATAGGAAAACAATAGGACATTTATGACCAAGATAGCACCACTTGCCTTTGTTGTAGATGTAGTCGATTAGATAAGCCTCACAATTCTCACAGATATAATGGTTGCTCTCTTCATAACCACAATACTTGCAATCATAGTTGTTGCAATCACACACGTTGCACTCCTCGTAATCTATCGAGCAAACAATTGCATACAATCATAAACAATAGCACATAGAGATCAAACAAATGCAACAAATGCATGCATGGCAATTTAATAAGTCACAATGGTTGTTACTTTAGTTCTCTAAACAATATTGAACTATATGATGCATGCAATACGCCAATTAATGCAATGGAGTACTTGTTATTAATAATTACTTGCCAACATAGGGTTTTTAATAGTTCTGTTGTAACGCCTGTTCTAACTGTCGAATTAAATATGTTTCTTGGGTTTACTGGATAGAAGACATTAATACGAACCAGTAGGCGTTGGATGCACCCTAATCGGAGTTATAGATCTTTTTGTATGATTTAAATAGTGTTTAATGGGTTTTAAATGATTCATATAGTTTCTGTTGTCTAAAAATCAAACTAAAATTATATCTGTAATCTCCACGGAATTGTGAACCCAGGGACATATTATTTGTAATTTTCCGAATAGTATTTATTTTCTTATGAATTTATTACTCTAAATAAGCCATTAAACCATTTAAATCTTCACGACAAAACCTTACAGTCAAAGGCTGAACTAATTGCATATTGATGATCTACATGGAACCAGCTTTCCATCGGTATATCATTTATATTTTTGTGACAAACGATTAATTTACTATGAATTTAATGATTTATAAATCCATTAAAACTAATTAAAATGCTACGGGTTAAATAATCGGCAAAGGCTAGTTCCAACCAGATATTAATAATGTACATTACAGTAGCTTCAATTTGATATATTTTTCATATTTTTCGGAGTTACAGATAATTTCTTATGAATTTATTAACCTAAAAGACCATTAAAACCAATTAAATTACTGCAGTAATCACGTACAGTAAAAGTTGGATCTATTCTGACAAGATGATTCTACGTAAAATTATCTTCAATTTTATATATTATACGCAATTTTTGGATGTCGTATGGATTTCTAATAAATTTTACAAGTTAGATCTATAATATGCAATTTTAAATTCGAAGGGAATATTCCAGAGAATATTCCGCTGACTGGACAGGTTGACTTTGCATGCTGACTGGGACTAGATGTTGACCTGATGTTGACGTGGCATTGATGAGGAAGCTGACCGGGATAACGACATGGCACGCATCGGTTTGATTGGATCTCGACCGTCTGGATAGGATCCGGTGGCTAGAAGAAGATATTGATCCGATTTTGGCTCAGAATAGACAAGAAATAGATCTGTGTTAGAGAGACAAATCCGTAGGTCAAATTGAAAAACTCAGAACATGAAAGTTGTGGGGAATCATTATTCCTACCTTCTCACCAAAGGAATTTGGATTTGAAGAAACGAGCGCGAGTACATCTTGGATTTACACCGTAAGATCTGAAATATTGCGATACGAAATTCTCCGGCTGTGGTGGATAAAAAGAGGTGAGGTTTGTCGGGATTGAAAGATTTCGATGATTCCTACAACTTTTGTTTTTTGATCGAAGACAAACGACGAAGTGTTAAAAAGCGAAATAAGATTCGGACATGTGTAGATTCGGGATTTCGAGAAGAGAAACTCGTACAGCTGTGGCTCCATGAGTTTATATGGAGGTTTGGGACGGTGTAGAGATAGGTACTGGAGTAGGGAACAAGTAGAAACAAATGGAAGTCGATTCGGAGTTGTAGATAAAAAGTTACGAGAGTTTGAGTGGAGATAGGTTTGAGAAAACTGATTCGCACGGTTTCTAAAGCACTCAGATCGATCCTCACGTGGCTGCCTGGTGCTCCCGTCGGTCCGGGTGGGCCGGCCCATTAGTTTTTTTTTTGTTTTTTCTTTTTCTTTTTTTATTTACTTGTTTCACTCGTATCTTTTGCATACGAACTCCAAATGACATGATTCTTGTTTCTAAATTTTTCTAAAATCAAATAGATCATTGTAGGATCATATTTATAATCTTTTTACTAGTTTGTAAGTTGTGGGTTTATAAATCCTTATATATTTCATTTTATTTATATCTTTATGTGTTTGTGTTTTTTCCATAACTTTTTCATAATAGCTCCAAATGAGCTCAATTTTGTTTGTAAAATTTTGTAGTATTAATTGGATCTCTTTAGGCTATAATTATCAATAATTTATGCCTTAGCAACAGTGGGTTTTAATAAGTCAATTTAATTACTCTTAGGAACATTTGGGCAAATCAATTATAGGATTTAGATACCAGGATTTTGATTTAGTTTGTGAGAACTTTGCATGGATGTAATGAAATGCTTATGAATGCTTCATGATTTTCATTTTGAAATATTGCACACCAATTCTACAATCCATAATCAATCCATGCCCTTTTGCCTATATGGCTACTTAGGTCATAACAAAAGAATATAAGATTTTGAATTCAAGGTTGAGAGGATTTTCTATTCAAAAAGTTTCTTATCTTTGAGAATTTTGAACATAGTCAAACAATCAATCAAACTTATTTATTTATTTCACATTCCGAAATTAGGAGAATTTTGGGATGTGACAGACTACCACCCTTAAAAGAAATCTCGTCCCGAGATTTGGGAAGGCTAGAAAGAAAGAAAGGTTCGGGATCCATTAGGGTGCTACCACCCTTAAAATAAAATTGACTAGTTCATTTCTCGAGGATTCACTTAGCTCAGATTGGTTCTCCTTTAGACTTTTATTGGCACAATGTCTCTAGCACATTCTAAACATCATGATTGATAGTTTCTGAGAAAGCACATACTTAAACTAGAAAAACTCTCATGGTGGGCAAATAGGGAACGTTTACTTCACGGTGCCCATAATTCACGGTTGGTATTCATCCTTACCGTACATTTCTATGCTTAGCACTGGGTGCTTTTATAAAGGGGGAAATATACCATTCTAAGGTCTAGGCTTAATGTCGGCTCTTTGCTAAGGTTGAAAGGAACTCAAGATTCGGAAAGCCAACAGTACAAGAGCGAATAATAAGAGTAGTAGGAATGGTGATCAATCCATCCTGCACCCAAATCATTACCCTGTATGAGGATAGGTGAATCACGTTTTTCTATCACTCGGGCATTCTCACTTGCCTTGAAGAATGTTTCCATGGGCATGAGCTAATGCTCTATGTATACTCCCATGTATCCAATCAAAAAAAGCTACTACTAAAACTAAGCTATCGATACTTCAACTTTCAGGTTGGTAATCTACTACATAACATCATGTGCAACACTTCATACGTCCACATCCTTTTTCCATTAGGTGAAGCATTATCTTTCCTAAATGTATTGTGTTGTCAAAACTTCCTCTTAACACATCATTATATCTCCAGAGTTCAAGATAGGGAAGAATAGATTCTATAGGAAAGAAACGGCTAAGAAAATAATCCTACCCATAACTATATGAAGCAGTCAATGTCACAAACAAGGAAACAATCATAAGGAATCAACACACAAGCAAACACTTGCATAACAATAATACAGAGGTCTAAACTTAGTAGTATATAACCACAAAATAGTTTGAAAGCATTGGGAACAATACTAGAGTAAAATAGAGCAACCTATAAGCAATAAACAAAATCTGTCAAAACGGTACAACAGGTTTCACGAAGTATTCTGACCGACTTAAACGCGTCAGGAATTTTAGCCAATTTTTGTGCATGTACTATAGATAATTACTCTACAGATCCTACTTTTTGGATTTTTCTGAGTTACCAGTAAAATATGAAAAATCGCGCGGTACAACAGGTCATGCTGAAAACTGCAGCAGTAAAGTCACGAATTTCAATCAATTCACACCATTAAACTAATTTAAAAACCTCATCACAATTTCAGAAACATTACAGTTCAAAACTAACTGATCCTAAACAAAGCATCACACAAAATAGCTCAATACAACCAAGCAAACAACCTATATTGTCATACCACATAAGTTGGTAAGAACAATATGCTAACACGATAGCGATGATATCCTAAACAGATAAAACATGGTGGTCTAGACCTACCCAAACTTGGTGATATGTTTATTTATGTCTTGTTATTTGTTATTTACTTGTAGGCCAACTCTCATATATTGATTTTATTTATAGAAAACTACTAATAACATTTTCCAATTCTTGTAGTTTATGGTAGATCACTTCTTCAACTAATCAAATGAATGGACATCTACAAGTTTGAACAAGGAGAGGTGTTGGAAAATGATAGATAAGGAATATAAGAACTCTAATAAGTATAAAATATGATAGTTCTCCTAATAGAGGTCTTGTATTGCTAATCCATTTCTAAGGTCACGATCCTATAGCCAACACACAAATCTGATACCATCTTGTAACACCCTCGCCTGATAAGGCTGAGTTCATGTGTATAGTGCCAATCCCTGGATCGGTTCACTGGCACACACAGTACAAAATGATATCAAATATAATTGTGCATCATAAATACAACGAATATGATCCAGAATTTACATTATTTATACAAGTACACAGCGGAAAACGAATACAAGGTAGATCTCCATCCTTCAAATGTGCCACAGGCGAACAATTGTTGAGTGGAGTCTCGCGACCTATGAACGATCACTCAGATACGATATAACCTGCAACATGAAATGTTGCAGACACGAATGGTCAATACATTGAATGTATGGCAAGTAGGATAAAGTGGTTAACAATAGATCTATCAACTACATGCTTATTTTTCCAAGTGGAGTTCAGGCTCATTTGCATAAAGCAACAGTTTTATCCTAACATTTGTAACAAAGTAGTTTTCCAATACGATAAATAGGACACTCTGGTTCACTCCCAGGTGCTCCTACCCAATTATGTTCACCCAACAAGTTTTAAGTAATTAAGAAATAAGGATGAGTGAGAAATATCATAGCATCAGTACCAGGTAGCTCAAATTGTCCATAACCGGGGACATGGCTAAGTACTTAGTTTATACACCCTACAGGGGTTAGTACACTTTACCCATGTGACTTGGCCAGCCCAGCTCGTACCACCACTCTCATATTGGGTGATGATAGGGAGAAGTCCAAGAAGGAACCGTTCGGGAAGTAGCTCCCCAATCCCGACGCGCACCGGTCCAACCTACACTATCTACATCTCTGGATACGCGGGTTCGATTTACCACAACCTACTGAGTTCAACCAACCGCCCATTTCATTATTGGCACATGGTTGCACACGAAAGCTTCCAAACAAAGAAACCAATCATTTCTCAGTGTCCTGGGTTCCTTTCCGCAATGATACCACCAAAAATTATCAATCCCATCACACCCAGGAGATTCATTGATTAAGTTGTTTTAGTTTTCGCAAACCAACACATTTAGAAACAAGTCTCAATGATGTAACCCAGCCCTCGTTCATTATAGCATGGCTAAGTACATCTACCAATGGTGGTTCATCTACAGGAAAACCCTACCACATAATAGGACATAGCATAGCATATACACATCAATTCCTACAGATGCAATTCCACAAAAGCATCTACAATGCATAGGAAAACAATATGACATTTATGACCAAGATAGCACCACTTGCCTTTGTTGTAGATGTAGTCGATTAGATAAGCCTCACAATTCTCACAGATATAATGGTTTCTCTCTTCATAACCACAATACTTGCAATCATAGTTGTTGCAATCACACACGTTGCACTCCTCATAATCTATCGAGCAAACAATTGCATACAATCATAAACAATAGCACATAGAGATCAAACAAATGCAACAAATGCATGCATGACAATTTAATAAGTCACAATAGTTGTTACTTTAGTTCTCTAAACAATATTGAACTATATGATGCATGCACGACGCCAATTAATGCAATGGAGTACTTGTTATTAATAATTACTTGCCAACATAGGGTTTTTAATAGTTCTATTGTAACGCCTGTTCTAACTGTCGAATTAAATTTGTTTCTTGGGTTTACTGGATAGAAGACATTAATATGAACCAGTAGGCGTTGGATTCACCCTAATCGGAGTTATAGATCTTTTTGTATGATTTAAATAGTGTTTAATGGGTTTTAAATGATTCATATAGTTTCTGTTGTCTAAAAATCAAACTAAAATTATATCTGTAATCTCCACGGAATTGTGAATCCAGGGACATATTATTTGTAATTTTCCGAATAGTATTTATTTTCTTATGAATTTATTACTCTAAATAAGCCATTAAACCATTTAGATCTTCACGGCAAAACCTTACAGTCAAACGCTGAACTAATTGCATATTGATGATCTACATGGAACCAGCTTTCCATCGGTATATCATTTATATTTTTGTGACAAGCGATTAATTTACTATGAATTTAATGATTTATAAAGCCATTCAAACTAATTAAAACGCTACGGGTTAAATAATCGGCAAAGGCTAGTTCCAACTAGATATTATTAATGTACATTACAGTAGCTTCAATTTGATATATTTTTCATATTTTTCGGAGTTATAGATAATTCCTAATGAATTTATTAACCTAAAATACCATTAAAACCAATTAAATTATTGTAGTAATCACGTATAGTAAAAGTTGGGTCTATTCTGATAAGATGATTCTACGTAAAATTATCTTCAATTTGATATATTATACGCATTTTTTGGACGTCGTATGGATTTCTAATGAATTTTACAAGTTAGATCTATAATATGCAATTTTAAATTCGAACGGAATATTTCAGAGAATATTCCGCTGACTGGACAGGTTGACTTTGCATGCTGACTGGGACTAGATGTTGACCAGATGTTGACGTGGCGTTGATGAGGAAGCTGACCGGGATAACGACATGGCACGCATCGGTTTGATTGGATCTCGACCGTCTGGATAGGATCCGGTGGCTAGAAGAAGATATTGATCCGATTTTGGCTCAGAATAGACAAGAAATATATCTGTGTTAGAGAGACAAATCCGTAGGTCAAATTGAAAAACTCAGAACATGAAAGTTGTGGGGAATCATTATTCCTACCTTCTCACCAGAGGAATTTGGATTTGAAGAAACGAGCGCGAGTACATCTTGGATTTACACCGTAAGATCTGAAATATTGCGATACGAAATTCTCCGGCTGTGGTGGATAAAAAGAGGTGAGGTTTGTCGGGATTGAAAGATTTCGATGATTCCTACAACTTTTGTTTTTTGACCGAAGACAAACGACGAAGTGTTAAAAAGCGAAATAAGATTCGGACATGTGTAGATTCGGGATTTCGAGAAGATAAACTCGTACAGTTGTGGCTCCACGAGTTTATATGGAGGTTTGGGACGGTGTAGAGATAGGTATTGGAGTAGGGAACAAGTAGAAACAAACGGAAGTCGATTTGGAGTTGTAGATAAAAAGTTACGAGAGTTTGAGTGGAGATAGGTTTGAGAAAACTGATTCGCACGGTTTCTAAAGCACTCAGATCGATCCTCACGTGGCTTCTTGGTGCTCCCGTCGGTCCGGGTGGGCCGGCCCATTAGTTTTTTTTTTCTTTTTCTTTTTTTATTTACTTGTTTCACTCGTATCTTTTGCATACGAACTCCAAATGACACGATTCTTGTTTCTAAATTTTTCTAAAATCAAATAGATCATTGTAGGATCATATTTATAATCTTTTTAATAGTTTGTAAGTTGTGGGTTCATAAATACTTGTATATTTCATTTTATTTATATCTTTATGTGTTTGTATTTATTCCATAACTTTTTCATAATAGCTCCAAATGAGCTCAATTTTGTTTGTAAAATTTTGTAGTATTAATTGGATCTCTTTAGGCTATAATTATCAATAATTTATGCCTTAGCAATAGTGGGTTTTAATAAGTCAATTTAATTACTCTTAGGAACATTTGGGCAAATCAACTATAGGATTTAGATACCAGGATTTTGATTTAGTTTGTGAGAACTTTGCATGGATGTAATGAAATGCTTATGAATGCTTCATGATTTTCATTTTGAAATATTGCACACCAATTCTACAATCCATAATCAATCCATGCCCTTTTGCCTATATGGCTACTTAGGTCATAACAAAAGAATATAAGATTTTGAATTCAAGGTTGAGAGGATTTTCTATTCAAAAAGTTTCTTATCTTTGAGAATTTTGAACATAGTCAAACAATCAATCAAACTTATTTATTTATTTCACATTCCAAAATTAGGAGAATTTTGGGATTTGACATTATGATACTAGTCAATTATGCTCACGGCTCACTGATCATGGGAACGTGAATTGTATGCATAATGGGTATTTCCGGACCGTAAATCCAGGGTGCCACATCTAGTTGGGATGAAAGTCTGCCCTATGCAGAATTCTCCTACAATAACAACTATTAAGCAAGCATAGATATGGCTCCGTTTGAATTCCTTTATGGAAGGATGTGTACTACGCCATTATTATGGAATGGGGTAGGAGAAAGAAATTAATTTGGACCAGAACTGATCAAGGAAGCTGAAGAGAAAGTCGGAATGGTAAAGGACAGATTGACGATAGCCCAATCCCGACAAAAGAGTTATGGAGATCCAAAGCGTAGGGAAGTCACCTATGAGGTAGGTTATAGAGCCTATGTTAGAGTCTCACCACTTCGTGGTGTGAAGAGATTTGGAGTCAAAGGAAAGTTGGCACCTCGGTATGTTGGACCATTCAAGATTTTGAGCCGCAAAGGAGAAGTGGCTTATGAGATTGAATTTTCTGAATCACTGTCTGTAGTTCACAATGTGTTTCATGTGAGTCAGTTGAAGAAGTGTCATCCGGAGATGGAAGAAACTTCATTGAAGGACACTATACATTTTGAAGAGGTTCAATTGGAAAGTGATCTCACTTATGAAGAGAAACCTATCAAAAATCTTGAGACAACAGAAAGAGTTACTCGTACTACGACTATCAAATTCTGCAAAGTACAGTGGAATCATCATACCGAAGAATAAGCAACTTGGGAAAGAGAAGATGACCTTCGGAAAGACCACCCTCACCTATTTGCTAGCCATTTCGAATCTCGAGGGCGAGATTCATCTTAAGGGGGTTAGGTTTGTAACAACCCAAATTTCATCAAACGCAAAGTCATGTCATTGCATTCATATCATCATGGCATTTTGATCTTGCACAAAAAATTTCAAAACAAAACCCTAAATAAAACAATATTTATACCCCTTTTATTATATACATATGGGGCTTGGTTTTTATTTTATTTTATAACCTCAAAATGGTTTTGAGTGGTTATATGTGTTTGGCACACTTTTTGACACTAGGATCACAGTACAAAAACTTGTTGAAAGTTTAAATTCAAAAATATTTGAATTGGACATTCAAATTCAATTTAGAAAAATCAAAACATAAAAGAATAAGGGCAAAAGAAAAAAACAGCAGCAACCTATCTCGCCCAACCCCTCTCGCGGCCCACTAAGCCCACCCGGGTTTTCCCTCTCCCTCTCTCTTTCTCACCCGCGCGTGCACCAACTCGGTGACTCGCGGACCCCACCACAGGCCAATTCAGCGTCGTCAATCTCGCGCAGGAGACCAGCTCGCCGCGGTCGTTTCCTCCCCTTTTCAAATCCGATGCAAATGCGCTTAATTGGCGTTGATTGCTCGCGAGATTCTTGCCACTACCCCGGCTACTTAACGCCCTCGACACCAGCTCCATTTCCACCCACTCACAACCACCAAAGCTCCACCAGGCTACCCGAATTTCGTGTTGCACCACCGCTGCCCGACGAACTCCGGCGACGCATTACGGTGAGCCCCGTGCGCTCCTCTGCTTCTCGTTCATACGAACTTGTTCGTCAGGTCCTTGCGCATCTAACCATGCCTCTGGTCTATCTCAAATCGCCCCGGGTCGTCATCCACGTTAACCCCTGCAAACAACCGAGGTACCGCTCGACTCCGACGAGCAATCACGGTAATTCCCGAGTACCCCTTGACCTCTGCTCCATACGAATAGGTTCACCGTGTATTTGCGCAGCTACTGATGTCTTTCATTTGCCCTATGGTGACCTAGGTCGTCGCCTTTGTCTCCGGCAGTGAGCACCCGAAGCTAGGTCAAACTCCGACGAGTTCCTGATCCCGTGTCCGTGCGCCCCTGACCAAACCAAGCACACCTTGAGCTTCCTCGCATCCACGCGACTATGGTGAGCATCGGTAACACCCCCATGTCCCCCTAGAATCACCGGCATGTCACCGGCAGAGCCATCACCGCCAGTGCCATTCGCGCCGCTGATTTCTGGTCGAGTTGATCTGGCCCTTTGGATATAGATCTAGAGGTTAGGAATAGAATTAGAACGAAGGGGTATGTTTAGATCTTCCCCGTAGGATTCACATTAGATCTAACGGCGCAGAAGCGCGGTCCAGTGTGAAGCGGAACGCACCAATCAGAGCACGCCGCGTGTCACTGGTTCTATTTTAAAATGTGATTTTGAATCTATTAGATATTTAAACTTGTAAAATTCATAACTTTTGATCTGTTTGTCCAAATTACAAATAATATACCATTGGATTCATAAAAATGAGCCCTACACATATATGGCCTTGATTTGGCCATTTGCTTCAGTAAAATTAGGATTTTGTACAGAAACATTTGTAGGCTTATTTTGACTATATAAAAAGTTTATAAAATTGTTTTAAAGTAATCTTTGTCTTATTTAGACTTTAGAAAGTTACTTTATGTTTAGTATTGTTTAGTTTGACTTGTTTAGTGTGGAAAATCATTCCATTGCGTTTGCATGCATTCATATATTTTTTTTGTTTGTTTATTGAATGTGAATTTGGTGTTATGATTTTATGTGTAGATTTTTGTGATTGTGATTGTGAGGATTGTTCCTATTCCCCTTTTGTCCCATTATTTTATCTATGCACTAGAGAATATTTTGAGTAGGATTTGCATTATTATTTTCTAGGTATATGCTATGCCATGGGAAATCCTATATATATTTTCTTAGTAGAATTATCCTAAGGTAGGAGACTTGTTATGTTAGCATGCTTAGCCTAGATAGTAGAACATAAGGGTGGATTATTCATGCTACGATAGTAAGGAAAGACTATGATTATGTTTTTGATTAATAAAACAACATGTGAATGTATCACCTAGGTGGAATGGAAAGATTGGTTTGTGTTGAGTGGTTACACAAGGCCCATGTCTATGGTTTACCTTGTGTATCACACTTGTGGATGGCCACCCAAGAACAAAGGGATTGGAGATATTTAGTGTTGAGAAGCTTCTAGTGCAACCACCTGACATATGGGCTCTGCCTTGACCAACTAGGTTGTAAGAACTTAGCCAGATGGATAGTTGGTGGTAGGGTTGATAGGATGGAACGCGTCCATGGTGGTCTAAGGAAATGCTTCTGAAAAGTCTCGTCTCGATGCATGTAGAGTCTTGTGGGGAAAGTGCACCACATCTCGAGAGGGTGAAACCTAAGTACTTAGCCGTGTCCCCGGCAACGGACAATTTGAGCATCAAAGACATTGAAGTGATCAAGGATCTCCTCATCCCAATTTCTCTAAGTTAAAACTTGTGGTTGAACAAGGGTAAAGGTTCACCAATGTCTATTGGTGGTTCCTTGGGTGTTTTCATCAAACAAAAACTTAGTGTTTTCAACTAATAAGAAAACCTTATTTTGAGCAAAGCCAGCCTGAACTACACTTAGCCAAATTCATATAGTTATTAGATTCTACTATTCTACTATGGTATCACTTGCCAATACAATTCCAAATGTATTGACCCTCTGTGGTTGTAACTTATGATGTTACAGGTTACTCTGATGGAGACTAGGGTTATGAGTCTACACTCAACATGTTTTCCTGTGGCACATGAAGATGAAGACTTCTATTTATTTACTTTATGTTATGAACTCCATGTATTAGCCTTGGGCTAATGAGTTGTAAATACTATGTTATCTCTGGAATGACGATGTAATAATGACCTTTGTATCTGTGTACTTCATCTTAAACTGTGGATGCTAGCAATGCGATCCAGGGACTAGCATTGCAATCACAGGGGCCTTTACCTTAAATGGTGGGGTCTTACAATAAGTATGGGAGTTCCAAGTATCTTTAATTTCAAAGCTTCATATGGTTTATGTGCTAAACATCTTACAAGTTGATTGTCTCATGCACCATACCTATGACCTTGCACTACTCATACTACTAAACTTAGGCCTGTAATTTTATGCTCATGTTGGTCTTAGAAACCATATCACTGAAGTACCTCTTTCTCCCTATGTAGCTATATGCCCCCCTCTTTTATTTATTTATATAGGATAAGAGTTAATATAATTCCTTGGTTATGTTCAAGGTGGGAGGGGGTAAGAACAAGAAAAATAGACATATGAATCATATCAACAAGGATCATTATGATGTAAGTTTCCACCATGAGTGGTCGCACAGTGCATGGATTTGACTAGCGGTTCAGGAGCATTTTCTCTCAACATGTCTACTCCAGTGTACACACTTTATTTCACATCGATGCAATCCATAGGTAGAACTTAAACATGATTAATTATCAATATTCAACATTGAAATCTTGTTCCATGCCATTATGGTTTAGCCAACACCAACTAATAAGGTGTAAAACACAAAATTTTCCATAGTGGTATCACCCTAAACTTTACTTTCTTATGAGCTTTAAAATACCTGAAAAATGTGTTTTTTAAGAATGTTTGGAGGATTAACATACATACTATACTTGAAAGTATCTTTTGCCACAAATAGGTGGATATGCCTAGTCTAGTTTGTGGGGTTTGGAACAAGTCTTAGCTTATATTGTGAAGGCTTGGCAAAAAGAGATCTAAAGAGTGTGCCATCTAGTTCATAATGTCAAAATTTATTTTCTCACCTTGCTCCTTAATGTTGAACATAAGTATACACAAGCAAAGGATACAAATTAATAGGCACAAAACAAATCATGCTTCACATAAAGTACTTGAGTTTAAGAACTAAACACAACATGGATTTTAGCGTTTTGCTTTTATCTCCCCTTTTCTTTTGATAGCACACAACTCATTCTCATCAAGGAATTTAATCATGAGATAGATTGTTTCAGTAAATATTTCCTAAGCATTAAAAACATCTATCATGGTGATTTCATTTATTCTCAAGGCAACATGAAAAACTAGACATAAAACTAGACATAGACACTCCAAGTTTCTATGATCATTCTATGTTGCTCGCAAAACAAAGTTTAGAGGTATGCAAACCAAGAATTTGTTAGGTCCAGTGGATTGAATTGGGAATCCCCAAGCTTATGGTATTCACCAGGCTTGGATAACTCTTAGTGTGGTGTTCCTCCATTCCCTGTCAAAAAACTTTCTCCCATTTCTTTTCTATGGGGTGACATTAGTGGTACAAAGATATAGTGCTAGCTCCGATAAAAGCCCCAAATAAAATTTGGTTTTAAATTTCTAGAGGTTTACTTAAGTGTACAATATCCATAAAATATCAAAATACTCAAAAAGAATCAAATCAAAACTCAAAAAGTCCACTCTTACAACAAAATACAGATTCTATCTAGATAAATAAAAGTTGTAGAATGTATTTATTTCGCCCACTTGAAAATGTCAAGAATTTTAGCCAATTTTTGTGTGTATAGAGGATGAAACTTTTTATCTTCAATATAAAATTTATCTCAATCGTTGTTACATAAAAAATCATAAAAATCGTTTGGTAGCAGTAGCATGCATAAATTTTCAACTCCAAATATATGTTTCAACTTTTAACATCCAAAATGGTTAAAACTTGGTACTTTATTTTTGTAAATATTGAATAAAAGATAAAGCCTTTATTTTAATAGAGAATAAATGTCCAAAAACCAAAAACCTAAAAGAAGCAAAAAGAACCAATAAAGAATCAAACAGGAAACGAGAAACAAGAAAAATCAAAGAAGAAAGCAAATATTTTTGTAGTTTTTATTCTTCTAGAAAGGGAAATAAGAACCAAAAAGAACCAAATACACATAAAATATTTTTGGTATTTTGTACAAAGAATATTCAAAATAAGATCCAAACAAAACAAAAAGATAATTCAAACATGGATTCCACAAACATACAAATAAGAACATGAAGGTAAAGCTAAAACATGAGTTTGGAATGATATTACTTGAAATACTTGAAAGAAGCAGGGAATGCGTGGGAATACCCAAGCTTGTGTTCTTGATAGTTATTGTAATATACTTCTTTCTCATCATACCATGTCAATCATATTAAACAAATAAATATTTTCATCTTCATGTTACTTCAATGCCTACAAAATGGTTAATTCTGCAAAGAAATGATATAATAGTTTCTACCATGATGCAAACTTTAGTAATTATTGGGAAACCATTTTATTCAAGAAGCTAATATATTGCAAAAGATACACTCTTTTTATTTTGTTTTTATGTGGGGAAAGTTTTAATGATATAGGCTTTGCACTGGTTCCATTGGCATGAACAACACATGCTCAAGGTCGACCCCAACTTCTCCATTGACAATCCTTCTCATTTTCTCTCCCAAATTTTATATTTAGTTAGAATATAGAACTAAGTGTTAAATAACAGTAGCTAAAGTTATTTTACAAATTACATGGATATTAAGTTGTGCTCAAATAGAATAGTATTTTAAAGCATATGGAGCACACCACAAAGCATATAGACATTAACATTTAAGTCTAACTTTCTTCATATGAATTGTCATTTTATATATGAATAAATAGCAACAAGGTTGTGGTATCCAATGCACATAATGATTAGTAGCTTGCATTTTAAATAGAATGTAAACATAAAGAGGCTTTTTATCTCTTCCTCTTTCATAATTATTGCAAGCATCAAAAGCAAACTTAATCTCATAGTTTTGAATAGATTCAACATATAAAGAATAGTCATCTAATGAGAATAATGGATCATCTAACTCCATTATATCACTTTCATCCTTACATATATTAGACACAATTGCTCCACATAGAGGACTAGGCAACGAAAGATCATCATCATTATAAGAAGATTTGTTCATGGGAATTTGTGTGTTACCCTTGTTGGGAGCAGGAGATGGGTAACTACTCCATTATTCCTCCACTTTTTTCTTCTTTCTCTTCTATCTCCTTTTCTTTGGGATGCATGGGAATCCCCAAGTTTATACTTTTGTCATCTTCTTCCCTGACACTTTTATCATGATTTCTTGCATTAAAAAAGGTAGTGCCCAAGGGAATATTCAAGCTTTCAACATATTTGACAAGCATATCATGCATATCATTACGAGCCTTGCGAAAAGGATCCATAGCATTTTCCATTATCCAATTTTTTTGGGGTTTTAATTTTATATGCAAGGTACTAAAAATAAACAAGAATAGAATCCTAGCGATATGCTCCCTGACAACGGCGCTAGAAAAGTGTCTTGATAACTGATACGTTCTATCCAGATTCACGGATATAGTATAATAGCTTTTTCCCTAGAAGACCTAGGTTTAATCGAACCTTGAAAAACCATGCTAAAAGGAAATAAATAAAGACACATCTATAAGACTTTGTTTATTTGTTTTACCTTAGTTTATCAGACCAATCTAGTTTACTTTTTATAGTGGGTTGAATCAATGTATGGAGATAGTCCAGGGTTGAAGATCCACCGACAACTGCACATCATACAAGATGAAAGATAATAATAAGCATAGTCATGTGTAATGTTTGAATGGAGATAATCTCTTGTGGGAAACATATCCTAATATACTAGAGCCCTCATGATGCAGTGAGCATAGAAATAGTCTTTCAATCCAACTGAGTGCACACCGAAGCCACGGATTACAAACGATTATTAAGTGAAGAACACAGATTAAAGCATTAAGTGGTGATGTTGTTGTGATCCCGAATGGGTTGCTATGAGAAGGGCGTACTACCCTTTCTGTCACTAGGGTTCCTATAAAATCGCCGCTAGACAAGTATCTCACCTCAAGCCTTTATCAATCTATGGGATCTTCGGTACGTACAAGTCCACGGTTCGAGACAAGAGACAAAGAAACAAAAGATACAAATCTCAATTGCAAACAAAATATAATACTCCCATAATTAGATGCACATAGTTGCTGCGAGGTTTCTCCCCAACCCTCAGCCCATGAGGACTACTCACTCATAACAAATATATCAAGGATAGAAAACATTGTGCAAAATACTTAGATTGAAGTTCAATATTCTTAAAATAGTCACCAAATCACAAGGAGATCTAAAGTGCAAAGCAATGGCTATGGCTAGTGGAGGGATGGATGGTGGAGTGGATGAACAATGGCGTAGATCTCCTTTGGTGGTGTTATGATGAAATCTAAGAATGGCAGCTCTCTAGGCGGCGGCTGGAGCCTCCAAATATATAGGCGTCTCCATAAAGGTTATAGGGTTTAACGAGATGAAGTTGTCGGCATCACGTACGAGTAGGCCGTATGGGCGGGCTCCGCCCGTACCTCAGGTCGTTACGCATACCGACGCCTGGAATTTTCTTCACAATTACTTGGTCATGTGGACTTTCTCAAATTCCTTCATGATGACTCCTAATTTCGTATTAAAACACATGATTTCCTACACAACATAATTCAAAACAAGGTTTTGCATATATTTGCAATTATTAGTTATTAGTGGCAAGGATTGAGAGTTTCTTGTCAATCGCTTGACTAAAAACAATGTTTAAACACAGAGAAAGATAGTAAATTTTAGAGCCATCAACTTCCCCAAAGCTCAAACCTTGATCACCCTCGAGTAAGAAGAAACAAAAGAACTATAAGAAATTCAGCTTTTAAACATGAAACAACGAGAATAATAATTCACTTACGGTTTGTAGTCATATGTGCATAACACTTCATTCATTTGCGAGGCTTATCAAAGTTAGAGAGATGACAAGAGTACTATACAAGCTTCGACAATTCATGACAATCAAAGCAGAGTTTAATATCAATATGAATAACTAGAAGTGTAGCAATCAATCCAATTCTTCTAGTTAACTCTTAGCTTGCCAAGGAACACTAGGATGTTTAAATATCATGATTGGGTAGGATAATTTCATGTCCTAATTTATATAACAATGAAGTGTATTATTTACACCCACATTAATAAATCAAGTCTATAAAAACACTTCTAATTAAATCATTGTTTTTCAAGAAAAATTCGTAGAGTAGTAATAAGACCATGCCAAGGATTTGTTATGTGGATCTTCAAAGATATCTTGTTCTTTTCATTATTTTCAAGGATTGCTGGCTATTTATTTTGCAAGTTCTTACACAGCCTTTGAGAATACCAATACTTTTTCCCATACATTGACACTGATGCCAATCATGTCATCAACTCATAGCCGAAATTTGGGGTTATACCATAGATCGTTCAAAAGCTAGCGGAGTTATTGGCATCCCAAAGTGTGAACTAGGAACATAAATAGCAGATTTTTTTTCTTTCACTCTCTTTTTTATGAGCTAGTACCACGGTTTGATCCACAAAGTTAGCTTTGGCATGCATCACAATTACCAATAGACTTTATTTCAATCAAATAACTCCTTTTAAGAGTGTCATCAAGACTATCAAATATCGATGGGGTTAAGTATCTTCAAGGGTATACTCTCAAGACAATCATTCATCAAACAAGTCGTAAATTTTAGACTTTTTCTTATTGTACTTGTTTGGCGTTATTATATCCAAGGCAAGACTCGGTTAGCTAAATGAACTAGAGCAAGAGCTTCAACAACTAACCATCATACTAATAAAAAGCTTTACTTTAACTAAATTAAATTACTCCCACAAGCATAGCATCTTAGCAAATCGACTAACTAAGATAAACAACTCAAACTTCAAAAGTGGGAGACATAGGACATACCTCTAATAAGCGACTTTATTATTCTCTTCCTTATAAGGATGTGTTCCTTCAAAAACTCAAACACGATTACTCTCATAATAATATAAAAGTAAAGAGGCAAAGTGCAAATCCACATTTACAAAAAAAAGAAAAACGGAAAAATCCTTTTGTACTTTTGAGGAAAGGGATTAAAGAATATAAAAGATCTTGTGACCAAGCAAGGGTTCAAAGAAAAGAAAAATAAACAAATAAAACAAAAGCAAACTAAAAAGCAAAGTGTTGGAACAAGCCAACACGAGTGTTTCAAAGCTCTCAAGGAGCTAGAGTACAACCTCATTATTACACAAATAAATTTACAAGGGGAACAAATCCCCAAGCTCAGGCTTTTGCAAGCCCCTTTGTTGCTCATTATGGTGGCGGTGGATAATTCCCCATGTTCCATTGGCCGTGCCAATTTTATAACTGGGTGTTGAGGCTTGCAGTAGCATCTCGAAGGTTGATGGAGAGGTTGTTCATGTTTTGGATATTTCCTTCGAGTGCGTATATGTCTTCAGATGTGGTGTAGTAGTTTGGTGGCTGCTTATATTTTCGGGTTCTTATTGTTCTACTTCTTCATATTCTCCTCCTCCTCCCATGGGTATCTCTTGTTGGGTTAGATTAGCCTCAACCTGCACGTCATAACGCAAACGTCCCTTCTTGGTAGAGAAAAGACCATTAGTCAAAGGAGCTGGGATCAAGTGATCTGCTCCAGGTATATCGAGGAAATATCTACCATCAGTTTTGGAGACCATACCACATACTCTTAGAGTAGGGAGACCGATAGGGTGACTTCCTACCAACGGTTAGATAATACCTAGGTTGATGTGAAGTGCATGTGCAATGACGGTCACAACTCCCCCTCCGCATATGGGTCCATGAGATTGAAGAGCATGTTGCTTAAGGTAAAACACAAGCAAAGTGCCCAGATTTGGCATTAAGTTATAATTAACAATAACATCTTTAGAGAGGATCAGTATGTCCTCCTCATTAACTCTAGTACACTCACCACGTGCCTGCGAGGTGTTAGAAATCATATAAAATAAATAGATAATAGCAGGGTGATCAATTTGGTTTTCCTTGGGTGTGTTTCCACAAATTCTCATTAAGTTGAAGTACTGCCAAGGTGCATGATCTAAAATAAAAGTTGTTGTGCGTACATCGGTGGCGTTGTTGGCAAACCCAAAACATTGAGCCCATTGGTCAAGTGTTAGGATGTACTCACATTTCATACGACAGAATTTAACGCGATCAACTTCGGGCCTTTGTTTCTTGGTACAATAGTAATGATCCACTGTATGCGTCAAGGTGCTGAAGAACTCAAGTGTCAAGCAACAATACGTGGCGACATCCTGAAAGACAAAGTCATACAAACCAACATTGTTGCAAAGTAAATTGAAATCAGCGTGAATGCCAAGTTGGTTCAGGATGTAGGAACATGCCCATTTGGTGGACTTGATTTCTCGAAGCTTGAGACGGTTGAAACGGCTCAGCTAGAACTCCTCGGCGAACTTGATACCAAATGACTCGGGGGGGGTCAACATATCAACGGGTGGTGCGGAAGATGCCGCAACCACCACACATGTATGACTCCTCGTGTTCATCTAAAAATAGTAAGGTAGAATAAATAAGAAATAATAAAATTGCTAATAATAAATTTTTATCCAATAGAAATATAGCATATATGATCCTCTACACTAGTCATAAAAGAATTATCCTATAAAACGATACTAAGAATGCTCAATATCAAGATTGAATAAAAAATAATACCTAAGTCTAGATTGACAATGGTGAATGATTGAGTGAAGCTTTTGCAAAAAATTAAGTTGAGGAACGGAGGAGAATCATACCTTAGTTCGATTGAGTGCGAGGAATCAAAGAAATATTGAGTAAATTTGAAGATCCAATAAAGGTGGTTTGGAGTTTGGAGGAAGAAGAAAGAGAGATTGATATTTGGGGATTTTAGGTTACATTCATCGGGGTGTTTATGCTGGCCGCATAAGTGGTACAGGTGGGCGGTACGACCGGAGCCCGCCCATACCGGGTGACTTACCTTGGGGGAGACGACTGCTCCGAGGCGGTACACTCGGTACAGGCGCGCGGTACGGTCGCCCGTTCCCGTACTTCTAGTCATTATCGGTGCGGTATGATTTGCTTAAAATCTAATGTTTGCTCGAGGGTACAGTATGGGCGCGTCGTACGAGCGCGTCCGACCATACCACAAGTTATTATCAACAATTTTCACTATGGTAAAAATTAAACTTTCTATTTTTCTTTGACTTGAGGTAGTACGGGCGCATGATACGGTCCCTTCCGACCATACCATAGGTCGTTAAGTAGACTATGAGGTGTAAAAACTTCACAAATTTGATTAGTAGCTCCGTGCGCCTTTGCATATCTCATCATAAGTAAAATAATAGTAAACATACTTCATAAAATTCAGCAATACTTTAGGCCATGTGTTAGTAAAAATAAAAGATCGAGGATTACCTTATTTCTTCTCCTCTCTCCAAAGATCTTCTTGAACACTCTTTATTTAAAACAAAAAAACAAAAACAAAACTAACACGACTAACACAAAAGTAAAATTTTATTTCACATAGGTTGCCTCCCATGAAGCGCTTCTAGTTAAGGTCAATTTTCTTGACCCTGATAGCAATCATTTAGGTTTGAGGAGCGGAATACCCACTCCAAAATAGTTGGCTTTCAAAGTAATTATACCATCATCATCATTAGGCCTTGCCTTATTTTTCCTAGGGAAGTGGACTATAAAAGGATCTCTAGATGGTAGCCCAATTCTCACATTCCCTTCATGTAAATTAATCAAAGCTTTAATAGCTCTTATAAATGGCCTACACAAAATTATAGATGCTATGGGATCTTCAGTCATGTCCACAATAACAAGATCAATGAGTGTGAGACTACCTTTTATTTCAACAACTATATTTTCTTTTATCCCAACAGCTTGTTTATAGGTTCAATCCGCTAGGCGGAGTCTTAATTCAGGAGTAATAAATGGCCCCAAGTTTAGTTTATCAAATATTCTTTTTGAAATTGTTGAGACGCTCGCACCAAGATCACAAAGTGCGGATATCTCATTGACTCCAAACTTAAATTTAATAGTAGGATCAAATATATCATCTAGCTTAGCAGGAAGCTTATCATCTAGTCTTTTGTACTCCAACTCTAGCTCACAAAATTTAGATGCTAATTGTTGTATAAATTGTTGGTACATAGCATCATTACCTTGTTCTATACCAGGACTCTTTACAATGATCATCTTTAATAGATATTCCACGGTATACTCTGGTGGTGGCGCATTGCTATAATCTATCTCTTCAGGTTTTTCTTCATTGGTTGAACCCTCATTATCTTGAGGTCTTCTATCGGATTTGGCTCGGGTTTTCCAGCAAACTTTGCTAGTATGAGAGCTTGGCTCTCAGCAACTTTACCCAGTTGAGCCTCCATGGTCTTTGTCCTTTCCTGTAGATCCTTCACATTATTTCTAATTGCAACGGCCTGGTTAGATAATTTTTCTATACTACTTTCATGGTTCTCCGTAATTTTAATAAGCATATTATTTTGCTCGGTTTGAGATGGTATAAATTTTCTAATAGTTTATTCGAACGAGAGATTGCCATGATTTGCACCATTATTATTATCATAACTAATATAAGGAGATCATGCAGGGTTTGAATAATGTTTTTGAGCATTATAAGCATAACAATTTTTCCATACAGGATTAAAAGGAGTGCAAGCTATAAATTAACATCATTAACAATGTTAGAGATAGAAACGGATAGCCTGTTTTCTATTCGTGTTGGGTATCATCTTTACCTTTTACTATTCTTAGCATCTTGTCTACCTTAGATGTAAGCTCTTCATTATTTACCTTAGTGATTGAACTTACTCTCTGCAAGGTTCTTTATACATGCCATTGGGCATGGTTATTTTGCATATCATCAAGAAGTTTCTTTGCAACACTCACTTGCTTTCCCACGATTGTTCCTCCTGCTGCAGTATCTATCATAGTCTTAGACATTGGGTTAAGACCATTATAAAAAAAATATAATATAAGCCATTCTTCCATACCATGACTAGGACAGTTTATTACAGCTTCTTTCATCCTCTCTCATGCAAGCGCTAATGGCTCACGGTCTTCTTGTCTAAAGCTTGTAATGTTGGATCTTAGTTGCATAGTCTTAGCTGGGGAAAAAATTTAGTCATAAACAAATTAGTACATTCCTCCCAAGATTTAATAGTGACCTTTTGTAGAGCTAGCAACCAATCCTTAGCCTTTCCTCTAATAGAGAAAGGAAACTATCTTAATTTAACAGCATTTCGATCTACATCCTTAATATGCATCATGTCGCAAATTTCAATAAAAGTGTTTAAGTGCAAACCTGGATCCTCATGTCGCAAAGTGTTTAAGTGCTTAAAATGTTAGCCTTAATTTTATAAGTTTCCGCATCAACAACGGGCTGAGTGATAGGTGCACGAATAAAGTCATTAGTGGGAGTAGCATACTCCCAAAGTCTTGTAACATCCCAAAAATATTAATGAGGATCAAGTTCTAATTAATCAAGATTAGGGTTAATAAAAGCTTTTATTAATTAAATTCAAATCCTATTACTTGAGTGTATGAATGCTTGCAATGCCATGATTGATTGTTGTAAATGATGAGGGTTGGTTTAAAGATCAAAACCATATCATCTAGGTCATTTAAAAATTAGAACAAAACAAAAGAAACTCCAAATATAAATCCTATGACCTAATGGTCATTTCTGCCAAAGTTAACCACTAGCTCAATTTGAGCATCTCTAGCAACTAATCTCGAACAAAAACTTTTCCCTTTATTTTCTACCCTTTCTAGACCTAGTGATACTAAACCCAATGGATCATTCCAACTTTGCAAAAACATTTTCAAACTCTTTTGAGAGGTAATTCAAATTTGAATCTATCTTATGTAACAAGATAGCCATTTTTGGAAAACCACTCAAACCCTCACCACTTAGCAAACCATTGCACCCAGAGACTACCAAGATTAATATCAGAACACCCACCAAAAATCATTGGAAAATGTGATGGTTTAGTTCTTGCGGCCATTAGATCGAATATTTGGTGATCACAGTACAAACTCAACAACTATTCACTGTTTTGATCAATCCTTTGCTCACCATAGTGACCTCACCGAGCTCACACGTTGTGTCTTTAACTCACCCAGTACAAGCCAATGTGTTACATCCAAGATTTTAGAAATCTAGACTAGAAAAAAATGCATTTGCATGTCATTCATAAGCATTGCATTGCATTCATGAAAATTTGAGTTGCAAAACCTCATTGATAAACCCTATTCTGAATTACTAAAATGCACCTACAAAGGAATATACAAGGATTTGTAAATCCACTATTCGCAAACTAGTGAAAATATTGCAAAAGGGACACTAAGTTGTTCCTCTGGATTTTAGAAAACTTTGAAGACAAAATCAAGTTCTTTGGAATTGTAATTTAAAATTTATTAAAGAAAACAGAAAATGGAAAAATAATAAAAAGAAAATTTATGCTCCATGCTTGTTTGATATCCACTTTGCTATGTTTTGTCTACACTTTGAGGTATTTTTATACACTTTCTGGAACTAACCTATTGACAAGATGCCATAGTGCGAGTTGCCTGTTTTCTGCTGTTTTTGGTTTCAGAAAGCTAAAAAATGAATATTCTCGGAATTGTATGGGACAAAAGCCAAAGTTCATATTTTCCTTGAAAGATACGGAAAACCGAAGACGAGACAGAGGAGGACACCAGGGTGGCCACACCCTAGGTGGGCACGGTGCCCACCCTGGACGCGCCCACAGTGGGTGTGGGCCCCCTGGCCCTCCACCGACCTTGCCTCCTTCGCCTATAAGAAGCCCCCGACTCAGAAACCCTAAATCGTCGACCAAAAATCCACGAAAAGTTCCACAGTGCCGCTACCACCGAAGGGGAGATTCGAGGGACAAAAAGTCTCTGTTCCGGCACCCTGCCAGGACGGGGAAGTGCCCCTGGAGCCATCTCCTTCGATATCCACCACCATCTTCATCACCGTTGCTGATTCCCATGATGATGAGGGAGTAGTTCTTCCTCGAGGATAAGGGCTCTACCGGTAGCTATGTGTTCATCTCTCTCTCTATGCATGATCATGTTGTAGTCATGAGCTTTGTAATCAAGTAGATCTTCTCTGCTACTCAAGTGCTTCAATAGATATCTACTCTCCCCATGTGTGTGAAAGTGACAGTGTGCACGCCATGGTGGCACTTAGGCTAGAGTCTATATAAATACTCATCGTGCTTTAATAGATCTATGCTTTTCCCCACATGTGTGAAAGTGACAGCGTGCACACCGTGTGTGGCACTTAAGCTAGGTTACATATATATTTATCATGAGTATATTTGGAGTTGGATGTCTTTATGAAATTGTGGTGTTTGTTGGAACCATCTAGCGCTCAAGGTGAGAGTGTGGGATTATCTAGATTGGGAAAGGCGGACTTTGAGGTGTGCTGTTATAGCCCTACCGTGGATTAGAGGGTCCAACCGGAGAGTAGTTCAGGGTAGTATCATGAAGATAATATATTTATTGAGACTATTTACTAGTGAAAGTATGATCCCTAGGCCTTGTTTCTAAACATTGAAACACCGTTTGCATCTAGATCTGTTGCATGTTTGCTTGCTTCCTTCTTTTTGCCTTTATTCTTTACCTCACCGTCAAGCTCTTTTCTGGCACCGTTACCACTTGTATTTCACTATCTCTTCTCCAAACTAGTGCACCTATACACCTGGCAAGTGTATTGGGTGTGTTGGGGACACAAGAGAATTCTTGTATCTTGATTTTAGGGTTGCTTGAGAGCGAATACCTCTGACCACTTCCTCCCTGAGTTCGATAAACCTTGGGTAATCCACTTAAGGGAAACTTTCTATTGTTCTACAATACTATGCACTTGGAGGCCCAACAACTATCTACAAGAATAGAAGTGCGTAGACATCAAGCTATTTTCTGGAGCCGTTGCCGGGGAGGTAAGGTAAAAGTTACTCACATCCTCCGGTGTGAGTGCTCGAAGTTATTTCCTTTAGATTCTGCAATTTTGTCTTTTTCTTTCTTTTTTTCACTAGTTAGGCTTAATGGAAAACAACAACAAAATTAGAGATCTTTAGAGTGTTTATCTTGAGTTAGGACATGAAGTGTTTGAAGAGAAAATTAAAAAACATATGGATCTTTATTTGCATGCTAATAGCAATGTTATTAGTATGAATTATTTGGACACTATTATTGCTAATTCTATGGAAACATCTAAGATTGGGGAAGCTAGTTTTTATGAAAATGATCTTTTTAGTCCCCCAGCTTTGGAAGATAGCTATTGTATTACTTATGATGATACCAAACCTCCAATATATGATGATTGCAATGATGAATATGATATTTTCAGTCCACCTACTATTGAGGAGAAAGTTAATTGTGATTACAATCTACCTCCTATATTTGATGATTATCGTGATGAGAATAATAATGATAGCTATTTTGTTGAATTTGCTCCCACTACAATTAATAAAAGTGATCATGCTTATGTGGAGAGTAATATTTATTTTATGCATGTGGATCATGATAAGAATGTTTTATGTGATAGTTATATTGTTAATTTTATTCATGATGCTACTAAAAGTTATTATGAGAGAGGGAAAGATGGGCTTATGCATCTCAAAAATATTAAGTTCCCCCTCTTTATGTTGAAAATCTTGAAGTTGCATTTATTTTGCTTTCCTATGCTTGTTGCTTTGTTATTTCATGACTTATTTCTTTAAAAGATTCCTATGCATAGGAATTAGGTTAGACTTAAATGTGTTTTGAATTTGTTTCTTGATGCTCTCTTTTACCTCAATTCATATGTCTTATGTGAGCATCTTCTCAAACTATCAAGCCTAACTTAAAGGCGTTAAAGAAAAGTACTTATTGGAAGATAACCCAAAAGTTTTCTTGAGTCTTGGAAGTTATTACTTCAGTAATGACCTCTCCTTATCCTTTTTATTTGCTTTTTGTGCAAATAATAACCTCCAATGAGAGGGAAGTAATATTTGGGGAGTTGTTGTCCCGAAATAGATTTTAGTGCTCCACTGTAAACATTCGTGAGGAATATCTGTAAGTCGGATTGAGCTGATATTTTCTGAATAAATCCCCTAGTATGTTTGATAACTTTCTTTAGTTCAACACTTTTTAATTTGAGTACCATAATGTCTTCGAAAAAATAGGTTTCTACTTGCTGGTCTGTTTTGACAGATTTCTGCCATTATTTGCATTTGCTTCTTATTGATTCCTTTTTGGGTTCTTTTTGGGAAATTGAGATTTTTGAGGTAATTTATACAGTAGCTTGTGTTTTTAGTGAAAGTTTTCTGTTTTAAAACTAAACCCCAAAGGTTTATTATCTTTTGAAGACACTAATGTTGCTAATGAAGATTGTGTGAAGTTTTGTATGAAGGAAAATTTTCAGGTGCAAGAGAAGAATGATGTAATGAGATGAAGAATGGAAAAAATTTCAAGATTGGGGATGCCACCCCGTGTCACCCCAAAAAATATTCAAGAGGTACAAGAGTCAAAGCTTGGGGATGCCCAAGGCATCCCCTTCTTCATCAATAAAAATCTCACGTCTTTCTAGACAGTTCGTTTTTATTGTTTGATGCACAGTTGTGTTGTTCTTGGAGCGTCTTAGTTTTCGTTTTTGGTTTTTGTTTTCTTGGTCTGGTTGAATAAGTCGGTGGATCCCATCACACTTCTTTTGGAGAGATACACACTCCATTTTCATTGCCTAGAACACTATAGTTTCCACTCTTATTGCTTGTGAGTGTTCTCTTTTGCTAGCACTGTGTTTAGCCTTAGTTTTCTTGTGCTTTCAGCTTAGAACTTTTTAGTTCTTCTTTGTGGATTTATGAGACAAGATCACTGATATTTATTGATTATTATCTTTGTGATTTGTTTCAAATAAGTCGATTGGTGTTGGAAAAGAGTAGAAAGCTTCATGCTTATAGTGATACAAAAGGGAGCTTGCTTTGACTGTGACTTAGACTTTATCATGTCATACTAGATTTTTTTTGACCCTATGCTTAGTGATTATTGTTGTAGCATGACTTGTTCCAAACAATTAGGATTGTTTAATGTGGTTTTAAAGAATCATGCGTTGTTTTAGCATACAAAAGCATAGTATTGTGGTATTCTCCTTTGATGCTTTATTTGGGTTGACTTGGCACATGATCACACCATGTAATGACTATGAACCAGTCACCTTAGTCTGTATGATCATTTAGTTTTTGACTTGTGATACCACTTTATGCTTTAGTTGATAATGTTTTGTCGCTCTGTATGATTATGGCCATTATTGCTCTCTTAGTTGGTCGCTCCCAGTCTTTTGCTAGCCTCCACTTGTATGAGTAAGCTCTACTCATGCATCCAACTCCCAAGAAACAAAGTTATTCCAAAGTGCCCACTATAAATTCATATCCATGGTGTGTTACACCATTCCAAGTATATTCTTGTTTTATCTATCTTCCAAATTAAACTTGTTATGTGAAAAATTAGTGATTAAATCTCTCACAAACTTGATGGCTGATGACCCACAAGTATAGGGAATCGCAACAGTCTTCGAGGGTAGTATTACCCAATTTATTGATTCTACACAAGGGGAGCCAAAGAATACTTGCAAGCCTTAACAACTGAGTTGTCAATTCAGCTGCACCTGGAAATAGTTCTTGCTCATAGAAGTTTATCAGTAGCAACAGTTTGTAGTAGCAACAGCAAAGAAACATCAGCAGTAAAACATGAGCAATAGTAACAGTAGCAGCAAACAGTAGGATATAAGCATGGTAGGCATAGGGATGGATGGACGGGCGTTGCATGGATGTGTCTAAACATTTAAATTCAAGATCTAGGGCAATTGCAGATAAATAAGAATAAGCATACAAGTACTAAACAATCATAGGCATGTGCTCCATATATAGTCATGTGTGCTCGCAATGAGAACTTGCACAACATCTTTTGTCCTGCCAGCCCGTGGCAGCGGGGCCTCAAGGGAACTTCTGTCAATTAAGGTGCTCCTTTTAATAGAGCACCGGAGCAAAGCATTAACACTCCGTGAACACATGTGATCCTCACATCACAGCCATCCCCTCCGGTTGTCCCAATTTCTGTCACTTCGGGGCCTTTGGATCCGGACAATGATATGTGTACACAACTTGCAGATAAGATCACAAACAATAATATCATAATGATTCAATAATAAGTTCAGATCTGAGATCGTGGCACTCGGGCCCTAGTGATAAGCATTAAGCACAACAAGTTGGAACAAAGTCAAATATCACTAATAGAGATACTAGGCACCATGCCCTAACAATCGTAATCGATTACATGATAGAACTCATCCAATCCCTACCATACCCGTAGACTACAGCGGGGGATTACTCACTCATGGATGAGGGAAACATTGATGGTTGATGGAGATGCGTTGGTGATGACGATGGTGATGATCCTCCCCAAATTCCCTGTCCCGGAAGGGTGCCAGAATAGAGTTTCTGGATCCGAATCGCGTTTTCTGGTGGTGGCGGCGCAACGGAACTCTTTCTGGAAAAACATTGAACCCCCCTGAGTTTTTAGATCAGAAGGCAACTTATAGGCGAAGAGAGAGGCCAAGGGGGTGCCTAGGCTAGCCACACCCCTCCCAGGCATGGGGTGGGCCCACCCGTGCGGTAGGGGGTGTGGGCCACCCAGGGCTCCCCTCCGTCTCGTATTCTGGCTTCGTGGATCTTCTGGTGAAATAGGATTTTGGGCATATTTTCCAGGATTTTTCCTAATAGTTGATTTTCTGCACAAAAACTAGAGACCAAGTTAATTCTGCTGAAAACAACGTCAGTCCATGTTAGTTGTATCCAAATCACACAAGTTTAGAGGAGAAACAATAGAAAAAGTGTTCGGGAAATTAGATACGTTTTGGACGTATCAATGGCACACTTTTTTTCTTGCCCCTAATAAACTTGAACCATTGTGTCATCTATGTTGTATATGCTTGCACTTATACGTTGGAATTAGCAGAACCGTGCTGTCACGGGGAACGCTTTCAACATTGCACTTGTACTATGTACACATTTGATATCATGCTCTTTTGTCTATGGATGTCGTCGGTGTGAAATAAAAGGGGAGCTTGTAAGTCCATGGAGTTATGTATGTGTGTTAGAGAAACACCTGGTCCGCTAGCCTAAGCCATGCCTAATCATGGTGGCAACTTGCAGCATCACCATAGTGACATCTATGAAGCTTTCTTCTTATATAAAAAAAAGAGACATATTGAAAAGAGGAAAGAGAGAAAAAGCACCATTTTCCCATGGTAAATAAGAAGATTGCTGAGATGCTCATTGTCTGCTTGCCTTGTCATTTTGATTATTGGATAGCTCATGTATCATGTGCAAGGGGTACCCCGTTGGCGGTTCCCTATGATACACATGTACTTACTATGACAAAAATTTACAGGTGACTAAAGTTGAGTAGCATGAGGTGCGGCCCTCGTATTCAAGGGACATGAGATTTCCAACTTATACTTTGTCAAGCATATACTCCTTAATCACTTAGCATGAGGTGCGGCCCTCGTATTCACTTTAACCTTAATCACTTAAATATGCTTATGATAGGGGCAATGGGAGCTGAAAGCTAATAAGTACCATAATTTTTGGAAGCTCTTTATGAAACTTGATATCCCTGCTTCCCTTGATGAAGGGCCTTTCTTCCACTATTATATTGAGTCTCCACCTTCTATCCTTAGGCACCAATTAAGAGAGCATAGTTGCCATTCTTAGTTCTATGTGCATTGTCCCAAAACTTGTTGATTGATTCATAAGGTTGATATTGCTTATTCTTGGACTACTTGTATCTAGTCACTCTTATGAACTTTGAAGGTGTCCTATGCATCTATTTGCTACTCCATGAGGGACAAGCTGAATGCCACTATGCTATGTTTTCTGTATGTGAAACAAACAAACATTTTTTCAATGCATTGTTATTCATGATCTTTGTTTGTAAACTTTCATGTTGCATGCATAGTTACTTTGTCTTACTGTTAGAACTCCATCTTTCATGCTCATGTTTAGAGTTCTTTGATCCTAGCTTTCAATGCTTGGAAATGTTTTGATCTTGATGTTGATGGTGCATGTCACATACAAAATTATTCTTTTTATCACTTACCTACTCGAGGACGAGAAGGAGTTAAGCATGGGAATGCTTGATACGTCGTAAACGTATCTATAATTTTTGATGCTCCATACTTGTTTTATATCCACTTTGCTATGTTTTGTCTACACTTTGAGGTATTTTTATACACTTTCTGGAACTAACCTATTGACAAGATGCCATAGTGCGAGTTGCCTGTTTTCTGCTGTTTTTGGTTTCAGAAAGCTAAAAAATGAATATTCTCGGAATTGGATGGGACAAAAGCCAAAGTTCATATTTTCCTTGAACGATACGGAAAACCGAAGACGAGACAGAGGAGGACACCAGGGTGGCCACACCCTAGGTGCGCACGGTGCCCACCCTGGACGCGCCCACAGTGGGTGTGGGCCCCCTGGCCCTCCACCGACCTTGCCTCCTTCGCCTATAAGAAGCCCCCGACTCAGAAACCCTAAATCGTCGACCAAAAATCCACGAAAAGTTCCACAGTGCCGCTTCCACCGAAGGGGAGATTCGAGGGACAAAAAGTCTCTGTTCCGGCACCCTGCCGGGACGGGGAAGTGCCCCTGGAGCCATCTCCTTCGATATCCACCACCATCTTCATCACCGTTGCTGATTCCCATGATGATGAGGGAGTAGTTCTTCCTCGAGGATAAGGGCTCTACCGGTAGCTATGTGTTCATCTCTCTCTATGCATGATCATGTTGTGGTCATGAGCTTTGTAATCAAGTAGATCTGCTCTGCTACTCAAGTGCTTCAATAGATATCTACTCTCCCCATGTGTGTGAAAGTGACAGTGTGCACGCCATGGTGGCACTTAGGCTAGAGTCTATATAAATACTCATCGTGCTTTAATAGATCTATGCTTTTCCCCACATGTGTGAAAGTGACAGTGTGCACACCGTGTGTGGCACTTAATCTAGGTTACATATATATTTATCATGAGTATATTTGGAGTTGGATGTCTTTATGAAATTGTGGTGTTTGTTGGAACCATCTAGCGCTCAAGGTGACAGTGTGGGATTATCTAGATTGGAAAAGGCGGACTTTGAGATGTGTTGTTATAGCCCTACCGTGGATTAGAGTGTCCAACCGGAGAGTAGTTCAGGGTAGTATCATGAAGAGAATATATTTATTGAGGGTGTTCACTAGTGAAAGTATGATCCCTAGGCCTTGTTTCTAAACATTGAAACACCGTTTGCATCTAGATCTGTTGCATGTTTGCTTGCTTCCTTCTTTTTGCCTTTAGTCTTTACCTCACCGTCAAGCTCTTTTCTGGCACCGTTACCACTTGTAGTTCACTATCTCTTCGCCAAACTAGTGCACCTATACACCTGACAAGTGTATTGGGTGTGTTGGGGACACAAGAGACTTCTTGTATCTTGATTGCAGGGTTGCTTGAGAGCGAATACCTTTGACCACTTCCTCCCTGAGTTCGATAAACCTTGGGTAATCCACTTAAGGGAAACTTGCTGCTATTCTACAAACCTCTGCACTTGGAGGCCCAACAATTGTCTACAAGAAGAGAAGTGCGTAGACATCACCCTCTCCCTCTCACTGCCAAGCGGGACCCACCGCGCCGTCCCCTTCCTCCGGATGAACTCGTGTTCATCACGGAGTCCAACCACCGAACGATATTCTCGTCGAATTCGCGTGATTGGTTCAATCCCTGCCCCTTTTCCGCATGCCATCCCCCTATATATTCATATCTCTTCTGATTCCTCAGTTTTTTGCTATTTCCCAAACCCTAGCTGCCTTCCCCACCTCGCCACCATTATCGCCGCCACCGGAGCTCACAAATTGTTTTCAATCTCGAGGTCCTCTCCACCCCGCGCCTTCTCCTTCCCTCCATCCTCTTACCTTTTCTTCTCCGCGTCGTCTCACCTCTTTTTGTCCATCATAGGAACACCAGAGAGGCTGCAATCTATCACCGGAGTGCTCACCGGAGCCGCAAGGACTGAAGCTCGTCCATCGCTGCTCGCTGTTGAACCAGGAGGAGTGGGGACACACGAAGACCACCAGAAGAACCCTTATCCTCGTCGCATCTCTTGGACACCCTCGTCGTCGCCAGGGACCACCGGAGATCTCGCCACCGCCACCGTCTGCACCGACCGCTGGCGCCAGCTGCCATTTGTCGCCAAGGTGAGGACACGAACCTCCCTGTTCGTCCTTCCTGCAATCTATGGTCTAGATTAGATCCGACCAAACTGGTATCGGCCACTAACCGTGCATCGCATGGCGCACGCATGGCTGCCGGTAACATCCCAAAAATATTGAACAAGGTTATCAAATTCCAATCACCAAAATTAGGGTTAACAAAAACTTTTGTTAATTAAATCATATGAATGCATGTGTGTATGTGATGATTGTATGAATGCACGAATGGACTTGTGTGATTGATCTAAATAGCAAGGATTGGTTTAAAGATGAAAACAATATCATCTAAAACATTTCCAAACAGAAACAAATCAAGAGAAAATCAAAAACAAACCAAATAAAGAAAATGATCATTTTTGCCAATCTTGCTCACTAGACCACTTTGAGTGTTTGTAGTCCAAGATTTCAAATAGAAACAACTCTATTTATTTTCACCCCATGCTAGACCAAGTAAAAGTTAACCCAAGCCCACCTTTCAAACTTACAGAAACATTAGGCAAACTAATTCAAATGACAATTCAAAATTGAATTTTTAACATATGGGAAGATCACCATCTCTCAAAACCCAACCAAACTAGTGCAACTTGACAAATCCAATCAAATAGAGACTACCTAAGATATAACTAATACACGCACAAAGTTTGAATCAAAAATTAAAATTTGTATTTCTTGCGGCCATTTCATTAAACACGTGGAGACAAAAAATCAAACTAGCCAAACTTCACTGTTTTGAGTAGTTATTTGGCTAAGCTTTGTTCACCATTGATCACACTTGTCTCCCAGTGCCAACCAGTTCCTTGACCACCCCTAGCCCCTACCCATTGCACCATGCCATGCCAACCCTAAGACACCCTTGCCAGCTGACCATGGCTAACTAGCCAGAGCAAGCACCAAGCCTAGCCACCATGTCTGGGACACACGCCACCATCCACCGCCATCCGCCCAGCCTTTCCAAGCCATTGGACCATTGACATGGAACGCCATACCAATGTCTCTCTGACCATGCCGAGCGCCAGCACCGCACGCGACACATGCCCATAGACCGCCTTATGCGCCGCTATGCGCCATTAAAACTTTCCGTCGGACCCTCCTAGAGCACCGCAACGTTCCGACCGTCTCGCACCGCCCCACGCTGTGTAACCACGCCATTGAGCTTCACCAGGGAGCACAGCACCGCCCCTACTACCGCCCATGCCAATAACTCGATGTGCCGACGACCACGACGAGCTCCACCCGCGCCCTTCTGTCCCCTCGTTGCACTATAAATAGAGGCCACCACCACTCGATTTATTCACACCAACAAACTCCCCTCTCTCTCAGAACCACCCCAACTCATTCCCGGAGCAAGGCGAGCAGCACATCGCCGGAATTTCGCCGGAGTCTGCCGCAGAGAAGGAAGAAAGGAGCAGTTGATTGGAGCCGCCCAGGAGAAGCCTCCGATACAAGGAGGTTCGCCGTCGTCGACTTCGTCGTTCGCCCCCATCGCCGACCTCGCTTTGAGCCCCCCGGCGCTGGAGGTTACATCTGCCTGGCGTTGCCCGGACGGAAACGATAGGTCCCACTGTTGGATTAGAGTTTGATCGTGGTCTAGATCACCGTCTGCTTTACCCCTCATTGTTGGTGGGGTCATCTGCTTAAACCCACCGTCAAGTCAGGCACCGTGGGCCTGCCCAGTTAACATCCCGCGCAACCCAGTTAGTTTGAATTTATATTTTCCAATTTAGTTTCAAACCTAGTTCTGTACCTAGATTCAAAAATCAACCCATGTCCATTCACTAAACCAAATTGCATGAAACCAATTTTGTTAGAAAGGTACTGAAATTATTAATCCAAGCCCGTTTGATTCAATTCATTTTTGAATTGGAGATCAACTATAGTAAAAATAACAAGGCAGAAGCTTTTCTGCATTCAAACATTTTTCAAAATTCAACCACAAAAGCTTTTGAGTTGATTCCAACTCTCAAAAATCACATTTAACTATACCTTTCTGAATATATAAAAATATCTAGGTTTACTTGCAGAAATATTGGACATGCAATAAAAGAATGCCTCATAGGCCATTCTAGTCACTTTATTTAATTCAAATAAAAAATTTAAACCTTTTTAAATTGTGACACCACTTTAAATCACATTCCCATGTACTGAAATATGTGGTGATGACATGTGTCAACATGATCCCATGTTTTAGTTGGATAATATCAAATCTTAAGAAGTTTTTCAATGAGTATAATTACTTTTCCAAAATAAAATAAATAAGACAAGTGCTTTGATGATTGTAATATTTGTGATGATGCTAGATCATCTAGTGAAAACCTTGGGTGATAAGTAAAAGTAGTTAAGTATTGTTTGATGATTGTGTACCTCGTATTGATTTATATACGCTAGTACCGACCAAGGATACGAGGAGGAAGGAGAATACTACAAAGAGGAAGCCGAGGAGAACTTCAACCACTGCTCTGCACAAGGCAAGCTATTATCTGAGCAAGCTAAACCTTGCAAGCTTATACTAATAATGTAGCAAGCTTATACTACTATCTTAGCAAGCTAAACCATGCAAGTTTTACTTGCAAGCCTACACCACTTGATACCCAATCCTAGTTTTATTTGCAAGCTTAGTTATTTTATTTCTTTATCAAAGTTTTCTGTTAGAGTTTACTTAGTGACTTGTAGATTTTAGAAAGATACTTAAAGGTAGCATACAGAGCATAAAAATTGGCCTATGTTAGATAATCTTGGTGCCATCCTAAGGCATGAGATTGAACTTAGATAAGATACACTTGTTCACCACCCCTCATTAGTATTTACCCCCACTTGTATATGCTAGTGCTAAGCATAAAACTTGATCACTTTAGATGGGAATACTTGGTGGAAATGGTTATAAAAACCTTAGAATGATGAGTCATTCTACTGAAATGTTTTGACATGTGTTCTTGAACACTAGATGATTTTTACGATGAAAATGTTAAGGCATGAGCCTTAGCCCTTTATAAAACCGATGGTTGTCTGGATGCGATACCATTCCAATTTTACCGTACAACCATAATACCCGAAATTTGGGTAGGGCTTGATTGGAAATTTAAATACCTTAGTATGGATTCCCTTGCGGCCAAGGTTTGAGATGAGGCTACCTTGTGAAGATTGTCCATCTATGCAGTTCCCAAGATGATAGTTGGTCATGATTGGGAGGCCAAACTCATAGGATAGGTTCCTATAATTGATTATACGCATACTGAGTATGGTGAATTCAGGATTATTCCTGACGGATGTATCAAATGTTGTGGTGAAAGTGTACACTGCACAGATTAAAATAATTATTCCTGACAGATTAAAATAATTCGTCAGGATTAAAATAATTATTCCTGGCGGATTAAAATAATTATTCCTGACGCATATGGATGTGTCAAATTATTTCTGACGGATTAAAATAATTCATTACATCTTACATAGCTCATTTGGCTATCTTATTACAATGCAACAGATATAACTATGTCCTTCATCTTCAAAGTGCCACAGGCAATCATGTTGGTTGTAGACTTGTAATCCTAATCAACACACTTCACTAACATCAAAGAAACCTGCAACATAATAAGTTACAGCCACAAGGTTCAATACATTTGAATTGTATTGGCAAGTGATACTATGGTAGAATAGTGGTATCTATCATCTATATGCATTTGACTATGTGGAGCTTAGGCTTTTTTTGCTCAAAATAGACTTTCCTTATCATTTGAAAACAGTAGGTTTTTGTTTGACAAATCACCCAAGGAACAACCAATTGAATTGGTTAACCTTTACCCTTGTTCAACCACAATCTTTTAACTTAGAAATTGCTATGAGGAGATCCTTGATAGCTTCCATGTCTTGATGCTCAAATTTTCCATTGCCGGGGACACGGCTAAGTACTTAGATTTTACTCTCTCGAGAGGTGGTGCACTTTCCCCACAAGACTCGACATGCATCGAGACAAGATCTTTCAGAAGCCTTCCCTTAGACCAAATGGACGCATTCCAAACCTATCACCCCCTACCACCTTCTGTCCATATGGCTAAGTTATTGCAACCTATATGATCCTAGCAGAGCCCATATACCATGTGGTTGCACTAGAAGCTTCTCAACATTTGACATCTCAAATCTCTTTGTTCCTAGGTGGTTTTCCACAAGTGAGATACACGGGTTTTCGCCAGTTTACTGGCCCTGTGTAACCACTCAACATAAATCCATTCACACCATTCCACCCAGGTGTTTCATTCACATAGTTGTTTTATTAAACAAAACAAAAGTCATTGACTTAGAAATATTTCATAGCATGAATATAATCCACCCTTGTTTTCTACTAGCTAAGTTAAGCATGATAGTAGTAGGGTCTTAACTTAGGAAAATTCTACTAAGGCATCATCTACTAGGATTTCCCAAGGCATAACATACTTAGTAAAAATTCCATGCAAGTCCTACTCAAAATATCACTAATGCATAGTGAAAATAATAGACAAAATGTATGAAGCACCACTTGCCTTTTGGTAGAGAAACTAGATTCACTCCTTGATCTTGCAAATGTCACAATCTTCAAATTTCACTATAATTCAATCAAGGCACAAGTTCAAACTAGCATTCAAAAAATTCATCACATAAGATAATAAAAACAAAGCAATGCATGCAAGCATGCAAAAGATTGTTTTATTTGTAAAGGTGGTTTCTAATAGGTTGTAAACATTTTAAAACACCTATTGCTCATTTATAATTGTGGAAAAACCATTTAAAATCAAGTTAGTGAAAATAGGCCATTTAAATCATTTTTGTTTTGTTAGAAATGATTTAAATCAAAGTAATAATTTCTAGTGTTTGTCAAATATATTTTTAAACACAAATGTTAGTGTTTATGGTCAAGTTGTTTAAATCAAATCCATTTTTCAAAAGGTTTCACTCAAAAACCATTTTTAAATCAAAGCAACATTTTTATTTTACTAGAAATGCTTTTTATTCAAAGGAATAATCCCTTAGTGTCACAAAATATAATTTTAAATCCAAAAGTTGGTTTTTATTAATAGTAGGTTCAAAACAAACCATTTGAAAAAGATTTTACCTAAAAATCATTTTTAGAATAATTTTTATACTCAAAATAAGCCTAGCAATGTTTCTGAAAAATCAACCAATTTTCCAGATGAAAAATACTAAAATAAGGGCATGGTTGCAAATTTTGCATTTTTCTGAATCCAGTGATATAAAATTTGCAAAATTTGGCCAAGCAGAACAAAAGTTGTGGATTTTACATGTTTAAAAATTCAAAATTCATTTCTGCAATTTTAATCAGACAGATCTGCCACGCGTCCTGTTCTTGCTGGACGGTACCGGTTCACACGGATCGAGCTATACAGAGCGTTGTATATAAAGGGCATCGCACGGCTCAGATCGAGCGTAACGATTCATTTAAGTTAATCTATCTACACCATATGATTAAGATCTAACGGACACGAGCTAGTAGGTCAAGATTTGGCAGCGCTGGCGAAGGCGAGCAGCGGAGGCGGTCTGGCGTTCCAGGAAGTAAAGGAGGGAAAGTATTTGCTCACTGAGTTCGCCGTGGAGTGCTGATGCTCAACGTTGTTGTTGTCGGCGAAGGGGCGCACGAGGACGGCAAGAATTGCTCACCGGAGTCGCTCACTGGATCGGGCACGCACAGCCGTGGTTGAAGGCGGGCATCTGGATTGTAAGCGAGAAAAGTAAGGCATCAGCAAGGTGTTGGAATTATGCCCTAGAGGCAATAATAAAGATGTTATTATTATAATTCTTGTTCATGATAAAGTTTATATTCCATGCTAGAATTGTATTAAGCGGAAACATTAATACTTGTGTGGTTTGTGAACAACACCGTGCCCCTGGTACGCCTCTAAGGACTAGCTCATTGATCAATGATGGTTAAGGTTTCCTAACAATAGACATGAGTTGTCAATTGATAATGAGATCATATCATGATAATGAGATCATATCATTGGGAGAATGATATGATGGACAGACCCAAACTAAGCGAAGCAATTAGATCGTTTCATCGTGTTCATATTTGCGAAGCTTTTCCTATGTCAAATATTGTATTCCTTAGACCATGAGATAATGCAACTCCCTGGTACCGGAAGAAAGCTTTGAGGTCATCAAACGTCATCCTATGAGAGGGTGATCATAAAGGTGTCTCTCAGGTGATCAGAAAGTATCTGTTGGGTTGTATTGTTGGGCCACGCAGAGATAAAACAAAAAACTTTTCCTCTAACATGGTGATCCCAAGACCTAGCTGCGGTAGAAGGCCACGAGGTTTACCACTAGACGCGCGGTTGCGGATTACTGATGAAGCACGTCAGTTGATGCAGTGCAGTCCTCACGATCCGATCGTCCTGGTGCTGATCGCACACCTCTCGCCGTATCCACACGCATAAGGGGAGCACCGGCGAATCGCTAGGTTCGTTACGGCGGCGGACACTGTGGAGCTAGGGTTTCCAACACATGGAATAACCTAACCAACAACGATTAACCTTTCTCGGGTTACCGTGCTCCACTATATAGGAGTGAACGGGCTCGCTCGCGACCCATTCACTAAAGCCCATATAAAACTAGTCACCATGAGTCCAACTCACTAACTCAGTCCTAATCTGGTTTAGGTCCAACCCAACCAGATTACAGATTCGGATCCAATCCGAACTTGCTCCCGCTCTTAAGTGTGTGACCACGCAGGCTCATGGTTACTTGGACACGATTAGAGTCCAACTCACAATCGATCAATCGGCATCGGCTCCTAGCAGAACATGTCGATTCCCAAGTACCAAAGAGTCATGACGACTTGCCTTTCCAATGCGACTTACGTCTGAGTCCCTTTTGCCTCACGATATACCTTGTCAGACTATAGGCGAATATATGTCATCCCTTAAATAGTCCGACTCTCTTCTCGATCCGAGATAAGCGATTCACCCGACTAACTCTTAGTCGATCGCCTCGGTTAACACTTAACCGAGTCGTGCATGGCCATGCTTTCCGAATCATATCTCACGAGAGGGCCCAGAGAATATCTCTCCGAGTGGAGGGGCAAAATCCCATCTTGGTTATTCACATCACGCAGCTTGATTCTCAGTCGACCCGAACCCTGCCTTTATAACTGCCACGGATCAGCTTGATATAACCTAAGTCGGTGATCCTCAACTCGGACTATGCAACAACCTCAGGTCTAAGGATTACATTGATTGAGATATACAAATGACAGCTTAGTTCGTTGTACCTCAATATGGGTCAATCCGACTCGCTAAACTCTTTAGCCTAGTCTGTGTAAGTTGGAATAGCATCTCCATGCCCATGACAAGTGGAACCGAGTCATCAAGCCAACTTTCATATTGGTCTAAGTTGTGTGTCCAGCACAACCTCAATGACCAAGGATATTTAGTACAAACAACATGAATGCATAGTTCCACAACTGAATCACATATTCAATGATACACATCAGATGCTTATACAAGGACTACTTAATAACTTTATGAATACAATGGGAAATATCATCATACATGATATTTGTTTGGAACTTTTCCAGCTCACAGCACCTCCGTTTATAATAAACACGTATCCGGATTGCGAACGAGAATCACCAGAGTCGGTGAGATAACTCGCATCTGTGTAACCCTTTACACTAAGTTCATCTTCACCACCATAAACCAAGAACATATCCTTAGTCCTTCTCAAGTACTTTAGGATATTTTTAGTCAGCCCAATGGATCTCTCCAGATCAGCTGGTATATCCGCTCACAACACTTAGAGCATAGGAAACATCCGCCTAGTACAAATCATGGCGTACATGATGGATCCGATCGAAGCATATGGAATCGCACTCATCCTACTTCGCTCATCGCTTGTCGAAGGACACCGAGTCTTGCTAAGTTTTACACCATGGGACATCGAAGAACCCCTTCTTAGACGATTCCATGTTGAACTTTTTCAACACTTTGTCCAAATAAGTACTCTGACTCAATCCAATGAGCCTCCTTGATCTATCTCTATAGATCCGGATTCCGAGGATGTATGTTGCCTCACCCAAGTATTTCATTGAGAAACTCCTTTCCAATGATTCCTTGGTTTCTTGCAACATCTGGACATCATTTCCAATCAGTAATATGTCATCCACATATAAGATTAGAAAATTTACTTTGTTCCCACTAAACTTCTTGTACAAACAAGAATCATGATCACTCTTGATGAAGCCAAACGATTTGACTACCTCATCAAAGCGAATATTCCAACTCCGAGATGCTTGCTTCAACCCATAAATGGATTTCTAAAGTTTGCACACCTTGTCAGCATTAGCCGGATCGACAAAACCCTCGGGCTGTATCATATACACGTCCTCGGTTAAATTTCCGTTAAGGAAAGCCGCTTGACATCCATCCGCCATATCTCATAGTCGAAATAGGCTGCTATAGCTAACATGATCCGAACTGATTTAAGCATCGCTACGAGCGAGAAAGTCTCGTCGTAATCAACTCCTTGAACTTGTCGGAACCCCTTCGCGACAAGGCATGCTTTATATATTGAAACATTTCCATCCATATCGCTTTTCTTCTTAAACACCCATTTGCACTCGACGGTCTTGCACCGTCCGCGATCAACAAAGTTCCAAACTTGATTTTCATCCATGGACTTTATCTCGATCTCATGGCTCCAAGCCATGACTCGAATCGATCCCACCATCGCTCAATAATTTGCTTTCATCACCGCCTAACAAGAACACATTACGAACACTTCGTAATCTTGCCGATCTTCGTAGTACTGTGTCATGCCTCATTTGCCACGATCGGCTCAACCTCCAAGGTTTTTGCCGATTCGCTATTAGCCGATTCCTCTCGAATTTCTTCGATTTGCACCGCGTTCCCACTTACTCCCGACCGAGAAACTCTTTCTCAAGGAAGACACCGCCCGAGCGACAAACACTTTGCCCTCTTCTCGGTTGTAGAAGTAGTAACCCAAGGTTTCTCGGATACCACGAAAATACATTTATCCGATTTGGCCGTAAGCTTGTCCGATCAAGTCGCTGACAAAAGCTTCACAACCCCAAATCTTAAGAAAAGACAAACTCGGCTTTTTGCTGTCCACATCTCATGCGTGTCTTCTACCGATTTTGATGGTACTTTGTTTAGTGTGAACGCCGTTGTTTCTAGACAATAACCCCAAAATGATAAAGGCAGATCTGTCTGACTCATCATTGATCGTACCATGTCCAACAAGGTCCGATTCCGCCTTTCCAAACACCATTCCTTTGTATGCTCTGGCGGAGTAAGTTGAGGAACTATTCCACAACTTTTCGATGGTCATCAAACTCATGGCTCATGTACTCGCCTCCTCGGTCCGATCAAGAAACTTTATTTTCTTGCCGAGTTGATTCTGTGCTTCATTCTGGAATTCTTTGAACTTTTCAAAGGCTTCCGACTTATGTTTCATCAAGTAGATATATCCATACCTACTCAAATCATCAGTGAAAGTAATGAAGTACTCATAACCACCCCTGGCCGTCGTGCTCATTGGTCCACATACATCACTATGTACTAGTCCCAACAAGTCGGACGCCCTTTCGCAACTCTTTGCAAAAGGTGTCTTGGTCATTTTGCCGAGTAGGCAAGATTCGCATGTCTCGAACGACTCCAAGTAGAACGGGTTAGGAGTCCATCATCATGGAGCTTCTTCATGCTTCCAACTTATATGACCAAGCCGATTGCCAAAAGTAAGTCATATTCAGATCATTTGGTTTCAACCTTTTAACATTTATGTTATAAACCGACTCACCATCAAGATTCAAATAAATAACCCGTCTCGACGGGTGCAAAGCGTGAAACATATCATTCAAATACAAAGAACAACCATTATTCTTGATATTCGACTCATAGCCTTGCCTCATCAAACATGAAGCGTAAATAATGTTTCGATCGAGCATCGGAACATAATAACAATTATTTAGTTCCATAATGAATCCGGAAGGTAAATGAAGTTGCATCGTGTCGACTTCCAACGCAGCAACTCTTGCTTTGTTGCCGACTCGAATATCAACCTCGCCTCTTGCTACGATCCTAGTTCTTACCGGTCCGCAACGAGTTGCATGTGAATAACTGATCCGTATCATATACCCAAGAACTATTAGGTGCATCGAAGATATATGTCTATAACATTGCAAACAAGTGTACCGAGTCAAGTCATACCTCCACTCTTGGCTTTGTCGGCCAAGTACTTGTTGCGATTCCTCTTCCAATGGCCATCCGCCTTGCAAGAGAAGCAAGTGGATCCGGTGAAGGAGATGACTTAGTCCCCGAGGAAGCGCTTGGGGACAGGTCATGAGCCCGCTTCCTCCCGACTTAGCCTTCTTCTTAGTCCAAGAACTCTTCTTGAACTTAGCCTTATTCGCACCATCAACACTTTATCGGTGCCCTTCTTGAGATCCGCCTCTGCTTGAGCATCCCATGCAATTCAGTGAGCTTCTTATCCATACCATGCATGTGGTAGTTCAAATGAACTGCCCATATGCACTAGGAAGAGAGTTCGAATTATATCCGTAGCGAACTCTTCGCTTATGGGGTAGCAAGCCTTTCCGAGACCGCACGTAACCAACCATTTTGATCACATGCGGACTCGTGGATCACCATCCTTAAGCTTGCAACTCAGAAAGCCCGAGAGACTTGATACCTCTCGGTCTTCGCCGAGCTCGAACATACTTTTGAGGCTTTCGATCATATCGTAGGCCTCAACATGCTCGAACTGCTTTTGCAAGTCCGTTGCATGTGAGCAAGCATAAGACAGCTAATATCCGTGGACTCATCCTTAGCCCGACGGTAGGCATTGGTGGCTGACGATCGCATTCTCATTCGGCTCATCCGAAGTGGGTTGTCTAGGACATGGTCCTTCTTTTCTTGTTTGAGAACAATTCTCGATTTCGATACCAGTTGGTAAAATTAGTGTCGTCAGTTTATCTTTCTCAAGAATGGTTCTCAACGCAAAACCGGATATCCGAGAGTGATCGCTACTTGGTGCCATGATCTACATGTAAAATATGCAAAACACTTAAGACATGTATTCATAAAAGAGCAAGCATATTAAACATTTTAATATTTTATGCTCCCACTAGAACCAACACCCTCCGATGGTTACTTAGTGATTCAGATCCTAAATAAGCAAGTCGACTAGTGAGCTTTAGCATCACCGCTAGCCGCCAAGTGATCTAGGTAGACAACTCCTTGTCAATCGCATCTCATGCGACTCTGTTGGATGGGTGGCATCACATGCCCCTCCCATCCGACCTTTCCCGAGTCCCACAACTTGTGATAGACCTCTAGCTTACCAAGTGTTTCTGCAGAAGAGTCCGACTGAACACACCTAGTCGGAAAGAATTGGCAGCACCTCAATTTTATGAGCCCACTACCAAAAATGTCCGACTTGTGATGGTGCAAACATCAAGGAAAACCGACTAGACCTTCTTTGAGGGATTAAATTTTACCGACTATCTAATAGAGGTAAAACAGAGACATAACAATAACACAAAATAATGCAATTATAATGTGAAATGGTATGGCTCTCTTCATGGAGATCTCCATCTCCACAAAGCCTGTAATCCGACTCGTGCCAACTCTTGTCACTTGCCGTCTTACTCCATGTCACCGACATGTACAACGCCTTGCATGCCTTCCGGGTTCTCAAACAGCTACACTAGCTTAGTAAAGTAAATTACATAGAGAATCCGACACGCAGGTCGTTATACAATAAAATGACAGCACCTAGGCTCCAAATTGTCGACAAAAACCGTGATTCGCAGATCACGTATGGATTACACACATACATCACATGCACATGAACCATACCATTCACAACTTCCTGCAAAAACAAGTTATGCATAGATACAATATCTACCGGCGTTGTGAAACTCGCAACGACATCTAAGGCGCTACGACAGGGCGAAGCCGGCGGTCCCGAACATGGATTCCGACCATCGTTCCGATTCGATCAAACTTTTTGATCTTCGATCACCGCTTCTGGATTTACGTGTCACAGTCTACCCCGATGGCGGAAGCCGACCGGTAGGGGTATGTCGTTCCACCTCGCGAGATGATCACGGAAATCAGATCTACCATTCCCCGAGTACAGTTGATCCAATCAACTTCATACAAAACCGATCTATCTCATAGATCGACCACCAAAACAGCACATAGATCTCATCTATAGCCTACCGCATATCACATATGCGAGATCTCGAGCCTAAAACCAGAAGCTATCGCTCTGATACCACTGTTGGGCCACGCAGAGATAAAACAAAAAACTTTTCCTCTAACGTGGTGATCCCAAGACCTAGCTGAGGTAGAAGGCCACGAGGTTTACCACTAGACGCGCGGTTGCGGATTATTGATGAAGCACGTTAGTTGATGCAGTGCAGTCCTCACGATCCGATCGTCCTGGTGCTGATCGCACAGCACCTCTGCTGGTATCCACACGTACAAGGAGGAGCACCGGCGGCAAACTGCTAGGTTCGTTACGGCGGCTGGACTGCTGTGGAGCTAGGGTTTCCAACACATGGAATAACCTAACCGAACAACGATTAACGTTTCTGGGTTACTGTGCTCCACTATATATAGGGAGTGAACGTGGGCTCTGCTCGCGCGACCCATTCACTAAAGCCCATATAAAACTAGTCACCGTAAGTCCAACTCACTAACTCAGTCCTAATCTGGTTTAGGTCCAACCCAACCAGATTACAGATTCGGATCCAATCCGAACTTGCTCCCGGTCTTAAGTGTGTGACCCCGCAGGCTCATGGTTACTTGGACACGATTAGAGTCCAACTCACAATCGATCAATCGGCATCGGCTCCTAGCAGAACATGCCGATTCCCAAGTACCAAAGAGTCATGACGACTTGCCTTTCCAATGCGACTTACGTCCGAGTCCCTTTGCCTCACGATATACCTTGTCGACTATAGGCGAATATATGTCATCCCTTAAATAGTCCGACTCTCTTCTCGATCCGAGATAAGTGATTCACCCGACTAACTCTTAGTCGATCGCCTCGTTAACACTTAACCGAGTCGTGCATGGCCATGCTTTCGAATCATATCTCACGAGAGGCCCGGAGAATATCTCTCCGAGTGGAGGGCAAAATCCCATCTTGGTTATTCACATCACGCAGCTTGATTCTCGATGAGCGAACCTCGCCTTTATAAGCGCCTAGTTACGGATCAGCTTGATGTAACCTAAGTCGGTGATCCTTAACTCGGACTATGCAACAACCTCAGGTCTAAGGATTACATTGATTGAGATATACAAATGACAGCTTAGTTCGTTGTACCTCAATATGGGTCAATCCGACTCGCTAAACTCTTTAGCCTAGTCTGTGTAAGTTGGAATAGCATCTCCATGCCCATGACAAGTGGAACCGAGTCATCAAGCCAACTTTCACATTGGTCTAAGTTGTGTGTCCAGCACAACCTCAATGACCAAGGATATTTAGTACAAACAACATGAATGCATAGTTCCACAACTGAATCACATATTCAATGATACACATCAGATGCTTATACAAGGACTACTTAATAACTTTATGAATACAATGGGAAATATCATCATACATGATTGCCTCTAGGGCATATTCCCAACATGTATGTATCGAGATGGAATTTGTCCCTCCCAAGTCGGAGAGATATACTTCGGGCCCACTCGGTAATCGATATCAACACCGCTTGCAAGCATGTGGTTAAGGAGTTAATCACAAACTGATATCGGATTACGGAACGAGTAAAGTACTTGCTGTGAACGAGATTGAACTAGGTATGACGATCACGATCGAATCTCGGGCAAGTAAAATATCGCGAGACGAAGGGAATATATATATGGGATTGATTGAATCGGCATCGTGGTTCATCCGATATGATCATCGATGAATGTGTGGAGTCAATATGGGTGCCTGCACGCTGTTGATTATTGATAGAAGATCATGTCTGCATATTCTCGAACCCGCAGGGTCACACACTTAACGTATCTCGACGCTAGGATAGATTGGATAATTGGTTTATGAATTTTTGTTCTGAGTCTCGGATGGGATCCGGGACATCACGAGAGGTTCCGGAATGGTCCAGGGAATAAGATTCATATAAGGCAGTGCAGTTTTTGGAGTTCGGAATTGTTCCGGGTTAATCGGTATTGTACCGGAAGCTTCTAGAACCTTCCGGAAGGGGACCAACGTGGCCCCACCTTCTGGGAGGGGGCATGGGCCTATTAGGGAGTGTCCTGGCCGCATTGGGCCAGGGGCACAAGGCCCCATAGGGCCCAGCCGATCCTAGAGAGTTTAAATCGTTTAAACTAGAGATAGGGTTTCTAGAAGAGGGGAGAGTCCATGCCCCCCACTCCTTATCCTTTGGGCTTGGGGGAGGGGCTAGGGCTGCGCCCCCCTCTATATAAATAGGGGTGGGGGCGCACCAACCACACACACCTCTCCTCCAAACCCTAGCCGCCTTGCTAGATTTCCTCTCTCCCTCCCGACTGCTTGTAGGCGAAGCCCTACTGCAGCAATTCTCCACCATATACACCACGCCGTCGTGTTGTAGATCCAATCTATATCTCCACCATACTTGCTGGTCCGAGGAAGGAGGAGACGTCGAGGTGATTCACGTGTGCATCTCACGGAGGCACCGCCACTTGTGGTGCTAGATCGGATCGGATCGCGAGGAGGAGAAGCGAGTACGACTACATCACCCACGTTCCATTTAACGCTCACTGCGTAATCTTCAAGGGTATGAAGATCTAATCCAATATCTCTCGTTGATTGCATCTCCTAGATTAGATCTTGGCTTTCCTCTGTTTGCATCTAGAAAATTTTGATTTACTATGCCAAAACCCTTCAGTGGTATCAGAGCTAGATCTATGCGTAGATGTGTTTCACGAGTAGAACGCAACATGGTTGTTGCGGGCGTTGATGTTTTCTGTTGCAAGCCTCTTGTTTGTGTTCTTCTTATGGCGCGGGATAGTGATATTGAAGCGGTCCAGGCCAACCTTACGAGACGGCGTCATTGCGAGACCGGCTCCACTTGACGTGTGGCTTGTTCCACACATGCGGTGGATGTCGCTTTCTCACTATAGTTGTCATGGGATTAACACGAGTTTGGCAACCATAATATCACCGTTGTGGCTTTCCGTAGGTAAGAATCGTTCTTAGCATCTACTCCCATAAGCCACGTAAAACATGCAACAACAAAGTAGAGGCGTCTAACTTGTTTTTGCAGGGAGTGTTTTCTGTGATATGGTATGGCCCAAGATGTGATGTGTATATTGTATGCGATGATCATGTTTTGTAATGTTTCACGACTTGCATGTCGATGAGTACACAACCGGCAGGAGCCATATGGTTATCTTTATAATTGTGTATGAACTGCGAGTCAACTTCTTATACGCCATGTAATAGCTTTACTTTATCGCTAAGTAGTTAGCAATAGTTGTCGTTGCTATTCGTGGTGGAGGCAATCATGGTGGAGTGATGGAGATCATGCCGGAACGCACAAGATGGAGATCATTGCGCGAGGATTGGCTATACCATGTCACATAAAGTTATATGCATGTGATGTTTATCCCTTTATGTATCTTATTATGCTTAGATCGCGACGGTAGCATTATAAGATGATTCCTCACTTAAAGATCAAGATAAAAACTGTGTTCTCCCCAAGTATGCACCGTTGCGAAAGTTCGTCGTGTCCAAGCATCACGTGATGATCGGGTGCTATAGACTCTACGCTCACATACAACGGGTGCAAGCCAGTTTTGCACACGCAGAAATACTTGGGTCTAGCTTGACAAGCCTAGCATGTACAGACATGGCCTCGGAACACAAGAACCGAAAGGTTAAGCATGAGTCATATGAGTGATATGATCAACACTTTGTTGTCCACCATTGAAACCACATCTCTTCTCGTGATGATCGGATTAGGTGTGGTGAATTTGGATCGTGTTCACTAAACAACTTGAGGGATGTTGAATTTAGTGGGAGTTCATCTAGTAATTTGATTAAATTGAACTATTTATCATGAACATAGTCTAAATTGTACTTGCAAATATTGTAGATCACATGGCCAAGTCCAACTTCAACTTCAACGTTTTTGCTGAGAAGGAAAAGCTTAGAAACAATGGGTCTAACTTCACCAATTGGTTTCGCAATCTAAGAATCATTCTGTCTGGCGGACAAAAGGACTATGTCCTTGGGAAAGCGTTAGGTGACCACCCTGCTGCAACTGCGTCGACTGATGAGAAAGCTGTCTATCAGTCGCGCAAAGATGATTATGGTGTGATTAAGAGCACCATGTTGTTTGCTATGGAACCGGAGCTTCAAAATCGTTTTGAAGAGTATCCCGGGCCCTTCAAGATTCTCGAGGAGCTGAAAACCATGTTTCAGACTCAGGCCCATTCTGAGAGATATGAGATCTCCGAGAAGTTCTTTAACTGCAAGATGGAGGAAGGGAGTTCCGTTAGTGAGCACGCCATAAAGATGTCGGGCTACACTCAACGTCTTGAGCAACTGGAATGCACGATTCCAGAGGAGATCAAGATTGATAGGGTTCTGCAATCACTCCCTCCCAGCTACAAAAGTTTTGTAGTGACTCATAATCAGATTGGTTCCACTGATACGATCACCGAGCTCTTCGCAAAGCTGAAGGCTGCAGAGGTGGACATCAAGAAGGATAATCATGTGTTGATGGTCAACAAGCCCTCCTTTAAGAAAGGTAAGGGAGCAAAGAAACCCTTCAAGAAGGGCGGCACAGCGCAATGCCCCCGAGAAGAAGCTCAAGTCGGTCCTAAGCCCGACATCGAGTGCTTCTATTGCAAGGACAAGGTCACCGAAGCGCAACTATCAAGTACTTAGCGGACAAGAAGGCTGGCACCATCAAAGGTATATTTGATATAAATGTTATTGATGTTTTCCTTACTAGCCCTCGTTGTAGTGCCCGGGTATTTGATACCGTTGCTAATATTTGTAACTCGAAACAGGAGCTACGGAATAGACGACGGCTGGTAAGGGATGAGGTGACGATGCGCGTTGGCAACGGATCAAGAGTTGATGCGATGGCCGTCGGCACGCTCTCCTTAGTTTTACCTTCGGTATTAGTTTTAAACCTTAATAAGTGTTATTATGTGCCTCGTTGAGCATGAACATTATTTCGGATCGTGTTTATTGCAAGATGGTTATTCATTTAAATCGGAGAATAATGGTTGTTCTATTTATATGAGTAACATATTTTATGGTCATGCACCTCTTGTGAATGGTTTATTTCTTGTAAATCTCGAAAGGATGAAACACACATCCATAACATTGAGGCTAAGAGATGCAAAGTAGATAGTGATAATACTACTTATTTGTGGCAATCTGCTCAGGTCATATTGGTGTAAAGCGCATGAAGAAACTCCATTCGATGGACTTTTGGAGTCTCTTGATTTTGAATCATTTGACACATGAACCATGCCTCATGGGCAAGATGAGCAAAACCCGTTCTCCGGTATGATGGAGCGAGCAACGGACTTGTTGGAAATCATACATACCGATGTATGTGGACCGATGAGTGTTTCGACGCGGATGGATCGCTATTTCCTCACTTTTACCGATGACTTAAGTAGATATGGGTATATCTATTTAATGAAACATAAATCTGAAACATTTGAAAAGTTTAAGGAATTTCAGAATGAAGTGGAGAACCATCGTAATGTAAAGATTAAGTTTCTACGATCCGATCGTGGAGGTGAATATTTGAGTTATGATTTTGTCACGCATCTTAAAGCAAGTGGAATCGTTTCACAACTCACGCCACTAACACCAAGCGCAATGGTGTGTCCGAACGCGGAATCGAACCCTATTAGATATGGTCCGATCAATGATGTCTCTTCTTGATTTGCGTTATCATTTTGGGGTTATGCATTAGAAACCGCTGCATTCACTTTAAATAGGGCTCCATCTAAATCCGTTGAGACGACACCGTATGAACTGGTTTGGTGCTAAACCTAAGTTGTCGTTTCTTAAAGTTTGGGGATGCGAAGCTTACGTCAAGAAGTTGATGCCGGACAAGCTCGAACCCAAAGAGGAGAAATGCGTCTTCATAGGATACCCTAAGGAAACTATTGGGTATACCTTCTATCACGTAATCAAGGCAAAGTGTTTGTCGTGAAGAACGGTTCCTTTCTTGAGAAGGGGTTTCTCTCGAAAGAAGTGAGTGGGAGGAAAGTAGAGCTAGACGAGGTTATTGAACCTTCTCTTGAATTGGAAAGTAGCAAGACCTGAAATTGTTCCGGTCACTTTGCACCAACAATAGAGGAAGCTAATGACAAGGATCATGAAGCTTGGACGATGTCGCTAGTGAACGCAGTCGACAAGGTCGCGTGCCCTCCCGAGTGGTACGGCAACCCTGTCTTGACTGTCTTGTTAGTAGAAGACAGTGAACCTGCGAACTATGAGGAAGCGATGATGAGCCCAGACTCTGAGAAATGGCTAGAAGCCATGAAATCCGAATTGGGATCCATGAGCGAAAACCAAGTATGGACTTTGGTGGACCCTCCTAGCGACCGAAAGGCCGTTGAGTGCAAATGGATCTTCAAGAAGAAAACGGACGCGGATGGTAATGTTACCGTCTATAAAGCACGGCTTGTCGCGAAAGATTTTCGACAAGTTCAAGGTGTTGACTACGATGAGACTTTCTCTCCCGTAGCGATGTTTAAGTCCATTCGTATTTTATTAGCAATTGCTGCGTTTCATGATTATGAAATATGGCAGACGGATGTCAAGACTGCGTTCCTCAATGGCAACATTGATGAAGAGTTGTATATGATGCAACCCGAAGGTTTTTTCGATCCTAAGGATGCTAGTAAAGTATGCAAACTTCAGCGTTCCATTTATGGACTGAAGCAAGCATCTCGGAGTTGGAACCTTCGTTTTGATCAAGTGATCAAGAGCTTTGGATTTGTTCCAAATTTCTACGAAGCTTGTATCTACAAGAAAGTGAGTGGGAGCTCGGTGACGTTTCTGGTACTATATGTGGATGACATATTGATTATTGGAAATGACATCAACATGCTTAACGATGTGAAGAGTTATTTGAACAAGTGTTTTTCAATGAAATACCTAGGTGAAGCTGCTTATATATTGGGCATCAAAATCTATAGAGATAGACAAAGACGCCTGATAGCTTTAAGCCAGAGTACATACCTAGACAAAGTTCTGAAAAGGTTCAGAATGGATAAGGCAAAGAAAGGTTCAGTGCCTATGTTGTCAGGTAAGATATTGAGCAAGGCTCAGTGTCCAGCTATGATAAATGATAGGGAAGCTATGAGCAAAGTGCCTTATGCCTCGGCCATAGGTTCCATCATGTATGCCATGCTGTGTACTAGACCGGATGTGTCCAATGCTCTTAGTTTGACGAGCAGATATCAAAGTGATCCAGGAGTGGAACACTGGACAGCCGTGAAGAACATCCTAAAGTACCTAAATAGAACTAAAGAAATGTTCTTAGTCTATGGGGGTGATGAACAGCTTGTCGTAAAAGGTTATGTCGATGCTAGTTTCGACACCGACAAGGATGATTCCAAATCTCAGACAGGATACGTTTATATTTTGAATGGAGGAGCTGTGAGCTGGAGAAGCTGCAAGCAAAGCGTGATCGCGGGATCTACAGTGGAAGCGGAATACATGGCTGCTGCAGAAGCGTCAAGTGAAGGAGTTTGGATCAGAAACTTCATCACTGAGCTTGGCGTGGTTCCAAGTGCATTTGACCCACTGGAGATATTGTGTGACAACACTGGCGCCATAGAACTCGCTAAGGAACCAAGATATCATCCAAAGACCAAGCATATCAACCGCAAGTTTCATATAATCCGAGATTATATAGCAGATGGAGATCTGAAGATTAGCAAAGTACATACGGATCTGAATGTCGTAGATCCATTGACTAAAACTCTTCCACATGTAAAACATGATCAACACCTCAGTGCCATGGGTGTGAGATTGTTGCCAGATGTAAACTAGATTATTGACTCTAGTGCAAGTGGGAGACTGTTGGAATTATGCCCTAGAGGCAATAATAAAGATGTTATTATTATAATTCTTGTTCATGATAAAGTTTATATTCCATGCTAGAATTGTATTAAGCGGAAACATTAATACTTGTGTGGTTTGTGAACAACACCGTGTCCCTGGTACGCCTCTAAGGACTAGCTCATTGATCAATGATGGTTAAGGTTTCCTAACCATAGACATGAGTTGTCAATTGATAATGAGATCATATCATTGGGAGAATGATATGATGGATGACCAAACTAAGCAAAGCAATTAGATCGTTTCATCGTGTTCATCTTTGCGAAGCTTTTCCTATGTCAAATATTGTATTCCTTAGACCATGAGATAATGCAACTCCCTGGTACCGGAAGAAAGCTTTGAGGTCATCAAACGTCATCCTATGAGAGGGTGATCATAAAGGTGTCTCTCAGGTGATCGGAAAGTATCTGTTGGGTTGTATGTATCGAGATGGAATTTGTCCCTCCCAAGTCGGAGAGATATACTTCGGGCCCACTCGGTAATCGATATCAACACCGCTTGCAAGCATGTGGTTAAGGAGTTAATCACAAAGTGATATCGGATTCCGGAACGAGTAAAGTACTTGCTGTGAACGAGATTGAACTAGGTATGACGGTACCGACGATCGAATCTCGGGCAAGTAAAATATCGCGAGACGAAGGGAATATATATATGGGATTGATTGAATCCTGGCATCGTGGTTCATCCGATATGATCATCGATGAATGTGTGGGAGTCAATATGGGTGCCTGACCATTTGTTGATTATTGATAGAAGATCATGTCTCGCATATTCTCGAACCCGCAGGTCACACACTTAACGATCTCGACGCTAGGATAGATTGGATAATTGGTTTATGAATTTTTGTTCGAGTCTCGGATGGGATCCGGACATCACGAGGTTCCGGAATGGTCCGGAGAATAAGATTCATATTAGGCGGTGCAGTTTTGGAGTTCGAATTGTTCCGGTTAATCGGTATTGTACCGAAGCTTCTAGAACCTTCCGAAGGGGACCAACGTGGCCCCACCTTCCGGGAGGGGCATGGGCCTATGAGGGAGTGTCCTGCATTGGGCCAGGGGCACAAGGCCCCATAGGGCCCAGCCGATCTGGAGAGTTTAAATCGTTTAAACTAGAGATAGGGTTTCTAGAAGAGGGAGAGTCCATGCCCCCACTCCTTATCCTTTGGGCTTGGGGAGGGCTAGTCGCCCCCTCTATATAAAGAGGGGTGGGGTCGCACCAACCACACACAACTCTCCTCCAAACCCTAGCCGCCTTGCTAGCTTTCCTCTCTCCCTCCCGACTGTTTGTAGTCGAAGCCCTGCTGCAGAAATTCTCCACCATATACACCACGCCGTCGTGTTGTAGATCCAATCTATCTCTCCACCATACTTGCTGGTCCGAGGAAGGAGGAGACATTGAGGTGCTGCACGTGTGCATCTCACGGAGGCACCGCCACTGGTGGTGCTAGATCGGATCGGATCGCGAGGAGGAGAAGCGAGTACGACTATATCACTCACGTTCCGACAAACATTCCGCTGTACGAATCTTCAAGGGTATGAAGATCTAATCCAATATCTCTCGTTGATTGCATCTCCTAGATTAGATCTTGGCTTTCCCTCTGTTCGCATCCGTAGAAAATTTTGATTTACTATGCCGCGAAACCCTTCACAAGGTGCGCACGGATTCGAGGATTGTGGAAAATATCAAGAGAGAGCAAGGGGCACACGGGGTCGGCGACAGCAGCTCGCTAGAGATGATGTAGACGGCGACGACGAGTAGACGTTGTCCTTGCCGACGTTACGAAGCGTGCGCGGGCTAGCTAGGGATACTGGCAGGTGCGGGAGACACTGACGAGCATGCTCGGGTGAGTCAGGGGCAGTGGGGATGGTTGTGCTCGCCGGAATCGGTGTTTAGGCTCACCGGAGGCAGTGATGTTTGAGCAAGAAATTCAGGCAGCCGTGGGGCGGAGAGGAGATGGCGACTGAGGGGAATGGAAGATGGGAGAGGGGCTATTATGTACGCATGATCACTGGGCAGAATTAGTGGGTCATTAACATGAATTAACGAGGAGGAATCAACGACAGTAAATGGCGAAGTGAGGGGAGAACGGGTCGTGCGGGTGGAGACGAGGACGTTGAAATGGCGTGGGACCGGGGTGTCAGCAAGTGAGGTGGGTACGGCTACGGTGAGAAAAGAACGAGCAGGGGAGAGCGAGGAGCCGGGTGGGCTGCGCTGTGTTGGGAGTTGGGCCAAGGATAGGGCTTGGTTTAGTGCGCTGCTTTGTTTTTCATTTTTTTCTTTTTGTTTCTTTTTCTATTTCTGATTTCTGTTTTCAAATTCAAACACTCATTTAAATTCAGATTTATTTTTCAAACCTTTTTCCAAACTTTCAGTAGGTTTTAATACTTTTTATTTTTGTATTTAAATAATCCATTTTATAATACTTTTTTATATTCTCTTAGGGTTTATTATTTATTTAAATTAGACATTTGTCTTTATTTAAATAAGATTTTAAATATGGTTCCAATCCATATTATTTTATTCAAATCATTTATTTGTTTTAAATTCAAATGTTTCTCAAACATTTTCAGTAGGTTTTAATTATTCATTAGTGTGTTTAAATAATTCAATTTGAATTAGTTTCATATATTTTAATATGATTTAATATTTACTTAAATTGGACATTTGTCTTTATTCAAATAAAATCAAATATGGTTTTAAACCCATATAAATTTTATTCAAATAATTATTTTATTCCTTTTAATTTAATTATATAACTTTTAATCCACTTTGGCAATTTCAATTATTATTTCCTCATGATTTAATTAATCTTTTATATTAGGGATTTTGTCTCCATTTAAATATAATTTGAATATGTTTTAATCCCATATACTTTTATTTTAATATTCTTTACCCCTTTATTTTATTTGGATTTGGATTATCTTTATTCCGTTTTCTTAGGGATTTAATTCAAGTTTTAAATTGTCTTCTAAATAATTTTCTTGGGATTTATTATTTAGTTTAGGCAATTTGACTTTATTTAAATAAAATTAGATATTGTTCAATCCTTATGATTTTATTTAAATAATCTTTTACTCCTTTTTAATATTCAGTAAAAATTTATTGGTTTATGGATTTGGCCAATATTTAATTTGGCTTTTAATTATTCCTTATTTATTTATTTATTTCTTTCTTTGCCTTATAAAATCCATATCTTTTTATTTATAGATCCAAAATTGGTGATTCCAATTTGTATAAATCTATTTAATATTTATTTATCCTTTTAAATCCTTTTGGGATTATTTTGTTCACAATTTGGCATGGAACTTAGATAGGAGGTTTATTTAGCCTTGGAAATTATTTCCTTTAAGCTTATTAAATTCATAATTTTTTATCGATGGCTCCAAATTAAATGATACTAAATTCTATGGTTTTATAATATTTTTGTTTATCATTTTGATCATTTATAAATGTTTGTTGCTAAATTTTATATGGATCAAATCCATAGTCTTTGAGAGATCTTTTGAAAATGATTTCTTTCATTAGGATTTTAGGGTTTTGGTTTAACTTTTCCAAGTGTTTAAATTTCAAGATTCATTCATTGATGAATGCTTTCACTTGATTCAAATTTTGTTGGATTCCCTTTTTATTCAGAGTTTGTTCAAGAAGGGTTTTGATGTTTCCGTTTAGAAGCAAAATGTTTCTTTTCACCCTAAATTTCAACAATTAATTCTTTTGTTTATTTCTTTTTCACATTTCAAAATTTGCGAAAATTTTGGGATGTGACAATAAGTTTTTCGAATTAAAATCGCAGAAAATATGTTGAACTTGTAAAATTCATATAAAAATATTTGTAGGTCCAAAAATAGCAAATAATATATCAATGAATTCAGAAAATCGAGTAGAATAATAACATCAAATTGGATCTAACTTATACAGGACGTGTTTACTGTAATAATTTAAATAGTTTAAATGGAATTTTAGAGTATTAAATTCCTAATAAATTATTTAGAGGTCTGAAAAATATGAATAATATACCAATGGAAAGATGGTTCCAAGTAGATCATCAATATGCAATTAGTTCAGGCTTTGACTGTAAGGTTTTGCCATGAAGATTTAATTAGATTAATGGCACTTTTGGTGTAACAAATTCATAAGAAAATAAGTACTCTTCAGAAAATTGCAAATAATATGTCCCTGAAATCACAATTCCGTGAAGATTATAGATCTAATTTTAGTTTGATTTTAGACAGTATATAAATGTTTTAAAACCCATTAAACACTATTTAAATCATAAGAAAAGATATACAACTCCGATTAGGGTGAATACAATTCCTACTAGTTCATATTAACGTCCTCTATCCAGTAAACCCCAGAAACAAATTTAATTCGGCAGTTAAGACAGGAGTTAAAACAGAACTATTAAAACCCATATATTGCCAACTAGGATTTAATAATAAATACCCTATTTCATTAAAACACTTCAAGCATACATCATATATTTAAGTACTATACAGAGAACTAAAATACAACCATTGTGACTTATTAAATTGTCATGCATGAATTTGTGCATTTGTTTATGATTGTATGGTTGTTTATGTGGTATGCAATTGTCTGCTCGATAGATTGCGAGAAGTGCAACGTGTGTGATTGCAACGAGTGCTTGAACGACTTCAGCTGCAACCAAGGCAAGTAGTTGCTATTTTGATCATAATTTTGTCCTACTATTTTCCCTTGTGCATTTGTAGTGTATTTTTGTAGCTACATTTGTAGGTATTACTATGTTATGCTATATCTTATGTATTGTGGTAGGTAACTCCTTTATAGTTGAGCCCCCGTATGGTAGATGTTCTTAGCATTGCTATAGATACAAGGAAGAGATCATGATTTGGTAAAGTAAAGGTTTTGTTCTACTAAAACAACATAATATCAATAAACTACCTGAGCGGAGTGGCTGGATTAGTCATCGGAGTATGAATAATGGTGGGGAATGCCACCCAGGGCACAGAGAAGGATTAGTTTTCTTTATTCCAGTAGCTTACGTGTGCAACCATGTGCCAGTGAGAATGGGTGCCTGGTTGTACTCAGTAGGTCGTGGTGACCCAAACCCAGTGTAG